>OX376057.1:29471568-32261885 GCA_947361185.1 Charanyca ferruginea
CAACTGGACCTAACCAGCCAGCCAGTTACATCTACGAAAACCCTTAAAACCCCAGTATCAAAGGAAACAAGCAATAAAAATGCTGGAACGCCCGACAAAGGTATCTGGAAGCAAGTCGTCTCCCAGCTTTCAATTTAATTTTATTACACAAACTACCTACCAAGGGCGTGACGCTATCTCATCGTAAACATACACCAACCAAAATATTTTGTAGATATTCGTCAAGTTGTAAACGGGGTCCACCGTTTTTATTGATGTCCAAACTTATTTGTAAATGTTTTCAACCAATAAATAGTTCTAGAATACAACACTTTTACGATCCTAAAGATTATATGGAATATGTTTTTAATGGAACCAAATGAGGATTTAATCTTTTATTAAGAACCCGTTATAGTGTGTAGATGTATGGCGCTTGGAATGACTTTATCACTGGTGATATGTGGTTTTTATGGGACTTTAAAATATGAAAATAAACTGTATTTGGGTGTTTTCGTCTACCTTAGTTTATGGTAGTTTTATGATGGGCCAATAAAAGTAGAGGCGTCCTAGAGGACACCTGCATATTACATATAACGAAAAATTCCATAATACCTAATACAAAAAATGACGATATATAAATGACGTTCTATTTTGTATTTATCACAAGCACTGTTTTACAGGAACTGTGTTTGTTTATTAAATAAAACAAAATAGTTTGTCCTAGCAACGATAAAATAAATAATATACAAGATACTTCGTCTAAACTTTTCAGCGAAACTTTTGAACCGAAACAATAGGTAACTACCTATCACTTTTCAGAAAACTAACTCTAGGTAAATAATTACAAGAAATAGAATTCAATGAATACTCTCCAAAACAAATAGGTACTTCTAAAATTCCCACAATAATACAGAAACGAGACTAGAGGCTCCCATTCTTACAAAATGGTACAAAAATTAAAAGTTCTAAAGAAAGTTTAGCAAAGCGAACTTTATCAGATAACGATCAATTGTTCCTTATTATCGGCATCTTTGTTCTGCAATATTAACAATGAAACATTAAGCTAATCCTTTTAAAATGATCTGAAGACACCGCCACACTTCGGTTTTGAAGACAATACCGATAGTCATTGAGACAAAGAGGTGGGACTCATTAAGACAATGTAGGACTGCCCATGTAGACATAGTGGCAGTGTATGGTTGGAAATGTGTGTTAGTTCCGAGAAAATAAAGTAACGAGTTGCAAGGAAACATAGCAAAATGTGCTTTTGAATTTGGGTGTGGACAAAATTAGTACATAGACTTCTATTTAAAATAACCTTTCCAGGGAATTGCTACCAACATACCAATATCTTGAAATCAACGGTTGAGGGATTTGCTGCAGAGCTGCGCGTTTCATAATCTCCCCACACGGAAGAAATATATACAGGGTGTGTCGTAAATAGTGGTCCAGAGTAAAGGGGTCGATACACTGTACTCTTATGTATCACATATGGAAATTTTAACCATTTCCAGTTAAGGGTTTGCGAAAAAAAAAGTTTTATTTTAAAATTTCTGTACCTTGCTTCACGAATTTGGCTGTAATTTCAACAAATATCAATATTTTGAATTGTTTTTTTTATATTATTACTCTTGAATATGTGTACTATCATATCCAAACCCTTTTCTACACAATTTTAAAATAAAAAACTTTTTTTTTTTCGGAGACCCTTAACTGAAAATGGTTAAAATTTCGATATGTGATACATAAGAATACAGTGTATCGACCCCTTTACTCTGGACCACTATTTACGACACACCCTGTATGTGAATGTCACAGCAGACCTACGATCAGTTTAACCTGGCTAAGATTTTAAGAACAAATAGACGAATGTGTAGCTAAGAAGGGTGGGTACGCTAGCAACTGTGACAAAAATGACAGTTCAGATCCCAAGCTCATTGTTAAATTTCAAAATGATCGATTCAGTGGTTTTGCCGTGATGAAGTAATCAACAGACATACGTATAGTTAACAACTACATTTATCATTACTTATCATCATTTATCATTATTTATCATTAATTCATTTATCATTTATTTTTTATTTATTTTTTTGAGTTTCACAATAAAACACTGTTGCCGGTGTAGAAATATTAAAATAAATGTCCCCAAAATAATTATAAATTAGTTGAAATGAAAATAGTTACTTTTTATACAAAGTCAAGTTTGATATATATACCTACTTAATTTTATATTTTTATTCTACTGAAAGGTCAAAATTTACTAATTACATATAATTAAAAATGTAACTTTAGTGGAATGATATTTGAGTTGAGTTAAATTCTTTTTTTCCAACTACGAGAGTAATTGGCGTAAAAAGAAAAATTCTGTGTTATCTCGAATATAGGTATGCAAATTGTAGGTACACCTGTACAGTTAGTTTTAACAGCATCCACTGTTCAATATGGTCATAAAGTTTTATGTTCCGGGATCCAGGTCTCATTTTGTCCTGGTTAAGGTCTATAGAGATCCGATTGTTACCTCCGTACAAGTATGCACTGGTTCGGTTAAGAACAAAAAGGGTAATTAGGTAATAAAAAGTACCCTAATTTTCCATATGGTTAGGTAAGCTTCTCAGAAAGATTACCTATTGTTGAAATATGCCATGTTTTAGTATTAGCTTTTTGTTATGTTATAAACAAAGGATTATCCTCTTTTGTTAGACCGACTTCGCGAATTTTTACTTTCTTAGAGATAATTTACGAATGTTGCAAATTGTGCTTATTTTTGGCAATGCTTATTGGCTGTTCAGGGAAATGTATACATACAAGTATCTGACATGCCTTTTACTTGAATAACATTCAAGTAATAGGTACCTATTGTATAGGTTTACAATACAAAGAAAAAGCTGTACCTACCTACCTACTGTATCGGTGTGTAGAATGTGAAGTTAAAACAAAAATGTTTTTAAAATAAATAAGGTATGGCTACTCTTATTGTTTAAAATTATTGAAGAAATAATGAGAAATATTATGCCTTCCTCTTTTCGGAACTTTTCATGTCCATAGGTAGGTACATACGGTCCATTCGCATTTTTGAAAATACAGAGTCATCGTTCATTGACCAATCAGGGCGCAATAATATCGTACCAGTCACTCTTCAATTACACTAATGACTCACTATTTTCTTAACGCAATTAGACTAGTAAAAGTTTAACACAATTCAAAAACAATTCCGTAGTACACAGAATTCTAATACAAATAAATCATTTACTCTCTCCAAACATAACAAATAAATGAATTTTTCTAGCGACCAAATTCAAAAGTAATTAATCCAACAATACGTCATCATGCCCCAAACCGTATTATAAATAAGAAAAATTAGTTAACAGCACACACAAGAATCATTGCGCCCGCGCATCCCACCCACCAGGTAGGCACAGGAATACCAATATTAATAGAGACGTCCCGCCGACAGAAAAATGCCTTTATAATAATCATTCCAACAATTAATCTCAGAACACACACAAAGAAACATAATCGCTTACTCATTTTGCTAAAAATAGAAAAAGAAAAAAATGGTAGTCTCTGCAACAATTTTAACAAATTAGGCGACAAACTCGCCACTTTTTGAAAGTAAATTATTGTATTTTAGATTGTTTTGTGGGACGAGATTATTGATGCTCCGTGGGCGTGGTGGCTAGAGATGAGCGTGTTTGTCGATATTTTGTGTTTTTTTTATTAACTATATTTACTCAAAATAAAGATTGAAACGTCAGTTTTCCAGTGTTTTTAAACACAATTAATACATGGAAATAAAATATTTTATATATATAACAAAGAACAACTTGTTCACTTGCGTTTGTTCAGTTATATGACAGCTTGTGAATTTCTGTACCGTAGAACCATTAAATATGACGTTGAAGTACATAGTAACCTGTTCGAATGTTTTTCAAAAATTACAACTTGACATCAAAATTACTCTTTCCATATCTAAAGCATCCCCGTGGTAACTTGCTATAGACAATTTTTCTTCATTCAATTGCTTTGATCAATTTTCGCGTTAATAAGTGTTATATGACGTAAACATTTACAATTGATAATTTCAGAGAGCCTTTATGTTTCGAGAACTACTTGAATCAACAAGGTAAATTACTACGCGATATCGATATCCCTTTGAATTCTTTTCCCAACCCTACCTAGCAACAATTTCTAAGATGAAATTCAGACGACCGTCACGAATGGACCAACCCAAGGTGTGAGAGCACCGGGAAACTATTCCCAAGGAAACTATCGTTTGCTCGCTCACTCTTTAAGCATTAGACAGAGAGGTCGGATGTGAAATAAATTTATTAAAACATCACTGTCCAGAGAGTGGTATCAACGTGTGGTTTCGGAGATGCGTTCACGCCAAGACTGAATGGACAATTCAACTAAATTATACAATATAAACATAGATTTATTGTTTGAAAGATATGATGATTTCACATGTGTGGCTTAGGTTTAGTGAATGTGAATTATCATGAGAAAAAGTTACTTTCAAATGAAGAGAGTTGTACCTATGCGAATAAGTAATAATAGGTTTTGGCGGGGTTAAATTAAATCAATATAAACATATTGAAATCGCACTTGTGAATTTGCATTTACCATAATTACTTTCCCGTAATATTTTCATGTTGCAAGTATCCACTGAAAGTAGCAGGTAATAGATTAGTAGTTAGTAGGTAAGTAATTTTATGTCTCGCCGAGTTTAAATAAGGAAACAATTCCATGTATACCCTGTTCACAATAAGATTAGACATTTACTCAAACCTTTTTACAGTCCGTTCAATCGATTTTGACTTATATTGCGTTGGTAGTATGACAAATGGCAACTGCAGTAAACAGTTGTTATTGTAACTACATTTTTACCTCTAATGTCATCCTTAAGCCTACGGAATAGAAGTCAAAATCAGTTGAAGGGACTGCAAAAAAGGTTTGTTTTTATATCTAATCTTATTGTGAACAGGGTACAGTTCATATGGATTTTAAGTCGAATGAAATATTATTTATGCTAGATCCTATCGATGTACAGTACCTATATTACAGCATTATGGAACTATTCATAATGGAAAAGGGACCTGACTTAATTGTTCCTAATAATATTTTTTTCATCGACGTGAATGACTGAACGTAATTATATTCTTCTAACAGCTAATTGACCCCACACAATTTCAGCAATAAAATACTCGTAAAAATATTCCTAAAAATATTATCGGTCGTAATCAAATCGAAAACACGAACATTATCTCGAAACATATTACTTTAAACATCACAAAAGAAAGATGGCGGCCGTTTCGGTACATCATAATAGCAATATCCTGTCCATTGATTGTCAAAAATTAGGAATTTCGGCAATTACGTCTCACCTCCCACGTGATTTGAGAAAAAAAAACATCGCACCCGGCGCATCCAAATTTTCTTAAAAGATCCGACATCTTCTTGTACGTGACAAGTGATAAGCGTTGGCGATTTTGTATAAGCGGAGCGATAACCAAATAAACGGCAAAGAAAATGCACTTCAAAATCAACACTGTGGACAGAGGGCAGGAAAGCTGGTAACTGACACTGGAAATTTTGCGGTCGCCGAAACCACCAAAAGGTATGAGTAGAGTAGCTTGTAGCCACTCTCGGTCATCCAGTGCCACAGTCAAAATTGATGTTAAAGTATTTTTATAAATTTGATCAATTTTGTCCAAGAGGAAGTGGTGGTTTCCATAAAAGTGAAGAGAGTAGGTAGTACATACAATTTGGGCCAAAACAATTATATCTAAAGAAGATATCTTATGTGATGAAAGACGACACAGAGTATCCTAGTGTTGTTATTAGGAAACAAATGTAAAACTTGCTTGTGCTTAAATATATGTATTCATTGTTTATTTTACGTATAACTTCAAGAGGAAGCCCGGATAGTATTGTTGTAACCGAATTTGGACCAGTAAGCTATTTTACACCAAGTTATTGTGGAATTACCCATATCACTGAGAGCAGAGAGATCTTAATGGATTAAATCTTCTTTACATAGTATACAGGTTCATTGTTTGTTGAAATGTATGGAGTGGTTGTCTACTTTTACAATAATTGTAAATAATAATATGTAATACTTTGTACATACTTCAATATAGTGTTTTTATGCAAGGTCCATCGTATTCATGTATAGTTATATAACTGTAAACTGTAAATGCAAAATATTGTACAAATTTATTTTTAAAAGAGTAAGTATGGAGTTTCTTGCCCGTTCTTCTCCATACGAAACTACCTTTTGGAATGGGCAACTAGAATCAACTTTATATTTTTTATTATGACGTTCAAAAGTGCCTTCTAATGGTCTAATTGAAATAAATGATTTGACTTTGACTTATAAAACAAAGTGGCTCCCATTTTAATGCAGTTTTCAGCAATAGATAGAGTGATTCAAGAGGAAGGTTTATACGTATATTTTATTTGACCTACATTGCACCCATGCAAAGCAGAGCGGGTTGCTAGTAAAATATAAAAAAGATGTTTTAGGTCAAAAGATTGGTAAAATGATTTATCAGCCAGTACGGGGATAGACAATGTGTCGAGCTGTTAAAGATTCACCAAATAGCGAACATTAGTATTATGTTATGCTACAACCTCACATAGCGTATTTGTGCAAATATTCGCCTTACTTGGATAATACAAAATAGACTTTATTTCAATAACTATAGGATACACTTTGTATTATCCAAGTAAGGCGAATATTTGTACAAATACCCCACGTGAAGTGCCGGCATTACAATTACGCAACAACAATAGCATCTTTGAGAAAATACATATTTCATATAAACGGTGTTTCGAAAATACTATGCTCGAAACATAACATTTCAATCAATAATTTAGGAGAAAATCTGTTTTAGAATTTTTCGTAATGTTAAAATATTTATGCTCAACTGCCAATTCTCGCCAACTTTTTATAACATAACCCACACAAGTTTAGACATCTTTTTTTCGTATTTTTCCCTTTTGTTGCCTTTGTGCGAGCTAGCGCCGGCACGAAAGGTTCCTATAAAGTGTTCTAAGGCGTATCCAGCATCCTTCGACCGTTACATATTTATTTTTGTGTTGTGCATTCTTGTCCTGACATGTAAATAAATGATAGATTTTTTTCAAAAACAGTTGTTTAGCGATTTCGCGCTTTCATGGTGGCGCGAAGGCCGTGGCGGTCTAGTACCAGCCACGGTGGTAAATTATGGTGATCTATATATTATGTAGTTGACATGGTCATTTTTTGTGTTAATTTATATATCTCAGAATGAGGTTCAGTCTGAGAAAGTTATGAATAGAATGTGTTTAAATGTTTATTATTTTTAGATTTGAGGAATTTTGTTCTCTGTGTTTGTTTAGTGACACCAGACATTGTTCACGTTTCCAATGAATAGGTATAGGTACATCTATAATCTACACAAATACATAATGAAAAAGAAAAACCACTTTACACAGCAAAATCAAATCATTTATTTGTGTAATACATGTTATAAGGTGTTAAAAGTATAAGAGGGACACTATTATAGCCTATTGAGGTGTGTTTACAATAAAAGAAATACATTAAATAGTAAGTTAGTAAGTGATAGTAAGTTAACAATTTTTTGACAGTTTACAATCTCGCGAGATATGTTATGAACAATTTTTTTTTTATTCACTATTCAATATTATATTATTACAATTGAACCCAATACTGTTATCACATATTACATTATAATTAAGTATATTGAATATCAATACATAGCAAATATTCAAATAAAATTTCCTATCACTCAGACCACACAAGACTGCTGTCGAATGAATGAAACAATGCTACTAATTCACGTAATGGGTGAAATGGTGTACTACTCAATGAAAATGCCAAGAACAATACGATTCTATGCCACCCTAGTACCGTAAGAAGAGGCGCCAGTGAATTACGTAATTTAAAAAAGAATGGCTGCATTATAAAGTTGAGGTTTTTTGGCTATTTACTGTAGTATTCCCTAATTACTTAATTAGTCGGGTTTTACTGTGGTATTTTCTGGATTGTTCCTGGGGAACTTTTGTGTAAAGATAGTGGCAGACAAAGAGGCCATAACAAGAAAGTAAAATTGTTTCACTGGAACAATCTGGAACTCTATGCGTATCTAGAGTTTTCTAGAATTTTTTAGGGATTTGGATTGGATAATTCATTCCTCATTCTATATTTCCAAGCACGTGGCTATATGTAAAATGAATGAAACCTAAAACACTCGGTGTATATCTCCCGCCTTCACTACACTACTAAGACGGAGGACATCGTGGAGTACGTGCGCCGAAGAACCAACTATACGCCGAGAGTGTAGCTGTTGGAATCGCATGGCAACGTTAACTTCAGGGCGTTCGTGGTGTGGTTGCTAACGTGTTATCTGCAGCTCGTCATGGTGGAGGTCTTTTGGCCACAGGGCGCAGACAAGTGCCACACGATCGCAAAGTGACACTAAGTCATTGAAGTGAAGTTAATAACAAAGGCATTAGTTACCTACAGTAAGGTACACGGAACAGAAAAATTGAATTTATCTGTTCCGTGGTAAGGTAGGTAGTTAAGTTATTAACACACATAATGCAATATAGTTATCTAGGTTAGTATATAAGGTGTATATAGTGTGAGTCTTTGTTACCTGAATTAAATAATATATTATTTATATTCATCATCATCATTATGTTAACCTTTAGACCTAGTCTCCCCTAAGGGAGGGTTCAGCCGTAATCGCATCGCGTCGCCTTCTACAACACCCACGGGTAGAAATGAGGTGGTGCTATTTGCGACCGGCACCACACGGCCTTTATATTAAAAACGTGCCATTTATAAAAAGATTAAACGAGTAGACGAAAACCATTCAATAACATAACCAAGACCTTTTTGTAATTTAAAAATTCAAATATAGAATCCAAAAATATCAGCTGATGAAATCAGTCTGAGTTTTAATACATCCTCAACTTTATCATCTTAATCGAGGTGTCAAAAATAAGGTTGCAATGTACCGAACGGCATGTTGGAGTGAAACGATGAAAAATTCTGTACACACACTGATCTGAAGATAACTATAGTGATTGAGAAGTGAAATATGTGAGCTAAATATGTTGGTCGAAATGTAGTGAGAGCGAGGGAATGGAGTAGTGCTGGAGTTAAATAATATAATATAATATGTGGGGCCATTTTACACACGTCCATCTGACCCCAACCTAGGCAGACCTTTTACTATGGGTGTCAGACAGCTGATATACTTGTACAAATACATAAATAGATAAGTAAATAACAAACAGACACAAGTGCTCATCACATAAATATTTATCCTGGGCGGGAATCGAACCCGCAACACGCTGCGCAGCAGTCAATCACTCAGCCAATGCGCCAACCGTATCGTCGTCGTGAAAAAAGTGTTGTGTAAAAAAATATATATCTGATTCTGAACTAAGTTTAAGTAGCTAATTTGTTCGTTTGCCTATTAGCTGATTATAATACTATATCTATACTAATATTATAAAGATGATGAGTTTGTTTGTTTGGTTGAACGCGCTAATCTCAGGATCTACTGGTTTGAATTGAAAAAATATTTTCGTGTTGGATAGTCCATTTATCGAGGAAGGCTATAGGTCCATGCGAAGCCGGGCCGGGTCGCTAGTTAATATAATAAAGCTGAAGTTGGTTTGTTTATTTGAACAAACTGATCTCTGGAACTGCTGGCCAGATTTCGAAAATTGTTTCGCCAATTTGAATCTTCGCTATCACTGAGTGCGATAGGCTCAGATTATCAAACAAAAGGGAGATAGACTGTGCCGAACACTGCGAGTGAAGCCACAAAAGCAAATACAAATTCAATAACGAATACCTACAATCTCGTGATTGTATTCGCTTTTGAATTTTTATTTGTATTAGTATTTGTTTTTTTTAACAATGCTTCGCTCCATGCTGTACTGACTCGTGTCTGTACAGCGCGAAGCGAATGGTAGGTACTCGTTTTTTAATTTGTATTTGCTTTGGTGGCTTCACTCTCAGTGTTCCGCACGGTCTATCTGTCTTTTGTTTCATAATCTGAGGCTATAGGCTATATTTTAATGTCAAACAATTAGGCATAAGTAAGGAAAATCTCTGGTAAAATCAATACAAGTAAGAAGAAGAAGAATTTTCATGACATTTGTCACACACGGTCACCGAATGCGTGATGTGCACCAATTGCTCATAAAACTTTATATCTGGTACTTACCCACTAATTAATTATATAGCTAGTAGAACTTGAAAATATGTAGTAGGTAGTAGTATGACGGGTTGGTGTCCGCAACTCCACGTCTTTTGCGCGTATTTTGCGTAAAGAAAAAAAAATTTTTTTGAAAATATGTAAGATGCTTAGTGAGCAAATGCATCTCAATCAACTGCTAGCATAAACCTTTCATAAAATTACTAAGAACCGGTTGTTTTATACCATTGAGCATCGCCTTGCAACCAGTCTGAAGTACATTAGTCCTAGAAATGAACTAACGAGTGAGATAACTGCATAACATACTTGCAATCTAAATACGAATGATTTTGACAGAAATAAGTTATCCATTGCTTCCTATGTTTGCAAATTTCGTTGTTTCGAAAAAGTAAATAACGTAATGGATATTGATTTCACTGTTCTCTCAAAATAAAAGAATTGATATTGTAATTATGTTTTTGCGCATTTTCCAGGCACTATTACTTAGGCACAATATTCTAAAAAAATAACATAATTTTAGCCCCAAAAAACTGTTTAATTTACTATTAACTGTAAAATTATATTTGAGTTGCTTTGAAATTAATAAATAGGCAATTGAGTTGACCAATAAGTGATGTTACAGTTTATTTTTTTTATTGTTTATTAATTAAGAGATAAAAACAAGTTATTAACAGAAACATCACAAAAACCAAAAGGTTTGTTCGGATGTTAAAACAAATATCAATATTTATGATGAAGTAAACATAGTTTCTAGTTCTAATACATTATGAGGTAGTTAGTAAATAGTAGTTAGTAGTGGTGGTGGTGTAGTGGTAGTAGTAGTTGACTATTGCCATACAAAATCTATGGAGAAAACACGTTTTGACAGTTCATAAAGAGTAGACAAGTAGAGTCTACTAGCCAATTAGTGAGAAGCTTTCCAATATTCTACAAGTTATTTTCATTAATTTCAAAGGAGACCTACCTCATAATTTTTCCAACCTCAATGCCTTGATACGTATCTTGAACTGTCATCAGATCAAGTCATGTGTTACTTTAATTCGGCAAAGGCACAACAAACATTCTGCCACCGGAACCAACGACATGGATTAATGATATAATTTTAATTGACTTTCGTGCGAATGTCGACCTCAATGGTTGTTTTTTAAAAAGAGAAATATTTGCTTGAATATTTTACTGGAGTAAATGGGGCGATTTTAATTTAATAATTATTCATACAGTTACTTTGAAAAGTGTATGTTAATGATTATCTATACCAAAATTATTCATCATTTACATACAGTTAGATAGAGGTAAGATATTGTAAGTTTGAATGTATTATGTATTATTTGAATATGTGGGTACCAATAATATGTAAGAAGTGCGCCGAGTTTGATGTGCCTAATATATCACGGCTAAACCCGCGATGGTTTGTGTGATATATTTGTGTAAGTGAAATTTGTATTTAATATGTTTTTGAATAAAAACAAATAAAAAAAATGTAGCCCCCGAAACTGATTTAAAAAAATATTTCACTTATAGTAAACTACAATGCTGCCGAGTTTCAACAATACTGGTACTAGGAACGTGTAATTTTGCTATCTTTTTATGATGTCAGCGAGCACTACTAACATTTTCAGGAAATTCAACCCCTAAGGGTGTTTAACTGGGAATAAATTTTTGTATGAAACTATATCATTTGTAGTTAGAGACATGAAACTTTTCATATAATTATTTGGGTAATAATAAAATTAATCTTAGGGGTGGAAATTCCACCCCTAAGGTGGTAAAGTATGAAAAGGACAATGCCAGAATCTCTATAGCACTTTGCCCCACTCAATAAAAGTCATGTGCAATATGTAGCATGTTACTGTTTATTTATTGCTGATAACTAAACATTAGTCTTAGTGATTGTAGAACTTTCGGTTTCCGTTTAAATCTAAAAACAATAATGACATTAATTATAGGTTAAATAATATTGTACTTTATGTAAAATGAGTTTGTATTTTGTGGGTAGGTATTTCGTAATCCGCAAGTTCTAAAGAAAAACAATTTAGTATAGAAAGGTTCTATATTCGTTGCAATTATTTTCATTAATTTACTTTTTTGTACATGAGTTACTTTTTCTGTGCATGGGTGGGGCAGGATCTGGCATTGTCAATGGAAGAAAGAAAGAAAGAAAAGCCATTTATGCACGCGAAAAGCGACGCACATATTGTATAAAAATATTAAGCTTAAAACTAAATAGGTAAAAATAAAAAATATGTCCGAGTCGGAAAAAGGTATCACCCCCGCGCGAAACGGCTAACGCTCACATGGGAAGTACGGATTTTTAAAGCCAGCGAGAAACACCACTTTTGAAACAAAACTCAAAAGAACACCACTGTTATTTGGATTTACGGTTAAACATAAAAAAAATACTTATTTATATTTATATATAATCTACCTCTAAGGGGGTAAAATTGGGGTTGAACATTTAGTAGGTAAATCCGTTAAATTTAAAGTTAGAAACATATATATGACAATGGGTATGTAGCTTTTCGAATACACATATAAGAAACATTTTCCAGTGTTATTTAGATATTCCCAAAGAGGGTGAAATAAATAATTGATATTTGAAATTTCAACCTCTATGGGGTTGAAAAGTGGGAGCTAATTGAGTGTCTCCTCATTTTTTGAAGTCGGTTAAAAAGCATTGATTATGAACAAAAATCGCATAAAATCGCAAATAGGTTAGTAGACTTACAAAGTAACAGAAAATAAAACGGCGTCAGATTAAAAAAGAAACAAAATCATTGCTAAAAAAACAAACAAATGATACAGCCTATAACTCGGTTAATTGAAAAGATGTATCATGTATGGGAGAGGACTTAATTAAGACTTAACTAGATACCTCCAATTATAATGTACGGCTTTTACACTCCACAGTGCGAAGTACCTCATTACTTAATGGTCCGAGAACCCAGAGTCGCGAGACGTATGTCCAATGACATACGTCAAAATCTCATTCATGCTACAATTAGCATGAATGTAATTTTATGAATAGATGGAGGAATAAATCATTAAAAAAATCTTTAATAAAAAAACAGACAACAGCTTTCATAATCTAAAAATTGGTAAATAACTTTAACTCAGAACACACATGACTTTAGTTTCGGCAGTAGGTGGCTTTGTTCTGTTTAATGTTGCATAATGTTGCATTGCCACCGTCTTCCGAAACTAAAGTCATCTGTATTCCGTGCTAAAGTTATTTATCACTTTTTAGATCATCCATGTATATTTTTTTGCTTTCTGTCGATTTGTTCAAAAAGTGCTGAATCAATTTCGATAAAATTTATGTGGGACCACCCCTGAGCCATACCCCATTCATCAAAAAAAGAAATTTTCATATCGCTTGACATTCGCCGGAGATATCGCGTAACAAATATACAAAAAATAAACAACATACATACAAATTGAGAACCTCTTCTTTTTGAAGTCGGTTGAAAAGGTGTATGTATACTTAATAGTTTCAATACTGTGACCTACAGCCTTAACTGAGACAGTTCCTGAGGTAGCTGCGCGGTGCAGGAGGGGTGTAGTGACGTGATGCGAGAGCTCAACTTCAACTTGTGACAACTGTCACTCTCCTGCACCGTGCAGCTACCTAAGGAACATAGAAGATACATGGATGCTCAGGAACGATCTCAGGCAGTCTAGCTATAGTACAAGTACTGCGATCGAGATATACTCGTTTGTACAGCCAGCGTCATCAGCTGCTTACCCCCTATCCGAAGAAATTTTAATGTGAGGGGGGTAATGAATTGATGACGCTGTCTGTACTATATAAAAGGAGAACCTGACTGACTGACAGACGTATCAGCCCTCAGCCTAAACTATCGGAACCAAGAACGTGAAATTTTGCACTCTGCTTCCTTTATTTATGTAGGTGAGAACTAAGAAAGGATTTTTGAACCCCCACGGTTACTCTTGGTACAAAGGCCAGCACATCAAGTTACAACAATCTGTCATATTTATTTGATATATTTTCAACTTTATTACAAGACCATAAGGTTCATATTCAGTTGGGAAATTTTGACAGTTTGGTATGGATTGATGTGCTGGCGTCTGTACCTTCAGACGGGAGCTCGGTAATCGCTTTGTGCATGATTGGCGTCTTCGAGAGGCCTTCTATCTTCCCTTTAAATATCAGCCACGCTCCTAATATCACGTCCGTCTGGCGACTCTCGGATCTTTGTCTATAAAGGATGTAACTAAACGCTTAATAACTCCTAAGAAACGCCGTATCTTGCATAGTGATTAAAGCTAAATGATCGGTAAATGTGTGCTCTTTACAGATACCAGTTCAAAGCTAAATGTAATATGAGATGTTTTGATACCTTATTCATTACGTGTGAGAGAAACTGCGTTTAAAGATGGTGCGTGTCTGTTTGTTTGTCCTCTTGATTATTTTAGCAGATGAGAACAGTTGGAGCGATTTCTTTTAGATATTTATTGTATCGTGTTACCCAGTAGCTGGGTTGTGGAGGTCAAACAAGAAGTCACTCCATGTAAAACTCTGGTATTCATGTCATCCAGTTAGACTGGAAGTCGACTCCGATATAGTTGGGAAAAGGCTAGGCAGATGATGATTGTGTATAATGCTATATCCCATCCGTGGAGCACTTCTTCTGACCTTTAGGGACGTCCACCGTCAAATCTTAGTCTTAATCTGCCAGAAATACCTCTAGTTTACCTACAATTTAAACCAATCGTAATGAAATTTGATAAAAAGGTAGTTTTGGGATCTGGATAAGGCTTCATATTAATTCAGTGGTGTTCGTAATAACCGACATTCATACAGGTGAAGTCGAAAGCTTAACCAATAAGACCCAAAATAGGCAACAACAGTCAACAGACTGAACTGTCGTAATTTCTTAACTAAGCGTCACAAAAACCTGTGTGTTAACCCTTTCCCTGTGATTGACAAACACTGTTGCAGTATCAGTGTTCTTAACCCGTCGTTGCTGTCAATCCGATCTCGTTGTCACTGTGAAAAAATAACCAACGCCACGGGGATTGTGGTTCAAAGCAAAAGCGGGAAGCGATGTTTTTGAAGGACCTTTTCAGTTCGGTTAAAGCTCGTTGAAAATAAAACTCTAGAAACTTCACGGGTTCTTCCATAGATATCCGTGGGTTCTTCATAAATACCTATTTTGGCCCGCTTTCGCTGGATTATATTACTAAATGCAAGTTGGTTGCCAACCAGTGCTCATGTATGATATAATATTTGTTATTTAACACCGAGTAAGTGAGTTCTTAGTGGTTTTATGTAGGTTTTCAACATCAGCGTTTTTAATAGTTTCAACATTTCGATTACCAACCATACCATTGAATGAGACGAATATTGTATGCCTTAGTTACTCCGGGTCTCGTTTGAATATGTGTGTTTATACGTTTTTAAACGCACTCAAAATAAAGGAGAAATTCCTAGCCTCTTCTTAGCGTGCTGATGGCAAATAAACTTTTGGTTTTTGTGGTAGCTGAATATATTATCAGCATTCAGCTACGGCAACGTCATCCGCAGACGCTGGCGCGAGGCTGTTCTATTTGTTGTTATGTATTGCCACCGACTTCTGAAACTAAAGTCATGTGTGTTCTATGCTAAAGTAATTTTTCACTTTTTGGTTTTTGTAGGCAATTGTCTTTTTTTAAGATTTTCAGGTTGGCACGGCAGTGGAAGCCCAGGTGGAAGTCTCTCTGATGGCTAGATAAAGTGTTCAGTATAGCTTTGGTTTCAATTACTACCTACAACTATGTTACCTTGTTTAAATGTTACCTTTCTAATTTCTGTAGAAACTTTTGTAAGTTGTACCACAACCCAAAATGTAGTCACTCTACGGGGAGCCAACAAGAAATATGTCGAAACTCGACTAAGTGTTAAATAATACATTAACGTGGTGATACATAATTGAAGAGATGCCACCATAACGTGGAAGCGACGAATTTAACCAACCCACACAGATATGATATGCGTTTTTACTATCTAAGGTAACTTCTTTGTGAGTTAAGTACCTTTGGTTAAGCAACGAGTATTTACTTGCAAAGTACAGATTATATAAATATGATCAATTTGGTCAAGATTAGTTTTAAATAGGTAATTCAAATATCATCGCTGTAGCGATTCTATGAAGGTCTACTTAGCGTTTTTCTAGATTTGTTGGGATCGGTTTCCAATCTGCTGTAGCTGTGTTTTATATCATGAATCTTCTTCTTCTTCGTGACAATCTTGCCAGAGCGGTCGTGGTCATCATGAGCTATTTGTAGAGGCTGATGTTATGATTTGTCGCGACATTTGGTGTTTCTGGAGCACTCATGCAATTGATCGCCCACTGAGGATTTAATTTGGTCGGTACATCGCATGGGGGATCTTCCTTGTGATCTGGTGCCTTCCACTCTACCTTGTACGACTAGACGCTCAATGGACTCATAATTTCGTCTTGAGACATGTCCTAAGTATTTTAGGATGCGTGTTTGAACCAGAACAGATAAACGCTGTTTGATGTCGAGCTCTTGGAGAATGAAAATATTGGTGCGAAACTCGGTCTGCGACACCCCAAGCATTCTTTGCTAGCACCACATGTCCAGAGCGTCTATCTTCTTTTTCTCCACATCACGTAATGTCCAAGTTTTAGCAGCGTAGACAAATATAGGAAAAACCAGTGTTCGAACAAGTCGGAACTCAGTGGCTTTTGTGAGATCTTTGTTCCTCCAGACTTTTTTCAATTATTATTTAGTGACTTTTTAAGACTTTTTATGACTTTTTTCAATAATTCAATTTTTAATGAATATCAGTGTTTTATTTGAAGCGACTGACTATCTGATCTCAACCAGGTGGTTGAGATCAGATAGTCAGTCGCTCAGTGACTAGGTAGTCACTGAGTAACACGGTGACCCTTGCCAGACTGATTGTCAGAATTTCTGGCTTCTGACAACCAGGACCAACGGAGATTCTATGAAGATATGTTTTTAAAATCTGGGCTGAGGTTGAAAGTAATAATATTTTAAGTTCATTTTGAAAGTTATACTAAGGACCTTGATTTTATTCGAGATTTAAAAGGACTAACCATAGAAAAACCCTTAACAATGCTACCAGCGTTAAGTAAGCTAAAAACCAAAAGATCGAGAAAATAAAGTTATTTCATCACAACCATCATTCTTTTTCATTCACTAAAACATTATTCAAAGATTTCTCGTTCAATAATTTCTTAATACAGTAAAGAATTTTATAATTACCATCTATCTCAAGCTTGTAAAGATTTTTCTTAACCAATATCATTTTAATCATTGGAACTGGTAAATTGATATTTATGACCAGTCAGATTTATTTTTGTATTAAATGCATAGTCTATTATATATTGATTGTATCACTTCACAGATTTTAAATAAAATATCTGTTAATTGTTACTTTAAATACTTTGATTTTGGTGCAGCATTTTTAGTAAGAGGTAAAGAAGTGGAATTGAATCGAAAGGAGTACGTTCATGTTACACTTTATTGTAACAGATATCATATCATCATCTTCATTTCAGCCGAAAGACGTCCACTGCTGGACCTAAGCCTCCCCCAAAAGGGGGAGGAGTTGCCATAATCGCCACGCTTGGCAGGCGGGTTCGCGATCGTAGTATGGTTGTTACAAAGGCACAGAGAACGCTGCTGCCCATTCTCTGGTGAGTCCCTGAGTCGCCTTTTACGACACCCACGGGAAGATATGGGATGGTGCTATTCTTTACGTCCGATACCATACGGACGATCATATCATAATCCATAGTTCCATACTAATATTATAATTTCGAAAGTAACTCTGTCTCTTACGCTTTCACGATGAAACGGCTGAACCGATGTTGATGAAATTTGGTATAAAAATAGCTTGACCTCTAGGGAAGGACATAGGCTACTTTTTAATCCGGGACTTCGTCTGCATCCACGATAACCGACATTCACGCGGACGAAGTCGCGGGCAAAAACTAGTCATACTAATTACTAATCCATACATCCATTCTATCATATCCAAACTTCCATACTTTAATATTATAAACCGTATAACCGTTGTGTAACACCAAATTAAAGGTTGTTAAAAGCTTTAAATATTTGGGTCATATCCTAACAGAGAAGTTGAAAGATAATGAGGATCTGGAAAGACAAAGGAGAATTATAGCTGCGAAAAGCAATATGCTTGCACGGAGATTTGCTAAATGTACCGATCAAGTAAAAACTACTTTGTTTAACGCGTACTGCCGGTCGCTATACACATGCCAACTTTGGTATAACTACACGCAGCGCGCATACAACGCGTTGCGTGTACAATACAACAACGCATTTCGATGCATGCTCCGACTTCCATGGAGGTGTAGTGCGTCAGGTATATTCGCGGAGAACAGAGTAGACGATTTCTATGCAGTTTTAAGAAAAGCGAGTGCCTCCTTCATGAGCCGTGTGCATGAATCTGACAATGGAATATTGAGAGCCATAAATGAAGCTAATCTTTTCTTTGTATATGGCTGTCAATATTCCAGCTAGCCAATATAAAATAATAATTATAATTATATAACTTGTTCCTAATTTTGTATTGTAGAATCTATGGGTGTATGCCTGCAAATAAAAAAAAAAAAAAAAAATTCGAAAGTAACTCTGTCGGTTACGCTTTCACGATGAAACGGCTGAACCGATTTTGTAGAAATTTGGTATGAAGATAGCCTACATCCTGGGAAAAGACATATGCTACTATTTTATGTGCGACTTCGTCTGCATCCGCGATAGCCGACATTCAAGCGGACTAAGTCGCGGGCAAAAGCTAGTAATATTAAAGAAGGTAATAGCTTTTGTCCGCGCCTTCCTCTGCGTGATTTTTTTTACAGATTTCAATTATTTTTATTATTGAAATATAGCGCGTAGTGCGTAAAAGCCCCTCCTTCTGGCGCAGTCGTGTAAGTAGACCCATTTTTTACAGATTGAGATTTATATTTGAATGCAAAAGTTCCTAAAAATTTGTTGTTAACACAGTTAGCGCAGTGGTTTCGGGTTCGCACACTCCCGCCCAGAGTAAAACTTGTGAGATGAGCACTTGTGTTTGCCTTGTGTCTGGTTGTTATTTATCTATATACGTATGATTTTGAATGTATTTGTGTGTTATATCAGCTGTGTGACATCCATAGTACAGGGTCTTCCTAGTTTGAGGTCAGATAGCCGTGAGTGAAATGCCCCACATATTATTATTAAATTGGCCCCAGTTCACTTTCAACACAATATTTCTCAATCAATATTAAAAATCTTGTCCAAAATCAACAACAATCCTACCTACCAGCCAACAACACGTCAGAATGAAGAGATTAAAAATTATTAACAAAACGGCCTGGGACCAGTTGAACGCCATTCCTGATTATCAACGGGCATCAACCGTAGTGGTTCATAATTAAATAATCAAAAGTATGTGTGCCCTTAATACTGGGATCGAAATAAGTGAAATGCTAATGAGTTTGTGTTTATAGTCATGTGTCACGCCTAGTTTTTGGGGAATTATGTCACGGCTTTATGTGTGTTGAGTCTTTGATATTATTCGCCTTATATCTAACCAGCTGATGCCCGTAACTTCATCCGTGTGAATGTCGGTTATCGCGGATGCCGACGAAGTCGCGGATTACAAAGTAGCTTATGTTCTTCCTCAAAGTTCAAGCTATTTTATTGCCAAATTTCGTAAAAATTGGTTCAGCCGTTTCGTCGTGAAAGCGTAATAGACAGAGTTACTTTCAGATTTATAATATTAAAGTATGGATTTAGCTTAGTTCTACCAAAACAAGCCAAGTCACCATCTATATAATAAAAATGAATCGTTGTTCGTTAGTCTCGCTAAAACTCGAGAATGGCTGGACCGATTTGGCAAATTTTGGTCTGGCAATGTTTGTGTAAGTCCAGGGAATGTTTAAACGTTAAGAAAATTCATAAATCAATTGACAGGACAACGTCTGTCTGGTCAGCTAGATTTAATTCAATTAATAACTCCAAACAAAGTCGATATGCTAATGTGTTACATTATTATATTCAGCAATAACAGTTCAATATTCGTTCGAAATTAGTGCTAAGAATAGATTAAAAAATATTTATTTAAAGTCGTTACAATTACTTTGAAAAATGGAAGAAATTTCGACGAGCTTGTGAGGTAAAATTGTTTATTTAATTTTATTTTTATCTTGTTTCGAAATCTTACGGTTAGGTATACAAATAAGATTAAAATTAGTGACAACGATAAGGCCAATTTAAACTTTTCACAGTTATACAGTTTGTTTGTTTTGTTTGTATCCAATGACATAAATTCTAATGTAAATACACACGAACAAATTGATCGTAGAGTATTTTAATCAAAGATCGTTAGAAACGGGAATCTGGTATCGAAAGATTCAAATTTAACCTCTCCGTGTTCCCTGGTTTGCCCAATAGTGGTCTTCATAGGAAATTTGTTGTAATAGTTCATAGGCTACGATCTGGGCACGCTCCACTTAACAAGTTTAGACATCTCATGGGAATAAGTACCAGCCCTAACTGTACTGAGTGCGGGGCTGTGGAGGTCGTCCATCACTTGTTGGTGGAATGTGTAAAAACTACGGCTGGGAGAGAGGCTCTGAGCAATCGGTTAAAAATAAGTTTGTTAGATGTAGGTATATTTCAAAGTATTTTGTCAGCGCCTCTGTCGGAAGGAGCCATTTTAGTTTATAACATAGTAGGTTCTTTAGTTTATAAAAAAACATCGTAGGTTATGTTTTATACTAAATTTCACGAGCTAGTGTTATTATTTACTTATTTAGACATCCGCATCTAGAGGAACACCCAACGGTGTACTTCATTCTTACAATCCTTTGCAATAATAACCGGTATAAAAACTGGTAACATATCTATTAGCCTTTCTCAATATACATTAGGACGCAATCCTCTTTGTCCGTCACGGATAGCACGCGCGAATGCCCACGAATGACGGCGTAACTGTAAATTTTGTCGCAAACAAAATACTTCACATTTATTGATCCTAATACCATTGTACAGGGATTTAAATCTGTCCATTCAAAAAGCAGGTAAACGATACTTGAGGTATGTAAGTATAGATTTTTTAGTTAAGCCCTTATACGTATAATTGGTAGCATTCGCTTTGGTAAGAGATGATGGTAATCTTTTGTGATCTTTGCACATAGTCAAGAGATTCTTGACTGTTTGTTGATGTTTTTAGAAAAATAAACGACGGTTATAACGAATCTTGTGGATAAATGAAGCTTGAATTTCAGATTATGATAAATACTTTTTTGAAAAAAGTGAACCGCCTAAAAAAAAACTAAAAAGTGATAAATAACTTTAGCACAGAACACACATGACTTTAGTTCCGAAAGTCGGTGGCTTTGTTCTGTTTGTTGTTTTGTATTGTCCCCCAAAGATGGAAGAAACGAAAACCTCTTCTCGGTTTTTGTTGTTTTTCTTTTAAAAGCGCGTAATAAATTTCTGTTTGTTGCATACTAAAACCTTCTCCAGAATGTAAATAACACTTTTCTGAAAACCGCATCAAAATCGGTCCAGCGAAACGGAAGATAATCGCGGACAAACATACATACATACATACATACAAACCTAATATACGGGTCGAACTGAGAACCTCCTTTTTTTGAAGTCGGTTAACAAAAGGCAGATAGACCGCGCGGAACACAGAGAGTGAAGCCAAAAAAGCAAATACAAATTCAAAAGCGAATACCTACAATCTCGTGATTGTATTTGCTTTTGAATTTTTATTATTTGTTTTTTTCAACGATGCGGCGTTTCGTGCTATAATGACTCGTGTTAGTACAGCACGAAGCGCGTTGTAGGTATTCGTTTTGAAATTTGTATTTGCTTTTTAGGCTTCACTTTTAGTGTTCCGTGCGGTCTATCTGCCTTTTCTTTCATAATTCAAACTCAAACTCAAACTCAAAATCATTTATTTCAATTAAACCATTTACAGGTACTTTTGAATTGTCAGAGTCAGTCAGTCACAAAGTTGAAGCTAGTTGCTCGTTCCAAACAGTAGGTTTCTATGGAGAAGAACGAGCAAGAAACTCCATGAACACTCTTTTAAAATCAGTTAA
Organism: Charanyca ferruginea; assembly: GCA_947361185.1. Lineage (NCBI taxonomy): Eukaryota > Metazoa > Arthropoda > Insecta > Lepidoptera > Noctuidae > Charanyca > Charanyca ferruginea. The sequence continues at coordinate 29,493,905 of OX376057.1, forward strand.
ATTTTACAAATTTAGGTTACATCATTCATGTTGAATCTAAGGGTACAATGTGAGAACAATGTAACACGTCTTGCATGTTAAAAGAGGTCTAGAGAAAAATATAGTTATAATAACAATTCAAACCAAAATTTACAATAACCGAGGCAGCTAAGAGATGACCAGTCCCAACCGACGGCGTCCGTTCACGAACATGACGCATGGATCGGCACCATTTAGCTCATCCATTTTGAATGGAACCGAATGATCCAACACATGCGCCACCGGCAGCGAGACATTCAAGTGAGCATGACTCTCCCAACCGCCAGGGCATATTCAAGTCAATGAGAGGTATACCTCGTAAATGGTAGCTTTAAAGAACATAGTGCTCACATGTATGTGCTACGAAAAATTATATAATACTAACACATTGAGTTTATACAATGCAAAGATAATATAGATCTACATCTTCAGCAGCTCCAAAAATTGTTACAAATGCTAATCAATTAATCTATGAACCCTTATGGCTGTGGAGCTAGACCAGCATCCAGCCAAGCATTTTTATCAGTGATGTAATCACTCAACTTATAATATGCTCGGTTGCATAGTGTGCGTTTAATACAAGACTTAAATTTTGTCTCATTTAGTTGAACAATGTGGGTAGGTATTTTATTGTAACACTTTAAACAGTACCCCATGAAAGACGAATCTACTTTAGCCAGTCTGAAACCTGGTTGAACTAGTTGGTCCCTATTTCTAGTATTATAATTATGTCTGTCACCTCTTTTATCAAAAAGATGCAGATTTTTTCTAGCGTACATGATGTTTTCATAGATGTATTGACAAGGCACCGTCATTATGTTAATTTCCTTAAACAGTTCCCTTAGAGAATCGCGCATACGCAGATTGTAAATGGCTCTGATGGCTCTTTTCTGCAGAATAAAAATAGAACAGATGTCTGCAGCTCTTCCCCACAATAAAATACCGTAAGACATAATACTATGAAAGTAACTAAAATAGACCAGTCTCGCGGTATCCACATCATTAAATTGCCGGATCTTTCTGACAGCATATGCTGCCGAACTTAGCCGTCCTGCGAGAGATGTTAAATGAGGACCCCATTTTAGCCTTGAGTCGAGCGTCAATCCCAGAAAAACGGTTTTATCGACGAATTCCAGTTTCTCTTTATTCAATACTATGTCACACTCACTATTTTTGACATTTGGCAAAGCAAATCTGATGCACTTAGTTTTTTTTCCATTTAATACTAAATTGTTAGCCGTGAACCACTTTTGTACCTCCAGTAAGGCGTTATTTACGATGTCAAGATTTTGAGCCCGTCTATTTATTTTAAAAATTAATGACGTGTCATCGGCAAATAACACCATTTGTGGTTGGTTTTTGAATAACCGGGGAAGATCATTAATATAAACTAAAAAGAGGAAAGGACCTAAAATTGAGCCTTGTGGAACTCCCATTTGTACTTTTAAACCATGTGAATTCACCCCGTTTATTTGAACTTAATCTCAGGCTTGAATGAATATTATATCTACACATTTTAAATTAAGAATATTCTCCTACCTACGCATGAGATATTATTATTATAGTACAATTTACATTACAATACACAGGTGCATTCCCTTCTCTCTCACTCTCATAGTCCAATTGACACAACCGGGAAGAAATCAAGCGCAGGACTTACTGAAGACTGGACCTAGGTTTAATATTTCTCTGTTTCTCCGCTCCGCAGCCTTGCTCGGCTTCAATGGACAAGCAGCCTAAACGGGGGGCTTTACGTCCTTTCCGAAGTATGCGGGTGTAACTTTACCAGTTTATAAACTCCAGACTGCTACTACTGAGAAGTTCATAATCGAAAAAACCCAATAACACTTAGTCCCGACCTGGACATTGAACCCCGGACACTACGCTCAGCAGCTGTGGTTGCGACCACGAGATCAACGGATCAATTAATAGAGACAAAGAAGAATATGAACTGCTGTTGACTGGGTCACACTCATCTATAAAAGCGAAAGTCATTTATTCATTCACTGAAGCATGGAAACTCCTATATATTACGTTTTACCTATGGAGTTGAAAGAATCACGGCAATTAATCGTTGTTTATAATGGCGGAGTTGAAAAAGCACATTGATTAATCATTGTGATATTATTTCCCATAAAATTATGCAGTTTCAGTGTTAGACCTGCGAAGCGACAGCCGCACTTTTAACATCAATTTTTATTGTGGGTTTATAAAAATATTCTAAACGTCTGAAGGTACTCTTTAGGGACCCCAGAGTATAAGAATTAGAATTTCAACTCTTAATTTTTTTGTACAAATCCTGTCATGATCCTTTGATGGATAGGTAGTTTATGGGTCAGTTGTAACATCACACTAAAGAACGTTTTTGCCACCTTTTATTGTAATTAAATGTAACAACTCACTTTTTAGGACCCATTAACTATGTTAACTGTAATGCGCGGTGCTTGACTACTGGGCTTCTCGTTATAAACGTCCCTTTGTGCCTATTGACCTAGTTCTTTCTGTTCTGTATCCTGCTTGATATTGAGGAAAATGGAAAATATATTTTTTTCTTACTCCTTCGCTGTTTGTTTCTGATTAATGTTGTTGCGGGAGACAGTTGAATCTCCGGGACCCGTCATGCTTAATTGCCTCGGCGCTTTTCTGGTGGTCCGCCACTGTTGATGCGTTGAGTTGCAGCGGTTTGGGAATTGCGTGGCGGGCTTGTCTCATTATAAAAAAAAGTCTACAGATCAGCTGAGAATGGATTTTGCGACACGACCGAAGCTATTGTACAATGTAATGAAGGAGCAGAAGTATTTCCTTTATCTGCCACTGCCACGTTAAGAAATGACTGTGATTCTGTGATTGATAGAAGAGTTGTCATTTATTTATTATTTATTAACCGGTAAAGAGTATGGATTATGGGGAACTATCTATGTGTATGAAAAAGTGTCCATTATAATGTGTCACTTATGGGTGACGCTACAATCGCAACCGGATAAAAAAATTCTAACTCGACATACTTCATTCCATTAACAACTGCCACATTCACACCATACCCTGTGCCTACGCTAGTGCCATTTTGGCGGGTTTTAGAACTGTCACTTGCTGCTTAGAGCTGGACAGTTTTTCAACTTTCTACCTCTACCCTCCATAGTATGGATTCAGGTGTAACTAAGGGTGTTACCAGACCAATCGATCGATTGTAGAATGGATTAGTCGACGTCGATCGATAGTTTCTACCAGACCAATCGATCGATTGTCGATCGACGATCGATCGATGGTAGAGTGGATTAGTCGACGTCGATCGAGCTGCTTGATTATTATTAGTGATGGATTATAGCCGGACTTAATCGATCAACGTCGACCGATGCCATCGACCGGCAATCGATCGATTAGTTAGTCAAACAGTATCCGTCGATCAGCCAAACCTACCACACTAATGGATCAACGTCGATCGATGTCGACTGCTGGCATCGATCGATGATCGATCGATTGGTTGAGACATTTCAGCTTTATCTCTAGAATGGCAACGTTTGCGCGGTCTCTGCAATTGCAGATATTTATAGGCGGAGTTGTTCACTTAACATCAGGTAAGCCGTTAAATAGTTTGCACATAAAAAAATTGTCGTAACATTATTTCTCTTCATTCTAAAATCACCCTTTCACACAAAAATCCAACAAACCCGCCATTTTCCGATCCACTGCTTTCGTGTAAGTTGCGAAAAGGAACTCCAGGAGCCTGTGTGAGGCAAGAGCCTCATAATTACGTATACTTTGCGATGTTATTGTTACATCTTTGCTTTAATACTTTGTCACAAAATAGCTTCTTCTTTTAATCCTTCAAAAGGTCCTTAAGTACTTAATTATTCTTTGTAGTGATCTTGGTTATAAATGTGCTCAATTATGCGCACATTATTTGCAATCATTAAGCCTTTAAAATGTCAGTATTGTGATTTTTGGCTGTGGGTGGTTAAGTTGCATCGGCGGCTTGAAGAGGTAATAGTGTGGTCTTTATCGGTATGCTAATTACTTTAAAGTGCTTTATTGCTGTGCTGATTTAATTGACAGCGCCATCAGGGGCTTTAGCGTGAGTACGCTGATGTAAAAGTATTCGATTTTCGAATCTTTCCAGCTATCATTATAAACACGAAAGTGGATTTTGTTTTTGTAGATGTTTGATAATTTTAAACGGCTGAACAGGGAAAAGAAAAAAAAAAGGATTTGAAAAAGGTTGAAATGTTTCGTTTGAGGGTTGAAATAAACCCAGATGGTGAAGGTCACCTGTAATTGGCAGAGCATCTAAAACCAAGAGATGACCATACCCTATTTTAATATTTTAAGGGGTTTTTAAGAACCATTTCAATAATAATAATTATTGATTCAGGTAACAAAGGCCCATACAATATATAGGTACCTTATAGACTAACTTACGTAACTATATTGCATAAAAGAAGAAGAGAGGGAAAAGAGAGAGAGAGAGAGGAGGAGGGGGAGGAGTGGGAGATGGGAGAGAAAGATGAAGTATGTGTGGTCTTTGACTGAGATGTTGTTTACTGTTTTACGTTGAACCGGCTACACGGAATTTGTTGAAATTTGGTAAACAAAGCTATTTATCTTAGCTTAATACATAGGATAATTTATATTCTGTTTTTTTATGTTTCCGAGGTATAATTTTGGACCTTGACTTAGTTCTGTACTCTGTAGGTTGATTCTGTAAAATTCAAACAACAACTCGCATCTTACATCGCTATTCACTCTCACTTCGCATAAGGTACAAAATGACCTTGATATATTTGACACTTTGAATCCGATTCGAGTGTGAAGTGAGCGTCGAAGTGACGGGGAAATTACCTTACAGAATGCCACTTCTTACGTCATCTACTACTTTATCTGTCAAAATCACCCTGTCAATTTAGTTCAACTCGCTGACACGCTCGCAAGGGTGGCGCTAGTGTAAATTTGAATTATCAACCGAGTTTTTAGAATGCCAATCAAGAAACTGACAGCGGATTCAGATTCAAAGTTTAGAATTAGGTCTTACAGAATCACAGAAGCAGTGCAGTTGGATATACGACTTTATTATAGCGATATGGTTTAATTTAATACGACAAACATAATATTAATGTCTTCTATTGATCATCATCTTCTTCCCTTGCGCTATGTTACCTACTTGGGGCCAGCGCAACATGTTTTCTTCTTCCATTCCGTCCTGTCAATCGGCATGCTTTCACTGACTCCCTTTTCATTCATCATTCTTCACACAATTCATCCATATTTTCTTTGACCTTCCTCTTCCTCTCTATCCTTACACATTAATATGCATAACTCTTTTCGTCACATGCGTTTCATCTCTTTTCATCAATTTGTATGAAACTAAGTATATAATGGCTAGAGGTCTGCCGGAATCCCATGACATAAAAAAAATGTGATTTTCATACCATGGCAGTGTCAATTGTCACCTGTCAAATCAAATTACGAGATCTGTCAACCCCTGCAGAAAAATTAAACAGTATCAAGATCGTTTAATCCTATTTCCCCAGTATTGCACACAACGAATTTCATTTCCCCCTTTGCCTTGAGATTCCGGTAGACCTTTAGTAATTTATATCAGAAGATGGTGAACCGAGAGTTAGGCTAAAATATTTCCATTATTGAGAATCAGGTTTCCACTTCAAGATAGAGAGGGCCTTAATTCAGCACGCAAATATTTCACCTTATGACCTGAGCTTAAAAGAAAAAGTTAGTTTCATGTGCTGTATGTGACAACCTCAAACTCCAAACGACATAGCAATGCAATTTTGGGCGAGAAATAAGTGCCACAGTAATATTTATCTAGACGAACCCACACAGAAGAAACTCATATCATACAACAAGGACGAACTTTCATACATTACCTTACCTCTGACGTAAGAGATGACCAAACCAATATAATTTGGCCTGTTATTCTATTAAAAATTCCTTACTACTCTAGGTTCGCTCAAGGTCAAATCCTTACCCCTAAGGGAGATTTTCCTCATCATCCATCTACCACTACCACCAGTGTTACCTATTGACATGGCTAAAATAGTCTAATGGATCATCATCAGCCGGAAGACGTCCACTGTTGAACAAAGGCCTCCCCCATAGAACGCTACAACGAGCGGAAACCTGCCGCTTGCATCCACCGGTTACCCGTGACCTTGACGATGGATGTCGTCGGTCCATCTGGTGGGAGGCCTACCAACGCTGCGTCTTCCGGTTCGTGGTCGCCACTCGAGAACCTTTCTTCCCCATCGGTTATCGGTTCTTCGAGCAATGTGCCAAGTGCCACTTCAACTTGCAAATTTTGAGAGTGAGTTATGTCGGTAACCGTAGTTCTTCGGCGGATTTCCTCCTTCCGGATTTTATTACGCAAAGAAACTCCGAGCATAGCTCTCTCCATTAATATCTTTTTTTATTTTAATATCTAAGGACATTTCACACACGGCCATCTGACCCCAAACTAGGGAGACCCTGTACTATGGGTGTCAGACAGCTGATATACATACACAAATACATTTTAAACACATACATATATATAGATAAACAACACCCAGACACAAGGCAAACACAAGTGCTCATCACACAAATGTTTACCATGGGCGAGAATCGAACCCGCAACACGCTGCGCAGCAGTCAATCACTCAACCACTGCGCCAACCGTGTCGTCATTTGTGTCGTGCCGTTCATGTCGTCATGTATTCCATTGCTTGCTGCGTAACTTTGAGCTATAAATAATAAAAATAATAATCTATTGCTTTTGCTCTATTCTCCTCAAAATGCCTCCAACAATACTTCTCCAGCCATCTAAACACAAACCTACATCCCGTGTGAAACGACGCGTTAAACACGATATGCATAATATAGCATAATTTAACATAATTAATTAATAAAATCCACATAACAGACAGATTGACAAAACAACAAGTAAAGTATTTTACGTCTTCATAAGATATCGACAGTCTCATCTGTTGAAGCAAACATTAATAATGTGACTTGACATTTGATTTCCCTTCAGTTTTAAGATAGAGGGTGCTGTTTACGTTAATGGTTGAAAGAATGAAATGGTCGAATTATCGATTCTAATGGTCCAAGATGCCAAGACTAACGTCATTTTAAGATGTCTGCAATTTATAGGATACGTAGTGGAATATGTTATTAAAATGGTATGTGTTCTTACTTGCTAGTCTCAATGCTGGGAACTGAAAAGGATTTTTAGTTCGAACACTTCTTGAAATAAAAAGTCAAAGTAAATCTCAAAGCATTTATTTCAATTAAACCATTTACAGGCACTTTTTAATTTGCCAAGGAGTCAATCAGTTAGTCAGAATGTTGAAGCTAGTTGCTCGTTCCAAAACGTAAGTAAAATAACTTTATGCAGAAAAACCTCGTTTGATTCCCAACCAAAAAAAAAACCCAACAGTCACCACTCCAATCAAATGCATAACAGCATCAATTAAATTCCCATAATAATTTCTATAAAATACGACATCGTTCCCATATTCAATAATAAACTTTTAATAGTAACAATAATAATTCATTCAGTTAATAATAAATAAAAACGGAGCGCATATTAAAACGTCGGCCGAGTATTACATTATGCTGTAAAGAGTTTGGTTTAATGGTCAGTAATTGGCCGGAATAACATAATTTTTATTGGTATTGTCTCGGCTAGGTAACGGATCTCTCTTACTAGTAAAACTCGAAGATGAACTCGTAAAATGACTAAAATATATGAAGTGCCCTTAGCGTGTTGTCGCTTACTTTTTGCCCTGGCTGGAGGCCTTAAGGCACCACAAGAAAGTCTGACTAAGCAGCCGACAACCTCATAGGTTGACCTGCGAGATAGTATACAAAAAAAAAGACTAACTAATGCATAATGTTTTGTCTTTATAGAATATTGTTTTGACACTATTTCCATGGGCAAGAAAATCGTTGCGATAGTTCGTGGATCATCAAATTATCGCCGCATGGACAATGATTTAAAAGGTTCTATTTTTAAAGCTGTTGTGCGCTCTGGGCGCTTATTTTGTCAAGGAGTCGGTCTTTTAGGCAGAATGTTGTAGCTAGTTTTCCGTGTAGGTTAGTCACCATGGAGAAGAACAAATTACTGCAATCACCTGATTCTAAATACGATGACGTGCTTCTCATGTCTTTATTGTATCATGTACCTATTATAAAGGACAATTCGTAAATTAATCGGTGGGTGACTCACGTTCGAGTTCCACTAAGAGTAAGGGTAAACCTCGCTTCGGGTCAATAAATAAATAAATCTCAAAGCTGCCGTTTTTTAGCTTATTTTTCATTAATATCGTAATTATGTGAGTTGGCATCGAAAACAAACCGCAATCTTGTGGCCTGCCTTAATGGTTTAGGGGTCAATTATAGGCGTTATAATAATAATGTTGTGTGCGATCTTTAAACTTAATACGTATCCGTGTTAGTCATTCATTTGATTGTAGACGATTTTATGTAAAATTTAGCTTCGGTTTTGAGATGTTCGCATTTTAAGGGAATGGGTGACGTCATCGTATTAATGATTAGTGATGAAATGCGTTGAGATCTGGTGCAATCATGAAAATACCGGCCCACCGTCGAGTTCCCGACATATCTTTAGGTACAATCGAACAAGCTATTTGGTTTACAGGCAAAAATATTCATCTTTCTACTACAAGAACAATATTTAATTTATTTGTTTTATATTGAGCATGTAGGTACCTACGTACTCGAGATAAAATAATGAAATAAAATAAAATATTGTGAGTGTAGTAGGACGATGAATATTTTTGTCTGTTAACCAATTTGCTTGTTTGACTGTACATAGTATAGTACTTTGCCCGCTAGTTCGTCCGCGTGAATTTTCTCAAGGATCCCTTAATTTTTTCAATTCATGAAATAGCCATTGTTACTCAGGGATAACGTAGTTTTCTAATGGTGAAAGAATTTTAAAAATCAGTCTAGTAGTTTTTGAGGTAAATCGTAACAAACAAATAAATCTTTCCTATTTACATGATTAGTTTATATAGATTATGATAAAACAAAGTCGCTCCCGCTGTCTGTACGCTTAGACCTTTTAAACTACGCAACGGATTTTTATGCAGTTTTCATCAATAGATAGAGTGGTTCAAGAGGACGGTTTACACGTATAGATTTATTTACATTGTGCCCGTACGGAGCGGGGACGGATCGGTATTTTGTCATAAACGGGAGAAGACACTGACTCCTGTAACGCAGGTTTTTCTAGCTTTTAACCCCAAAAGTTAGGGTTACAATGATATATTGTAGGTATGCACCATAAGTAATTTTATGCCAATAATAATATTATTATACTTATAAAATAATCATTTGAATTCATCATATTATTATTATTTATTTTTGGCACAAAAATACAGTAATTTGAATTGTAAAGGTACAAAAAATATTCAGTAAAAATTTCGTCTTAAAAATAAAGGCTTCGTCAATCAACTACGGTGAGAGTTCAGTGAGTGTATTAAAAAACGTCGTATGAAACGAGTGAGTATATAACAGTCTCTGCTCAATTACGCTGCAATTCAGGCTTGACCATAATGTCAACCTTAACTTCATCATCATAATGTCAATTTTTAGGCGCCCACTGCTGGGTATAGGCACAGTATAAGTATTAGTACTACCATACAGTAGCGACACGCTCCGCCTCCCTCCTTAAACACTGTCCCTCACCACTACCCGCGTTGAACTTGCTCTCGAAACTGCTTTTAGTTCAAGACGAGTCTCACCGCGCGTAGACATGCACGTATTTGTACATACTGTTATTTTGGTTATTGTGTAGGTAACTAAATCGTTTCGATTGTTTAGAGTGACGTAGGTATTGCATACGTCTCCCACAGGGGGGTTAAGTCTTAATCGCCATGCTTGACCGATGCATGTTGCAAACTTAACTTACTTGTATCAAAAAGTACAATTATTATTTGGCTAGACTACCTGGTTAAAGCCCGTCACAGACGTAGCTATAATAAAGGCATATTACGATCAGCTATAATATATATAATATATTTTTACTACGTCACCAAAATATGTGGACAGATATAGCAAGGCATATTAATATAAATTTCAAAAATGTGAAACAAACAACGATCGCAGACGTATTAAGGGTGAAAATATCCCTATCCCTACTAATATATAAATGTGAATGTAAGTTTGTTTGTTACGCTTTCACGCGAAAACTACTCAACCGATCATCATGAAACTTTGTACACATATTCTTGGAGGTATCAGAAGTATCATAAGATACTTTTTATCAAGAAAAAAAAAATTGTTTGTCAAAACATCTCAAAATCTAGCTTCTTCAACGCCATCTACCGGTTCACTAATTAAGTTCTAATCCTGAGTACTGTAATACCGTTGCACTGTATTACCGACGGTCACGTCAATATCCAATCCAATTGACTATAATTTTAGCTGTTTGGGATTTTTCTATATTTATTGTTATTTTCTTCTGTCATTTTCTTCTGTCATTATATACGCAGTCTAGAGCTATTTGAATTTTTGAGGTTAGATGTCATTTTTGTGGATAGATGCTATTCTTTAGTTTTGATCTTTAAGAACAACAACGAACAAATTGTTTTAAAATCGTGCAATGTACGTATTCTGTACTTATCTTAAATTGTAAAAACGGAACAATTATAAGATCACATTTTTTTTTCATCATGTATCGCGGAAGAGTCTTTTTCTTTAGTACATAAACCGTGAGCATGACAGGATTTCCTATTGGTGTAAAAGACAAACTTTCTTCGCTTATTTAACCTCGAAATTTTAAGAACTTTATTTCTCAAAACGAATTACATTTACTTATATGAGAAAAAACTTATATCTGCTTTCTTTTCGTTGTCTAACATTTTTCCTAAGCTAAATTTCTTGCTTCTACACCAAGCTGTGCACTGTCTGTCAGTGAAATATATATTTGCTATTGAGTACTCAAGTAGTAATAGGGTATTACACCCATTTTTGAAAAGTGTCTCAATGAAATACTGTAGTGATAAAATGCCACCAAAAAAAAACACGAAATTTTTATTCAATCGATAAGTGCCATAAAAATGCATCTAAATCATAAATTTTCAAATTTCGCGCGTAGTTTGACGAAAACGCCTCTTACTGGGCGCCATATTGTTCAGCGTAAATGACGTCAGTTCGTTTTGTATCAAATGCGCTCATATTAAATATGATAATTGTATATAATTTAAAAATAATTAAAAGCATATTTTGTAATAGGTGTAAGAATGACAAAAATACGTTAGTTACGAAAATAATAAAAGTACAAAGCCTATATTACGCCAATCGGTTGATTGACAGTTGTCATTTTTTTGTTTACACAGCTGTACGGCGTAATAATATGGCCGCTACTATTTCATGGTGTTTTATAACAGATTAAAAATAATGAAAACTTTGAATTTAAAAATTGGTTTTGTTATTTTATGAACTAAAACTTACATTTTCCGACTGCTTTATGCCTAAACTGTCTCAATAACTTATTTATAGATTTTTTCTCGTACAGAGTAAAATACCCTATTGTTTACGACTTCCACGCGAACGAAGTCGCGGGTAGAAGCTAGTATTATTATATTATAGCTACGTATGTGACGGGCTTTAATGAAAACCATGGTTACGAACAGCAGTCCTTTCGAACCATAAAATATTTATATCACCACACCCTTTATCTAAATAAAAAAGTGACATTTAAAATATTGTGTTGTGGTTAGTATAAAGGTGAAATTTATTTTGTTCGCGCTCCCTCAGTTGCGAGCCTTACGTGTCTTGTATCATTATTGTCGGCTCACTGATTCGATAGTGAGTGCCTTCGATATCGATAATTATTTACTATAATAAACACATCACTAATGAGTTGTGATTGTGTGAGTTTGGATTCTTGAGGTTTGAGCGGTATTTCGACACATTTAGAGTTGAAAAAGAATAAAACCAGTGAGAAAATATCCCACTCAGACAAGAAGGAAACACGCTCAACCAAAAGATTGAACCCAATACCCAGACTTAGCTCTTTCACTTGTAACCACATTACTAATGAGGCAGCGTAATTGAACCATTTCAGAAGAAAGACGTCCACTGCTGGACATATTCCTCCCCCAAAGGGGGGTTTTGTCATAATCGCCACGCTTGGCAGGCGGGTTGGCGATCGCAGTATGTTTGTTACAAAGGCACAGAGAACGCTGCTGTCCATTCTCTGGTGAGTCCCTTAGTCGCCTCTTACGGCACCCACGGGAAGATATAATAATAATAATGTCTTTATTGGCATAAAATAACAATGGTACAATGATATTGTAACCCTGACTTCTGAGCTAGGTAAAAACCTGTGTTACAGGAGTCAGTGTCTTCTCCCGTTTATGACACTCATATGCAATAAAAACAGACTTAATTAAAAATTAAACAAAATGAAATAAAAGAAAAAACAGAAAGTACACAACTATTCAGCATGCATATAAATGTCGTGTGTGTGTAGGGGAGTGAGTGTAATTGTGAAGTTAGGTATGAGGGTGTGTTCGTGTATGTGATGGTGTGTGCGTGTGTGTGTAGTTGAAGTGGTGTATGACTGTGTTATGCAAGTACTGTGTGTTTGTGATTGTTCTTGTTTACTGTAGATTTTTTTCGGTGTATTCATAGTCCAGTGATTGGAGCCAAATTTTTATTTTATTTTTTAAGTGATTCTGTGTGAGGCTATTTATGTTCAATAACTTAAATTATTTACTTTATTGTAGACAAATCCGGCTAAGTATAGATGTTGTCGCCTGGCTGACGCTGAGTTAAGTTTTACTGACGGACATACGTTGGTGATGGTACGCTTGCGTGTGGCATGGACGTTGTAGGGAGTTACGCGATGTTGTTGTATGACGATTTTGAGTAGGTACAGCTGTCTTACTGTTAAAACTTCACATTCTTTATACAGGGCCACTGTTGGGTACCGGTATGGCTTACAGATCATGACTTTGAGAAGGGACCTTTGAGCTCTTTCTAAATGGATCATGAATGTTTTGCATGCCCCTCCCCAAGCCGTGATGCAGTAACCCAGAATAGATTGGGCCAAGGCATAATACACCGTGCGAATAAGTTTTAAATCAGCTACATGTCTTAGCTTTTTGAACGCCCAAATAAGCTTTCTTGTGCGTGATGTTGTTAGCTCTATATGAGGGCGCCAGTTAAGCTTACTGTCTACGAGTACTCCCAAGTATTTAGTAGACGAGGATTTTTTTAGCAGCATGCATGAGCAGTGTGTTATGTTGCTACGTGGGAATCCGCAGGAGTGTACCTTGATATTTATTTCGGGTGGGACAGTTGGAGCGATGCTGAATTGCATGAAGGTGGTTTTTGTTAAGTTGAGAGTCAGTAAATTTGCCTCTAGCCAACATTTTATTTTGTGAAGTCCCATTTCTGCGTATTTTTGTACGTCTTCCCAGGTATCTCCGTGAAATATCAATGCCGTGTCATCCGCATATGAGAATATTTTTGCGTTTATTAGTGATAACTGACACAGGCCATTGATATATATCAGGAAGAGTGTCGGGGCGAGTACACTTCCTTGCGGTACGCCGTATGTGACCTGTGCTTCCGCGCTTGTGTGATCCCCTATCTTTACTCTTTGTGTACGATTGCTCAAATAGTCCTTAAAAATATTGAGGGCATTCCCACGAATTCCTGCACGCTCCAACCTATCCACAAGGGTTGAAATACAGACGGTGTCGAAGGCTTTGGCCAGATCGAGGAAAACACCCAGACATTTTTGTTTTGCGTCTACTTTTGAGGTCACAAAGTCTATCAAATGGTTCACAGCGCCTTCTGTGCTCCTCCCCGACCGAAACCCAGATATGGGATGGTGCTATTCTTTACGTCCGACACCATACGGACAATTGAATAGTTATTCATTATTACCCATTAACCTTTTCGACAAACGAGTGCATCCACAAATTGATTCATCTTCCTGACCGTACAAAGATTTCCACGCATATAATATTTCGCGATCGGCATGCATTAAACTGATGTTATCGATGCATCTGGATTCCATCGCGGTGAAATTATGAATAACGCATCAACTCAAACATGTTTGATTCTGAGGAATTTTAAAATAAAACTTGAGTAGATTTTTATGTATCACAAGCTTTGCCCGTGACTTCGTCCGCGTGAATATTTTTTAGGAATCCCTAAATATTTTGATAATCCAAATTTAGCCCTAAACATACAGGGATAACGTAGCTTCTTATTTAGACCGCCCCCGGGGGGTGGGGGGGGGGTTGCTATAATCCCCACGCTTGGCAGGCGTCTTGAGTATCGCAGTGAAGCTGTTATTTACACGGAAGCCGCTGACTTCCGGATTTTCCCATAGTCGCCTTCTACGACACCCTCGTGATGCAATCCCATTTCATCACGAGGGTGTCCTATAGAATAGCTCCCAAGGGCTAGAGCCCGGACACCCCACGGGCACAAACTTAACTTTAATTTATAATATGTAGTGTAGTGATGATGATTGTGATGTCAAATGATTGAGTTTTTAAACCTACTTAAAAAAAAGAGATTCTCAAATCGACTAAATGTATTTTTTTGTATTTGTTACTCGATTTCTTCGGCAATTGTATACCGACTTTGAAAAAAAAATAATATATTGAGTATACCGGGTAGTCCCATATAAATTTCAAGAAAATAATCGTCTTTCAAGGTAAAAATTAAGGGGAGACTGTTTTTTTAGTGTTACCGTGTCTTAATGGGTTTGGATGATAACAAGTGGGTACCAAAAAGCGAAAAAAAAATCTTTTATAATAAATCTTGCAAAGTATAGTGAGAAATATAATAAAGTCAGTAAAACAAACACAGTTTGTACTTTTTTATCATTAAACGAAACGTGAGTATTGTAACACATTATAGATTGAGAAAAACGGATTAACTAACTGTGTTGCCGGGTTTGTACTTTTTCAAAATTACGAAAAGTAAATAAAATATATTATATATTGGATAGTTACCCCCAGATAGTATCTGAAGGTGTCCACTAGCCTCCTGCTAACGCCATCTACACAAGAAAAGAAGTACTAGCAAACAGCGACATCTCATGGGAAATATAAAAGCTACTACATCAAAAGAGCTGAGCTTTTGTCGTGGTTCACCCATAAACGAATAGATGGCTGTACTTGTGGGCATGTGGTTTTTTATTCAACAAAGTGCGGTATTATAAAAACTATAAACTACACCGCTTTTTGAATAACAATACGCCTAACGACATCACATTTTCTTTCTGTCATTGTGATATTTTTTGTACTCTGGGCACGGTGATATTAAAAGTCGCTATCATAATATTTTTTTTCATTTTTCTACGAAATCAAATGTTATAAATAAGCTTTAAATTCTTTCAAATGCAGGAAGCATTTGAAAGAATTTAAAGCTTATTTCGACCGTTCTAATCACTACACTAGTAGAATATCTTGCTTACGGTACCTACATTGCACGCTATCGAAAGCACCAAAGTTCCCTTGCAAAAATTTTTGCTTAATGTAAGAATTCAAAGATGTCGCTTGTTAAAGTATCTTTTTAGATACTGCAGACTTCTTTTCCTCTAAAATAAATGTTGCCCCACACAAGGAATTTCTCCTGTATCGTGGGTGAGTTTACAAACATATACTCGCGCACACAACTCCACTAACTATAGTGGACTTATGTGTAGACTGTCTGGTAATCCAGACCCGTAAAAATAACCTGTACTCCATACAAATATTGATTCAGTGCGGGAGTCAAACCCGCGACGTGCAACGCAGCAGTCAATTGCTCAGCGCCACCACCTCTACCAAGTTTTACCGACAAGTATAAAAATCCGTTGGTCCTGGCTGTCATTGGTAGATCTTTGGCAGTCGTTACTAGTAGTCAGAAGTTTGACAGTGACAACCAGTCTTTCGTGTTACCCAGTTACTATACCCTGTTCACAATAAGATTAGACATAAACACAAACCTTTTTTACAGTCCCTTCAACCGATTTTGACTTCTATTCCGTAGGCTTAAGGATGACATTAGAGGCAAAAAAGCGGTTACAATAACAATTGTTTACTGCAGTTGCCATTTGTCATGCTACCAACGCAATAGAAATCAATATCGGTTGAACGGACTGTAAAAAAGGTTTTTGTAAATGTCTAATCTTATTGTGAACAGGGTATAGGTTATGGAGAAATCAGATAAGCAATCACTCCATGTAAAACACTGATATTTGCCTACATCCAGTTGAACTGGAAGCCGTTCTCAACGTAATTGGGAAAAAGCTAAACAGAAAGAGGCGGAAAATCAAATAAGAGCACTGTTTAGGTACTTAGTTAAAATTCATTTAATCATTCCATTAAACCTGCGTTTTCCTCATTACCTAACTTAAAGCGCGTGGCTTATATCACAGCTTTATCGACCATATCTCAAGACACTCCTACATCCTAGGCCGCATATCACATTCAATCTTATCTCTATACAAATACATGAGTAATTACAACCACAGGGTGTTAGGTTAAACGTTGAACGTACTTTTATAGTGAAAAATACCAGCCTTTTATTGTCCCACTGCAGTAGGTCGATTCTGTAAAATTCAAACAACAACTCGCATCTCACATCGCTATTCACTCTCACTTCGCATAAGGTTCAAAATGACCTTCATATATTTGACACTTTAAATCGTATCATCTCATACTTTATCTGTCAGAATCTCCCTGTACATTTAGTTTAACTCGCTGACACGCTCGCAAGGGTGGCGCTAGTGTAAACTCGAATTATCAACCGAGTTTTTAGAATGCCAATCAAGAAACTCACAGTGGATTCATATTCGAAGTTTAGAATGAGGTCTTACAGAATCACACCCCAAGGCAAAGGCCTCTTCTCATACAAAGAAGGCATGAGCGCTGATCACCACGTTGGCTCAATGGCAATTCGTGATTTTATACTTATATGACTAATAAAGTTAATCCTCACGCTGGTTTCCTACACCAGTGTCAGTGATTTCCAAGATAAACTTAGAAGGTATATATGAATTTAAAAAAGTCACATTGATACTTGCTTGTGGACGGACACGAACCAAAGTCAAATAATTTATTTCAATTAGACCATTCTAAGGCGCTTTTGAACGTCAAATGAGAAAAAAAATTAATTCTAGTTGCCCATTCCAAAAGGTGGTTTTGTGTGGAGAAGAATGGGCAAGAAACTCCATACTTACTCCATACGAACCATCACGACACACAGACTAGTATAGCGCTCATAAATAGAACACCTTTGACTATAGCCAACCAACTGTGACATGGCTAAAACAAAATTTTATTCATTAAATCTGCTGCTGCATTTTGGCAAGTTATGAGATATTAAATGAATAGCTGTTTATGCAAAACTTGATGATTCAGTAGTACTATTCTGTCAAAATTTTACTCGGTAAGATTTAGGTGAAGTGAGCGTAAACTAAAAAACTAAAAAAAATCTAAGGTGGAATATCTATATTCCACCTTAGGTTTTTTTTAATAATCTAATTGCTAATTGCAAAAGGCTTGTGTTTGACCGCAACTCACCTTATATTAAGTGATGCAGCCTAAGGTGGAGCACGCTTGCCTAGAATAAACCGGTTCACTCGTGCCTTTAAGATACCCAGATTTAAATATATATCGGCGAACATAGAGGCGGGCGGAATTTCACAGTCTGGCAGTTCGCAATACTATATACAATGCAGTTCGCAATATTCACCTCAAGTTTACCAACACTTTCCAAGGGAGATTTTTACAGAAGAGACATGTAGGCAAATTTCACTAAAGACACGATAAAAAAATTAACAAATAAAGAAACGTATTTACCTAAACAACACTGAGATATTGATATGGCGCAAAACGTTACTTACAAGTAAACTGATCAACCTCTTCAACACAAGTATCACACTGGACAAAACAGCAGTTTACCATCTTACATCTGCACCTAGAACTGACAGTCTTCTTACTAGTTGTAAAACCTCTTCCACAACACAAAGTAGCACAGTTATGTCTATCCTTACACACACGTCCTTTTGTACTAACACACAAATTAGGCGTCCTCTGCAAGTATACCAAATTCTTCCTTTCAACCTTCATTCTGTTCCTCACTTTGGGAGAAATCGCCCTTTTTGTAGTGTAGTTCATTAATTTCTTCTTCGTGGCATGATGGTAATGTTTCTTCAGCAAGCCCATTGCAGAGTTGAAAGGCCCTAATCTCTTCCAGCAAGTTTTCGTCGTGCAGGATCCTGAGAATCCGTGGCACTTACAAACTTCTTTCAACTGCTCTCCTATAGAATCAACTCCGACTATGACATCTTGTTTTAGTATTTCGGCGATTTGATCGTTTCCAGCGTGTTTGAAGTCCAAGAAATTTCTTGTCATTCTCTTGCCATGTCTGAAATCGTCACCACAGCCGGCCATTTTCCAAGTGTTGTTTTTGCCAAAATTTCCGGGACATGAGCACGAAGATAGGTCTCCAGAAGCGCACGCTTTTGCTACTGAATGTGATATTGATGCAGCCATTAATGCATGGACGAAAGCTGTTTCTCTGAAGAGTTTATTAAATATGCTTCTTTTTGGTTTTTTGTTGAAGACGAGGGAGCAGTTCCATCTATCGTAACTGAAGGTTTCTTCGCAGGCGGCGATCGCTTGTTCCTTTGCGATGGTCAAAACGTTTGATAGACCAGTGTCCCGGTCACACATTTTTGTTTGCCGTTTGGAAGCTTTGAACAATTTGCAGGCTCCTGGGTACATCTCATCAGTTCGGTCGCTGAAGAGAGCTTCAATTGTTTTTTGTAAGATGGGCTGAGATCTGTGGATTGCAAACAATTTGAATTAAGTGGACTGAATTTTTTTCAATAATTCAATTTTCTTTTATGCCTTGTCCAATAAGATTAAAATTGGATGGTTATGAATGTAGGTACCTATTCAAATTCATAATTGATAGAACATCTACCACTTACTAAAATGGGTTTTGTTGAAGTACTGTTAGCTGTCTACGAACTTCAAAGTTAAGTACCTACCTACTTCACAAGAATTCATTAACATCGTACCCGGTATTAGAAATATTCGTGGTTCTATAAAGGTAAAACTGAATTACTATATTACCTACCAATAATGCTGTCTTTCGTGTAGTGTCGGACGTAAGGAATAGCACCATCCCATTTCTCCCCGTGGGTGTCGTAAAAGGCGACTAAGGGACTTACCAGATAATGGGCAGCAGCGTTCTCTGTGCCTTTGTAACAACCATACTGTGATCGCCAACCCGCCTGCCAAGCGTGGCGATTATGGCAAAACCCCCCCTTGGGGAGGCCTATGTCCAGCAGTGGACGTCTTTCGGCTGAAATGATGAATGCTGTCTTAAGTAAATAAGACACATTTCAAAATACAATTTCCATGGAATTATTTTTCCAAACTCTGTATTTAAGATCATTCGATTCGATTATTCATATCGATTTATTTTTTTACGAACTCGTTATTCGACTTAACGAGTTGTCATTAAAAAAACTTTTTAAAGCTAAGTAGGTACTAGATTCTCTATATACAGATCATAAACATGTTCCGTCTACCACAAAGGACAGTCAGTAGCATGAACGCGTACACCTAAGAAAATCAAAGATTTAATATGTTGCTCAATATTTATATTGATTTCATAACGATTTACTTTACGTTACTTCGAGAACAGATCACAAAGTAAGTATAAAGTTATACTTTAACAATTAAAAACTAAGTAACTAAGTAGTTAGTTACTATTAAAAGTTACTTTATAAGAATACATTAACATTGTTACAGGTATTTCAAATATAAAGTTTTGAGTCAAGAATGCTTACAAGTCAAACATTAAGTAAAGAAATAAGGTATTAAACATTTATTGTTTTAAGTATAAAGTTATACTTCGTGTATAAAACCTATTTATCTAGAATGGGTTTCAAAAAATCGTAACACTACAAAATTACAATCAATGCTTTAGGAGAGAGCTTTAGAATGTTTCTAAATAATATATCATAGCTACATGTCCATGCTGTGAAAATGAAAGCTTTTAATCGATGTCTCTTAAAACTAGTATAATTTGACATATTGGGTAAATATTTGTGTGATGAGCACTTGTGTTTGCCTTGTATCTGCGTTTTGTTTATCTATATTTATGTATGTATTTAAAATGTATTTGTGTATGTATATCAGTACGGTCTCCCTAATTTGGGGTCAAATGTGAAATATATTATTATTATTATACCACATATTATTATTATTATATTAAAATAACTCACCCTTCAACAATCTTAGTAGCAAATATAGAAACGGCACATAACAACAAAACATTAAATAAACAATAACTAAACATCTTTAAGATCTTGACAGTCACATGATCACCGCCTTTTGCTATCCATTACAAAATGATGTTGAAAATGACTCGGCACACAAACCAAGGTGTCGCGACATTATCGCTAAAGGGTGGGTCTTCCGAAAATGGTAATGACAAACTAAGAAATCAGTCTGTGTTTGCTGGTTGTACAAATATTGAGCCGAGTCATACGTTGTCTTGAACTTGTCTAAATAGAAGGCATAGGTAACCTATTTCCCGTCTGTTAATGGTAAGATAATAAAAGGTTATTAACTCTCTTAGTTGTTGCCAAATATTTGTTATTCTTTCTTCCTTTCTCTCTAATCTAAGAAGTCACAAGTGACAATTAATTGTATCTAATCTACATATTACGTTCGTTCGTTCGTTCCGTTTCGTAAATGCTTCCGAGAATTTCCTATAAGGAATTTGCACATCACTGCTGTTAACAGAAACTTCCTCCAGTAATTTTCTCAAAATGACATAGTTCAGCAAATAACATTGCCCTAGGATTTCCTCTTCGTCGATTGAGAACAAACTTTGAAATTCCATATTTGTTGGCAATATAGCAGAACCAATACGTCACAACATGAAAAACTAAATCTGGGTCATAAAATATCTAGCTAAAAAAATATTGGTCAGAAACATACAAAAATAATTTAATAGATTTATCTACTTAATCCGAATTTTCAGTTCATCATATTATTACATTTAATACTAGCACTTTAACCACGACTTCGTTCGCGTGAATTTTTACAAACTTACAAACAAATTTTATATTTTCTGGTCTCCTGGTACATAAGTGGACCAGGATTGCCCGTGACTACATCCACGTGAATTTTCTCAAGGATCTCTATTTTTTTTGATAATGCAATTAGTCTGTAGCACTCAGGGATACCGTAGCTTCCTAATGGTGAAAGAATTTTTGAAATCGGATGAGAAGTTTCGGAGATTACCCCCTACATACAAACTTACAATCAAATTTTAATTTACCTCAGTATAATAATAGTATAGACTAGCATTGTGATAAGGAGTTTAGAAATTTTGTTTTTTTTTTATCTATTGATAGGCGTACGTTTGACCACTATCTCACCTGATGGAAAGCGATGATGCGGTCTAAGATGGAGCACGCTTGCCTAGAAGTAACCTATTCACTCTTGACTTAAAGACTCCCAGGTTGTAGATATCAGGAAATACAGACTCAGGCAGGGAATTCCACCCCTTAGCAGTCCCAAAACGTTTCGTGCGTGTGGGTGGGATGTCCACCATGTACCGGTGGCGCATCGCCGTACGTCTTGTGGTCCGATGATGGGACGGTCTCGGCGGAATTAAATTATGCAATTCCGTCGCACACTCCCCAAAATGCAACCGATAGAAAACAGACGTCAGGCCAGCTACTCGGCGTCGATGCTCAAGACTTTGGAGCTTTGATTCGACGAGCCTATCATTGCCAATGATGATGAAAAAAAAAAGAAGTTATGAGGGAACAGTACGACATACAAACCGGGCTCCATACAATAATGCAATCACAGCGATTCGGTTCTCTTATCGCCAAAATTAGAAAACTTAATGAACAATCGTATAAAAAAGACCAGACCCAAACCAGACCAGCCAGCCAGCCAGCTTAATCTGGCCAGGACCAAAGGACTAAGAGACTCTTTCTGTCGGCTTTCGGCTTTCCGCTTTCGGCTTTCGGCTTTCGGCTTTCGGCTTTCGGATTTCGGCTTTCGGCTTTCGGGTTTCGGCTTTCGGCTTTCGGCTTTCGGCTTTCGGATTTCGGCTTTCGGCTTTCTGCTTTCGGCTTTCGGCATTCGGCTTTCGGCTTTCGGCTTTCGGCTTTCGGCTTTCGGCTTTCAGCTTTCGGCTTTCGGCTTTCAGCTTTCGGCTTTGTCTTTAGCTTTGTCTTTGGCTTTGGCTTTGGCTTTGGCTTTGGCTTGGGCTTGAGCTTCGGCTCATGTGGCGACGAGGACAAAAGTGAGTAGAGTTTAAATATCTTGGCCACTATGTTACGGAAGACCTTAAATATCAGGTAGATATGGAACGTGAGCGTAGGACGCTAGCTGCAAGGTGTAACATGTTGGCTCATAGATTTGCTCGCTGTAGTATAGAAGCACACGCACACGCGCTACACGGGCAGCCTATGGGTCAACTACACGCGTAAAGCTGTAGACGTCCTACGAGTACAATACAATAATGCTTTCAGGGTGCTGTTGGGGCTGCCACGTTACTGTAGTGCTTGTACTATGTTCGCGGAAGCGCGAATTCATGACTTTCATGCAATTAAAAGAAAAAAGACCGCTTCATTACTTACAAGAGTGTGTGGCAGTTCCAATATCATTCTGAAGGCCCTAGCCGAACACCTGGATACCCCAATGCTGAGGCATTTTGTTAAAGTACTGGTGCGACAAGGGCAACCTTGTCGTTCGTAATGTATTTGTGTCTCGTTTTTTTGTAGATTAAGACCAAATTAATATGTCGTATTCGTTCAATAGTACGAACGTGGAACGAATCAAGCCCGCCATTATCGAGAACACGTGATCAACCACTACTTTTGGCGCGCTTCTATAGAGTCGTGATGTTTTCAGCCCACAGCGAGGAAAACATTCAGAATCCAATCTCTGATCGCGTCGGAGCTTTGACGTCCCGAAACTGTACTCGATTCGTTGTGTTTATGTGTTACTATGTCTATTTTAATTCGAGTTTGAGTTTATTTTAAATTTAGTTTGTGTTAAATTGTGGTTTTAATAAACGCCGTGTATTGTGCCCTATACCCAGTGTGTTTGCATTGCACGAAAGCCAACTGCTGTCCACATGATGACTGAATCTAACGGACTAAAT
This sequence comes from Charanyca ferruginea, assembly GCA_947361185.1. Classification (NCBI taxonomy): domain Eukaryota; kingdom Metazoa; phylum Arthropoda; class Insecta; order Lepidoptera; family Noctuidae; genus Charanyca; species Charanyca ferruginea. The sequence continues at coordinate 29,517,107 of OX376057.1, forward strand.
CCTGACAATCCGACATGTATATTTTTTTTTTCATGAAACTTACACGTTGATAGATAGTATACACTTAAAAGTTGGTCACTTTGAAGTATACAATATCTATCAAAAAAAGAATGATCAAAAACGACTACTCTGTAAAAAGATATGCGTGGTCAACCATAAAAAAGGTCACGTAGAGTTGAGAACGTCTTCCTTTTTTTGAAGCCGGTTAATAAACTATAGATACGGTATTTTGAGGTTCTCTGATCCCAGCCTGTAAACAAAAAAACATACGATTAAATCAACCGAAATTCACTGTTAGCAACATAAACTTGGACGTAATTAAATTTTATAATAATTCTAAGAGCCTTAAAGTTTCATATCGTACCAAAAATATCAAAGATAGATATTCTAAATACTCAAGATGAATGCAGCCTAACATCTATTGCCGATTCTCAACTAACGTATGCAGAACCTACCATACTCGACACGTGCCTGATGCGCTAGTAACTAGGTCATTTTAACCTGTATGCTATCGACAATTCTGTCAATAACGACGCTGAAATTATGCAGGACTGGTGACTCTAGTAATGCCCGTCTATACGTACCTACTACTACTACTACCTACTGTTACATAATTTACTAGTACATTTGGTTTACTTTTTCGGGTTCCGTACCCATAGAGTAAAAATACTCTTTGGGTACGGAGTACTCTCAGTAGGTAGTAGTAGTAGTAGGTACGTATAGACGGGCATGACTAGAGTCACCAGTCCTGCATAATTTCAGCGTCGTTATTGACAGAATTGTCGATAGCATACAGGTTAAAATGACCTAGTTACTAGCGCATCAGGCACGTGTCGAGTATGGTAGGTTCTGCATACGTTAGTTGAGAATCGGCAACAGATGTTAGGCTGCATTCATCTTGAGTATTTAGAATATCTATCTTTGATATTTTTGGTACGATATGAAACTTTAAGGCTCTTAGAATTATTATAAAATTTAATTACGTCCAAGTTTATGTTGAAGAGCTAACAGTGAATTTCGGTTGATTTAATCGTATGTTTTTTTGTTTACAGGGTGTGATCAGAGAACCTCAAAATACCGTATCTATAGTTTATTAACCGGCTTCAAAAAAAGGAAGACGTTCTCAACTCTACGTGACCTTTTTTATGGTTGACCACGCATATCTTTTCACAGTACAGTACTACTACTACTAAGACTTCGCTGTCTGTCCGTCTGTCTGTCTGTCACCAGGCTGTATCTCAAGCACCGCGATAGCTAGACAGTTGAAATGTTCACAAATTTTGTATTTCTGTTGCCGCTTTAACAACAAATACTAAAAACAAAATAAAATAAATATTTAAGGGGGGCTCCCATACAACAAACGTGATTTTTTTGCTGTTTTTTGCTCGATGTCTAATGTTGTAGATAATGGTACGGAACCCTTCAGATGCCCTAGATTATGTTTAAGAGGTATAAGGAACAGAGTGTAAAGTTCCTCTTCCTCCGCAAAAAAGGATGGATCCTCCGACCAGACGTGTGTTGTGTCTGGTGGACTACTGCAACTACAACTACAACAACAACTTATATAATAGCGGCATAGATCTGAGGTTGCAATGGGTTCCCTCACATATGGGTTTAAGGGGTAACGAAGAGGTTGATAATCTGGCCAAGAAAGCTATTTTTGAGGGAATCCACCTTAATGTTAAACCGAATTTCTCTGAGATATTACCCAAGTATAACGATAAATGTTACAACTTTGGAAGGAATATTTTAACGTGAGGTCCAGGACTAAAGGTATATGGTACAAGACCATAGTTGCTGAACCTCCTCGTATACCCTGGTTTACTAATGGTAAGCTGAGTAGACAAATTGTGGTAATGGCTCTCAGGTTGAGATCTGGACACATGCCACTCAACAATTTCGGTTTCCTTCTGAAAAAGTGCAACTCTCCAAACTGCGAGGTATGTGGAACTGTGGAAGATGTCGTACATTTGTTGACGGAAGGTGTGCAGTTTCAAGCTGATAGAGAAATGTTAATAGGTGATCTACAGTTAACTAAAAATAATTTAGGATTGTTTCACGAAATTTTGTCAAATCCAACGTCAGATGCCGCTAAAAGATTGTTTAGATTTGTTAGTTTACGTTTTATATCTACTTAGTTTATTATTTTAGTTAGATACTTAGTTTGTTTTTCCCTGTTGTAGTCTTGTGAAAAGGTACGATGGGACTGCCATGTATTGTCATACAAAAGTCCCTAATTTAAATAAAGAGAAAAAAAAAAAAAAAAAAAAATACAACTAGTACAAGTGCTACAACAACTGTCGCATATAGCATATAGCAGCATAATTATATGCTAATGTCGCGGAGAACTCTAAGATTAAGATTTATTTATTGGGCAAAAAATAGTTGGACAGTCAAACACAAACAACACCATGCGTATACAATAATAGCGTATTACAGTTTTGTAACCATTAGTGTTTATGTAGTCTTTGTATGAACTCTGGTATCAAAAGAAAGACTTAACTTGTGTTATGGATACCAGCATTCTCACAATAAATCAACATATTATATGTAACATTGGTTGCATCAGAAGACGATATCCAGAGTGGCGCAGTATACAAGAGAGAAAGCCTTTAGTGGAATGTGTGTAAGTGTAGTGAAATGTTAAATTGTAATGCACGAGTGAGGAAGGATTGTGAGTTTGTGTATGAAACTTAACTTGTCTCTAAAGAAGTGATGCTTAACTTGACAACTTTATAAGATTTCCCATTTCTTCGTAGCTCTGCGCTTGTAACCACCTTTTTACCCTAACTTTCAATTCTTGAAAAGTAGTGGGGTATATAGAGCAAGGGAGGGCAGAGGGCGTTCGTGTGGTGTCGGACGTAAAGAATAGCAGCATCCCATATCTTCCCGTGGGTGTCGTAAGAGGCGAACAAGGGACTCACCAGACAATGGGCGTTCTCTGTGCCTTTGTAACAACCATACTGCGATCGCCAATCCGTCTGCCAAGCGTGGCGATTATGGCAAGACCCCCCCCCCCCCCCCTTTGGGAGGCGTATGTCCAACAGTGGACGTCTTTAGGCTGAAATGATGATATAGTGCAATGTTTGTCGATTCTATTATCTATCATCCATCCATCATTCTATTATTTTTATTACTCTGCTTGCGCGATCTAGGAAACGTTGTTTAGTAGTACGTAGCATGTGCGATAGATGTCGCTACCATGTGCTATGATATGAGTAATGAGAAACGGCTCATGGCTAAAACCAGTATGGATTGATAGGCCATGATTAAGCTGCGATTGCTTCCTTCGGTCCGTGGATTGATTTTCATACCGAGAGACTGTGACCCCTCAGTGCCCCAGAAAGAACGTAAAGCCATTAGTCATTTCATTTCATTTCATTTCATTTATTCAATAACAATTTACATTGTGTCTGAATGTTTCCGTCGATGCAAAGTAATATAATTCAAAGTAACTATAAACACACATTTACATTACACATACGAATTCGAGATTTAAAAACTTTCTCATCACAAAAATAAATTCATTTACAATAATTCAATCATAACAGCAAATATAATTTTATTCGGTTTTAGGTTTTAGTCCCGGCTGTCATTCGTAGATCTTTGACAGTCGTTATGGGTAGTCAGATAGTACCATGTAGAACACTGGAGCCGATTCCCTTGTTCACAAACTAAATTAAAATTTGGCATCTCTTACTACCAGACAGCTGAAGAAAAGGACGGCGACAGACAATGACTAAGTTAGAGATGTCAAATTAGTTTTTCCCTTGAACTTCGCAGTGTTTTTAATCAATACGTTCTGAAATGACAACTATAATTGTATGAACATTTTAGATCAACTTAACTTAACAACTCCTAATATCTGTCTCATTATTGTTATATTGGGGAGAAAGAGATATAAATAGCTTAAAATTTGTTTAGTTCGTGCGCAACAGAATTGGCACCACTGGTATTCAGTTGCATCCAGTAAGACTGGAAGCCGAACCCAATACGGAAAAAGGCTTGGCAAATAGAATATTACTGTGTTGTACTGGACTAAAGTTATTATAATGAATTTAACTATCTATTTCGGGTGCACTTAAACTACCTCTACCAGTGACGCATCACTTCCAATGTACTATTTATAACCCTAATAGGGAACATTACTCGAAACTCGGCGCCACTAGCACATTCCGTAAATCATAACCTCGTATTCTTGTTATATTATGTTATTATTATTTTTTTATATTAAATAGGCTTGTGTTTGACCGCAACTCACCTGATAATGCGGCCTAATTGTAATAACTAGGAATTTTGTGAAAATATATCAAAGTTCTAATTAATCTTACTTACCTAACTGTACTTTAACCATATTATGGCGTCCTACGACCATTTGAAAGTGTATTCTAGGTTATGCTCAGAATAAAATAATATTTGGTTGTCTTACATGATAAATGTGAACGTTATTCTGTAAATGCGACTATCTCACCTGAATACTTAACCTGAACATATTTTAGAGTGATTTTTAGCTACTTCGCAAAGTTATCGAACATTTTCTTCTTTTGGAAATGAATAATTCCCTACATTTCTTCATTGAAATACACAGCACTGATACATTAATGTGTAATATAACACACTTCCCAATTTTATACTCAATTAAAGGCAGAATTTCACGCTTTGAACGACTCGTCGATAAACTGTTTACGGACTATGCTAGTGCTGCACTCTGGTTCCAGAACATTGCAGTAATATCCCCTATTGTTAATCTATTCATTTATTTATCCATATACATTGAAATATTTGTTTGTGATGTCGAAATAACGACTTTTTACTAATATATGAATTAATGAATGATTACACGATATTTGAACCAAAAAAGCAATTTATAAAGTCATTTCTCTCTGTTTGTTCCGGCTAATCCCCGAAACGTCTGGTTCGATATGCCGGGACTTTCAATGGCAGATATTATTTTAGTAAAAGATTTAGGGGTTCGCGCTTAAAAATTAAAACCCCAAAAACCGATAACCGACATTTTCGCTTACGAAGTCGAAAGTATAAACTAATCTGCATTATCTTTATTACAATGGCTATCTATTAACAATTACTTGTAATTTTATCATTTTGCTATATCTACCAAAATGATAAATTAACCTTGAAGAGTGTTATGAACATTTATTAGGTGTTGCTTTGATATTTAACATCTTAAAAAACAATGTTTGTTGCGATTGCAGGGGTGTGATTCTGTAAGACCTCACTCTAAACTTCGAATCTGAATCCGCTGTGAGTTTCTTGATTGGCATTCTAAAAACTCGGTTGATAATTCGAATTTACACTAGCGCCACCCTTGCGAACGTGTCAGAGAGTTGAACTAAATTAACAGGGAGATTTTGACAGATAAAGTATGAGATGACGTAAGAAGTGGCATTCTGTAAGGTAGTTTCCCCGTCACTTCGACGCTCACTTCGCACTCAAACCCGATTCTAAGTGTCAAATATATATCAAGGTAATTTTGAACCATAAGCGAAGTGAGAGTGAGTAGCGATGTGAGATGCGAGTTGTTATTTGAATTTTACAGAATCGACCTACAGAATAAAATTTCAATATTTACAAACATATTATCCGCACAAAAAAAAACATCTTCAAACAATTAAAGAAAGAAAAAAGGTAACAAGTTTCGTCTTAACCAATGTGAATTATTCAATTCATATTATGTACTTTCTTAGTTTATCTTGGACATCATTGACATCGGTGAAGTAAAATATCGTGAGGAAACCTAGACTTGTTATTTATAAGCCTGAAATCGCCAATTCACCTTGGGCTGGTAATCAATACTCGTGCCTTCTCTATATGAGAAGAGGCTTTTGCCATTATTATTATGTATTATAAGTGTCTTCAGCCGGAAACCCAGAAAGAAAGCCAGAAAGTCTGACAACCACTCTTACCAAGGGGTATCGTGTTACCCAGTAACTGGGTTGTGGAGGTCCGATAGGCAGTCGCACCATGTATTCAGCTGCATCTGGTTAGACTGGAAGCCGAGCCCAATGTACTTGGAAAAAGGCAGATGATGATGAAGTGTCTTCAGATAAAGAGTGGCGCAGAGTAAGGTCTTACAATTTGCAGAAATGTTCCACTGGTTATTCTTCTACAAATAAAAAAAAACATGACTAAAACCACTTTGAAAACGACAAAATTACTTCTCCTTTTACCCACAAGCAAATAGGAAAATTATAACTTCTTAATAAATTGCGTCAATTACATTGTTTCCATATAGTTGACAGTTAAGTTTATGTTGTGATCAGTTACAGTGCTAAGCAATCTATTACAAACTTTGAAAGGCAATTTGTTAGCCTCATAACATGTTTATTATTATTATGATTTTAATGTATAATGTATATAGGGTATGCAATAATGTTATTTTTGTATGTGAAATAAAGATATTTGAAATTGAAGTGACTTCTCCTTTTTCAAGTGACTCTCTTTATTTCGCGAGGTGGAATAGTTCTGCGGCCCTCGAAATACCGAAAAAGCCTTGCGTTCCAAGAACTATGCACATCACGATACCTAAGTTGTAAAAGAGCGTATCTGTCGTGTCTTACAAAATTACTGAACTTACTTTAATTTCCCTTCTACAAATACTTCCCGACACCCTCCATTCAAAACATCCGACAAATTCACATTACTGTTGATGATTAACATAACGCAACACATCCGCGACAAATGATTAGGCTTCGTGACCAGTGCGAGGATGCGTAGCGAGGGATAAGAATAAGTTTATTCAAGAGGAAACACAAGGGCCGTTTTTCCATACAAACTTAGTCCCCTGTTTCCTCCCTGGATAATGCCAGTAGATCAATAATTTTTTTTTTAAATATCCATGGCTACTATTGTCATGTCCCTATGTTTTCCTTTTTCTCATAAATTTATTATTAAAAGAGATATGAATATTTAAAAACCTAAAAAATTTGCATGATTTTCCGCTGTGTTCAAACATTCAGAAAACAAATTTGACTTGATTATATAAAAAATAGAAAACATAGGAACACGGCAAAAGCCTTTTTTTATTTTTTTATGAAAAAAGCAGTTAAATCGGTTAAGTTTTGGAGAATAAATCAGGGGACTACGAATCATTGATTTTGTGTACTTTTAATAGGTATTTTCGGTCAAACCTGCAGTTGTCTCTATCGCGCTCTGCGGTTCGTGTTCGGGCATCGCGCGACAGCAATAGATTTTACAAATACCTAATTTTCAATTCTCTAGCCCGTGGTATTTCCTCTTAAGCCCAAACTTAACCTAATTTTGCAAGGCAAACAAACAAGCAACTTATTTAAATAAAAACTAAATTTAAAAAACGCCAAGCATAAAAATACCTTTTAAAAGAATGTTGGCCCTTTTATTTTACTATAAGTACCTGAGAGTACATAATATTATGATCCAAGCGATGTCGCGTCGGGGGACCCCAAGAGGTTTAGGTATGAATAAAATAGTTTTAGCGGTCCCTTGATGACACCAAAAATAGTTTTTTATTTAAAATATCCTTCCAAATCTGTCTATCCGTTTGGGCTCTTCGCTGCCACAGACAGACACGCATTATACTTATAATACAGTCTGTTTTCGCCCGGGTTAAAAACGAAAGAATTTCTTCTAGTTTGTGGTGCGCTTACCAACTTGCTATCTGCATTAGGTGGTGCTGGTAAGTGGCTAGCAACAGATCTTGCTTACATGCAGAATCTGTTGCTAACCACTAACAAGTACTTACACTTACCACCTACCTACCTTTGCCCCTTTAGTGGCACACAATACAGGCTAAAAATAAAAAATAATAAAACTTGAGAGGTGTCAAGGGACACCCGGATGGAACGAAGTTCCTTTCGACAACAATTTACAACAACAACTCAACAACAACAACTCAACAACAACAACAAACACAACAACAACAAACAACACAACAACAACAACACTAACAACACACAACAATAACAACAACAACACAACAACAACAATTACAACAATCATAACAACAAACACAACAACAACAACTAACACAACAACAACATTAACACAACAAATAACACAATAACAAACAACAACAATATGTTGTTGTTGTTGTTTATTATTATTTACTTATTATTATTTTTAATTAATAACTGGCTTGCTTTCTATGAGAGAGAGAGAGAGAGAGAGAGACAGACAGACAAAACACGCGCACGCACGCTACCAAAAAGTGTCGTTACAACTTTTGGTCAAAAGTGTAGTTACATTTTTTCCGTCTAGCCCCCTATCGCCACGCGCGATTAGGAACTACGTTCCAATAACTTATTTGTTTCGTGGTATCAACAGATGTTGATACCCGCACGATACAAATACCTAAGTCATAAGACATCTGTCACAAAGTTCGTAATGCTGCGGCGCGACCGAGCAGAGACCACTCAGAACAAATCGTTATTTCTTTCACGCACACATTGACATTACGTTTATAAGTAGACATTCTCAGGCAGTTTCAAGCAGACTTCAGTCTCGACTGTCACGTGTTATGAAAATGAATAAATGATGTAATGGTCATTTTATAAAAAACAGGAAAATTTTGTTATAAAAAAATTGCAAAGAGTTCCAAACAGAGTCAATCAGTGGCAGCCCTAGTGAGTCTGGCAAGTTTAGGTTATTATTTTTGAGGATGGCGGGTGCGGGCCTTCTGTAACCTTTATATTTTGTGCATCTGTCATCAGACATTTGTCTAGAGGCAGAGTTACCACTTAAAATCAGGGCCTCAAGTCTGCTATTGCAATAGTGTCAGAATGGTCAATCATTGATTTTCATAATGACGCCATTATATTAGTAGATTACCAAACTTGTCAAAATCAACAATTATGAAATCAATTATAGACCATTCTGACACTATTGTAATAGCAGACTTGGGGCCCAGGTCGTCGGCTTGTTTACCATCCAATGACATAAAAAAAAAACACACACACTGAATGTCCTTCGCAACGCATCCCCGCACATGTGTAGTGGAAACGCAGCCTTATTTACACACGAGCGATTTCACATCCTCGCTCGGTCGTTGGTCGCAAAATCGCGATCAATATGGCGCGGCTAGACACGATGAAGTTTCAGAGTCGTACACCCGACACATTTGAACTGAGCTTTTGTTTGCATATAGTTAAAACTTGTGACATTGTGTACCTAGCTTTTGTTGCAATAATATAAATCCACACTAATATTATTAAGAGGAAAGATTTGTATTTTTGTATGTTTGTAAAGAATTAACTCAAAAACTACTGGTCGGATTTAAAAAAGAAATACCATTAGAATACTACAGTATCCCTGAATAACATAGGCTATATTTATCAAATGAAAAATTTAGGGATCCTTGAGAAAATTCACGCATACGAAGTCGCGGGCAAAGTACTAGTATACTCGTATTATATTTACATGAAATGTATTGTTTGGAATCAGTTAATAATAATCTCAGAATAAGAAACAAAAGGCAGATAGACCATGCGGAACACTGAGAGTGAAGCCACCAAAGCAAATACAAATTAAAAAACGATTTCTACAATTCGCTTCGCGCTGTACGGGCACGAGACACTACAGCATGAAGCGAAGCATTGTTAAAAAAAAACAAATACTAATACAAATAAAAATTCAAAAGAGAATACAATCACGAGGTTGTAGGTATTGGTTATTGAATTTGTATTTGCTTTTGTAACTCTTATACCAACTAATACAAATATTTGAACATCTTAATACCAGCCCATATTTATCCCAAAGGCTTCTTCTCACACAGAGAAGGTACCAGCATTGATCACCTTGCTTGCTCAAGATTGATTGGCGATTTTTATATTTATTTCCTCACGATGTTTTTCCTTCACCGATATCAGTGATGTTCAAAATTAACTTAGTAAGTTACTTATTAAACAAGGTATCTTAATTAGTCACTCAATTTAGATCACTCATTATAATATTGTTATTAAGTATGTACAGACGTCAGCACATCAAGCCATACCAAACTGTCTTATTTTCCCAATTTAATATGAACCTTACGCTCTTGTTATAAAGTTGAAAATTTATCAAATAAATTTGACAGACTTTTAACTTGGTGTGCTAGCCCCTGTACAATATTTACAAGAATAATAAAAAAAGAAACCTAAAATATTAAACTAATAAATAATATATCTTAGTAAGTATCATTATTTCAGCCGAAAGGCGTCCACTGCTGAACATAAGCCTCCCCTAAAAGGGGGGCTTTTGCCATAATCGCCACGCTTGGCAGGCGGGATGGCGATCGCAGTATGGTTGTTACAAAGGTACAGAGAACGCTGCTGCCCATTCTCTGGTGAGTCCCCTATGCTAAGAACTCACGATGCGGTTTTCGCCCGCGCCCGCGCCCGCAGCGGGAGCCGCAAACAACCGCGCACAACGCGGGCGTAAACCGCGTCGTGAAATGTGCTTTGTTTTTTTCACATATATATCTGCATTCTACAGAAGCTGCGGGCCCGCAACCGCAGGCGGACGCGGGTGAAATCAGTTTTACATTTAAAATTGATCATAAAAAAAAACTGGCCAAGTGCGAGTCGGACTCACGCACGAAGGGTACTGTACCATTATCTATACAACATTAGACATCGAGCAAAGAAACGACAAAAAATCACGTTTGTGGTATGGGAGCCCCCCTTAAATTATTATTTTATTCTGTTTTTGTTGTTATAGCAGCAATAGAAATACATCATCTGTAAAAATTTCGACTGTCTAGCTATCACGGTTTATGAGATACAGTCTGGTGACAGACAGCCAGACAGACGGACAGAGGAGTCTCAGTAACAGGGTCCCGTTTTTACCATTTGGGTACGGAACCCTAAAAATGAACTCTTTATTTGCTGAATCTAAAAACGATTTCAATTATTTTTTGCTCCTGTATCGTGAATCGTTTACAAACATGAACTCACAAATAAACACGGAACAACTATCTTTATCCTATGCAAATATTTTTCCCCGATTGAACCTGGGGTGTGATTCTGTAAGACCTCATTCTAAACTTCGAATCTGAATCCGCTGTGAGTTTCTTGATTGGCATTCTAAAAACTCGGGTGATAATTCGAATTTACACTAACGCCACCCTTGCGAGCGTGTCAGCGAGTTGAACTAAATTGACAGGGAGATTTTGACAGATAAAGTATGAGATGACGTAAGAAGTGGCATTCTGTAAGGTAATTTCCCCGTCACTTCGACGCTCACTTCGCACTCGAACCCGATTCAAAGTGTCAAATATATCAAGGTCATTTTGAACCTTATGCGAAGTGAGAGTGAATAGCGAAGTGAGATGCGAGTTGTTGTGTGAATTTTACAGAATCGACCTACTGCATTGAATTTGAATTTTATTCTACAATGAACCCGATACCACCGTACCCAAACGATGTCGGCGCCACCGCTCAGCCATCGCTGACGCCGACATGTATATTATTTACAGAAGTCAAAAGGTTAACTAAACCTTTTCACCGCCACAGTCATATATAGATGACAAACCAACGTGCCCAGCACGCCACGGTCACGACTACATGACAAACTTGGAGTTTAGAATGAGGTCTTACAGAATCACACCCCAGTACTAAGTAACCATACTTTATTAAATGTGAACGTACAATACAATTCAAATAGGTAAACCGACAGTTTCATACTAGTACCTCTACCATGAGTTGTCATCGAAAACTTACTCGCTAGCGTTGAACTCGCTAGCGTGCTAACGCGGATTAAATAGATTTCGATAATGCTTGCACCATGAGATTTACGGACACTTACGCAGGCGCTAAGGTAAGCTCGATAGATCGTGTCTATCGTAATCTATAGTGCTCATGGTACGAATTTTAGTTCTTTCTGTGACCGCTAGGGGCGCTGTTCAATATTTCATACAAATAATTTACGGAGACGCTAGCGAGTTTTGGCTGTGTAAACTCATGGTAGAGGTATAGATGAGTGTCCTGGTTGGTGTCTCGAGCAAAAGTGAGCTTGCCATGGTCCCCACTCTCCAATACAACTCTGTCCACGTGTCGCCATGTCACTGATAACTGATGTCACAGCGTTTACCATTAATTTCCTCTGTATTACAATAATCATATTGAATTCTCTTTATCGTTAAATTATCGCTTGCTGCGACATACATATGTCGCAACGGAGCTAATATGTCCCGACCAGGACCACTGTACTTACGATTCGTTGTCGAAGTGAAGTGCCTATGTCTATGTCTAAGTGAACCTATGTCTATGTTAATTATAGTGTCTGAGTTTATTTTAAATCAATTACTGCTAAATTGTGGTTTTAATAAATGCCGTGTATTGTAACCTATACCCAGTGTGTTTTCATTGCACGAAACCCATATTCTGCCCACATGATGACTGAATCTAACAGACTAAATTCTGACTGATCCGACATATATGTTTATTGTTTTTAAGTAAGTAGGTACAATATTTGCAAGAATAATAAAAAACAAAACCTAAAGTCATCATCTGCATAGCCTTTTCCCAAATATATTGAATACTACTGTTTTACATGGAGCCACTTGGTAATACGGTTATCAGACTTTCTGGCTTCTGACTACTTATGACGACTGCCAAAGATCTACAGATGACAGCTGGGACCAACGGGTGAACATGCTTTCCGAGGCACGGAGAGTGCTCGGTATGTAATGAATGGTCACCCATCCACAAACCGACCGCGGCAAGCGTAGCTTAACCTTCTCAAGTATTAAACTAAAAAAACGAAAAGAATAAGGCATCATAATATTCGTCCACATCGCCGTCATCTGGAAATGTGTATTGTAAATTAGTTGCTTGCTGACTCTAATCAAAGCCAGTCATTGATAATGTGGTTAGCGGTTTCTCTCATTTGGTTACATTGCTCACGTAACTACAAATTATCTGGTGGTAACTATAGCAACTGACTGTTTATTGTGGTTTGTTTTGAGGTTTGTACTTAATTGAAATTAATTAGAATATACCCCGAAGTAAGTATAGGCTTACTTCGTGGAATATATCTACTTAGTGGGTGATTGATTAGTTGTATTGTATTTTGTAAATCACTTATTGGTATTTATTCCTTTGTCAATAATCAGTTCAATGCATGATGATGTAATTTATTTTGATTGATGTATAAATAATGCCTGTGTCTATATATACCTGTGTATAACACTCTGGATTCGTTCTTAGGTCTTTACCATTCTGAGTATGATAGCCAGTATGTTGGACTATCCTTATGTGCGACACTGCCGTGACAGACAAGTTACGTATTATAGTGTCCCACATAAGAGGCTCTTGTAATGTAATAATTAAATTGAAATTGTATTTGTTTGTTTGTATTTATTTATGTGTGATTTTTTAAATAATAATAATAATAATAATTTATTTATTAAATAAAACGTTTACAAAATATTGTACAATAGTCAGCAGAAGAAATATTTCCCATACAAATATATAGACTAAAAATAAAACTAAAACTAAAATATTTATGTTACTGATGCAAGTTAGTATGGATCGGAATTACAATGTTAGGTAGCGACCCGCCCGAACTAGGTTAAATCAAACCTGTGTTTCAGGCCATCACTTTACAATTGAATTAATTGGGCCAGTGAAGTTTGCAGTTAAACTAATATAAATAAATAATCTGATAACAATTACGAGAAAAAGCGTTTTTAATTACTATCTAAAACTAAATCTATGTAAGTAAACAAAAGTAAATACTTACGAGGGAATAAATTATTTGAAATTATTAAGCCAAAACTTTTAAAAGTAAGTAAATAAATGTATGTCTGTGTCTTTATTCTAATATTATTTTACTACATTTTTTATTACTTCCGCTATAGTGGCCTTGTAATTAGTTGACGCTATTTTTGCTGTATGAAATCGCTGATAGCAAGTCGATAATACGATATGTTTACGGAAAAGAATAATGGAGTCAATAGTGACACCTAGATATATTAAATAGTCAGCTTTTGCTAAAGTGGGGCAAAAATGTCAGCGTAAGTGATGCAATTATGTGCATAAACGTTTAAATTAGTAAGTGTTATGTTTGTATGTCTCATGTAAGTAAATATGGATGGAGTTTTTGATTTTCAATGATATGGTGTATGATACTACGTGGAGTGATAGAGAGCTGGTAAAAGTCCATCGCCCCTATATTAGGTTTTTAACGGTTGGCGTCCTTAAGCGCTTTCATAGTCTATTGAGTTTATATAATTAAGCTCTGCATATTTACGCGCCGGGCAACTTTCATCACCAGTTGGATGGTCACATTTCCTCTTGAAACGTTTGCACGTCGCACATTGAGTGGGAGAAGATCTGTTGCTGCATTCCTTGAAGGAGTGTCCAGTCTCACCACAGTGATTGCAAGTCGGAAATGTTTTTAATATGAGTTTGAGGACCTGAAATAAATGTTTTTTTTTTATGTATGACAAGGTTTTGTTTTACCTGGAGCCATCTGTGACCGACGTGCTCTTTAAATAATACAAAACGCTAAATTGCTCTGCCATCCTTGATTCCAAGAATCACCACTAACGTAGTAAATCCGTACATCGATCGGGTACCGAAAGGGCACAGCAGGTTTGAGCTCATATAGTATCTATGTCTTACTACGGGGCAAAAATCTCTTCTAACAGACACTTAGTAATAGAGAGATTCAGCAAATAAAGTGTTAATTTTTTTATAAATATTTAATCTAAAACTTCTGATATCTTTTTTAAATTATAAAATAAAAATAAAATATAAATCGTTTATTGCTCAAATTAGAATTTTTACATTTTGAGAAAAACTTGACCTCCAAATTAAGTAAAACTTGTACTATGAAGGACAAGGCGCTCTTTTATACAATGACTAAAGATTCTAACGACGAATAACTGACGAATAATACGATAAACATGCATGCAAGGGTGTGCAGAGTATCTTGTGTGTGAAATTCAGTGAGTAAGTGTAGAGATGTGTGAGAGTGTGCGTGTGAGTGTGGGTGATGTGCGGTGTGTGTGAAAAATCATTTGACAGTTGATGGGTTTAAGTGGGTGTCAGTAGAAGCATTTCACTATATTCACAATTGTACAACTATTCAAAAAAAATGTTATCATTGCTTTTTAAACAGTAATTCAAATATGAAACAATGAAGACATTATATTATGGCCAGTATATCAGCTTCAAAATTGCAAGATTTTTTGATGTTATAAGCAGACCTTTAAAATTTTAAACAGATTCCGCACTTAGTAAAGTGAATTTTCACAGGTGGAGGTGACCGATCTTCAGTGCCTATGCGACGTCTCCCCCCAGACCACGGCCCTTCTTTCATCTTGCGCCGCATGCCTAGTTACCTGCACACCTGAGGAACAAATGACTGCGTCTGCGGACTAACTAACTAACTGGACTAAACATAAAATCTAACAAAATTATAGAGCAGAAATATATACAGAGCTTCCTCTCTTCTACTCTATTTTTGTACCCGGCGGGGTATATAATGGCCCTAACTAAACACCTTATTTGTACGTATGGAAAAGCAATAAAGATATATTATTGGGTATTGAATTTATTTGCCATCGACTGGGTAAGGAGAAGTTACCTATCCATTGAATTGCACTATGGCTTGATTTATGAGTCCGGCAGTGTATCTAGACGTAATAGTAACACCACATAAAATCAGCCAAGAACTACATCAGTAAAAATAAAGACAGAACAACACATACACGAAAACACATTACTAAAACAATAAAGTAATAATCGTCTTTCCAATAAGCTATCCGCCATCTTACTAATACAGTTTGCTCTAGATACCCTCATAAAACCACTGATGAAACTTTGACGTATTGTTACAAAACTTTGTGTAACGGTCACAAACTTCGGCACGAGTTGTAAAGATGCTACGCGGTCAATGACCTCGTAGCGTGCTACGCCGGCTGCGCGTCTACGGCGTAGCGGTCTACGTTATTTTTACAGACATGACTGTAAATATATTACGTGCTGTTTAACTTGATTGTGGTACATCGAATATTGTTTTTGTTTTGTTTTACTTTGTATTAGAAACTAGCTCTCGTAACTTTGTGTAAAATGTTTGCCACAATTGGGCTTAAATTACAGAGGGAGGAGTTCATGGCTAAGTAAAACCTGTACGGATCGATAGATCCTTATGGTTAGGCAACGCTTGCCGCAGTCGGTCCGTAGATGGGAGACCATCCATTTTATACCAAGATTTTTTTTCTTGCCTCAGAAAGCACGTTAAGTCGTTGGTCCCAGCTGTCATTCGTAGATCTTTGACAATGGTTATAGGTAGCCAGAAGCTAGAAAATCTGACAATAAGTCTTACCAAGGGGTATCGCGTAACCCAGCAACTGGGTTGGGGAGGTCAGATAGGCAGTCGCTCCATGTAAAACACTGGTATTCAGCTGCATCTTGTTAGACTGGAAGCCAACTCCAACATAGATGGGAAAAGGCTAGGCAGATGATAATAATGGGCTTAAATGAAAGACACAAATAATCAAGGCAAAAACACAACAACATAGTTATTTTCAACCGACTTCAAAAAGAACCTCCTTCTTTTTGAAGTCGGTTGAAAATAACTATTCTACTACTACTTCTCAATACGTCTGTATGTTTTTTTTTATTTGTTACGCGATTTTTCCGGCAAATGTAAAGCGATTTTGAAAATTCTTTTTTTGATGCATAGGGTTTTCTCAAGAGTGGTCCCATATAAATTTTATCGACATTGATTCAGAACTTTCTGAAAAAATCGACAAAAAAAAAATTACATGGATGATGTTGTAATGTTTTCACCTTGTACTTTCAATCTCTGTTTTGACTGTGTTGCCATTTCTTAATGGATTTGGTTGATAAGGAAGTACTAAAAAGCGAAAAAAAAAGGTTTTTTACAAAAAAAACAAACGTCTTTAAAAACCAAAAAGGGAAATATTACTTTAATAAAACAGTAGTTTCGGAAGTCGGTGGCAATACAAAACAACAAATAGAACAGCCAAGCCACTGACTTCCGAAACTAAAGTCATGTGTGTTCTGTTTTATTAAAGTTATTTTTCACTTGTTACTTTTTGAAGGGGTTTGTTTTTTTTCATTCTCACAACTAAAGCTTACTAAAAAAAATAGAATTATGTACAACTAGCGACCCGGCCCAGCTTCACATGGTCTATAGCCTTCCTCGATAAATGGAGTATCCAACACAAAAATATTTTTTCAATTCGAACCAGTAGATCTCGAGATTAGCGCGTTTAACCAACCAAACAAACAAACTCTTCAGCTTTATAATATTAGTATCGATTTTAAGAAAAAGGGAGGGGAGAGTGTGAGTTCCCAACAGGCTGGCAGCATTGCCACGTTGTATGGCAATGCTGATTTCTTAGCCCAAGAATAGACCAGCCTTCGGGTCACATGAAGAGTCGACCAGCCGCTTGGCGATGTCCCGAAAAACAAGATGAGCACGCAAACTTATTAGGAAATATATATTTTTTTTAATTGTACCTAACTAGCTGACGCCTGCTGCTTCGTCCCTGTGAAAGTCGGTTATCAGCAGAGAGAGAGTTTTTTTTGCTGGACCCTATATTTGTTCTAAAATAAAAGTAGCCTTTGTTACTCCTTAAACATCAGCAGTGCGATTCTGTAAGAATTCACCCGCGAATTCGAATCCAATCTCATTTCCGATTTCACTTACCTAAAGTGAAAAGTATTTGGTATTCGCTAAAATAGTAACGTAATAATAGTTCGCTTCACCTAAGTTGGTACTCAGTGGCACTAGCGTAGTTTTTATCGAATTACAGTATACCTAAAACAGTTTTCACCGCGGAATCAGACGTGAGAACTGGAGTGAGTTCTTACAGAATAACATAGCAGCTCTCTGCCAGTGAAAATCCCGTCAAAATCGGTTCAGCCGTTTTGGAGACAAACAGACAGGCAAAAATTGTAAATACCTATTGTTTTGTATCGATGAGTGCCGTATATTCTTTCATAATATATGCATTTAGTAAAAAGCTGTTTAAAGGAAAAGAAAACAATTTAGTGATCTTCACAGGTGTATTAGAACCAATAACACGCTGTTACAAAATAAATCTTAGAAACTAGCTCAGCGACAGGGGTCGCTTAACAGTAATGGGTTGTTTGGTGTGTGTTGAGTTCCTAATTAAGAAGTTACATCTATTCACAAGTCACTACAGAGTAATACTACTGCTAGAACTAATATCAAAGCTGCACCGACCTCGTGTGTTCCTTTGCTTTGACATTACAAACAAACAATATCATTTTAATCAAATAAAAAATAAAAAAAAAACATGCAAAACTTTACAGACAACGGCTTGTGATAAAAATATGGTACTTGTTATATTACAAACGAGTTTATTGTTTCATTATACAAACAAATATACAGAGACGTAATTGAGTTTTTCATTGCGCCCAATAAAAGAACATATTGGGAATTTAATATCTCGTAAATTGAACCGTTCATTCCAAGTCTTATGCAAAACATATTTTACTTAAAAAAAACTGGCCAAGTACGAGTTTAACTCGCGTGGAGAGGGTTCTTATAGGTTTTCCTGTAATCTATAAGCAATGACTATATTTTGTACTTTTTTTAAATTTTAGGCTCAGTACGTTCGGAGATCAGGGGGGAATGGTCTATTTTCGTCTTCTTTCATGAACAAAATCAAAAATATTAATTTTACAATAATAACAAAAATATATTTGAGATCCTCATAACGAGCTCTTTCATTTGATATATAACAAAGTAAGGTTTGCAAAATGACCCTTTTTTTTTAATATTTTCTTTGCACATCTGTGTTTATTAAGTTTGTAATCTGTGTTTGGTAAGAATTACACCATCCTACCTAATTTCACCACATTTGGTTCAGTAGATTCGGAGCAAATTGGCTGTGACAGGTGGAAGGACAGACAGATGCACGAGTTATCCTATAAGGTTTCTGTTTTTTTGTACGGAACCCTAAAAACGGCGGTTTTATGCCAGCGCTTTCTATCCACGTACTGCACGTTTGTATCAAACCGCCAATTATTTTTAAATATTAATAATAAAAAACAAGTACCAGCCTATTACTGTCCCACTGCAGGGCAAAGGCCTCTTCTCATACAGAGAAGGTACGAGCATTGATCATTCTTGCTCAAGGTGTATTGGCGATTTCAGACATTTATCTATACTAATCATAATAATATAATAATAATAATATAGCGCACTGCGAGGGCTGGTTTTTAAGGCGGCGAATGGAAAGAATACCTGGAAATACTCGGGAGAGGCCTTTGACCAGCAGTGGGACACACAGGGCTAATGAAAAAAAAGCTAAAGAGTTTGTGTATTTGTTTGAACGCGCTAATCTCCGGAACTGCTGGTCCGATTCTGAAGATTATTTCGTTAACTGGAAGCTACGTTAACACTGAGTGCTAGAGGCTATATTTTATAATCAATAATTAGGGAACTTAAGAAAAATCACGATAACGAAGTTGCGGGAAAGGTACTCCCCTTTCCCGCAACTTCGTTATCGTTGCCTAATTATTAAATAGAAAATGTCACATTGGAACTTGCTCATGCCTGGTTGCCATGAGATACGGTAACCTTAATCACAGGACTATCACTACTTTTTTTTAATCATTAGAGAAAATATTCAACGCTGGCAGTTCTAGAATCATGTATGAACCTTTGGTAAAAGTTTCCACGTCAATGTCCCTTATACCATGTATACACGCCGTGTAACCGACATGATTTCCCATCGGAAAAATGACAAACTTTCAACCCTTTTCCCCAAACATAAATTAATTAAAACATGTATTGTTTATTATTTACCCTCTCTTATCTGACATAACAGTCCCACAGATTCCCACAAACACACCTAACTAAAACGTCAAAATCGAAGGGGAGCGGCTACGGGATGCTACGCGGTGTCATTGACCTCTGGCGTAGCGCCAACTGTGCTACGCAAGTCTACGCGACTACGCTCGACACGCCATTTTTGAAACATAAACGTGACATGTAAAGTGGCGCTCAGTCTAAAGGGAATAATTTGTTTGAGGTTTTGGATGGATAGTCATAACAACTGGGATATTTTTACGATAAGTTCTTTGGGCTAGACTGAAACAATCTGGCTTACTTTTTTGTAACTTTTCATCTGAAACTGTAACTGTATGGATTTAAAAAGAGCATTTGAGTTCTGAGTTTGTTTCTGTGGTTTTTCCCAGAACAGTTGGGTAGGAAACACCGATCTCGAATAATTGTAAAAAAAAATTTTTTTTTTGCCCATGTATTTATACTAAAAAAATACTTTTTAATTTTATTTTGCCTGTAAGTTTGTTTCGGCTAATCATCGAAATGGCTAGTCCGATTTTGCCGAGACTTTCACAGGCTGTAACTGACGTTAACATAGACTACTTATATTTAAAAAAATATAGATAATTATAGTTCCGAGCCAAATAATATAAACCCCGGCAGAATATCAACATTCACGCGAAAGAAACCGCGGTTATAAGCTAGTAAAGAAATAAATCACACCCTCATAAGTAGGTACGTGACACTTCATTTACTTTAAGTATGTAAGTTCAGGAGTACACAGTAAATAATAGAACAAAGTTGTCACATAAGCACGTCACGACAATAGTCGTTATTTCCTTTTATGCTCTGATGTCACGCAACAGCCACTAAATAGATTTTTATGAGATTTGTAATGTATGTCGCGTTGAATTTGTCGTAGATTACGTAAATAACGTTTATTTCCCAGAATAAGATCGTTTATTTTTCTTAAAATATATACAGAGTATGTTAATCAACTTAAAGTGTTCCTTTTAACAGGTCGTCTTTTAACTACATCGTCCGTAGATACTAGAAAAATATTCCCATTTAAAAAAAATAATTTCGCTCTAAGCAATATTATCCATATTATCTGTACTAATATTAAAAAGCTAAAGAGTTTGTTTGTTTGTTTGTTTGGTTGAACGCCCTAATCTCAGGATCTACTGGTTCGAATTGAAAAATTCTTTTTGTGTTGGATAGACCCTTTATCGAGGAAGGCTATAGGCTCATGCGAATGGATCGCGTAGCTAGTATTCCATAAAGAGCACAGTCAGTAAGAGCGATTCCTCAAATTAATAAATTTTGTGCTACTTCTGAATTCAGTGAACGATTTAAATTAAATAATTTACTGTAACAATACCACTCGACACACAAACATACAGATACAACTAGGTAAGTATTTTTTATATAACTAGCAATTTACAACAAGAGATTCTCGTCTCCAACGCAAAAAGCAAACTCAGAGCAATTACAATGTTTCAAGCCTTTCTGCAATACTAACTTTTTACCCGACTTTTACGCAGTTAAGCAAAAAGGGGACGGATAATGCGGTGAAATGTTGACACAAGAGACAATATTTCATTTTAGATTCTAAAAAGGATAATAAAGTTTGATGTGAACAGGCAGAGAATGCTTACCTTGTGAAGTTTTTTATCAGGATTTTTCAGTAATGTTTTGTTTTGAATAATACAGTTGTTGGATGAAGAGCGTTGACCCTTTTCATGTGTCCTACGATCATTGATCTGCAAATTCCCAAAAGGAAAAATATAGTTCCCATTAGTGGGAAGTTCAACAAAGAAGAAATGAACTGAAATATAAGGGTACCTAATCCCTACTGGACTGAATTTCCTAACGAGTTTCCATGCTCTTGTATAAATTGTAGAGCCAACGGTTTCAATCGTCAAATAACTTTTTAATAAAGGTGGTTGGACACAATATTTTCTAAACAATTACATAGCTGTCAAATTGCAAAAAATATTTTTCAGATGAAAGTTATTTAAGAATTAATATATTAGTCCTTAGTTATGAGTTTTCCCTTTAATGGGAAATAATTACAAAATCTCTAAATGAAAGGGAGAGTTAGGTAGTCCAGGGATGAGAAACATTCGGCAGTTTAAACTTAATTAAATTAAAAATCAATCATCAATTACTTATTTTATAAAACAATATCTGTAGATCCACCTAGGTTTTTAAATGCTACCTCTAAATCCACCATGTTTAATACAATGAGAAACATATGAACACTATATTTCTCCAATAGATGGCGTACAAAATTGAGGCAATTAGAAGCAAATTACACAAATAATAATCAAGAAGAGATCTCAATGTAATACAGTAAAATACTAGAATAACAATCAAAATTGTATTATTAAATAACGTAATTAAATACTTGTATTATTAAATAACGTTGTACGGATTCCTTCTCTCATTTGCACATTAATTCTAGTTAGTACAAATTGTGTGAGCTTCACTTAAAGTCGACGGTTAACCTTCGTGGTAGTTCACAGAAGTCAGTCTCGTATTTAATTATAAACAACAGAGTGTTTGTTGAGATATCTTATGTATTAGGAATATTTCGGTACTATTTTTCTTGATTGGGTACTACAGTTCAATTTCATATGTAGTTTACCTAGCACATCACTGACATAAGTAAATGAAAACATCGTAAAGAAACCTGTACTTCTAATCTGTTACAATCTCCCTCGGTGAACACCTAGGTGAAGTGAGCTGTCATCCGTCCGTCTGCTTTGTCAATCCTTAGCATCGGAACGGATGACAGCTCACTTCACCTAGTTTTTCTATGCCAATCAAGAAACTCACAGTGGATTCAGATTCGAAGTTTGGAATGAAGTCTTACAGAATCACACCCCTGCATGAGAAGACGCCTGCGCCCAGCAGTGGGAAAAAAGCAGGTTGGTGTTATTAATATTAGTTTTATTACTATTACACTACAGCTAATAAGTCGGCAAGGCTGAATTGGGATTGGACGGTTCATGTGTGCAGAATGCATTATGACAGATGGGCCGAACTCATGATGCAGTGGGTGCGATGTAGACCTAGGAAACACTGAAATGATGACGTAGCGTCGTTTATGGGAGATTGGCGAGAGTGGGCAACACAAAGAGAGGAGTGGACGACCTTTTACCATCAGTGGGACAATACGGATTAAGAGAACGGTACAGCTCATAACTAAATAGAGTGTTTACCTAGAACAATGTCGTACTGCTATTATCATAGCAAAATTAAATGTGGCTAAATTGGACAGTTCGTCTAGTTTTCTGGACGGCAATTTTTTACTACAATATCCTTTTTAACGTATTTAAAGTCTAACTGTTAAAAAATAATTTACTAATACATGAAGTGTAAACGCAAACACACCTATCATGATTGTTCTGCTATTTTAATATTATACAAATAAAACTCAAGGTCATACAACCACTTCCAAGGTCAGTACAATATGTAAGGTCACAAGTATTACGAAAATAGTATTAAACAAACGTTGTATAAATAAATAAATACGTCACAGAACTCCAGTTGCGTGACTGTCGCCATTGTTGGAGCACTATGCAAAGATATACTAGTACTAGTGCTTTAAAGCGCACATAACATTTTATTACTCTCCAGTCAACGGTCTTTGAAAGGGGTTTTAAAGTATACGGTTGTGAGTCGTTGACTTTTTATTATCACTCATATAAATGTAAAAATATTGGAAAAAGGTGTCTCCATGCATGACCGTACGTTAGGGGTAAGGATTTGACCTTGAGCGAACCTAGCATAGTAAGGAATTTTTAATAGAATAACAGGCCAGCTTATGTTGGTTTTGTCATTTCTTACGTCAGAGGTAAGGTAATATTTGAATAATAATTCGTCCTTTCTGTATAAGTTCATCTAGAGAATTGTGACACATATTTTAGGCCCAAAATTGCATTGCTATGTTCTAGATGGACTTCGTAGCTGTCAGTAACCATGAACTCATGAAACTACAAACTTTTTCTTTCAAGCTCAGGGGTGTGATACTGTAAGACCTTATTCTAAACTTGGAATCTGAATCCGCTGTGAGTTTCCTAATTGGCATTCTAAAAACTCGGTTAATAATCCAAATTCACCCATGCGAGCGTGTCAGCGAGTTTAACTAAATTGACAGGGAGATTTTGACAGATAAAGTATGAGATGACGTTAGAAGTAGTATTCTGTAAGGTAATTTCCCCGTCACTTCGACGCTCACTTCGCACTCGAACCCGATTCAAAGTGTCAAATATATCAAGGTCATTTTGAACCTTATACGAAGTGAGAGTGAATAGCGATGTAAGATGCGAGTTGTTGTTTGAATTTTTCAGAATCAACCTACAGGTCATAAGGGTTACGTGCTGGATAACAGACTTTTCTGTCGAAGTGTGAAAACCTGTTTCCCAGTAATGGGAATATTATAGCCTAAAGGCTGACCTTCTGATATAAATTAAACTAGCCATAGTTTCATACTGGTTGAAGAAAAGGGATGAAATGCACTGGTTGAAGAAAAGTGACCAAAAGAGTTATGAATATAACTGTGGTTGGATGAAGAGGGAGAGGAAGGCCAAAGACAAGAGGAATGTATTGCGTCAAAAATGATATGAATTAAAGCAGGGAAAGAATGACGGAATGGAAGAAGAAAACATGTTGCACCGACCCCAAGTAACATGGAATAAGGGCTGCAATGGTAGATGATGATAATAGTTTCATACAAATTCTATTCCGCTTATAAATAGGCGAATGACGCCTATACGGAGGTATTGTAACAGACCTTTAGTCCCATAAGAGTCCTATTGTAGTCGCGCAATCAAAATTACTGGGACTTCCAAATATTTGCTTGCTCCTCTAAGTATTTGTGTAACGAATCCTACACAAATGCTTTTGGAATAAAACGCCCACACACTTGTGGGGACGTGCGTAATAAGCATGTGCTATTTTATACTGCAAAGCGGATTCCGTCCCGCCGGGATAAACGTTTGGAGAATAACCCTAAAAACATAAGCAGTAAGGCTTTGTACGCACTGTGATAAACCACATGCGTTTAACCTGTTGAACGTATAGAAGTCTGTCATGTAGTGCCAGTGGTGGGCTGGGTACATTTTGGTTTGTCATTTAAATATGACTATAGCTAAAATCCATATTTCCATACTTTAAAACGAAAAATCTTCTATTTTGTAACGTTGTATCGTTACTTTACCTGAAAACAATTAAAATCACAACCAAATATCAACAATTAACCTCACAATAACAAATAAATGTCAAATCACAACCACAGATTATTATTATTATTTAGGGTCGTCCTAAGTTACTATTAGCTAGAGTACTAGTGAAGTCCGCCTAATTGTTGTATCCGAACGTGTGAAATGAGGAATGTTATCTTTGCCGATGCCGGAATTCGAAAAAAGGGCTGTCATGTCCCTCGTCGTGGCTTAAATACGGTAATTGTAACTTAAGACGACCCTAAATAATAATAATCTGTGGTTGTGATTTGACATTTATTTGTTATTGTGAGGTTAATTGTTGATATTTGGTTGTGATTTTAATTGTTTTCAGGTAAAGTAACGATACAACGTTACAATATAAACACGTAGCAACCTGTACATACGTCAACTAGAACTGGTTTTCTAATGAGCGGCCTAATAGCAGGTAGCTCAGATTTAAAACATTACTTGTGACTCTCGTACCTACTTACGGATAGATGTTTACGACTAAAATGTTATGTGCAAAATATTTATCATGTACCTACCTATATTTTTACTTATTTTTAGTTTAGTACCTAGTGATTAAGCAGTGCTGCTTTAGCGCATGTGAGTACCAATACAAACCATCTCTGGTTTAATGGTACAAAACAAACATGAATGTATTACAACTTTTATTGTTTAAATAAATAAAAAAATCCATACTTAATATTATAAATGTGAAAGTGACAGTTACTTTCACGTTTATAATATTAAGTATGGATAAAGTATAGAAGTATGGATTTTAGCTATATGTTACGCTTTCACGATGAAACGGCAGAACCGATTTTGATGAAATTTGGTATGAAGATAGCTTTAACCCTGGGCAAGGACATAGGCTATTTTTTTTCCCGCGACTTTGTCTGCATCCGCGATAACCGACATTCACGCGGACGAAGTCGCGGGCAAAAGCTAGTAAATAAATAAATAGCGGTCAAAAGGTTAATCGCAGTCCTAAAACCGCAAAAAAAAATGTAACACCTAACTTTCTATACAAGTGCACGGTTTAGTGAAATATTACAGTGACGGTTTTTAAAAACACTACTTGCTACATTTGAATCTCGTTTTGTAAACTTGCGATTTTATTGAGTCCAATAGTACCTAATATATATAGTATGCAGTGTCGCACGCACAGCGTTTTTGATGTGATAACGTCTTATAAATCGATAAACACCGGCTGCACGCACGAAAATGTGTCACGTTTCGCGTGCAAGCGACAGCGCGGAACAAGCCATAGAGAGGCACGATCGGCCCAAGCAATAGCTCCGCCCACCTCGACAGAAGCCATTATTTGCTTATGTTATATATGTTAGTCAATATGTTTCTTTCTGACGTTATCTCGTAAAACTATCGTCCGTAAACCGACTTTACAGACAACCAATTTTTTTGTTTTGGAAACCAATGCCTCAGCACGCTCCTCGCCAGAAATCCGTGGTGGTACTGAAATAAAATTAAACAAACGCCACCCGCAGTACGTGGTTGTACGCTATTTGCGTTTTCAGCTATTCCTAAATCGCTCCCGTTTAATCGCAGTAGGTACTAAGCCTTACCCTTGAATTCAACACACCCACACACACACACCATAATCACAGTAAAAATATCTATATATCTTTACTGTGCCATAATTTTGTGATAAACATAAACATTCGATTTTAATTCAATATAACCTGGGTCTTAATTCGTAATTAGATAAACTAGGCTCTAATTCACTTAAGTTTGATTAAGCATGAAATTGCTTGCGATGCCGTTGAAATTGTTGAACTAATTTACAGACGGTTTGATATAGTATAAGATTATGAGAAACAAGATCAACCAAGATCGCGTACTCAATTCATTAAATTAACTTTTTTTTTTTTTTATTTAACCGTTTTCTTTTACTATTTATTTGGTTTTTAGTTTACTCTTCAATTATCTGAGAACTCACTTTGTAAAATGTTAATGGAAGGAAATTGTGTCCTGAGATACAGGCTACCAATCTATTTCGGGCCGCCATTCTATTATGTAAATATGTAAAGTATTCTTATTATTACTTAGTATTATGAAAAAAAAACACTAATAAGACTTTGATACACTTTGTTTATACGAAGCAAACCATAAACTAAATCTTCTACACGCCCATAAAAAGTAACACTTTTTGTACCCACCGCACACTTAATAAAGAAAAATCTAAAGAAATATTTTTTCTTGTCTAAAACAGATTTAAACATGTCTTAACTATCTCGTATCACCAGGCCGAATTTCTACGTAAGTCTGACTAGACAGTCAATGCCCTGCCGAAGCAAGACATTGTACAATTAAAGGCATAAAACATCAATTTTATTTCGTAACAAACTTTTATGTGGTGTTTATATTTGCTTTTAATAATCTTGTTAAATGGCTTGGAAGGTTCTAGGCGAGACTAAAAAGGTTAAGGTTGTGTAGGTCAAAGGGAATGATGCTCATAGAATAACATAATAATATCGCGCAAATATTTCAACCGTATAATTTAAGGCGGGGATATATTATGTGAATTCATAGAGCCGGGTACAGTCACGAGCATAAATATTTCATTTAATTTTCATTTCATTTATTTTTATTAAATACCAGTAACAAATGACAATGCCAGATCCTGCCCCATCCATATACAGAAAAAGTAAATTATTGAAAATAATTGTAATGAATATAGAACTTTTCTATACTAAATTGTTTATCTTTAGAACTTGCGGATTACGAAATACCTACCCACAAAATACAAACTCATTTTACCTAAATTACAATTTAACGTATAATCAATGTCATTATTGTTTTTAGATTTAAACGGAAACCGCAAGTTCTACAGTCACTAAGACTAATGTTTAGTAGTCAGCAATAAATAAACAGTAAGATGCTACATATTGCACATGACTTTTATTGAGTGGGGCAAAGTTCTATAGAGTTTCTGGCATAGTCTTTTAACACATTACAAGACGGTGCTTCAAACTAAGTACAACGACTGGCAAACAATACACAAATTTATAACCGCTGGCTTCCAAACTAGGTTAAACCCTGCATTTTGGGAGTCAGTGTTCCTTCATAATAATAATAATAATAATTCATTTATTTCAGGCTGCATAGGCCCATAGATAAATACCTTAACCTAAAGATACATATTTTATAATTTCTAACTTGTGTTAATAGGGACGACTTAAGACTATGTTAGTAGCACTTCACTAAATTGCACTAAGTTGTCTGTGTGCTGTCCTGTGGCACTTGCCCGCGGAAGCGACGGAACACCGCGTCCTGCGGCCAAAAGTCTTCTTCCATGACGAGGGGCAGGAAACAATTCGGTACTCGCACCACGAACGCCTTGAAGTTAACGTTGCGGCGCGACTCCAGTAACTGCACCCTCGGCGTGTACTTTGTCTTTCGGCGCACGTACTCTACGATGTCCTCCGCCTTAGTGGTGTAGTGCAGGCGGGAGATATACACCGGTGTATTCGGCTTAGCGGCACGCAGACTTACGTCGGACTCCGTTGGTCCGGTGGTGTTGGTGGTGGTTGTAACTGTCGCAAATATACATTAAATAGGTACTACTTATAATATGTGGTTTTCAGTGTACAGTAGACATAATTTAAGGTATTTAATTAAATTTTTTATTTTAGTTTTTGACTATTTAGGGTTGTATATAAATATGATGATATGATGTGAATATGATATGATATGATATGATATGATGTAATATGATATGATCTTACAGTTAAACTGCGTAAGCAGTTTTGTGGGGCAATGTACGTAGTTTTAAGAATGTTTTTAAGTGAATAAAACATTCATTCATTCATGTATACATTCATTCATATTGCAAAATTCAAGAGCAATTTTCTTGTAAAATAACTATATCATACTTACAGATAATATCTATTTTGTAGTAGTTTGGGATCAACAATACCCTATTCGTAACGCCCTAAAATTTCAATCATTATTTAGGAGCAAATCAGTTTAGAATGAGACCAACTGTTTACATGTTGTTGCTCGTGACTGTACACCGCTCGCAGGCCGGTGTTCCGCGTTGCTTTATGTGTGAATTGGGCTTCATTAAGGGTAGATTAAAAGCTTTTTTGCAAATAACTTTCCTAATTATTTTTAAACGTCTTTTACGTCATCTGCGAGTATACTAGAAAATTGCGTGCGTGGGGTATTCTCATCGGTAGCGCCCATGAAGATATAGGTATAAATAGAGCCAACACTTAGAACAAAAGGTTGAAACCAACTGTGGGCTGATGCTCTCTTTCTGAATGCATACATAAGAACGAGACAGTAATATGTGTTTTCTTTATCTTAAATATGCATTCAGAAAGAGAGCGTCTGCCCATAGTTGGCTTCACTTAGGTATTTAGAGTGTTGCCTCCACTTTTATCTATAAGCTTCTTGGTAGCGCCCAAGAAGTGTATAGGAAAAGTGTAGGCAACACTCTGAACACCAACGTGAAACCAACTGTGGGTAGACGCTCTCTTTCTGAATGCATACATAAGATAAAGAAAACACATATCACTGTCTCGTTCTAATGTATGCATTCAGAAAGAGAGTATCAGCCCACAGTTGGTTTCAAGCTTTTGTTTACTTTCTGAATGCATACATAAGATAAAGAAAACACAGATCACTATGTTCTTTTGTATGCATTCAGAAAGCTTCTTGGTAGCGCCTGATCAAGCAAGGTCATCGGCGTATATCCAGCTATTAAAAGAAAGAGTAGGTTTCTTCTGGGGTGCTTTTCTTGAGAATCTCGTGCCTAAGTAAAAACCGCACGGATTTACCAGCCATGATAGTTAAGCTACGTTCGTTCATGGCGATGTAGACCGAGACGTAACGCACCGGATCAACGCAGGATGGATGAAATGGCGACAGGTCACTGGAACAACTTGTGACCCACTGATGCCCCTCAAGTTAAAGGGGAAAATCTACAAGTCCGTGATAAGACCTGTCGTACTGTATGGATCGGAATGTTGGGCCGTGAAGAAGATGGATGAAAAAAGATTGCACGTAGCGGAGACGAGAATGTTAAGATGGATGTGTGGAGTTACCAGAATGGATAAGGTGAGAAATGAATATATTAGAGGAAGTTTGAAAGTGGCGCCAGTGACAGAAAAGTTGAAAGGGAATCGTTTGTCTTGTTATGGGCATGTGAAGAGAAGAGACGAAACTCATGTGACCAAAAGAGCTATGAATATTAGTTTGGATGGATGGAGAGGGAGAGGAAGGCCAAAGAAAAGATGGGTGGATTGTGTGAAGAATGACATGAATGAAAAGGGAGTCAGTGAAAGCATGACGTTAGACAGGACGGAATGGAAGAAGAAAACATGTTGTGCCGACCCCAAGTAACATGGGATAAGGGCAGGAAGAAGAAGATGGTTAAGCTACGTTCGTTAGTTAAGTTAGTTACTTAGTTGCCCGTTCCAAAAGGTTGTTTTGTATGGAGAAGAATGGGTAAGAAAGTCCATACTTACTCCTTTAAAAACGATGCTAACAATATTTGCATTTACAGGAATTTTATAATTATACGTGAATACCTACGATGCACTATATTAAAGTATGTACAAAGTACCTACCACAGATAGGAATGATAATGATGTAATAATAGATGATATATAGGGTGACTGGTAATTAGTGTACGATACTTAAACACGTGATTGTGTTCATAATAACAAACAGCTTTCCCGAAGAAAAAATGTTTTTTGGTACTGGTTCACTTTTATCACAATAACACAACAACCGTATGAAATTCACGTGCGCGCACGCCTGTGACCTAAAGTGAACCAGTACAAAAAACATTTTTTCTTCGGGAAAGTTATTTGTTATCATGAACACAATCACGTGTTCATGTACACTAATTACCAGTCACCCTATATAGTGTTCACATATTTACAAACATTGAAACAGTAGACGACAGACGTTGAGACAATAGCCGTTGTAGGTAGTCAGAAACTAGAAAAATCTGAGAACCAGTCTTACCAAGGGGTGTCGTGTTACCCAGTAACTGGGTTGTGGAGGTCAGATAGGCAGTCACTCCATGCAAAACACTGGTATTCAGCTGCTACTAACACTAACGACTAACATAGTGTTTTTTTGTTTGGGATTTAGCAGGGTGGCGGAATTGGGAAATGGCTAAGCAGATAGTGATTCTTGTAAAGTTCAATAGGAATGTCATTTAAGTGCACAATTTGAAAGATAACCTTATTATTGAAACTTTGCCCCACACTAGGAATATCTTCTGTATCGTGGGTTTACAAATATAAAAACTCACCTACCAACCACCTGTAGGCCATACAAATATTTATACCGAGCGGGAAACGGACCCGCGACACGCACCGCTGCAGTCAATCTTTGGATGTTTGATTGGAGTCATCAAAATTTGGAAAAACATCTAAAAAAGTCTAAAATTCACTAACATACCCCTCCCTCCTACCTGAGGTCGGCGTAACATATTTTCTTCTTTCATTCCGTCCTGTCAACCGCAATGCTTTCACTGACTCCCTTTCCATTCATATCATTCTTCACACAATCCATCCATCTTTTCTTTGTCCTTCCTTTCCCTCGTACTATTATCTATACAGCACAGACATCGAACAAAAAAACGGCAAAAAAACACGTTTGTTGTATGCGAGCCCCCTTAAATATTTATTTTATTGTGTTTTTTTTTGTATTTGTTGTAATAGCGGCTACAGAAATACATCATCTGTGAAAATTTCAACTGCGTCTAGCTATCACGATTCATAAGATACAGCCTGGTGACAGACAGCCAGACAGATAGACAGACGGACAGTGGAGTCTTAGTAATAGGGTTCCGTTTTTACCCTTTGGTTACGGACCCCCAAAAACTATTTTTTTGTAAAGAGTTCCTAATATAAAAGCAAGCTTTAGCGCGCGAATTCTTACGCGTAAATTATCTTACAAATCTCTAAGTCTAATCCCTATTTTGTCAATATAGCCTATATCACTAAGGGATAACGTTGCTTTCTATTGGGGAAAGAATTTTCAAAATCGAATGAGTAATTTCGGAGATTAGGCGGAACGAGTACAAGTTCATGCGCGGCGGAGAATATTAATTTAGTGAGCACTAAGGTTTTTTGACGTGATAACGTCGATAACATGAAATCGATGAACACCCGCTGCACGCACGAAAGACTGTCACGTTCCGCCTGAGCCTGAGCGTGCATGCAAGAGCTCGGAACAAGCAATAGAGAGGCACGATCGGCCCAAGAAATAAGCTGCGCCCACTTCGACGGAAGCCATTATTTGCTTATGTTATATATGTTAGCCATTATGTTTCCTTATCACGTTATCACGTAAAACTATCGTCCGTAAACCGACTTTACAGACAACCAATGTTTTTTTTCTTTCCCTAAATGATCTTTTGTTGATGAGAAATCTCATTTGGCATACTCCTTGTACTGCGATAAATTCCTTTTTTTAATTAAAATCTGTAAAGTGTGTGCCAAGATCAAATTGGACATTGAAGTCTTAATTGGTTATTGGCTTCTTGACATTTACAGCAGATTCTGATATTTCAGACCCGCAAGATTGTTTTTTCTTTCTGCCTGGAAAGTTTGGCTGGCTTACATTTTAATAATATAATAAACTAACTTTTGACCGCGATTTCGTCCGCGTGAATGTCGGTTAAAGTGGATGCAGACGAAGTCACTGATTAAAAAGTAGCCTATGTCCTTCCCTGAGGTTCAAGCTATCTTCATACCAAATTTCATCAAAATCGGTTCAGCCGTTTCATCGTGAAAGCGTAACAGACAGAGTTACTTTCGCATTTATAATATTAGTATGGATTGAAACAATAGAAGATTTTATTGTATCTCGTACATTTGTTCTACAACACAAAATTGAGGCAGCCCCGTTAAGTTATAAAGATACTTGTGATGGGGTTACCTCTCAGTTTCCCGTGGTTTATTAGCTACAATATTGAGACATACATTACATTAGACAAGGATTAGTTTACTCTACAATTTTGAAAGACCTGCAATATGTTGTATGTTGTGTGTAAACGGACAGACGGTAGATGGAGCAGTAGGTCGATTCTGTAAAATTCAAACAACAACTCGCATCTCACATCGCTATTCACTCTCACTTCGCATAAAGTTCAAAATGGCCTTGATATATTTGACACTTTGAATCGGGTTCGAGTGCGAAGTGACGGGGAAATTACCTTACAGAATGCCACTTCTTACGTCATCTCATACTTTATCTGTCAAAATCTCCCTGTCAATTTAGTTCAACTCGCTGACACGCTCGCAAGGGTGGCGCTAGTGTAAATTCGAATTATCAACCGAGTTTTTAGAATGCCAATCAAGAAACTCACAGCGGATTCAGATTCGAAGTTTAGAATGAGTTCTTACAGAATCACACCCCTGACACGCTTTAGAGTTGAGACAGCGTTTAGACAAGCGTAGTGCTAGTGTAGGACGCCCTGCGGCGCGATGGACCGACGATTTGAAGAAGTTGACTGGCAGCAGATGGGTGCGGGTTGCACAAGACCGGGTTTATTGACGATCTCTGGCCTACGTTAAGCCACACCCGCGACGATCCATAGAAACGAAACTATATAATTGCCTAGACTACTACTAAAATAACAGACTGTACAGATACGTGCGTGTGTGTGCGTGTCTACGCGCCGCTCGAACAAAAACGCAGTTCCCAGAGCAGTCGTTCGACGCGGGGAGAGGTGAGGAATGGTTTTAGAGGGAGGCGGAACGTGTCGCTACTGTACAGTAGTACTAATATTTATACTGTGGTTCAGCAGTGGAAGGCAATGGGCTGATATGATGATAAAATATGAAATCATCAAAATCAAAGGATCAATAAAATAAAATAGACCCACAAACATATTAGTACTACCGTACAGTAGCGACACGCTCCGCCTCCCTCTGAAACCGTTCCTCACCTCTACCCGCGTCGAATGACTGCTCTGGGAACTGCGTTTTTGTTCGAGCGGCGCGTAGACACGCACACACACGCACGTATCTGTACAGTCTGTTATTTTAGTAGTAGTCTAGGCAATTATATCGTTTCGTTTCTATGGAGTGTCACGGGTGTGGTAATAGTCTTATGTTACATATTTATTTTTACAAGAGCAAAATGTGTTTCAGAATATAATAAGTAATACCATTTTCATCAATTATTACCTTTCGGAAATAACAATAAAGGTAATTGATTGAAAATCCAATAAATTAGGGTTTTGTTGAACAAAATATTATCCGACACGTAATGTATTCCCAGAGAAAATTCATCCTTGTTAGTCAATCAGGAATGTTCAAATTTGGTCGTGTTTATTTTTGAAATTCTATCCAAGTGTTCGTAGTCCTTAGCATTTTGATACAAACCATAAAATACACTCTTTACTCTATAGTAGATCTTACAGCGAAACAAATAAAGTTAAATTTTCCGTCATCGCTTAGCCTGGCATAACGGTTGTGTTTCAGCTAAGCCGATAAATTGTCACTGTGTCGTTTTATAATGTCCAAAATCGCAATAGATGTAGACACAGTGTGGTGCGTGTATAAAGATGTTTATTCGACGAGTATAACCACGCATGCGCGGTCCGATCAACAAATAACTGACCGAACGAAGGCAGACGAGCGTCGCTTCTACCTGCGACGGTTGTTTCACCGCGCGTAAATCAAATCCTACCTTTATCTAAACAAAATATTTATGTGTAAAAGAATTGATGGTTTTAACTGAAATTCAAAGTGTTTTAAGTTAATTTCGCGTGTGGATTATTGTGTAAGGGTGTTGTATTTATTTTCTATAGTTTTGTGTTATTAATACGAAGTTTTAATATCTGGGTGTGTTAAGGAAATGCAGCTTTTCTGAACAGGTATTTATTTATATGTTTTGGTACTTTTATATTAAAAATTTATAAAAACATAACCGTTTTATTACAGGACGTTTAATTAAAAACATTTTTGAGTATTTATTTTAAATTTATTCTTTCATATTTATGATAATAAATGTGCTTATTTGGCGTATTTTAGTTTGTACTTCAAGCAAACTTGGTGTATTATAAATTAAATAAGGTATTGTTTCCTGTTCCCCTTGTTCCTCTAATTAGGCGGACTTGAAACGTGTCACGCAGAGTGTAATAGTTCCCTTTCTCCTCTATACTTGATCTAAATAGGTTTATGAACTATCGTACGACGGTGTAGATTAGTTTGTAATTAGGATTCTACCGTTGTTGTGACATTTACACAAACCACCATTATTTTAAGGTCTAATTATGGACAAAGTATCATTTTTTTTTTTTAAATAAATTTTAAAAGAGCGGATTTCTTTTGATTTACCGGTGATTTGAATGTTTTATTTTGGAAATTTTACAAAATCACAACAGGTTTTTCAGTAAATGATCCGTGGAGAATGATCGTCTATGGTCCGATCTCTCAGAATTTTGGGAATATTATATAGACCTCTGCCTATTTTATATGTACCAGAGAAATCTCACCCTCTCCAGCTGAGATTTCTCACCCGCTCCGGGTGAGATTTCTCTGGAGCTGTGTGTACATTTTAAGCTTGTCTTGGCCATATCTGACATCGGTGAAGGAAAATATCGTGAGCAAACCTGGATTTATAATTAATTCTAGCTGAAGCCTGAGACTTCGTCCGCTTGAGTGTCGGTCAACAGCGGAGTTCTAATTCTATTTTGGTTTGTATTAAAAGCCTATGTTAAGTAGGTCCTGCTTGTATCACCAGCTGTCGGCAGCCATTTAGGAGGAAAACAAACAACCAAACAGACCGACAAACGAAAAAATGGCGCTGAGCAAAATGGTCAAAAATATGTAGTTGAGTTATAAAAAACCTACGACGGCTTACGATTATTTTTTTTGTTTGTTTTGAATCTTCTAGTAAACTTGCGTTTGGCCGTATCTCACCTGATCGTAAGTGATGATGTGGCCTAAGGAGCACGCTTTCCTAGGAAGAACCCAGACTATATTTATCGGAGAACAGCGAGGCGGGCAGTGAATTCCACAGTTTGACAGTTTAAACAATAAATGTGAAAGCAAAGCGATTGGTTCGAGACCATGTAGCGGTCATGTAGCGGTAGCTTCGTCGTACCACTGCTCGTCCGAAGATGGAATGGGTATAATATTGGGGAATTAAGTTGTGCAATTTCAAAGCTCGCTCTCCAAAATGTACCCGATGGGCTGGCAATGGTGCGGCGATATTCAAGGCTCTGGAGCTTAGACTTAACATGGGTGGCATTGTCAATAAGCCTTGTGGCACGTCTATCAATAGTTTCCAACGCCTCCAGCTGGTATCTATCACTTAATAACGATCATTTGTTTGTTAACCTACACCTGCTATCCCACGGCTGGGCAAAGGTGCTCCCCCTAGTTTTCGTCTTACCTTTACCTGTCTGTTGCGTTTTCCAACCAATCATTCAAGAACGAGTTCAAGTCTGGAATAATAATCCCTCCTCCCATAATGCATAGTAAAGTTGTCGTTTTTATATTTTCATCATTTTATCAATTTTATAGATTTTGTTTCAAAGATTTATTACTTTTAAATGTTTGGTATTCATTTTAGTACAAGTCGCAACGTTTATTTTATTTTATATGAGTACTAGCTTTTGCCCGCGACTTCGTTCGCGTGAATGTCTGTTATTTCGAATGCAAATGAAATCGTAGATTAAAAAGTAACCTACGTCCTTCCATAAGCTTCAAGCTATTTTCATACCAAATTTCATCAAAATCGGTTTAGCCGTTTCAACGTGAAAGCAAAACAGACAGAGTTACTTTCGCATTTATAATATTAAGTATGGAAGTATGGATTTTCACCTTAATTTATTAAAACCGACATACAGTTCCCTGTGTTTAATACTTTATCGAATGGCAATCGTGGGTTGCAGCCGAAAATCAGCGTCAGGTGGCGCACTTTGTGTAATCATCTGATATTATGCTGAGCTGAGGCCCTTTTGGCATTATAATATTGTTTTCTGATTTTTATAGTTTAAATATATATTTTATTTGAAGTAATGCCAATAAACACATTTTTCTTTCTTCCTTTCTTTCATCATGGAAACTTTTCTTAGGCTTACGTTTGTCTACAGACACCCATTGCGTGGCATGCATATGCTGCATGCTATAATAACCTGCTCACTTCAACACCGACATCGAATAATATCTACGCCGAACACACATACAATACAACACTACAACAATCCAACACACAATGAAAACAATGAAACAAACACACATGAATACATTGTTAGAAAAACTTCCACAACAGTTGAATTACAAAACAGTTACAAGTCTCTTGATCAAATATTTACGAAGCCATAAAACCCGCCATGATAGATGTGCGAAAATATATACGCTTATCCTTATAACGTGAACAACAGGCTTTCCTCGGTGGGAAGCCGAAGAAATACATAGAGAAGCCCTTTCATGTAATATTCGCACCTCTTAACGTATTCATCGCAAACTAGAGTTGAGCAAGCGACGGGAATGAAAGCCGGAGCCTCTGGTTTCTAAAAAGCTAGTCTATATTATTCGCTGTATGTGTGTGTGTGTGTGTATAAATCTTGTGGCCTTATTAGGCGTCGTTCAGACAAATACGGTATCGGTCTTCTTTTTAGCGTGTCGATGGGAAACACGGATACCTATGTATCATGTGTGTGTATGTAAGTGTGTATATGTGCGAGAATGTACGCGTGTGTTGGGTTTGTTCTCATCAGATTCCTTATTTGGCCCCGATTTCAGCCACGGCCATTCGCTTATTCAGTCATTAGGTCCGCACATGAGCAGGTGACAGGGCATGCGGCGCAAGATAGAAGGTGGACCATGGTCTGCGGGGAGACGCCACACAGGTACCGAAGATTGGCGTCATCTGAGAACCTCAAAGGCGGTAGTGGTGACGGTCACTAATGGCGGTCATTAATGACTGTGGTTGAAGAGACACCAAAAATTTACTAATCTCAAGTCACACTATGAAATACTCACATTATGAAAAACTATTAAACATTAGAGATTTTTAACTGACTTCAAAATGGAGGATTTATGATACGATTTACGTGATTCTCCTTTAGTTTGATGCGGAATAGTTGCCATTTGGTTCCATAAAAAATTAACATATTCGGCCCAGTAGTTTTAATTTTATTATCTTTCTATTTTTTAATGTTTGACCACGCATAACTTTTTTCAGTGTTGTCCGATTTCGATGATTCTTTTTTTAATTGATAATGTATATCTCTAATTTTGTCCCATATAAATTTCAAGAAAATATTTCATCCCTAAGGGTAGAAAATTAAGGGATGACTGAATTTTTTTTGGTGTCACCGTTTCGTAATTAATTTGTATGAGAAGTAGGCACTAAAAAGCGAAAAAAAAAACATTTTAACAAAAAAGACAACCGCCTTCAAAAAGTAAAAAATAACTTTTAATTCGCAAGTCGGTGACAGTATAAAACAACAAGCAAAACCAAAGCCGCCGACTTGCGAATTGAAAGTTATCTTTTAATTTTTGAAGGCGGTGGTCTTTTTTGTAAAAAGTTTTTTAAAACAATGCTCTAAACATTGCGGTCACTTGAAAGTACAGTACAGACGCCAGCACATTCCAAACTGTCAAATTTTCCCAATGGAATATGAACCTTATTCTTTTGTAATAAAATTAAAAACTATCAAAGAAATTTGACAGATTGGGGTAACTTGATGAGCTGGTCTCTGTACATACCTAACTGGACATACAGCACGGGAGTCTTCAAAAAGGGGGTCAAATGATTCCTCCTCTGGTATTGCAAGCGTCCAGTGGCTTCTGTGACCACTTTACATTGGATATGCCGCATGCCTGTTTGCCATCTTCGGTGTTATAAGAAACTTTACATAGGTACATAATGTCAGATCAGTACAATTGTGTGAAACTTTTAATATTTTTTCAACACACTTGCTCATAAAATGGCTCTAATTTCACCGCAATTAGGCACATAATAACACCTGTAATCAAACTGTGACTTTTTCATTGCTATTATTCACAAGTGTGTTACAGGGTATTTTTTTTATTTTATTGGTTGAGTTGCTTTGTTCTTAAAAAAATTTCGATACAAAAAAGATCGTGTTCAATAGTACAAATAAATTATTGTACCTATTGCTTGCTCATTTCATGCAACTTCGTATTTAAATACATAATTTCAACTTGTACGTTTTTAATAAATAAAACTTTCACTCAAATATAACTTTTGTTTTCTCTTTAATAAAGACAACTTTGAATTCCCCATTTTGTACGTGGCTAGAACGCTATCCGCGAAAAGACAAAAAAAAGAAACCTTATTCTTTTAGTCTATGGCCGATCGCCATTGTATCGATACAAGAACTGATTAAATTTTCCCGCCATTTTGAAATTTTTTTCACAACTCGTTTTCACTGTTGAAAATGATTTTTTAGTATTATTTTCTTCACAAGTGTGTTGAAAAACGCCGTATGATACACGTGTGTATTGATGATTACCGTCCTCGGCTCTCTTAAGACCCTCACCTAACGGCTCGGGTCTCAATGGCGCCTCAGCGGGAATCACCAACATTACACACTTGTACCATAATGTACTATTATTTTATTTTCAGTATCATATTTAATTAAAAAAAAACCTATGTCAATTGAAATAAAAAACGAATATAATAAAGCATCGAAAAATGTGAAACTGACAAGTGACCATCACCGCCTCTGTCTGGATGACACTTTATTCTCGGATTGTTTTGGCACACCATTCATGAAATATTATGATTAACGAACAGTCTAGAACAGCCAAACTGACAGAACTGCATAAATATGTTTATAAATTAAAACCTATAACCTTCCTAGTTAATTCGTGTTTCTATTGCTGAAAACCATATGAAAATCCATACAGAAGTTTCAGAGATTATCCCGAACATTTCTACGCGCATTAAGTGGAGTGATAAAGAGCAATTCATCATCATCATCATCTGCCTAGCCTTTTCCCAAGTATATTGGGGTCGGCTTC
Organism: Charanyca ferruginea; assembly: GCA_947361185.1. Lineage (NCBI taxonomy): Eukaryota > Metazoa > Arthropoda > Insecta > Lepidoptera > Noctuidae > Charanyca > Charanyca ferruginea. The sequence continues at coordinate 29,557,104 of OX376057.1, forward strand.
TAGTCTAACCGGATGCAGCTGAATACCAGTATCTTACATAGAGCGACTGCCTATCGGACCTCCACAGCCCAGTTACTGGGTAACACGATACCCCTTGGTAAGACTGGTTGCCAGACTTTCTGGCTTCTGAATATACCCATAACGACAGCCAAAGATCTACAAATGACAGCCGGCACGGAGGGAACTCGGTATGAAAGGGATGGTCACCCATCCACAGACCGACTGCGGTTCGCGTTGCTTAACCTTAGATAAAGAGCAATAAAAAACAATAAACAAACATAGACCGATTTTGATTCAGTAAAACTTCGCTACCTAAAACAATAATCAAAATAATATAATAACAATCAGCAGCAGCAATTACTCTCCACAACAATCCAACCTAGTGTAGTAGAACACAGCATAAAAAATGTCAGAATGCTTCGTTGCCAGAACAATCAGTGCTCAGTGCTAGTTTTGTTCCAGTAATGTAATCACAATGTCGCCATTGTTCGCAGCGCGTTCTTCTTAGGATCAACGCTCATTATAACATATACACAGTACAGTAGGTCGAGTCTGTAAAATTCAACTCGCATCTCACATCGCTATTCACTCTTACTTCGCACAAGGTTCAAAATGACCTTGATATATTTGACACTTTGAATCGGGTTCGAATGCGAAGTGAGCGTCGAGGTGACGGGGAAATTATCTTACAGAATGCCACTTCTTACGTCATCTCATTATCACTTTATCTGTCAAAATCTCCCTGTCAATTCAGTTCAACTTGCTGACACGCTCGCAAGGGTGGTGCTAGTGTAAATTCGAATTATCAACCGAGTTTTTAGAATGCCAATCAAGAAACTCACAGCGGATTTAGATTCGACGTTTAGAATGAGGTCTTACAGAATCACACCCCAGGAAATAATATGCCATTCAAATTAAAGCTTTAAATCGTGTATGTTAAAATATTTTATACAATGACATGATAGATAAGTTGGCGGTACGCGGGAGGCGCGCTGACAGCTGTTGTAGTATCGGAGCGGTCTTTGCTTAGGTCATGTAAGGAACTAGTAGGGATATTGAACTATTGAGCAGTAGACTTCACTATCACTAAAACTAAAATAAAACAAAGTCCTATTAATATTAAAAAAAGAAGTCATTCATGAGGAAGGTTTAGGTGTATAATGAAAAATGAATGAAAATGAAAAAAAGATTTACTGGAATCAACAAGTCATCTTGGTGATTGGAGACTGTATTAGGAGACTCCGCTATTCTATGCATTGATAGTGTGTATAAAGTACTTGTTTATTGATATTTTACCATTTTTATACAAATAAAATAACTTAAAACTATGATAGATTACATTTAAAAGTTATGCAGAGGTACAACTGGAATTGTGTGTGCGTGAGAATGTATGTGTGTTGTGTTTGTGAATGTGTGTGGAATATAATTGTTTAAGGTTTTTTGTATTATGGGTAAAATATGCCGATGAATGTTGAATGTGGCGGAAAAAAATATGGCGACTGGGAACTATTTAGATGGCTAGGCTCTGCTATCCGTGCGAAACCGGGGCGGAACGCCATTTACTATTATTACATAACTATTCTAAACTAGCGACCCGACCCAGCTTCGCATGCCTTCCTCGGTAAATGGACTATCCAACACAAAAACAATTTTTCAATTCGAACCAGTAGAACCTGAGATTAGCGCGTTTAACCAAACAAACAAACAAACAAATTCTTCAGCTTTATAATATTAGTATAGTAGTAGTATTATTAAAATTGAGATACCTAACATTTCCGGACTAATATCATGGTTTAAGTCTATGGTAAAAGTTTGTGTCATTATATCTCTTCTACTATGTCTTGTAGATACATATAACTTTCTATCTCAATTATATAATAAAAGAGAATGACTTATTCAATATTCAAAGTCAAAATATATTTATTGAAGGTCATTTTGAAAAGCGCTGAAGCATACGCTTCACGCAATTTATTCATTTTGTTGACGTTCAAAAGCAGTTTTTAATAGTTAAATCTAAGAATGCAGATGTTTTTATTCTCTCAATTTACTTTAATCAAACCTTTTTAGTGGATTTGTTTGAATGGAAATTTCCCTACCAGATTGCTTCGCGATTCATTTAACTTTTGGAGTTTTTTGAAATTATGCGAAGTTTTTAGTACTTTTCAGTGCTTTTGGCAAGAGCACTGAAAACTTCATGCTCATAAAGTGCAGAGTTTCAAGCATTCTGAACTTCAAGTAATTATCTACATTCTAACTCCTGTCAATTTCTGTTGGATTTAAGTTTATTTTGAATTGATCAATGAAAACTCGAATCTCAAAGAATCATGGCAGGATTTGTATAAAAAAATAAAGATGTTTAGAGAAGTTGAAATTCTAATGTCACTTGTCCCTTTCTATTTTTACAAACACAAAATGGGCATCGAGATGAAACGAAAAAGTGTTATTTTCATTCCGTAATATTTTAATTATGCGGGGGTTTAAAAATATGGTAAGTGTATCAATCTACTCCTGGTAGTGTATTCTTCACATAGGAAAATATTTTAGAGCCTCAAAATTTTTTTTTTTTTTTTTCATACAAATGTGTGTATGGATCTCGCCATGATTCTTTACAACACATTTACAACTGTTGTTTTGTACTCAATTTTAAGATGCCGTAAAGTCTATGCTGTCTCTATCACTTTATGTCAAAGTGATTGCGACAGTACGAGCGTTTCAGAATTTGGCTATTAACCGGTCAACCAAACAAAACTTAGAGCGCGTTTATAGTTTTTGTATGAAAAAAAATGTTTTGAATTTTGAAATGTCGTAGAACAAAATAATGATGTTCAGATTCCTCATACAAAGTCAGGATTAAGAGGGTTTGGGTATTTTTTCAATTTCCCTGTATAGATATTTAATGTTATTTTTTTTTATATAAAATTAAACTAAAATTGTATAGAGTAGTCGTATTTCCAATTCAGAAATTCAGTAATGTCGTGTTAGGATTTCTGGGATGGATCACTAATGTTTTAGAGACCGTAGTCGGGCGAACGAAGTATCAAAGACTTTGACATCGGTCAAAGGAATTCTAAAGAGAACACGTCGGCCGAGTCAGTACGTGTATATGTATGTCTTACTGTAAAAACCCGTACACAAATAAATGCATACATCGGTAAATCTTAGGTTTTAGTAAAGATTTACCGACTATATTTTTTTTGCGTTGTGAAATGTAAAAAAAAAAGGAGAAACGATTTTTGGGGCCTTTAACGTTATAGTTTGGTACCACGGCTACACATCAAGCTATACATTTCCAGTATAAGCTGACCTCGTATTGTACGGAAATTCTACACAATGCGAGATCAGCATTAGCTGGAAATGTATAGCTTTATGTGTAGCCGTGTGTACATGTTCAGTTTTAACAATGACGACACAGTTAGCGCAGTGGCTGAGCGATTGACTGCTGCTGCGGCGGTTTCCATTCCCGCACCGAACAAATATTTGTATGGCTTACAGGTAGTTGTTCCGGGTCTGGCTGTTTGTGTATGTGAGTTTACATGTTTGTAAACGCACCCACGATGCAGGAGAAATTAAAATACGGCTGGTAATTTTTAATATTGGCAAGATCTTTGAATGTTGCACTTTTGACCTAATAAGTCAGTAAAAGAAATACCGTCGGTGTTAGGCAACAAACGGAGTAAGATTTAGTGAGTGATCGGTGAAATAAGTTCGAAATAAATGATGATCACAGAAAATTACGGACTTTTGCCATTAAGAGTTGGCAAATCTTAGGTTTCACTGCAGTTCGAGCTTTTACGGTAACATATGTACGTAAATATTTAAATATTTGATTATTTTGTTTTTGGTCAGCTTTGTAATACTAGTATAGATTTGCTGTTGTCTATACTTTTGCGCATTTGTGAAGTGTTACGACAGCCAGTGAGAACCACACACAACGATTTAGTCTCGTTGGATCCCAGTTTTAGATCACAGTTCAGATATTGTGGACGACACGGTTGGCGCAGTGGCTGAGCGATCGACTGCTGCGCAGCGTGTTGCGGGTTTGATTCCCGCCCAGGGTAAAACATTTGTGTGATGAGCACTTGTGTTTGCCTTGTGTCTGGGTGTTGTTTATCTATATGTATGTATTTACAAAAAAAAAATGTATTTGTGTATGTATATCAGCTGTCTGACACCCATAGTACAGGGTCTCCCTAGTTCGGGGTCAGATGGCCGTGTGTGAAAATGTCCCCACATATTATTATTAATATTATTTTGTTTTTGGTCAGCTTTGTAATACTAGTATAGATTTGCTGTTGTCTATACTTTTGCGCATTTGTGAAGTGTTACGACAGCCAGTGAGAACCACACACAACGATTTAGTCTCGTTGGATCCCACTTTTAGATCCCAGTTCAGATATTAACTATTGGTCCCATATGCTACTTCCATTGAATTCCATATTATAACAACATGTGTACTTTTCAGAAGAAAAGTGATTTACCTTTATCAAATATTAGCTGCCGCCCGCGACTTCGTTCCCGTCTTCGTTTTTTTACCTTCGCGAGCTTACCTAAGGCAACCCTGCTAAGTTACACTAAAGTCAAAGTCAAAGTCAAAGCATTTATTTCAATTAATCCATTTACAGTCACTTTTGAACTGTCAAGAAGTCGGTCAGTTAGTCAGAGAGTTGAAGCTAGTTGCTCGTTCCAAAACGTAGGTAGGTCTCTATGGAGAAGAACGAGCAAGAAACTCCACGGACACTCTTTTAAATCAAGCTTTTTACAAAGTATGGTTACATGATTCTTGTTGCTTCTATATGTGAAAACAATGAAGGCAATCTAACAATACAGAACACAAAAAAGAAGCAAGATAAAGTCCATGGCAGATAAGAGCTGACCAATCTCTACTGACAGCGCCTGTTCACGAACATGTTACGTGAATCAGTTAAAGTTAAGCACCCAGGAAAGCATAGAGGACAAACACACAAACATAATTTTATATTTATTTGGAAAGTACTACGAAGTTATGCGCTCCTTCTAAACATAAAAAATCAAAATAGCGAAAAGCAAGACTACTATTTTTACCAAACAAAGTCAAACATAGTTTAGAAGCTCAACATTCCGTACCAGATCCCTTACGTTTAAGTTTACCATTTCGTTCATGTTTTCCAGTTTTATTTCGTGTAGGATGTAACGAGATGTTTGTTTCAACCCTCAGGGACTAGGGGGGAGGAGGTAAGGGTCAAGGTTTTGTACCCATCCTTTTATCCTTGTACCCGAAGTTAGGGCATTACATTATTTAACTGAGCTACCAGCTGACCGAAAGATTTCCATTTGAATATTTTACCTTTAGTTAGAATTTAATTTTGGAAATACAGTGTAGTCTTCATGTATATCTTGTGTTATTCAGTGTATGGTGATGTTTTGATTCATAAAATGGGGAACGAGATTTATTTACAGCCTAAAGTTATCTTTGTTTAAGGTGGTAGCAGAGTGGTAATAATAATAATATATCATTTATTTCGGGTAAAAAAGACCCTTATCGTAATACGAGTACTCTTCCTTGAGGTAGGTCTCAATATAATGAGTCAGAACTCGCACCACGAATGACTTGAAATTCGTGTTGTGGCGCGACTCCAACTTCTTGACCCTTAAGTTCCAGCTGGTCTTCACTCATACATACTGCACGATCTCCTCAACCTTTGTGGTGTGATGTAGCCGGGACATATAGAGCTGCGTCGTAGGTGTTGCCGGACGCAGCATATTGGGTCCTGCCAGCGCGGTCCCATACTGGTTCCGACTAGGAGGCTTCTTCTTCTTCTTCTTCTTCTCTACCTTCACGAAGCCATCCTTGTAACACGTGTCCGTAAGGCCTCACTGTTTCGAACCCCTGTCAGTTTTCAATTAATATGTACTTTTTAATTTTATCTTGGACATCATTGACATCGGTGAAGGAAAACATCGAGAGGAAATCTGGACTTATAATTTAATATAAGTTATATAAATCTTTAAAAGAACAGAACAGAAAAAGTAAAGAACAATAGAATAGAAATATCGCATGTAAGATGTGTGGTGTCGTAAGAGGCGACTAAGAGACTCACCAGAAATTGAGCAGCAGCGTTCTCTGTGCCTCTGTAACAACCATACTGCGATCGCCAACCCGCCTGCCAAGCGTGGCGATTAAGGCAAAACCCCCCCATTTTGGGGGAGGCCTATGTCCAGCAGTGGACGTCTTTCGGCTGAAATGATGATGATGATCGCATGTGAGAAAATACTACAGACTAAAAAATACTTCTTTATTTATTAGCCTATTTTGGTGTCTTACTTCGGGGCAAAAACAAGACATACTGTTTCTAAAATAAATGTCGTAAAACATAATTTATTTTTCATGAAAATTAAAACTAAATTTATAAAAGTTGTACGTATTCATAAGTACTCCTTTCACCTTTATATAGCCATAATAATAAAGTAATATCATCTAAAGGAAATAATTCCTATTACGTAATATTTATTACATAATATTTATTACGCAATATTTGTGTCAGAAAACAGGCATTTTATATGGACGGATACGTAGGCATCTGCCAATATCCTGTCACAATCAGTTCGCACGGATAACTGTTGAATGTGTGAAAGTGATAGATTGGTTGGGTAATCGTATAGAAAATGTGTATATAGTGGTAGTAATAATAATCTTTATTTAAAAACAAGAAAACATAATACAATTTAGATGGCATAACAAAACAGTTATACCAAACAGAACAAAACAGCATCTGTAGGCGAACTAGGAGGAACCTGTTTTTCCCCCACGAGTTACATTACAGGTTTCTTAAGTGCTAGTATTTTGCTGTTATATTACAATATGCTTAAAGTGTATACATGATGTTTTTTTAGTCACGCTACAAGTTTTTCAGGATGACGGTACCGTGAAATTGAACAACTTTCTCCAAGGAACATAGGTCGAAATATGAAAAAAATAATCGGACCTTCCATCCAAAATCGATCCGCTGACTATTGATTTTGAATGGGAGGTCCGTTTTTTTTTATTGAAGGAATCTATACTCATATAATATTATAAAGCTGATGTGTTTGTTTGTTTGGTTGAACGCGCTAATCTCAGGATCTACTGGTTCGAATTAAAAATTATTTTTGTGTTGTATAGTCCATTTACCGAGGAAGGCTATAGGCCCATGCGAAGCTGGGTCGGGTCGCTAGTCCATAATGTAACTCGTGGGGGCTGGCGCTGTGAGCCGAAATGCGGTGAGAACGCGATAACATCACAGGAAAATTGGCGCGCGGAAATTTCACAAAACTTGTTCCAGGTCATACGTGTTTTTGAAAAAGCCTCACAAGATTTTGGTAAAAATGTTTGTAATTTAGAATTTTCATTACATGTGCAAGGTTTCTATGAAGCTGTTTTTTTACGTTTTCAATGTATGAGTGCATTGTGAACGGCCAAAGTTCAGATAAAATTGTGCAAAAAAACTGATTTTCGGACGTGTTTACTGAATTTGTTTCTCAAAAAAGTTTATCTGTGGCTTCATACAAACCTAGATTTACACCACAAGATACCTGTGTGTTAAAAATATTCAGAAAATAATTTGTTATAACGCCGTAATCGCGTACGAGCGTTTTAAGGGAAATTTGACGGGTTGGGCGCTCTTAAAGTTAGTATTTCTCGTACGAGTACCTATTAATATATATAAGGATTGCCAGATTGTTCACCGATCGTGATTTGTTTTTATAAGTACTTACTTAAAAAATTATTAGCATGCTGTGTCCACTTTACGTAATAACTTTGCCCTTTCATGCTACCCACACATCAAAGAGGAGGATAATAATTAATAAGCTACTATAGGTTTTGCCCGCAACTTCATCGAATGGAATTTTGTTACGGATCCGTAATTATTTCGTTAATTAAATATAACCTATAGCACTCAGAGTTAAAATAGGTTTCTATTAGAGACAGGAATTAGTAGAATCGGACTAGTCGGTTATCGACAAACGAATATTTAGTAAAAAAAAAATTTGAGGTATGTTTTTCACATATAAAAATTTAGTTACATATTTAACCAAATTGCTTCGATACCGAGCCAGTTATTTTTGTAACGCCTTATATATAATCACCACAGTTCGATCGGTCAAAGGTTAAGCTACGCTAGCCGCGGTCGGTCTGTGGATGGGTGACCATCCTTTTCATATCGAGTTCCCTCCGTGCTCCAGAAAGCCCGTAAAGCCGTTGGACCCGGCTGTCATTTGTAGATCGCACAATAGATTGCACAATTTAATTCCCCCATCCCCGTTCCATCATCGGACGAGCAGAGATACGGCAAAACGTCACCGCTATATGGTTGAAGTTCCACGGTCTCGAACCAAGCGCTTTGACTCCACATTTATTGTGCGAACTGCCAGACTGTGGAATTCCTTGCCCGCCTCTCTGTTCCCTGATAAGTATAATCTGGGTATCTTCAAGGCACGAGTGAACCGGTTCATCTTAGGCAAGCGTGTTCCAACTTAGGCCGCATTATCACTTACGATCAGGTGAATTGCGGTCAAACGCAAGCATACCTAATAGTAAAAAAAAAAAAAAAAAAGATCTTTGGCAGTCGTTATGGGTAGTCAGAAGCCAGAAAGTCTGACGACCAGTCTTATCAAGGGCTAACCCGATACCCAGTATCTGGGTTGTGGAGCTCCGATAGGCAGTCGCCCTATGTAAAACACTGGTATTCAGCTGCATCCGGTTAGACTGGAAGCCGACCCCGATATAGTTGGGAAAAGGCTAGGCAGATGATGACAGTGAAATGACAGTGAAATCATAGATAAGTGATAGGGAAGTGACAGAGAAGTGATGTGTAGTGATAGTGATAGCGTTGATGTAGTGAAGCACTAACTTCAACATAACTTGGCAGTCTTTGTCCCAAACTTCGTCAGATAATATATCTACTTTGAAATGATTAGAAATCTCCGTAATTGAAGCCTAACGTTTCAGCTGACATTACATTGCCGTTTTTGACCTTGACCTTTGTCGAGGTTACCTATTCAACCCATACAAGTCTAAGCCATTAATACATCCCTAATTTTTCTCTTCATCCTTAAGACATGACTGAACATCGTTCTCTTGAGCAAACAATTTTAATAGAGAGCGTGATCATACTTGTTTTCACTTTATTAGACATCTACATAACGTGTAATGATCTACCTATATATCTATACACTAGCAACCCGGCCCGGCTTCGCATGGCGCCTATAGCCTTCCTCGATAAATGGACTGTCCAACACAAAAATATTTTTTCAATTCGAACCAGTAGATCCTGAGATTAGCGCGTTCAACCAAACAAACAAACAAACTCTTCAGATTTATAATATTAGTATAGTTACGTATAAGATCAGTTTTTAGGATTACTTAGGAAACCAAGGGGGCCGTATAGTTTTGCCCTGCCCGTCTGTCCGCGTCTTAGAGGATATAGACACTAGAATGCTGTAATTTGGCATGAAGATATGTATATCTTCATGCCAAATTACAGCATTCTAGTGTCTATAATCTATAAGTTAATATGTATATTAAGAGCGTGTATTCGATTCGTGACGAAAACTTCATGTTTTCGCGTTTTGTCCAGAGCAATACCGTAATGATGTGAGCAGATTATTTAAAGACAATTACAGTTTAAGAAAGATTATGTCTTGATTTAGGGAACTACAGAGTAAAAGTATAATTTTTAATTATGGTTTTTAAAGCGAAGACAATCCTTTCACAGAGTTTTATGAAAATAGACGTCAGAGTTAACTTTCAGGACGAAGACAACCATTACAGTATGCCAAAATATTATGTTTTATACGTTTTTCCACTAGGATATACAGTCTTAAAAAGTCTACTACAAAGTCAAAATTACGAAAATATTACTATTATGTATTAAAAAACAATGTTGAAAAAATAGAAAATCGGTTCTCTTTGTCAATTTTTTTTCACAAGTATTAGAATAAAAACATAACTGACATATTTATTTTATGAAAACAAAGGTTATGTTTAATATACAGAATATATTTAAGTCCGTTATACGAACTCATTTATTTTAGACAATTATTTTAAAAAACACTGTAAGACATGGCGCGCTGTCGTTTGCCGATCAATTTCAATGATTCGTGCTTATTTCGTGCGTATTTTTTTTCTGATGCACACAAACAGACCATTGTATTGTACTACTTAGTGTGTGTCAATGCTGCTACGCCGTTCTAGCAATCGTTTAGATTTTGAGTTGCGCTAAATCGAATACCTGCCCTTAAAGTCACCGAACACCGAACGTCACATTGCGAATCGAATCAGCATGCTAAAGTGGGACTGGTCCGGCCATGTCAAAGACAGACGGTAGATGGAGTAGACACGCTTTAGAGTGGAGATCGCGTTCATGATGATGATCATGATTAGGGTTGCCATATATGGCAAAAATCGTGTCGAGACGCAAAAAGAAAAATATACAGGGTGTTTGACAGATCTATGCAAAGCCGTAATGCGGAGCTAGTATAGACTATTTATAACCATTTGAACCGAACTTGTCTTAGACGAAGTGTGATACATTTTTTTTTCTAGCAAAATTTTAATGATTTTTTATGACAAGACCCAAAATATTGCAGTTAGTAGCAAATGATGGCCAGTTTGAAAGATAAATCATTTATTTTTTGCAGAAACAGGAAATAAATTTCACTAATCGGGCTTTTTAAAAAAATATTTTAGGTGGTCTCTCTTCAGCGTTAAAATAGTTCGATCGAGTAGAATTTCGAGCGCGTGTTTGAATCGCCGTGACCGCGCGAAAAATCGGGACGTAATAGTGCTTTGTCGGGACGTCGGGACTTAGGCCCCAATGACGGTGACAGTCCCGATATATCGGGACGAATGGCAACCCTAATCATGATACATATTGATCATGCCAACAAAAAGGTAGAATTCAAATTTGAATTTCTTTTAGTGCATCTCCTACACGTAAAATGGGGGCCAAATTTTAGGAGAACTATTAATAATGGTTCCATAGAAAAATGCAAGATTTATTTTTCCCCCCTAACTGTACCTACTCTTGACTAATCAAGAGTACAGGGTAGGTAGGTACTCATACCTACCCTTTTTTATGATAAAATATTAATGATATTTCTGATTTATGTATAAAGAGCTCAAAGAAAAACATCGTAAATTATATAAAAAATATGAAATTTCATCAAGGATGAGAGTATAGAAAGAAAGTAATTAAGTTACCTTTGAGTCGTGCTTACAAAAAATTCATATCCAATTATAAAACTTTCGTACTCGCCTTCAAAGGCTCGTGTTTAAATAAAAGCCGTATGGATCAGTTATGGGTTAAGCTACGCTTGGCGCGGTCGCACTGTGGATGAGTGATCTTTCATTTCAATCGTGACTCCTCCGTGCCTTGGAAATCACACCGTTGGTTTTGTCTGCTATTCCTAGATCTTTGACAGTCATTACGGGCAGTCAGAAACCCGAAATTCTGACAACCTGTCTTACCAAGGCGTATCGTGCTACACAGTAATGGTTGTGGGGGCCATTAAATTTCCCCATCCCCATTCCATCATCGGACGAGCAGAGATTCGGCGAAGAGTCACCGCTATATGGTTGAAGTTCCACGGTCTCGAACCAAGCGCTTTGATTTTATATTTATTGTGCGAACTGCCAGACTGTGCCTACCTTGCGGAAGTATCTCCAGTTCCCGCGACCCCCGACGTAAGTGTGAGATGGAACGCCGGGGTGGTCAGTCACCAGGATTTTCCAACCCGGAACAACAAAAAATTGGTAAAAAGTAGGTACCTAGTTAGTTTTAGTTACTCGCCTTCAATGTACCTACTTGTGTCAGCGTTAGCTTGGTGTACGGATAGCAGTATTATGATCTTTTAAAGAAGGTTACTTTTTGTCCGTGTTCGGGACCTAGGCTTATGAGTAGGGATCGGATAATCGCATGTACATTTTCCTAAAGTGCATTATTTGCTAGGAAAGTTTGGATACGTCTAGAAATAATTGATTTGAATAAAAGATTCTGGGATCGCTCAAGAAATGAAATCTTACTTTTTTTTAACCTATTTCAAAAAAAGGAAGAGGTTCTAAATTCGACAGTATGTTTTTATTTTATTTACAGACCTAGTTTTTGATTATATCTACAACATTTCCAAAAATTATGAAAATTGGACCAAGTTTACGGAGGGTAAAACGTTGTCGCTTTTTGTATGAAAATTTACAGCCTCATAATCCTCTTAAGGACCTCTAATTTTTAAATAATTCAATATAGCCTATGTTACTTAGGGATAATATAGCTTTCGATTAGTTAAAGATTTTTTGAAGTTGGACCAGTAGTTTTTGAGTAAAATCATAACAAACAAACAAACAAATCTATCCTCTGTGTAATATTAATAATAATAATAATAATAATAATAATGAAGTAACTCGAATATGGCGACAAGAAAAAGTGTACGTAATCCCTATAGTCATATCCACAACAGGCGTTATCCCGAACCATCTTCTCCATAGCTTAAAACTACTTGATCTACAAGAAACTCTTTATATCACTCTACAGAAAGCTGCCATATTAAATACGTGCCGAATCGTGAGAAAGTTCATGCAGATTGATGAACACGAAGCAGACCCCTAACAGAATACACCCTCAACATAATACACACCACACGCTACATTTACTTGGCTCCGGCCCGTAAATGCAGTTAAAACCAGCCAAAGAGCTGAGAACAAAGAAAACAAACACAAATAATAAAGGTCGCACATGCCGAGGGCTGCATGGCTAGGGGAGAGGCCTAGTCGCTAGTGTGCCAACTCTGGATAATAGGGGACCTCCAGTTTTATTTACCCTTGCCGCAGTGAACGCAGGGCACTGCTGCGGTCGACGTCTTAAGTCCCTAGCTACTCGTGGGAATAACATGAATACTAGATCTAAAACAAAAAAACTAATTCAGGCTATGGTGCCTCAGATAAATGACGAAATTTCACAATTCTCTTCGTCATCTTCCTCTTCTCTATTTCCGTCAATTCCATCATCATCATCACAATCTTTCCGCGTCACTCCGACGCCATCATCATCAATCAGTACACAGTCAGCGGATGTTGTACAGGAGACAAATTTTGTCGACGATACTGTGCCCACCGCTAGAACTGCCACAACTCGTAGGAAATGGAGCACAGAAATGAATAAATTCATCCTACGCACATATCTTCATCTTACAAATATGGAAACAGACAAAAGTGCATACCTTCCATCACTTCACACCAAGTTTTTAGAAAAATACCCGGCAATGCAAGCAAGCCGACAAAGGATAGGTGACCAGCGTAGAGCCATAGTTCAAAAGAAATTATTACCACAGGATACAATAGACCACATTTATGAGGAAGTCAGAGCCGAACTTCAAATACTTCATTCTCAAATACAGCAACACTCCACACAATCTAAAACCCCAACAAACACACAATCTGGCCAGCGCATGAAATGGACAAATGAATACAATGAAACACTAATTAGAATATATTATACTACTACACAACTAGAAACAAATAAAACAGGCTATAGAAAATATTTACATGAGGAATTTCTAAATATTTATCCAGAATTAACATATATAACAGAGCAAAGATTGTCGGATCAAGTGAGAGCTATTGTAAATAACAAATACATAAACACTAACAGATTAGAAGAAATAAAAAACCAGGTTGCAACAGAATTATCTAACAGAAACAGCAACACACAAAATATTGAATATGTAGACAACGATAATTTGAACACACAATCGCAGAATGACTTAGAGGAATCAGATGAATATATTGAAACACTAAATACTCAACACACAAATATTCACATCTCTAACACATCGACAAACTTCACAACAAATATAGTCGTAAATAATAGCATAGATACTGACATCGCATCTCACACACTCATAAATACAGATGAAGACAATTTCTTGAACAACATAGATATTGATCTATCTCAACCTACGCAACATAACTCTGAAACTGCCCCAGAAATTAATCCAGATATAGAAACCACGTTTCAACAAGCCCAACAGTTTTTTTCTAATACACACCCCACTGATAGACCATACATCCCTAAGCAGAAGACCTCTAGAAAGTTCTCTGCTATAGTTACATATATAAACACTGTCATTCTCCCTAAGTGCGTAAATGTGGACACCGATTTTACTACATTGCAGACGATAATTTATTGTGCAGCATGGTCAGCAGCTAAATGCAACGGAGCTAAAATGTCACAATTTACACAAAATGAACAACGCCCCTATAAACAAAGAAAGCCAAAGTGGCAAATCAGATTAGAAAAGAAAATTGAAAATCTAAGAGCAAACATAGGTAGGCTGACACATTTTATTAAGGGTAGCAGAAGTCAAAAATTAATAACAGCTGTAGAAGCAATAAAGCTAAAATATCAACTACATGCACAACACGAAAACTCAAATACGCAAATAGAACACTTTTTAGACACTTTAAAACAAAAATTAAATGCAGCATCTAGCAGACTTAAGAGATATTTAACATGCACTAACCGAAAAGTACAAAACACTAAATTTACTAACAATGAAAAAGTATTTTATAGGAACCTTACATCTAGTAACAACGACACCACTAACCAGAACTTACAGACACCTTCCCCCGAAGCTTTACGAGAATTTTGGGCAAACATATGGGAAAATCCTGTACAACATAATGATCATGCCGACTGGGTCAACGAAGCGACACCAGAAACCCCAGAAATGGTGTTTGATTTCATACCGATAGACACATTTATAGACGTCCTCAAACGTACACACAACTGGAAAGCTCCTGGCACAGACAATATTCATAACTACTGGTATAAGAAATTCACTTATATTCAACCATATATACATAACCACTTAAACACATTCATTCAATCACCACATTTACTTCCAACATACATAACACACGGAGTAACATACATGATACCTAAAGACTTGAATGATACCACCGACCCAGCCAAATATCGACCAATCACCTGCTTACAAACTCTTTATAAAATTCTAACAGCCTGTGTAAGTGAAGTAGTATACGAACATTTAACCAAACATAATATTCTTGCTGAACAACAAAAAGGATGCCGCAAAAATAGCCAAGGATGTAAGGAGCAACTGACTATTGACGCAATTACAATGAACAGTGCACTTAAATGGAAAAAAGATATTCATACAATGTTCATCGATTACCAAAAGGCCTATGATTCAGTTCCGCATAGCTGGTTGTTACATGTCTTAAATATATATAATATCCACCCAACACTCAGATTGTTTTTAGAAACTTCTATGCAAAATTGGCAAACTGTATTTAAAATAAATCAAGCCTCCACGACTGTGGCAACAGAACCGATCCACATAAAACGTGGGATTTTTCAAGGTGATGCTTTAAGCCCCTTATGGTTTTGCATGGCACTCAATCCACTCTCAAACCTACTAGATAAAACCAACACAGGATTCACTTTGACAAGCGATAACACACAATTCACCTTAACACATCTCATGTACATGGATGACATAAAATTATATGCAGCAGATAAACAATCACTTTTTCATTTAGCAGACACCACCCAACAGTTTTCTAATGACATTTGTATGCAATTCGGAGTAGATAAATGTAAAATTTTGTCAGTTGTAAAAGGTAAAGTCCAAAACAATAGTTACACACTCGGATCAGGTAAATCTATTGAGCCAATGGATGAATATAGTACATACAAATACCTAGGTTTAAACAATCTAGACAGATACAACAAAAGATGACAAAACAAGAACTACTTAAAAAATTTAGATACCGCCTTAACCTAATCTTAAAAACCAACCTTAACTCAAGAAACACAATTAAAGCAATCAACACATTCGCAATACCCATTCTTACATACTCTTTCGGAATCATACGATGGTCAAAAACCGACATCAAAACCTTACAGCGCACTATCAATACACTCTTTACCAAACACAGGAAACACCATCCTAAATCATGCATACAAAGACTCACACTACCTCGTCAAGAAGGAGGAAGAGGATTGATAGACATATGTAACCTGCACAACAAACAGATACTCTCACTCAGATCTTACTTTCAAAACAAATCAGAGCATTCATCACTACACAAACATGTAACGGAAGCAGATAAAAAACTTACACCACTCAACTTACAAAATAGGAACACTCAAATTAATGAACACCTCATAAGCACACAAGCCAAAATTGCAGCATGGTCTAGAAAAGCTCTACACGGAAGACACCGAGCCTACCTGAGCCAGCCACACGTCGATAAAATTAAGTCGAACGAATGGCTCAAACGAGGCGAACTGTTTCCCGAGACCGAAGGGTTCATGATAGCAATCCAGGATCAAATCATAGCAACTCGTAATTTCAGGAAATATATTATAAAAGACCCAAATCAGCCGACTGACACATGTAGACATTGCAACAGTGCCTCTGAGACCATACAGCACATAACAGGGGCCTGTAAATCACTCGCACAGACCGACTATAAGCACCGACATGATCAGGTTGCCGCAATAGTACACCAACACTTAGCGCACAAATACACACTTACAGGAGAGATGATTCCATATTATAAATACAAACCTGAAACCATTCTAGAAAACAGAAATGTGAAAATCTACTGGGACCGGACTATAATTACAGACAAAACTATTCATTACAATAGACCTGACATCACCGTGCATGACAAAATTAATAAAACAGTTTACCTAATAGACATAGCGATACCTAACTCACATAATATTCAAACAACAATTTCCGAAAAACTTAGTAAGTACCAAGACCTCGCCATAGAGATAAAAACCCAGTGGAAAGCACAAACAGTCCATATCGTCCCCATAGTACTCTCATCCACCGGTATTGTACCGAAATCACTAACACAAAGCCTTAACACTCTACATATGCCAACTCACACACTTTACATGCTTCAAAAAGCCACTATACTCAACACCTGTCGCATAACCCGAAAGTTCCTGACTTCCTCTACTCTCTCATCCACATTTTCAATTTAAATTTCCCCTTACACACTTGGCTCCGGCCCGTGTGTAAGGTCTTCGACTCTCTTTTATGAGAAGAAAAACAAAGAATCGAAAATAATAATAATAATAATAATCTTAGTACTTAGTATTATAGATTAGCTCATTCCATGGTCAGAAGATAACCCATTTAATAGGATTAATGGGTGAATAGTTCAGGGTTTATTGGATATACTTTAGTATCGTTATTTGAGAAGGCTCGTATAGGTACTAATCCACAGACGTGACATTGAAACGCAACTGTGGCATTGGATCAAATTGAATGAGTTTAGGAGTTAGGTCTTGTCACTTAAGTCATTTGTATAGACGTCAGCACATCATGCTACAACAATCTGTCAAATATCTTTGATAGATTTTCAACTTTATTTGTTACTGAAGCATAAGGTTCATTTCCAATTGGGACAGTTTGGTATGGCTTGATGTGTTGGTGTCTGTGTGTCTTAGTTGATAAATACTAACTTAGGATAAGGTATTTAATTACCTAACAAACTTGAGTCTGGTTACGTTATCATCATCACTATCACTATCTTATTATAATAAATTAAAGTTGAGAATATGATCGCTTGGGCTAATTTCCAGAAATACTGGGGTGTGATTCTGTAAGACCTCATTCTAAACTTCGAATCCGAATCCGCTGTGAGTTTTCAGGCATTCTAAAAACTCGGTTGATAATTCGAATTTACACTAGCGCCACTCTTGCGAGCATGTCAGCGAGTTGAACTAAATTGACAGGGAGATTTTGACAGATAAAGTATGAGATGACGTAAGAAGTGGCATTCTGTAAGGTAATTTCCCCGTCACTTCAACGCTCACTACGCACTCGAACCCGATTCAAAGTGTCAAATTAATCAAGGTCATTTTGAACCTTTTGCGAAGTGAGAGTGAATAGCGATGTGAGATGCGAGTTGTTGTTTGAATTTTACAGAATCGACCTACAAACCCGATTTTGTAAATTCTTTCGCGATGAATAAGCTACGTTATTCCTGAGGGTATTATATCATCTGTGCCCTGAGAACTACAGGCTAAAGGGAAAAACATGGGGATCGGGGGAGAAAGTCGCCGGCTAAAGTTAGTTTTATTATAATAATAATAGATAGGACATCGCTACGACCAAAAGTACGTTTTTCTCCGTTATTCAGGGGCTATTAACTTATTAATTAATAGCAACAAACTACATCTAAAAACATATTATTAATGTTCAATATCCTATCATCACATTCCTCGTTCTTTATTTTTTTTTATGTACCCTCTAGCACAAAATATAAAGGGTACAGAAGGGCCGCTTCCGCCATCTTCAAAAATAATTACCTAAACTTGCCAGACTCACTAGGGCTGCTACGGTATTGACTGTGTAGGTTTTATTTGTGACAATTTGAAATTTTATTGACACTGATTGGAACTCTGCATATTTTTTATAACAAAATATTCTTATTCGTCGTAAAATGTCAATGTCTCTCATTTATTCATTTAGACAACACGTGACAGTCGAGTCTGAAGTCTGCTTGAAACTGCTTGAGAATGCCTATAAACGTAATGTCAATGTGTGCGTGGTAAAAATGGCGGTTTGTTCTAAGCGGTCTCTCTGCTCGGGCGCGACGCAGCCTTTTTAGGTGTTATAACCACGAAGTACGTAACTTCGTGGTTATAACACCTAAATGTCCCTGAAAAAATGACTAAAATAATTATAAACGTATCTTTTGCTAAAGTTGATGTGCTATTAATTTGAGGATTACGTTAATAGATAGGTAACTTAAAAATCTTTATAATTCACGGTTTATTTTATTTCAAAAGATCGTTTCTTTTTTTTTATAACAAAAAAACCCAAAAATTGTGCTGGTTTCGATGCTGCGGCAAAGACGAAATGTATGGTCAAGGTTATTTGGTCAGGGAAGCGCTTTAATGTTATACAATTGATTGAATGATCCATTTCAATTCTAGAATTTAATTAGGGCGTTCAATCCGAACCACATTGTAATGAAAAAAAAAAATTAAATAAGTCAACCGCCTACAAAAAGGTAAATTTGATAAATAACTTCAGCATAGAACACATCACTTTAGTTTCGAAAGTCGGAGGCAAATTAAAACAACAAACAGACATAAAATGTGTGCTATAGTTATTTACACTTTTCAGTTGTATTTTTAGTAAAACTAGGTTTTTTGAAGTTGGTTTAAAAAAGTAATTAAAAAAAGTAAAAAATAAACTCAGTTTGATTATAATCAAGCCATTTAAACCTATGATCGACATTCGTTTTTTGTCAAAATAATTCTCTAAAATAAAAGCGTGTTACACTCTCTCTCTCTCATTTTCCCCTGCTGTCGATATTCAGTATGTACCACGCTTTTATTTTATTTTTGTTCTTAACTTTAAAAATAAAAACTTGTAGAAAACATTTTATTGAAAGAACTAAGACAAAGTTACTCTAATGCCTAACTTCGGATCACCAAAGTTTGCGCAAACTTGCTAACTTTATATGATCTTAAAGACGCACATATTGTATAAATAATGGGATTCCCGTTTACAAGATGAGTTAGATAAAGGCAATTTTATCAAAGAGATAAATAAGAGGTCTTTGGAAATAACTTGTACTCCCAATACAGGTCATCTAAAGGTATTGACTATTGAGTTTGTCTGAAAGCTTCAGTTATAGAAAAGCTGTCTTAGATTTTTCTTTTCATTCCTTTTCATCACTCTGCTAAAGTAGGTAAGTACTTTAGTCAGGTAGGAATTGGGTTGTTACCTATTTGATCTATTTGAGCGCGATTATCATTTTTTTTTATATTGTTATAGGATTGCGTTTGGCGGCAACTCACCTGATCTTAAGTGATGATGCGGCCTAAGGTAGAGCACGCTTGCCTAGGATAAACCGGTTCACTCGTGCCTTGAAGATACCCAGATTATATGTCTCGGGGAATAGAGAGGCGGGCAGTGAATTCCACAGTCTGGCAGTTCGCACAGTAAATGTGGGAGCAAAGCGCTTGGTTCGAGACCGTGGAACTTCAACCGTATAGCGGTGACGATTCGCCGTATCCCTGCTCGTCCGGTGGTGGAATGGGGATGGGGGGGGGTGCAATTTCAAACCACACTCTTCGAAATATATCCGATAAAAGACCGATAGACTGGCAATGGCGAGGAGCTTAGCCTTAACCAGGGAGTCGTTGTCAAAGAGCCTCTTGGCACTCTGCAGATAAAAAGGTGTTATTGACCGATTGAGAATGAGGTCAAAATGCAAAGGTTCTTACAAAAACGAGACTTGCTATTCAGGTTTCGATAACTGTAAGATTTCTGGAAAAATACTAGTCTAGATATTTTTCTATTCTCACGTTAAAGTCACAAACATACGCCCCAATACACGGTCACATCTCACAATATCAATGAAACGTGGATTGACGTAAGTTATTGAGGAACAAGTGACCCAAAAACTCCAATCATACACTTTGTTGACTTTTGTAGTGTTACCGATTGTTCAAAGTGATGCTCTCGTCTCTATTTTTGGTAGGTTTTTTATTCATGCATTTGTTTCCATTCTACATACAAAATGTGGGGAAAAGATCCAGCGACATTGTGTTAGACCCTGGCGATGATAGCGGAACGAACTTAAAATTTACAGACAGGATTGGTCCGTACTAGTAGGTCGATTCTGTAAAATTCAAACAACAACTCGCATCTCACATCGCTATTCACTCTCACTTCGCATAAGATTCAAAATGACCTCGATATATTTGACAGTTTGAATCGGGTTCGAGTGCGAAGTGGGCGTCGAAGTGACGGGGAAATTACCTTACAGAATGCCACTTCTTACGTCATCTTATACTTTATCTGTCAAAATCTCCCTGTCAATTTAGTTCAATTCGCTGTCACGCTCGCAAGGGTGGCGCTAGTGTAAATTCGAATTATCAATCGAGTTTTTAGGATGCCAATCAAGAAACTCACAGCGGATTAAGCTACGCTAGCCGCGGTTGGTCTGTGGATGGGTGACCATCCCTTTTCGAGTTCGAGTTCCGTCCGTGCATCGGAAAGCACGTAAAGCCGTTGGTCCCGGCTGTCATTTGCAGATTTTTGGCAGTCGTTATGGGTAGTCAGAAGCCAGAAAGTCTGACAACCAGTCTTACCAAGGGGTATCGTGTTCACATTGGTATTCACCTGCATCTGGTTAGACTGGAAGCCGACCCCAATATAGTTGGGAAAATGCTGGGCTGATGAATATATTACCCGTTCACATCACTGTCAACAGGCCACGTGCCCAAAAGGCTGACGACGTTGCCACGTTGTCTATACAACGTGGCATTTTGGGCCGAATCAAAGAATTCTGATACTTTGGCGTATTCTAGACCTATTCTTCTTTGATTCTTTTGTTTATATTTCATTTTGGTTAAGTTTTGTATTCTTTGTTGCGAGTTTCTATTTACTTTCGAACTGCAGTGCAATTCTGTAAGAATCCACCCGCGAATTTGAATCCTATCTCATTTCCAATTTCACTTACCTGAAGTGAAAAGTATTTGGTATTCGCTAAAATAGTAACGTCATAATAGTTCGCGTCACCTATGTTGTCACTCAGTGACGCTACTGTAGTTTTTATCGAGTTTGCCAAAAACCTATCAGTACATTCAATAGAAATCAGATACTCATTTCTCATCAATCACATTTTCTTCTTCATCTCTTTCAATTCTTATGACATGAAAAGAAACCTTCACGTAAACTGATATTATGAGAATGATGTGTGGCTTTTGTCATGTCAGCTGTGTATTTGTCTTCATTCAAATAGGAGTATAGGCCTGACAAGGGTAGACGGTTTCTAGTAAGTACGTCAGTGACATGAATACGTAAGTGTCTTAGGATGTACTCCCAGAGGGTGAGTAGTATCTTACTTAAACGATGATTGCCTATGTTTTGGAAAGTCTTTGAGGTATGTACGAGGTTTCGAAACGATAAATTGGTATTCGGTGTTGAGTGTACTACGCCAGCTCGACAAATGGATGTGCGATTAACGCTAGTGCGACAAAACTGTACTGCGACTCACCATAATTTGAATGCACGCTAGTGCGACACGCTGAAGTTCGAAATCATGCTGGTGTGACAAACGATTGTGCGACAGTAGTTCGACCCTACGGTAGTGCGACAAACGATTATGCAATACTGCCGTCTATAGATTTTAATTAAGAAAACAATAATTTCATGTGTATAAATAAAACAAACTAAAATAAATGCAATAAGTATTTTGCATTCATTTTAGTTTGTTTTATTTTTTATCTATATCGAAATTATTTATGAAATTAAAACAATAGGTATTAAACAAAAATGACTCGTTTATCCGCGAATTGCTTTAAAACCTGACCATGCGGTCAGATACTGGAGTAATTCGGGCTACAGCTGCCCTCGTTGGTGTGAATTCGTCCATTCAAATACCTATTTGTTATTTATTTAAGGTACATATCCATACTTCCATACTAATCTATACCAACTATCCCTACAATTAATATTATAAATGTGAATCTAACTCTGTCTGTTATGCTTCCACGATGAAACGGCTGAACCGATTTTGATGAAAGTTAGTATGAAAATTGCTTGAACTCTGGGAAAGCACATAGGGTACTTTTTAATTCGAGACTTCGTCTTCATCTGCGATAACCGACATTCACACGGACCAAATCGCGGACAAAAACTCGTTTTAAGTAAAGAATATATTTTTTATGATTTAATTACAAATGTATAGTTTTCAGACTTTTTCCTGTATTTACAGTATCAGTCGATATTACTTGCCAAATTTCATAGTTCTAGGTCAACGGAAAGTAGGTACCCTAGAAATTTTGGTTCCCTTGAGAGTGTCGAAATGTACGTTTTTTGCGACATAAACGGCCGTATCTTTTTTTCACGTTAACTTAGAAGTTTGTTTTTGTGATGTATTTTTTCACAGCTTCAAGGGACCGTAGACCTAAGTATTTGGTTTTAATTTAAACTTTACCCTTTACGCGTTCCTGAAAAAAAGGGTATTGACAGACAGACAGACAGACAGACAACAAAGTGATCCTATAAGGGTTACGTTTTTTCCTTTTGAGGTACGGAACCCTAAAAGCAATAAAAAATTAGCCTATCTATTCTCAGACCTACCAAATGTACAAAAAAAATATCATAATAATCGTTCAATCCGTTTCGTAGGAGTTCGATAGCAAACACTATAACAGGAGATTTCTCCTTCGTTTGTTTTGTTAATTTTGTAAGTTTTCACAAGCAATGCATTCCTTGTGAAGTCACTCAGAGAACAACAGAATAGGTCCGTCTCACTAGTTCAGGCTTGTGTACGTGCCAATAACCTTGAGCATTTGGCCCGTGCTGAATTTGTGGACGAGTGCGGGGGTGATGTAGACGCAGTCATTAATCGGACGCATTTTTAATGTATTTGTGTATGTATATCAGCTGTCTGACACCCATAGTACAGGGTCTCCCTAGTTTGGGGTCAGATGGCCGTGTGTGAAAATGTCCCCAAATATTATTATTATTATTATTATTGTAATAAAAATAATACATATTTGTAAAAAGTAACAAAACCAAATCATTTTCCTTTGTATTGCAAAGCAGTAGATATTTTTTTTATACTCTATTGATAAGAAATTAAGGAGTAAAATGGTTTCATCTCAATGATTTGGAGGTGTTTTGACATTTTTTTTTCTTATTATGTGATACCGATAGAAAAATTGTGGCTAAACCAAATTACGTATCATATCATGTAGATTACTAACAATTTCAGATGTAATTTATCTGTAAATGCCGACGAAAAGTTGCTTCATAGGGCCAAGTGCTCAAGGTTATTGGCGTGTATACAAGCCTTAAGTGTGCGGTGCGGAGTGGTACGACTGCGCGGCTCCTCCAATAGTGCTGGCTGACTTCTTCAGAATCTGATTGTGACCGCGACCCCGTTCGCAATCGGGCACACCGTAGCTTTACATCTAACCGAACCGAAGTTTACACCAGAAGGCAGTAATAAAAAACTAGTTTTACCTTTCACGATGCTTACAGACCTACGTCATTTGGACTTACCGAAAATCCGTGATAGCTTTTTGCACTTCACCTTTTAAATCCACAAATTTTCCAACATCTAACAGCGAATTTACAAGGAGAAAATCCCTTAATAAATCTTCCAATGTTAGTTTCAAAACTTTCAGTTAAACTCAGACACTCCACGCCACAGCATCTTTAGGATTTGTCAAGCTTACGCCAACTCATTCCATTTTTAACAGAACAAAATCACTCCAGACCTTATTTACACGTCCATCGTGATTGGCTTACACAAAATCAGAAGCATGAGTATGTAGAAAAATGTTCCCAGCTCGGATTAATTTTCGGGCCTAAGAAACGGTCGAACGATCTTCAATAAATATGAAAAGAATGGTTCATTGGACGTTTACGAAAGCTTTACCCACCCACAACGCGTTCCATGTATATTGGTCAATTTATGTAAATAAACTCTATAATATTTTGTAGGAAGGAGAGTTAAGTACTAAGGTCTGGGCCTAAGGTTCACTTAAAATCTCTTACGAGTTTAGGATTAACATAATATAATTTCGAAATTATTTGAGGTAAAACTAACCTAGTCTATAGATATTAGTGCACTTACCCTACATCCTACCTATACTGTATCTACAATTTCCCTTTTCGCAGCTATATTCTAGCCGGCTTCCAGTCTAACCAGAAACAGCCGAAACCAGTGTTTTACATGAATCGACTGCTTAACTGACCTCCACAACCCAGCGACTGAATACCAGGATACGACTAGGTAAGACTGGTTGTGAGACTATCTGGCTTCTGACAACCCTTAGCGACTGTCAAAGTTCTACGAATAACAGCCCAGATCAACGGCTTTTCGTGCTTTCCGAAGCACGCAAGGGTCTTGGTTTGAAATGAAAGGTGACCCATCCACGAGCTTAATTAATTTGTACGGTCTTTACTTATCCACGGACTCCTCACCAAGTAAAGTTACTTACATTGACCAAAATATGACTACTATACTTTGTATGGAGCGCACTGTCGATGCAGTTTCCATGAAGTTCTTCAATACTTACCTCAGAGGTTGACTTCGTATTCAGCTGATTTCAGACTACGCTATAATATAATAGCTTACCTATAGCATATAGTGTACAGCACAACAATATCGCTCACCATACATTCATTTAGAACACATTCACATTTTGCTATACTATATAATATGCGTGTTCTAAATAAATGTATGGTGAACGATATGGTTGTGCTAACAATTTTACAGCTTAATTTGTTATTTGAAGATATTGTATATTGTTCTTCGTCTTCTTGTCATTGCTCTTCAATTACTGAAGGTTGGACAGCAGCCTTGAAAATGTTTCCTTGTCCCTGGCGAGGTGGAACAATTCCACGGCGCTCATGACTCCGGTTCATTCCGGAACATTTTCAGCCAGGACTTTTTCCAACTCCACGTTTGCCTGCAATTTTTTCCATCATTATCATTAGCAATATATCGTATCTCTCGTGTTCTTGTATATTACATTGTTCCAAAAGCGTGAAGGTAATGTAATCTCATCTTCACACGTCGTAATGTTGTTTATTATGATACGTAAGCATCTCATCCTGTAACATTATAATAATAATTATATGTGCCTGTTATTTTGTCCCACTGCAGAGCAAAGACCTGTTCTCATAATATGAGAACAGGTTCCTCGTTCTCTATATTATAGAGAACGAGGTAGATTGACCACTCCAGACTTATAAGTTCAGGTCTTTTCATGTTGTTTTCCTTCACCGATGGACCACATAATGCTTCAAAAATTGTGGTTCAAACCTATGTTATTCTAATAAGGACCGTCCTTCGATTCACAAAACCAACTTTTTATAACTGTAAATAATGTTGTCACTGTTTTGGCAAATTGTATATACTTTTTGAAAAAAATACGTGAAACACAAGAATAAATGATCTCTATTCCAACTCTATAAAGTGATAGTAATATCAGCAACTACAACAACAACAGCCTTTGTAGTTAAAAAAACACTACCTATAATAAATGTAGTAAAGAGAATATATTCCGGAACACAGGTGAATCCCTTGATTTGTGATAATGGCTCCGAATGCGCTCGCACGCTGAACGTTTAATACCTAGTTTTATAGCTTTTTCAGCGCTTTACAGCTATGGAAGCATGCATTTACTAGTAGCAAAAAATACTCCGTATTTATAGGTACAGATTTTCAAAGAACGCTGTTCAAAATTTGTACTAGGATATACCTACTAGGCTTTTTATGGCAATAATTTGGACTAGTAGTCCCGTGAACGCCCTAATGTTCAGAACTTCGGGTCCGATTCTGAATTCTGAAAAAATATTACGTTAATTGGAAGCTCTTTTATCACTTAGTGCTTTAGGCTATATTTTATTATCAAAAAAAATATGGATTCATAAGAAAAAATATGTGAGGAGAGAAGAGGAGCTCGGGCCTAAGTTAAGACCGTAGAGATCAATCAATCAGTGACCATCCTTTCATACCGAGTTCCCTCCGTGCCTCGGAAAGGACGTAAAGCCGTTGGTCCCGGCTGTCATTTGTAGATCTTTGGCAGTCGTTATGGGTAGTCAGAAGCCAGAAAGTCTGACGACCAGTCTTACCAAGGGGTATCGTGTTACTCAGTGGCTGGGTTGTGGAGGTCCGATAGGCAATCGCTCCATGTAAAACACTGGTATTCAGCTGCATTCGGTTAGGGTCCCTGTCCTGTCATGCGTGTTTTCGTCCGCACGCGAATCTCGTCCGCATGCAGGCTGCCCGCATCCTATCATTTCATACATATTTTGCCTATCATGCGGACAGCACGCGCGGGCGCCGTTCTCAGTGTTGTTTTTACTGTGACACAGGTGACGCACAACACCGCAGCGGCAAACGAAATCTTTGTCCTGCGTGTGGCCAGGAGTGTGCTATCACCCGGATGCGGACCAGACCCGCGCGCGGGCGAAAATCCGCATGCCAGGAAAAGGGCCCTAAGTCGACCCCTATATTATATAGTTGGGAAAAGGCTGAGCAGATGATGAAGAAAAATCACGCGAACCAAGTCACGGGAAAAGTACTAGTTTTTAATATGTAGTGAAGATAAATTAAAAATTAAAAAAAAAAAAAAAGTTTATTTCATAACATATTTGACTTACAATTACATGTCGAGAAGTCTCCATTTAGGCATAGAAAATGCCTGTAGTTGAAAGCTCCGCTCTTTCCTTACATTATAAACGTGTAAATATGTATATAAAAATAAAAATCAAAACAAAAACAAATAAACGGAAAAAAGACATGATCAATTGAAAGAGTGCGGGGGTGTGGGTGTATGTGTGTGCGTGTGTGTATGTGTGTGCGCGTGTGAATGTGTGTGTGTGTATATGTGTGTACGTATGTGTATTGTGTGTGGGTGTGTGTGTGAAAGATATAGAGATTTAGAGTGTACATGTGTGACTAAATAAGCAAATAACATTACTCTATATTATTTATCATTAAGTCATACGTTGATCACGTGAACCAAGTCACGGGAAAAGTACTAGTTTTTAATATGTAGTGAAGATACATTGTTATGTATAGTACGCAAAAGAGATAAGTATCCATGTCGTCGGGAATAGTTGAAGATTTCTTAGAAACCAATGGGGGCTTTCAAATGAAATTTTATTAAATCATTGAACTGTTTATTCTCTATAAATTGTATTTTATTTTATTCATAAAAACCTATCGGTTTCTAAGTAAACTTCAACTGTTTCCGGCGACATGGATACTTATCTCCTTTGGTGACCGTACATACTTTACCTAAACCAACCTTTTAGAGTCGACTCTATACCTTACCTACTATAGAACTATATAGTTCATACGTTCCCTAAACCATCAAATACGATATGACTCGGCACTTAGTTTTACTATTTGCTCTGTAAGGGATATCTTCATTGTTCCACAATTGTTTCAGGCCTAGCAACTGTAATTGCCTATTGTTCTACGGTTTCTATTTAACTAACCGAATGTGAAAGGTTTCCTTAGTTGATGAAACTACTTTATTATAAAGGTTTGAAACTTATCATGTAATGGGTAGGGTTTAAAATGTGTTAAAAGCAGCGTTTCCTGAATCCTACTAATATTATAAATGTGAAAGTTTGTGAAGATGTTTGGATGTTTGTTACTCAATCACGCATAAACCGCTGAACACATTTAGATGAAAATTGGCACATAGGTAGACCATTTCCTGGATTAACACATAGGATACTTTTTATCCCGGTAATGTGTTCCCTTAGGATAATCGTTCTTTTTACGCGGTCTAAGCCGCGGGCAGAAGCTAGTATTAAATATTTAGTACTAGCTTTTGCTTGCGATTTCGTCCGTGTCCGTTAGGCCTAAAACGCACTTGCGGTGTACCGTTACGGCATCGGTAGGCCGCACGAGTTGAATGTAGCGGCGCGCCGCATCTTCTCCATACACCAGGCGCGGTTGGCCCCAAATGCTTCCCGCTCCAAATAGTCGCTTGACACTGTATGTAGGGCGCGCGTGTCATGGATTTTGATACATAAAATGTTCAGTGATTTTATTAACATCCTAGTATGTCTAAAGATCTTATCTTCAAACTTTAGTTCTGAAATAAAAATATTAAACACTACGTTTTCCACGATAACATTAAAAATAACTGCAGCAACTTCTTCGACAATCATCATGTCCAATATCTTGAAGCATTGACGACGAAATGCGGCGGACCGCAATAGATCCGAGACGAATATTGGTTAGCCGGAATACGGAGTGCTGTCGCGGCAGACCGATTATATACTGCGGCCTGCCGCAACGGCACGCCGAATTCCGACCGCCAGTTGTTAGTGCGTTTTAAACCTTATTTTTTTTTTACGAA
The DNA here is from genome assembly GCA_947361185.1 of Charanyca ferruginea. Taxonomy (NCBI): domain Eukaryota; kingdom Metazoa; phylum Arthropoda; class Insecta; order Lepidoptera; family Noctuidae; genus Charanyca; species Charanyca ferruginea. The sequence continues at coordinate 29,586,029 of OX376057.1, forward strand.
AGTGACAATCGCCTCGAAATAACTAATAAAAAATAACTTTAAGTTCGCAAGTTTTACTTTTAGAAGGGGGTTGTCTTTTTTGTAAAAAGTTTATTTTTTTACACTTTTTAGTGCCTACTTCTTATCATTAAGAAGTAGGCACTAAAAAGCGTAAAAAGAGAAAAAAAAATAAAATAAGGAAAGATTGAATTTTTTTGAAACGGTAACACCAAAAAATTTCAGTCTTTCCTCAATTTTCCACCCTTATGGGAAGAATATTTTCATGAAATTTATATAGGACCAACTTTGAGGTACCTATACCTCAAAGTTGGTCCTATATAACAACACTATAATTAAAAAAAAAGAATCATCGAAATCGGACTACACTGAAAAAGATAAGTATGCGTGGTCAAACATAAACTATATATGTATACGAGTCGATTTTAGAACCTCCTTTTTTTTGAAGTAGGTTGACGACGCTATGGTCTTATTCAGAAACTAAGCTACTTCTTTGGCAAATTTAATTACGATCACTTCAGTGGCTTTACCGTGATAAGGTAACAAACTCATCTCCACTTCTATCTTTTGTCAAATAAAATAACCATGGAATCGTGCGAAACAGGAATGTTAAATAACCACCAACATTTCGGTAAAGCGGTCATATTTATGAGCCAAATAACATGGAAAACCTTTCAGGAAGGTAATAAAGTACGATCGAATGAATACATTGCTAAGATTTACATTCAGATACATAGGTACTAAATGGTGAAGTAAAGAGAAACTGGATAAAGTTATAATTTTCTTCGCTGATGTATGAACTTGTTACTTCATTGGTTATTTACTTTACTTTATGGGAAAAAACACCTCCGTACAATATCTTCTTTATCTTTACATAGTACATACAACTCCGCTCTCGCTGTCTGTCGCTTATATCTTTTAAACTACGCAAGAGATTTTAATGCAGTTTTCAGTAATAGATAGTGATTTAAGAGCAAGGTTTATACGTATAGTTTGATCTACATTGCACCCGTAGTTTAACAATACCTACATTTAAAAAAACACGTTTATTTTATAGAGACCCTTTAACTTTTAACATTATTTCAATTTTATTTGTTGTTGAAGAAGCTATAGTAATTAATACACACTGAAAATTTGAGTTTTGTGTCTACCTATAACGGTTCAAAAGGTACAGTCGTGTATTGGACGGATGGACAGTTGGACACGCAGACTGACGGACAGACGGAGAACAGACAGAGAGACGGTCAGACGTGCAGCGGATTGTTAGTAATAAGGTCTATGTACAATATTTAACACTACATAAAACTTTTATAGGGACCCTTTAATTTTTTACTTTATTTTGTATGTTTTGATGTTAAAGGGGCTATAGTAAATAATACTCACTGTGAAAAGAATTATGGCAGGATTTGTACAAAAAAAATAAGATGTTTAGAGAAGTTAAAATTCTAATTTTTATATTCTTGGGTACCTAAAGAGTATCTTCAAGCATTTACAATATTTTTAAAACCCCGCTAAAAAAAGTTAATAGTTTAACGAAAAGCTCATTATTTCAGAACGAAACGGCCACTACAGTAACAGTGACACTGTCAGTCGCCGTTTCGCAGTTCTTACATTGAAATTGCATCGTTTTATGGGAAATAATATCACAAATGATGTTTTTTTTTTCCACACACTTGTTACATAACTTATCTGCCAATTTTATAGATTCGTTAACATCGCTTGTCACTTTTTTTTTATAAACACAAAATGGGCATCGAAATGAAACGAAAAAGTGTTATTTTCATTTCGTAATATTTTAATAATGCGGGGGTTTAAAAATATGCTAAGTATATCAATCTACTCCTGGTTATGTATTCTTCTCATTAGACCATATTTTAAACCCTCTAAATTACTTTTTTTTTCATACAAATGAATGTATGAATCTCGCTATGATTCTTTCTGTTCTGTATCTACCTATTACGGTTCAAAAGATACAGTCCTGTATATAATACAGGACTGTGTCTTTTGAACCGTAATAGGTAGATACACAACAGAAAGAATCATAATCATATAGTCCTGTATATAATACAGGACTGTATCTTTTGAACCGTAATACGGTTATGACTACATAATACGTAATACGGTAATACGGACCGACAGTCGGACCGACGGATAGACTGACGGACGAACCGATGACGGCAAACGGACAATCCGATAGACAAACGGACAAATGGACAGACTTAGTTATAGAGTCCCGTTAGGCACTCTGCGTATTAAAAATGAAATTTATTACGTGGTATCTTAGATTACTCGTACATCTTTCTATATTCTTTTGAGTCAGATAAATTAATTACCTCCTGGTTACTTTTGTTCAGCTTGAAGTTTGCTTAGGTACAATAATATCTTTTACATACAAACATTGTAACTAGAGACTAAAAGAAAATACTAAAATCTTTTGAAAGGTAAACCTTTATTAACGTTCATTAAAATTCAAAATAGGTTAGACAGCTAACCCTTTTCCCTTTGAGTTGTTTATTCTGACGGTTTTAGAAGTGATTCCAGTTTAGTATAAAAACATTTTAATCAACACAGTCTATCGTAGTATAATGTTGGAAACATCATTATGTCTCTCGGCCCTTTCTATATCTCTGTGAATTGATAATTTTATTGTCTGTAGCCAATCGGTGGCCGAATTTTTAATCTACATTGCTGTGAAAAATATTCTGTGCATTTTTAACCGACTTCAAAAAAGGAGGACGCTCTCAATTCGTCTGTATGTTTTTTTCTTGTACATACAAGAAAAAAATCGCGTAACAAACACTTGTTACGCGATTTTTTCGGCAAATTGTAATCGATTTTGAATAAGAAAATCGAAATACATTCAGCACTTTTTGAAAAGTCAATGTAATGCAAAAAAGCGATACATAGACGCTTTCTTTCTGAATGCATACATAAGAACGAGACGGTGATATGTGTTTTCTTTATCTTATGTATGCATTCAGAAAGAGAACGTCTGCCCACAGTTGGTTTCACTTAGGTGAAACCAACGTGTGCCTCCACTATTATCTATAACCTTCTTGCGTAAGTCTAGTTGTTCATGTGTGCGTGAGACTAGTACTGATACGAGCTTACATAAACATGTACAACATGTGTGTGTAAACACACATCAATTTTCGTATGATGAAAAAATTTCTAATAAAAAAATACAAATGACTCCCGTGAGTGAGTGTGTCCCTTGGCACCAATTTGTATTTTTTTATTAAATAATAATTTTAGTACCTCTTAACAAATTTTATCATCACTTAAATTTTAATAAGATAAGATAAGTAAGTAAAGCACAAAGATAACTTAGTTAGTACTACGAGCAAGTGAAGACTTTTCAAAAGGCGAAATTAATTTAAAGTTTAATAAAAGGAGCGTAAATGGTTCTATAGTTGAAAAAGTTGCTCCAAATGAGAATTTTAACAAAATAGATTTAGCCGTTTTTTCTTGTGTTCTTAATTCGTTGAATTAAACGAATTATGAAAACGAAAACGGCAACTTTTAAAAAAGACAATAACGCACTAATTTATAATCGTCACTGGCCCAAAGCTTATCTTTTTTTGGCATCTCGCAATTCTACGTTTGAAATTTCGACGTTCGACGTTTGCGTTGTTGAAGGTTATAGGCTGTTTAACCGTAGTTTCCTGTGGTGCCTTAAAGTCAATTTAAGGCTTACAGTTATTTTAAAGCTGCACGAAAACTAAGCGACTACACGTCGCACGGCGTTATCTGCAGCTCGTCATGGTGGAGGACTTTTGGCCGAAGGGTGTGGTGTTCCGTCGCTTCCACGGACAAGTGCCACACGATCAAATCAAATCAAATCATATATTTGCATAATACATGTTTGTAAGGTGTTATAAAATCATAGAAAGTATACTGCATTATAACCTAATGAGGCGTGCAAATTTATGTAAAATCTACCAATCACAATATTATAAATAAAAATAAGCAGTAATTTTCTGAAACTCAGTAAAATAAAAATAATAAAGACGATTTTGAAAATGTTCGATCGCACAGTGAAGTGAAGTAACTAACATAGGCATAAGTTACTATACTAACACGTAATGTAATATAGTTCTGTATGTTAGTCTATATAAGGTATATAATGTATGGGTCTTTGTTACCTGAATTAATGAATATTATTATTTTTCCTTTTTTTTAAAGCACTCTCTGTGGAGTACGGGCCTCAGCGTAGGGTGTCGGGGGAGGGCAGCAAAGGGACAGGTTGGATTGGATCTTGGCCTAAAGTTCAATGTTAAATCAATGTCATTGTCATATCTGATGCTGTCCCTATCACTTGGCTACGATGGGAAAGGAAACTAAGCTTCAACTTACTCTTAGATCGAAGCTAAGGTTCAGGCTTAGTCTGGTCTCTAAATCTCAGTCTTAAGGGGCTATTAAACGACTTTTACAGATTTTAAACTGACAATCACGTCAAAATGTGCAGTGTAAATGATTTGAAAAAAATATATGTTAAACTAGAACATTCTCTTAATCATTTAGTAAGTGAATATTTTTAATTATATTCATATTATATAGTTTAATTAACACGTGATGTTGTGTCTGACGCGTACAAAACATTGACAATCACACAAAATCTACCAGGTATAATTAAACGAAACTTACACCATTTTACAGACAATTTTATAATCTATCTTTTAGTATACGCCTTTTTTTTAATTTTGAAAGAATACTACTTTTATTTAATTTTTTCGACTAAACTTTGAGAGTTTTGGACGCAGAACTGATGCAGAACGGACGCAGTCTGCGTCCAAAACTCTAAACATTTAGATTTAGTCGTTAAATAGCCCCTTAAGTATATTGTAGAGGCAAAAATATTTTTATAAACGTCTGTATTTCTCTCTTTTATCTTTAACTTCAGTGCTTTTATATTATAGGTGGTTAGAGCATTATTGTCATTTAACTTATAAAATCTATCGTTTGTTTTAAATGAATAGTTAATAAAGAACCACCAACAACGTGGATTTCTTTCGCTTTTTGTCGTAACGAAACCCTACATACCACAAGATTGTCCTCCAATGAAGAATTTCCGTGAAGATATTTTACTTTTATGTCCCAACGACGTCTTGTTGTACATCTCGGCTTAAATTTAAGAGGTCTTTCGTTTGCAACCTCGTTCTTGTCTCTTCAAGAGGCAACTTTGAGTTACCTTCGCAATTTTCGTTCATAATGAACCATAATATAATTTTAAATAGACCTATATTATCACTGACTCAGTCACATTGTAGTAAAAACTTTTCAAGAAAGGATATTAATTTCTCCATTCTGTGACCCATTTTACAATAAATGTATTGAAAACGTAAGTCAAAATCAAATTTTGTATATCAAAAGTAGACCATTAAAAGGCACTTTTAAACACCATTTACAAACCCCTGATGGTGGTCCGGTTTAGTTAGTTTTTTTTTGGTTTGGTTAGTTTCTGGACACCGTCCACCGCCGGCATCAAAGACCATGACCTCACTCTTACTAGCATTGTAGGCCAAACCATGAAACTAGTGAATTATGTAGTCATAAATATTTACTTTATCTGTATACTGACATTGCTTAACCTTTTTACTTCTAGTTGTGTGGGGTCGTGACCACGAAGTAAGTCGTGACTATGAGCAGGGTTGTAAAAGGTTGTAAAACATAAAATAGCTTTTGCGTAAATTAAACGTATGTAGACAGGCCTGTTAGAGTAATTGAACCATAAATTCAAAGAATACTTAGAAATTATAGAAACCTTTTGTTCCTACAAGGAAATATTGTCTGTAGGTACCTTATAGAGCTTAAGGAGGTACCGGTAGATGTCGCTGCGAATAGACGCGAAACCGAAATCGTACGATACACAGCCCCGCGTTTTTTTTTTCGTTGCTCCTACGTTTCTTTTGGTCGAAAAACTTTTTACCGAAGTAACACTTAGTCGAAATAACATTTGTTCGAATATTCGTTATACCACTGTTTTAATTACCATATTTCATCAAATGCCTAGAAGTAAATATGTGTGATATTGAGCGGTGACCACCAGAAAAAGAAGACGTCGTTATAGAAACAAAAAATCTAAAACTTTTGAAAATTAAAGACAATTTGAGTAAAATTAAATATTTGAAAGAGCTTTCAAAACTAATTTATTTATTACACTGGCGTTATAATTTCAGATTAGTTTCCTACTATTTTGTTTCATTAATTATTTAAATGTAATGGCATTTAATAAAACAGTTGATTATGAACAAGAACAAGCATACAAACAAAGATTCTTGCTTCAAGCATGCAGCATACAAGCAGGCAGGCAGCGTGTAAGCAGGCATGCAGCATGCAAGCAGGCATACAGCATGCAAGCAGGCATGCAGCGTGCAAACAAGCATGCAACATGCAGCAAGCATTGTTTCTGTCACGGCTCCGTCGCTGCGGGATCTGGGCGGCCCCACGCGAGCTTATTGTCCCAAATGGTTTTAACGCTCACCACCGCAGCTTCGGCTTGCTGGCCGACTCCGCTCCGGCGATTGGCTTTTTATGACACTATTTTAACTTAATGTTGAAAATGCTACCAAGTAACCGGCTATAAATTTGTGATTAAATAATATTCCATAAAATGCTGTTTCGCTTCAGCCAAATAGGAAAAAGTTATTTGTAAATCGGAGAAATATAGTTCGGTAAAATAATACCTATGACACATGATACTTCGATGATCTAAAAATATGTCAAATAATGCATATAGCAAAAAAGACGTCTGTCAATAGTTTTCGGTAAAATGGAATTCGGAAAAAAATGATTCGGAAAAGTGATCGGTTCCCCCACGGAATAATAAAAACAAGAGGAAGTGCCCTTAGTCTTACTTAATACTGGATCCAGTGTCGCCAAACTCACACATTTGCAAATTAAAATGTACTTGCAATACACAGAAAACGATGATATAATTGGCTACAAATTAGAAACGCAACTTTGGCGAAAAGCTTATTTATTGTTGTTTGAAATTAAACCGTATCACAACTGACGAACGTTGCTATTATTTTACATGTCAAAATCACTAAAGATATTTTTTCCATCTAACAATCCAATTCGAGCAATGTCCAACGAGTTCAGCTATTCGACGCTAGAGAGCGCTGTTACCAAATTACTTAACATGACATCTATTGTTACTATAAATAGATGTCATTTTCGCATGCAACTGTTATTTATTTTTCAATTCAATGAGAGATGTGGTCAAGTTGTCGATAATTTGTACAATGTAAGAAATGTAATTACCTACAGTGTTTAAATTGATCTTTTTAATGTACGTAATGGATCAAAAATGTCGATTAATTAATTATGTATGCGTATATTGACATATTTTTCTGTGATAATATGAGTCCGTAATATGATTGTATGTAGAAAATTAATTGGTAAATGACGCATTATTTTAAACATGACAATATCCTTTTTAACCCCCGACGAAAAAGAGGGGTGTTATAAGTTTGACGTGTCTGTGTGTCTGTCTGTGGCACTGTAGCTCTTTAACGGGTGAACCGATTTGAATGCGGTTTTTTTTATTTGAAAGTAGATTCTCTAGCGATGGTTCTTAGACATGTTTCATCAAAATCGGTTCAGCAGTTTTAAAGTTATCAAGTCTTTTGTTTGCTGCGGTAGGGATCTTAGACGCATACCGGATGTTTACTTTGCTTTCAAACAATTATTATTATAGGTGACCACACTGACCACCCATTGAAACACCCATGTTTGCTATAAAACTATGCAAGATTATATACAAAACCAAACTAAATTACATTTCAAAAATTAGAAATAAAAATTAAATTAAAAATTAAAAAAACCCCGCGACATTATAGCGCCATTTCAACGAACAAACATTTGATGGCTCAACAAAAGTATTATTTTTTACTTTTTACATAATCGCTTTTATGTTTTGCGTTGGGGGTTTTTTTAAATTTTTAATTTAATTTTTTTAAATACGTGACAGTCTTTTAAAAACATAATTGACATCTTAATTTTTGTGAAGATAAACTATATACATGTAAGTACATAATAGAATATTTATAGGCCTACGTCTAACCGCGAATAAATGACTATTTGCCAGAATTTAGGTATAAGGTTTTTAAAACTCATTCTATCAAACTCGTACTTTTATTTATTAAAAAAAAGTTTGATACTAAACATACCTACATGTTATTGTTTTATCGACACGAACTATTTGCATTAATGTGTCGCATCCCTAAACGAGTAGCGTCGAAGTTTCTAGAATTTATGCCACGTAAAACGATTACAGTCAAGACAGCGAGCAAGCTAATTTAGACTTTAATGAATGGACATAAGGTAGTTTTTTGTTCGCGTCAAAGTAAAAATATGGTATTGTCAATAAAAATCGATTATATTGAAATATATGAAAGTTTTATACTTTTTGGTGTACGATATACCTCTGCAAGAAACATTCTTTGCCCTGCTATCATTTTTGCATGTAAAAAATGCACAATAAGGCAGGGTTGTATTTTTTTTCCTTACGTGCGACATTGTGCGATATGTCACGTCGCTGCAAGTAGTTGATCTCGACTGGACCAATGTTGATCATTTCCACTTAATTGTGCCACACGTTCGATGGCTGCGTGGCACTTCCCCTTGTTTTTATTATTCCGTGGGTTCCCCGATGCATGTTGGCGATTACAGTAGGTGTACGACAGAATTCTTGGCGACAATTTACATTATAAAAGGGCAGTACAAACTGTGTTACTTGATTACTTAACTCTTCAGTAAACAACCTTCACGTTTATTGGCAATTAGAGGTCTAGTGGCCTGTAACATTATCACAGTAAAGGTCTAATAACAGTCCAACGCTTGTCTCGGTACTGTAGCTTTTATGATAATGTTCCGTCAACGAGCTGATAATAAGCTTTACAGCTTTCTGATATTAGAAACTGAATCTATGTACAAACGAAAAAAGAATTTGGTCATCCTCTACCTTTTCCTGTGTTGGGGTCGGCTCCCATTCTAACCGGATGCATTTGAATACCAGTGTCTTACATGGAGCGACTGACTATCGGACCTCCACATCTGAGTTACTGGGTAAGCACGATACCCCTTGGTAAGACTGGTTGTCAAACTTTCTGGCTTCTAACTACCCATAACGACTGTCAAAGATCTATTAATGACAGCCGGGACCAACGGCTTTACTTACGTGCTTTCCGAGGCATGGAGGGGTCTCGATAGGAATTGATGGTCACCCATCCACAGACCCAACCGCGGTAAGCGTAACTTAACCTTGACCGATCTATATGTATGGCTTCTACTTATCCCGAGTCTTTCGAAAGAAGAATTTGGTATTCTGAGATAAAAAAAACATGATTCTACTACACTGTCAATATTCAGTTTGATTGTTTGAGTAAAAAGTTTTTACGTTGAAGACACACTTATATAAGAGATGTTAAGGTCTTGACTACTCAGCACACTTACAACATCGTTTAAAAGCCTGTATACCAAAGTCTTTGTTCGACTGTACTTAGGAATGCTTTTTGTTCCGCCTGCCGAGCGATTTCCTGGTCGAACAAAATGTTAAAGACTTTTCTCTTATTTTCTCATTAACTGCCAAAACGGATTTGTGCCTGCTTAGGGGACTGAGCTCGACTTCTATTACATGGGATTAAAATAAGCCCAGCTTATATAGAGTAGAGAGTCTTGCTCATAATTAGGGAAAAATCCACAATACGGTCAGTTGTAATAGGCTTGTACCAACTGACCCAATAAGATGAAAACAAGACTATTCTCCACAGTTATTCTAATAATATCAAAGTACCCATTTACGAAACGAGTTGACCGTTTACAGCGAACCTTTTTGCTAACTAAATTAACCTGAATTACAGCCATAAAGGCCTAGATACTCGTTACCAAGCCCTTGACTAGGTTTACTAATTAGGACCTTTATTTACGTTACAAAACATGAAACAATGCCTACATTTTGGTTGACTTAGTTTCGGTTTAGGGAATTAAAGTTTTTGCTATGAGTAGGAGTCTAGAGGCGTTAGTATCTTTTGAAAGGAAGATAGTTATCTATACTTCTATTCTAATAACATACAGAGGTAGTAAAGTGGTTTTGTTTTTTTGTTTGTAAGAAGTAGTCAATGGAAGTACTAAGCTAATTAATCATCATCATTATCTCAACCTTTAGACACCCATTGCCGGGCATAGATCTCCCACGAGGGGCGGTTTAGCATTCAACGCCATGCTTGGCCGATGCATGTTGGCGATCGCAGTAAGTGTTATGGTACTCAGAAGGACGCAAAGCAAAAAAGCAAGGACAAAAAGTATTTTACTAATGAGAATGGGAAATTGCGACTAAATAGAATTGGCCTTTAGAATAAATCAAAAACGGAATTCCTAGAGTGAAGCAACTAAATTACAATCTATACTAATATTATAAAGCTGAAGAGTTTGTTTGTTTGTTTGGTTGAACGCGCTAATCTCAGGATCTACTGGTTCCAATTGAAAAATTATGTTTGTGTTGGATAGTCCATTTATCAAGGAAGGCTATAGGCCCATGCGAAGCCGGGCCGGGTCGCTAGTAAAAAAATATGCATGCTACTTTTCCTAATCAAAGAGTTAACAAACTACTCATAAAAATAATGAATGAATAAATGAATGAATGAAACTTATACTCGTTCATTCTTCTTGGTCCTTTCCCATTTGGCTTTCAGAATCAATCAGGGAAATTCCAAGAATGGAGCAACTAAATTACAATAAAAATATCGCAAATGCAAATGCATGCTACTTTTCCTAATGAAAGAGCCGACAACCATAAAACGATATCGTAAAAGTAATGAATGAAAGAGTGAAATGCATGCTCGTTCACTCTTCTGTGGTACTGTATAACATTAGACTCAAACAATAAGCTTAATTGGATGGTAAGACCTTTACCATTGTTTGGATAAACAAGAGAATCATTATTTATAAAAACAATAAGCTTTCTGCCCACGGCTTTGTACACACGGCTACACATCAAGCTATACCTTTCCAGTTAATACTGATCTCGCATTGTAGAGGATTTCCGTACAATGAGAGGTCAGCTTATACTGGAAATGTATAGTTTAATGTAGCCGTGTGTACGTATGGATGGAAAAGTCATACCGTCAAATGCTGTAACATTGTCTACATGCTCAACATTGCCTACATTCTAAAAATTTAAATTATCGCCGCTGAAAAATGTTTTTTTGCCATATAGATAGCCGACTTGCTTTAAGTAATACCATACACAGCAAAAACATTTCTCAGCGGCAATAATTTAACTTTTTAGAATGTAGGCAATGTTGAGCATGTAGGCAATGTTACAGCATTTGACCGGTACTTATAGTGTTGTTTTCTTAATGGCTTATCGCAGATTAATCTAGGAGATTGTCGGCTGCTTACTCGGACTTTCCTATGGTGCTTCAAAGTGAATCCAAGGCCTACAGTCAGAGTAAAAAGCTTATAAACTAAGGGAATAATCGCTTAAGGCATCCTCTGGGGTACACACCTCGAATTAGGGCGTCGCTGGAGGACGACAAAGGAACAGGCTGAATCGGATATCTCAACTGACGTCTACAGCCTACACCTATATCTGCCAAATTGCAGCTTTATATATCAAGTAGTTTACGAGATTGTAAATGAATGACTCAAACACAAAACCATTTATTTCCATCAAACTTTAACCATCACGTACTTTTGAATTGTCAGAGTCACTCAGTCAGAAAGATGAAGCTAGTTGCTCGTTCCAAACAGGGGTGTGATTCTGTAAGAACTCATTTTTTTGTTTCTGATTATATAATTTTTGCGATCATCAATTTTGACATTTGTTTGTTACGCAACGCAAGTCAGTCGACCGACCTCTTGTTTGTCTATAGGGACGCGTAGGAATGTTGCCACTTTATTAATTAATCGTTAGATCTGTATTAATAAAATTGTTTTCTTTGTCTCTAAATAAGTATGTATGTATAATGTTTTTGTTTTTGTGGTTTTTTTTTTAATATGGTTATTTTATCATGTATTTTATGATATTCTTTGTGCGCGCCGTGCCGATCAGTCTTTTTGTGTGCCTCGGAACTATGAGTGAATGATATTTATTTCTAGTTCCGAGACAGTGTCATTTGATTTGCCGGCCGATGCTGAAAACCAGCGCCGTGGTTCGTGCCTTGGTCGTAGTACTATTAAGTATTCTGTGCCTTGGTGCGCGCGCCAAGGCATGCAGAGCGTTGGCCGTTTCGCGCGGTGGTGACGCGTGGTTCCGACTAAGGATATTTTTTTATTTTTTTGAATTTAATTGTTTAGTTTTAAGTTTGTTATGCATTAAGTGCGTCACTTCCGTGTGAATAAATGGTTTTTCTTTCTTTCTTTTCTTTCATTCTAAACTTCGAATCTGAATCCGCTGTGAGTTTCTTGATTGGCATTCTAAAAACTCGGTTGATAATTTGAATTTACACTAGCGCCACCCGTGCGAGCGTGTCAGCGAGTTAAACTAAATTGACAGGGAGATTTTGACAGATAAATATGAGATGACGTAAGAACTGGCATTCTGTAAGGTAATTTCCCCGTCACATCAACGCTCACTTCGCACTCGAACCCGATTCAAAGTGTCAAATAAATCAAGGTCATTTTGAACCTTATGCAAAGTGAGAGTGAATACCGATGTGAGATGCGAGTTGTTGTTTGAATTTTACAGAATCGACCTACAGTAGGTTTCTATGGAGAAGAACGAGCAAGAAATTCCATGAACACTCTTTTAAATTCAATAATACCTATATCACAAATTTAGGTTACATCATTCATGTTGAATCTGGGGATACAATGTGAGAACAATGTCACAAGTCAAAAAAGCGGCCAAGTACGAGTCGGATTCGCCCGTGAAGGGTTCCGTAGCAGCAAGTAAGGTAAATTGCGGATTACAAATTATGACGTATTAAAAAAAACTACTTACTAGATCTCGTTCAAACCAATTTTCGGTTACATGGTAGGAAGTTCACATGGTAATGTACATCATATATTTTTTTTAGTTTTATCATTCTCTTATTTTATAAGTTACAGGTGGAGGGGGGGACACATTTTACCACTTTGGAAGTGTCTCTCGTGCCAACTATTCAATTTAGAAAAAAAATATATTGTAAACCTCAATATCATTTTTGAAGACCTATCCATAGATACCCCACACGTATGTGTTTGATGAAAAAAATTTGAGTTTCAGTTCTAAGCTGTTTTTGAGTTGCAAAATTCCTAGTCTAAAATGTCAACACAGCCGCCGCCGCTAGCCGCCGCCGTGAGCTATGTTCTTTTCTACTTAATTTCAATCCTGCAGTGAAACATAATTTATATGTCGGATCGTTAGGATTTAGTCTGTTAGATTCGGTCATCATGTGGGCAGAATATGGGTTTCGTGCAATGCAAACACACTGGGTAGGTATAGGGTACACATACACGGCGTTTATTAAAACACAACTTAGCACAAATTCAATTTAAAATAAACTCAGACTCAAATTAAAATAGACATAGTAATACTTTAACACAACGAATCGAAAGTACAGTTTCGGGATGTAGCTCCGATGCGATCAGACACTGGATTCTGAATGTATTCCTCGCTGTGGGCTGAAAACATCACGACTCTGTAGAAGCGCGCCAAAAGAAGTGGTAGGTCACGTGTTCTCGACAATGCCAGGCTTGCGATTCGTTTCACGTTCATACAATTGACCGGATACGACATATATATATATATTAATTTCAATTGGTTTCTGTCACTGAAAAGAAATGGCTCTGAAAATGTATGTCTATTATTACCTATTATTTTGTTTTATCAATGCATTAGCATAGAAAAGCTCATGTCAACCTTTACACGCCCACTGCTGGGCATAGACCTCTCCCAAATGGGGGTTCAGTCGTAATTGCCATGCTTGGCCGATGCATGTTAGCGATCGCAGTAGGTATTATGGTACTCAAAAGGACGCTGCTGCCCATCCTCTAGTCAATATCCTTCTGTCGCCTTCTACGACACCCACGGGTAGAAATGGGGTGGTGCTATTCTGCAATAAAAAAACTGTAATACATATATTTACGTAATTATAAATAAATACATAATAATATTCGCGTATTTTTATCAAATGTTTCATCAGTTGATAAGACATCGAATTAATTATAGGGAATTATTCTCCCGAAAGAATTTCGGTCACAGTGGGCAATCTCAGAAACAGAATCAGAGGCAGAATACCGGCGTATAAATTCCAGGTTTATTAAAACAGGCCTTAGTAACAGTAACCTGCTTATTACTGTGTACAATTCCACCCAAAATGTTTCAAAACCGTCCCAAAAGCTCCTAAAACCAACATAATCCTTATGTAAACTATTATGACTTCCGTCTTCAGATAGGGACTACTGTACCTTTCGTTTGTGTTTTGTTTTTATCTGTGGTACAATTTCTCCTCGGAGACTCTGAAGGTAAGTGGGCCATGATATCATTACATGAGGATTTGATAAAGCTTGTTTATTAAAATATATTGGGTATATGGAAGGCTCAGTATTATGTTTGATCTGTTTGTCGTAGATTTCAATGAAAGATGAAGCAACCTACATATATTTATTATATTAGTTGTGCTTTCGCCGACGGCGTTCGAAAACCTAGTCAAGGAACACTTTTATAAGTTTATCTACACTGATATCGTAAAGTTCCTATTTTGAAATCCAAAATAGTAAGACAAAGACAGATTTTTTGCACATGCAACTCTAATGAAATTAAAAAGTTTAGCTTTTCCGTACATTTTAATTGTGTTTACAAATGTTTACGGTAGCAATACAAAACAACAAACAGATCCAAAGCCGACTTTCGAAACTAAAATTATATTTTACGTCGTAGTTTTTGAAGGTGATTGTCTTTAAAAAAAAAGTTTTAAATTACTCAACCTGTACATTTAAAAATGATAGCAAGCTAGCCATTATGTTACAAACTAAACTAGGATACGCTTGAAGAAATTCATAGTAACACAACCTAAATGTGAGAAGTTAATGGATAATAAGGTAGCTAATAGCTCATTAACTTAGCTAATAGCTCATAAGAAGCTGTAGCAAACTTATTATCTCGAGACACTAGGCTATAAGCAATTACGCTTTAGTTGTCTCTAGTACCTAAGTTGATATTTAATTTCATGTTAGACTGTTCGCAACAAAACAGTCTTATTCGTTATCTGCCTAGCCATTTCCCAACTATATTGGAGTCGGTAACCAGTTTAACCGGGTGCAGCTGAATACCTGTGTTTTATATGGAGCGACTCCCTATCTGACCTCCATAACCCAGTTACTTGGTAACACGACACCCCACGGTAAGACTGGTTGTCACACTTTCTGGCTTCTGACTACCCGTGACAACTGTCAAAGATCTACGAATGACAGCCGGGATAAACGACTTTACATGCTTTCCGAAGTACGGACGGGTCTCGGTATTAAATGGATGGTCACCCATCCACAGACTAACCGCGGTAAGCGTAGTTTAACCATGACTGATCGATCCTAAAACAGTCTCTGTAAAAGTTAAAAGCCAGCCAAATACCAGTCAGATCACACTCGTGCTCTAAAGGGTTCATACCACGAAAAAGACTATAATTTACATATGTTCTGCATGTCTGTTTGCCATAATATTTGGCAAACAGACATACAGAAACATTTAGTACCCTTTTTTTTGTTTTTTTTTTTTTATCTTAATAACGTTGCCCTATACTAGGAATTTCTCCTGTATCGTGAGTGCGTTTACAAACATATAAACTCACATACACAAGCAGCCGGACCCGAAACAAGTACGTGTAGGCCAAACAAATATTTGTTCCGTACGGGAATCGAAACCGCGACACGCGGCCCAACCGCCAATCGCTCAACCACTGCGCAAACCGTGTCGTCAATCACCTTTGAGATAGAAACAGAAAAATAAAATGAAAAACCGGTTCTGTCTATCGATCGTGTCACCTATCGTTAACACATTCCAATTTTGTCGCAGACACAGCAAAAAAACTTAATAAAAACGAAAAAATAATAAGAAAGTATTTGAAATTTCACAAATATCGATGCCAAATTGAAATTCAGCTCGCTAGAAATTCGCTACAATAGGCATTTCAATTTCTGAATTGTTTCTCGTACGTGCCCACGCTTAACAATATATAAAAAATGTACTTATACCTAATAACATACATTATTATATTCTGACGCAAAGGTTACATTTTATTATTACAAAATATGTAGATAATAATTTTTATGTAGATTAAAAGGGTATACGATTTAAATATAAGCTTTTGTGTAGACTGACCTACTCTTTTTATTGACTTTATGGTAATTTAAAACACGATGGAAAAAAGCAACGTTACAATTTAATTGGTTATTTTTTAATACTAATAAGACTGTATTTACCTATATAACAAAGTTCTATTACAAACTTAAGGCGCTAACAAGCGACTTTTGCTGATTTTAAACTGACAATCACGTCAAAATGTGTAGTGTAAATGAATTGAAAAAAATATATGTTCAACTAGAACATTCTCTTAATCATTTAGTATGTGAATATTTTTGATTTAGTTTATATTAAATAGTTTAATTAAATCGTGAAGTTGTGTCTGACGCGGACAAAACATTGATAATCACATTAATCACACAAAATCTACCAGGAGTATTTAAACGAAACTTTTACTATCTTACAGACAATTTTATTATCATCTATCGTATACGCCTTTTTTTAGTTAAAGAATACTATCTTTTATTTCATTTTTTCGACTAAACTTTGAGAGTTTTGGACGCAGCGCATACGATTCTCTGGTCGCTCAAGGTCGCCGGCGTATATCGTCGCTTTAAATAATAATGAGAACAGGCGCGGTCACACCTCAAAATTTTTAAAAATTGGATCTTAGATTGGCGAATATGACGTCATCATCATCATCATCATCATATTAGCCTATTGCCGTCCACTGCTGAACGTAGGCCTCTCCCAGAGATCGCCAACCAACCTAGTAATGGGGCATCACGCATCCATCCGCTACCAGCCACTTTCTTCAATTCGTGGGTCCATCGTGCTGCAGGGCGTCCCACACTACGCTCGTCCAAACGCGGTCTTCACTCTAAAGCGTGTCTGCTCCATCCTCCGTCTGTCCGTCTGAAACTACGGTTTTGTTACTACAAAATGAAATCATTTATATGTGAGAATATGGGCTCAGAGCAAAACAAGTTTAAATATTAAATAAATATTATTCTTTTAAATAAAAACCTAAGCACACGTCTTCGTCGTTTTCCTCGTCCCCTCTCTCTCCTTCACTCCCGATACCTACATTCGTTCCTTTCACTCACTCTCACATTCCATTTCTTACATTTATTTATATCAAACAGATTATAGATTGAGTAAAACGGATTAACTCACTGTGTTATTTATTTATTTATTTATACTTCATGCACAAACGTACAAAGGCGGACTTAATGCCTTAGGCATTCTCTACCAGTCAACCAAGGGGGAACGAACCCGGCAACACAGTGAGTTAACCCGTTTTTCTCAATCTATAATGTGTTACAAACAATACTCACGTTTTGTTTAATGATAAAATATATCAAACAGTACTTGCTGCCTGTGACTTCGTCCGCGTGGAAATCAAGAATCACATAAAACATAATACCTATGACACTCTGCAATGGCTTGCTATCAGTGAAAGATTTTTTGTTATCGGATCAGTACCTGGGTTACTATGACACGCTATTCACAGATTAACTCTTATAAACAAACAAACTATCAATTTTACTCTTTGTAAAACTATCGTGTTAATGAGATAGAAAGAATTATTGGAAAACTAGCTTCTGCCCGCGGCTTCGCCCGCGTAAAAAGAATGATTATCCCAAGGGAACATATTACCGGGATATAAAGTATCCTATATGTTAATCCAGGAAATGGTCTATCTATGTGCCAATTTTCATGCAAATCTGTTCAACGGTTTGCGCGTGATTGAGTAACAAACATCCAAACATCTTCACAAACTTTCGCATTTATAATATTAGTAGGATAGTAGGATAGGAAATAGTAGGATTGAGTTAGTTACTTATAGATTCCGAATCCTCGTTTTACAATTCAACAACAAAACGATTCTACAATGCCTAAGTTTTTTCCAAACCGTGTGGTACCGGCCGCGAATAGCACCACCCTTTTTCTTCCCGTGGATGTCCTAGAAGGCGACAGAGGGATATTGACCAGAGGAAAGACAGCAGCGTCCTCCTGAGTACCCATAACATCTATTGCGATCGCCAACATGCATCGGCCAAGCATGGCGATTACGGCTGAAACCCCCTGGGGGTGACCTATGCCCAGCAGTGGGCGTCTAAAGGTTGTCATGATGATGAATATGTATTAGTATCGAAGAATAAAACCAACCAATGTTGGTATTTACATAAATACATCGTTTGAAGTACTACAAAAATCCCCATTAATGGACAAAGTACAGGGATTAAAGGCCAGCTTGTTAGTACGACTCGCAATCGGATTCCAATAATGGACGTTTTTCATCCACGATTCGTTGACGAAGCTCAACAAAAGGGTCAAACTCTGAAGTATCTCGCTGCTTAGAGAAAAAGTATGTCGGAAAAACCCCAAGATTTAGGAGGTATTTTTGCAGTGTTTCAGAAATTGAACACGAGTGTAATCAGAAAATATAATAACCCTTAGGTCGTATTGCTTTTTCTTCCTAAATTGTTTTATATAGACTCTCAAAAAGTGAATTTGTGTCTCTGAAATTGTTTGATGTATGAGCAATTATATCTTTCTGTAAGAACAAAGGAGTCGCAATATAATGGTGTTGATACTTGAAACTTTGTGTTCTTTTTATTGATAATTGAACAATGATTTCAAAAGGATAATAAATATGTCAATGTGATTCTTCGATCAATAATAGTACAGTCAACAGCAAAAGTAGATGATCAAAATCAGAAATTCAATACTAATGAACGGAGTTTGCGTCAGAACTGTGTGGCGTCGAAGTGATTCAAAAGTATGTGTGTGAC
Source organism: Charanyca ferruginea (assembly GCA_947361185.1). Lineage (NCBI taxonomy): Eukaryota > Metazoa > Arthropoda > Insecta > Lepidoptera > Noctuidae > Charanyca > Charanyca ferruginea. Next base: position 29,605,052 of record OX376057.1, read on the forward strand.
AATCACATACTTTTAATAAATAAACTAGTAATAAATTATATTAATTAGTGTTAGTAAATTAGTATTGAATTTCTGATTTTGATCATCTACTTTTGCTGTTGACCGTACTAGATACACAATCCCATGCAAAAGTTCACTTCAAAACTGGCACCAATTGTATTTACCTAATCCTAGGTAGAAAAAATATGCATTAATGTAAATTCAACCTTAAATACAACATCTTAAAGTTATGTTCACAAAGCTTGCAAAAAAACAATATTTTTTTACGATCGAAACTAGCTGGTCAAGATACATCAAAAGAAATTCAACCTTACACGCATGATTTAAGGTTCCCTTTTCCAGAATAATCGATGTTTGTTACAATAGTTGGTGCGTTGTAGCAAACATTGGTCAAACAATCATAATATTTGCTAAATGACTTATATTTACTATTTAATTCAGTTTTTATTTTATGATAAATACATATTGATATAAACTTACCGAAAAAAATATATTCCTTCCAAAATCTTGGTGTTACGGTGATTATTTACACAATTTTTGAACGAGCGCTGCGGCATTTTGACGTCTTAACGTTGGCTATGATTGGACCATACTAATTTGAAATAAGACCACAAAAGTATTTGTGCTCTTATTTTTCGGGCCGTTTTTGAAGCGCTTATCGGGAATCTAGTACCTACTATTATTGATCGAAGATGTGATTAAACATATTTTTTATGTTTTTAACCAACTTCAAAACAAGGAGGAGGTTCTGAATGCGCTCGTATATAGTAGTGTAAACTTCAAAGTTGGTTCCATCTCAGCACGCGTAGCATGACCACGCTATGTCTACGGAAGAATAGACATACTGACAGCAAGAATAGACAAGTCAGTACAGTTTGTCTTTTCTTCCTATCAGTATGTGTATTCTTCCGTAGACATAGCGTGATCATGCTACGCGTGTGTTAGAATAATGGGAATAAAAGCAACATTAAAAAGCAATTAATAGCTCTACATTAAATACACATACTTACATACTGCAGCACGTGCAGATTATGAAACAAAAGGCAGATAGATCGCGCGGAACGCTGAGAGTGAAGCCAGAAAAGCAAATAGAAATTCCAAATTGAATACCTACAGCGCGCTGCGTGCTGTACTGACACGAGCCAGTATAGCGTAAAACGCTGCATCGTTAACAAAAACAAATAATAGTACATTATGGTACAAGTGTGTAATGTTGGTGATTACCGCTGAGGCGCCATTGAGACCCGAGCCGTTAGGTGAGGGTCTTAAGAGAGCCGAGGACGGTAATCATCAATACACACGTGTATCATACGACGTTTTTCAACACACTTGTGAAGAAAATAATACTAAAAAAATATTTTCAACAGTGAAAACGAGTTGTGAAAAGTTTTTCGCAATGGCGGGAAAAATTAATCAGTTTTCCTATGCGCGCGCATCAAATAATGGCGATCGGCCATAGACTAAAAGAATGAGGTTTCTTTTTGGAACGAAGTTCCTTATCACGCGTTGTGAAAGGGGGCTAGACGGAAAAAATTCTTACGAAAAGTTGTCACGACATGCTATAATAAGCTAAATTGAATCGTTAGAACTGTCAAATAGAGTTCATTATTAGTTGAATGGCGGCTTTTCTATGAAAATATTGGAGCGAATTAAAACCTTATTTTTGCTATTTTTATTACTTCACAAACGCAGACAATTCGAACAGAAAAATTGAATCGTTGGAACTGTCAAATAGAGTTCATTATTAGTTGAATGGCGGCTTTTCTATGAAAATATTGGAGCGAATTAAAACCTTATTTTAACACATTAACCGTGAAATTCGGTTGCACATAGCTCCTATTGTTCGGTCGGCTGGTCAGACACAGACCGCCGTCATTCCGTCCTTGACGCCGAGGCCCGCCGCGACGACCCCGTACGTCCCCTCCCCGACCCTTGCTCGTGCCAGCCCGTGCCGCTGAGCTTAATGTGTAAAAATAAGGTTTTAATTCGTTTTTCTATGAAAATATTGGAGCGAATTAAAACCTTATTTTTACACATTAACCGTGAAATTCGGTTGCACATAGCTCCTATTGTCCGGTCGGGCACCAGCCTATACGTTTCTCAGAATAATTTTATCATACCTAGTTTGGTAAAATTTCAATTTTTAACCGTTTACGTTTACAAAATAAAGTCCGAATTCGCTTTTCGTAGAATATGTTTATGTATTTAAAGGCGGCGCGGCGAACTCTTTGAACTAGGTACCTACGGCGATATGTTTAGTACTTTTATCATTGGCGAATTATTTGTAGTTGTAAGTAGGTAAGTGAGTAGGTACTCTTTTGCTAGAAAAAGAAAGGCAGGCAGGCGTAGGTACCTATAGGTGCTATAGGTAACCTATTTAAATAAATTAGAGCTATTCACAAACACAGTTTTAATCAACTTTGGCTTAATTAAAAAACTTACCTATTAGGTATAAAATTTACACTTCCCTGTATCGAAGCAACTGCTCAATATGGAGTCCATTTCGCTCGATACATAAACGGGCACGTTTAATTAAATTGTCTTTTAATTACATTTTATTTGTTAATAATAAAAAAAATATTATTATAATTAAAAAAAAAAAAAATTTTATTACAATTCCTTCACTAATTAATCGAAAGGAACTTCGTTCCATCCGGGTGTCCCTTGACACCTCTCAAGTTTTGTAATCAAAAGTAGTTAGGAGCGGTTAAGAGTTTTAACTTAACATCTACATTAACTTGGCCTGCAGTGTACCTATTATGTTTTTAGAGATCCTTAGCGTTGGATCGTGATCCGATTATAAGGAGGCGAAATTGGATGGCGGGCGTAGGGTTTAATTTGTCTCATATTATCTATCTACCGTTATTGATATTAGTTTTACCATAAAAATCTTTTTTTACAAAAAAGTAAACAACCGCCTTCAAAAACTAAAAAGGGATAAACAACTTTAGTACAGAACACACATGACTTAAGTTTCGGAAGTCGGTGGCAATACAAAACAACGAAGAAAATAAATCCACAATGTTGAAGAAATTTAAATGCGTGGGGGGTAACCAGTTGATGACGCTATCTGTACCGAAGAAGCTACACCAAGTTGCAGCTTGCAGTTGAGTTGTGATATCTTCAAAAGTGTGCACGCTTTGTGTGTCATGACTTTACGATATAGTTGCTCGCGACCTACACCGCTCCTTCGCTGTGTCGCTGTTCACTTTGACGGCACTAATGTGGTCCATGACACAGTTTAAATCAAAGTCAAAGTCAAAGCATTTATTTCAATTACACCACTTTTGAATTGTCAAGGAGTCGGTCAGTTAGTCAGAGAGTTGAAGCTAGTTGCTCGTTCCAAAACGTAGGTAGGTCTCTATGGAGAAGAACGAGCAAGAAACTCCACGGGCACTCTTTATATCATGTTTTTTACAAAGTCTGGTTACATGATTCTTGTTGCTTCTATAAGTGAAAACTATGAAGGTAATCTAACAATACAAAACACAAAAAAGAAGCAAGATAAAGTACATGGCAGATAAGAGCTGACCAATCTCGTACTAACAGCGCCCGTTCACGAACATGACGCGTGAATCAGCACCATTCAGCTCATTATGTCCTCATGGACTTCCTCCGTCGTGGGGGTGACGGAGGGGCATACCGGACTCTTACCGGCTTAAACCACCGCGGTGTTCCACCTCTGCCTATGGCAGGGTGCGGGATTTGCATAAGCATTCACCGCTCCCATTACCAAGTTTTTGGAACGAAGATCCCTAACGCGGCTTACAGGTAGAGCGAATTTGTACAAATCGACACGTAACGAAATGTGTGTGTGTAAGCCAGCAAGCCGGAACTGTGGTGGTGAGCGTTAAAACCATCTGCGACGATATGCTCGCGTAGGTTCGCCCAAAACCCGCAGCACCGGAGCCGTGACAGAAACAATACTTGCTACATGTTGCACGCCTGATTGCAAGTTGCATGCCTGCTTGCACTCGCCTGCTCGTGATACTTATATTATTATTTTTATATAATTTTTTTTTGTACAGTCTCGCACGTAAGGAACTGAGTTCCTTACGGGGGTCCCACGACCGCACAGTTTTTTTTTTTGTCTTTTCACGGGTAGCGTTCTAGCCATGTACAAAATGGGGAATTCAAAGTTTTCTTTATTACAGAGAAAACAAAAGTTATATTTGAGTGAAAGTTTTATTTATTAAAAACGGACAAGTTGAAATTATCTATTTAAATACGAAGTTGCATGAAATGAGCAAGCAATAGTACATTAATTTATTTTGTATTATTGAACACGATCTTTTTTGTATCGAAACTTTTTTAAGAACAAAGCAACTCAACCAATAAAATAAAAAAAAATACCCTATAACTCACTTGTGAATAATAGCAATGAAAAAGTCACAGTTTGATTACATTATGTGCCTAATTGCGGTGAAATTAGAGCCATTTTATGAGCAAGTGTGTTGAAAAAATACAAATACAAATTCAAAAGCGAATACAATGACGAGATTGCAGGGATTCAATTTTGAATTTGTATTTGCTTTTTTGGTTTTACTCTCAGTGTTTCGCACGGTCTATTTGCCTATTGTTTTATAATTTGAGGGTCCCATATAAATATCAGAAAAATATTTCGCCTCTAAGGGTGGAAAATTAAGACATGACTCAATTTGGTTTTACCGTTTAATAATTGATTTGTATTATAAGAAGTAAGCACGAAAAAGAGAAAAAAAACTATTTTCCAAAAAAAGATTTTGTCTGACGCGTTAGGCTACCCTAAATGTAAATCTAATGGCAATAAACGCATTTTTCTTCTTTCTTCCTCTTTAATCTTCGGAAGGCATATAGTACAAAATAATATTTGTTTTACATAGTTACAAAATTTTAAGATCATTAGTGTGACAATAGACGGTTCAATTTAATCTACCCGCATTTTATATTCATTGAAAATTAAATCATATTACGTCTCGATACGCCAGAAATTGAATTCTAAACTATAGCATCGTTGGTCAATAAATTGCTTACTCAATTCAAAGCAATTTCATCTTTATTGCATTAAGATAAAGTTTAATTTTTATTATCTGTAAAGAGCGTATAAAAGAGGTACTAGAAAATTCTAAATGAAGAAGTTGTAAGCCGATAGTCGGGGTACAAGTCTACCAGCAAGTTTTGAAGTACTATTGTTGGTTCATAAGTACATTTTGATTAAAATACTTATTACGCGGGCCGAGTTTCTCTCGGGTGTCGTAAAATTAGATGGATGATATTACGGCAACGGAATGTATGTTTCTTATTAATAATGTGAACACTATTTATTAAACAAATAGGTGAATTCTCTCAACAAAAAGAAGTAAAATGTAAGTAGATTGCCAATAGACTTACGGAACTGAACGGTTTTTAGAAAAATATATTACTTAGTGGCTAATTAGAAGATAAAGTGAAAAAAAATTGTTCTGCTGTTGTGTTGTTCTGTTCATGTCTGTAGGTAATTTCTTGACAAGCTTCAGGATTTTGTTTTTTCAGAAATCGCATTCTATTTCATGAAAGAGTTGTTCAATTAGTTCCTAGTTCAGTTAGTTCACGATAGTTGTAACAAGTGTGTAGTAACTGTCCGAGCTGTCAGCTCACGTGTATTCCTGTTATCTCCAAATCCTTTACTCAATGGCCTGGTAGTTTTCCAATATCGGGTCCACAAATGCATTGTATGGTTCCGTATTTTTAACCGACTTCAAAAAGGAGAAGGTTCTCAATTCGGTTGGTTTTTTTATGTATGTACATCGATTACTCTGAGATTTATGATCCGATTTACGTGATTCTTCTTTAGTTTGATGCGTAATAGTTGCCATTTGGTCCCATAAAAATTTAACATTGTTTGGCCCAGTAGTTTTCATTTTATGAACTTTTTTTTATTTTTTATATATTTATTTTTATGTTTGACCACACATAACTTTTTTCAGTGTAGTCCGATTTCGATGATTCTTTTTTTAATTGATAGTGTATACCTCAAATTTAGTCCCAACCTCAAATTTAGTCGTCTCATTTACTTTTTGGTGTCGCCGTTTTGTAATTCATTTCTATGATAAAAAGCAGGCACAAAAAAGCGAAAAAAAATTTTTAACAAAAAAGACAACCGCCTTCAAAAAGTGAAAAATAGCTTTCAATTCGCAAGTCGGTGGCAATACAAAACCAAAGCCGCCGACTTGCGAATTGAAAGTTATTTTTCCCTTTTTGAAGGCGGTTGTCTTTTTTGTTAAAATTTTTTTTTTGGTTTTAATTTATATGTTTGCTTTTTCGGTATACCTACCGCAAGCCGATTGAGTGTTGATATTAATCAGTATTCGATATTCTAATCTTGATATAATTCACAACCATCAACATGATCAGAATGTTTTATCATTAAACAAGTTTTTACTCACAAAACTATTACAACCTCTTTAAGCAAATAAAACCTGTGCTAGGAAACCGTGCTCTTTCACATCTTAAAGTGTGAAACCTCAAATAATTATTTTCCTGACAATCATGTATTATTAAATTTTTTTAAATAAAAAACAAAAATAAGTACCTGCAATGAAAAGTTACAATGGAAATGAGTATTTTGTGTGAGAGCACATAGCGGTGTGAGTATGTGTGTGCGTGTGCGAGTGTATGTTTGTAAGGGTCTATTAAAATTCTATTCAAAATTATTAAAAGAAATACTGAGGTAGGTGAGAGAGAAATGAGATCCGGACTAGTAAGATTTTTGACTTGACAGGAGGCCTTAAATGCTCTTAAAGGCACCATAGGAAAGTCCGGTTAAGCAGCCAAAAGCCGTGATATTAATTTTAATTTTTTCTGCGGGCCTACTTGAATTTTGGCAAATATATCTGACCCGTATTGACTAAACTTTTTACCTCACACTAACTTGTAACCTTACCCAACTCCAAAAATCGTCGAATATACCTTCTACCTTATTCCTTTCCGCTATAGGTTCCAATTTCCATAAATACAGAAAGGCAATCAGTTTCTATTTCCTTTTACCTAGTTACCTAGTTACCTTACCTAGTTACTGTAGCAAATCCAATTAAAATACAATAAAATGTAGTAATGTTTTTTTTTGTTTCAGGTGAAACAGGCCGCCTACGCGCTAAAGGTAAGCTTTTATGAAAAAAAAAAATACATTGGACCCTAATTTTTCATAGTTTGGGATGTAATACCTGCTGTTAAGAATATTTATTATTTTTTAGTAAAATAATTAATTTTTTAATTTAATTATTTTTTTAGTATTAGTTAATTTTCACTCAGTGATTTAAATTAAGCTCAAGTTTATTTTTATATTACTCGACAGATTTAAATAATGTATACTTTGGAGGGACTCGTCATGGTTAATATACGCTTGCCGCGGTCCTTCTGTGGATCGGTAACCATTCAAAGCCCCCGTGTCTCGGAAATGTAAAGGTGTTGGTCCCGATCTATGGTCCCGACTGTCATTCGTAGATGTGAAGTCAGAAAGACTGATAACTGTAGGTCGATTCTATAAAATTCAAACAACAACTCGTATCTCACATCGCTATTCACTTTCACTTCGCATAAGGTTCAAAATTACCTTGATAAATTTGACACTTTGAATCGAGTTCGAGTGCGAAGTGACGGGGAAATTACCTTACACAATGCCCCTTCTTACGTCATCTCATACTTCTGTCAAAATCTTCCTGTCTATTTAGTTCAACTCGCTGACACGCTCGCAAGGGTGGCGCTAGTGTAAAATCGAATTATTCACCGAGTTTTTAGAATGCCAATCAAGATCGACCCGAACATAGTTGAGAAAAGGCTGGGCAGATGATGATTACTTTGGACAAACATTAACCATACATTACAACTTACTGAAAATTTCAAAAAATATACTCTAATATTTGTTTAACCCAATACAAACAAACCAGATTCACCAACAGCTGAAAAAGTCAATATTTAAAAAACCCAAACAAAATAAAAGCAAATTAGAATTGGCACCGTCCCTAACATTGACCTCTGAATACAATTTATTCATGAAACATCAGCGTGCAGCCGTGGTAACCTTTACCAACAAGTCAACAGGCCGCTAAGTCTTTGGGCGCTAAGTCTCTGGGCGCTAAGTCTTTGGGCGCTAAGTCTCTGGGCGCTAAGTCTCTGGGCGCTAAGTCTCTGGGCGCTAAGTCTCCGGGCGCTAAGTCTCTGGGCGCTAAGTCTCTGGGCGCTAAGTCTCTGGGCGCTAAGTCTCTGGGCGCTAAGTCTTTGCACGCTATGTCTCTGGCCGCTAAGTCTTTGGGCGCTAAGTCTCTGGGCGCTAAGTCTTTGGGTGCTAAGTCTCTGGCCGCTAAGTCTCTGGCCGCTAAGTCTCTGGGCGCTAAGTCTCAAGGAGCTAAGTCTCTGGGCGCTAAGTCTCTGGGCGCTAAGTTTCTGGGCGCTAAGTCTCTGGGCGCTACGTCTCTGGGCGCTAAGTCTCTGGGCGCTAAGTATTTGCACGCTAAGTCTCTGGGCGCTAAGTCTCTGGCCGCTAAGTCTCTGGGCGCTAAGTCTCTGGGCGCTAAGTCTCTGGGCGCTAAGTCTCTAGGAGCTAAGTCTCTGGGCTTTAAGTCTCTGGGCGCTAAGTCTCTGGCCGCTAAGTCTTTGGCCGCTTAGTCTCTGGGCGCCAAGCCTCTGGGCGCGAAGACGCTGGGCGCTAAGTCTCTGGGCGCTAAGTCTCTGGGCGCTAAGTCTTTGGGCGCTAAGTCTCTAGACGCTAAGTCTCCAGGCGCTAAGTCTCTGGGAGCTAAGTCTCTAGGAGCTAAGTCTCTGGGCGCTAAGTCTTTGGGCGCTAAGTCTCTAGGCGCTTAGTCTCTAGGAGCTAAGTCTCTGGGCGCCTAAGTCTTTGCACGCTAAGTCTCTAGGCGCTAAGTCTCTGGGCGCTAAGTCACTAAGAGCTAAGTCTCTGTGCGCTAAGTCTCTAGGAGATATGTCTCTACGAGCTAAGTCTCTGGGCGGTAAGTCTCTAGGCGCTAAGTCTCTAGGAGCTAAGTCTCTGGGCGCTAAGTCTCTACGAGCTAAGTCTCTGGGCGCTAAGTCTCTAGGAGCTAAGTCTCTGGGCGCTAAGTCTTTGGGCGCTAAGTCTCTAGGCGCTAAGTCTCTAGGAGCTAAGTCTCTGGGCACCAAGTCTCTAGGCGCTAAGTCTCTAGGAGCTAAGTCTCTGGGCGCTAAGTCTCTACGAGCTAAGTCTCTGGGCGTTAAGTCTCTGGGCGCTAAGTCTTTAAGCGCTAAGTCTCTGGGCGCTTAGTCTCTAGGAGCTAAGTCTCTGGGTGCTAAGTCTCTAGGCGCTAAGTCTCTACGAGCTAAGTCTCTGGGTGCTAAGTCTCTGGGAGCTAAGTCTCTAGGAGCTAAGTCTCTGGGCGCTAAGTCACTGGCCGCTAAGTCTCTGGGCGCTAAATCTCTAGGCGCTAAGTCCCTAGGCGCTAAGTCTCTGGGCGCTAAATCTCTAGGCGCTAAGTCCCTAGGCGCTAAGTCTCTGGGCGCTAAATCTCTAGGCGCTAAGTCTCTAGGAGCTTTGTCTAGGCGCAAGTCTCTAGGCGCCAAATCTCTAGGCGCTAAGTCTCTAGGAGCTAAGTCTCTGGGCGCTAAGTCTCTACGAGCTAAGTCTCTGGGCGTTAAGTCTCTGGGCGCTAAGTCTTTAAGCGCTAAGTCTCTGGGCGCTTAGTCTCTAGGAGCTAAGTCTCTGGGTGCTAAGTCTCTAGGCGCTAAGTCTCTACGAGCTAAGTCTCTGGGTGCTAAGTCTCTGGGAGCTAAGTCTCTAGGAGCTAAGTCTCTGGGCGCTAAGTCTCTGGCCGCTAAGTCTCTGGGCGCTAAATCTCTAGGCGCTAAGTCCCTAGGCGCTAAGTCTCTGGGCGCTAAATCTCTAGACGCTAAGTCCCTAGGCGCTAAGTCTCTGGGCGCTAAATCTCTAGGCGCTAAGTCTCTAGGAGCTTTGTCTCTAGGCGCTAAGTCTCTAGGCGCCAAATCTCTAGGCGTTAAGTCCCTAGGCGCTAAGTCTCTGGGCGCTAAATCTCTAGGCGCTAAGTCTCAAGGAGCTAAGTCTCTGGGCGCTAAGTCTCAAGGAGCTAAGTCTCTGGGCGCTAAGTCTCTACGAGCTAAGTCTCTACGGGCTAAGTCTCTGGGCGCTAAGTAGTTCGAGTGCGAAGTGACGGGGAAATTACCTTACACAATGCCCCTTCTTACGTCATCTCATACTTTATGTGTGAAAATCTTCCTGTCAATTTAGTTCAACTCGCTGACACGCTCGCAAGGGTGGCGCTAGTGTAAAATCGAATTATCAACCGAGTTTTTAGAATGCCAATCAAGATCGACCCGAACATAGTTGAGAAAAGGCTGGGCAGATGATGATTACTTTGGACAAACATTAACCGTACATTACAACTTACTGAAAATTTCAAAAAATACACTCTGTTAAGGCTTTTATAATAATATTACAGGTTTTAGTACGCCATCGCTCGATAGATGGCGTTGTGCAATTTAAATTCGCGCTATGGTTTCGTTACCGGGAAAAGTATATGTAGTTTAGAATATTATTATTAAATTGTCATCTTAGAAGTATCTGGTGTATTCTTAGTAGATAGTGGCTCCACCACACTAGTGGATATCCCTAAGGTGGATTTTGGGAACATGGTCCTTCGAGAGCCGGATAACCAAGGCTAGAAGTTGAAGAGTCCAACCAGAGCTGCAAGCCGGCTCATCCGAGCTTGTCGTTGAGGATCTGAAGCACCTGGTGACTACGGCAGTACCCAGGGCATCGACAAGCAGGGGCGTTTTCACGGATGGGTACCAGCAGGAGCAGTGCAACTACCAGCATCTCTGGACGGAAGGGCAAGTGTTGTATATTTGTGAAGGGTGCAATCAAACTGTGAGTACTGTAGTTTTGGGACTTAGAATAATTACGAAAAAAGTGAACCGACGGGGAACCTATGTTCGATTTCACATAGAAATTACGAACTGAAACACTTAGAAAAATATTATATTATAGTGTTGCAATCTCCATAATAAAACCTCATTATGGAACTTATAAAAATACAGGAAGACATTAGATCGCAGCTACAAAAAACAAAAATTAACTTCAAAAAGAGCCCTAAAGAAAGATTGTCAAAATCATATGTCGAAAACAGGATTGAGATTGTTAATAACAAATGGAATGAGTTTTCTAAAAATCATTACGAAATCTTAAAAAATGATGAATCTGCGGGTTCTATTTACTTTAAAAAGGACATACACAACGAAGTGGAAGAATTCTATTTGGATTTTAAATCGGAACTTGGTGAAATTTTAGACGGAATGAAAGGATTTTCAACAACATCAATATTTTTGGACGGTTCTTCTCGCTGCGCAATATTACGACGGAATCTGCAACGAGTCTCAAACAATTATTGGACAACACTACAGACATGATGCAGGGATTGAAGAATTTGGGCATCGACACTACGTCTTGGGATGCAATAGTTATCTATATTGTATCACAGAAATTAGATACAGAAACAAGAAAACAATGGGAATCTAAAATAATCGGTTATGTTTTAATTGTTTAGCCAATAACCATGGTGTAAAATATTGTCGAAGTACAACTTCTTGCCACATTTGTAAAAGACGACATCACTCATTACTTCATTCCAGTAGTGCGCAACCGAACTTGGAGCCTATAGCATCACATCAGGTATTACAAGATGACCAATTACCAGATATGATACAGGGAAGTTCACACATTTCAAAGGGTTTTGAACAAGTGTCGTTGTTACCAACAGCAATTGTGTATGTAAAGTCAAGCAATGGATTCATACCGCTGCGCGCTTTAATTGATCAAGGGTCTCATATTTCATTTATTACGCAAGCCGCAGTTCAGTTGCTAGGTCTTAAGTGTGAAGCAGTCAAGGGTAATTTTTCAGGATTGGGCGGTGAAATCAAGGTGGTTTCAAAGAATAAAACGAATATTATTCTTCATTCATTGAACAATCCAGACTGCAGCATCCAAGTAACAGCCTATGTTTTAAACAAATTAACAGGGTTATTACCTCCTCGGGATTTTTTACTAGAACAATGGTCTATTTTAGAAAAGATTAAGTTAGCCGATCCAGGATTCCATTCGCCTAACAAGATTGACATGTTGCTGGGTTCAGAAGTTTATGGTGAAATATTAAGGGAAGGTTTTCATAAATGTTCATCAGGATCGTTGCTGGCTCAAAATACAATATTTGGATGGATTTTAACGGGATCAAATAAAACACAGTCGCTTTCTGCAAATATAGTTAGCATGCACGTTGAAGCAGATGATTTTCTAAAGGCATTTTGGGAAATGGAAAACGAGCCGCAGATAAATCAAAGGTTGATGTCAGAAGAAGAGAAGCGCTGTGAAGAAATATACGCGTCAACAACTACACGTGACGAAACTGGACGTTACATTGTCAAATTACCTTTTAGAGATGAGCATCCGGTTTGTTTAGGTCAATCACGTGAAATAGCATTAAGGAGATTTCTAAGACTGGAACAACAATTAGTCAAGAACGAGCAGTTGAAAAATGAATTTAAACGGACATTTGATGAATATTTAGAGCTTAACCATATGCGACCGGTTAATAGCGAAGACAGAGAGATTGGAGTATACTTACCATACCACGCTGTTATCAGGGAGGATAGAACCACGACTAAGGTCCGTATTGTTTTTGATGCATCTTGTAAGGGCAGGAATGGTATATCACTGAACGATGACCTGATGGTGGGACCTACCTTGCAATCGGAACTTCGTCATATCATAATGCGTTGGAGAACGTACCGAATATGCCTCTCTGCAGATATCACAAAGATGTACAGACAAGTATGTGTTCAGGAAGATGATGCTGATTTTCAGCGCATTTTGTGGCGAAATACACCTGAAAAAGATATCATGGAATATAAAATGTTAAGAGTTACTTTTGGCACATCATCAGCACCATATTTGGCAATAAAAACGTTAATGCAATTAGCTACAGATGAAGGAAAAAATTATCCACTGGTGGCAGATAGAGTTAAAAGAGACTTTTACGTGGATGATTTTATGTCAGGGTGTGATAATGAAAAGGAAGCAATACAAATATATGATCAGTTAAATGATTTATTAAATAAAGGGGGTTTTGAACTTCAAAAATGGTTAAGCAATAGTGAAGCTGTAATGAATATCATTGAGAAGAAAAATAAAGATAAAAAAGGGTTAGAGGAAGAAAAAGGGATTGAGGAACAGAAAGCTAAAAGCAAAAATAAACTATTGGGACTTACCTGGAACCGAATTCAAGATGAATTTGAGTACGCAGTTAATTTGCCAGCTATGTCTGCACCTGTAACAAAAAGGATAGTAATATCTGATATATCTCGTTTATACGATCCTCTAGGATGGATAGCACCAAGCATAATAAGCGCTAAAATATTCATTCAAAAATTATGGTTATCAGGAATAAGTTGGGACGATGAATTGCCGCAAGGATTACTTGATGAGTGGGTTGCATATCGCGACAACTTTTCGCAACTTACCCATTTTAGACTGCCTCGATGGATATACTGTCAACATGACAATCAGCTTGTAGAACTCCATGGATTTTGTGATGCGTCCAATGTTGCCTATGGTGCTGTAGTGTACCTGAGAGTGATTGGTTGTGAAGGAAATATAAAGGTCAGTCTGATTTCGGCTAAGACAAGAGTGGCTCCCATTAAGCAAGTTTCGATACCTCGATTGGAATTATGTGGAGCAGTTTTACTAGCAAAACTCCTTGTTGAAGTTGGTACAATTTTAGATATTCCTAAACAGCATTGGCATGCGTGGACAGATTCTGAAGTAGTGTTGGCATGGTTGAGTGATCATCCTTGCAGATGGAAAACCTTTATTGGTAACAGAGTAGCAACAATTATATCACATTTAGATCGAAACCAGTGGTCATATGTTAAATCAGATTTTAATCCCGCAGACGCTGCTTCACGTGGAATAAAACCTTCAGATATTAGTGATCATCAGCTATGGATACGTGGGCCGAAATGGTTGAAAGATTCGGAAATCTTATATATAAACCCAAAGAATTTGAAGACGAACCTGGAAGAAAGGGTTAAATTCGTTAACGTCGCAGTTGAAGATGATAAGGATATATGGGATAAATTCTCATCGCTGACAAGGTTGCTGCGAGTGGTAGCATACTGTAAAAGATTCCTGAAAAGAGAAAGACACAAAATACCTAAACATACTTACCTTTTGAAAGATGAAATACATGAAGCATTAGAAATTATGATCAAGAAATGTCAGAACAAATATTTCAAGCAAGAAATACAAGATATTACTGATGGTAAAAATATAAAAACGAAATCCAAACTTACCTCTTTAAATCCTCATATAGATGAGGTCGGAAAGCTTCGTGTAGGAGGGCGGCTACAATTTGCTCAGGTGGAAGAGGATAGAAAGCATCCTATTATAATTCCTCATGATGCATATTTAGCGAAACTTATAGTGGCAGATGCACATTTGAAAACGTTGCACGGGGGTCCGCAACTTATGTTAAACTATGCACGTTCTAAGTATTGGATAATCGGAGCAAAAAACTTAGTTAAACTTCACTATCGTAAATGTGTTACATGCGCTCGCTATCGCGCGCCTAATAAAAATCCATTGATGGGACAGTTACCAGTGGAAAGAGTTTCAGCAACTAGAGCGTTTTCATTTAGTGGTGTAGATTATGCTGGACCTATCAACATTAGAGTATCAAAGGGTCGTGGCAATAAATCATATAAAGGCTACATATGTCTTTTTATTTGTATGTCGACCAGAGCAATCCATTTGGAAGCAGTCAGTGACCTAACGTCTCAAGGATTTCTTTCGGCATATAAACGATTTGTAGCAAGGCGAGGTCATTGCAGCAACTTATACAGTGACAACGGCTGTAACTTTGTGGGAGCGGCACGAGAGTTAAAGGATTTATTTAATGAAGAAAAGTCAAATTTTCTGGCGGAAATTTCAGATTGGTTAGCAACTAACGGAACTCAGTGGCATTTTATTCCACCTCATGCACCTAACTTTGGAGGTTTATGGGAGGCGGGGGTGAAATCTACTAAACATCACCTGAAAAGGATTATCGGAAATTCCACACTAACGTTTGAAGAAATGTCTACTTTATTGGCTCAGATTGAGGCTTGTTTAAATTCTAGACCAATATCATACATGGAAGATCAGGATGAAATATCACCTTTGACACCAGGTCACTTCCTTGTAGGGGAACCTTTGATTTTGCCTCCTGAACGTAATTATGAACAAACTACGCTCAGTTCTTTAAGAAGATGGCAACTGTGTCAACGTATGTTGCAACATTTTTGGAAACGATGGTCACAAGAATATCTTTCGGGATTGATGCATAGGCATAAGTGGAATCGCTTAACACCGGAACCAGAAGTTGGTGATGTTGTCTTGATTAAAGAACCAGATTTACCACCTGCCAGGTGGTTAATGGGCAAAATTGTAAAAAAACATTCTGGCGTCGACAATGTTACTAGAGTAGTTACTTTACGATATAAGAACTCATTTATAAAGAGGCCTGTATCAAAAATTTGTGTTTTACCTACTAGCGAGTAGCGATACTTAAGTTTTGTTTTGGTTTGTTTTAAGATATACAACAATGGATATTTAATATGTTGTGTAGCACGTGTGTTTGTTTATTACTTTTAGTTTTAGTTATGGATACAATATGTTTAGTTTAGCGATTTTTATATTAGTTTAAGGACTGTTGTCCTTAGTGGGCGGGAATGTTAAGGCTTTTATAATAATATTACAGGTTTTAGTACGCCATCGCTCGATAGATGGCGTTGTGCAATTTAAATTCGCGCTATGGTTTCGTTACCGGGAAAAGTATATGTAGTTTAGAATATTATTATTAAATTGTCATCTTAGAAGTATCTGGTGTATTCTTAGTAGATAGTGGCTCCACCACACTAGTGGATATCCCTAAGGTGGATTTTGGGAACACACTCAAATATTTGTTTAACCCAATACAAACAAACCAGATTCTCCAACAGCTGAAAAAGTCAATGTTTAAAAAACCCAAACAAAATAAAAGCAAATTAGAATTGACATCGTCCCTAACATTGACCTCTGAATACAATTTATTCATGAAACATCAGCGTGCAGCCGTGTAACCTTTACCAACAAAAACACGAAAATATACGAAGCAAAACCGAGTGATTCCGAAGCTCCGCCATTTTTAACTTTTATACCAACAACGTTGCAATTTTAACCGAGAACGAAGGGGACTTTCAGCGTCACATCGGTACTCTCTTTGAAAACGGTACGACTTTTTTTACCTACAAGTACTTTTCCGCTCTTTTTCAGAATCTAATTAGGTACCTATAGAAAAAAAAAATCTGCTAATTTTTTGGTTTATGTTTTAAATCTCAATTTCATGGTGAAGCAAATCGTAGAGCTTTATGTAAAAATAAATGAGTTTTCAAATTAATTTGCCATTAAGATGCTGATAAGACCCAAATTATTCAAATAGGTTTATTCCAAACATTATGCTAGCTAAATGAAGACTAAATAAAATAAGAAAAAATATATGTTAATACTAGCGGGCCTGGCAGACGTTGTCCTGCCCTTAAAATAAAAAAGTCCTATAACTCGACTGCAACGCCACCTACCGGGTCCAATTGTGAATCTAAACCATTCTCGAATCCACTGGAACACACACACAAAATTTCATCAAAATTGGTCCAGCCATTTAGGAGGAGTTCACTTTCATACACACGTACAGAAGATTTTTATATATAAGATTGAACACATATTTGAGAACTCTGTTGTTTTCAAAATACTTATTTAAAATTACTCAATACAAAAACACTTAATGTAACCTTTTAACATGACCTTTAAGCCAAAATACTAATATTTCAGATATAAATTTGTTATGTTATGTAACTTATGTAACAGAAGCGTATTATACTGAAATGGGGAACTAGGTTGTTTTAATTTTTTTTATTAGAATTTAATTTAAAGTACATCGATTATTCTTTAATATTTATTAATTATGAGCGTTGTGTCATTCCTTCTTTTCTATACAATCAAACAGTAACCGCGCTACAGCTGTTGTCATCGTCTTAAATTGGTTAACCAGAATTTTCTTTTTTTTTTCAATGAGTTCTCAAGTTGCCAGATTCATGATGGTTTCTTCGAGCAAAGACTAAACTTTGATATATTGCAATTTTGATGTTTTAAATGTCAGATACTTATTGGATAATATTAAGGTGTCCCTCTCACAAAAGTAAAGTTGAATACAACGTGAGAGTAGTAGTTTTCAATTACATGGATAAAATATTAAAAGCGGTAATGTATATAAAATAAGTATGAGGGTTGTAGCAGATCTACTATGTTTTATGAAATAAAAAGCTAAGTAGACTTGTACAGACGCCAGCACATCAAGCTACTACAATCTGTCACATTTCTTTAATCGATTTTCAACTTTATGGTTAAAGAATAAGGTTCAAGATTGATTGGGAAAATGTGACAGTTTCGGGTAGGTTGACCTGCTGGCGTCTGTACATAAAATTTAATAGCTCTCAAAAATGTAATGGATATAAAAACACGGAAATAGAAAACACTAACCTAAACGCACTATGTTAGCGGCAGAGACTCCTAGGCTCCACAGCCTGGCCGGCAAACAGGATCGGCCGAAGATAGACTGCCGCGGTCGGCTCCTAGCTTTGGGACGGAGGTCCCCAGGCGGTCCTATCAGTAGGACCCGCCCTGGGAGCAGCAGACACGCGACAGCTCGATGGCTCGACTTAGAACTGTTACCGACTCTCGGTTGTGGACTGTCGACTTTTACGTTATCAAGACCGTGTTGCATTCGAAACCGAAATCTAGACTGACTCATCATTTGTCAGATTGCCTTCAAGTCGGCTATTCCGAAATTCATATTATTTTCTAAATATGATTTCTCTTCTGGAACTCCAATATCGCCATAAAGAGGGGTATTTTAGAACCGGCCAGGTCTAAGTGTAGTCTGCCAGTTATATTTTTATATTATAGGTGCGTAAAGGTTTTTTAAGAACACCAGATACATTAGCAGGTATTCAGCCGTTTAGTACAAAAATACATCAAACGAACACTTATTAAACGACAACAAATATCTGTAAGAAGAATTTAAGTGCCAAAAACGAATTAAAAAGAATTACTGACAATTGTCAATGTTGACAACTGTCATTACAAATCGTAAACACATCAATTATTATTTTTCAGGGCCCCTTATTCACAATCATTCGATTCGATTCCGTACCGAATCGAAAGTCAAAAGATATCGAAGATGTCCTTCAAACGCAATTCACAAATCCGAAACCGAATAATTTTGACAGTTCAACGAACATACGAAGACTGAACACGGAATGACATTGTCGAATACGGTTCCTTACCGACACGGAAACGTATCGAATGGTTGTGAATAAGGGGCCAGGTCTTTCTAAAGAAACGATACATATTTATAAATATTTAATTAGAAAACACACAGTCTTTATCAAGCTATGGAGACCAAAGGTAAGTAATTATCATTACAAGATTCCAGGAATCCTATGAAAACAAATATTATAAAATAGAAACAGGAATTGAGAAGAATGATTGGATGCATAAAAAAAGTAAGTATAGCATATACTATAGGGTATCGTGTTGTTTGTTCATTTTGTTAGTATCGTACAGTTGTTCCGGTTCGGTTCCCTGAACGCCTGTTTTCTCTAACTGGAAAAACTTTGACAGATGGGCGTAATACTAATAGGCTAAAGAAAGGTGCGTCTGTCTAAATCGGAATTTGGAATCTGTAACGTAAAACATGTTTTATGCTTTTCAAAAATAGTAATTCGGAGATACTCACTGAATGACTTATATTACAGCTTTCTGTGAAAGTAGTTGATATGTATTTCTTTTAGTTTCTGAGTATTTGAGGGATTAGATGCCACGTCCGTGGTACACTTTGCATTAGATGCAAACCGATGGTGCAGGACCGATTCGTTTCTTATTTTTTATTTTGTAATAATATTAAACCTTGTTTTTATTTGTGTGTTTCGTCCTGTGCGGGCTAATAAATGCTTTTTCTTTCTTTCTTTCTTTCTTTAGATATGGTATACTATGGTAAAATAAATAATTTGGCATGCATACCGTGCATTCCATTATTTTCATAAAATTACCATACGATCTTTCGAGATCAAATGAGGTCGATTCAATGCAATACGATTAATATTGTGAATCGATTCACGAGGTAACGATCCATTACGGAAATCGGGCATCCCTACCTCAAGACGTCTGCCAAGCGGGTTTAGTCCCATCTCGGCACCCATGAATGAGAATGGGAATGTTTCGTGGGCACGATATAGTAATTCATGGATGTGTCATGGGAAAGTGCCGAGATGGGACTAAACCGCCAAGCGTGGGTATAGTGGCCTTTGTTCGGTGAAATCATCATCATCAGATGATGATTTTAAAACATTCAACGCACATTTGGTTCAAACAACAGCTGCACTAATCACTACATATTAAAAATTAAAGGCCATCGCCACACTGAGTTTGTGTTCTTTCAAGCTAATCTCAAAAACTACTAAACAGATTTTCATATGATTTTCACTAGTATAAAAAAGAATTATCTAGCAAGGTATAGGTGGCACGCGAAGCCGGCGCGGTTCAATAGTATTCAATACGTTATTATACTGTACTTCGCATACTTAGATATAATTCTGCCATCATAATAGAAAACACAGTGACTTCATTATGTTGACACTTATTCCAGTCCCTTAAGGTGTGTCCAAACACGGCGCGGCAAACGTGCGCAGCACGCCGCGCGCTTCTTGCCGCGCTATGATTGGACGACAGGCGCGCGCGGACGTCGCGAACTAGCTGCCGCGCGCGAACGGTGTTACCGTTCGTTCGTCGGTGATTGTGTGTGGACGTATTTTAACTCTAGATAGCTAACCTCCGTCGAATCGACGGGTAGCGCAAAGAAATAACGCTGTCACTTTTTAAACACTTGTCTGAACGACTTGGCTCTTTTAGCCAACTTGCATGCATCAATCAGGTAAGTATCACAGTTTTTGAGGTACGTAACCTTTGCCCGTCGTTTCGACGGATGGTTAGCTTTACCGTTAGTTTTTAATTTGACTGTGCATTTATATTTTTAGCGTGAGTCGTGTTTCTTTTTAGATTGTAACCATGTCTTTACTGAATGAAGATAGCATATTAAACCTGCTAAGCCAAGAGCTTAGTGACGATGTTGTTGATGATAGTTCTGCCAGTGCGACCAAAGATTTTGTGGTGGAAGATGACGTCTAAAGTGATGACAATTATGAATCATTGGATGCCGATGAAAGACATTTAAGTCCAGCACATGACGTACCATTAACCATGGAATGAGTTATGTCAAGTAACTCAGATGCTGCCCCTCCAGAAACCTCACAAAACAGTATCAAACAACTGCCTCAAGAAAACACACAAGCGATGTAAAAATCGGTACATTTGTTCTACGAGTAAAGTGAACCTTTCAACTAGAACCTTGGCGAGAAACATCGTGCGTACTTCAAGGGGACCTGGCCATTCATGTAGACGATTAACAGATGAACTATCTTGCTTTGATATGTTCATTACAAATAAAATTTACGAGGAGATTATCAAATCACCAGTCAAGACCAGCAGTCATCACGCCAAGCTTCTCTTGATGTAGAAAAGTCATCAACTTCTTGAAGAGGAGAAAAACGGAAAAGTTAGACGTGTGGAATGTGCAACCACAAGAAAAAGCGCATGACTAAAAAAAATTGCACAAAATGAAAGGTAGCGATAAGCTAGCTATCTAGGGTTAATATAATTTATGGCTCCTATAGTGCATTGTGGAACACCGGCCGCTTTCATTGTGGTCTGGAAGGAATAAATAGCGCTCGCGGCGTGTCTCGGATATGCCGCGCAGTTATGCCGCGCAAACATTTCTGGATACGTCTAAAATAGTCGCGCGGCAAATTTGTATCCTGCGAATGCCGCGCGTAGCTGCCGCGCTATGTTTGGTCACACCTGAATCACGGGACATAGCGCAACATTGAAAAGTTTTCGGTTTGTCTGTAAAATCTTCTTAAATATAAAAATCTTCTGTGCGTGTGTATGAAAGTGAACTTCTCCTCAACAGCTGGACCGATTTTGATGTTTTTTTTTTGTGTATGTTCCAGTGGATTCGAGAATGGTTTAGTTTCACAATTGGACCCGGTAGGTGGCGCTGCAGTCGAGTTGTAGGACTTTTTTATTTAAAGAGCAGGACAACGTCTGCCAGTGGCGCTAGTATTCTATATAATGTATGTATTTAAATGTATTTATGTATGTATATCAGCTGTCTGACACCCATAGTACAGGGTCTCCCTAGTTTGGGGTCAGATAGCCGTGTGTGAAATGTCCCCACATACTTAAAAAAAATAAAAAAATGTATCGTCATGGAGATACGATCATTTAAAAACATTATCTGTCTAGCCTTTTCCCAACAATGTTGAGGTTGGTTTCCAGTATGACCGGATACAGCTGAATACCAGTGTATAACCGAATGCAACTGAATACCTCCACAAACCAGTAACTGGGTAGCATGATACCCCTTGGTAAGACTGGTTGGCAGATATTTTGGCTTCTGAATGCCCATAACGACTGTCAAGGATCTACGAACGTCAGGCAGGACCAACGGTTTCACGGACTTTCCGAGCCACAAACCGACCGCAGCAAGCGTAGCTTTCCAATAATCAATCAATCCGTACGTACTATCGCGGACTTTCCCGCCTGCTCAATTAAATAAAAATTCCCTTGGCACCTGCGAAGTCTACGGTGCGGGGTAGAGAGCGCTTCCATCTTTTGAGTGCAAGCAAAAATGAACTTAGTGGTGGTCATGCGGGTGTGACCACGATAGTACCTATGACTTTTACTTAGCTACAAGCTCCTGTAATCTTTACCTTCTTTACACAGTATAAAATAAAGTCGCTCCCGCTGTTTGTACGCTAAGATCTTTAAACTGCGCAACGGATTTTAATGCAGTTTTCATCAATAGATAGAGTGATTCAAGAGGAAGGTTTATACGTATAGCTTATGTACAGACGCCATCACATCCAGCCATACTTAACTGTCAAATTTTCCAATTAAATATGAACCTTATGATTTTGTAATAAAGTTGAAAATCTATCAAAGAAATTTGACAGATTGTAGTAGCTTGATGTGCTGGCCTCTGTACATTGCACTTGTGCGAAGGTGGAGCAGGCCACTAGTATAACTATCTAACTATCATCGTTGCATTTTATTGGACCTTTTTTAACTAAGCTCAGAAGTCTTTTTATTTCATTTACGCATTTATCAGAACAATGGTAATTAAGCTTAAACCGATTAACTTGTTCTTTAATTAGCACATCAAGCCATACTTAACTGTCAAATTTTCCCAATTAAATATGAACCTTATGATTTTGTAATAAAGTTGAAAATCTATCAAAGAAATTTGACAGATTGTAGTAGCTTGATGTGCTGGCCTCTGTACATTGCACTTGTGCGAAGGTGGAGCAGGCCACTGCACTATCATAGCTACTAGTATAACTATCAATTATATCATCGCTGCATTTTAATGGACCTTTTTGAACTAAGCTCAGAAGTCTTTTTATTTCATTCACGCATTTATCAGAACATGGTAATTTGAGCTTAAACCGATTAATTCGTTCCTCCATTTTTCTGCCTTTTAATTTTGTAAAGAATTTTTCTGTTTTCATAAAGACCTTTTTTTGGACGAGGCATATTTTGCAACAGCTTGTAATAATAAATTGGATTTTTTAATACGAATTAAGGAATCAAGAAGGATTTTTGTGTAAGGAATTGTAAGATTTAAATAACAACTTTATATGGAAATAATAACGTGTTACATAGATCTTATTTAGATGAAGCAACCAATTTACAGCTTAAGGCAAAAGCATACTAGGTACTTTCAGCCGTGGCAATCGATGATATTGATACATCAAACTTTAATACATTTCCAGAATTATTTTAAAACCTAATAATTATGAAGTATCACAATTTAATGACCATGACATTCTTGTGGGCAATATACACCCCTTTTAACCTCTATTAAAACCTTCAGGCTATTATATTTTAAAGACCTTATAATTATGTCCCTTTTCTGGTCATTGTTTAATAATATTATTGCCTTCGGTAACCGTGTGACGCAGGTAATATAAGGCCTTTAATATTATCATTAAATTCAGCGGACGAGGGGGAGTGAAGGCAAATAAACGTTCGACACGAGTCTGTTCCAAACAATAGACTATCGTTCTTCGCTCAATTTCGTCTTAACTCAACGAAAATTAATTATTACCGTCTATTAAATCTTGAAGTTTTAGTTATTCAAATGGGGTATTGAACTCAGTCGTAGATATCTACATTTCCAGATGTATTTTCAAGACCTGAGGCTATATTGTGTTAAAATCGCTAGGGTGGCCCGAAAAAATCAAATATTCCTACGTTTTTTTGAAGTTTTCAGTTCAGTATGTAGTTGTATGACAAAAATACTTAGACGAGGCAGTAATAAATATGAATTTAGATAATTAAAATCATCAAAATGACTCTCCAAGTTAGAATAATTCGTCAGTTTGCCTTTTTTAATTTTTCCAGTGCGAAAAAAAGAGACTGTGGTAAACATGACAGATTTATAAAACGTTAATCAGTCAAGTAGGTATTCACCATGGTATCCGTCAACCAAAACCCACATTACTATTCTAAACTCTTCTTAATTATTCTTCTTATTCTTCTTCTACCATAACTATTTCTACCGCAAAGTAGCGGTACTGCGTTCCGGTTTGAATGGGCTTTTTATATGGTGGTATATGGTATGGAGTGTTTTTTTTTTAAATCGTTGCCCAACACTAGGAATTACTTCTGTGTTGTGGGTGCGTTTACAAACATATTAACTCACATACACAAACAGCCAGACCCGGATCACCTATCTGTAGGCCATACAAATATTTGTTCCGTGCGGGAATCGAACCCACGACACGCACCGCAGCAGTCGGTCGCTCACCACTTTTTTTTTTTTTGTTTCGGTGTGGAAAATCCTCATGGATGTCCTCCGCCCTGGGGTGGGCGGAGGGGTCTGTCAGACTCTTACTGACTAAAAACCACCCCGGTGTTCCATCTCACACCTACGTCGGGGTTCGCGGGAACTGGAGATACTTCCGCAACGTCGCCCAACCACTGCGCCAACCATGTCCACATGAGACATTTCAGCTATTATTCAAGGATTGCAACGCTTCTACATTGCCTAAAGCATTGCAGATCTCACGTAGTGGTGGCCACATAGCATCAGACGGGAGTCGTCTTGATCACACGAAAAAAAAAATACACACAAAATGTGTTTGACGAAAATATTTTTCCATAAGTTTCACAGAGCTTTTATTGACGATTGGCAGTGTTGAGTGTGTGTTTTCTTCATATTTATGTTCATACTATTCCGAGGTTCTAAACAACAGCGGGGCTTTACGGCTCTACGACGTAGAGGGCTCTACGACCGTAGCGAAAATCTTCGTTTTCTCTACCTGCACGCGTAGCATGACCACGATATGTCTACGGAAGAATAGACATACTGACAGCAAGAATAGACAAACTGTACTGACTTGTCTATTCTTGCTGTCAGTATGTCTGTTCTTCCGTAGACATAGCGTGGTCATGCTACGCGTGCTGAAGAAAACTTGAGTCTAGTTATCTCTTCCAAAAGATAATTTCGTATGGAGAAGAATGGGATACGTGAATACGATCTACCTTGCATATAAACCACTTTATAATAGTATGTGCAAAGTATTACAAATTAAGAAATTACAACTAAGTTATGTTCATAAATACAAATAGTTCACATCCGCGATCGGTCCGAGGACGGGTGAATTTAATATCGAGAGCCCTCCGTGGCTTAGTAAGCACATCTGCTGCGTCTACGCGTCGCTGTTGGTCCCGGCCGTCATTGCTAGATCTTTGACAATCGTTATGGGCTGTCAGAAGCCAGAAAAAGGTTGTGGAAGGCAGACAGGTCGCTCCATGTAAAACACTGGTATTCAGCTGCATCTGGTTACACTGGAAGCCTCGAAGAATTGGCTAGGCTATGATAATGACTAAACATTTACTTATTATTTACAACTGGGTAAACTATAGCTATACTCCATTTACAATATCTATACTAATATTATAAAGCTGAAGAGTTTGTTTGTATGTTTGGTTGAACGCGCTAAGCTCAGGATCTACTGGTTCGAATTGAAAAATTATTTTTGTGTTGGATAGTCCATTTATCGAGGAAGGCTAAGGCCCATGCGAAGCTGGACTGGGTTGCTAGTTATTAATAAGATTAGACATATACACAAACCTTTTTTACAGTACGTTCAACCGATTTTGACTTATATTGCGTTTATGATTTGACTTATTTTGACTTATATGCCATTTGTCATGCGCCAAATGGCAGCTGCAGTAAACAGTTGTTATTATAATCACTTTTTTGCCTCTAATGTCATCTTTAAGCCTACGGAATAGAAGTCAAAATCGGTTGAAGGGAATATAAAAAAGGTTTGTTTTAAAGTCTAATCTCATTGTAAATGAAGTATAGATGGCGCGTGATTAATTTGTCTATAAATACAACACTACAAGTTACCCATTAATTTGTAATTAATCACTGTTCTTGAACGTTTTCGTCAAGAATATCTTAAAATACTGCCATTTTAAAGACTTAATTCATCTTGAAGAGTTTCATTTTGTAACAAAGGGAACAAGATTATCTCGAAAACTAATTGTATTTATAGCTTGACCGTTTAACCGAGATCGTTCCTGAGTTGTCTGAGCGGTGCGGGAGGGGATACAGTTTTCACAAGTTAAGGCGCTAACAAGCGACTTTTACAGACTTTAAACTGACAATCACGTTAAAATGTGTACTGTAAATGATTTGAAAATAATATATGTTAAACTAGCACATTCTCGTCGTTTCTAGCGACGACACGGTTGGCGCAGTGGCTGAGCGATCGACTGCTGCGCAGCGTGTTGCGGGTTCGATTCCCGCCCAGGGTAAACATTGGTGTGATGAGCACTAGTGTTTGCTTTGTGTCTGGGTGTTGTTTAACTATATATGTATGTATTTACAAAAAAAAAAAGTATTTGTGTATGTATATCAGCTGTCTGACACCCATAGTACAGGGTCTCCCTAGTTTGGGGTCAGATGGCCGTGTGTAAAAATGTCCCCACATATTACATATTACATTACATATTCTGTACGCAAAATACGCGCTGAGTCGTGGAGTTGCGGACACCGGCCCGTCATACTACTACTACTACTACATTACATATTACATTCTCTTAATCATTTAGTATGTGAATATATTTGATTAAGTTCATATTAAATAGTTTAATTAACTCGTGAATTTGTGTCTGACGCGGACATAACATTGATCACACAAAATCTACCAGGTATATTTAAACGAAACTTTCACTATCTTACAGCAATTTTTTTATCTATCTTTTAGCATACGCCTTTTTTAAAATTAAATAATACTATCTTTTATTTAGTTTTTTCGACTAAACTTTGAGAGCTTTGGACGTAGCGTTTATGATTCTATGGTCGCTCAAGGTCGCCGGCGTATATGGTCGCCATAACGTACTATCGTGGTCACACCCGCCTGACCACCACTAAGTTCATTTTTGCTTGCACTCAAAAGATGGAAGCGCTCTCTAGCCTGCCCCGTTGACTTTGCAGGCGCCACGGAATAATAAAAATAAGGGGAAGTGCCACGCAGCCATCTAACGTGTGGCACAATTATGTGGAAATGATCAACATTGGTCCAGTTGAGATCAACTACTTGCAGCGACGTGACATATCGCACAATGTCGCACGTAAGGCAAAAAAATACAACCCTGCCTTATTGTGCAATTTTTACATGCAAAAATGATAGCAGGGCAAAGAATGTTTCTTGCTGAGGTATATCGTATTACCAAAAAGTATAAAACTTTCATAAATTTCAATATAATCGATTTTTATTGACAATACCATATTTTTACTTTGATGCGAACTAAAAACTACCTTATGTCCATTCATTAAAGTCTAAATTAGCTAGCTCGCTGTCTTGACTGTAATCGTTTTACGTGGCATAAATTCTAGAAACTTCGACGCTACTCGTTTAGGGATGCGACACATTAATGCAAATAGTTCGTGTCGATAAAACAATAACATGTAGGTATGTTTAGTACCAAACTTTTTTTTAATAAATAAAGGTACGAGTTTGAAAGAATGAGTTTTAAAAACCTGATACCTATATTCTGGCAAATAGTCATTCATTCGCGGTTAGACGTAGGCCTATAAATATTCTATTATATACTTACATGTAGGTATATATGTAGTTTATCTTCACAAAAATTCAGATGTCAATTATGTTTATAAAAGACTGTCAAGTACCTATTTAAAAAAGATATTGTCATGTCTAAAATAATGCGTCATTTCATTGGGACGTCAATCAATTTTCTACATACAATCATATTACGGACTCATATTATCACAGAAAAATATGTCAATATACGCATACATAATTAATTATTCCTTTTTTTTATCCATTACGTACATTTAAAAGATCAATTTAAACACTGTAGATAATTACATTTCTTACATTGTACAAATTATCGACAACTTGACCACATCTCTCAGTGAATAGAAAAATAAATAACAGTTGCATGCGAAAATGACATCTATTTATAGTAACAATAGATGTCATGTTAAGTAATTTGGTAACAGCGCTCTCTAGCGTCGAATAGCTGAACTCGTTAGACATTCCTCGAATTGGATTGATAGATGGAAAAAATCTCTTTAGTGATTTTGACATGTAAAATAATAGCAACGTTCGTCAGTTGTGATACGGTTTAATTTCAAACAACAATAAATAAGCTTTTCGCCAAAGTTGCGTTTCTAATTTGTAGCCAATTATATCATCGTTTTCTGTGTATTGCAAGTACATTTTAATTTGCAAATGTGTGAGTTTGGCGACACTGGATCCAGTATTAAGTAAGACTAAGGCACTTCCTCTTGTTTTTATTATTCCGTGGCAGGCGCCAAGGGATTTTTTTTTTAACTGAGCTGGCGGGAAAGTCCGCGATGGTACAAGTGAGCTCTCGTGTCATGTCACCACATCCCTCCCGCACCGCGCAGTTACCTCAGGAATGGTCTCAGTTAAGGTGAAAGCGCTACGGTAGCCCGAAATTCAAATATTCTTACGTTTTTTGCAGCCCAGTATCTAGTTGAATGGTAATAATAAAAATATTCGGGAGGGTAACAAATATTTATTTACAGAATTATAATAATTAAAATTATCAACATAAAAGTGTAATGATTTGTTAAGGGCGCGTATTCGATTTAGCGCAACTCAAAATCTAAACGATTGCTAGAACGGCGTAGCAGCATTGACACACACTAGTACAATACAATGGTCTGTTTGTGTGCATCAGAAAAAAAAATATGCACGAAATAATTGAAATTGATCGGCAAACGACAGCGCGCCATGTTTTACAGTGCTTTTTAAAATAATTGTCTAAAATAAATGAGCTCGTATAGCGGACTGAAAAATATTCTGTATTTAACATTTACTTTCATAAAATAAATATATCAGTTATGTTTTTATTCAAATACTGGTGAAAAAAATTTTTCAAAGTGAACCGATTTTCTACTTTTTCAACATTGTTTTTTAATACATAATAGTAATATTTTCGTAATTTTGGCTCTGTTACTGTCTTTGTGTCTGTGTGTGTGTGTGTGTGTTTGTTGGAAAAACGCATAAAACCAAATATTTTGGCATATTGTAATGGTTGTATTCGTCCTGAAAGTTAACTCTGACGTCTATTTTCGTAAACCGATGTGAAAGAATTGTCTTCGCTTTAAAAAAACATAATTAAAAATTATACTTTTACTCTGTAGCTGTCTAAATAAAGACTTAATCTTTCTAAAACTGTAAATTGTCTTTAAATAATCTGCTCACATAATTACGATATTGCTCTGGGCAAAACGCAAAAACATGAAGTTTTCGTAACGAATCGAATACGCGCTCTTAAATATTTAATAAAAAATATTCATATTTTTAGCATAAATAGTTGTTAACTCATTAATAATAAGATTAATAAGTAGTTAATAGACTTTACTTGTTGAGAGCGTCAGCAGCGACAAGCCGGTAGAAATAGGAACTATCGTTATCGGTGGCCTCGGTGAGGGGCGAAGTGGCTTGGCGACTGCTGGCATTCTCTCGCGCATTCTCGATTGAGCCTTCAAGCGAATAGCATTAACTTGTTTAAGGAGAAAGACTGTAGAAATTGTGAGAAATATAAATATAAATTCTATCCAAGTATTTAACTTATAAAAAAAGTAAACTCTAAAAGTTAGTAAATATGAAAATATTTTATTCCCAGGTACAAGACTAAATACAAATTTAGTCGAATCCGTCCTTAGTGTGGGTTTCGTAACAGTCCTTCAGAGTTTTTTTTATAAGCACTACTAATTAATACCTACCCGTGGGTGTCGTAGAAGGCGACAGAGGGATATTGATCAGAGGATGGGCAGCAGCAT
Organism: Charanyca ferruginea; assembly: GCA_947361185.1. NCBI lineage: Eukaryota > Metazoa > Arthropoda > Insecta > Lepidoptera > Noctuidae > Charanyca > Charanyca ferruginea. The sequence continues at coordinate 29,634,655 of OX376057.1, forward strand.
CTTTCTGAGTACCATAATAACACCTACTGCAATCGCCAACATGCAGTGGCCAAGCATAGCTATAACGTCTGAATCCCCCTTCGGGGCGACCTATGCCCAGCAGTAGGTGTCTAAAGGTTGACATGATGACTCCTAACTAATATTATTTACCAAAATTGTGTGTTCTAATTCTTTTTATTATAGAAAATTGAAAATCACGAAAGAATGTATTAAAATTCAACAAGGTCCATTGAACAAGGTCCATTGAACAAGGCCACAAGTAACTCCGCTGACCGCTCCAATTTATTTTAGTCTACTGCATTATTGATCGATCGGTAAAAGGTCGGTCCTCTGATCAATCACATCGGGTAGCGGTAAATATACCTACCTTCAATGTGTTGAGAGGTTGAATTTACTTTATGGTGAATAAATCTAGCGAATTTTCAAGATAGTGAAAATCAACAGTGTTTTTCTGTAAAAATCCTTGGTGAATTTTGAGTGATACGTAGAGTGATTTGTCAATCCCTATCATTAGGGGAGATGACCATTTTAACTTTCTTTTCTTCACCACTAGGAACTCAACCAAAAAGTCAAATGAAAATACAGCTAAACATTTATTTATTTTATTGACTGAAACTAAACTTACAATGTATATTATCATTACTAACTATAACACATCCGGTTGCCCGGTTCAGTGATCAACGTGTCTTTTGACACTTAAGCCTCTACCAGATTTTCCATTTTTTTTTCTTTCTTTGGCTTTCCTTGACCGACAGCTCTCCACATTTCTTATGTCACTGTCCATCCCATTTTTGTCTGTTACATACACATACACAAATATACATGCATGTCTGTTTGTTATGTCAAAATAACAGCTTTTCATTAAATACACAAGCCGAAGCTGCGGTGGTGAGCATTAAAACTGCCTGCTCCTCCGCTCGCGGGCCGCCCCACACCTCCGCGCCTACGCGGGCTTAAATTACACTCTAGGGGTAGGGCAGACAAGACTGCGTGAAGTCGGTTTTGCAGCGATTCGTTTCTGTCACTAAAATTTTGTAGCCTATTGATTTTTTATGACACTATTTTATTTTATATTGATAATGCTACATTTGTATTTAATGAAAAGCTGTTATTTTGACATAACAAACAGACATTGCATGTATATTTGTGTATGTGTATGTACCTTGTAAACATTAATAATGATTAATGTTTACAAGGTACTTAAAGCAAAAAATATTTTTTATTTAATGTTGTGTGTTGATCTGTGTATTTGTGTTTTTGTTACGGCTAACTTCCGAAATCGCTGGTCCCAGACAGACAGCTAGCTGATGTTATAAAGAGTAACATAGGCTTCTTTTTTTTTAGAAAAAATCACGAAAAATGTAAATACCACGCGAATCTCCGGAGTTTTAACATTTTTCGTAAATTTTCCAGAAGGAAAACGAAAAAAAAAATTTTTTAATTCGACGAAATCACGGACTCCAGCTGGTTTAAAATATAATAAGGTCTCTTTTTCTTTATCTGTATACTTACGAAGATACCTAAATATAGATTTTGAAATAGAAAATGGTATTCTTGTTTTGTCAACACAGGTCTATCCTAATTTTATTTAACGATAGTTCTAAAATATAACTGACTTATGTTTGCTACATAACTATTATGTACTTGCCGCTTCGATCCAGACATTAACGAGATCCCTGGTGGATTACCAGTAACAGCAACGAACGAGCTGAGCTGTCACGATGATAAACACGCTCCTCATGGACTAGCTCCAGATATACTCGTAGGATTAGCGTGTTTCTCTACACTAATTTAGATATGTAGGTACGTAATCCTTGTTTATTTTTCTAAATTAAGGGTTTTTTTTACAATACAATGTAATGTAATGTGGCGGTGGCTTCGTGTTTGTTGTTTTGTATTGCCACCGACTTCCGAAAGTAAAGTAATGTGTGTTCTGTGCTAAAGTTATTTATCACTTTTTAATTTTTGAAGGAAGTTTTCGTTTTTTTTTGAAAAAACTTTTTATTTTTCGTTTTTTAGTGTTGCCTTAACATCCAAATCCATTAAGAAACGGCAACACACTTAAAAGAGATTGTAAGTCCTCCAGTGATTGAAGAAACTAAAACGTCGTCTAAGTAAGTTTTTTGGGAATTTGTTGATTTTCTCAAAAAGAGCTGTACCAATTTTGATAAAATTTATATGGGACCTTTTCGTAATAAAATTCCCCTTTTTTTTATATATATTATATGACAGAGTTATGCCCGAACATACATAAACAAAAAAAAAATTAAAAAAATATAAACATTCGAATTGATAACCTCCTCCTTTTTGAAGTCGGTTAAAAAGTTGTTGATTATATTATTCTTTCATCTTTTATTTATTTTTTATTCACACTAGGTATCCTTTATCGTGGGTGCGTTTACAGATATGTAAACTCACATACACAAACAGCCGAGCCCAGAGCAACTACCTGTAGATCTTACAAATATTTGTTCCGTCCGGGGATCGAACCTCGCTCAGTCACTGCGCCAACTGTGTCGTCACCTACACGAGATATACCTACACTATTATATGCAGGATGCTGTGTTAACAGGAACGAATGATCTGTCGCTATGATAAACAGGCTTCCTCGTGAACTCAACTCTAGAAATGGGAATACCATGTTGCATTTAACTGATTTACGACTACTTGTAGGTTATAATCAGTAATGTCGTGACAGTCACGAGCATAAATATGTATACAGATTGCAAAATTCAAAAGCAATTTTCTCGTTACATAACTATTTCAACTTACAGATAAAACCTATTTTATAGTAGTTTGTGATCAAAAATATCCTATTCGTAACCTCATAACGTTTCAATCTATAGTTTAGGAGAAAATTAGTTTAGAATGAGACCAACAGTTTACATGTTTTTACTCGTGACTGAACATTACTTAAATCGGTTTGCAGGGCACACCAACATAGATGTTGGTGTGCGTAAAATCAACGGGTGTATTACTTCACTTATTTATTATTGTTTAGTTCACAATAACCCGTTGTCCACTTCCATGTTTCTTGATAAAAAGTGTAAGAAAAAATCGCTTTTGAATTTTGTGTAATTTATTTTTTTACTTAATACTAGCGGGCCCAGCAGGCGTTGTCCTGCAACCCGACTGCAGCACCATCTACCGGGTCCAATTGTGAATCTAAACCATTCTCCACTGAAACACACACAGAAATTTTTATTTAAATTGGTCCAGCCGTTTAGGAGGAGTTCACTTTCATACACACGCACAGAAGATTTTTAATATATAAGATAATATATCATCATCTACCTAGCCTTTTCCCAACTATATCTGGATCGGCTTCCACTCTAACCGAATGCAGCTGAATAGCCGCATCATCACTTAAGATCAGGTGAGTTGCGGTAAAACGCAAGCCTATAACAATATAAAAAAAAAAAAAGAATACAAGTATTTTACATGGAGCTAGTGCCTATTTAACCTCCACAACCCAGTAACTGGGTACCACAATACTCCTTGGTAAGACTGGTTGTCAGATTTTCTAGATTCGGACCACATAGAACGACTGTCAAAGATCTATGAATGAGAGCCGGGACCAACGGCTTTACGTGCTTTCCGAGGCACGACGGGGTTTCGGTATAAAAATGGATTGTCACCCAACCTACGACCCACGGGCTTTTACTTAGCTACGAGCCCACCTGGTAAATGAATAAAATAATAATAATAATAACTACGTTTAATATGTTCAAAAGAGTTATACACAAACAATTTTGGGTTTGCAGTCTTCATTTAAGCAATTAATTCCTGTATTAAAAGACTCCGCTCCTTCACAACAGTAGGTACTTACTTAAAACACAATGAAAAACGGTACATAGGTGTAGTAAAACGAAATGTAATATATAATTATGTGAACGTAAGTGTGCGTGTGCATGAGTGTGCATGTGTTGTTGAGTGTATATGAGTGTAATGGATGTGTGGTTGTGCGTGAATGTACGTGTAGGTATGGGAGAGTCTCTGTGAGTGTGTGAGTGGAACATGTACTTGAATTACGTTACGTTTGTAGGAGAGCTTCAGTATTTTCATATGTCAATGGTTTTATCCAGTCAATCAACATTTCTTTAGGTAGGTACATAATATGTACCTACCATATATTGTATGATAAGATTTTGCATGTACGATTTTTTTTTTTTGTTACAATTGAGCTGATTGTTTACAAAATTACATTGATCCGAATTTGGTCTTAGTTAAAATAATGTAGAATGATTTTCAAACTTGTCGTCGTAAACATTATTCAATAATCGTCTATTTGTTCCCGTAGATACGTGACACATCTCTTTGGACGAAAAAAAATACCCTTTGTAAGACAAAACAAAATTACTATATTTTCTCTAAAAGAAAATCTCGTAAAAGAAGATGGGATGTAGCAACTAAGTCGAGGGGTACACAAAAGGACTCATTCCAAGTGGTACTTATAGTACGGTCAATGTAACTTGGCGCGTCTGAAGTTAGCCGATTAGCTGCGCAGTAGACAATTTCGTTCCTAAAAGTTCCATTGCGCAGCCAAACAGCTAACTTCAGACGCGCCAAGTTACGTTGACCGTATTGTACTTAGGCATAGATAAAAGTGTCAGCGAAAACATTTTTACTGTCCCTTGTTTGAACAAATTTCCAGTGATATTGATTTATTCAGGGACAACAAACAGCAGTGTAATACACATAAGTTGAACTAAATACTACTATTAAGTTCAGGCCTGAAAAAGAAACAACAAGTTGCTCAGTTATTTATTAGCTCATGTTATGTTGATTTGTGCAAGCCCGGCTTTTCGGCTTGTATGAAGATCCCGCCGCTGGTTAGATATAGATCTAACCAGCGACGGGCTACAAGCATGAAGGTCCCGCCACTGGTTAGATATAGATCTAACCAGACCCGGGCTACAAGCCGAAAAGCCGGGCTTGCACTAATCAACATAACATGAGCTAATAAATAACTGAGCAACTTGCTGTTCTTTTCTTAATCGTAAAATGTCTAACGGGCTTGCTTTAACCTGGATCCCTAGGCACGCCACTGGATCTAACCAACAAAAGAAATAAGCTATTGATCAACAAATAAGCTTTTCGTTAAAGTAGAATTTGTTGTTCATACAAGACTTACAACTATTGTAGGTTGTTATTATTTTGCACATTTTCCGCATAAGGCGTTCCATAAGAGATGACCGAGGATGCGTAGCGAAGGATGTGTTTGTTAAGAACCAATAGAAACACTTCATTTACCTAGCCTCGCTCAGCGCAGCTCTGGTGGAAACGGCTTAGCAAAGCGAGGTTTTTATACGTACAGAACAAGCAAGGGATGTGTGCGAGAGATGTGCGCAAGGGATGTGTGCAAAGGAAGGACGCGAGCGAAAAACTACTAGCAGTCACTAGACGGACTACGTTATAGAGGTAGATGTGTATTGTGTCAATATGGATCAGTGGACTCGCTCGTATCTGAAAAGAGCCCGCTACACATCCTCGCACCGCTCATCTGCACACCATTTCACAGCGTTGCTACGCATCTTCGTACCACTCAGCTGCCTAGCACATCTCTGGTGGAAACACTCACGTCGTTGCCCAGGCTCGCTACGCATAAGGATGCGTAGCGAGCCTGGGCAACGACGTGAGTCCACCAAATATGTGCGAGGTAGATGGACGGTGTAAGGACACCGTCCATCTACCTCGCACATATTTGGTGGAAACGAAGCCTAATAGGGTATTACACCCATTTTTGAAAAGTGTCTCAATGAAATTCTGTAGTGCTAATATGCCACCAAAAAAAACACAAAATTTGTATTCAATCGATAAGTGCCATAAAATTCATCTAAAATTTTAAATTTTCACGCGCATAATTTGACGAAAACGTCTCTTACTGGACGCCATATTGCTCAGCGTAAATGACGTCAGTTCGTTTTGTATCAAATGAGCTCATATTAAATATGATAATTCTATATCATTTAAAAATAATTAAAAGTATATTTTGTAATAGCTGTAATAATTAAAAAATTACGTTGGTTACAAAAAAAATAAAAGTACAAAGCCTTTAAATACGCCAATCGGTTGTCTGACAGTTGACAATTTTTTGTTTACAAAGCCGTACCGCGTAATAGGCCGCTACTATTTCACGGTGTTTTATAACAGATAAAAAATACTGAAAACTTTGAATTTAATAAAAAAAAATTGTTTTGTTATTTTATGAACTAAAACTTACATTTTCCGACTGCTTTATGCCTAAACTGTCTCAATAACATATTTTTAGATTTTTATTAAAAAATAAAAATGATTTTTATTTTTCAAATTATCAAAAAAAGTATGCATTAACTCCTCTTATAATGATCCTAAACACGTAAAAGTGTGAAGGGAATATTGGAATAACTTTTAGGTAAGTATTGTGTTTCGTTAACACAGGACCTCGCGCAGTCAGTCGTTCGCGCTGTATCACGATTGGTGCGACGTCGCTAGTTTTCCACAATTCTTAATCTGCCGTTTTTTTTTTATTAATCCATTGTACTATCTACCATGACAAAATCATTTTGCTTCAGGAAAATAACCACTAAAACTTCAGCGTGTATTTTGAACGTACACACGACGTGTGTTTTAAACATTTGTCTCACGCTAAGAATTTCTCCAGTTTCGTGGGTGCATTTACAAACATATAAACTCACATACACAAACAACAAGACACGGAACAATTACCTGTTGTTTAATGAGGCAATCGAACCTGAGACACGTGCCTCCTAATCAAAAGAAAAAATCCATTAAATTCTTCGTTCTCTTAATAAAAACATTCCCCGTTTTCTTTCTTTGAAGTTTGTGACTACTCTTCAGGGAATACGTTACGAGATAAAAGTAAGAATGTCGTACTTTGGCCACCAAAGGTCAATGTCCGTTCAGAAAGGGTTCTTAATTTAATTTTTCTGTTTTTCATTCCCGTCTACAGTCTTACTCCAGACAAACATACGCTTATGTCTGGGTAGGGTTTTATCGTCACTTTTTCTTTATTTTGTTTGTTAAAAAATGTTGCCCCGCACTACGAAATTCTCCTGTATCGTGAGTGGGTTAACAAACATATAAACTCACATACACTAATAGCCTCTGGCTGATCAGGGTCTGCCCTGATCAACTACCCGTAGGCTATACAAAAAAAGACGAAGCGTAGCTCCACGACATTAAATACGACCAATGAGACCGTACATTGATGCATCGTGAGACTTGTTATAGCCATTGAGTTATAATGTACTACGTACGTTATAGCTTTGTTTCCACCCTAAAGGTCGTAGCACACTTATCAAATCGGGAACAGATCGTAACCGTATCGAGTCTAGCCGTTCAGTATTATTTGTATGAAACTCCTTACTGCAAAGCACACTAACTGGAATCGTAACGTAAACGACTCGCCTGGGCCTCAAGTCTGCTATTACAATAGTGTCAGAATCGTCTGTCATTGATTTCATAATTGCTTATTTTGACAAGTTTGGTAAACTACTAATATAATGGCGTCCTTATGACTTTCCATTGGTCAACCACCGACACGCCATTGAAAGAAATGATATAGAATGGTAATCTCGTACTAAATGACAAATGGATGACTGGCTTATGCGGTAATCTGCTAACATTTTGACAGTTCCTTTGATCAGTGACCTACCATAAGAACGTCATTGTGCAGTCATTCCTTTTAATACGACGGACCAATGATCGACCATTATGAATTTAGCAGATTACGAACTTTTAACAAAATGACAATGGGATCGTGTTGGAATGACGAAATTATAAAAATAGCAGACTTGGCCCCCAGGGGACAAGCTCACGAACCACGGTGTGGCGCGTGGTCAACCAGCGATTCCCGAGCCTACGGCTCATCGTCCACGCGCTTACGCCTCTACGTCGCGGCATCGCCGCGCTTGTGTCTCTCACCCCTCCCGCGACCTGCCTGCAGCACAATATTGTTGCCACACGTGCTGTCATTCACAAGGCAACTTCCAGTCTTGTTACGCGCGTGTTTGATCTGGTGATCTGGTGCCAGCCAGGCCAACCAGCGTTCGGCGAGCCGTAAGCGCGGCGTCGCCTAGCCGTAGCCGAGTCGACGTATCGGAGCTGCTGATCCGTTTTGGTTACGTTGCTTACGTTAGGTTGACACCTGTTTGACGGCGAGGCGAAAGGCGATACGGTGACGATCCCTTTCCGATTTGATATGTGTGCTACGACCTTAAGGCTGTTCCCAATACAGATGTGCGCGGATGCGTAGCGAGGAATGTGTGTGATACTGACCAATGACAGCACTTCATTGTCATAACTTGTACTAGCGCTGTGATTAGCTAGTTGAACACACATCCCTCTCTACACATCCTCGCACATTTTTGGTAGAAACGCAGCCTAAGGGTGTTACCAAACCAATCGATCGATCGTCGATCGACGGCATCTATCGACGGTAGAATTTATTAGTCGACGTCGATCGAGCTGCTTGATTATTATTACTGATGGATTATAGCTGGGGTTAATCTATCAACGACGACCGATGCCATCGACCGGCAATCGATCGATTAGTTAGTGGAACGGTAACGGTAACCGTCGATCAGCCAAAGCTACCACACCAATCGTTCGACGTCGATCGATGTCGATTGATAGCATCGATCGACGATCGATCGATTGGTGTAGTAACACTCTTATGCTCGTTTTGAATGGACAACATGTTGTATTGATTTGATGTTCTTTCATTTGCTTAAAGATAAGTGTAAAGGGGATTTGATTTGAAAGTACTTAGATGATCAAATAATAATGATTGATGATGATTGTTTTATTATTGCCGTATTAAAGAATGAACCTGCTAATTTTGTAGTAAAATTGCAACAAATTGCTGTTTAAAAGTATTTGTTATCTTAATCATGCTTCTACTGACTAATTCATCTTTAGTGATCTACACCAACTATTTCTAAAGACATTCCTTATGTTATCTTATGTTGCCAAGTTAGTTCCGCGGAAAAAATACCAAGGTTCCGAGAAATTCCATCGATCGAATTTATTCATGAAACAGTTGGCTACAGTACACTAAGAAAATATTTCTCACACAGGTTTTTGTTCTTATTTTAAATTAGAGTGCTTTTGCGGGAATCGAACCTGCGTCACGCAGCACAGAAGCCAATCGCTCAGCCACAACGCCAACCGAGCCGTCCCTAACTCGGTGCATGTGATTTGTTTATTATTTATTACAAGACACAAGAACAACTTATCAGACAGTGTCCAAGTAATTGCACAGAAGGTAAATAAAATACACTTATTTGCAATTTGAAAACACTAAACCAATAAAAGTGAAGCTGGTCGACTCTTCACTTGACCCGACGGCTGGTATATTCTTCGGCCAAAGAATCAGCACTGCCATACAACGTGACAATGCTGCCAGCCTGTTGGGCACAAGTCCCGTTGACAGTGATATCCGATTGAACGCGTTATTTAGCTCACACATCCCTTGTTCTTGGAATTGTACATAATATTATTATTTTTATTTGAAGCTTTGCCTGTCGATTATATTTTAAAAAAATTGTACAAATGTAAAAACATATAAACTTTTATTAATATGTGGGGACATTTTTCATACACGGCCATCTGACCCCAAACTTGGGAGACCCTGTACTATGGGTGTCAGACAGCTGATATACATACACAAATACATTTTTTTTTTTATAAATACATACATATATAGATAAACAACACCCAGACACAAGGCAAACACAAGTGCTCATCACACAAATGTTTACCCTGGGCGGGAATCGAACCCGCAACACGCTGCGCAGCAGTCGATCGCTCAGCCACTGCGCCAGCCGTGTCGTCATCGTTTATTACCGTATTATTACCTAATTAAAGATGTCTACTTATACGATATGATCATTATATATCTCAAAGTGAATCCCAAAAGAACCCCGTTCTTATAAAACGGCGATGTAAAAGTACTCCAAAACTCAAATTACATTTCGTCAAATTCACCCAATCTTGAACCGGCTAACTTTTTCATCAGGACGCACCCCATTCCTGACCTTTCTGCCAATCAAAAAACTAACCTGGTACGAGTCGTACTTGCACAGGTAGGGTTCCGTACCATCACACAATATTTCTCACTACATCCAAAAAAAACATGTTTATTTTTAATGTTTAACTTTATTGATGTGAAACATCTATTGGCGCTCTTTGGCAGTAAGATCGACCGGTTTGCCGTCATGGCAAACGGCATGACGCTCTCTCATGCCGTCATGCCATCATGCTCGCTACGCCACCGTTCTCGACTCCCTTGTGTGTGTGCGCGCGCATACGATACACTCCGTTGCTTCTCTGTATGAACTGCTTACTAAATCTATCCGAGTATAGTATACTTCACATGTTTACCACAGTAAAGATATCTAACAGTATTGTGACTCGGCCCTGTCCTTGAAATAATTACCTACAGGCGCGTAGTACTTTAACGTGCGATAGGGTTGTCCCGCGTACAGTGTTTTAATTTCTTCCTAGTGTGTGTTTTATTTACTTTCTAGTTTTGTGATTATAAATTTGTAGTGTTTTATTTTCCTTTTAGTTTTGTGATTGCAAATTATATATATAAGTATATAATATTTTTCATTTAATTTAAAAAAAATTAAATACGTAAATGAAATGGGAAGTGTTCAATAAAAATGCACGTTATGTTTTTGATTAGAAGTTTAATAAAAAAACACCCTTATTTTGAGACTGAAAGATATTTGCGCCTCAGTCGCAGTGTACGGGTTGTAGTAGTTAACTCCGTACACCGATTTGTCGTGAAGGTTTAAAGTTAAGTTGATAAGAGAAACACTTTCCACTAAGATGCACTAGTAAAGGTTTAATTAAGTAATAAGTAAGTTACAGTACATTAGTTATAGGAAGGCGATTATTTCTCTCAGTTGTTGATAGCTACACAGTTATGATTTCACTATATTTAAATTCGTTAAGTTATGTTATTTTATAATGCTAAATTATGACGCGCATCGTTAGCCGCGCGTCGTTAAAAGTAGGTTGCAGAGTAAACAGAAAAATGTACGACGATGAGACCGTACATATTGGCAACCCCAAAAGAAGCTAAGATGAGTAAGAAGAGAAATAGTCGCCTGTGTAAAGTCAAACATTAAAGTAAAAGTAAATAAATGTACAATTAATCAAAAGTAAAGGCAATGTTGTCCCGTTGTGTTTGAGGTTGACCGTGGCAGTCGTCCGTGGGCGCCTGCTGGTTTTCTTCTCTGGCAGTCTGCTTCCGAGATCCCATTGGTTGAAGTTCGATGTCTTCATGAGTTGGCTGTCTCTTTGTCTTCCTTGGAAGTCGTTTCTTGAGTAGTGCGCAATATTTTCTTGTTACTATCCACAGGAAGGTGACGACAGCAATTGTTAGTAAAAGGTAACAGATTGCATATTGGTGAACGTCATGATCCGTGATAGTGGATGGTAGTTTCGGCTCGTTCTCTGCTTGGAACCGCAGCTTCTTGTCAAGTTCTTCGAAGTCGTTTTTCTTGAGAGTGAAGAGTTCGTGTGCTGCTTTATGGAGAGTGTCGTTGACGATGTTGTTTATGGGCGAGTTCAGGTTCGGAACATGCATGTCATAGTTCACATCGAGCTTGCTGTTGTACTGATTGTGCGAAGTGATGGTGAGTTCTTTTGACCGTAGTACGCATCCTTGACTCAAAGTAGCTATAGCCGCCGATGTGATCGTTTGCGATATTACGTCATTTTCACAAACTGTACGTAATTCGCACCTTCCGCAACAAACAACCAGCCAGCTGTTTGATTCTTGTAACTTGATCCATGCCTCCTCACATGACACGCTATCGACGTCACACGGTGACGTAGTAGTGCGATGACCCAGTAGTTTTGCTTCGCAAGGTGCATTCTTGTTTTGTAAGTTGAACACTGGTATGTTTGCGTTGCAAATGAAGTTATGTTGTTGTCTTTTGATGCATTGCTTGAAATCTTCATCTTTTAGTGAGATATAAGAATTCTTCTCTAAGTTCACGGCAATGTATTCCGATGATAGCTGCATCAATTTGTATTTTGATTCCGTCTTGAATGGTATGGCGATAGCCCGATAGTAAGTGAAGTCTTCATCCGAGATTAAAGGAATGTGAACTTCGAACATGAAGTAGTTTTTTGTTATTCGGGCTTTCACGTACAGCAACTTGTAAAGTTCCTTAATATCGTCTCTGATATTTTTTGTCGGCAATGACAGAGTCCTCGGCAGTCTGCCAGATATGTCCTCCAGTTGCTTTACAAGGCTGACTGGTGATATCAAGTGTACGTCCATGTGCCCACTGTAGACATTAGTGAGAGTGTTCAGAAGCATAGTTTGAATTTCTTTAAGGTTTTGTAGTAGCAGGGATGCTGTGAGCGAAGCGGAGTTGAAGTAACTTGTGGCCATTATTATTTGTATTTCTGTTTCAATGCTGCCCATATTCTTCTTAGTTTCTTCCATGAATTTTTCTATCATTTTGCATTGAAGCTTGATGTTCTCGTCATTTTTCTTCAAAGCGTCATTTTGTAGTTGCATAATCGACGTTTGGTTTTTTGCGAGTTCACGCAAATAGTTTTCGTTGCGCTGTACGGCTTCAATGTCCTTGTGGTATTTGTCAGCAAATCTCTGGTCTAAGACGCCGAATAAACTGTTTGCTATCATGCCTACTCCGTCGATCAAGCCGCGCTTCTTGCGAGTAGATAGATGCTTGTGGGGAGCCAGCAGGATTGTGTTGTAGAAGTTAAGTAGTTCCATCTCGTGGGAAAGTTGATCCGTCGTTGCTTGGCAATAACTTTCGTGGATCTTTTGGCAAAGGTCACTTACACCATTTATGTATTTTTCAATATCGTGAACGCCTTGCCAGTAGTTTGTTAAGTTGTAGTACGTAAGCAAAGTCCATTCATCGTGAATTAGTTCAATCTTGCCAATGGTGTCATAATAAATCGGCCGCTCGGGTTCCAGGTTAGTAATTTGAGTACCTGACCTTAGTTGCGAACCATATGATCCATTGACACATATTAACATTGTAAATAGACACATAAAAATGTTTGTAAGACATTTTTTTGTTGTTGATGTTTTTCGAGTTATCTCAGCCTGTTGTAAATCCGTTTTGCATTCTTCGTCATTTTTGTTGTTTGTAGTGTTAATGGGTAGCGCTGCTAGTTTTATTATGGGTCGTTTAATGACACCAGTTTGGGTTTTCAGGGTTGTCACTCTGACATATCCGTCCGCTCCAGGGTGAAGTTCTAGCACTCGACCCGTAGCCCATTTTCCTGGCGGCAAATTGTTATCCCGGACTAGTACGATGTCCCCCACGTTTAGGTTTTTCTTGGGATTATTCCATTTGCTGCGTGTTTGTAGTTGGGTAAGATAGTCGCTTGACCAATTCTTCCAAAACTGTTGGTACATGTGTTCAGTTAATTGCCATCGTCGGCGTAGATCTATTTTGTTTTCTTCAGTGTAGTCAGCTCGTGGTAAAGACATTGTTGGTCCCCCCGTCAGAAAGTGACCTGGTGTCAGGTAGTTATAAAATTCTTCGGGGTCTTCCGTGAGCGAGCAAAGCGGCCTGGAATTCATGCACGCTTCTATTTTCGCAAGCAGGGTTGTAAATTCCTCATACGTCAGTTTTTGGTCTCCCAGCACCCGACGAAGGTGATACTTCATCGACTTGACCGCTGCTTCCCATAGTCCTCCAGCAGTCGGCCAAGCGGGTGCATTAAAATGCCATTGCACCCCCATGTCTGCGATATTGTTAAAGAAGTCTGGCGACAAGAGTTGCTTGAAGTCTTCAAACTCTTTCTGAAGCAACCTTGATGCGCCGATAAAGTTTGTACCACAGTCTGAGTAAACGTGACCTGGTGTACCGCGCCTGGAGCACATTCTCTGGAAGGCTGCTATAAAAGTTTCAGTACTTAAGTCCGATGCAAGTTCGATGTGTACAGCCTTTGTTGCCAGGCATACGAATATGCATATGTACCCCTTTGAAGTTCGCACCCCTCTTCCTTTGTTGAGTCTGACTTCGACGTGACCTGTGAAGTCAACTCCGGTGTGGGTGAATGGTCGCGAAGGTGTTACTCGTTGTGGTGGCAGTTCTCCCATAAGTTGACTCAACTCCGTTGGGTTGTAGCGATGGCAGCGCACACAGCGCCGTAGTTCAGCTTTCACCGCTCTATTTCCGCCAACGATCCAATACCGTTGTCGTATGTACGCTAAAGTTAGCCTGGCTCCTCCGTGTAAAGTCGTATGGTGAGCTTGTTGAATGACCAACTCAGTAAGTCGCCCACCCTTAGGTAGAATAATTGGATTCTTCATTTCAAAAGGTAAACTGGAGTGGTTCAGTCGACCCCCGACTCGGAGTATGCCGTTGCTGTCTAGATATGGTTTAAGTTTGAAAATGTTACTTTTCGTAGAAATAGTTTCTTTCTTCATTAGTTGTTTATATTCTTGCGTAATTTCCGTTTGTTGCACATATTTTATTATTTGTTCATTTGCGTTGTTTAATTCGCATAAAGTGAGGCATCCGGTGTCACGTTTCGTGTTATTACGTGCGTTTCCGATGAATCGATGTATCCATGCTAAAATTCTGGTTGCTTTAGTTAATGAACTGCAATTAGTTAATAAGTTATGAAAACAATTATTGTTTTCTTTGTTTATTGAGTTCGATTTCGCTTGGCAAACGCTGCCTATGTTAGTTGTAAATTTTAATGTGCATGTTATGATTTCTTCACGACTTTGTTCATGTAAGGTAGTCAGAAATGTAGGACCTTCCCACCACTGACTGAATGTTTCTAGCTTTGTGGGTAGCAATCCTCTTGATGCACAGTCTGCAGGGTTATCTTGCGACTTCACATAATGCCACTGCGAGGCTGGCATTATTTGTTTTATTTTTGCAACTCGATTGGCAACGTATTTTTCCCTCTTAGATGTATCTCCCTGTATCCACGCCAGGACCACTTGGGAATCGCACCAACCATTTATAGTTATATCGAAACCATTCAGAGCTTCGCTGATTTTTTCGATGAGTTGCGACAGTAAGAGTGCGCCGCATAGTTCAAGTTTCGGTAATGTGATCGTTTGTGATAACGGCGCTACTCTAGTTTTGGCAGCAAGTAATGTTATTGTGGGCTTGTTGTGTTCATCTTTGACGCAGCTGTAAACCACGCACGAGTAAGCCTTTTCACTGGCGTCGCAGAATCCAAATAATTCGATCTTCTGCTCTGTTGAACCGATCCAGCGCTTGATTTTCAAGTTTTTTACGTTAGGTATGTCAGCTCTTAGTTTCAGCCACTTATCTGCTATATGTGACGGTAACTGATCATCCCAATCAAGTTTGTTGACCCATACTTCTTGAAATATGATTTTGGCCGCGATAGTTATGGGTGAGAGCCACCCTAGCGGATCATAAAGTTGTGAAATTTCAGAAAGTAGCCGCCTTTTAGTTATTTCCGGTCGCCATTTTTCTTCAAATTTCCAGTTAAATGCAAATGTGTCAGCCTGAGGATTCCACCCCAGTCCTAGTGTTTTCATTGATTCTTCCTGCTTGAAATCAAAAGTAATTCTGTGTGAAATTTGATCATCACTTAAGTTTTCTAACAATGCTGGATGATTGCTGGACCACTTGCGTAAGTTCATCCCGGCTCCTTTCAATATATCGATAAGCGATGTTTGGAGTTCCTGGGCTGCTTCCAGTGAGTTGTGGCCGCTTATGACATCATCGACGTATGCTTCGTTCAGTAGTACTTTGGCAGCCGTAGGGTATTTGTAGCCATCATCGTGTGCAAGTTGTTTGATGGTTTTCATGGCTAACCACGGCGCGCTCTTAGTGCCATAGGTAACGGTGCATAATTGGTACTCTTGCAGCTTCTCTGACGGTGTAGTTCGCCAGATAATTTTCTGCAAATGTTGTTGTTCCTTAGACAGCCAGATACATCGGTACATTTTCTCGATGTCAGCTGTAAAGGCGTATTTGTAAGTTCTCCATTTTATGATAAGTTCTTGGATATCTTTTTGTAGGTTGGGTCCTTTTGCTTGAACGTCGTTCAGGCTGTATCCCGTTTTAGTTTTCTGAGATGCATTGAAGACGACTCTCAGCTTCGTAGTAGTGGATTCTTCACGAAGTACTCCGTGATGCGGTAGGAAACATTCAGTAGTTGATGATGTCATAGGTTTTGCTAGTTTCATATGGCCCAACTCCAGATATTCCCTAAGGAACTCTTTATATAATAGTTCGAGTCGGCCATTTCTAAGAAACCTTTTTTCTAGTTGTAGCAGTTGTGAGATTGCGATCGTTTTGGATGTCCCCATCTTATTTCCATAATCCGGACATAAAGGCATCTTCACAATGTATTTCCCATCCGAGCCACGGCGAGTAGTTTCCTTATAGTAAGTTTCACACTGATCCTCTTGAGATAGGTCAGTGTTTGTCTTGGTGACGTCTTCACTCTCCCAAAATTTAGTTATTTCAGTCAAGTCTAGTAGGGTGACGTTACAGTTAAAAGTTTCTAGTTTTCCACACAAAATCCATCCCAGCTGTGTTTGTTGCGCAATGGGTGACTTTGGGGTGCCTTTTAGTATTCCTTCTTGGATTATTTCGGCGTATACATCAGCTCCAAGCAATATGTCAACAGACCTGGATATGTTAAAATCAGGGTCTGCCAGTTGTAAGTTTTTCAAGTACGACCACTCTGGCCGTTCGAATGTGTTGTTCGGTAGTTTATTGATCAGTTTCTTCATAATCAATGCTTCCGTTTTGAAAGTATATTCGGAGTGGATAGACTTGCAAGTTAGGTTCAGGCGACCTTTGCAGTCGCCTGATACAGTTCCTACTCCAGTTATTTTTGCAGTTAGTTTGTTTCTTGGCAGCCTCAGGAGTTGTGCTGCATTTTCAGTTATCAGGTTCACTTGTGAGCCCTGATCTACGAGTGCACGTAGAGTTAGGTAAGTACCATCTATCGACTTGACCTTTACTTGGACGGTTGTAAGTAGGACTTCCATCTCGTTGGCCGATAGATGATTAGAACTCGGTGTTTCAGTTTCCCTCGACGGTCGTTGACCTGAGCGTTGGGTTTCATTGCTCGTTGTAGGTGTATTTTTGTTAAAATTGTTGTAATGTAATAGCGTATGATGCTTCATATTACATTCCTTACAAGTTTTTGTAGAGTTGCAAGTTTGTTTTTCGTGGCTAAACAAACAGTTTTTGCATAGACGCAATTTTGCAACTGTGCTGTTTCGTTGCTTTGTATCCGAGTCAATGAACTGCTGACATCGCATCAAAACATGATTGTTTTTGCAAAGAGGGCATTGCCCGTATGACGTATGGTAAGTTTTTGGGTTCCATTTCTTATGATCGAATGTTTTTCGA
The DNA here is from genome assembly GCA_947361185.1 of Charanyca ferruginea. Taxonomy (NCBI): domain Eukaryota; kingdom Metazoa; phylum Arthropoda; class Insecta; order Lepidoptera; family Noctuidae; genus Charanyca; species Charanyca ferruginea. The sequence continues at coordinate 29,652,027 of OX376057.1, forward strand.
GATATGTATTTTTCAGTTCCAGTTCCAGTTGACTTCTCTGAGCTCTGTATGTCCTTCTTCGAAGTCTTCATGGTTTCAAACGCCATAAATTGGTTTTCCAAGAACATCAGAAACTCTTGCAGTGTTGGCACCTCTCTGTTATCGTTCAAGTTCTTTATGTAATCATTGTAGGTCACACAGTCTAGTTTTTGTGACATCAGGTGGACAATCATAGGATCCCAACTGGTTATATCAAAACCAATGTTTGTTAAGCCGTTTAGACATTCAGTTGTTACGTCATGCAGTTTCTTTAAGTTGTAAGCGTCTGGCTTCTGTATTCCAGGCAGTTGCAGCATAGTGTTCATCAAAGATGAGAATTGTAGTCGACGGTTGTTGTAACGTTGATTCAGTATGTCCCAACACGAAGTGTAGTTGTCGGCGCTGATGCTCAAGTGTTGCACCAGCCTTTCTGCTTCACCTTTCAGCCTGGTTTTCAGATGTTGCATTTTTTGAGCTTTATTCAATGTGGGGTTTTTGTGTATTGTTTCCAGGAACAGATCTTTGAAAGATATCCATTTGTTGTAGTGTCCTGAAAACTCTGGAATCTCGATTCTCGGCGCTGAATGTTGATGATGAGTTGTGGACCACATCTTGCTTTTCAGTAGCTTCCTAGTTTCATCGTACTTGGCTTCCATGCGGTAGAACATATCGTAGTACGTACTTTCCGAGCCTTTTAGTAAGGCTTCGAGTTCCCAGTGAGTGTTGTCAATAGTTTCCCACTTTGATTTCAAGATTGACAAGTGATCGTCAAGTTCCCATTTTTCAGCAAAGACTTCAAAATCAATTTTAGAGATAGCCCGATCGATGGCCTTAAAGTTACATTCCTGCTTAGTCAGCAAAGTCTTTGTTTTCTCATCAGGTTCTCCCCGCGACAAGTCTGTCAGGTCGAATTTTACGTTTTCTTCAGTTGTTTGTAACATTCTTGAAATGTCCGCTTTAGTGGTTTCATACATGATTTTTGTCTTACCGTAGACATCTTCCAAGAAGTAGTTAATATTTTTATCTTCAATTTCTTGCACCAGCAATGTATGCCGTGCATTGAAATCCATCCACTGAGCTTCTAACGAGGACAGCCGCTTGTTCAAGTATTCCTTTGTTTTTCTGACTTTGCTATCCTTGTTATAGTTGCTGCATAATGTTTTAATGTTTTCAAAACAGTTTGATTGTAGCGATAGCTTATTCATCTTGATTAATAGGCTATAGCTTGTTTGAAGTTAACCAAATACCTTTTCTGAAGTCTGTTCCAGTAATCGAAGGCTCTTCCAGTAGACGAAAGCTTCTTCAGTATTTGTTAGTCCCAGCAGTTAAAGCTCTTCCTGTAGTCGAAGGCTCTTCTGGTAGTTGTAGTTAGTTCCAGCAGTTAAAGCTCTTCTTGTAGTCGAAGGCTCTTCTGGTAGTTGTAGTTAGTTCCAGCAGTTAAAGGCTCTTCTTGTAGTCGAAGGCTCTTCTGGTAGTTGTAGTTAGTTCCAGCAGTTAAAGGCTCTTCTTGTAGTCGAAGGCCCTTCTGGTAGTTGTAGTTCGTTCCGGTACTCAATATGCCTGTACTCTGGTCAGGTATTTGCGCCTTCTCAATCCAACTGGGGCGACCCTCTTCCGGGAGACCAGCTGAACCGATTCGCTACCGTAACAAGAGACACAAACACACAAAGATACGCGGATGCTCGAAGGACCATAAATGTACGGGTTGTAGTAGTTAACTCCGTACACCGATTTGTCGTGAAGGTTTAAAGTTAAGTTGATAAGAGAAACACTTTCCACTAAGATGCACTAGTAAAGGTTTAATTAAGTAATAAGTAAGTTACAGTACATTAGTTATAGGAAGGCGATTATTTCTCTCAGTTGTTGATAGCTACACAGTTATGATTTCACTATATTTAAATTCGTTAAGTTATGTTATTTTATAATGCTAAATTATGACGCGCATCGTTAGCCGCGCGTCGTTAAAAGTAGGTTGCAGAGTAAACAGAAAAATGTACGACGATGAGACCGTACACGCAGCCATTCAAGGCGTCTTAAAAAAAAATATTTCCCTTTATTCTGCAATCTTTACAAACTTCAACGCCTACTTCTTACTTAACCAAAATGCAAAACACAACTGACAAAACCTCTAACTACCGACTACAAAATCTTACTTAAAAAGTAAATAATAATGTAAATCTTACTAAATAGGTAGATACAGAGTCCAGCACAAGCTGGAGCAACAATCTGTTAAATTTTTTGATAGATTTTCAATTTTATTACAAAAGTGTAAGGTTCATATTCAATTGGGGAAATTTGTCAATTTTTAATGGCCTGATGTGCTGGCGTCTGTACCTATCATTTACTCTCATAATCATTTTATAATGATATTTTGTTTAATTCCATAATATACGTAAGTAGCTAGTACATAAGTAGGTATGTAGTAGTATCTATCTAAGATAGCCTAGCCTAAGAAACTACCTAGGTAGGTACCAACTTACCAGTTTGTTTTAACGCGAGCGTAGGTAGTTCGCTTTTTCACCCTATCCACTTATTTGTTTATTAATCCTCCATTACCTACCTACCTACTTTACTCGGTAGAAAAAGCGAAATACTTAGTACCCTTTAAAAAAAGAAACAAATTACGTACTATAGTAGGTATATCATTTTTTTAATAGTCTATTAAGGACTTAGGTACCTATAGTCTGGAAGTCATTTTTTTTATAGTCTACAAAGTTTCAGGAACATATAGTCTTTCGGAGTTCCCAGGTAATTTAAAAAAATATTATCTCTGGGTGCGTTATTGACGAATTCAAGCAACCAAAAACAACACAATATATTCGCCACTGAGGCGCATTCGAGACTGTCGGGATACTAATTTGCCTACTAACTTAAAAAGTGTAGGTACGACTCGCGTTCCGACCGTTTGTATGAAGATAGAATACTGTATAGATATCTTACCGCTCCTACGAACTTATACGTACACTCGGCCAACGTAATTGATTTACAGGCCACACATACGGGATATTGTCACTGTGTGTGTAAATGAACTAGTCGGTTGGTCGGTTATGAAGTTAAACTGTTTGTGTGCGTATGATATACCCACGTATACCAATTTTAATTGAATGAAGTCCAATATTTCAACCTTATAAATAAGGACCAGATAGCCGGTCGGTGGATGCACTTGGCATAGATAAGACTCGTGTCGTAAGATCAAACCCCGGCAGGTGTTATGGTTTTGGGTTTTTATTTTTCCTTTGTCCTATAAAACATTAATATTTTGTGTCAAATAAAATTACTTAAACAAAAAAATAAAAAGGTAATTAAATAAAACCAATAAAATAAATCAAAATATTTTATTAAATAACCTAGGCGTTGGAATCATCGATCACTAATAAAAGATGGAATGCGGAATCCTATTGTTCCTTATCGCTATTGGGTCATTAGTGAATGAGCCAGCTCGTTTCGACTATTATGTTTCTTACAAGAGTTGGCTTAGGGTTCAATTTGGCATGGGTTATAATATTAGCAAATAAAAAACTACGTGTAGCCAATACAATTATTTATATAACGCAAACTATTGTAAAAATATTATTATATCGCTATTGATACCTAACTTTTTTATGATTAGAACACTATTGGCAACTTCATTAAGAGTTTATAAGACAAGACAAAGTTTTCTTTTTATTGAATATGAATGGACGTAATTGTTTTTTCAATGTATACAAATTTAACCAAAGTGGAATTGAAAGTGAAGTGAATCAACATGTTAGATAGTAAGAAATTAATTTAACTTCTAACTGAATAACAATAACATCACTTACACTTCAAAATATATACTGCAAATAACTGTCAACTACGGACTATACATAATAACTTAGGTGTTTATAAGAGAATCACGGCAACATGAAGTAGCTTTTAAACCTAAGTATATTAATAGTAATTCGGCTTCGTTTACAGAATTTTAACGCCATCTATAAACGACTTTAAACATTTCTCATCACTAAAATAAACACATTGTTCTCCCAATTAAAATGAATATAATAATATGACCTAGCGATTAGAATTTGTTTTTGCCGGTGAGCGTTGGACAGAAAAATCTTCCGTGGTGGCTTACTGCAACTTAAACCAGCTTTATGCCGGACAGCACTGTTTGTAAGCACACATGTCATTATGTGTTGATGCAGTTATGCGGGTGGATAAAAACGGATAAGTCCCGTAAACAGCCTTGCCACGATGTCGTGGTAACGAGCCGAAGAATTCGCCTTCGGTTTTGGCCCACGTCGATGATGGTCTATTTCTTCAGAATACGCACTCCGATGGACACTTATCTGCACGGTTCTCCTTAATGAATAAAAACAAAATAATATTTAAAATAATGCAGATAAACAATGGTGAATTGGTAGATAATTAATCATAGATAAATTAACTGACTGTCTTATATTGCCTCATTGTAATAAAACTTAATACCGTTATTTATTTATTAGATAAATAATAAACGTGTTTCATGACTATTTTAATTACATAATTTAAAAGTTTTTCTTTATTTCGACTAAATGTTTTATGTTAGACAAAAACAGACTGGCATAAGTAAATTTTATCAGAATCAAATTCTGATATATTTAAATATTATTTTACATTAATTTAGTCATAGGTCAAAGGTGAGATAAGTTAAGAATTTGAGTTGGAATATTACTAACGTAATGAAAACATTGTCACGAGTAGCTTTGTTACTCACCGATATTAATAATCACCTTGCAATTTCACTAATGAAAACGTTTTGCTCATGCAAAACAATGGATTGCGTCTTGTTGCATGGTTGGAAGAAGTTCAAGCACAATTGGATCACAAACAAAGAACGAAGTCACAGAAATATGAGTGTTCATCTATATACTTAGGATTGCAATTTATATTCGTAGACTGACAACTAAGAATGCTCATTTTTTATAAACTAAGGTGGAAGTATGAAAAAATAAACAAAAATTGTGGGTAGTTATATCCTAAACGGTCAAAATAAATTGGCTGAGAGTTCCGTGCGCACTTCTCAAACGTTATTTTACTCATCTGTGAACGGAATTGAATTGTTAGCAATTCAACTAGGTAATGAAAGTTTCAAGAAAATTATGTTTACAAAACAAAAAGAATGTAATGCAACCGAGATTTGATCTTAAGACTTCTTAATATCTAACCAGATACGTTAGCCATTGCGCCAAACCTGTTACAATGATTGGGTGCGAAATATTATAACTTATTCAATTACACAGATTACTGATGACGATACATACATTGATATTATAGTTACTGCTTAGTGACGCGACTTAGGCACACTAATAAAAAGCAGAACTCGTTCGTTTTATTTAACGTTTGTGTATGTAACTCTTCATACCGCGTGTGCGTGCAATGTGTAAACTAATTACGTTGTTCGACTGTACTTCTTTTGTTTTAAAATATTATTTTATTGTTATTGTTTTTAAAGCGCTTAAACGAATTATTGCAAGTAATTTGATTAGAAAGACTCTATTTATTTTTACAATTTTACCCCATTTTCTTTTTATTGGTTTTTATTAATTATAAATTTAAATATTCACTGACATGTTTTTTTATTATTTGTTGTTATAAATCGTCATCAATTTTATATCAGCCCATTGCCGTCCACTACTGACCGTAGGCATCCCCTAGAGATCGTCAACCAATCCGGTCTTGGGCAACACGCAACGATCCGCTGCCTTCTTCAAATCGTCGGTCCATCGTGCCCCAATAAAGAATTGTTAAAAAGGCCACATACTCTGTGAAAATTCCTGACATGCCTATTGCGGTTCAAAAGATACAGTGAAGTAAGTGAGTGTGATGAAAGACGCAAAGACAGACAGAAAGCGAAGTCTTAATAACAGGGTCCCCTTTGAGTACACGGAACCCTATAAATATCTAAGAATTGTAGAATAACTTTATAAATCTTGTTAACTTTATCGCTTGAAGTGGAAAGGACGTCAAGATGTCGTTTCCTAGTCGGAACATTTTTATTTGAGAGAGAAAATGTAATAAAATCCTGTTTGAAAGTTAGAAGAAAATGTAGCTTGGCATTTAAAAATGTTGAGTTTTTTGCCTTGTTATGGTACACTAGAATAATATGACAAGAATCTCAACACATTTTAAAGCTATTTGGTGGGATAGTTTTAGTGGGGAGAAAATGTTATGGCAGTATGTTTTCCAGATTTCCGAATAAAGAATAACAGGAATATTGAATGCAGTTCACACAGATTTGTAAGAATGCTTGCATAATACTCGTAACCACCACCAGCACCACCATGTCAAACTTTGGACGCCCACTGTTGGGCACAGGTCTCCCCCAGGGAGAGGTAGGGTCAGCCATAACCGCCATGTTTGACAGATGCATGTTGGCGATCGCAGTAGGTGCATAGCATAAAAGCGCAATCCGCTACTAACCACCAACAACTTGTGGACTAAACTAGGTCTGAAATAATAGTAGCGGGCGCCGTATTGAATCCCGAACAAAACGAAGGATTCTAGCGTTAACTCCTGAGCGGAGCGAGGAAGTTCAGAGTTAACTCCGGAGCAAAGCGAAGCAGCGTGCGAGTGCAGCGTGGGATTTAAGGTCGCCCAAGACGAAGGTACCTTTATCCCCGAGGAGCATACTCTACTTTTCACACCATCTACGAGACAATAAAAACAATAGTACTAGAATTAAGAGTAGATTGTTGGTCATACCAATGGCTTCGGATTTGATGTACTCCGGAGTCTGTGAGAATTTGCTGGTATGTAATTTGTTGTTTATCAAAACAAAGCAATTTTCTGTATTCGATCCGCGCCTCATTTTTTTGAATTTGTGTTATATTTTGCTTTTATTTATATTCTCCTAGTGGTGGTCGGTTCGATTTTCGAACAATTTATTTTTTACTGCAGATCTCTCAGATTATTATACAAGATGCAGATAGACCACGCGGAACACTGAGAGTGACGCCAATAAAGCAAATACAAATTCAAAAGCGAATATCTACAATCTCGTGATTGTGTTCGCTTTTGAATTTGTGTTTGTATTTTCATTTGTTTTCTTTAACGATGCGGCGTTTCGTTCTGTACTGACTCGTGTCAGTACAGCTCGAAGCGCGTTGTAGGTATTCGCTTTTGAATTCGTATTTGCTTTTTTGGATTCACTCTTAGTGTACCGCGCGGTCTATCTGCCTTTTGTTTCATAATCTGAGGCAGATGCTATTTCTACTTTATGTTCCAAATTCAAATCACATTATTGACCAGCGGGTCATAATGAAATTCAGTACAATATTATTGCCCTGCTAGACCTTAGGCCCTAAATGATTTACTTTAGATTAGGTTCGCATGACATATAATTTGACATTGTCGAGCAGGTGGTGTGAAAAGATATTTTTTGACGTGATAACTTCTTATAAATCGATGAACACCGACTGCACACACGAAAAAGTGTCACGTTCCGCCTGAGCCTGAGCGTGCAAGCGATAGAGAAGCACTTTCGGCCCAAGCAATAAACTCCGCCCACATCGACGGAAGCCATTATTTGCTTATGTTATATGTGTTAGCCATTATGTTTCTTTATCACATAAACCGACTTTACAGACAACCAATTTTTTTTGTAATATTTTACCTGACATCGTTAACCTTTTGACAGCCACGTCAAAAAGCAAAACGTGCCCCCGGCGCCAAGCTAAGTTACATACTCTATGAAACTACATAAAAAGGTCTCTCATAGGGTGTTACTACACCAATCGATCGATCGTCGGTCGAAGCCATCAATTGACGTCGATCGACGTTGATCGATTGGTGTGGTAGCTTTGGCTGATCGACGGATACCGTTCTACTAACCGATCGATCGACTGCTCGTCGATGGTATCGGTCGACGTTGATCGATTAACCCCAGCTATTATCCAACAGTAATAATACGACACGGTTGGCGCAGTGGCTGAGCGATCGACTGCTGCGCAGCGTGTTGCGGGTTCGATTCCCGCCCAGAGTAAACATTTGTGTGATGAGCACTTGTGTTTGCCTTGTGTCTGGGTGTTGTTTATCTATATATGTATGTATTTACAAAAAAAAAATGTATTTGTGTATGTATATCAGCTGTCTGACACCCATAGTACAGGGTCTCCCTAGTTTGAGGTCAGATGGCCGTGTGTGAAAATGTCCCCACATATTATTATTATATTATTTATTAATCAAGCAGCTCGATTGACGTCGACTAATCCATTCTACCTTCGATTGATGCCGTCGATCGACGATCGATCGATTGGTCTGGTAACACCCATAGATCGTGGCATGCTGGGCGCATTTTGGTTTGTCATCTATACATGGAAGACGCAGCGTTGGTAGGCCTCCCACCAGATGGACCGATGACATTGTGAAAGTCGCGGGTAACCGGTGGATACAAGCGGCAGGTTGCCGCTCGTTGTGGCGTTCTATTATATGGGGAGGACTATGTTCAACAGTGGACGTCTTACGGCTGATGATGATGATTATGATGATGACATGACTGTCGCGGTCAGAAGGTTGAAATAGGTCTTGATCGCAATGTGATACCAACAAGGCCTGTTTGCATCAAACACTTTGCTCATATTTAGTTTAACTGGAGGTTAAATCCAATTATGTATGGCATTTAAAATTTAATCTCGTGTAAGCAATAAACTCTGGGTTAAATTTGTGGCTCAAGTGAGCCTAATTGTATAGAGTTCAATTTAGTTTCTATTTCAGTTGACAATTTCCTGATATTGCAACAAAGTCCAAAGTGTGTAACATCAGAATGTTAGTGTACGTAAACTCAAAGATTAGAATTGAAGCTAGGCCGATGTTCAATTGTTTGCTCTGAGCTCTCACTACGCTTCAGTAGTCAGTTTGAACAACAAAGCAGCTTACCGGACGCTGAAGCGCTGTATTGAACAAGCTGCGTTGGCTTTTATAAAATAGCAACACTGACGCTTTCCATTGTGATGGCCGTAAATGATATGATGAAATTATGGATGAAAGAGAAAGAGTAATGGAGGGAATAGTTGATAAAAAAGCTATTTTACAAAAAAAGACAACCTCCTTCAAAAACCAAAGTGATTAATAACTTTAGCACAGAACAACATGACTTTAGTTTCGGAAGTCAGTGGCTTTGTTCTGCTTGTTGTTTTGTATTGCTACAGACTTCCGAAACTAAAGTCATGTTGTTCTGTGCTAAAGTTATTTTTCATCCCTTCTATTCGAAAAGTGTCGTTTTGTTCCTCTATAAGCGGGAGCAAAGTAGCTCTTTTCTCCACTAGACTTTTTAGCGGGCAGTAATGAGATTTGAATTTGGAACATGATTTGTTCATAGAAATGGAACGCAAATTGTATAAATTACTGGCTGTAAGTGTTGGCTGTACGGTGCGGGGAGGCGCGGTAACTAAAAAAAAAAACAAAAGCGCGCGATTTACTTCACTGTTGTTGTAATCGGTACGGACTTTATAGTATTTTGCAAAAAAAAAGAGTTTTACGTCGAGTTCTGAAAGTGATAGTGCATTAACTCCTGAAACAATAAAAATAGAAGCTAATAACGTTGTACAAAACTTAATACCTACGAAATCCCGGGAGAAATATTTTCTCATAGAACGAGATGAAAAGTAGAGTATATAAAGAAAAGTAAAGTAGAGTACTCGAGAGCAATAATATTTTTCCCTCAGGCGATGTACTTTGAATCCCTCGCTACGTTCAGGATTCTATTTTAGAATCCCACGCTATGCTCGGGATTCTATTCTAGAATCCTTCGCTTCGCTCTGGATTCAAAATAGCGCCCTCGCCGTAAAAATATTATTTTGCTCCCCTGTCATACAATCTACTATATCACTTTCACACAAATTTATATGGGACCACCTCTGACGCATAATACCCTATCCATTAAAAAAAGAATTTTCAAAATTGATTTCCATTTGTAGAAAAAAAAACATACAGTGGAATTGAGAACCTCCTTCTTTTTAAAGTCGGTTGAAAATTACTATGACTTTGACATAAGGACATACTCACGGATTTCTATGGACATTACCATTTTTGTCAATTTTATTCCATTGATGGCTAAGTGCCGTAGTGAATTGTAATAAAAACTTCGTTATTTGCCTCGTGACTAAGTAAAAGTCGTACGGATCCACCGGTCATGAAGGTACGCTTGCCGCGGTCGGCCCGTGGATGGGTTACCATTTCATACCGAGACTCCGCAGTTCCTCAGAAAGCACGTAAAGCCGTTGGGCCCGGCTGTCATTCGTAGATCTTTGACAGTCGTTATAGGTCGTAGTCAGAAGCTAGAAAATCTGACAACCAATTTTGCGAAGGGGTATCGTGTTACCCAGTAACTGGGTTGTGAAGCTCATATAGGTAGACGTTCGATGTAAAACACTGGTAGTCAGATGCCTCTGGTTAGACTGGAAGCTGACCTCAACATATTTGGGAAAAGCGCTCAGCCCGCGAGTTCGCCCGCGTAATTTTCTTAAGAATTTCAATTTTATGATAATGAAATAAAGTCTTTAGCACTCAGGGAGACCGTAGCTTCCTATAAACTAAATAATTTTCAGAATCGAACTAGTAGTTCCGGAGATAAGCTCGAATGAACAGAAACTCAGCGCGGCGGAGGATTTTAATCCATACGTCCATACTATAACTTACTATACTATCTATATCTATACTTAGTATTATAAATGCGAAAGTAACTCTGTCTGTTACGCTATCACGATGAAACGGCTGTACCGATTTTAATGAAATTTGGCATGAAGATAGCTTAAATCATGGGGAAGGACATAGGCTACTTTTTAATCCGCGACTACGTTTGCATCCATGATAACAGACATTCGCACGGACGACGTCGCGGGCAAAAGCTAGTACTTAATACTATCATACAATCCATACCTAATATAAAAAATATAAATGCGAAAGTAACTCTGTCTGTTACGCTTTCACGACAAAACGGCAGAACTAATTTAGATGAAGTTTTGCATAAAGATAGCTTGAACCCTAGGAAAGAACATAGGCTACTTTTTAATCCCCAATTTCGTCTTACATCTGCAACTTCCGACATTCACGCGGACGAAGTCGCGGGCAGAAGCTAGTTCATAATATGTAGTGATTCTATGACTCATTAGGTCTGGTTTGCACATTTTAAACTAAAGCATAAACGATGAGCAAACTCATTATTCTGAAAGTTTAATTTTCATGCAAATAACTTTAATTAAGTTCTGCGAAACTCAAACATTTCGTTTTACGTTATTCCCATTTGGCAATCACACGAGTAGAGTGATTAAACTATCTGATAATTCAGATTGTAATTATGTCAACTGTATAATGAGGTCCGGGCACGAGACCAATTTGTGAGTCAGTTCCGTTGGTTGACAATTCAGTTACTGGCCTTGCACTGGCCTTGTGTACATTTAAGAACAGTTCTGTGTACTGAGTAACTGCCACACTCAGAGACGTCACTTAATAATAATGAATCTATGAGATATGGAATGCATCCTTAGGATTACTTTACTCTCTCGCACTTATATTTCTTCCTCTTTTTATATACCTATCAAAATGTCATGTCGTGCTCTATAATAAATAAATGTGAATTAATTAATTGTTGTGTTTATTTGAGATACAACAAATTGGCGACGAGGATGGGAATATCAAAAGAGGTATTGCCATATTATAACCGTAAAAATGAGATAACAGTAGACAGGGGTTGCATGTTTTGGGGGTATCGCATAGTAATTCCACTAGCAATTAGAGAAACTGTCTTGTCTGAATTGCACAAAAGTCACTTTGGAATAGTGCATATGAAAGAAATAGTACGTTCATATATCTGGTGGCCTAATTTAGACACGGACATTGACAATGTTGACCTTTTTGTAACAGTGTGCTTACAAAATAGTAAAACTCCTGCTAAAATTCAGAAGCCATGGCCAATACCTCCTTCTCTTCGGTACAGAATTCATGCAGATTTTCTTGGACCATTTTACAATAAAATGTATTTTGTAATAGTAGATAGTTATTCAAAGTGGCCTGAAGTTTTTGAAATGTCAAACATTACCAGAACTCTTACTATTGAAGTTTTTAAAAGTTTATTTACTCGTTTTGGTTACCCAGCGCATTTAGTGACTGATAATGGTCGAACATTTATAAGTTCCAAATTTGAGGATTATTGTAAGATAATTCAAATTAAACAAACATTTACGCCACCTTACCACCCTGCGACTAATGGTGCGGAAGAGAGTTTTGTGGAAACTTTTAAATCAGCTGTAACTAAAATATAAGAAAATGGCTGTAGCCTGAATTCAGCCATCAACTTGTTCCTGTTTGATTACAGAAGTACACCACAGCTTACGACTGTGGTATCTCCTGCACGGCTCATGCTAGGGAGAGAAATCAGAAATAGGTTTAGTTTATTACGCCCATCGCCAGTATCAGACACGGTTCAGGAAGTTATAGAGAAAAGAGATCAAGGAAGTAGGGAAATTATATGGGAAATAGGTCAACAGGTTATGGTCAGAGATTACAGGAAAGGTAGAAAGCCATGGGTTCTAGGAATCATTCTAGAAGAGTCAATCAAAGTCAAAGATGGAAACGTCATGTTAATCAAATGGTAACTTGCTCAGAGTCAGTAGATACTTTTTAAGTTAATTTAATTGTTATTTTAGTTTAGAAGTACAATTTTTTAACAAATGCTGTTAAAAATAAGTGGGGGAGAGTGTGAGATATGGAATGCATCCTTAGGATTACTTTACTCTCTCGCACTTATATTTCTTCCTCTTTCTATATACCTATCCAAATGTCATGTGGTGCTCTATAATGGTGACGACACGGTTGCCGCAGTGGCTGAGCGATCGACTGCTGCGCAGCGTGTTGCGGGTTCGATTCCCGCCCAGGGTAAACATTTGTGTGATGAGCACTTGTGTTTGCCTTGTGTCTGGGTGTTGTTTATCTATATATGTATGTATTTACAAAAAAAAATGTATTTGTGTATGTAATCAGCTGTCTGACACCCATAGTACAGGGTCTCCCTAGTTTGGGGTCAGATGGCCGTGTGTGAAAATGTCCCCACATATTATTACAATAAATAATTGTGAATTAATTAATTATTGTGTTTATTTGAGATACAAAAGAATCATTAACTTTAATTGACCAGCACAACTTGGCACACGTCAACGACAATATTTTTGACTGACAGCGTTCCAAGACGTTATGTTGTTCAATTCAAGTTTCTTGTGGTTCAAGTGTCTTTATTTAACAATGGCTTATTCACTATATACAAATCATAAAAATCAAAATAATAAAATGATTTACAATTCTAAGAAAAAGGCAGGGAGCTCAAAGGGCATCAAAAAACTCGTTCATTATTATTAAGTGACGTCTCTGAGTGTGGCAGTAAGTCAATTAGATTGTCGCACTGTAGCAAGCTTCGTGTCCGGAATCCATTACTGAACTAACTCGCGAACTCTCGCCTGATAGAGTCCATCATCATCTCCCCAGCCTTTTTCCAACTTCATTGGGGCCGGTTTCCAGTCTAACCGGATGCAGCTGAATATCAGCATTTTACAGGGAGCGACTGTGTATCTGACCTTCACAACCCAGTTACTGGGTAACACCACACCCATAAGACTGGTTGTCAGATTTTTCTAGCTTCTGACTATGTAGGCAGAGATATCAAAGATAACAACCAGGACCAACGGCTTTACGTGCTTCCCGAGGCGCGGAGGGTTTCGGTATGAAATGGATGGTCACCCATCCAACGACCGAACGCGGCAAACGTAGCTTAACTATCCTGTCCGGTCAATCCGTACAACTTTTACTTAGGCCACAAGCTCCTCAATTGAGTTCATAAAAAAAAAACATTTTGATATCGAATTAAATTCATCACATCTCTATCAATCATAAATATTACAATACAATACCGTTTGCAGTATCATTGCGATTCGTAATGAGGAAATACCACGGGCTAGAGAATTGAAAATTAGGTATATTGTAAATTTATTGCTGTCGCGCGATGCCCGAACACGAACCGCAGAGCGCGATAGAGACAACTGCAGCTTTGACCGAAAATACCTATTAAAAAAGTACACAAAATCAATGATTCGTAGTCCCCTGATTTCTTCTCCAAAACTTAACCGATTTAACTGCTTTTTTCATTAAAAAATAAAGAAAGGCTTTTGCCGTGTTCCTATGTTTTCTATTTTTTATATAATCAAATCAAATTTGTTTTCTGAATGTTTGAACACAGCGGAAAATCATGCCATTTTTTTAGGTTTTTGAATATTCATATCTCTTTTAATAATAAATTTATGAGAAAAAGGAAAACATAGGGACATGCAAATAGTAGCCATGGATATTTAAAAAAAAATAATTGATCTACTGGCATTATCCAGGGAGGCAACAGGGGACTAAGTTTGTATGGAAAAACGGCCCTTGTGAATGCAAAAGGTACGGTATGGGCGTACTCTGCTTATAGATTGAAAGTCGATATTGAACGCTCGAGAAACCGATGCAGACATAATGGGCACTCGTTTGCGCCATATTACCTATTCAATAAAGGTACACCTGTGATTCTATAAGTGCCATCAGGAAAACAGACTTTCTCTTTACAATTCGTTTTTATGTAGGTAAGTACTCAATAGACACTTTTGGATTAAAATAATAAAAAAGACAACCGCCTATTCTATTTGTCGCTTTTTCTATTTTATTTGTCGCTTTTTAGTACTTCCTTATCATCCAAATCCATTAAGAAATGGCAACACAGTCAAAACAGAGATTGAAAGTACAAGGTGAAAACATTACAACATCATCCATGTATATTTTTTTGCTTTCTGTCGATTTTTTCAAAAACTGCTGAATCAATTTCGATAAAATATGGGACCACCCTTGAGGCATACCCTATCCATCAAAAAAAGAATTTTCAAAATCGCTTTACATTCGCCGGAGAAATCGCGTAACAAATATACAAAAAAAAAAAAAAAAACATACAGACGAATTGAGAACCTCCTTCTTTTTGAAGTCGGTTGAAAAATGGCCTTAATCACGACGTTTGCTCAAGGCGGTTTGGTGATTTCAGACTTATAATAATTATATAATTATGTTAACAGTTAGATATCACATGGATAATTATTGGCTTTTGACGTTTTGATTTATAAGTATGTAATTAAAAGGCTTTTGACTGTTGGTTTTGGTTTTATATTTTAGGTGATTAAAAGTTGATTGACTACTTGGGTTATGCTATTTAAATATTCCTAGTTTAAACGCGTAGCTATCCTAGGAAAGGGACATTTTGAGAAAGGGACATTTGGGGAAAGGGACATTTTGGGAAATGGACGTTTCGGGAAAGGGACATTCTGGGAAATGGACATTATGGGGAGGGGACATTTCGGTAAAGGGACTATTTGAAACCGAGGGACATTTTGAGAAAGGGACATTCTGAGCCTGAACGATGTGTCTGTGATGTGTGTGTAATGATTGTAAGTGTATAAGTGGCCGTGGAGTTTCTTGCTCGTTCTTCTCCAAAGAGACCTACCTACGTTTTGTAACGAGCAACTAGCTTCAACTCTCTCACTAACTGACCAACTCCTTTGACTTTGACTTTATAAGCCAAGGTTTCCTCACGATGTTTTCCTTCACCGACGTCAGTGCAAGTCCAAGATAACATAGAAAGCACAAATAAATTGAAAAGGTCACACTGTTACTTGCCCAGTATCGAACTCGCAACGTCATGCATGATCGGCAAGCGCATTGACCACTGAACCATCACGACATACTAATAATTGTAGTACTTATACAAAATGCACAACAGAATTATTTATTGTTTTTAAGTATGTACAGACGCCAGCACATCAAGCTACTACAATCTGTCACATTTCTTTAATCGATTTTCAACTTTATGGTTAAAGAATGAGGTTCAAGATTGATTGGGAAAATGTGACAGTTTGGGGTAGGTTGACCTGCTGGCGTCTGTACAATATTTACAAGAATAATAAAAAAGAAAACCTAAAATATTAAACTAAAAAAACTAACAATTGTGTTAGTTTTTTGTTCTGGAAATGTACCCAAAACTAAATGCACAACTAAATTGCATTTTGTGTGTTGTGACAAGATGACGGTGCTTTGTTAAATGAAACATAAACTATAGAGAATAGCACTGCTGCAGTGCTATTTTACAGCCTAAAACCTGGTTGAACTATCCCCTGTTCACAATAAGATTAGACAAACCTTTTTTACAGTCCCTTCAACCGATTTTGACTTCTATTCCGTAGGCTTAAGGATGACATTAGAGGCAAAAAAGTGGTTACAATAACAACTTTTTACTGCAGTTGCCATTTGTCATGCTACCAACGCGGCAATATGAGTCAAAGTCGGTTGAACGGACTGTAAAAAAGGTTTTTGTAAATGTCTAATCTTGTTGTGAACAGGGTATAGGTGGTCCCTACTTCTAGTATTATAATTATGTCTGTCACATCTTTTATCAAAAAGATGCAGATTTTTTCATTGATGTATTGACAAGGTACCGTCATTATGTTAATTTCCTTAAACAGTTCTCTTAGAGAATCGCGCATACGCAGGTTATAAATGGCTCTGATAGATCTTCTCTGCAGAATAAAAATAGAGTCTATATCTGCAGCTCGTCCCCACAATAATATACCGTAAGACATTATACTATGAAAGTAACTAAAATAGACCAGTCTCGCGGTATATCCACATCGGTAAATTGCCGGATTTTTCTGACAGCATATGCTGCCGAACTTAGCCGTCCTGCGAGAGATGTTAAATGAGGACCCCATTGTAGCCTTGAGTCGAGCGTGATCCCCAGGAAAACAATTTTATCGACGAATTCCAGTTTCTCTTTATTCAATACTATGTTACAATCACTACTTTTGACATTTGGCAAAGCAAATCTGATGTACTTCGTTTTTTTTTCATTTAATACTAAATTATTAGCCGTGAACCAAATTTGGACCTGAAGTTAGGCGTTATTTACGTAGTCAAGATTTTCAAGATATATTTATTTTGAAAATTAAAGAAGTGTAATCGGCAAATTACACCATTTGTGGTTGGTTTCTTAATAAATGCGGTAGATCATTAATGTATACTAAAAAAGGAAAGGACCTAAAATTGAGCCTTGTGTTTAAATATCAAGACATCAACCCTACCCATGTAATACTAGTAACTTCATCTACTTACCTATACAACGTGTAATTTGATGCTTATATTTCAAACATTATTACGCTATTAGTTCACTAAAAGCCACTCAACAGCCTATTACCGTAATTGGGCTTTGGGAAATGTGAATAGTGCGCCTTGATTAATTTCCTCATACTAATAATTACCTATTATCTATGTTTTTACTGTTTCACAGATTTGATACAAACATAAATGTCATATCGGCACTACATAATTATTATGAACTAGCTTCTGCCCGCGGCTTCGCCCGCGTAAAAAGAGCGATTATCCCAAGGGAACATGTTACCGGGATAAAAAGTATCCTATATGTTAATCCAGGAAATGGTCTATCTATGTGCCAATTTTCATGCAAATCTGTTCAACGGTTTGCGCGTGATTAAGTAACAAACATCCAAACATCTTCACAAACTTTCGCATTTATAATATTATAATTAGTAGGATTAAGGTACCCCGTTGCGCTGAGTTCGCGTTCGTTCGGGCAAATCTCAGAAACTATACTGTATGGATTTCCATATAGTTTTCAGCAATAGAAAGAGGAAATGTCTAGGCTATAATTTATTACCAAAAAAATTAGAATCCGTCATAAATGCGGACGAAGTTATGGGCAAAAGCTAGTAGCTTATTAATTAAAATGTTTAAAATATTAAACAAATAGGTACGTGTGCTTTTTACATTATATCACAGCACTAGTGCGGTAATGCTCGTTTTTTAAATATCGACAAAAAGTTTTGATTGTTTTTCTGCCTAAAGTCAAAATATTTATCTATACTAATATTATGTCATGACTTAGGGTGGGGAATAAATAAAAAAGTTGTAATGGAGGGTGTCTACAAAAATATGCAAGCTAACATTATGTAAGTCTGCAAGGCCCTGTCAGAATACCAGCGCTGCGACATTTCATGTCGTAGCATTGTGCTGAGACAGGAGCCTTTTTGGTCTCGTACAGGTTTCATAAGGCTTTTCTTTTTATGTTTTATTGTTTTATATAACCCTTTTTTATGTTGTGTTTACCTGTACGAGGTTACAAATAAACCATTTTTCTTTCTTTCTTTCTTTCTTTCTATTATAAAGCTGAAGAGTTTGTTTGTTTGTTTGTTTGGTTGAACGCGCTAATCTCAGGATCTACTGGTTCGAATTGAAAAATTATTTTTGTGTTGGATAGTCCATTTATTGAGAAAGCCTATAGGCCCCCTATGCTATAGGCCTATGCGAAGCCGGGCCGGGTTGCTAGTCATTAATAATATTAACTTATAATTTAAAAAATCAGGGTGTTTGGAGGCTTACTCAGTCACCCGCGGCGAATAAAACGCATAAGCGTTTTATCATTACAGTCTCGGCCGTAATGACAAACTTACCACACTAGTATCATAATGTGCTCATGTTTACTCTAAAGGACCGAAAATAATAATGATATTCGGGTAATGCTTCCAACCTGGCTTTAGTCTGTTTTTCCTTTACCACAACGAGTTTCTTCGCTGGGTCTTGCACACGATATCGCAATAGAAAAATTAGCCAATTAGCGAGATTGACAACGGGGCAGGTGCATACAAAATGTTTCTACTTGTAGGGATACTTTTAATGCATCATCATTATCATCATTTCAGCCGAAAGACGTCCACTGCTGGATATAGGCCTCCCCCAAGTGTCGCCACATTGACCGGTCCCGTGTGACTCGCATCCAGCGGATCCCTGCAACCTTTACCAGGTCATCGGTCCACCTAGTGGGAGGCCTTCCAACGCAACGTCTAAACCATCACTCTTTAACTTTTAATGCATAATTATTTCAATGGAATTTAGGATTATACTTTCTCAAGCCGAAGCTCAACAGGGTTTGTTTTGTTTTAACGTATTTTTATAAACTCTACAGTGTCTATTTTTAACTCCGCATAATATATGTATTGCAAGTAAGTACATAAATTATATGACAGACCTGGGGCCTGGGGTAAGCATTATAATTAATTGCTTGTTTGATGTCATAATTAATGTTTGACCCACAACACAACGTATCTCAACATCGTGGACACCCGAGCCAAGACCGTAAATTACAGTGTCTACTATGTAGATAACAAAAGTTAATGATTTATTAGTTAACCGACACTTTTAGTCAAGTTATCTTACAGTTTTAAATACTTTTATTAAGGTTTTGACCCCCACGTCAAAAAACGCGCTCGTAACATACAACTCCTGTTAACGATAGAATTTTCAAAATCGGACCAGTAGGTCGATTCTGTAAAATTCAAACAACAACTCACATTTATTTATTTATTTATTTACACTTCATGCACAAAGGTACAAAGGCGGACTTAATGCCTTAGGCATTCTCTACCAGTCAACCCACTGGTGAAGAGATAACAAGGCAGGTGCATATAAAATATAACAAAATAGGTAAAGTACTTAAACAAAAATATATAACATCGCATCTCACATCGCTATTCACTCTCACTTCGCATAAGGTTCAAAATGACCTTGATCTATTTGTCACTTTGAATCAGGTTCGAGTGCGAAGTGAGCATCAAAGTGACGGGGAAATTACCTTACAGAATGCCACTTCTTACGTCATCTCATACTTTATCTGTCAAAATCTCCCTGTCAATTTAGCACAACTCGCTGATACGCTCGCAAGAGTGGCGCTAGTGTAAATTCGAATTATCAACCAAGTGTTTAGAATGCCAATCAAGAAACTCACAGCGGATTCAGATTCGAAGTATAGAATGAGGTCTTACAGAATCATAAGCTGTCATCAACTGCCTAGCCTTTTCCCAACCATGTTTAGGTCAGCTTTCAGTCTAACCGGATGCAGCTGAATACCATTGTTGTACATGGAGCGACTGCCTATCGAACCACCACAATCCAGTTGCTGGGTAACGCTATACTCCATAATAAGACTGATTGTCAGACTTTTAGACTTCTCACTACCCATAACGACTGTCAAAGATCTATGAATGACAGCCGGGACCAACGGCTTTACGTGCTTTCCGAAGCACGGAGAGAACTCGGTATGAAATGGATGGTCACTCATCCACAGACCGACCGCGGCAAGCGTAGCTTAACCTTCGACCGATCGATCTGTACGGCTTTACGAGACTGTGTGTTTCAAAATCAGTCCTGTAGTTTTGGTAATTAGCACATTCAAGCAAGAAAACTTCAGCTTTCTAATCTACTTAATTATCAATTAATTGCTGTTCGTTATTATTATTGTTATTTATTTATTTATTTATTAGTTCAATTACTCTCTGCACTCACAGTTAACACCAACACGTGCAGAGAGTCAACAATTACAATTAAAAATGATCATCCGCGTCCGGCTCGTCCTTGTGGTGTCGGACGTAAAGAATAGCACCATCCCATATCTTCCCGTGGGTGTCGTAAGACGCGACTAAGGGACTTACCAGAGAATGGGCAGCAGCATTCTCTGTGCCTTTGTTACAACCATACTGCGATCGTGAACCCGCCTGCCAAGCGTGGCGATTATGACAACCCCTTCCCCCCTTGAGGAGGCCTATGTCCAGCAGTGGACGTCTTTTGGCTGAAATGATGATGATGAGGCTCGCTAAAACTCAAGAACGGCTGTAACAATTTGTCTAATTTTGATCTTGAAATATTTGTGGAAGTCCAGGTAAAGGTCAGGTCCAGGTAGGTCGGTTATCGCGGATACAGACGTGGTCGCAGCTTAAAAAGTAGCCTATGTCCTTCCCCAGGGTTTAAGCTATCTTCATACCAAACATCAAAATCGGTTCAGCCGTTTCGTTACAGACAGAGTTACTTTCGCATTTATAATTTTAAAGTATGGATATTAGAAATCGTCTTTTATCTATTCACTTGCCAATTAACGTATCATCTACCTACCTAACAACATAAGATAAAACAAGTTTTTCTCATTAATTGGATAAGTCACGCGGTGTAGTTATAGTAAGTAGTTGGCACATTACCTAGTTAGGATACAGCAGCTAGTTAGTAAGTAGCAGGCAGGTTTATATTCGAGTATTCTGCTAACGTTCGCGAGTTTCTAACGCGGCTTTCGTTTGAGGGTCATGGGATATATATATAAATTATATGAAGTTTTGATATATAAAGTCAGTTTATATGTAATATAATTTATATTAAAATGAAGTTGAGTGTCAAGAAAATTCGGTTCGATTTAGGTATTCGGTGAGAATTTTTTTTTTTTTAACCTGATCTTTATTTTTGTTTTTATTTTTTATGTCTTTTACTAAGTCACTGCGTGTACATATAAATTTGTTGGATATTTTTTGGAATTTAAAACAATACTAAATATGTGATGTGACAAATTCGACCAAATCCTAAAGAATTTTCGTCTCATTTTACTTATAGTATTAGTGGGTAGTTAGTGGTTGGAGTACCTATAAATAAATAAATAAATATTAAGTGGTTGGAGTACCCATAAATAAATAAATTAATTAGTACTTCTACGAGATTTAAAATGAAAACGTTTTGTTCAGACCGCGGTGTAGACCGTACCTAACCACCATTTAAACATGTAGGCTCTCTTTGCGCAAATACTCATCACGAATTTACGATCTGCCAAAAACGGCTTTATCCCATGCTATTTATAAATGTGAAAGTCTGTATGTTCGTAATTTTATATAAGTTTTTTTAATCAATCATGAACTAAGGTGACGATAAGTTAATTTAGGAAATTCAATTTCTTTTGCAATTGCTGCGCTGTTTTTCATCAATCAAATCATAATCAAAATTCAATAATCGATTATATTATAATATTATTTTTAATTAGTAATAATTTATTTAATCAATATAGCGCTTGAAATTATATTTAACAGATGTTAGGATAAGTCAGTCAAAATAATTTCTAGGTAATACATTTTAAAAGTAAATTGTTTAGTATAATAGTCATACGTTTTATTTTATATATATTTAAATGTAAATTGTCTATTCACCTATCTTCAATAGATACCTACAGCTGAAATAAACATTTTTGTAAAAGTACAAAGTTAAAGAAGAACAAAAAACGAACATTGAATCCATCGGATAACGTGAATACCAACTAGAAAAAGAAAATGTCACACTTTAATCTATTAAATGATCAGATTATCTACTGAGGTCTAAATACTAATCCCATTAGTGCTAACTCAATTAAATGGCGGAGCGTCCCACCACATTAAGAGGAAATACCACGGGCTAGAGAATTAAAAATTAGGTATTTGTAAAATCTATTGCTGTCGCGCGATGCCCGAACACGAACCGCAGAGCGCGATAGAGACAACTGCAGCTTTGACCGAAAATACCTATTAAAAGTACACAAAATCAATGATACGTAGTCCCCTGATTTCTTCTCCAAAACTTAACCGATTTAACTGCTTTTTTCATTAAAAAATAAAGAAAGGCTTTTGCCGTGTTCCTATGTTTTCTATTTTTTATATAGTTAATCAAGTCAAATTTGTTTTCTGAATGTTTGAACACAGCGGAAAATAATGCAAATTTTTTAGGTTTTTGAATATTCAAATCTCTTTTAATAATAGATTTATGAGAAAAAGGAAAACATAGGGACATGCCAATAGCAGCCATGGATATTTAAAAAAAAAAAATATCTACTGGCATTATCCAGGGAGGAAACAGGGGACTAAGTTTGTATGGAAAAACGGCCCTTGTGTTTCCTCTTAACATTGATATAAACTGAAATTTACAGTTTCCCTAACTGCACTAGAATTTAGAATAAATATCTGAAATTATTTAGACTAAATGTTACGATGTTTCTAACTTTTTAATTACGAATGGTAGTGGAATGATAATGGTACAACTAAAAATTAAAAGAGTGAGTGTGGAGTTTCTTGCCCATTCTTCTCCATACAAAACTTCCTTTTGGAAGAGGCAACTAGATTAACATTTTCTTACTTTTAATGATCTGATTGAAATAAGTGATTTGATTTTGACTATGAATTAAAAGGCCATGTTGGCATAAAAAGACGAAGAAAGAGAGAAGCTCGTAGAGGATGTCGAGGCTAAGTAAAAGTCGTACAGATCGATCGGCCAAAAGTTAAGCTCCGCTTGCCGCGGTCGGTCTTTGGATGGGTGACCATCCATTTCATAACAAGTTCCCTCTGTGCTTCGGAAAGCACGTAAAGCCGTTGGTCCCGGTTGTCATTCGTAGATATTTGACAGTCGGTATGGGTAGTCAGAAGCCAGAAAGTCTGACAACCAGTCTTACCAAGGGATATCGTGTTACCCAGTTACTGGGTTGTAGAGGTCCGATAGGCAGTCTGGACCGGTATTCAGCTGCATACAGTTATACTGGAAGCCGACCCCAATATAGTTGGAAAAAGGCTAGGCAGACCACGTTGCCATAAAAAGACGAAGAAAATACCCCACAAGACGTACTTATATAATTCCTTACAGACACTTGAATTCTAGTTTAATTAATTTTCAAAACAAGTTTTTCGTTTAAAAGTCAGAGTTCACTCAAAAGTTTTAAACAAAACAAAAGGGTTTACTTAACTAAACTAAATTGACGAACCAGTACCTATTGTCAAATATAATACTTGCCCCAAAGTTTACCTTCATTATGTGGTTTCTGGGTAAAATGTTTAGAAGTTTCCCATTCATAACTTTGCACCAAAAATAATCACTTGATGTTGCCTATATTGGTTATTTGATAACCTTTGTGGGTTCACTACGTTTAAAACCTTAATGGTTATCAAATAACGTCCATTTCTTAAGTTACGGAAGTTCTAAGTTCAAAACTCTGAATAGCAAGCAGATAATCGAATAATAATCATCATCTGCCTAGCCTTTTCCCAACAATTGGGTTGTTGACACCATTAACCAATAATTCCAAAATACAACTTATCATAAGATACACTTTATTTTAGCCCCGAAAACCCGATTCATTTTCAATGAACTGTAAAATTCGATTTTAAGTTGCTTTGAAATCAATTAATTAGTTAGTCAATTAAGTTGGTAAATAAGTGACGTCACAGGCCGCTATTGTCATACAAAATGTATGGAGGAATCTCGTTTTGACAGCTCATAAAAAGTATATCAATTGATTGGTGGTGTCAAGTACCCAATTAAAACACATGACTTTAGTCTCGGAAGTTGGTGGCCTTATTTTGTTCGTCGTTTTGTATTCCGCCGACTTCCGAAACTAAAGTCATGTGTGTTCTGTGCTAGAGTTATTTATCACTTTTTAGTTTCTGAATGCGGTTGTATTTTTTGGAAAAAAGCTTTTTATTTTTCGCTTATAATACAAAATAACAAAAACAACAAAGTCATCGCCACCGTTCCGTTCCGTTCCGAAACTAAAGTAATATGTGCTCTGTGCTAAAGTTACTTGTCACTTTTTAGTTTTTGAAGTCGGTTTTCTTTTATTTTGTTTAAACATTTTTTATTTCAGTATAGTTTATTCAACATTACCAAACATAATTCTAGACTACAGGACTTGTTTATTTCTTTTCAGTTTTTATTTAAAGTTCACTTTTTACGCAGTCGGGTTTTTTATTCTTCAATTTTTTTTTGGAGTCTGTTAAAAATTGCCTTAAAAAGTCAAACAACAGTTGAAAAAAAAATGAAAAAAAAATAGAATGATGTAAAATATTTATTTAACAATAACTCAATTTACAACAATAAAAAAAAAAAGATTTACCTTCATAGATTGTTCGATCATTTGCGGCAGCCATTTAAACCACGATACCTATTCAATTAATTCAACTATCTCGTTTATCGATGAAAATCTTAGCTGACCTTGTCTGACCCTCTTGTTATTACGTATTCATTATGTTGGCACTTCACTTGGCGTATTTGTGCAAATATTCGCCCTATTTGGATAATACAAAATCTACTTTATTTCAATAAGCATAGGGTATATTTTTATTCACCAAGTAACGCAAATATTTGCACAAATACGCCAAGTGAAGTGCCAGCATTACAAAGTAATGCGGTCCAACCTCGTAGTTATTACGTGAATGCTAATTTTGATCTGAAACCTTATAAGAGCTACGTTAGTGACCTCGTTATAGAAGAATATTGCTTGTATTATAATCAGGTTGACTGGTTGAGTGAAACAGGTCATGTAAGCAACTAGGGTTGAGCGGGATTATTCCGACTAAAAGATAATACAAACTGAAAGTCAAAGCATTTATTTCTTTTTACCAAACCATTTACAGGCACTTTTGAATTGTCACGGAGTTGGTTAGTTAGTCAGAAAGTTGAAGTTAGTTGCTCGTTTCAAAACGTAGGTAGTCTCTATGGAGAAGAACGACCAGGAAACTCCACAGACACTCTTTTATATCTAGTTTTTACAAAAACTGGTAACATTAGTAACTATGAACAAAGTAGCATAAAAGCTATTGTACCTACAGTTGTTCTTAGTAGTCAAAATTGCCTCTGTAGTCGAATTAGCCCCTCCCCCGATCTTATTTTATTTCACTTGTCTTATTTTTGTGAGAGTTTGAGTGACGTTTATAGATTTATTTTCATCTTCGGAATAGGTCCCTTTGTAACCATAAATATCATCTTTACATAGTCAGACCTATTTCGGACCATTTTTGGTCCTCTCATCTACACTATTCCGCTGATGGGCAAAGACCTACTTGAAGTCGTTGTAGGTACGCCCCCTCTCTCTTTCTTTGGCTACTTTGAAGTAACCCTCGTGGTAGGCGTCCAGATCATCACCATACTGAAGATAAAAAATAGAAAAAATAGCAACTCATCCAAACATTATGTTGAGCTTCATGAACATATGTGAATCATATGGTTACATGGTTTCATCGTAAAAGTTGTTCCTAGAGTGAGTACAATTACCTGCTTTCGCGTTTTCAGTTCATTCAATTACACGTTGTATAATCTTCTGCATAACCTTTTCCCATCTATGTTGAGGTCGGCTTCCAGTAACCAGACTAATCTAACCTAACCAGATGCAGCTGATTACCAGTATTACATAGAGCAACTGCTCTATCTGTCCTCCCCAACCCAGTTACTGGGTAACACGATACCCCTTGGTAAGAATGGTTGAAAGTTTCTGGCTTATAACTACTCATAACGTCTGTCAAAGATCTATGGATGTCAGCCGAGATCAACGGCTTTACGTGCTTTCCGAGGCGCGGAGGGTTCTCGGGGTGAAATGGATGGTCACCCATCCACTGACCGACCGCGACAAGCGTAGCTTAACCTTGACCGATCTAGCCCATCGCCATTCAATTACATGTTGTATAGACAGCAGCACTTAAAGAGCATAATTACATTTCATCTTATTTGTGTTACTTTTCAAAATAATTTGTATCTATTGTTTGTGAGATAAAACGCTAGGATAAAATATCTGTTCACATATTGTACCATGTTTTTATCTCAAATCTCGAATTCGGGACAAACCCAACGCAATCGTTAATCTGACATTCGACATGACTGTGGCTGGCATTTTCCTTTTTATCTTACTGTTTTTTACAATATAGCTGAACAACAATCAATGCTAGGGGGCAATTCATTCATGTGTAATAAAAATACAATAGTCAGTGGTTGGAGTGAGTTTTATGTTGGCCCTATTGGACGTCACACTGACGCAAGAGCAACTACTTCGCGAGCCTATTTTCGTGCCCAACTTACGATAAAAAATCGTAAGTAAAAAAATAAAGTAAACGTTTCCTTCCATCGGTAAGTCATTTTGTGATTAATATTATGCGTAATTAATTTAAAAACAATTATTTTTAATCTAATACCCTCAGTAATACCTGGTAGTACCAAATTTAGGAAAAACAAAACATTCGTATTACATTGTGACGTCCAAAAAATGGCACGCTTGGTTTTCATACAGATCGTGATACTTGCGGTATCTAGGTCTATCTATAACAGATATAGTTCCCTAGAAAAAAAGCATGACCCAAAACAAATGCCCGTCAAAAGCTGTCGTTTAACAACAGTATGTCTATTCTGTTACAATCTCCCTCGGTGAACACCTAGGTGAAGTGAACTGTCATCTGTCCCGATGCTAGGGATTTACAAAGCACTACAATCGGATGACAGCTCACTTCACCTAGGTGTTCACTGAGGGAGATTGTAACAGAATATTAGCATTGAAAAGCAAGCAATGAATACGCTATGAAACTACATAAGTATGTGTCTATTTCCACCCGAGCTAAGTGTTACATAGCAGAGCGGGTAAAATGTACTTTGAGGATGCGCTTTGGGCAAGGTGACTGTGAGAATATTAAAAAAAAACATCGTTTTGGCTCCCACCATTTGCTTCGAAGGGTAAGTAACAAATTTTCCACCAGAACTGCACACATCTTTGGTGGAAAGGCAGCCGTCTATTTATTTGCAAATTTTGCTTTGAGACTCAACCAGGCTTGACCAATCCCAAGACATAGAGACCTCCAACATAATATCAACCAATATGTATGTAAATAACTTTGATAGCTAATGTAAAGGCTTTATTATCTTGCCGTAGGCCCCGGCTGTCATTCGTAGATCTTTTTGCCAGTCGTTATAGGTAGGCAGAAACCAGAAAGTCTGACAAGTGGCCTTAGTATTCAGTCTTGTTATTCAACTGCATCCAGTAAGACTGGATGTCGACCCCAATATAGTTGGGAAAAGGCTAGACAGATGTTGACGACTATCTTGTAACGGAGTGTGGTAAATTTTTTATCTTTCTCCTTCAAAGTTCTTATCACTTTATAAAATTTCGTTACGGGACCCCGTAACGAAATGCCAATGACCCCTTGTTGCCAATAAGCCTGATATAGTGGTGATAGATCGATTAGAGCGTCGCGCAATGATTGTTGATATAGCGGTTCCGCATGACGAGAACGTCGTGAAAACCGAGAAAGATAAACAAATTAAGTATCTTGACTTGGCTCGCGAGGTTGTCGACATGTGGGATGTGAATACAGCAGTCATTGTGCCGATAGTCGTTACGGCCAATGGACTCATTTCCAAGAGCCTCGACCAACACCTAAGGAGGCTCTCGTTGGGCAGCTGGATCAAGGGGTTGATACAGAAAGCGGTACTCCTGGACACGGCGCGTATAGTCAGGAGATTCCTCTCTCAGGAGCCCTGACCACCGGTAGCTTGGACCCTGTTCCCGATACCGGTGGGCTACTATTTTTTATATTTTTAAATGTTTTTTTTTTTTTTTACTAATATTTAAAAATATAATGAAATATGTAAATAAATGAATAAATGAGAATAATAATATGTCGAGACTCGTTGAACTTGATTACCTCAGTGCTTTTCTGGTGGTCGCCACTGTTGATTCTGACTTTCAGGCGTTGTTGTGTTTTGGGAGTAGCGAGGCGAGATTGTCCCATTAAAAAAATATATCTTGATGTGTATACGTCTTGTAATACAATATTGTCCAAATAAAATACTTGCATAACGAAAATATGTTTTAATGATACTTTTTATACATTCAGTGAAGCGGACGGAAAAATGTAGTGTGTCGGGCTGCTAGCCCTACATTTTTGAATTACCTATTCAAAAATGTCACAATATACTACATATCTTGTGGCTGGGAAACAGTATACCTCTACCCCAGGACATCTATTTAAACACAGGACACATTATATGATTTTGTTATTAGATACAAGCTAGGCAAGTCTCGGTAACTGAATAACCTAGACTAAACCTCAATGTGAGTGATGTAAAAGGTCAATTGAAACTTAATTTGAACTTTAAGGTTATGCTTGTCAAATATTTGAAGAGGCTTTAAATGTTGGAATGGCGTTTGAGTTTTAGTAAATGGGCTGCGTTAAATATTATGAGTATCGAGAGAACTCTTTACAACGAGGAATAGATTAGGTAATAATTTAAGGATAAGGTGATGTTTGCAGGTACATAAGGCCTGAAAATAAGCTTGAACAATCCATACTAATATTATAAATGCGAAAGTAACCCTGTCTGTTACGTTTTCACGATTTTGATGTTTGGTTATGAAGATGGCTTGAACCGCAAAAAAGGACATAGGCTACTTTTTAATCTGCGACTTCGTCTGCATCCACGATAACCGACATTCACGCGGACGAAGTCGTGGGCATAAACTAGTAACATAATCATTTATTTATTTTAGCAATTTCTAATGGTAAAACTCAACAACACACTCAGTAGTCGCGCTTGGGACCTCGACCACTGAGGCAGTCCAAGCAAATACTTTTACGTCAACCTGCTCAGGAAATGAAACGTGAACGTACCGAGTATTCGTTCAACACTACGAGTAGGTAGTTCAGAACAAAGGAGTCGTTTCAATAAATTGAAATGCCGCAGTACAGACGGACAAACAATGGACAATACAGACAATGCAATTTCAATATGGCCACGTTTACTTTTGTTTTTAACTAGTGAGTTTTTTAATGTCATGTTAACTTCTTCTTCAACATATCAGCTTACTAGTAGTCCATTCTTGGACATAAGCCTCCCCTATGGCGCACCATGTTCCCGGTCATCTGCCTTCCGCATCCAGCCATCACCGGCTACCTTCTTTAGGTCATCGGTCCATCGGGCTAGAGGACGTCCTACGCTGCGTCTACCGATTCGCGGTCTCCACTCCAGGACAACTTTGCTCCATCAGCCGTCGGTCCTGCGAAAGACATGACCAACCCACTGCCACTTCAGCTTGCTGATTCTGCGAGCAATTTCGAAGACTATACACCGGAGGCGTGGAGCGAAATTGTGGTGACAGTTTTTTAAAAAACGAGACAAAGCATCTACAATGTGAAAGCGAAATTCCACTCATTAATTAATTAATCACTAAATCTCCCAAATTACTTGACGTATGAAGCTGAAATTTGGCAGGTAGTAGGAAACGTCAGCTAAAAACGGATTAATTTTGCCTTCCTATATACTATACTACTACTACTATATATTTATTATTATAAATGTGAAAGTAACTCTGTCTGTTACGTTTTCACGATAAAACGGCTGAACTGATTTTAACGAAATTTGGTTTGAAGATACCTTGAACCCTGAGGAAGAACATAGGCTTCTTTTTAATCCGCGACTTCGTGTAAATCCGCGATAACCGGCATTCACGCGGGTGAAGTCGCGGGCAAAAGTTAGTAACTAACATATTATATTTGAAAAACTGCCTAACCTTTTCCCAACTACATTGGGGTCGGCTTCCAGTCTAACCGA
The DNA here is from genome assembly GCA_947361185.1 of Charanyca ferruginea. Classification (NCBI taxonomy): domain Eukaryota; kingdom Metazoa; phylum Arthropoda; class Insecta; order Lepidoptera; family Noctuidae; genus Charanyca; species Charanyca ferruginea. Next base: position 29,682,306 of record OX376057.1, read on the forward strand.
ATGCTGCTGAATATCAGTGTTTTACATGGAGCGACTGCCTGCCTGACCTCCACAACTCAGTAGGTAACTGGTTAACACGCCTTGTAAGACTGGTTGTCAGACTTTCTGGCTTCTGACTAACCATAACGACTGCCAAAAATCTACGAACGACAGCCGAGACCAACGACTTCACGTGCTTTTCTTTTTAAGCTAGTTATATATGATTCAGGCTGATTTTTAATTCATTACCAATCTTTCAACGAGTGAAACATGTGAATGTGCTTATGAATATATACAACTTTCACTGTTGGACCAATTCTGAAATAGGGTACAAAACATCTGTGTCATTCGTTTTCAAGCGGTAGGTTGTGTTCTTGTAGGAAATATTGTTTTTTTTCGAATCGTAATTTACTAACTTTCGACGCGACCGGAGAGAGTTTATGCGCAGGACCAAGGACTTTACGTAATTTCTGGTGCACGGGAAACGGGACTTGTTTCTATATGAATTTTATAAAAAGGTAAAGTTAGCCTGTCTTTTATTTTTTGGTTTGTAAGAAGTAATCTCTGAAACTACTGGTCCGATTACAAAAAATCATTTACTGATAGAAAACTTAGGGTATGTTTGACGCGTCCCGTCGGTCTATGATATTGAGGGAATAAGGAGTGCACCTGTGTTTGCGCACACACTTGTGAAGTATAATATCTTCTACGTACTTTACTGGTCTTCATTGAGATTGATAACCGTGGCCGAAATTCGGTCGGAATAAATTGCTTTTGCCCGCAACTTTGTCCGCGTGAATGTCAGTTATCAAATTCAAATTCAAATTCAAAATCATTTATTTCAACCACTTCCAGGTCATAAAATACAATTTCAAATAAAATTTCAATTACAATAAAAATAATAAATAAAATAACATAAATAAAATTTAAAATTATTATCATCATTAAAATTAAACCATTAAAATCAAATTCAAATCATAAATATTAAATTAAAATCATAAAATTAAATTAAAATCATAAAATCAAATCAAAATCAAATTAAAATAATAACAATAAAATTAAAATAAATTGAATTAACCCGACTAAAAATACGCCTGCCTCTGAGTCATTTGTATGCTGTTTGTTGTTTGTTTGCTTCATCGCGTATGCAGATGAAGTCGTGGATTCAAAAGTAGCCTAAGTATGTCTTTCCCCTGGGTTCAAGCTATTTTTGTCATACCAAACTTCATCAAAATCGGTTCGGCCTTTTCATCGTGAAAGCATTATAATATTACTATGGAGAAGTATGATGACGTAACCTGAATTTGACGTTCTGATATCATTTATTTGTAAAAACATGTTGATCATAGATACCTACTCTGGTCTTATTATTTTCACAAAATCAGATTCAATTAGGATTTCGATTTGTTTTTTTTTCAAGTAATGACCATTGTAATAATATTATTTCGATATTATATATCAGCCTATTGCCATCCACTGCTGAACGTAGGCCTCCCCCAGAGATCGCCAACCAACCCGGTCCAAGTAATATTATTATATTTCCTATTACAAAATTGGTTCGAATGCTGAATATTATAATTTGTATATATTATGGGTTTGATTTTATCAAAACCTTTTACAAAGAAGGCAATCGCCTTCAAAAACTAAAAATTAAAATATAACTTTAATTTTGGAGGCTTTTGAAGGCTTTGATTCTGTTTGTTGTTTTGTATTGCCACCGACTGCTGAAATCAAAGTTATTTATTTACATTTTAGATTTTGAAGGCTGTTGCCTTTTTTGTGTAAAAGTTATTTTATTGCTTTTTTGTGCCTGCTTCTTGTCATCCAAATTAATTAACACCAAACAAATTAAGTCAGCCCTTAATTTTCCACTCTTAGAGGTGGAATGTTTGTATAAACTTTGAGGTATACACTATTCATCAAAATAGCATCGAAATCGAACTACGCTGTAAAAAGGTATGCGTGGTCAAACATAAAAAATACGTGTCAAATTGAAAACCTTCTCCTTACTTTGGAGTCGGTCAAACTCAAAAACAACGAACCCACAAGTCAATTTTTTTGGGAATAAATATAATGACAACTAAAAATAGTAAATAATCACCAAATCTTAGTCACCAAATGACCACCAAAAATAGTAAATGATCACCAAATCTTAGTCACCAAATGACCATCAAAAATAGTAAATGATCACCAAATCTTAGTCACCAAATGACCATCAAAAATAGTAAATGATCACCAAATCTTAGTCACCAAATGACCATCAAAAATAGTAAATGATCACCAAATCTTAGTCACTAAATGACCACCAAAAATAGTAAATGATCACCAAATCTTAGTCACTAAATGACCACCAAAAATAGTAAATGATCACCAAATCTTAGTCACCAAATCTTAGGACCCTTAAGTTCTCCCTTTGGCGGATCCGACATGGTTAGGTTAGGTCAGAACTGTGACTCCCTACGCACGAGGCGAGCAAGCGGAGCAAGCGTGCCGCGGCAGCGGCCGCCGAGTGCCAGAACCAAATCGCTTTTTACAGTCAAACTCATACATTTCTACAATACTTTGGTTTAATGTTGGTGATCATTTACTATTTTTGGAGGTCTTTTACTATATCTGGAGGATCGTTAAACATAAGCCATTTTTTTCCCATCACAAGATAACTTGTGTATAATATTACGTATTTCTTAATCCCTTGCTGTTTTTAATTTTCTTATTAATTTTGTTGCGGGATCCAAGACAGTATTGTAAAGTTTCTCCGGGACTCGTCGAGCTTCATTGCCTTGGTGATTTTCTGATGGCCGCCACTGTTGTTTTTTTTGTTTCTTCTGGCTTTCAGAACTTACAATGTTTAGGGAACAGTATGGTGGGCTTGTCCCAAATAAAACACTCAGATAACGTACAGGCGCCAACACATCAACCCATACCAAACTGTCAAATTGTCCCAATTTAAAATTAACCTTATGTTTTTGTCATAAAGTTGAAAATCTATCAAAGAAATTTGACAGATTGTTGTAGCTCGATGTACTGTAGTTCGATTCTGAAAAATTCAAACAACAACTCGCATCTCACATGGCTATTCACTCTCACTTCGCATAAGGTTCAAAATGACCTTGATATATTTGAATTGGGTTCGAGTGCGAAGTGAGCGTCGAAGTGACGGGGAAATTACTTTACAGAATGCCACTTCTTACTTCACCTCATACTTTATCTGTCAAAATCTCCCTGTCAATTTAGTTCAACTCGCTGACACGTTCGCAAGGGTGGCGCTAGTGTAAATTCGAATTATCAACCGAGTTTTTAGAATGCCAATCAAGAAACTCACAGCGGATTCAGATTCGAAGTTTAGAATGAGGTATTACTGAATCACACCCCTAGCCTCTGTACAACAAAACGAGTTTAAGTAAATAAATGACAAATACGAGCAATGTTAATATCACTTAATTTTATTAACGAACCTTTTTGTCCCGTAACTTCATGAAATGTTTAACTCAGATTTCAGTAGCAATTCATCATTTATCTTTTTTACCCTTTATAATATTTTATGAAAAGTCTGAAAACTCAATCAGGTTACAATTAAAAGGGTAAAAGTTCCTCTCGTATAAAATTAAAACTGTAGACTGTAATCATGTTAAAATAGGTAGGTAATTAAGCATATGAAGCGCTTGGGACCGACGTGCGATTTAATTAACGTAGTCGTTATTAAGATTCACACGACTACCGCAGATAAATAACTGGCTTTATTTGTAAGGGTTTTTAATTAGTTCCAATTTAATAAACTTATCAAAAGAGTATCTATGTAAGGATTACACCTCAGTCAGATTACCAAACAAAAGACCGTGCGAGACACTGCGAGTGAAGCCACAAAAGCTAATACAAATAAAAAAAACGAATACCTACAATCGGGTGATTGTTTTCACTTTTGAATTTTTATTTGTATTAGTATTTGTTTTTTTTAAGCGATGCTTCGCTTCATGTTGTTTTGACTCGTGTCAGTAAAGCGCAAAGCGGATTGTAGGTATTGGTTTTTGAATTTGTATTTGCTTTGGTGGCTTCACTCTCAGTGTTCCGCACGGTCTCTCTCTGCCTTTTGTTTCATCATCTGAGAGTTACACTATGTTAGGTAATATACAGTACAGGTAACATCTATGCGGACCTTATACAAACCAGAACGAATTTCCGTGCATTCAAGCGTTTTTGCCATACCTATTATTGGAATCTAATATAACAGCTCACATTTTAGGACACATTAATTATCTTAATTGTAATCCGTGGTGCTTGGCAACTGGACGTCCCCCAGTTGTAGACGACCATTGCCATCAAATACAAAATAATGTAAACAATCATTTTAAAAGAGTAGGTAATAGCCAAATACTCAAACGCTCAGACCAATAAAAAAGTTAAGACGGAGCCGTCGTAAACAATCTCGACGAAAAAAGTGAGGACTAAAGTCGGCTATGTGTGCGTAACTCGGTGTACGAGTACGATATCGTAGATTTGCGCTTGTGTGCTAGAGAATAATAATGTTACAAGCGCTGTGCTGCGTCTCCCAAGTGCGAGAGATGTTTGGTAGAAAGTTTTATTATTAGGTAGTATTGTGTTTTATTTGTCTTGGTTGTATTGTATGAAATTAAAGGTAATTTAGTTTAAAGAGGCATTTATTTTCAATTTATGAACAATTGTAAATACAACAAAGCTCACAAAGCTTACTTATTTTAGAATAACTACTTAAAATGATTACTTATGTAAAATGTTAACTGTAATCTGATTAAAAACACAGTTTTAACGGGTCCGCACAAAAATCATAACTTCCCTTATTTTGGGAAAAGACAATGTTCATACTTGCAGCGCTGACACAATATCGTCTCGAATTCATGTTCCAAGAAATTACGTCAAACATTTTGCGATTTTGTTTAAACTATGCCGAAAATCCGTTACCTACTTGTGAAAAGTAATCATCCCTTAGGACATATTTTGAAAACGTGAACTGTTTTTGCAGCGGTTTATGACACAGGACGGTATAATTTCGCAATTTTCATTTTACCAAAACTACGTCATGCGCTCTCAGTTAGTCGCGGCAGACTACCGAGCGGCCGTCTTCATATCACCGAATCGTCTTCATATAACTTGCCACACTTTTATGAGCGCAATGTTCCGTCTATAGTTTTTGTTGGTCTGAGCTCAAGCACAAATTTTTAGATGTCATTAAGTCTCGTGCTGTCTCTATCACTTTATGTCAAAGCGACTGTGGCAGTACGAGGCTTAACGGCATCTTAAAATTGAGTAACGTTTGAGTATTTGGCCATTAGTATGGAGTTTCTTACCCATTCTTCTAATTAAACTTTCTTTCAGATTGAACAAGATCCAAATTTTCTTATATGACGTTCAAAAGTGCCTTTGGTCTAATTGAAATTAATGAATTGACTTTGACTTTGAGGTATTAACCAACCATAATTGGCAAATTTCATTCATCAACATTTGCATTTTAAACAACGATTTGAAGTTCAATCAAAGTTGGGATGTTCTTGAACGTGTCCTCTACGCCTCACTCATTTGACTGAGGCGTACAGGGTGGCCCTGTAGTTGAATATCACAGAATAGAAATAACAAGTGGAGATGCCCTATACCGCGCGTGTCACAATTATGCGGGAAAATATGAAAAACTAGCGACCCGACCCAGCTTCGCATGGGCCTCTAGCCTTCCTCGATAAATGGACTATCCAACACAAAAATAATTTTTCAATTCGAACCAGTAGATCCTGAGATTTGCGCGTTTTACTAAACAAACAAACATACTCTTCAGCTGTATAATCTTAAGTATATATAATATCAAACTTCGTCAGTTGTTATAAGTCTTAATTTTGTATAAACAACAAATTCAACTTTGACCAATAACTTATTTCATTAGCACTTCCAATTGTTTTTTCTGTTCCGTGAAATACTCTTGAGAATTTTCTCGAGCATTTCGATGTATTGTAACGTTCTTACAAATGGTACAATACAAACACAAGCTACAAAAACTTCCATCTAATGTAACGTTCCTACGACGCTGTTTTACGTAATGCTCAAGGCTATTGAGAATTCACCTTTTTTATCGTTTATTACTAAGATCATTTTTTACATTTTTGTTGAACGTATTAACACACTAACACAAATCATCTCGAGTTTAACAGCAGTATGTCAACCTGTCAACTGTTACACTTCTATCTATTTTGCATTTCTCTTCGATGCAATGTTACACAAATTAGCTCGTGTGTTTGTAATATCAGGTTGTAACAAAGCGTCGAGGGTGTGCCCAACTTGCTTGAATATCATCTGTATATCAAATCACAAATGTTAACCCGATATCTTGGCAGCTTTAGGCGCCATGAATTGCTTTAATTCAAAGATTATTCAGTCAATCTGTGTTTCTTGGGTCATGTTCAACGTTCGGTTCGTGAAAAGGTGACACATTAGAGCTGGTCGATGTTCTGTTACAAGAAAACCTTGAGGTTTAAGGATGTGGCGTTCTGCAATTTCTGGCTACTCCCTAAATCCATAGTGTAATTAAAATAAAATAGCCTGTTATATTTCTTACAATATCAATGGATAAACTACTAACTAGCTTAGTTACTTAAAGACGTCCACCGTTGAACATAGACCTCCCCCATAGAACGCCACAACGAGCGGCAACCTGCCGCTTGCATCCACCGGTTAACCGCGACCTTGACGATGTCGTCGGTCCATCTTGTGGGAGGTCTACCAACGCTGCGTCTTCTGGCTGCGTCTTGCGATTATGATTCTAAATCATATTATTTAAATTAGCGGCAACTGCACGTTTGTCCGTAGCAGCTTGTCTGTCGACAAAGGCCTCCTCTAAAGATTTCTACTTATTCCTGTCTCTTGCTAAACGCGCCCTTACTGGACCAGCTATTTTCTTGAAGTAATCTTCTATACTGCGCTCCAAAACAGGGATAGCAGACGTGGCTCAAAAAGCTGCCCAACTTAAGTGGGACTGGGCCGGACATGTCTGCCGCATGCCGGACAAACTGTGGGCTCAGGTGACACAGAACTGGAGCCCTGAGACAGTAAGACGGCGTCGCGGCCGACCACGAAGGAGATGGCGGGATGAACTGGACGGATTCCTCCAAAACTGGTGGGAGGAAGCAAAGAATCGGGAAAGATGGAAGGCATGGAGGGAGGCCTTTGCCCAGGAGTGGGACAGAACAGGCTAACAAAAAAAAAAAAAAATCTTCCCATCTTTTAATTTGTCTACCTCTATTTCTTTTGCTGTCTCTTGGATAACATTCTGTTACTAACTTAGCCTATTTCTCTTTATTTTCTCTTAGCATATTCCTTGTCCATCGCCATTTTAGCAGTCTGTAAACTGTGTGAGCATTTTAATACTTAGTTTTTCATCCATGGTGTACGGAAACTTAATTTATAAGTTGCAATCATCTAGACATTATATAGGGGAGCTTATAGGGCATTAAATACATCGTGACACGTGTCAATAAGGCTGGCAGCATTACCACGTTGTATGACAATGCTGATTCTTTGTCCCAAGAATAGACCAGCCTTCGGGTCACGTGAAGAGTCGACGAGCCACTTGGCGATATCCCGAAAAACTAGTTGAGCACTCGGACCATGGCCCTCGAGATATATATTTTCTATACCTTGTTTTAAAATAAGAAGAATAGAATGCAAAAGCAATTAAATCTCCTCCATTCATAAGTACACACAATAATTGAAACTTCGTTTTCGATTCAATTTTAATTACAACTATTTAGATTTTAATTAAAATCTGGGGTGAAACAAATGACCTAGGAGTTCATGTCTTTGAACGAAGAGAAGATCCTTCACAAAGAGCATACTTAATTAAAAAGAAACGGATACAGTACTTATGTATAATTAAGGCGGCTGAGACTGTAAGGACCAGAAGAGATATTGTTATTATTTACTACCTACTAATTAAACCTTTTGCCTTCCATCCATCACCATAGATCGGAGTGGGTAAGCCCTAATGGTGGTGATAGGACGAAAACGCGGTGCTAATTTGTATTACAGGACTATATTTAAAACATCGAAGAAACAAACGGTTGACAGTTAGAATAATGGATTAACGCGAAAGGGTGAAGCGCGCGCTTAGTACGGCGAACCTTTTTTTTTTTTTTAATATTCAATTATAAAGTAGATACGAAAAGCTGATGACACCCAATCTTCGTGACAGTTTCTTAATCAACTCTGTCAAATGTGATGAGAAATTTTGTTAAAGTATTTGATTTAAAAAGTTGTATATTCGGGATAGCATCTAATATAGCGTATAATGATAGGGCCCCAACTCACTAGGACACTGCGGTTACGGTCACCGGTCGCGATCTGTCTAGCCTCTCATCATCATCATTTCAGCCTAAAGACGTCCACTGCAGGACATAGGCCTCCCCAAGGGGGGGATTTTGTCATAATCGCCACGCTTGGCAGGCGGATTGGCGATCGCAGTATGGTCGTTACAAAGGCACAGAGAACGCTGCTGCCCATTCTCTGGTAAGTCCCTTAGTAACCTCTTACGACACCCACGTGAAGATATGGGATGGTGCTATTCTTTACGTCCGACACCACACGGACGTGTCTAGCCTCTATGTCAATACAATTTTCCCTATTTTTTATTAATTGTAGCAATCTTCAGACTGTGTCAAGCAGAAAACCAAACAAGGACAGTTACGGTTAAGGTTATATTAACGAAAATAGTTGATTTTTACTATAAAAATATACATAATTACTACCAGGGATAATGTGACACACACACGTGACACAATATTGACACGAAAAATGCATTGAAAATTTTAAAATAAAGTTATTTGAAAATAATTTTGTATAATCGAATTAAAACTTTTAATAAATACTATGTTCCATTTTTGAACAGATTAGTTCAAACTTTATGGCGGCTCTGAACACGAGGCGACTGGCTACGCAGTAACAATTTCACGTGTCAGCGGGAGCGAGGGATGGGGTACTGCGCAGCCAGTAGCGCATTTCAAAGTCGCCATTAATTTTAAATCGAACTGTAAGTTTTATTAACGTTCGCATTCAAATCTCAGTCTGTCAAAAATGACTCTATTTTACCTAAATTTTTGACAAGATTTTGACATTAATTATTGCTGAAATGTCATTGCCAGATTTTGAACGTAGAATTGGCCTTCTGGGTTCTTATTACATGGTGAAATCGACCCTCATTTAGGGCAACCTTCAAACAGGCAATAAACTGCTAATGTGTTCACTAAATACAAGATTATTTTTGTCCCAAAAGAAATAAAGTAGGAACCTGCCTACCTAAATACGTAATTTACGCAAGGATAAATTAACTTTACCGTTACGGCATACAAACAGCCTAATAATCATTTATCTAAAGAAAATGTAAATGTAGTAAACATGGCATATATATTAGCATAATAATTACATATTTTTTTTGACGTGATAACGTCCTATAAATCGATAAACACCGGCTGCACGCACGAAAAAGTGTCACGTTCCGCCTGAGCCTGAGCTTGCAAGCGAGAGCGCAGAACAAGAGATAGAGAGGCACGATCGGCCCAAGCAATAAGCTAGCCCACCCACCTCGACGGAATCCATTATTTTTACTATGTAATGTTAGTTATATAATGTTAGCCATTATGTTTCTTTATGACCTTATCACGTAAAACTACCGTCCGTAAACCGACTTTACAGGCAACAATTTTTTTTTCTCAAGCTTTTGCTCACGACATTGTCCGCGTAATTTGTGATGGTCCAGTGGTTAAGGTACCCACCGCTCATGCACGAGGTTGTGGGTTCACGACCGGGCACGAGGAAGTACTACCAATGCATGTGACTTTTTCAATTTCATATGTACTTTTTAGGGTTCCGTAGCCATATGGCAAAAAACTGAACCCATATGGATTCGTCATGTCTGTCTATCTGTCCGTCCGTATATTACAGCCACTTTTCCGAAGCTATAAGAACTATACTGTTGAAACTTGGGAAGTAGATGTATACTCACAAAAATTAAAAAAAAAACAATACGTTTTGAGGGTTCCCCATACTTAGACCTGAAACTCAACCATTTTATTTCATCAAACCCATACGTGTGGGGTATCTATGGATAGTTTGCGCGAGACACACTTTCAAAGTGGTAAAATGTGCCCCCCCCCCCCCCCCCCCTTTGTAACTTCTAAAATAAGAGAATAATAAAACTGAAAAAAAAAATATGATGTACATTATTATGTAAACTTCCACCGAACATTTTTAATCTATACTAATATTATAAAGCTGAAGAGTCTGTTTGTTTGTTTGGTTGAACGCGCTAATCTTAGGATCTACTGGTTCGAAATGAAATTTTTTTTTTGTTGGAAAATTAGTTTCATTCAATCAACTCAAATAATATAAAAATAACAAAACTTTTATATTATGTTACTTGCTGCTCCTCGCACTTGGCCGCTTTTTTAAGTTTATCTTGGACATCATTGACATCGGTGAAGCAAACATCGTTAGGAAACGTGGACTTATCTATACTTAATATTATAAAGCTGAAGAGTTTGTTTGTTTGTTTGTTTGGTTGAACGCGCTAATCTCAGCATCTACTGGTTCGAATTGAAAAATTCTTTTTATTTTGGATAGTACATTTATCGAGGAAGGCTATCGGGTCGCTAGTAATGAATATACCTAAGTCTGAAATCACCAATCCTCCTTCAGCGCACGTGGTGATAAATGATCGTGCCTTCTCTGTATTAGAAGAGGCATTTGCCCCGCAGCAGGACAATTTTATTATAGGCTGTTATTATTTTTTTTTTTCACACCACCTGCAGTGCTGTTCTGTTACAATCTCCCTCGGTGAACACCTAGGTGAAGTGACCTGTCATCCAATGGTAGTGCTATGTAAATCCCTAGCATCGGGACAGATAACAGCTCACTTCACCCAGGTGTTCACCGAGAGAGATTGTAACAGAATAGACATCCTGCTCGACAATGTCAAACTAAATGTCATGCAAACCTAACCAAAGTAAGTCATTTAAGACCTGAGGTCTAACAGGGCATTAATATTGTACTGAATTTCATTATGACCCGCAGGTCATTAATGTGATTGGAATTTGGAACATAAAGTAGAAATCGCAAACGAACATTTACGATTGGTAGTAGGTACATACCACGAAGTACCTAAGTATAACAGTTAAGTACTTCATGGTACATACTAATTTAACCCATTTCCAGTCCCATGAGTCACATACGGTTCAGGGGCTATTAAACGACTTTTACAGATTTTAAACTGACAATCACGTCAAAATGTACAGTGTAAATGATTTGAAAAAAATATATGTTAAACTAGAACATTCTCTTAAGCATATAGAAAATGAATATTTTTGATTAAGTTCATATTAAATAGTTTAATTAACTCGTGAAGTTGTGTCTGACGCGGACAAAACATTGACAATCACACAAAATCTACCAGGTATAATTATCCGAAACTTACACTATCTTACAGACAATTTTATTATCTATCTTTTAGTATACGCCTTTTTTTTAATTTTGAAAGAATACTACTTTTATTTAATTTTTCGACTAAATTTTGAAAGTTATGGACGCAGACTGCGTCCGTTCTGCATCAGTTTTGCGTCCAAAACTCTCAAAGTTTAGTCGAAAAAATTAAATAAAAATAGTATTCTTTACACTGCACATTTTGACGTGATTGTCAGTTTAAAATCTGTAAAAGTCGTTTAATAGCCCCTTAATTGTTTAACAATTGTGTCTGCTTCGCGGACAGTGAAAGTGTTAAGGCTCTACCCCGAACAAAAGTGCGTTTTTCTTCGTTATTCAGGGACTATTAACTTATTAATTAAGAGAAACAAACTACATCTAAAAGCATTCTATTAATGTTCAATAGCCTATCATAACATTCCACGTTCTGATTTTTTTTATGTACCCTAATACCCCTAAATCTCACTGTAAAAAAATTACTAAAATAATTGAAAACATGTTTCTTTAGCTCAAGTTGACGTGCTATTGATTTGAGAATAGGTTACTTAAAAATCTTTATAATTCACGTTTTATTTTATTTCAAAAGATCGTTTCTCCTTTTTTATAACAAAAATACCTCAAAAATTGTGCGAATTTCGATTTTGCGGCAAAGAGGAAATGTATGGTCAAGGTTATTTGGTCAGGGAAGCGCCTTAATCTCTGCTCCGCACGTTGATCTGCACTAAAAAATAAATTGTTAATAAAGTATATCCTATAGCATTCAGGGGGGATAAAGTAGGTTCCTATTAGGGAAAGAATTTACAGAATCGCACCAGTAGTTCCGAAAATTAGCCCGAATTAACACAAACTCAACTAAACTATTTTAAAATATGTAATGATTTAAAATTAAAATTATTTGTTTTGAAAATGAATACTATCAGTGGTATTCTGTAAAAATCTCCCACGGTGAATTTGGGTAAAGTGAGTTGGGGGTGAGCTGTAATCCCACCGATGCTAGGGATTGAATAGATCGGCTGATGGTTTAAACAAAATCAATACTTTTTAATCTGACTAAAAAGCGTACAAACTGTGTTATATATATGTCACTTTAATCCACGTAAGTTTGTAAATTAAGAACATAGCTCATCATAGAGATCAAAATCAATTTGAAAGTCAAAGTAAAAATAAAAGTCAAAATCAAAGTTAAAATGAAAGTCAAATTATTAATTTCATGAAAACAATATAGTCAACCGTATACATTCTAGTTTTAGTGATCCATTAATAAAACTAGAATTTCGTTGACTATCTTTATTGATTTTATGGAATCAATTATTTGACTTTCACTTGAATCCTGACTTTGACTTTCAAATTTACTTCGAACCTAGCTATATTCTTTACTGCCATAAGCACTTACAATGTACCGTGATTTTGTTACTCCCGCTTCAAATCCCCATAAAATCAATACAATCACAAGAACCATTTCATTATGCAAATACAATCAACAATCAGCAGATTGTCTGTTTGTTAAACATGAACACCTCGGTATGGTAGCTATACAGTACACCGTGAAGCTCGCGTGCGAACCATGATTACATACAAATTGAATGGCTGGGTGTTTGATAAGATACCTATCTGATCTATGGTAGTTAGATACACAGGATGGATTATTTTGACCGCATCTGAAGGAAAAGTAAATATGTACTAGAAAATTTTACTCAAAGGAATCCGTCTTTCATTTTTTAATAGAAGCAAAACTGGTTTTAACATTTTTGTTAGAGAGAGTTGAGATTGACGCTATCGACATAGACCATAAAAGTATAAGGACGTTATTTTTTCAGATTTTAGATGGTTTGATTACCGAGAGGAGATCGTAACTAAGTTAAAGCCGTACAGATTGATCGATCAAAGGTTAAGCTACGCTAGCCGCGGTCGGTCTGTGGATGGGTAACCATCCCTTTCATACCGAGTTCCCTCCGTGCCTCGGAAAGCACATAAAGCCGTTCGTCCCGGCTGTCATTTGTAGATCTTTGCCAGTCGTTATGGGTAGTCAGAAGCCAGAAGGTCTGACAACCAGTCTTACCAAGGTATCGTGTTACCCAGTAACTGGGTTGTGGAGGTTCCATAGGCAGTCGCTCGCCATGTAAAACACAGGTATTCAGCTGCATCCGGTTAAACTTAAAGCCGACACCAATATAATTGTTAAAAGGCTAGGCAGATATAGACGGTTCGATTACCGGGTGTGAAAAGCGTATTTTCAAGATATTTGAAAGTAGTGTTGCTTCTTTTATTAAAAAGGAATATTTCCTCGGAGTGAAATTTGCTAACTCTTAAGTAGTATTTAGAGTACCTAAGTACTTCACTCCAGGCCCTCAAGTCTGCTATTACAATAGTGTCAGAATGGTCTATCATTTGATTTCATAATTGTTGATTTTGACAAGTTTAGTAATCTACTAATATAATGGCGTCATTATGACTTTCCAATGGTCACACGGTACTGACACGCCATTGAAAGAAATGATATAGAATGCATGGTAATGTCGTACAAAATGACAACTGAATGACTGACTTAGGCGGTAATCTGCTGAAATTTTGACAGTTTCTTTGATCAGTGACCTACCCTTAGAACGTCATTGTGCAGTCTATGATCGACCATTATGAATTTAGCAGATTACGAACTTTTAGCAAAATGACAATGGGATTGTGTTGGAATGACGAAATTATAAAAATAGCAGACTTGGCCCCCTGGTGACGTTAAAAAACTCCAGCCTGTATACACTTGATACCGATGACACTTTTTAATGATGATTGGGGGACTGGAGGTGTTTTAATTAGACGGTAGTAAATTTTTTTGTTGATTGAAACAATGACCTCTGCAGTGCTATATTCTGTGTACTATTGCCGCGGTCGACCGTGGGTGAGCATCCATTTATGACCGAGTAAAGCCGTTGGTCCCGGCTGCCATTGGTAGATCTTTCTGGTGAGTAGTCAGAGTCCGAAAGTGACTGACAACCTCTTGTATTGAGAAATTAACTATGATTTCTACTTGAATGATTTATCACGCCTTACGTTACAAGATTTTCTAATTTAAAAAAAAAAATTGTTTATTTATTTATTTTACTATTTATGTACACACAGTAGACAACACAGGAAAAGAACATTATAAAATATAAGTACATAGGTACTGCTTATTTCTTAAGAAATTTCTGCCAGCAGACCTGCAAAAGGAGAAATGAAAAAAGAAACATAGACTATAGTGTGAGAGAAAAGGAAGAGAATAAAGTATGTATGTGCCTTATTTAACTAACCTATAATATTATATATAAATACACATATAAGTACTTATTAATATATACTTATATAAATACATAATGCATTGTTGTGGTATGAACGATATTTTTTAATTATGCAATAACAAATAGGTAATGATTAGTGTGATTACATAAAACGAATGAGATCAACTAGCCTTTAGTTATGTTTTATTTCCCTTTGCTACAGCCAGTATCACTTTATTGGGGCCAGTAAACCCCTAGAGAATGTTCAGTAGTGCATTCGTCCCAATACCTAAACTAACGTGGTTGTTGTTGCCTATTATCAAATTACAAAAGGTGGAACTGGTCCCAGGTCCGAGTTTCAAAGTGAGACGAGTTGTCCTTTAACCCAGATTTTCAACTTTATTGCAAAAGGTTAAGGTTCATATTCAATTGGTAAAATTTGTCAGTATAGTATGACTTGATGTGCTGACGTCTGTACAACTAAAACACGTGGATTACACTAAAAAAATGCATAAGAACTCTAATAAAATCCGTCTAAGGACTGTTAAATACAGTCATGTTTCGTAACTATATATTTGTTTTATCTGTACAACGACCCTAATTTGTGCCATGAAAAGCGGTACTCATTATACAGAGCTTAGCCTTTATCGCCTGAGCTAGCTGCGACTTCGTGTAAATCCTCGGCTTACCACCCACATAAGAAAACACAATTTTGCGCACTAAGTGAAATAAACGTAGGAATAAGCAACTAAGCTTTACTGTGAAGAAAAACATTATAATACTGAATAAAAGAAAAATAAGACTTGTTTTTATCAAGACATTTGTAAAGGTGTTTTCCTGAAAAGAAATGTACCTAAGTATTATTTCTCTAACTCAATCATTTATTTCAAATAAACCATTTCCAGGCACTTTAGAATTGAGGCGGTGAGCGCTAGAGTGGCCTATCTTTTCCAGACACAAAGCATCTTTAATTGTGTCTGGAAAAGATAGGCCACTCTGGCGCTCACCGCCTCAATTGTCAAGTCAGTAAGTCAGAAAGTTGAAGCTTGTTGTTTGTTCCTATCAGTAGATTTCTATGGAGTAGAACGAGCAAGAAACTTAATGAACACTATCAAAATCAACAGAATATTACAGGTTACATCTTTCATGTTTAATAGATCTACGACAATTTACATCTAGAGACAATCATAAACAATTTAAAATAACCGAGGTAGCTAAGAGGTAACCAGTCCCAACTGACAGCGCCCGTTCACGAAACGAACATGAGGCACGGATCGGCACCATTTTGCTGAACCATTTTGAAGGAAACCGAATGATCCAACACATGCGCCACCATCAGCGAGACCTTAAAGTAAACACCACCTACTCACAATCGCCAGGGCATACTTACTAAGTCAATGAAAGACATTACACCTGTCAACGCTAATATATCTCATCAGACGAATGCTCGACGTCCGTATGTCGCTGCACGGATTCAGCAGAATATCAGCGTCAGGTATACTTGCCTGACATGCTGAGCTGGACTCCCATTTGGTGCAATCTTGAGACACACACCTCGCTTTGTTATAATCCTCATTTCATTTGTATTTTTTGTGTTGTAATGTGTCTTTTGTGTGCACCGAATAAATGTTTCATCTATCTATCTAGCTACATACCTCGACAAAATAATATCACTTTGTAGTTTCGTCTTGTAGAAAAGTTGTTTCTCAACTCGGCCATGTCACGATAAGCTATGGGACGTGATAATATTACGCCACACAATTTGGCCAACTTATCAGACTAGGTAGGTAACCGATCACCGTGGTGCTGTAACTTCGTAAATTGGTAAAAGTTACGGGTCAAATTAATGTCTTATTCTGGACATAATATACTGTTACCTTGTGACTTCACGTGCGTCAAAGTTGATAATTAAATTTTGTGGTAAGCTAGATATATATATAGATAGCGATATATTTGTATATATGTGTGCCAAACAGCTGATTCCGTTCAGCCGTAAAGCGTGAAAGAGTAACTAACTTCCATCCATTCATTCTCACAAACTTTCGCTGTATTTAAAAAATATTTGATACTAGCTAAATGTCGGTTATTGCAGATGCAGACAAAGTTGCTGATTAAAAAGTAAGGATTAAGGGCGCGTATTCGATTTAGTGCAACTCAAAATCAAAACGATTGCTAGAACGGCGTAGCAGTATTGACACACACTAGTACAATACTATAGTCTTTTTGTGTGCATCAGAATAAAAAATATGCACGATATAAGCACGAATCATTGAAATTGATCGGCAAACGACAGAGCGCGATGTTTTACAGTGCTTTTAAAATAATTGTCAAAATTAAATGAGTTTGTTTAACGGACTGAAAAATATTCTGTATATTAAACATACCCTTTATTTTCATA
This sequence comes from Charanyca ferruginea, assembly GCA_947361185.1. Classification (NCBI taxonomy): domain Eukaryota; kingdom Metazoa; phylum Arthropoda; class Insecta; order Lepidoptera; family Noctuidae; genus Charanyca; species Charanyca ferruginea. The sequence goes on from OX376057.1 coordinate 29,699,418, forward strand.
AAATAAATATATCAGTTATGTTTTTATTGAAATACTGGTGAAAAATAATTGTTAAAGTTAACCGATTTTGTACTTTGTCAACATTGTTTTTTAAAACATAATAGTAATATTCTTTATTTTTTTTAGTAATGTTGGCTCTGTATGTATCTCTGTGTGTTTTTCCAACAGGATATACAGTATTAAAGTGTATATACTGTATATCCTGTTGGAAAAACGCATAAAACGTTATACTGTAATGGTTGTAATCGTCCTGAAAGTTAACTCTGACGTCTATTTTCGTAAAACCCTATAAAAGGATTGTCGTCGCTTTAAAAAAACATAATTAAAAAATATACTTGTACTGTGTAGCTCCCTAAATCAAGACTTAATCTTTCTAAAACTGTCATTGTCTTTAAATAATCTGCTCACATCATTACGATATTGCTCTCTGCAAAACGCGAAAACATGAAGTTTTCGTCACGAATCGAATACACGCTCTTAAGTATAGAAGTACGGATATGGATAGTATGGATAATACCCAATAATTCCTCCTTGCGTCGTTTCCCCAATGCAGCTCCCAACGCATGCGACTATGGTAAAAAAAAATATTATTGGGACAAATTGGATTTCTTGCATTACTTCATGTGTACGAAGTTGCGGATGAAAGCTATAGTATATGTTATTAATAATATATCACGCTTGAAATCCTCTGAAGAGATATGTCTCTTCAGAGGATTTCGTTCTCGTTGGCAAACACACTCACGTTATGACGTGAGTGTGTTTGCCAACGAGTGATGTGCCTACCTTCTATGTGTGAAGATCTAATATAATATGGGTGTTTAATATTGTGTGTATGTGTGTACTCAGTTCGTTGATTACCAATAGTTCCTTGGAGAATTATTGGCTGTGATATAAGACAGGGGTTATTGGGCCATTATTCATGTTATCACGCTTCACTAAATCTTGACATGGTTTTAGGCTAATACTAGGACGTCTATACTTATTCTAATGTGTCATAACTTGCGTGGTTTTCTCGTTTCTCCTTTTTGTTTCGACGATACATTTATTATATTGAGCTTCTACCCCGTTGGTCTCGTGTTTGCAAGTGCGACTGCTGAGCATGGGATGCTAGGTTTGATTCCCAGGTTGCGCAAAAAATGTTTTTGTGTTTTTTCCGTCTGATTAGGAGGCCCTAGCTCGCACAATATGGTGTCGGACTGGTCCCCCATTGTGGTAATACCCCATTTCGGCAAAACTTATGTCATATAATATGTTTATGGTTTTTATTGTAGGTACTCCTAAACTTGAATCAACGGTGTGTAGAAATATACTTTGGAAAATGGTTTTTCATCCCTTCTATTCGAAAAGTGTAGTTTTTTTCCTCTATAATCGGGAGCAAAGTAGCTCTTTTCTACACTAGACTTTTTAGCGGGCAGTAATGAGATTTGAATTTGGAACATGTTTTGTTCATTGAAATCGAACGCAAATTGTATAATATAAATTACTGGCTGTAAGTGTTGGCTGTACGGTGCGGGGAGGCGCCGTAACCAAAAAAAAACAAAAGCGCGCGATTTACTTCACTGTTGTTGTACTGGGTACGGACTTTATTGTATTTTGCGTTTGAGTTTTACGTCGAGTTCTGAAAGTGATAGTGCATTAACTCCTGAAACAATAAAAACAGAAGCTAATAACGTCATACAAAACTTAATACCTACGAAATCCCGGGGGAAATATTTTCTCATAGAACGAGATGAAAAGTAGAGTATATGACTCGATTGCAATAATATATTTCCCTCAGGCGATGTACTTTGAATCCCTCGCTACGTTCAGGATTCTATTTTAGAATCCCTCGCTATGCTCGAGATTCTATTCTAGAATCCTTCGCTTCGCTCTGGATTCAAAATAGCGCCCTCGCCGTAAAAATATTATTTTGCTCCCTTGTCATACAATCTACTATTATGTTTACGAAATACCTACTTATGACAGAAACATTAACTACTCTTGTCGGATAATTTAGTTTTTAGACTGTCTACGTCTGTATACGTATTTTTTTCCATCCCTTCTATTCGAAAATGTCGTTTTGTTCCTCTATAAGCTGGAGCAAAGTAGCTCTTTTCTCCACTAGACTTTTCAGCGGACAGTAATGAGATTTGAATTTGGAACATGAATCGTTGATTGAAATCGAACGCAAATTGTATAAATTACTGGCTGTAAGGTGCGGGGAGGCGCGGTAACTAAAAAACAAAAGCGAAAGCGTATCAAATAGAAATATAAATTTGTAATTGACCTTTTTATATTCATGTAAATTTTTTTTAATTAAATTTATTAATAAATTACTTAAAAGTAGGTATCTCTTATTTATTTTCTCATAGAAGGAGTTGAAAAGTAATAATAATAATAATAAGTATTTATTACAAAAAAAACATGACACTGCCGAAGTATAGAGTATATGACTCGAGAGCAAAAATATTTCTCACTCAGGCGATGTACTTTGAATCCCCTCGCTACGCTCAGGATTCTGTTTTACAATAACTCGCTATGCTCGGGATTCTATTCTAGAACCCTTCGCTTCGCTCTGGATTCAAAACAGGGACCTCGCCGTAAAATTATTATTTTGCTCCCTTGTCATACAATCTACTATTCTGTAGTGTCCGTCTGGTGTTGAACTCAACCGTAGCTTTTACCCCCAATAAACAGCAGGACAGTTAAGCCGTAATGACTTAAGTTTAAATAAGAATGGTAATCAAATCAAATCAAAAATGTTTATTTGCTAGAGAACACATTTGCCGTTTATAAGGGAAGATCTTACAGCCTCAAATTCACAGTATTCTGCCTGCAAGCAAGCGTGCAAATTATTAATGTTTAAATGTCATTATTAGATTATATTATTATTACATTACTATTTCATTATAATTACATTATTGTTTCATTATTATTATTACATTATTATCAGACATTATTATGAATACACACAAATTTCATTAATTGATTTACAATAAATTCATTAATTAATACTACAAACAATTATTTTAATGTTCTAAAAATTCATTTATGCTGTAGAAACACTTTTTTGTAACCACTCTGACAATTTTGTTTTAAAATCATTACCCTGCAACATTTTAAATTCGTTTGGTAGGGCATTATAAATTAATATACACATATTAAACACATTGTTCTTATAAATATCTTTATGTCCAGCTGGATGATATAAGAGATTGCGAAACTTAGCCCTTTTCTGTCTTGGAATAACTTCGGTATGTTGCTTAAAATAATGCATGTGTGTCTTTGTAAAAAGGCAGATATCTCTAATATACATACAGGGAAGTGGAAGAATTTTCAATTTTTGAAAGAGTGGTTTACAGCTGTCCAAAAACCATGCCCTGTTTAATACCCGAATGCAGCGTTTTTGGAGCTTAAAAACTCCGTCAATATCGGTCGAGTTACCCCACATAATTAGTCCGTAGCTTAGGACAGATGACACGTAACCATGGTAAGCTGCAAGAGCAGCTTCTACAGACACATTTTGTCTCAGCTTTTTTAAAGCAAACACGAACCTATTTAGTTTCTGTCCTATGTGTTCCACATGGCTTTTCCAATTCAGGTTTTTGTCCACATAAATACCTAAAAAATTTAATTGATCTACTTGTTGTACCTTTTCACCATTACACAAAATATCCAAAGCTAATGGTTTACTATTATAAGAGTTAAATTCTATTAATTTTGTCTTGCTTACATTTATATTTAAGTTATAATTTTGCATCCAACTTATTATATCTTTTAGGGTCTTTTCCGTAACTGATTTGTAGTCGCTTTTATGCTGACATTTTATGACAACTGTAGTATCACCTGCAAAAAGTATACATTTCTGCAATGTGGCCTCTGGAAGATCATTTATATAAAGTAAGAAAAGTAAAGGACCAAGAATGCTTCCCTGAGGCACGCCACACTTATTTATTACCGCTATTGATTTGAAATGATGATGATCTTCCTATTGTCCGTAGGCCGTGGACGATGGAAACCAGAGCTGATGATGACGAGGCACCAACAGACCCTGCAGCCAGGAAGCTCACACATCATGACTACACAGAACAGGACTTTGAAGGTAACCAACCTACAGTATTTCATAATATTTCTTTTTTATATAATATTTAAACCCGTTATGTCCCACTACTGCGCAAAGGTCCCCCCCGGGTCTTTCCAGGTATTCTTTTCTTGCGCAGTCTCGAACCAGCCCTCGCAGAATGCGTCTAGGTCATCTCACCATCTCTTTCTGTGCCCGCCTCGGCGACACCGACCATCTTCAGGCACCCATTGCGTGTAGACTCTTGCCCAGCGGTCACTTTGCATGCAGTTGACGTAACTAAGGGAAGGGAGGGAATAATATTAAGTACCTACTTATTTATAACATAGAACTACAGTACGGTCAACGTAACTTGGCGCGTCTGAAGTTAGCCGCTTAGCTGCGCAGTAGACAATTTCGTTCCTAAAAGTTCCATTGCGCAGCCAAACAGCTAACTTCAGACGCGCCAAGTTACGTTGACCGTATTGTACTATAGGTATGTAGTAAAAGTCATCATCAGCCTAGCCTTTTCTCAACTATACTGGGGTCGGCATACAGTCGAACTGGATGCAGCTGAATACCAGTGTTCTACATGGAGCGACTGCCTGTCTTACCTCCACAACCCAGTTACTGGGTAACACGATACTCCATGGTTATCAGACTTTCTGGCTTCTGACTAACCATAACAACTCAAAGATCTACGAATGACAGTCAAGACCAACGGTTTTTCGTGCTTTCCGAGGTACGGAGGGTTCCAGGTATGAAATGGATGGTCACCCATCTACAGACCGACCGCGACAAGCGTAGCTTATGCGTGACCGATCGATCTGTACGGTTTTTACTTAGCTGAGTGCCATCCATCAAACTATGTTGTAAAAATATAACTAGGTATTTATTTTAAGTCATCGACTGCCAAAATTGTTTTTTTTTTGGATCCGAAGCTTTACAATGATGAGGTTACAAATATACGGACAGACAAAGTTAGTGTAGATTAGGATCCCCTTCCAACATGGGGCAACCTAACCAGCTACATCCTGTAGTACTCCCTCCTACACCTTCGCCCCTACAACAGTAAAGGATACGTACCTATTTCCTTTACTGTAGAAGAATAATACATCTGGAAAAAAAATAATGACTAGTCTTTAATGATAAATAATTTATGAGAAAAAAAAGATGCAAGCCGTTAGCTAAAGCGGTAAAGCTTTACTGCTATTGAAATGGGTCTGTTTTGATAATACCCACGATTTTTATTGCTGATTTAAAGTCACCTCGACCTAGAACGCAGTTTTCAGAAATATTCAGCATTAACTTTGAATCGTTATTATTCCACTCCGAACTACCTTAAATGCGCAAATCATGGCTTAACGACTTGACTTCAAAAATAAAACGGCTGTGTTCAATTTTACAGGTAAAATTGAGTAAAATATTAACATTTTTGGGTAATGATCAATGTCACCCCTGTAAGTCGATTCTGTAAAATTCAAACAACAACTCGCATGTCACATCGCTATTCACTCTCACTTCGCATTAGGTTCAAAATGACCTTGATATATTTGAGACTTTGAATCGGGTTTTGAGTGCGAAGTGAGTTTCGAAGTGACGGGGAAATTACCTTACAGAATGCCACTTCTTACGTCATCTCATACTTTATCTGTCAAAATCTCCCTGTCAATTTAGTTCAACTCGCTGACACGCTCGCACGGGTGGCGGTAGTGTAAATTCGAATTATCAACCGAGTTTTTAGAATGCCAATCAAGAAACCCACAGCGGATTCAGATTCGAAGTTTAGAATGAGGTCTTACAGAATCGCACTTCTGGTTTTGAAAGTCACCTTCTGTGACGGTATTCGCGTAATGTTTATGATTAGTAAGTTGTCAAAGTTAAAAAATTTATTTCAATTAAACGTTTTACATCCACTTTTAAACTGGCAAGGAGTCGGGTAATTGAAGCTCCAAAACGTAGGGAGAGATAGTTCAATTCATCTGCGCACGCGGCGCCATATATGTGTAGCGTGCACTTGTAATTATACAGCTTTAATTTGTGAGGCAGTGACGCGGCAGTCACCGTTCGACCAACATACAAATTCATCATCATCATCAGCCGGAAGACGTCCACTATTAAAAAAAGGCATAAACAATTTTTTTTTGCCCTGTGGAAATTCTCGTGGACTTCCTCCATTGTGGGGTTGACGGAGGGGCATGCCGAACTCTTCCCAGCTAAAACCACCGCGGTGTTCCACCTCTGCCTATGACCGGGGGGTGCGGGTTTCGCATAAGCATTCACCGCTCGCAGAAACCTGCCGTTTGCATCCACCGGTTACCCGCGACTTTAAACGATGTCGTCGGTCCATCTGGGTGGAGGCTTACCAACGCCGCGTCTTCCAGATCGTGGTCGCCACTCCAGAACCTTTCTTCCCTATCGGTTATCGGTTCTTCGAGCGATATGGCCTGCCTATTGCCACTTCAACTTGCATATTCTGAGAGCTATGTCGGTGATCTTAGTTCTTCGGCAAATATCCTCGTTCCGAATTTTATCGCGCAAAGAAACTCCTAGCATAACTCGCTTCATGGTTCGCTGCGTGACTTTGAACTTCTGTAGGAGGCCAGCAGTTAAGGACCACGTTTCTATGCCATAAGTCAACACTGGCAACACACACTGGTTATACACGTTCGTCTAGCACTGTGGAATTTTAGACGAAAAGATATCTCGTAATTTCCCGAGCGCTGCCCATCCGATTTGGATTCAAAAATTAAAACTGTATTAATATGACTCTCCGCACGTAGATGAGTTAAGGCGCTAACAAGCGACTTTTGCAGATTTTAAACTGACAATCACGTCAAAATGTGTAGTGTAAATGATTAAAAAAATATATGTTAAAGTAGAACATTCACTTATTCATTTAGTATGTGAATTTTTGATTAAGTTCATATTACGTAGTTTAATTAAATCATGAAGTTGTGTCTGACGCGGACAAAACATTGATAATCACACAAAATCTACCAAGAATATTTAAACGAAACTTTTACTATCTTACAGATAATTTTATTATCTATCTTTTAGTATACGCCTTTTTTTAAGTTAAAGAATACTACCTTTTGTTTAATTTTTTCGACTAAACCTTGAGTTTTGGACTCAGCGCATACGATTCTCTGGTCGCTCAAGGTCGCCGGCGTATATCGTTGCCTTAAACAATGTATAACTCTCTATAGAAAATAACGAGCTAGAAACTCCACGGACACTCTTTCCAACAAAATCTTGAGTATATTGTCACTGTCGCTACACTGCGGTCAGCAATTTTATGCCTCAACCAGACCACAAACCCCTCAGTTGACAGTAACAAGTTACAAGGGTAGAAAAACAGCCGGGATGTTGTTAATGGTTGTTACCCCACTTTCCCCTTTGTGTCGTAAGTCGTAGAGCCTGTTGGACAAGTTTCTTTATTGAATAAATTTCTTTAGCTTTCAGAACTGTGAGTTTGTCAACCGCAGTTAATACACTCTGTGAATTGACCTGCATCTGATAATTTATTAAATTAACAAAACATTCATCTGTCTAAAATATGAACTAAATCATATACAAAACTTAAAAATAAAAACAGTAAAATGATGTACAACTAAAAAAAGAGGGGGTGCTCATAGAGCATCAAAATATTCGTCCACATCGCTGTCAAAGGGACATTCAACAGGCTGACAACATTGCCACGGTGTATCGCAATAATGGTTGCCTAAGAATAGGCCAGCCCTCGGGTCACATGTAGAGTCGATTTATTTGCAAAAAACGTAACGTAAATAATAGCACCATCCCATGTCTTCCGTGGGTGTCTTAAGAGGCGACTAAGGGACTTACCAGAGAATGGGCAGCAGCGTTCTCTGTGCCTTTGTAACAACCATACTTCGATCGCCAATCTGCTTGCTAAGCGTGGCGATTTTGGCAAAACCCCCCCTTGGAGAGGCCTAAGTCCAGCAGTAAACGTCTTTCGGCTGAAATGATGAATGATGATGCTCTACATTAACAGCTAGGTTTACAGGAAAAAATAAACAAAAATAAGTCGCAAAGGATTTTGCTCAACTATATTGCATTTTGCTTATAGACTCTATACTATAGGTCGAGTCTGTCTTGGGTTGTATTATCACGTAATATTTATGCGCATTACATTAATACAGATGGTTAATTACATAAAACTTCTCCGTCAGAGCACGCCTCATAAAAGAAGTCTAGTCAAGTGTTGGTCAAGCCGATGAATTTTGTTAGCTAGGATAAGGGCACTAGTATCTAGGCTTATGGTTAATCAGTTTCTCGTCAAATAACTGAATTTACAAATAATACTTAACTCAAAATCTGGAAGGATTAACTTGTATAGAGGATGCTATTAGTTATATTTAATGAGTCCCTTAAGGAGGGTCTCATTAAGGGACTCATTAAATGACTCTCAGTCAAGTCATTTTAATCCTTCCCCCCGTCCCCTTGTTTCGCAGACAGAAATTTCAAAGAATTTCGTTTCCCAGAAAATGTTTCAAATAATATTTGGTTCTTGTATTTTTATTTCGACTATTATTGTTTCAAATACTATTTACTTCAATGAAAAATATTTCACAGAAACAATTCAATTAATTGTTGATCACATTTTTTTGTTTAACAAACTTATCAAACAGTAGAATTATTTTTTAACGAATATTTTTTAACGTTTGTTGTATTTTTCCATGGAATTTATTTCAACGAAAATGTATAGATGTAAATAGACAACAAAAATGTTGTCTTAAAAAGTCAATATGTTGTGCAACCAAAGTTAACGACAGAAACGAATCGCTGTGAAACCGACTCCACGTCTGCCCTACACCTAGAGTGTAATTTAAATCTGCGTAGGCGTGGAGGGGCGACGCGGCCCGCGAGCTGAGAAGCAGGTAGTTTTAACGCCCGCCACTGCGGCTGAGGCTTGCCGGCGTAGCCGGCCAGTAAGCCGAAGCTGCGGTGGTGTGCGTGAATAACATCTGCGACGATAAGCGCGCGTGGGACCGCCGGAGCCCCGCAACGCCGGAGCCGTAACAGAAACTATGCCTGCTGCATGTTGCATGTTCGCTTGCATGATGCATGCTTGCGTACATGCTGCATGCTTGCTTGCACGCTGCATGCTTGCTTGCACGCTGCATGCTTGCTTGCACGCACGCGCAATTGGTTTGGTTAGAACTGAGACTCCCATTCTTGGGAATAAATTTATATTAAATAAAAAACATAAGGATCAAGAATATTGGATTTGTTATTCTATGATATGATTATTCTAACAATAAACTTTATGTGAAACAAAAAACAATGATTTAAAAGCCTTGAAAGTAAGTATTCTGCGTATTGATTATTCTATGAAACGAAATTATTAGAAAAATTTTATGTGAAACGAAATTCTATAAAACTATTAGCTATGAAACAACGTACAACCCCTTAGGAGTGGTTCTATCATATTATTATTCACATTTATTTATTTCGTATACCATATTAAATTACGTTTTTTAATATTCATAGAAAAATACAAACATATAAAAAATAGTAGCCCACCGGTATCGGGAATAGGGTCCAAGCTACCGGTGGTCAGAGCACCTGAGAGAGGAATCTCCTGACTATACGCGCCGTCTCTAGGAGTACCGCTTTCTATATCAAGCCCTTGATCCAGCTGCCCAACGAGAGCCTTCTTAAGTGTTGGTCGAGGCTCTTGGAAATGAGTCCATTGGCCGTAACGACTATCGGCACAATTACTGCTGTATTCACATCCCATATGTCGACAACCTCGCGAGCCAAGTCAAGATACTTAATTTGTTTATTTTTCTCGGTTTTCACAAGGTTCTCGTCATGCGGAACCGCTATATCAACAATAATTGCGCGACGCTATTCGATCTATCCCCACTATGTCAAGCTTATTGGCAACAATAGTCCTGTCAGTGATGATAGATCGATCCCAATACAACGTGATATTGCCATTTTCGAGAACATTTTCGAGAACATTTTCGGGCACATACCTGTAGTACGGTACTTCCGATTCCACAAGACTGTATTTTAGAGCAAGTTGCTGGTGGATAATCCAAGCTACAAGGTTGTGTCTATGCAAGTAGTCTCCGTTAGCTAGACGAGAGCACCCAGAGATAATGTGTGGGATTGATTCACCCGGCCAGTGGCATGCCCGACAAATGTCATCATAATTTCGTCCATAATCGCACAGACAAAACCTTCGGTTTCCCCAAAGAGGTCACCGAATCGCAGCCAGGATACGGACGCCAAGAAGTCTACATCAGGCCCATGTAGAGCCCGGTAGGAGCGCCCGTAAAGCTCCTTGCTCTGCCATACCTTCTTACGGTCATTAGTATCTAGTACTACATACAGGTTTGCGACAGTTCTCGTTCGCTAAGGAGAGCGGGGTGAGGCCCTTGTCCACTGTGACCACATCTCGGTGCATCCCCACGTCGGCTTTAACGAAGTACTCCCTGAGACTGCATACCTCACGGTTGTGCAGGGACTTAGCGTTAAGAAAGCCTCGACCTCCGCACTTCCGTGGGATATACAGTCTCATTACCGATGACCGTGGGTGATGCATCCGATTTGCGCAATGTACGGAGCCTCCTATCCAGGGCGTCAAGTTCCGTCTGAGTCCACTTGAGTATGCCGAAAGAGTACATCAAAATCAGCATGACCCATCCGTTGAAAGCGCGCACCATGTTTCCGCCTGATAAAAGACTATTCAACACTTTATTCAGGCGGCCAAAGAAGCGCTCCCTCAACGATTGTTTCATGTCAGCAACATTGATGCCTAACGCTTTCCACATACCCAAGTATTTGTAGGTTTCGGTTGAAGATAGGGATCTAAGGTGTATGGAATTCGAGAGTTGTGTGCCCACGGATTCCACAAACTCCCCTCGTTTCACATGCATGACTGCACATTTGTCCACACCAAATTCCATCCTTATTATTATCAGTCTGTATTTTCTCACTGCATTTTTTTTTTTTTGGGACAAGCCCGCCACTCTTTTCCCTAACCACTCACTGCATGCCAAAAGCCTGTCTACTCTTGTTCCAACTCTATCTTAAGACAAGTCTTTGTCGAAGAGGTGTCCAGATTATCCCGACATCTCTGCCTGGACCAGCTGCGATGTCGCTTGCCATGTAGAGAGGCTCAATAGGTCGTGCTTTTGGTCCAATGATCGGCTGACATCCGGCAGATGTATGGAATTCCATTTCAGCATGACAGCTTTCCGAGTAGGCAGTTATTTTTGTGATGGTACGGATGGTGGTATTCGTTACCCGGTCTTGCAGTTTTATACCCAGAGTACTCAGTTCCTCTCCACATAATAAACAATTTTCTTCACGAAACCATTACCAATTCATAACAAAAAAAAAATATTTTCAACCCGTGAAACGTCGTTCTGTTGAACGTGTTATTATGCATGCCAGCTGTTTTCTTATGAATGAAATCTCTATGTTTACACGACACGCGAAGCATTTTTGCTTATGATCAAGTTGAATAACCGAGTGTTCGCGAACTTAAAAAAGTTCATATGTGCATACTCGTATACAAAATGTAAACACAAAATCTGTCCCTGTGCAAAATGCAGCGCTAGCCGTTTTTTGTTCAGTTTTTCGGACCTAAATACTCTATATCCAAAAGAAATATCAACAAATAAAAAATAGATTAAATTTTTACATAATCTTGACTCTAAAATGGTAGATCTAATTTTGGTTTACAAAGTATAGTATTTAACTAATCTTCAAACAACGAAACCACAGAAATGAGAAATAATTATTGAAAACATGCATCTGCTCGGCAAGTAACCATTAATTCGATTTTTTACTAACACTGGATAGGCAATTTATTAATGAACATTTTGGTAGATTTTTTTTTTCAAAATACCAATATGTGATTTTTTAAGGATTTAATTCTAAAATCTGAGCATATTCGCTACTGTATCTCTTGCGCGGCGATGAGGGAACGAATGCTCAAGGTTATTTGCTCAGGGTACCGCCTTAATACAAGTACACACCCATAAGATGGACAATCGGCTACGAAGTGTTCTCCTACTGAGTGTACACGCAGTGCCAAGAATAGAGAGAGATGGAGAAGTCACTCAAAAGCCGATCCACGACTATGACTACTTCAACAATGAGAAGAACAATAAATACACACAATCACACATCATCATCTGCCTAGTCTTTTCCCAACTATGTTGGGGCCGGCTTCCAGTCTGACCAGATGCAGCTGAATACCAGTGTTTTACATGGAGCGACTACCTGTCCGACCTTCACAACCCAGTAACTGAGTAACACGATTCCACTTGGTAAGACTGGTAGTCAGATTTTCGTAGTTTCTAACCACCTATATATATCAGCCTATTGCCGTCCACTGCTGAGCGTAGATTTCCCCAGAGATCGCCAACCCGGTCTTGCGCAGCTGGAATCCATTCGCTTCCAGTCACCTTCTTCAAATCGTCGGTCCATCGTGCCGCAGGGCGTCCCACACTACGCTTGCCCGAACGCGCTCTCCACTCTAAAGCGTGTCTGCTCCATCTACCGTCTTTCCGTCTGCAGACGCCACCACCGCCGCCACCACCACCTATACCGGCTGAGCAAAGACAACCAGGACCAACGGCTTTTTGTGCTTGCCGTGGCACGCACGTATGGGTCTCGGTATGAAATGGATAGCGATCGGTACGGCCTGTAAGTCGATTCTGTAAAATTCAAATAACAACTCGCATCTGACATCGCTATTCACTTTCACTTCCCATAAGGTTCAAAATGACCTTGATATATTTGACACTTTGAATCGGATTCGAGTGTGAAGTAAGCGTCGAAGTGACGGGGGAATTACCTTACAGAATGCCACTTTTTACGTCATCTCATACTTTATCTGTCAAAATCTCCCTGTCAATTTAGTTCAACTCGCTGACACGCTCGCAAGGGTGGCGCTAGTGTAAATTCGAATTATCAACCGAGTTTTTAGAATGCCAATCAAGACACTCACAGGGGATTCAGATTCGAAGTTTAGAACGAGGTCTTACAGAATCACACCCCTGAGTTCCTTGCTCACACAATCCCCCCGAAATCCAAAGTTAACAATATTTTACGTAAGAACGCACTAAATGTCATAAGTAAACATAACCCTAAGAAGCGTAGTCATTTTCATTCAACTAAAACAAAGTTTCACTGCTGCCTTACCCTGAAATGAAGGGTTAGTCTTAGTCATTATGGTTACCATGCTGAACAAATGGGTTGATAACTCTGTACCTAAATGTTGTGTAAATAGTATGTACGATAATTATTCGGAAATTACTTTAGTACAGTAGAACATCGATTATCCGAACCTCGATTATTCGAACCCTCAATTGTCCGAACGCTGACTTAGTTTATCCGAACGCTCAAATATCCGAACTTTGGCACGAATGTGTTGTTCGCTACCGATGCGCATAACTTTTTTTTAGATTTCAAAATATTTATTTTAAAATAACATGCATGGAATATATATCAAATAAAATAACGCTCAATCTTTAAATATATATGTAGGTATAAATGCATAATTATGTAGGTAGGTATTGAACGTTGTTAAGCCCTTATTACACTGTGTTATTATGTAAAAAGGTGTTGTTTTTGTTTGATCTTGTCCCACAAAACCCACATTTTGATTACCCGAACTGTTGATTATCAATTAATTCGGATAATCGAGGTTCTACTGTATTTATGAATGGAATATTTCCTTGTTTACCTATGTTTGTTGTAACTTAAACTCAACAACTGTTATTAGAAAACTTTCAAGTTAACCGTGTTCTCGTACTTGTTTGTTAATAAATTCGTAGTCAAAACAAAATGCTTACTGAAATATCACTGTTGTGTTGTTTTGACGACACGGTTGGCGCAGTGGCTGAGCGGTTGACTGCTGCGCTGTGTGTCTCGGGTTCGATTTCCGCACGGAACAAATATTTGTATGGCCTATATATAGTTGTTCCAGGTCTGGCTGTTTGTGTAGGTGAGTTTATATGTTTGTAAACGCAACCACAATTCAGGAAAAAATCTTAGTGTGGGACAACGTTATTTAGAAAGATTTTCTTTTTTTTATGTACCTTTGAAATAGGGGGTGTATTTTTTAACTACACCTCTACAGAAACCAGTCCGATGTTGATGTTGACGTGTTTTCAAAAAAAATCAAAGCAATTTTACTTCTTTAAAAAAATTGAATGTTTCCTTTGAGTATTGCTTTCTATAGAATTAAGAGTACTTTCCCTACGGGTGCGTTTAAAAAATTCCAACCTATATACCTATATAGGTGGATTTTAAAGACGGGACAGTAAGGGTACCTGCCTTTAACCGTTATAGTAACAGGAAAAGGTTATAATATTAACATATCACTTTATTTTTTTGCAGCCAGTTTTCTTTATACCGGATTATAGCGGATCTGCCCAACTCAAAAAGTTTGCCCATCCTCTACACTGGGCAAACTTATTGTATTGGGTAGATCCTATTTAGCATTTAGCATATTTGACTTTCTTAATGAAATGTATGGAATAAGTTTTTGAAGATTTTTATCATTTCTAGTACTCAACACCTTAAATGGTCCCATAGTCCTTTGATCCCTACACGAAATAGGATCAATTGGCATAAAAAAATATTTTTAGTATTTTAGCATTTTTTTTTACACACTGTAATTTTTTTCTTAAATCTGTAAATGCAGTTCAGAATATCTCATAAAGTTATGGAACGTTTTCCTGTAGGTCATTGTAACGGTAAAGGTTAAGGTAAACCTTTATTCCTAGCACGCTACTGGGTCTTGCTCTGCCTTCCACTCTAACATGCCATGTCTCTTTCACTTATTAGTCCTGTTGTAGTTTATAAGTTCTTATGTACTCAAAATATTTTTCTTAATAAAGGTATTATTATTATTATTTACTGTCCCATCTCGGCGTCGTGGCTAAGTTAAAGCCGTACAGATCGATCGGTCAAAGGTTAAGCTACGCTAGCTGCGGTCGGTCTGTGGATGGGTGACCATCCCTTTCATACCGAGTTCCCACTGTGCCTCGGAAAGCACTAGCTATCGCTAGCGAGCAATTTTACTTTACTCTTGATCGTAATCAGTCTAATCTCGATCTCAATCTGGGAGACATTTTTTGACATTGATTGTCACTTAGATGCGATTCTGACTGGATTTTAAACAGTCTTACCACAAAAAAGTTAGATACGCTTCGGTCTCAGTAAGTCAGTACGTAAATTGCAATGGATATCTTCGATTATGCTGATTTTAATGATTTGGACGACGTTCAATTTATGGATAACTGTCGTGATCAAGTGTACCGAGTGCGAGTGAATCCTTTCAAACATTACAACGAATATAACTTCAGAAAACGGTACAGATTCAGTAAAGCTTTCGGAAAAAAAATTGTTAACCTAATAAAAGATGATATTCCACATGATTCTCGTGGTAGGTGCTTAGATCCTCAAATTCAAGTTGCCTGTGCCTTACGGAACTGGGCCCGCCATCAGGTTCACGATGTTTCTTATCCATTTTTTGGTCAGTGGGATTCATAATATATAAACTTGTTGGCGTCTTGGTTAAAACGTTTTAGAACGATTTTTCACTCAAATAATTCTCAACCACTGTCACAAGCAAGAACTGTCATTGAAAAGTACGTTCCGTTCCGTTGTTAATGTTACAAAAAAATTTGAACATTTATTTCTGTATGGTTATCAATGGCGGACTTATTAATTTGATTTAATAGTACTTATTTTACATTTTACAACTAAGTTATTCTGTAAAAACCATTGAAACAAAAACAAATCGATAGGAAAGAGATAGTCTCAACAAATGAAATCAGCTTAAAACGAAACTTGTCTTAGGGTTGCCAAATTAAAACAAGGGTACGTCAATTTAGGCACTGTTTTGCTAAATAAATGTTAAACATGTATTTGTGGTAAGACATTTTAAACACTTGTTTAAGCAGTGTTTATCTCTTAGACACTGTTTAACTAAACAGGTGTTTAAACGTTGTTTTATTTATTTTTTGTGGTAAGAGTGTAAGTGTTTTAAACTAGTTGAAAGACCTTTAAGACCTTTAAGACCTTTCTCGGTTATGAAACCGAGAAATAAAGATGGCGGTTTCACAGCTTTTGTATATAAATAAAACTGTCATATTTCAAACAAATTAATTTATTTAATTATTATTATTATTTATTACTTATTTAATTTATTAATTGGTTTTTTTCACGGTGCTTTTGATGTGTGACCTTGGCGGAACGTACAGCAAGAAGGATGGTGCGTAAGGCGTTTAAAGAAACTTGAAAACATGTCGAAAACAGGCACAAAACACTGCAAGCTATCTTCTCAAATGTTCCACAACAATAAAACCTTACGAAAACTTTCACCAACGTACAAAATAAATTAACAACTGCAGTGCAATATTTCATTTTCAGAAAAGCAAGCTCTTTTTAGGAATCCGTACCCGAAAAGGTGCCAAACCGAACCCTATTATAAGAATTCCGCTGTCTATCTACCCGTATTTCTATAATAATAATGTATTCATGCATGGTATTCATGGTGTTGGTGTTACATTATTTATAAAGTGCTTACATGTTTTGCCAGAATTGTACTTAGCATGCAAATCCATTATCTTACCTTGCACTAACATGCGAATTTCTTTTCTAGAAATTGTTTTAAACTATAGAAATTATTAGTAGTCAACCAATCAAACAATTTAAATTTAAATAATCTAGAGTTTAAGTTTATAGGGCTGTATCAATTGAACCGTAATACAGATAGACACTTGAAATTATCACTGAGTGTGTATTACTATGACCATAACCACACAATCTAGGTATCTTCAAGGCACGGGTAAATTGGTTTATCCTAGACAAGCGTGCTCCACCTTTGGCCGCATCATCACATAAGATAAGTTGAGTTGCGGCCAAACGCGTTTTTTGGTCCGTCTTAATATTGCACCATAGTACGGAACCGTTTCTATGCAAGGCCGACTCGCCTTTGTCCTATTTTTATTATAATGATAGCTCGAGTAAAAGAGAGGGAAGATTGTCTTCGAATATCATGGTGGAAATTGGGTCAGGAGGGTGAACGAATAAGATAGGGGAACACGAAATCCCATGACTGCTATTTCTACTTGTTTCTTCTCCTTATGTAACGTTATGTTATGCTATTAGTGTGCTGAAAAGTTAATAGTAATTTGTTCAAATTCAGAAGTATTTTCATTTCGAAATTTAAATTATCTAAACTAATATTATAAAGAAGATTTGTTTGTTTGTTACGATTTAATTTAAAAACTACTTACCCGATTAAAAAAATCTTTTATTATTAGGAAGCTAAATTATCCCTAATAGGCAATTGAAAAAATTTGGGATTCTCGAGAAAGGAGATTGAGCAAATTAGGGCTTTTTATATGTTAATTGTACAGTAACGAAAATACTACCGAAAAACTTTAACTAAATAAAGGTGATCGAATGGAAAGTTTTAGCAATATTGGTACTGTCTGTAAAATGTACAATGAATGCTATTTCCCGAGAATTCAGTGCATATTGGATGTACTTAATTCTCAGGTGCAGTGAATTCAATGTAGTTGCATCGATATAAAACTAAAATAGATAAATAATAACAAGGATCATAACGAGAGGTTATCCTCTTAGGTTAGGTTATTTATCCTGATCCACTTTGCTCAGACAGTACAGAAATTAAAAAAAGTATATATCCTAGAAACTACTTGAAGTAAGCAACATCCTAGCCTACATTTGGTTGATGTACAACAATCTTAAGCTTGTCCCCAAGCTCCATACAAAATTGCTCAATCTCCTTTCATTCGCGCGGACGAAATCGCAGGCAAAGAGATAAAATTGATTGATTTCATTTATTTAACGTGTATATCTATGTATCTGTTTGTCTATTTGTGTCTGTATGACGACCCTTTTCATAATAATATGCTAAGTATCCGCTAAGTAATAATACACTAAGTATTATTATGACAAGAGCATCATACAGACTCTAAAAATTTTTTAGTAGTAAAAGTTTTTTAGTTTAGTAAAAGGGCTAACAAACGCATTTCATTATCTTTCTTTACATCGGAGGTTTTTTAAATATTTACAACAAATAGAACCACAGCTAAATCAAAGTTATTTTTTATCTATACCTACTGAAAATAGTGTCGTACGAATATAATAACACCGTAACACAACGACTTGGTTTGGGATAAGTTTGAGATCGATGCGGTGGCCCCAACTGTGATAAATGTTGATCGTTTTGTAAGTTACGATTGATAGCATTGTTATGATGTGACGAGAACATTTTGATGCTTCAATGATTTTGGCGAGAATGTAGGTAAACAAATAATAAAACAAGGGACGATTAAAATCAAACGTAAATACTACAAAAAAAGTAAATATCTGGACTGTAAAATTAACTAAAAAAATGAACAGTCAGATACTTTTATTGAGGATAACATATTAATATACTCAGACTAGCTGACCCGACAGACGTTGTCCTGTCCCGATCTACCTACTTACCTGCCTATTTACCTACACCTACCCTACACCTACCCCGGGGCGGGTCCATTAAAGTCAAAGCATTTATTTCAATTAAACCATTTACAGGCAGTTTTGAATTGTCAAGGAGTCGGTCAGTTATACAGTTGCGGCTAGTTGCTGTTCCAAAACGTAGGCCGGTCTCTATGGAAAAGAACGAGCAAGAAACTCCACGGACACTCTTTTAAATCTATTTTTTACAAAATACTGGTTACATTTTTCTTGTTGCTTCTATTCTATTCAGCTGCATCCGGTTAGACTGGAAGCCAACCTTAACATAGTTGGGAAAAGGCTAGGAAGATGATGTTGTTACCATTGATTCAGTACATGCTTCTAAATAGCTGAAATATATCATCGCTTATAAAAGAAAATCAGCTGTTCATTGCCTCGTTACTATAGCGTGTTGATGTTTGCAAACCCGTACAGACGGTTTGTACACGATTATGCGCAAAAAAACCGCGTCGCAGCATCCTGAAAACTGTTGCTGAGAGCTTCGGCTCTCCGATTATACAGCAGTTTGTGCGGAGGTTGATTTTTAACCGACTTCAAAAAGCAGGAGGTTCTCAATTCGGTTGTTTTTTTTTATGTATGTATATCGATTACTCTGAGATTAATGATCCGATTTACGTGATTCTTCTTTAGTTTGATGCGTAATAGTTGCCATTTGGTTCCATAAAAATTTGACATTGTTTGGCCCAGTAGTTTTCATTTTATGAACATTTTTTTATTTTTTATTTATTTATTTTTATGTTTGACCACGCATAAATTTTTTCAGTGTAGTCCGATTTCGATGATTCTTTTTTTAAGTGATAGTGACTTCAAATTTGGTCCCGTATAAATTTTAAGAATATATTCCAGACCTAAGGGTTGAAAATTAAGGTATGACAGATTTGTTTTGGTGTCGCCGTTTCGTAATTAATTTCTGTGATGAGAAGTAGGCACTAAAAAGCGAAAAAAAATTTTTTTTACAAAAAAGACAACCGCCTTCAAAAAGTAAAAAATAACTTTCAATTCGCAAGTCGGTGGCAATACAAAACATCAAGCAAAACCAAAGCCGCCGACTTGCGAATTGAAAGTTATTTTTTACTTTTTGAAGGCGGTTGTCTTATATGTAAAAAAAAAATTTTCTATGTTATTAACACTCTATGGATCTTTGTTGTCCGAAATATTATTATTATTATTATTATAATATTATTATTATTTATTATTACGGCGCATTGGTGATCAATCTAAGTAGAGCTTAGACGTTGCGACCACAAGACAACAACATTTTTTATTTATTTAAAACAATGTTTTCGCGTCAATTGTTTTTTTTTTTATATTATCTTGTACTACACGAAAGGACTATTTTTTAACCGACTTCAAAAAGGAGGTGGTTATCAATTCGAATGTTTATATTTTTTTGTTATGTATATTCCGTCCGTTCCGTCAGTTTATTTCAAAATTCTTTTTTTTTCGAATGGGGTTTATTCCAAAATGGTGGTCCCATATAAATTTTACCAAAATTGATCCAGCCCTTTTTGAGAAAATCAACAAAATCGCAAAAAAATACTTGATGACGTTTTAGTTTCTTCAATCTTTGGAGGACTTACAATCTCTTTTTAGTGTGTTTCTATATGGATTTGGATGTTAAAGCAATACAAAGCAACAAACAAAGCCACCGCCACCGACGTCCGAAAGTAAAGTGTGTTCTATGCTAAAGTTATTTATCACTTTTAAGTTTTTGAAGGCGGATTTCTTTCTTTTTTTTTTTGAAAAAAACTTTTTCAATTCGCGATTTCGGCTGCATGCATTATAACCGACATCATCATCTCATTTACTTCAATTAAACCATTTACTTCAATTCGCTTTTGAATTGTCAAGGAGTCGGTTAGTTAGTCAGAAAGTTTAAGCTAAACGTAGGTAGGTAGGGACCATGGAGTTTCTTGCTCGTTCTTCTCCATCTCTCCCACTCCTTTAAATCTTAAGTATACAGAACAGTTAAGACGAATTCAATGCACTTAAGACGTACAGTGTACGTCAAACACAACGGCTTAGCGGTTGAATACGCACTGACGTTTATTTCCAAATCAGGCCACAGAGCAGCAGAGCGGTAGGCATACCAGAGTAGCCTGCCGAGCTTAGCCCTGCCTAACCTTAGCCCTGCCGATCTTAGCACTGGCGAGCTTAGCCCTGCCGAACTTGGCCATGCCAAACTTGGCCCTGCCGAACTTAGCCCAGCCGAAGTTAGCCCTGCCGAACTTACCCCTGGCGAACTTGGACCTGCCGAACTTACCCCTGCCGAACTTAGCCCAGCCGAACTTGGCCATGCCAAACTTAGCCCTCTCCTAAACCCTCTGTTAAACAGGAGGCAGTATGGTTTCCGACCACAATGCGGGACAGAGGATGCACTCTACGATACTGTGGACTATAGTCCACATAGTGTGGATATATCCGGCGGGGTGTTCAAGCCAAAAAAATAGTTGCCGTGGTGTCGTTGGACATCAAGGGTGCGTTCGACAACGCCTGGTGGCCCGCCATACTGCATCAACTGCAAGCAGACTTTGAAACTCCTGAATAGCTACATGTCATCCAGAACCATCACTTTGGAGTACATGGGAAACACGGTCTCCAAACCAACCACTAAAGGCTGCATACAGGAATCCATCTGAGGAACATCCTGGACCCACTGATGGTTGAAGCAGAACTTCTTACCGACGACGTCCAGGCGTACGCAGACGACCTGGTAGTTTTGGCGCAAGCGGACACGACAGCTGAATTAGAGACCATCGTCAACCACGCCCTTAAAGTCATCGCCGACTGGGGAAAAAACTTCAAAATGCGATTTGCTGCACATAAAACCCAGGCAATGGTCGTAACAAAAAAGCTTAAGTACTCGAAACCGAAATTCATCCTGTCAGGAACACCGCTCGAGAACACAAAGCGACTCAAACTCCTCGGACTCACCATAGATGCGGGTCTGACCTTTCTTCCGCATCTTGAGGAAGTCGCCAAAAAGACGGCTGGCATATTTAAAATGGTATCACGGGCTGCAAGAGCTCGATGGGGCCTATTCTAACATCCTGAGGCGTGGTTGAACCAGTGGCAACATACGCTGCAAGCTCATGGGCGCAGATAGCCGGGAAGGCGTATGCCAGAAAACGACTGGATTCAATCACTAGAATGTTCGCAATAAAGATTGCCAAAGCCCACAGGACGACTTCACTCATTGCCGCAGCTCTTCTCGCCAGTGATCCCTCTTGACTTGCGGGCTATTGAATACTTAAAAATTTACGAGACCAAGAGCGACGTCCAGCAAAAAAAAAAAAAACGTCTAGCATAACTTCCCGGGAGAACCTTTGAGTCGGGTGCACCCTTCGGAACTTCCACATCCTGCGCAACGAATTAGGTTGACATTTCAGCACATAGCGGCTCAAGAAGACCTAAGCCTAATCTGCAATCCATGGCAACAACTCTGCACCGATGGAAGCAAAATAGAGGGAAAAGTAGGCGCCGCAGTGTCATGTTGGGACCAGGATGGGGAAGTTGCAAAGATGAGCATAAATCTGGGTCACTTCTGCTCTGTCCAGGGGTTCTGTTCTGTGTGTCCAGGCTGAGTTCGTCGCGATCTTGAGGGCGATCACATATGCTCTAGAACGCCCGTATTGGTCTTCTAAAGCGGGGTATTATAGTACCGGCCAGACTCAATTATTGCAGACTGCCAGTTATTTTTATTTTATTAGTGCAAATAGGATTTTAAAGAACACCCGACACATCAGCGGGTGTCCAGCCGTTCAGTATAAAATACAGCCATACACGCTTACATAAACATCAGTTTGGAGGTTTTACGTTAGTTAGCCGTAAACTTATTAGGAGTAATATTGACAATCGTCAAGGTTGACAACTGTCATTGACATACATGTCATAGCAAAACATTATTTATTTTCCATATTTATAAAAAGTGATTTAATATATATTAATAATTAACAGACACTCAGTGTCTGACACTGTGTCTCAGGACGCAGACAAGACGTGCATAAAGACTGTAAGTACATATTATATTCTATTTAAAAGATTCCAAGAATCTACAAAAACAGGTATTATAAAATGTAAACATCAATTATGATAAATGATTGTATGCTTATGAAAGTAAATCATCATCATCATTGTATCATTGTGTTAACATAATACTATAACACCCAACCCGAAACCATTCAGCACATAACAGGAGCATGCACTACACTCACACAAACCGACTACACTCGCTGGCACAACCAGGTAGCAAACATTATTCATCAAAAATTAGCACTCACACAATAACACACTCATACAAGACACAAACACTCCTCACTACAACAGACCGAATATAACTAATGTATTTATTACACTGGCGTTATAGACTGCTAATTTCCGTTATAGAAAGCTAGTTCCTACTATTTTAAACTCAACATTTTCTGATTGATTTCAAGACCGAATCGATGTGTCTGATGAACAATGAAAAAAAAAAAAAAAAAAAGTTATATAAATGAGTCGGGTTCGGCAGGCTCAAGCTCAAGCCAAGTGCCAAGTTCGGCAGGGGGTATGTTCGGCAGAGGGTAAGTTCGGCAGGGGCTAAGTTCGGCAGAGGGTAAGTTCGGCAGGGGCTAAGTTCGGCAGGGGCTAAGTTCGGCAGGGGGTAAGTTCGGCAGGGGCTAAGTTCGGCAGAGGGTAAGTTCGGCAGAGGGTATGTTCGGCAGGGGCTAAGTTCGGCAGGGGGTAAGTTCGGCAGGGGCTAAGTTCGGCAGTGGGTAAGTTCGGCAGGGGGTAAGTTCGGCAGGGGCTAAGTTCGGCAGTGGGTAAGTTCGGCAGGGGGTAAGTTCGGCAGGGGCTAAGTTCGGCAGGGGGTAAGTTCGGCAGGGGGTAAGCTCGGCAGGGGCTAAGTTCGGCAGTGGGTAAGTTCGGCAGGGGGCTTAACCGCCACCTGCGGCTAACACCGCCACCTGTTGCAAATATCGCCACCTGTTGCTAATATCGCCACATGTTGCTAATATCGCCACATGTTGCTAATATCGCCACCTGTTGCAAATATCGCCACCTGCGGCTAACACCGCCACCTGCGGCTAACACCGCCACCTGTTGCAAATATCGCCACCTGTTGCTAATATCGCCACCTGCGCCTAACACCGCCACCTGTTGCTAATATCGCCACCTGCGGCTAACACCGCCACCTGCGCCTAACACCGCCACCTGTTGCAAATATCGCCACCTGTTCCTGTTCCTGTTCCTGTTCCTGGTCTGGGATGTACCCTATCAACTTAAACCTAAAAAGATATTCGCGGTTCTCCGTGTCTCCGTTCCTAATTTTTCCAGTATCTTGTACCGTATACGCCTTCCTTACGTCACTGAAGAATAGTCTGATACCTCTGTCTAGATGCGTATCAGCGAGATAACGGTTCTGCCAATTATCCAAGGTGAATTATCCTGATGGTGTGCTTATCGTAGGACAGGGGAAAATGGTCGTAGGCAGTTTTCTTATGAAGAGCGGCGTGTTTAGCCAACTCATCTGCCCTTTCGTTTCCCGGTAAGCCTCAAGCCTGCGTGAGCCTTTATCCAGAACAGAAGGATCTCTCTTCCCTGCTTTATTCACACAACACCGACACGTGCTTACTCAGCTGCCATTACTGCTACTCCGGCAAAACAACAGCAGCAATCAAAACTAGCGAGGGACGCCCAGGTTCCCTCCGATCTCGTCCGAAGCGCAATACCAGTGGGACCAAGCCAAGGGCAGGCCGATAAAGAAGGCTTCATTCGTGTGAAGACGAAGAAGAAAAAGAAGCCTATTCGTCGCAATCAGTGCGGTACCGCGTTGACCGAACCGAACATGTTGCTGCGTCCCGCTATTCCGTCGACGCAGCTGTACGTGTCACGTCTGCACCACACTACGAAGGTAGAGGACGTTGTGGAGTATATAAGGATGAAGACCAAATTTACCTTGAGAGTGGAGTGGTTGGAGTCGCGTCACAAAATTAACTTCAAATTAATACCAACTCAACACCTAGAGACCTTCTTGAAGGAAGAATTTTGGCCGTCGGGTGTCTTGTATCGGCGTTTTCGCGGAAGTTTACCCGACACCACGACTCAGCGCAATACGTCGCCGATCCAACGTAGTAAATAGATTTGTAAACTAGGTTAAGAATTATGTATCTGCTTATATTTTGTTTATTTAATTTGTGTTTTTTTTTGTTGAACTGCCTTCTGAATCAAGCCCTTGATCCAGCCGCCTAACGAGAGCCTCCTTAGATGTTGGTCGAGGCTTTTGGCAATTAAGCCATTGGCTGTTACAACTATTGGCACAATGATCGCTGAGTCCACATCCCACATGTCGACAACCTCGCGGGCCAAGTCAAGATACTTTATCTGCTTGTCTTTCTCGACCTTCACGAGGTTCACGTCATGCGGAACTGCTATGTCAATAATCATTGCGCGCCTCTCCAATCGATCCACCACCACTACATCAGGCTTATTTGCTACAATAGTCCTGTCAGTGATAATGGATCGATTCCAGTACAATGTGACATTGCCATTTTCAAGAACTGTATCGGGCACATACCTATAGTATGGTACTTCTGATTCCACGAGGTTGTATTTCAGAGCAAGTTGCTGATGGATAATCCTGGCCACAAGGTTGTGCCTATGCAAGTACTCTTCGTTAGCAAGACGAGAACATCCGGAGATAATATGACGGATTGATTCTCCCGGTCGGTGACATGCCCGACAAATGTCAACCGTGCCATCCTTCACAATAAATCTCCGGTAGTTATTCGTCAAAATAACTTCGTCCATAATTGCACAGACAAAACCTTCGGTTTCTCCAAATAGATCACAGAATCGTAGCCAGGATACGGACGCTAAGAAATCCACATCGGGCCCGTGTAAGACCCGGAAAAAGCGTCCGTGAAGCTCCTTACTCTTTCCAAACCTCCTCGCGATCGTTAGTCGTCGCAACTACATCTCGATGCATCCCCACGTCGGCTTCTAGGAAATATTCCCTGAGACTGCATATCTCACGGTTGTGCAGGGTTTTAGCATTTAAGAAGCCACGACCTCCACACTTCCGCGGGATTGGGATGTATGTGCTACGGAGCACCTGTTTGGGCTGATAGGGGTGGTACGACGTAAATTGCTTCAAAGTCAACGTTTAGCTTTAATATTTTTATGTAAAGCATATAGAACCGTTAGTACTGAAGCCCTTCCGGTTCTAGCAGGCGTTCTTCCAGTCGATCTTGAGGTGCAACGACGTGCTGCAATGTACTATTCCGCGCGAGAGACCATGGACGCAAACTTTTTAACTCAACGTGACCGCGAGTGATCTCTAGATTATTTAAACCACAGACTGACGTCTGGGAGGAACTTTTATCCGAGTGGCAGTGTAGGTGGGATGATTCTAGCAAAGGCCGACCTTCATCAGTTCTTTCCAGCCGTTCGTGAGCGGCTGGCCAGGACATGGCTGGAGGTGGACCACTGTGTTGCCCAATTTCTAACAGGTCATGGCAACTTTAAAAGTAAATTATTTTCTTTCAAGCTTGTTGCTTCGCCTTTGTGTCAATGTTCTACATCTGACTGTGAATACGAACAATCTGCACATCATATCTTATGGGTTCTTTGTCAGAAAGAACGCAATATTATGTTGGATAGTGTACAGGCTACATCCGGAGCAGTTTATTATGCGGACCTTGTGGAAACTAGAACTAATTTCCGTGCGTTCAAGCGATTTTGCCACACCTATTATTGAAATCAAATTTAATGTAACAGCTCACTTTTTAGAGCTCATTAATTATGTCAATTATAATCCGTGGTGCTTAGTAACTGGGTTTCTCCCAGTTGTAAACGTCCCTTTGTGCCTATTGGCCCAGTTCTGTTCTGTCTCCTGCTTGATTTGGAGGGAAGTGGAAAATATGTTTTTCTTACTCCTCCGCTGTTCTTTTCTGATTAATTTCGTTGCGGGATCCAAGACAGTTGAATCGTTTCTCTGGGACTCGTCGAGCTTCATTGCTCTGGCGCTTTTCTGGTGGTCGCCACTGTTGATTCTGGCTTACAGGAGTTACAGTGGTTAGGGAATAGTGTGGCGGGCTAGTCCCAAAATAAAAAAAAATGGCCCTATTACTCTCTTGGAGGAGGGTTATGGTGTCATCAGGATCGGAGAGGGTATGTCGTGGACGACGGGTCCTACCTATACGAGAAGGGGTGTATCGGGCGGCCGCAACGACGAGTGGTTGCGGTGTTTTTCCGTTCGGTCGAAAAAGCGCTTGCAAGTACGCTTCATGAACTGACGGATGGTCGGGAGATTGAGATCGAGATGAAGGTTCTAGTCGCGAACATAGTACGGGGCGCCCGTAATTTATCGCAAGAAACGGTTTTGTAGGGTCTGCATCCTATGGAGACGCTATGCCTTTACGTGTGCGAATACAGCACAGGCGTAGGTCATGATGGGACGAATGCACGCGGTGTAGGTACGCAATTTGCACTTGAGTGACAATTTGCTGCGTGCGTGCGTTTACATATTCTATATTTACATTTTTTTATGCACGCAATAATTTTTCTCAATTGATGTTTCTATTTTGTAATACTTGTTTTCATAGATTCTTGGAATGTTTTATAACTTAAATTATAAACTAAAAGTACTTACATTATTTTCCATCGAGCATAAAGATCGTGTGTCTGCTAATTAAATATATTATAGTTTCTTTTTATAAATCTGGAAAATAACTAATGTTTGTTGCGACATGTTTTCTAATGACAGTTGTCAATTCTTTTTAATTCGTTTTTGGCATGCGTAACTTAAAACCTTCAAACTGTTAAATTGGTAGTCGCATATATGTGTGTATTGCTGTATTTTATACTAAACAGCTGGACACCCGCTAATGTATCTGGTGCTCTTAAAAATCCTTTACGCACTAACCGAATAAAAATAACTGGCAGACTACAATAATTGAGTCTGGCCGGTACTATAATACCCCGCTATATGACGATACGGGCGTTCCAGAAATAAAATTCATACTTGGAAAATAATATGAATTTCGGAAGAGCCGACTGGAAAGAAACCTGTCAAATGAGTGGGTCTAGATCTCGCTGTCCATTAAGTAACACGCTGATTTACTTAAAAGTCTACCGGTCCACAACCAAAAGTCGGTAACAGTCCTGAGTCGTGCCATCGAGCTGTCGCGTGCCTGCTGCTCCCAGGGCGGGTCCTACTGTTAGGATCCCCGGGGACCTCCGTCCCAAAGCTAGGAGCCGACCGCGGCAGTCTTATCTTCGGCCGATCCTGTTTCCCAGCCAGGCTGTGGAGCCTGGAAATCTCTGCCGCTAAGTTAGTGCGTCTAGGTTAGTGTTTTTTATATCTCTGTTTTTATACTCATCGCATTCTTGTGAGAGCTATTAAATTTTAACGTACAAGTCTACTCAGCTTTTTATTTCATAAAACATAGTAGACTTGTTACAGCATTCAACATGAAGTGAAGCCTATCTTGAGCGAAAGCGGTGCGCGAACGCGCATTCTTTATGTGCTCACCGAAGGTTAGGTGACGGTCGAGGATCACGCCTAGCTATTTGGCTTGCTTCTCCCAAGGGATAGGCTCGCCTAACATGGTTATCGGACTGGGAAGGGAGGAGCGGATGCGCGGTTTGGAAAACAGCACTGCCTGACTCTTGACTGGGTTGACAGAGATTCTCCATCTCCCGAACAGCAGAGTTTTGGAGGGTACGGGCTATGCGTACTGGGTTGGAACTAGAGCAATAAATGGCTGTGTCGTCGGCGAATAGAGCCAACTGAGCCTATCTGTCCTTAGGGATGTCACTGGTAAACAGTGTGAAGATAAGAGGAAGGAAGATAAGAGGCTTGTATAACAAGCCGTTGTGCCAGACTTTGTCGAATGCTTTCGCTATATCGAAGAAGAGCGCATTGGTCTTCAAGCCTCATATCGAATTGGAGTCCTAATTGGCATTCGCGCGATGCGGTCTCGCGATTAAAATGTTTATGATATCTATTCGCGCGAATTAAGTTTGTACGATCGCGCAATCAATCAAACATAGGTAATAGTTAGCGAATAGGTGTCCTAATTGAATTCGCGCAATTGCATCGCGTCGGCAAGGAGCGGTCGGAGGGAATGATCGCGTCGCGTCTTATTAGGACACCAGTTTTTGTTATGACCCGACATCGTGATAATCGCATCGCTTATTCGCGCGACCAAGCTGTTTGGATTTTTCCTTCAGGTATTTATTAGTCGTAGCCAGATCAATGGTAGTAGACATTAGATCACGGGTAACGGCGAAATAGACCCCTCGGACTACTTACATGGGGCTGAAACAAGACTGAATAACACAACAAACAAATAACTGAATTAATTTGTTCATTTAATTAATCCTGCATTTTTATCGTTGCAGAGTTAGTTGCACTGCATACTTATCTATCTAAAATAAGATAGCAAAAGCAATATTTCATAACTTTTCAGTCTACTTAATTATAAGACAACAACGGTCAAGGTTTCTGAGTGTTTGAAAGGCAGACATTCTTTCTACCATATTGACAGCAATATGATAGAAAGAATGTCTCTGACGACAGCAGTGGTTGAGCGATTGACTTCAGCGCTGCATGTCGCGGGTTCGATTCCCGCACGTAACAAATATTTGTATGGCCTATAGAAAGTTGTTCCGAGTCTGACTGTTTGTGTATGTGAGTTTATATGTTTGTAAAGGCACCCACGACACAGGTGTAATTCCCAGTGAAGGGCAAAGTTTTTTTTTTTAATAAAACTTAACAAACAAACATAACATCAGAACAATTTTTATAGATATCTCGCTGTGACTTCATTCGTGGGTATTTTGTTATGCATTCCTATTTTATCAATGGTAAAAGTCTGACCAGACAAGACCAGACCAGACTCAGAGATAACGTAGCTTCCTATAAGTGAAAGTATATCCAGAATCGGAACAGCAGTTCCGGACATCAGCTAGTTCGAACAATAATACAGTTCGGTTCAAACTTAATGGCGACTGTGAAGTGCGCTGTTGGCTGCGCAGTACCCCGCCCCTTACCCCCGCTGTCACGTGGAATTTTTACTGCGCAGCCACTCGCCTCGTGTTCAGAGCCGCCGTTAAGATTGAATCGTAGGTACTGTACCAGAGGGCCTATACTGCGACTTTTAATTCTATTCAGTAACTTGACAGTTCAAAGAATTAATAATAATGATAAAACGATAAAACTATTAGTGTTGGGCTATTCCAACACTGAATGATAAAAATGGTTTAATTTAAATAAAACTTTAAATGTTCGTCTGTGTAAGATATGGATTAAAAGAACAATTAATACATTGTTATAACAACGAAACATTCCTCCAAATAATGACGTATTCGTGACGTATCCCCTCGACTCACACTCATTCGAGGAATCTCATAGTTTCCTTAATCTGTCAACTATGAATACGAATTTTGAGGGGCTATCGAGGCACGCCTTGAAGGTTCCTCGATTGAGTTGTGAGTCGAGAAGCTTTCGAGGTTAGAACTTAGTATATGGGTGTAAATCTAACAAATAACTTTAACAAGTACTCCTTAGGAAAACATGTACATAAATCTGTAAATTTCACTTCCTTTAGCATGTTATACAGACAGGGTGCTTCCGGGCCGGCTAGTTAATGTTTTTTCAAAATTACTCAATATTAATAATAATAAGGAGAGTGGACTAAATGAATTTTTACCGGTGTGTGTAGTAAATACTTTACCTATTCCGATCTATGATTATAAAAAAAAAATATATAAAAAAGAAATAAACAAAATAAATGGATAATAAATTATTGAAAAGTTGGCTGGTTATTGTGTGTATATTTTGAAAAATAATAAGTAAGTAAAATATCTAACCAAATCAATAGGTACCTACTTATAATAACGTACTATTATAAATCTTTCTTCTTAACATTACACAAAGAACTCTCTATTATAAAAAAAAGAATCAACAAAGAAAAAAGAAATACAAAATATTTACCTTTCCTCCTCCTTAGGTAATGTAAAAAAGGATAAACTTTAGTTGGTTGTTTTATTTCGACAGCCGTCTACACTGCAATTTGCACGACTACCCATTATTAAAGCTGCAGTTGCAGTATCGTACGGAACTATTAATTAAACTGTATCGGAAAAAAAATATCTGTGGTATACGTACACTTAGCGAGCGCGTGGCAACCCGACTGGATTTTGGACGTTCGAACGAAAGCGAGCCGTAGGTACTTAAGCGCGTGACCTTAAACGAGTGACAATACTGTTACATATCTTTACTGTGGCACAAGTATTGATCACCACGTTTGCTCAAGGCGGATTTGCGATTTCAGACTCATATCAATAAGTCCAGGTTGCCTCAGGACGTTTTCCTTCACCGATGTCAATGATGTCTAAGATAATTTAGAAAGTACATATGAATTGAAAAAGTCGCATTGGTACCTTACCCGGTCACGAACCGAAATTTTGCGAAATGGTCTTGGTATACCAGAATAATTTTAAATACCCGTCTGGTTGTTCGTACAAGCAGCGACATACGTTCCGACTAGGCATTCTAACTAGGATAAACCGATTCTACCTAGGTTAAACTGGTTTATAATAATAATAAAAACCATTTATTTTCAGGTAACAAAGACCCATAGAAAAATACCTTAACTTAAGTATACATATAACAATATAACAATTGTGTTAGTAAATAAAACTTAAAACTAGGTTAGTATCACTTGGTTGGTTGCTTGGTTGGTTGGTCGGTACCAGGATGAATGAGTTTAGCCTAGGCTATGCTGGTTTGTCCTACCGCGTGTAGGGAGAACTGGTTTGGCCTAGGCGAAACTAGTTCATCCTAAAATCGGGTTTGGCCGGTAACATATACAGAGCGTCCCACAGATATGCCACATGGAGGGAAAGTACCTTGAATATTGAGATGGAAAATTTTACTGAAAGAAAGAAGACTTTATTTGAATTTCAAAAAAAAAAACAATTTAAACTGCATTCATATTATTTAAATAATTACATGGTTGAACCGGGAATCGAATCCGTTACACGAGAAAAATAAGTGTGTAGCTTTATCATAACCGCGCTGATAACCAACAATCACGCGGACAAAATCGCGGCCATCAGCTAGTCATCAAGAAATTAAATTTTATCTATATATGTATGTATTTACAAAAAAAATACGTATTTGTGTATGTATATCAGCTGTCTGACACCCATAGTACAGGGTCTCCCTAGTTTGGGGTCAGATGGCCGTGTGTGAAAAATGTCCCCACATAATATGTCCCCACATATTAAATATATGTACGTACTTCATTTAGGTAACAGAAATGTCTGAATCGAAAAACAATAACCCGGAAAAATCGCTACGATGAATAATGGAGTCAAATTATTCCCGTCAGCCCACCACTTCACATAATTACAACGTCGTAAATAATTTACGCCCAGTCATGAATAATAATCGAATAAAAATCTCTTTGTTTGCAAAAAAATCCTACTCCTACATCTACACTAATTTAACTAGACTAATATTATAAATGCGAAATTAACTATGTCTGTTACGTTTTCACGATGACACGGCTTAACCGATTTTGATGAAATTTGGTATGAGAATGGTTTAAACCCTGGGGAAGGACATAGGCTACTTTTTAATCAGCGACTTCGTCTGCATCCACTATAACCGACATTCACGCGGACGAAGTCGCGAGCAAAAGCTGGTAATATTATAAAGAGGAAAGATTTGTATGTTTGTAACGAATACACTCAAAAACTACAAGTCCGATTTCAAAAATTCTTTCACCATTAGAATACTACATTATCCCTTAGTAACATAGACTATATATATCAATTGAAAAATTAGAGATCCTTGAGAAAATTCACGCGGACGAAGTCGCGGGCAAAGTGCTAGTCTATTTTAAATGCGAAAGTTTGTGAGAATGGATGATCGGTTGATTACTCTTTCATGCTTAAACGGCTAAACGGATTTAGCTGAAATTTTATACACATAAATATTGATCCAGTTTAACACTTATAATAAACAGATATTTACACATTTTTGGTAAGAGAATTAGAAGTTTTGTATTTGTGTCAAAAGGAGGAGCTTGTGGCTAAGTTAAAGCCGTACAGATCGATCGGTCAAAGGTTAAGCTACGCTAACTGCGGTCGGTCTGTGGATGGGTGACCATCCAGAAATAATACTATTATAAACTTAGTCGTTCAATAATAATTATTATTCCTTTATTGAATAATAATATTCAGCACAATTTTCATTCATTATTTTTGATTATTTTTGTCATCAATAATTTTACTGTATGTATATTCAGTTATAGCAATTATAGCTGACCCACCTTTGTGTAAATGGTTGATTTTTTTATAGAATACGAATCGATAGAACTTTATATTATATTATATCTTTATATTTTCCGATTCGGTCCAACTTCTATCGTATTACAGAATTTCCCTCGCCATACGTAATTGGGTTAGTGCAAGTCGTTTCCAAACTGTTACCGGTTGATATACGGTCCAATTTAAGTCTGAACTTAGTTCCGGATATCGATCTGAAAACTTGCTTGCTTGCATGCTAAGAAGAGGTAGGCAAATGTCGCAGTATGCATTGGCAAGATGTAGGAAAAATCGACTTAGGGAAAATCTGGAAGTCCGTGTACTTAACAACTACACTGTGATCCCCAAGACTGGGGATTATGGCCACCTCACCCCCACCCCACAATAACAAAATCAAAAAGCGGCAGGTTGCTGCTCGCTTCGGCGTTATATGGAGGCCTTTGTTCTCCGTCTTTCGGCTAATGATGATGATGGTGATGAGGAAAAATTCTAAGCGTTATGTTTTTTGCAATATACCTAGTCTTGCCATAAATATTGTCACGAAGAAAAAATATTTTTTTTTATTGCAAGTAATATTTATTACTTTTACAGTGTGTTAGTTTAATACATAAATATAAAACAATTTAAAATATAAAAGCTTACCTATTCGAAGTGGTCTCCATTAGCTGCAATACAGTCCTTTAAACGTTGAGGCCAGTTATCAATAGAAGCACGCAGTCTTTCCATGGGAAAATTCTTCACTGCCAATCGTATGGATTGTTTTAGGGACTCCAAATTATCATGGCGTTTAGAACAAGCCGTACTCTCTAAAACTGACCATAAATCATAATCCAGCGGATTAAGATCGGGACTAGACGACAGCAAGTCTTCAGCTCTGATGAAGCCCGGAACGTTCACTTCCAACCAAGACTGCGTGGACCGAGCTTTATGACCCGGCGCCGAGTCTTGTTGGAAGGACCATACTTGGTTATTGAACATGGTGTTGTTAAGGGGCTTAACTATACCTTCTCAAGAATGGTATCTTGATACACTTGTGCCGATGTTTTGATATCTTTTTCACAAAAAATATGGCTCAGTCATTCCTTCATAGCTAACACCCCACCCAACCATCACTGAAGTCGGATAATGCCCACGTTGCACTCTGTCGACTAATTGGGAAGCTTCCTTAGAGCTTTGAGCATAAATACGGCCATTTTGTTTATTAAAATGTTGCTCAATTGTAAAGATTTTCTCATTGGTAAACAAAATTTTTCTGTGACCTCCCTTTGCGTACCGCTTCAGTAGTTGTTTCGATTTTACCACCCTATTCTTTTTTAAATTATCAGTTACAAAATTACCAGTGCGTCTCTTATAGGCTGCAAGTCCTAAGTCATCTTTTAAAATACGCGACATGGTTCTGGGTGCTATCTTCATCTCCCGAGATAAAATCTTTTGCTTTCGGACAGGAATTCTTCGAATTCTTTCCCTTACTGCTTTGACCACCTTTTTCGTACGAACACTACGTGAACGGCCAGATCTTTTTCTGTCACAAACAGAAGAGGTCTCATTGTACCTATTAATAGCCCGGTACATAAACATTTGACTAATACCAAGCGTATGGAGAGTTTTAAAAATTGCATTTGGCTCCATACCAACTTTGTGTAATGCAATCACAGCGATTCGGTTCTCTTTCTCACCCCACTCCATTTTAATATCGCAAAATATTGTACAATGTTTTGGCTCTTCTTTCTTCTTCTATCTTAGGCCTCACGCGGTGATGACATCCGTTTTCCAACACCCACTGAGTCATGTGACTCCAGCCTATCTGTCGTGATACATTCTGCATGGATGACTCGCCCAATCCTTCGTCAGCCTTGCAGACTTATTGCCTGCATCGTATCGTGGTATTGCGTATTCGATCCTTTGGCTTACTTAATAGATACCCTAATACTCTTAAGCATCATCTTCCTGCCCTTATCCTATGTTACTCGGGTCGGCGCTACACGTTTTGTTCTTCCATAACGTCCTGTCGACCGTCATGATATCTCATACATGTTTTCTTCGGCCTTACTCTCCCCCTCCCCCCATACACATTTATATTCATAACTCTTTTGGTCACATGCGTTTCATTCCTTCTCTTCACATGCCCATACCAAGACAAACGATTCACTTTCAACTTTTCTGTCACTGACGCAACTTTAAAATTTCCTCTAATAAACTCATTTCTGACCTGATCCATTCTGGTTACCCCACGCATGCATCTCATACTCCTAAGCGTACCTACTATAAAATTAGGTTCGGCAAGTTCGGCAATTACTGGCAGCACGTAAAACCTAGGGAATTTGTTAGGTGATGAATTATAATATACCTTAACATCATTACATTATAGTTAAAATTTAAAACTTACACTAATAAGCTCCTTTGTTTGACCGCAATTTTAAATTTGTTTGACTGACATCACCAGTTATTACGCAACGTAGATAAACTTACCCACAAAAAAAGGCTTAAAAGATTTCAAACGTAAGTAAATGCAGTATCGTTTCAACTTTCTTATTTTGTGCAAATAGAAAATAAGTACCTAGTGGAAAAAATAGAAAGGTTCGAGAAATATTTATTGTTGAAAGTTAAAACTACAAGGCAAAGTCGACTCTTTCTTGCAGCACGTATACTAAGACAGTTCTTTTCTTTTATATAAAAACTCTTGGAAGCATTTCAAAGGACAAAGGTTCTTAACCGTTCACTGAAATAACTACCTATTGTTAGAAATCTCTTCCAGAAAGAACAGTATTTAGTTATAATGTTTTAAATCATAGTAGATTTATTAATTTAGGATCTGTAACAAAACCATCTTACATGCTGTGGTCTCCTAGAACTGAAGGAGGTCATCTACGTAATACCTTTTGTTGACTATTATTAATATGTACAGTCAACAGCAAAAGTAGATGATCAAAATCAAAAATTCAATACTAATGAACGGAATTCGCGTCGGAACTGTGTGGCGTCGAAGTGATTCAAAAGTATGTGTGTGATAATCACATACTTTTAATAAATAAACTAGTAATAAATTATATAAATTAGTGTTAGTAAATTAATATTGAATTTCTGATTTGATCATCTATTTTTGCTGTTGACTGTACAACTAGCTAACAAAGTAAGTAATAATAAAATAAGTTATACAGTACAAAAGGTAAACAGACACGGTAAGAAACAGAAAATAACAGCATCAGTTATCCAGCCGTTAGTCGGTCCAGCTGAATACCAGTGTTTTACATGGAGGGCCTGAAAGTTGAAGCTAATTGCTCGTTCCAAACAGTAGATTTCTATGGAGAAGAATGAGCAACAATCTCCATTAACATATGTATAGTGAGTCTACACGTACACACGTTCACGTCTACACTTGCGGAGTACTCGATTTAAAGGTCTCTTAGTGTCTAAACACACTATGCCGAAGTTACGCGACCGAAGTTCAGCACAATTACGCCTGCATTGCTATTTGAATTACTGATGACACACTATGCCGAAATTACGTCGCGTCATAGCGTACAGCCTAACTTCGGTCGGGCGTAAGTTCAGCGGCAACTTATTCTGTGAGCACACATTAATAACAAGATCACTTTGTTTTGCGTCTGTCTGTCCAACTGTGTAGATAACACGATACGACGCCACGGCAGCGCTCGAGACACTGAATACACACACAAAGTTGCGGAACTGAATTTCTGCCGCGTAAGTTCGGCACTTATGGTGTGTCATATCAGCCGAATACGTCGGAACGTAAAATCAACCGCCGAACTTAGGTCGCGTAAATTCGGCATAGTGTGTTTAGACAAAATCAAGTATGTGTCAAGTCTCATCTTTCGTGGCACGTACTATACAATGTGAAAACAATGTAACAATTTGTGTACGTACGGTGTGCGGTGATGTGTACGGGGCACACAATAATGTTTTTTATTTTAGTTGTATATTTTTGTTAACCCTTTTATTACTGTTTTTGTGTGCACATGGTCTGTGTCAATAAACATATTTCTTTCTTTACGTTAAAAGAGGTCTAGAGACAAATATATTAAAAATAACCATAGCAACTAAGAGATGACCAGTCCAAATGACGACGCCCGTTTACGAACAAGACGCACCAATCGACACCATTTAGCTCAACTATTTTGAAGGGAACTGAATGATCCAATGATCTATAAAGCTGTAGGTACACGAAAGGGTCAAGCAAACGTTCTTTAGTTTTAAAAGACCTGTGGGATAGCAAACAACAGGAGAGCGAGATAAATGGGTCGCCTTAATTACCGACGCGTTTTAGTAACTAAAAGCTAGTACCATCTTCTAAGTTATAAACTTTTGTGACGCGTCTCGAGGGATGGGGTATTGATTAATATTACTCTGAAGAGTCTGAAGTGTAATTAATCAGATAGTAAAGACTCTTGCTAACTTATTTAACAGAAAGTATTAAATAGAGATTTATTTTTAACTAGCTTATGCCAGCGACGTCGTCCAAGTGATTGTCGCTTTATCTTTGCGCGGAGCCCTAATAGGGTATTTTACTCTATACGAGAAAAAATCTATAAATATTTTATTGAGACAGTTTTGGCATAAAGCAGTCGGAAAATGTAAGTTACAGTTCATAAAATAACAAAACCAATTTTTAAATTCAATTCAAAGTTTTCGGTATTTTCAATCTGTTATAAAACACCATGAAATAGTAGCGGCCATGTTATTACGCCATACGGCTGTGTAAACAAAGACGTTTTCGTCAAAATACGCGCGAATTTGAAAATTTAAAATTTAGATTCATTTTTATAGCACTTATCGATTGAATAAAAATTTTGTGGTTTTTTTTGGTGGCATATTCGCACTACAGAATTTCATTGAGACACTTTTCAAAAATGGGTGTAATACCCTATTATTGTCTAAAATAAAAGTAGCATAAGTTACTCTTTATAACATCAGCTATCTGCCAGTGAAGGTCTCGTCAAAATTGATCAACCATTTCAGAGAATAGCCAGAACAAACAGACAGACAGACAAAAAAAAAATAGTTTTTTGTATTTAATATAAAATGATATACCGTATATACTGCATTTATTAAAAAGCTGTTATTGTGACATTACAAACAGACATTTCAATTTTATTTATTTGTATGTGAATCTTAATGAACTATCGTCATATTAGTAAATAACATAGCAATAGCCATTAGCATGCTAAGACTTAAGAATTAGCATACACACATGACATTACTAAGCAGGATCTTAGTATCCGGATATTTATCAAGCATACAAATACTAACGCGTAGCGCGTAGCAGTCCGCTACGCCAGCGTAGCAGTAAATCTTCACGTTTTCGTAGCAACAGCTCAATCATCTGTCTTCTTATATATTACTAGCTGACCCGACAGACGTTTTCCTGTCCCGATCGACCTAATGGGGGATGAAAAAGGGGTGAAAAAAGGGGATGATAAATAGATGTTGGCCTATTCTCAGACCTACCCAATATGCACAAAAAATTTCATCAGAATCGGTCAAGCCGTTTCGGAGCAGTACGGGAACGAAAACTGTGACACGAGAATTTTATATATAAGAAGACTAGCTGACCCGACAGACGTTGTCCTGTCCCGATCGACCTAATGGGGGATGAAAAAGGGGTGAAAAAAGGGGATGAAAAATAGATGTTGGCCTATTCTCAGACCTACCCAATATGCACCAAAAATTTCATCAGAATCGGTCAAGCCGTTTCGGAGCAGTACGGGAACGAAAACTGTGACACGAGAATTTTATATATAAGATAGATTATAAAAGCGAAAGGTCATTCACTCACTCATCACGAAATATCGAAAACCGCTTGACATATTAAGATGAAATTTGGTAGGAAGGTAGTACATAGTTAGTAGACGTCCGCTAACAACGGATTTTGCGACAGGGCCGAATTAAGGAGGTCTAATGGGTCTCGCAAGTTTGTATGAAAGTCCTTAATTTTTTGCGCTATAAACTTGAAATTCGGCAGAGAGGTAGTAAATAAGTAGTAGACGTCCGATAAGAACGGATTTTGCGACAGGGCCGGATTAAGGAAGTCTAATGGTACTCGCAACTTCGTATGAAAGTTCTTGATTTTTTGTCCTATAGACTTGATATTTGGCAGGGAGATAGTTAATATTTAGTGCACGTCCGCTAACAACGGATTTTGCGACAGGGCCGGATTAAGGAGGTCCAATGGCTCTCGCAAGTTTGTATGAAAGTCCTTAATTTTTTGTGCAACAAACTTGAAATTCGCCAGAGAGGCAGTTAATAAGTAGTAGACGTCTGCTAAGAACGGATTTTGCGACAGGGCCGGATTAAGGAAGTCTAATGATTCTCGCAACTTCATATGAAAGTTCTTGATTTTTTTTGTGCTACAAACTTGCAATTTGCTAGGGAGGTAATTCATAGTTAATTAGACGTCCGCTAAGAACAGACTTAGGACAGGGCCGGATTAAGGAAGTCTAATGGTTCTCGCAACTTTTTATAAAGAAAGAAAGAAAGAAAGAAAAGCCCTTGAAAGTCCTTGATTTTTTGTGCCATTATCTTAATATTTGGCAGGGAGATATTTAATATTTAGTAGACGTCCGCTAACAACGGATGTTGCGAAAGGGCCCGATTAAAGAGGTCTAATGGCTCTCGCATGTTTATATGAAAGTCCTTCATTTTTAGTGGTACTAACTTGAGATTTGGCAGGGAAGTAGTTTATAGTTAGTACCTAGACGTTCGCTAAGAAAGAATTTTGTGACAGCTTGCACTAAGGGCTCTCGCAAGTTTATTTGAAATGAAAGGTTGACATGATGATGATGATAATGATGAATCGTTTTCGCAACCATGTGTTCAACAAACATTTATTGATGACTTATAATACAAAAAACTGAAAATACAACTACATTAAATTCAAACGAAGATAGATCTTTATATTTTTAGTAGTTTGATCAAGTTAAAGCTCGAATATTTGTTTTGTATTTTCCTCTGGGTACCTCCGTGACGCTTTTCCGTGGCATAAAGTATCATAAAGTACCTACGATAAACTTGGTATTCACATTAACCAAATACTAAATTCCTGACAATATTACACATGTCTGTTTATCCCACATTTTACCATAGTTTTCTGTAAAACTATAGATTGAATTTTCGAAGGTCCCTATTTAAAATCTTTATTATTACCACTACAAATCATAATCACAAATCCCATATTATTAAATTAAAAATGTTGTTTTTATATGCTGCAGCCTGAAAATAAAACTATAAATGTGGTGTATAGTGAGGTTTTACAAACACAACAAAATATATAATAATAATAATAATAATAACAACAACAACAATCGTTGAAGGAGCGCTTCTTTGGCCGCTTGAATAAAGTGCTAAATAGTCTTTTATCAGGCGGAAACAAGGTACGCGCCTTCAACGGATGGGTCATGCCGGTTTTATTGTACTCTTTCGGCATACTCAAGTGGACTCAGACGGAACTTGACGCCCTGGATAGGAGGGTACGTACATTGCTGACTGCAAACCGGATGCATCACCCACGGTCATCGGTAATGAGACTGTATATCCCGCGGAAGTGCGGAGGTCGAGGCTTTCTTAATGCTAAGTCCCTGCACAACCGTGAGATATGCAGTCTCAGGGAGTATTTCCTTAAAGCCGACGTGGGGATGCACCGAGATGTAGTCTCAATGGACAAGGGCCTCACCCCGCTCTCCTTAGCGAACGAGAACTGGCGCAAACCTTTAGTACTAGATACTAATGACCGCAGGGAGGTATGGCAGAGTAAGGAGCTTCACGGGCGCTTCTACCGGGCCCTACATGGGCCTGATGTAGACTTCTTGGCGTCCGTATGCTGGCTGCGTTTCGGTGACCTCTTTGGGGAAACCGAAGGTTTTATCTGTGCGATTATGGACGAAGTTATGATGACGAACAACTACCGGAGGAATATTGTGAAGGACGGCACGGTTGACATTTGTCGGGCATGCCACCGACCAGGAGAATCAATCCGTCACATTATCTCTGGGTGCTCTCGTCTGGCGAACGGAGACTACTTGCATAGACACAACCTCGTAGCTAGGATTATCCACCAGCAACTTGCTCTAAAATACAGACTTGTGGAGTCGGAGGTACCGTACTACAGGTATGTGCCCGACCCAGTTCTCGAAAATGGCAATATCACGTTGTATTGGGATCGATCTATCATCACTGACAGGACTATTGTTGCCAATAAGCCTGACATAGTGGTGATAGATCGATTAGAGCGTCGCGCAATGATTGTCGATATAGCGGTTCCGCATGACGAGAACCTCGTGAAAACTGAGAAAGATAAACAAATAAAGTATCTAGACTTGGCTCGCGAGGTTGTCGACATGTGGGATGTGAATACAGCAATCATTGTGCCGGTAGTCGTTACGGCCAATGGATTAATTTCCAAGAGCCTCGACCAACATCTTAGGAGGCTCTCGTTGGGCAGCTGGATCAAGGGCTTGATTCAGAAAGCGGTACTCCTGGACACAGCGCGTATTGTTAGGAGATTTCTCTCACAGGAGCCCTGACCACCGGTAGCTTGGACCCTATTCCCGATACCGGTGGGCTACTATTTTTTATATTTTTAAATGTTTTTATTTTTTGTTTTTTTGTTGTTGTTTGTTTTGTTATTTAAAAATGTAATAGAATATGTGTATACAATGAATAAATGCTAATAATAATAATATTTGGGGACATTTTCCCACACGGCCATCTGACCCCAAACTAGGGAGACCCTGTACTATGGGTGTCAGACAGCTGATATACATACACAAATACATTTTTTTTTGTAAATACATACATATATAGATAAACAACACCCAGACACAAGGCAAACACAAGTGCTCATCACACAAATGTTTACCCTGGGCGGGAATCGAACCCGCAACACGCTGCGCAGCAGTCGATCGCTCAGCCACTGCGCCAACCGTGTACCTATATTTTATAATTCTTTAGTGTAAAAAAAGTTGCTTAGTGCGATAGGCATTTTCAGTTGACTAAAATATAAAACCTAAAATACATTAGACTTCATATCTTCATAAACGCGGACGAAGTCGCGGGCAGCAGCTAGTAATACATATTTTTATTAACTGATTTTAGTAGTAATGCAAATAAAAACAAGATTTTTGACTTCTAAATTTAAAAAATCCGTGGGTGGCAAATCACAAGAAAAAGCCTTTCACCTTATTGCCATCTTTTAAAATACAAAAGAAGTCAATTTCCGTAGGCAGCGCCTAGAAAATATTTCCATGCCTTAATTTTCAAAGCCTTTGACGAAATATTTGCGTTGTTCCTTTTAAATTATGAAGCGATTTATATTCTAACAAAGACAATGGGATTACTTCTCTGGTTCGGTTTCCATGCCAACGAAATTTAATTACCGCGAAATCATTCAACGCTTCAATTTAGATAACCGAAATTGACACTAACCACGGGTTTGACAATCTGTTCAATTGAATTTGTTATTGTATCTCATGTCTACTTAAGCCTTGCATATACTGGCTGGCAAGACATAGCAAGGGATCTTTATGTAACGCAGCATAACACACCTTAAAATTATGAAATTATAGTTGAAATTTCTAAGATAACCGTTGTAGCTACAAAATCAATTTATGCTATACGATATCGTGACAGTACGTGTTTGAAATTACAACTATAATGTCATGATGTTAAGGAATATTATTATTCGTCACATAAAAATCCCTTGCCGTGCCATATCTCTTACTGCCGCAATCAGAGAGGTCACTTGAGTAATGACGCTGACGCGCACTTGAGTCATTAACGTTGATTGACATTTGCAACGTAATAAATCTGTCAGATTGACAGCGTTCCAAAATTCCATTCTGTTCTTCTATTTACAAACATGTAAGGGTGTTACCAGACCAATCGATCGATCGTCGATCGACGGCATCGATTAATGGTAGAATGAATTAGTCGACGTTGATCGATAGTTTCTACCAGACCAATCGATCTATTGTCGATCGACGGCATCGATCGATGGTAGAATGGATTAGTCGACGTCGATCAAACTACTTGATTTTTATTAGTGATCAATTTTAGCCGGAGTTAATCGATCAACGTCGACCGATGCTATCGACCAGCAATCGGTTGATTAGTTTGTCTAACGGTATCCGTTGATCAGCCAAAGCTACCACACCAATCGATCAACGTCGATCGATGTCGACCGATGGCATCGATCGATGATCGATCGATTGGTGTAGTAACACCCTAAGGAATGCCACAGTCGACCATTGTGCCAACGTCAAAAGTGGATTGGAATAGTATGTGTGCATTAAACCAAGTATAGTACAACAATATACTTGTCTTGTATTATGCTGGTCAACAAATGGAAGAGGGCTAAGTAAAAGTCATACGGGTTGATTGGTCTGGATTAAGGCTAAGAACTCACGATGCGGTTTTCACCCGCACCCGCGCCCGCAGCGGGAGCCGCAAACAGCCGCGCACACCGTTGACGTAAACCGCGCCGTGAAATGTGTTTTTGTTTTTTACACATATAAGGCGACTGGTAATTAGTGTACAATACTTAACCACGTCATTGTGTTCATGATAACTAACAACTTTCCCAAAGAAAAATTGTTTTTTGTACTTACTGGTTACTTTATGTCACAGGCGTGTGCGCGCGTGAATTTCATACGGCTGTTGTGTTATTGTGATAAAAGTGAACCAGTACAAAAACGTTTTTTCTTTGGGAAAGTTTTTTGTTATCATGAACTCAATCACGTGTTTAAAGTATCGTACACTAATTACCAGTCGCCCTATATATCTGCATTGTACAGAAGCTGCGGGCCCGCAACTGCAGCCGGACGCGACTGAAAACCGCATCGTGAGTTCTTAGCCTAAGTTACGCTTGCCGCGATCGTGAATGAGTGGCGACGACGACGGGTCTCGGTATGAAATGAATGTCATACCGAGACCCGCTCCTGCCCCGGAAAGTCAGTAAAACTGTCCCAGCAGTCATTCGTAGTTCTCTGACAGTCGTTATGGGTAGTCAGAAACCAGAAAGTCTGACAACCAATCTTATTTCGTTGCGGAATCCAAAACAGTTGTAATGTTTCTCCGGGACTCGTCCAACTTCATTGCTTCGACGCTTTTCTAGTGGTCGCCACTGTTGATTCTGGCTTTCAGTG
This sequence comes from Charanyca ferruginea, assembly GCA_947361185.1. Lineage (NCBI taxonomy): Eukaryota > Metazoa > Arthropoda > Insecta > Lepidoptera > Noctuidae > Charanyca > Charanyca ferruginea. Next base: position 29,743,485 of record OX376057.1, read on the forward strand.
TCACCCAGTCACTGGGTGGTGAAGGTCAGATATAAAGTCGCTCTATGTCGAACACTGGTATTCAGCTGCATCCGGTTAAATTGGAGGCAACCCCGACATTTTTTCACACAAAATTTTATTCACAAATATTATGTTGAACCTAGTTGTTTTATTGAGTATTACTTAGCAATGCAGCAAATACGCTCATGAAATAATGCTCAAATATATTATGTAAATTTTGTGAAGAGTAGTTGTTGATTCAATATTCGCATGCTAATTTGTGGCGAAATGTGTCTCTGCACAACAATAATGTACCTAACATATTTTGTATAACCGCATTTAAGCAAACAAATGTTTTGACTTTGACTTTGACATAGTTGAAAAAAGGCTAGGCAGTTTATTTTTTTGAAAGTTGTAATGTCATCATCAACATCTCTAATAATATCTAACATAATAATCTCTAACATCTCTAAATGCGGCAATTAATCAAACATTGTTTTAAATTCACCAATCAAAGCTCAGTCCAACTATTAACGATCAGACACTTTGCTTAAACTCAAAGCCTTTCAAAAACCGGAGATTAGTTGCAAATTGCAAGCGAAATAGTCCATGAAACACTAAATTTTCTCCCGGCTTTGCACTTGACCCGATTTCGATCAAGATAAGATTTCCTGAAACCACTTACAGATACGGCCGATGTGCGAGATTGCATCGATTTAGGGTTCTAACACACTGGGCGCCATGGCGACGTCGCACTGTTGGTTGAAAATCGACCTTAATCGATAGGAATTTTAATTTTTAAGTGCCATTTTTTGCTGGGTATATGTTTGGTTTCCCATTACTATGCACAAATAAAAATAGATGAATTAATTTTTTTACGAAAAAATTGTATGAAGATCATATGAAATATTCATATATCTTAGGAACCGCAAGGAAAACCGTAATACAACTACAGAAGGTCATAGTACTATTTTATTTATGTTTTTTTTGGCATAGGTACTCCACGTACTCCATATTACTGCTGCGGATTCCTTTTTACTCAACGACAGTCGGGGTAATAATGTTGAAAGTCAAATCTCCGTTGCTTATGCACCTATGCGGTGCAGTCGACATTGCAGAGGAAATCGAAATGTCGAAAATATTTTTATTTTTTAATGTTTAAATTTTGTGCTAAGAATAACATGGGTGGCTACAAATGAGATTGCCAAATAAGTAGCCCGTAGCTACTAACTCTCAGTCATTAATTACACATAAATATTTGTTTTTTTTTTCTTGAATTGTCATTTCTTTGAATATATTTACCAATTTCTACCAAGAATATTCTTTACATACGATATCCCATAAACATGGAGGGTTTTGAGTCTCCTTAATAAAACATTCTATATCGAAAGTCAATGATTTCACACAAAACACGAACACAAACACGCGGGCAATCTATCCTGGTGATCAGTTGGCCACTGAGTGAGGGAAGCGTAACTTAATTCTATACAAAATACTGGCAACTTGGCTGCATGTCGCCAGGTCGCCAGAATATGCAGTCTCCACGTATGGGCCTGTCGGTCGTGGTCTGAGTTAAGTAGGGTAGGCAGTGTCTTTTTGTCTTCATGAACCGCATGCCACTGTCGTGGCTACGCTTGAAAATTGGCGACGTCGCCAGACCGTAGCCAAGTGAGTTAACTGTCATACACATGTTAACACCATATTATATAATGTATTGTTAAAACGAATACATTTCATTACATTTCATTACATTTCAAAACGAATTGTCTGGATACGTAGCCAACGAGGTCACCATGGCGTCCCAGTGTGTTAGCGCCCTTATGCAAAATTTTCTGCTTACGACGTTTCGAATGTCTATGTTATTTTGGAGAACGATATTTTTGTAACCAAAAAAATGCATTGTTTGCAGTTAGATATCAAAATATTCTATATTTTATATTCTATATTTTGCGTATTCGTATTAAATATTTATTCAAAATTGATAAAAATATAACTTACAAACGTAGCAAAGGGAAAATGCTTACCTACATGAAAAATATTAATATGATTCAAAACTTGTAAAAGACAGAAAGACATCAGTATTCTTTAGTATATTATGATCTTTAAACCGTAAAACCGTAAAAATATACCATTAAAACAAGAAGCGAAATAAGGGCCAATGTAATCAAGAAAAGAACTTTGTGTCAAAAAAAAACTTAAATGGTGTAGAATATAATAACTAGCTGACCCGACAGACGTTGTCCTGTCCCGGTCTACCTACTTAGGGATGAAAAGGGGGGGAAAAAGGGGTATGAAAAATAGATGTTGGCCGATTCTCAGACCTACCCAATATGCACAAAAAATTTCATCAGAATCGGTCAAGCCGTTTCGGAGGAGTACGGGAACGAAAACTGTGACACGAGAATTTTATATATTAGATTAAAAATGGAAAAGTCTAAGCATATCTTTTGATTAAAGCCTTTACAGGCACTTTTAAATTGTTAAAGAGTTAGTCAGAAAGTTCGGACACCAGCCCGTTTTACTATACTACTTCTATACTAATCAGAAAGTTGAAACTAGTTGTTCGTTCCAAAACGTAGGTCTCTATAGAGAAGAAAGGGCAAGAAACTCCACAGACACTCTTTTTAATCAAGTTTTTACAAAATACTGGTTACATAGCTTAACTTTACTGGCTTTTGAGACTCATGTTCCATTTAAAACCGAGTTTAGTTAATTTTTTATTAAATAATCTGTGGGAGTTACGTCTGCCACCAAACTGTTTTTTTTTTATCTATTGATAGGCAAACGTTTGACCATTATCTCACCTGATGGGAAGCGATGATGCGGTCTAAGATAGAGCACGCTTGCCTAGAAGTAACCTATTCACTCTTGACTTAAAGACTCCCAGGTTGTAGCTATCAGGAAACACAAACTCAGGCAGGGAATTCCACTCCCTAGCAGTACGCACAATGAATGTATTCCCAAAACGTTTCGTGCGTGTGGGTGGGATGTCCACCATGTACCGGTGGCGCATCGCCGTACGTCTTGTGGTCCGATGATGGAACGGGCTCGGCGGAAATAAATTATGCAATTCCGTCGCACACTCCCCAAAATGCAACCGATAGAAAACCGACAGGCCAGCAACTCGGCGTCGATGCTCAAGACTTTGGAGCTTTGACTCGACGAGCCTATCATTGCCAATGATCCTCTTGGCTCGTTTCTCAATTAACTCTAGGGCATCAAGCTGGTATCTGGCAGATCCGTCCCAGAGATGAGAGCAGTACTCCATACACGATCGAAATTGCGCTTGATAAAGTTTAAGCAGCTGTTCCGGCGTGAAGTACCGTCTCACTTTTGCTAGGATCCCCAACTTTTTACACACAATACACAATTTACATAATTTGTTAGAAGTGGAAATCTTTTTTGTAGATATGTGTTCAGTCTCTTGGGTATACACTTTTTACATTAACATTTTTTTTAAACTGCTTAAAACTATTCGGACTTTGAACGGAGGTTTCAAGTTCTTTACTTACTTATTGAGACTCGATACTAAATTTACTTCGAAGTGCTTTTGTCGAGTGGTCTTCAGTTTAGGTATTTCCAATTAAAGGTTTTATGTGGCTTACTTGTCTGACATAGTTCATTTAATATTAGGTGTTAAACTAACCTGTTTTACCACATCTGAATAGACACCAAAGAGTACAATATATTTTAAAAATGGAACAGAATTAAATTATGCGTAGATGGTGAAACGCAACGTCTTCTATTCGATTTTTAAAAATCGGCGTAGTAAACATGATGTCTGCCGTGGGTGTATAATAAATGACAACAAAGAACAAGTAGCCTAGCCCTTTCTATATGCCATCACTAACCAGTCTTCCGATCACTGTGAGTAATGCAATATTTATTCATTAATTAATTTATTTATCGCCCTCGGTGAACACGTAGGTGACGTGTAAATCGTCGTGTAAGTGCTTTGTAAATCCTTAGCATCGGGACAGATGACAGCTCACTTCACCTAGGTGTTCACCGAGGGAGTTTGATACCGCATTTACACATTCGTGCGAATCGCGAGGCGAATGGCGAAGCGAATACCGAACACGCATATGTAAACAGTACGCTCGCTATTCGCCTCGTGCCTCGCCTCGCGATTCGCGCGCTCGCGTTGGTAGCGGTTTTTTGGACACGAATCAAAGGGCACGAATGGCGAACACGAACTTACTGTTTACACATTCGCCTGAATTCAGTTGACCTCTAGCACGCGACCCAACAGGACGTGTAGACTAAATGGAGTGGAGTGAAGTACGCATTTTAGAATTCCTAGAAGTTTATCAAAAGGAAGAGCTCATTTGGAAACCAAAACATCGCAATCATAAAAATAGGTTTTTTTACGCAGAAAATCTGAATTATTGTATAAACTCTATAAATGTAGCGCGCATATCGCCATTATTTTCACATCCTCCATGTTCGTGTGCGAATGTCAAAATAATTCACCCCGCGAATGTGTGAACAGTAGTTCGCGACGGCACTCGTATACGAATGTTTCGTCCAATGTTCGTCGAGTGTCGAGGCGAATGGCGAACACGATTGTGTAAATGCGGTATATGCTACGCGTTCAAAGCCTATTTGTTGAACCATGGAATTATTAAGTACTTGAACCTTCTTGAAGTGACAGTAGAGCCGTTCTTTATTCGAAAACAAAGTATTTCGATTTTTTTCGATCATGTTAGATTTGCATCTCTCTTTAGTTCGAATTTCAAAGTGATGTCAGAATAACAGGACATGACAAAAAAATACTATCACACTATCAGTTATCTGCGCTTATATCACTTTTTTTATTTATGACAACAGTTCCGTCATGTTTTCACATTTTCATGACCGTGACGCAGCCATTTTACTATGTTATTCATGAACCTCTAATACCAGCAATGTTATTTCAGCGAGGGCGTCAAATAACAGGCGCCGTATCAAATCAGGAAGCTTTGTTTGTATAGTAAAACGTGTTACGTCATATTATAGCGTCTTAAGAGATGTGTGATGACATGTTTGTAGGTTTAGGATCTTTGATCGATTGTTTCAATTTCATTGGGCCGACCCTACACACAGGCTCAGTAATCTACCTACACCATACTCTTTCTTCAAAGTTTTTTATTGTGGTGTGGTGATTAACAAACTGTGACCTTTATATTTGACATTAAACTAATGTATGTTCAAGCATAAGATCTTACTTCCACATTTTTATTGGAAATCGTAAATATTAAACAATGTTCCTAACTACCTACCTATTCGGTTAATTTTTTCTTTGAACCCTTCTCTATCCATTGTATTTTTTTGCATTGAATGTTTTCATTGCGTTACGTTATAGAGGTACTCGCCTATCTAAGAAACCAATTTTTGAAAATAACGAACGAACGAACGAACGACGAATTTCTTTGATGGATTAACAGGAATATTATTAGGTAACAAATTATTTAAACACTAATCTAGATACAGATAAAGCTGAAAAGTTTGTTTGTTTTTAATCTCCAGAAATGCTGTGAGTATTCTAAAAAATCATTTGCTAAATGGAAGTAACGTTAGCCGTTTTAGTACGAGTCATATTAGATAATCAAAAAAATTTTGGATCAGTCAGAAAATACACAGACGCGGTCGCGGGCAAAAATTTGTGACCTTTATTTATAAGCTAAGAGCTAGTATTCTACTTTTAGATATTTATGTCAAGTTCAAACTACATTAATAATTCAACAGTGAACAGCGTATAATTACGTCTATCTATAAAATATTTTCCAATCGGTTAGGGATTAAATGGTCCGTGTCGGAGAGACGTAAGCGAACTGAGAAGGTGACAGGTGAAGTAGACTTTGATAAATGGCAGTTTAATATAATTATAGCTTTTAATTAAGGCCGTGGTAGTCATCATCTTCATCATCATCATGTCCACCTTTAGACGCCCACTGTTGGGTATAGGTCGCTCCAAAGGTTTAGCCAAAATCGCTATGCTTGGCCAATGCATGTTGGCGATATAAAAAAATGGCAGTCTGCAATGGACTGCCGATAGAAGTGAAAACTTAAAACTTTGTAATAACTGTGTTTTTTGTCATTAAAGTGAGTTCCCTTGTAGGTAGTGAGAGTTATGAGATGAGTGTGGCGTGCGTGACAGGTGACAGCCCTGCCAAGCGTGATCGTGGTCGCGCCACCGCGGCGCCGCGCCCGCGCCTGCGCGCTGACCGCGGCACGAAACATGTCAAGAGGACTTTAATGACAAAAAACACAGTTATTACAAAGTTTTAAGGCTTCAGAAACAGTTTCATGAGCAAGTTTACTTCATCATCATCATGTCAATCGTCACGTCATGTTTAGACGCCCACTGCGGAGCATAGGTCTCCCAAGGGGGGGTTCAGCCAAAATCGCCATGCTTGGCCGATGCATGTTGGCGATCGCAGTAGGTGTTATGGTAGTCAGAAAGACGCTGCTGCCTCTGGTCAATATCCCTCTGTCGCTTTCTAGGACACCCACGAGTGGAAATGGGGTGCTGTTCTCGGCCGGCACCACATGGCTGAAGGCAAAAGTGTGTTGTGTAAAAGAGTTATAAATAACTGAGAACGCAATGTCTCATCATTGCGATTTTTTTTTTTCGGCGACGCCCTCCATCTTCTGGCATCTTTTGCGTGGAGACTCTAGCCCAGCGGTCACTACGCACGCGGTTGACGTGACCCGTTCAATCCCATTTGAGCCTTGAAAATTTTATGAGCCGTATAATATAAGATAATGACGTCTTATGTAATAGAAGGCAAAATAAATCGAAAGTATACACTTTATTTACCATTTTCTTAAAGCCTAACCGACTGTTATGCCTTGCTAATGATAGTAGAATGGCTGACCATGATCCAGACTTACATAGTCAGCATTTATTAATATAAAAACGTTACACACATTACAATACATAACATTTGGTTTGCAAGTTAGTTCGGTCTGAAACTGGGTACGGAAGTCTTAAATCTTACTATTTCCATGTAAGTTCCAATTTGTTTGAATCAAATAAACTGTGTTCCCAGATTAAAATAATAGTAATTTTTTAAAAACAAAGTCAAAGCATTTTCAATTAAACCATTTACAGGCAGTTTTGATTTGTCAAAGAGTGAGTTACTTAGTCAGAAAGTTGAAGCTAGTAGCTCGTTCCAAAACGTAGGGTAGGTCTCTATGGAAGAATTAGAAGAACGTGGAAGAAATTCTACTGACGCTATTTTTAATCAAGTTTTTACAAAGTCTTGGTTACATTGCTCTTGTTGTTTCTATGTGTGAAAACATTGTAGGTGAACAGCAATTCAAAAAATTTAATAATAATAAAAAATAAAGATAAAACAAAGAATCATGGCAGGATTTGTACAAAAAAAAAGATGTTTAGAGAAGTTGAAATTCTAATTCATATATTCTTGGGTACCTAAAGAATATCTTCAGACATTTAGAATATATTTAAAACCCCGCAAAAAAAAAGCAGATGGTTTAACGAAAAGCTAATTATTTTAGAACGAAACAGCGACTGACAGTAACAGTGACACTGACAGTCGCCGTTTTGCAGTTCTTACTCTGAAATTGCATCGTTTTATGGGAAATAACATCATAAATAATGATTATTTTTTTCCACACACTTGTCACAACACTTGTCTTTAAAGGAGAATGGCGAGACTACATGTATTGTGGGACCCAGTGTTAGGCGTAGCATACATTATAAAAACTTATGAATTGTTAAAGAACGACATAAGACTAACCGAAAAGCAAATGGGAAGTAAGTTATAGAAGATGGGAGAAAAAAGATATGAACGGTAGAAGATTATAACCTAAAATATTCTTAAAGTACTTTGGGCATGTACTTATTGGCCTATTATTCAGTAGTAGAATGGCTTATTCATACATATTTACTTAAATTCACACCTATATCCCGTGAGGGTAGGTAGAAACTACAGAACGCCATCTGCTACGATTCGTAATAGGTAGGTATCTACTTCTTTTACTTCATCCACGAACATACGTCCGCGCGTTGCGCCTGACTTTTTTAAGGACATCACTAATATTTTCAGTGGATTTTTCTAGGGTATCCTCCCATTACTTGTCCAGAAACTAGATTGTGGTCAGGTTAAACCTAGCTAACATGTATTTTAGCATCATCCTATTGCTCTTTCCAATCCATCGGCACAGTATGTCCTCTTCCATATCTACATCTCTACAAGCCATCATCTTAGCATTCACCCCCTTACTACCTACCATACCTATCATCTTTCACACAATCTATGCTGCTTAGGGGTTTGGCTAGGTTTACAGACATCAACCCTCGTTACGAAAAGGTTCATAAAATAGTAATAACTTTTTAAAGTGGTAAAGGTACACAATATGACTAGATAAGGAGTCCAGTTGTTAGATCTCCTAGAATATAATATAAATAAGCATATTTGCTCTGCTTGAAACTAGAGGTTTGTTAAATAAATAAAAATATATTTTAAAGAAATCGCTTTTATTTACTTTATAATGATTTATAAAATATTGAAGACATACAATTGTTGTGAATCTTGGATATATTTTTTTTAGTATGTAAGTATTGATTTATCTAATTAAAAGATTATCTAAGAAGGCAGCTGGTGCAGCGACATACCTCTGGTGTCTGGCATAGCCCATCTACCACAATAAGCTCATAACATGAGAGCAACAGCCCACTGTCCATGTTCCCACGGGGCAATAACAATAGTATCCTAATATGGCATTTCGCCCCTCCAGCCTCCTATCTAGTGCGATGTATGTATAATAGGACTTGCTACCTATATGCCTAGATTTAATTCGGGCACTTAGAATAAATGGGTGGTTGCCAAATAAATAGTTGCCTAGGTGGAAATTGCAAATTCTAGCATTGCTAGGAATATAGAAATTAAAATCCTTTTTAATTCGTTTTCTGAGCCCATCAGGTATATGTCGCTTTTCAGCATCATTGCACTTCAAAAACAAGCAGCGCCGTGCTGTATCAGCCGCTCTTCTCAACGTGGGCAATATAATATGTTCAGCAGAAGTTTCCTGTAATGGACGTCTTGAGGTGGATGGACTAGCCTCTTCACCCTCTGCTGTGTCAGATATTCTTCTTGTGGGCAATATTTGTTCAGTAGATGTTTCCACTAATGGATTTCCAAATGTTGATGGACCAACCTCTTCAACTTTCACCGTTTGCTCTGTCTGTTGAGAAGATGTTGGTTGACTGATTGCAGAAGGTGAAACCACAGCAGAACTTCTATAAGAACTGTCCACCACTCTCTGTGCCCGTAAATAGCATGGCACACATATGTCCTCATTTAAGGTTAACTGAAACAATAAAAGTAAAATGTTGCCAAAAATAATAATATATTAGGATTTCATATCATTATTTGTAATATTAAATGTTTATAGGGTTACTGGTAAGGTTGGCATCCAAAAAGCCCACTTGTGATGAGACCTTGACAGTAACCTTACCTTAGGCTTACCAGTAACCCTTTTTTTAATTTGTTTTCATTACCAACCTGGCGGGGCCTTATCCATTCCGATACAATGTCTCTTATTCGGGTTTCCCTTTCAGACATCTCTGGTCGGACAACTAGCCTGCTCCTGATTCTCAAAATCTATCTGCCACATCCAGCACATACATCACGAAGGCCAGGTTGTGGTTGGGTCTCATGTTCAGGACCATCATTTGGGTTACTATTTATCAACTCCCAACATGAGTGACAAATATAGTTGTCTCCAGTTACCTAAAAATATTATTACTATGGTTAAGGATACACAAAAAATGTTTACAAGCCAAGTTATAATCATGTTTTGCTTCTGGGTTAAGTGACTACCACATTCAATGCTGCCAAAGCATGTGTGGTACAGGTACCCATACTGAGTAGATTAAAGAACAGACTATCGAAAAACTCTATCCATCAGGTTATTACGCTAGCAGTGTGGTTATACAAAAATAGTAATATTCTTCTAATCAAGTATCTTGACTTGGCCTGCGAAGTTGTACTTCATCAGTGGTACACCTAGTCATACAACATTGTTAGGAGATTCTGCTCTCTGGAGCCCTTACCATTGGTAGCTTGGGTCCTGATACCGGTGCAGTATTTTATTTTAAAATGTTATTAATATTGTGCACCACAAGCAGTACCTAAGACGACCCACTGACCGTAATCTGCAGTATTATAAAATACTTCAGGTTGTTATTATATTCAGAAGATAAAGAGATGCTCCTGTGTTGCCCAATACTGCAAGACGAGCAGGAAGAGCATAATTATGATAAGAGTATTCTATGTTCTATGTTAGGGGGGTTTGGTTTCCGCACTTAGTCCTTAAAATGGACCATTGTACGTGAGCCATTGTGGCCGATTACTCCAACCAGCCCACCTCCCTCCAGAAGCAGATCCAACCACAAATGGTGTTATTTGCCGATGACACGTCATTAATTTTTAAAATAAATAGACGGGCTCAAAATCTTGACATCGTAAATAACGCCTTACTGGAGGTACAAAAGTGGTTCACGGCTAACAATTTAGTATTAAATGGAAATAAAACTAAGTGCATCAGATTTGCTTTGCCAAATGTCAAAAATAGTGAGTGTGACATAGTATTGAATAAAGAGAAACTGGAATTCGTCGATAAAACCGTTTTTCTGGGATTGACGCTCGACTCAAGGCTACAATGGGGTCCTCATTTAACATCTCTCGCAGGACGGCTAAGTTCGGCAGCATATGCTGTCAGAAAGATCCGGCAATTTACTGATGTGGATACCGCGAGACTGGTCTATTTTAGTTACTTTCATAGTATTATGTCTTACGGTATTTTATTGTGGGGAAGAGCTGCAGACATCGATTCTATTTTTATTCTGCAGAAAAGAGCCATCAGAGCCATTTACAATCTGCGTATGCGCGATTCTCTAAGGGAACTGTTTAAGGAAATTAACATAATGACGGTGCCTTGTCAATACATCTATGAAAACATCATGTACGCTAGAAAAAATCTGCATCTTTTTGATAAAAGAGGTGACAGACATAATTATAATACTAGAAATAGGGACCAACTAGTTCAACCAGGTTTCAGACTGGCTAAAGTAGATTCGTCTTTCATGGGGTACTGTTTAAAGTGTTACAATAAAATACCTCCCCACATTGTTCAACTAAATGAGACAAAATTTAAGTCTTGTATTAAACGCACGCTATGCAACCGAGCATATTATAAGTTGAGTGATTACATCACTGATAAAAATGCTTGGCTGGATGCTGGTCTAGCTCCACAGCCATAAGGGTTCATAGATTAATTGATTAGCATTTGTAACAATTTTTGGAGCTGCTGAAGATGTAGATCTATATTATCTTTGCATTGTATAAACTCAATGTGTTAGTATTATATAATTTTTCGTAGCACATACATGTGAGCACTATGTTCTTTAAAGCTACCATTTACGAGGTATACCTCTCATTGACTTGAATATGCCCTGGCGGTTGGGAGAGTCATGCTCACTTGAATGTCTCGCTGCCGGTGGCGCATGTGTTGGATCATTCGGTTCCCTTCAAAATGGTTGAGCTAAATGGTGCCGATCCATGCGTCATGTTCGTGAACGGACGCCGTCGGTTGGGACTGGTCATCTCTTAGCTGCCTCGGTTATTTTAAATTTTGGTTTGAATTGTTATTATAACTATATTTTTCTCTAGACCTCTTTTAACATGCAAGACGTGTTACATTGTTCTCACATTGTACCCTTAGATTCAACATGAATGATGTAACCTAAATTTGTAAAATTTAACTGATTTTAAAAGAGTGTTCATGGAGTTTCTTGCTCGTTCTTCTCCATAGAAACCTACTGTTTGGAACGAGCAACTAGCTTCAACTTTCTGACTGACTGACTCTGACAATTCAAAAGTACCTGTAAATGGTTTAATTGAAATAAATGATTTTGAGTTTGAGTTTGAGTTTGAGTTTGATCAGTCTTCCCAGTCTTCTCAGTGCGTCCGCAAGGGAGTTTGGCGTTCCAAGGGTCTCCCTGCGGATCTGGGTGACGCCAGTGCACTCAAGGAGTACATGTGCCACCGTTTCCTCCGCCTCCATGCAGGCCCTGCACAGAGGACTATCAGTGATACCTAGTGTGTGAAAGTGCTTATTCAATGAGCAGTGTCCGGTGATGGTCCCCGCCACCAGTCGCAGGCTTTCTCTGTCCAGGTGCAGAAGGCGCTTGGTCAGCTTCGTATCCAGGGATGGCATAGCCTCCTTGGACTGCCTGCACCCTGGTGTCGAGGTCCACCATTTCTCCGCTTGTGTTTGTGTGTAATCTCTTAACCAGGTTCTTAACTGATTGAACGGAATGGGCACAATGGGTTCGGGTCCGAAGGCTTTTGTGCTGGAACCCCTTCTGGCGAGTTCGTCGGCCGCATCGTTACCTAGTGAACCACTGTGTCCCTTAATCCATTGTAGTGTCACTGTATTGCGGTTTGGTACTGTAATGCGTTCCAGTGCATTATGACATTCTAGTATTAGTCTCGACGTGATCTGGTTTTTCTCTAAGGATTGAAGGACTGAGGCACTATCGGAGAGTATACGGATATGCGTATCCGTGACTTCCCTGGCCTCAATGGCGTGTGCTGCCTGGATGATACCTACGCATTCTGCCTGGTAGACAGTGCTTAGCATTCCTAAGGGCCTAGATATTTTAATGTTTAGGTCTTCAGAGAAGACCCCGACTCCGGTACCGAGATTGGTTTTTGATCCATCGGTATAGATTCTTAGCTCATTTGGGCCTGAGTAGTCACACAGCTCCGCTGTGAGCTCTATGTTGTAGTGTTTCTGGAAACAGTGTATTTTCAGGGTTCAGTCGTTGGGTGATGCCATCATGGGCTGTCGTTTAATTGCTTCCTCTTTTATCCGTGTATGTTTGATTCGGGAGTCTTTGTTTAGGGTGCCGGATATGTCGAGCCTGAAAGCCGCTAGGGTCGCTTCCTCTCTCACGACGAGATTTAAGGGTGGCAGTCCCAGCATCGCCTGTAGCGCGGCAGTGGGTGACGTTCTCATACTGCCGGTGATCGCTACGCAGGCTAATCTTTGTAGCTTCTCGAGCTCCTTCTGGGCTGTGCTCAGATTGGTCCTGGGCCACCAAACTAGAGAACCGTATGTGACAATTGGTCGGATGACTGTGGTGTATAGCCAGTAGGTGATTTTGGGGCTTATGCCCCAATTCCTGCCGAGCAGTCTTTTGCACTGCCATAGGGCTATGCTGGCTTTCGTGGTGATGTAGTCAGTGTGTTTTGCCCAGGTCAGCTGTTTGTCCAAATATATGCCCAGGTATTTGGATTCAGTCGATAGGCTTAACGTGGTTCCAAAGAAGTGTGGTAACTGTAGGGTTGCCAACTTCCTTTTCTTTGTGAAAAGGACAAGTTCAGTTTTAGTAGGGTTCACTGCTAATTTATACTCCCTGCACCAGTCCTCTACTATCTTCAAGGCTTGGCGCATAAGGTTGCATAGTGTGTTTTCATGTGTGCCGTTTATTATAATGGTTATATCATCAGCGTAGCCCACTGTGAAATATCCCCTGTCATTTAGGCGCCTTATGAGGCTATCTACTACGAGATTCCATAAGAGTGGTGAGAGCACGCCTCCTTGCGGGCATCCCTTCGCCACAATGGCTCTTGTGGTATCATTCACCGTGACTTGTACGGCCCTCAGTCTGAGCATGTTGGTGATCCATCCTCGCAGGATCGAGTCCACGCCGTGTTCCTCGAGAGCTGCGTTGATGCTATGGAATATGGTTTTGTCAAAAGCGCCTTCTATGTCAATAAAAGCCGCTAATGAGGAACATTTGTGGTCTACCGCACATTCGATCTTGGAGATCACACTGTGCAGTGCTGATTCCGTTGATTTCCCTGTGGAGTAGGCGTGTTGTTGCTTGTGTAGTGGCAGCCTCCGAAGAGGTCCGTCCCGGATGTGTCGGTCACAGAGTCTCTCAAGGGTTTTCAGTAGGAATGATGTCAGGCTTATTGGCCTGTACGCTTTGGGTTGTGTGTAGTCCTTTTTTCCTGGTTTAGGGATGAAGATAACCTTCACCTCTCGCCATGCAAGTGGTACGTAGTTGTGTGCTAGGCAGGCACGATAGATTAAGACCAGCCGCGATGTAAGGAGATCAACTCCCCATTGCAGTAGAGCTGGGAAGATCTCGTCTAGGCCTGCCGATTTATAGGGTTTGAAGGTTTTAATTGCCCACCTTATTCGGTCTTCTGTTACTATGGTACTGGCTCTATACCAGTCCTGGTTGTTTGGCGTATGTGTTGGTTCACTTGCCCATGTCCTGTCCTCGGAGAGGCTGCAGTCCGGGAAGTGAGTTTCTAGTAGAACTTTACTTGTTTCAAGTCCTGTTTTCGTGTATGTGTTATCTGGGTTTTTCAACGACCCGAGGGTGCGATTATGGTCAGTGGCTAGGATCTTTCTCACACGCGCGGCCTCGCTGTGTGATTCAATATTCTCGCAGAATTTCCTCCAGGCTGCTCTGCTGGCAGCTCTGATTTCTTTTTTGAATGTGTATTGGGTTTCTTTGTATAGCTCCCAGTCCTCGGGTAGTCTGGAATTTTTGGCTTTGTTAAATTGTTTGCGTACCGCTAGCCTGAGCTTGCCTAGTTCCGCATTCCACCAAGAGTTTCCCTTACCCTTGGCGTTCGGATCTTTTAGTTTGCAGCAGGTGTGGTAGGCTTCAATAATATATTCTGAGAGCTTTGTTACGGTGTCCTCAAGTTGTTTGGAATTCTTTATGCCTAAAGGTGTTTGGTCCCTGGCTAGTAAGGAGGCCAGGAGTCGTTTGTAGCCAGGTACATTGGTTCGGCGCGGGTTGCGCCTTGGTTCGGGTTTTTTTGTGTTGGCTAATAGTGAGAAACGAATCCTTCTGTGATCAGAACAGGAGGGTTCGTTGGATACATGCCAGTTTGAGATAAGATTTGCCGCACTTTCTGAGGCAAGGGTTAAGTCAATAATTGTTTGTCCGCGGGCTGTGACCCAAGTGGGTTCTGAGCCATGGTTTATAATATTAAGGTTAGTTGAGAAAAGATACGTGCATAATACCTCGCCCCTGGAGTTGGCTTTATTGCAGCCCCAAAGTGGGTGATGAGCGTTTGAGTCCGTGCAAATGACCAGGCTCAGGTTGGCATCTTCGCAGTGCTTCACCAAGTCGGTCATCTCTTTAGGTGGGCAGTCTTCGTGTTCGCCTGGCATATATACCGACGCTAAGACTATGTCGGGTGCTTCGTTATTAGTGTGGAGCCTGACGGCTGTTAGATCTCTGGAACAGAATTGCGTGAGTGTTGTGGTAGGTACATCTTTGGGTATATAGATACAGGTTCGTGGTTTGTCTGTGCTCTGTGTGTCAAGAATTAGCTTACCTCCGATGTTACTGAGACCGCATATTCTATTGTTTCTGATCCACGGCTCTTGGATCAGTGCGATGGTTCGGGGCTGTACCTCCAGCGCCCTGCGCAAGCAAGCCGTGGCAGTCTGGCTATGCTGGAGGTTTGTTTGGATGACGTGGAAGGAACTGGACGCGATCGACAACGGCAATGGGGTGAAGTTAGGAGGAGTCCGATCCATCGGAAAGTTCCCCCCCGTCCTCCAACCCATGCCGGCCGTCGCCGGGCGACGAGGCGAGCAGTTGCTCCGTCCACCCAGGTGATGTGGGTGGCGCACTCACTGCCTTCGTATCGGCCATCGCCGCTCTGGCCATCTCGTCCTCCAGTTCCTCCATTGTCACCTCGTGCTTCGTCGGTGTCTCTTCTGTCGGTGCCGTGCTTGGGGTCGCAGTCTGGGTTGAGGGTTGGGTGTTGGGGTAGAAGCGGACGTATATTGAACCAAGTAGGTACGATACACGTCGCTCCCGCCCCAAGACCTTTTCGACCTCGTCCGGTGGGATACCCAGG
The DNA here is from genome assembly GCA_947361185.1 of Charanyca ferruginea. Classification (NCBI taxonomy): domain Eukaryota; kingdom Metazoa; phylum Arthropoda; class Insecta; order Lepidoptera; family Noctuidae; genus Charanyca; species Charanyca ferruginea. Next base: position 29,759,381 of record OX376057.1, read on the forward strand.
GTCAGGTAGGTCCCATGGTTATCACCACCGACCGATGTCGCCCTGTAGAGCGTCCATCTCCCGATGTTGTACCATGTGTTCTGACGGCTCAGCACACTCTGGAGCCGCGCTATGTCTCCGTTGTACCTGGGTACGAAGAGCGCAGCGCGGACACGGGTCGGCACCTCGGACTGCCTCATGACTGTCAGAGTGGCGTCCGTGTTGGGCAGTCTTATCTTGGGCACGTTCTGGGTTAGCCAGGTCAGGGCGTTTTCGTCCTCGCACCACATCTGGACGGTGCCGTCCGCTATCCGTGGATAGCCTCGGAAGGCCGGGAGTGGTTTTGAGGGGTCGGCGTCCATGACGAGGTCTTCGAGGCTGAGCTTTATGTGCTCAACCTCGTCCGTGTTCATGTCTCGGGTTGGAGGCGAGAGACAAATCGCTACGGCGAGCCGCGCAGGAATGTCCTGAGTGGCCCGTGCGTAAGTTCTTTGTCCCCCTTGAGCGGTCTGGACCTTTACACGCTTGGCATCTCCCTGGAGCGTGCTCGGTGAAGCCGTGTCATCCGGTCGTTCCCTCTTTGCCGCTCCCTGGCCACTTGGTCCGGGTTGCGGTTCTGAGGGGCACGACGGGATGTGCTGTGCCGCGGGCGCCTTGTGCAAAAATCCAGATCGCTTGCCTCGTTTTTTTGTGTGTTGGTGTTGGTGATGTGCTGTGTCAGTACGGTTCCGGTTACTGGTCCCGCATGGCCCCGGTATGGACAGTGACGTTTCGCGCTGGGTTTCCCCTTCGCGTACTGGTCCCTGCCCATGTGTTTCCGCGTCCGGTCGCTTTTCGCGCTGGGTGTCCCCTTCGCGTACTTGCGGCTGGTCGCGTACTCCCTTACAGTCAACCGTTTTTGCATCGCGCTGGCTATTGCCTTCGCGGATTTTGCGCAAACGGTTGCTGAGATTCTTCTCTCTGCTCCGGATTTTTCCGCGCTTACCTTTGAGCAAGCGTACTTCATCCACAGAGGTGAAGTCGGAGCCACCAGATCCAGCTTCCTTTCCCGTCCCGTGTTCTGTGTTAATGTCCCTAAGCCTCGCTTCGATCTTCTCGCGCTGTAATGCCAGCGCGCGGAGTTCGCCTTCGAGGCTAGAGATTCGTGCATTGTCAGTGTCGTTGTCAGGGTTGTTGGTGATACTGTTCCTGACGATGCTCTGTTGCCAGGCCGTCGTGGAAGGTGCAGTATGCTTCAGGGTAGTAGGCGCGGGAGTCGCAGCCGTTAGTGTGTCGGTAGGCGCGGTAATCGCAGCCGTAGTTGTGCCAGGTGGCGCGTGAGACGCAGCCGGTATAGTGGGCGCTAAAGCAGCCTGCCGCGCGGAAGGCGCGGCATTTAATAGCAGAGTTGGGCCCCCCCCCCCCAGATTACGAAAGGGGCAGACCGACGAATCGGTGTGGGATTCCCCGGCATTGCCGGGACCCACCTGGGGAAAATTTTCCTTTTTCTGCGACATGATTGGGTTTTGTGGTGGGCTTTTTTGGAAGTGAGGTTACCCCTCCTCATGGACCGAAGGGAAAAAATGGGGAAAGGGAAGGAGGGGGTTGGGTTAATTGAAAAGTTGAGTGGGCAAAGGCGCTAACCAGCGAGATAACCTCCGAGCGAGCGATTGGCGTCCGAGAAGCAGCAAACGAACAAAACGGGTCAAGCGAACCTAGCAGGCGAAGCTCACAATCCCGGGGCATGATTATACCAAGAGACTGTGAGCCCCGACTGCAAATTCGCTCATCCGTCCGCTGCCCTCAAACGACCACCACCCACCCAGAGCCACTCACCAGCCGACACCTCCACCAACTCAACCCCTCAATTGGATATAGGATCACAGGAAAGGGGGATTGGGTTACCCTAGGCCTGGGATTTGGCGTTCGGGAACCTCTCTTGTCCGGGGCCACACTAGGCACACCGGAGGTGTGATCGACCTCGTCAATCCGGAGGTCGGTCCCACATCCGGTGCTAGGCTATCCGCAACCCGCCATCCCGCTCGGTTGCATGAGAAGAAGTGCCCGGCGGTCCAAGTCTATCCCACACGGTGGGTACATATCCCACCCTGTTGAATAGGCCCCGATCGCCCCGAGGATAAGAGTATTATATACGAAACTACATATTTGTATACGAAATCTCTACTTTTGCTTGCTCCATTTATTTTATATTTGTATGATTTGTGTTCATGAAATTAAACAAATTAGTACATGAATATACTTACATCACGCGGGTACACCCATTTCTTTACTCTTTCAACTATTTGATCACGTTCATCAGACAAACGATGTCTCGGTAAGCGAGCAATTCTCAATTATTAACACAACGCATTTTAACCGTTGAGAAATTCCAAATCACTTGCAAGTCGGTCGTCAGTCTAAAGGTAAAGCCAAACTGTCAAAAATCCACAAAATCGCAAAAATAGTATTAGAATCCCACCCACGTTAGCTGTTATACACAAACAATGGAATGAATTGACAATGACATCAAATGACATGACAATTCGACACTGACGTTCCATTTTTACGTTCCATGTTTTCATTACTGTTAAAATAATTTATATTATTTTTACGGACTGTTTATAACAGTATTCATGTTTCGTTTTATACGTTATTGGTTTATTTAACAAGATGTAAGTAAAATAAAAAGGAAATCTGCCAAGCGAAAACGTACAGTCAACAGCAAAAGTAGATGATCAAAATCAGAAATTCAATACTAATTTACTAACACTAATTTATATAATTTATTACTAGTTTATTTATTAAAAGTATGTGATTGTCATACACATACTTTTGAATCACTTCGATGCCACACAGTTCTGACGCGAACTCCGTTCATTAGTATTGAATTTCTGATTTTGATCATCTACTTTTGCTGTTGACTGTACTTAAGTATTTGAATGATGATGTTGTTGTTGTTGTTGTTGTTGTTTGTTGTTTGGTGATGGTATTTGAGTTTTGTTTAGATTGGAATGTATCAATGTAATTCGTAAAAAACATTGCGTTCGGAAACTGCACGATACTTATTTTTTAATAAACTAAAATCATTAATAACTTTTAATTCCCATTCTCTAGTAACTCAATATTTTTTATATAGAACTCTTATAAACTTGTTACTATAATTAGTATAAACTAGTCCGAGCACGGTGCTCCGTTAATTTTTAAATTACGTGGGTCCAGCCTCGCCATCCTCCTTTAAATCGATCCGTTAATATTTTAGTATTAATATTTTAATTATGCGGGTGTTTAAAAATATGATAAGTATATCAATCTACTCCTGGTAATGTATTTTTCACATTGGAAAATATTTTAAACACTCTAAATTTTTTTTTTTTTTCTTACAAATGAATGTATGGATCTCGCCATTATTCTTTCCGAACTCTCGTACGAAACTTGTAAGGTTTATAAGACGACTAGCTGACCCTACAGACGTTGTCCTGTCCCTATCTACCTACCTACCTACCCTACCAACTTACCTACCTACCCTACCAATCTACCTACCACCTACCTAGATAGGTAGGTAGGGAATGCAAATATATCCAAGGAATATAAAAAGTTTCATACAAACTTTTATCCCCTATTTTTCATTTTTTTTAATTTTGAAAAATCCTTCCTTAGTGGATGCCTTCGTCATATGAGGAATACGTGTACGATATTTCAATTTTCTAGCCTTAAGGGTTTGGCCTGTGCGTTGATACATCAGTCAATCACTTTTGCCTTTTATATATAACTAGCTGACCCGACAGACGTTGTCCTGTCCCGATCTAGGGGGATGAAAAAGGGATGAAAAATAGATGTTGGCCTATTCTCAGACCTACCCAATATGCACAAAAAATTTCATCAGAATCGGTCAAGCCGTTTCGGAGGAGTACGGGAACGAAAACTGTGACACGAGAATTTTATATATTAGATAATATAGATGTGTCATTTTATTTCTCTCAGAATCGGTCAAGCCGTTTCGGAGGAGTACGGGAACGAAAACTGTGACACGAGAATTTTATATATTAGATAATATAGATGTGTCATTTTATTTCTCGTAACATTTCATTTCTGTACTGCGCTGAACCCGAGCGTGGCACGTAATACATTTCTATACAGCTCCACACCTCAACAAATGTGAATAAAAGTTCTGCTTCGTTTATTTGCAAAGCATATATGAGAGTGTAGTTGAACTGTAGAAATACCTCAGAGTTCTCTATTTACAAAACTAGGTGTTCATATTAGATCTATGTATTCACTTGTTTGGCTTGGCATAGTAAAAATCCAGCTTCACTACATAAATGAAAATCCCCCGCCGCGCTGAATTTGCGTTCGTTCGAGCTAAACTCAGAAAGTACTGTACGGGTCTTTATATTATTTTTATATACAGAAAGACAATTTATTTAAAAAGGTAACAAAATAAAGAATAAAGAGCAATTTTAAGACAAAATAAAGAAAATTCCATTGGATCATTTCCCGGAAAAATTATAATTTGATCAAAATATGATAGAGCTATGCAAGTCCTGACTTGTTTATTTTATCATTACACTGACACAGTTTAGTGATTTGATCAAATCACTAACTTTCTTCAGGGAAATCATCCAACAGAGTTGTTATTGTATTATCTGCCGTGATTTGACGAAATCTCATACAATTTTGGTCAATTCCCTAATAGGGTATTACACCCATTTTTGAAAAGTGTCTCAATGAAATGCTGTAGTGCTAATATGGCACCAAAAAAAATACAAAATTTTTATTCAATCAATAAGTGCCTTAAAAATGCATTTAAATTTTAAATTTTCAAATTTCGCGCGTAGTTTGACGAAAACGCCTCTTACTAGACGCCATATTGCTCAGCGTAAATGACGTCAATTCGTTTAGTATCAAATGAGCTCATATTAAATATGATAATTGTATATCATTTAAAAATAATTAAAGGTATATTTTGTAACAGGTGTAATAATGAAAAAATTACGTTGGTTACGAAAATAATAAAAGTACAAAGCCTATATTACGCCAATCTGTTGACTAACAATTGACAATTTTTTGTTTACACAGCCGTACGGCGTAATAACATGGCCGCTACTAATTCACGGTGTTTTATAACAGATTAAAAATACTGAAAACTTTGAATTGAATTTAAAAAATTGTTTTGTTATTTTATGAACTAAAACTTACATTTTCCGACTGCTTTATGCCTAAACTGTCTCAATAACATGTTTATAGAATTTTTCTCGTATAGAGTAAAATACCCTATTGTATAATTTCCCTCGACATATATACTACTCAAAACAAAATAAGGGCCACAAGGTATTTTGTCTGTACCATGAAAATAATAAAACCAATATATATTTTTTGTCTCCATAACGAAAACTAATGTTGTTTTTACCATGTAGACCAATAAATTTATTCAAATAATAATGATTAAAAAGTTTATTTGCTTTTGAAAGAAAAAAACACATTTTAGGTTAAAAATAAAAATAACGTAAAGTTACTGAAAACAAAAGAAAATACTCCATGCTCATCTTTTAGTAACGGGTATGCCCCCCTCGTTTAGCTACGCACTCCTGAAGCCTGGAGTGCATGCTCTAGATCAAATGCCTGACATTTTCCATTGGAATCTCTTCCCAGGTCCTTTCCACAGCGTTGATGAGTTGCTGTTGGTTGTGGATTTCCTGATCACCGTCTCTAACTCTTCGTTTCAACTGATCCCACATGTGCTCTATTGAATTTAAGTCCGGACTGTTCGCCGGCCACGGCAAGACTTGAATTTGAGAGTCTTCCAGTACAAACCGAGTCGCTTGAGCCGTGTGTGCACGAGCATTGTCTTGCATCAAGATGAATCCAGGACCCGCTCGCTGTGCAAATGGGATCACATGTGGTCTGACAACTTACTCAATATACCGCTGAGTAGTAACAGTACCCTCATTTAAAATAGCGAGCTCAGTTTTGCCGTGTAAGCTTATCCCGCCCCAAATCATTACATTTGGACCACCAAAACGATCGACTTCATGGATGCAGGCTTCTGAAAATCTCTCGCCGCGTCTTCTCCATACTCTAATACGCCGATCGTCGTTAAAAAATTTAACTTTGCATTCGTCTGTGAAGAGCACCATAAAAAAATAAATTACACCAAAACAAAAAAATACCTCGTGGCCCTTATTTTGTTTTGAGTAGTATATAAAGGTTATAACTAAGAACCATTTTTTTATAAATTTATTATTCTTATCCCACCTGTAACTGTCACGTTCATTTCATTGAGTATTCCGTCCGCATGATGGCGGATGAATATATAGCTCTTTACGGTAGATGAAACGTGGCCTTTTACCGCCGTTCTACTGAAACGTAGTTTCCGTTTATGTTCCTTCTATAAGTATATATTTTGACCTTACTATCTGGCTATTCGGTTAGTGGAATGGTCAGCTATTTTAGGGTTAAACTAAACTAGTTTCGAACGAATTTTATGGGTTTTGGAAATGAAAAGAAACATGTCACTAATCAGATCGCAGTTTATATTGCAAATACCATATATATAAAAGTCAAAAGTCAAAGCATTTATTTCAATTAAACCATTTACAGACACTTTTGAATTGTCAAGGTGTCGGTCAGTAAGGCGATTCTCACACTGCCCCGCATGATGCAGCGTAGCGCGTGGATGCGTGTTCTTCCGTTGCTTGTAAGTATCTCCATTTGTATGGAAAACACGCACAGTCTGCATGTAGGCGCGTGATCTGCAACACCGCGCGTGAATGCGTTTTCTGTGTGTTGTACTACGCGTGTTTCAATACAAAACGAGATACTTTCAAGCAACGTAAGAACACGCACTCCCGCACCCCGCTGCGTGATGCGGGGCAGTGTGCCAATCGCCTTAGCCAGAAAGTTGAAGCTAGTCGCTCGTTCCAAAACGTAGGGTAGGTCTCTATGGAGAAGAACGAGCAAGAAACTCCACGGACACTCTTTTAAAATCAAGTTTTTACAAAATACTGCTTACATTAGTTCTGGTTGCTTCTATATGTGAAAACAATGAAGGTAATCTAGCAATACAAAATATAGAAAATAATCAAGATAAAAACCATAGCAGTTAAGCGTTAACCCTACCTACCTTACCCCAAAATATTGACCCATCAGTGCAATTGAGCACTGATTAGTCACTATTTTTTCAACGCGAATGGACTGTACAAACTAATCATCTTTGAGAAAACATCTTTTTTGTAATATTCTAGTAATAATAATCGTTTGACCGCCACTCACCCGATCTTAAGAGATGATGCAGCCTAAGGTGGAGCACGCTTACCTAGGATGAATCAGTTCACTCGTGCCTTGAAGATATCCAGGTTATATTTATCAGGGAACAGAGAGGCGGGTAGTAAATTCCACAGCCTGGCACTTTGCACAATAAATGTGGAAGCAAAGCGCTTTGTTCGAGACAGTGGAACTTAAACCCTATAGCGGTGACTCTTCGACGTATCTCTGCTCGTCCGATGATGGATTTTTTGTATTGTAGGTATACAGGTAGACTTTTTATTCACTTTCACATAATTATCTGTCAGTGATTGAAAATACTCATAAATACAACAACATGGGACGAATTCTAAAATATGAAAGAGAAAAACTGTTGATCTCTTCAAAAATGCATTATAATACAATCAAAAATGTATGTGAACGACCACCTGAAAAATACGTAGGTAGTAAATAAAAACTCGGTCTGTACCGGTCAATTCAGTCAGAAGGCAAATAAACGAAGTAGGAAGTTACTTATACATGGTGAAATTGAATTCATTAGCACATTTTTAGGGAGTGACTCAGACCACGAACCTGAACAACTTTCATTATGGAGTCAACTCAAACAGCGCGAAAAGAAACGGCTGTTCCATACATTTTGGCCGATACCTATTGCACTTCTGTATGGAGCACAGCTGTTTTCTTTTCTCGCTGTTTGAATAGGGGATATTACTGCAATTTTCTGGCACCAGAGTGCATCACTAGCATAGTCCCTAAACAGTTTATCGACGAGTCGTTCAAAGCGTGAAATTCTGCCTTTAATTGAGTTCAAAATTGGGAAGTGTGTTAAATTATACAATAATGTATCAGTGCTCTGTATTTCGATGAAGAAATAAAGGGAATTATTGATTTCCAAAAGAAGAAAATGTTCGAAAACTTTGGGAAGCAGCTAAAAATCACTCTAAAATATGTTATTAAAATGTGTTATAGTATTCAGATGAGATAGTCGCATTTACAGAATAACGTTCACATTTATCATGTAAGACAACCAAACATTATTTTATTCTGAGCATAACCTAGAATCCACTTTCAAATGGTCGTAGGACGCCATAATATGGTTAAAGTACGGTTAGGTAAGTAAGATTAATTAAAACTTTGATATATTTTCACAAAATACCTAGCTATTACGATTAATAACATAATATAACAAAAATACGAGGTTATAATTTACGGAATGTGCTAGTGGCGCCCTCTGCGCCGAGTTTCGCGTAATGTTCCCTATTGGCTCCTTAATGAAAGTTGTTCAGGTTCGTGGTCTGAGTCACTTCTTAAAAATTTGCTCACGAATTCAATTTCACCCTGTATAATAATAGTCGCATTCTAACTGAGTTTTTGTTAAGAGCCCTTTTCCTGTCATGCGTATTTTCGCCCGCACGCGGATCTGGTCCGCATGCAGGCTGTCCGCATCCTATCATTTCATACATGTTTTTCCTATCATGCGGGCAACACGCGAGCAAAACGCGGATTGGCTGCGGGCGAGCAACCCGCGTGCGTGCTATCCGCATGCGGGCGCCATTTTTCTGCCTTCAGTGTTGTTTTTACTGTGACGCGGGTCGCACTCATGGACATAGTACGCACGAATTTTGTCACTGGCGACACGCACGACACTGCAGCGGAAAACGAAATCTTTGTCCTGCGTGTGGCCAGGAGCGTTCTTCGTTCTTCATCACCAGCATGCGGACCAGATCCGCGCGCGGGCGATAATCCGCATGACAGGAAAAGGGCCCTTAATATTATAATATACGCAAAGTTATTCCGTAATTGTACCGAGGGCCTCGAGGCTAAGTAAAAGCAATACAGATTGATCCGTCATGGTTAAGCTACACTAGCCGCGGTCGGTCCGTAGATTGGTGCCTCGGAAAGCACGTAAAGCCGTTGGTCCCGGATACTACTACGGATCTTTGACAGTCGTTATGAGTAGTCAAGACAGTAGCATGAGAAACCAGAAAGTCTGACCACAAAACTTACCAAAGTGTATCGTGTTACTTAGTTACTGGATTATATGGAGGTCAGATAGGCAGTCGTTCTATACAAAACACTGGTATTCAGCTGTATCCGGTTAGACTCGACCCCAGCATAGTTGGAAAAAGGCTAGGCAGATGATGATGATGATGACACGAGGCTATTTCTCAATCATCAATCAGGTTAATTATAACAGCTCTACGAATTTTAATTAAAGTCGTGATTACAAAACACCAGAGAGGGCTACTACTTATTTAGTAAAACACAAATTCAACAACTAATTTCATTTTTCATTCCCAGTACAATTTCCTTTGGGACAAAATTCAAACTTTCAACGAGCATTGAACTTTATTTAACAACGGTAAAGTTAGAACCAATTGAAATGAAGAAATTGATGAAATGTTGGCTTGTATTAGGAACTCCAAAGCTCAATTTCATTTGAATCGACAAGAAAGTAGCTGAAGCAAATACGAATATAGGAATTCATATCACAGGAATTTCATATTTATGTATTGAATCTTTGTCTGGGATGATTTTATGTCCTTTAAATGGAGCAGGGAATATCAACTCGGCATCTCGATTTGTCTTGATCTTTGCGCCTTATTTCCTTCTACGTTTCATCTAGCACACTGAGTTTATTAAAAAAACAACTTTGTTCAAATAATACAGTAGATATTCCAATTAATGACATCGAATGTATCATTAGATAATATTTTTTTAGGTGATCACTGAAAATCAGCATTATGCTGAGCCTCATGCAGTTGCCTGCTTACCATAATTATGACCTGCAACGGTGCAACTGCCTACTAATTTCTGTCTTAAACCCATTCAAGGTTTCTTTTGATACCTACGATTTTCCTTTCTTCTTTTTTCTAGCCAATTGTAGTAGACACCACCAATCAATTTTATTGACATACTTTTTATGAACTGTCAAAACGCGATTCTCCCATACAATTAGAATAGCATTAGCAAACTGACGTCATTTTTTGCCAATTGGCTAACTATTTATTGATTTTAAAGCAATCATAAATTAAATTTTACTATTAATTGAAAATTTATCAGGATTTTTAGAGCTACAATAACGTGTTTTTTTAAAGATGCTGTGTCTTTGAATGTTTGGTTGATAGTGACATTTACCTAATCTTATATATAAAAAACCTTCTGTGTGTATACAAGTAAACTCCTCCTAAACGGCTGGACCGATTATGATGAAATTTTTTGTGAGTGTTTCAGTGGATTCGAGTATGATTTAGATTCACAATTGGACCCGGTAGGTGGCGCTGTAGTCGGTTTATTTTTCAGGGCGGGCCCGCTAGTTCTTCTATAAAACACTAGTAAACATTTTTAAATTTTGTCATCAGGTCACCGTGCCCACACTGTGTTCGTCGGTGTACACGTGCCTGCCCGAAGACATTCGCATAGGAAGCACAAACACCATCACCGTAATGGGGAGAAGGATTCCGAGAGACCAGGTAACAAAAAAATTGAAAATAGTTTTTTTGCTAAATATTAAGCTCTGTCCACACATGTCTGGGCCGTGCCCGGGACTGGGACGGTCCGTGTCCGTCAAGAGGTATAGTTGTGAACATTATATATGAACTCGTTCACACACGTCCGTTTCCGGGCCGGCGACGAAGCTTCAGTGCCCTGACCGACGCCGTGACGTGCGAGTTCATATAAAATGTTCGCAACTATGTTTTTCCACGGACACGGACCGTCCCCGTCCCGGGCACGGCCCGGATATGTGTGGATAGAGCTTTAGACTAGAAGAAAAGAGCAATTTGAAAAAAAGTGACGCTTTAATATGAAGTCAAAGGTATATTGAAAAAAAAAAGAGGAATAAAGTAATAAGAACGTTAGGATTTAACAAGAATATCAAAAAATTATACCTATCTAGGAATTCTGAATCCTTCCATATCGATTGAAGTTGTCAAGCACTAATAATACTTTACCTTTCTATTCTTATAATTCATCCTTGCGTGACAAAATGTGCACATTCCTTTTTTTCATACACCCAAACGATATTTAAATTACTCAAAAGATACTTAATTTTCACAAAACAAAAGCATGACACCCAATGACACCCCATTTTTGTAACCTAACCAAATAGACTATATCACTGTACAATATGATACTAAATTACGTGCCCTTGGACGAGATTACTAAGCTCATAAAATTAACTCCTTTGACATGAACACAATGAAGCTGGTTAGTCTCTGCGGTGTTGTAATTCAACGCGAAATTATTAACTGAACGTAATATCTCTTTCAACATTGCTTTTATTACCACAATATGCTTATTGGTTACCCATCCCTAGGGCCGGGGTTAATGACAAGAACTAGAAGACTAAGCGTTACTGATGACGGAGAGACATGTAAGACAACGAAGTAGAAGCAGAAACTATCATTTTTTATATTGATTCGAGTTTTCTTTTCAATTTTGATATTCCATTTTAAATTTAGACTCATTTCACCATTGACGCCTGAATAAGCATGGATTGTTCAATCAGGATCTTTCCTTCCATTTCTGTGTTTTAAGATTACTTAAGCATGCTTCAACAGCTTTAGTTCATGAGCCTCTCTGTTTTATTCATGAGCCTTCGAGGTTTAGTCATTCGTTTTTTATTATTCCTAATGTTTTCACTAATTTTATTCACTTCTAGATGTTTGTAATTATCTTCTGACAAATCGATTACATTTATAATTTCATTTTCAGTGACACCACCGGCCCAAAGAGTGCAATTTATACTTGGTGAAGATGTCGATGATTCTACACTTGAGTCCCATCCGTTATTCTCCGAGATGGAAGAGCTGGTTAGAGATGGCGACGAACTTGAGTGGAAAGAAACAGCGAGATGGATAAAATTTGAAGAAGACGTTGAAGAAGGTGGAAACCGGTGGTCAAAGCCTCATGTAGCGACACTATCACTTCACTCTCTCTTCGAACTACGGAGTCTTATACTAAATGGGTCTGTCATCCTGGATATGGAAGCAGGCTCTTTGGAACAGGTTGCAGATAATGTACTAGATAATATGGTAGCCGATGGTGGCATAGGATATGATTGTAGAGAGAAAGTTAAAGACGCTTTATTGAGGAGGCACAGGCATCAACATGAGAGACGGAACCATCATAATAACATGTCAAGACTCCCTCTGATCCGATCTCTAGCTGATATTGGACGGAACCATTCATCGTGTAAAAGTGAGTTAATACTTTGAACTACTAACTTTTCCTAAAATCATTTCTCATTTTGTTTTATTAATACAATTTTCTAGCATAAAATACATGGGTCATACGATCCTATCAGATTTCCAGGAAGGTGGCTCTCGACGCTCCAGTTCGAGGAGTTGTCGAGGGTCCACCTCGTCTCCTCACACTGCTCTTCTTCAAGCTTCAGATGCCAGAGGTTCTTATCTGGCAGTACCAGGTTAGCCATGCGTGTGATGGTACCTTACACATAACTGCTCACTGAACTCACGCCCTTTTAATGACATTCACAGCACGCACAAGGCTAATTTTAATGTTGTATATATCGGTGTAGCGTTTGGAGAAGGTTAACTAATATGTATCTGTGACCCTTATTCTTATATCCCTTTGAACATTGGCATTATATTATTATTACAGTTGAAGAAGGCGGTTCAACCAGCGGACATTCTTACAAAGGAGAATTCAGTCGTTTCCTAGGCATCCCTAGTGCGGGTAACCGCTTAACTTCATCAATGTTGTTTCTTCTCTTACTGTTTTCTGTTTCTTATTTCTTCATCGTTCTCCATTTACATCTTGCCATTTCCATGTAACTTTGCTCAACGCTCGTGTCCTTGTTTTAGTACAGTCTGCTAAATGTCAGCTTTAGTTCATACTGCCTTTTTTTTTGTGAAAGTAAGTGTAGGTTTAGGCATTGCTAGATTGTATTACAAAGATAATATGTCCATTAAATAAGTAACAAGAAGATAGTTTTTCTTTGTCATTTTTGTATTAAATGCGTTCTATGCCTCATAATGATGATTTGGGAATCGTGTGAAATATCCCCATAACAAACAATTTTTGTAAATGTTTTATCGTATTTTGCTTGTTATATCGCGCATTTTTTTAACTGATATTGGATGTAAGAAAGGCTTTATTATTGTTAAATTCTTTGTAACTTCAGCATTAAGCCACAGATATGAAATATTTCAGGTGCTACTCACGATGATGGTATGGTGAAAAGTCCCAGCAGTATATCAATGCAACGGAATCATAGCTCTGGTGACCTCCCCATGAACGGAGATATAAATCACAAAAGCAACACACACTTTATGCGAAAGATACCACCAGGAGCAGAAGCATCAAACATTTTAGTGGGAGAAGTAGATTTCCTTGAAAAAACACTATCAGCCTTTGTTAGACTGAAAACAGGAACAATAATGGGTGATTTGACAGAAGTTCCAGTGCCAACCAGATTTATGTTCGTATTACTTGGACCGCCTAACAGTAATTCTAGTTTTCACGAAATCGGCCGAGCTATGGCTACCCTGATGTCAGATGAAATTTTCCACGAAGTTGCATATCGAGCGAAGAAACGGGATCACCTTTTAGCTGGTATAGACGAATTTCTTGATGCCGTAACAGTTCTACCACCAGGAGAATGGGATCCCGCTATCCGTATTGAACCGCCGGCAGCCATACCCTCCCAAGATCCTCGAAAACGGCCAACTGATAATCATCCAAAAGAGGAATTAGATGAGGAAGAAGAAGAACAGAGACAGAGAGAGGAATCAGGGTTAGCTAGAACTGGAAGACTATTCGGAGGCTTAGTAAATGATCTCAAAAGGAAAATGCCTTGGTACTGGTCGGATTTCAAAGACGCACTGGCGATTCAATGTGTCGCCTCATGGATATTTTTATATTTCGCCTGTTTATCACCTATAATTACATTTGGAGGGTTATTGGGGGAGGCAACCGGGAAAAATATGGCTGCTATGGAATCTTTAATATCCGGATTCGTCTGTGGAATGGGTTACGGCTTTTTTTCAGGTCAACCTTTAACAATTTTAGGATCAACAGGCCCAGTATTAGTATTTGAAACTATAGTATTCGAATTCTGTCGACAGATTGGTTGGAATTACATGTCATTCAGATTTTGCATCGGGACGTGGATAACGATAATTTTGGTAATATTGGTGGCGATCGATGCTAGCGCGTTTGTCTGCTACATAACCAGATTTACTGAAGAAAATTTCGCTACTTTGATAGCATTTATTTTCATTTACAAGGTAAATGGCAAAATTTAATAACTTTTGAAAACAAGTAAGTAGCTTTTACGTTGTTCTAATTTTGTAACATTGTAGGCGGTGGAAAATGTAATATCAATCGGTAAAAAGTACCCTCTGAAGACACGCCCCGATGAAGTTCTCAATTATGAGTGCTATTGTTTGCCAAGCAATTACTCTAAAGTGCCGGAGCAGTTTAATTGGACATCGGTAGACAAAGAGTCGTGTCAGGTATACACCTAATTTAATTATAGTACTCAGACGTGACAAGTTTACAGTTTACACGTGTGGCTAGTATGCCTCATTAATATTATACTAACGAGCTAATAATAAATGTTCTCAAATTACAGCTTTACAATGGAACACTAACTGGCGACGGATGTTATACGAAGGTGTATGTGCCAGACGTATATTTAATGTCCATTATTCTTTTCTTGGGTACTTTTACCATATCAATAATTTTAAAGGACTTTAAAAATTCATTGTTCTTCCCATCCAAGGTTTGTGAACTTCATGTAAAATTAACAGCTTTTGCTTCTTAACTTGCATGCTTGATTAAATTCCTTTTTTGATTTCCAGGTTAGACAAATCATAAGCGACTTCTCCGTAATCATAGCCATATTATCAATGTCATTCTTGGATTACAAAGTAGGTGTAAAGACTCCAAAATTGGAAGTACCCTCAGAATTCAAACCAACATTACCAAGCAGGAACTGGGTGATCACTCCGTTTAGCGGCAACCCAATTTGGTCAGCATTAGTAGCTATCTTGCCAGCGTTATTAGGAACTATACTTATATTCATGGATCAACAGATCACAGCTGTTATAGTAAATCGTAAAGAGAACAAACTAAAGAAAGGGTGTGGTTATCACCTGGATCTGTTTGTACTAGCAATTCTAATTCAGATATGCTCTGTAATGGGCCTTCCATGGTTCGTGGCAGCAACAGTCCTTAGCATCAATCATGTGAATTCTTTGAAAGTGGAGTCTGAATGTGCTGCCCCAGGAGAGAAACCACGATTTCTAGGAGTGCGTGAACAAAGAGTCACTCATATTCTAATATTCTTAATGATCGGATGTTCAGTGATATTAACACCTGTTCTAAGCCACATACCAATGCCGGTACTGTTTGGTGTGTTTCTTTATATGGGAGTGGCTTCACTGAAAGGCCTACAGTTCTTTGACAGGATTTTGATCATGTTCATGCCACAGAAATATCAACCTGATCATATGTTCTTGAGACAGGTAAACATCATTGATACTTCTTTGCACGCGTTGATACTGTTACATGAGCAATGTTCTCAAATACATTTTTATTGCAGGTACCGATACGTCGAGTTCATGTTTTTACTGCTATTCAATTGGCATGCCTTATTTGTCTGTGGGTGATAAAATCATTCTCCATGACGTCAATTCTTTTCCCATTGATGCTCGTGGTAATGATAGGTATAAGAAAAGCTCTTGACTTGTTCTTTACAAGAAGAGAGATGAAAATACTCGATGACGTAATGCCAGAAATGACAAAAAGGAACCAAGATGAGCTTCGGGAACTCGGTGACGCAGAGGTGGGATGGCATGCAAAACTATTAAACTTTTGCGGTCGAAACTAAAATGTTGCATTCCTTCATCGTTTTAGTTTCCTTTGTCATCCTATCGTTTACCTAGATATTTTTTGTTATTCATATAATCAAATCTGTGTACTAAGAAATAAACTCAGTGTTATGTTCACACTCTAGCATTTTAATTTTGCTATTTCGTCATTTTACTTCCTTACATTTTAATTTTTAGTTTTTTCCTAATTACTTGAATTATGGTGAGTAGTACCTATTATTATACATATTATTATTTTGTTTTTTTATCATTATTAGTCCATACGATTTCTTTGAGGAAGTTTCTTAGGTTGTCCCCTTGTAGGATGCCACAAAGAGCAACCCGCCGCCGTATCAAGAGAACCTGCAAATACCTCTGATCAATGGCAATATAATGAATATACCGCTGACGTCAATTAACATTTCGGAGGAGGTAAACAAAACCGGGATATGGAAGCAAGTCAATAACAGCAACAAAATGAAAAATTCAAAGTCGAAAACGGGAAAGAAGAAGTAAGTGACAACCAACTGAATATTGATGTAACAGGGGGCCTACCATGAAGTCTTATAACAGGTCAATGTTAGACGAAAAATAACCTGTCGTGCCATGAGTGCGTCAAGCAGGCGAGCCAGCGATCATGTGGCTTAAGCCTGAGCCGTATTGTGGCCTGTAGCATGTCGATTTGAATGATGAAGTTAGGTCAACTTTAAAGGAAAACTCTGTGAAAAACTGAATATTCACAGTTACTGTACACTTCTCAAACTGCTGATAGAATTTTGATATTGAGTTTAAAAGAAACTGGTATTTTGTAACTGCTTGACTACACGGCCATGCAAGAAGCAGGTCAAGATTTCACGATGTAGACATTCTAATAGAATTTATTTCTAACCTAATAACAACTAACGAATTACTATTTTTCATTTCACGGTGTAGACATTCTAAAATAATTCATTTCTAACCTAATAACAACTAACGAATTACTATGTTTCAGTAACAAACACAAGAAAATAATTATATCCAAAAATGCACAAACTGAAATTGAAAGGCGTCTGTCTACTATGGATGAAGTAGAGGAAGACGATTCATCAGCCAAGGTGTGCATCAATGACACCAAATTCTAATTGGAGCATGATTCAGCACCATTTTCTTGAAGATTCTGCATGAACAGCAAACTTAACACAACGCATGAAGTTACAATTTGTATAGAATGATAGCACCCCTGGTTTTTTGTACATCCCGATGTTATAGAATGTGACCTACATAGATGTTTTCATCATATTTTGTAGTTTCTAGATGAGCACTGGATGTTATGATAATTGTAAATATTGTGTCTCTAACCGTTATGATAAAGTTTTAGAGTTTATTTTACATGGTTATGAATGAGCAAATAGTAATTTATGTATAATCTACCAATAATAAATTGTATTTTATGCATATTGTTATATGTAGGGTATTTTATAAAGGTATGTTTTTGATAGTACAAAACTGTTGTTTTAAATAATTTAATAAATTAATGTAGATTAGTTTTCCCAAAAATATTTAAATGTTTATGTGAAGATAGAATTAGTTTTAGCCAATAGAAAAAGAGCGGTATAACTTACGACGTAAGTAGAGTTTTAAATAATACTAGTTTTATGTTCATGTTCGGGTACATTTATAAAAAACATGACCGCTTTTGTGTTTAAAAATTATATTAATCATGCACTCGTATGCATCCTTTCCTTCAAATCCAAATTAGTACCTATTTTGCAAGTATAAAAATTTTAATCGCAATCTCAATATTTTTTGCATGCATTACTTACCTACCTTTGGCAATATCTTTGTCTATTTGATCTTTTCGATACATGAAAATCCTATAAAAGGAATAAGAATATTTAATTGTCTATTGTACCTGCACAAGTACAAGCTTTTAGTAAATAATTTCCTGCTCTTAAAAGCCATGGCTATACGAAAATGCAATCGAAGAGACATTGATCAATCATGTAGTATTTCTACTTCCATAATATCGCATATTTTATTATTTGTAAATATTTTTATAATAAGCAAAGAATTTTTTTTCAAGGCATGTATTGTTATCATTCTTTTTGTTAACTATAACTTGAGCATCGCCTTCTAAATGGTTTTCAGAATGACCACGTAAGGCGCAAAGATTCTTGGAGCAGTGGTATCAGAAAATCTGAATCTAGAAAAGGTAGCACCTCCGCTGAAACTTCGGTCTAAAAAACCTCAATTATATCATTTATGCCCGAATTCTCAAACGACACTTAACTAAAGCTTCTATACCTAATATTATTAAAAATACTTCTATACCTTGTGTTCTATAACATCTTAGAGAACACGAGTTTAAATAGCCTCAAACAAATAAAGTTGTTTTTAAGAATTCGGCCGTTTTCATACCAAATGTTGTATATTTAGTAGAAATTAAGTAAATTGGCACAAAGTGTGTTGATATTAGTAAGTATTTATATACTGTTTAATTTGTTTTCAATTAATTAAGTCCTTGTCTTAATGTAACTGTGTATTAGTATTAGATTGTCGGAATATGTATACAGATTTAAATCTACATTTCAATGGACATGTGGAAACCTTGCTGGTACTTTTCTGAAAACCGATGCTCGCGGCGTGTTATTCGGAACTTGCAAAAATTTTAATCCTTAATCCCGCCAATATTCGGCAACTTTTTTAAAAGTGGGCGTGTGGTCTATTTTTCATAACACAAAATTACGAATTTTAGCAATGTGAATTGACAGTTTAGTGGAATAATCATTCGTGTGACGATGTCAATAAGACAGCAATTCTTATCGCGATGATATCTATTGCGATGTGACATCACATCGCAAGAATTCGCGGTTTTGTGTGTAGACCCCAAGCTTTTTGTCTTCTATGTGAGTTACTTTCTATATAGACTACTAGACCTTTATAGTTAGACGCTTGCCCAACAAATATTTCAACTAATGAATGAATATAAGGCGGTTACGAAGTCAGCGGGAGCGGGGAGCGACGCGGCAACGCTGTACCCAGGTACGAAGCCGGCGGGCAGACCGCACGGCGGCGGCGCTAGGACGGCGTGGTGTTGTGTTACGACACGAGAAAGTAGTATAGGTGTTTTATCAAAAATCATTGTAATAATTTGCTCCAACATTTAAATGTTAAATTCAATTTTATATTTCTACACCGGCAACGGTAGTATATGTGAAGCTAAATATATTAATTTTAAGATCTCAATGTACCTACCATATACTCAGAAATAAATGATATTCTATTCTATTCAAAAAAACACGACGCCGCGTCGGCGGGCATTAAGCAACTTCGGTTGTTAAAAAGCAAAAAAAAAATACTACAACTCAAACTACGTACGGATTGGCACCGTTCATACGCCGCTCGCCATCCGCTCGCTGCGCCGCTGCCTTCGAGGCCAGTTCCTTATAAAAGTATGCATTAAAACGCGCCGCCGCCGCCCCGCTCCCGCTGACTTAACGCCAACATAACTACTTACTTAGATGGTGGAAATAGCAAGTTATCACAAATAGCTACTTTATTCATTATAACGTTCGACATTTGGGTAGATGAAATCATGAACGGATAGTTCCAAGACCGGTCTTCTAAAAAAAACACGATTTTAGCCCTGAAAAGCCCATTAACTTTCAATTTACTGTAAAATTAGATTTTTAGTTGCTTTGAAATCATAGTTAGTCAATTAAGTTGTCATACAAGTGACAACTCAAATGACATACAAAATCTATGGGAGAATCGCGTTTTGACAGCTCTTAAAATGTATGTCAATTGATTAGTGGTGTCATCTACCCATTTAACAGTTATTAAAAAATATCACTAGGTATTTCAACAATATAACCAAATAACTATAGTTATTAGGACGCTTTTTGTTTAATCCTTATAATAAATGAACTTATAGATAATCTCAAAGTCAAAACAATATTAAAACGAAGTGCCAATAGAGTAACACCATTAGATTTTAGATTTGTACAAGTAAATACAGTTCGGATTTTTTTAGAAGTCGCCAAAATAGGTCCATGTTTGTTAAATAGTAAAATGAATTTGCTATTTCATATTTTTTGAAGAAATAAATTGTAATAGTGTAGTTTTTAAAACGTTATTAATTATTGTGTATGCATAAATAAATATTCAATTATGTAAAAATAGTGAATCAATGGTATGAGAGTTTAAAAAACATAAATAAAATTATTAAAAATAACCATTTTTTTTAAAGTTAATTGTATTTTAACAGACGTCCTTAGAGGAGATTTTGTATTCGACCCGTATGTATGTATCGTGCATAATTTCGTGTATACTTATCAATGTATTAAATGATTGTTTAGAAAAACATACTATATTACATAATATCATCAATATTTTTAAATGTAGTTCCTCTTCCACCATTCGTTATATTTGAAATCTTGATGTGAAAAATAGTATTACCTACACAGTACACTTAATAGATCCAAATACCTATTTCCTAGCTTAATCATTTCCAAATATATCTCTTTTTAATAGGATTTTACAGAAGAACATTCTGTACTATCCAGGATATTCTCTTAAAATATGACTGTAGGCA
The DNA here is from genome assembly GCA_947361185.1 of Charanyca ferruginea. Classification (NCBI taxonomy): domain Eukaryota; kingdom Metazoa; phylum Arthropoda; class Insecta; order Lepidoptera; family Noctuidae; genus Charanyca; species Charanyca ferruginea. Next base: position 29,780,012 of record OX376057.1, read on the forward strand.
CCATATCCAAAATAATTCCAAGATACAAAATATAAAAAGCGCTTTATTTTAGCCTTGATAACTAGATTATTTTCAATCAACTGTAAAGTTACATTTTTAGCTGCTTTGAAATCAATAAATAGTTTGTCAATTGAATAAGCAAATAAGTGACGTCACGGCTTGCTATTGCCGAACAAAATCTAAGGGAGAATCGCGTTTTGACAGTTCATAAAAAGTATGTCAATTGACTGCTAAAAGTCAAAATCAAAAGTCAAAGAACTTATAAAACCATTACAGTTACTTTTGAATTGTCAGTCAGTTAATCAGAAAGTTGAAGCTAGTATCTCGTTCCAAAACGTAGGGCAGGTCTCTATGGAGAAGAACGAGCAAGAAACTCCACGGACATTCTTTTTAATCAAGTTTTTATAAAATGCTGGTTATATTGTTCTGGTTGTGGTGTCTACAAACGTATTCTGTGTATCTATACAACGTTGGTTTATGTAGTTAACTGAAGGTAAACAATCTTGATACTTATGTTTTTTACTGAAACTTTTTTCTGAAATGTGCATGTTATAATTCTGATATTTCTTGCAAACGTAGGCACTAAGTTTCTTTTGCATTTCTATTAAGAGCATTGTGAAGCTGTAAACATACAAAAAGCGATTACGTTTTACCCCCCGTAAACTTAGCCCAATTTTCATATTTTTTGGAAGTGTTGTAGATATAATGAAAAGCTCCTAAGACTACCCACTGACCGTACGTTTGCCGTACGTACGCCGAGCGGGAGAGAGAAGCCGTATCCTCTCTCCCCTCCCGCAGGAGACGCATCGGGCGCCCGAGAAGGGCGCAAAACGATCGGCAACCTCCATGAGAGGTGCCCTGCGGGCGGCGGACTAGGGGCGTCCGTTCGTCCGACCAGATAGGCCCGAGTTGGCGGCGCAGTGTTCCACGCGCGCCACTCGAGAGTGGGTGCGGCCGCTATGGAAATGGCCGCACGGGGAGGTGGGACCTGCTGACGAACAGCAGGTCATGGCCTGTCGGGGGAGCGGTGAATGCTCATGCGAATCCCGCACCCCCGGCCATAGGCAGAGGTGGAACACCGCGGTGGTTTTAGCCCGTAAGAGTCCGGCATGCCCCTCCATCACCCCCACGACGGAGGAAGTCCATAAGGATTTCCACCACGCAAAAAAAAATAAAAAATATATTGCTTACGATATAAGTAATTACCATTTAAATACTTATCTAAATTTTTGGAACGAAGTTCCTTATCGCGCGTTGTGAAAGGGGGCTAGACGGAAAAAATTCTTACGAAAAGTTGTCACGACATTTGACATTTCGTCATTCATTTGATTTAAGAGCCATCTATTAACGTTATTGGCGCAACTGTGCTCTTCGAGATCGAATTACGAACGGCCAATAGATGGCGCAGAAATAATTTATTGGTCTTTCTATCTAAATAACTACGCATTGTACTAACATGTTAGAAAATGTTAATCTTTAAAATTACTTACTTACAATGTAAGCAGCCATAATAACTTTTCATTCCTCGCTTTTTTTTTGCCCTGGCTTAAAGCCACTTAAATTCACTTTAACGTATCACATTAATTAGTGAAGGAATTGTAATAAAATTGTAATAAAATTCCTTGACTAATTAATCGAAAGGAACTTCGTTCCATCCGGGTGTCCCTTGACCCCTCTCAAGTTTTTTTTTGCTTAAAAACTGCCTCGAGCGTTAAACAAACTGTAAACTATTCTTATAACTATATAACTTTCAACTCTCTCTATAGCACGATACGGGTCGGGGGGCAGGGGCATATTGTATTTGTATTGTTCACCCGGAGGGGGCAGGACGCACAGTATGAAACAGATAGCATTTTTGGAAATACCTATTCGCGCCGCGTATCGACACTTCACAATCCTCTTAAATATGCAAGATATTATCAAAGACATAAGTGTCATGATTATTTACCTTTAGTTAACTACCTATAAGAACTGAGTCTATGTATTTATTTTATTAGTAATAGGATTATATAATTAAATTTAAGCAAAACAATTATTATTTGTACCTGGAGCGTTTGTTACGATTTGTATCGTTTTTGGAAAATATTTGTGGAGTGTTATGAATAAATGGGTTTTTATAAATGTATTGGTTTTGTTTTATTTAGTGCAATTATGATCGTCACAAATAGGTAGTTAAGAAAAGAATTAAACCTCCTATAGGGAACCTATACGCTAGGGTGTAGGGGTAATTCAATGGTCACACTTTTACTTTGCCACAATGGTGGCGCAGTGGTTAAGCCATTGGTTTCTGCGCTGCGTGCCGCGGGTTCGATTCCCACACCGAACAAAATATTTGTAAGGTCTACAGATAGTTGTTCCAGATCTGGCTTTAGTTGTTTATGTATGAGTTTATATGTTTGTAAACGCACCCTCATACAGAAAAAGAATCCTAGAGTAGGGCAACGTTTTATTTTAATAGAAATAGATTCTCAACAAGATAGTAGGTTATCTTACCAATTATATCAATGGTTTACAGGCGGACTGTTTGGTAATTCTAACTAATGAGAGGAACTGTTCATCTAGTAAGGCCGACATTATAGAATTTAATTATACGAGTACTAACCTGAAAACAAAATCTTCGTATTTCATTGACGTCCTGTAGGATAAAGGATTCTTTAGGATGGACTGGCGTAGTTCAACTTCAACTTCTTAACGACACGGTTGGGGCAGTAGTTGAGCGATTGGCTGCTACGTTGATTTCCGCACGGAACACATATTTGTATGGCCTACAGAAAGTTGTTTCGGATCTGGCTGTTTGTGTGTGAGTTTAAGTTTGTAAACGCACCCAATCAAGTTATGCGTTAGCGTATGCAAGTTGAAGTCGCAATGGGCAGGCCACATCGCTCGAGGAACCGATAACCGATGCGGTAGAAAGGTTCTCGAGTGGCGACCAGGAACCGTAAGACGCAGCGTTGGTAGACCTCCCACCAGATGGACCGACGACATCGTTAAGGTCGCGGGTAACCGGTCGATACAAGCGGCAGTTGCCCCGAGTTATGGCGTTCTATGGAAGAGACCTGTTCAACAGTGGACGTCTTTCGGCTGATGGTGATGATGAAACACAGGCCAAGATACTGAGTAACGTTTAATATAAAATCTTTGACTGACACGGATCAGCGCGTTAGTGTTGGCAATACCACAAACTTCTTCTAAAATAAAACAAACAAATGAAAATTATTGAGTATATTTTTTACACTAATTCGCCTTAAATTACAACAATAAAAATAACGATAAAATAAATTAGTCTATAAACATTTGCTATAAGTACTTAAATTAAGAATCTTAGATAATTTAGTCATTGACACTTACTCAACTGTCTACTTTAGAGATATGAAGTGAAAGTTGATTTTTGAGTGACAATTTGTATTGGTCCTTTGTAAAAGAAATTGGACCTTTACATGTTTTTTTTGCACATTGAGTGTGTATTCCCAAGACATGATAATAGATAATGTAAGTTTCTTAATTAAAGTTAATAACATTAGCTAGGCGGTTAATTCTTCTTCTTCTTCTGGTCTGGTACCAGTCCCATTTCTTCTTGATATTTTCTTATTAGCCTCTCCTGTACGTCGGGGAGGCATGGAGAGTATCTACTGTATTCCATGCTGAACTCTCCCTTGCCTTGGGTCATTGACCTGAAATATAAATATATATGTTTTTTTTTAAGATACTTTTGGTAAATAAAAGCCGCACGGATGGGTGTCCACCTATTTCATACCGAGACCCCAACGTGCCTTGAAAAGCATGGAATTCGTAGATCTTTGACAGTCATTATGGGTAGTCAGAATCCAGAAAGTCTGACAACCAGCCTTTTCATGGGGTATCGTGTTACCCAGTAACTGGGTTGTGGAATTCAGACAGGCAGTCGCTACATGTAAAATACTACTATTGAGCTGCACCTGGTTAGCCTGGAAGCCGACCTCAACACAGTTGGGAAGGTCTAGACGGATGATGAGAAACTTATGGTAAATAAGTTTTAGGGCGCCCTATGTAGCTGCAATAAAACTCCGACTTGTACCTAAAAGTCCCGAAACTTAACGATAGAGATCGCTCGTCATACAAAACTGTCGCTAATACTGCTTAGGTCGAGTTTCATAATACTAAATACCGCGTCAAGGATGCGATACGATCGTGATAGCGACACTGCTTTACATATTTTTTTGTATGGTTTTGAGATATTGGAATACATTGGTAGAAGGGCGTCAATGACTTTAATTGCAACGTCATCTGGCAGCTACCTTAGCCCTCGTTTTCGGGCAAATTTCACCAATCAAAACTAAACGCGATAAGCAGACTCATTTTCCATAAAGGCCCTACACTGCCCTACTAAGCGCAAAAGCGGTATCTCAAAAAAAAATCGTAAAGTTTTTTTTTGTTGAGTTGATCTTTTATCTTGTTCAGATAGCGCTAAAAGGCTTAGTTCATTGGATGCATATTTTTCAAATCTAAAAGCAACTATAAGTTTTTTTTTTAAATACCGCTTGGCTCTTAGTAGGGCAGTATAAACCAGATAGGTAAGTGTACGTTCACACCAATAGGTGCCTGGCTAAGCGCTTAGTGGCTCGCTAGGTGCCAGGATGAATTATCCAAGCGAACGAATGTACGTGTTACCGCTGCGTCGTTTACACCGTTCGCGCCTCGCATTAGTGCAGTTTTTGTAAGGGAAGCTTTATCCCAATGCATAAATTACATAAAAATGCAAATTATCTTAAAAAGATATGGGATAGAGTAGCAATAGAAAGTAATAAGTACCCAGTAGGAATGTTAATTACGTCGAAAGAATTTCGAATTTGAATTTACAACAAGCAGAAGCCATTTTACAGTTTTAGTTAAAGACAACTTCCTGTGAAAACTCGTGTGACATAACTATGTCAGTAATCTTTTACTGGCGAAGTGACGTGACACAAACCCCCACTCATGATCTTTGATGCGTTTTATCTTCGTCAGTTTTTATTGATGTGATAAAACAAAAAACACGTATCCAATATTTTTCGATAATCTAACTGACGGAGTAATTAGATTTTTTTGGTAAAATACCCTATTTAACTGGAACGAGACAAAAACATACGCGATAAAAGTGGCAATATCTTACCTAAGTTCACCAGCGTATCCAAACATATTATTTAGCGGCACTTCAGCGTATATCGTGGTCCATCCTTCAGTTCCTTCCGTGCCGGTGATGATACCGGCTCGTTTGTTCAGCTGTCCTATCACTGTGCCATGGAACTCATCAGGTACGACCGCTTCCACAAACATTATGGGCTCTAGAATCTGCCAGGCGCCGTCATCGAATACTGGGGAAAAATGAGATTAAAATTATTATAAATCAAAGCATTTATTTCAAATGAACTATTTGCACACACTTGTATTCTCGAAGAGTCGGTCAGTCAGAAACATTAAGCAAGTTGCTTGTTTCAAACAGTAGGTAAAATAGAATAATTGTTTAAAATACCTTGATTTAAGGTCCTTTAAGCGCTCTTTGATTTATTACTGAGTAAATGCTATTACTCAGCTAACGAATTTCTGACTGATAAAGAACTATAAAATATTTATAATTACATTTTGCTATACTCCATTTACAAATAGCATTAGACAGAAGTCGAAAAAGGTTATTTTTAATCCACACTTTGTAACAACAATAAACATGTTTTAGTTACGAAAGAATTTATTATAATCTATTTTTACACGGCAGCCGTTACACTTAATTGGAACCATTTTTAATAATTTATCGAAATTACTTGGCTTTCACTATTTCATTTCAGTTTAAAATTACATTGTCAATGCTAAAAACCTAAAAGAAGCAGGGTCAGTCAATTCGCTATGGTTTCAATACTCGTAAAGCTACAAAGCATTTACAAACCAATGTTGTTGAAATGTATACCAACCTTCTTTAACAGCTCCCTTGGCCGCCAAGAAGAAAGCCAGCTCACTGGAATCCACAATATGATGTGCACCATCTTGTAGCCTGAACTTAACACCTGATACTTTATGTCCTGATAAGTATCCTTTCTGACAGGTGTCGAGGAAGCCCCGCTCTACTCCAGGAACGAAAGGCTTCGGGACATTCGTTCCTATGGTTTCGTCGACGAATTCTAGCACTGGAAATTGAAAAATAAGCAATAAGTACCTACATAAAAAAAATTGCCTTTTTTTCGGATCTTGAATACCTATTATATTTATTATTGGTTATTAGAAGTTTGAAAACCCTTTATACAAAGCGCCGACACTGGACAGTCGGGGCCATAAAATGTGCAAGTAAGACGATAGGTGCCATCTCTCTCCCACAAACTATGACCCAGTTTACCACCTTAATCTTCAGTCAAAGTTCTTGATGTCAAAGCAATAATATTATCCACACTAATATACACATAATTAAAACCCCGCTGATAACCGACAATTGCGCGAACGAAGTCGCGGGTATCATCTAGTACATACCACGGTTCCCAACCTGGCGGTAATTACCCCTACGTGGGTAAAACTGGTATTCTGCGGGGGTAATAAGCTGGTAATATACATATTTATGACAAATATTAGACCAATAACACCGAATCTAGCTCGCCAGTGCATTTCATACCCTACTTGTGTATATCATTGACTGTTTATCTTTATATGTACTATATTCATTGGTAATATGACCCCTCATATTACCAATGAATACAGTACATATTGGGGGGGATTGGAACTGATTTACCCCCCGTAAATCAGTTTCCCTAGCTAACTCATAGGAGTAACAAGATCGAAAAGGTCGAAAAGTAAAAAGTAAAGTAATTGTAAGTAATAAAGTAATTGTAAGTAATAAAGTAATTGGGTAACCACCAATCAATGGACATTCTTTTTATGAGCTGTCAAAACGCGATTCCCCCATAGACTTAGTAATGGCAATTTATACTTATAACGTCACTTGTAGGTAGTCATTTGCCAACTCAATTAACAAACTGTTTATTGATTTCAAAGTAACTAAAAATCGAATTTTACACTAAATTGATAATTAACTAATTTTTCAGTGCTAAAATTAAGAATTTGTTTGTTTTCTGAAGTCTGCTTTAAACTGCTTGAGAATGCCTATAAAAGTAATGTCAATGTGTGCGTGACAAAAATGGTGGTTTGTTCTGAGTGGTCTCTCTGCTCGGGCTCGCCGCAGCCTTACGTACTTTGTGCTTGGAGCCCGCCGAGGGCACATTTTTGCTTTTTTGGCGGTCAATGGTAATGGTGTAATTTACCCTCTGTCCAATTATATCTACAATGGTTTAGAAGGGTAACGAGGAACATACTTGTGTTCTGATGCGCCGGCAAAGGTTCCATGATTCCAGTAACCCTGGCGTACTGTCCGGCTCCACCAGACTGCTTCTTGTGTAAGTAGTCGAATGAACACGGCGACATCATTGTTTCTCTGTAATTCAATGAATAAACCGGTAAAATATGCTTTTAATCGGCAGTCAAATTGCGACTTTCGTTTTGTTACGTTGAAGAGCCTAAAGACGAGGGTTTATAACCAGTATGTGTTGCAAGTGATGACATATGGTACAGAAACGTGGTCCTTAACTGCTGGCCTCCTAGAGAAGCTCAGAGTCAGCGAGCCATGGAGAAAGCTATGCTCGGAGCTTTTCTTTGCGCGATAGAATCATGAACGAGGAAATTCGCCGAAAAACTATAAGGTCACCGACATAGCTCTCAGAATATGCAAGTTGTTGAAGTGGCAATGGGCTGGTCACATCGCTCGAAGTAGGCCTCCCGCCAGATGGACCGACGACATTGTCAAGGTCGCGGGTAACCGGTAGATGTAAGCGGCACGTTGCCGCTCGTTGTGGTGTTCTATGGGGGAGGTCTATGTTCAACAGTGGACGTATTTCGGCTGATGATGGTGATGACGTTGAAGAGCAGATGAACTTTTCAAAATTTCTGTCAAAATTCATCAGAGAGTAAGCGTGTTACGTAATTACAACGACACGGTTGGCGCAGTGGCTGAGAGATTGGCTGTTGCGCTGCGTATCGCGGGTTCAATTCCCACACGAAACAAATATTTGTTGGATGACTGGTAGAGAATGCCTAAGGCATTAAATCCGCCTTTGTACCTTTGTGCATGACGTGTAAATAAATAAATAAATATGGCCAGGTAGTTGTTCCGTGTCTGTCTGTTTGAGTATTTGAGTTTAAATGTTTATAAACACACAACCATGATACAGGAAAATTACCCAATGTGAAGCAAAGTTAAGAAATAAAAGAAGAACCCAATTTTCCCGACCTGGGAATCGAACACGATTAGCATTCGAAATAAATTATAAATATATGTAGGTGTTCGGTATTAACCGGCCGGGACGACGGAGGGGAATGAAGGAGACGAAGGAGGAGGGGGGCGGCCGCTGTGACGAGCGTCGCCGACGCACCAACGATATATTCGCTAGAACGACCGTAACACAACGAGCACTGTACGCGTCGCGACTTACCTATTGTTTTTAATTAATACTGTGATTATTATACTAGCATTTGTCTACAGTCTAGTCTGTCATTTCCAGAGTTTCCTTACACACTTAGATAGGGTCCTGGAACCTACAGTAGGTTAAAACCTCCGTGTGGTGCCGGCCGCGAGTAGCACCACCCCATTTCTACCCGTGGGTGTCGTAAAAGGCGACAGAGGGATATTGACCAGAGGACAGGCAGCAGCGTCGTTCTGAGTACCATATCACCTACTGCGACTTCTAACATGCATCGCAAAGGCATGGCGATTACGGCTGAACCCTCCCTAGGGGGAGACCTATGCTCAGCAGAGGGCATTTAAAGGTTGACATGATGTAGGTTAAACAAACCACGTTTAGGGCCAATTTCACGAAACTTTTTATAATCGGACATTTGCAAATCAGACATTACAACTAACATCGATGTTAATTGTATTTATGTCCCACTAACAAACAAGGAACATAACATGAAAAAAGGAAATCTGGCGTTATAAATATGAATGAGTCATGACATGTGTCTTTCACTCTTTTATCGGTCAGTAATCAAACCAACCAAAATAAAAAGTCGCAATGTCACAGGTCAATGTTCACTGACAATGTATCACTATATCTAGCCGTATCGTACAGACTCGTGTTAAATAATACAACTAAATAAAAATGTCAGTTGTTTAGTCAAGTATGAGTGTGTTCTTGCAACATTTAATTTTGTCGGTATATAATTATGTTAATATAAAGTTGTGTCCAAACACAGCGCACAAAGAACGCTGCTACGCGCGGGGTTTTTTCCCAAGACACAAATCAACCGTGCATCTAGTTAAGACAAACCCAGAAATGTTTGCGCGGCAATAATACGCGGCATATCCGAGACAGGCCGCGCTCATTGGGCTAATTTACGTAACTAAAGAAGTGCTGTTGCAGTGCAGTAGCAGTTAAATTTCGATCAAAACAAGGCTTTCCGTATTCTCTACCGCTGTCAGACACGCTCGCGTCAAGTTCGCATCACGTGAGCGCAATAACGGCATTCTACGGTTGCGCGTCTTTAGTGCGTGCTTCGGAACGCAACATGATCGGTATTCTACTATCCGTTTGACGTAAGAAAAATCACTAAAATGGGCACTGGGGTTTTATTTTAATATTAAAATAACATCATAATCATTGAAATTTAATCGATTCTATTCGATTATTTAGTGAATGATATTTTTTCTCTTATATGGCTACACTATAAGTAACTTTCGTAGAGTTTGGTTGTCGTACAGTTGACGTGCAGTTCACGCGCAGTTTAAAGATTACAAGAATACCGTTTATCACTCAAACTTGAACTTAACTGCAACTGCACTACAACTTCATCGGCGCGTCATAAAATTACGTGAATTAGCCCTCATATCGCGTTCAAAGCACAATGAAACGGCGCGGCCGCGTGTGTAGCTTTACTATTATTCAAAAATTGCGTAGAAGAAGGAACAGAAGAAAGCCTATTCAAAAAGACAATATTGGGTGTGACCACTTTATCAACAGAGGATGCAGAATTTCAAAGCGATTAATTACCGCTCATAATTGCCTCGCTGTGTTTGGACACACCTTTAGTAATTTTCTAATTTTGTTTGTTATCGTTTTTTGTAAGAATAATAATGTCTTATTGTCGGAAAAATAAGCGGAATTTTCTGCTATGTACGACATCTACACATTCTGTAAATTGTTCTTAATTTCCTAAACATTTTGATTTCGAAAATAAAGTTGCATTTTGACAATTTTGACAACTGACTAAACGCCGGTTAGTAAGTTAATGGACGACCAGAGCAGCAATTAAATATAACGTCTGATTAAGACATTTAAACATGGATTTGCGCTTGGTGAAACACTCGCTACTTTTAATGTCCGGTTTATATTTTAACGGCCGGTTAATATTTTAACGGATGTTTAAAGTAACAAACATCGGTTGGTGAAACTAGGTCTTACACTTCAATTCTTTCAATATAAATGAGGTTGGCGTTACCTAATCTACAACTTTAAAAGACACACCAAAACGTTACTACCATTACGTATTCTGTCAATGAGGACAAATCATGGTGTAACTTATAAAAGTTAAGGTGAAGATTTGACACCCACATTAGTTTTACACAGTCTAGGGAGAACCTCTACAGATTATTTTCGATTCTATAAATGAAAATAATCTGTGGAGAAACCATGGATGGACCATTTTAAATTTTAGGGAGTATTTACTATAGAGATTCAAAATGGCTCGCATCTATTTGCGATCTGCGTTACGAGATTCTGGATTAAATCTTACATACCTGAACGCCACTTTAGGCTTGCCCAGTTCGACAGGACAGTTATATTCTCTCTCCATTCTCTGGGCGTATATCTCTAAGTGAAGCTCGCCCATACCGGACACGACCGTCTCCTTATTATCTGGGTCATAACGAAACTGGAATGTTGGATCTTCTTTCGTGAATCTGGAAAAAGAAGGAATTATAGACATTAATAACATTTTTTTTTCTTCTGTCTTTCTGTCTAATGTAAAATACGATGTGTGTGAGTGTTGTGTGTTGTGATGTGGTGTGGGTGCATGTGTATGTATGGGTGGGTGCATGTGTATGTATGGGTGTGTGTGTGTGTGTGTGTGTGCGTGTGTGCGTGTGTGTGTGTGTGCGTGGGTGTGTGTGTGCGTGGGTGTGTGTGTGCGTGTGTGCGCGTGTGTGTGTGCGTGTGCGTGTGTGCGCGTGTGTGTGTGCGTGTGTGTGTGTGCGTGTGAGTGTGCGTGTGTGTGAATGAGTATACACTCATCATCTCGTTTACATATACATGTAAACGAGACAGTATTATCGTTTTTAATGAATACTCAAATTGTTTACCGCATATTACTATTTTTCTAAACAAACACTTACCTAGCAACAGCTTTCGAGAAGTTATCTCTATCCTTATTATTTTTAGGTTTGATAGACATCGACACAACAGGGTCAGGCACATGTATAGATTCCATTGCCAACTGTAACTTGCCATCATTAACGAACGTGTCACCGGACGCGCAATCTACGCCGAACAACGCAAAGATATCGCCGGCCATTACTTCCGATACTTCTTCCATGTTATTTGAGTGCATGCGGACCAGACGCGAAATTTTTACCTGCAAATAAAAATATGATACTGAGGCCCATCACCAACATTAAGTAACACTAAAATTTAATTCCTAAGTATTATTTTCACTGTTGGATTTTGAACACTACTCTGCCAATATTGCCGTACTTGACTTAAATAAAAAATGGATTAGTTGAAGCCCAGTTTACATAGATATGGGTATTGTAATATTATTATATTTGGCTCATAGTGTTCCACTGCAGGACCTTTGTCCTATGTCTCGACTTTGCACTATGTCTTGCCATTTCTTAAGGAAGCCGTCCAAGGTATCCGGCTATCTCCTTCGTGGTCTACCGCGGCCTCGTCTCGGCATTAGGAGGCACCAATTTTGGATTACAAGTACTCATAGGTCGTCCAGTATCCAGCCGACATGTCTCATTTTAGCTGGGCAGCCGTTTGAGTCACATCATCAATTTGTATATATGTACATAATTTCACAATTAAAATGGGCAGAAACCCAGTTATTTAAAGGATCATAGAGCAAATCAGGCTGTATTTGGTTAACACTGCACTAAAAGCAATACCAAAACCAGACCTGAAAACCACTGTTGTTTACAGCTGAAAATTTGTTTAAAAATACATAATTATTATTATAATTCAACAAAAACAACACAAACCCTTTTCCCAGTCCTGGCATTAAAAATATTCTCTCCCCTCTTCAGCATACCCTGGTAACATCTCAAATAAGTCAGTTGACCGAACTTGCTCACTTCCAACTTAAAAGCCAGACCAACAAATGGCTTGTTATCATTTCTGGCAGCATCTAATAATATTGTCTGTCCCTCTCCCTCTTTATTCTCATTCAACATAGCTGTGTTCTCCACTTCACCTGGATGTGGCAAGTATTCTAAAACTGCATCCAGTAATGGTTGTACTCCTTTGTTTTTTAGGGCTGTGCCTACAAGTACTGGGGTGAAGGTACGTTTGAGAGTTGTGCGGCGGACAGCCTGCTTTATGTCGGCTACTGTTGGAGTTTTTTCCTCAAGGAACAGTTCTCCTGGAATTTTAAGGTTATCAATGAGTTTCAACATAGGAAATATGGCCATAATTGAAGTATTGAGTTTTTCAAAAACAATGCTTACATGTTCTAAATCATATACATTTTATTGGTTTTTGACGTGATAACGTTTTATAAACAGATGAACACCGGCTGCACGCACGAAGCCTGAGCGTGCAAGCGAGAGCGCGGAACAAGCGATTGAGAGGCACGATTGGTCCAACCAATAAGCCCGCCCACCTCGACGGAAAGCATTATTTGTTTATGTTATATATGTTAGCCATTATGTTTCTTTATGACGTTATCACGTAAAACTATCGTCCGTAAACCGACTTTACAGACCCAATTTTTTTTTAAATAAAATTTAACAAGATGTATTTTACAATCTCACTACGTGCCTTTGTTAACGAGATGGTTTTCTGCCGGGTCTAGGCATGGTTTTAAATGGTGTCTATGTCCGGTCGTCAGTTAGGTAACGGGTATATAGAGGTTTGTTAACGAAACCGGTGCTCGTGAACAAGCTTAGCCGGCACCGGCCCGGGTAGAAACCGTTTCGTTAACAAGGGCCCTAACACTCACCTAAAGTCTCATCAACATTGGACAGATGCTCAATAAGCTCATGCCTCCTCTCCTGAACCTCCGTCCTCCTGTCTTGAGGCACTTCATCATATCGAATCTTATCTCCATAATCTCCTTCAAAGTAGATAGCCCTTTCCTCTATCAGATCTAAAATACCTTGGCATTCCTTTTCTAGTCCTATTGGAAGTTGAACAAATGCAGCATTATGTTTCATTTTGGAACGCATTTGTTTTATTACTCTGGAAAGAGAAATAAATCATATGTAACTCTAATTTTAATATTAAAAAAACATGTTGGCTTGTGGCAAAATACTCAATTGCTACTAATTTTTAAGATGCTGTTAAGTCTCGTAATGTCACATTCAATATGAAATATTATATATATTTATTTATATTTTAGTAGTAGTATGACAGGCTGGTGGTGGAGGCTGGTGTCCGCAACACCACGTCTCAGCATGTATAATTGAATTATTTTTTTGTATTAAACATAATTCAAATAAGAATCTACTAACCTAAACGGATTAGCCCCCAATCTGTCAAGCTTGTTAATAAATGCCAAACAGGGAACATTATATCTCTTCATCTGCCTATTAACCGTTAACGTCTGACTCTGTACTCCGCCAACAGCACACAATACAAGCACAGCCCCATCTAACACTCTCAGAGCTCGTTCCACTTCTACTGTGAAGTCTACGTGGCCAGGTGTGTCTATGATGTTAATGTTGTGGTCTTTCCATATTGTGTAGGTAGCCGCAGATTGTATGGTGATCCCTCTTTGGCGCTCCAACTCCATGGAGTCCATGACTGCACCCACATTGTCTTTGCCTTTGACCTGAAAAATTGGTAATATATTTTACACAAAAATATTGTCATAAAAAAAAAAATTATGTTTATGATTGATATCAATGTTAAGGATTTAAGTATGTAATTATCATAATAAATAAATAATATGTGGGGGACATTTCACACACGGCCATCTGTACTATGGGTGTCAGACAACTGAAATACATACACAAATACATACATATATAGATAAACAACAACCAGATACAAGGCAAACACAAGTGCAGTCAATCGCTCAACCACTACGCTAACCGTGTCATCAATATGCCCTAACACATTTTAGCCGAAAACTTATGTCGAGTTAAATCAATAAAACTGGGGGAGGCCTACGTTCAGCAGTGGACGGCCATAGGCTGATATGACGATGGTGAATCAACTTAATGATAGCTTATTGCAGTCTGCCACAGGACAGGCATCTTCCAAGCTAAAAACAATACATCATATCAATTGAATGAATAGATACCTCGTGCATTCGGTCTATTCTGCCGGTGTAGAACAATATTCGTTCTGTAAGCGTTGTTTTACCCGAATCGATGTGGGCAGATATTCCAATGTTTCTAATCCTTTCCAAAGCTTTATGTTCAACATCTTTGACGTGAGACGAGAATTTCTGCAACACATCACAATAAACATCACTCCCGTATAATTTTATCAGGATTTGTTTCAGAAATACGAGAATAATAAAATTACGTAAAAACGGCCGGGTAACCAGCAAATAATAACAAATATAGTACTCAAATTTACCTCGAATTGTAACACATTTGATTTATTTACACTTTTTAAAACATTGGTTAACCGTAATAAGTTTGTAATCGTCATTATGCTTTCATAAAAATTAAATTATCACAGAATTTCTTGAATTTTAGGTTACAGGTTCATGTCAATGTCATGTGGATGAACAGTACAGTCAGTGTTGCCAACTAGGATTTTGAAAAAGGCGTAGACCATATTAGAAAATTACGTAGAATTAGTAAAATTTGCGTCTGAAAAGTTCGTAGATCTACGTACTTTTTTTCTGAGTGAAATGAAGAGGGTAGGAGTGTTGGTTTTCATTAAATTAATCGCAGATAACAGTCGCTCGACATTGGCACTGTTAATAAATTTTGTGCAAACTAGGCCAACATTTTGGAAACATATGAAACGAATCACCCTTTTCTTATTTATGAATTACTAGCTTTTGCCCGCTACTTCGTCCGCGTATATGTCGGTTATCGCGGACGCAGACGAAGTCGAAGTCGAAGTCGAATAAAAAGTAGCCTATGTCCTTTGTTGGGGTTCACACTTACCCTGTACCAAATTTCACACAAATCGGTTCAGTAGTTTAGGCGTGAAGAAAAGACAGACAGACAGACAGACAGAGTTACTTTCGCATTTATAATATTAGTTAGGATGATGCCAAAACTCGTCTGCAAACTGTTATTTTTCAAATGGAAGATTTGTATTTTTTAGTCCCATTTCCTGTCTAATTCCGTCAGATTTGTTGGACATACTTTGACAATTCAAAGTAAAAGTAATTGAAATAAATGCCTTGACTTTGACTTTGACATAGTCCTGAAAATAAAGCTAATTAAATCAAAAAAGTGCAGCAGACTCAACCCGTAAATAAAAAAAAATAAGTTAATGAGAAAATAAATACCTGGAAACATTTGCCGCAACTGAGCTATAGATGGTCCAGAACGTTTTGGATTTGGGTCCAGCAATGTGTCAGGGCTTGTAAACCATAAGTTTGTCAGCCTTTGTCAGTGCTCATCTTTAAAGCGGAAGCGATTTTTGATTTGATTTAGTATGAAACGGAACGATAATTAACTTTTTTCGCTTTTGAAAAGGAAGTTACGGCCCATTCAGCCTAATGAGTTATGTTACTTTACCAGTTTGTACAATTTGATAGAAAATACGTAGATTCTGGGACTTAAGTTCGTAGGTTTTCAGGAAAGGCCTAAAGTTCGTAGATCTACGTAAAAATACGTAGAGTTGGCAACGCTGAGTACAGTAGTACAGTGGGAGTGTCAAGTGAGTGACTAGTAGTGAGTGAGTGCGTGCGACTACTGCGACTGTGAGAGTGAGTGAGAGGGTCTGATTCCTGACTGACTGCTGAGTAGGGACAATCTGCTGAACAGTGAAAAATCGATTTTTGGGTCAACAAAACCAATTTTTAATCAATATGCAACATTTTTTTTTCAGCGAGTCGGTATTTCACCCTAGAAAATCCACCGAAATTTTATTGATAAAAACCATAACATTATTTACAGATGAATTTATTCAACATGGAGAATATGTAGAGTAGAAGAGCCCGAACTCAAAAAAGAGCTAGCCTTACATGCCTTTAACTATACTATAAAGCTCTATCCACACATATCCACACGTATCCGTGAAAAAACATAGAACTTGCACGTCACGGTCACGGGTGTCGGCCCGGGCACTGAAGCTCCGTCACCGGCCCGGACACGGACATGTGTGAACTAGTTCATATTAAATCTTCACAACTATACCTCTTCACGGACACAGACCGTCCCCGTCCCAGGCACGGCCCGGACATGTGTGAATAGAGCTTTAGAATTCATCACGACGAGGTAATACCAACCAAGGGTAGGACAATCCCATAATATACAGTAACAAATGACTTTATTTCAAAACGTGACGTCTGAAATTGTAGTAACTTTATTTCACCATAAACGGTGACACTATCATTTAATTTTATTTTGTGGTTAAAAATAAATATGAATTTAATAATAGTGTTGTTACTGATTTTCGAGATTTTATTTAAAACGTATTGATTGCTTTGGAATGGTCATAAAAACAATTGAAATGATTGAATTCTCATTTCCCTGAACTAAAGAATTCCCTGATTTTAATGATATCTGTATCATTAAAATCAGATCAGATCAGATAAGAGATCGGTTTTTGAGGTTTTTCTTGTTTTCCATAAAATGAATTTATGTTAATATTGTAAATGCAGACGAAAAAAAAATTGAGAAATATATTTTATGACCTCGATTTTTTTGTGAATCGGTTGCAATTAGATCGATTTCAAAATCGATATTATTCGAAAAGAATTGCAACAGTAGAGTTGCAATTCTTTTCGGGTATGGTAAGTAAGTTTAAGTTTAAGTTTTTTATTGTTTTATGTGAATTTTAGGATACATATCTGTTCCTAGACTTTAATAATGAAAAAAGGAATAATATTAATTATGGGCAAGAAGCTTATAGATAAAAGTGGAGGCAACACTCTAAATACCTAAGTGAAGCCAACTGTGGGCAGACGCTCTCTTTCTAAATGCATACATAAGATAAAGAAAACACATATCACTGTCTCGTTCTTATGTATGCATTCAGAAAGAGAGCATCAGCCCACAGTTGGTTTCAACTGTTTGTTCTTAGTGTTGGCTCCATTTATACCTATATCTTCATGGGTATGGGGTATCCACAGATTATACATACAGTGCAAAAACTACTGGCAGTCTCATTAGCCCAAGGCTACACTCTAGTAAAACAATAAACAAAAAAACAGCAGCAACAAGGTACAAGCACGGTTCAGAAAAAAAACCATCGTGAAGAGCCAAACACCGGTACGTGTGCTTACATTATTCAAATCAAACCATTTTGAATGCAAACATGTATGAGTTTTACGTGTAATAAATAATTATGTAGATTTATTTTATGTTAGGTACTTGAATCGAAATATCTAAACACTCGTGGTCAACTGTAATGCAGGTGAGCACTATGAACAAGCGAATATTAATAAATGGAAACATAATGCACTGATAATTAAATTACATTACACTAATTAAAAGTGTATTTGTTTGACTAGCTATAATGTATATTCTTTGGTTTTTAGTGTTGCTATTGATTGTATTTTATTTTCTAAGACTATTGGAATAATGTGCAAGCTTATGTATTGATTATACGCTGTTTTTTGTATATTTATTTGATTTATTTCTAGCTATTTTTTTCTTCGTGCCTACCAGAAACAAGTATTTGTCTGGTGAATAACAAGCCTAATGCCATGGACAAATAGATAAAACGTGAAGTTAGCCATTGGTTTTCAATTTCGTTAGGTTGGCAGCATGTGAGCAATAGACAAAAAAACAGTTTCTTTTCAGTTTAAAAAGAATATGGCCGTGTTAGGGCCGTGTGTAAGTGTAAATATGAATGGGCACAATAATATTCATAGTCAGTTAACAAAATCGTTAGAGAGAATTTTGGAGGATGCTTACTTGAGTGGTGAATTAAAACTAAGTGGACGCAAGTTGAGAGAGTTTCCTAAACCAGTGAAGTATGACCTGAGCGATACAGTTGTTGCTGGTAAGTCAAGTTTTATAAATAAATCGTGCTGCATTTCTATGCGTTTTACGTACAATATTTTATTTTGGGCCTTGTATTATGTTCTGTAAGTATAGAAGAGTGTTTTAGAGACGTAACGTGTGTTATTTTTGTATACCGGCTGTCGTAGCGTCGCGGTTCTTTTTATTTGTCATCAAATCGATCAAAATTAATACGATAACCACGAAACAGGATTGTGATCCGATAGTCACCTGCATTTCTAAGAATCGAACATGAAAAATAAAGTAAAGATCTTGTTTTTACGATACGATAGATACCTACATAAGTTAACTGCTTTCCTTAGCAAAGTTTTGGAGATAATTAGCGTCCGTTTTTGCCATGTGATCAGTTAAGCACAGTTATTCTCTGTTTTTGAGACAACACTGCGTTGTTGGTTTTCGAAGCTGTTAAATTTATGTGCTACTTTATCATAAATATAAGTTTTAAAACAGTAACTACTCATAGCTCAAACACTATAAAATGAAACCCACATACATACATGGTTATCTACCGACAGACTTACGAAGTAATTTTATTGATTAATCAGGATATAGAAGTGCATTCTGTCTCAGGCACACATTTCCTGTTTTAACCATGTGGGTATTGAGTCTATAACCACAATGATAATCAAATAGAACAACAAATAGACACTAAAGATTTGCAGTCTAAAATTCTTCATATAAAATGTAAAGTACATTTAATAAACAGGTACCTAGATAAGTATCAATATTGAAAGATGATACAGCCTCAAAGAATTTGCATGTAATTATGCAAAAATAAAATGTGCAGCTGCACATATTCTTGTTGGAAGCGAACATTTAAATCATACCATACTGCAGTCTTATAACCTAAGACTACCTACTGACCACCATATTGCATAGATTGCATATATGAATAAACTGGGAATGCTAGAAGGACTTCTTATATCAAGTCTTAGTCATAGGCTGACTGTTATAAACTGCAATTTCCTTCCAATACATTGTAGGTGCATATAAAATAATAATATCCTGTTTGATTCAGGAAAATACCCTATGCATTGCGTTATTGGATGGGGATTTACTTACCATTTATAATATTTCATGCAGAAGCAGTACTAGGTACTTAAGACTTACTATTATTGGCTGTTTAGTTTATCAATTTTAGCTAAGTAGCTATCTCTTCCTAGAAATTTGTGATAAAAAGGCAAACTGCACAAGTACATTATTTCATTTATCAGCTGTTGTTTATCTTTCAGTTTTAAATAGGTACCTACTTAACATAATTTTCACAACATCTTACTTAATTTGCTTGTTTGTGTACAAACAATGCAATTCACATGTTTTCAATTAACAACATTCTACACAATTATTAATGAGGTGTACTAGGTATATAATATTCAATGATGTGAAGAATTTCTTACTTGTCCAGCTTGGGAATTAAAAACATTTCTATTATTGTCTATTTCTATAACATCAAACATGGGTGTAAAGATTTTATTAGGCGAAAATGTTCCTAATGGCTGTATGTCGGTGACTTGTGACCATAACTGGTTTCTTTTATTGCTACGGGTACTGGGTACAGGCGCCACGAGATACGGTGTGGGCTATTCTAAAAAAAACGTTTACTTTTTATTTCGGCATTTCGCCATCGAATTGTCGTGGGCGGGAACTCGTGTTTGTAGTTCAGACAGGTCAGTAATAGGTATTTTGTGATGACAGCACGTAGCTAATTTAAACGGCTTACTGAAGATTCGGACAAAATATATTAGGACACGAGTGTCCGAAATGATATTTTTTTGACTGATGATTCGACCAAAAACGACGCTGTCTTCCGCCCAGCCTATAGTTATAAAAACAGTTTTAACCGGATTTTATCGTTGGAAGTATTTTATCTGACTGTACAAAACAGCTTTTTTATTGATGTCCGAAACATCAGTCAAAAAAATATTGTTTAGGACAACAGTGTCCTAAACAATATTTTTTTGTGCTGTGTGTGCATTTAAACGACTCGTTTTAGTTAGAAAAGCACTGCCAGTAACAGAGAAGGAGGACTCCTTGTTTATAAACAGACTCACACTACCTACCTAGGTACCTACTTTATCGATTTCGTTCTAATTATTTTTTTCGTAGACAGCCCTTTCTACAGAGAGCGTGGTTCTAGAGATAGGGTTCCGTTAGCACGCTTTGGAATAATAGAAGCTACACACAAGTTCACGTACCTACCTACGTACCTATCTACAACTTCCATACAGTCAGTTTGTTTGTTTGTTACACTTGCGCGTCATGACTAAACTAATAAACCATGTTGACGAAATTTGGTATATACTAAACTTGAACCACAAGAAATCCTAAAGTAGGCTTCTAATTAATCCGCGACTTCGTCTGTATCCGCAGTTGACGACATAAAAACGGGTTCCGTTAGCACCCGTTGGGATAATAGAAACTACACAAGTTCACGTAGGTACCTACCTTATCTACAACTTCCATACTAATAATGAGTTTGTTTTTTGATTTGTTACACTTGCGCGTCACTACCTACTAAACTAATAAACCGATGTTGACGAAATTTGGTATAGACTAAACTTGAACCACAAGAAAAGCCTAATTAATCCGCGGCGTAGGCTTCTAATTAATCCGCGACTTCGTCTGCATCCGCAGTTGACGACATAATAATACACATAAAACATCAGTAATAAATCGTAATAGCTAGATAGGTACATAACTATCTTGCAACCCGTTCAACTCTGTTGATTATACAACTCGCGTGGGTTCACAAGTTTCTTCGTTTTCGTTTCGCGTCTCCAACAACAGTACACTTTATCTAAGTAGGTAGGTACCTACCTGAGAAACAACAGATTTACCTATACTCCTTTTATAATAGCTGAGAAAATAAAGCTTTTTTACAAAAAAAAACAACCGCCAACTCTTTATCTAAGTAAGTAGGTACCTGAGAAACTCCTTAAAAAAACAACCGCCTTCAAAAACTAAAAATTTAACACAGAACACACATACGACTTTGGTTTCTGAAGTCGATGGCTTTGTTCCGTTTGTTGTTTTGTATTGCCACCGACTTTCGAAACCAAAGTCATGTGTGTTCTGTGTTAAAGTTATTTTTGTTGTCGGTTAAAACGGATGGCTAATTTAGGTACTTACCTATGCCCTCCGTAATAATCGGGCTCCTGAAACGACATCCATTTTAAGGTTTAACTCCCCTGGCCGATTTACTTCGATTCTAGAGGTCTAAAAACAGGTTTTGTTAAACCAGGACAACTACTGAATTTAGCAATACCGACTGATTCAATTCAGTAACTTCAAGAGAATAGGGTATTTTACTCTATACGAGAAAAAATCTATAAATATGTTATTGAGACAGTTTAGGCATAAAGCAGTCGGAAAATGTAAGTTTTAGTTCATAAAATAACAAAACAAATTTTTAAATTCAATTCAAAGTTTTCAGTATTTTTAATCTGTTATAAAACACCGTGAAATAGTAACAGCCATGTTATTACGCCATACGGCTGTGTAAACAAAACATTGTCAACTGTCAGTCAACCGATTGGCGTAATATAGGCTTTGTACTTTTATTATTTTCGTAACCAACGTATTTTTTTCATTATTACACCTATTACAAAATATACTTTTAATTATTTTTAAATGTTAAACAATTATCATATTTAATATGAGCTCATTTGATACAAAACGAACTGACGTCATTTACGCTGAGCAATATGGCGTCCAGCAAGAGGCGTTTTCGTCAAACTACGCGCGAAATTTGAAAATTAAAAATTTAGATGCATTTTTATGGCACTTATCGATTGAGTAAAAATTTTGTAATTTTTTTGGTGGCATATGTATTAGCACTACAGAATTTCATTGATACACTTTTTAAAAATGGGTGTAATACCCTATTGGCGATAAAACAACCTCCATTTTAGTAAAAACACCAAGCTTTTTAGTAAATGGTAAAATACGCTCAGATTTCATTAAAAAAGTAAATCCTTTCAGACATACAAATAAAATGATTAATGTAACTAAATATCTGTTACAGTAGAAAACTGTAAATGTAAAAAAAGTTACGTAAGACTAAGAATCGGTTTTGACAATATTAACATAAGTATATGGTAGAACAATAAAGTACGCCGGATATAATAATACAGACTGTTTACGCTTTTGTGAAATCAAATCAAAATTAAATAAATATAGGGAATTATAATACAAGAGATCGTAAAACTAATCATAACTTTTATTTAATTAAGTTGGGAGTGTTGTTTAGTGCATCCCGTATACTGTTTCACTTACTCTAGAACACGGACAAATTCGGTGGTATCTTTAAAATTACATATCAACAGTTTCATAAAACGGTCAGATCTCATGAGAGTAGCAAGTTTATGTAAGTGACGGATGGATGTATGGTGTATAAGAATTAGCTAAAATCTGAGATGTTTTCTAGGGTTGATAACACTCATAGATATCTGAGAGATATGCTCATTCTATATTTGTTCAAAAAAATCTATCGCCTGTTTTTGTCAATTGTTTCTTCTCAAACTCACACAAAAACAAAAGAAATACATACGGCATACATGATACTTTTTCAGACGCACACAATAAAATATGCGTAACACATCTGTGCTATCTTTTGGCACACATGCTGTAAAGGGGCGGGCACTAGAAAGTATAGATACAGGCACTGAATGCACACACGCAACAGTAGTCTGAAATACCTAGAGGAGAGCAGTTGGTATAAATATGTCATCGATAAAAATATCGATGAAAACCGGCTTTAAAAAAAGAGAAGTGTATTTTGGGCGTATTTTGTAATGTTTATTGTAATATCGCTACCTATAGGTACACTAAGAAAGGTTAACCAAAGACTACCAATTTTGGTACAATGTCAAAAATATGTAAAAGAAAGATAGTACAGGGAATTCCAATTTGGGTCAAAGTATTCGAATTAATTGGAGTCTGATAGGCTGTAAATATTTATCAATTATAAAGTGTATTAGTGTTTGTCAACAATCAACAAGGATTAGTAAAATAAAAATAATACCATAAACTTTTCGATTAGCCTATTATGGAAATATATATAAAGTTCCAAAATAAAAATGTGATTTAATATTATTACTAGACATGGGACGGGTAGTGGTTTAGTCGGGTGGGTACCCGGCATTGCTAACGCCGGGTACCCGGCAGTGCTGACATGCTGTGACGCGTGTATTACAAGTCGGCTTGATGCCAATCGTGCTGAGAAACTGGTGTTTTTACATCATAATTTGCCAATATTAAATTACAAATACTCTAAATATATTAGAACCATTTGTATTTTTGCATTATAAATGTTTTTCCAATTAATATTTTAGTCATTATTTATCCTTCACTAAATTACCCGGCCGGAATAAAATAGTTCATTTTGAAAGAACAACTAACAATTATTATCGATATCTATAGTTATGTCAACCAGCACACCACTAATTCGTCGCGAGCTTTTGGTCAATTCGAGCATATTATGTAGGCGATATGTGCCACGCCCCCATGCCATATCCCTCGATATCCGTGGTAACACTGCAGTTACAAGTTATAAAATCGAATACCTAATAAATAAACGTTTTAGTAGACAGAGGTTGTGTTCGTTCTTAGTGATAATCATACGAAAAGAGAGAGTGGCCAGTGTTTAATTTGTATGCTAAATACGGAAATGTAAAGAGCCTGGGTTGAGTTCATCTGTAGTACAATATAATACAATCCTATGGTCGAGTACTTTCGCCTAATATTTTAACACTCCACTTTAGATTTTGGTGAACAAAATAGATGTCCAATGTCGTCTGAATGGTTTTAAAGTAATACTCAATTGATACACTAATCTTAAATAACATGCTGAACATAGAACGAAGCTTTTATAGGTACCTTTTATAAGCTACCTTGGTAGGTAGTCCTTTCTAGTTAGTAAAAAGGTCAAAGTGATCTTAAAATATTAAAAAGTGCTTTTTAGAAGCACTCAGTCGGTCTTTACTCTTTTGTTAGGAACTTACTTATTCACTACATTTTGCAACTCCAGAAAAGCTTGAGTGATTAGTATCCATAAAAGGAGGTTTACTTCAAAAGCAACAAAACTTCGTAATCTCTTTATCTTGGCAGACAATGACGCAACTTCCTCTGAACACATGACTGTGTTTTTTGTGTCAGTTAAAGTGTTCGGTTACAAGTTAACAGTAGGTACCGAAACTAGAGCTAACGTGGAAAACAGTTGTTTGGGAGTATCAATTTCTTTAAAAGGTAAATTATATTCTCATAAAACATGTCCGACTCAAGTGAAAATAGGTACTGATTTTGTTATAGTAACAGAGTTATCCCCCTGGGAAATAGACAGGTTATAACAGAATTGTATTGTAAAACAATGAAAAAAAATTGTTTAAATGGGTTGCTGAGATTGCCTGTAGAACACGGCGTAGCATACACTGCTGCTGTTCAATTTTTTTTTTCATTGTTTTACAACAATTTTGGTACCTCTTATCTATATTTATTCAAGCAAAAGGTCATGGACCTCATTCACTTATTGCTCGCTGGAAATCCTCATGGACTTCCTCCATCGTGGGGGTGATGGAGGGGCATGCCGCTCTCTTACCGGCTAAAACCACCGCGGTGTTCTACCTCTACCTGGCCTGGGGTGCGGGATTCGCAAAGCATTCACCGCTCTCCGCGACAAGCTAAAACAGCTTGACCAATGAAGCTGAAATTTGGCAGGTAGGTAGTTTATTGGTAGACGACTGTTAAGGCTAAACTCCAGAGCCTTGAACATCGCCGCACCATTGCCAGCCCGTCGGTCTTTTATCGGGTACATTTTGCAGAGTGTCCTTTGGAATTGCACAACTTAATTCCCATCCCCATTCCATCATCGGACGAGTACAGACAAAGATACGGCGAAGCGTCACCGGCCACCGCTATAATGTTGAAGTTCCACAGTCTCGCCCCAAGCGCTTTGCTACCACATTTTTTTGTGCGAACAGCCAAACTGTTAAATTCACTTCCCGCCTCTCTGTTCACCGATAAGTATTATCTGGGTATCTTCAAGGCTCGAGTGATCCGGTTCATCCTAGGCAAGTGTGCTCCACCTTAGTAACTTAAGATTAGGTGACTTGCGGCCAAACCCAAGCCTATTAGAATACTTATAAAAAAAGACGTCGGCTTAGAACGGTTTTTGTGACAGCGCCGAATTAAGTTAAGGGTGTCATTGACTTCCACGCGGACGAATTGGCGAGATAAAGCCAGTGATATACCAACTATGATCCACGTCACAAGAGGTAAGGTGTACTGGTTCAGGGTTTTCTATTTAAATTAAAGGAATGCTGTTTTAACATTGTTTGAATGCATCTTGACACTGGGAATTAATATCATAACATCGTCCTTTGTGGCTTCTGAACAATGATCCTTGATTAACAATAATAATCACAATCGCAGGTGTGGGATCCAGTGTATTAAGAATATTACTTTAAGTAAGTACGTACCAATCGAACCGCTAACCACAACAGAGGAATAATGAGTTCATACCATGACATAATTGACCAGTGTCATCGTAGACTCATTTGGTCCTAACATCCGCGGTACACGACGAAGCATCGTGGACTTTGGTCCTTACATCTTAACTAATATTATAAAGTGTTAAAATTGTTTATTTATACTGGTCATATTTTAGAAACTCTTTGACTAGTAGAAAGCTACGCTATTATCGAGTCCTTCCTTCTTCGTGTTTCTTCTACTTTTTCTTGAAGAGTCGCAGGCAGAAGCCAATCCGAAGAACAATCACCGATCTCTGTTAAAGTAGTTATCTAATTAATCATAGTAGGCACTTCGTTTCTTATGTCATTATCATTACCAAGGTCTTTAAACAAAGGAACGGATGAGCGTTAAACAATAAAGCATTTACTAACAAAACATGACAGAAACATGTCCTCCATTTCAATTTAAATGTTTGTACTAAATTGCTACGTTCAACTTTTTGAGGCGTTCCTAGTGTTTTGATGTAGGTTTTTAAAATTCACTCAAGTGTCATGGTCGAAGAAAGAATTATGTCACTGACTGCGTTATTTAAAAAGAAGTTGCTCTTTACCTACCTAAATATATTCTGTATTCTGTTATTTCGTAAAACGTGGTATTTCAAATGTTCCAAGTACGTAGACTAGGTACTAATTATAGTTAATTACCGAAGTTTCGTTAACGAACAAGCTTTGTTGTGAATTTTAGCGATTTCTGGAAGTTTGTTTTATTATTTGAATGTAAAGGTCAAGTTAGGGATGCTTTATACTCTTTCGACAAAGGCCCGGTGGTCCCAAATTGCGCTTAATAGAAAATTGGAAGGTGTGTAGACTTCTTTGCCTTGAAGGGGGAAAATTCTGGCTCAAATCAATAATAAAGGTCCGCCCAGGCTCATAAAAAGATGTGGAGTGACCAGAATGAATTAGGTGAGAAATGAATATATTAGAGGAAGTTTGAAAGTGGCGCCAGTGACAGAAAAGTTGAAAGGGAATCGTTTGCCTTGGTATGGGCATGTGAAGAGAAGGAATGAAACGCATGTGACCAAATGAGTTATGAATATAAGCGTGGTGTATGGATGGAGAGAGAAAAGAATGCCAAAGAAAAGGTGAATGGATTGTGTGAACAATGAAAAGGGAATCGGTGAAAGCATGACGATTGACAGGACGGAATGGAAGAAGAAAACATGTTGCGCTGATCCCAAGTAACATGGACAAGGGCAGGCAGATGATGAATAAATAATAAAGATCAAGTTCAAATCAGTTACGTAAATATATGGCAGCTATCGGTTGAGTCAGAAGCTGATCTAATTTTATTCAGACTATTTGTATAGATTTTCGTTTTATTCGCGTCGCCAGACTTCACTACTTATTAAGATGCAAATAATTATCATTTCATTAAAAAAGTCGTTGGAAGATATACTTAATCCGTATAATATGCACGTCTCGACGTCTTGTCCACTAAATTAATTTACTTTTCTCATTTTCATAGATTCTGTAGATTGACCACGCCAGCCAAGTTGCAGAACAGCTAATTATTAATAAAATACGTGTCAATCACCTTTACCAATAACACCGTCCAACCAATTCAAATACATAGCCGTAGAAAACTAGATCCAACACTAAAGCAAATACTTAGTTACTTTTTTACATCTTAAAACGCGTACAGTAAGGCCGACGTATCTTGGCGATCCTGAAGTTAGCCGATTAACTGCGCAGTAGACAATTTCGTTCCTAAAAGTTCCATTGCGCAGCCAAACAGCTAACTTCAGGACCGCCGAGATACGTTGGCCGTACTGTATATGTTGTGATGGCCTCTCATTCATGAGGTTATTCGGAACCGGGCACGAGCAATTTCCAATGAGACTTTTTCAATTTCATATGTACTTTCTTAGTTTATCTTGGACATCACTGAAGGAAAACATCGTTGGGAACTATAAATTAATATAAGTTTGAAATCGCCAATCCGCCTTGAGCGCACGAGGAGCTCAGTGCTCGTGCCTTCTCTGTATGAGAAGAGGCCTTTGTCCTGCAGTGGGATAGTTATAAGCTGGTGTGATTATTATTTTTTTACGCATAGTGATTAAAATCCCTTGCATTTTCCGAGCAAAAATATATAAAACAGCTGGGACGCCAAGAATCCTCAAATGAGGGAAGCGGATTATTATCCTTCCACGCTCAGTAGTTAAATACAGCCTTTTTTTCATATCCAGGTCACAGTGGAAAATGTTACCAGTTTATACAGAACACGGTGAATGACTGAGACTTTTGCCTTGGAATTCAGTTCAAGATTAGGCCCTCCAATTGTTGCAGTTTTGTATAGTACGGTCAGCAACGAAAATCGATTAACACTGCTGATTTTAATATCATAATTCTTGAGCAGAAGGAAATACGGCCAGGATAAAAAATCTAGATAAAATAAACTCTTGACTATGACCTGAAATAGTGTAAAGTATTACTTACATCGTATTTTGTTTTTGTGTCTTTTTAGAGGATATGAAAATGTCATAGTGTTAATCTACTTTTGTTGCTGACTGTACAACTGTTTCTTTTTTTAAATCAACGACATAAATGTTATCCCTAGAAAGCTTAGAATCATGTGCTCACTGCTATGCTATTCACTAACATTACCATTCGTGGCTGTGCTCGAAGGCGAAATCGACATCGTGTCAGCCGTGAAGTCGACGTCGAGCTCACCGACCGTTTTTGCTTAAGATATGGTTTTTTATACATATATGGACTGTAAAAAGTATCAAATTATTCAACCTTGAGTAGTTCTACTAAAAGCCGTTAATTCACGCGGCGCTAGCTCTGCGTAAGCAAAGGTTAATTAATATGAAAATGTAACTCGCCGCTGCCGCAGCGTCGAGCTTTAGGTTGTGTTACTTAGAGAATAGCACCACTGAATCTATGACAAAAGTTTGTGTCGTGATTCCCCTTTCACCGTATCTTCCAGTATGTTAAAGCTGCGCCTGGACTCTAGAATCAGACCTTAAACCTTCAATAGTTATTGTTTTAGCATAATTAGTCCAGAGACACTACTCTATGACACTCCTTACTTTTAGAATAAATGTAATAAGTTTTGTAAATGTAATTGCCTTACGTAATCCTTTTAACATTTTGGTAATTTGTTTGATTCGTCTGTTGGTTGATAACAATTAAGTACTTACTTGAGTTGGTACTCTAGAGACTGGCTGGTTTAGTCAAAATATTAATCCAAAAAGGTTGGACCTTTTTGGATTATTATACCCTTCGTGGCTACGAGATAAACAGCGTTCTAAATTAAAATGAAGGACTTGACAGGCCACCATGAGGGCAGATGAGATAGTTTAGAACTATACTAGTTTGTAAGTTTGGATGTTTAACAGGTTATCTCCGAAACCATTCTTTCGATTTCAAACAATATTTCAGTAGTATAACGCTCCACCATTGCAAAGTGTCATAA
The DNA here is from genome assembly GCA_947361185.1 of Charanyca ferruginea. Taxonomy (NCBI): domain Eukaryota; kingdom Metazoa; phylum Arthropoda; class Insecta; order Lepidoptera; family Noctuidae; genus Charanyca; species Charanyca ferruginea. The sequence goes on from OX376057.1 coordinate 29,809,320, forward strand.
GATATATGTTTTATGGTTTAAAGCACTTTCCCCGCGACTTCGTTCGTCTGATTTATTTTACCGTTTCCTAAGTTTTTGACAATAAATATTTCCTAATTTGACAGATTGACCCCAATCTGTCAAATTTCTTTTATAGATTTTGAGCTTGAGGTGCTGGCCTCTGATCTACTATCAATTCAGCCTTAGATTATTGATAGGTCGCTCCGACTAGATACCGCACTACCTAAAAACAATAACTCCGTGAATGAAGCAACTCAATATTGTAGTGTGTGTAAAACAAATAGGGTATTACACCTATTTTTGAAATGTGTCTCAATTCAATTCTGTAGTGCTACTATGCCACCAAAAAAACACAAAATTTGTATTCAATCGATAAGTGCCATAAAAATGCATCAAATTTTCAAATTTCGCGCTTTGTTTGACGAAAACGCCTCGTAGTGGACGCCATATTGCTCTGCGGAAATGACGTCAGTTCGCTGAGTAACAAATGCGCTGATATTATACATGGTAATTGTATATCATTCAAAAATAATTATTATAATATTTTGTAATAGATCTAATAATTAAAAAATTACGTCGGTTACGAAAATAATAAAAGTACAAAGCCTATTTATACGCCAGACGGTTGACTGACAGTTACATTTTTTTTTGTTTACACAGCCGTACGGCGCGATAATACAGATAAAAAAAACTGAAGACTTTGAATATAATTAAAAAATATATTTTGTGATTTAATGAACTAAAACTAACATTTTCCGACTGCTTTTTGCCTAAACTATCTCAATAATATATTTATAGTTTTTTCTCATATAGAGTAAAATACCCTATTGCAAGGAGGCTAGTGTGCGTGACAAATTTTGTATGAAAAGTACTCTGTACCTCCCACCTGACACATTGGTTGCTAGGAGACAGGCCTAGCGGATTTTCGCTAGGTATTTGACGTATTTGTTGCTTCATTTGACAAGTACCTACGTCGGCGGTATCACGCGGAGACCTATCAATAATCTAAGGCCTATAGCTCTTGTTTATGAATAAATGAAATAAAAAACTTAGTGATAATGTAGCTTCCAATTGGCTTTCTAATCAGAATCGGACCAGTAAGTACAGAGATTAGCGCGTTCAATCAAACAAACTGTTTAGCTTAAGGGCGCGTATTCGATTTAGCGCAACTCAAAACCTAAACGATTGCTAGAACGGCGTAGCAGCATTGACACACACTAGTATAATTCAATGGTCTGTTTGTGTGCATCAGAAAAAAAAATAAGCACGAAATAAGCACGAATCATTGAAATTGATCGGCAAACGAAAGCGCGCTATGTTTAACAGTGCTTTTTAAAATAATTGTCTAAAATAAATGAGCTCGTATCACGGACTGAAAAATATTCTGTGTATTAAGCATAACATTTACTTTCATAAAATAAATATATCAGTTATGTTTTTATTAAAATACCGGTGAAAAAAAATTGACAAAGTGAACCGATTTTCTTCTTTTTCAACATTGTTTTTTAATACATAATAGTAATATTTTCGTAATTTTGGCTCTGTTACTGTCTTTATGACTGTATATACTGTTGGAAAAACGCATAAAACCAAATATTTTGGCATATTGTAATGGTTGTATTCGTCCTGAAAGTTAACTCTGACGTCTATTTTCGTAAAACAATATGAAAGAATTGTCTTCGCTTTAAAAAACCATAATTAAAAATTATACTTTTACTCTGTAGCTGTCTAAATCAAGACTTAATCTTTCTAAAACTGTAAACTGTCTTTAAATAATCTGCTCACATTATTACGATATTGTTTTGGGCAAAACGCAAAAAACATGAAGTTTTCGTCACGAATCGAATACGCGCTCTTAATTATATTAATAAGTATAGATTTAACTTCCACGCGAACGAAGTCGCAAGCAGAAGCTAGTAATTAGTAAATTCGATGAGACCGTTATACGAAGTAAGCACGCAAATTGTGTATCAATCATATCAAATGAAACCTTCCTGTATATTATAGCCTATTTTTGCCACAGATTAAAACAGTTAAATTGGTTTTCCAAATAATAAAGCGCATCCAATTGAATCATTGAGGGAAACTCCTTGCGTGGCTGTCTCTCAAATTATTTCTCGCTCATTTCTCGAAAGTGCTCTTCTATGTGCGATGAAAGTTGTAATTATGATTATTTACGCTTATCGTAAGATCTGCTTTTAGATTAATAAGCAGACAAGGCAGTTGAGCATGCTTGTTATTAATGACGTGGACAGGAGTAAGATTTCTACATCTGGATTTAAATAACAATTCTGAGTGGTGTACCTTATAGTTACTTTAAAATGTAAGGCAAGCGACCTAGAGGAAGGAGTCCAATGCGCTAGACTGATCAGGGCCTGGAGACAAAATCCCTTTTCTATTAGCTTAGCATTATTATTATAAGGAAAATACATAAGTCCCATAAGTAATTTATTTCAACAAACTTAGCAGAATCAGCGTTTATACGGCGTTGTTCCTGTTAATTGTTTACAAAATTCGTTTATTAGCACTTTTTCCTATGTCGATTTTATCACGGACACATAATGTCGTCTGCAAAGTTTTGTACTTCAACTTTACATAATAGTCCTCGGTTCATGTAGCTAATGGCAAAATACGAGTATATGCGACAGGTGCATTCGAGCGCGCTCGAGCGTATCCACACTCCGGATACAGGGGGACGATAGAACCAGGTAATTCCAGTTGGCTGCCTGCTAACTATACGCAAACTTTACAAACTAATTCTCGACTTTATGTCCCTAGCAATAAAGACGAACAACCCGAAATTAAAAAGCTAACTGTTGAACTAGAAAGGTACGGAAAAAACAGTCCTCTGTCTGGAGATCCCATTCAAACGTTGACAGTTAAAATGCAGGTACCATAACAAGTTCATGTGGGCGGATGAGTAGGTGTGTTGTAAAAAAAGTAAACACAACCACAATATCGTTCCTATAGTCTGTTATCGTTTAACGCCATAACTGTTCCATGATGTGACCTCTATGTATTTTAATACGAGCCTTATCTCATCTGACCCTTTTAATTTTCCAATACGTTGCTTCATTGACTTCGGGTAAATTGACGTAAAATTAGCCCCAAGGGTAAAATAACACATTAGTATTATTTATGCGTTTTTAAATATTCGCAAGCACCATACTTTTGGCGAACTTTAAACTTTACAATGCATCATTCTTATTCGATTCGTTGGCTGGTCGTGATGCAAAGAATACTGATAGATGTAGCCCGGCTATGCGTGTTGAATACGAATCAGTAGGCTTGTGAAGACCTGTATTGTCTTTTCGTATAGTCGGATAATTTTAGCGTGGTGATAAATTAGTATGCAGGTGGATATCAACTTCCTCCACACTGGGCTTGTCTGAGCATGTCCTTTAATATTAACATATAGGCGCAGGCGACTCAGCGACGTAGTCATGTGGCCTGCTTGTTGGGTATTCAGACGGAAAAGGGTTTAATTAGTACATTTTCTGCTCTAAAATTAATGATGAACGAAAACCTGGTATGGTTTTTAGCTTGTTTTAATTATTTAGTAGTGCGCGGCGTTGAACAATATGGTGAAGAAATTTTATTTTATTTTCATATTTGCGCAGAGTGAGAACGGTTTTGCATTTGCCGTGTTTGTGTTTCAACATTCTCCATTCATAATAACACTAGATAAATATCGTTATATTTTAAGGCTATCGTTGTTACACTGGTAATATGAAATGAGCACCATTGCTTTTACAATAAATACAAGCAATGAAAATAATTTTCCATTTGATGGAATAACTTGGATTAGATGGAATGGTGAATTTGGATGCTTTTTGCCTAAAATAATAAATATATGGAGTATACTTAATAATGTAACTGCGGTTAGCAGATTGTTTTACTTAAATAACTTGAGACAAAGCATCGCTGAAATCACAACGGTCGACCGTTTCTTGCAACTCGAGAAGTTTATAGAAAAGAAACCATGATGAGAAGTAGCTTAACGAGCAAAAGCAATAAATTCGATTGTCAAATCTGGAAAGCATGAAGCGTGCGCACACGCAAAACAATAAGCAATCAATTTAAAACTTTCATGCTGTAAACCACGCAGGCGTTACTCAAAACGGATAATAAATACATCAAGACACGAAGTAAGAGCTACCGCAAGAACATTGATTACTTATCCTAACCAATAAAATTACTGTGAAAGTTGTTATGTACGTCCCACTTCGGTTTGACTGGAAACTAATCATACTCCCTCATCGTCATCATAGTCACCGTCGTCGTAACAGTCCACTGCTAGTTGAAGGCCTCTCCTCTCGCATACCATTCAACTCCCAATTAGTTGCTACTAGTTCCATACACCTACTATTTAGAGGATATTCAAACCGCCACTAATGCTGCGATAAATGTGGCTACCTACTGGGCCCATGTAGTCTAACAAAAAGGAAAACCATCGACTCGAAAAGATGAAGAAGCTATTAGCTACCTTGCCAAGATCATTGCTCTAGCTCAGTCTGAGGGTATCTTTATGTTTCCTCTTCGCGGACTACTCAAGAACACGTCTACCCGTCGTCTACGGTTGTCGGTTCTACGCCTAATATGGCCAGTACTCTTTAAACCATCTGTAACAAATCTTGCATTCCCAGACAAATTACCGTTGCGCCACAGGTTCAGGGAGGTTCATTGTGGCAATCATCGCATTGCCTCCCTTTTGAGATAATGCCAAATAAGTCTACACGTATCATTACTGCTTAATTAAAAAGTACTTTCTATGTTCAATAGTTATCTCATTGGGTTATTTGGTACGTTACATGATAGATGCAGCATAAATTAACAATCAATCGTACCAAAATCAATAGTAAAAGTTAGTACTCTAATAAAACCTGCGATTTCTAACAGTTTGCGTGCCGACTGCTCGTGGGAAGTGCATTGATTCAATTAAGAATATTAAATTAACTCCTCGGTACAGATCTGCGCCGGCGCACTTTATCGAGATCAAAATGCGCGTGAGTTTAAGTCTCGATTGGCAACAACACAAGAAGGATTATGTTTAGCCATCTTAGCGTCATGTGTTCGTGTTATTGGTTTATTTGTGAGTGGATAATGCAATTACATTTTATTGAAGCAGACATATAAAAGGACAGTCTTATAAATTGACCACTAACTGTACAGAGGTCGTTCCTTACATTTTTCAATCCTGAGCTCTTGTGGAATAATCCTGCCTGTAAGCCTCAAGTTGATCCTACCGTCTTTGCCTGGGTCTGCCACGTTGTCGTAGGACGTTTTCCGGGAACAAAATTGTCGTTGATTTAGCTGGTGATCGGTTCGACATGCGGCAGATGTGGCTGGTCCACTCCCACTTAAACTTGGTTACTTTTTGGGAAAAGTTGGCGATGTGTAACTTGAAGTGCAGCACTGACATTTAATTAAGGTCAATATTACAACTTCTGTTTTAGAAATTTCACTGCAATTAATACAATAATCATTATTCCCAATTCTTTAATATCCATTCCGTGTCCACAACAAACAATAATCACCTCTTGTCACATTATATCACCGGTTCACGGCCTTCTTATTTTTTCTACTTCGTCATTCAATTAATTAGTATTTTATATTAGTAAACTTCAGGTAAAATACATGTCATTGCCCGCCTATGACCGCTGTTCAATTAATTTAGGTAATTGCCGTCGAAGTGGATATATTTAACATCTATAATGGGATATCCATTCTGGGAATTGACGGTCTTATTGACTAATAAACTCCAATTACTTGTGTCTGGCTTTTGTATCGTTGGAAATACTAATTTGGAGAGCGTATATACCTGTGGATTGTCTCTGCCATTTTCTTTGTAAAGAGGTCAACTTTGATAGACATTAGAACAAACTATCACGATTGATAAATATACTGGATTCAAAAGGAAAACTGTTTACAAGCAATAAAATATTAAGAGATGGAAATATCAGCTTTAATACTATATAATACTAAAGGTTTATAACCAGTGAAAGTTTAGACCATCGCCCACTAGCCCCATAAAAACCAGTTTCAGCTAACTTTTCATTATGTGTTTTATAAAACGGCTGCTTACTAATGAATAAACTTTATTTTACATTCATTCGAGTCTCACCTATTCAGTTCAAATCTCTTATTTGCGGATTAGATGTGACTGTAGGGTTCCCAAAGAAACCAATCAATACTCTAAGTAAACAATAAATAAAGATTTGGGGCTACCCTGCACATACTGCCCCTCTTTGCTCGCCCCCCTTTTAAAGTTTCAACACATAATGGAGACCAACACGCACATATTACATTTCGCATTGAAAACGTGCTATTTCACGTTATTGATATTGCAAAGCACTTTGACGTTTAGTAGTCTGCAGTTAGACGTTCCTCGTCCAAGCGCGCTATTTGGCAACCTATTTAAAGTCAGTCGCCATAGCTTTATTCAGCATAGCTGGATGCAGCTATCAAGCGTTTATATCTCATTCAAGTATTTTTACTACTTCTACCTTAGATTTTAATTGGAAAATAAATGAGACTGTTATGCTTAAAGACACTATTTCTCTGAATCATTGACTACTTATTGACTACCTATCTTTAATCTGCTGTAAAATACGACTGCCTCAGTCAGCTTACGGGGTGATAAGTAGCTTATACACTGAATATTTTCGCGTTATTGCTTCAAAGCAATCTCAATATTGCCAATAGACGGTAGATAACAATACTAGCCACTACGAATATTGTACGCCAGCCACCCTCAGCCCCTCTCATCTCGCCCTTTACGTTTCGCCGCATCGAATGCTGCAGCGGCATCGTCACTGACCCACATCGTAGGCATCAAGTCAATGACGGGGTACTCATAACAGGTTTGCTGTTTTCATATGCATATTTTATCTTGATGATTTTTTTTTCACTCCTTTGTGTAATTTTCATGCCATCCTATCCTTTGTTCCCAGTATGCGCTGGTTTACTGCGGGCTCAAACACACTGTGACTTATTTTTACGTACAACTGGTTGTAGGCTACAAAGGAGGTTACGACCTAGACGAATGAGACAGGGAATTGGTCTTTGTATGGGTAAAAAAGGTTCAAAAAGATAACAATCACAGCTGTTCTCAACTGTTTTGTAAATACCAGCTTCGCTTGAAGGAACTGCTGCGCTCGTGCGGTCATTAGAAAGCCCACAACAAGTCCCTTGATCAAAGATATGGGCAGTTTCTGATTACTAATAAAATAGTGAAAATACATTAATCCATTTAAGATTAAACTGTAATGACTACAACTTAAACTCCTTCCTTATTTTTTGTCGAAGTCAATTAAGTTTTCCGAAAGTAATGAAGTTTTATTCCCATTCACGTTTATTTCACGCCAGTTTTCTCCAAGTGTAACATGACATGTTTTCAATTAGTTTTATGAGTATGACTTGAAGTATGAATTAACATATTTGTTAGGCACGCGATTTACAAAACCATTTGTATTTACATGTGTACAAATGAAAATAGTTTGTATACAAATTCCGTTGATTGCGAACTGCTGTAGTACAAAATATAACCATTTCATTTAGTAGCTCTGGAACTAACTGCTCAACTGGAAACCAACTGAGCTATCACCAATAAACTAATCAGTGTCTCTAATTCATTAGCAAGCATATCTTCAGCACTTAGATTAGACCTAATGCTTTTCATCTTCAAGTGATTAATCAACAGCATCCCTTCAATATCTGTTTCCACTTGACGAATTCTCCTTTTATCAGCACATGTACTGTAATTAGATACGAGACTTTAAGTAGTTGGGTGTGAACTGAAACCGTTGACGGCCTTGGAAACTAATCATGCCCAATTTTTTGGCAGATACTGATGATATTAACACAGACCAAAACGAACGACTAGAAGCTTCATTGTAACGTAATGTTCAAACGTTCGTAAAATCTATGAATAGCTCGATACGCTCCTAGCATGGTTATGTAATTGTGCTTTATGTTCATGGCGATAACTTGAATAACCCCTCCATCGACTTTACGACTGTTAATTGTGCTAACGTCCTATAAAATGTGCCGAGGTTTAGCGCCATTCGGCACATGTTCTTAATTTACTTATGAGTGATGTAAGTTTAGACTTGGGCTTGCCTTGTAGTTGAATCTATTAAACCTAGTCGGTTTATTCGTTTCCAGAATGGTTCAGTAGTAGCATAAATTTTGTAACTGGTTCTTCATTGTTTACTTACAGAATCGTGTTCTGGAATTGCGTCTATTTGTCAAACATCCAAGCTCGACGCTAATTGATGACAGACATTTGTTTCTATACTTAAAATAGAATCTTAAAATTGTGGGACAGAATTCTTGTTGAAATATTTATTTCCGTCAACACCTTATGTGTTCCTATAGAAAACACTTTGATTTATGGAATAATTGTTGTTCATGTATAATTTGTAGCAGAATGTCAGAAATCAGAGATATGAATACTCAATTGTTTCGTGAGACCTAAGCTTCAATGTGGCAAGACTTGCGCAAGAAATACCATTGTGAATAGAATAGGATAGTTTGCTCGCCTGAACTTTCGGTGCTTTGTCGACAACGTTGAGAATGCATCGTATAACATAAATGGGCGTACCTACTTGAGCTTAAATCATTTCCATTCACGAGTTATATACGACTTAGGAAGCTATTACGTTGATTGTAAAATTTACTGTCAGTAATATTACTTCATAATAATTATGGATTACTTATTTTATGGATTGACCTAAAATGTAGCTTTCCGAATCTCGCTTTGACTATGAGATTATAGTAAGTAATAGTAGAAAAAATCTGTCTTGAACACCTCTATAAAAAAAACTGAATATGTTTTATAGTAAATCCTTTTGTCTCAAGAATGAATGCTATTAAATAATAAAGTGAGTCATTCTCACTGTTACCATCAACCCTTTAAGACGTCGACCTTGGCCATTTCCTGACGTCACATCCTCAACGTGAGACGGAACTGCGCTTCCTTCACTTTCCGGTCGGTTGCGCTGGTCCCTTGCAACCATCACACGGCCGGGAAAGGCTATTGTTTCGTGCCATTGTCCCTATCATGGGTGCTGTACCAGAAAATTGCTTGCACATAATACTTGTATATCTTGGATTTGCTAACTAAATTGTATAATCCAATTACCGATTGTAACAGGTGATTGGAAATTTTACGCTGTTTTTAATGTGTTAAACGTTGTTTGATTTCGAAATAGTTATTCTAAAAATCACATTGAGTAGTTGATGGTAGACCAGGCAGGATTGGTCGAAGCGGTCTTTCCCAGAAATAGCTCAATTGCCATCGTCATGTTATGTATGCCATGAATGATTTAAAGCACGTTAAGCCGTTGGTCCTGCGCCTGATCTCTACCTGGTCCTTTCGGGTTGCAATGCCGTCTTATGAAAGTGAGGGAAGAGGAAGTACACCTGTGTTTGCGCACGCACTTGAGCACTATAATTTCTTCTGCGTACTTTTCTAGTCTTCAATTAAGATTGGCTGCCGTGATTGCAATTCGGTTAGGAGAAAATTATTACTATGGTTTCCCTGAAGATCATTACTGGTAATTATGTAAGTACAACTAGAATAACTTGACAAAATGATCAATTACCATTGCTTTATTTAATCAATTAACTATTGAAGGAAATTCCAAAGCGCCTCAGCGAATTGTAAATCAACGTTCTCGCTGGGCCTTTACATTCCTATCGCCGTTAAAGTCCCGTTTATCATTGAACGAAGTGAGGTGACGCTAATCGTAAACCTTTGTATGTGAATTTAATTAAACTATTTAATAGAATTCGCGTTAAACGCCTATCATACTTTTTTAATCTGAACGCTGGAATAGCGTCCAGAAATAAACTACATATAAAACCACACGTGTTTTTCTCGTAATTCGCACATACACTCGGCGTCACAAAAATCGCACCTTTTCGAAAATAAGTTTAAAACATGTCCCGCCAGTAACGAATACATTAAACCCAATTAATATTGGTATCAATTAAAAGTATGTTTAACGACCTTTAAATTAACAACAGTTACAATTCCTAAACACAACAGATCTCATTAGCACGTAACGTTAAAAAAAATGTTGTCAAAATACGCATTACAACGGCCACTAATTGCACCTCCCTACAAGGGTATAAAACGGGCGACCCGGGTTAAATGTGGGTCACAACTGGTAATAGACGACGAGATGCAGTCTGACCATCAACCAGTTCTCGTCGTCTTGTCAGAAATGCCGACCCGACTCTCTCCTCCAGCGCCACGTCGAAAAACGGACTGGAACAGGTTCAAGGAAGTGATGGAGACTACCACACCAACTTGGCCCATCGTCACCGCCGCAGACGTTGATAGACTGGCAGAAGAGATCACCGTTTGCATCCAACGCGCCTACGAACTGGCGACGACAATAGTGACGCAGCCGCAGGGGTCTCTATTTATACCCCTGCCCAACCACCTGAAAGAGTTGATCGCCAAGAAGAGGCGCCTACGCAAACGGTGGCAGACTACTGGATGCCCGACCATGAAGTCTGAACTCAACCGTCTCGCGGAGAAGGTAAGGGCCAAGTTGCAGGACTTCAACGCCGAGAGCTGGGAGTCACATATCGACGCTGTCGAAGGAGACTGGCCGTCGATACACAGACTGTGCAGGCAGCTCTCGAATACCCCAGCTCCAGTGCGCCCGCTATTGCACAGCGACGGGGCCCTAAGATACATCGCAGCAGACCGTGCGGAGATCTTCGCCGAGCACCTGGAGCGTCAATTCCAGCCGAACCCGACCGACGACAACGAGCATGTCGCAGCAGTCGAGAGGCACCTTGAGGAATACTTCGCCTCGCCGATAGCCCCAGAGGAAGACCCCATTTTCTTCTCGCCTTGCGCAGTCAGACGCGCCATACTGAAGACCAAGCCAAGAAAGGCTCCTGGAGCGGACGGTATTACCAACACAGTGCTGCGCCACCTGCCATACCGTACGGTAGCGGCACTGGCGCGCCTGTACACGGGGATACTGCGCACGGGGGTCTTTCCAACCAGCTGGAAGGAAGGGCGCGTCATAATGCTGCCCAAGGCGAACAAAGATGTGCTGAAGCCTGGCAGCTATCGGCCCATCACTCTGCTGTCGACAACATCCAAGGTGTTTGAACAACTCCTGCTGCGACATCTAACACCTCACCTGACGCCTCGCCCGGAACAGTTCGGGTTCCGCTCGGAACACAGCACGACGCTCCAGCTGTCGAGGGTACTGCACTTACTTACGGCGTCATTAAATAAGAAAGAACACGCAGTTGCAGTATTCCTCGACATGGAAAAAGCATTTGATCGCGTTTGGCACGCCGGTCTGCTTTTCAAAATATCGAAGTCAGACGCGCCCCGTCGCGTCGTAATGGTAGTCTCCTCCTTCCTCTCCCACAGGACCTTCAGGGTGGTGGTCGACGGTGCGCTGTCAGGCGCGCGCCAGATAGCGGCAGGGGTACCGCAGGGTAGTTGTGTCTCGCCGCTGTGCTACTCATGTTATACCGACGACATCCCCACGACGCAGGATACCATGCTCGCGCTGTATGCTGACGACGCCGCGTACATCTCGACTTCTATCAAAGCGAGACACGCGGTCGTCAAAATGCAGCGCGCTCTCAACCTGCTTCCCGACTGGCTGTCGAAGTGGCGGTTGTCGGTTAACGTGAGTAAGACACAGGCGCTGCTCGCTGGAGGCGCCAACCTCCCACCACCCTTACAGCTGCAAGGAGTCGACATCGTGTGGTCGCCACAGGTCAAGTACCTAGGGGTCACCATCGATCGTCGGCTCACCATGGGAAGTCACGTCCGCAAGGTCGCCGCAAAGGGCAGAGCAGCCCGCGCTCTGCTCCACCCGGTCCTCTCATCCCGCCTCCCGCTGCGTGCCAAGCTGGGTGTATACAAGACGTACATTCGCCCGCTGCTCACGTACGCTGCCCCAGCTTGGCTCGCCCTCACTAGCGAGTCCAACAAGAAGCTTCTCCGCGCGCAGCAGAACCAAGCGCTGCGGAAAATTACCGCTGCCCCTCGCTACGTGAGGAACAGCGTAATCCAGCGGGATCTTAGGATCGAGAGCCTGGACGACCACTGCAGGCGCCTCGCGTCAACCATGTTTGCGCGTGCCGACGCATCTGCTTGGCCTCACGTCAAGCATTTAGCGCCCTGGCATGCGCGCCCACCTGACAGGAGGCGCCTACCCCGCGACCTATTGCCGGACGCTGACGACCCCAACCCACCGGACTGACGCCTGAGTAAGCCGCCTTCACCTACACTCGGCCTACTCACACAATAATACTCCACACACATCACATACACCCAGTGTGCGTCGTGTACTAAGTTAATATAGGCATGAGGCGCACTGAACCCCATACATACGCAACTTCACAAGCACATAAACTCACGCGTTGAATGTGCGGCGCGGGCTCGCAATTCTATCGCTAACACGAACGGTGTAACACAACACAATGCCGCTCACACACACATGACGGCCCCTTAGTCAGCTCGCGTGACCGGCTCGACCTGGAAGCGTGCGCAGACGGGGGTCCACATCTTCAGCGGGGAGCGCCGTGAGTCGTCGCCTCTGTCGCTGGTCGTCTTCCGCTGGGCCTCCTCCGGGGAACCGGAGGTCCCACCTGGCGGAGACAGACCGCCGGGGTGACGTGAAGAACGCGGTACGTGTAAGTACCGTGGCGCTCCTGCTGATTACCAATGCATCCACACACGTTGGCATGTTGCGCCACCAACGCACCTGCCCCAGGCCAGGCCTAAACGGCCACCCAATGGACGTGCCCGTATTAACGGGCACCGAATTATACCGCGGGACAAGGGCCATGCCCGTAACCCGCCTGCCGCGCCCCCTGGCGGGGACGTAGCGACTACCAACAGCAGATGTGGGTCATTCGCTATTCAACCTTTAAAGTGAACACACGTGAACAGCTACAGCAAGAAAAATACCCCAGAAGATGGATACCACTGCAGATGAAGCCGCTCAAGTCATTGCACTACTGCAATCAGGGATGCGGCAATGTGATGTTGCTCGGCAACTGAACTTGAGTCGTTTTGCCGTTCGACGAGTGTTCCAACGTTTCCAAGAGACTGGTGGCTATATCCGAAGACGTGGATCTGGAAGACAACGGTGCACATCCGAAAGAGACGATCGCTTCATTGCTTCGACGTCTTTACGTAATCGGTTCTCCAATGCTGTTGAGCTGCAACAACAACTGCGATCAGCTCGCAGAACTTCTGTAAGCGTCTCCACGATTAGAAGAAGAATGCGGGAGAAGAAAATTGCAGCTCATAGGGCTGCTACAGGGCCCAAATTGATTGCACAGCATAGGAGAGACCGGTTGCAATTTGCCCGTGACCATGTGGATTGGACAATAGACCAATGGAGGGCTGTGCTCTTCTCGGATGAGACGAGGGTGTGTCTTTTCTGCAACGACAGGCGTCGAAGAGTGTATAGGAGGCAAGGGGAACGATTCGCACAAGCCTGTATTCAAGAGACAGTGGAATACGGGGGTGGCTCGTGCATGTTCTGGGGCGGCATGTCAATCGACGGTAAAACGAACCTTGTGTGTGTTTCTCGGACTGGAAGTGCTCGCGGGCAAGGGTCGCTGACTGCTGCTCGGTACATAACAGAGATCTTAGAGGAGCAGGTTGTCCCTTATGCGGGTTTTGTTGGCAGTGGGTTCACGTTAATGAACGATAACGCCCGTTGTCACACCGCTTTAATTGTAAGAGACTACCTGCAAGAAGTTGGCATCCCTGTTATGCGCTGGCCGGCGCGAAGTCCAGACCTGAACCCTATTGAGCACCTTTGGGATGAACTGAAACGGCGAGTACGGGCACGAAATCCTGCCCCTACCACTCTCCAAGACCTTCAAGATGCCGTCGTTGCAGAATGGGACAACATTCCACAAGAGACTGTTGTCACATTAATAAGGTCCATGAGAGAACGCATGGAAGCAGTCATCAGGGCTAGGGGGGGTAACACTAGGTTTTAAGTTAGTTTTAAGGACTTTGTTGTAATTTTTGCTGATAAAATAAAATTTAACTTTTTAATCATTTGCATTAGCTTGCTTTTTTTTATTCCCTGGTAAACAAAAAACCAAATCCATTGATTTATTCTGAAATTTAAATAAATTGCCTTTCCAATTATACCTTATAGTCATATGTATACCATTGATTAATAGGGTTAAAATGACTTTGAAGGGAATTCTTAAAGAGGTGCGATTTTTGTGACGCCGAGTGTATGTTATCATCGTAAATAACTGAATAACTTCGTCATACACCTACTAAAACGCGCAAGTTTCCAAATAGTTAATTTTATCACCTAATACAATAAAATATTTCAGTTCATTCCTCTCTTTGAAGATTGTTATGCCAAAACAAGTTCCCATCACGGATCATTACTCATCCTCATGCTAATGTTGGCAGAGAACTGATGCGAATTCGGGTCACACACTAGATCTATTTAGTCGACTGTTTCAGGAATATGTCAGACATATGTTTGATTTTTATACTGTACATGTGCAGAAAAATGTGTACATAAGTACCTACTATTTTTGATTTTATTTGTCCTAAAAACTTGACTTGCTCGGTGCTTTGGACGAGATAAATACACGTTTTTAGCACGTACTTGGCTTAACTATGTTCTCTTCTCTATCTTGCTTGCACTCGTAGTTTAGCAGTTGTGCGACAGTGACAGGAATAATGCGTAACCAAAGCACGTGTTTAGTAACATTTATTTGTCTCAGCCTAAGATTTCATATTTGTTCTGTTAATTGTTTTTTAAAACATACACAATGTGCACGGCTTAGGTTTAGTTCCTGCTCATGGTCCGTTATAATTACAACTAACTTAAAAGGTGCATTTCTGACACAATGGTTGCATTTTATAAATGTCCCTACACAACACTTGGTCACGAACTTGAAATATAATACAGTTTCGTCGCGTGCCCTCTTCATGCTGTTATTATAGTCCTCCGGCGCTGCGCGGGCGCATGTCATGAGGGGGCCCCACACGTGCCTCATTATGAATTCAAATCGTCTCTAAACAAAACGTACAAACACGATGATACCAGATTATGGGTCAGGATGTGCCTTTATAAAGTTTGGACAAAATATACAACAGTATGACAAAAAAGTTATTATGAATTTGAATAGAATTCTTATTTAATTCAAAGTAAAACAAGTAATCGTAACAATACTTTGCACAACAAGTTAAAAATCCACAAACTCCGCCTCGTATTGGCAGCGGGAAGCCGGCTTTATGGGCTCGTCGTCGTATCGGTCAAAGTTAGTAGTATCGCCTAGACCCTTGTATTTTGGTACGAAAGGTGGTTGCGCTCGGCAGTTCAGAATACACTCCCATTCCAGACCCTTAAACCACTTGTGGTTCTTATAGTCCATCACTCCGTTTTTCATCACACCGTAACGGCGGGTAATGTCTACTTGAAGAATGTTTCTAATTAGATCCCTTAGATCACTGTTGAAGCTTGATGGACACCTGTATTTACCACCTACAATTTTCTCGTATGTCTTCATTGGCTCGTTCGCGTAGAAAGGTGGGTATCCTGCGCACATTTCGAATAACAACACTCCGAAAGACCACCAGTCCACGGAGAACCCGTACCCTTTACTCAATATCAGTTCAGGAGCTAAATATTCAGGCGTTCCACACAGAGTCCAAGTTCTGCCTTGTAAAATTTTACAAAAACCAAAATCAGTTATCTTCAGGTAACCAGTCTTATCGATCAGTATGTTTTCAGGCTTTAGGTCGCGGTAAACTAGGTTACAGAAATGCAGATATTCCAAGGCCAAAATTACTTGACTAGCGTAAAATTTCGCTAGTGGCTCTTCGAACTTACCCATTCGTCGGAGATGGGTGAACATTTCACCGCCTGGTACGAATGGCATAATAAAATACACATAGCTGTTATCCTTGAAACTGAATTCCATGCAGACCGTAAAAGGAAACTTGATTGCTTCGAGAATGCGTTTTTCGTACAGCGTATGCTCTACCTGTCTCAATTTCACTATCTTTTCTTTCTCCAACACTTTCATTGCGAATAGTTTAGAGCTTTTTGCATGCTTTAATAACACTACTCGGCCAAAAGCTCCTGTCCCAAGAGTTTTGATTCGTTCGTACTCGGCAAAGTCCATGTTTTGTTTTGCTCTTTTGCACCAATTATCTTCGAAGTCATTTTTTAACTTTTTTAAATATTTAGTGTACTGTTCTTGCTGCTGCTCGGTGTATCCATCATGAACCTCAACATCAGATCTGTAAGGACCGTCTTTCGAAGACCCATGACCTTTACGCGAATACATTTTATCTTAATATTGTAATGCAATAAAGATATGAAATTAGCGTCGAAGCCATCGCGATTATGTCTTTCATATATTGTAAATCGCGACGTAAACAGAGCGTTTACATTGGCAGGAAATTTGTGATTTCGTAACAGAAATTCGGAAGGGAATCGTGGATACGTTGATGTTTTTAACGAAATCGAAAGTTCGGGAGGGTGCCGGGGGAGTGCGGGACGAAGGGTGAACGAACTGGCGGAGGGGGATAGGTGGTGGAATCAGCTGTGTTTAGGGGCGCCACGCCATGCCGCCGACAGCCGGTCGCCGTCCCGACCGGCGTATTGATCAGACGGCACGTGTAACTTGCACATTGCTGCAAAATCTCCAAAATACTACGTATATTCCTGCAGAATTTGCCTTAAATAGTCGCCCACACTTTAAAGGTTTCCCAAACCACCGTCATGCTTTCGACCTTTTTAATCGCATTATAAGGTAAAATATAGGTCTGCTTGACCAATTATGCCTCGATAAGCAATCTAGATTCAGCATTTGTCTAGACCGCGCCTTATTTTGCTAGCTGAATGTGCTTGTGTATCAAAGTTATCTTGGATCTTATCCAAAAAAGATAAACTTTTAAATAAGTACCGACGAGAACACTCGAACCGACGAAATTGAGCTATTTACTTTCGTCTTTGATTGGAGGTATCTTTGATAGCAGTGTTACAAAATAGAATAATTTTTAGAGTAGGCCTGTTAAAATTTTCCATTCCGTTATTTATTCCCTTTTATAATCACCTGTTTCCTCAAGAACGGTGATTGTTCTCTTAAATCTTATTATGCATTATTAAGGTCGGAAACCGGCAGTACAGTGGCGAAAAAAATATAACTATCGTTAAAGTACCGTTATCGAGACAAAACTTTGCTCGTACGATTGTACGACGCACCATTTTAATATGTATGACGCATGCGCGAACATTTCATACTGACGAAGTGACGAAGGAACGTCCGATCCACGTTCTAAGAATGCCATGATCCTTCAGCAGATGGGTCCAAACGCGTAACTGGGTTCTATTTGTTTAAACTTTCGATCATGGGTGTCAAAATTTGCTTTTGAAGCAAGTTCTTGTGAACTAATTACATTTATATGAATCGTTTTGCTTGAGATTTTTCAGGATCGGAGCAGTAATTCTGGATATTAGAGATTCAACAAACTCTTAAGCACCCGAATCTACTATATAAATATAAAAAAATATATTAAAAAAATAAAATATAAATATCTTGGGACAACTCACACACGGTCATCTGGTCCCAAGCTAAGCAGAGCTTGTGTTATGGTAACCAGACAACTGATATACATACTTATATAATTTATAAATACATACATATTATAGATAAACACCCAGACACAGAACAAACAATCATGCTCATCACACAAAGTTTGTCCTGGGTGGGAATCGAACCCACGACCTCCGGCTTAGCAGTCAGGGTCAGTGACCACTAGACCAACAGGCCCGTCTATCAAAGCTGTTAGATTAATACCTAACAGTGGTGGGATGGTTTGAGTCTATTTTCGGCAAATCATAATTAGAAACCATTAACCAATAATTCCTAGACATAACATCTCTAAAGAACATTTTATATTAGCCTAGAAATACCAAACATTTTTTTAATTAACTGTAAAAGTATAATTGATTAATAGTTAAATTGAATTGGCAAATAAATGACGTCACAGTGTACCTTAGTGTCATACCAAATCTAAGGCATTGTAATAAGGGCATTGCGTTTTGACAGCTCATAAGAAGTATGTCAATTGATTGGTGGTGCCTATATATCCGTATTTTACTTGTAGAGCCATCGTCTCTAATGACACTCCCAGGACTACCGTCCACGATAATTTAAACACACAACTAATTAATTAACTATACCAGCCAGCTCGCGTTCTTGTTCATGCTAGGCCATCTCATTTGCATTGTTTGAGTGATTTGTTATTCAATCTACACTGGTGTCACTGTACAGTACATACCTAGCTCGTACATGTTAACGATTATCGCGATCGTATTGCTACATTGATTCATTGCAAGCAAGCTTTCGACTGATGGACTAACATGATAGTTAAGACATTCATGTTTTTTGTTAGACGTTGATGTAACAGTTCTTGGATGTCCTATCCTATCAGTAACCAACATTTTTTTGCAGCGGTTGAACCCGGGATGTCATCATCATACGCAAAAGTAATCTCTCCTCAGAATTTTTGGTATAGTAATAGCAGTAGCGACGGTACTGGCTCTACAATTCTAAAGAGGCCTGGCTTTTCAAGGCTCGTAAAGTTTTCTTGGGTTTTTAATATAATGTAACGCCGGATGACTTTATAGCATGATGTAATGTAACCTCAGCAATGATAGCTGCGTATTATACCGGCAACAATCATGATCAATTGCTGCCAAGGCCAAGGAGGCTCGCACTGATTGTTGTACGTGCTCTACTTGATGTTTAATTTGATTGTCTCGAAATTTAGCTGCCGATATGGTAAACAAACAAGGATTGAGATATCATCGCCAGAATTGACCGCGTTAACGTCGCTACATAGGAACTTGTCACATCTGTGATTACGTCTCTACTCAACACCATAGACTGCAAATTGAAGTGACAGACGCAAATTGGTCCCCATTTCTATTGTGTGACGTAACACTATTTTAGCTTTAAGTAACCATAAATCTCCCGTTCTTTGCGATTCGATTGAATAACCCTATAAAATGGACTGTGCTGACCAAACTGGTATTGTTGCAATAGAGATAGCCAAACCTTTGTGAGGCGTTTGAGATTTATATGACTTGGTCGCCGGTCAAGGTTGGCTGAGGCCCGCAGTCCGCAACGCATGTATCGGCAAGTTGGCACGTCACCAGATAATTATTAAATCTAGGCAATGAATTTTGCTGTATAGAAAGTGTCTTTCGCTGGACTTATGTTGGTCTAAATGGTACTAGGTAATGCTCACTCAGTTGAATTGTTTCTAGGCCACCATAATAACAAAGATTATTGTGGTAAAAATAGATTGGCGACGCGAAGTCGTTATTTGTCATCAAGATTGTTGGTGATGTATATTTGTGTAGGACACAGGAAGATACAGTTCAAAAAGATACAATCTAAAAGTCAGCGGAAACGAAGAAGACACTTTTTTTAAGGACACCATTTCGATGCACGTACCATTTCCATTTTTAAGTATCCGGCATTTTTAAAGGTATGCTTGCAGGAAAAAGCAGTTAGATGGCGTCGAAAACTAGGCTCGTTAGCAATGCCACGTGGTAACGACGGTTATTTTTCGAGGACACTTAACTAACGTAAAAACTAGACTGCAAACTCGTTCCTAAACATTCGGCGCCAACCAGTTACTGAGTACACTCATGTTCGTTGCTGAATATTCAACGCTTGCTAATTCGCTCACGTTTTGAATTTAAAACCGAAATTTGGAGACGTATACATAAACAGTGAAAGTAAATAAAAAAACTGTCTACTTCTTTACTCCACACAACAGAATATTTTAATATTAGCTCAGGCGTTTATGAATTGTTGATACGAGAAACTGAGCCAAGTTGCGAAATATGGAATTGAATATGATGGCAAGACAGTGACTGTCGTTAGTCATTATACTGGAATAATGATACGACCTTCACAGTACTATAGTTTATAGTTTACGTAAAGCTTTATGTCTATTGGCTTTTTATTGAGATACTACATGAAAAAGTAGTATCTCAATAAAAAGCCAATAGACATAAAGCTTTTCGGTCGAATCGATGGTACCTATCAGTTGACGAGGGACCAAGACCAATGTTTACCTGCGATAATGTATACCTGGAAAGCACTGTCATTGCCAATGAAGTACTATCTGATAACCTAGTTGGCAAATACGCTAATCTCATTACTAAATATTGTGACATCAAACATGTCTGGGAATTCAATTTCTCTGAAGTCTTTGTGCTGTGTTATTTTGTTCCAACCTCTGTCATTTACGTTGTCAATCAAAAGTTCAGGGTCGTTCGGTTGTGGCATATTACCTAATGGCCTTTAGGCGTCAGCCCTCCCTTCGTCATGTAGAAATAACTCACCTTTCGTACAAAAATACATTCTATCCTGGGGTAGCCATTTGCAGTATCCCAGGTGTGATCCATGGATACAGTTAAAACTAACATTGTTTTCCTAAGCGAGAACCTAATTAGGGCAAAGTACAGCAAACCCGTCGCGCAATAGTATAGTTTTGTAATTCCAAATAGATTACATGTCTCGTATAAATTAATTACACTTTCTTATCCTCCTAGCCATCTGCACGCAAGAATAATTTCGAGACTTGAAGCTTTTCATCATAAACATCTTGTCAGTATCTGTCAATAAAGTGTAATTTTAATCTGCGGTGGTCCATGTTTGTGTTCCAGTTAGTATTAACGATCGTTGTTTCGTCTGATCGTCTTAGCAAGATTACATCATCAGAAACTGCATACCTACATTGTGTTGCTCCTAAATTTATTTTCATTTTCTCTATAAACTGTGCCGTCGATTGTACCCTTTGATGTCGCTCGATTGGTTTGCCTACGTGATATTTTACGCTTATTAAATCTCATCAAACGCTTAACAGAATAATTATATAACATATTATTATGTCATTGCAGGCTACGTGGTTTATTTTAAGACCTATGTTTTGAATAGATGTCATATTCTCACACTTCACAAGTATTTGTAACCAGTGTTTGCATAACATCTTACTACTAGTCTACTAGTCTGAGTTTACTAGTCTTCGAATCAAAACAAAAATATTTATTTGATGAGATATGGTACATTAAATGGTTCATTCAGGCAGCAGGTTTCTGCATATTCTGCTATGAATGGCGTGCTTATCAACTATCAAGACATACAAGTATATATCACAAGTCACGATTTTTTTGTAATTTTTGATGTGTGACTTTTATTCGATTTTATATAATTATAAACATTTCAATCAATTCTGGGTACTATTGACTTATCC
Organism: Charanyca ferruginea; assembly: GCA_947361185.1. Taxonomy (NCBI): domain Eukaryota; kingdom Metazoa; phylum Arthropoda; class Insecta; order Lepidoptera; family Noctuidae; genus Charanyca; species Charanyca ferruginea. Next base: position 29,830,648 of record OX376057.1, read on the forward strand.
TCGAAATATTCCTGAACAGCGTAATATATACTATGACGGTTTTGAGATTACTTAGCATCGTGAGTCATGAGTTTTGTAACAAACACGTTGTATTTATGGCAGTCGCCGGAAACTCTAGGATGTAATCACCGAGTACCAGGACTCGAGTGGTGTCTTCGAGATTATTGAGTCTCACGTTGGCCTCAATTGCGTTGGGTTTATGTATGTGTCTGCACCGTTGATGAGTTGTAAGACGTTTCAGATTAACACTTGTTCTGATTAATTGCCAGCGAGAAACGAATATTCTCAGCTGTATCTGGTAACTTCATTTGTTGTTTTGGCCGTACGTGTCTGGACTATTTAATCCTATAAGCTCTATTCCACATATAGTGTATTCTTTCAGAAGAGTCTAAGTTCAACAATATTATGGTGAATCCCAAAACAAACTAATAAGTGTGTCAACTGCTGTCAGCTCGAATTAACTCACCTCATAACCTTTTCATAGCTTCATCAAAACGCATCATCTTTAATGTTAATTGCTGCCAAACCTCGCACATTATTACGAGTAGCAAGGAGGCCTCGAGTGCTAAAACTTTCATCAAGTCTGGAGTAGTTAGTCTTATGTTCATTGTTCAAAGGCGTGCCTCTAGTCATTAATGCTTAGGAGACCTCCTTTTGTCACCGCCCACGTTGTCTGTCAGCGAGGAAAGGAAACCTTTATTCTCAGCCTTTACACAGGAACAAGTCTTGATGAACTTCGTCTTTCTAGGCTTGTGTTTGAAGATTGGAGTGACTTTCTCATTGTTTCAGTAATAGAACTGTAAAAAAGTTTTTCTTGTGTATTTTGGACGTTAACTTTAACAATTTCAATCATGTTCTAAGTTTACAGAATATTTCGATTGAAGTTGAGTTTGTTGATTGAAGCCATTCTCAGGCTTCGTAATTTGATAACCAAGAACTATGATAAAATAATAGGAGAAACACGATTTCGTGACGAATTTGTTGCGTATCGACCCAATTTCCCTAAAGTATAACTACTCCCTGAATTGTTTCCATTAACTATATTACTTCGGCGCATCATAAGAAAAAAATGAGGTCGCTACTTTTTTATGTATTATATCACGAATTCACGTTATCATTCACGATATTAGCTAGTTTTTGAATACGTACTTACCCTACTGATAGCATTAACTTATTTACGTGCCAAATAAGTACTGTCATTTAGTAACTGGTTCATCTATGATAAAACAGTATATTATCTTTATCGTTTCGGACATTTACGTCAAACATTTAGCTTCGTTTTTTTACCTATGCCACAACACTCTCCTCTATTGAAAGAAAAGTGATAACCACCTCATATTTATGAATGAAATACTTTGCTCCATAAGCAATCTTATCTACGGCTTCCTTTGAACGTAGCTCATCATCCAATTATGATATTTTTCGTCGTATTTAACCGAATAATGACACAATGTTGCTGCAGGAAAACGTTGAAATTATAGAGAAGAAAAAGTTAAATGTAATGCACTGGACTGTTCCCACAAAACTTGGTAAGGAGAAACAAGTTTTGGTGCAGTCTCGCCCATGGATTGTTGACACACATTTTTTGAGTCAGTGTATGATTCAACTTCAGGAACATAATGTATTTATTTAAAGATAACTTGTATGAAAGATGTAATGTACAATAAGTTGTGTCTCTATTACGTGACTGAATGGTTCAGTGCTTTCGTCTGTCAAACGTCGGCGTAGTTGTTTTCATGTCACTGCAATTTGTTATTTGTTCTTTTACTTATTAGCCAAATATCAGAAATCTATCTCGTAGACAGCAATTTCTGGACACATCGTTTGCCTTAACTAAAACGCGAGTAGCAGCTGTCTGGCAATGGTATCTGCATACCTTTATCAAATATATGTTTCAATGATCTGTTTTTTTTCTCTTGGGTTAAATATTCTTTTTGCCCATAACTTGGCCGTTTCTCATTCGTATTTGGGGCGAGTCTCCTCAAAAGCCTGTGGTATTACGAGCATTAATCATTCGCAGTAGCAAAACGCCGGCTGTTACAAACGCCCTCCTTGTTGTCCCTTTTAGCAAAAACTTGGGATTAAAGCCAGCAAAAAATGTTACACGGGAAATGTCACCACACAACATTTAGCAGACCTATTTAGAACAAAAGACAAGTACACACGTAAGATAAGTTTTCGTAGAGAAGGAACCACTTGAGTTGCATAACAGATGTTTTTTATTTACTCAGCTGTCACTATATCTGTCAGCCACAATGGTTAGTTAGACTGTTAATAAATCATATGAATTGAGTTCAACTATCCTAAGATATAAGTGTTCCCAATAACGACTAGAGATTAGATTACATTAGTTGCGCCTTTCAAGTGGAGTTGGATTGTTGTGTCAATATCATTTGTTACAATCGATTGGGTCTGTTAACGCTTCCTAATCGATCCTAAAAATCAACTCACTAGGAAATTATACCAGCTTGGCTACGTTATTGTGGGCTTCAATTACATTTTATAATAGACCTGAATTGTAAAACGAATTAAGATCAGTTTTTTGGCCCAAACCGGTCCAAAATTGGCAACAATAAAATCATAAGAGGTTAAGGTCTAACGCGTTAATAAAAACTGTTGCTAACTTAATCCATTTCATCATTTTTTTGCCTTTTTTGTACATTGCTACTTTAGTAAAATATCTCAATTACTTCCATATTACAAATACGCTTACATCCGTTGTAGCATTCCTCAGATGACATTGGATCTCTATGGGCTGGTGATTCAACTTGATTAATTTTACTACTCGCAATAATTTATTCGTTTCCTTTTCTAATGCGTTCCTACGTTTCCTTGTTTTTGTTATCTTATCGCGATGTCTAGTGTAATCAGTGAATGAATTTCACTGCTTTTAAGGGTTAAAACAAACACTGCTTGGTTTTAATGCAAGTTTTCTTCGAGTTAATCCTGCTGTACAAGATATATGGCTGCATTCTCTAATTATAATACCAGCCAATTGTTGTCTCAATGCAAGCCAAAGACCTCATTTATTTATTGATGCTCATGGGGATTCCAGAGTTATTTTAATTTTATAAGTCCCAGTTGAGACTTGGGGGAGGCTTTTGCCCAGCAGTGGGACAGTATAGGCTACTAAAAAAAACCAGTTTCGTTACACGATGTTTTCCTTCAGTGTTTGACCGATAGTAATATCCAAGTTAAACTTAGAAGGTACATAAATATAAATCCAAAAAGGCACAGTTGGTAGAACCTCTCAAACTTCAATCTCTATCTTGAAATTATTCGTCGTCTTCGTAACGGCTTGCATTAAAGATATTCCTAGCAGATTACAAGGTAGTTATACAGGAGTATCAAGCTCTATGATTACATAATAATCCGTTCGTATCCTTGCCAGTCTTGCCTGCGGTTACCATCAACCGCACTCTGACGCAGTTTTGTGTCAACGAACCTAACTAGTTTACAAGTTTACATAGCTTGGAAATTGTTTGTACTATCTTCTTTGGTATGTTGATAATGAATGTGATGTTGTAGACAAATCTGATACAGCTGAAGAATTTTTTGTTTGTACCCGCTAATATACGGAACTCCTGGCCTGATTTTGAAAATTCTTTCGCTAATAGGAAGCTACGTTATCTATATTGAGTGCGCTATGGCTGTATTAAATAAAAAGTTTTTTCAAAAAAAAGAAAACCGCCTTCAAAAACTAAAAGGTGATAAATAACTAAAGCACAGAACACACATTACTTTACTTTCGGAAGTCGGTGGCGGTGGCTTAGTTTTTGTTGTTTTGTATTGCCACCGACTTCCGAAAGTAAAGTAATGTGTGTTCTGTGCTTTAGTTATTTATCACTTTTTAGTTTTTGAAGGCGGTTTTCTTTTTTTTGTATAAACTTTTTATTTTTCGCTTTTTAGTGTTGCCTTAACATCCAAATCCATTCAGAAACGGCAACACACTTAAAAGAGATTGTAAGTCCTCCAGTGATTGAAGAAACTAAAACGTCGTCTAAGTAATTTTTTGGGAATTTGTTGTTTTTCTCAAAAAAAGGGCTGTACCAATTTTGATAAAATTTATATGGGACCTTTTCGGAATAAACCCCTTTCGAACAAAAAAAGAATTTTGCAAATCCGTCTATATATGACAGAGTTATGCCCGAACATACATAAAAAAAAAGAATATAAACATTCGAATTGATAACCTCCTCCTTTTTGAAGTCGGTTAAAAAAAGTAGGAATCATTAAGTCCCGGGCAAATGCTAGTTCATGTACACGTTGGAACACGATTGTGATGTTACAGGATTCAAGAGGCGTTTAAGTACGATAGCATCTTGAGTTCATGTTTGATTTTGATTTGATTGATAGAGACGTAAAGCAATTACCATTTTCATTATTGAAATTTACAGCACCATTTACTTTTAGGTAGGATAGCGCGATATACATATTACATATAAGCGGGTAGGCACTTACGCTTCGGGATTCTAAATTTAAACTTTGATAACGTCTTATTGGCAATTTCGAACCGAATATAGATCTGCTTATATAGCTACCCTTACTGTTTATGAAGTAAGAAGTCGTTTACGTATGTACCCGCGATCATATCCTTAGTTATTGTAACACATATGTTTATTTTGTTTTACTGACTTGTATTTGGCTATAACATCAATTATAACGTTTTATTTAGGTAGGTAGTTATTGAAATGATTAACAGGTTTACTGCTTTTAATGACGCCATACGGCAATACCTATCAAAAATGTTTTTACTTAATGACTCAGCCTTGAGAGTTGTCAGGAAAAATTGGACAGAATGACAATAAATTTGTGTAAAGGATTGTTCCCATCAGCATGTTTTGGATATCCGATTACAATTTTTTGCCATAATCTTCTAAAAAATTCAGGCGTCCATTTGAACTTTACCCAAGACTAAATTGAATATCCATATACGAGTTCTTTCGACATTGATCAAATCCTTTGTTGTAACTTCGCCTCAAATCTTCTTGCGTCGTTAGAAGAATTACGATTTCAATCTATTTTGGCGGCTTACCCACATATCCCCAAGCAATAACCTTTTATTTATTAATACTTGAGTTACCGTACTAAATCATTATAACGACGAACTTTCATGGTTGCCATACTTACGCCGTAAAACTACGTCTCACTTGGAACAAAATATTGTATCCCCTTATTGCTCCCTCATAACGAAAATATTTAGTTTCATTATTCTTTGAAGTTTTAATCGCTCTGCTATGGTTTCATAAGACGATTATTTGTACAAGGGATGAGTGAATTGTCCCTTTTGTTTAGCCGTTAAAACCCCAATTTCCAATCTGATCCTAGAATGGGATTAGTCGTTTACTTTCGAATTTGATGTTAGTTCAAAGCTAACCGACTTTAGTTTCGGAAGTCGGTGGTAATACAGAACAAACCCACCGACTTCGGAAACTAAAGTAATGTGTGTTCTGTGCTAAAGTTATTTATCACTTTTTAGCTTTTTTTTGAAGGCGGTTCTCTTTTTTCAAAAAAGTTTTTATTTTCCACTTTTTAGTGCCTCCTTATCACCCAAATCCATTAAGGAACGGCAACACCGTTAAAACAGAGATTGAAAGTCATCTAAAGAAAGAACCGAAAACGTCTTCTCGGTTTTTGTTGTTTTTTTTTTCAGAAAGCGCTGAATAAACTTCTGTTTGTTGTATGTAAAGTGAAAAAAAGTGGAAAATAAAATTTTTTACGCCTATGCGAAACGGCCAAGCCACAGGGTCAGATAAACGATCTATTGTTTTCTTTTGTCTTGCTTCTGTACTCTTTTACGTATAAACATTATTAGATACCAACTTATTTGTGAAATGGCTGTTTTTGGGGCTAATACTTTGAAAGACATAAGGTCGTCTTTAGTTTGAAATTTTATGTTTGTTGACGGACAGCGCCATCACACATTTCACAGACAGCTTAGTTGGACTGTACTTAACCTATATTCTCTTTGTTTCAGATTTGTCAAAAAATCGGTTCAGTGAATTACCAGATGAACTTACGTCGTATGTTTTTTTAGAAAAGTTACTGTTATCACAAAATATCATCAGGACAGTTCCAAATGCAGTGGGGGGTCTCCAGTCACTCACATATTTAGATTTAAGGTAAGTCAAACGGAAAGCTTTTAATCTGTATACTTTAATAAAACATTAATTTGGAATGTAACTTAACAATTAGTCTTATTCTTGGTCATAAAACAATGTAAATAACTGCTAAATCTAAAATACTCTTATCCTTGAGACAAATTATGCTATTTAAATCAACTTATGCTCTCGCACGGTATTATAATTCGCATTTTGTAGCACCTGCATCAATTCCATTTTAACATTCAAGCGTAATTCTTCTGGAATCGACTTGAAATGTGGGAGAAGTGACAGAAGGAACATTCTGTCAGGGTCATCCGATTCCGCTTTCGGCTGTGCATCCACATTCGCAAAGACAAACTCATCGACTTGGGATTTATTTTTTGCTACTTTTGCTGATCGTCCTGTTACTGGTGTATCAATAGAATTATAGTCCCTGGAATCCTCAAGAGCTACATCAAATGTAGTATCATTATCTTCTCCTGAAGTTTCTTCGTCTTTTACCAATTTCAATTTCTTCTTATGTTTCCATACTTTCTTTTTCTTTATTGGCTTATCTTCATCCGATTCGCTGGTGGCATCACCCTCTTCTTTTTGGGGTGTTTCCTGGTCTTTTAACAAGAATTGCAACTGTCGGGTGTATATGTATGGTCTCTTTGTTCTTTTTGGATTAATTGTGTACTTCTGAAAGCAGTCACGAATGCTCTTCCATTTCTTTTGCAATTGAATTTCTGTAACAATAAAATGAAATAAATCTTAAACGTTGAACCATTTGGTAATCGTTTGGGTAAGAGCGCAACTTGAAAGTGATCTGAATCCAATGGCAATAATCCAGTAGAAAAACATGGCGCTGCAAATTTTTTTTCTTCTTTCCATGACAAATTAAAATGGTTTATTTGAAATAAGTAAATTGTTTTGAGTTTGATCAAATAAATGTGTTGTATAGGTAGGATGTTGTAGGGTAGTCCTGCTTAGTTACTTAATAGTTTACCGATTTTAGGTTACCTATTAAATGTTTAATATTCCTACTGTTACCTACTTATTACACTCCTAACTTCGTCATCCCCGTTAGATACATTTTGAAAATATATTAATTGCCGCAGCAATCTTTATGCAAATTTAAGATAAAATGTTCTTAAATATCCATTAAATTGTACCACTTCAGAGAGCTATCAAAAACACATTTCAAACAAAAAACGGTAAAAAAAAGGGAGGACGCCGCTGTCGCGCGTCGCCGCGCCACTTAACGCCATCTATTGAAGCTTTGCAACAACACAACAAAAACAAACTTGTATACGTATTTACGACGAGTCGCTCGTGTTCGGTGTTGTATGCTCAAACTCCGCCGTAGATAACAGACACTAAATACGTTATAGATAAATTAAACAAAGTTCAACGTAACTTACCGAGTTCCCGCATTTCACTTTTAGAAACCTTTATGTTCGAATTCATCAGTTCGGTGACCACTTCGCTCCATAGTTTGTATCTCATGTTTTTCGCGCGGTACTCCGTATCTTGGTAGTCCCATATGCCAGGACGCTTTCTGACTTCTTCAATGAGTCGTTCGGGGTCGTATTCAAACTGCATGGTGATGCAATTTGAAACCGGCCTACGTGTATGGATCGTGCACACGGGCGGGCGTGCAGCGAGTGACTGGCGTGCGGCGGGGGAACGCGGCGGTTACGTTTCCAAGATGGCCGGTACAAGCTAGGGTGAACAGCTTTATTAAAACATGATAAAGGACTATATTTAGCACATTGTGGTAAATTATAAGGAAATTACCAAAATAACTCACAATTGTTAAAATACTGTTGAGTTGGGATAACTGTTGTTATGTAAGTCAGGTTCGAATTTAATGTAATTTTATTATTTATGAGTCTGCGTTATCAGGAAAAGTTAGAGCTCAAATTAAGAAATGTAAAACTGAATAAGTACCTAATACTTATGCTGTTAAACTTATACCTAATGGGATGATGGGAAAATAATACATAATAGTGAGTACTTTACTCACTATTGTGAGTATATATATATTGTGAGTATATAGTGAGTAAAGTACTCACTATTACCTATGTATAATAAATAAAATAAAAAAAAAACTTGTGCGGCCGGGGGAACCCCGGTAAGGAACGAAGTTCCTATTGTACGTGTCTACAAAAAAAAAAAATAGATATAAAAATAATAATATATCACGAGTAGGCGAGTACGCCGCAGCGGCTCGATACACGCAGACATACACACGCATTTCGTTTCGTGACGATTTCTACTAATTCGCTCTACCCGTATGCAGAGTTAGGGAACTTCGTTCCAAAGAAAAATTAATGAATGATGATGATAGTTAAATGGAATGATATTATGCCACATCATTCCACGTAAAGAGGATAAATAGTAAAAGTAATACGTATGTCCTAAAAATATAGAGCTTGGTTACCGTAGCGGCAACGCCCGTGGTGTATCGAGCGGCGCGCGGCCGACTCTCCGGTCGAGGGGGAAACGCGCGGGTACGCGGTTTGCGGTGATGACCCGCCGAGCGAACGCAAACCGCAGCTAAACTTTTTGTACGTATTTGACAATGCAAACGTGGTTCCTTTGGCTCTGACGTTTGCGTTATACGAAATAAAAAAAAGAGGACACTTTTTGGCCAGTCATAAAAGATTGAGCCTTTTTAGCTGCATAGTTTTTTTTAGGAATTAATATAAATACTCTTTAACGATTAACGCCGTCTGTGTCATGAACTGCTAAGTCATAATTATGCACGAAGTCGAAAAAGTTCGAGACTTTCCATTTTAAAGAAACTGTTTGTCGCTACATCATAATGCTGCACCGAACTAATAGAAATACAAAAAAAAAATGAAACTACAAGTTCAAGTTCAATCGTAAACAAATCGTTGCCCCTACACCGATATAACCAATTGACTCGTCTCTCGTCTCACCGCATACAAACAAACATACAGACAAACGGCTAGACAGACAGTTTGCTATGACAGCTGGCAGAGTTTACTAACAAGATAATAGCAGGAACATGTTACATGACGTCGATTGTAGAACAAGTCAAGGTCATGTCTCCAGTACTCCCGAGTTGGGGTCAAGATAAAAATAGAATAATTCCTACGATGTGTATACTAAGAGGGTGCTGCAGCAAATGATATGCAGATTTTTATTGCATTGTTGAGAGTGAAATGTGTAATGCGATGCATCTCGTAGAAAAATATTCCAGGGGAATTCTATTAACTTTTTGGAATATTTGCATTCAAATCTTAGACTCAATCTGTCTCTGGAAGAGCTTGTGAGTAAAAGCCGTACGATTCGACCGGTCATGATGGTTAAGCTACGCTTACCGCGGTTTGTCCGTGGATGGGTGACCACCCATTTCTTTCCGAGACCCGTCCGTGCCTCGGAAAGCATATATAAAGCCGTTGTTCCCGGCTGTCATTCGTAGATCTTTGACAGTGGTTAAGGGTAGTTAGAAGCCAGAAACTTTGATAACCAGTCTTGTCTTACCAAGGGGTATCGTGTAACCCAGTAACTGGGTTGGAGAGGTCAGATAGGCAGCCGCTCCATGTAAAACACTGGTATTCAGCTGCATCTGATATACTGGAAGCCGACCCAACAACATAGTTAAGAAAAGGCTAGGCAGATGATGACTCAATCTGTCTCATTGAGACTAGATTCTGTTTTTTTTTAATCTGTAAAAGTGGTCTTCAGATTGTTGTCAGTTACAATTTATTGTTATTAGTATAAGGAGCTTTGGTGTTAATCAGTAGGTCTAGCACGCTTGCTTCGAGTCCATTTTTGAATTTAAAATACGTATGTTACTAAAGCACTTTGGTTCAATTTTATACGGCAAGTAATAGTAATATGACCAGGAATGAAGTCTTCAACAAAATAATTCAAAAATGGATCGAATAACATTACATAAGTTACATTTATGTTACTCCGCGCACTAGAAGTTTGTAGCAAAGAATCATTTTATAAGTCTGGCCAAATGTATGTGTTGTCGAAATGTATGTTTGTTTCTCGGTGCTTAATTATTGTGATAAGTCATTCAGGTTCCCATAATAACGAATTTCCATTTGCGGAAATGTTGTATTTACTACCATATTCAACAAAAGCAAGAAGCTACCACCACACGTAAATATCAACAACGTTAAACAATTTAGAAAATGGCTGTAATTAATAGCTTTGGTTTAGAAATAAACTCTGTTTTATAAGCAGACGGTCGGTTCTCCTGCCTTTTATAGTTTTTTTATTTATATCCATGACTATGTGACAATACATGAGCAAGTGAATGGCCTCTCTTTGACTCGAGATTATGCTTTGAACTTTTAGTATATATATACTAGTGTTGCGGTGTTGCCTTTTGTAGTCGTATATAGGTATGCAATGTGCTGTCTTCTTTGGTAGTGTTTGAATGTATCGCAAATTCTGCTGTCTAATGCTTCTGCTTTTTAGGACTTATTATAGTTTACATGTTTGTTTGTGTGTGTAAGATAGGGAGGATTGGAAAGGGAGGGTTTTACTCTGCACCGAGACCACAAACATAAAATCAATTTGTTGTCAGGCATATTGTGTGCTAATTCGGTTGGCAATATTCTTTATATTATCCTTAGCCTTAGAATGAAATGCCTTGGCAACATTAGTTGCCATTCTTTTTATTTAGTCGGTAATAACTAGCTGATGCCCGCGACTTCGCTATGTCTGTAGAAAAAAATATCTATGTCTGTGTAAAAGTATCAAGTCTATGTAGTAACATAGACTTGATACTTTTAAACATTTACTAGCAGATAGCTGATGTTATAAGGAGTACCTTATAACATCAGCTATCTGCTAGTAAATGTTTCGTCAATATCGGACCAGCTGTTTCGGAGATTAGCTTTAACAAACAGACAGACAGACAAAAAATGTTTTTTTTTAATTAGTACCGTGTGCGTTTAAAATAAAAATTAAAATAACAAACAAATTCCATTTCAGACAAATTCCATTTCAGACAAATTCCATTTCGTTAGTACAACACACAACTTAGAAACTAGCAAAAAACACAATCAGACACTGCCTAGTAATTGTAGCAATTTAGTAAAAACGCTGTTATTTTGACATTACAAACAGACACTTTAATAATGATTATTTTTGTAGATTTTATTCAGGTTTTTAATAGTGGACTACGTTTAATATTTTTACAACAATAATAAGGCATTTAACTGTCACCCAAAATTGTTAATTTCTATTCAAAATCTTGATTTGTATGGTAATAATATTTTAATTAGCATACTGAACACTTTCCCCTCAACATACTGCCCTTATCTGTACTGTCGGTAGTCACGCGATAACGTATCAAAACCGTTGCATTCATCAAATAGTGTGTGCGTGTTAAATAAATAAATAATAAATAATCAATGTTGCGCTCACTATTAAGTCAGGCTTCTTGGATAATTCATTTATTTATATTTGTTTTTTAATTTTTTTTGGTGCAACTACAAACGAAGTTATCTTCACTACTATCCACTACTTACCGAAATCTATCAAACTAAACAAAAAAAAATTTTTTTTAAAGTCGTGCGCCAAGTTCACACAGGTCCCAGCACGCCACTGACACGACTACATGACAAGACTTCTATTCGTAATTCCATAGAGTATGTAACTTAGTTCGGCGCCGAGGGCACGTTTTTAGGGTTCCGTACCCAAAACGTAAAAACGGGACCCTATAGTAATAGGGATAGCATAGTCTTACTAAAGACTTCACTGTCTGTCTGGCTGTCTGTCACCGGGCTGTATCTCATGAACCGTGATAGCTAGACAGTTGAATTTTTCACAGATGATGCATTTCTGTTGCCGCTATATGTACATGTATAGCAAACCATACAACAAACGTGATTGTTTGTGCTGTTTTTTTTTGCTCGACTTTTAATCTGATGTATATATATACAATGGTACGGAACCCTTCGTGCGCGAGTCCGACTCGCACCTGGCCAGTTTTTTTTTACTTTTTTGACGTGGCGGTCAAAAGGCTAAAGGAATTGATACTAGATGGGTACAATACGTACCACATGGGTAACGTGATAAAAAAAATGGCAGTCTGCAATGGACTGCCGATAGAAGTCAAAAACTTAAAACTTTGTAATAACTATGTTTTTTTTTCATTAAAGTCCTCCTTCAGAAACAGTTTAATGAGCAAGTTTACTTCATTATCATGTCAACCTTTAGACGCCCACTGCTGGGCATAGGTCTCCTCCAAGGGAGGTTCAGCCGTAATCGCCATGCTTGGCCGATGCATGTTGGCGATCGCAGTAGATGTTATGGTACTCAGAAGGACGCTGCTGCCCATCCTCTAGTTAATATAGGGATATTGACTGTCGCCTTCTACGACACCCACGGGTAGACACTAGACGGGTGGTGCTATTCGCGACCGGCACCACACGACGGCAAATTTACTTACCCGCGTATAATTTTCAAAATCGGACCATTAGTTCCGGAGATTAGCGCATTCAAACAATGGAACAAACAAGCAAGCAAACAAGCTCTTCAGCTTTATTATATTAGTATACACATACCTTTAATGTCTTTCACTTGCAAGTATGAATTGCTGCTTGACACCAATAAGTAGATCTAACCTTTCCTATTGTTCCATCATAATAAAAGATCAATATCGCAGTAATGACGTGTTTGCGATACACAACATTAACTTCATTTCCTATATCACAAAAGTGAACCCTAGTATCTTGCGATAAGAGTCACCTTAGCAATGTTCTGTGGGCGGGGTGAACGACCGTAGATGTCACGGCCAAGAGGTAAAGTGACATATGGATAAGGCGACCAATGATAAGTGAGACAAAAGAGCCGTTATCATGATATTAAATCAATCGGTTGTGTTGAGGAATTTCATGTTTGAGATAGCTTTCGAAATTATTTTATTCGTTGAAAACTGACGTCGGGTCGTTTGAAACATAAGCCCAATTTTCAAGATAATGGAACGGCGCGGCTGAAAATTGATATTTTGTCTCGTCTTATTACTGTAAAAGTCAAACTTAATACCTAACAATGTCGAGAAGTTAAAAAGGATCTTTATTTATTTCATGTTCTTTATTGTTTTAATTTTCACAAAGTAATTGAGCACGCCCACTCAGTTTCACTTACATAGAATTGCCCCTATTTACCTACTCAAGTTCTCCTAAAGTAATATTTAGTTACATAGAGACTTTGACCTTTATTTAACCTTTTAGGTCCCTCCTACAGACTCCTAATGGCACCCCAAATTCGTTAAAATAACATTACAATATTACATATCTACCTACAATTTTATATTTACTTTTCATCGTATGTCCAGCTAGACGTGTTTCGATCAGACATCGTTTATTTTTGCCACAAGCCAGGTGGAGGTCCCAGCTGTCCTCTGAAATCATCCTTTGCAGGCATAAAGGCTAAAAAAAATCTTCCTTAAAAAAAAAATTGTGCAGTCGCTGGACCCCCGGCCTAGGGAATGCAATCTCGTTCTCGCGAGATTTCGTGCTTGCGAGATCTCGGCCTTTTTTAACGAGATTGATCTCGAACGAAAAAAGGGCGAGACCGCGATTTTAACGAGATTCGTTCTTGCGTTACGTTCGAACAAATCTTTTATTTGATTGGTATATTTAGTTAATTAATCTGTAATATCTAATGGATCTACTGAGTAGATGTAGTTTGATCTCAGTCAAATAGTCAACTCAACTTAGATAATAAGTTTCATTTTTTTTTGACTTCTCGTTTTGTTTTATTACTGTTTTATTGCTAAAAGATTTTTGTCTGATATTAGAAGATACGACTGGTTGTTTCTTTAATTTGTTATTAGATAGATACGTACGTTAAAGTTTACTACTTAGAAGTTTATTAAAAAATTATAGACAGATAGTCAAACAATGTTTGATAACGAAAGTCTATTGAAAAAATTCGTGAAAATAAATGTTTATCTTATAATACTTATAATTTGTATTATTTTTTTCCTAATTTATTCAAATATTGTGATTATTTGCAAAAAAACACACAATACTGCGAATCTCGCGAGATCTCGAAATTGGTGAGATCTCGCAGTATTGTTATTCATAAACTCGCGGGATCTCGCTTGAACCCCAATCTCGTGAGATTTGCATTCCCTACCCCGGCCCCTACGAAGTGCGCACTCGCCTGCTCGTGTGCTCATTTGTTTGTAGTAGGCTCAATAGACGCACAAAATACACACACGCATTTCGTTACGTGACGATATCTAGTAATTCGCACTACCCGTACTTAAGCAGCGTTAAGGAACTTCATTCCAAAAACAATTCGACCGGAGTCGGTGCCATTTCTCTTAATTAGCTCTAATTTCCCTAACAAATCTGGCCAATTTACTTACTAATTTAATGAACGGTCTCGTTTGTTGCTTATAAAACAATAATAGCTCTTAATTATGACGAATGTTTAGTTCAAGCAGCAGCGTTGAGAAATTGCGTAGGCAGAGTTAATGGACCGAATTTTCCAAGAAATTTACTTTCTGGGTTCTGTCGATCCACAATAACAACGTATCTGCTTTCTTTTCGCGGTATGAACTGATACAATGAGATATTAACTGTGATTCGTAACGTCATTCCAGTATACGACCTATTGGCCCCGTTTATAAACAGTTTGTTCCGGGAACAATATGGACACCTAATAAAAATGTATCAACACAACTGTTTTTCTCTTCGATGAAATAAACAGCTGTTAAAACAAGAGCTGGCGTGTCCATTGTTGAATAAACAACTGTTCTCATTGTTTATTTGTTATGAATATTTTTTTTTAGGACAATCGATGTCAGCATGTTACTCTAGAAAAAAAAATGGGGATTTTTTGATATTTTTAGATCAGATGTGATCAGATGGAGTATCCATACTATTGTTGTCATGTATCATTATGTAATATCCCAGTTATTGTTTAAGTGCTGATGAATTTGATGGAAACAAAGCAATCTACATTGATGAAACTGCCAAAACACTGTCATAAAACCACCAGCAAAGCGTAACTCACGCATTGTGATCGCGGTTCGTCGCACGCGCACGCACCATGACGCCCGATCAACTCGCGCATGCGCATGACACACGTTCGGCTTTCGAAAATGGAACGCCCGCGCCAAATGTGCAGTACAATAGCGAAAGACTGGAAAGAGCTACTATTGTGTAACTCAATTGGGCAGATGCGATATAACCTGTTAGTTTAAATGCAATATTCTGTTTCTGCTTTTTTGTTTTTATTAATACGTTGCACACCAGACTAGGAATCTCGTGGGTGCGTTTACCCATACCACACTAGGAATTTCGTGGGTTCGTTTACAAAATCAAATGCAAGTACAATTAGAGCTGGAATAACAACATATTTATAGGCCATACGCGCCAATCGTGCCGTCAATTCTGATTTGGTTAGAAAACACCTGTCTTAATCTGATTATTATATGCTGAAGTGCTTTTCCGCAATTAGAGTAACAACTTCGTGAAATGGTTCCGATTTTCATTTACGTCGGAACTGTTTGTTTCGAATTAAACCAGTCATGTTTGCCAGTTTATACTAATGGTTGCCGATCGATTGTTTTCATGGATTATTCTAACTAATAATTGGTTGATACCGGAACACGGTACTCATAAGTACATATTCCTATTTTAGTTCTAAAACCCTCAGTGGTGTGCCAAGAGACACGAGTAACGAAAATTCCTCAGGGATACGTAGAAACTCAACTTACAGGCACTTTTGAATTGTCTAAGAGTTAGTTAGGCAGACAATTGAAGCTAGTGGCTCGAACTAGCCAGTGGCTAACTGGCTAGTGGCCAAAACGAAGGCAGGTCTATGGAGAAGAACGAGCAAGAAACTCTTACATTAAATGAAACTCATATACCTACGAGGCCTATAACAATTTCTCTCTCAGTTTTCTAATATCTACAAGTTATTTCTGTCACCCCACTGTGAACAAATCGATATAATATCGACCTTGAATCGCAGGAGCGGAACGTGCGAATTATTTGCACTAAATTGTTAGGGGAAGCCATGTGGGGCCGCCAATGTCGCTTTCATATTGAGTGTGGGAGGCGAAGGTAAACGCGGAAGTTTTATTGGATGAATTGAAAATTACAATTGTAACTGTATGTGATAATGATGGAACTGAGCTAGATTACAACATGATTGAGACGCTATGGAAGTGAATATACTTTAAAATTTTCCCGTAATCATGTCAAATCAAAGAAGCATTAATGTAATTGAGTCTTGAAGGCATAACTATTGATCACCAATTGGTGATTTTAGAATTATAGTATTTATAACTCCAGGTTTCGTTCGCCGATGTCTGTGATGTCCAAGATTAACTTAGAAAGTACGGTACATATGAATTGTAAAAGTAAAATAACATCTAATATTTACACTAGTACTACTCAGAAGCGGCCAGTAGTGACTTAGTGAGTCGCTCAGAAACGAGAACTCTTCAGGATTTGTGCCCCAGGCAAGAATGTGTAAATGTATATTCTGTGCCCGTACATGTTTATATTGCCAAAAGCAAAATATGTCACAAAAAGATAAACAGAATATACAAAAACATTCATATGCTGACCCAGATTCACACATAATATTTTGGCTCCTATACAAACTAAGATCTCGCCTTCAATGTCTGAATAATTAAGTCGCCCCCTCCCAAGAGCGAGTGTAGGGACCGACCCTCGCTGTAAACGGCTTCAGCAAATGTTATCATAGCGTCTGCTAATTTGACGAAGGTGTGTTGTTGAACACGTGAGGATACAACACAATTAACGGTTTGTATTGCTTTTGAATTTACACAATACATTTAGATTGTTTGACAAATTCATTACGGCATGTTTCCCGACCAAGAATGCTCCTTGTTCCTTTAGATAAGATTGTAGTAGAAACGTGGGAGGATATCAGAAACGTCGTAATTTAGATTGAGGAAATTTTCGTTTATAACAGCCCGGCTGTCATTTGTAGATCTTTGGCAGTCGTTATGGATAGTCAGAAGTCAGAAAGTCTGACAACTAATCTTACCAAGTGGTATCGTGTTACCCAGTAACTGAGTTGTGGAGGTCTGATAGGCAGTCGTTCCATGTAAAACACTGGTATTCAGCTGCATCTGGTTAGACTGGAAGCCGACCCCAATATAGTTGGAAAAAGGCTAGGCAGATGATGATGGTGATGACAGCCCTGCTTCGCACGGGTATTATCGTCATATTTCAACCAATTTACACAAAACCTTAATTTTCTTAAGAGCGCCCATCCCGTCATATTTGATACATGATTTGTTTTGTCCGTTATATCATGTTCAAGATGATACTAATAACTCAAGTCATGGATGAATTCAATGTCGAATGATTTTCAGCTCCTTTCACAGTGTTTCGTCATTCTTAACGTACACGTGCTAATCATGAGCGTATTATTAAACTAACAGTTTTTTTTTCTTCATTAATTAATTAGTTACGGTTCGTTAATGTTACGGGCACTGATTCTGTTTTTGTTCTTCATAATATAGTGATTATTTTTAGCATGATACAAAATATGTGCGCGTGTTCTGAGTTGAAATTGAGAAAATGTATAATTTGCTGATGACTATGATGTTTTTTAGAGAAATGTGGTCAATTATTTATTATCACTTCATCCTTTGTATTGGCAGACATCTGTTATTACCAGTCTGGTAGTCCCCCCCGATATGGCCCACTTCAGAACATGAAATCAAAAATGTCATAGGACTCTTAGGAACAGACCTAAATTGGCCACCTCGCCAGGTATAAATCGACCAAGTCGAGTCACACTCGAACACGAAGGGTATCACCACAAAGTACGTAAGGCTGCGTCGGTCGTACCACAGTACAACGGGTTTCCAATTGATTGCGAAACTTTATTTTAATTTCCAAATTTTGTCCGTAAAAATTAACCTCCATGTTCAAATTTCATTATTTACGTTATGCGTCTGTATTTGTGTCACATCCAGGCCATCTTAACCGGTCCAGTAGATTCGGAGTAAATTGCTGTGACAGACAGACAAGCGTGATCCTATAAGGGTTCCGTTTTTCATTGGGACGTACAGAATCCTAAAAACCACACCAGCCTTTCAAATTGACCTAAAACAGTAGGTGACAACTTGGAAAGTCTAAAAAGCCAAATTATAGCGGTTAGCCTATGTTACTTGCACTAAGTTACAAAGTCATTGAGAAAGTTAGTTTGCATTGCAATCGTATGACTGTCCTCATATTCTTGTTTCTGTTGAAACTGTCGCGTTGCTATTTATGGTGGTCCGATAACGGTCCTATCTCGCTGACTGGGCGATATTGAGAAATGTGGCACTTGGATGTTTTGCTTCGCCGTCACTAGGGTGCATTGTTGACACACGGGGAGCTAGTCTTATTTAGATACTCCATTATGTCAACCTTAAGGCGCCCCCTGTTTGGCATAGGTCTCCCTCAAGGGGTTCAGCCGTAATCGCCATGCTTGACCGACGCATGTTGGCGATCGCAGTAGGTATTATGGTACTCAGCAGTCAGAAGGACGCTGCTACCCATCCTCTAGTCTAATCAATATCCCTCTGTCGCTTTCTACGACACTGCACTACGGTTTAGAAATGGAGTGGTCCTATTCGCGGTCGGCACCACACGGCAATTTTGGTACTCATTAGGCTTAAAATATCGTTTAATCAGATCGACGGTGAAAAATTTACAAGTGTTTTGTCTGCAGCAAAGCACTCTGTTGCAGTTCTCATGCACACATCTTAATGTAAATTGTTCCACGCAAGTGAATAGAAAATGATATACAAAAAGAAAACAAAAGTCTTTCAAAGAAACGACTGTGTCTTTACTACAGCTTCTATCCCGGTTCGTTGATCCCATTCTACGTGCTTTATGTCCGTCTGTTTATTGGATTGTTTACGTCATCCCATACAATTATCGTCCCCGCTACTACATATAGGCCATTCCCATTGTATCCAAGTTACTATAGAATAATTTCCTTTGTTCCGTCCGTTGAACTAGCATCTATTTATTGATTGCTAGTCTTGCAGAATTGGATCCTGTTTCGAGGCAAGTCTCTAAGCGTCTAGACGGCACAAAATTACCTAGACTTTAAGCTGTACTGTTAAGCACGTCGACGATATAGTAGGGTAATCTTTATTTTGATATCAGTCTGGTTTGTTTTCATGCTGTCTCTCTTTTTGTCTCGCTCTCACGACCTCGTCTGTGTTTTGGCTGAGACTTATTCATACAGTTCAGAATTGGGGAACTTTATTAGTTACATAGGTTATTATTCCTTTTACGTAATCAACATCTTATATGTTGGTTTACGTTGTGATGTTTTTGGGGAAGTGGTTTGGAGCATCTTCAGATGCAGCAAAATTGAGTTCTTAGCCATGAAACCATTACTCACTTTATGTAAACATGAAAACACACTACATAAACAATGTTTTGACTTCTGTAAATATCTCTTTATTAGTGTTTTTCAACCGACTTCAAAAAAGGAGGAGGTTATCAATTCGTCTGTATTTTTTTTATTTTTTTTTTATTTTTTTTTTTATGTTTGTTACCTGATTTCTCGGGACTGGGTGAACCGATTTTGATGATTCTTTTTTAATTTAGAAGCTAGTGCTTCCCGTGTGGTCCCATTTTAATTTGGTCCAGTTCTGACCATGGCATCCATGAGAAAACCGTATAAGTCTTAAATTTGCATTAAGTATGTGCGCGATTTGTTACGCGATTTCTCAAGCAAACGTAAACCGATTTTGAAAATTCTTTTTTTTATAGATAGGGTATGCTTCAGGGGTGGTCCCATATAAATTTTATCGAAATTGATTCAGCACTTTTTGAAAAATTAACAAATACCCAAAAATTTTACATAGACGAGGTTTTAGTTTCATCAATCTTTGTAGTAGTTAACTTTCAATCTCTTCTTAATAGATTTGAATGAGAAGGAGGTACTAAAAAGCGGAAAATAAAAAGCTTTTTACAAAAAAGACAACCGCCTTCAAAAAGTGAAAAATAACTTTAGCACAGAACACACATTGACTTTAGTTTCCGAAGTCGGTGGCAATACAAAACAACAAACAGAACAAAGCCACTGAATTTCGAAACTAAAGTCAATGTGTGTTCTGTGCTAAAGTTATTTTTCACTTTTTGAAGGCGGTTGTCTTTTTTGTAAAAAGCTTTTATGACTGTTTATGGCTTTATTTCAAGATACAGACCACTTCGTGGGCGGTCCTAAAATATGACCAACATGTTTACACACATTATCTAATCTGCATATAAACTTATCAGCCGAACCGCACACGTAGTAATCCAATAAGTTGTTTAATATAAAAGCTTTTTTTATTCCGTTCCGTTTTAAAACAGGAAGCAAGTCTTAGGAACACTTTTACACCAATGTTTACTAGTTTCGCTTGGCACGAACTCCGAAACTATTAGGTTAGGCGACGACCGATTTATGTTTCGACCGTTCTAATTACATGCAATCCCATTCTGAAGTAGGTTTGATGGGGTAAAAATAGCCGTTTAGGTGATGTATCGATTGGGCCGGATTGGGTGCATTTGTTTATGTTCGCGTTCATTGACTCTTAAAAGAATTATGTTGGTTACACTTTGTGATATAAGAAAGTGAAACGTAGCGTATTAGCGGTGTTGAAAAATGTATGCCGTTTGTAATTATGTGTACTAGTTTACGTATACATAAGAGTGTCTTGCCCATTCTTTATGGAGATATTATAGCCTTTTCGAAGGGGCAATGCAATGATTCTTGAAATAAATGATTTGACTTGGGCTTTGTTTGTCAAATCTAGGAAGAATTCCTAGAATTAAATAATAATAATTTAAATAAATCTTTATTGCAGACCACACATAAATGATCGATAAAAAAGACCACAATTAGAAAAATATTATAAGTTAATAAAAAAATAAAATTAAAATAAATAATAAAAATACATTCAGCCATCGATTGTACGTATTGGCCGGTCTTGGTCGCATATATCCTATCAATAAGTTCTTTAATTATACTGTTGCTACACGTACCAACCCTGATAAAAAACTGTGATAATATACCTACTGTTTTTTTACACATGCAATGTACAAAGGTTTATAACGAAGAAAGTGTACTAAATAAGCTCCTTTGTTGTTTCAATTGAATCCAAAATAAGACCTCGAGCACTCAGCCAAATTTTTCTGGACTACAAAATGTATTACATGATTCTTTTCTCTTGTCCACAGTTCAAACCAGCTCACAGAACTACCACGTGAAGTATGCCAGATGCCGCTTCAGGTACTCTTAGTTCCCGAAAATATGCTAAGTACCTTACCCAAGGAGATAGGCAAGATGACCTCGCTGGCAGAGCTGGATGCGTCAAACAACAGGCTAACGCAAGTACCAATGACCCTTGGGGATTGCGCTGGTCTGAGAGCGCTCGACCTTAGCAACAATCAGTTGGGACTACTGCCGTTACGTAAGTACAGATGTGCGTATGAATTATGGAGGGTAGAGGAGAACTATTTCAAATGGGGGAAAAGTTGAAAATGTATCGAGCTCTAACGAGTAAGTAACCGTTCCAACCAAAACCCGCCAAAACGGCGCTAGCGTAGATACACGGTATGGTATGAATGTAGCAGTTGTTGACGGATTGAAGTAAGCCGAGTTAGAAAATGTTTACCCGGCCGCAATTGTAGCGCCACTCTTATGTCATGGACACTTTTTCATACACAGGCGATAGTGCTCCTTAGTAAGGGCTTACCCTCTACCCTCCATAGTACGAACATAAAACTTCTCAAGGTGGTCGGATTAAAGAGCTACCAAGTTCAATGTTATATGGGCATACCTCCGTATTTCCATCTGTGAATTGCTAGAATAGGCTGATGATGTGTTAGATGCATGACTCTCGGGAGTAGATTGAACTGCGTTCCATTAGTAGGTACAAACTTAGTAGATTAATAGCCATATAGTCTCTATCACTTCATGTCTAAGTGACTGCGACAGTACGATCTAAAATTGAGTAGCTTTTAGTATTTTGCCATACGGTTGCAAGTTGATGATGACCATCTAGCCAATTTCGGACACAGCGACTGCAAAGATGGTGATTAGCTTAGATGTAAGTGCTCTTTCATGTGCCCCCTCATGTGACTAGCATATCCAACTTTGACTGAGAAACTTCGAGCACAAAGTGGACATGTTAGGACACTATTCATCAAATTATACGTAATTGTAGCTGTAGGTGGTTTAGCTTTAAGGCCATCACGTATCTTGGTTGTAAGTTACTAAGTTCCTAAATCACTGAGACAATAGGGATGCGCTTTTAATTACCAGTCGTATAAGCAGCGCATGGACAGACACCATAACAAGTTGCAATGATCATTGATGATGACTATAGAGGCAATAATTGATTATTGATTCGTAATCAATAGCTATCAATTATTTTATTGATCGATTGTTGCATTTTAAATGTTTTACTTTACGACACGTATCCATACTTCTATACTAATCTTATCTATACTACTATACTAATATATTAAAGCTGAAGAGTTTGTTTGTTTGAACGAGCAAATCTCCGAAACTCCTGTACCGATTTTGAAAATTCTTTAGCCATTTGCAAGCTACGTTATCACTGAGTGCTATAGGCGTTTTTTTTTTTATCAAAAAATTTGGAATCGAAAACCAAAATTCACGCGAAAATATTCGCTTGTAACTACTAGTCTTAAAATAAAACGTGCACATCATTTGCAATGTAGGCAGGCCTCATTTGTATTACCATTGTTACGTGTATTGAATACAGTACCGTATATCGATAAGTGCGAGCACATATTCTGATGAAAACATTCATGCCCTAGTTATACGGGTCGGTATCGTAGAGTAACGAGGAAAATAATAACACCTTGCCAGGCGCTGTTGTTGTTACTAGTGGTTTATAATTAGATAGGAGTCAGTTTCAATTGCATTATACTTTTTTCTCACATCTGAAGGGTAATCCCTATAACTACTCACATCTCATCGACATTCAATTTTAAAATCTTGTCAATTATGGAGGCGTATTTCACAAATTGAACGCTCGTAAAAGTTAGTAGAATTGCGTAGACGGCATCCATCCATACTTATTATACTTATGACTTATTTTTACTTATATCCGTACTTCCATACTTATATACTAATTACTAATTTACTAAATTACTAATTTACGAATTTACTAAATTACTAATTACTAATTTACTAATTTACTTATTACTAATATACTAATTATACAACATAATATACTAATACTAATATTTACTAATTACTAATATTACTAATTACTAATTTTACTAATCCATACTTGCATACTAATATTATAAAAGCGAAAGTAACTCTTGTCTGCTACGCTTTCACGATGAAACGACTGAACCACCGGTTTTGATGAAATTTGGTATGAAAATAGCTTAAACCCTGGGGAAGGACATAGGCTACTTTTTAGTCCGCGACTTTGTCTACATCCACGATAACCGACATTCACGCGGACGAAGTCGCGGGCATAAGCTAGTAACGAATAATTCCAAGACCAGCTTTCTCTCTGAAAAAACTCTTAATTTTTGTCCTGAAAACCCAATTAATTTTCAATTTACTGTAACATTAAATGTTTAGTTGCTTTCAAATCAGTAAATAGTCTTGTCAAATGCGTTGTCAGACATGATCACATGACTAACTACAAGTGACTTCATAGGTATAAATTGCCATAAATACAAAAACTATGCGGGAATCGCGTTTTGCCAGATAATTAAAAGTATATCAATTGATTAGTACCTAAGCTACAAAAAAAACTTTTTTGAAAAAAGAGAACCGCCTTCGAAAAAAACTAAAAAGTGTTAAATAACTGTAGCACAGAACACACATGACTTTAGTTAGGCCGTTCTCTTTTTTCAAAAAAGTTTTTATTTTCCACTTTTTAGTCCTCGTCCCAAATCCAAATTCATTAGGGAACGGCAACATAGTTAAAACAGAGATTGCAAGTCCTCTAAAGATGGAAAGATGGAAGAAACGAAAACGTCTTCTCGGGTTTTGTTGTTTTTTTTTTTCAAAAATCGCTGATTAAAATTCTGTTTGTTGTATACTAAAACCTTCTCCAGAATGTAACAAACACTTTTCTGAAAACCGCATCAAAATCGGTTCAGCCGAACGGGATATAATCGCGGACAAACATACATACATACCTACATACAAACATACGAGTCGAACTGATAACCTCCTTTTTTTTTGAAGTCGTTTAAAAAGTTTAGATAAGTACCTAGCTTGATGTGCCCTCGAGTGTAGTAATCTAATATTGGATGACTTTCTTATAGTGTGTTTAACCTTTTCGATCGCTTTAATCGTAACCCTTTACTGAGCTTAGTTCTGCCAAAGCGAGCCAACCCACATTGGGTGACGATCCATTTAATACCGAGACGCCTGCGTGCCTCGGAAAGCACGAAAAGCCGTTGGTTCTGGCTGACATTTGTAGATCTTTGGCAGTCGTTATAAGTAGTCAGAAGCCAAAAATTATGACAACCAGTCTTAGCAGCACCACCACCACCATATCAACCTTTAGACGCCCACTGCTGGGCATAGGTTTCCCCCCAAGTGGGGTACAGCCCTAATCGCCATGCTTGGCCGGTGCATGTTGGCGATCGCAGTAGGTGTTATGGTACTCAGAAGGACGCTGCAGCCCACTCTTTGGTCAATATCCTTCTGTCGCCTTCTACGACACCCACGGGTAGAAATGGGGTGGTGCTATTCGCTGCCGGCACCACACAGTCAACCCACACACACTCCTAGTCTTAGCAAGGGGTATCGTATCACCCAGTTACTGGGTTGTAGAGTTCAGACAGGCGGTCGATGTAATATACCTACTGGTATTCAGCTGCATCCGGTTAGACTGGAAGCTGACCTCAACATAGATAGGAAAAGGCTAAACAGATGATGATGAATTTGCTTCCCATTGTTGTCACTAGACGGCGCTATTTTAGTTTCAGTACAAATTAAAGTTAATGTTAAAACTCCAACTAGGATAAATGACTGGAACCCAACGTTGGGCAATACCAGTACAAACTCGTATTAACCCTAAGAAATTGCAAGACTATGCAGCTCGAGGCGTTGCATTACCGTATGTTTATTTATCTGAGGAAACCAAATAGAGGCGGGACTAAGTGGTCAAATTCATTTTGATGTGTTTGCGGCGCCTCTCGGGAATTCTCTTTGATCTGCTCGGTTAGAACTTAAGGAAGCTATTTTGAGACATTCAATCTTGTTAGTTAAATGGTTGCAAGTGCAACTATGTATTATCTACATTATAGTACTACTATACTATAGTGGTATTGCTTCAAATCTTATAACTTAGGTTTGACTTAGGTTTGATTCCAGTTAGAGCTTTAAATCGACCAAATCGTGCGCGTTTAAATATGTTTTATAATGACAAGATAAAAAAAGGTGGCGTCTTGCGAGCAATGTGCGACAACGCTCCGATTTTAAAAAGAGAACCATGTCGGAATGTTGCAATGTAAATAATGCGCGATGGCCATTAGACAAAAATAACTCCTTTTTGTGGTCACATTAACATGCAGAATACACAAAAATAGGACCAAAAACGGCAACCCTAAGTTTAATTTAAGGTACACCTCTAAATTTCCATTAGATGAATTAACAAACATGTTTGAGCACTCAGGGCTGCCCTTTTAAATTAAGTTAGGAGGCCCAGCTTAGAGCAAAAATGAAGCAGGCAATTTTGTTGAGACAATATATCTTATTATCATTATCACAAAGTACAATGCCATCTGCCTGTATTTCTTTAGAATTTACTAGTTGATTAGAGACAGGTGTTCACTTGACTTCCTTATTCTTTGAAACAATAACAAAAATTAGTATTGTTTTCTTCATATTTCAGAGATCACCTACCTCAGGCTGGAACACCTGGACGTGAGCTGTAACTGCATATCTTCACTACCTCTGGAACTTCGCAACATGAACACACTAGTAACGCTTAATTTGGACAACAATCCTCTCGTTTCACCACCCACCACAGTAAGAAAATTTCATTATACTACCGGGTCTATCAGTTTTTACAAGACTGCCCAAAAAGGGAGTGATTTTTGAAAACGCACATATTTTCGACAACGTTACACTGTTGCCCTGTTGGTGATCCACAATCAGCCCACTGCTGAACGAACACCTGGGTTCGATCCTAATTATTGTTAAGGCGACGATATACGACTTTTACAGATTTTAAACTGACAATCACGTCAAAATGTGCAGTGTAAATGATTTAAAAAAAATATATGTTAAACTAGAACATTCTCTTAATCATATAGAAACTGAATATTTTTGATTAAGTTTATATTAAATAGTTTAATTAACTCGTGAAGTTGTGTCTGACGCGGACAAAACATTGACAATCACACAAAATCTACCAGGTATAATTAAACGAAACTTACACCATCTTACAGACAATTTTATTATCTATCTTTTAGTATACGCCTTTTTTTTAATTTTGAAAGAATACTACTTTTATTTAATTTTTTCGACTAAATTTTGAAATTTTTTGACGCAGACTGCGTCCGTTCTGCATCAGTTTTGCGTCCAAAACTCTCAAAGTTTAGTCGAAAAAATTAAATAAAAGTAGTATTCTTTCAAAATTAAAAAAAAAGGCGTATACTAAAAGATAGATAATAAAATTGTCTGTAAGATGGTGTAAGTTTAGTTTAATTATACCTGGTAGATTTTGTGTGATTGTCAATGTTTTGTCCGCGTCAGACACAACTTCACGTATTAATTAAACTATATAATATGAATAAAATTAAAAATATTCACTTACTAAGTGATTAAGAGAATGTTCTAGTTTAACATATATTTTTTTCAAATCATTTACACTGCACATTTTGACGTGATTGTCAGTTTAAAATCTGTAAAAGACGTATATCGTCGCCTTAAGTAGCAACGGGTGTGCCTCTTCCTTCGCACGAGTGCAATTTGCTAATCACTCCTTTGTTATTGAACTTTTCGAACATAACTGCCATCTTTATCCGACTTTTCCGGTATAATTTTCAAAAAATTCTCAATACTCAAGGTCGAATTAATAATAATAATAATAACTCCTGGACACGGCGCGTATAGTCAGGAGATTCCTCTCTCAGGAGCCCTGACCACCGGTAGCTTGGACCCTGATACCGATACCGGTGGGCTACTATTTTTTATATTTTTAAGTGTTTTTATTTTTGTATTAATATTTAAAAATGTAACTTATATGTATATACAATAAATAAATGAGATAATAATAATAATATGTGGGGACATTTCACACACGGCCATCTGACCCCAAACTAGGAAGACCCTGTACTATGGGTGTCAGACAGCTGATATACCTACCATACAAAAATACATTTATTTCAATTAGACCATTGTCAGGCACTTTTGAACGTCAAATGAGAAGAAAAATGATTCTAGTTGCCCAATTATTTATTGCATTCCACAATGAATATCCTTAGGTGGTAAGTAAACATTTGTTGTAACAATCGTGAACCCTGTCCGTGGGGCTATCGGGTTCTTGCTTACAAACTTTGTCCTGACAATTACGGACACAACCAAAAACACCAGCCAAGTGCAAGTCGGACTCACACGCGTAAGGGTTCCGCTAGCACATCAAGCTACCAAAATCTGTCAAATTTCTTTAATAGTTACCTACTCAACTTTATTACAAAAGAATAAGGTTCATGTTCAATTGGGAAAAAATTGAAAGTTTGGGATAGTTTGATGTGCTGGCGTCTGTACAATATTTAACATTACATACAAAAAAGTTAAAAAATAGCAATTCAGTACGCATGACAATACTGTCAAAATGTGGGTACAATAATGCGCTATGCATAAAGTTATTGTAGGAGCGACCTCCTAACATTATGAGCGGCTAAACACTAAAACCTCATTTGTCATAGTGCAGTTTAAAAGGTAATAAAACTCCTTACTGCTGCCACTATGGATTTTCAGTTGTTTTCATTGCTTTAACTTGCACAAACTGGCAACACTTTCCCTTGGGTTTTATGACTTGTGCGGTATGTGACGTTGTTGATACATTGTGTTTTGTTTTACTTTCCGATCTGCAGAAGTGTCAATATAAAACAAATATACACAGCTGTCAATAATGGTTCATGTTTTTATTAATAACATTTATGAAGCAGGTTCCTTATAATAGTCCAAAGTTTTCCTTGTTGTTTGCTTATTCCCTTCGATCCAAATTAATCCAGACTAGAATAATACTTCTTGTCCGTATCTCGGTCGGAAATTTCCTAAACCGTTTTTCTTCCTTTGTAGCACTAAGTTAAACAACCCCAAGCCGTTTTTGTTTTCTTTATCAGATAGAATTTCTGAATCTTTGGCTTACATGACGCTAAACAAAAGAAAATTTCAAAGCGACATAAACATTTTACAAAAAAAAACCGCCTTCAAAAATTAAAAAGTGAATACACAGACTTTAGTTTCGGAAGTCGGTGGCTTTGTTCTGTTTGTTGTTTTGTATTGCCACCCGATTCGCCGATTTACCGCTTGTCTTTTAACAATCTACGAAATCTCAGAAAAAAAATCTTTCGTATCAAAAATTCTGTCATATTATCTTGTGATAAATTTTAATGGAAACGCCATTAAAATTTATCAGAACCTGTTATGCAGCCTATCCAAGAGGACAGTATGTCAACTATTTATTGTAATTTATAGTTACCGGCACGTAATATGTAAGTTGACCAAAAATTTTGTAGTGGAAGATGGAAGATCGCGCATGCACAATTTCATCAATTTTTACAAGATACAAGATATTTATTTTGCTAAAACATGAGTATACATAAATGCAAGATGTTACATAAAAAAGAATAACTTGAGTCGCAGTCATGTTTTGCCTTAATGGCGTACAAAATGCAGGTAAATGGTTTAAAAAATAAAAATAAAGAAAATGTCAAACAATATTTCAAATATGTCATGCCAAAGTTTGTTACTTAAATCACAATCAAAAATAAAATACAGTAGTCCAAATGTTTCAAATTTAAATTATAATAATAATTATAATTTATAATTAATAATGAAATTTCAAAGATAAAATATAGTAGTCAGGGTTATGTTAGTTTATCAGTCAAAAACTCGTTAGTGCTGTAATTAGGCGTTCTCTAACAAAACCTTTTTTAACCTATTTCTTAACTTTGCGGCTGTATCTTCCCTCCAATATTTTGGTAATTTATCATAAAGGATTGGCGCCACACAGAAAACACTGTTACGTAGTAACGCTGTTCGAGATCTTGGGATGCAAAGTTTGCTATTGGCGCATCTATTTCGAGTTACTTTATCTGACAGAAGGGGAAATAGATCTGGGTTCGTTTTGACAAACATTATGATTTCAAAAATGTACATAGATGGAAGCGTCAAAATCTTATATTTTTTAAACAATGGTTTGCAACCGTCTGTGGCATTGGAGTCCGAACATGGTTCTTAGACACCTCTTCTGGGCTTTCAAGATAATATATTTGTTTTTTTACATGTTATTATATGTTACATGCGCGATCTTCCTCTACTACGAAAATCTTTGGCCAACTTACGTGCCGGCAACTATACCAGTGTTTATTTGTATAAGTATTATTAATAAATCTCTTGTCTTTTTAGATATGCATGCGCGGGCGCGTGCACATATTCAAGTACTTAGAAAACATGGCGAACAAAGACTCGTTACCGGCACACAGGCGAGTAGAAGACACGAGACGGTCAGCCAAACACAGCTCTTACATCAGCAGCTCGCCGAACCAGAGTACGACACATCAGATCACTTCGGGGAATGCCACGATAGACTGTCTGAGGCATAAGCCGAGGCATGTCGTTGACAGTGGCTACAGCACTGATGGAGTGGATAAGAGGTGGTCGAATGATGGTAAGTGGTATGGTTTTACTAGTCCGTAGTTCCGTCAGCACATACAGTCTCGCATTTTAAGTCACCCCTGGTTCGTGCGCTGGCAATGCTAAATGCTCTTTTGGTATCAACGCAATGGGTAGAATGATGTATGTCGTGAATGTTTGAGATTTGATATGATGGACGAAAAATGAGGTTTTTTTTATATGTAATTTTATGTTACCAATTTTTATTTGTTACTTTTGTGATTTTTTTTTTATTTCCTTTATGTTTTCTTGTTGTAAAATATGTACTTTTTATTTACTGTTCAATGAATTGGACACCCCCACCGACCCCCGTGGCTCGGATAGCACATAAAGCCGTTAGTTCTGCGCCAGATCCTCCCCAGTCGTGTCGGACTGCTGAACCGTCTGAATTTGATAGTGAGGAGAGGAGGGGGGGGGGGGGGGGTTGTGCACACACACTTGTGCTATAAAATCTCCTTGGCACTTGGCTAGTCTTTGGCTGTGAGAATATTATCATTATATGTTTATTATGCGAACATTTCACATTTTTGTCCATTTATATAATTTTTATTTATAATAATAATAATTATTTATTTATTTCATAAAAAAGTGGTACAGTCTGTTACAAGGTAGGATGATGACACATTAGGAATAAATTACAGGTAAGATAAGTAACAAAAACATAATACGATCTGATTTCCTAGCTAGGTTACGTAGTAACCTGTGTTAAGGACAATCAGCCCTCATTTCCCGAAATACGTTAATATTATTAGACTGTTAGACAAAATATAGAACAGTAAACAAAAAAATGGGTGCGTGTACTTATGTACGAGCGTGAGAAGTTATACTTCTTTGGCATTATTAAAAAAGTATATAAGCACAATTTGAATTGTAAACAACGCCATCTCGCCGTACATGCTGAACTACTTACTGCCTTCGGCAGTAAGTAGTTCAGCATGTACGTCAGAGATGGCGTTGTTTACAATTCTCACGGGAGTAATTGTAAACAACGCCATCTGCCTAAAGAAGTATAACTTCAAGGCAGTAAGTAGTTCAGCATGTACGGCGAGATGGCGTTGTTTACAATTCTCACGGGAGTAATTGTAAACAACGCCATCTGCCTAAAGAAGTATAACTTCAAAAACAAAAGCGCGCCGTGAGAATTTTGTGTGACGCTGCAAGCGCGCATGCGCGCATCGTAAAATTTCACTCTCATCATTTTTTCATAACGCGCCTAAAGAAGTATAACTTCAAAAATAATCTATGTGACTATTTACATTCATGTGTGAATGTGGTGAACGTATGCGTGTGTGTATATGTGTGTGTGTATGTGAGTGTGAGTGTGTGTTATGAGTGTTGTGAGTTACTTCAGTGTTATTAGTAGAGATTCAGTATCAGCATAATTTTATTCAGAAAGAAACTGGGTAATCTGTTTTTTGCATGTTTGGTTACAATATGTGTGCTAATTATTGTTCTAATACTACAGTCTGAGTGAGGTATAGGTCCCTTTTAGTAACGCTACAATAACCTGCTTCAGACTCCATAGGGCTCTTATCAGTTTGAGTAAGCTTCTAGACCGTAATGGATCTTTTTGATGATTTACACAATTCTGTAGTAAAATTTAACGAATTTAACATCTAATTTAGAATCTTCAATGTCTAGTCCTCTATTTACACCGGTTTTTTAATAAAAACAAGACCCGAAATTGTGTAAATCCGTACTTACATTTCTCGTTATTTTCATTCACTTTTGGTACACACCGTTAACGGACCATTCACTATGTCAAGCGTCCTTAATGACTGCTGGCATTCACAAATGGCTTCCGACCATAAAATATGAATGACGCGCATATAAACTTTTTTACGTCCGGAAATAGGAACGAACTGACTAAAATTAAGTCTCTTCAGTCCTAATGACAGTTTTTAGCGTCGACTATTCTTATAAATCTTTTAAAATTAACTGTTTTTTCTAAATACGACCCTACCCTGACCTAAAAAGAGTTCAGAGTTGAGTGTGCATGTAGGAATGCAGTTTGAGTAGAGAGTTAGGAGACTAGCGGAATGCTTTTATAAAAATTAACGTGCTCTCGTGCTGGCATGCACTTTGATAAGTTATTTATTCGCTCCCCGTGCAATACTATGGAAGCATAGTACTACAGTTAGGTACTGCATACTGTATTTTCTTACTCCTCTGCGGTTTTTTCTGATTAATTTCGGTTCGGAATTCAAGACAGCTGAATGGTTTCTCAGGGCATGCCGAATCCCTTATTACAATAGACTGGTTTTCTACCCGTGGCTGTCGTAGAAGGCGACAGAGGGATATTGACATAGGATAGGCAGCAGTGTCGTTCTGAGTACAACAACAAGTATGGCGTTTGCGACTGAACTTCCCCTCGGAGAGACATATGCCCAGCAGTGGGCGTCTAAAGATTGACATAATGTTGATGATGACTAGACTGGCAGCAGTATACAAACGACAACATTACATAATAGCCAAACAAAAGCCCTCTTCCTCTCTCCTACTTTTAGTTTTGCTGTGCCTGGCGGGGTCCACAATGTTCATTTTTATACCTACCATCTGAGTTCACATGTGGATGCAATAAATGTATTGAGTATTGAAATTATTGACTTCTAGGTTGTGGCGACTCAGGCGGAGGAGGTAGCGGTCGGTCTACTCCGAGCACGCCATCCACTTTATCACCGGGAGCTGCACTATCGCGGGCGCAGTCTCTGTCCAGCGAGACACCCCTTGCTCCACTCACCCCTTTACTCTCCGGGTATGTACTACTAAACACTAAGGTCTTTTTATTCTGGTGGCTTGTAGACAAAAAACAATTAAAGAGTTTTTTAAATGGTTGTGATTTTAAATAATAATTTAAATATACACCGATCGTTTAACTGGGACCGTTCTTAAAGTGGCTACGTAGTGCCGAAGGGGTGTGGTGACGTGATGCGAGAGCTCACTGATACGACAACTGTTAAGCCCCATTTACATGATGCAAGTTTCTTGCCTAATGCGTACAACTAAATTAAAGCAATCAATTACTTGTCTAAACTAAACACTGTCCAGACGGTGTAACTTTCAATGTTGCTTCAGCTTATTGCATTGAACGGGCAACTAAATTGCACCATGTAAATGGGGCTTTACTCTCCTCCCGCACCGCCCAGCTACCTCAGGAACGGTCTCAGTTCAGCGGTCGGGTTATAATAGCATAAAGTATTAGGTTTTTTTGCCATGAATGCTAGTGATACGGTATTTAAAGAGTTTTGAAACCTGTTTATACAAGTAATTTAATTTAATTCGATGTTCATGATTAATAGATTTTATTGAAGAATTCTGTGTGTAGTTGTTTTTTTTATTACAATTACAGTTGAAAAATTGTTGATCTAAGTATCAGAATAGCGGATACGAGCTTAGTAGGCAAATAAAGAATATTATGATTTTATTAACTCCGAATTTCAGCGATAAAATCTAGTCAACTCGCCTCCGCTTTAGTAGACAAAAAACAAATTGAGTACTATAAATAATTTGGAATAATTCTGGGTGTTTATATTTAAAACTGTGTGTAGATTGAAATAGCTGCTTTATATTTTTATTTTATTTTTTCGCATTGGCCGAAACAGAGGTAAATTTAAAACTTTTAACGTTCTTCACAGCCATTATCACCCCTATCCTTTGTCTCATGTTTCCGCAACGATATCTCTTGATACTGTTCAAAATAAATGTTCTTTACTGTAGTTTTTGTAAGGCATGAGTAGCGATATTGGCCGCCAACGAACTGAAAAAAAAATAGCGTATAAGTTCGGTACAAAGACATCGTGATCATAATCAGGAATTCAGCGAAATGCATCATGTTAGCTTAAAACTGCTAAAACGAGCCAACCGACGAGAATCTCTCAATAATTGGGAATTGACACCATCGACCATTAATTCCAAAACAGAACTCTTTCTAAAATACTCTTGATTATAGCCCTGAAAATCCGATTCATGTTCAATTTACTGTAATATTAGATTTTTAGCTGCTTCAAAATCAATAAATAGTTGGTCAATTGAGTTGGCAAATGACAACCTACAAGTGACGTCATAAGTATTGCCATACAAAATCTGTGGGGGAATCGCGTTTTGACAGCTCATAAAAATGATGTCATCCACACAATTAAATTAATTATGTCAAACTAATTCAATGTATCAAATGTTTTACATGGTTATCCAGCAATAACAATTCAATGTCCGTCCCAAACGTATACTTGGACAAGATTTAAAATTAAATCGCTCAATATCCAAAATTATTACAGTTGCTTCGAATAATGAGAGAAATTTTGATTTAATTTGGTTTGTTTTGGCAGAAATAACCCAATACATGATGCAGTGTGTGTGGCAAATAACCAGGATCTTCGGATATAGCTGTAGTTTACTTAGAAACCGATGGATATTTTTGAATACATCTTAAATTTACATGAATAGAGAATAAACAGTTCATTAACCTTTTGACAGACACGTCAGCCAATACGTGCCCATGGCGCCAAGCTACAAATACTACTCTATTGAATTACGTTTCCATACATAATTCTCAATGGTCTACTTTGGTTGGCTTGTCTCTTTTGATAATTGTAAAAGTCATGTAACATTGATCTAACCATACAAGCGACTTAAACGAAACACATTTATTCTGAACAACAAATCGACCCAGATATCGTTGTACCTCCGCCATCTTTTTTTTATTAACCCCGGTGTTGTCCCTTTCAGCGTCCGTATTTCACCTGATGGGAACATGTCCAATGGCGACGATAAGAGTAAATTAGCCCATCAACAAACCTACAGGTACATTGTCATTTACGCACGGCATTCACTAACATACGCACTGGAATTTTATGAACGTGGTTTTTCTAACGAGGTTTGATGTCACATAGATTTCGTAGTTTAAGTGTTGTTATAGAAAGGGTGTAGAATCGTAATGAAAAAAAAAACAAATGAGTGCCAATGTACTCACGAGAATAATAATTGATGTGTAAACATGTGAACTTGTATCAGTACCAGTCTCACTCACATGAATATCAAGTCTTACGGTGACGTCATGTGACGGTTATGCTTTATACGTCTGACGCTCGAAGTATCAGCTACCGTGTACCGAGCACTAACATGTTTACACATCAAACATATTCTATGGTACCTATATTTGTGCTTTAAATTCATGACAAACACCGTGGCTCAAATGTTTACCATAGATTACGTGCATTATTCTTAAACACCCGGGTTTATATTTTTCGTCGGTTATAAAAATAAAACCACAAGTTCTAAACATAAAAAGCAACATTTAGGTTGTGTTTCCACCAGACGTGCGAGGATGAGTAGCAAGGGATGTGTGTGAAACTAGCCAATAGGGTATTTTACTCTATACGAGAAAAAATCTATAAATATGTTATTGAGACAGTTTAGGCATAATTCATAAAGCAGTCTGAAAATTTAAGTTTTAGTTCATAAAATAACAAAACAAATTTTTAAATTCAAGTCAAAGTTTTCAGTATTTTTAATCTGTTATAAACCACCGTGAAATAGTAGCGGCCATGTTATTACGCCGTACGGCTGTGTAAACAAAAAATTGTCAACTGTCAGTCAACCGATTGGCGTATTAAAGGCTTTGTACTTTTATTATTTTCGTAACCAACGTATTTTTTTTCATTATTACACCTATTACAAAATATGCTTTTAATTATTTTTAAATGTTATACAATAATCATATTTAATATGAGCTCATTTGATACAAAACGAACTGACGGTATTTACGCTGAGCAATATGGCGTCAAGTAAGAGGCGTTTTCGTCGAACTACGCGCGAAATTTGAAAATTTAAAATTTAGATGCATTTTTATGGCACTTATCGATTGAGTAAAAATTTTGTGTTTTTTTTGGTGGCATATTAGCACTACAGAATTTCATTGAGACACTTTTCAAAAATGGGTGTAATACCCTATTACAGCGCTAGCTTAGTACAAGTTATGAAAATTAAGCGTTATCATTGGTCATAATCACCACATCACACGCTACGCATCCCCGTACTTTGTGGAAACGCAGCCTTATACTGCCAAAATGTTTTATACAGCTGTTTTCTTTTTATAACGATGAAAATTTTTAATGTTGATGTTCTAGATTTCTGGAATAATTTACTGAATACATGGTAAAAGTTTGAATCACGATGTGATTTCATCGAGTATATAAAACAACAAAAATACATTATTTTTATAACAACACACTTGTCTTCTGACGGTACTTTAATCGTGCATGGTATTATTAATTAATCATTCTACTAAAATCTTTTTAATCTATTAAGATTAGAAATAGATTTACAAAAACTCTTACAAATAACAAAGTCTGTGTATGTTGTCATATTAATATTATAAAGGTTAAGTTTATTTGTTTTTTTTTGTTTGTAAGCAGTAATTTCTGAAAGATTACAAAAATTATTTCGCGGACAGAACGCTACAGTCCGCGTACGCTGAGCTTTGCATTTGTGTGAGTGATCACCAAAAAACAAGAGTAAAATCAGTAAACCGGCGGGCTTATTACGTATCTTGCAGAAGCCAAGCGATAGCAAAAATTGCGCAATAATTGCTCTTCAATTGCAAATTCGTATTATGTATCAGCGATAACCAAACCATAGCAAATAAGCGTTAGTGCTGCCTCTATGGAACAATCAATGAACTAAATAGTGCATTGTCCGCTATTGTACTACGTTTATTTCGTATTACGTATGAGTTTTGACAGCAAAGCAATAGCCATCAATAAGCAAATTTTGCTGTCAAATTGCGATAACCTTTTCCCTAGTTGCTGGTCGATTGTTAATCGCTGTCTTCTCTTTCTTTCTTTGCTGTACACATATATATTAGTTTAATTCAGTCCATTATTTCGAGTATTGTACCAAAAAACTGTATTTTAAATCTTCGTCGTGTGTTCATTTAAATTAAACTAACTATGTGGTTTGTAAAAACTTTATTATTATCCGCCTAAAAAAATCGAGTGACGCTTCGATTATCAAAGATGTCTCGTGCTATTCTCTTGCTTGGAGCACTTGAAGAAGAAGCCAGTAGGACTGAAAGCCATAACACAGCACAGTTGCGACGTAGCCTTCGAGATCAAGCCAAAGCTTTGAACTTGTCTGATGCTGAGTTTAAAGCTCACTACAGTCACTACCGACTATCTAAACTATTTAACGACTTTTACAGATTTTAAACTAACAATCACGTCAAAATGTGCAGTGTAAATGATTTGAAAAAAATATATGTTAAACTAGAACATTCTCTTAATCATTTAGTAAGTGAATATTTTTTATAATATTCATATTATATAGGTTAATTAACACGTGAAGTTGTGTCTGACGCGGACAAAACATTGACAAACACACACAATCTACCAGTTTTTGTTTGTTTATATTAGCAGATAAAAGTAAGCAGGCAGGTAGCAGGTATAAGTTCTTCATTTGTACCTACATTCTAGCAAATAAATTAATTTTAATTTGAATTTAGTACCAGCGGTGGCTACTAAATTGTTTTTGGCGCTAGTGTCGTAGCGATAAATGCATTGAAACAAACAGCGAACGATTAGCAAACGGTTTTTACTTAATACGATTTTTTTTGACGTTTAGCGATTGATCGCGCGATGACTGCGCGATAGTTGCGCAATTTTTGCTGATTGCTATTTCATACGTAATAAGCCCGCGGTTTAAGCCAAGCAAGGGACGCGTCGCGCTTTAGGCCGACGTCACACCTACACTATGACATGTATATTCACACAAATGCAAAGCTCAGGTTACGTCTCGTGTCACACTTTCTAGCAGTGACATGACTTTATACGAAATTCAGTATAATGTCAAAAATATGTACGAAAAATAAAAAAAGATGTACTATAAAGACTTCGCAGAAAACAATAATCACCGTGTCACCGCCAGGAAGTATTCTTTCTAGCGGGCGCTATATATTTCACTATATATATATTTCACATTTCTATAACAGTTTTGGTAGGTACTTATATCTTATAATTTGCTACTTTTTTATATATTTTATGTTTTCTAATTTGATATTTTTCGTACATATTTTTGACATTACACTGAATTTCGTATAAAGTAATGTCATCGCTAGAAAGTGTGACACGTACTTTCTCTCCAAGTGCCATAGGGTATTTTATAATATACAATGCGAACGAAGTCGCGGGCAGTAGCTACTATAAAATATAATATCAAGATAAAGTCAGACTATAGATTCTCTAATATCTATTGCTTATACTACCACTAAAGGAAATGAGCGCATGAACTGTACAGGGCCTTGACCCGAGGTCAGCGCATCTAGTCTCGACACAACACAGAGCACACCTACTTTTTTAAGATATCCTCCCAAAATATCTACAACACGGTGAACGAAACAATCAATCATTCTATTTAAATAACACTTGAGTTATTGTTTGCCGTTCCGTTTAAAATGTAGATAGAATTTCCTGTTAGAAAAAACGCATTGTAGCATCTGCTATTAACATTTTTTAAATCGGTGTGAATAAATATGTGTATTTTAAATCTGCGTTCTAGGGTTAACGGGGTTCATATTTATTTAGATAGATAGTTACTTGATCCGGAAACATTGTCCATTTTTCTGGCAAGTAAAAGAGCTCGGTGGAAAGTAAATGTTCCTATTATGATGATGATTGATGATTATTATCAATCCCCAATGAATTTGTAATATTTGACTGTATGTATCTGTTCTTCTATAAGCATACATATACGTATCTTCTAGTATACTACTATTTGTTTTTCCTAATAAACATAAATAAGTAAAATATAATATATGGAGCAAGTATGGAGTTTCTTGCCCATTTTTCTTCATACGAAACTATCCGTTGGAAGAGGCAAATCGATACAAATATTTCTTCTGATGTTCAAAAGTGCCAGTAAATGGTCTAATTGAAATACAATAATAATAATAATAATATAATATGTGGGGACATTTCACACACGGCCATCTGACCCCAAACTAGGGAGACCCTGTAAATAAATAGGTACTTATATTATAAAGAGTTGAATTGAGTTTCTTTTTGTTGGTAAGAGGTAATGTCTAAAAGCACAGATCCGACTAAAAAAAAAAATGTTGAATGCTACACTACTGCATTGTTTTATGGTACAATCCGCGCACGATGAGAATGGCATGGAACCTGGTCGAAGAAAATGTCAGTTTTACATTATTATTAAAAGTATTATAACCATGAAACATTTTTGTGTATTTTCATAACGCTATGATAGATCGTAGAACTAACTATCGTCAAACGGGGTGATTATGGATGCAGGGGTGAATCGGGACGAAACTTTAAAGGGATTTTAACATTGAAATAATACAGGGTGCCCGTAATTAATGGATAACCTTGAAATGGCTTATAGTAGAACTTATGGCCATTCAGAAAAAAATAGGAAAAAAAATTACGAAAAAAAAAACATTTCTAGTCGTAGTGCAATAAAGTATTTTTTTTCTGAATGGCCATAAGTTCTACTATAAGACATTTCAAGGTTATCCATTAATTACCGGGCAGACAGTATAGTTTGTTGACAAAAATGACAAATGAATGACTCAATGATCAATATTTTTTCCTAGTGTCCTTGTTGGCAACAAGCTATATTATTTCAATGTTAAAAACCTCTTCAAAGTTTTGTCCCGATTCACCCCTGCATCCCTATTCACCCCGTTACATGGTAATTTATAGTTTATATTCAGATTTTTTTTTCCTAACACAACATGAGAACTATCATTTTCGATTTACTTCGACAAGGTTCCATGCCATTCCCATCGCGAGCGGATTATAGTGGGACAAAGTCGTGGTCAGAAGCTTGTGTATATTAAAGTCAAACAATTATTTGAGTATTGTTTACTTCACATGGCAGTAGAATGGGTCACATTACTAATAGCATGCACGGTATCGTTTGCCTAGTAAACAAACACACTAATTGAAGTCTCCCGAACTTCCGACCATGGGTGCAGTACTAACAAATAGTTCACACTGCTCGGTTTAATGAACCAAGTGTTTTCAACACTCGCTTTGTACTTCCTAGTGAGGCGTGGTCTCACTGATAGCGATTTTAAATTATTTTATTGTTGTTCAATAAAGTTGGAGTAACAAATACGTTGTTGAAGTTTGAGTTTATGTAAATAACTTACATAGTAGATAACTTATAGATTGAGAAAAACGGATTAACTCACTGTGTTGCCGGGTTCGTCCGACTAGTTTCGATGGCATACGGCCACCTTTCTCAAGGAGTTCCACAGGATGACACACCGCCCGTCGCGTTCCTGAGGACACTCCTGCGTAGATAACTTATAACGAAATCTATGTGCCATCAAACACATTTATATAAAATTGAAAAAAATCTAACTATGTATTTGCAATATTACAGACAATATAAAGAAGCCTTAAGACAGCAGCGTCAACAAGACATCTACCGCCCCCGCACCGAACAGGCCTCGCCCGAGCTGGACTCGTCCCCACACTCCAACAGCCAGAGCCCCATCCACAAACCTTCCCACTCCCCAGTCAACGGATACAGTAGTAACGTATCACCTAGTCTATACAAAACCGCCTCTTCCAATAGTAGTACACTATCCAATACCTCATCCCCTAACCTATCTCAAGTGCCAAACTCCCCCCTCCTACACTCCACCCCCAGAAGATTTCAGAACCAATCAACGAACGGAAACGGAGTCATAGAGAAACAAGAAGAGAACAAAAGGCCCGTACAAAAAGTAGTGCCGTCGAGGAACGTGAATAGTAAATACACGACAGTCAACGGGAATGTCGACTATAACGGTCGCGTGAACGGTCAAACAGATACGTATATAAAGCCGATGTCTCCTACTAAATCACCGACGAATTCAATAGGGTATAACACTTTAGGCAAGTCTAGTATACCGCGACAAGTGAACGGGGACAGTGCCAAGTTGTTGACGACGAGTGTGTCGTTTCTAAAAGGTGCGGCGCCGAAGCCCCCCGGCAAGATGGCGTGGAACAAGGATGCTCCCGCTGATAAACTTAGCTTCACCATGAAGAGGGAGTTCGATAAGCAGAAGGAGGAGTTGGATCTGCTGACGCAATTGAGATCGGTGAGTTTAGTACCTTATTTTATGTAAATAAGTAAATAAAAGTTAGTAAGTGAGGTTGACAAAGGCAAAGATGGCGGTACGAGCTTGACGTCTTATTTATTTATTTAAATAAATAATGACGATACATTTATTAAGAATAGTG
Organism: Charanyca ferruginea; assembly: GCA_947361185.1. NCBI lineage: Eukaryota > Metazoa > Arthropoda > Insecta > Lepidoptera > Noctuidae > Charanyca > Charanyca ferruginea. Next base: position 29,871,884 of record OX376057.1, read on the forward strand.
TTTTACCTTCAACTAGTATTAGGCGACACTAGTTCAAGATAGAGAGAATAGGAAAGCAAATAGAGAGCCCATTGCCTGCAGTGAAAAAAATTGTTAAAAAATGATTAATTTAAATAAACTTACGCAATTTTTTCTCGGAGAATTCAGAAATTAGAATCTGAAGATTTTTCATCCTGGATTAAACAATAAGCAGTCATTTAACACATACCGTGTTATAGAAGTTGGACTCAAAATTCTAAAGGGGAAGACGGCCAATTACACTAATTTTAACATACTTAGGATAAAATACTTTTTTATCTGCTCTATTTCATCACATGTTTACGTGCCATACTGCCATATTAATTAAATGCCCAGTTACTGTACGTTGTGCCATGCCTATGTTAGCGATGAACAACACCTTAACAGTTCCTTTTGTGCAAGTTTGGTCCAGACAGGACTCCGGACAAGAGGTCAAAAAAGTTTTTGTTCATGATTATAAGTCAGTATTAGGGTTTGGGAATTCCCGACAATTTCAAAGTCCCGGGACACGAGACATCCTACAGTCAAATTCCCGGGACTTCGAGACTTTTTTTATCTAAATATAAATATGAAAACAGACTTATAAATCAGTCTTTTAAATAATGAACCAACTAACACAGTAGTTAGAATTCTTCGCTGATTTAATAAAATAGGCTTTTATAAAAATCAGAGCGTCAACAGCTTTGTCCGACAATATGTTTCTGATTTTTGTAATAATGCCACCGGACAAAGAGAACACTTTTTCGTTTTCAACAGATGTCGATACGTGTGGCGAGCACGTGCCGCTAGACACGCGACTGCTTGTAAACGTGTACCATTCTTAACTGAACTAAATGAAAAATGAATATGAAAAGTAACCAAAGGAGAATGGGCACTTCTGGGCGGTCGGCGGCCAGTAATAAAATTAGTATCAAATGAAAGTACTGTTAGTAAGGAATAACTTTTACTATGGGCGTTACGTTGTATTTCATTTAGAAAAAGAGATATTTGAATATCCTTTTGGTTCCTTCTGTAACGCTTGTGTCGTTCTGTACTGTGCTATGTTCATCGATTTACCTTGTGCTTTTATAAATCTTTTGACCTCAGCTTGCATACTGGACTTTTGTTTACTCGGAACCTGATAATACATATAATAATAATAATATAATAATATGTGCGGACATTTTCACACACGGCCATCTGACCCCAAACTAGGGAGACCCTGTACTATGGGTGTCAGACAGCTGATATACATACACAAATACATTTTTTTTTTGTAAATACATACATATATAGATAAACGACACCCAGACACAAGCCAAACACAAGTGCTCATCACACAAATGTTTACCCTGTGCGGGAATCGAACCCGCAACACGCTGCGCAGCAGTCGATCGCTCAGCCACTGCGCCAACCGTGTCGTCGATCACCTTGGCATACGTTTTTGGACTTGATTCTGTTTAAATGCGAACTGGATTTTGTTAAATATGGCAGAAAACCGACCAATGTGGGTTTTCTGTAATCGTTCAGTGATTAACAAAAGAAAAATCAAGATAACCCTTGCACTTTTTGAGGAAAATGCTGCAAATGCTTAATTCAGTCTAGTCATGTATGTAAGGTCTAGGATATATAATTCATATATTGTTATTGACCGACAAATGAACGAACGAGAAGCTATCTCCCATTATTATTGTTCATGACTGAGTGGAAGGCGCACGGTCAGATGCTGCGCACATGTTATGTGCGTGGTGTGGTATGCTAAGCTGGGCAAGAAATCAACGAGGAGATTAGATTACCAGCTGTGGAATTAAGTGCGATTATAGTTCATGAGGAGTAGGCACTATTATTGTAGGTAGATATTATCTGATGCCCGCAGTTTAGCTGGCATGGTCTGTTTGGTCCATCTCTCGGGCTATGTAAAAAATCAGATTAATCTATTGTATCCTATTGTAATACCTACATCTTTTCTATTTTTGTATGGGACATAATGCCATAATACTATATAAAACTACACTAAGTGTTCAGAAACAAAAACCTATTTTATCAGTTTTCGAAGTATACCGCAGTGATAAAACTTCTCCAGAGTAATTGTAGGGCTAAACCACATCTTTTAATAACCAAATCATTCTTGGCCACGGACCGCCCAGGCTCCATACAAAGGACATGTTAGGTTTTTGTATGGAGGCTGGGCTTTAATTCGGAGCTGCTGTGAACAGGGAAGAGATTATATTTTTATGAAAGTACATAAATTAAGACGACTTTATGTATATTTTTTATTTTTTTTTAAATCACCCTTCCTAAATTATTATATTTTTAATTAATTGTAATTTAAAAAATAAATTGCAACCCACGGTAATTATTGATTTTGGCAACACTTTTCGTTTGGATGTCGTTATTGTCATTATGAAAAGTGTAAATGTCAATCAAGTGTCAAATTCAATTATAATTGCGTACCTATGCGCCCCCTATTATTAATATACTCTGCGTATGCATCTATGGTTTGCGTTACAACAACGGAACGGACACAAGTGATTTGATTTTTTTTTGTTTTTGTTGTGTTATTTATGTTCAAGTTTCTTGTAATCTTTAAGTTATCTTTATTTGACCTGGCTTTTAATTTGGATTCTTTCCTGCACAGTATCTTGATAATATAATTATAAGGGATGATGTTGAAAATGAAGAGGTAAAATAAATACAGTGAAATATAAGTAAATGCATTACTTTTATTTCTCTACCTAATACACAAAAATGTTCACCTATTCTGACCTGCTGGAGCGACTATTTACAAAAGGTGAACAGGTCCAATCCATTTAAGTCTGTCTGTATCTGGACTGTCTGTATCTGGACTGTTTGGTTTACTGGCCTGCCTTGGAGGAGACTTAAAACCATCAGTAATCATTTTGCAATTTATTGAATTCATGATGATAAAGTCATAAAGTCCCAAATTGTAGGAGAAAATAAGGATATTTGATACAAATAAATTCATACACTGTTTTAAGCTTTCACGGTTTAAAATGAAACTTATATTGTCACACGGGATATCTTCCGTGATACGCGATCATGGCGCTTGCCAGCGTCGAAATATCGGGAGCTTAAAACAATGAACAATCACGGAAGATATCCCCTATGTGACAATATAAGTTTATATAAATTCCTTACATATCCTTATCATAAACCATTTCACAACTCAGATGATGATTTTACTAATATCAAGTAGAAATTACAAATATTAAATCTAAATATTCATAAGCAAACGGAAAAATAGCGATTCTAACAATGAGACAAGGGACCGACATGACATCTGACATGTGTGGTGTGACACTGACAACCTTACTGACACAACACAGTTAATGTTTTCATAGATTCCGGAATCAATGCCATGCATACAAATCATGGAGATAATTCGTCGGTTTTATAGCCATGTAATAATGTTTAAAAATATTTTAAATAACAATAAGGTGTTTAATGTACTTTAAAAAATGATATTTAACCCTTTTTTCTTTGTTTCAATGTACAAAAATAATATTACGATACAAAAAAAATCTGGATTTAAAATATTTATTTATTCAATAATGGTGCTTTTAATTTTATTTTTGTTTTTGTTAGGCCATCTTGAATAATTATCTCTATCAGAAAAACCTCACATGATAGCTGTTCGAAAAAAAAAATATTTTAAGCCCATTTCATAACATGTCCTTTGCCCATTCTCCTTTAATTGTGTGTTAAGGCTTTGCAAGTTTTATTTATTGTGTTGTTTACTTAGTAGTTACGTAGTAGACCAAGTAATTATTCATTAAACTAACAGATGGCGCTAGGCTCCTTCAATTATTTGAAAATAAAAATGATTACATAACAATTTGACGACACGGTTGGCGCAGTGGCTGAGCGATCGACTGCTGCGCAGCGTGTTACGGGTTCGATTCCCGCCCAGGGTAAACATTGGTGTGATGAGCACTTGTGTTTGCTTTGTGTCTGGGTGGTGTTTAACTATATTATGTATGTATTTACAAAAAAAAAATATTTGTGTATGTATATCAGCTGTCTGACACCCATAGTACAGGGTCTCCCTAGTTTGGGGTCAGATGGCCGTGTGTGAAAAATGTCCCCACATATTATTATATTATTATTATTATAATTTCGACAATCTTGTCTCGTCTCGAGTCTCGACCCGAAAGTCCCGGGACTCGAGAAAACTAAAATTACGAAAAGTCCCGGGACTTCTAGATACGAGCAAAGCCCAAGGCAAGGTATTAAGTCCGCGCGATTTAAAGGTCTCTTACCTTTAAATCGAGTACTGCGCAAGTCAAATCAAGTCTGTGCCAAGTCTCATCTTTCGTGGCGCGTACTATACCTTTGTGAATGAAGTATAAATAAATCCATACTAATATTATAAATGCGAAAGTAACTCTGTCTGTTACGCTTTCACGATGAAACGGCTGAACCGATTTTGATGAAATTTGGCATGAAGATAGTTTGAACCCCGAGGAAGGACATAGTGTTGGATACCGAGCTCACTGGGCAAGTACTCACTACCCAAAAAAGCCGGTATTTGGACTAGGGTGAACTATTGATTAAATGTGTATACTAATAAGGTTGAATTCAAATACAACCAATTGTATACTGGTGACCAGTATACAATTGGTTTTATTTAACTGGTCTGTAACTGGTCTGTAGCTAGTATATTTCAACAAAGAAATCGCAAGACGCTATACCCTGTTCACAATAAGATTAGACATTTGCATAAACCTTTTTTACAGTCCGTTCAACCGATTTTGACTTATATTGCGTTGGTAGCATGACAAATGACAACTGCAGTAAACAGTTGTTATTGTAACCACTTTTTTTGCCTCTAATGTCATCCTTAGGCCTACGGAATAGAAGTCAAAATCGGTTGAAGGGACTGTAAAAAAGGTTTGTGTTTATGTCTAATCTTATTGTGAACAGAGTATAACTAAATCGTGTTAAGTGAATGATATCGCGATCTAATTCGACGTCAACGCCATCTAGTTACAAGAAGTGAACTAATCTATGATGCTTTGCGTCAAACAATGTTTTGTTTGAACTATGATTGGTTTTGGCCGTGAACACATAGGTTACTTTTTATCCGCGACTTCGACTGCATTCGCTATAACCGACATTCACGCGGACGAAGTCGCGGGCAAAAGCTAGTAATAAATAAATAAACCCTTTATCCCGTCCATCGGGTTATTGGTTTTTGACAGCTGCCTTTTAATGTAATTATTCCCATAAGTTAACTTTAAAATGGGTTATAAAATAAATATATAAACTGCCTAATCTTGTTGGATTATCTTATTTATGACCTCTTACAGGCATTATAATTCAGGTATACCTATCAGTTTTTTACAGAAAACATAAAATATTGTTCACTAGTTGCAGCTGTCAAAAAACGATTAAAACAGAGTGTAGTCAGTATGTATAATGATTGGTCAGATCATCGAGTCCCGGCTGAAGATGTCCCTGCCGGCGCAGCTGGCCCCGGTGCTGTGCGACGGCGTGGTGCTGTGCCACCTCGCCAACCACGTGCGGCCGCGCGCCGTCGCCTCTGTGCACGTGCCCTCGCCCGCGCAGGTAACTGCTACGGCCACAGATATAGATAGACCTAGATAACGCAAGAGCAACTACTTCGAGTTCCTATTTTCGTGACGATAAAAAATCGTATGTAAAAAAAATAAAGTAAACGTTTCCTTCCATCGGTAAGTCATTTTGTGATTCATATTATGCGTAATTAATTAAAAAATCAATTATCCTTAATGTAATACCCTCAATAATACCTGGTAATCTTGGTTTGTTTGTTTGGTTGAACGCGCTAATCTCAGTATCTACTGGTTCGAATTGAAAAATTATTTTTACGTTGGATAGTCCATTTACCGAGGAAGGCTATAGGCCCATGCTAAGCCGGGTCGGGTGGCTAGTAAGGAAATAAGGAAAAACAAAACATTCGTATTACATTGTGACGTACAAAAAATGGCACGCTTGGTTTTCATACAGATCGTGATACTTGCGTTATCTAGGGTCTATCTTTATCTGTGGTGATGACATATTATCTTGTAATAATTTGCATGTTACTTGTCTTACTTCATCATCATCATGTCAACCTTTAGACGCCCACTGCTAGGCATGGGTCTCCCCTAAGACCGGGGTGGGCCTTAGGGGAGACCCATGCCCGGCAGTGGGCGTCTAAAGGTTGATATGATGATGTCCTACCTTGTTCCACCCACCCCCCTTGTTTTACTTATTTATTTTAAATTAATTTATGTACACATAAAACAATTTACAAAGAAAAAACTGTTAACACATTCATCATCATCATCTCAACCTTTAGACGCCCAGTGCTGGGCATAGGTATCCTCCAATGGAGGGTTCAGCCGTAATCGCCATGTTTGGCCGATGCATATTGACGATCGCAGTAGGTGTTATGGTACTCAGAAGGACGCTGCTGCCCATCCTCTGGTCAATATCCCTCTGTCGCCTTCTACGAAACCAACGGGTAGAAAAGGGGTGGCGCTATACATTTATTCGTTCTTCATCATTCGCAGTCATCCATTACTACGCCAAAAATATGAAACTAGGATTCAAAACTGTAATCCAACTAGAATAAATAGGCGCAACATGTTTTCCTCTTCCATCCCGTCCTGTCAACTGCCATGACATCACTGTCCCCCCCTCTCCTTCATGTCATTCTTCATCCATCCATTTTTCTTCGGCTTTTCTCTTTTTCTCCACCCATCCACATTTTATATTCATAACTCTTGGTCACATGCGTTTCATCTCTCTTCACATGCCCATATCAAGATAAACTATCCTCTTTCAACGTTTCTGTCACTCACTGTCAACTTTCAAACTTCCTCTAATATACAAATTTCTGCCCTATCCATTCTGGTCACTCCACACATCTATCTCAACATAATTATACATTTAATACACTCCCAATTATAGGTAACCACAGCTTATCCATTATTGAGTATATTATGCTCTAAATACACGATAAAATAAAATTAATAAGCACATGAAAACTGAACAGTTTACAAGGTTCATGTCTGTAGATACGATTATGCTGTACCTTTTACTGAATTAAATAATAATTGACGTATTTTTATTCCAGCCCAAATTAACAATGGCGAGATGTCGGAGAAATGTGGACAACTTCTTGGAAGCATGTCGAAAAATTGGAGTTGAAGAGGTGAGTAACGTTTGAAAACATTTTAATATTCACTTAGTGTTTTTTTTTTTATTTAATTTTTATCTATACTTATTTTTTTGTCATTTTTTTGCGAAATATTGACGACATTTTGCGCGATTAAAAGTGGGCAGAATATGTGTAATTAACGTGATTTATGTTTTTAAAATCGGCACTAACTTTGCATTCCCGCCGTGTCCGTTTCGAGTGTTGCAGGGTCTTGTAAGATATCCTTTCGCGAGCAACAGAGATTGAAAGACACAATTATTGTAATGAAACTAAGAGACGGGTGGCGTGTGTTGCAGGAGGTCATCTGCTCGCCCGAAGACATACTGGGAAACCTGGAGAGCGACGGAGAGGAGAGTATCGTGCCTCTCGCTCGCACAGTGATCGCTCTCCTCACACACGCCACGCCGCCTCACTGCCCGCCAAGGGATATCCCACCAGACCCCTACCACACGGTCTTCGAACAGTCGCACGAGGAGTGCGCGGGTGGCGAGTATGACGAGACAGAGGATCCTGAATCATCTCTAGAAGTCAACTACTACCAAAGACAGCTAAGAAGATACTCAGAAGAACGCTTCATCAGCAACTTCAACTTCTCCGACAATCAACACTACACAATCGACGAATCAGAAGAATACCAAAACACCGAAAACAATAACACAGACTCAAACCTCCATTATTCACCAGTGTACGGAACTAACGAGCTCAGAAATAGAGGACCTTATTACCAGACTAATAGAGTTCAATTCGTGACACCCTTCTGCAAGGAAGACCACGTATTAACAAGCGACAATTTCGATATATACGACACAGATGAAGTTGATTTCCCTACGGAATTGATACGGGAAGTAGTTGATGCTGAAAGATATGACAGGGGTAAAATGAATCTCGATATACAGAACAATCTTAACAGTGTGATTTCTACTGAGACTGAAGCTCCTAAGGAGGTCCAGAACAAAGTTCTATTCACTTGTCTATGCCTTGGCACGTTCTTCGTGTCCACCATTTTACTAATCATGTACCCTTTGTAAACTTTACCTGATAATATTGTGATTTGTAACCGATCGGACATTTTAGACAACATTTTCTGATAATATTGTATTATACTGTACATTATGGTCGAAATAAGAAATAGGACCTTTTACCTTAGCGTCACCCAACCACATAATGGTGCGACACTACCACGACCATTGGAAAGCACATTCAGGTTAAGACAATTCCATTACAAGACATCACCAACTAATTAACATACTTTTAATGAGCTGTCAAAACGCTATTCCCCCATCGATGAAAACTATGCCGTCACTTATTTGTCAACTCAATTGACTTGTTGATTTCAAAGCTATTAAAAACGAATTTTATTATTAATCTTCACATAGTATAAAACAGTCGCTCCCGCTGTTTGTACGCTTAGATCTTTTAAACTATGCAACCGATTTTGATGCAATTTTCAGCAATAGGGGATATTACTGCAATGTTCTGGCACCAGAGTACAGCACTAGCATAAACCGTAAACAGTTTATCGACGAGTCGTTCAAAGCGTCAAATTCTGCCTTTAATTGAGTTCAAAATTGGGTTGTGTGATATATTATACAATAATGTATCAGTCCTGTGTATTTCGATGAAGAAATGAAGGGAATTATTCATTTTCAAAAGAAGAAAATGTTCGAAAACTTTGGGAAGCAGCTAAAAATCACTCTAAAATATGTTCAGGTTAAGTATTCGGGTGAGATAGTCGCATTTACAGAATAACGTTCACATTTATCATGTAAGACAACCAAATATGATTTTATTCTGAGCATAACCTAGAATCCACTTTCAAATGACCGTAGGACGCCATAATATGGTTAAGGTACAGTTAGGTAAGTAAGATTAATTAAAACTGATATATTTTCACAAAATACCTAGTTATTACAATTAATAACATAAGAATACAAGGTTTTGATTTACGGAATGTGCTAGTTGCGCCCTCTGCGCCGAGTTTCGCGTAATGTTCCCTATTGATAGTGATTCAAGAGGAAGATTATAAGTATAGTTTGATGTAGCTAGTTGAAAATAAAACGAGTTCCCAGGGCTAAATTACTGTTTTTTAAAGGGTAGAGCAGCATTAAAATTGATGGTGTCATCCATCCACGGACCGCGGCAAGCGTAGCCTAACTATGATCGATCGATCGCTACGACTTTTAGTTTATAAAAGTGCTGATAAAAGTCCTATTCTTATTTCGACCATATAATTAAATATACATGTATTATTTTGTGGTATGTCAACATCGGTCAAGTCTACTTGTATTGCCTTGTAACACAGTCTAACTGTGTTTGTGGTCTGAAATCGAATTTTGAGGCTAGCTTTTTAGAATGATCTTGAACCTAGAAGTCTGAAAGGAATTGGACGGTATTTCGACGGATTTATACAATGGAATTTATATATATTTTGTTTTATAAAGACATTACGGTTGCAGTGAATTTGTTTGTTAGTATTGATTGGTATAGTTTTATAATTAGTAATTGGTATGATTCCACTTGTTATAATTCATTCCCATTTGAGGCATTTAAAATTTTAATTAGTTTCTTTTTTTATTAATAATTTTACATATTTTGCCAATTGGTTTGTTTATTGATTGCTGCTATGTTTGTGTGTTTGGTTTTTGTATTAGGTTTGTGCAGACTGCTCTTAGTAACATATGCATTAAAATGAGCTATATGTTATAAATCAAAGCGACGAAGATAGGGAAGGCATTATGTGCGCATGCGCAAGTATGGCCAAACGTCAGTTGGATCGTACAAGTTATCATACAGTCTGCAAAACTTTTATTCCCGAGATCTCATCGTTTGTTGTGTTGAAGAGTGATTCGCTATTAAGAATATTTTAGGTTTCTTTTTGTCTATATTTTACGTAACAATGCAATGCAAATATTAATGCAATTCTTATACGTAGCAACCGTAAGGTTAGGTAGCCTTTTTGCACCAAAATACGATACAATTTTACACGTAATAGAATAGAAGCACTCTTTACTTGTAAACATTGTTAGATGATAATAAATCTCGGATTTGATGACTAGTATTTATACACGGTTTATAAGTAAAGAAATTAACAAATAAAGGAATTTCTCATATTAATTATGGTCGTATTTAAGCCTATAGCTGAAGTGTTACGTGATTCGATCATCCTTTAAGTGGCTTGATAAGGTTGATTGATTGGTAGGGGGCGTATACTACCAATTTAAATGAGCCAAAGCAAAAACTTAAAGGGTTGGGGCACGATATTTGCGCAGATTGACGAGCGAGATGTTATAATCGATCGATCTTTTGATCATCGATCCCTACCCGTTGCGCCATAGACGTGTACCATTCCTAGATCAAGCACATTATTTTTACGTAGTAGGAAGGGGTACAAAAAATAGAACGTACGGTATGGACAGCGTCAACAACTGGATACTCCCCCTCCTCCTCCTGATAAATAACATTCAAAATTTATAATATAATATATTCTGCTTTGCACCCTGGTTGACTGGCAGAAAATGCCTGAAGGTATTAAGGCTGCATTTCCTCCAGATATGTGTGGGGACGCGTAGCGAGAGATGTGTGATAATGACCAATGATAACGCTTCATTGTCATAACTTTTCCTAAGCTAGCGCTCTAATTGACTAGTTTCACACACATCCTTGCTACACATCCTCGCACGTCTTTGGTGGAAACACACCCTTAGTCCGACTTTGTACCTTTATGTATGAAGTATTAATAAATCGTCAGAAGATCGAACATTCCAATAATGACTTTCTCGAATCACGTAACACAGAATCATATTCCAAAATTAAAAGTACAATAAAAACATACTCTTAAAATATTGGTGCATGAAGTATTATTGAGATGAAAGGAAATGTATTAACTTATATATTAAATACTGATAACGTAGCTTAACTGTTTACTCGATACTTCTTATCAAATAAGAAATATATGCCTTATTCGAAACATCATATCGTTATTGTATTATTAATGCAAAAGCTAAATTGATTTTTTTAGATTAAAATTTTTCATGGGTACGCATTGTGTATGTACGGAACAGTGAATTAGGAATAACTATTCAATAGGACCATTTACAATTTGAACTATCAAGGAGTTGGTCAGATGGTCAAAAATGTTGAAGCTAGTTGCCCGTTGCAAAACGTTGGTAGGTCTATATGGAGATGAAACTCCATTAATACTTTTTGCAATCAAGTTTTTTTTATAAATCCTGGTTGCATTTTTCAGTGGTGATTTTGACAGTGATACTAATAAGATAGCATAACATTATCCTTGTAATTCTCGATGCGATAGGTAGAGGTATAAAGACCTTCACGTTTTACCTGTGATAAGTACTAATACATTGATCGTATTAGAAGATAGGCAGCTTAATGTGTGATTGTGTTGTTGTCATTAAAACAACTGCAAGAGGGAGTAATTTATGTTTTCGAGTTTTGTCTAGAATTTAATTTGTGTAGTTTTATGTAACTCATGTATTTCGAGGTTGGAGAAATTGGCCACGAACAGAGCCCTTTATTCATGTCTCTCCCCTGCGTTGAATATAGTTCGAGAGCTTTCTACAACACTGAGTAATGAGGCCATGAATAAAGTCCGGCGAAAATTAGGTAGACAAAGAAAAGACAACGTTATATACAATGCGTATCACGTCTCAGGTAGGCAACATTTTCATCGGTAGCGACTATAGCGAGTAGTTTTTAGAATTTCGAGGCTTTAGCGTAACAATTTTGCGAAATATATAAAAGACAAGTTTTACAAAAAATGTTCTTATAATAAATAACCGATATTCCTTAACGACGCCAACCAAACAAAATTGATGCCAATAAGATCAATATAAATGATATATTATATTTATATATGATATGAATGATGTTTTAAGCATTTATAAAGTAAACAGAATAAGACAAGATTAAAATATTCGTAAAATATAATATAAAAAAGTATAATTATGATTATTATATTGTAACCATTCCAAAGATGTGTTTGATAAAGACTGTAGCTTCTGTTAATTGTTTATTACATTATTAAAACTTACTATCGCTGTTTTACATACTTCTTGCTGATTTTATAACGTACTGAACTCGAATCATATGTATTAAATTTATGTCTTAGTTTTGCTATTTGGCTGTTTTTTATTTAATTTTGTCGTTACTTTCTCGATCCCTGCCTGGTAGCTTCCAATGTAGCTACGATATCAAACCCTATGGATACTCTATGGAGTCTATGAAATACAAAAGCGAGAGAAAATTAGGGCCACTTGTAAATTACAATTACAAAAAAAAAACATTTACAATACATTCAATAGTCTTCCAGTTTTTTACTAATCCGCTGTAGGTTCACTTTTCATACTTGTCAGAATATTCGCATCATTTGTACTATACAAAATGAAATTTAAAATATTTGTTTTAATTTTTGGACAAACGCGCCAATTTAAGTTGTCGGCATCAAGTACATGCCAAATAAATATATTATCCATAATAAATATGCCAAGTAGCAAAACGTATTATCATTATATTTATCATAATTATTCTGGTCATAAGCTATTTGTATATGTGTGGTATTTTCTTTCTACGCTTTTTAATATTAATCTTATTTTTGAGCTTTAAAGTCGCAAGTACAATGCTAATTTACGATAATTATATAAATTAAGAGATATAGATGTTTAATATATAATTTAAAGCTTATAGCGTACATATATTTATTAGCTTGTGGTGCTTGGGTACTTATTTACGTAGTCTATAGTTGACTGGTTTTAATTTGACTTAAATATTAGCAACTACCCGCCTATTTTTTTTGTGTTTCTCAAGAAAGTTTGAACAGTTTTGTGTGTGTATAGGTGGAAGGTGGAAAATGGCTGCTGATTTCCGGATTTGAATGTATTAGGTTTACGATTTATTGAAAAAAAAAAAACTACTTATTTACGTTGAAGAATTCATCGATATAACTGGCGAGAAAGCGAGTGTCGATTTCGGATCGATATTGATTTTTTAACGATCGAGCTATCAAGCGTTCTAACAATACAGTAATTATATAGTCCTACACACGTGTAGGTATTCAGGAAAACTTATGTAACATAAGCTTCCAAGTCTTTAGATACTTAATAGTTTTATTTGGAACTTTAATTATTTATATATTAACAATTTTTCAAGTCTGCTAATTCTTGCCAATCACAACACATTAAAGCCAGTCGAATACATTATTCCAGTTATATTTAATTAATTTTTAAGTTTGTTCGTTTTATTTTCTGAATATTTTCTACTAAAATTCAGTATTATATTTTAGATGTAATTTGCATTTAATTACACGCATTTTTCACATAATGCACTTTGAGAGAGATTTCATTATGTTTATTCGAAGCTACATAATGTGTTTTCGAAATATTTTTGGCTATTAGTCATAGTTTTATTATAGAGAAAAAATGTTTCAAGTGTACTTTTTTTTGTATGTACTTACAATGTTTCAACTACTTAAAGAAATAAATTTCTTATAGGCAATCTTTATGTTTCATTTTGAATGCCTAATACACGGGATCGGATCTCGCTTCTATGTTCTATGTTAGGGGGTTTGGTTTCCGCACTTAGTCCTTAAATATGGACCATTATATGTATTTAAAAATGTATATATTATGTGTATGTATATCAGCTGTCTTGACATCCGTAGTACAGGGTCTCCCAAGTTTGGGGTCAGATGGCCGTGTGTGAAATGTCCCCACATATTATTATTGTTTGTTGGTATATATTTTTATATCTCGGCCCTTATGTGCCGGTTTACAGGGTAACACGGGCCGAAGCCAAGTGCTACCCTAAAAATTCTAACCTATTTGGTAGATGATAATATGTGGTGTGGTGATGTGATAAGATTTTGCGTTGCATATCTGTCACCGTGTATATGGGCGAGTGAGGGTGGGTCTGGGTGTGTTCGTGAATGATGTTTGTGCGTCATTGTCGTTTTGCAAGAATTTCGAACAATTCTGCAAGTGTTCAGGATAGCAGTTTTTTATTATTATTGTACGTGAGCCATGGCGGCCGATTACTCCAACCAGCCCACCTCCTACCAGAAGCAGATTAGTCTTCTCAGGGCGTCAGCAAGGGAGTTTGGTCGGATCTCGCTTATCGGCCGTTTGCATGAAACGACTCGTGCAGTACTTCGGGCACATGACATGGAGGGATCCTAATAATTTGGAGAAGTTTATTGTAGTTGGTAACTTGGAAGGAAAAAGGAGCCGTGGCAGATTCCCAACCCGATTGACAAATGTGGTGAAAGGTCTGCAAAGGGAATATCCAACCATCTGTCCGCTTGGCTAAAAACCGTCCAGCATGGCGAGCGATTGTGGATAATACAACGAGCTCATGTGGTCACGACCCTCAGTTCTGAGGATACGAAGAAGAATAAACGGTGGACCATCTAGATGGTGACCATGAAATTCATACTTGATAGTCAATGGTCATATTTTTCGTCGGTTTATTTACAAAAATGAAACACCGACACGTTAACTTGTAATACTTTATACATAGGTACCCTAATATAGAGTACAAATATTTGGTATGTAGTTATTTGGCCATTCTTTTTCATACGAAACTTTTGGAACCTACTATACCCTGTTCACAATAAGATTAGACACAAACACAAACCCTTTTTACGGTTCCTTCAACCGATTTTGACTTCTATTCCGTAGGCTTAAGGATGACATTAGTGGCAAAAAAGTGGTTACAATAACAACTGTTTACTGCAGTTGCCATTTGTCATGCTACCAACGCAATATAAGTCAAAATCGGTTGAACGGACTGTAAAAAAGGTTTTTGTAAATGTCTAATCTTATTGTGAACAGGGTATAGACTCTATTTACTTACTAGACAAAATTCGCACATAGCGTTCAAAAATGCTATTAAATTCACCTTTAAATTGTAGAATCATGTTCTGAATCCATGGTAGGTAGTGGTGGTTGTGTTACCTACTATATTCTCCCTTCCGCTGTGTATACATATATATTTTATAGGTAAAATAAAGCATAAACGGCAATAGGCTGATATGATGATGATAATAAAAGCATGCAAGAAGTTACAAGACATACCCCCATAACTCGTTTCCTTTCAATCTTTAATCCTTTCACGCGCGCGCACGCGGCTTGTCTTGGTGGTTGAAAGGTTAGTGTGGAGATCCAACAAGCCAGGTCCAAGATGTCTTGACTGCCCGCAAACTTATCATTCAATTATTATATCAATGGCATTCGGAGGATCTGTAAAATATAACAAGGTGTTAATTGACAAAATATATCCAAAGGCAGCTGTGAGACTAGTTTCTATGTATTTAGGTAAATTTTCAAAGAGCTGTGGTTTTTGTGTTTCCGTCCTACTATACTATTATAAATACGAAAGTTTGTAAGGATGAATGTATGTTTACTCTTTTAAAGATTGAAGTCTGAACAGTAGCTGAAATTTTCCCATTTTTGTGTTTCCGTGGGCTAATACTTTGACGCCGGCTAAAGAAAATGTAAAATTCATTGTGACACAGAAGCGATGGGACAACCTATAACATCCTAACCTTCACTTTGTATTACAGAAACTAATGTGCTGCGCAGCCGACGTGCTGGAAGGCAAGGGCACAGTACAAGTGGCCATCACAGTGACGGAGCTACTGCGGCGCCAAGCGGCCCTGCGCGCCTCCCCGCACGCCGCCGCCAGCGCCACCTAGCGCCCGAAACTCGCACTCGCGCCCATGTCCGGACTGTCACTGTAATATCTACTATACTAAACGCCACAGTTCGGGCAATCGGGGTCATAATGTAGGTTGGAAGGGATTTCAGAAAACTTAACCTATTGAACGCCATTGACCACTTAAGTGCGCCCATCCTGTCATATTTCCCATATAAACGCTCGTACGTGATTACGGCGTTATAACAAATTATTCTTTAAATGTATCTTGTGGTTTAAATCTAGGTTTGTGTGAAGCCAACAATAAACTTTTTTGAGAAACAAATTGAGTAACCACGTCTGAAAATCAGCTTTTTGCACAGTTTTTATCTGTACTTTGGCCGTTCATAATGCACTCATACATTGAAAAAGTAAAAAAAAAACAGCGTCATAGAAACCTTGCACATGTAATGGAGATTCTAAATTTTTTTTTTTTTTTTTTTTTTATCTATTGATAGGCATACGAATGACCACTATCTCACCTGATGGGAAGCGATGATGCGGTCTATGATGAAGCACGCTTGCCTAGAAGGGTTACTTCTAAAAAGCCTTACAAGTTTTTGGTAATAATGTTTGTAATTTAATAGGTTATATTAAATTACAAACATTATTACCAAAAACTTGTAAGGCTTTTCCAAAAACACGTATTTCCTGTATCAAGTTTTGTGAAATCTCCGCGCGCTAATTTTCCTGCGATGATAACGCGTTCTCACTCAATCGTTTGTTTTCGAGCTTTGCGTTGGTTGAAACAAAAAAAAATTCAATCACGCTCGCGTCGAATTTCGTCTGATGAGGAAGGGCGCTCTTAAGTCGCAAAACGGTCGCGTGGCTGAGACGCCACCGACAACTAAAGTTGTCTAAATTTTAATATTTTTAAATCATTTTTGTTTTGTATGAGACTGATATTGACTGTAAAATGGTATACTAACTGTTAATGAATTTTACTAGGCTTGGCGTCGGGGTGAACTAAGGTAAAATGGCGCTAGCGTGCAAAAGGTTAAATCTGTCTCGTGTCATCTTGCTTCCGCATTTAATGACCGCAACTACCATGAATGTGCGTATATTATAGTGGATAACCTACGTCACTATGGAGAGGTTGAAAGCGTGAGTTAAGAATGTACAAATTGATCTAGATTTTTAATTTTTGCGTCTATCTGGCATTTAAATAAGGTGCGGTAGACGCGATGCTCTTCGGTGCGATTATCACCTGTATTGCGGTTGCATACGACATGTCACCGAATGCGCTAGGCATTTTAGACTAGTCTAGTAAATCAGATAAGTCTCGTTATTAGATTCAAGATCGGCGATTCAAATGCTGAAGTCTTTATACTGATGTAAATGTTCCTTTTCCTGTGAAATGTGTCACAAATGTTGGCGAAGCACCTTTTCGATCGTTTTGGTCAATTTTTCTAATATTTATAATCTAGGTGCAAGTTAGGACGGTCCAAATATCAATGAACAAATTAAATAAGTCAGTCAATATTTAATAAGATTAATTCACAAGTAATACGTTAATATATATGGACAATTAATAACTATTCCATTTCACGCCTGTGAATTTTGTATGTAGTATGGTTCTTGAAATTTAAAAAAAATGTTTGATTAAAATGTTCGAAGAGTTGGATAAGCTCTCTCGATTTCATAAAGTTAAGTAATATACTTAAATATCCATGACAAAAACGTGTGAGAAAATAAACATAAAAAGTAGAAAGTATATCCTTTACATTGCTTTTCTACCACAATAGACTTTCTTGTGCAACACGACTATTAAGCATATTGTAAGTTTTTCAAGACATTTAAGGGGAATTTCAACCAACTTTTATAAATAAGTCTTAAGTTTTGTCTTAAACTCAAAACCATTTATTTCAAATAAAGCATTTATAGGCACTTTTGAATTGTCAAGGAGTCCGTCTAATATATTTTTAAGTTTTAACAGAGAACACCGTGAGACATAAATTTTATTTCACGGATTAAAGTTTTATACCATGTATAAAAGTTTGATGAAACTCGCCCTTAATGACATCTACCAATATCATTAGTACCTACCATTTGAAGATCTAATGCTTATGAAAAAAAAAAAAACGAAACAGAACACATTTCAGCAATGTAGTAAATAATAGCAACATCACAATAAGGTGCTTTAATTAAATGCACAATCCACGAATTTATTAGTGAATTTTCTATGAAACATTTTACACAAGTTGAATAGGCCGCGTAAGTAGACAAATTGTTATGACGTCTTTATTCGAAGTGCCTCTTTACACTGTCGAGCAAAATTATTAACCGCTATCAAAAATAGCAATATACAAACAACGTGTCGTTACAATAATTTGGTAATCAAAACGATTGTTTTATACGTAATCCTCTAGCAATTCCGTCAAAAGTGAAAATGAGTATTTTTTTGCTCGACAGTGTACTATCATCTTTCTCCGAAGTAGATTCTTGAAGTGTCTTAGTAAATTGGCATAGTCTGAATTTGAAGTTATCATGTTAGTACCGAATTGCACGGGCCTTATAAATGTTAGTGTTTACTTCGATGGCCAATGAGTAGTTCAATAAAGTTATCAAATGCAATATAATACTTGACAGGTGTTAAAATGTCCAAAGAAGGAATTAATGTGTTACGGAAACATAAATGGTAATATTTTTCCTGCTTTCGTGATTTTCATTTTTCCGTATACGAAGTCTCGTTTTTTATTAAATATGTTTAAATTTAACCTGAAACAAATGCTGATCGTAAGGTAAAATCAATATTAATGATCTTATAGGCTATGCGTAGACGCAGGGCAAAGTAAATTTTAATAATTATCAAAGTTTTCTTCAAAAATACTGATAATGGTTTTACCCCATAACCTTCCGAGGGCCAGTTTAAACACTATGTGATGGGATTGTACCATAATTCGGGCTGTGCTTCTGTCATTATAATTTACCTACTTTTAAGTAGTCGCGAATTAGAAGCTAATAGATTTGTTCTCAATTTAACTAAGACGGCCATGAAATACTTAAGTAATTGAAAGGAATTTGTTCACTTCTTTAATCTTAATAATTAGCTTAAGAACTGTCCTTACCTAATAGTGAGTCAACACTGTGAACATGGAATGTAACCAAACGTGTAATGCAACATGTTGCATAATATTTAATTTGAATTTAGGGCCACAGGACTTGTTGCACACGAATCGAATTTACGACTTCTACTTAGCGTGTCGACGGCAATACACAGATATGTAACCTGTGTGTGAGTGTGTGTGGATGTGTATATTTGTGTGTGTTGTGTTTGTTCTTGTCAGATTCCCGGTTTGACCCAGTATTTAGCCTTGGCAACGCCGTTCGCTGAAACTGCTTCAGCAGCTATTAGGTCCATTAGGTGACACATGCATTGCAAAATAGAAGGTGGACCATAGTCTGCGGAGAGATACCACATAGGCACTGAAGATTGGCAAATCCCGACTGTCATTTGTTCTATGCTCGTGTCAATTTGTTCGATAGTCGATAAACATTGCATTACACCTCCTGTTACATTACATGTTGCACGTGTGTTATTGCACCATAATTATGATAGTATTGTTCGAAAACTAAACTAAAAACCGTGATAGAATGGGACGAGTTACGCGTTGTTTATTAGGAATTGTGTAGGTTTTTAAATTATTCTAAAACTTTTAATTCTGAATAGTTTCGTGTACTCGTGTGCAGTGATATAATAAGGAATTATCTCGTATATTTTTTGACTTCTAGATGAATTTTCATCAATTATAAGAATCATCGTCATTATAAACATAGTCATTCTAACAAAGACATCTGGCAATATGAGTTTTTAAGCGTATGCTGATTTACATCTTGGCAACGAATAAATTATTAAAATAACTACCAACCAACTAAAAAAAATGCAAAGTTCACAAAATTTATATCATTTTCATGAAAAAAAAAACTTGTAAATATTATTCACATATCCTTTTTACCACCGAATTCTAAACGATACGGAATTCTTGTAATACTCATTGTAGGTATTATAATATTATATTCTAGTTTATTATTAAATAATTTTGTTCTCGTCACTTTTAAATATAGTCAATTCTCACTTATATAAGTCACTTATGATGTATAAATATTATGTATAATTATAAGAATTATTAGTGTTGTGTTTAGTGTCTTTTTCATAATTTATCAGAAATGAATGCTTTATTATTGATTAGGCTTATTGTATTCTAATGATTTCTCTTTGTTTACAATTACATGGATTCGTTTTGCTAAAAAGAACCAACCCACGACAAAATATCTCCCATTTATTCGAAGAAATTGTAATGGTTTTGAATGAATATAGCTGATTATTACTTTAAAATCTATTCTAAGCATACGTTTTGGATGTACAGACGCCAGCAAAACAAGCTATCCGAAACTGTACAATTTTCCCAATCGAACATGATCCTTATTCTTCTGTAAGAAAGTTGTAAGTAGCTAGATACGCTGGCCTCGGTACATTAAACTATTATTGCTGCTATAGTAAATAGTAATGGCAGGGTTAGTGTTAGTATTTGACATACTAAATTAGTTTAAAATTATTCAGAAATTATGGGTTGGTTCCTTTGACAAAACGAAGCTAATATAAGGTAATGACGATATAAACTCGAAGGAATTTAATGAAGTGATTAATGTAGTATTTTAGTGAGTAACTTACTGAAGTCACATATTTTATTTTATTGTTGTCGATAGTAGATATTGCATATTCAATTGTTTAAAAAAAAATCCTCCTTTAAATATTGGTTCATTCAATTAAAAAATATGATTCGAAATCAAGTAACCATTTAGTCGATTAAATGCTCGACGCCTTATTTTAGCTTTAATGCTTTAAATAGCTTGTGTGATTTTAAAAAAAAAGATTACATACTCGATCTTCTTTTGTAAATGACTTCAGAGAGAAAAGCTTTTTTTTTTAATTTATGTTTAAGTTTACATTTCAGGTTGTGGTTTTACTGCCAACCTAATTATAAATATTATATTTTTTGTGAACAACTCACATTATACGTAATAGTTTTTTTTGTTTCGCTCTTAGAGTTGTGTTACCACTGATTTGCAAATTTTGCAATTATATTGAAATTATTCATAAACTTTATAATTAAATACGCATTTTTGTAATCATCACAAACAACAATGTTGTTCTTAGTAAGTACAGGTTTTATACATCGGCATTTTAAAAAATTTAAGTAAATGGTTTTTGTCTATAGAATGAAATAATAAATATATTTTTGTAGTGTCAACATTTTATGGCAAATTTGAAGCTGGCAATGCGGCTTTTTGATTAAGCTGCGTTAGATTAATTAAAAGTTCTAAGTGTCAAACTAAATGACTGATTGTTAGATTGTCTGCCTTCATCCTAAGTGAGACAAACATTATGATCTGCAAGATTTTACAAATAAATAGCAATTTACGTATTATGCTGGCGCCTTATTTGGATAATACAAAATCGACTTTATTTCGATAAATATAGGGTTAATTTCGTATTATCCAAATAAGGCGAATATTTGTGCAGACGCCAGCACAATCATCAAGCCATATCAAACTGTAATTTTTTCCCAATTGAATATTAACTTTATTCTTTTGCACTAAAGTTGAAAATCTGTCAAAGAACTTTGACAGCTTGTGGTAGCCTGGCCTCTGTACAAATACGCCATGTGAAGTGCCAGCATTACAATATAATATTTGCATCAAAATCGCCTTTGTATAAAACCCGTCAAATGGATTGTGTATAAAGTAATAGATATTAAGAATTATTAAAGAACTGAAAGTTAGAGTCGAGTCTTTGTCCTCTTCAAAGATAATGTGCCAAAGACTAAGGTGAAGGATATTATTTTGATTGTAAAAAATAACGTTTTGTGTAATGCACTGGTCTCCTAGTTTAAGTACCTTTGATGTAGCAATATCGTATCATAAACACATGTTTATATGTAGATAAAATAAAGGTATATACGTTTTCGAAATTATAATTTTTATTTTTCTTTATTCCTACAATTATAACCTGCCAGTGCGCAACTAATCTACGCCCTATTTAGCATGTAACTGTTCTAGAAAAGGAAAAGTGGAAATACATGATGTTATAGGGTTGCTTACGCAAAGCTAATCGCAGAGGGCGCCAGTGAACCATAACTTAAACACTATTAGCGCGCTAAAAATATTGTAGAAGTTACGTTACCGAGTACTCGTAAGTGTTCCGCGCGGTCTATCTGGCTTTTGTTTCATAATCTGAGTTATAATGATATACCAGTGCTATGTGGTGAATCCTGGGTGATACTACATGTGTAAATAAGTAATACATTTATTATTTCAGGTTACTAATCTCTTCGAACGAAGCACTTCGTATAATTATGATCGAACTTCACGTACAAGTAAGTTCGTTTAATCATCAAATATACTCGTGCTTCGTTCTCGAGTTTAGTAATCTGAAATAATAAATGTATTACTTATTTACACATGTAGTATCACCCAGGATTCACCACATAGCACTGGTATATCATTATAACTCAGATTATGAAACAAAAGCCAGATAGACCGCGCGGAACACTTAGTAGTTGCGTGGGCTACGAACGTAGCCCACGCGACTACTCCAGGGTTACGAGTGAAGCCAAAAAAGCAAATACAAAAGCGAATACTTATAACGCGCTTCGTGCTGTACTGACACGAGTCAGTATAGCACGAAATGCCGCATCGTTAAAAATGATAAATAAAAATACAAATCTGAATTCAAAAGCGAATCCAATCTCGAGGTTGTAGGTATTCGCTTTTGAATTTGTATTTGCTTTTTTGGCTTCACTCTCAGTGTTCCGCGCGATCTATCTGATAACCTACCCTACAAACGTTTTCTTTTTTTTTCACTCCGTGATAACCATCCTCGTACTTCAAAGAATATTATAAAAAAAGAATTATCGAAATTGGTCCAGCCGTTCACGCCTAATGCCGTGACCAAGGGAAATAGGGATTCATTTTTATATATATATAGATTATTATTAATAATATATTATTCGTTGTAATTTTGATACACAGACAAAAAGTAATATCATGTCAGTGTCACTTTGTTTACGTTAAAATTCAGTGGCGTCTCTAACGGAAAATTTTGGCAGTATTCCTAATTTATGTAATCACACAAAGTCGTGTGCATCTGTTTCCAAAATCAAAGTATAAATAGGTAAATATACTATGACGCATGTAGGTAACAGCAAAAGTAGATAATCAAAATCAGAAATTCAATACTAATTTACTAACACTAATTTATATAATTTGTTACTAGTTTATTTATTAAAAGTAGGTATGTGATTGTCACACACATACTTTTGAATCACTTCGACGCCACACTGTTCTGACTCGAACTCCGTTCACTATTATTGAATTTCTGATTTTGATCATCTACTTTTGCTGTTGACTGTACAAGCATTATTCCCGACAAACACATAAAATAATATTCCGTAACTAACACCCTAGCCTTCTGACATTGCAAACAATTAACAAAAAAAAGGAAGGCCGTATTTATTAAAAATGTGCGTGGTAACGCAGTGATTACGTCGAGCAGGCGTGGTCGCGTAATCGTCAGACGCTGACTCGCAGGTCGTGACCACGCCTCACGTGGCGCCACCATTGTTATGCTACCATGGTACACGGTGTAGATTTCAATTATAATAGTAAGTATAATATGTAGTTCCTATTAGGGTTGTTGCTGATGCATATTTTTTTCACATCAGCGGATGCTGATGCTGACCCTGATGTTTCATCATTGACATCATATGCTGATGCTGATTTTAATATTTAAAAAAAAAAAGCGGGGTAAATGTAGTGCCCGTTTTGAAAATATGTCTAAAGGTTGAGCAATTTTCCTTGTTACTTACTTAAATATGACATTGTTTCAATAACTTTGGTGCTATCAATCTATACTAATATTATAAAGCTAAAGAGTTTGATTGTTTGGTTGAACGCGCTAATCTCAGGATCTACTGGTTCGAATTGAAAAAATATTTTTGTATTGGATAGGCCATTTACCGAGGAAGGCTATAGGCCCATGCGAAGCTGGGTCGGGTCGCTAGTAAAAAATATATTCAAACCAAGTAGTGTAGTAATAATTAGTACTAGATTAGTAATTAAGTTACCTAGGCTACCTAGTGCATGTTACGACTCAAACATCAGCATTAATAATCAGCATCGATTAATGCGGATGCTGACGCTGATGCTGATGTTGAAAATGATGCTGCAGTTTAGCGGATGCTGAAACTGATGCTGATGTTCGCACCAACCCTGGTTCCTATATCCCAGCTTAACTGAGATGGTTCCTGATGTAGCTGCGCGGTGAAAGAGGGGAGTGGTGACGTGGCAAGAGTGACAACCTGTCACACCTCCCGCAACGCGCTGCTACCTCAGGAACGATCTCAGTTAAGTCACAGTACAAATATTAGTACCTACTACCTACTACCGTACTAATATTTATACTGTGTATGTCTGACGATCATTGGGCCAAACGCACGACACCATGGCAAGCGACATCGCGGCAGACCCTGACGAGATGGCGGGATGATCTAGAGTTCTTCAACAAAGACTGAACCCAAATAGCCCTTGATAAAATCAACAAAGACTAACGTTGTATAAAGGTACTGTAAAGGTTGCATGCATGTCTATGGCGAGTTGGTCGAAACCTTTGACTAAATGTTTCGTCTGACTGGATTCGTTCTACAAGCTTTTCGTATTTAGAAGCGTTAGTCTTAGGCATTGTTTAGCCTAGTGCCGTGGTGACCGTCGTGCTCTTTCGACAATATAAAAGTGCTCAATTGCTTTGCCGTCTGTAATTCCAAGAACCTCCTACCATGGAACACACCACTAGAATACGTAGTACATCGATCCGTACAGGTACTTTTAAGTGACAGTGAAATGTAATTTTCGTTAATCATTGTTTATGTAAATAAATATTTTGATAATATTTTTCCCGTAGTGGGGTCTCTCGTGTCCTGTGAAATACAGGTCACCACTGTGATTGTTGTTGGTTGAAAAGTTGAAACAAAAGAACATTGTCAAATAATTACCATTCACTAAGTGTTATTTGTGGAACAAAATAAACAAGTGCATTGTATTTTTTTTTATAGTATTTAACTATTTACTACACTCAAAGTTTTCCTGCCACTCGATAGATGGCGCTGTTTACCTCGGCTGAATCGCGCTATGGTTTCGTTACAGCTAGCCTAAAATATACTCAATTTGCTTTTCATACATTTTCATGATGGGCGGCAAGCGACTGCTGTTGGTGAGGCTTTCAGTTCAATCTTTCGATTTAGTAAACTAAAAATGTTATTAATGGCAGTCCTAATCATTCGGCGACCGTACACCTACCTTTAAGTCATAAAAAAAAAACCTTTATTTCAGACTAATGTCCATAGTTGTGTTAGTATTTTGGTGTTAGTAACAATATTACTTAAGTAAATAGGTTAGTATTGTTAGTTTTCGTAATTACTTACATAATTACAATATATAAATATATATATATATATTATATTTCTTTATTTTAGTAATAAAAAAATATTATTAAGTACTTAAAGGTACTGTAGAGGTTTTTGTGTACGGGATACAAAGTGACGAACTATGATGAGTCAAAGATATTGACATTATTATTCAAAGACTGGTTATGTTATCTTTGTTATTATTATTCACTACATATATTTTCGATTAAGCCAACAATTAGGTATACGACTGACTGTGTCAGCAGTCTGTATGTCAGTCCGTGTCATAATATAAAACTAAGTAAGTATATTCAAATCATTCAAATATAATCGAATGTCACCTATATTTCTAGAAGAATCCAGAGTGTTCTATCGAAACCCTAAACTTCCAGGTGCCCTCTATACCTAATACCCACCTACAGTTATCTGTTTTAGTACTTAATTTATCCAAATATTACCTAGATACCTGGTACCCATATCCATTACCCACTAGATTAACCTACGTACCTACCCGTCTCAATGATTGTATTAATGATTATTACGATAAACCAGAATCGGCATGAAAAAAATACATTTATTTGTTTGTAAACTGCCAAGCTTCTAAAACCGTCTAGGTCCTTTAAATAAAATCACAAGACCAGCTGCTGTATTCTAATAATAACGTTAACAAGAACTTTATTAGAACAACAACAATACAAAGGAAACTGTCGGAACCGACACCATAAACACGATTCATTGACTTTAACAAAAAAAATAACAAGCTCCAACAAAATCAACAGACATGCTTAATTTTACGGCATCTATAGCTTTCTACTATTTACATTTACAAAAATCATCGTTCTTGTTTACAACTAATTAATTAAACGTCCACAAAGAGAACGCACTGTTCAGCTTTTTTTTTAATTGTCTTTGTTCCCGCGATGACGTTGTGCTTTGTATAATAGGACGTTTACAGTTTTGGGGTAAATCGAGCGGAAAATTGGTAACAATCACCCTCGTAGGCTCGTATGGGGTGAAAAGGGGCTAATACATGCATTTATTACAGTGTCTAATAGAATGGACTTCACTGACTAAACGAGGATTTTATGTATAGACAGGCAGTCTATAGTTGCGTAGATACTTAAGTATACATAATGTAAAGGCTATATAAAGATACGACGTAGATGTAACATCAATCAATAATCTGCCCTCTGTATTATTTTCATCATCATCTGCCTAGCCTTTTCCCAACTATGCGCTCGGCTTCCAGTCAAACCGGATGCAGCTGAATACCAGTGTTTTACATGGAGCGACTACCTGTCTGACCTCCACAACCCAGTTACTGGGTAACACGCCTTGGCAAGATTGGATGGGGCTTCTAACTAACCGTAACGACTTTCAAAGATCTACGAATGTCTGACGGGACTAACGGTTTGATGTGCTTTCCGAGGCACGGGGATGTCATATCAACTACCAGTCTGTAGGCTGGTACTGAGAAATGATGGACAAATTAGGCTTTGTCCGACCAGCACGCGTAGCATGACCACCCTATGTCTACGGAAGAATAGACATACTGACAGCAAGAATAGACAAGTCAGTACAGTTTGTCTATTCTTTCTGTCTGGGACCCACAGAACCCCATGCTTAGCAGTTGTACTTGAGACAAGGCCAACGGGGCAGTCAATCATTACCACCGACTCTGTGTTGTTTTCTTGAAGATAAATTATTATCTGTGCTTTAAATAAAAGCTTATCTAACGCCTCGTTCAAATCCTTGCCTTGAGCCTTGAACATCGCCGCACCGTTGCCATCCTATCGGTCGTTTATCGGGTATATTTCGGAGAGTGTATTTTGGAATTGCACAACTTAATTCCCCCATCCCCATTCCACTTTTACTGTGCGAACTGGAATTCAATGCCCGCCTCTCTGTTCTCCGACAACATATAATCTGGGTATCTTCAAGGCACGAGTGTACCGGTTCATCCTAGGTAAGCGTGCTCCACCTTAGGCCGCACCATCACTCAAGACCAGGTGAGTTGCGGTCAAACGCCTATAGCTAAGCCTAAGCCTATTAGAAAATTAAAACAAAAAGTCGTTCAGGCGCGGTTGCATTTTAGAGGTCACGGAAAGCACTAAAACATTTCTCCAACTTTTGTACACAACTGATTACACTCCCAGTACAGTCCGGCTAAAAGATGTTTTATTTTAAATTTAATGGTAATAAAACCAGAAAGCGCCTACCCACATTGCTGACATCAAAATATTTTACAATAGTAGTAAATTCATAAAGTAATGTCTGTGCTCGCGAATAAAGTGAATGCAATGCGCACAGTTGTTTATTCATTCGATAGATGTGCAGATCTTAGGATACTGAGACACGTATTGTCACATTACCACCATAGAGCGTTTGCAGGGATACCATGAGTTCTGAAATGTATTAGGAACGGATTGAGTCACGCCTAAAGGTCACTGAAAATATATAATCTTTATCAGCTTTCTGCCCCTGGTCCATGTTACTTGGGGTCGGCGCAACGCGTTTTCCATTATATTATTATATCAACCGTCATATTTTAACTGACTCTCTTTTCTTATTATATCATTCTTCTTCTTCTACTTATAACATTCTTCACACAATCCATCCATATTTCCACTGAATATACACAATGTAAACCAAACTTTTTTTTTGCAATAGTGGCTGTACACTAAGCCGACTTTACTTTTAATAAAGTCGGCTTTTTTTATAAATAGAATCTCATTTATAAAGTAGGAGTAAATAGAATCCTGCTAACAAGGCTGTAATAGGTTATGAAATGGTTGCATCGGATCAGCATCGCCTTGACCCAAGACTCGAACCGTTCCATGTTGTGTCTATGGAACTACGACGCCTACAATCGGCATCAAAGCAGTATTGACTCACGAAAAGCTAGTCAACGGTAGTCACCAGCTTATGTCAAAGCGTCGCCACGAGTAGGTAAGGCGAGAGACGCCGATTCGATGTAAACCTTATTATAAATCCATAAATTTAATCGACTTTGAAGCATAAAAAGAAACAGAGCTAAGCCTTCCACACCAATAACTAGGTAAATAAACTTAGTACAACTTGTCAGAGGGCCTAAACAAGTCGCAATAGCCTCATGTCGAATCGATTTCGAAAATCGATAAAGCTTGCTTTTCTTCAGGGTTCAAGCGTTCGCAAGTTCTCGATCGAACGATTCGATATTTCAGCAATTCCGATTGTCGAGAGCCACTTGTCTACGCATTTGTATGGGAATATCGATCGATTCATTTGATTTCGTCATCGGTTCGTTTGTGACTTTGTCTAGACCCCCAGTTACACTTACTATAAAATTTTACTAACTGTCGCGCTGGTTGTTGCTTAGCTTGTTAAACGATGGTTTTACGTAAATAAAATACTAAATAAACTTGAGACGGATTTTTAATGTTCTCGAGACACGTACACTACAAGAGTTAGGAACCAAGTGTTGCCACACGGCATATATTTTACATAAAAAATCTTAATGTTGCTACATTATACGCAACACTAACAAGACTAGCAAAACCAAATTTGGTTGATCCAGTCACCTCTGCTCTCATGTCCGAAGTTTGCTCCATCCATCGATACATCTCATATCGACATTTGTTTACTAAGATGATGATCTTAATATACAAATGTCCTACTTCTGAATCCAAATTCCATGGTCACAATCTCCGCGTAGTTAAGGAAGGCAGTTCATTTGCGCTGGTGTCGCAGCATGGCGGCATGCGCACGCGCCGTACCCCGCCGTCACTATTACCATACGTGGGACGCACAACTGACAATTGAATTAATATTATATTAACTGCTATATTATTTAAATTGAACCATTCCTATAATAGACGAATTCATTTAAATGGCGCTGTATTAGCATAATTTTGTGTCGATATGATGTTATTTTTTTGATGGGGTTAATTTTATTTGATTGTGTTGTTTAATACTCATTAGTAAGTTCTTAATGAATATTGGATTCATTCATATTACAGTACGGCCGACGTATCTTGGCGATCCTGAAGTTAGCCGATTACCTGCGCAGTAGACAATTTCGTTCCTAAAAGATCCATTGCGTAGCTAATCGGCTAACTTCAGGACCGCCAAGATACGTCGGCCGTACTGTCTATTACATACAGTGGTTGAGGCGCCCGCCTTTCATGCACGAGGTTGTGGGTTCGCAACCGGCCACCAGCAAGTACCAATGTAAGATCCCGTAACTAAGGCACCTTATACTTATAGTATTTCGGTACATAAAGGTTGTAAGTTGAATTGAGGTGAGCCGACGTAAACACGCACAGATTTATAACACTAAAGTTTATTAGATATACCGATCACAAAGAGTAAGTTAAGGGCGCGTATTCGATTTAGCGCAACTCAAAAACTAAACGATTGCTAGAACGGCGTAGCAGCACTGACACACACTAGTACAATACAATGGTCTGTTTGTGTGGATCAGAAAAAAAAAATAGGTACGCACGAAATAAGCACGAATCATTGAAATTGATCGGCAAACGACAGCGGTTTTACAGTGCTTTTTAAAATAATTGTCTAAAATAAATGAGTTCCTACAAGGAACTGAAAAAAATTGTGTATATTGAGCATAACCTTCATTTTTACCTTTATAAAATGAAAATATCAGTTGTTTTTATTCAAATACTGGTGAAAAAAAATTGTTGAAGTGAACTGATTTTGTACTTTTTTAATACTGATTTTTTTAATATCTAATAGTAATATTTTCGTAATTTTGGCTCTGCACAGAATACACAGTCTCAAAGTACATTCTTTGAGACTGTGTATTCTGTTGGAAAAACGCATATAATATGATATTTTGGCATATTGTAATGGTTCTATTCGTCCTGCAAGTTAACTCTGACGTCTATTTTCGTAAAACGCTTGTCAGGATTGTCTTGTCTATTAAAAAACATAATTAAACATTATACTTTTACTCTGTAGTTCCCTAAATCAAGACTTTAATCTTTCTAAAACTGTAATTGTTTTTAAATAATCTGCTCACGTCATTACGATATTGCTCTGGGCAAAACGAGAAAACATGAACTTTTCGTCATGAATCGAATACACGCTCTTAAGTTGGATGCTAATCCGCGATGTTCGTATAAGTAAGTAATTTGTCAGCTAAATTTAAATGGTATCGAACATTATTTTAAATACGATACAAAAGTAGGTTGCTGCGTTTGCAGTTTAACAGTATCTACGTAAACCGTAAAACCAGTGTGACTTTTTTATTTTCAAATGTAGGTTCTTTCTAAGTTTATATTGGACATCACAGACATCGGTGAAGAAAAACATCGTGAGGAAACTTCGACTTTAATTGATATACCTAAGTCTGAAATCGCCAATCCGCCTTGAGCGCACGTGGTGATCAATGCATGTGTTTTCTTTGTATGAGAAGGGGCCTTTGCCCAGCAGTGGGACAATCATAAGCAGATATTTTTATAATTACAAGTTTGTGTTTGTTAACTGTTGTCTGCCTTGCCTTTCTTTTCAGCCAAGTCCTTCCTAAATCCCTAGCACAGATATTCATTGGGACAAGAACACACTTCTTACCAGGTAGTCGATGAGGTCTATATTCTCTACTGCTTACAATGATTACAAAGTCAAAGCATTTATTTCAATTAAACCATTTACAGGCACTTTTGAATTGTCAAGGAGTCGGTCAGTTAGTCAGAAAGTTGAAGCTAGTTGCTCGTTCCAAAACTTAGGTAGGTCTCTATGGAGAAGAACAAGCAAGAAACTCCACGGACACTCTTTTAAAATCAAGTTTTTACAAAATACTGCTTACATTATTCTTGGTGCTTCTATATGTGAAAACAATGAAGGTAATCTAGAAATACAAAATATAAAAAATAATCAAGATAAAAACCATGGCAGTTAAGAGTTGACCAATCTCTATCTCAAATAATACAACTTCTTAGTTTAAAAAAAAAACTCTTAAAACGTTAAAAATCTTAGTTTCCGGAGCTTCTTCTTCTTCTTCCACATAGAACCGACTGGTTACAAAGTAGGTATATCCCAAAACACTGGAAAAAAATTGAGGAGGCTTTTGCCCTTTAAAGAAACATTGGTGCCAATTCTGTTGTGCACGAGCAAAACTTATTTTAAGCTATTTATATCTTACTAGCCTGCTGTAATACCTTACTGCTTTAAACCTTCCCTAGACTTACCACAAATATTTAAAGACCAAAATTAGCCAAATCGGTCCAGCCGTTCTCGAGTTTAATAAAGACTAACGAACAACGATTCATATTTATTACATAGATTTATATCTTTTATTTATTTTTATTTTCCTTTATTGGCCAACCAACAATTGTTTACACTGTAAATAGTTACATTAAAATTTACCATTACATAGGGATAGTGTAACAATGTCTTACAGGTTACCGCAAGCCCCATAAACATAAAGATGTGCCACAAATTGACACAATTATAACATTAATAATAACTAAAATTAACAGTTTATGTGATGGAATATAAAGCTAATATAACCAGTAAAAGTAAGATTCAATACAAACATAACAAAATGTAAAAAAAAGGAATAAAAAAATAGATTACACATTGTTAGAAGTTATCCTATGAAACTTGGCATATGAGTCAAAATGCACGTCAACAAGATCGCTGGAACCATTTAACAATTTGCAGAGACGAGGAACAACAGAGTTGGCACCAAGTATTGTTCTGCGGAGTGAGATCTTTCCCTCTAATACAACAAGAAAGAGAGATATTATTACGAGCTGTCATTTTAAGTTGATCTAAAATAATTATTGTTGTCATGTTAGATCGTATTGGTTAAAAACACGGCGAAGTTCAAGTTAAAACTAATTCGACATCTCTGACTTAGTTCCTATCTGTCGCCGTCCTTTTCTTCAGCTGCCTGGCAGTAAGAGATGTCAATTGTATAATTTTAGTTTAGTTTGTGAACAAGGAAATGGGCGCCATCATATACACTAAACAAGAATCTATCATCATCTACCTAACCTTTTCCCAACTACATTGGGGTCGGCTTCCTGTCTAACCGGATGCAGCTGAATACCAGTGTTTTACATGGTGCGACTGCCTATCGTACCTCCACAACCCAGTTAATGGGTAACACGATACCCGTTGGTAAGACTGGTTGTCAGACTTTCTGGCTTCTGACTACCTTTAAGGACTGCCAAAGATCTACAAATGACAGCCGGGACCAACGGCTTTACGTGCTTTCCGAGCCACGGAGGGAGCTCGGTATGAAAGGGGTGGTCACCCATCCACAGACCGACCGCGGCTAGCGTAGCTTAACCTTTGACCGATCGATCTGTGCGGCTTTAACTTAGCCACGAGCTCCTATGAGCTAACTAAACAACAATCTTTGCTAAATGAAAACAAAAAACACCGAAGTTTCTAAAAGAACCCTTTACAAGACTATCCACATCCTACTCCAGATTTCAAAGATCCTAATCTCGTATAGGTGTCACTGCGGCTGTGCGGCTGCCCGGCTGCGCAGGAGTGGGCGTGACGTCAAGCTGCGCGACACGCCGCGCGCATCGCACCGACAACCACACATTTACATACTACACTTTTATTACGTCATCTTACACTTCCTTTAAAGTAAGTGTCGTTATATTTTAGTTGTAAAAGTTTATTTGCTACTGAAGTGTTAGCTGTCGTATTTTTGGATCTGCCCAAGCAGGTTTTAGCGTAAGTATTTCAAATCATATACTTAGTGGAGCCTCTATATTGCAACTTACATTTGCTAAATTAAATGTAATTATTGCCTCGTTTTATATTTAAAGAAGCCGTGTTGCGCCAACCCTTATGTCAAGGGCAGGAAGATGATGATGCAATATTTAAAGTTAAATAATTAAAGAAGCCAGTCTTATGATCATCTGTTTCCTATTATATATCTCGGATATCCTTAGCTATGTTGCATGTCATGTAATACATTACATTGTGCAACTGTCAGATTGTGGAATTCACTGCCCGCCTCTCTGTTCCCCGATAAGTATAATCTGGGTGTCTTCAAGGCACGGAGTGAATCGGTTCATTCTAGGCAAGTGTCCTCTACCTTAGGCCGCATCATCGCTTAAGATCAGGTGAGTTGCGGCTAAACGCTATAGGCTTACATTTGCAAGTCAGTACAGAAGAAAATTAAAAGAATATATCCATAGATACAAATCATCCTCAACACTATATATGAGAAAAGTGAACTACCAGATTCACTGTTTCCCCAGACAAGTCAAGCCTTACAAGTTCTGCACGGTCAGTGCTGCTACCAACTTTCTTATTGTTAGATCTATAAAGGGTAGAACGGATATTATGACGAAAGCTTTTGTCATACAAAAATGTAACACCTATATCAAATGGTCAAAATGTATGGGACACCCCCTGACTATGGTTTTTTTTTATAACCGACGAAAATTGTCGATGCCTGGTGGTAGACTCATGAACTGAATAAGTACACGATAAAAGTTTTCATCACGTGACTGTATATTTTTACCATGGCAAGGACCAATCTCATAACAATGGCTCGTGTCTGTAGATACGCAAGGATTTATGTTGCTTGTCCTGCTCCTAACCATGACATCATACACTAATAAGTTCTTCAGGATCTCTTACAAACAAATTCGGTCTGTCCGCTTGTTTGTTTTCGCTTTCTGATGTATGGAGGCATAAATAACGCAGCCCGGGGCGATCCAATTACCGGCGCGGGCGCAGCCAGCCCGGCCGATGTTTTCCTTACATTTGTTCACCCATATAACTTACAGACAGTGTTTGATTTGGACGATTGTGTATGGAGAGGATTGGTTAATTTTTTTGGGGTCAAGATTGCTCAAAAGGGTTGGTGAAGAAAGGAGTGTTAGTAATATCAGCCTTTAATTGTCCCACTGCAGAGAAGAAGGCCTCTTCTTATATAGAGAAGGCACGACCATTGATCACCACTTCACCACGCTTGCTCAAGGCGAATAGGCGATTTTATACTAATATTAATTAGGTATATAAGTTTAGGTTTCCTCACGATGTTTTCTTCCACCGATGTCAGGAGAAAAGTTACGTGTCCAAAATTTTTTGGGCAAGCATTCTGTAATATTTAAGCTTGGCTAACACACGGTGTGTGGATGGTTCATTAATCACTTGACATGAGTTCGACATTCTGTATGTCTATTCTGTTACAATCTCCCTCGGTGAGCACCTAGGTGAAGTGAGTTGTCAACTGTCCCGATGCTAGGAATTTACAAAGCTCTACAATCGGATGACAGCTCACATCACCTAGGTGTTCACCGAGGGAGATTGTAACAGAATAGCACTACTGTTGACCAATTGTTGTATTGACTTGCTTTCCAGAAACTGGGTAATTAGCTCTTCAAATAGAAATGAGTACCTACCTACCAGGACTATGGCTCATATGGTAAGTACAGATATACGAAATGCTCATGAAAATACCATTATGTAGGCTCAGACCAATATTAGTTTGAGTATTTATTGGTCTGAGTATGTAGGCTGATGGCAAAGCTTATAAGTCAAAGTCAAAGTCAAATCATTTATTTCAATTAGACCATTAAAAAGGCACTTTTGAACGTCATAATAAAAAAATATAAAGTTGATTCTAGTTGCCCATTCCAAAACGTAGTTTCGTATGGAGAAGAATGGGAACGAAACTCCATACTTACTCTTTTAAAAAAAATGTGTACAATATTTTGCATTTACAGTTTACAGTTATATAACTATACGTGAACACGATGGACCTTGCATAAAAACACTATATTGAAGTATGTACAAAGTATTACAAGATAAAGAATGACAGCTAAGTTGTATACATAGATACATAGTGTTCACATATTATTATTTACAATTATTGTAAAAGTAGACAACCACTCCATACATTTCAACAAACTATGAACCTATGAACCAGTGTGTGACCCAAAGCAAGGGTAGCAGAACTGCAGAACGTAGATATCTGACGTGGTGTAATATGACACAGCAAAATTCTATTTAGGAAGATTATGATTGGTAATTCATTAAAAATACCAGCCGATTATTGCCCCAGTGCAAGAGACAGACCTCTTCTCATATAGAGAATGCAGATTGGCGATTTCAGACTTAGGTATATTCATTATAAATCCAGGATTTATTACGATGTTTTCTATAACTAACCATGTAGTAAGTACCTACATATGAATTGGAGAATACCTACACATACCTACACAATACATTGTCGGGTATAGAACACATAACCTTATGCATAAGAGACGGGCGCCATCGGCCATCACAACACTAAAAATAATACCCATAAGTCTCTAGCATAACATTCACATATAAACATGAGGTCAATGAAATCAAAATAGAAGCCTATCTCCAAAACTAATTTTGATATATATGTAGGTATAACATTTCACAAGAGATAGATTTCCTGTCTACCTACCTAAAGTCTTTCCAATAAGCCAAATCGTGAGTGGAAATTAAAAATTAATAAATATCATTCTTCATGCCATTAATTATTTAAAGCCAGGGTCATCTAAATACATCGGTCGGTAACGTTCACTCGGGTCTTTGTCTCACAGAGAGCGTTTAGCGATTATACCGAGTCCACATCAGCATATTACGACGTTGACGGTGCAAGATGAGCCTAAAAATAAAAATAACAATACTATGTACAATTCCAAAAAAAAAAGGAATGGGGAGCTCAAAGGGCATCAAAAAACTCGTCCACATCGCTGCCAACGGGACACGAACCCAACAGGCCAGCAGGCAGCTTTGCCACGTTGTATGACAATACTGATTCTTTGGTTAGATGTAACTGAATCGTTAGTATTATATCATCTGTGACTGAATTAATAATAACTAATTTAAATTTACTGCAAAGAGTTCAAAATAAAATAATTAAAACTCTGTTCCATTATCACTATCTCACTCCAACAAAGACCGTATACGAAAAAACTAAACTACTAAATATTAGACAGCTATTACATCTACTACTCTTGCATTCTTGTTAAAAACATAACCACTAACTCAATACAAACTAACATCCAACTAAAGAAAAAAACAATGTCATATAATCTGAGAAATAGATACAAAAACAAACTAGAAGTTATCAGCGCACGCACTAATTACGGTAAAAAAACCATATTGTTAGAAGGAGCACAGCTGTTCAATGAATTGCCGGACGACATAAAAGAATGCGATAACATAAATACTTTAAAAAATAAACTTAAGAAATATGTATGTAGGTACACTATAACTTTTAATACTCCGCAAGCCTATAACAACATAAAAAATAAAAAAAAATACTCTGGAGGCAATTAGATTGTATTGTATTATCATACTTATTTTTTGTATCTCATTATAAGTGAACTGTAAGTTCTTATGAGAAATAAATTCTTTAAACCGAATTATATTTCATCGGTACATAGGGTATTTCAGTGTCAAAAGAAGGAACATATGAAATGTATATTATCTTATCAGATATCAAGTAAATAGGAGCAGGAATGTCAGGGTTTAATTAAACTTCATAAATTACTACTTTATTAATGCCGATACGTATAAACCTACCTCTTGAACCACTCTATCTATTGTTAAAACTGCATTCGTTGCGTTGTTTAAAAGATTTATGCGTACAGATAGCGGGAGCGACTTTGTTTTATACTATGTAAAGAAGATACGAGTCTGAAATTGCTATTCCGCTTTGAGTGAGTGTAGTGATCAGTGCTCGTTCCTTTTCTGTACAAGAAGAGGTGTTTCAAGTACTACAGTGACACAAAAATTAGCTGGTATTATTATTATTATTGAAGTGAAACTTCTTAAGCGACTTCCAACAAGGTTGCGTTAAACGTTTAACGCTACCATGGAGGACGCTCCTGGGGAGGGGTAATAGAAAAAGACAGAGCGAGAGTGAATGTGTGGCACTCGAACGCGTGCCTGCGTTTTGATTTCCACATTACGAAGTTTCACTTCTTCCGCGCGGCGGGACTCCGGGAAATATAAGAATTTCCGCAGCAATGTTCACGAAAAATTTAAATCAAGATAAAGATCCACAATTCAATGCCTTTACTTCGCATCTGCACCTGCTAATACTTAAATCATATCCGCTCCACTCAAGCCGTCCGCGCTCAAAGAGCCTCCAGCTTTATGCTGTCTGTCACGACAAGCAACTTTGACTGATACTCTGTCTAATTGATAGCTTGACTTATGAGCTTCACGTTAAAAAAAACTTAAATTGACAACGAAAAAACAACTGCGCAAGCGTGAGTTGAGTTTTAGAAATGGGGTTTTTCGACAGAATATGGTTGACTATGTTCTATATTAGCAAAAGTCAAGTGTAGGGATACCTACCTAACTTATCTGCAAAATGGCAGTTTTAATGAACACTTTTTAAAAGATGTAAGTATTAGACCGCATCATCGCTTCCCGTCAGGTGAGATAGTGGTCAAACGTATATACCTATCAATAGATTAAAAAAAAAATTATGGTCGTCTTTAGCAGCACCACCACTCAAATAAGAATAACTAATAGTTGAACTGCTAAATGATTGGTTTAATGGTCGTAAAAATAAAGAAAAGAAGGAAGGAAACAATGTTTATTTGACGCAGATCGTGTACACACAAAAATAATCATAAAAAGGTATTTCAATATAAAAACAGAAATAAATAAAAATATTATTTGTGTGCCCCACGGCTGCGCCAAACAGGCCCAAAATGTGATTCTATAAAATAAATATGACCTTATGCAGGTCTGTTTTTGTTCTCGTGTAGCTGATAGACAAAATATGTAATTTCCTTAAACTAGATATAATAACTAAAATACTGGTGGTGCTGATCCACGCGTCATGTTCGTGACAGGGCGCCGTCAGTAGAGATTGATCAACTCTTAACTGCCATTGCTTTTATCTTGATTCTTTTTAATATGTTTTGTATTGCTAGATTATCTTCATTGTTTTCAAATATAGAAGCAACAAGAATAATGTAACCAGTATTATGTAAAAACTTGATTTTAAAGAGTTTCCGTGGAGTTTCTTGCTCGTTCTTCGCCATAGAACTTTCTGACTAACTGACTGACTCCTTGTCAATTTAAAAGTGTTGTGTTAAGGCAATACAAAACAACAAACAAAACCAAAGCTAAGCCAAACCAAAGTTATTTTTTTTTAACTTTTTGAAGGCGGTTGTCTTTTTTGTATAAAACTTTTTTTTTTATAATAGGACTGCTTGTGGTACCTACTTAAAACAATTGGTTTGAATCCAACAATATTCTGCTACGGATCCCTAAAAACCCGCGCCATCTTATTAAACCCTTTTAGTATGCGCTTTGGTTTAGCGTAATTGAGTTGAGGCAAGAGGTTAATTTCTTGTATAGATAAATTATAGTTTTCTTATGCAAATGTTTTGAGGCCATTTCGAAAATAATTAAATTCCTTTTTGGCCGGAGGCCTGGATACTGTTTGTTAATGTTTTATGTGATTAGGAAGTTCGTTCTTTTAATTTATTGCTTTGGGCTAAGGATATAAATTAAATGTGGAAAGTGGAATATTGTGCTAACAATGCTTAAGTATTTATTGTGTAAAAAACGGACTATCAAATGTAATAAATTTAATGTTATCTTTGTTTATTGGTGAATTGATTACGTTAGAATTATTTAAATTAAAGTTGTCTATACTTAGATACTTTTATACTTATGTTATAAAACTGAAGTGATTGTTTGTTTGTTTTAACGTATAAATCTTCGGAACAACTGATCCTATTCTAAATTCTATAAGTAATAGATAACTACGTTATTCCTAAGTCCTATAGGCTATAGTTGATTATTAAGGCGCTTCCCTGAGCAAATAACCTGGACCATACATTTCCTCTTTGCTGCAGAATCAAAATTCGCACAATTATTGGGTTTTTTTGGTTATAAAAAAAGAGAAACGATTTTTTGAAATAAAATAAAACGTGAAATAAGTATATACATTTTTAAGTTTCCTATCTATAAGTGCAATTCTAAAATATAGCATGTCTTTACTTTAGCAAAAGAAACGTGTTTTCAATT
Source organism: Charanyca ferruginea (assembly GCA_947361185.1). Taxonomy (NCBI): domain Eukaryota; kingdom Metazoa; phylum Arthropoda; class Insecta; order Lepidoptera; family Noctuidae; genus Charanyca; species Charanyca ferruginea. The sequence goes on from OX376057.1 coordinate 29,911,271, forward strand.
ATTTTAGTAATTTGTTACAGGGAGATTTAGGTGTATTTAGGGTACATAAAAAAAAATAAGAATGTGGAATGTGATGATAATAATATGCTTTTAGATGTAGTTTGTTTCTCGTAATTAATGAGTTAATAACCCCTGAATAACGAAGAAAAACGCACTTTTGGTCGGAATAGCGCCTTAAGGCAACATTGTTATAGATCTGTTTAGAAATTCACGCGAACGATGTCGCGTGCAAAAGCTATAGTTGTGGAAAAAAAAAAAAAATAGTAAATTGCACTAGATAAGCATGCGAACTTGGTGTTTAAAATACTTCTAGATAGGTAGGTACTTATTACGCCGAAAGAGAAAATATTAGATATCAACTTTTAATAAAGTATTAACTTTTATTTTAATTCAGAGTGATAATCTTTTGCGAAATCTCCATACAAATATTTTCGTGCATATCAAATTAATGCTATTCACAAAATTAAAAAGACATAACAACTTGCGTCCAAGTAAATGAAGCACTTAAATATTTACTAATGAAACCTGAGATTACCCAACCGACCAATCAGAGCCCGAATACAAGCTCCCCATATTTGCATTCTTAATGAAATTCCCTAATAATTGTTATCGTAAACATTAATCGCGTTTCTGTACTAATGCCAACCAATCATCTCACGTTATTGCTTTTAATTATGATTCTTTAGGACCCAAAGCCGACATTTCCAGATATTTAAAACCAGTAAAAATGTAACGTTACTACACATGTTAACGTTACGTTCTTTAAACTAAAAACTTAGGAATTCGACGTGAACGCACGCGTTATGGGACGAAATTACACCTGAGGACTCCAGTTGGCGGTAAATATCTTACATAAGTAGGTCGTAACATGCATTTATGTTTTGTGAACGCGATTTAAGGCCGACGGGACCGTAGTAAAATGGCCGACCAGTATTTGTTTAAAATAAGGCGCCATACTTTCAATATCGTAAATAACGACTAATTTCGTTCGTTATTAAATTTGGAAGGTATCGGACGGTCTAAGCGCCTTTGGGTATTAGTATTGAGTTTTGATTTGTGAGAAATTAAAAATATTAGTTTCATAAATTGGAATTATCCAAGGGACCGAAAAATTTAAGATATTCTCGATGTTTTTAATGAAAATTAACAGAATTATTGAGCAACACGGCCAGGCCTGAGGCGAGTCGAGTTTTCAAAGAAACTTAAAGCGGATGAATCTCATGCATCTTTTACAATCAGGTGATAAACGAGCGAGTGCAAGCGCCGATATCAAATAAAATATGCGCGAGAATATAACGAGGCTCTCCATTTAACAATTAACTTAACAAACAAACGTAATATATTGTGGTTAAATTTCAATACCAAAATGGCGGCGGAGTAGACAGCCGACAATAAGTCAGCCGGACTTCGCCTTAAGATATTATACAATATAAATATTAAAAAAGCTAAAGACTTTGTTTGTTTGCAAGCTTTAATCTCCGGAACTGCTACGTCATTACTGAGTCCTATAAGATTGTTTTTGTTAACATAAGCAGACGACGAAAGCTATAGTATATTATTAAACAAAGTAGCCTATATTTTATCGGAATAATTATAATGATCACCAAATCTTAGTCACCAAATCTTAGAATCCTTAAGTCCTCCCTGGGGCGGATCCGACATGGTTAGGTTAGGTTAGAACTGTGACCCCCTACGCACCAGGCGAGCGTGCCGCGGCAGTGGCCGCCGAGTGCCAGAACCAAATCGCTTTTTACAGTCAAGCTCATACATTTCTACAATACTTTGGTTAAATGTTGGTGATCATTTACTATTTTTGGGTTCGTTAAACATTAAAATGGGGTTAAATGTCACCAATGTGATCATTTACTATTTTTGGAGGTCATTTTCTGGAGGTTCGTTAAACATAAGCCATATTTTATAATACAAAATTAGTGAATAAAAATCTAGCGAACGAAGCGGGGAAAGTACTACCTAGTAAATATTATAAAGCAGAAAACTTTGTTTGTTTAAACGCCTTAATCTCCGAAAATACTGGTCCGATTTTGAAAATTCTTTCACTAATAGAAAGCTACGTTTTCTCTGCGAACTTTAGACTATAATATTTATAGGTTAGTTAGGGATTCGTAGGGAAATTAACGCGGGCGAAGTAGCGGCTAAGGGTGTTACTACATCAATCGATCGTCGATCGATGCCATCAATCGACATCGATCGACGTTGATCGATTGGTGTGGGAGCCGTGGCTGACCGACGGATATCGTTCCACTAACTAATCGATCATTGCCGGTCGATGGCATCGGTCGACGTTGATCGATTAACCCCAGTTATAATCCATCAGTAATAATAATCACGTAGCTCGATCGACGTCGACTAATAAATTCTACCATCAATCTATCGTCGATCGACAATCGATCTGTTGGTCTGGTAGAAACTATCGATCGACTTCGACTAACCTATTCTACCATCGATCGATGCCGTCGATCGACGATCGATCGATTGGTCTGGTAACACTTTAAAAGCTAGTAGGTACAACATTATACATAGGTAATTTTTCCACAAGAGTTATTGTGTGTGCATATAATTAACGTAATGAATTAATTTTACGCATTCAATTCGTGACTTAATTGACTTTTAGCTTTGGCTCTATGTATCATACATTAGTTACTGCATTAATTAGAAATAAAAAAATATTAATTTAATTCTGAGTGATGTATTACATGATTATTTAAAGTAAATAAACGAGCCAAGGCTGCATCTAATAATTTTAGTGTATTTAATTATTAATATTAATTACAAATTATGTAAATACCTATATAAATATATAAAAATGAATCGCCGAAATGTAATGTAAGCTCTCATAACTTCCGAACGGCTGAACCAAATTGCATAATCTTTTTTTTGTGTTCGTTATTGTGTATTGATAGGGTAGGTAGGGAGGTAGGTAGGTAAGTAGGGTAGGTAGGTTAGGTAGGGTAAGTAGGGTAGGTAGGGTAGGTAGATAGGAATAGGACAACGTATGTCGGGTCGGCTAGTTTTTAATAAATATCGCAGGTATATGGCCTTAAAACTTTATAACTTAGGTACTTTATTTTACTTTTGATTGATTGATTGAAACTTTATTATGAGTAGGTATTTTAATGTAATAACAGAGGAGCTCGTGGCTTAGTAAAAACCGTATAAATCAATGCGTCATGGTAAGCTACGCTTGCCGCGGTCAGTTCGTGCATGGGTGACCATCGATTTCATACCGAGTTTCCTACGCGCCTCGGAAAGCACTTAAAGCCGTTGGTCCTGGCTGTTGTTGTGTGTTTTGGATAGCGAGAAGTCAGAAAGTCTGACAACCAGTCTTACCAAAGGGTATCCTGTTACCCAGTAACTGGGTTGTGGAGGTCCGATAGACAGTCGCTCCATGTAAAACACTGGTATTCAGCTGCATCCGGTTAGACTGGAAGCCGACCCCAATATAGTTGGGTAAAGGCTTGGCAGCTGAGATGAAGATGATTTTAGTAAAATGATAAAAATATTAGTTATATAGTCATTATAATAATAATAATAATAATAATATGTGGGGACATTTTCACACACGGCCATCTGACCCCAAACTAGGGAGACCCTGTACTATGGGTGTCAGACAGCTGATATACATACACAAATACATTTTTTTTTGTAAATACATACATTTATAGGTAAACAACACCCAGACACAAGGCAAACACAAGTGCTCATCACACAAATGTTTACCCTGGGCGGGAATCGAACCCGCAACACGCTGCGCAGAGGTCGATCGCTCAGCCACTGCGCCAACCGTGTCGTCAAATTGTATTGGTCTTTATCTGCGTTGTGTTCACATATAGAAGCAACGTGCAAAAGAGTGTTCATGGAGTTTCGTGCTCGTTCTTCTCCATAGAGACCTACGCTACGTTTTGGAACGAGCAACTAGCTTCATTTTCCTAACTAACAGACTCTTTGACAATTCAAAAGTGCCTGTAGACGTTTTAATTGTAATAAATGCTTTGACTTTGACGTACCATAAATGCAAAAAAGCAGTTTATTCATTTCTACAAAATAAAACATACGATGGGACAGAAAAGTTTCTAACAGCATAAATAAAAATATACATTAAAATCACACACGCATACACACATACACACACACACAAACACACACACATGCACACTCACATACCCACACAAGCACACTTACCTTCCTCATCTACTTTTTTTTCTTCTATGTCACCAATAATAATAAAATTGTAGTAGAAGATTTAGTGAGAGCCACATATTGTGTACAATTAATTTAAAATACCCAATGGGGACTGGCACTGTACTCCCTTATACAGGTTATTCGATAACCTAGCTGGGAATGCAGCACCTCACCACCATTTCAGTTGTAGTTTTAGTACAACTAAAATGGTGACTAAAAAAAAAAAAAAAAAAAATGGTAAATGATTTGACTTTGAGTACACTTACTTTGTCAACCCTGTAAATTATCATGTACTACAATGCTGTTTTGATGAATAAACTTATTATTATTATTTACTTTGACTATAGGGGTTGATAAACGAGATTCGCGATAACGAAGTCGCGGGCAGAGATTAGTGCAACTGTAGAATTAAGTCAGACAGAAACTCTAATTTGAACAATAACTATTAAGTCACCTGCGTGCCTTGTGGTGCTGGCCGCGACTTGTACCATTGTACCCATTTGTACCCGTGGGCGTACAAAGCGACAGAGAGAGAATGACCAGAGAATGGGCAGCAGCGTCCTTCTGAGTACCATAACACCTACTGCGATCGCCAACATGCATCGGCCAAGCATGGCGATTACGGCCAAACACTTCGGGGAGACCTAAGGTTGAAATGATGATGATCATTAAGTCACCTTTACCTTAAGGCGCTAACAAGCGATTTTTGCAGATTTTAAACTGACAATCACGTCAAGATTTGTAGTATTAAATGATTTGAAAAAAATATATGTTAAAGTGGAACATTTTCTTAATCTTTTAGTATGTAAATATTTTTAATTAAGTTCATATTAAATAGTTTAATTAAATCGTGAAGTTGTGTCTGACGCGGACAAAATATTGATAATCACACAAAATCTACCAAGAATATTTAAACGAAACTTGTACTATCTTACAGACAATTTTATTATCTATCTTTTAGTATACGCCTTTTTTTAAGTTAAAGAATGCTATCTTTTATTAATTTTTTTCGACTAAACTTTGAGAGTTTTTGACGCAGCGCATACGAATCTCTGGTCGCTCAAGGTCGCCGGCGTCTATCCGACTCAAATATTTCAAAGATTAAACATAACATTATCGCTCTACAAAAATCTACCAAGCAAGTCCTCTCGCGATAGCTACAAAGCTAAATGATATTTCAATAGTTTGTATTGCAATCGGTGCTCACAGCGGGTTGTCGGCAATTAATAATTATTTAATAAGGCTCTCATTATGTGGATGCTCAACGCAATCAAGCCGGACTAAGTTATAGCCGTAGCACCTACGAGTACGCTCGGGAAGATAAGTGGTTTTGTGGTCAAAATATAGTGTTACAAGTTGGGGTTCGGGATAAATAATTGACACCAATTTACACCAAACAAACACAAACACTTTATCTATAAAGTCACAAACTCAATAATCAATCATTTACAAATATCACTTGATAACGATCGCAGTTTTCGGTTTCACTTCCGCCTCCAAAAACTAACTGACACCCCGCGTTTTTTTTTTTCTGTACGGCATCTCGCAGGTCAGCCTAGGAGGTTGTCGGCTGCTTAACCGGACTTTCCTGTGGTGCCTTAAAAAATATTATTTTTAGGGTGTCCAGCCGGGTCCATATTGGCTCACCTAAAGTTCTTTACCCGAAATTGTACTTCCTAAGGATTTGTAATCCGAATGATCACTCTTCCTAAAATTTTTCATCCTAAAGTTTTTATTCATACTATTTGTAGTGCTACCGGCGATGTTCATAACACTCATGTTTCCGAAAATTGTTATTCATAATATCATTAATGTAAATATATTTAAACTCCTACTGTTTTTTATCATAACGCTTCTGTCCCTAAACATAATTACCATAATATTTGCACTCATACTCGGAAAGAAACATATACCAAGTGTAATAAAAAATATATGTGGGTAGAAGATGATATTTATAGTTTTAATTTGAGGGTATGATTATTATTTGGGGGTATGCTTTACATAACGTACTGAATTGTGTCTATTGCTAAGATCAAACCTACTGCGCGTGCGTGCAAGCAAGCATGCAGCGTGCAAGCAAGCATGCAGCGTGCAAGCAAGCATGCAGCGTGCAAGCAAGCATGCAGCGTGCAAGCAAGCATGCAGCGTGCAAGCAAGCATGCAGCGAACAAACAAGCATGCATCATGCAAGCAAGCATGAAACATGCAAGCGATCATGCAACATGCAGCAGGCATGATTTCTGTCACGGCTCCGGCGTTGCGTGGCTCCGGCGGTCCCACGCGAGCTTATCGTCGCAGATGGTATTCACGCTCACCACCGCAGCTTCGGCTTGCTGGCCGGCAAGCCGTCGCAGATGGTATTCACGCTCACCACCGCAGCTCGCGGCGGCGGGCGTTAAAACCACCTGCTCCTCAGCTCGCGGGCCGCCTCGCCCCTCCGCGCCTACGCGGATTTAAATTACACTCTAGGGGTAGGGCAGACAAGACTACGTGGAGTCGGTTTCGCAGCGATTCGTTTCTGTCATTAACTTTTGTAGCACAACATATTCACTTTTTAAGACAATATTTTAGTTATTGTCTATTTATATATATTTTCGTTGAAATAAATTCCATGGAAAAATACACTGAACAAACAATATTCGCTCAAAAATAATTCTACTGTTTGATAAGTTTGTTAAACAAAAAAATGTGAATAAAAAATCATTGAATTGTGTTTCTGTGAAATATGTTTCATGGAAGTAAATAGTCTTTGAATCAATAATAGTCGAAATAAAATTACAAGAACTAAATATGATATGAGACATTTTCTGGAAAACGAAATTCTATGAAATTTCTGTCTGCGAAACAAGGGGACACCGTTATACATGTTATGTGAAAATAAAGTTACGCAAAATTAATGTATGTATATAGTACTGATTATTATGAATAAAAAGAAATCTAAACAAAAACGATATGACTTTGAATAATAGTGTAAAAGATGGTTATGTTGAGAAAATATAGGAAAACAAATAAAAGTAAAATAGATGTTTATTGCTACTGACTTTATGAAGTTGAATGCTTCGGATTATGAACATTAGAGACAGAGTAGTTAGGAATTATGATTGTTAGGATGAAAAATGTTAGGAAGAACATTTTCGGATTTCCAATTATCGGAGTTAAAAATTTAGGTGAACTTTGGCGCACCAGCCAGGGCAAAATAACTTACAAACTTAGCGACTACACGCTAAGGGCACCCCCTGTGGGGTACGAGCCTCAGCTTAGGGCGTCGCTGGGAGAGGACAGCAAAGGGACAGGCTGAATCGGATTTCCATTATTTAGGGACGAATTTAAAACTACAGGTTCAGCAGCGCGGGCTGGCACGAGCAAGGGTCGCAGAGGGTGACTCCCCGCGCCTCCCAGTCCGCTATTTATATGTGGCTTAGGTCATACTCTCGAATATTCTAGCAAACACGAGATTGCTCGAGAATGTTACAATACGACACTTAACCATCTCGAATAATGTAGAATGTTCTCGAAAGACCTAGACCCTGTAGTTCTGCTAGTCGACAATAGATGTCGCTATCTAGCGTAGTTCTACTACTGGATAATAGGTGCATTTTAGGTCGTACCGACCCACGTAGACGTAACAGTACTAAGTAGGTACCAACAAAATTCCTCCGGATCGCCATCACTTGATCAAGAGACTGGCGGGATTACCACATTTGTCATAATTCCAATACAAATAAAACTTGCTCGTACGTGATTATAGCGTTATAAGAAATTTTATGTTCCTCCAGATATTTCGAACACACAGGGATCTTAGTTTATATCTAGGTTTCTATGTATAAAAAAATATGTTATCTCTTAGACGTTAGAAGTTATTGTTAAAATACTTATTTAGACAGGTTGCGTGGGAGCTCCAATAGCATCCTAAAAACCATAATTATAACTAATTTGAAAATCCTTTTGACACTGGGTAGATTTACACATGTCGACCCGGTGCCTAAAACCAACTAAGTATGCAAAATAAAATTTACATATACTTACTAACATATTTTTTTTAGTATTTTTTGTTACTAACACTATATGGTTCTTAGACCGAAATACTTAAATATTAAATAAATTAGACCATTAATAGGCACTTTTAAACATCATTTACAAAAAAAAAAGAACTGAAGCTGTAGTCCCTTGCAAAAGATGGTTTCGTGTGGAGAAATTCATAAATGTTTTACTGTTATGTTGTTGTGTTGAAATTTATATGGGACCAACCGTGAGGCATACCTACCCTATCCACAAAAACATAATTTTCAAATTTGAATTACACTGTAACAAGTTAAGCGTGGACTAACAGAAAAAAACATAAGTATCGAATTGAAAACCTCTTGAAGTTGGTTAAATATGACAGCGTTTTCATAGTCTTTTTGTCAACGACAGTACCGTAGCTCGGTGACCGCATTGCCCGCGGCTGTGGGCGGGATGGGCGGAGGGTTGGCCGCCCGCCCCTCGCGCTTGACAATTGAATCAGAGTCAGTACGATCCTCAACCAATTATAATGATTCAAAGAATTACGATCTTAGTTAATCCCTAAGGCGGTATGTGCTAGGGTTTGTTAGGGAGGGTTTTCACTGTTAGTTTAATGATTAAATTTTGTTTTAGTAAACTACTGTTTAGAATTGTAGATGGTTTTGAATTTGTATTTGAATTATTACGTTTAGTTAAACCACCTGCGTCAAAATTTCTCTCAATAGGGGCTGATTTTCCAATAGTCAGTTAACTTTTGTCTGTAGAATAAATATGACAATTTGAAACATTTTCTATATACACAATCTGTCAAACCGCCATATAACGATTGAAAAATCATCACTAAGGGCGGGTTGTTTCAAACAGTCGGTTAACGTTACATACGGACGGTTAGAAAGTTACTATGACTGATGATGTTTAACGTACGTTAAATGTAACGGGTTGTTTCATGACATAAAATCCGTCAGTTAAAGTTATTCAAAAAGAGATTCCATAATATTTTGATGTTTGAAGTAGCTGTTTGACAATTCAAAATTACGATGACTGGTCGGTTATGGTAGGTAATAGTAACTTTTTGATGTATGATTTTGTGAAACCACCCATTTTTTTGATTTGACGTTAGTTAGCGCCATTTTTGACTATTACCGGTCAGTCTTCTTCTTCTTTTCGAATCGATGGTTTTCCTTTATGCTAGACTACTTGGGCCCAGTAGGTAGCCACATTTATCGCAGCATCAGTGGCGTTTTTAATGTCCTCTAAAGTGCAGGTGTAGGGGCACTTTGGGCACTGTAATAAGTGGGCCATTGTCTGGTCAGGATCACCGCACTTACACTGGGTGTCGGTGGGATCTATTACCGGTCAGTAATAGTTAGTTGAAGCAACCCGCCCTTTTTACAAAATCATACGTCAAAAAGTTACTATTACCATAACCGACCAGTCATCGTAATTTTGTGTTGTCAAACAGCTACTTCAAACATCAAAATATTATGGAATCTCTTTTTGAATAACTTTAACTGGCGGATTCTTATGTCATGAAACAACCCGTTACATTTAACGTACGTTAAACATCATCAGTCATAGTAACTTTTTAACCGTCCGTATGTAACGTTAACCGACTGTTTGAAACAACCCGCCCTTAATGAGGTAAATAATTGTATTGATTTTGAACGCAGATTATTTTAAATCTCAGTATAACTACATTTGTTATGCCAACCAACAATCCAACTGTTGTTGCTTGCTGGATAAGAACGTAACACATGTGGTATATTAAATGAATTTTACGTAATTAAGTAATTTAATTGTTGAGAGATTGCGAGGTGGCTCTATTGAAAATGGGGACGTGTCTGTTCCGTTCACTGGTCAGTGGTGCCAATTCTGTTGTGCACGAACTAAATTAATTTTAAGCTATTTATATCTCTATCTCTCCAATAAAACAAGAAAGAGACAGATGTTAATAAGAGCTGTCAATTTTAGTTGATCTAAAATGTTCATACAATTATAGTTGGTATTGATTAAAAATACTGTGAAGTTCAAGGGAAAAACTAATTTGACATCTCTAACTTAGTCCTTGTTTATCGCCGTCCTTTTCTTTAGCTGCCTGGTAGAAAGGGAGAAATTTGTCTAATTTTAGTTTGATTTGTGAACAAGGGAATCGGCACCATTGTAAGGTACTCAAAGTCAAATCATTTATTTCAATTAGACCTTTATAAGGCACTTTTGAACGTGAAAAAAAAAATTATTCTAGTTGCCCATTCCAAAAGGTAGTTTTGCATGGAGAACAATGGGCAAGAATCTCCATACTTACTCTTTTAAAAACGATGTTAAACTATATTTGCATTTACAGGAATTATATAACTATAAATTATACGTTAATACGATGTACCTTGCATAGAAACACTATTTTAAAGTGTGAACTAACGATCTAAGAGTTGGTGTGACTTGGGCGCATTCGTTTATATAACAGTGATTAATTTTAATTATATATAACCTTATTTAGGATTTGAATCAGTGTCAAGCAAGAGATGCCATCGAAGACAAAATTAATAACCTGGGTGTATCTACTATCAATTTGAAATTATATTTAGAAGAAACTACGAATCTACCCCGGCTTTGAGCGAGCATCACTAATTACTTAATTACCTTTCTTAATAATTTCTCTTTCTACTGGTGAAAACTATAATTATGCAAATCCCTATAGGAGTTTTTGAGATTAGCCCGTACGAAGGCAAAAACTAGCTTTTGCTCGCGACTTCGTCCGCATGAACGTCGGTTATCGCGGATGCAGAGGAAGTCGCGGATCAAAAAGTTGCCTATGTCCGTCCCCAAGGTTCAAGCTCTTTTCATACCAAATTTCATCAAAATCCGTTCAGCCGTTTCATCGTGAAAGCGTAACAGACATAGTTACTTTCGCATTTATAATATTAAGTATCGATAAATATATAAATAAATATAAAATTAATAATAATAATAGTATGGAAGTCTGGATTGGGACTGGACAATTACCGATTTACGACTACTTTTATTAGCTTGAGTAGCCTGTTAAAACAAATGTACGTGTTAATGAATAAATAAATATGTAGTAAGAGTATTGAAGGGGCTACCTAACAACGAAACAAGAAATCATGAAAAACATAAGAAAACCAAAAAGCAAAATAAAACTGTAGTAATGAAAACATTTTGTGCTTATAAAATTAAATGTTCATAATCTCGAAGGTTTTTCAGACTCCCAACTTATAAAATGCATCACCACCACCACCACACACATTGTTCCCCTCGATGAATTTAGGTGAATTGAACTCGAGATGAGATCTCATTGCATCAAAAATGCTAGAATTGCCAGCTCGTTTGTTAATTTTTTTTCCTGTATGTCATCTCACAGGTCAACCTATGAAGTTGTAGACTGCTTGCTCGGACTTTCCTGTGGTGCCTTAAAGTGAATTTAAGGTCTCCAGCCAGGGTAAAACATAAGCGACCTCACGCTAAGAGCCATTACGCACTGTCGACTGGTCGACGGCGACTCGGTCCAGACCCGGACCGAGTCCGGAGACCACCCCCTGTGGGGTACGGGCCTCGGTTTAGAGCGTCGCTGGGCAAACAGCAAACCGGACCGGTAGACCGGTACTCTTAGAATTTAATAACTCTAAGCCAGTACTAAAGACTTTAAATGACAATGCCAGATCCTGCCCCACCCATGTACAGAAAAGTAAATTAATGAAAATAATTGTAATGAATATAGAACCTTTCTATAAGTAAATGGTTTTTCTTTAGAACTTGCGGATTACGAAATACCTACCCACAAAATACAAACTCATTTTACCTAAAATATAATTTAACCTATAATCCATGTCATTATTGTTTTTAGATTTAAATGGAAACCGCATGTTCTACAGTCACTAGGACTAAGGTTTATTTATCAGCAATAAACAAACAGTAAGATGCTACATATTGCACATGACTTTTATTGAGTGGGGCAAAGTTCTATACAGTTTCTGGCATTGTCCTTTCTTTCGCTTAAGAGTAAGTCTTAAGTACGTCTTTTTCTTAAACGTTTTGTCGTTAAATGGCCAATTAAAATAGTAAACATAATGTTCTTAATCAAAGAAACGAAACATAAAAAATACTATGCAAAACAAAGTTTTTATTACCAATTAGATCTAATAAAATCTTCAGGTAAATGCTGCGTTCTGAAGCAAACCTGACGTACCTATAGTTACAGAACTATAATATTTTTATTATACCATAATAACAATTAGTAAAACATTAAATATGACATTTGAAACAAAGCATCCGTTCCAATTAGGGGACCGTAATAACATAAAACTGTTACCAACATAACTTTTGCAACACAAAAACTTTATACCGTACTCTATGATTACAAATTTAAGGTTGAATCTTCTATAGAATTGTCTTTTTAGCAGCAACAAAGAGTGGTTTAATATGTAATAGTGCGATGAAACATAGAGCACTCATTAAAGAAAACAAATCATGGTAATTAGGTAATAAAAACGTCTTTGTTCCCATTGTAACGCAATCCCGTTGATTGGCCTTTACGACCCAATGATTGTTACAAATCTGTTTACAGTTGTCAGTTTTGTGGTATCACTTTATATGACCCTTTCCTAGTATAACATCATTAAATGTTGTTTGTTACACAATTAAATGAGTTAATTTGATTTATATTGATTCCCATCTGGGAATGTGAAAAAATGCTGGAAGTTTGATAGAGTTTGGTAAAGTTTCTTCTCACAGTTTTACTATTTTTATGGGTAGTTGGTAGTTTGGTCTTTATTGGCACCTCTGTGGTGAAGGCTGGCATTTGTCACTTGTGCATCTTGTACTATAGGCTGTATGGAGCTTCGTTCGTGACTTCGTTCGTTCACTTAGCTCCACTTCATTCACTCCAACAGATCTCTATACTTTTAATAATGATTAAACTAATAATAATAATAATACAATTAATAATAATAATATAGTTATGTATGTGTAGATAAATATATCTTTTTGGTATAAATATATCCTTTTTCACTTTTTAAATATTACTTTTTGTAATGCACCTGCCTTGTTATCTCTTCGCCACCCTTGGTTGACTGGTAGAGAATGCCTAAGGCATTAAGTCCGCCTTTGTACGTTTGTGCTTGGAGTATAAATAAATAAATAAACTTATAAGCATACAGGAATAACGCAGCTACCTATTAACGAAATAATTATTAGAATCGGACCAAGAGAATAGTGCGTTAAAAAAATCAAACAAACAAACTCTCTCGTTTTATAATGTTTGTAGCAAAGGCTCTTTCTAGAGCCATAAAGAGTGGTACAATCAGTGTTAGCAATTAGCTGACACACCTTTGCACAAATGGTTGAGATTTTTTTAATACAAACCGATAGAATTTTATAATTCTTTTATATTTTATTTATATTACTTTGCCAAAATGATAGAAAAATATAAAAAAAAAATTCTATCGATTCATACGTAGGTACTCTAAAAAATCTAAAAAAATTGTGCACCTTTGCATAAATGTTTGACATTATTTAGAGTACGAATCAGGTCAGCTAATTGCAAAGTATCATTGACTGTACTTTGATCTATCCAAAAGGTATCAAAATGACGTCTGAAATTTGACCGTCGTCGACAGAAAAGAATTAGGAAAAGGGAAATTTATTCACTACTAGAAAACCGGCCATAACAATACCAATAGTTGCGGCATTTTAGCACGGCAATAGCAGTCATTGACCCAACTACATTATCTAGTATTATTCATTTTAAACAGTACGGAATTACGATCGTAACGTCCTCAATCAATATCTGTCCCTGTCTCCCCGACCGTCAAAATAAAAAAATCACGAACGAAAATCGATGAATACTTAGTTCCTAATTGATATTAGAGAATGGGCAATGACCAAAACTATGAAGTATCAGTAAAGTACAAAGTCTAAAACAAAATCAAGAATTAATTAGATTATTACTGCAAAAAATGAATAAAAAGTACTTCTAAGAACATGTCTAGAATTTTGCAATAAAATTATCAACAAAAACCATTCCTCACTTGATTAAGTTAAAAATAATCATTATCATCATGTTTGAAGTCATTCACAGTTGAATGGTTACACTGCACATTTGTGACGCATGAATAGTTTCATTTTATGGTAGCACTACACTTGGCGTACCTATGTATTTATGCAAATATTGGCCTAATTTGGACAATACAAAATCGACTTCATTGCAATAAGTATACTGTATATTTTGTATTCACCAAGTAACGCAAGTATTTGTACAAATACGCCAAGTTAAGTTCTACCATAATATATCTTCACCACGGAGTTCCACGGCGAAGTTATTAACTATTAAAACAATTATAGGCGCTACGGGTTAGTAAAAGTTAGTAGGAAATGAGTAATAAAACGATTGGAAGAGAGTTGTTTCCAATTATTTCTATCAGTTTTAGTGAATTTTAACGATACGGGACGATAGATGTTGAAAAACTCGCAAAAAATACAAAATAATTACCTATTTAGAAAAAAAAGCCAGGTATTATGATATTCCGATTTTAAGAAAATAAGGTCCACTTGAACCAACGACTTAACTCAGATTTAGATTACTTATAATTACCTAGTCTGTGACAAAATTGAGTTTTAACCTCGTGTTAGCAACTTACTCTGCGTTAAGTTTATAGTGCCAGTAGGCTTAATCGAGTCGAACAGATATTTAAATTAAAAAGGTGCTTAGTAATCAAGGAATTCGTGGCTAAGTTAAAGCCGTACCTACGGATCGACCCGTCATGATGGTTGAGCTATGCTTGCCGCGGTCTGACCGTGGATGGGTGACCATCTATTTCATACCGAGACCCCTCTGTGCCTCGGTAAGCACGTAAAGCCATTAGTCCCGGCTGTCATTCGTAGATCTTTGACAGTCGTAATAGGTAGTCAGAAGCAAGAAAATTTGAGAACAGGTCTTACCAAGGAGTATCGTGTTACCCAGCCACTGGATTGTGGAGGTCAGACAGGCAGTCGCTCCATGTAAAACACTGGTATTCAGCTGCATCCTGTAACACTGGAAGCCGACCTCAACAAAGATGGGAAAAGGCTAGGCAGATGGCCTATGTTTTAATCATCAACAAAATAAAACCGCTAAAGATCTGCAAACGCCAGAAAAACCCTACACCAATCAACAATTTCCGGCAATTTTCAAGTCTTGTCATAAGTTAAATGAAAGAGGTTTCCACTCAATTAAAAAGTACACTCAAAGTCATTGAATTAAACTTGAATGTTGTTGTGCATCGATACGTCCGTCTTTAAACAGAGTGGGGCTATTAAAATTTCGCGGTCCGCCAAATAGCTTAATCAATAAAGGGCGATCAAGCGACAAAAACGGCGCAAGCGCAGTACTACAAAGCGATGCTGGAAGCCGACAAATATGGCCGGTTATGCAATAATTGAGTGTGTTGCATACATGTGCAGTCAGGGAAAGATATAGTTTAGCACTTTGACACACTACCTACGTAAGTTTGCCGTATTATAGCAATATAATTTGACTGATAGATAATGACAGTTGTGATTTGATAAAACGGATCATTGAAGGTGATAGTTATTTGTTAAACGAACCGTTTCCTTAACTGTACAAAAGATATCATGAGTGTGATTATAAAACAAGACTTTGCATTTTATTTCTACTGATAAAATATACCTAAATTCTATTAGGTAACCCTATCAGTAATATCACTATCAGTGATGGATAAATGGAGATTAAAACTTAAATCTTTATACATTTCTAAATCATTACTTCAGCTAATTGCCAAACACTATTGCTTGAGCTGATTTTTTTTTTCAAATGACCTCAAATTAGTACCTATTTATAAAATAGTATGTACTTACCTATGTCTAAAGGGTAATGCCCACTATACCACTTAATCTAAAAAAAAAAACACGTTAATCCATTGCATCTCATCTAACACAAAACAAATTAATTTTATTTATTTAATTATTTTATTATTTAATTTTCTTCACTAATTAGGCATCTATGTATCTATCACCCATAGGTACCTATTGCAATCTGAAGTCGTAAAGTATTCCCTTACTTGCCTAAGTACTCATTGTATTTAATATCTGAAAGTAAACTCTTTAACAAGCATGAGCATTTATGACGCTCATGAAAATTTTATGCTTATGTCATGAAGATGTAGACAAAACCAACAAATTTCGATTGATCACAGAATATGCTGGATAAAAAGGTTAAACTCGCGTAAGTTGCGCGCGCGCACCGCTCTCGCCAAAGAATGTAATTAACTGAACACCAATAAAAATAATTGGACACAAAAAGCGATCCGCCCTGGGCCGCCATTTATTATTTTGATTACCCTTGTTATTGTTATGGGCTATTGATGTTTTTCAACTAGGCGCTCGATTGAACACAGTGGGGCACTGTGACTGATTCGCGCCTTCGATGGCGTAGAATATGATAGTCAGTATAGCCACCGTGTCATCGTGTCTCCTAGTTCGAAAGTCGCCTTTATTGTTCCCGTTTACGACTCTGTTTGTTCCCGCCGACGGCGCGTGACGTGCAGTTTTAAAATTTTCCAGATCATAAAAAGATTCTTGTATTGTTTTTGGATTTAACACTGTAATTATAATAGTAATTTAATTTTATGTTGCAGTAATAATCGCTCTCTGTAAAGTACTAGGCGATTCTACGCGAAATAAGTATTTTAATTATTCTTACAAGGCAAATGCAAGAAGGTTGCCATTTTAGTATTGTGTATTTTAATAATAGCACTCTTTTATTAACATAATAATAGTAAATACAGTTAATGCAGCAGGCAATCTATAATTTACACAGCAATGAAATATAACAATATGTTGGAAATATTTGCAACGCAAAAAGAATCCGCTAGGCCCCGACGAGATTCGAACTCGTGATCTCCTGTTTACTAGACAGGCGCTTTAACCAACTAAGCCACGGCGCCGTTAACACTCATTCTGAAATTAAAGATTATCCCCTAATACTAAATTATGACTGCACAAAAATAACAAATGAAAATAGCTTCCATTTTCAAACCGACTGTTTTTAGGATAATAAAATTATGTAATTGTCAGACAAGGTTAAACATTGTTTTGTTTTATTTCTTTTGGATTCAAATGAAACGTAAGTAAAACAAAATAAATGAAAAAAAGTAAATGTCGTCTTAAGATTTTATAATAAGATAATGTTATGTTTATGTCTAACGTAAAAGTATTTCTTTAAAAAAAAATAGCCATACAAATCATTTTTAACCGACTTAAAAAAAAGCAGGTTATCAATTCATGTAGGTAATATTTATAGAACTGCTATATTATATTAGATAATCTAAAAGGGTTTTCAAACGAAAATACAACATTATTTTGCATTACTTTTCCATTAACTGGTGAAACTTTACTTACAGTGTGATAATTTTCCATTTTCCATTCATAACGATTAAATGTATCGTTTGCATGAAATAGCTAACATTGTTTCACATTTTTAAGGTGAGTCCAATAGTCAAACGTGTTCATAACGATGTGTCTCAAAGGGGTCACTGTCCCCTAAAGGTTAAAGGTTATTTTACAAAAAAAAAACGTTGTACTTATTTTTTACTAGCTTTTGCCCGCGACTTCGTCCGCGCGAATGGTGGTTTTCGCGAATGCAGACGAAGTCACGAATTAAAAGTCTATGTCCTTGCCTTGGGTTCAAGCTGTCTTCATACCAAATTTCATCAGAATCGGTTCAGCTGTTTCATCGAAGAAGCGTAAAAGACAGTTATTTTCGCATTTTTAATATAAGGTGTATGGAATTATGGACGGAAGAATGGATGTGGATATATGGATAGTACCTATACTCCATTTACAATAGCATTAGATAGAAGTTAAAAAAAGGTTCTTTTTAATGCGCACTTTGTAGCAAAAGTACAATAAACATGTTAAAGTTAGGCGATAGACACAGAGTTTCTAAATTCTAAATTAATAATCTATTTTTACAGTAGCTGTCGCGCGTATTTGTAACTATTCTAATAATATATCTTCTAAAATTCTGTGGCCTTAATGGCCTTCATTTAGTTGTATAGGTATTTAATTCCAATTTAAAATTACAATGTCAATGCTAAAAACCTAACAGAAGCAGGGATGTACAATACCCGGACCGTTATTCGTTTCACTGCTGTAATGCTACCAAATTTAAAATGTTACCTAATCTTTAAAAGACTGTTATTCGATTTATATTATTATACGTCCATATTTAGTACTATCTTAGATCTATTTATCAAAAGTATGTGTATTTATAAAAATAAAATAAATTAAAATTGATTTAACTTTTATTTGAAATAAAATGTTTTGCATTCCTGCTTCTATGAGCCTCCTTTTTCTAATAAAAATAAATGGAGTATATATAGGTAGTGTTGGTAGTATTAGAAAAAACTTGGGCGTTACATAATAAAGTCTCGTAATTAATAATTGAAGGCCATCGTGGTCACTGTCCCTTAGCCCTTTAGGGTAAAGGTATTCTACACATAAACTTATATTGTACTTATTTTTCACAGTAGGTAATGTTAGTATAGTTTTAAAATGAACTTTACATTAAAAAGTCTAGTAATTATTGAAGACTTAACCGAGCCTTTTCCCAACTATGTTAAGGTAAACTTCCAACCAACCAGATGCAACTGAATACAAGTCTTTTACATAGAACCATTGCGTAGAATGTCTGACCTCCACAACCCAGTTACTGGGTAACACGATACCGTCGGTAAGACTGGTTGTCAGACTTTCTAACTACTAACGACTGACAAAGATATAAGAATGACAGCCGGGACCAATGGCTTTCCGAGGTACGGAGGTCTCGGTATGAAATGGTTGGTCACCCATCCACAGACTGACCGCGGTAAGCGTAACTTAACCCTGACCGATCGATACTTAAAGACAGGCAATTAATAAAAACGCTTAATATTTCTCAAACAGAAAAATTGAGTTGCGTAGCAAGCTCTTCAGTTTACGATTTTCATTAAACCAAAGATGTAGCCATACCACAGATAATATAATACTAGCCATAGCAAGTCTAAATCTAAACGACTCATAAACTTAGTACGAAGACTTCGAACTATTAATTAAATCGAATCACGCGCATACTTTGTAGCCGAGCATTATTAAAGCCCCTGTAATGAATATTACAGTAATAGTGGTGTAATAATCAATATTACGGCTGTAATTACGAGCCAGAGGATTATTGCTTTATTAAGCACTCAGGTACTCCTATATGCGGTGCGTGCTCAAATGTTTATTGTGGTAATTTTATAATAGCACAGTCGCGGAGTGAGGGTTATAACATCTGTCAAACTGGGCACGATTGTAATAAACTATGGATAGACGTTAGAAGTTATATTTATTTGTGGGACTACTGGGCCTCAAGTTTGCTATTACAATAGTGTCAGAATGGTCTATCATTGATTTTATAATTGTTGATTTTGACAAGTTTGGTAATCTACTAATATAATAGCGTCATTATGACTTTCCAATGTATGTATGGAGTTTCTTGCCCATTCTTCTCCATACGAAACTACCATTTGGAATGGGCAACTAGATTCAAATTTTACAATATGACGTTCAAAAGTGCCTTTAGTGTCAGTGGTTGACCATTTAGACCATTAATTGAAATAAATGATTTGACTTTGACTTTGACAACGGTCAACCACTGACACTCCATTGAAAAAAATGATATAGAATGGTAATCTCGTACATAATGACAAATGAATTACCTACTGACTAAAGTTTACGAACTTCTTACAACTTCAGATTGCTTATAACACTTCTAAATAATATGTAAAAATATAGATAAATGAAATCTGGCATGAATAAATGTTCAAACTTAGTAGTAGTTTTTCAACCGACTTCAAAAAAGGAGATTTTTTTTATGTTTGTTACCTGAGAACTTTGGACTGGGTGAACCGATTTTGATGATTTTATTTGAAAGCTGATGCTTCCCGTGTGGTCCCATTTTAATTTGGTCAAGTTCTGACAATGGCATCCATGAGAAAACCGTATAAGTCATAAAGGACATGTTCCATATTGGGTCCAGTCTATGTACACCACTTCAAAAAAAAGAGAAAAATCCTTAGAATCCGGGAAAAATACAGATAATTCATTTCAATACTGTTGTGGTAGTAAATTGATATTTAACAATGATTTTTATGGATTTTCAACATGGCGTCACTCAGATTTAGCTACTCTATATACCATAGATGGACCATTGATCATAATAAGAGAACTGTCAGCTGTCAGTGTTACAACAGTGTCACTTTCGTCCGTATGTTCTGTGCTTTCGTCTCGTTTTGTTTCTAGTTTTTGGATTTGGAGTTCTTTTTAACAACCTTCCATTCGTTTTTTATAACTCAACACCATTTCTTTCCCATCTGATTACCTGGTTGTCCACAAATCGAAGTACAAAATCAGAATTATAAATGTCTAACGTCATTAATCAATCAAAATGACAGCTTATCGCCATGACTGTTTTTTTGTTGTGTGTTGGAATTTCAAATGCAATTCCTTGTGTTTTACCTGCTCAAAAAGCCATTTTAAAGTAATTGGACAGTTGAGAACTATTTAAAATGTGTTTCCCTTTTTGTAAGTATGGTGTACAAGGACTGGGCCCAGGCTTCATACATTTTGAAACAACTCCTTTGCATTAAGTATGTGCGCGATTTATTACGCGATTTCTCCGGCAAACGTAACCCGATTTTGAAAATTTTTTTTTTATGGATAGGGTATTCTTTAGGGGTCGTCCCATATCAATTTTATCGAAATTGATTAAGCACTTTTTGAAAAAATCAACAAATACCCAAAAATTTTACGTAGACGACGTTTTAGTTTCTTCAATCTTTGGAGTAGTTAACTTTCAATCTCTTTTTAATAGATTTGGATGAGAAGGAGGTACTGAAAGCGGAAAATAAAAAGCTTTTAACAAAAAAGACAACCGCCTTCAAAAACTAAAAAGTGAAAAATAACTTTAGCACAGAACACACATTGACATTAGTTTCGGAAGTCGGTGGCAATACAAAACAACAAACAGAACAAAGCCACCGAATTTCGAAACTAAAGTCAATGTGTGTTCTGTGCTAAAGTTATTTTTAACCCCCGACGGAAAAGAGGGGTGTTATAAGTTTGTTAACTTTTTAGTTTTTGAAGGCGGTTGTCTTTTTTCGAAAATCATTTCTACTAACTGGTTTCAGAATAATGGCAATACGACAATGTCTTTATAACACAATTCTATTACGTGACCATTGACCATGAATTTAGCAGATAACGAACTTTTAGGAAAATTACAGTGGGATCGTGTTGGAATGACGAAATTATAAAGATAGCAGACTTGGTCCCCAGGTCGACGGATACAGTTGAAGTTTATTTAGAAACCGATGAATATTTTCGAATGAAATTTAATTTAATTAATTGATGTTTAGTTATTATTTAATTCAAACACATCCATCGGTTTCTAAATGAACGTCAACTATATCCGACGACCCTGATTACTATTTAATATTTTTTATTTGTATTATTTCCTTTGGTGACTGTACGTGTCGGTATGCTTCCTAGATTACTCTAATACATTATTTTACTGATTTTTGAGTGTGTTATGTGTTACAAGTTAGTTTAAAAACCAAGCTTCTATCTAAATAAGTCTATTAATTAAACCTAGCAGTTTCAATATCTTACGCCAACTAATTTCCTTACAAAGTATTGGCATAATTATTTCAATTACATATAATAGGTACTCATTAAAGTTATGATGTTTCGAACATTATATAGGTCAACTCAGCTTGTAAAACTAACGCAGATTAGTAATTAGTTTTATGGGTATAAATATCAATATTGCTATGTTATTACTGTGTTTATTACCTAAGTTTGCAAGAGGTCGATATGCAGATGGTTTGCAAAGCAAAGTTGCGATACTAGACCGTAACAAATTATAAAATGGCGATTTAAGAAAAAAGTTGTGATCATAGATATAAGAACTATTTTTTTTTTGCTTGTTTTGTTGTATTTTGAAGACATCATCTACCTAGCTTTTTCCCAAGTATGTTGGGGACGTAACACATATAGTGTTTTAATCACTTCGACGCCACACAGGGCGGAAGGAGAGTGTATGATGTGAGTTTAGTACACCTGCTATTCCATTTCCACTAAATTCTCGTTCTCTCGAGAATTTAGTGGAAATGGAATAGCAGGTGTACTAACTTCCAGTCTAACCGGTTGCATCTGAATACCAGCGTTTCACACAGAGCGACTGCCTATCGGGCCTCCACAACCCAGTTACTGGGTAACACGATACCCCTTGGTAAGACTGGTTGTCAGATTTTGTTGTATTTTAAAGACAAATATAGTAAAATACTTGTACTTGTTTAATATTTTTACTTGTACTTGTTGAGTACTATCACATCTACTGCGATCGCCAACATGCATCGGCCAAGCATGGCGATTACGGTTGAACCCCCCTTGTGGGAGACCATGCCCTGGGGTGTGATTCTGTAAGACCTCATTCTAAACTTCGAATCTGAATCCGCTGTGAGTTTTTTGATTGGCATTCTAAAAACTCGGTTGATAATTCGAATTTACACTAGCGAAAGTGCGAGCGTGTCAGCGAGTTGAACTGAATTGACAGGGAGATTTTGACAGATATGAGATGACGTAAGAAGTGGCATTCTGTAAGGTAATTTCCCCGTCACTTCGACGCTCACTTCGCATTCGAACCCGATTCAAAGTGTCAAATATTTCAAGGTCATTTTGAACCTTATGCGAAGTGAGAGTGAATAGCGATGTGAGATGCGAGTTGTTGTTTGAATTTTACAGAATCGACCTACAGCAGTGGGCGTCTTAAGGTTGATGAAGAAGAAGAGAAGATTTGTACTATCTAAACATGGTAAGTGATTCCATGGTTTTTAAAATTGTTGTTTTGGTTTTTACAAGAAACCACCGCACAACACGACATTCTTAGGTATATCTAATCACTATCGCGGTCGAAAGCGCAATTCGACAAAAACGATTCAGCCGTTTTGTCGTTAAAAGGTAACATACAAACAGACAGAGTTAGTTTCGCATTTATAATATTTGTATGAACAAAAGTGATGGGTTTTATGTTACTACCTACCTATATTGTACTTACTGTCTTTCATTTATGAATAACTAGCTTCTGCCCGCGGCTTCGCCCGCGTGAATAAAATGATTATCCCAAAGGAACACATTACCGGGATAAAAAGTATCCTATGTGTTAATCCAGAAAATGGTCTACCTATGTGCCAATTTTCATGCAAATCTGTTCAACGGTTTACGCGTGATTGAGCAACAAACATCCAAACATCTTCACAAACTTTCACATTTATAATATTAGTAGGATAATTATTTGATCTGGGCTTCTATGAAAAATGTTTAGAAACCACCGGCTGCTGTAGAGGAGTATTCCTCGAAGAATTGCCACCGACTTCCGAAACCAAAGTCATGTGTGTTTTTATCACTTTTTAGTCCTTCCCTCCTCCATTTTGTATGAAGTCGGTTAAAAACGTCTTCTTTCGATATAATCATTACGAGTCCTTCATGCACTTCATTATGTTTCATCGTGGGTGGGTGCGTTTCGAGGAATACTTTGGTGCGCTTTATTGGGTGCGTTTCGAAATTGGTGCGCTTCGCGTAACCCCGCTGTAGAGACTGGCTGCTTGCTTTAGTTTCTATTAAGTTATTAGTTAAAAACTGTTCGATATTTAAAGAAATGACTTTATTTTGGGAATCGGCGGCTTTAGTAATTCTGTTTGTGGTTTTGTATTGCTCCCGAGTTCCGATATTAAAATAACTTCTTTATTATTTTTGGTTCTTAATGACAGTTGTCTTTTTTATTATTCGCTTTTTAGTGCCACTTCTTATCATCCAAATCAATTAAAAAACGACAACACTACAAAAAATAAGTCTTCCCTAATTTTCTACCCTTAGAGATGGAATATTTTTATGGGACCAACCCTAAAGCATACCCTATCCATTTACAATAGATTGGTCGATATCGATCCACAATTGTCGAAGATATGGACGAATGTGACGACACGGTTGGCGCAGTGGCTGAGCGATCGACTGCTGCGCAGCGTGTTGCGGGTTCGATTCCCGCCCAAGGTAAACTTTTGTGTGATGAGCACTTGTGTTTGCCTTGTGTCTGGGTGTTGTTTATCTATATATGTATGTAGTTACAAAAAAAAAAAAAATATTTGTGTATGTAAATCAGCTGTCTGACACCCATAGTACAGGGTCTCCCTAGTTTGGGGTCAGATGGCCGTGTGTGAAAATGTCCCCACATATTATATTATTATTATATTAATATACATACATAGGTACAGAGGCCAGCACATCAAGCTACTACAATCTGTCGAATTTCTTTGATAGATTTTCAACTTTATTACAAAACCATAAGGTTCATATTTAATTGGGAAAATTTGACAGTTAGGTACCGCTTGATGTACTGGCGTCTGTACATACAAAAAAACGCAATCTAATTGAGAACTCCATTTTTTGAAGTCTGTTATAATAGACTACTTTTCTATGGAACCCGATGTCTGCAGTCCCATTAAATGCCGGCAACCCCACAATTACTAGCTGTTAAACTAAACATTAACGTAACAGTTTGTACTAAGATAAGGAAAGATATTAACGTCAGTGTTTAACTTCTAAATATGGCAAAGATAAGTGAAAAAATAATAGCTTACAATTATGTGATTATGGCGTTTTAAAACTGTTCTTCAAACTTATTACCTAAACTTCTGCAAACATTTTCTACAAAATGGTTAGGTATTTAAGGAAATAATGGTAGATAATCTGCCTCTGCCTGTGGGTTGTCCGGGCTAGCCCATTTCATCCAGAGGTTGTCGTACAAGGCGACTAAGAGAAAATCCGGGAAAATACTTAGGAACTTCACTGCGATCCTCAAGATGCCTGTTAAGCGTGGGGATTGTGGCTACCCCACCCCCTTTGGGGGAGGGCTTAGTTCATCAGCATTAGACGTATTCGGGCTGATGATGACAGATTAGTGCACGATTTAAGTAGGTATTTATTAATATAAATGACAATGCCAGATCCTGCCCCACCCATGTACAGAAAAGTAAATTAATGAAAATAATTGTAATGAATATAGAACCTTTCTATAGTAAGTTGTTTTACTTTAGAACTTGCGGATTACGAAATACATATCCACAAAATACAAACTTATTTTACCTAAAATATAATTTTACCTATAATCAATGTCATTATTGTTTTTAGATTTAAACGGAAACCGCAAGTTCTACAGTCACTAAGACTAATGTTTAGTTATCAGCAATAAATAAACAGTAAGATGCTACATATTGCACATTACTTTTATTGAGTGGGGCAAAGTTCTATAGAGTTTCTGGCATTGTCCTTTGCTAACAATTTTGCAAACTTTAAAGTTAGTAACTTACGACATTTACCGCGCCTCTAATTAAGTTAAAGATTTTCCAAGTCAGTGGTGGTAAGAGTTCGAAGTAGATGATGATCATAGAACATTTCTGACTTTGATTATTTACAGGTTTTAATCTAAGGTTATTATGGAAAATCTTACGATTTATCGTAGTACGGGATTTTACAGTAACATATCTTCTTCTTCACTGTGGCTTCTCTTGGCAGAGCGGTCGTGGTCACGTCTAGGCGTCCACTCCGGTGGTAGGAGAGAACACAGCTCTCAGTACGATCTCCCGCCATCTTTCTCTGTTACTAGACTGTCTGGCGCAGTCAGATACGCCATTTCCTACTGCGGTATTCATTTGGTTAGTCCATTACATAGGTTCTGCCGCGAGATCGGGGCCAAGTCTGCTATTTTTATAATTTCGTCATTCCAACACGATCCCATTGTCATTTTGCTAAAAGTTCGTAATCTCCTAAATTCATAATGGTCGATCATTGGTCGGTCGAATTAAAAGCAGTGACTGCACAATGACGTTCTAATGGTAGGTCAATGATCAAAGGAACTGTCAAAATTTTAGCAGATTACCGCCTAAGTCAGTCATTCAGTTGTCATTTTGTACGAAATGAAGTACCATTCTAGATATCATTTCTTTCAATGGCGTGTCAGTGGTTGACCATTGGGAAGTCATAATGACGCCATTATATTATTGGTAGATTACCAAACTTGTCAAAATCAACAATTATGGAATCAATGATAGACCATTCTGACACTATCTATTGTAATAGCAGACTTGAGGCCCTGATTGCCTCCACTTTTCCCTGTACGGTCAGCCACTCTGTTGAGTCGTTATCCCGTCTAGAGACATGCCCAAAGTATTGCAGTATGCGCGACTGTACTACGGTCGACAAACGCTGATTGATGTCCAGCTCCTGGAGTATGGACACGTTGGTGCGGAACTCCGTCCATTAGGAGTAATACATTAGGTAGTACTGTATGTCAAAAAAGCAGTACATGTATCAAACATGTACTGCTTTTCATCGTCTTCCTGTCCTTTAGTTCCAGGTCGATTCTGTAAAATTTAAACAACAACTCGCATCTCAAATCGCTATTCACTTTCACTTCGCATAAGGTTCAAAATTACCTTGATATATTTGACACTTTAAATCGGGTTCGAGTACGAAGTGAGTGTCGAAGTGACAGGGAAATTACATTACAGAATGCCACTTCTTAAGTCATCTCATACTTTATCTATCAACATCTCCATGTCAATTTAATTCAACTCGCCGACACGCTCGCAAGGGCGCCACCCTTGCGAGCGTGTCGGCGAGTTGAATTATAATAATTTACTAGTGTAAATTCGAATTATCAACCGAGTTTTTAGAATGCCAATCAAGAAACTCACAGCGGATTCAGATTCGAAGTTTATAATGAGGTCTTACAGAATCACACCCCTTAAATTATCCCATGTTACTTGGGGTCGGCAAACATGCGGGTGGTGTTGCACCAGCGTGTTGCGCCGACCCCAAGTGTGTGTTGGATCATTCGGCTCCCTTCAAAATGGTTGAGCTGAATGGTGCTGATTCACATGTTTTTCATTCAGTCATGTTCATGAACGGGCGCTGTCAGTAGAGATTGGTCAGCTCTTATCTGCCATGGACTTTATCTTGCTTCTTTTTTATGTTTTGCATTGCTAGATTACCTTCATAGTTTTCACATATAGAAGCAACAAGAATCATGTAACCAGTACTTTGTAAAAAACTTGATTTAAAAGAGTGTCCGTGGAGTTTTTTGCTCGTTCTTCTCCATAGAGACCTACCTACGTTTTGGAACGAGCAACTAGCTTCAACTCTCTGACTAACTGACAGACTCTTTGACAATTCAAAAGTGTCTGTAAATGGTTTAATTGAAATAAATGCTTTGACTTTGACTTTTACGTTTTCTACTTCCATTTTATCCTGCCAACCGTCATGATATGCTTTCTCTTTCATATCATTCTTCATATAATCCATCCATCTTTTCTTCAGCCTTCCTCTCCCTCTCCACTCACCCACATTTATATTCATAATTCTATTGGTCACATGCGTTTCATCCCTTCACTTCACATGCCCATACCAAGACAAACGATTCCCTTTTAACATTTCTGTTACTGGCGTAACTTTCAAACTTCCTCTAATATATCTACTAATTTTTCACCTTATCCATTCTGGTTACTCCACACATCCATCTCAATATTCTCATCTCCGCTATATGCAATCTTCTTAATCAAGAGCCTATACTCAATATGTTTTTGGTGTACTTTTTTATATAAATAAGTTCACTAACCAAACATACCTGCATTTTTTTTTCTACAGATGGTTAAGTTTTAGATTAGTGCACGATTTAAGTATTTACTAATGAATCTACCAGCAAGTTTGCACAAAGTAATTACCTACCTAGATTACATCTTCTTATAAAAAAAATAATTCACATTGAAACTATTTGGAGATACGGTGAAGCTTGTAGCTGTCTAACATGCCTACTACTTAGCTCGCTTTAGATGTTTTATTAGCTACTATCTGTTTTGGAGCTACGATGTCACAGACAAACACGCAGATACACAGTTACACACGCTAAACTTACTTACAACCTCTGTGTTCTTCAGGTCTGTTCCATATATTTTGAACATTTAATAGTTACACTTTTGTATGGAAAAGTTGTTTTTATTCAACCGATGAAAATATCCCTTGGGAGATCTAGAATCATGAACGGAATTCAATGTACAGTTTATACTATGTCACTATATTACTTCCACTGTGTATTGTAAACAACTTGGTCTTAGTCTCAACGAGACTAGACAGATTGTTGTATCTTGATGTGCCGGCCGTTGGACCTATTCGAAACTCGTTATTCCCTTATAACTTTTTCTATGGACTTTTCCTCTTCAATGTGCTCTCGTAGTGGATATGCAATTAAAACAGTATCATCGACACTCGAGAAGTCAATGCCTTCTAAGCCCAGTTGTGGAGTACAAGTTGAACAATTCATAAATAGAACACAATAATAGACGTCCTACAACTGTATCCTTTTACAGACGCAAACTATGATTTGATGATGTAAAAGTGTCCGTAGAGTTTCTTGCTCATTCTTCTCCATAAAGACCTACCCGACGTTTTGGAACGAGCAACTAGCTTCAACTTTCTGACTAACTAACCAACCCCTTGACAATCCAAAAGTGCCTGTAAATGGTTTGATTGAAATAAATTTTGATTTAATGAAAATAAGGACCATATTTACATAACCAATAAAATCCGCACGAATTTAATCCTAGCACCTTATTTTAACATCGTTCTCACGGTTGGCTGTAAGCTAACTAGTTACAATCATATAACTTGCCTACTTTACATAATTAGACGTAGCTGTTGCCAGTCTGGGCCGCTCGTTACACCGAAATAAACAATTTGTAAGAACAAGCCGACTTTAGCCCACCAATTATAAGGAAATCACTATGGTGTGAGTTGTGGACTGAAAGCGGAGTTCAACATTCGAAAATGTAAATTTGAATTTGGAATACGTCTAGAGTAAAAATAAATAAAAAGAAATTGGCATGCAATAAATAAAAGAAAATTAAACACACATTTATGTATTTACTTTGTCATTCAATTCATCTCTTCATTGTAATTCACTCGTAATTTCGAGCTCGATCAGCTCCTGAAATCAAGATTTATCATTTTCTCACAAATGTCTCCAAAGAATTCCTCATCTTATCTTATGATTCTGTTTGTTATCTGTTCTGAAACAGACAAGACAAGAAGAAGTGGTACAACGTATCAACCTCGATCGTCTTTTAAATAGGAAGGAGGACCAATATTTAGTTTGGAGTATTTATTGAGATCAATGGATGATCCTATTGTGCTTGTCTATACTAATATTGGTTAGAGTAGTAAGTTTGTAAGTTCGGATGTAGCAAGTAATCTCCGAAACTATATCATCCGATTTCAATAATTCTTTCAACAATAGGGAGCTGCATTAAATCTGAGTGCTATAAGCTATAATTAATAATAAAAAAACTTAGGGATCCATAAGGACATTCATGCGGACGAAGTCGTAGGCAAAAACTTTTGTACATAACCAAAACACGAGACCTACCTATTCGAAAGATAAATAATAATTCTAATAAACTCAAATGTAACAATTTTACTTTAACGTGGTCATTCTAGGCCTATTGTGCTCGCTTTACGTGCCATTTGATGTTACGTTAATGTTGTCACTTCACTTTGCGTATTTTGCAAATATTGGCCTTCCATGAGTATAGGATATATTTTGAATTAACGCAATTATTTGTATAAATACTCCAAGTAAAGTACCACCATAAGAAAACTGCCTAAATAATCTTTTTTCCTAAATCTTATAACTTGAACCACCCACCAACATTTACGTCGTCACCACGAACAGTTTTCGAGTAAAGCGCGTGCATGCAAACGAACGATAAACAGCTGAAATAACTTCATGAACCGCCGCTAATCAGCTGAACAAATTTAATTTGCCGACATGTCTGAAACGCGCTGAAACTTTAATTGGAAAATGTGTAATTGGGCTCGGGAAGGGAAATTGTAGCCAAATTTTCTTGGCGTACCCTCTTTATATAGTCGTGCTATTAGCGTAATGTTTAAGAGTTTATGTAATAGAGTATGGTCAAATGGTCTTGTAGCGAGGATTTATATACAACATTGGCTTACATTAGTTTTTAAAGTAAAGTATAACTTCCAATGTATGCACTAATTGTAGTTATACACTAGATGACAGTGTTTATCTCCTGATGGAAGTCGTGTTGCTCCGGACACAGCGCACACTCCCGCTGTGTGTGCAAATAGATGTTGTTGCTGTGTCTAGCTGTCTAGAGAGCAGCCTAGATGAAAATGAGGCACAGAAGTCTGTCTTGTTCCAGGGGGAACACGAAGAAGAAGAAGTTGATGATTTGTACCTGGATGGTGACGTCGCTAATGATCATAATGGCGATAATTAAGTGCCGAAAGTAAAAGTATCTTCATTATAAACTAGTTCCAAATATCAGTGGTTTGATTCTGAGTATAATAATAATAATAATATGTAGTGTATATAGAATAAACCTCTTACATCACGCCACAACCCGGTACCAGTAAGAAGCCCTGCAGTTTGACTTCTTACAAATTGTATACACAAAAAGAGACAGGACAGAAGTAAAAGAAAAGTTAATGACCTGGCCGAGATCTTTATGACAAAGTTAACTTTCAGTATTATTGTACCATGACAGCTCATCTCAAACTTACTTCACCTAAATCGATGAGGGCGGTATTCACAGAACAGACCAATAGTGAATTAAATTGGTTCCATTATCCGTGGTTCTAATAATCTACTCTAGGTAAAAATCAACGAAACTACTTAGCTATATGTGCGTCTAGTTCAGTTAATGTTACCTATTGTGAAACTAGAAGTGATCAAAAATAATACTTTTTATATAGCTTTACTTTAGCTTAGCTTAACTTTATATAGCTTTACAGTCTTTATAATCTTCGTAGGTAGTCAGAAGCTAGAAAATCTGACAACCAGTCTTATCAAGGGGTATCGTGTTACCCAGCAGCTGGGTTGTGTCAGATAGGCAGTCGCTCTATGTAAAATACTGGTATTCAGCTGCATCCAGTTAGACTGGAGGTCGACTTCAATATAGTTGGGAAAAGACTAGGCAGATGATGATGACAGTCTGGTTTACCTACCCTCAGTTTCTCGAAAGAAAATCATTTCAAGGCAATGTGACAAATTGTCAAACGCGCTAAGCTGTGATTTGCAGTTAATATTACTCTACGCCTGCTTGACAAGTTAATTTTTTGGTTAAAAAACCGGTTTTTTTATTGCGTAGTAACGCTATCGTTATTTTAATGTAAGCATGTGATAATCTTCGTTATTTCACGACGTTAAAATTTTATTAATAACCACGAAGGAGACGGGCGGGACAAACTGTAGGCCGATTCTGTAAAATTCAAACAACAACTCGCATCTCACATCGCTACCCACTCTCACTTCGCATAATGTTCAAAATTACCTTGATTTATTTGACACTTTTTAGAATGCCAATCAAGAAACTCACAGCGGATTCAGAAATTTAGAATGAGATCTTACAGAATCACACCCCTTTTTTTTTTTTTTTTTTTTTTTACGTGGGGAAATTCTCATGGACTGTCCCCCGTCTGGGGAAGACGGGAGGGTGTGCCGGACTCCTACCGGCTAAAACCACCACGGCGTTCCTCGACTGACCTATGGGCGGGGGTACGGGATTCGCTCGCGCATGCACCGCGCCCCCGCCAGGCTATGATCCGCTTACATGGCGGATCCCGTCGACCTCGGCGGTCTGAGCGCCGCCGAATACTCTAGTGTGGCGCGCGCAGAACACGGCGCGCCGCCTACACGGGCCTGCATCTGGTCGGGTGGTGGACTGCCCCTAAGTCGACCACCCGCAGGCCGGCAACTCATGGAGGCCGGAGGTCATTAAGCGCCCTCCGGCGCCCAGTGCGTCTTCTCCTGGAGGGAAGCGAGGCAGTTGCTTCCCTCACCCTCTCTGCCGCCTCTTTTGCGTGCATGACATGCTCGCAAAAAGAGGCGACAGCCTCCCACGCAGTCTCGCTCCGGACCATCGAAAGAACGATGTTCGGGAGCGAGAGGTCACCTACTGCTGCGGAGAGTTCACGGCGCTGCTCTGCCCAAGCTGGGCACTCAGCCAGCGTGTGCTGCGCCGTGTCCTCCAGGCAATCTCCGCAGTGGTGACAACCGGGCGATTGTTCGCGGCCTATGCGACACAGATACTTCCCGAAACAGCCATGTCCGGTCAGTATCTGCGTCAGCCGGAACGTAAGGGCGCCGTGTCGGCGCCCTAACCAATCCTCCATGATGGGCCTTACCGCCGAAATTACGGCGTGCCCTGCGCTGGGGTTGAGAAGTCGTCCCTCCCATTCCGCCGTTAGAATTACTCGGAGTTCGGACCGGCGCCGCGCGTACTCTCGCGGCACTGGTCGTATGCCCCGCTCCCGCGCTTCCCCGCTCCAGTCGAAGAGTGAAGCGAGGGCTCTCGCTTCGAGATCCCACGGCGGAGATCCGGCAAGGAGGCTCGCTGCCTCAAAGGAGATCGTGCGGTATCCCCGAACCACTCTGACGGCCATCGCTCGCTGCGGACGTCGCAGCACTGCAATATTGCGGGCCGCCAGGTTCTCCGCCCATACTGGCGCCCCGTAGAGCGCCATAGACCGCACAATCCCCATATAGAGCCTCCGGCAGGAGGCGTTTGGTCCACCTAAATTGGGCAGCAAACGGGCTAGCGCACCCGCCGCACCCATGAGTTTGGGTGCCAGCCGATGAAAGATCACACCCCTGGACGGATTCCTCCAAAACTGGTAGAATGAAACTCAGGATTGGGATAGTTTGGCGTGGAGGGTGGCCTTTGCTAAAGAGTGGGACAGAACAGGTTAAAAAAGAAATTGACAAATAGTTTGCTTTGTATTCAAATGCAGTTATTTTATCAATATGACCTAATAAGTGGGTACTGTTATTAGGCCGTCTTGCCCACGGCATGTTCCGTAAAAACGTCAAATGCACTAATATTAATTCAAATTTAAATACTAGATACTGAGATAAAAAGTAAAAGTTGGTACCTACTTATCTACACAAAACAAACACGATACCCAATACCGCTACTTCCGTCAGAACGTGCCAATTGCCATTCCAAACAATATAAAACTAAACAACAAAACCACGGTAATTTAAACCCACTTTTAAAAAACTAGGCTAACATGGAAAAACTCCAATGTCGGCCTATCATTGGTTTTCCAACGTAAATAACTACAAGTTAACTTCGCGTGAGTAAAACTAAAACAGAGTTAACTAATAGCTCACTAACCGAGCCGACACGAATAAAATTAACTTGAACGCTTTCCAGTTTTCCGTTTAACTTAAGTTGAACGAGGAAAAGTTCATTATTTGTGTTGTTTACAACGAAATATTATACCATTAAATACGTTCGAAAGTTGTCGAAAACAACGAAAATGAGACAAAA
Organism: Charanyca ferruginea; assembly: GCA_947361185.1. Lineage (NCBI taxonomy): Eukaryota > Metazoa > Arthropoda > Insecta > Lepidoptera > Noctuidae > Charanyca > Charanyca ferruginea. The sequence goes on from OX376057.1 coordinate 29,944,966, forward strand.
TATGGCATTGTTTATGGTTTTTGGATATGAAAAAGGCTTCATAACATGCAAAGGCTGTGTATATTTAAAAATGCATAACAAAACACAGAAATGACAGTAATTTAAAAATAAAACTGAATGCAGTTTTAAGTTTTATTTTTAAATTACTGTCATAAACAAACACAGAATGACAGTAATCTATCTATACATATAATAAAACAGTAACAAAACTGTGTCTGTACATTGAATATATTTAAAAAAAAAATTGAGGCGGGTTTAGGAACAGTTATAGAGCACGAATCCAAAAAAAAAATTCTGTCTGTTTGTCTGTTTATCTGTTTGTCTGTTTGTCTGTTTGTTTGTACACGCTAATCTTCGGAACTACTGGGCGGATTTGAATGATTTTTCTTTTGTTGTATAGGTATTAAGTCTGGGCAACATATAGGCTATAATTTATCTTGGAAACTTGAACACCAGATGCAGAACCGCAACAGACCAGCTAAACTATAAGAGATACAAAAATGGTACAATAGCAAAAATTGTTCCACGTGATGAGCATTTTCTGCTGAGAGAATAAATTTGAAGATCTGGAACACCTGATGTGGAACTCCAAGAGCCCAGCTACACCATGACACATATAGGAATGACGTCTTAGCAAAAGGTGTTCGGTCTGATGGGCATTTCCTGTTGACTTATAAAAATCGAAGATCAGAAACATCTGATGTCAAAATCAAAGCTATCACTAATTTCACTGCATCTTATAAAATAACATAAGCTGGGAGTACCTCCACGCGGTGAGGGCGGTAACAGTTTCAGATCTTCGATTTTGCCGACCCCGTTGTCGCTGGCAAAAGCAACAGGATCCGCGTACGAAGTTGCGGGCAGAAGCTAGTTTAAAAATAAAACTGAAAACTGCATCAAATACCTATTTAATTTTGAATTTGGAATCTTTCATTTCAAATACTTATTTCTTTACTCGAACTAGGGAATAATTTTGCAGGATTACATTAATCAAAATAAGTACAATTAAAGTTATATTTCAAAATATTTTAAATAATGCTTACACAAGGATAAGTGAACGAACAATCTGCAAATTAAAAACAAAACACGCGCGTTCCATTGTCAAAATATATTTCCCACTCGTTTGTTCTACATAGAAGTTACTTTATTTTATTTTTAGAGTGAAAATGATGTAAACACGATCTTTATACTTAAGGGGCTATTAAACGACTTTTACAGATTTTAAACTGACAAAAAAAAGAATACTACTTTTATTTAATTTTTTCGACTATATTTTGAAAGTTTTGGACGCAGACTGCGTCCGTTCTGCATCAGTTTTGCGTCCAAAACTCTCAAAGTTTAGTCGAAAAAATTAAATAAAAGTAGTATTCTTTTAAAATTAAAAAAAGGCGTAATACTAAAAGATAGATAATAAAATTGTCTGTAAGATGGTGTAAGTTTCGTTTAATTATACCTGGTAGATTTTGTGTGATTGTCAATGTTTTGTCCGCGTCAGACACAACTTCACGTATTAATGAAACTATATAATATGAATATAATTAAAAATATTCACTTACTATGTGATTAAGAGAATGTTCTAGTTTAACATATATTTTTTTCAAATCATTTACACTGCACATTTTGACGTGATTGTCAGTTTAAAATCTGTAAAAGTCGTTTAATAGCCCCTTAACTCAGTTGCCATCATATAGGCCGTCAGCACGTACGTACTACATGATAAAGTGATATAAAGGCATGGAAATAGTATGTGATAAAGGTAGACCCAGGGTTGGGCAAAATACATGCTTTGCTTTAATTAAAATACAAATTACAAAATACTATCTCGCACGTATTTAAAATACGAATTACAAAATATTTTTAAGTCGTATATTTGAAATATAAAATACATAATACAGTATTTTAACTATTTGTATTTAAAATACAAAATACATCAATATAGGCTGTACAGTTGCGGTGTATTTTGATGTCGAAAATTGAAGTATCTACGGTTAAAATGTCAATGTTCAAAATACCGAAAATTTAAATATCGATTGTATCGTAATATCGAAAATTGTTGTATCTAAGTCTCAAATGTCTTTCATTGAAATGCCGAGTGATAAAATTGTCGAATGATTCAAAATATCGATAATCATTATACCTAAGTTTAAATGTCGAACAAAATTTGAAATACAAAAGATGTAGGGAGATTGTTAATTATTGTGTAGATAGATGTACCCATTTATTTATATGTTATGCTACAAAAGTTAGTGACAGAAACAAATCGCTGCAAAACCGACTCCACGTGGTCTTGTCTGCCCTACCCCTAGAGTGTAATTTAAGCTCGCGTAGGTGCGGAGGGGCGAGGTGGCCCGCGAGCCGAGGAGGAGGTGGATTTATCGCCCGCCGCCGCGGCTGAGGCTGGCCGGCGATGCCAGCCAACAAGCCGAGGCTGCGGTGGTGGGTGAGCGTGAAAACCATCGACGACAATAAGCTCGCGTGGGACTGCCGGAGTCCCGCAGCGCCGGAGCCGTGACAGAAACCATGCCTGCTGCATGTTGCATGCTCGCTTGCATGATGCATGCTTGCTTGCACGCTGCATGCATAAGTAATGCATGGATAAGTTGTTTGTGAAATAATAAGTATACGAAACGTTACTATTTCAAATCTACCGACATGTATGAATACCATACCACTGGCCATCTCACCTAACCTAACTCAAATAATTGACCAACAATAGAGGGGATATGGCGCTCGGCGGCCGTTTATGCGGCACCGCTCGCTTCGCTCGCTCGCCTTCGCGCTTTAATGGTCACAGTTCTAACCCAACCCAAACTATTTTCTCAATGGTATACTTTTAGATCCACCATACCTACAGGGGTATGGCCAGTGGTATGGCGGACCCACCATTTTTCCTATATCAAAATTTGTTTTATTCTTTAACTAGTAGGTATTTTAAATGTAAATATAATGAACTGAAGTGTATTAAATGTTGACATTTTAAGCTAGGCAAAACAATTTTCGTTATGTAGTTACGATAAAATCGATATTTAAATTTTCAAGGAATTGAACGTTGACATTTTACCCGTAGGTTCGACATTCAAATGTGTACCCCATTCGATACTCTGTACTTCGGTATTTAGGGCATTAGTTATTCTGTACTTCGATATTTAAACCATTCGATATTACGTTTGTCGATAATTCGTTTTTTAGATATTTGGACGTAGGTTATCTAACCATTCGACAATATAACCTTTCGTCATTTTAATTTTCGGTTTTATGGTCGTTCGATATTTTAATTTTCGGTATTTTGAACATTGACATTTTAAGTGCAGACATTTTAATTTTCGAAATTCAAATGCATATCTGCGGTGCAGTGTTGCGAACTTTAAACATTGACATACATATTTAGCGGTAGCCACTTTGCTTACGAAAGCTATGGAGTGCTATTGTCTGCAGAACGTACCCATTATTAAGATCGCTAAATGTTTTTATGTTCAAATGTATTTTGAAGCCATGAGTATTTGAAATACTAATTACAAAATACCTCGGCGTCAAGTATTTGAAATCCCAATTACAAATTACATTTTTAAGAAGTAATTAATAATAATAATAATAATATGTGGGGACATTTTCACACACGGCCATCTGACCCCAAACTAGGGAGACCCTGTACTATGGGTGTCAGACAGCTGATATACATACACAAATACATTTTTTTTTTGTAAATACATACGTAAATAGATAAACAACACCCAGACACAAGGCAAACACAAGTGCTCATCACACAAACGTTAACCCTGGGCGGGAATCGAACCCGCAACACGCTGCGCAGCAGAATTGAAATACAAATACCAAATAGGTACGTATTTGTATTTCAATTACGTATTTGAATGAATGAATTACAAGTAATTCAAATACTGCCCAACCCTGGGTAGACCATTGATATCGTCACACGAAAATTACAACAAAGACAAATTACAAAGTATGTGTCGCAGTACTGTAGGCAAAAACTGTTTTTTTGGTCTGTTGAGATTGAGAGTTTCAGAGAAATGTACCTACAGCACGTTCCATACGTATTTTGGTCAGTAAGAAACTAACTTAATTTGAAAATGATACAATGGTGACTCAAAATGCGGACCCCCGACCCCGCGACCGCGCCGATGTACGCAACTTCGTCCGTGTCAGCGAGATTTTGTTTTAAAACCCTAATTTTAGCTAAAATAGCTTTAGTTACTCCCTATGAAAGTCCCGTCAAAATCGGTTCAGCCGTTTCAAAGATTAGCCATAAACAGACAGACGGACAAAAAATTAAGATCATTAAAAGCTCTTTTCTAGCTGATCTTCCGCAGGTCTGAACCAGATTGGTTTCTGTCGTGGTTTTTTTAAATTTATTCCTTCATTCACTACAAACAAAGACCGCTGTAATACACACATATCAACCTAAATACAACAATTCTAACGCAATAGTTAGGCATCGCGTGCCGGCGGCCATTAGAAACCTGCCACAGATTGTGTACCTATTGATGTCTCATTCAAAACGACCTGCCGATAACGACTCAGATATCATATGCGAATGGTAGAATAAACTGGATGCTAGTTATTGCGCCAAGAAATGAAGGTGTGAATTGTAATTCGTTTTGACGCTTTTGCAGTGTGTATTTTTAAATTCAGAAGATCGATTGTCGGTCGACATGCCTCCACAGCCCTGTTTCTGGGTAACCCGATACACCTTGGTAAGACTGGTTGTTATACTTTCTGACTTCTGACTTTCCGTAACGACTGTCAAGGGTTTAAGGGTTTCAGTACTTGCCAGTCATTTACAACAAATTACCAAAGACATGGAAAGAGCTTCCGCTTTCATTATTTAAAAAGAGACTCCGAAGCTTTTTAGTGGCGAAACCATATCATACTATTGAGGAGTTCCTAATTGAGAAATGGTTATGATAGGTAGTGTAATTGAATAATATTTTAAAATTGTATTTAATTATTTAGTTATAAGTTGAATGTTTTTAAATATTTTTGCATACCTAACATGGTAAAATATGACTGATCTTTATTTTATTCATTTTTAGATTTATTTTATCATCCATTGCTGTTACCCATATTTGCAAAATAAAATATCTTTATCTTTTATCTTTATCTTTAAGAATGACAGCCGGGACGATAGCTTTATGTACTTTCCAAAGCACGGAGGGGTTTCGGTATATGAAATGGTTGGACACCCATTCTCGGATCGAGCTTAACCTTGACCGATCGATTCGTAACAAAAGCTTTCCCATTGGAAGAAGCACGTCAGCTTTCAGTCTAACCGAATGCAGCTTCCAGTGTTTTACATGAAGGTACTGCCTACCTGACCTCAACAACCCAATTACTGGGTAACAGGATATCCCTTGGTCTTACCAAGGGGTTGTCAGAGTTTCTGTCTTCTGACTACCTATAATGACTGTCAAAGGTCTACGAATGACAGCCGGTCAGCCAATTCTGAGACACGGGTTCACACCACCAACTTCCGAACTCCGGGACTCAATTTAACCAGCAGTGCTTGCGACAACGAGACCAACGGTCATCTCGTTGAGATGCATTCTTTTTTTTTGTACCCCACGTAATTCGTTTACATTAGTCACAAACTTACAAAATTGCAAAATTTTGGATCATTGCGCGGTAGGAAATGGCAGCCCCCGATGGATTTTATTGGGTTTGTAATTATATTTAAAACTAGCGACCCGGCTTCGCCTTCCTCGATAAATGAACTATCCAACACAAAAATAATTTTTCAATTCGAACCAGTTGATCCTGAGATTAGCGCGTTCAACCAAACAGCTGAAGAGTTTGTTTGTTTGTTACAAACAAACTCTTCAGCTTTATTATATTAGTATAGATATATTTAAAATAGGTAGGTGAATTAGTAAATAAGTATGTGTAGTATTTTTTTATTTTTATCTTTTGTTATTTCTTTTTTAGTCAGGGGTTGTATAGAAATTGTATGAATTAAACTGTTTTTCGATTAGGAAGTTTAAATCGATAGCCAGATTTATACAATTTTAAATATTGTCGTTCTTTTTCAGAATTTTCTCCTCAATGCGTATTGAACAGTAGAGAGATCGTGATGTATGTATAATTATTTCTTTTAAGACCGAAATTGTACCAACACTTATTGCGAATAAATTAATTTGAATTTGAATTTGAATTGGATCTTTTGTATGTGGCTGTTGTGTATCCCATTAGCCAAATTAGTAATATACCCAGATATTGGCAAAACGGCGCGGCGCAATACCACGAAAGCAAGGCCGGTGGGAGGAGTTAGACGAAACTTAAAATTGACGCGTTCATTTACCAACATATACATGTTTTATAATATAATCATAATTAATTTAGCTACTTACTGTAGGTAGTAGGTACTTATACTTGGCAGCTTTTTTTAGGTTGTACATCGTCTTCGTAATCATAATCATCAAAACCGCCTTTTAAAGGTCTAATTGAAATACAGATTTGACTTTGACTTTGTATAAATCGTGCTCATTGGAAACTGAGGTCTTTGGAAATCAACCGGTGGAAAGATAGGTTAGACTAGAATAAAATGACTGCGTACGAAGGGATCATACGTAACTGCGACCACCGGTGTAGGAGTGTGATGGAATACCGGGGTGTCATTTAGCCGGTCAGAGTCTCTCAGACCCCTCCGACCCCCAGGGAGACTACACAAGAACATCATCTGCCAAGCACTTTCCCAACTATATTGGGGTCGGCTTCCAGTCTAACCGGATGCAGCTGAATACCAGTGTTTTACATGGAGCGACTGCCTATCTGACCTCCACAACCCAGTTACTGGGTAACACGATAATCCTTGGTAAGACTGGTTGTCAGAGTTTCTGGCTTCTGACTATCCATAACGACTGCCAAAGATCTACAAATGACAGCTGGGACCAACGGCTGAACGTGCTTTACGAGGCACGGAGGGAACTCGGTGTGAAAGGGATGGTCACCCATCTACAAACAGACCGCGTTCTTGTCTAGACAAGAACACAGGAAATATAATAGTGCACAAGTGTGCGGAAAATAGGTGCATTTCCTCTTCTGTCACTCTCATAGTCCTATGAGACAACAATTCGACACTACTCTGCTAATGGACAAAACTCAATAAAACTTAGCCAGACCTGGGGTGTGATTCTGTAAGACCTCATTTTAAACTTCGAATCTGAATCCGCTGTGAGTTTCTTGATTGGCATTCTAAAAACTCAGTTGATGATTCGAATTTACACTAGCGCCACCCTTGCGAGCGTGTCAGCAAGTTGAACTAAATTGACAGGGAGATTTTGACAGATAAAGTATGAGATGACGTAAGAAGTAGCATTCTGTAAGGTAATTTCCCCGTCACTTCGACGCTCACTTCGCACTCGAATCCGATTCAAAGTGTCAAATATATCAAGGTCATTTTGAACCTTAAGCCCGTTACATACGTAGCTATAATATATATTATAGCTAGCCACCACAGCACACACGGTAGCTATAATATAAAAATATATTTTCACCCTTATTACGTCCGTCTGCGATCGTTGTTTGTTTCACATTTTTGAATGTATATGCCTTGCTATATCTGTCCACATATTTTCGTGACGTAGTAAAAATATATATTATAGCTGCGTCTGAAATATATCGTAATATGCCTTGCTATGAAGTATATTAATATAATATTATAGCTACGTCTGTGACGGGCTTTATGCGAAGTGAGAGTGAATAACGATGTGAGATGCGAGTTGTTGTTTGAATTTTACAGAATCGACCTACTGGAAATAAAATTGAATTGGCTGGACTATATTTCTATATTGGCTGGTCATTCGAGAATTTTCCACCTCGGACGAAAAAACAAAAACTATAATAGAATTTTAAAAATCAATTCGTTTGTACAGGATTAGATCTGCCCAGCCTTTTCCCAGTCGGTGTCCAGTTTAACCAGATGCAGCTGAATACCAGTGTTTTACAGGGAGCGACTGCCTAACGGACCTCCACAACCCAGTTACTCAAAGTCAAAGTCAAAGCATTTATTTCAATTAAACCATTTACAGGCACTTTTGAATTGTCAAGGAGTCGGTCAGTTAGTCAGAGAGTTGAAGCTAGTTGCTCGTTCCAAAACGTAGGTAGGTCTCTATGGAGAAGAACGAGCAAGAAACTCCACGGACACTCTTTTAAATCAAGTTTTTACAAAGTTTGGTTACATTCTTGTTGCTTCTATATGTGAAAACGATGAAGGTAATCTAACAATACAAAACACAAAAAAGAAGCAAGATAAAGTGGCATCTAATCCATGGCAGATAAGAGCTGACCAATCTCCACTGACAGCGCCCGTTCACGAACATGACGCGTGAATCAGCACCATTTAGCTCAACCATTTTGAAGGGAGCCGAATGATCCAACACACGCGCCACCATCAGCGAGATATTTGAGCGAGCATGACAATACTCCCAACCGCCATGTTAATTTTTGTCAAACATAAAGGTATTAATATACATGGCTCCATGGTATTCACATTTACAAAATTGAAATAATGCTGCTAAATTATACAAAACTAAGGTTTCCAATGTATATTATTTTATCATAATATATGAAGTGTGATAAGTTAATAATTTAAAAATATCTATATATAATAATAACGATACTCGTTACTCATGTCAATAGAAAAAGGGGTAGGAAACATCCTTTTCTTCCAATTTGGAAATTCCCTAAACTGGCTGTGGAGCAGGACCAGCATTCAGCCAAGCATCTTTATCATTGATGTAATCTTCTAACTTATAATATGCTTGTCTACATAGTGTGCGTTTAATACATGTTTTAAATTGTTTTTCATTCAATTGTAGAATATCAAGTGGTATTTTATTATAGCATTTTACACAGTACCCCATAAAAGAAGTATGTACTTTTGACAATCTGAAGCTTGGCTGATCTAATTTGTTCCTATTTCTAGTATAAACATTATGTCTGTCACCTATTTTATTAAAAAGATGAAGATTTTTTCGAACATGCATAATGTTTTCATATATATATTGACAAGGTACCGTCATGATGTTAATCTGTTTAAACAATTCTCTTAGAGATTCGCGTTTGCGGAGATTATAGATTGCTCTGACAGCCCGCTTTTGCAGTATAAAAATAGAATCCATATCTGCAGCCCGTCCCCATAGCAAAATACCGTAAGACATGATACTATGAAAATAGCTAAAATATACTAGCCTAGCGGTATCCACGTCTGTCAAATGCCGGATCTTTCTGACAGCGTAAGCGGCTGAACTTAACCGCCCTGCAAGAGATGTTAAGTGAGGACCCCACTGTAGCTTGGAATCAAGCGTAATCCCTAGGAAAACAGTCTTTTCGACGAATTCAAGTATGTCCTTATTCAATACAACGTTACATTCATTACTCTTAACATTCGGCAAAGCGAATCTTATGCATTTAGTTTTCTTCTCATTTAATACTAAATTATTTACAGTAAACCAATTATGAATCTTAAGCATGGCGTCATTTACGTCGTCAAGGTGCTGTGCCCGTCTATTTACTCTAAAAATCAATGAAGTATCATCAGCAAATAACACCATTTGTGGTTGATTTTTCAGTAAATGAGGTAAATCGTTTATATAAACTAAAAAGAGGAACGGACCCAATATGGACTTACTGGTTAACACCCCTTGGTAAGACTGGTTGTCAGGCTATAAGGATGGTTTTTTTCTTTTGTACAGGATCAGGTACTATATCTATATACTCGTTTTGCCCGCGGCGCGGCTTTATCCGCGTGAATGTCGGTTATCGCGGATGCAGACAAAGTTGCAGATTAAAAAGTAGGTTCAAGCTTCATACCAAATTTCATCAAAATTGGTTCAGCCGTTTCATCGTGAAGACGTAACTGACGGAGTTACTTTCGCATTTATAATATTATGATGTAAGTATAGTATGGATATAATAAAGTTAGCTAGAGAGTTTGTTTGTTTGACCGCGTTAATCTCCGAAACTACTAGTCCGATTCGGAAAATTCATTCGCCAATTGGAAGCTACGTTATCACCGAGAGCTACAGAATATATTTTATTTAAAAAAAATAGGGATTCGTGAGAAAAATCACGCGAACGAAGTCGCGGGGAAAGTGCTTGTAGATAATAGTTAGGTATAACCCAATCTGTAAGTAAAATGTTTTTTCGAAAAAAAGAAAACCACCTTCAAAAACTAAAAAGTGACAAATAACTTTAGCACAGAACACACATTACTTTACTTTCGGAAGTCGGTGGCGGTGGCTTTGAGTTTGTTGTTTTGTATTGCCACCGACTTCCGAAAGTAAAGTAATGTGTGTTCTGTGCTAAAGTTATTTATCACTTTTTAGTTTCTGAAGGCGGTTTTCTTTTTTTTGAAAAAACTTTTAATTTTCGGTTTTTAGTGTTGCCTTAACATCCAAATCCATTAAGAAACGGCGACACACTTAAAAGAGATAGTAAATCCTCAAAAGATTGAAGAAACTAAATCGTCGTCTAAGTATTTTTTTTGGGAATTTGTTGATTTTCTCAAAAAGGGCTGGATAAATTTTGGTAAAATTTATATGGGACCGTTTCGAAATAAGCCCCTTTCGAACAAAAAAAGAATTTTGCAAATCCTCTATCAAAGTCTATATATGACAGAGTTATGCCCGAACATACATAAAAAAAAATACAAACATTCGAATTGATAACCTCCTCCTTTTTGAAGTCGGTTAAAAAACCTACCTGCGTAATTATCCTACTCAACAGCTAACCGCAACAAAATAACATACTTGCACGCAGAACCCGCCATCAATTATAAAATCAAGAGAGAAGCTTCCATTCAGCGCGAGTTGCAGTAATTATGGCACGGGACTGATTGACTCGCCGGTCTTTTGTTCAACCGACACTGCGACGGTCACAATACGGTTATATTCGACTTGGCAGCTGGCATTTCACGAATGCACCATTCACTTTGTTGTTCAACAACATTTTTTCCCTCATTCGAAAAGGTCGGCTTTGCAACTTGTGCAGGATAGGAGAAACAAGCGAACATCTTCAGTTTTTTAAATGGAACTTACGCAATTTGCAACTTTCGGTCTTTTGGACAAGGGTTCTTGCCTGGTTGTTTGAGGGTTTAATGTAAGTTTGCGACGGTGTCCGTTGCATAGTCCAATATGATCTAGTAATTGCATTACTTAACTCAATTAACACTTAAGTTTTGTTTGTTACTATCAATAGTAGATAATAATTGTTTGCAAACATAAAAAACTGATGTGATAAAAGCTTGTTACATGTAGTTAAGGAATTTTAATGGCGGTATTGAAATTGATCGAGCGTGTTCATTTACGTAAACGAGTTAGATAATATTTTAGATACATACATACATAAAGTCCTTTAATGATGCCTAGGGGACCTATGGGCTGGTGTATTAAAAACACCGGTTCCGTATCACCGTGTAATATTAAGATCGAGCAAAAAAGTCGAAAAACTACTATTCTTGTATAGGGATGGGGACCTCATACATTATTAATTTAATTTAATTTTTATTACTTGTTGTAGCGGTAATAGTCACACTCTGTGAACATTTCAAGTGTCTTCCTATTACAATGATACAGCCCTATGACATATATAGGGATAGACAGACGGATGGATGAACGAGAGCACAAAATAAAGAGGTTACAGAAGGACCGCTCTGCCATCCTCAAAAATAATTACCTGAACTTGCCAGACTGAGACTGATGTCTGCTTGAAACTCTCTGAGAATGCCTGTAAACGTAATGTCAATGTGTGCATGCGAAAAATGGCGGTTTTTCTGAGTGGTCTCTCTGCTCCTGCTCGGGCCGGGCGTGCCGCAGAGTTATGTCTTTTGTGACGAGATTAAGGTCTTAGTTTGGACCCTCTCGTTACGGAATTCTATAAAGGTGCAGGAAATAGAAATGTTTTGACAAAGTTTTATCAAGTCACATACTGCTATTGATTGACATCTGCAATTAAACATCTAATATATAAAATTCTCGTGTCACAGTTTTCGTTCCCGTACTCCTCCGAAACGGCTTGACCGATTCTGATGAAATTTTTTGTGCATATTGGGTAGGTCTGAGAATCGGCCAACATCTATTTTTCATCCCCATTTTTCCACCCCTTTTCATCCCCCAGGTAGATCGGGACAGGACAACGTCTGTCGGGTCAGCTAGTTATTTATAAATTGAAATGTCAATGAACTTGACTGGTAAGCAAATTGACTATCGTTCGAGTTCAAATATCTACCAATGGTCATTCTTTGACAGTCGTAAAATACGACTATTAACAGGTAAAATGGGTTAAGTTTTGCCAAAACGAAGCAACCTACATAACGTCCCAATTTTTAGAATAATTATATCAAAACCAACTATCGGTTATCTTTTTGCAAAATGTATTGATTTACCCGGCGTATATATGCTGGCCATTGTTAAGAGCTAATATTGTCGAATTCTAACTTGCCGATCGGCATTTTTATGTCGGTAACAAAAAAACTGCACGCGTAATTAAAACACCGGAAAAAAAGTTAAAGATATTTAAAAACCGATCTTTCGCCAATGCAGCGTCAATGAAAGGCGGGAGTTAGCGACACACTGGTTTATTGATTAAGTTTTAGAATCTACCCGCCACCGTACAAATATCATATAAATAATAACCTTACCATCGGTACAGGTGACACTACTTCAATCATGGACTTACATACTTTTAATGAGCTGTCAAAACGTGATTCTTCCTAAGATTTTAGTAAAATGTGACGTCACTTTTTTCCAACTTAATTGACTATTACTACTATATACTATTCATTGATATTGATATTGACAACTATTTATTGATATTGATATTGACGAACTATTTATTGATATTGATATTGACTAACTATATTGAGATTAAAAATTTACTATTATTATTATGATTATTTTTTACTTGAAAATTAATCGGGTTTCAATTTCATGGAATTATTGTTTTATGGTGGCATACCCAATAGTGATATTGTATCGAAAATTAAAAAAAAATGGTTATATTTTTTTATTTATTTTATTGAGAAAACAAATCAAGCTGTACCTACATTACCAGTGTAAGGTGATCTTCCATTTTACAGAATTTCCATACATCGAGAGGTCAGCATATTCTGGAAATGTATAGCTTGATGTGTACATGCTGAGGCTGTCTACACCTCTATTCTAATTGGCATAAAACAAAGTAAAAAATAATAATTACAGGTTACATTTTAACATTCTTACAACGCTTTTCTTAATTCTTCAGAATAGATTTAAAATAATCAGCGTTAAATATCGCTGATTAATCATCATAGTTTGGAATACAGAACAATTGTACATTGAACTGTTACAACGGAAGTTTGACATAATTAACTCAGTTTGAGAGATTGTGGGTTAGTTTGCGTTAGCACAACTAAGCTCGGTTATCGTGAACACACTTGTTCATCAATCAATTTCCCCCATTGTACGCTCAAGTATTACAGCTAGTTTTGATACTTGACATTTTCTCATGATTTTTATTTAATTTGCATTTGTCATCATCATCACTATACAAGCTTACGACATGATGACTGTAATGTTAACTGGAATATATTTATTTGCCCGTTGGAATACATCTCCACCATATTTAACTTACGGGCAAAGTCGTAATCACATTTTAATGTATATTTGAAAGCACGGTAATTCAAATAAAATCCTCGACAATTGTCACCCGACTGTACCTTCCCAACATCAATGGCTCTCCTAATGTCATTTGGGTAAAAAAATCAATTTGTTATGAACCCGCTTTGACAGAATAAGGCCGTCCGTAAGGTAATTCGGTTGCAAGTGAGCGTGGTTCCTGCGACGGATTGTTTATTTAAACTTTTGTATGCGCGTGAGCAATTCACACCTCCCCCCTTGCCACCACACCCGTCCCTGGCACCTCGCTTCATTGTGTGTTCAAACTGCGTGTCAACTTAGGGTTGTCAGTTTTACATACCTAGATAACGTGTGGTTGTCATGAAGCAAAAAGTTCTCGCGTGCATCGAGGAAAAAATGGACGTCTTCCTTTCTATAGTCGACAGCTCCTTTTTGTAATCAAACGTGTTGTTCTAATGCTTTCAAAACAGTACTTACAATAATTAAATCATCATTATTCATTTCATTAAGAATGTTTTAATTATTGCATATAACGGTAAAGGTTTTCATCGGATTTGTAAAGTATCAACCAAGTTTATAAAATATTGTTACAATTTTACTTGCGTGAGAGTCGAGTGATATGGTTGGGTAATTTTAGCACATTTGGGCTAGCCCTTTTTGTAAAGTTCTTGTCCTTCGCATTTATATCCGAATGATAAATGACTGTTGTATGGTTTATAACGTTTCCATTAAACCCGCTAATAAATTTGCACTGTTTCGAAGTAAAATAGCCGTATTTTTTCAAAATTCACACTCGACGTCACGAAAAGATAAAGAACTGACCACTTTTTTAACTTTCTCATAAATTGAAAAGAAAATAAATAAACTTTTTACTTAATTAAGGCTCACACTTGCGCATTAGGTCAACCCTAATGAATAGCAGTTTGCTTTTATTTATTTTACCGAAGTCGTTTTTACAATGAAAGTCGGCCGAAGTCACTGAGCCATGTTATTCGATAACTGTGCCGTTTGACCACTACTAGAAATATTTGTTACAGCTGCGAATTTGTAATTTACGTATACTAACGTACTGTTAGTATGGGCTGACGTCGTACGTTTATGTTTACGTCGTGTGAATAATAAATAAATAAATGAAAATTGCGATTTTTTTGTTGTCTGGAATATAAAGTAGATACACCAAATCTCTATGAAGTACTCTTTAAAATCAATAGTCTTACTAGTAAACAGACAACATGATAAGTATAGGCATGCAATTTTACAATTGAGAAAATATCTTGTATCTTTTTTATGATTCTAAAGACATTGAGAGGTAAGTAAGTGCCAGTCAGTGATCCAATCTTAACAAACAAGTCTTATTAGAACTCTAGAGTCAAGAAGCAGAACTTCTATAACCTCGTAATATGTATTAAAAAACAAAGTTCGTCTTTAGACCAGGTTTAGACCACGAGCCAGTTTTTAAAATTTAAATACGAAGTACCTAAAGATAAATTTCGTTTTATAATGAGACTTTCATCATCCTTGTCATCATTCTTACAGTACCAGTTCTTAGTACAGTACCAGAATTTTGCATGCATTTATCTACTTTTAAAAACATTATTGTATAGCACACCAATTGGACGGTTGGATGCCCCCCATAACACAGGATTTTCCTAGCATGGGGGACATTAATCTATCTGCTTGAGGGGGGGGGGGGGCAGTTGATATAGGAAAAGTATGAAATATAAGTACAGTCAAAGGAGTCTCTAGGGGGGGTCATCTGCCCGTACCTACCCCCCTTGGCGACGCCCTTGGTGTGAATAGTGATATGAAAGAAAAGGGATTCGGTGACAGGACGAAATGGAGGAAGAAAACGTGTTGCGCCCAAGTATCATCGGCCTAAAGAAGATGAATATCAAGCAGAACAGAATCCCGCAAATCCTTGAATAAATCAATCAATTTAATTCAAAACTAAAATTCCCAAATGCGATCCAGAACTGAAATCCTCTAAAGACACCGCTTTTCTCAGAACAATACCTAAGTATAATTATGAATCAATAAACATAATAGTCCTAAATTAGGATCACATTAGTATCGGTTATCAATTTCTTTAGCATTTCCTCTGTAATTTTTATATCATTGGTAAAAAAAATAATTTGATGAAGGCTGGATGTAGCGGATGTCACGTCTGGTCCCTCATTATCAAGTATCAAGAAGTTTTAATGGTCATTTCGACGCTTGCACAAGATTCTTTAACTGATGGAGGTTTTAAGAGAGTCTGACTATTTTCTGAATTTCTTTTTGAGTTGATATCATAGACATCCGAGTTGTTATCATATGTTGCTTCGTCAATTACTCAAGTAGGCATTGTAAAGGTTGTATGCGCATTGCAACCTTTTCGAAAGCATTAATAACACGAGTTCTAGAAAGTATTTTGAAATTAGGAGCGTTCGCAGTACCTACAGCCGACTATGAAGTTTGGTTCATCTATCATACTTAATCTAAAGAATAAAGACTTATTATTATTATGCCATAACTGTAACTCGATCTAATTGCAAAGTACCTATGGGAATAATATACATATATTATTATATAAATACTATCATTTTAACGGATTTTTGTGAAAATAAATGACATACCTAATGATTGCATTATGATCTTAGACCCACATAAAGCAGATCAAGACTTTAATACGTAAATAATAATGTTGACTCATATAAAATTATTTACTGCGATTATTTATTCTGATACCAACTTTTAATAGTACCCAGATTATAGTTTAAAATTGCCTAAATGTGTCTTTAATGGAGGAATTTAATGTTGGAGTTAAAATGAAGACATCTGTACAAAAAACTAAATTGACTTTACCAATTGTTTCCTGTAGCAATAAAAGCACGGGGTTACATTAAAAAAGTAACGTAAGCATGGAAATGAAATTGAATTTTCGAAAAGTAATATGTGGTGTCCGTCCCGAATTATTTTTTATTACCCTTAGCGGCCATTTTGTGTCATTTACTTAACCTGTTATCGACGTAAGGCCGCTGAGACCGATATTATGAAAATACACCCATTTACAAAGGGAAAACTAACGAAGCGAATAAAAAATGTCCGTAGTGCTGCGACAGAGAGGTTAGAATCGATTGTAAAAAAATTCAAAAAAAGAACCACGTTATGGCTTTCGTTCTACATAATTCCATTGTATAACTAATAATCAGGCAGGACTATTCGATTCGTTTATCTCATTTCGATAATGTGTGTTTGACTCGATATAATTGGAGGTTAAGTTCCACATTAAATTGCTTTGGTAGTCGCTGTCACTTTGTAAGGTCACCTTTTGTTCTAAATGTTCTGATTGTTTTGATAATCTTACGAAATTGTGTGCCTTTATAAGTTTCTATAAACAACTAGCCTTTAACCGCGACTTCGTCCGCGTGAATGTCGGTTATCGCGGATACAGATGAAGTTACGGATTAAAAAGTACCCTATGTCCTTCCCCAGGGTGAAAGCTATCTTCGTACCAAATTTCATCAAGATCGGTTTAGCCGTTTTGTTGTGAAAGCGTGTCAGACAGACAGGCAAAGTACTTTTGCATTTATAATATTAAGTACGGATAGTATGGATTAGAATTTTGTTACCTAGGTTCTTTAATTCTATTTACGGTACAAAATAAGTGCCTAAGGGCAACAAACCTCCTTCTTGGTTTTTCCATTTGATATATTTCTGATCGCTCCAAAGAACTGCATCGCACATACCAAAAACTTTACAACGTTGCAATTTCAAATTGAAAACGAAAATTGCGAGCATATGAAATAAGAGAGGAGAATGCCGTCTACGTGACGCTATTTAGCGTCAAACGATGCAAGCGCGAATTGGAAATCAAAACAAGCATTGATCCACAATCAAATCGAATCGAAACTTTAGCATCGTGATCGATAACATACCATCCGATTATCGAAATCACGATCATTTGTGTGCAACGTTAGTCTTTCATGAGAAATCCTTAAACAAAACGCCATAAAGTCCATTTTAAAAGAAAATCTGATTCCATTTTCAAACATCGACTGTATTCCTCGCTCATAAAGTCCATTCAAAAAGCTGATTCCAATTTCAAATCGCATTGCGAACGCAATTTGTTTGAGTGTCGATCGTATGATACAGTTCGAAAAAGTTACGAGTGCAACTATTTCTTTGGATTATATTAAATTATAGCTAGCCGTGAAAATCGTCCCGTAATGTGTTGGCGAGATTACCCGTCCGTGGGACTGCGCGAACATATCATTTGCCCCGATCCGCTCCATCTCTAAGTGCGTGTAATGGGGCGTAATCTTTGAATTAGCCGTTACAATTTATTGATTCTTGTTTTCTTTTTACAAATGAATTATAGCTGTGTGTACAATGCTTAAAAATGCATTAATGAAATTATTTAAATTGACGTCCCAATACCATCATAAACATTCAAAGCAATTTATTTTGACATCATGGACGGTAAAAGTGCATGTATAAGTCGATTGTTAGGTGTATTCCATTTCACGGCTGCATCGTTTACTTACATAGTTTAAAACAGGAATCGAAGTGCCTTAGTGCAATGCTAATACATGTTTTACAGAATATAAATTCTAAACTGTTACATCAGGTGGAGGGTACACTTTATGAGATGTTTCGTCAATAAACTGCACGCGACTGGCAACTGACCCAACAATTGGATCGTTAATTGATAAACTTAATTATCTATTGAATATTTATGAACTTGACTGCTCTGTTGGTTTTGTGGTGGCATGGTTGGAGTTCTAGCTTCGATTCCCAGGTCAAGCAAAGTGTTATTGGGTTTGGGGAGTTTGAAAGTTGGTGGAGGGGGGACACAGATTCGGATTTCCATCCTACTTATACAGTCACGAGCATAAATATGTATACGGGTTGCAAAATTTAAAAGCAATTTTCTCGTGAAATAACTATTTCAATTTATACATAATAGTTATTTGTTATACAAGAGTGCAAAGTTGCTTTTTAACCGCGTGTTCAATTTTGATGACCGAGCAAGCGAAGGATTCTAAAATTGAATCACGAGCGCAGCGAGTGATTCAAAATTAGAATCCTGAGCGTTAGCGAGGGAATCAAAAGAGCACGAGGTGAAAAATGTTTGCACTCGAGTGCAACACGTAACTTTTCATTCCACCTCAGCGAGGAAATGACTAAATGCAAAAAAAAAAACGTTTACAAAGTCTGAGTTTTTAACAAATTAAAAAAAAGTTGTATGATATATTCGGCACCATAGAGGTAGCAGTAAATAGTTTAATGTTTTTTTTTAATTCACAAACTTAGTGCACACGATGTTCTAAATTCAATTTACTTTATCCTCTAGAGAATAAAAACGGCTTTTCCACTCAGATATTGAAGATAAATTTACTTTATCCTCTAGAGAATAAAAACGGCTTTTCCACTCAGATATTGAAGATTAAAAATACTCTTTCCGAGATGGTGGGATGAAAAACCTAGTTTATAGTAGTTTGGGATCAAAAATACTCTATTCGTAACCCCATAACATTTCAATCAATAGTTTAGGAGAAAATCAGTTTAGAATGATACCAACTGTTTACATGTTTTTGCTCGTGACTGTACAAGATAGTGGTGCCAATTCTGTTGCGCCCGAGCTACACTTTTTAAGCTATTTTAAGCTATTTATATCTCTCTCTCTCCTATAAAACAAGAAAGAGACAGATATTAATAAGAGCTATCAATTTAAGTTGATCTAAACTGTTCACAATTACAGTTGTCATTTCAGAACATAGATTAACTGCCACACTCAGAGACAGTAGCGTGCCTAGGGGTCCAGGTTAGGGCAAGACCATTTTACAAGACATTTTACGATTAGGAAAAAATCAGCAAGTTGCTCAGTTATTGATTAACTCATGTCAAGCCTGGCTTTTCGGCTTGTATGAATGTCCCGCCACTGCTCAGAGACGTCACTTAATAATAATGAATCATTAACTTTAACTGACCAACATAACTTGGCTTCTTAATCTGTCATATTTTTGTCTGACAGCGTTCTAATTTATGTTGGTCGAATAAAGTGAATGATTCATTATTATTAAGTGACGTCTCTGAGTGTGGCAGTTAGTGACTTAAAACACGGCGTAGTTCAAGAAAAAACTAATTTGACATCTCTAACTTAGTCCTTGTCTGTCGCCGTCCTTTTCTTCAGCTGCCTGGTAGTAAGAGATGCTAAATGTCTAATTTTAATTCAATTTGTGAACTTGACCGGTCAAAATAAGTATAATGAATGAGTATATTCGTATTAGATGTTCCTTTGTAGGTAGACATTTTCCACGGCTTGTAATAAAGAAAGAATACCATTAACATCTGTTAAAACAACATTACGGACGCGATACGCTCGCTTGCCGTGCTCGGAAACGCTAATATTACGAAGTTGACGTAATTTGTGAGCATCGTCGGGTGCGTAGCGTATTTACTAAGGTTCCGTAGGTATAACAAGTACAGAGGCACAAGAGGCCAACACTTCAAGCTACAACAAACTGTCAAATTTCTTTAATAGATTTTAACTTTATTTCAAAAGGATATGGTTTATTTATTTATTTATACTTCATGCACAAATGTATAAAGGCGGACTCATTGCCTTAGGTATTCTCTACCACTCAACCAATGGTTGTGAAGAGATAACATGGCGGGTGCTTAGCAAAAATAAGTATTATTTAAAAAAGTTAAAAAGATATAAACTACACATACTCATTTACAATATTTTTAAGCCCCTGCAATATAAATGGATGTTAAAAGTGAATAGTTTAACCGCCGCCGTTTCGCAGTTAACACACTGAAATTGCATCGTTTTATGGGAAATAATATCACAAATAATGATTATTTTTTCCACACACTTGTCACATCACAATTGTCTGCCAATTTTAAAGACCCGTTACCGTCGCTTGTCTTTCTTTTTTTTATAAACACAAAATGGGCATCGAGATGAAACAAAAAAGTGTTATTTTCATTTCGTAATATTTTAATTATGCGGGGGTTTAAAAATTTGCTCAGTATATCAATCTACTCCTGGTAATGTATTCTTAACATTGCAAAATATTTTAAACCCTCTAAATTATTTTATTTTTTTCATACAAATGAATGTATGGATCTCGCCATGATTCTTTCTACCGCTGATTTTTTTTTATGTCGGAAATTGAGTTTATTCTAGATGAGATGGATCTGTTCGCATAGTTCACTGACCCCAATTTGTGGAGACTCGTAAGACACTTTACTTGACATGGCATGACACACCAACCGACGAATACATATCATACCTGTAAAAGCTATGCAAGCCCCATAGACAACACCCTAATTAGTTAAATAAATATGAGTACTAAGTAGGTGTGCAGTTATTGACCCAACAAATATCAACAAACATCACTTTAAACAAAAATAAATAAGCATTAAAAAGTATTACAAAATTAGGGTGCTTATATTTGCGGCTAGCAACGGGCCCCCTACTCATGGTAGCAAGAGGAACCGTGGGGTTTTAGTCGATAGGAGTCCGAGAAAACCCTCTGAAGTTCCCAGATGTGTAAGCTATAGTATTTAATATACTACTTACATTTATCATTCATGATTTCATAATTCTCTAATTGTTTTTCTTACAATTATATTTATTATACTTCTTGTTTTTCATAGAATTAGTGAAAATTTAATGATTTTTAATACCTTGTTTCCTTCTAGCTTCTTAAAGACGACTTGTTTTATAAAATATTTATCGTTTTCTTTACAAAAATCAGAAATTCAATATTTATTATTATGACTTCTAATGTTAGTTGTCAACATTTACAATTGTCAGTTATTTTTGTTAGTTAGTTTTTTGGCTTATGTAACTTAAATTATCTTCATTAATATTATTTTGTATTTTTTAAAATTGTTTCTATTATTAAATAACTACACTATAGTTATAAAAATCCTTATCGCACTCGTGATTTTACGAAGGTCTGAAATAATTGGCAGGCTACATTTAAGCCTGGCTGATTTTGGCTGATTTTCATATACTCCTCTATATGACGATACAGAAAATCCAGAAGAAAGATCATCATTTAGAAATATGAAAATTTGAAAGGAGCGGACTAGATGAAGGCGCTCTGACAGATGTTGAGTCAGTCAAGATTTTGGATTCTAACTAGCAACACGATAGCATATCTTAAAAGTCTACCAGTCCATAACCGGGAGTCGGTAATAATCTGCAACCAAGCCGTTGAGCTGACGCGTGCCTGCAGCTCCCAGGGCGGATCCTACTGTTAGGTCCGCCTGGGACCTCCGTTCCAGAGCTTGGAGCTGACTGCGCGCCAGTCCTTCTTCAGACTGATCCAGATTGCCGGCCAGGCTGGAGCCTAGGCGACGCTACTTACCTTCTTATAGTGCGTTTAGGTTAGACTACAATTAAATTCTGTTTTTTTATCCACTCCATCTTTTTATAACTTATTAAATTTTACATGCACAAGTCTACTTAACCTTTTATTTAATAGGATTAAGTAGATTTGTTACAAAGCACCCTTTTTTTTCTTGTAGAAATCCTCGTGGTCCACTGATAAAATTAGCGTTATTACATAGAAAAGAAATTTCTTCATTCACTTACGTCTTAATAGAAGCAATTTTAAATTGATAGACGCATACCTACCAAAAGTTTTAAACATGCATTTATAATTTTGGCCATTTAAAAGCAGTAAATCATTATAATCAAAGTTAAATTGCCAATACGAAGCTTGGTTTACATCCGAAACTCTAACTCAATATTTGTTTCCTTCTGAAAATCCTCACGATCCACGGATACCCGTAATATAGAGTGAGGATTTCCAAGAAAAAAATTGGTTGTCTGTAAAGTCGGTTTACGGACGATAGTTTGACGTGCTAACGTCATAAAGAAACATAATGGCTAACATATATAACATAAGAAAATAATGGCTTCCGTCGAGGTGGGTGGAGCTTATTGCTTGGGCCGATCGTGCCTCTCTATTGCTTGTTCCGCGCTCTCGCTTGCACGCTCAGGCTCAGGCGGAACGTGACACTTTTTCGTGCGTGCTGTCGGTGTTCATCGATTTATAAGACGTTATAACGTCAAAAAATATGAAAAGGGTGCTTACACGTTATGGTTTTTGTTATTTGTTTAGCCCACAGTACCCTAAATACGTCCCATAAAAAACGTTAGTTGGCACAACTAATGTCGATGTAATGAGCCTCTTATCTGACTAATTAAAAGTCGATTTGGCGCAGGCGAGCTTTCTAATGTCGACTGTGACACCTATACAAACGTAGTACCAACACGACTAACTGAGCGAATCCTTTTTACTATATGATTAATGTATATAGTGACAGTTGGGTAATTAATGGCACCGATTAGAATTGAGGGTACTTTTTTATGAGAAAACTATGTTTGGATTCGTAATTGCTTGGCCGTTGTATTTCGGGTATTTAATCGTTTGTAATCGATGGTCATTAACGATAAAAGTCATCTAGAATTTGATTTAGGTGAATAAGAATAATTAATCATGATTCTTTCGCTGGTTAGTAAACGAAAATGTTAATCAGATGTTGTGGAAGTCGTTATTTCAAATGATGAAAGCCACACACGGGTGATGTTTAGAATGTTTGACGATACGGTTGCCACAATGGCTAAGCAATTGACTGCTGCGCAGCGTGTTGCGAGTTCGAATCCTTCCCAGGGTAAAAAAGGTGTTGTTTATCTATATAAGTATATATTTATGTATTTGTGTATGTATATCAGCTGTCTGACACACATAGTACAGGGTCTGCCTAGTTTAGGGTCAGATGGCCGTGTGTGAAATGTCCCCATATATTTATTATTTAATGAGCATTATCTTCTTTTGTTATGGTTATATTTCGCATACTGGGTTTCTTAAACCCGTTTACTACATAATTTGAAATGACATGACCTTTCAAGGAGGTCATGCATTTTAGAATGCTGTAGTAAACGGGTGTACGAAGTCCAGTCAATCTCATCATCTATTTCAGTCCATCTAAATTTGTGTAGAGATTAGTGCAGACTTTGAAATTGATATTCACTTTGAAAAAGATTTACAAAATTGGACTTTAAGTAGGTACCTAATGCATAAGCGAATCTCGCACCGCCGGCCATAGGTAGAGGTGGAACACCACGGTGGTTTTCGCTGGTAAGGGTCTGGTATGACCCTCCGTTATCCCCACGATAGAGGAAGTTAATAAGGATATCTACAGCACGCAAGGCACGAGTGAACCGGTATATCCTAGGCAAGCGTGCTCTACCTTAGGCCGCATCATCACTTAAGATCAGGTGAGTTGCGGTCAAACGCAAGCCTATAACAATATAAAAAAGGTAGGTATGATACAAGATAAGTGAACTCGCCCTTTATTTTATGTGCTTGCAGTTCACCCACAAATATTTAAAATTGGAACAGAATTTATATTAGATGATCTGCCTTTTTGATCGGAACTTATTGGTAAAGTGAAACAGGCCCTTCACCTCTTATCCCAACCACAGCCACTTTACTGCAGTAAGAAAAATACAGAGTCAACTAAGAAAAAATTACTCGTACCTAATCCATTTTAATTTGATATTTGTTGCATATTATGTACCTTCAGACATATTTGTTCCCACCACCCGCGTTAAACTATGTAGTGACATAAAAAACGCCATGTTTAACTTCTTGACTGGCGACGCCGAAGCCGAGACCAATCGATTTAAAGACGAATCCGAGTTTGTTTAGTCCACAACCCGACCGAATCTTACCAAAAAGAGGAGTCGTGAATTGAATCCCTGTGGCATAGCCTCGAAAAAATTTTAAAATGAGAAGAAATTTCTGTTGTACATCCATTGCTGGTTGGTAATGGATTAAGGGAGATGATTTACTAATAAATGTAGCAGTGAACGTGGAGAATATTTATGTGGTAGTGTATAAATCGTGTTGTGGAGTATCGAGGGACACGCTGAAAAACTCTATCATCACGAGCGCATCCCGTTCCAAAATGGCCATGGTAATAGTGTTTGTTTGTCGATTTTCTCTGTTTTCGGCCTGTAACTCGATTTGCTTTTTGTTCTCCGGATACAAAGGCGACTAAATTTCGTTAGTAAGTTATTTCTCGGTCGTGTTTGAGACTTTGAGAGCGTCGTGACGGTTTTTGGGACGGGAGGATACACGATTCGGGCGTACACAATCAATTACTTTGTCATTAAAACAAATATTGAGTTAGGATTGTGCTTCGGGTGTAGACCAAGCTTCGTATTAGCTATTTAACTTTCATTACAATGATTTACTGCTTTTTAAATTGCCAAAATTATAAATGCATATTTAAAACTTGTGGGAGGTATGCGTCTATCAATTTAAAATTGCTTCTATTAAGATTTAAGTGAATGAAGAAGTTTCATTTCTCGCTAATTAATATGCCAGTTCTCAGTAGATATAGTTATCAAAACAAACTAACTAACAAGAAACTAGTTAGATTACAGTTGTAACGTTACAACGTTTATCCAAAACGAATCGTGTTTCCTTTGACCGCCAATTCAGTTTAAAGTCAGTGACTCCGTTGGCTCTACCCAATTAACCGTACCTTTTGTAATAAAACAAAGCATTGAATCGAATTATTTGTTCTTTTTGTTGAAAAACCGACGTAAAATCACAATCGATAGTCGAACAAGAAAATTGGACAAGAACTGGAGTGAACGTCCTAACTAATTTGTTTTAAATTGAGTTGGTGAAATGAAAAAACGAAGGAAACCCGAGACAAGAATCAGGGACAGTCATATCCGGAGTATAGTCACTGCTGACCGGAGCCGAGAAAAAATATGATGTATTGTAACTTGTGATTGATTTAGTTAACCGCAAATGGACACAATTGGTCATTCATTCGACACATTAGCCAGGTTTCCGATCCGACACGTTCACACCAAAACAGTTTCTATTTCCTTTACCTTCAGGTCCCCTTTTCTATAAAACCACAATAATTTAGTTGACAACACTTTTTTTTATTACACCGCACACTCTTTAATATTGTCACATTAATTGCAAACGCATCATTTTTTATCACGTTCGCATCAAAAAATAATTACCGTTATTGCAATAGCGCAAAAGCTGCGACCGGACCGGACGCGCGTAATTTTTTCTAACGCGTCCGTTTCCGGTCATAACAAAAAGTTGAATATTGAATTTGAAAAAAAAATCATATCCCCCTAACTGAATTTACGCGATCCGGGGCACTAACGACAATAAAATAACAATTACATCGACACAGATCGTATCTGCGTAATTTGGTCCGCGTACAAATTTCGTGTCGCCCGTAATGGAGGCCGCAGTTTTATTGTGATATTTACACAAATAAAAACGTTTATTTTTACATTTTCCCAAAATTAAATATGGGCCAATTTACTCTCGGAGCGGGAATTACGTTGTTAGTTATAATTTTGTGTGATTCAGAACAAACTGTGGCGGCAAGGGCGAGGGGTATAACCTAACGCTTGTTTACCTATTATTCATGTGTTATTACTTGTGTAATTTGTGTCGCTGCTGTAATTACTCGTGGGAGGAAGTCCTTGTTGTTTTGTAATCAGTCGTACGTAATGCGCAATCAGTTTCCAGTGGCTGTTTATCTAACGTTATTATGATGATTGTGTTTCATTATAATACATTTAGATTCAAACATGGACACGGTATTGCAACAAAAAATGTAAAGTGCAAAGTAATTCGCGGAAATCAAGTTTTTCAGCGACGACAACATGACTTGATTTAATATCTGAAGTTGGTTAAATTAAAGTAAATAGCGCGGTTGACATGAAAGCGTTGAACGCTGGAAACCTAGATGTCAAAACAATTTTAACGCTCTAATAAGCTGGCAAAGTAATTTAAATTACCAACCATGAAAGTAAATTAAAGATGAATTACACAGACATAAACTAGTGCTATATGAAATGAAAACACACTCAAAACGAAGAGCCAGCAATCAAGATGATGAGGTAAAAATCATGCTTAAAGTTTCACACAGCACAAAAACTCATCTAAATCACGTAAAGTGGTGTAGTTTACTTTCTAAGACAATTTTGAATGTACCATTCTCCTTTGTTCGAATTTAAAATTATGGTAAACATTATTATGTTAGAATAACTATCCGTAAAGCGATTTCATATGATTATACACGGAACTGCACATAGATAGAAGTCTTTTGTATTGCGCCAAATGTCATTTTAATAGTTTTAATTACATATCTTGGGCAAGGCTAATTGCGTACTGATGATTACTGTATCTACTTTAATATCTCATGGTAATGTTAGTTCTTGGAAGATTTTTTCTTTATGAAGCTTAGGAGTGTCTTTAGAAGACTATAATTATTTCTTGGAAGGTTGTAAGTTTAAATTACTTTAAACAGATATTATTGAGTGAACAAATAGTTTTTAAAATGGTTCTCAGTTGTTTAGTTCTAACACTTTTAAAATTAGAATTTAGGTAAGTACCATCCTACTGGTTAAGTGCATGACTTAAATGAAGATTTAAAAAACAATCAACATGATGAAGATATAAACAAATCTGATATTTTTTATTGAGTCGATAATCATGTCTTAATTACCTACATCATGTTGCTCATTTTTTCTAAAATTATAAATGTGAAAGTTTGTATCTTTGTAATTTTGGATATTTGTTACTCAATCACGCTAAGCTAAATGATTAACAGCTGAACGGAATTAGATGAAATTAAGCATATATAAATTTATCTATGTGGGACATTTTAATCCTGTTTTTAAATTCCCGTGGGATACTTAATTTAAGAGTTTATTGAATTTCTTATTCGATTTTTCGGGCTTATTTTATAGTTTTAGCAGACGTAGTCGCGAATGGTTAGTCAGTTTAATATAATGCCAGAATATTTCATAACCTCTAATATTAAAAAGGACTAAACAACCACTATAAGAATAAAACTATCTATATCTGTAAGTACCTATGAAGCTAAAACTATTTCTTCTTCATTTCCATTCATAGTAATTTTACCGTAGATTAATCATTATTTTAGAACCCTAAACATAGTTAATTATCATGACCATAAAATTTATACCACTGAGAAAATTCATTTGACTGCCAAAGTTGTATCCCTTAACTAAGTTGCAGCTAGTTGCAATACCAATAGAGGGCGGTTTATAGCCTTACATGCAATTTGCTCAAAGATGCCGACACTCGCAGATAAATAGTGCTCTCAGCTATATAAAGTTTTCATAGCTTCTAATTGGATGCCTAATATGGAGCCCTGTATGTCCTACAGGCATAATGGTATCGTTTAGAATAAAAAGTAACCAATTAAGCCAAAAATGGAATGAAAATAGTTACATATATATTTTATTTACTCATGTGATAATACTGAATGTGGAATCTGAAACTATTAGCATCTAATTCTAGATTAGGTAATACATTTATATTATAATAAGAATAGGTATCATCCATTTAAAAACTTGAAGATTACAACAACAAGATCAAATCATTATTACTTTCCTTTATCACTGACATGTACTAGCTAAGCTAAGTTTACGGCCTTCACTTAGGGTCTGTAATGGGTACAAAATAATCTCTCTCTAGCTCAAATCACCCATTACCTCGCAGCATACTTAATTACAGCGCTAGTGGGCCACAGTTAGGCTTTTGACACGGCAGACAAACGCATATATCGTGACTCCGGCCAGTAAAGTCAG
Organism: Charanyca ferruginea; assembly: GCA_947361185.1. NCBI lineage: Eukaryota > Metazoa > Arthropoda > Insecta > Lepidoptera > Noctuidae > Charanyca > Charanyca ferruginea. The sequence continues at coordinate 29,973,274 of OX376057.1, forward strand.
TTTGTTGATAAAGTCAATTAGCGGTATCGAAGTAGGGACCCGTATCAAGTGATTCAGCCCACCTTCGCGGCGGCGGTGATATCAGCGCGCTACCATTGGCCGGGCGTGCTTAAGGGGTGTGGTCTCGGCCCGCTACTTTTTTGTTATACTTTTTCGAGCGGTGCGTAGGCGACCGTAGCCGGGTTTATTCTCTACCAGTCGATTGAAGGCGTTGGTGTGTTATAGTTTATTGCTCTGTTGTCGTTTGATACGTCACGGGGTATCATGTAAATTGTGGCCTTTATTGACGGCAATTTATTCGTGTTCACTATCTTACGTCTCGTGCTTAATAAGGACTTTATTTCGGAGTTCATTGGTGTGAATTGAGTGTGGTAAGTGTTTTTCAATTATTATTTTATTACATACAATTATTAGTTTAATTATTTTTTTTTGTGTGAGGAAGTAAAATAGATTATTAGCATGCCATTGTAAAATAAACTTTTAAATGTTTTCCTATGTTTTGTAATATTTAAAAATAGTTCAGTTATCTACTGGTTGCAAATATTTAATTGAATGCCTTTTTATTTTAATTTGGTACCATAAAAGTGCACTATATTATCCATTTTATAGAATTTGACTTGTAAATAAATAAATAATACATATTCCTGATGATTTTTTGACACGTAATTATAAACAATTAAACAAGTGTCCAAAAATAATGGTTATAATAATATTTACAATATAGTACGTATATTTTTTATCATAATTAGGTATAAGAATTTTTAATCTTAAGAATTTTTAACTAAAAGACATCAAGTTAATTTTACAGTACCTACTGTTAAACAATTCACAATTCTATAATTGCTATTCTGTATAGTTAATTTTGATGCTCACTCAATTAAAAGCATACATATAATATCGAATACAATTTAAAAGCCAACTAAATCATAGATTTTTAATAATCATACTTAGACAGCCGAAGAGTTTTGAAATGATACTAAGAGAATAACAATATATCAAAATTGAAATAAGTAATTATAATAAGTACAAAACTACATAAAGCTACCTAGTTAAATAATTAATTATGGTACCTGCATGGCGCTTCCCATCTTTCTAATTATGCGTTACAACGATCTATTAAAATAATGACATTACTATAACAACTAGGGACGATCTTCATTAATCAAAGCCCACAGGCTCATATGAAGTCTCGCATCATATTTTTTGGGAGTCAAAAAAGGCATAATATCTGATATTTTAAAGGCATTTGCATAATTAGGTGAATTTTATTGCTTTATTGAATTAGGGCCGATGTCAGGCTCAAAATTGAAAGCAGCAGGGTGCCTTGTGTTGTTAATTTTGTTTATAGCTTGTATTATGGTCAGCTTTGAATGTTATTCCCATATCTCAAGCTCTATAAAAGTTGTTAGATATTGTAAAGATGGACAACAATAGCGTATTTATGTTATTGATCTTGATTTTATTAGTCTCCACGGCGGAATGTGTGGGTCATTTCATATTTTTTATAAGCTTGTTCCGTGTAGTGTCATTTATTTTATTACTGTCGTGTTTGTGGGCAAATATGTCGTGATCATAATTTGTCCAATTTACATGTATGTTAATTATTATACCATAAAATCTATTTTTAATTGCCATTAAATCTGTAATAAAAATGTTTGTTTGGTTATATTTTTGCCGACGGCGGCATTGGGTGGCGTCGGCTGGTGTGGTGTAGATTTTCTTTAAACGATGTAAACTTGAATAAATTAATTTTATGGAGCAGAATAATTATGCACAAAAATTAACATTGAAATACTAATTTCCTTTTCGTCGTTATTTTGTTCTATTTTAATGAATGAAGGAAAGACGAACAAAAGTGGGCGACGAGCGACGTTACGGAATGACCGAACCTAAAAAACTTAAATATGTTTCCCGAAACTCAGCATATAATAAAAATATCACACAAGTTCTTGGAGAAATTAATAAGAATTATAATTTTATTGCTATGTACTACTTTATGTTCCAAAGAGTAATTACTTTTTTGTTATACCAGTCACATTTATGAGTTCAAAAATGATTTGTAACTCGCTTGCAGACGTTAGATATCTTTATTACCCTTTCAACTGATCTCACGTCTACATTGCTGTAATGTTCACTAAATTGAGTTCTCACATCACAATAGCCTTTGGAAAGAGTGATTTTAACCGATTTTTTACTAAAGGGTTGGTCGATCTCAATTCGATTAACATCACCAGTTACAAAGACCCGCGTCGCTACCCGGGTCGACGAATAATTGATCCGAATGAGAGTATTTCCATCGAAGGTCAGAGATCTCTATAGATTAGTCGATACGAAACCTTCGTGATGACTTGCGGATGCCTCCGGAACGCGAGCAGCATTGTTGATTGTATTAGACTTAATTAGATCTTAATTAACATTCTGGTTTCTCATTACACGCTACTCGATGCTACTAGCCGTGTTCGTAATAGGAATGTCCATTTACATCCAGACCGCTTGTATCTTGATATTTTTTTTAATATTCGTAATATTAAAATTGAAGATTCTTCGTTGTTCGTTATGGGGTGATGAAATTGAATCGGATGTTATTGAGATTGTGATTACGATAAATAATATTAGCTTTGTGAATGTTATTAGACGCTCAGACGCTTTTTTTCCCAAGTTCTTCAAAGAAATGAATTATGTAGGAATGTATGCTATTCCAATTGATAATCATTTTGCTGCCGACAATGGAGTAACAAAGAATAGAAAAACTGTGCAATGCGCTAATGCAGTTGGAACAAAGGAATAATTAAATTGTTCAAATAAATCTAGAATGAGGAAACCATACAATTATGAATTTAATTGCCTTGTGTTAAGTGCAGATAGAATTTTCCGAGATACTGTCAGTGGGTTGGGTGAAAGATGATGCGTTAATGGAATTCGAACTTCTTGTAATAGCATTAGCAAGGTAATGTCAGGGCATAGATAATAAAACACTACGTAGCCAGGGTTATCAGGTAGCAGACAGACATCAGTCAGGGGACAGATGAGTCAGACACTTGCAGCTCTTATCTGGAGCTCAGCGATATAATCCGAGACACCATTAACACTTAACTCCAGACCTAATGGACAAAAACGTTTAATCCTTCAATTCTTAGAGCTAACGATAAAGTGCAGAATGGAGATTCCAAAGTTTAAATAAATATTTATTTTGTTTACGCTATTGTTAGTGTTGCTTGTTCTAATATAACACAAGGCATTGCAGTAGGTAATTGAAATGATTATAGATACAAGAGAATTTTGCATCAATACATATAATTACAATGTTGGACGTTTAGAAGGTTCCAATGTTCAGCATAAAGTTATCGATTCAAATGAATACCTACATTAAAATTCAAACTTTAAAAACATTCTCATGGGCTTAAATAGATAACTTTACTTACAATGGCTAAAACAGTTGATTACCACCCGTCGCTAGATAGATACAAAAAAAATTAATCCACCAGGCGCCTCCTCGTTGCTATCGCTCCTAATCCTATTATATTATAATTCTTTCACTGTACCCCTGAATAAAGGAAATGTTATCTAATCTGAATATATTAAAGCTCCATAATAGCTTATCGTTGGATCAACGCAACTAAATTGTTTTTCATTGTAATTTTTTCTATTCGGTCCATTATTTTCTGCAAACATACTTTTTTCTGTTTCTGAACAGGAAATAGACGTTCGCTTTGTAATTGAATTAATACAAATTGTTATTTTGTGCCATAGAATCGTGTATTTTATGGAGTTTATTTCATATTTCCATTATTTAATCAAGTGGTGCGAAGATCTGATCAAGTTCTACACGAAGGATGTAGGAAAAACTATGGAATTTGTAGAGGATATTGTGAATGACTTTTCAAACCGCGGATTATAGTTTCAAGCGCTTACAAGTTGACGAGTTTAGCATAACAATAACGGTTATTACCGTTTCCCTAATAAAATACTATATATACTAATTAATGATTTTCATTTGTTTTTCATTTTCATACGATTTAGGCCGTGTTGTCTTTATTTCCATTTTTAAAAAGATTAATACTGAAAATGAGCCAATGAGCAATAATATTGCTATGCCAAAACGTCGCAACTATAGCAACCATTTTCTATTATACGGTTATTGTTTTCAGTTTTCTTGAAGAATATTTTAGAAGAATGAAATAAATATTCATCACTGTAGTATTTTGCTTTTATATTGCCCAATAAACGTTGAATTATTACGACTCATTGATTATTAATTCCTTTGTTTAAGGAAATTCATGATTTAGGTGTAACGAACATTGAATGTAAAGTATAGCAGAGTCTTGCGTAGTTTCTATAAATCATTCATCGCTAATTTCACACCGTATTGTTACCTCCATAAGGCTGTGTATAAATCAAATTATTACACTTTTTCTATATCACACAAGCATTGCTGATACCGAGTATAATTTATTCTCACAAACATGGTCTACAATTATATCGCTACGTGAATCGATTAAGGTACAACCACTTTAGGTCGTATAGCTTTACATACAAGATTACCTATTCCAAAAGCATGTTCATTTATGGCATTAAACTCGGACATTACAAGTTTTTACATTCTTACACTTACAAGTTTTTATAACGACCAATGTTATTCAATAGTGTAAGTATTAAATTACGATCTTTGCCAATATTTATTACGGGGGAATTAATTGAAACACTATATCGTGTACAAGCGATACACGCCGGATCGTTAATTAATTATATGCTAAAACCCGCGTATACCTTATTCACACATTTTCAATTATAGATTTTAATGTCATACGGTTTTTCAATATTAGTAAGTATTATATAGATTGTAAGCTTGGTTGTAGCAGGTAATAACCGAACCTAATGAACCGATTTGAAAAAATCTTTTACTAACAAAAAGGTAGACTATTGTCGAGTATCATTGAATATGATTTATATTTGACTTATACGCGGACGGCGTCGCAGAAAGAAGCTAGTATATTTAATAAAAGGTGTATGAAAAGAAAGTTTTCTTTAAAATTGGCGGTAATGAAGCAAAAAGTCAAGGTTTGTTTAACAGTAGTAGAGGCAAATGAACTCGGTACCGGTAGTTGGTAAATAAAAAATTGTCTAACAATGCGTCGGTTACCCGCTCGGCGGAGCCAATCAGCGGGTAATATTCGTCAATATTCACCGCGAGATCGGTGGTGCGTTAAAATTTACATCTTGATTGCTTTATTTAATTTACTCAAAGTATTTTTTTTATTGCTTTGCTAAGAGGAAACGGTGGACCGTATCGGTTAATTTACTTTTTCGTTTACTCTCTATCAGTTCGTTTGCAAATTTTACTAAGGCTTTTCAATATTTTCGTTGTTAACCGTAATTAGAATTTTTTACGATGAAAATTTCAATTTCTAGGCGAAGCGGTTGTTTCTTATACCTCCATTAAAATAATTACCTTGTTGAAAATTAATTCTATTACCGTAAACATCTGGGGATCACAGAAAAAATATGTAATACATACGTGCATCTACATGCCTTCCCTATCCAGTAGAAAAAATACGTTACTCATGATAAAAAGTAAGATATGTGACAAAAATTTCCTGAAATAATTGATAATAATGAGTTTTTAGCTCAGAAATCTTTATTGCATGTTCAACTAGATAGGTAGGTAGGTAGGTAGGTAGGTAGGTAGGTAGGTAGGTAGGTAGGTAGGTAGGTGGGTAGGTACAGATAAATTTTAAATAAGCACTAATTACAATAATTATATAAATAGGTACTTCACTGACAACTTAGTCGGAATGACATATTATATGTACGAAACTTGAAAATAGAAATAATAAAATTATGTACAATTAAAAGTTTAAGAAAGAGGGGGAGCTAATAGGACATTAAAAAACTCCCACATCACTGTCAACGGGACTTGTGCCCAACAGGCTAGCAGCATTGCCACGTTGTATGACAATTATAATTCTTTGGCCAAAGAATAGGCCAGCCCTCGGGTCACACGAAGAATCGATCAGCCGCTTGGCGATGTCCCAGATGAGCAATAAATTATATCAATCACAATGTGGGTAAAGGAATGTTTGGCCAGCATCGTGGTAGACGCTCCCGGGTAAAGGAGTCAGGTCGAGCTGATGTTTACGGACAGGATTAGTAAACTCCTTTTCTTTCTTTCTTTCTCTTTCTTTCTGCTTCTCCAGATCGAGAAAAGAGGATGGGAGAAAGAGATACCTTGCTGTAAATGGCGAAAGCTTATGAGGATGGATAGATGGGTAGATGTTTGTTACTTTTAAAGTTTAAACGGAACGGAATCAACTGGAAGAATCATGGCGAGATCCATAGTACGTACATTCATTTGTATGAAAAAAAAAACATTTAGAGGTCTTAAAATATTTTCCAATGTGTAGAATACATTACCAGGAGTAGATTGATATACTTACCATATTTTTAAACCCCCGCATAATTAAAATATTTCGAAATGAAAATAACACTATTTTCGTTTCATCTCGTTGCCTATTTTAGGTTTATAAAAATAAGAAAATGACAAGTGACATTAACCGATCTATCAAATTGGCAGACAAGTGATGTGACAAGTGTGTGGTAAAAAATAATAACAATTTGTGATATTATTTCGCATAAAACGATGCAATTTCAGTATAAAAATTGCAAAACGGCGGCTGTCAGGGTCACTGTTACTGTCAGTCGCTGTTTCGTTTTGAAATAATAAGCTTTTCATTAAACTATTCACTCTTAACATTCATTTTTATTGCGGAGGTTTAAAAATATTCTAAATGCCTTAAGATACTCTTTAGGTACCCAAGAGTATAAGAATTACAATTTCAACTTCTCTAAACATGTTTTCTTTTTTTGTACAAATCCTGCCATGATTCTTTGGTGCACGTATACATATTGATCTAGCTTACACAAAGGGTAATCCTTTTTTTTGCGTTCCGCAATATAATTTAGGTCTGTGACTTAATTATGAAATCTACACAGGCTAATAAATAAATAGGCCTTAGTTGTTATAGTGCGCAATGGATTGCGATTACCGGCGCGTGCGACAGATGCGTCTGCGCAGGTGTCGTCACGCTCCATAGGTATAGCAGATAGACAGTGACCAGTCGTCGATTCCGATGATTCCGAACTAGCTAATCATTCGTGAACCTTCACTAATTTTATTGAGAATTAACTTCGAACAATAACAGAGTTTAATGAAAATTCAATTTATGACAGCCAAAGATTTTAAATGGAATTTTTATAGTTACACTATGCTCATGGATTAAACCTATAAAAGGTAATATTTATATGTTCGGGAAAAAAACATTTTAAATCCCGTTAATTAAGTTTGTTTGCGGTTTATTGGGACATTTGAAAAATTTAATAACAATGATAAATTGTGATATTATTTTCCTTCCTTGTGTGAACCAAACCGATATTATTTCCTTAACGAATTAGTTTTAAAAACAAAAATGATTGCCTAGTTTTGGTTTTTGACGTTGAATTTAGTTTCGAAATTCAGTGGCTTTGTTCTGTTTGTTGTTTTGTATTGCCACCGACTTTCGAAACTAAAGTCAAAATGTGTTCTGTGCTAAAGTTATTTTTCACTTTTTAATTTTTGTAGGCGGTTGCCTTTTTTGTAAAAAGCTTTTTATTTTCCGCTTTTCAGTACCTCCTTCTCATCCAAATCTATTAAGAAGAGATTGAAAGTAAAAAACAGATAAAAAACAGAATTTTCAAAATCGATTTACGTTTTCCGGAGAAATCGCGTAACAAATCGCGCACATACTCAATGCACATTTAAGACTTATACGGTTTTCTCATGGATGCCATTGTCAGAACTGGACCAAATTAATGGGACCACACGGGAAGCATTAGCTTTCAAATAAAAATCATCAAAATCGGTTCACCCAGTCCAAAGAAATCAGGTCACAAACATAAAAAAAAAATACAGACGAATTGATAAGCTCCTCCTTTTTTGAAGTCGGTTGAAAATAATAAAAGAATAGTAAACCTATTCATTGCAAATATCCTACTGCTAGATACACTTAAATAAATCATTAGTTTTATGTCTATTGCGTGAGTATCGCCGTGAGAAATTGTATAAGACTCGTCTAAATATACAATTGCCTAAGCCGGCTTAAAAAGGACTACGATAATTACTTTCTGTTTCATTACATTCAAGTGTTGTATCGTTATTACTTTTAATCTGTCTTTTGTTACTGGTATTGTGACAATCCATAATATCTTTGGAATTATAGATTCTGCAAAATCGTCTTGTCCACTTCTGTCTTTTATGAAATCTGTGGCTTATCTCTTTCGTTTTTAAGTTCTACTTCATTTAACTGATTAGCTATGATTACGTGTAATGTCTCTTTTTCTTTATTAGGAACTAGCTCATGCCAACGACTTTGTTCGCGTGAATTTTGTAACAGGTCCCTATATCTATCTTCTTTGTATATAATAAAATGAATTGCTGTTTGTTTGTCTCGTTAAAACTCGATATCGGTTGAACCGATTTGATTAATTTTCTAAAAAAAAAATATGATTATTATTGCATATGAGATGTCCTTCGATATAACTGAAACTAGCGACCCGCCCCGGCTTCGCTTGGGCCTATAGCCTTCCTCGATAAATGGAGTATCCAACACAAAAATATTTTTTCAATTTAAACCTGTAAATCCTGAGATTAGCGCGTTCAACCAAACAAACAAACAAACTCTTCAGTTTTATAATATTAAATACAGATATAGATTCGCGTTAAATATGTTCTAAAAACTGTAACTAAAACTAGGTAGGTACGTAAAAAGAACTTTGTACCTACATTTAAATTAAATATGGTGATTTATTAATCACACACAAACATTGTTATGTGTGTAGGTAAAATAATTTATGATGTTTTTCCCAGTAGGAAAACGGAAATGGAAAACGAATAAATGGGTAAACATAGTGTTGTCTTCATACATACAGACAGAACTTAATACAGACAGAAGATAATAAGTTGGTTGGAGTGGTTAACGGATTTCTAATACCTTGCTTGCCATCAATTTCATTGAATTTCATCACATCGTCTTCATATGAAATTTTCATTTATCAAAAATCAGCCTTTATCAAAAAGTCTGGTTATTTAGAGCCATGATTCTATTAATTTAAGGACCGGTTTTGCTACCTTCGTTTAGACACTATAGTAGGGTATTTTTTCAAAAAAAAAAAACGAATTAGTCCGTCAGATAGATTTCCAAAAAATATTGGACACGTGTTTTTTCTTTTTTCACGTAAACAAAAAATTAAGACGATACAGTGCGTCTAGAATTCGTGTGACATAACTATGTCAGTACACTTTTACTGGCGAAGTGACATCACAAACCCCCATTCATGATCTTTGATGCGTTTATCTTCGTCAGTTTGTTTTTCTTTGATAAAACAAAAAATACGTAGGTATCCAATATTTTTCGATAATCTAACTGACGGACTAATTAGATTTTATTGGTAAAATACCCTATTCACAAGATATGTTGAAAAGTAGAACAAAATTTGATTGAAACTATCTGCAAAGTAATTCGATTAAAATCTATCTGAAGGTGATTGACCTAATAATTATAATTTACCTTAGATATTTATGTTGAGATGATTTCCTTTACAATAATAAATTAGATGCACTTCGCAATTCATCTCATCTCATCTCAAAATTCGCCATGAAGAATTCATTGGCAGTCAACGTGTACAAAACAAAAGACGATACTTTATCAAACACAAAGCGCAGTTTTTGCACCATTTCACACTCGTACGACAATCAACTCAATTACAAAAGAATAAAAGCACATTTTCCAACATTACCGAAGACTGGAGCAAAATATAGCGTTTAATTATTACTGAATCGTAATTAAACACTTGTTTAATTGGATCTTTCTAGTTGATTAACTGTGCTAATTGTTTCTCAGTTAAAACGAATCGCTGTCGTAGTCCGGTTAGAAAAGTATGCGGTAATTAACGACATTACGGTAATTCTTGGTTTTGTTTTTGTTCTTTCATGATCAGCGTTCATGACATTGTATGCTACAGTTCGCGAACTAATTATCATTACGGGGAGAATAGGGATTTTGTGTACTGTACAAAACAAAAAATGTTACGTCTTTGCTAAAAATGTTACGGTATGAGATTGTCACACACATAGTTTTGAATCACTTCGACGCCACACAGTTCTGACGCGAACTCCGTTCATTAGTATTGAATTTCTGATTTCGATCATCTACTTTCGCTGTTAACTGTAAATGTCGGATATTTTTTGAATCTTTTCTATCTTTGATTAGTGATCTATTACCTCTGGCATGTTTCGATTGGCTCCTATGCTACGTGGCTCAGGTTTGATATAACAAATATACAAATGAATTTATAGCTTACAGATAGTTGTTCTAGGTCTGTGGTGAGTTAAATATGTATTTAAACGAACAACCACGATAGTTACAGCAGAAATTCTAAGCGTGTGGCAACGTTTATCTGTCTAATACCTATAAACGAGCAATTCTTGTTTAAATATATAATCTGAATCTCAGAAACGGCTCCAACTTTTCATGACCAACCAACCAACCTATTGGCGAGGACTCCTCTCACCAGAGCCATGCGTGTGGTGAACGAAGTTCACGAGAGGGTTGATTTGTTGTGGTGCAACTTGAGTGAACTCGCAACAGCTACATTGTATATAATATGTTATTTCAATTTAGGTTAAGATTTAGAATATATTGTGTAATTTTTATTGGATGTAGATTAAGGATTTAGCATGTAAGGCCACTCTATCGCATTGGATCCCAAATCTGTAATGATAGATGTAGGTAAGATTAAAATAAATAAATAAATAAATAATAAATAAATGAAATTTAGTATGCAGTCGAGGTTTCGGGGGCGATAAATCGATCTAGCTAGGTTTCATTTTTAAAAATCACTAAAAAGAAATTCCGACCCAAGCTCGGTCGCTCAGATATTAAAAATAATACGACAAATCACAGTTAAAATCAAATGTTTGTTATCAGAATCGACAAAACAGGAAATTAATTTACAAGTAAGTATTTCACTTTTATCTTCCTCATCATATAATACATTGAGATATATCAACATTTACGCTGTATTTTATTGCTATCAATAAAAATGTTAAGTTAAAATATCCTTAGCTATAAACACTTTTTTTTTCTAAATAAATGATGATAATTTCTGTTGTACACTGCGGTAACTTCGTAAAGTTCTTCCAAGCGGAACTGTATTAAAAAGCATTTTATTTTACTGTTAGTACTAATTTTAAATGCAGGTCTAGAGACCCTAGCTATTGTAATATTCCTTTTATGTAATACTAGCTTTTGCCGCGACTTCGTCCGCTTGAGTATCGATTTTCGCGAATGCAGACAAAGGCATGGATTAATAAGTAGTGTTTGTTCTTCTGCAAGGTGTAAGCTATCTTTATACCAAATTTCATCAAAATCGGTTCAGACGTTTCGTCGTGAAAGAGTTACAGACAGAGTTACTTTTGTATTTATAATATTACTATGGAAATATGAATTTAGTCACTAAAAACTTGCTACAGACTGTGCCTATCCTTCATATTATATTAAGTATATCATTAGCACATTCCCCGCGACTTCGTTTGTGTGATTTTTCTTACGGGTCCCTAATTTTTTGATACTATAATATATTAATCATAGTACTCAGTGATAACGAAGCTTCCAATTGGCGAAAGAATTTTTAGAATCGGACCAGAAGTTCCGGAGAAAAAAAATATTCCCATCAAAAATATAAAACAAGTTTTGATTTTTTATATGTCATACAAAATCAGACACCCATTTTTGGATTTTTTTATATCTATTTTTTACTTGAGTTTAACATTACAATACTGTAGTAAGCGCGTAGCCTACTGTACCTTTACGACATTGCTCTATCTATCTTTAAAAATTTAGCCATGCCCAAATTACCTTAGGCGGTATCCGGATATCTATGGCGGTATCTCTGGCGACTATGATCCCAAACAAAAGACTTATCTTATTAAACCTACTTGCTTTCCTGTATACCATCAGTTCCTCAAAACATCAATTAACTTTTTACAAGATCATAAAATCCTTCATATTTTTATCACCAGCCATTTCTTTCTCAGTTGTCAATATGGACACGTCCAAAAGCGTTTCAGTGGCGGCTACCTCCATTGGTACTTACATTTTATTTACTATTAACAATGGCGAATGAAGAAAGCGGATGTTTGGTATTGCAATTTAGATGGGCAATAATGATAGACGGTTAATTGTGCTTGACGTTTGATCACAAGGGCTCGAAGCCTCGACACAGCCCGTTGCATTGTAATAACTGGCAACATTATCTTTAATATAATTGCCTGTATCTTGTTCGTAATCCACGTAAATAAAACTGTGAAAGGTTCACATGATAATGTCGTCTCCAGGTGTTATTACTGATTGTTATCCTAGGACGCTCACTGGCTTGCTAGGTGATCCCTCTTAGACAGAAGAAGAGGGTTCAGTAGGTCGATTCTGTAAAAATCAAACAACAACATTTAACACATATCAAATGATAATTTATTAATTGACATATTGAATGATAATTGTAATGATAATTTATTAGTTGTAATGATTTTTGTTTGAATAATAATTAAATAATTTATTAATTGACTGATTGAATGATAATTGTGATGATAATTTATTAATTGATATTTTGAATGATTAATAATTGTAATAATAATATATGAATTGATCTGGTTTTAAAGTGCATGTTCATAATAATAATGTTTCGTGTATTATGTAAATGTTTGCATGCCGAATTGTAAAATATGGCTGAGCTTTAATGTGTTAAGACAACTATTGTGTATTACCCATATTTGCAAAATAAAAGTCTATTCTATTCTATTCTATTCAACTCGCATCTCACATCGCTAATCACTGTCACTTCGCATATGGTTCAAAATGACCTTGACATATTTGACACTTTGAATCGGGTTCGAGTGCGAAGTGAGCGTCGAAGTGACGGGGAAATTATTTTACAGAATGCCACTTCTTACGTCATCTCATATTTTATCTGTCAAAATCCCCCTGACAATTTAGTTCAACTCGCTGACACGTTCGCAAGGGTGGCGCTAGTGTAAATTAAAATTAGAATTAGGTCTTACAGAATTCCACCCCAGGTAATGCAAGAGGCTGACTGTATGGTGTTTAGTGTTTTTTTTATTAATTCGGTTTAATTTTAATAAATTAAACCCCCCCCCCCCGGGTTTATTTTTAGTTTTTTTTTGTGTTATGATTATCGGGTTAAACTATTATTTATTGCTAGTATTTTAAATTTGATAAAAAAAGTACTTATCGTTTTAAGACAATTTGGGTTAGTAATGAGAATATTGTGTATGGGTTCACCTCATTTACCTTTTTATTATTAATATGTAACATTATATTTAACCAAATTTTAATTATTATTTTATTTTATTTAAAAATAATATGACATATTTGCACACCATATGTTATGGTAGAATGTAATTGGGCCACTATAGTATACTATAAGTATACTTATAAGTTCTTCATTTGTACCTACATTCTAGCAAATAAATTAATTTGAATTTGAATTTGAACACAATACATACCTATACTCATCATCATCTGCGTCGCCTTTTCCCAACTAAGTTGGGGTCAGCTTCCAGTCTAACCGGATGCAGCTGAATACCAGTGTTTTACATGGAGCGACTGCTTATCGGACCTCCACAACCCAGTCACTGGGTAACACGATACCCCTTAGTAAGACTGGTTGTCAGACTTTCTGGCTTCTGACTATACCCATAACGCCTGCCAAAGATTTACAAATGACAGCCGGGACCAACGGCTTTAAGTGCTTTCCGAGGCACGGAGGGAACTCTGTATGGAAGGGATGGTAACCCATCTACAGACCGATCGCGGTTAGCGTAGCTTAACCTTTGCCCAATCGACCTGTACGGCTTTAACTTAGCCAAGAGCTCCTATAATTCATACCTACTATGTTTAAAGATTTATAATAGTCACACGTTTATGGTCACTTACTAAGCTCGTTATTTTTGCTTCTGGTTTATCTAATATTGTATCAGTTTCAAGATAGTCTTTAATTTACTTTCTGTGTGTGACTTGTCTGACGCCAACATTACCCTTTTCGTAGTACGATTCATAAATAAATAACTATAGAGGGTAGTTATGTATAAGGAACAGATATATACAATACTAGCTTCTGCTCGCGACTTCGTCCGCGTGAATGTCGGTTATCGCGGATGCAGGCGAAGTCGCGAATTAAAAAGTACCCTATGTCCTTCTCCGGGGTTTAAGCTATCTTCATACCAACTTTCATCAAAATCGGTTCAGCCGTTTCATCGTGAAAGCGTAACAGACAGAGTTACTTTCGCATTTATAATATTCATAAAAGTATGGATTTCACACTTAATTAGCACACAAAAAATAAAACTTAAAATTAATATGATATTCTATATCTGGTTGTAGATGCTTCTATATTATATTGTTTTCATAATAGCTTACTAATATGTAAGTAATGTTTGCTAATTCTATTTAACATTCCATGAGTGTATTCTACAATGTAGGTTTAACCTATACCAGAATAACTGTTTTTTTTCATTAGCCGTCTCTGCCCTCTGCTGGGCACTACTGGGCAGTGACCCCCAAGTCCTTGCCAAGAACTTTTTACACTAACCAACCTCAGTGGTTGGATTACAAACCTTCAACCAAGTAAGGTTTTTGAAATAACCGACATCATTTTCTTTGTTCCAGAACTCAATTCCAACTAACTCATCATTTTCTACTTCCCTCACTTCATCATGGGTGTTTCTGAGCCTGGTTCATCTACCACCCCTGATCTCCCACCCATGGAACATGAGCGTCCCGGCTCCGGGAGTGGCCTGGATGATGAGGACATTCCTCAGAGGAAGCAGAGGAGATACAGGACCACCTTCACAAGCTACCAACTAGATGAACTGGAGAAGGCTTTTGGAAGAACTCACTACCCTGATGTTTTTACTAGGTGAGTTCAATAAGCTTTAATATTTTATTTGAAGATACCGAAGATGCTTGACGACATGGTTGGCGTGTGTCGCGGGTTCGATACCGGCACGAAACCAAATTTGTATGACTCAGGTATGGTAGTTGTTCCGGGTCTGGTTGATTGTGTATGTAAGTTTATGTTTTAAAATTAGGTTATTTTTTTAAATGCATCCGTAATTTAGGAGAAACTGCTAGTCCCTAGGTCAACGTGTCTAAAAAAACTGTGTGCTTGATATTGTTGGCAATTTAGAGGCATGGCATTTTAATTTTAATTATAGCTACTTTTCAGCTATCTTTGGCAGTCGTTAGTGGTAGTCAGAAGCCAGAAAGTTTGACCACCAATCTTACCAAGGGGTATCGTGTTACCCAGTAACTGGGTTGTTGAGTTCCGATAGGCAGTCGCTCCATGTATTCAGCTGCATCCGGTTAGAGTGGAAACAGACCCCAAAATCGGTGGGAAAACGCTAGGCACATGATGATAGCTACTTTTCGCCAAACACTGCTCATAAACCATAGTGATGTATTGGATAAATATGTAACGTTTATTCATTCAAACGGTTGCCAAAATTATATCGCTAAAAGCTCTATTTAACGAGTAAAAACAATTAAGTGTTCATGTTGCCAAATATCAACAACTTTATTAAGTCGCCATTTTAATAAAACATTTTTATTGTTGCAGAGAAGAACTCGCTTTGAAAATCGGCCTCACCGAAGCTAGAATACAGGTAAGAACAATATTATTAAGACAAAGTTATTTTTTCCCGATAAATTAGTAATTTAGTTCTCTGCCCGCATTTTAATGGATTTCAAAATCATCCATATATTCATTGGAGCGATATTATTAAGTCAATCAAAGCGTCAGTTAAGGTAAAGTAATAAAATCAAAGTGCGTTTTCTTGAGCGGCGCGACAAAAAGTCGCACGTTAGGCCCCCTACAGTCGCGCGACAGGGCGTCTGCTTCACAAGTCACGCTCAGTCGGATAGTTTACACATTGCATGCTCTATTAATATGGCACGTAAAATTTAGTTGTAAGTACCGCTTTTAATAATTTACACTAGTTAATTTACTCAGTTGGATTCAATTATATGGATATTTAAGATAAGATATATTTTCAATATGATGTTTATGGGATGGATATTTCTCATTGGAAATCAAAAGAGTTTTGCTGTTAGGTTCCCATGGAAAAGGTCAGAATTACAGGGTGGAATGGGCAAAATTTAGTTTTACTGTAATGTTCAGTCAGTGACCTCTACAAAATGGAACATGCAAAAATGTCTTATAGGGCTCAATGGTCAAATACCCATTAATGTCGATGAAAATATCGAGGTTTGACATATTTGTATATTAAATAATGTGAAGCTGTTATATTTGTTCTTCAGATAAAAGTTATCCAACATTGATATTTATTTTTATAAAAGCCCCTCTTCTAGCGGCTGCCTACTTTACCTAATTAAAATACACTTAATACGTTAACTGCCGGGTCAAAAACGTTAAAGGTAAAACCTCCACTAGCGTCGGACACACGGTGTCCCCCATGGCGCTTAAAGTGTTAATAAATTAAACATTTCAATTGCACTTTATAATCAAGTTTACATAAAATATATATACCTAAAACAATTTTACCTAATAAAAAGGTAAATACTAGAATTATATATTGGTTTAAAAGCTTTAAAAGTTATCTTTAAACTAAGAATAACCTTTGTTCTGTACATTAAAAGAATAAGACGTATCTTATAATTTACAGAACCAGGGTGTTCTTATTTTGAAGCGAACTTTTGAAACTTTGTGTCACACACAAGTGTAAAAATTCACACGTTGCGATAAAAGTTATGACATACAGACAAACAGTCCCACGCATGTTGCACCAATCAAGCAATCAGTACATTTGATTAGCATTTATAACATTATAATTACCTACTCATGATTTTATGGCACTCATTTCTTTGATTAACATCATATAAGCTTGTTTGAAATACGTATTGGTTAATAGAGACTTGTACAAAAATAAAGAAAATGTAAAAGAATTAAATATGTACAAAGCTTTAACATAAATTAAATAATATATATGGCGGATCGTCAGGTGCGATCGAGGAGGAGTGCCGAGCGGTATAGTACAACGTCAGGACTATAGGCGTTCCCATTATCCCATTAGGGATAAACAAGACCTGTAAAAACAATTACACACTATTAGTAAAGAAAACATAATACAAATGGTAATCAGTAACAAGAATAAAGTAAGTTAAAGGTACAGCAACAATACAGTTAATCGAACAGACCATTAAGGTCCCACAGTTCGTACAGTGGCCAAGCCACCCAATGATAAACGAACAAACCCTTAAGGTTTACAGTTCGTACAGCAGCCTAAGCCACCCAATGATAAACGAACAAACCCTTAAGGTCTATAGTTCGTACAGTAGCATAAGCCACCCAAATACAAAGTGTATCGCTCGCTAGCAGCAAGCCTATACAGCTATGTGAATATACAGCAGCGCTGTACCAGGTAAACCGACAGTATTGTCGGGAGCAGGAACTCTTTACTGAGTCGAATCCGAGGATCGACTGCCATACTTACGGAGTGCACGCTCTTTTTTAAGACGATGCCCCCCACCTTGCAACCTCTCCATACAAGTCTGTCCATGAGCACGGAAGTGCGTCACGCGTTTACTTGATACAATAACACTAAAATGTGCTGAATCTAATAAGATCTGTAATCAAATAACACAATGATAATTGTCATGAATAAACAATAGTGATTTCATAAAGTAATTCGTTTTACATTCAAAGTAATGTGTCAACAATTGTTTTGAATAAAACCATCGATAATAATTATCGAAATAAAGTAACCACAAATCAGTGTGCACACACAATAAATCATGTTTCGACATAATAGACAATAGTTGATAGTAAAATCACATAAATTAACAATAAGAAACAAATCATAACAAATTTAGTTAACACCTACAATTGTGATTAATAAACCATCTCCGACATATATATTATGTACAATAGAGTAGTCCGTATGGTATCGGACATAAAGAATAGCACCATCCCATATCTTCCCGTGGGTGTCGTAAGAGGCGACTAAGGAGAGAATGGGCAGCAGCGTTCCCTGTACCTTTGTAACAAAGGCACAGAGAACGCTGCTGCCCATTCTCTGGTAAGTCCCTTAGTCGCCTCTGCTGCCCATTCTTCAACCATACTGCGATCGCCAATCCGCCTGCCAAGCGTGGCGATTATGGCAAAACCCCTCCTTGGGGAGGCCTATGTCCAGCAGTGGACGTCTTTAGGCTGAAATGATGTACAATGGAGGGCTCACAGGGCATCAAAAAACTCTTCCGCATCGCTCTCAATGGGACAAGTGCCCAAAAGGCTAGCAGCATTACCACGTTGAATGGCAATGCTAATTCTTTGGCCCAAGGAAAGGCCAGCCCTCTGGTCACGTGAAGAGTAAAATAATGTAAAATAATCTTTATGCAACCGGGACATATACAGAACTGCAAAACTAATTCAATTTGTTTATTTTGCATATTTTTCTTTTTTCGTTGTTGTTTTAAAACCAGCCAATTAAGAGATTTAGCTCGGGAGGTCCAACGCAAGTAGGTACTGCTGGGACCGGGACTATCTACTATAAATTAAAGACGTATTAAGATCATAATGTATATCTATATATCTATCTATTTCAGATAATCAAACATTATTCCAACTGACAGTCTCATGTATCACACACACAGTCATCTGTATGTCAGTCTATATGTCATAATATAAAACTGCATTCTAAATCATTCAAATGGAATAACACTTATCTTTCTAGAAGGATGCAGAGTGTATCAATACCCTATACTTAAAGGTGCCAGTATGCATATCAAAGGCATACAACCTCTACAGTACCTTCTTCTGTAACTTACTGGGGCTGCCTCAATGCATGTATGTATGATCAATGTTATGAGATCAAATCAAATATTTATATGTTTTTTTTAACCCACCGGGGATAATCATAAAATGTTTTCAATTTTCTTCTCGAAAGAAAAAAAATATGTGACATATTGTTAAACACGCATAAGTTGCTGTTATTGGATGTTGATAATTCAGACGACCTATCACAACAACGTGTTTAATCTAGCCTAAAAGCCTAAAAAATTAACACATAAACTTCAACGTCTAAGAAATAATTTCCATTGTGGCATTTGATCATTGATAGAAAAAAGCAGTTATACGCAAATTACCAAAGAAGCAGTTGATTCACTGTTAATTAAAAATGGATTCTAATTTCACGAGAATCGTGCACAAATCATTTGATTACTTCGGTTTTTGCAAAATTTAAGTTCTCGGTCATCATAATTTTCAAAAATTCACCTGTATATAAAACTTCTTAAAAAGCTGTTGATTAAAAAAAACCCAATTACGGAAACTATTTGAGTGGTAAAAATTAAATAATTTTCTCACGTACTAACCTTAACATAATTATAACGTTGGCCATAATTAATGTTAAATTAAAAGGACAGTGTCCATCAAAATACTGGTGCAAACTTGCAATAACTTTTGTTAAATTGAACGCTTTTTGTTTTTATGACTTATTAACTTTTCCCTGCGACGTTTTACGCCTCGAAGTCAAAGTCAAATTCTACAATCACAACCAATTACTGGGTAACACGATTTCACTTGATAAAACTGGTTGTCAGACTTTTCGTCATTTTCCGTTATCTGACTACTTTTAGAGCCCCGGGCGGGGTTCGATATTAAATAGATGGTCACCCATCCACGCACTAACCGCGGCAAGCGTAACTTAACCAAGATCGATCGATACGCACGGTTTTTACTTAGCCACCAGCCCTTCCCCCCTTATGAATAAACTGGGAAACCAATAAATCTCTTCAGTAATAACTCGGGAATTTGTTAGGTAAGGAACCAAAGATGTATGACTTCTTTATACAGATAAAATCACTCATTGTAGTTAGGGCCACAGAAGACATTCTACTTTTTGCATCGGCTATTTAGCAGCTTTTTAGAAGTTAAATGCATCGACCAAACATTCCACACCGCACATTTAAAAACGCCAAGCGCGGGGATTGCGTCGTTTTTCGGAAACTTGACGCAGCGGCTGAACGCTACACTCCGCATAAATTCGAATGCCGGTTGCATCGATTTGGTATTTGAGGAACACGACACGAAGTCAGGCTTACTCCGTGTTGCACTAAATTTTAACAAAGCTACACCATTGATTCTAAAATAAATTGCACTGCTGCTTGCTTTATCGCGATAAATCATCGACAGAATCTGTAAATCGCGGGATTTTAATACTGCGATGGAACGCAGGGAGTCGCCAAAATGCGACGCTGCATCGATACAGTCGCAAGATCGCAGATCGCCGATGCCTAAATTAGCGTGTGTCCCTTAATATTAAATTACGTATGATTTAGATACAGTTATTATAAGTCACAGCATTATTAGATAGTAACTTTCATACACATAACACACCAGTGCAATAAAGTATCATTAGCTCATATTTTTGTACCTTAATAAACTGAAACTCCATATTGGTATGGATGGTATTGGAATGCTAGTAATTTTATTACATCAATTTGTTTGTCAATAAAAGCATAATTCCAGTCACAAGTCATGGACATGGACTTGATAATTCCGCAAAACACATAACCACTTAAATTTAACAATTTTCAAAAAGGTCACAAGAAGAAGTTAGCTTTTTTCATACTTTGCTTAAAGTGCACTATTAAAAGAGATTAAAACGATTAATATCTGTCATTACGATGTCGCGATATGGTCACAGTATGGAATCAAGCTTCCTTAAAAGACACGTGGGGAAACGCGACTCCGCCCGGCCACATATCGGTGGAACGACACCTTAATGATCACTTAATCACGGCATACGAGACCGTCAGATGTTTTCATTAATGTACCGAGTCACTGCAAAATTGGAAATACGAGTTTGTTGGAAATTGCCAATTACTTAGAAAACGTTGATAGTTTTTACTTGATAGACGTTTGTAGATTAATGGAAAAGTTTTTTTGTTGTAACTGCGTTGAAATGTGAGGAGTATGATATGCTGTTTGTTAATAGATTAATTTGTATGTATCGGAAGCGATCTTTTCTATTGAAAATAGGCCTTTTATGGAGGCAATTTCCATTTTACTATGTTAATGCGTCGTGTAAACGACACGATCAATTTTAAAATTGTATATTAAGTAACTAATTCTTTAAGGAATGGAATTTCTGTCAACGTAACCGAAGAAGCCGTGTAGTGCCGGCCGCGAATAGCATCACCCCATTTCTACCCGTGGGTGTCGTAGAAGGCGACAGAGGGATATTGGCCAGAGGATGGGCAGCAGCGTCCTTAGAGTACCATAACACCTACTGCGATCGCCAACATGCATCGGCCAAGCATGGCGATTACGGCTGAACCCCCCACCCCCCCTTGGGGGAGACCTATGCCTACAGTGGGCGTCTAATGGTTAACATGATGATGATGATGAACCGTAGTTGATTTTTTATAGAGCGTTTTATTAAAATGTCCATGAAAATTGGTAGGTAGGTTACCTCAGTATCATACAAGATTCCTGAATGTTTAATAATTCGACTAATATTATAAACGCGAAAGTTTGTGACGATGGATGGATGGGATGGATGAATGTTTGTTTCTCTTTCACACTTTAACATCTAAACGAAATTAACTTAACACATGCATGGGATGTTTTTTGTTTTCCTGGGATAAATATCAACTTGAGGCAGACGAAATCGCGGGCAAAAGCAAGTAGAACAAACTTAAAAAATGAAAACTATGTTTAATTTTACTGAAATTTAAAAGAAATATTTTGGGTATATTGACAAAATCTTAAATTGACTGCCAACAATGATAAATCACACATACATTTCAATCTATAACCTACCTATTATATAGACAGAAGTTACTAAACATGTACCTACGATTTTAAGATATAACGTTTTTTTTTTTATATTTTAATCATCGAATTGATATAGTAATTAAAATGAAACACAATTTGTATCATTAATCATTTAAATGAACAATTTAATCATTCTTAGAAAAAAATAACTGTTCGGTCACGTCACAAAGCAGAAAGCAAATCTTTCAACAATTTCGTTAATAGACGCTATAAAATTGATTGTGGCGCCGATATAATTAAAATATAAATAGTTTACACTAAAATAATTATCAATTGATTACTACTTAGACAATAAATAAATATTTAATGTAATAGTCATGTCCATGTTACACTAACCATGTATTAATTAAAACCTTTTTGCCTTCAATAGAGAACGTTAGCTAATGAGTGGACGTTCCATATAAGTCTAGTTTAGGCCTTTTCAAGCAACACGCACATTGACTCTTAATTAACTTTGATTTATGTCAGATTTCTTATTTTTTTTTTTAATATTAACAACTAATAATACTGTTCGTAGGTCGTAAACTTTCTTCTTGATAGTTTAATTAGAAAAAAAAACTACTAGAACTAGAAAGTCAGAATATAAATCTACGTGAAAATTGATTAGCCGTACATAATGAGTGTTGCCATCGCATAATACGATAATAATTTGAAATTGAGGAAAAAGCATAATGTTGCCACTTACGGGGACTATTGAAAGGGGTTAATTTTGCTCGTTTTTAAAGTTCAACCGTGGCTTTGAGTTAATGATAATTACATTTAATACAGACACAGGGAATCTTATTGTGAGACTAAAGTGTGAAGCCATTCAATTAATTTTGTTGCAAGGAGTAAATTGATTATTGGCTGATTTTTTTTTTAAATAATATTATTTTCTTTTATATTTGGTTTTGATAAACTCTTGAAACTGATGTTATAAAAACTTATTAATTGTCTTTTGGGGTTTATTACGGAATAAAAATAGGTACATTTTTTATTTAAGTGATTGTTAAGATTATGAACCTTAACAAAATAAAGTAAGGTTCATGAAACACAGGTGTACACTCTATAAAAAAATAAATAATATATACCATAGGTACTTAAATTATTTATCACATTATTATTATTTATACATTCACACACACACACACTCGATATTATCTATTATTTGTTCGGTTTTTTTTTGTTTACCAGTTTGTGTTTTTTTCTGTTCCAAATAAACTTACCTAATTACATTTTTTCCTTCTTATTTGGTTTGTTCTTTCTTTTTATTAGCCGTCATCTGTTTTAGCCATAATATCATCACCACCTTAGGTCATTCGTCACTTACCACATAAATAATAAAAAAAATTAAAGTATACTTTTTTGTTATCAGGTATGGTTCCAAAACCGTCGCGCGAAATGGCGCAAACAGGAGAAGGTTGGTCCCCACGCTCACCCATACAGTGGCTACCTGGGTGGTTCTCAACCACTGCCCACGTCAGCCACTCTGCCTGGACCTCCACATCCACTGTCCCAACTTGGCTTCGGGCTGAGGAAGCCATTTGATGCTGCACTGGCTTCATTTAGGTAAGAATTTAAATGATCTCGAATAATTTTTTTTTAAATCGATTTTTTTTCACAAACGGTTGTCAGAATAATTTTTGGCGGTTTTAAATGTGCATTTGGGATTCATATACCAAAAAACCAGACTTTATTTATAGTACATATTATAAATTATAGTTAAGTTTGTGTTTATTCGGGCTAATCTCTGGAACTCCGATTCTGTAAATTCGCGTACCATATAGAATGTTATCTCTGAGTGGGCTATATTTATTATATAAAAAAATTGGGGTCAGTAAAAAAAAATACGCGAAGTCGTGAGCTAAAACTAGTATTGAATAAATAAATCAGGCTTAAATAACTATTGCAATTTTTCCTTTAATCCGTGACACTAATTTCTCTTTTTCTTCATACAGGTACGCAAGCACACCACTATTCGGAGCCCAGTATTTACCTCCGCTATCGCGTCCGCCTCTCTTCGGGGCCCCACTCTACGCCACATCGCCTGCGCATTTCCAGTCCCTATTCGCAAACTTGAACATCCCCGAGCCGCCCCGACTTTCCCCCGAGCATTCCCGACCAACTCCCGAACTCTCTCATCCCTCTCCCGATCTCTCCCGACCGTCATCCGATCACTCCCGATTGTCGCCCGAGGTTACCCGATCCCCTGCACCTTCCATGTCTCCGCCGATATCGCCAGGCAGTGAAAGTTTGCATATGCACCCAGTAATGGATGACGTGCGTACTTCTAGTATCGCTGCTCTGAGATTAGCAGCTAGGGAACATGAAATAAGACTTGAATTGTTAAGACAACGAGCTGATATGATGTGTTGATTTTAAGGTGCCTTATTTTTTAATAAATTCTTATTGTAATGTAAATATTCCTATAGCTGAATAGATATAATTTAAACATTGATTTGGTATCCAGACATGTAGCTACTTAATTTTTTTTTTTTTGTAAATTAGTTTATCTAAGCATGTTATTTTAGTTTTGTAAGTTTTCATTATCCAATCATAAATCCGTCCTTTCTTTATGTAATTAAGTATTACTATTAAAATAAATACAGTTATTTTTAATCTTGATGTTTGTTTTACCCATAAACAAGTCCTTCACACAAACACACAAACCAGACACAATACAATTATCGATATTCTGAAATCATTCAAACGACGTTGGCACATCACTATTTGTCACTGAGTTCAATGGAGATTAAAAAAGAACCAACATTTTAGAAAGATATAGCCTGAAAACTTTAGATAGCGAAACAGTAGTTATTCAATAGTTATGTTCAGGCGGCACATCAAGCCATACCAAACTCTGAAATTTTCCCAATTGAATATGAACCTTATTCTTTTGTAATAAAGTTGAAATGATTTAAAAAAAAATTGACAGATTGTTGTAGCTTGGTGTACCTTTGTAAAGAGGTATCAGAAGTACATAATGAACATATGGTGTACAATTGTGTGCGCAAACGTAGGTGCTCCCTCTTCCCTCACTCTTATAATCCGGTGAGTCGGCAATCCGACACGACCGAAGAGAGATCAGGCGCAGGATCAAAGACTTTATGTGCTTTCTGAGGCACTGAGGTGTTACACCGCCAACTTCCAAACTCCGGGCTGTTACTGAGAAATTCGTAATGGAAAAACCCAATAGCACTTTACCCACGCTCAGGCTTTACGTACTTTCCAAGCTATTCATTTCAGCCGAAAGACGCCCACTGCTGGACATAGGCCTCCCCTAAAATGGGGGGTTTTGCCATAATCGCCACGCTTGGCAGGCGGGTTGGCGATCGCAGTATGGTTCCAAGCTATTACCATAAAGTAATTACCTACCTGCATGATTCTAGACTCCAAAGATGAAGTTTGACTTCGCTCATTTGAAAAGAAGTCATTTATTCCTAACAAAAGTTTAACCCACATGCTCAAACTGTATCTATGGAAAAGGTGATAAATTTATTTTCAAATGATCTACGTAAAAATTTCAACGCTAAGGGTCGCCGCACACGGGCCACACGCGACAGCCACAAACGCCGCCACAAGAGGCAAGAAACGGCCACAAAAGTAGCTGAAGCGCGCGACAGCCACTTGTGGCCGATGGTCGACACCTGCGGTCGGTGGCTGCTACTTTTTTTACCCATATAATGAACTCTGACGAAGAAGGTTTAGGGAGAAAAGGGTTAGGAATAGCGTAAGTGGCGTGTGGCGGCTTTTTGTGTCGGTGTTTAGTGGCCGGTGCGGGCCACAAGAAGCAAGCTGCGACGATTTGTAGCGTGTGGTCGCCACCGGCGCCAACCGTGTGCGGCGAGTCCATATAAAATGTATGAAAATTACAGGAAATATGCCAGTGGCGGCGTTTTGTGGTTGTGGCCGGTGGCCCGTGTGCGGGAGCCCTTAGGGGAATCTTGTCCTGCGTTCATAGCAACATTTTGCGCATCGAGGTCCTTCTACCGTGTACAGAGGCCAGCATCAAGCTACAACAATCTGTCAAATTTATTTCATTACAACAATCTGTCAAACTTTCAACTTTATAACAAATTGACAGTTTGGTATGTCTTGATGTGCTGGCGTCTGTACATGAAACGACCACTATAGAAATCGAGGTACAACACACAATCCATCATCATTCTATAGTAAAGGATTACTCAGGGCCTCAGAGGTCAGTAATCGTACGTTTCTAGCCATAGATAACCATATTATGGTCTAAAATTCACCATGACAGCCTAATGTAATTAATATCAACGGTTTCATCCGCAAAATATGGCTACAACCAATTTGTTCAACTGAGAATTACGTGAGGCTTCGGTCATATTGATAGCTAGTATTGTATTTACAAGACTGGTAGATCTCTACATACATATAGGCTTGCTTAGGGAAAAGCGCAGCAGAAAGCACAAACTATTTGCTGTCCTTCCTTGTCAGTGGCGTGCCTAGGAGGGCAAGCCCGACAGATGTCTGATGTCAGATGACTAGCTACCTACTTAGAGATATTTCATTTTTGTGCTGTCTTTTTGTTGTCTCGCATTGGGCTTTAATGGAAGGCACGCCACTGCTCCTTGTCACACTGATGCACCCGCAAGTCTAGCTGTGTGTAATCCAACAAACAATCTGGGCAACAAACAATAGTGTCAGAATGGTCTATCATTGATTTTCATAAAGACGCCATTATATAAGTAGATTACTAAACTTGTCAAAATGAACAATTACGAAACTAATTAAATTCTGACACTATTGTAATAGCAGACTTGGGGCCCTGTTTGCAGATGAATGAACGAAGATTGTACTGGTATGTCAAAAGTAATGTGAGAGAAATTTATGAAAGTGATAAGTAAAGTTCGATTCAAACAGGGCGGCTCTGAACACGAGGCGAGTGGCTGCGCAGTAGTAACAATTTCACGTGTCAGCGGGGGTGAGGGGCGGGGTACTGCGCAGCCTGTAGCGCGCTTCACAGCCGCCGTTAAGTTTGAATCAAACTGTACCTAAATATTGTTATGTTCTTTTTAAATCTGTCTTTGTGTTTTTATTTCTCTCTTATATTTCTGTCGTTAATTATTGTACTTAATTAAAGTAAAAAGAAAACATAACTAGCTATAGCCTGTGACTTCATCCGCGTCGAAGTCAAATTCTTAGCTGATGTCTTTATCTATAAACCTGCCAAATTTCAGCATCATAGGTACAGCAATTTTCGAAATATTGTGATTAATTTAATTGTAATACTTACCATTTGCATGCCCATGTGACGGTAAAATATGGAGAACCTTTATTATAAAAGAACATCTACTCATATGTACCCATGTTTGCAAAGAAATAAATGATTTGATTTGATTTGATTTAAACATGCCAATAGAATACTGGTGGTCAGAGTTTCAGGCTAGTCTATATTAATATTATATAGAGAAAAGATTTATATTTTCTTATGTTTGTTACGAATAAACTCAAAAAGTATTTTTCCCATTTCAAAAAATCTTTCACCATTAGAATGCTACATTATTCCTGAGTATATAGGCTATATTTATCAATTGAAAAAATAGGGATCCTTGAGAAAATTCATGCAGTCGAAGTCGCGAGCAAAGTCAAACATTTGTTTTGAAGTTTCTCCAGCAAATTCAATTTCACCTTGTATAATCGATTTTATGGTACTCGAGTTCAGTCTAAGAGAGATAGTGGTCTGGACTATGGCAGGAGTTCGCCCCACGAGCTAATACTTGAGCATGCTTGAAAAGTATTCTAGAAAAGGTAAAGAAAAACAGCTCACGAATAACGCAGGTCAAGGTTGTGACACTTTTTATGCGTGAGATGAACTGCATAGTTGAATAACCTCAGTGCACCTTTGGACTCTTTGGCGGACATCGTGTTTCACGGTCTACCAAGTTCATATCAGCCTTTGTTTGGTGTTTCGTGTCCAAAATCACAAATAATTCGAGGCCTAATAACTTTATAATAATAATGGTTAATCCGTACAATTTATTTAATTTATTTAATATTATAAATGCGAAAGTAAGTCTGTTTGCTACGATTTTACGATGAAACGGCTTAGCCGATTGCTATAAAATTTGGTATGGTGATAGCTTGAACCCTGGGGAAGGCCATAGGCTATACTTTTAAACCCTCGACTTCGTCTGCATCCGCGATAACCGACATTCACGCGGACGAAGTCGCGGGCAAAAGCTGGTATAATAGAAAATAATAATAATACTAGATAGAGGTTCGGCATGACGAGAACTTCGTGAAAGCTTAGAAAGATGAAAGATAAACAAATTAAGTATCTTAACTTGGCTCGCGAGGTTGTCGAAAATCGATATGTGCGATTTGAGAATGGCAGTCATTGTGCCGATAGTTGTAACGGCCAATGGCATCATTGTCAAATGCCAATAGCCTTGATCAACATCTGAGAAGGTTGTCGTTGGGCAGCTAGATCAAGGGTTTGATTTAGAAAGTGGCACCTATTCCTGGACACTGCGCGTTTTGTTAATATCGTGTAACTTTTTTTTTCTTTTTTCTCTCTTCTTTCTTTACTATGCATGTCTTTACCATAAGTTGTAATCATACCATATCGCACATCCCCTAAAGAGTTGTGGAGTGGATGGGTGTGCTATGCGATATTATAATATAAATGTCGACAAATATATTCAGCAAGTGTCACATGGGTCAGTTACTACATCGTGATGATTTTTTGGGGAATGTGTGGTAAAGCATGCAATGATTTTATTTCATACGGATATAATTATTATATAAGTATATGGGTCAATGTGCATGCAAAGCTACTTCCTAGCGACCTATAGTTTTTTTTTTAATTTACACTTAAGTTAATCTGTGAGCAGTGCTGTGGGCTGCATTATTACCTATGAATCACTGTTCTCCATAATTATGTTAATATCATATAATGCAGTTGTTTACTGTTCCTCTTTTAATAAAAAAAAATAAAAAAAAATAAAAACATTCACATGCATTTACGCTTATTTCGTAAATTATTTTAATATTACAAACAGACACTTCAATTTTATTTGTTTGTATAAATGTACAAATAGCTTCAAATAGTTTTGTGTTTTGCCATAAACCAAACATATTTGCTGCCATTTTATGACCATATTACAAAAATACAAAAATCACCAATTTAAGTTTAAAAATCGTGCTATTGACTAAACCGCTGCCCGCTTCCATTCTCACCACAGCTCCATCACAATCCGGCGTCGCAATGATTCACCGTCAATCACATACAATCATCACCAATTTGGCATTAGTCACCCAAGGCCGGGTGAAGGGACGGCTCTACGTGCTGCAATTATGCCTGACCTCATACTGCATAGGGACGATACTGCGGTTTTGAGCTTAGTCTAGAATGTCTAGAGTACTTAGCCATCCTCCACGAAATGTGTTTTGGTAATTGGTCTGGTTTAACATTTTTGATGGTGATATTATGATCTAAGAGTCGTGATGGTTTAATGGCCACCGCCTAATACTGCAAATATATAATATATAATAGCAAACACCCGCAACTCACATGGCCAAACCCTGTATCAAATACCATTTCGTACGATTTACACAACATAACAATCTTGTGGAAATTCTCGTGGATATGATTCCCTCTATCTAGGCTGTTAATTGACTGCCCATCTGTCGGGGGTTGAAAGTATTTAACAACTTCTGTTATGGGACCAAAATTAAATTAGCAGTTTCATACATTTCGTTTTTTTTCATATCTGAATTGATGCAATATTAAAAGTCTGTCCGTCCTCGGCACGCAGTGAATCTTCGAGATCTCCAATGAACTACACAGATCCGGTAAAAATGACCTAGACCGGAAATATCTATATTTACCAGCGACACATTCGCACAGGTGCAATATAGATGAGACCATAGATATAAACTTTCCTCTGAATCACACTCTATCTATTGATGAAAACCGCATCAAAATCCTTTCAGTAGTTTAAAAGATCTACGCGTACAAAAGGACAGACGGCGGGAACCGACTTTGTTCTATACCAAGTAGAGATAGGATATAAAGAAAGCTCATAATTCTGCGAATGCATAAGAAATTTCAACATCAATGAGGAACCATACGAAATTAAATTTTCGTCAATTAAGATTTTAACTGACAGTTAAATGGTTACCTTAGTGTTACTTATTGCGATTATCATGCATTTAGCTGAGTTCGTACTGTTACCGATTGCGATTATCAAGATATGCCGAGGTATAATTGTGTTGGGTTGACCTTTCTGATAGAATTTCTGGCTACGTGAAATTTTATTCTAATTGTTGATGTTTTAGGTACAAAATTAAAGTTAGCAGAATAATAAAGCTTTTTTACAAAAAAGACAACCGCCTTCAAAAACTAAAAAGTGAAAAATAACTTTAGCACAGAACACACATGACTTTAATTTCGGAAGTCGGTGGCAGGCAATACAAAACAACAAACAGAACAAAGCCACCGATTTCCGAAACTGGCGGTTATCTTTTTTGTAAAAATGCTTTTTATTTCCCGCTTTTTAGTAACTCCGTCTCATCCAAATCCATAAAGAAACGGCAACCCCATTAAAACAGAGATTGGAAGTAACTACTTCAAAGTTTGAAGAAACTAAAACGTCGTCTACGTAATTTCTTTTGGTATTTGTTGATTTTTCAAAAAGCGCTTAATCAATTTATACGGAACCACTCCTGAGGTTATCCTATCCATCAAAAAAATAATTTAAAAATCGATGTATACATTTGCCGGAGAAATCGCGTAACAAATAAAATAAAACAACATACAGTCGAATTGAGAACCTCCTTCTTTTAAAAGAAAGAATATCTTTTCCGTATTCCAGCAGAAGGATAGTGTTTTGCTCACATGTTTACTCAGAGGGAAGTTAATAGACATCTCGTACAAAAAAAAAAATAAAAAAAAAATTCGCAGGTTTGTAGGGAGGGCCCAATGATTAAGGCGCTCACCTCTCATGGCAAGAGAAAGTACCAATGCGACCTTTTCGATTTCATATTATGTACTTTTCAACCGACTTCAAAAAGAAGGAGGTTCTCATTTCGTCTGTATGTTTTTTTTTTATTTTTTTTATTGTATGTTTGTTACGTGATTTCTCCGAGAAATGTAAAGAGATTTTGAAAATTCATTTTTTGATGGATAGGGTATACCTCAAGGGTGGTCCCATATAAATTTTATCGAAATTGATTCAGCACTTTTTGGAAAAATCGACAGAAAGCAAAAAAAATATACATGGATGATGTTGTAATGTTCTCACCTTGTACTTTCAATCACTGTTTTGACTGTGTTGCCATTTCTTAATGAATTTGGATGATGAGGAAGTACTAAAAAGCGAAAAATAAAGCTTTTTTACAAAAAAGACAACCGCCTTCGGGGTCCTCCAGGACGGGGGCCTCGGAGATCGGGGTACTCAGGGAATAACCCGTTGGATGGGTGTTGGATTCCCGTATCGTGGATACGTTTACAAACATAATAACCTCACACACACAGCTAGACCAGGAACCACTATGTAGGCTATACAAATATTTGTTCCGTGCGGGAATCGAACCCGCGACATGCAGCGCAGCAGCCAATAGATCAGCCATTGTGCTAACCGTGTCGTCAAGCCAACCTTCTTAGTATACGAAAAGAGGAATTTGCCCTGCATTGGGTCAATAATAGGCTCTTAATATTAAAAGGAGTTACTTGGTTAGGTCATTCCCGTCTAGCAATTTCAATGAAATGATGTGAAATCACTCAAACTATTTATAAGTACGCTCGAGACAGGGATTGACGACACGGTTGGCGCAGTGGCTGAGCGATCGACTGCTGCGCAGCGTGTTGCGGGTTCGATTCCCGCCCAGGGTAAATATTTGTGTGATGAGCACTTGTATTTGCCTTGTGTCTGGGTGTTGTTTATCTATATATGTATGTATTTACAAAAAAAAATGTATTTGTGTATGTATATCAGCTGTCTGACACCCATAGTACAGGGTCTCCCTAGTTTGGGGTCATATGGCCATGTGTGAAAATGTCCCCACATATTATTATTATTATTATTATTGTAGCCTGATTTGAAGGCTAGGTTAGATTGTAGCAAGAGTCGAAGACGTAATAGAGTTGAAAATGTAATGCCCCCCTCTCTGTTCCCTGATAAGTATAATCTGGATATCTTCAAGCCACGAGTGAACCAGTTCATCCTAGGCTAGCGTGTTCCACCTTAGGCCGCAACATCACGTAAGATCAGCTGACTTGCGGCCAAACGCAAGCCTATTACTTTGAAATTTTTTTTAAAGACATAGACAATCTTTTATATTCCTAACTCTACTGCTGAACAAGTATATGTACCGAAATAATTCTGATGGAAAATTTAATTGAGGATTTAGTAAGGATTTGCATACAAATTGACACAAGTATTTAACGTTTTTGTGTATTTAAATTTTGGTAAAAAAAATCTGGTATGTATCTAGGTACCTACCTGTTTTTAATTAACAATTAAAGTGGTTGATCTATTCGTTGTGTCTAATCTAATCATTATTTAAATATTGATGAATATAATTTAAACTTAATTAAATAAGTAACTATGTTTGTTGTAACAAATTAGTTATTGCTACAACTGTAGATATTGTAACGAGTAATTTCTACTCGCTACATAGTGTCGACCTCTCTCGTCACTTTTTCGAAGTTTTCACGGTAATGCCGTGTCCCACTTTAGATATTTTATAGATTGGCTAGGATTTAGGAGAGTAATCGATGGAACCATAGACCATTAGTTTGACAGGAGTATTGTTTTTTTTGCTGTCATTCGAGATTAATTTGACGTTTCCGTTTTGGCATAATTAGGACTCACTTTCCGTCCGTCTTCTCAAAAAACATGCACGCTTAAATTTCTTCCATTTCAATCACGAGATTGAAATGATTTAAAGGTCCACCCCTGGTTGGAA
The DNA here is from genome assembly GCA_947361185.1 of Charanyca ferruginea. NCBI lineage: Eukaryota > Metazoa > Arthropoda > Insecta > Lepidoptera > Noctuidae > Charanyca > Charanyca ferruginea. The sequence goes on from OX376057.1 coordinate 30,006,154, forward strand.
CCATTTTGTAACAATGTTAGCAGCAGTGCTACCCTAATATTTTGGAAACCCCAATAATGCCATCGCAGTTCGGATGTGCCAATAGCGCGAGCGGTGACCTAGTTAGTTTTCAATAAGAACGCCCAAAGGCGTTCTTATTTATACTTTGGATTTTCATCCTTAAAATTTAAATTCATCATTCATCAGCTCATCGCTGATGCGTTTCGCCTTGAGTCTCCAATCCACCTCTCAGGTTTATTTTATATAGCTTTCCCCAAGCCTGTGGTATGTCACTTTAGTTTTTTTCGTAGTTTCAACTTAAAATCGTGCAATACTGACAGCGGTAGCATAAACTTTAGATTTAAAATTTTATAGTTTTAAATCAACTTTCCCTTCTAAAGAAAGGGACTTTCTTGTGTTGTGCTCACCATATCCATCGCCTGCGGTGTTAGAAATAAATGAGCTATTGTTTAAGAAATTGCAGCTTAATTTCAGCACCTCCGACCTTAGATTAAAAGTCATATCTTTCCCTTCCCGCTATCCAGGATTCCTTTGTTTTTAAATTACCTAGTGAGCTCTGGCGCCCGATCCTCATTTCTCTTAGTTACTTTTGTTTAATTTGAGCTCCCTAACTTCTTATCTTTAGAATCACCCACATGGTTAATTAAATATATATATTTTTTAATTTTTTTTATTACAATATGTAGGTAACTGTTACCAACCTGCAATTAATTACCTACTTAGCATTTTACATGGAGCGTCTGCCTATTAGACCTCCATAACCCAGTTACTGTGTAACACGATACTTCTTGGTAAGACTGGTTGTCTCACTTTCTGGCTTCTATCTACCCTTAACGACTACCAAAGATCTACGAATGACAGCCAGGGGGTTAGTAGTAGTAGTAGTAGGACGGGCTGGTGTCCGCAATTCCACGTCTCAGCGCGTATTTTACTTACAGGTGGGAAGTAAATCATTCGGTCCACCCGAGCTCCCAAAGAAAGACCAGCAGCGCCTTGACGTCGCTGGCGATCTCCCGTAGGTTACCTGGGTTACCGAAGTACTTTGCCCTGGATGAAGCGACCTCAGGGCAGTTCAGAAGCACATGCTGTCTCGAACGCCCACATGCAGGCTCTGCATAGTGGGCTGTCTGTTACTCCTATGACAAAAAGATGTTTATTGAAAGACCCATGGTCAGTTATGGCGGCTGTGACCACACGCAGCTGTTGTTTAGATAGTCGAATGGCTTGCCTCGTAAAGCGGCCCTCGATCGCAGGAAGTGCCGCCTGCACTCGCCAAGTTCGGTCCACAGTCTGTGGTGTAGATCCTTGGTTGCCAGCCAGGGGGTTGTTACTAACCTGCAATTAACATGAGAATTAAAACGATTTTTGTTATGTCTTTGGGTAGAAAACGAGCCAATGGCCCAACTCATCGTTGCATAGGTATAGACATCTGCAAGACTGGCCTTGCAGATGCGTTAAAAACCCAGAATTAGGAGAGTGTGTATGAAAGAGCCAAGCTTTGAAAAAGCCGATGCGATTATCTCCCACTTAACAAAATCCTACCATAATTCAATTGTACTCTTTGTATGACAACACTGGACAGCACCCACCCACAGACATTGGACAGTTCTAGAAAATGAAATGGCGTCGTAGGACTGAATTGAAATTTTGAAAGCAAAATGTAAGAATTTTTGGGTTTACTTAAGTTTTTTTGACAAGAAGTGTAAAGCATTGGTTGACAAAATGAATGTGTTGTATTGTTACGCATATAGTTGGCATTATTTTACGCAAATATTTGTTATGATGATATGGTAAATTAGCTGTAATTTGAGATTATGTTTTTTGATACAAAAGGTTTTGAAAGAGCCAATTGTCGAGTCTATGAAAGAGCCGTAATGTACACTACTCTCAGAGCAAAGAAGAATGGTGGTGATTCAAGAAGAAGATTTATAGGTATAGTTGGATCTACCTTGCACGCGAGCGAAGTCGGGGCGGGTCGCTAGTTTTTAATAAACCATTTACAGACACTTTTGAATTGTCAAGTTGCAACTTTTTGACTGACTGACAATGAAAAAGTTGAAGCTAGTTGCTCGTTCCAAAGAGTAGGTTTAGAAACCTACTCTTTGGAACGAGCAAACTCCAACAACGAGAAACTCCATGAACACTTTTTTTTTAATCAATAGAATATTACCGGCACCCGTACCCTTAAAACCAGTATATATTCAACGCTGCTGAGCGAGAGAAATAGTCATGATGGTAGCTCTTTCACAAAGAACTCTACTCTACTAAAACTTTTACGGTTTTTACCTCCTCTTAAATTAGAGCTAAAGAAAACAATAAAATACACTGATTATAGGAATTAATTTACAGTAAATGAACCAAAAACTCCCTAAAAGTAGACCATATTTTATCATCCGAATCATCATCTCATTTATTATCAACTATGTAAAACTTTTATAGTCATTCAAACATAACTTAACCGAGAGTCGACAACGCAATTCTTAAAGCACTATTTTCCTTACGACAATCAAGAATCCATAAAAGGGTTCTTTTCAAAATTATATTTAATAAACATCAAAATTTTATTAGTATTTATTTGACAAACAATTACACGCATCCTTTGTGATGATAATGGCGCTTATCATAACATTTTATGAGCTCTGCCGGCCAGCGCAGCGCGGCTAGTGATGGGAATGAATATCGATATACTATTGAGATGCTATCATGCTAATTGTTAGATACCTGCTTGGGTAAAATTGTTCCAAGGAATACCACTGAAGCTCGCCATTATTGGTGATTGTTGAAAATTGCAATCTAAATTCAAAACAGATGAGTAGAAAAGCAGACTCGCGGGAAAGATAAAAGTTTTAGAAAGTATCGTCTTTTTTAAAATATAATTAAATCTTCTTCTATTTAAGTGAAAACTTTTGCTTCACACATCAAAGAAATAGCTCTAAAATCCATTAAAAGATCAACTGAACAGGTATGCTAACAAACGAAAATTGTTCTAAAGGTCACACATAGTTATACCAATTTCCTAAATTAAATTTAAAAACTCCTATTATTATATTTGAATTTTCTAACATCGACAGATTAAATAAATGGCGTGTCAAATTGATTTCCACGACCATTCGTGGTATACAAATGTTTATCGATACAATTATCGATAATACTGCGCTATTGCGTTTGATTTTTTAGTGTTGGATCCTCGGTTGGTGTAAGCGCATGCGTCTGGCTAACTTTTATTCACCGATCTTTAGGTATCCGAGTTTATAGCTTGTCGTAAATTATATGAAGGAATAAAGACGTTTTGTGAACGTGCAACGATGCTGGGACGTTTCCATTTAAATTATTTTAAATACACTCACGATTAAATGCGGTTGTATTTATTAGCTTTGTGTTGAATCAATTTCGCTTTAATATTTGGCATCGTTGTGTGTCACACTCTAAGTTACGAGTTTGTTTTCGTGCATAGCCGTCTCGATATATTTCAAGTTTGTTGATTTACATCACTGTTTTGAGTATATTTTTAGACTAGGTTCTGCCTGCGACTTAGTTCTCGTAAATGTTCTTACAGATGCCTATCTTTTTGAAAATAACATATAGCCTATAGCACTCAGGGATAACGTAGCCTAATAGCGAAATTTTTTTTCAGTATCGGACCAGTTGTAACGGAGATTAGGCCGTTCAAATAAAAAAAAACAAAATACAAAGTCATTTGCTTAATATTAGTACTAACTTTTTTCAGCGACTTCGTCTGCGTGAATGCCGGTTATCGCGGATTCAGACGAAGTCACGGATTAAAAAGTAGCCTATGTCCTTCCCCAAGGTTTAAGTTATCTTCATGCAAAATTTCATCAAAATCGGTTCAGCCGTTTTGTCGTGAAAACGTAACGGACAGAGTTACTTTCGCATTTATAATATTAATCGTTGTTCGTTAGTCTCGCTAAAACTCGACAACGGCTGGACCGATTTGGCTAATGTTGGTCTTGAAATATTTGTGGAAGTACAGGGAAGGTTTAAACTGTGAGAAAATTGAAAAATCAATTGACAAGACAACGTCTATCGGTTCAGCTAGTATAATATATAATATACTAACACCTTTCCCGCGGCTTTGCCCGGTCGAAATATAGCACTCTCACGATAAATATAGCCTATATTACTCAGTTATCATGTGGCTCTGTAACGGCCAAAGAATGTTTGAAAAAAAAATAACAAACAAAAATACAAAGCTTTCCTCTTTATAATATTAGTGTAGATGTAGATTAATATATTAGTATGGATAAGTATACATTATAAGTGTATAAGTATGTAGTTAAATAATTTTTCAAAATCGGACTAATAATTCCGTTGCGTTCAAATAAAAACAAACAAATATACAAACTGATCTGCTTTATAATTAGTATAGATATATTTAGATTACCTACTTAAAAGAAGAATTACGATTTTAGAAGACTCTACTCAATCAAAAGATTAAATAAATTAAATTTAAAATTATCTAAAACTAATTTCTACTTTCGTACGTCACTATTTTCGCTTGATAAAGAATTTATAGTCATTATAAGTATATCTTCTGCTTAACTGCTAATTAGATGAGTTTAATTTGAAATAGAATGAACATTTAATTTATTTTATGACCCTGACGACGGTTTAGTATTACAAATTAGGTGTGAATAGTCCTGGTTATCAGTTTCTTAAACTAAAAAGCTCAATTTTTAATTGGATAGCTATTGATTGACTTCGAGACTCGATGACAAGTAAACATTAATAATATCTATAAATTGTACCTATTATAAAGCTAAAATGCTTAATAGGCTGATAGCTTATTAAGCCGTGTGGTACCGGCCGCAAATAGCACCACCCTGTTTCCACCCGTGAGTATCGTAGAAGGCTACAGAGGGATATTGACCAGAGGATGGGCAGCAGCGTCCTTCTGAGTACCATAACACTTTTCTTTTTGTTGCGCGGTGTAAATCCTGCGCGGTGGTAATCCTCATGGACTTCTCCATCGTGGGGGTGATGGAGGGGCATGCCGGACTCTTACCGGCTAAAACAACCTCGGTGTTCCCCCTCTCCCTATGGTCGGGGGTGCGGGATTCGCATATGCATGCACCGCTCCCCCGGCAGGCCTTGTGTTCCTCGGCGGGTCCCACCTCCCCGTGCATAACACCTACTGCGCTGACATACATCGGCTAAGCATGGCGATTACGGCCCATTCCCCGCCTTGGGGGAGACCTGTGCCCAGCAGTCTAAAGGTTGACATGATGATTATTAGGATGATGTACCTATTAAACTTGCTTTGTTAATAATAATAATACCAGCCTAGTATTTTCCCTCTGCAGGGTAAAGGCCTCTTCTTGTATAATGAAGGCACAAGCATTCATCACCACGTTTGCTCAAGATTAGTGATTTCAGCTTTATACCTATTAATTATAAGTCCAGGTTTCCTTACCGATACAACTCACATTGGTACTTGTCTGGAACTCATCACTCCATGCAACAAAGGCCCCATAAGGCCTTTTTTGTTATTACGTACTGTAAGAGCTCAAACCTGCTGAGCCCTTACGGTACTGGATCGATGTACGTATTCTGTGATCAGAGGTTCTTGGAATTAAAGACGACAAAGTAATCACTTTTATATTATCGAAAGAGCACGTCGTCGGCTACTGACGGCGCTAGGCTAAACAATGCCTTGAAATAATAAAAAGACAAACGTAAAACGTTCTAAATACGAAAAGCTTCTAGAACGAATCCAGAGTGTTTAGAGTTAGACGAATCATTTAGCCGATGGTTTCGACCAGCATGCCATAATTATGCATGCAACCTTTACAGTACCTACAGGTACTATCGTGGACACACCCGCCTGACCACCACTAAGGTCATTTTTTCTTGCACTCAAAAGATAGAAGCGCTCTCTAGCCTTTTTTTTTACTGATCAGGCGGAATAGTCCGCGATAGTACATCCGCAATTCTAAGCCAAAATGCATGATATCTGAGAATAATGTAATGGCAGTTGACAACGAAAACTCGTGTGAATAACAGTAACAGTTGACACCATCTTCTATATAATAAAAATGAATCGTTGTTCGTTAGTCTCGCTAAAACTCGAGAACGGCTGAACCGATTTGCCTAATTTTGGTCTCGAAATATTTGTGGAAGTCCAGGGAAGGTTTGAACGGTAAGAAAATTGAAAAATCAATTGACAGGACAACGTCTGTCGGGTTTGGTAGTTATTTATAATAATAATATTAACACAATCTTGCGATCCCCTGTATAAACAATTTTATTTCTATTTTAGTTGGCTTTCACATGCACTTCATCAACTCAACGAGTTACAATACCTACTTAGTATTACTGGTAAAACTCAAACGAAGTTATGAGAGTCAAACCAATGAGTAAAATAATTCAAAGGTTAGTTACAGGGCATTTCGTCGAATCAACCTGAATCAACCCTACGTTGTAATACATTTTACAAACACGAATAATAAGCAATTAACTTCATCACTAATAGTTTTAATACAAGAACACTAGCCCGACCCCAATTAGTCATAAAATTATATACAGCGTACCCAAACATAAATTTTTATGGCACTATACTTTGATTAGTATAACGAGCAAGATACTGTTTGATGATCGAATTAACATTTTATAGAAATTAATCGATTCTCTATTTATATCGATTATTGTATCGATGTGCCATAAACGTCTAGTTATCGCTAATGGTAACATATGGTACTGTGGCAACTGTTATAGTTTCCTGTTTATGTTTTAATCAGTTTTTCGGTGAAATGGAAGAATTGTTTAATTAATTAGCTGGGGATTGTATCTCGTTAGTAGGTACCTAAGTTAAAATAAAATAGATAACGTTCTCTTTCGGTTTTATTTTCGTCGAATCTTTTGTTTTGATTGTCATTGGCAGAAATCTGCCTCTTTGGTCGGCAGAGTGCGGGACAGCTCCAACTCTATCCTGAAGACTATAGCGGGAAGGTACAATTATCCTTTGTTAGCTGATGTTGTTCGGAGATGCATTTCGAACAACAACCTAGTCACTAAATACACTAACATAGGTATAAGTTATTTTTTTTTTGTTTACCAACCCATATGTTGCTTTAACTCGCATGCTGATGGCCTAGGGGGAGGCAATTTGATATATGGTGGATAGGAAAAGTATGAATTTTAAATACAGTCAAAGACACATTAAGCTTTTGTAATCTCTAGGGGGGGGGGGGGGGGGCAACTGCCCCTACCTACCCCTCCTTGGCGACGCCCTTGGCTTTATAGGAGTTTCAGTCTTATGGCCGGGCCAGACTGTTATAAACAAGCTTCCAACAGGGGTCACCTTGGTGGGAGGCTTGTGGAGCCCACGGTTGGAGTTTGCGTGCTCAGTGTGTTGTGTGTGTCGACTCTTTGTTTACAACGGCGGTATCCACACGCGGTTTACAACGCGCGTCCGTCCACAGAGGTTGTTGAAGGTCAAACGAATTTTTGTTGCAAACAAGTGTTTACACTGTTGTAAACCGCCGGTGGAGACCGATGTGGAGGGCTTGTTTACAACAGTCTGGCCGGGGTTTTAGTCTTCGCCATGTGGCGCCGGTCGCGAATAGCACCACTCCATTTCTATCCGTGGGAGACGAAGAAGGCGACAGAGGGATATTGACCACAAGATGGGCAGCAGCGTCCTTCTCACATCTACTGCGATCGCCAACATGAATCGGCCAAGAATGGCGATCACGGCTGAACCCTTGGGGGAGACCTATGCCCAGCAGTGGGCGTCTAAAGGTTAACATGATAAGGAGTCTTAGGATACCTACTCGTGACTAATGTGTCGTGGTGGCTCAGTAGTTAAGACGCTCACCTCTTTTGCATGACATCGTGAGTTCGGATTTGGGCAAGTACCTACGAATGTGACTTTTACAATTCATAATTTATGTACTTCATTTCTAATTTGTTTTCGACATATTTTTATTTATTTATTTATTTAAGCCTTTTATTTCCCAAAGAACATTTAGACATATACAGGATGAAATTGAATTCATTAGCAAAATTTTAAGGAGTGACTCAGACCATGAACCTGAACAACTTTCATTATGGAGCCAACTGGATCAGCGTGAAAAAAAAAACAGCTGTTCCATACATTTTGGCCGAGTACCTATTGCACTTCTGTATGGAACAGCTGTTTTTTTTTCGCGCTGTTTGAGTTGTCACCATAATGAAAGTGATTCCGGTTCGTGGTCTGAGTCGCTCCTTAAAATTTTGCTAATGAATTCAATTTCATCCTGTATAATGACTCCAAGGTGAATTCAAGAATCTTGGCATTCCTACACAACAATGAAATGTAATTATTTATTCTGTTTTCTCTGCCTTGATTTTTATCGTTTTGTTTTTCTGCAGTCCTATTCTGTTACAATCTCCCTCGGTGAACACCTATGTGAAGTGAGCTGTCCTCCGATTGTAGTGCTTTGTAAATCCCTGGCATCAGGACCGATGACAGCTCACTTCACCTAGGTGTTCACCGAGAGAGATTGTAACAGAATAGACATACTGTATTAATCATTTTGAATTAATAGTAAGCTTAAACTTAAGTTAGCAACTAAGCGGAAATCTGGCGTCTCTTTGGTCAACGTTGTGTTTGCCTGTAATTGGCATATATTAGAACTAGCTTTTGCCCGCGACTTCGTCCGCGTGAATGTCGGTTAACGCGGATGCAGACGAAGTCGTGGATTAAAAACTAGCCTATGTCCTTCCCAAGTGTTCAATCTATTTTCATACCAAATTTAATCAAAATCGGTTCAGCCGTTTCATCGTGAAAGCGTAACAGACAGAGTTACTTTCGCATTTTATATTAGTATGGATGTAACCCTAGAATGTATTTTGTGTATGTGTATTTATGTGCTGTCGGCGAACCAATAAGTAAATAAAATAAATAAATAGACGTAACTGACATCAGTGAAGGAAAACAGCGTGAGGAAATCTGGACTTCGCCAATCCGCCTTGGACAAGAGTAGTGTTCAATATTCATGTCTTCTATGTATGAGAAAATGCCTTTTCCTTTGCAGTGACACAATAATAAGCTCGTAACTATTATTTTTTACTATTTAGGAGTCCCCTGAGCTACGCTTGCCTTCCCCGACCCTTGCTCGTGCGAGCCCGCACTGCTAAGCCTGTAGCTTTAAATTCGTCCCTGAATAATGGAAATCCCATCCAGCCTGTCCCTTTGCTGTCCTCCCCCAGCGACGCCCAAAGCCGAGGCTCGTACCCCACAGGGGGTGCCCTTAGCGTGTAGTCGCTTAGTTTGTAAGTTATCTTGCCCTGGCTGGAGGCCCTAAAAATAGTAACTTTTAAGGCACCACAGGAAAGTCCGGTAATGCAGCCGACAACCTCCTAGGTCCGTGACAATCCATTTCATACTGAGGCCCGTCCGTGCCTCAGAAAGTTAAAGTAGGGCCGGCGCTCACTGCCGTCATGGCACGGCACGGAATGGCACGGCGTGCTTCGGCAGCTCGAAGGACGCTTTGACATGCCGCGTCACGTCGTGGCGTCCCGCAGCAAGCTCAGCCACTTCTCCCTTGCCCCCCGCACCCCACTCAGACTGCGCGCATTTGCCAAAGACACCGCCACACCTATTTCAACAAACCTTATTTCAATTAGTTTAGCTGTCATAATCCTATGACCTTAGTGACTTGTGAGACGCGGCGGCCTGCCACGGCACGTTGCGGCATGCCACAGCACGACGTGGCGTGCCGCAGGGCGCTGCGGTATGCCACGACGTGCCGCGGTATGGTTGTATCGAAATAAAGCAATATTAGTTCTAAACTCGATGAAATAAGATTCAAAATAACTTGATTAGTAATAGAATCCTTTGCCATTACACGCCGTGCCGTGCCAGTAGTGAGCGCCGGCCCTTAATATCTCTTAGGGTGTTACCAGACCAATCGATCGATCGTCGATCGACGGCATGGATCGATGGTAGAATAGATTAGTCGACGTCGATCGAGCTGCTTGATTATTATTACTGATGGATTATAGCTGGGGTTAATCGATCAACGTCGACCGGCAATCCATCGATTGGTTAGTGGAACGGTATCCGTCGATCAGCCAAAGCTACCACACCAATCGATCAACGTCGATCGATGTGTATTGATGGCATCGATCGACGATCGATCGATTGGTGTAGTAACACCCATAACCGTACCCACTTCATAGTAAAAATGAATAATTAAACATCGGGAAATCGAATCTATTAAATATAATTCAAATATTCAACCTTGAAATATTCAAACGTCTTCATTTAATTTCCAGTGTCAACAAAGTTATTTAACAAAAGGTTATCATTAACATTCAAGTAGTTAAACACTTAACCAAAGTACCTAAGTGTTTACCTAACCGTATTAGAATGATGTGAATAACTTTGCGTTTTTGACCCCTGAACGCTAAGGCGCTACCCTGACCAAATAATATTGGGTCTTAATTTCCTCTTTGCCGTAGAATTTAAATTCGCAGATTTTTAATATAAAATAAAACGTGAACTAAATAGGTTTTTTAACTATCTTTCCATTAGTGTAATACTCAAAATAATAGAACGTCAACTTTAGCAAAAGATACATGTTATCAATTATTTTAGTAATTTTTATAGAGAGATTTAAGTGTATTCAGGCCACATAAAAAAGAAAATAAGAACGTGGAATGGGATGACAGGATATCGAACATTAATAATGTGCTATTAGATGTAGTTTATTTCTCTTAATCAATGAGTTAATAATAACGAAGAAAAACTCACTTTTGCAGGGTTTTGGTCAGGGTAGCTCCTTAGAAAAATGCAGAGTACAATACGGTCAACGTAACTTGACGCGTCTGAAGTTAGCTGTTTGGCTGCGCAATGGAACTTTTAGGAACGAAATTGTCTACTGCGCAGCTAATCGGCTAACTTCAGACGCGCCAAGTTACATTGACCGTACTGTACTTATGACTTTTTAGTAATTCTTAACTGTTTTCCTCTGCCTAGTCTTTTCCCAACTATGTTGGGGTCGGTTTCCAGTCTAACCGGATCATCATCATCATCAGCCAAAAGACATCGTCCACTGTTGAACATAGGCCTCCCCCATAGAACACCACAATCAGCGGCAACCTCCAGATGCAGGATGCAGCTGAATAATTATGCAGTGTTTCACATGGAGCGACTGCCTATCTGATCTCCATAACCCAGTTGCAGGGTAACACGATACCCCTTGGTAAGACTGGTTGTCAGATTTTCTTGCTTCTGACTACCTATAACGACTGTCAAAAATCTGCCAATGACAGCCGAGACCAACAGGTTTACGTACTTTCCGAAGTCTCGTTGTGAAATGGATGGTCACCCATCCACAGGCAGACCGCGGCAAGCGTAACTTAGCCAGACACTAACAGTAAAAATCGAAGTCTCCTCTAGGGTATAAAAAATACCATTTAACCATCAAGAATTTATTATCAAGAACACTAAATAAAATATCCAACTAGAACCTACAATTTCTACACATAAAACTTCCCCAACAAATAAACTATTAGGAACTAATAACACATTAGATAATTGACTATCACAACAATGTATTTTCAAAGCGCTCTTTCCTGTAATAACTGCTAGCAATGTGCAAGTTTTGTATTTAATCGGTATGGATTGAAGCCCTATACTTGAAAGGCACCGCCACCTTTACTTAATTGTACTTAGAACCGCCGTTATCTGCATGTGGGACTTAGAGCTTTCTAAGTTAGCAATGGCTTGAGAAAGGTTAGGTTTGTAAGTTGTTGATGTTTTTGTGAGCACTAATATTTATACTGTGCTGTGGCACTGCTTAGGGGATGCCTATGTCCAAACGGTGGACGTCTTTTGACTGCAGATGATGAACTCATTATGCAGTCAAAAGACGTCCACCGTTAAACAGTAAAGTCTAAATGGAATGAGATCCTAATCGCCAAACTTTGGTACATCATTAAGTAATGCTGAATTTTTAAGAATATATACAAGAATAGGTACTTCACGCTCAGGAGACCACGTTTGCGCAAGCGTAGTGTGGGATTCCCTGCGGCACGATGGACCGACGATTTAAAGAAGGTGGCTGGCAGCGGATGGGTACGTGCTGCCCAAGACCGGGTTGGTTGGCGATCTCTGGGGGAGGCCTACGTTTAGCAGTGAACGGCAATAGGCTAATATGATTATACAAGATTACTTTGTGCTCCCTGCCTTTTTCTTAGAATTGTAATTAATTTTATTATTTTTATTTTTAGGATTTGTTGATAAGGTATGCGTACTTTGCCTAAAAGTATTTTTAGTAAAAGAAATAATTATTGTTTCATAGTTTTCTAAAATGTTGTTATTGATTATTCCTTCTTGTAAGAAATAATTATGAGAATAATATCGCAACGGGTTTATTTATTTAAAAAGGATTTTTTTTATTATCATTTTCATTAAGGACTGTGATCCGAATATTATATTGTTTCATATTCGATTCAGTAGGGTTCTGTACCAGAAACGGTGCCAGACGGAACCCATGTATGTCTCCGGGCAGTATCTTTTGAACCGTTTTAAGTAGACACTTAAAATTTCCACAGAGTGCGTATCACTATGGCTGCTTTAAAAATAAAATAAAGTTTAAAATTATATGAGGTCTCCTTACAAGCAACATGTTTTTTTTTCGGCGTTTTTTTCTCGATCTGTAGATAAAAATTCTCCTATCTTGTTATCACCTATATTTAACTCCAAAAAAGCCATATTCAAGAAACTATTCACAACGTCTGTTTATGACGAACTGACTACTTAATAAATCTAAACAAAATATTTCGATTTTAATAAAAGGTAAGTAGGTACCACGAAGTAATTATACTTACTTCGTGGTAGGTACACACAATGTCCATACACCACTCTAACATACACACTTATTTGCAAGTCCTCATGCACTGCACACTCCTACACACTCGCCCACACTGTACACTTAGCAAGAGAGAGAGAGCTTAGATGCAGCAGTTTATTCTGTATGTTTGTTTCAGCTGCATGCATTATTATACCTATTAAATGGTAAATCTGTAAGACTAGTTTGTATTTTAAGATAAATAGCAAGTAGCTGTGAATTTTGGGAATAATAAATAAATTGTATTGTACGCTGGTACAGAACCTTTCTTGTGCGAGATGTTAGAGTTCATTTCGGTTTTTAATGAATGTAGGCATACTACCTAATTACCTTCAATCTACTATTTATTGAGTAGATAAATTAAATTGCAGAACCTGCAATTATGTATCAACAAAAAGTTTGTAAAATTGATGCTTATAAGAAACTAGCAAGGAATTGTTAATAGCACTTTTCAGTTACGTTTCGTGCGAGGAACATTAAACATTTTATTGCTTAACCCATCGTAAAAGTAGTATCTTTGCACACTAACCGGCTTTTCACAGCTTTAGCTGATTATTGTGGAGTTAAGCAAGACTATATTTTTTAACTCAACGACTGCCGGGCAAAATTGTAAAGGTTCAATCTCTGTTACTTATACACCTGTACGGTGCAAACGACATTCGAGAGGCATTCTTCTTTTAAAATTCATGCCGCGCGAATCTTTTTTATTACTAAACCTGAAAGTCTGTCAACCAGTCTTACCAAGGGGAATCGTGTACCTAACTGGGTTGTGGAGGTCAGACAGGCAGTCACTCCTTGAAGTGGTACACACGGCTACACATCAACCTATGCATTTCCAGTATAAGCTGATCTCTAATTTTATGGAAATTCTATACAAGGCGAGTTCAGCGTAAACTGGAAATGTATAGCTTGATGTGTAGCAGTGCGTACTCGCACTGGTATTCAGCTGCTGGAAGCCGACCTCAACTCAGTTGAGTAGGCAGATGATGATAATTTAACGATTATCATTTTGGTGTGATGGCCCAGTGGTTCAGGATAACTACCAATGTGATTTTTTTGATTCAAATATACTTACTAAGTTTATCTTGAACATCACTGACGTCTATGAAGGAAAACATCGTAAGGAAATCTGGACTTATAAATACTTCGTCTAAACTGATTGGGTATTTTACCAAAAAAATCGAATTAGTCAGTCACATAGATTTCCAAAAAATATTGGACGCGTGTTTTTTCTTTTTTCAACAACAAACAATGAAGACGATATAGTGCGTCGAAATCTCGTGTGACATCACTATGTCAGTACACTTTTACTGGCGAAGTGACGTCACAAACCCCCACTCATGATCTTTGATGCGTTTTATCTTCGTCAGTATTTATTGATTTGATAAAACAAAAAATACGTATCCAATATTTTTCAATAATCTATATGACGGACTAATTAGATATTTTTGGTAAAATATCCTATTCTATAAAGAAAGAAAAACGATTTGATGTTTTGTATATATGTTTGAAATGTATAAACTCGTAAAATACTAAACCGATTTTAAAGATTCTTTCACTAATAGGAAGCTACAACAATAAGCAAGCAACATAGGCTAAGTTTTATGGTATACTTGTAATTAATATAAGTCTGAAATCGTCAGTCTACCTTGAGCAGGCGTAGTGATTGATCCTTGATCAACGCTTATCATGCCTTCTCTGTACAAAAACAAAAATACCTTTGCTATACAGTGGCACAATACTAGGCTGTAGGTCGATTCTGTAAAATTCAAACAACAACTCGCTTCTCACATCGCTATTTACTCTCACTTCGCATACGCTTCAAAATGACCTTGATATATATATTTGACACTTTAAATCGGGTTCGAGTGCGAAGTGAGCGTCGAAGTGACGGGGAAATTACCTTACAGAATCCCACTTCTTACGTCATCTCATACTTTATCTGTCAAAATCTCCCTGTCAATTTAGTACAACTCGCTGACACGCTCGCAAGAGTGGCGCTAGTGTAAATTCGAATTATCAACCGAGTTTTTAGAATGCCAATCAAGAAACTCACAGCGGATTCAGATTCGAAGTTTAGAATGAGGTCTTACAGAATCACACCTCTGGTAACGAACAAACCGAACCGACACCCAACCGCAACCGATTAAACATGAGGCATTATGCAGAATATTAAATTGTTTCAAAATAAGTTATTAACATTTCCTGTATGAATGCTAATTATTTCTTTATATATTTACAAGTCTGATAGATACACATACATTATTAATTTATATTATAGAGTACCTACCATTATTTGGGTAATCATTTGAATACAATAGGTAGGTATTATAATCAATTGCTTCCAATTAACAATAGGTTCAATGAATTAACCCTCAAATTTTGACATTGGATATGTTTACGTAACACCATATATTATCCACTCAATTCCGTTTATTTCGATACTAAATTATAAATAAACAAAAAAAATTGATTACTCATAATGAACGTGGATTCACAAAAACGAATGAGCGCGTTAGGGCGGTTATACACAGACGTAGACGAAATTGGTCATCAGACGAATATCACTTAGATGGGGTTTTAACTGAAATTGGGTAAAGGGAAACTACAGAAGTGCAAAGTATCGCATCTTAACACATTTGTATTATTTCTTACATATTGAAGTAAAAGTAAGTTTCTACCAAAACAGAGCTAGAAATATAAGGCAGTAAGTACAGGACCTACCTATTCTGAAAAAAAAAATTTTGAAAATCATCATTAATGATAAAAAATAAATTCTGAAAATCATCATCTATCAATGTCCAACATTCGTTGGACAATGATGGTCCAACATCCGTTGGACATTGATAGATATAAGTAATGATGAAACGATGCATAGTTTGCAATGACATATTTTTTTAGGTGTGCTCAAGCAACATGTCCTCTTGAAAATTTTAAAGATGAAGGAAAAGTAATAGCTACTTAATTATCTACGAAAAAAAGTATTTTTTAACCGAATCTCATCTACCCACAATGTGTTCCCACCTTAACAAGCGGACAAGATGAATCCGTAGCCGAGTCGTCATCGGCCAAATTAAAACTAATTTATGTTGATTGAATTCATAATAGAAAACTATCAACACTGCTCGGAACGGCGCATGTGCTGGTCCCAAATAAGCCACGGGTTTTTTATTAGTTCCACTAGACCCTGTTATGATATTAGTAATGTAGTTTTATGAATTTTGTTAAGAGTTATCGCCGACGTTACACAAAAAGCAGTCAAGCTTAAGTGGGACTGGGCCGGCCATGTCTGCAGCATGTCGGTCAGATCGTAGGCTAAAACAACAACAATGTGGGTTTTGGAAAACGTCCAGTAACATCGCGGTACACCCAGGGTTTAGTCCCATCTCCCATGAATGAAAATGGGAATGTTTCGTGAGCATGATAAATTAATTTCTGGGTGCCGAGATGGGACTAAACCGGCGAAGATGGCGGAATGAGCTCGACGCTAACAGGAGGGATTGGTCTTTAGACAGATAGGCTTGGGAAGAAGGAGATAGAGAGAGAGAGGAAAATAAATATAAATTAAGAGTTAGTGATTGTGCAGATGAGCAGTCCTCATGAATTAAATAATTAATGAATAAAAAGTGCTCGTCCCCACTAATTAATTAATAATTGAAAATGAATATGTCGTATCCGGTCAATAGTCCAGACATGAAACGAATCGCAAGCCCGCCACTAGCGACAACACGTGATCTACCACCATTTTGGCGCGCTACTACATCCCACAGCGAGCAGGACATTCAGAATCCAGTGTCTGATCGCATCAGAGCTAAGACGTCTACGACGTCTTGAAAATGTACTCGATTCGTTGTGTGTAAGTGTTACTATGTTTATTTTAATTTTAGTCTGAGTTTATTTTAAATTGAGTTTGTGCAAAATGGTGGTTTTAATTACCCTATACCCACAGTGTTTGCATTGCACGAAACCCATATTCTGCCCACATGATGACCGAATTTAATAGACTAGAAATAGAGTTGATATGAAATAGAGTTCAAAATTACAGTAACTTTATGGGTTAGGTTCTTTATGATGTAAACGAAAATGCATTGATATTTTTTCTTAGTTACACAAAATCCACAAATCATTTGCGCCGATTCCCTTTTTCACAATCTAAACTAAAATTAGACAATTGGCATCTCATATTGCCAGGCAGCTGAAGAAAAGGACAACGATATCTGTCGTCGTCCTGAGAACTAAGTTAGAGATGTCAAATTAGTATTTTCTCGAACTTCGCAACGCGAACATTAAATAAAATTTAGTTCATTATATTTACATTATATAAACTCAAGGTTTGCCAGCGAGCAATGGAGCGCGGTATACTAGGTGTTAAATTAACGGATCGAGTTCGAAACACTATACTGCGCTCCAAAACAGGGATAGCAGACGTGGCGCAAAAAGCTGCCCAATTTAAATGGGACTGGGCCGGGCATGTCTGCCGCATGCCGGACAAACTGTGGGCTCAGGTGACACAGAACTGGAGCCCTGAGACAGTAAGACGGCGTCGCGGCAGGCCACGAAGGAGATGGCGGGATGAACTGGACGGATTCCTCCAAAACTGGTGGGAGGAAGCAAAGAATCAGAAAAGATGGAAGGCATGGAGGGAGGCCTTTGCCCAGGAGTGGGCCAGAACAGGTTAACAAAAAAAATATATATATATTTACGTTAAAAATACCTACTAGTTGAAATATCGAACAAATTTTGAAATAGGGAAAAATGGTGTACGGACCCACCATACGACTGGCCATACCACTAATGGTATGGTGGGTCTAAAACTATACCATTGAGAAAATTGCTTGGGCTAACCCAAACAATTTTCTCAATGGTATCTGGTATGGTTCTAACCTAAGTTAGGTTAGAACTGTGACCATTAAAGCGCGAAGGCGAGCGAGCAGCTGTACTTCGATATTTAAGTCTTTCGAAGTTCCGTTTGTCGAAACTTAGATTTTATTTATATTGGACGAAGGTTATCTAACCATTCGACCATATTATAAAACTTACGTTATTTAAATTTTCGGTTTTATGGTCGCTCGCTATTTAAATTTTCGACATTTTGAACATTTTTGGCATTGACATTATAACCGTAGATATTTTAATTTTCGAAATTCAAATATGGTACATATTTGAATTTCGAAAATTGTATGAACGTTTTAGATCAACTTAAATTGACATCTCGTCTTAATATCTGTCTCTTTTTTGTTTTATTGTAAAGAAAGAAATATAATAGCTTAAAATAAGTTCACAAAAGAATTAGCACCAATAGCTCATACATTTATTTTATCCAACTAGGTTTTAACTTTTGTAATACAATCCGAGGGCGTAAGTAAAGGTTCATATATTATGCCAGCTACTTAACTTTATTTTAGTTGTTGTTTTGTTAA
The DNA here is from genome assembly GCA_947361185.1 of Charanyca ferruginea. Classification (NCBI taxonomy): domain Eukaryota; kingdom Metazoa; phylum Arthropoda; class Insecta; order Lepidoptera; family Noctuidae; genus Charanyca; species Charanyca ferruginea. The sequence continues at coordinate 30,024,431 of OX376057.1, forward strand.
CATTGTGCAATATTTAGGTAATTAGGGAAATAGTGATTGAAAACTAATCATTGACGTAGTTAAAGTAATACACGACTGTTTTGGCATATATTATTTAACCTTTAACCCTTAAGTCAGTGTTACTCAAGCAAAATTTCGGCACTGACGTCAATGTTGACTAATGATTTACAAATAATTAAGCAAAGTGGCGTTTTAACCTTTTAATCATATTTAATTTGAATGTGATTAAATTGTTTTGTTACCTTTATAGTTGGCTTACTTCATTAGTGAGTAGCAACAGTTGTACTTATGTTATCATCTTTACATAGTTAACAAAGTCGCCCCCGCTGTCTCTACGCTTACATCTTCTAAACTACGCAACGAATTTTAATGCAGTTTTTATCAATAATAATATAATAATAATGTTTATTGAAAAAAAAGCATACGTACTAATACAATGTTATGTTATGACTAAAAGGCTTATGCTTTACACAATACATTGAAACCCTGATCTCCAAACTAGGGGGGTCCCTGTATCTTAGAGATCAGTGTCCCTCCGCAGCAATGCCACAAGCCAATCTTTGTGACATATTACAACATTTACAAACAATATCTTTATCTTTCCATCGTTGAATGAGATCAAAAGTAAAAGTAGTAGTTTATATTATAATTAATATTATTTAAAACTAAATAAAATAAAATTATTATTCTCGCTTACAATTTAGTGTGTGTGTGTGTGTGCGTGCGTGTGTACGGTCACCAAAGGAGATATGTATCCATGTCGCCGGAAACAGTTGAAGTTTACTTAGAAACCAATAGGTTTTTATGAATAAAATAAAATACAATTTATGGTGGTATTTAGGATATGTGTATGTATGTATGTGTGTGTGTGTGAGAGGGGGTGTATATGTAAGTGCAAGTATGATTTCTTTTAAATGGAATTTAATTTGAAGGTAGATGGAATAGATGTGATTCAAGGGGACGGTTTATTCGTATAGTTTGATCTACATTGCACCCGTGCGAAGAAGGGCGGGTCGCTATAGTTAGTAATAATACTTATTTCAAGAAAACTGAAGGTGTAAGTCTCAGATTATCAAATAAAAGGCAGATAGACCGTGCGGAACACTGCGAGTGAAGCCACAAAAGCAAATACAAATTCAACAACTAATACCTACAATCTCGTGATTGTATTCGCTTTTGAATTTTTATTTGCTTGTTTTTAAATTGTAATTTTTATTATGTTGTTTTTTTTTAACAATGCTTCGCTTCGTGCTGTACTGACTCATGTCAAGGTCTAGGTACTTATTCGTTTTTTAATTTGTATTTGCTTTTGTGGCTTCACTCTCAGTGTTCCGCACGGTCTATCTGGCTTTTGTTTCAAAATCTGAGGCGTAAGGATTATAAAATTAATTCTGGAATAAAAAGGATTTTTTATTTATTTACTGACTTTTCAACTCGTTACTTCATCTGCGCCACATTTTAGAATTCTGCCAAATTATATCACGGGAAAACAAAAAGGAATTAATAATAATAATATGTGGGGACATTTTCACACACGGCCATCTGACCCCAAACTAGAGAGACCCTGTACTATGGGTGTCAGACAGCTGATATACATACATAAATACTTTTTTTTTTTTTTTGTAAATACATACATATATAGATAAACAACACCCAGACACAAGGCAAACACAAGTGCTCATCACACAAATGTTTACCCTGGGCGGGAATCGAACCCGCAACACGCTGCGCAGCAGACGATCGCTCAGCCACTGCGCCAACCGTGTTGTCGAATTAAAATATTACTACTTATAATAAATCGTATGTGTTAACCCGTTCTCACAAACTTTCTTTAAACACGTATATAATAGTAGTAGGATAGTAAGAAGTAAGATTTATTTATTTTATACACAAACTTTGTCACAAAAATCCTCTAAACAGTCACCACAGAGGTCGTAATCATCGTCATTATGCCACAGTTTCAGCCGGCCGAGTAGACAAACCGCAACTAATGGCCGCCTAACAACTGGGATCCAGCAATTTAGACACAAACCGCAGCCGTTGACTTGTGCTGCTAGTTTACCTGATTAACTTGAAACTGGAGTTGGTATGCTGAATGACTTGTAACTGTGTCACGATTTTTTGGTGGAGACGAATTGGTGTATTTTGGTCTGTCGGTCGTGTTTACTGTTGATTGATTCCCAAGCGGTTTTAAGTTGAGTTGAGATTATATTCCGTTGAATTTGAGGGGTAATTCCGCTGGCATTCAAAATTGGCTCTATTTCATCAATATTTTTAACATTGATTGTCGCTGAAAACCTAAGGTCACCTACATAGCTCTCAGAATATGCAAGTTGAAGTGGCAATCGGCAGGTCAGATCCCTCGATAGGAATCGATAACCGATGGGTAAGAAAGGTTCTCGAGTGGCGATCACGAACCGGAAAACGCAGCGTTGGTAGGCCTCCCACCAGATGGACCGACGACATCCATCGTCAAGGTTGCGGGTGGATGCAAGCGGCAGGTTACCGCTCGTTGTGGCGTTCTATGGGGGAGGCCTTTGTTCAACAGAGGACGTCTTTCATTAAGAATGTTTTGGCCTTCAGGTAGGTACCTATACGTGGAATCGGTACTCAATGACAGGTATTAGTGAAAACTTTGTACTCTTAGTGATATTCATGTACTTAGGTATATTTAGTGGGTAGTCCTTTGAATTTTTTTTTTACATTAATCCGATAATTATTTTGTCATGAAAGCGGTGTAAAAACTGAAGTCGTGAATAATGGGAATTACCTACAGTAATTAAGAGATGGATACACCTAAGTACTTTTTTTTTAAACTGTTTTGTATGTGCTGCTCATTGATATGTAAAAGGCCTTATTTGCGGTTTTAATGAATCACGGATGTAAAATATAACAATGAAATGAAAATGAATGTCTGTTTATCGAACTTTGTCTACTCACAGATGTATTTTTTTTTTTTTTTTTAAATATCTTGGGACAATTCACACACGGTCATCTGGTCCCAAGCTAAGCAGAGCTTGTGTTATGGTAACCAGACAACTGATATACATACTTATATAATTTATAAATACATACATATTATAGATAAACACCCAGACACAGAACAAACAATCATGCTCATCACACAAAGTTTGTCCTGGGTGGGAATCGAACCCACGACCTCCGGCTTAGCAGTCAGTATTAAATTTATATTCATTAAAACTTATTTATTTATTTATTTAAACTGTTTCCTTGTACGTTCAACAAATTTAAGAAGTCAACAAGAAAAGGTAGGCTTTAAAATACTTAATGAAGTAGGTAAAAGCATCTATATTTTAACTTAGTGTCGAAATAACAAACATTTAGTTAGAACAGTATGTAACCTACCTAGGTAGTATTATATTAGTTAAATATAACTACTTATGTATACATAAATGAAGCCTTTTAGCTAAATACTTGTGTGTTTTAGCATTACAATTAAAATATATTTTACAATAATCTAATGGTATTATTTTCAAGTACTTTTGTGACAATTTACGTACATTTTTTTTTTTTACTATTAAATAGGCTTGCGTTTGACCGCAATTCACCGTAAGTGATAATGCGGCCTAAGTTGGAACACGCTTGCCTAAGATGAACCGGTTCACTCGTGCCTTGAAGATACCCAGATTATACTTATCAGGGAACAGAGAGGCGGGCAAGGAATATATTTGAAGGGGGTTCATATTTGGTAGTTTATGGGGTGATTGGTAATGATACGGCCTGAAAGAAAATCAACTAGAGCTTTTTGACCCCGAAAAGTTGGGTTCGACACTTGGTTAATTTTAGGTAGGTAGGGGTCCTTAACTTAACTTCAAGAGTCATATATTGTTTGAATTATGGAAAGTCGACTGAATGATTATTCGAATGGAATTTATTGCGAAACAACCTTTTATCGCCAAACGATACTTCGACTGAACGATTCATCGAATATTTATTAATCGATGGACTGCTCATACGATAAGTTTTAGTTATTATATAGTTAAATTGAAATTAAAAATAAAATGATTTTTCTTTACATATTATTTCATACATAATCGAGGAATTCAAACACTTTTAAGATATCGTACGTTCTTCCCGTAGATTTAGAAATATTAAATTTTGTGAAAAGGAAGATAATAAAGCACAAATGAAGGGGTAAATGTTACACCTACAGTTTTATCAAAGTCTGTAAAATAAGCGATAAAACTATAATCCACCTGAGCATAAAATTTCACAATAAACAAAATTGCCAATTCGAATAATCCGTTTGCATAACTATAATTTTCTATAATACTTTTCATGTCTTAACAATAATTCTTATTTCTAATGGCTGCCGATCGGCAATTGTTTCGGTTCGAGTCACAAACCGATATCATTGTGGTTTCATAAACGGTTGGCGTTACGTTACGTTTTAGTAGAAATATTGGAAAAGGCATTTCTTAATTTTACAAATCTTTTAGTATATAAATGAACATTTTGTAATCTGTCACTGTGTTTTAATAATAGGAAGTAGATTACATAAGTTGTTTATTTATGTTGTCAATTTACAGTCTAGACAAAATCAAACAGATACTAATTTAACAAGCATACTACAGTTTAGAGGATTATATCCATGATAAGAATGCTTGGAAACATGCTGGTCCGGGCTCCATAGGATAATCTACAGTCTAGACAAAATCAAACTGATTGCTAATTAAAACTACTTAATTTACACTTAGTATATACATTATATTTAATTCTTACTTTGGTTCACACACTGCTTCATAGGTTCATAGTTTGTTGAAATGTATGGAGTGGTTGTCTACTTTTACAATAATTGTAAATAATAATATGTGAACACTATGTATCTATGTATACAACTTAACTGTCATTCTTTATCTTGTAATACTTTGTACATACTTTGTATATAACTGTAAACTGTAAATGCAAAATATTGTACGCATTTATTTTTAAAAGAGTAAGTATGGAGTTTCTTGCCCATTCTTCTCCATACGAAACTACCTTTTGGAATGGGCAACTAGAATCAACTTTATATTGTTTTATTATGACGTTCAAAAGTGCCTTTTTAATGGTCTAATTAAAATAAATGATTTGACTTTGACTTAAACTACTTATTACTTTTCTACTTACTTATAAATTACTCTGGCTTACACCATAAATTCATTGTTTTTTTTGGAATACACCGAGTGGTCCTCTACTGTTTAAATATTTATAATCATATAAACACTGTGTATTATCATAACTTAGCTGTCATTTCTTAAATTGCGATACTTTGTATATTTTTACATCCATGTTTTTATGTAAGGTACATAGTATTCACGTATAATTATATCATCATCATTATTTCAGCCGAAAGACGTCCACTGCTGGACATAGGCTTCCTCCAAAGGGGGGGTTTTGCCATAATCGCCACGCTTGGCAGGCGGGTTGGCGATCGCAGTATGGTTGTTACAAAGGCACAGAGAACGCATAATTATATACTTAATTCCTGCAAATTAAAAATATAATCTTTTTTTCTTAAGAGTAAGTATGGGGTTTCTTGCCCATTCATCTCCATACGAAACTTCCACGATGAAAACTGTGGTAGGTATTCTGTAACTCGATGAAAACTACGCTGATGCGACTAAGTGAGTACATAAGTTAAGCGAACTATTTTAGCAAAAACCAAATACTTATCACTTCAGGTAAGTGAAATCGGAAATGAGATAGGATTCAAACTGCATTAATCCATGCTAATATTATATAAGGTATTAAAAAATTAACTTAACAAATTTCGTGTATTTGCTCAGTTTCGAAAAACTATGTTAGTTGACACTTCTCGTGATCCAAGAGACCAGCTCTTTCGCCGCTTCTTTACTTTGGGCAGAGGTTAAGCGTTGCCATCCAACGGGGCAATGCAGTCAGTCTCTTGGACACATTCCCAGATGACGGCGATGCGGAGGAATTTGATGCCTTATTATATTAGTTTATTTTTGGTTTAATAGTTATAGGTTTTTCTTTTTTTAATTGTACGTGTAAATATTAAATAATATATTTATTTTACACATGTAAAAGCAATTTAACTAGTTAATTATTTAACTGTTTTCGTTTTCGTAACAGTTTTTCGATACTGAGCAAGTACACGAAATTTGAAAAGTTAATTTTTTAACACCTTGTACCTATATGCGAAAGTAATTCTATGTGTTACGTTTTCACGACGAAACGGCTGAACTAATTTTCAGGAAATTTGGTATGAATATAGCTTGAACCCCGGAAAAGAACATAGGCTACTTTTTAATCCGTGACTTCATCTGCATCCGCGATAACCGACATTCACGCGGACAAAGTCGCGGGCTAAGCTAGTAATTGAGGTAAGGTAAAAAAAATAAGTTTGGATGTAGCAGATAATCTCCGAAACTTCCAACCCGATTAAAATAAATCTTATAGCTTGAAACTACATTATCCGAGAATTCTATACGATACTTTTTTATATTTTACCATAAAAAATTAGGTACCTATCCTTAAGAAAAATGACACGGACGAAGTCGCTGTCAAAAGCTAGTAAAAAATAAATCCACTTTCAAATTATTTATCTATTCAATCGTAACATTTCGTAGCTCACAGTAACAATTACGATTGCGACCGCGATCAATTGCGATCGCACGCGACTTCCTCGGCGCGACCGCAATCACGGCGCCAAATCGATCGAAACCATCGAGATGTTTGCTTTTGCTCTTATCTGTCATTATCTGTGGTGTAAAGTGGTTCTACTCTATGACTATTGACTATGGGTAATCAAGTACAATGAGTTTGAATTTCTCTATTTTTATTCTTGTATAAATAAGGTTTAAATTGTATGTTAGGAGATTTGATACGTGTGTGTGGAACTAATTTGTTTCTTCGCATAAATTCAGGGCAATTTTACAGGCTGTTTGGCTATCATTTTTTGTTATGATAGTCATTAGAAACAAAGCTTCCTGTGTAAATAAAATACACTAGGTTATTATTGACTGGTCGAATATTTTTAAATTTCACCTGGTGATAAAATTAAGTAATGAATTAGACGATAACAATTTAACTTTGAACTATGCCAAATCCAGCCAACCCACTACACACGTAATTAAATTAATGGCGCTAAACTATTTCAATAATGCCAGTGTGTGTTTACATTAGGAACTAAGGAACCAATCAGCAAAACAATCCATGACCAATCCATGTGCTAGTACATCTCTCTCATGTACAAATTAAATACATTTAAGTGTGGTTTTATTTAAAGAAAGATTAACCCGAAAACTGACCTCAGTTTTATATTAGGTATTCGTCATAAACAACAATAGACATTTAAATGCAATCAATTTTTATTCTGTGGGTACGTGGCCAGCTTATCAAAAGTCTAGACGCCATTTGTATCGGGCGAGACGTTCAGATTTCAAACCAATTTCAAATCGAGTTCTTTTTAAATGTCATTTGTTTGTCGACTTCGGCGCGTGCCCGCTAATGGAAAGCTTTACCCAATGATTCGTTTTTGGAAAAAAATTAAGAACTGTCACGAACTGTATTTAGTAAGCTATTTTGGAATTTATTTCAGAACTCGTAAGGTTAGAATTACATTGTGCCTTGTGCACAGTTTGGATGATTCGGCCCGGGTTCGTGCTAACGTTATCAGCCAGCATTATTTGCTTCGAGTTTCGATGTTTCTTTTAACCTTTTATCGAATTCCCAAAGAGTGTTTTGAATTAAAACATTATTTGCGTGTTGTGAGCGAATTTAAAGTGCTTCGCGATTAATCGAATCGAAACACAATCGTGTTTGATTTAATCGATATTTTATTTAAAGTTCGTTCTAAATTACTTTGGAAAAGCGGTATAATTTTTAAAAGTAGGTATTTTTTACATATTAGCTTTGCCGAATTAGAGGCAGTGGCATCATTTTTTGTAGGTATAGGTACACTGGTATTTAATCATATTTTGGTTATAGGAAGTAGCTTTTGAGACAAAGAATCTCCATCAGCTAAAATGCACCGTGTCCTTATAAAACCCCCATCATCGTACTAAAAATAATACTTAATAATTTTCTTTCATCAAAAAAATAAAAATGTTTAGAGAAGTTCAAATTCTAATCTTATACTCTTGGGTACCTAAAGAGTATAATTTACAATATTTTAAAACCCTGCAAAAAAGTGAATAGTTTAACGAAAAGCTCATTATTTCAGAACGAAACGGTGATTGACAGTAACAGTGACACTGACAATCGCCGTTTCGCAGTTCTTACACTGAAATTGCATCGTTTTATGGGAAATAATGTTATAATAATAATAAATCTTTATTTCAAGCCATAGGCTCATAATGGGTTAGTTACAGCATTTACTTAAAGCTATGCTAGTAGAATAAAACTAACTTACACTAATCCTAAAGCTATCCTTATCCAGTGATTTTGGTAAGGGCAGTCGACTCGTGCAGCAATCACTTTAAGGATGCTGTTGCCACTGCTACGCAAACGCTGCAGTAAGGAAGCCGATTTATTGCGCATAATTGCTTGAAAGCCGTCAGTATGCGACTCCGCAAACATACCCGACGCACTGCAGCGCCACGGCAGCCCCAACAGCATCCTAAAGGCATTATTGTACTGGGTTCGCAGGGCTATGTAGGATCGCTGCGTATGCTTCACCCACAGGCCGCTCGAGTAATAAAAAAAAAACAATAATAATAAAAAAAAAAAAAAAAAAAAAATATAATAACGAAAAAAATAAATAATGATTATTTTTTTCCACACACTTATCACATCACTTGTCTGCCAATTTGTGAGATCCGTTAACGTCGCTTGTCACTTTCTTTTTTTTATAAACACAAAATGGGCATCGAGATGAAACGAAAAAGGGTTATTTTCATTTCGTAATTTTTTAGTTATGCGGGAGTTTAAAAATATGGTAAGTATATCAATCTACTCTGTTTTTTACTGTTTTCAACCGACTTCAAAAAAGGAGGAGGTCATCAATTCGTCTGATTTTTATGTTATTTTTTTTATGTTTGTTACTTGAGAACTTTGGACCGGCTGAACCCATTTTGCTGATTCTTTTTTTATTTGAAAGCTGGTGCTTCCCGTGTAGTCCCATTTTAATTTGGTCCAGTTCTGACAATGGCATCCATGAGAAAACCGTATAAGTCTTAAATTTGCATTAAGTATGTGCGCGATTTGTTACGCGATGTCTCCGGCAAACGTAACCTGATTTTGAAAGTTCTTTTATTTATGGATAGGGTATGCTTCAGGGGTGGTCCCATATAAATTTTATCGAAATTGATTAAGCACTTTTTGAAAAAATCAACAAATACCCAAAAAATTTACATAGACGACGTTTTAGTTTCTTCAATCTTTGGGGTAGTTAACTTTCAATCTCTTCTTAATAGATTTGAATGAGAAGGAGGTACTAAAAAGCTTTTTACAAAATAGGTAACCGCCTTCATAAACTAAAAAGTGAAAAATAACTTTAGCACAGAACGCACATTGACTTTAGTTTCGGAAGTCGGTGGCAATACAAAACAACAAACAGAACAAAGCCACCGAATTTCGAAACTATAGTCAATGTGTGTTCTGTGCTAAAGTTATTTTTCACTTTTTAGTTTTTGAAGGCGGTTGTCTTTTTTGTAAAAAGCTTTTTTTGTTGCTTGTTTTACTGTTTTTTTTTTTCATACAAATGAATTTAATTGAATTTATAGATCTCGCCATGATTCTTTCGGTCACGGGGGTCAATCTCAATAAATACCTGCCACATATGCAGGAGACATTATAGTGCACAAGTGTGTGCGCAAACACAGGTGCACTTCCTCTTCGCTCAGTATTATAGTCCGATGGGACGGCACGACTGACACGTACATCGTATTTTGTCTACAGAGCCTGTAGACAAAATCCCTTTTCTGTTAGCGTTAACGCCAACGGAAATATCAAATTGTATGGAGTTGACATATTTGCATCACGTGACATCTGGTAAGCAAACGTCAACTCCATACAATTTTATGTTTCCGTTGACGTTAACGCTAACAGAAAAGGTATTTTGTCTACAGGCGCAGGATCGACGGGTTTACGTGATTCCTGAAATCCTGAGACCCGGGGGTGTTACACCGTCAACTTTCAAACTCCAGGCTGCTATTGAAAAAATCCTTATAGAAAATCCAATAACACTGCCCTAAAAATCGAACCCTCAGCAGTCGCGCTTGCGACTAAGATACCAACGAGGCAGTACCTAATTATAATAATAACCACACGTCCACGGACTAGAAAAAAAAGAAGGACTAGGCGCCACGCATATCGAAAGTGAAGCACCCTAAGTAAGCCAGACCGTTTGCACAAACATGCCTCACGCACACATTTATATCATAGTCACGGACTAGAAAAAAAGGATTCCGCGCCGAAAGTACCGACTACCGACCGTACCGAGCTATGTGTGCGTCTCGGTCCGGCGTACTTTAGGTGCTTCATTTTGGCGTGCAGTCCTTCTTTTTTTTCTAGTTCGTGCACACGTCTAAGGTGTCATAAAGATGCGGTCATGCTATGACAAGGCTGCTGCAGAATCACAACTACCAATCGTCTATCGCAAGTAATTTTAGCAAACTAGAGGACGCTGTTCCTGGCTTCTTTACAATATTCTAGAGCGTCATCGCACGCCTTCATTAATAAATAAATTAATTCATACATAATACAGGGTGGGTATGGCAATAGCACAAAAAATGATCATGGCAGGATTTGGTAATTTGGTGTAATTGTTTTTATTGAGCATTAATAATATTAAATCATGACGCCACAAGTTGCCGCTCTTCCCACAAGTAAGACCAATATTTCATATGGTCTTTTATTTTGGTCACATTTATATACTCTTTAGTATAAGTATATGGACCTTTCTTTTGAATTTCGTTTTTAGGATTTATTTGATAGTTTCAAAATATTCTTATGAACTAGTATTACCAGTATTTTATTTGTTTGTTGTTTTTATATGACGACAAATGGACATCACACACACGGCCATCTGACCCCAAACTAGGCAGACTCTGTACTATAGGTGTCAGACAGCTGATATACATACACAGATAAATAGATACTTATATAGATAAACAACAACCAGACACAAGTGCTCATCACACAAATTTTTGCCCTCGGCGGGATTCGAACGATTCGCGACCCTGTGCGTTGTAGGCAGATACACTACCACTTAGGCTACGAAGCCGTCCATGGTAAATAGGTGAAAACTTCATTTTTAAGAAAACAATCTTGTTTTTTTTTATGTTACTGGATGCCAACAAACCGTCGGTCAATCTGACGTTAAGTGCAGGTCACCGCTGCCTGTAAACTTCTGTAAAACAATAGGCCCTTCAGATACAAAGTTGAAATGTGATCGTGTGACACCGGCATCCCTTCAAACCGGATCGACAACCGTGGTACTTCCCCGCACAAGTTCTTTGTTACTAAACTACTCTAAGAACCAACCACCATTAGCTACTCTAGGCTGTCAGGGCTTCTACGAGCGATGTGTCCAAAATATTTAAGAATCAGGTCAACGGGAAAAGAGCACGAGGTCGTTCACCTACCCGGTGGTCAGACCTAGTAAAGACGCTCACTGGCCTGCGAATAACCAAAGCTATTACGACCGCAGAGGACAGAACCACGTGGAAGAACGTAATACATCGAATGATCAATACTTCATACTAGACACGACCTTCAGCCACAGATTATCAAACAAAAGGCAGATAGACCGTGCGAGTGAAGCCACAAAAGCAAATACAAATTCAATAACGAATACCTAAAATCTCGTGATTGTATTTGCTTTTGAATTTTTATTTGTATTAGTATTTGTTTTTTTTTAACAATGCTTCGCTTCGTGCTGTACTGACTCGTGTTAGTACAGCGCGAAGCGAATTGTAGGTATTCGTTTTTGAATTTGTATTTGCTTTTGTGGCTTCACTCGCAGTGTTCCGCACGGTCTATCTGCCTATAATCTGAGCCTTCAGCAATGAAGATACCGACTAAGAAGAAGACTCTAAGAACAGTAACTCTACTACTACGGCTTAGGGCGGACTTGACCAAATGCCATGATATACCAGAGTAATTAACTCTTGAATAATTTTACTCATTGGTCTTACTCTCAGATAACTTCGTTTGCGTTTTACCATCACAAATGTAGAGTGGACAATACTAGGTATTGTTACTCGAGTTGATGAATGACATGAGTGTAAGTCAACTAAAAAAGAAATACAATTGTTTAGAAAGCGGAACGCAAGATTTTATGTCTACATGATTTTGCCGGTTTATAATGGTGTCAACTGTCAATGGTATTTACCCGAGTTGTCATTGTCAGCTGGTAATGTAGCGGGCGCCATTATATTAATCTCGGTTAACTTGTTTACTCTATGCATTTTAGCGGTATGGCGATTTACTCTCGGAAAGACAGTTATTCCGGATTTATTTGGTAAAACGAAGTTTTCTAACTCCAGAGTAATCAGTGATTTTATTCCCAGGATTAGACCGATCCAAGTTTAGTCGCATCCGCCCTTAGTTTATAATATACTTGGTTTTATTTTGACTGTGTAAAAGAAACTGCACCTTAAAATTAAATTAATTGTATTTCTTTTGCAGTGATGACATCATAAGTTGTTACGCACATATTCGGATGCCATAAATTATTTAAAAACATAGTTGACAAGCTAATAATTTTCAATTGGATAATAATTTCAATCAAGTTTCTTAATTTACCTCTCTATTTCAATTAATTATAGAGTAATAAATTATTGTCACTTATGTTGCATATTTAATTAAAATATTTCCTGAATGCTGATTGCTAATAAGTTTAGGTATCTGCAAAACTTGGTGATTGATTAAAAAGTTCTTAATTTTTATTTAGGGTCTACGTTCAGGACATACTAATATATAATAGATATTAACATATTTTTCAGATTTGAATTTTAAAGATGTGGTCAATCAATATAAAAAAATAAAATAAATATGTCTAGCTGCGTAAACTTTTTCCAACTAAACTGCGGTCAGCTTCCAGTCTAACCGAATGCAGCTGAATACCAGTGTTTTACATGGAGCGACTGTCTGACTGTCCACAACCCAATTACTGGGTAACACGGTACGCCAAGTAAGACTAGTTAACAGACTTTATGACTTCTGACTACCCATAACAACCTTACTGTCAAAGATCTACGAATGATAGCCGGGACCAATGGCTTTACGTGCTTTCCGAGGCACGGAGGAGTATTGGTATGAAATGGATGGTCACCCATCCACTGTCAGACCGCGGCAAGCGAAGCTTAACCATAATCGATCTATCCGTTCGACTTGAACTAAGCCACGAATCCCCTCATAAAAAAACATATTGGTAGTTAAAATAATCACAAGTTCGTAGCGTAGCCGTATTTGGGAGAAACCTTTATTCATCTATCACTATACATTTTCCTAATCAAGAAACTCTAAAAACACTGCATCCCAAAAGCCATTACATAACTTCAAACATTAATTCATATAAACAAAAATTCAATCTGCGACGTCTCAAGGCCAGGCTTGGAGTCATTAAACTTGATTCTCCAATAAAAAGTCGTATGACGAGCGATTCGATCCACAACCCTTGCCTTCACGAACATTCAGCAAAAAACCCTCAGATCTTCGATAACTCAATTTGGACCAATTTATTGCCGGACGGTAATAGGTGCAGCTACCTTGCTTTTTCTTAATTAGTTTTGGATGGACGTGACGATATGGTGGATTGTAAGATGTAGGATGAGTGTTGATGCGTTTACCTTTATTTGGATGTTAAGGGCGTGTATTCGATTTAGCGCAACTCAAAATCTGAACGATTGCTAGAACGGCGTAGCAGCATTGACACACACTAGTACAATACAATGGTCTGTTTGTGTGCATCATCAAAAAAAATATGCGCGAAATAAGCACGAATCATTGAAATTGATCGGCAAACGACAGCGCGCGATGTTTTACAGCTTTTTAAAATAATTGTCTAAAATAAATGAGCTCGTATAACGGACTGAAAAATATTCTGTATATAAAGCATAACATTTACTTTCATAAAATAAATATATCAGTTATGTTATTATTCAAATACTGGTGAAAAAAAATTGACAAAGTGAACCGATTTTCTACTTTTTGAACATTGTTTTTTAATACATAATATTAATATTTCCGTAAGTTTGGCTCTGAAGCTGTCTTTATGACTATATATACTGTTGGAAAAACGCATAAAACAAAATATTTTGGCATATTGTAATGGTTGTATTAGGCCTGAAAGTTAACTCTGACGTCTATTTTCGTAAAACGATATGAAAGAATTGTCTTCGCTTTAAAAAACCATAATTAAAAATTATACTTTTACTCTGTAGCTGTCTAAATCAAGACTTAATCTTTCTAAAACTGTAAATTGTCTTTAAATAATCTGCTCACTTGATTACGATATTGCTCTGGGCCAAACGCAAAAACATGAAGTTTTCGTCACGAATCGAATACGCGCTCTTAAGTTTAGGTTATATCACGCTCGTACCTTCAAACTTTTATTACCATTGAACTAGAGTTATCTTTTTATTTGAAACTAGCGACCCGCCCCGGCTTCGCACGGGTGCAACCTAGCTCAAATTATACGAATAAACCTTCCTCTTTATCTATTGATGACCGAAAACCGCATTAAAATCCGTGTATAGAAAGCCGGACCGAGTTTGTTTTATACTATGTAAAGAAGATGTAAAAATACACATTACATAGCCGGCACCAGTTTTCCACAATACATGGTTACCTGAATTGTGTATTTTTAAACTTTGTATGAACATTCATATAATGTGGTAAGAAAAAAAAAGTGTAAAATAAAAACTTTTTTGAAAAAAGAGAACCACCTTCAAAATAAAACACTAAAAAAAGTGACTTTTGAAGGCGGTTCTCTTTTTTCAAAAAAGTTTTTATTTTACACTTTTTAGTGCCCCGTTAACACCCAAATCCAATAAGGAACGGCAACACAGTTACAACAGAGGTTGAAAGTCCCCTCCAAAGATGGAAAGATGGAAGAATCGGAAACGTCCTCTCGGTTTTTGGTGTTTTTTGCAAAATGCGCTGAATAATTTTCTGTTTGTTGTATACTAAAACCTTCTCCAGAATGTAACAAACACTTTTCTGAAAACCGCATCAAAATCGGTTCAGCCAAACGGGAGATAATCGCGGCCAAACATACATACATACATACATACGGGTCGAACTGATAACCTCATTTTTTTTAAGTCGGTTAAAAAGCTTTAAATAAAACTGTGCGAAATGCATTTCTAACTAAATAAATAGGTAGGGCTTGATGTGAAATGATGTGAAAAATCATTAAATGGTAATTCGCACTCAAACCAATGTGCTTAAGAGCAATCAACAGTATAGGAGTACCCCACGACCACTCTGACTAAGTAGTTTAGTCGGAATTCCAAATTTGTTTTCGTACACAGTATAAAATATTGTTTAAAACAATTATTACAGAGACCAACATATAAATCAAGCTACTCGTACCCCAACCTCGAAATTCATGTCGAATTTCTTTGATAGTTTTTCAACTTCACTACACAAGAACCATGTCATGGTCATGTTCAATTGGGAAATAGCTTGAAGTCCTGGCGTCTGTACATAGTTATAGTCATGCCAACCTTCAAAAAACAAAATGACCGTTTCGCATTTTTTTTTTTAATATTCTAAGGCTTGCGTTTGACCGCAACTCACCTGATCCAAAGTGATGATGGGGTCTAATGTGGAACACGCTTGCCTAGGATTAGCCGGTTCACTCGTACCTTGAAAAATACGCAGATTATACTTATGTATATCAGAGAGACGGGCATTCTTAAAAAAATAAGTAGTTAGTAATTTTACGTGTATATTCTTCCCCGTTTCAAAAACAAAAATTCGAATTAGGCAATTAGAAATATCAGCTACTTGTGATTAATATTGTAGGCGCGTTGTAGGGCGGCCGGCGCCGGGTAGTCGAATAATTACCGGAGCTTAATACCGGCCGGCAGCCTCTTGTTTCGCAAATCATCGTCGCTCATTTATTCAAACATTGTACTGGCGAGCAGACAAGTGAGAAGGTCGGTGTTTGTTTTAAAGTTCGGCCACATCGTACTTAGTGGACAACATGCAACGACGACGCAGCGTGGTCAGATAATGGACAACAGTATTTACAGTACGGCCGATGTATCTTGGCGGTCCTGAAGTTAGCCGATTAGCTGCGCAGTAGACAATTTCATTCCTAAAAGATCCATTGCGCAGCCAAACAGCTAACTTCAGGACCGCCAAGATACGTACGAGGAACAACATGTATGAAATGATAGAATGCGGGCGGCCTGCATGCGGACCAGATCCGCGCGGGGGCGAAAATCCGCATGACAGGAAAAGGGCCCTTAGCCGTAACCGCCATGCTTGGCCGACGCATGTTGGCGATCACAGTAGATGTTATTTGACTCAGAAGGACGCTGCTGCCCATCTTCTGTTCTATATCCTTCTAATGGCACCCAAGGGTAGAAATGGGGTGGTGCTATTTGCGGCCGGCACCACACAGCACAAGTATAAGGTTTATTTTGAAATAAAATCAGTGTCTAAACACAATAGTTCGTGACTGTACAGTAACAGAGAGCGATGTAAATTGAATTAGTGGGCGTGTACACGGTGCGGCGGCAGCAGTGCGGTACTGCGGTACCCGACTCATGTGAAGACACACGATACACGGAAGCAAGCATTTATTATAATTAATTGTTGAAAAATTAATTATGGTCATGTACAGCTATATCAATATGGTGGGTTAATTCTGAAATAAATGTATCTCATAAAAATCTTAACTATAAATCCTGTGATCGGACTTACCTACCTTAAGAGTGCCCTTCCCGGTCTGTCTATCGTCAACGCGAGCATGATTTAAAAGCTTGTTATTTCATCCAACGTAATGTAAAATTATAAAACAAGCGAGTGAGAACGCGATAACATCGAAAGAAAATTAAGGCGCGAAGATTTCACAAAACTAGTTTCAGGAAATACGTGTCTCAAAAACCTTTACAAGTTTTCAGAAAAAAATGTTTGTCATTTTAAATCTCCATTACATGTTTGAGGTTTTCGTAACGATGTTATTTTTACTTACTCAATGTATGAGTACATTATCAACGACCAGAGCACAGAATACTTAATAGTACTACATACCAGAGTACAGATTAAATGTGTGCAAAAAACTGATTTTCAGACGTCTTTACTGAATTTCTTTCTCCGGTATCATTAAATAGAAACCTAGATGCATGTACGCATCATATGTGCTGTGATGTATTATACATATAAAGCACAAGATGCCTGTGTGTACAAAAATTTTGAGAGAGACATATTTTGTTATAACGCCAAAATCATGTAGTTGCGTTGCGTATTCGTTATCATGAATAATATTCATACACAAGATTTTATGGTACCTTGTAGTAATGTAAATTAAATTAGTGGGCGTATACACGACTCGATGGCGGTTTTCTATACGTGTCTATATATTATATGTACACACGGAAGCGGTCGTTAAAATTAACCGTGTGGATGTTTGAGGATGCTGAGATTAGCTACCGCTTTTGCGGTAGATTAATTGAGATAAACCTTGGGTAACTTTTATCTTGATGGGTGGTTAAGACCTTTTTAATTTGTTCTTAGTTTTCATGAAAGATTTATAACGTGGAGACTGTACGTTACTATATGAAAAAAAAGTTTAATTAAGACACTGAATACAGCATCAGATCTTCGCCAAATTACGATAATTCAAACATGGGAAAAATATATTTCTTTGAACAAGAAATCTTCGCTCTCCCAATTATCCGCGCCTTTATTTTGACATGTCATGTGATTTGAATTCGGAACACGTACAGCGATACCAACTTATCAACGAAATGGCAGTTTTTGGAGCTAATACTTGTTAAAAGACATAAGGTCGTCTTTTGTTTGAACTTTAAAGAATGTTGACGAACAGCGCCACCACACATTTCACGAATAATTTTGTTGGACAGTGGACTCTACATCTCAAGATAATGCAAAACGTATAGAATCTCTTTAGGTGAAGCGTCGAATCGTTTTATTTTCTTAATATATCGTTTGACAGTTAATTAAAATTAACTTTTTATTGTGTCGAATTTATGATGCCATATTGTGAATCGATGATTTTCAAGTTCTTTATTCAAAGCGTTGATTTGCTGTGTGGTTGGTACTTTTCGACTATCACTATACTTCTATATTTTGTGAACCACGGTTCGAATGCGTACTATTCATATGAATTCACATGACTGGAATGGAACTGGTAGAACGTTTATCAATATTATGTATACGTCTAAAGCGATATTCAATATGCTAAAACAACACTCTTAAGAAAAAAAATACTTAATTAAAAAAAAACAACAGCTTCGTTAACGAAAATGAAGCACAAAATTAGTTCTGTCCTATTAAAATCCTCATTCACAAACTATCCTCATTTTTCCTAATTACAAAATTTGCCACATCGTTGCTAGCAACACTGAACGGTTCAATATTTTGGCGCCAACACGAGGCGGTGTCGTTTGAAACAAAGGCGGCGCGGGCGCAGACTGATTGCGCGCCGGTGACTTGCGCGTTGCGCGGGCGCCTGCGGCTCGCCGTGAAATTGGGCACACCACATGTACAGGGTTCCGTACCAAATTAGGGTAAAACAGGAATTATACAAAAGAATG
Source organism: Charanyca ferruginea (assembly GCA_947361185.1). Taxonomy (NCBI): domain Eukaryota; kingdom Metazoa; phylum Arthropoda; class Insecta; order Lepidoptera; family Noctuidae; genus Charanyca; species Charanyca ferruginea. Next base: position 30,043,138 of record OX376057.1, read on the forward strand.
TTTCAATTTTCTAATGTGTAAAATTTAGGCTCGGGGAAATTGATTTCTTTCGGTCATGGATAGGATAGAATACAATTTGATGCGCTCGTTGTGATTTTAATTGAGAAAATGGCCTTATTGGGTTATCGGCTGGTTTAGTCTGACCTGATTTTGGTAACAATATGGTTGATGGACTAATGGTTCGGTTTAAAGAATTTATTTCTCAAAAAGACCAACGTAGTTCACTTAAATATTATGAGAATTTTAAAATAACATTATAGTATTCTTAAGTGGGTATTAGTTATTGTCGTTCGATATATCGAATTATACAAAGTTCAATTTCTTATTGTGGTTTAGCCAAATGCAACTTCAACTTATTTCTAAAAGTGTTTACCACGAAGTAAGTATAATACTTCGTGGTGTTTACAGAATATGAATCTCGAATAAGTATCTTTTGGCAACTTATTGTTAATCCGAACTCCCTCAAACTGTATAGTTTTTCTTCCATACAAAGTTCTAACTGATGGTTAGAAAAAAAACCGTATCATGCCTGTAATAATGTGTATAAAAATCTGTCAGGTGCAGTTTCAGTAGGGATGCGCCAGAGAAGTCCGTGAAATCCAAATATTTTGTTATTTGCAATTTTCAGCCCAGTATCATATTGTACTGTAATAAAAAAATATTCTAAAGACAAACATGCATTTACAGAATTATAATAATTAAAATCATCATTATATAAAGTTGAGAAAAACTCGTAAACGTCATATTTTTCTAACTTGAAGAGATAAGTTGATGATTATAATTCAATATTATAATTCAGTTAACGCACATTTGGGGCTACCCTGGCGCTTTCACCTCAATTATTCTCGGTGCTGCCACGTAAAAAAATTAACAAAAATAGTAAAATCTGTCCGCACATTTTTGCTCCTGAACTACCCAAACACCCCCATAACCTAATCTAGTCGGCATATCGCTTACAAAGCACGCCTTCTTAATCTATTTATTGATTCAATAGTAATTCTCTCCACCACAATACTGACAAACAAACAACGGTAGTTCATTGTAACCGCGTCGGCTCCTTTGTGACTAACTAAACGTCGATGACTATACGTTTCGGTTTAATATACACCATATAACGCCTTATATATAATACTACTTATATACAAACGGCAAAAAAGTCTTGAACTGCGGCGGAATGTGGAACTAAACTAAAATGTATAGAATAATGAGGTTTCCTTTTGCAAGTGGCGCCCTCATGATATACTTAAATATACTGGGAAAGTTGTACTTTTAATGCATTGTGATACCGATTGATATTATAACTAGCGGTAGCCTTTTTTATAGTCGCTGATATTCTAAGTCGTATTTTTTTGAGGTATAATAAATCGTTCATAAATTAGACTGGACATGAGAGCGTCTAAGAAATGAATTAGATGTAAAATGGCGTTAAATTAAGTAAGTAAATATTTAATATTGTGTTTAGATGATGTAGGTACAGAAATGTAATTTTAATCATGTTACTGACCGTCTTAAATTAGGCTATACTTATTGATTATGATAATGAGTTTTACACAACAAAAAACAAATCTGTCAATTCGGTCGAACCGTTCTCAAGTAACGATTTTTCATACATGCAGGGAAGATAAAAGCAATGGATAGGGGATAGGTTCTCTAAATGCTACATCTATCAGTTATTCGCAGCGGGCGTACAGCGATCTGCGTGTCTAATATAACAATGCAGTCAGCGTATTGTTGGGGCTGCCATGGCGTTGCAGTGCGTCAGGGATGTTTGCTGAGGCGCGGGTTGATGGCTTCGCCCAAAGCCTTCGCCGTTATCATTTAGGAAAAGATGCGCCTCTCTGCTCACTCGCGTTCGTGGCAGTACCAACACTATACTAGGTGTTTTTGCAGATCTTTGGGAGTCCCCCATGCTGCAAAGATGGATGCGACTTCATGTCGCGGTTTAAGTGTGCTGTGTGTACTACATATACCTACATTATTTTTTAAGCGAATTGCTACTAAGAAAGAATATGGACTTGGTCTGAATTAAATGTTTATTATTGTTAATATATAGAACTGGATAATAATTTTTGTTTTTTTTTGGATGGAGAATAATTTTAATGAATAATATTTTTTTTTTAAATGAATATTTAATTGACAAATCCATAGAACTGACAGAATAATTTTAATGAGTAATATTTCTTTTTTGTGGACAGATATCTGTCCACATATTTTGGTGACGTAGTAAAAATATATATTATAGCTGATCGTAATATGCCTTGATTATAGCTACGTCTGACGTATATTAATATATATTATAGCTACGTCTGACGTATATTAATATATTTATAGCTACGTCTGTGACGGGCTTAATTGTCAGACCTAAGTACCAAATAATATAATTACACAAAAAAATACACAAAAATCTTTCAAGCCTTTCGGAGGAGTTTGATAGCACTACGACACGAAATGTTTTTTAAATTAGATTTTCACAAGACAACTATCAGTACATGATACCGTTTACACCTACGTGCCAGACACAAAAAAAGTTTTTTCAAAAAAAGGAAAACCGCCTTCAAAAACTAAAAAGTGATTAAATAACTTTAGCACAGAAAACACATTACTTTCGGAAGTCGGTGGCTTCGTGTTTGTTGTTTTGTATTGCCACACATTGTTCTGTGCTAAAGTTATTTATCACTTTTTAGTTTTAGAAGGCGGTTTTCTTTTTTTGAAAAAGCTTTTTATTTTTCCCTTTTAGTGTTGCCTTAACATCCAAAAAAAGAATTTTGCAAATCATGCCCGACCATACATAAAATATATATATATATATATATATAAACATTCGAATTGATAACTTCCTCCTTTTTGAAGTCGGTTAAAAAAAACATAAAGTTCGTATTTTCGGCAACTGTTAACAGACGCTTTTACCGTAAAACAAGCCGCTAGTCTTTTGATCACCTCTGTATTTGATAAAAAAAACAGTTATCAGACCACCACGCCAGCACCATCAAAAACATAATCCTATCATCACCAACCCAAGACATTAGAGTCCTTTCCTAACCCTCTGTCCACATAAACCCACCCTTTTCGTCTTCAGTAATGAGAACATTACCATACAAATAGAACCAGCATGGCCCATCGTATAATTGGGTTCTGCACCCCGCTGGCTCGAAGGCTTTGAGTCCGCCGAACGAACGGACACACCGACTGCAATCCATACTTTAACATTATAAATTTAATGTAAGTCAGTTTGTTTATTTGTTGGTTGTTCACGCTTTCATAGCTAAACTCCTGAATCGATGTTGATGAAATTTGGTAGTACAGACTGAGCTTGCCTACGAAATGACATAGGCTAATTTTCAACAGACTTAAAAAAAAATGATTTTTTTGTTCGCTATACCATTGCCACCGAATTCTGGAACTAAAGTAATGTGTGTTAAGTCAAAGTCAAATCATTTATTTCAATTAGACCATTAAAAGGCACTTTTGAAAGTCATATTATAAAATTTGAATCTAGTTGCCCATTCCAAATGGTAGTTTCGTATGGAGAAGAATGGGCAAGAAACTCCATACATAATCTTTAAAAAAAAAAATTGTTGAAAAAATAATATTTGCATTTACAAAAGATAAAAAATGACAGCTAAGTTATGTACATAGACACATAGTGTGTGTTGCAGTGTTGATAAAGTTATTTAACACCCTAGTTTTTGAAGGTGATTGAAGGCATTTGCGTTAAGCGACATTCACTTGGATGTAGTCGCGTGCAACAGCTAGTATAAATATATGTGAATGGTGAATGCAATGATTGCTTCACAAATATTGGTAGATGGTGATTAAATGTGACCTTATTTGTTTATTAGAAAATGTAGATCGATAAAGCTTTTGTAAAAAATGTTATTAGCTATACGGATGGATGGACTATGTAATAAAAGTGATATCAATAGAAATTGCTAGCATTCGCGTCGGTGTTATTAAGTTTTTCCATTTGAAGTTTTTTTTTTATTTGGTTACATTAAGTATTGAATGTAATGTATGTACTTAGGTGAAATTGTAGTAGACATGCTGTCTCCATCACTTTAATAGTCGAGGGTTCCAAGGCTAATTGGTCTAAGCGACATTTTTTGCTATACTGTAATTTTCATTTTTTTATTCCAAAAATGTCGGTTATACCAAATAGCCTTGGAACTGTCACAATGAAGTATTCACCTACAGCTGACCGAAAAATCCACAATGGGTCCTCAAATAGCATTTTTAATTGAATACATGCCTATTGTTTCATTTTTGTATCTTTTTTTTTCAATACTATTTATGGCTTTTGGGGCTACTTCACAGCGGCTACGTCTGTAGACATCTACGAAGGGTCTACGCGACACCTGAGTAAGACCTACATCTACGTTCGAACAAATAGGTACCTACCTTAAGTAGCGTGTTGCGGGTTCGAATCCCGCCCAAGGTAAACATTTGTATGATGAGCACTTGTGTTTACCTTGTGTCCGGTTGTTTTTTATCTTTAAACCGTACCGTCATGAATGTTTTCTTGTATCAGCGGCCTGACACCCATAGTAAAGGGTCTACCTGGTTTGCGGTCAGATGGCCGTGTGAGAAATGTTCCCACATATTATGATTTCCACATTTGAAGAACAACATCCGAATGGTGTCGGACGTAAGAATAGCACCATCCCATATCTTCCCATGGGTGTCGTTAGAGGCGACTAAGGGACTTACCAGAGAATGGGCAGCAGCGTTCTCTGTGCCTTTGTAACAACAACCATACTACGATCGCCAACCCGCCTGCCAAGCGTGGCGATTATGGCAAAACCCGCCTTGGGGAGGCCTATGTCCAGCAGTGGACGTCTTTCGGCTGAAATGATGAAAATGATTCGAAGACACTTTCGATTCATTAATATAACATCAAAATGAATTAGAAATTTCTAGCTTTTGCCCTGAGCTTCATTCGCGTGAATGGTACAGATTTAAAAGTAGTCTATGTCCTTCCCCACGGTTCAAGTTATCTTCATACCAAATTTCATCAAAATCGATTCAGCCGATTTGTCGTGCAAAGGTAGCAGACAGACAAGAGTTCCTTTCGCACTTCTAATATTAGTATTGATGCTCTCTTTTTTTACTTTATTTTTTACACAATTGACATGAAACGACAAAAGTTAAAAGTAAAATGGCAGCTTTACCGCTAACGTTATGTTAGGCCTCAATCTAGAACAATCAACTAGCAGAATCAGGGCCTAATCTTAAACAACAATAAATAATATCTAATCAAATGCTGCAATTATCCGTATTTCCATTAAAACAACCATAAATATTGGGGACCAATCGACCGACAGATTTGAGTAAAATCTGCTATTGCCTGCAGCGGTTCCGTAGACGAGAACCTAACTAGAATTTATTACTAGAGGACAAATACGGAATTTATAGGGCTTGGACAATCACATTTGAGTTTGCAAGGGTTTCCTGCTCAAGGGGCTATTAACGACTTTTACAGATTTTAAACTGACAATCACGTCAAAATGTGTAGTGTAAATGATTTGAAAAAAAAAACTAGAACATTCTCTTAATCATTTAGTATGTTTACATTTTTGATTATATTCATATCAAATAGTTTAATTAACTCGTGAAGTTGTGTCTGACGCGGACAAAACATTGACAATCACACAAAATCTACCAGGTATAATGAAACGAAACACACCATCTTACAGACAATTTTACTATCTATCTTTTAGTATGTGTACGCCTTTTTTAAGTTAAAGAATATTATCTTTTATTTAATTTTTTCGACTAAACTTTGAGAGTTTTGGAGATTATTTTGTTTTGGCGGTGTTTTACACGCTTTTTATTAGCTTCACCTGTATGTTTGTATGTTTGTTTGTAACCGACTTCTTTGGGCGCGATTTTGACCCACTATAAACGGCCAGATTTCGTTCAAACTTTTACAGATATGAGTAGAGTAATTATCATTTTGATAATATCTTAAAAAAGCACCCCACGCTTCTTTTAAAATATTTTTTTTATTTTTTTATTCACACTATTATTAATTTATATTTATTGAAATTTTTAACACTTTTCTTAATTTAAATTTATTAAACTTTATTTTCTATTTTTTAGTTTGGTTTTCTATAAAAAGCGTGTTTTTAGTTTTTTTAAACTATTATTTTTTACAGTCGGTTGCCACCTGAAGCCAAAACTGTCACCCTCTTTCAGGGTGTAAGTGCCGCCGTTGACCCATCATGAGTTCCTCCGCCGCCTTCCCTTCTGGAGTGCTCCAGCCCAAGCATCCAACACTGACCGCGTCCTTTACTCCAAATACTTGTGTCGCAGCAGGGGTTTGATAACGGAGTATCCTTCTCCAGCCTGTTGGTCCGCGGGAGGTATTTTATTTCCTTCCTACCCGAAGACGTCGAGCATTCCCCTATCAGCCACCTGGGGATGCGTTCTCTAGGTGTGAAGCTCACTCGAGAAGGACTCTGTTATAATCGCTCTATTTTAGAATAATACGTGCGCCTCAATCTCCCTGACATATAGAAATAAGACTAACGTTCTAAATATGAAAAGCTTCTATAATATGCAAAGTGCTTAGTCGAAGACATATTATAATCAATGGGTTCGACCAGCATGCCAGCATTTGACTAAATGTGTCTTCTAAACACTCTAAAGAACCATGGCGAGATCCATACATTCATTTGTATGAAAAAACAACGTTTAGAGGGTTTAAAATATTTTCTAATGTAGAGAATATATTACCAGCAGTAGGTTGATATACTTACCATATTTTTAAACCCCCCGAAATTAAAACATTTCGTAATGAAAATACCAGTTTCACGTTTGATCTATTTGCCCATTTTGTGGAAAAGAAAAAGAGAAAGTGTTAAGCGACATTAACGGATCTATTTAATTGGCAGGCAAGTGTTGTGAATTGTTGTTTACAATGGTGGAGTTCAAAAAGTACATTGAGTAAGCATTATTTGTGACATTATTTCCCAAACACGATGCAATTTCAGTGTAAGAACTGCGAAACGGCGACTGTCAGTGTCACTGTTACTGCCAGCCACAGTTATGAGCTTTTCGTTAAACTATTCACTTGTAACATCCATTTTTATTGCGGGGTTTTAAAAATATTGTAAATACCTGAAGTTACTCTTTGGGTACCTAAGAATATAAGAATTAGAATTTCAACTTCTCTATTTTATTTTATTCTACATCTTCAACATCTCTATTTTATTGAAAAAAATCTGCAATGATCCTTTATTCTAGAAGTTTATAGTTTAAAATTAGAAGCGCTATGCTCATTTTTGTTGCTGATGTTTTTAGTTAAATACAAGTGATTTTATTCGGTTTCGTCGAAATAAGACTGGTGCCGTAAAGCTTATCCTCATTTTCAAAGATGAGACAACCCTTCTTACGTTTTGATCATATTTCTACTTCATTCAGTGTCGAAGTTGATTTAGCTAGGGGTCCCACGCTATCTCAATTTATGTTACTAAATTGTTACCGCTAATTTATTTATTATTTATTTATTTTACTATTTATGTACACACAGTAGACAACACAGGAAAAGAACATTATAAAATATGAGTACATAGGTACTGCTTATTTCTTAAGAAATTTCTGCCAGCAGACCTGCTAAAGGAGAAATGAAAAAAGAAACATAGACTATAGTGTGTGAGAAAAGGAAGAGAATAAAGTATGTATGTGCCTTATTTAACTAACCTATAATATTATATATAAATACACATATAAGTAAATATTAATATATATAAATACATAATGCTAAGATATATAAACCAATAAAAATATATATGTATATAATAAATCATAATTGAGAGGAAAGGTAATGCTCTCTAATTGTGAATGGAAACATTATTTATTCTTAAGTACGTATCTACTTATCTAAGCTTTGCGTTGTGTAAATTGTAATTCTATTATCTTTATTGAATTTTAGCAGATAAGTACTATTCAATTCATACATCCATACATAATACACTTTCACGATGAAACGATGATTTTAATGAAAGAAGCATGGTCAAACCAGTGAGTAACTGTCTAGCGACTAACTCTCTAGGTCAAACCACAAAAAAGCCTTGAAATCTTTGAAGAAAGACTTCACACATGATGTGTTGCCATCCTGGTTTTTTACACTACAGGTTGCGAAAGTTAGAGCAGTCTAGGTGTAGTTTACATTCAATTATCGGTCAAAATCCTTCCTCAAAACGGACTGGACTCCACGAGTCGGCATGGCAAACGGCCCTTTTCAACATCGAACTCTAGGACTCTGATGGACAGACAAGGGTTAAATGTGCTTTGACAAACTATGTCCTATTTTTTGAGTAATTCTCTGAGAGAAATCGAAATAAGTAGAAACGAGCTCGCTAATTAGACTCCTGGCTTATCTTTTACTACACTTTTAAGTCGGGTAAAAAGTAGTTGTTGATTTTAACCTCAAAAGTATTGTTGACGTTATTACAAAAAATCGTGGCTATTTAGACATGATTTTAAAACGGGATAGTGCTTACAACATAAAAACAAACCAATCTAACTATAGGTAGTTTGTTCTGGGACATTAAAAATAAATGTCAATTAGTCCAGCTCCTATAGAAATTTGACCATCCTTCTTTGGCATAAAGACAGCTTGAACCCTGGGGAAGACAGAGGCTGCTTTTTTTCCGCGATTTCGACTGCATCCGTGATAACAGACATTCACTATGTTTCACATTCACATCACCATCATCATCTGCCTAGCCTTTTCTCAACTTTATTGGGGTCGGCTTCCAGTCTAACCGGATGCAGCTGAATACCAGTGTTTTACATGGAGCGACTGCCTATCGGACCTCCACAACCCAGTTAAGTACTGGGTAACACGATACCCCTTGGTAAGACTGGTTGTCAGGCTTTTTGGCTTCTGACTACCCATAACGACTGCCAAACATCTACAAATGACAATCGGGACCATCGGCTTTACGTGCTTTCCGAGGCACGGAGGGAACTCGGTATGAAAGGGATGGTCACCCATCCACAGACCGACCGTGGCGAATATAAATTAAATATAGAGAATTCATTTTTGTATGCTGTCTGTTAAACCATAGAGTTAAATGTCTCAACAAAGTAAAACAAATACATTTTTTTTAGGCTACACGTACCTACGTGTAGCCTGAAAAAAATGTATTTTAAATAAACTTTATTGATCGGAAATAGTAGATTGTTATACAAGGAGCTAGAATGACCCATTATATACCTACTAGGTAGTTTTACTCCCGAGCTTTAGCGAGGGAGTAAACAGAAACCGAGTTTTAATGGGTTTTAGCGCCGTGTGTTACACTATACTTTTCACTACGATTGCGAGAAATTAATTACGGTCACTACCAATTCAATTTGCAAATAGAGAAAAATTATAAAGATTTCGCGCCAATGTCTTTTTTGTTTCTTCTGTAGCCGCAACACATTGCATGCATTCTACCAGAGATCGCCGATTTTAGTTCCATTTTCAAAATTAAAATGAGGTTCTTTTTTTTATGAAACAGTAATAAGTCGAGTCTTTATTCATGATTATTCTACTTATGACTAAAGACTTTTTCGTTTTTGTAGGCTCATTGTCATATATGTCACACAAAAATTAAAAAAAAAACTTTTTCCCCTAGAGGATGAAATGCTATTTTATCCCCGCTCTGGTATGCTACAATGACGGCCTTTTTGAGCAAGGGAAGTAAAAAATATATTAAGAGGGTAATTCATTAGGCCTTAGAAGATTAGACACTCACATCCATTGAATGCCGACGTATATATCCGTATGTGGTTTCTATGCAGGACGCCGACTACGGATAGATACGTAGGACTTCACTAGGAGTTTCAATAGAATGTACAGTAACTGGCCTCACCAATTGAATATTTTAATATAGGATGGCATCTTAAATAACACAATCTTTCATAAAAGAGTAACTTTATTGACAGTAAGTAAAAAAAAAAAAACTCAAAAATTGAAAAGCTCTTTGAACATTTTTAGACATAATAGTAATCTTTTTTTTTGGAATGTAGAACCTAAATTTTGGTTCTGGAAAGCAAACAACGACTTAACATTTGCTAATTACTGTTGCAAACACTGTTAAAAAATAAAATTTACATAATAATTTTCCAAACAAAACGAAATCAGTCTTACATTTCAGTAACTCAGTAATATTTTTTTTTATCGTAAGCGTACAATTTAATCAGCCTTCTGTACTCGTAAGTACGTACATCTTGGGACTCTAATACCTAAAAAAAACTATAAAATCAGGCTACATAAATCTAGGATCTGTGTGATGATATATTTTGAAGCATTCGAGAATGCATAAGACCAGCTTTTTTGGGCACACAGGGCAATAGTAACAGCTTTCTTTGCGTTTTTTTGTTTAGTGCAAACTCTACATGGTTTTCCAGGGGTCTTCTTTTTTTTCGGTAGGAGCTATCTTTTCTAAGTAGTGGAAATTACACTTCTGGACACATCTATTGGCCCACCTTGTATTTTCAGTTTCGTTTGGTCCTAGCTAAAATTTTATATTAGGTCGAGCAAAAAGTTTTTATGCAGTTTTGAACCTGGCACATTCACAATTTCATTCAATAGTCTTTTTTTGAATTTCGAACACAGAATTTAAAGAAACAAAAGACAATTTGGAGCCTGTTTGTTGATATCAAACAATCGAATACTAAGAAAACTTGGTTTTATTGGTTTACTTGGATTTAATTCTTGAAAAAGTGATTGATATCTTTGGTTTTGCAACAAACATTACTTATTCTTAACATTAAGGTGAGGTTCTATCAATAATCTATGGATACTTCACCTGAAGTCGCCGCCCAAGCTGTGGCACTTATTCAGGCCGGACACAGCCAAAGAAACGTGAGTGCTCAACTTAATTTAAGTCGATCTGCGGTCCGAAATGTTTATCGGAGGTACCTAGAGACTGGCGGCTTTGTTCGTCGCCAAGGAAGGCCACGATCTCGGGTCACAACTGAAAGGCAGGATCGATTCATCGTGACGACCAGCTTGAGAAATCGTCACCTTACCTCCATTGAGATACAAAACCAACTTCGCGACTTCCACGAAGTATCTGTGAGCGCTCGAACTGTTCGGAGAAGGTTAAAAGAACGCGATATGGTACCACACAAGCCAGCTAACGCGCCCAAACTAACGCGAGCCCACCGAACAGCGCGCCTTCATTTCGCACGCAGTCATTTAAATTGGACACAGCAAGATTGGAGCCGTGTACTGATGAGTCTAAAATTGTGTTACATGGCAATGATGGAAGGAAGAAGGTCTACCGACGTAAGGGAGAGCGTTTCGCACAATGCTGCTTTGATGAGAGGGTTGCTTATGGCGGTGGCTCATGGACTGTCTGGGGCGGTATATCCGCGAGCGGCAAAACTCAACTTGAGGTTGTTACAGGACCACGGCTGCCAACATTAAATGCTGAAAGGTACATTCGTGAGTGCTTAGAACCTCACGTGATACCATACGCGGACTATGTGGGCCCAAATTTCCTTTTTATGCATGATAATGCAAGAGCCCATGCGGCCGGCATCGTCAGGGAATATCTTCGGGATGTGAACATCACAGTTATGGACTGGCCAGCCAGAAGCCCAGACATGAACCCCATTGAGCACATGTGGGACGAGCTAAAAAGACGTGTTAGGGCTCGTCAGCCAGTTGCCCAGACGATGCAGGAGTTGAAAACTGCCATAGAAGAGGAATGGGAGATGATCCCTCAAAATTTCATAGAGCGGTTGATAAACTCTATGCCTAATCGTATGAGAGCTGTGGTAGATGCCCATGGAGGCAACACGCGTTATTAAATTAAACCTTTATTTGATAAAACATGTTTTTTATTCAAAAATCAATTGCCTTTAACAAGGCGCATATCCGACTTGTTAGGCGTAGCTCCATGTCGTATGGTATTCTGAATTCAAATTTAAAACAATACGATCGAAAAAGATGGTAAAATGTATCAGGTTTAAAACTGCATCAACAGTTTTTGTTCAATCTAGCAATCATATTTCGCGAAACCTAAACTCTAAGGTGGGCCTATAGATGTGTCCAGAAGTATCTGGAGAAGCCCGAGACATCGGATTGGCTGGTTGGATTGATTGTAATGACATATACGTTCATGACGTAGAACTTTCTATATCAATATTTGACAATCCAAACAAATGTGTAACAAATTCTTCACGATATTTTCGGTTTAAAGACATAATATTTCTCAAAAAAAAGAACATTACGGTTCACTTACATATTGAGAAACACAAAGTAAATAATAAAAGTAGTTACAGTCTCTGTGATCACATACGGTTACACAAAGAAACAGAATTAAAAGATGTAATAGGTGACAATTCGGTGTTAGTACTTCTTTCTAACGTATTCTTCTAGTGCTTTTTTATATTTAAACCAACTGTTTAAAATAATATTTTAGTTTCTTTTTTCGGGTAAGTACCAAGGATGCCGAATCTACGTACTTACACGTATACGTATTTATCCGTTTACTGGCACCCAGAGTACTTTTGTTTTCGCTGATGCCGTATAGGTACGTATCCATCCGTACATAGACAAATGTATGGTGGCAACCGACTTTGGCCGTGTAGCCAATGTCGGCATTCAATGGGTTAACAAACCAGCTTATAATGAACTTAGACCAAAATAAAAAATGACTTGACAAAACATTCCATTTCCATCAATTATGTTTTTTTTTACTTATCAGACAAAAGCGCTTCCAGCCGGAGGTCGCGGCTTGTCTAATTATGATAATTACTATAACACCTAACTACTTAGATGCCGCCATAATAATGTCAATTCAACTACAACGCCTAATAAATAAAAGTAACACAAAAAAACACCAACACATTAAGAAAATTGCGACAACCGGTGTCCTTTGCAACCTTAAGTATTCGTCTTATCAATAAACGCAATTAGAACTCATTAGAACAAATCGATCGAACGGAAAAAATCGCTCAGTAATTGACGTCATTGACGACTAAAAAGTCGCTCGGTCGCAGTTGTAGAGCGCTGAGGGGCGTAGAGGCTCCGCCTTCGGAGGCGTAGGGAGGGCCGCGCGAGTGCGACGGCCGAGGAGGACGGAGGACCAGTCGGCCTCACCACCGCGGAGTCACCGCGCGTTGCGCGCGACTGTCGCAAAAATTCGCGCAACTGCCGGCGGGGAACATACGTGCCTCTAGTAGAACCCTACGTTATTATCATTTGCATCAGAGTGACTTCAGTGAATAGACTGTGGCAATTGACTAACCATACACGTGTAACATAACTTTAAAAAAAAATTGCAAGTTGCCAATAGTGACTAAAACTTTCGTGGCCAGTGACTTGAAAAGTGCAAAAATCTGTCATAAAAAAAAGTTGCAATGAGTTCTAATTCCAAATCATCTGTCAAACTTTCCCGCGCGACGTGATCGAAAATGTCAAATAAAAACCAAAGTACTGTTCTGAAAAATTTGTTTAGTGCCAAGGCAGCTGTCAAAAATGGACTTGACAACTCGTCGTGGGGACATGTTGGAAGGTACCGGGGAGGTTTTATCTTTGAACGGGAATGAACAGGTGTGCCGGGAGCTTGTGAACGGAACGGACAGCGGTTGTGACGTCAACACCGTGACACCGGAAGTGACGACGTCGAGGAAGACAAGCTCGTTTAGCATCAGGAACCTCGTTGGGACTGGTGATTCGGATAGAATCTCCGACAATAAGCCTACTCCTAGCGATGGTGAGTAAAACCGTTTTTATTTGTAGAAATTATTGGATAGTTAGTGCATTCAGCCTATAGCTGGACATATCATGGACACACTACAAAATGTGTTTGAAAAAAATAAGCTCGGATTCGAATTAGGTATCTGAATTTACAACAGAAATAAAACCAAATAAACTTTTCAGGATCGTTTTTTTGACATGTGACAATTTGACGTTTAAACTAAACCGATTTGCTAGAGGCCAAGGACAGGAACCAATTTTGCATTATACTTTTAAATGAGAAAGACTGTACCTACTTATGTTTGTTAACCAGTAACTCAAGTTTTGCACAAAAGTAGACCATGACCTAGAGTAGGACATAGAATATTTGTCCCATTGTAGTAGGTATATACCCAAGGGATATTGTTGCCCATTGTAGCCCAGTATTATTGATTACACTTAATCAATTAAATCAAATCACTGTTGCTTCACTAATTACAATATTCATTAATGTCAAATGTCAGAATTAATCTGTGTATCCATACAATTAAAATTTGCCTAATGTCATGAAAACAAACACATATTAAATACATTGTATTCTAATTGTAGAAAAAAAATAAACAAGCTATTGTCAGTGGCTTCGCCCACTTTAATTAATTTTGCGATATTCAGATCGAAAATTAAGTATTCCACTGGAACAACACTTCTGTGTTTGTTTGTATTATTTCTTGGGTATTACCGCTCAGGCCCACTTGCGCTTATAACTTAAGGCCTCGTACAGACGAGTAGCACTTTGCTGTCGACAGAGCCAACTTCAGCTGTCGACAGAGGCAACTGCAGCTGCCGCCATTGGTCGGCGTTTGCCGACGACACGTGGACAACAAACGCCAACCAATGGCGACAGCTTAGTACGAGCGTCGACATGGTGGGCAGCAGTCGGCGTGTCGAATACTGCAGTAGTTGCTTTTGTCGACAGTAGCAGTTGCTTCTGTCGACAGCTGAAGTTGGTTCTGTCGACAGCTGAAGTTGGCTCTGTTGACAGCAAAGTGCTGCTCTTCTGTTTGACGCCTAACTCAGATTTAAATGCTAACAGGCTTATTATGTACTACATTAACCTAAAGTATTTTGGCACAAGTGAGAGTTATGGCCACTCAATTTTAAGATGCCGTTAAGTCTCGTACTGTCACAGTCACTTCGACATAAAGTAATAGAGACAGCACGAGACTAACGGCATCTTAAAATTGAGGTTCAAGTATTTGGCCATTAGTGTGTCAAATGGTGTAAATTACTTGCCATTACGTAGTGAAACCCTTTGATACATCAGGTTCATTTGCCTTCGCCGGTAGATTATTTGTCGGCTTGTACTTTAGCTGTTCTATGACTGCGGGGCTTTTTGGAAAACACATATATTTTTTAATTTAACATTTAATCCGTAACGAGCTGTCCATACTAATATTATAAATGCGAGAGTAACTCTGTCTGTGTGTATGTTTCACTCTAAACCACGGCTTAACCGCTAAATCAATTTTGATATAATTTGGTATAGAGTAAACTTGAACCTCAATTATACTTACTACTTCTTATTTTTTCGTACTCTAAATACTTAAAAAAAGCTACAATTGTCATCTTATATTTTCACATTTTATACAACAAAGATGAGATTATGAATCATGGCATACTAAATTGTCTTAATTAACCTGCTGTAATGCCGAAAACTGAATCTGTTAACAAATCTGATATTATTATCAAGTACTCGGTCGGCTTGACTTGATTTGACGAAAGATTACCTAACTAATCACAATCTAAAGAGACATTCAGGAAAAGGAAACGAGTTTTGCGTCGAAAATGACGTCAATTGCGAATTGATATTTTTCCTTGGAAAACTGACAAGGCTTGGCCGCACCAGAGCTGATAACTGGCGTGAGTGCTCTGATGCAGTCAAATATTGCAAACACTGGAGTATAGCTAGTACTAATACGTATACTGTGGTATGGGTATACAACAACGCGAGCAAAATACTACTACAGTACCTAAGGTTCTTCCACTGCGCTCCAGGAATACATTCCACTGCGCTCCATTTATTGCTTTGGCACATTTGACCTCATGAAGTCATGATGTACCTAACTGATGATGCGTGGTTGATGGTCATGGCAGAAGCACCGCAAAGTGAAAACATTTCCAAGTTTAATAAGCTGTTACATCATGACTTTATGAGGTCAAATGTGCCAAACATTTGACCTCATGAATTCATTATGTAACTGATGATGCGTGGTTGATGATCATGGCAGAAGCACCCACAAAGTGAAAATATTTCCAAGTTTAATGAGCTGCTTTGGGACATTTGACCTTATGAGTTCATGATGTAACGGATGATGCGTGGTTGATGATCATGCCAGAAGCACCACAAAGTGAAAATATTTTCAAGTTTAATGATTACTTTACTTTGATGGTCATTGGTTAGACAATGGAAATTTACATACAGAAATTTGAAATTGTTGGGGAGAAAGACACGGAACAAATAACTCAGTAAAATCATCGCATGGCATCGTAAAAATATTGCTAGATGTGACGTTGTGTTTTAGGGTTCCGTACCTCAAAAGGAAGAAACGGAACCCTTATAGGATCACTTTGTTGTCCGTCTGTCTGTCTGTCTGTCGGTCTGTCTGTCTGTCTGTCTGTCAAGACCCTTTATCTCGAGAACGCGTGGACGTATCGAGTTGAAATTAAAACCATACCCTTGATGCTGTAAAAAAATCAACCCTCTATGTTAACGTGAAAAAAAGATATGGCCGTTTATGTCGCAATAAACGCATTTATAATATTAAGTAAATTAAAGTATGGATAGTATGTATGGATTAGTATAGAAGTATGGATATGTACCTACAAATATGTACGGAACCCTCGGTGGGCGAGTCCGACTCGCACTTGTCCCGTTTTTTTATGATATAATTTGTTTAATTTTCCATACTAAATTTATTTTTTGGCTAACTCAACTCAAAGTTTCTTGGAGCGCGGTGGAATCAATGTATGAACAATTTGGAGCGCAGTGGAACAACCCGTATCTGACCGCGGTGTCAAGGTCACGGGTAACCGGTGGATGCAAGCGGTAGGTTGCCGCTCGTTGTGGTGTTCTATAGGGGAGGCCTTTGTTCAACAGTGGACTTCTTCCGGCTGATGATGATGATGATCTGACCGCGCAACAAGTCGTCTGCTCCGGTGAGGTCAGGCTTGTAAAAAGTCCTTACTTAAAATTCTAATTACATGTTACTGAGGTAGGCTAACAAGTATACACGATTATTAACATCAAATCTGTACCTGATAATCTATTCATACTAATATTTCTGTTACGCTTTCACGGCTACAGAATCGATTTTGATATAATTTAGTATGAAGTAATCTGGAACCCCAAGAGAGGATCTTAGCAGATACTGCAGTAATATTTGTATGGGTCCAAAACCACGCGAGCTAAATACTACTACAGTATCTGTGGGATAATTCACGTAACTAAAGAAGTGCTGTAGCAGTGCAGTTGCAGTTAAGTTTCGATCAAAACAACGCTTTTCGTATTCTCTACCGCTCTCAGACACGCTTGTGTCAAGTTCGCGTCACGCGAGCGCAATAACGGCATTCTACTGTTGCGCGTCTTTGGTGCGTGCTTCAGAACGCAACGTGATCGGTATTCTACTATTTGTTTGACGTCTCAAAATGACAATTAAAAAGCACTGAAATCTGTACTGGGGTATTATTTTAATATTATAATAACGTTATATTCAGATTCTATTCAATTATTTAGTGAGTAATATTTTTTCTCATGTGGGTACACCATAAGTAAGTTTGGTTGTCGTACAGTTGACGTTCTGTTCACGCGCAGCTTACCTACGCGCAGTTCAAAGATTACAAGGATACCGTTTATCACTCAAACTTGAACTTTACTGCAACTGCACTACAACTTCATCGGCGCGTCATAAAATTACGTGATTTAGCCCTCTGACCGCGTCCACCAGTTGTCTGCTCCGGTGGAGCCAGGCCTTTAAGTAGTTAGTCCTTACTTAGAATAGCTAATTACATGTTACTAAAGTAGGCTAACACGTATACACGTACTAAATTAATAAAACACTCAAGTTGTTAGTCTGTTATCACTTAAAACGAGATCAGGCTTTCCCTTTAAGATATGTGAGGCTATAAGTAAGTACACACGGCAAAATAGGATAGTAGCATACGTGCGTTTGGTGAGGTGTCAATCCCTAGAATCAGTAAGATGACAGCTCAACTCAAGCTCAATTCACCTAAATTTATCGAAGAATAACCGCCGGATTTCACTTTAACTTATTTAAAGAATACCTACCCAGAAAATGTATGGATAAACCAATAGCCGGACATTTTGTTAACGTTGTAAAATGTTAATCACAACATAACCTCACTGCCGATGAATAGATTAACGCTAAAGGGTTTAAGACGACACACGAGACACGTAAAGTCGTTGGTTCCGGGTATCATTTGTAGATCTTTGACAGTCGTTAGGAATAATTAGAAGCCAGAAAGTCTGACAATCAGTCTTATTAACGGGTATCGTGTTACGCAATGACTGGGTTGTGGAGGTCAGATAGGCAGTCGCTCCATGTAAAACACTGGCATTCAGCTGCATCCGATTAGACTGGAAGCTGACCCCAACGGCTAGATAGCTACGGGAAGGCTAGGATGCACTAGATTTAAAAGAACCGTGGTTACAGACAAATTAACCAACTATGATGACCCTCTAATTAATAAAAAATACATAAATACGAACGAAGTACTTGCAAGTTTTTACTACTTGATACTTTTTAATAACTGACAAAATGCTGCTTGCATACAAATCCATTTTGCTAACTGTACATCAAGCATCAAGCAGTCGTTGATTCTAAACTGTTACAAGTTCCCACTTAGAATTAGAGCCACTCCCTAAGTAATGCAATAAGTGTAAATGTTATTTATGATGTTGTTACTTAACCACTTGGCAACTTCTTGGCCAATCGCAGTTATGTTTAAGTCGCGAAACAGATACATTCTTTGATCTATGTAGTGGTTTTTTTTAAACTTCATGTTATGTTGTTGTTCCTCCTTCTTACTTGACTTCTCACTTTCAATAATTATGCTCTGCGTACAGCAAGAATCTTGGCTCCTCCAATAATCGTCTTCTACGATATCTTTCTCACCGCTCTGGTTTTTTCGTGGACCTCGTGCACAACAGAAGTGGCATCTGCTGTGCTATTCTGTTACAATCTCCCTCGGTGAACACCCAGGTGAAGTGAGCTGTCAGTGCTGTCACCAGTCCCGATGCTAGGGATTGACAGAGCAGACGGACGGATGACAACAGCTCACTTCACCTAGGTGTTCACCGAGGAAGATTGTAACAGAATAGACATACAGTATGTGTTGTTATCTAATTGACGTGAGTTTCAACCCCAGTAAGTATATATTTTTCTACATACATTTATGTAGCTGCAAAAATTGTTATGTAGGTATGTATTTACAAATCAATAGTAGGTAGTACTTAGTTTATGACAATGACAAATTAAATGACGTATTACCCGGGGAATCCTTTCCCGCATCTGTCCATATATTTGTACGACCTGCAGATGTCGGTACGAAGTGTGATTGATTTGTTATGTGTAAGTAGGTACTCCGTAACTACAGGGGGTCTAAAATGTTTATTAAGTCTTGTATACATGACAATAACCTTGAGCATTTGGCTCGTACTGAATTTGTGGACGAGTGCGGGGGTGATGTAGACGCAGTCTTTAATCGTACGCATTTTTAATTTATTGTTATAAAAATAATACATATTTGTAAAAAGTAACAAAACCAAATCATTTTCCTTTGTATTGCAAAGCAGTAGATATTTTTTATACTCTTTTGTTAAGAAATTAAGGAGTAAAATGGTTTCATCTCAATGATTTGGAGGTGATTTGATTTCTTTTTTATTATGTGATAGGTACCGATAGAAAAATTGTGGCTAAACCAAATTACTTATCATATCATGTAGATTACTAACATTTTTTTTCAGATGTAATTTCTCTGTTAATGCCGACGAAAAGTTGCTTCATCTGCATGCTTCTTTCAAGCTTTTTTCGAGAGAGCAGCCGTAAAAAAGGTTTTATGTTTTCTTTATTGAGTTGACGAACATTTTGTTGGAGAACCCAAAAATTTATGGCAGTTTTCTTTTGATACAAATTCGTTTGCTTTTTTTAGAATATCACTGATTAATATCAGTCGAGGACGAATCGAGGTCTATTGCTGGTGATAACCTTCAGAAACTTTTTGAGTTACTGAACTGACCAGACTTTTTGGAAAATGGAACGCGATCCCATTGTCATTTTGCTAAAAGTTCGTAATCTGCTAAATCCATAATGGTCGATCATTGGTCTGTCAATGGTCTCGTAATAGAATTATGTTATTATGACATTCATTCATGTCAGATTTCATTTATATATATTTTTACATATTATTTATAATTGTTATAAGCAATCGGAAGTAGTAAGAAGTTCGTAAACTAAGTCAGTCATTAATTTGTCATTATGTACGAGATTACCATTCTATATCATTTCTTTCAATGAAGTGTCATTGGTTGACCATTGGAAAGTCATAATGACGCCATTATATTGGTAGATTACCAAACTTGTCAAAACCAACAATTATGATATCAATGATAGACCATTCTGACACTATTGTAATAGCAGACTTGAGGCCCAGATCTGCACCACACTGACATAAATTTTGCCGAAGTGGTTCACGACGTAGACTCACTATCTGTTCAGGCCATGTCATTTACCGGTGCCTGACACCGAACTATTAAATTCAAATGACCGCAGTGTGACGTATGGCACCTGGGACATTCTTTTCTATAAGAAATGACTGATATGACCCCAAGCAAGACATTCAACATGGCCTCTTACTTATTATATCTAGAACAAAAATTATCGCGTATTTTTTATGAAAATGAATTAAAACACAACATTTTTTTTTTTCTAATATAGCAAAGGGGACATTTTTTAGTACTTACATAATCATTCATTTGAAACCATCTGGAAATAAATTAAATTTGGAGAATTCGGAAATATACTTTGGCAGTTAACGTCCCAAGGCAGTTATCGACCCTCATAGGCACTCCATACCTATGCCTAAATAACTATTTTTTTGGTATGTCTATGCAACAAATGCCTACTAGCCTTAGTTTCAATCCGTCAAAAATGACTTTACCTTGTTTTTTGACAAATTTTTGACATTGATCGTCGTCGTGAAATGACATTGCGATGTAATTTTGAACGTTTGTAATTGCGGGAATTGATCTTCTGGTAAAGTTATCACTTGCCAGACATAATGTATGCGACACATAAGTATCGGGTTTTTTATTAATCCTGCATAAAATCTAGTTAACAATTAGGTCCTACAGTAATAAATAGAATATACATCATGAACCGTAATAACAGTAAAGAAATCAATTAACTTAATTATTATATTTGCAAACTTGCTAATTATATGCTTGGAAAAACTAACTTTACGATCATTTTAATATTGGCATTGCTATCATAAACATATGTCAGATGACTGATGACATCATAAGGTCCTTGTTATAATGATTTTATTGTGTTTTTATGGTCTCAGAACTGACCATAAATGTACAATGTTGGCAGCAATTACTTGATCACATATTCAGCATACGCCACGTAACGTGATGTCATTTGCAATTACAAAATATAATTTAAAATAAATTGTAAATTATAATTATCTTTTTCATTGATTGTATTTTAATTTATTATGTCGCTAAGTTGTTTTAATAAGTAGTAGGTACTTGATTAGCCTAGATTAACATATCTGTAATGATAATGTATGACGTGCTTGCGCTGTACATCTACCCTACCTATAGACAGAATGTTGGCGACAATTTTCAATAAAGTAAAAGCTTTAGATTATGCAAAGACTAATTGGCCTAGATTTAGGGTAGATAGTACTTTTTAATGTTATATTTCACGACACAATTTCTCTATGCATTGGGTTATTAAACCTTTTTGTTAAATTTAAATTTCCACATACGTAGCTTGTATTTAATAATGAAAGAGAATCACGGGTCTTTAATAAAATAAGTACCTTTTCCTATTTCATAAAAAAGTTCTCATCAGTCATACTAAGTCGGTGCCAATATAACATCCAACCCACCGTCTTCCGAAACTAAAGTTACTTTATAGTTTTTGAAGTTGCTTGTTTATTATACAAAATAATATGTAAGATTCTATTTTTATATTGTTTAATAAAAAAATCTTACATAGTATACAACAAAGTCGCGAAAATGTCTGGTCGCGCATAACTTCCAAATGACTGCACCAAAATGGATAATTCTTTTTGTGTTGTGTACGGTATGGCCAGGACTTAAGAAATATTTTTTTTTATATTCGAAAATAAAATTGCACCTGTGCGGAGCTGGGGCAGGCCGCTAGTTATGAATAAACGAATGTGGAAAAGCAATTTGCTCCTTTCATTCCAGTCGATAGTTATGTTGCAGCGCAAGCTAAATATGTTTTCATCCTTATAATATTTTAGCCAGGATATACATTTCAAGTCTTTCTTAGTCTCACTTTTCGTACCATGAATAAGTAAAGCTTAATAATATGTCGTCGAACCTTCTTTAATATTCCCTATTAAAGTTCTACGCAATAAAATGCAATCTAAATATTTTATGGAATGCGCATGGGCAACTTTATTAGTAATTTGCTAACGTCATTGAGACAGGTATTCGACCTCGTTGCTCAAAATTGTTTAGTATCCGTTTATGGGTTTATTGATTTGCAGTAAGCATGTTATAACTTAATGCTTGAATAGCTTGGTTGACCCTTCTTTGTGGGTATTCTTGGGGGGTTATTCCCTGAGTACCCCGATCCCCGAGGCCCCCGTCCCGGAGGACCCCGATTTGTTTTTATCTTGATAAACTCAATTAAAAGTCAGTTTAGCTTAAAAGTACCGTCAGCAGAGAGTTAAGAATTATAATTTTAATAAGTATTAATATTTTATTTAATATACCATATATTAAATAAAATATTAATACTTATTAAAATTATAATTCTTAGCTTCATGGTTTAGGAAATAATCTTCCTTGGTTAAAGTAAATATTATAATTAAAGAATACAATAGGACTCCTAGAGCAGTCACTGATTTTAATTTTTATCACAATAGTTCCTTTTTCAATACAGAAAATCAAAATAACTACATGGAACATTTAACATAATTTAAAACAAACGCAAATTATTAAAATATTTCGTAGTAAATAAAATAGTTTACTCTAAAGTAATCTTTTAACATGCAAAATCAGCTTCATTTTTTTTTTACATTCACAGGAAATCAAAAATGATTTTATAAATTTGTCATTTAATGATGTAAAGTTTATTTTTAAGTATGATTTCATAATAGGTACCTTAATTGTAACATTTATTTTATATTTTTGATACATTTTATTCTAACTGTAATCGCCTCCGTTAAAACTATTTTCTTATGTTTTTCAAACACATGCATTTTTAAACCACGTTTTATGTCGACCGTACAATTTGAAAACAATAGAAAAAAGAAATGTAATCATATTTATCCTATTCGGGGTTCTCCGGGACGGGGGCCTCGGAGATCGGGGTACTCAGGGAATAACCCTTCTTGGGTAGGTAAGTCTTGTTCATTTGATAGCACAGTTCTAGCTTTCAAATCAATCAATAAAAGTTTTAATGAATTGTAATTACACTTCATTTTCAGATTATTTTATTTGAATACTTACTTTTATATTGACTTCATTGCTGGTAAAAATAAGTATCTATTTACAACATATTTTTTATATTAATATAAAGGTAGGTATGTTTTTTATTTATAATTAAAAAGGTAAAAATATTGAAAATAATAAGAAGATGCCCCCAAGCAATAAGTCGGTAATCGAAAAATCCAAATTTTACAGGAGAAAAGATTTCCTGTTTTTGCCGAATATCTTTTCAGCCAGTAGGAATATTCAAATCTTTGATGTATCAAATTAAAGCTAATTTTTGTGGAATGTAACTGTATTATTAACATGCAATTGCATTCAATAATTACCAATTTAAGAAAATAAATAATACCTGAAATTATTTAGTTAAATTATTATAGTAATAGTATGTACTTACGGAATAATTGTAGTAAATTTATCAAACAATATATTTTGTATCATTATATTATGGACTTCTACAGTGTTATTTTTTATAGTAGGTATGATGCATAATGTGCTATTACGACGTTATTGTGGTAATATTAAATAATTGTAGAAACAGTAATCATACATACCATTATTACTACACGGAAATTCAGATTAGCAGTGTTATTGTTATCACCCAGTACCAATTTTCTTTTTGAAGTGTTAAAATGTAATTTTTGAAAGTTTAAACGAAAAAGACACTATTCGATTGCTTTTTTTTTTGTCAGCCTATTCTGTTTCACTCCTGGGAAAAGGCCTCCACCAATGCCTTTCATCTATCCCGATCTTGGGCTGCAGGGAGTTGGGAGTTTTGGAGAAATCCATCCAGTTCGTCCCGCCATCTCCTTCGTGGCCTACCACGACCCCGTCTTACTATTTCAGGGCTCCAGTTCTGTGTCACCTGAGGCCACAGTTTGTCCAGCATGCGGCAGACGTCTTGTGCTGCCCAGTCCCATTTAAGTTGGGCAGCTTTATGAGCCACGTCTGTTATCCCTGGTTTGCAGTGCAGTATAGTGTTTCGAACTCGATCCGTTAATTGAACACCTAGTATACTACGCTCTATTAAACCTTGAGTTTTAACTTCTGGGAATCATTCAAAGACCGAGACTTTACCTATGGGAATAACGTAACTAATTACAACAACACAACACAAACAAATTACCCGCAAATACTCACTCTGTCAAACGTGATATTTTCTCTACAAAACCTAACATGGTAGTTACTACATTTGATATTATTTTCATCGACTTTTGTCACTTTAACATTGGTTCTTTCTCTCATCTTTCAACTACTCGTCCTTCTTGAGGTCCAGAAAAATTCACAAAATAAGATACGACGAGGAGAGAAGGGATCTATTCTATATTGCTACCAAAAATGATTGGTTGGTTACACGTTAACTGTAACTATAAATAGTGTCCGTTGGTCTCATCTATGAGCATCACATCTAGTGATCTCACCTTGCCAAGTAGGTGATGGGTATGTTAAATAAAGAGCTGTTATGTCTCTGAAAATATAGGCAATATAAGATATTACAATCACTAGTTTTTTTTTCAAGGAAGTTTATTAACAACGTTGTTGTACTTCATTTTCTGATTATATTAGAATTTGCCATAGAAGTATATCTAGTACATATATATATATCGATGGAATTTCCAGATTATAATATAGTAGCATATTCAACCCCAGCTGCATGTCGACTGTGATCGCCAGTCCTTTTGATAAGTGAACAAGTTTTACTTATGGTGATTATTGTAAAATCAACCTTTGCTTTATCAATTGAGATTACCTACCCATTTGGCATGTGTGGTGATTAGTTATTTTATAAAATACCACACTTTTTTGCAACAACATTGAACATGCAATGATACAATTTTACATGATTAGGGAAGCATTAGGGAAGGTCCTATGATGTCGCCCTCTAGTTTGTCATGCTAATGTCAAGAATAATATTTTAATAAAGTCAGTTTCACAAAGAAACTAAACAAAAATAAAAGAGATAGTCACAAAAACGAATGGAATCTTCAGAACCTTATGATGAAAATTACGTTTTTGATAACTTGCTACATCGGTATCACGTCGCGAGGAAACATCATACTGTCTTTTTTCATGTTTTGCGTGCATGTTAAACTTCAAAACACCTTCCTCGCGTTCAGTTTAAAACATAAATACATAATAATACACTACTTTTTGTATGGGATCAAAAACGCTAAAATTGTAACATGGATACTTTCTTTTGTAATAAAACATGTTTATTTCAGATTGAGGTACCTACACTCAAAACTTTTTGCAAGTTAAATATTGCAGCTGTAGTATTTATCTTTGTCACCTGTCTCTATTCTTCTTTTTTAATAATCTCGCCTTTTCTTTTATCTGTACACAAAAACCCCGTGTTCGATTTAACCAAAAATCTTATGAATATTATTTACGCCAATAATCCGGTAAAAGCTACTTACCAAAACAAAATATAAAATAATTAATTGTATAGACCTACAACAGTATTTTTGCCCACATAATTTTGTTTGTAAATTTCCCAACAATAAAAATGTATGTGACAATATTTTTGTAAATATACATTTAAAAAATCTGAAAAAAATTGCTAAGGTGTATTCCAATCCACAGATGCCAAATTTGCCATAACAGCAAGAAGTCCATAATAGTACCTACATTGCCGACTTATTGCTTGGGGGCGTCGTCTGATAATCTTTGAGATAATATAATAATAATAATATGTGGGGACATTTCACACACGGCCATCAAACCCCAAACTAGGGAGACCCTGTACTATGGATAAATAAATACATACATATATAGATAAACAACACCCAGACACAAGGCAAACACAAGTGCTCATCACACAAATATTTATCCTGGGCGGGAATCTAACCCGCAACACGCTGCGCAGCAGTCGATCGCTCAACCACTTTTTTTTTTTTTTTTTTTTGGTACGGGGTGGAAAATCCTCATGGATGTTCTCCGCCCTGGGGCGGGCGGAGGGGTCTGTCAGACTCTTACTGACTAAAAACCACCCCGGTGTTCCATCTCACACCTACGTCGGGGGTCGCGGGAACTGGAGATACTTCCGCAACCCCCGGCTGGTGCCGGCCCGCTGCAGCGGGCCACTTCTCGGGTCAGGGGGGGGAGTGGCGCCAACCGTGGCGTCAAAGAAGATAAATAAAGAGATATAAATAATGAATGCGCTTGTAGTAAAAATAACAATAAATAATAAAAACTAAGCATATTTGCGGGCCTCCCAATTTATTTATTATACTGTCTCATCATAGGGTAATTGACTAAGTATTATTTTTGTTTAATCAACCGCATTATTTAAAGGAAAATTGCGATGGTTATCCTTGGATTATAATATAATTATCCTTGCTTTGTGCACAAAAACAGTTAGAGTACCACTAGTTTTGTGAGTACTTTAAAAATATTTTAATAATTTTGTGATTTAAAATAAATAAAGTTATAAGCAAGTATAGTAAGCATTTGTTTAATATGTATGTTAATAGAAAAGTTCGACACACTTTGGTTTTCGTATGCTGTAGATGTGCTGATCAGAGGACCCCGCAGCTAACCTAGCAATTTTCTAGCAGTTTTTGTTTCTGTGTTTGTTTACTAACAATAGCTTTTAAAACAATTGTTATAAACAATTGGGTGTAATTGCCATAAATAAAAAAAAAAATATTTTTGAATCTATTTAATTTAGTAAATATTTATTTTTCCTTCGCATTTAAATTGGGTAGTTACACCAAAAGCTGTTAATTCACGTGGCGCTAGCGCTAACTAAGTGTACGAAAAGTAACTCGCCGCTGCCGCAGCGTCGAACGTAGAGAATGGCACCACTGCTGAGCTTATTACAAATTTATCATGAATCAAACCAAAACTTTCACCTATAAAGTTCACAAACCGATTAGCACCGAGCTACCCTCGGTACCATCGTACTCGTGACGTCACTACCCTAACCAGACACTTCCGGAATTAAATTGAACACTCGACAGGTGAACTTTACGAAGAACAATCGATTCGTGCTGTTCCATGTTTTGTAATAATCATTTGTTGGTGTTGAAATTAATTAAAATGTTCAAAAGGATAATTAACAATTTATATGGCGTTACCGTGTAGCAGAATATACTTCATCATCATCATGTCAACCTTTAGACGCCCATTGCTGGGCATAGGTCTCCCCAAAGGGGGGGTTCAGCAGTAATAGCCATGCTTGGCCGATGCATGTTGGCGATCGCAGGTGTTATGGTACTCAGAAGGACGCTGCTGCCCATCTTCTGGTCATTATCCCTCTGTCGCCTTCTATGACACCCATGGGTAGAAATGGGGTGGTGCTATTCGTGACCGGCACCACACAGCGGCAGTAAAATATATTTAAGAAAGAAGAAAGAAAAGAAAGAAAAACCATTTATTCACGAGATAGTGACGCACATTACAAAATAGTTTGTGCTGTATAGGTATATTATATTACTCTGTGAACAAGACCTAAAACTACAACAAATAGATACATATTGTAGAAAACAAACATGTACTTGAAATAAAATAAAAAACTATAATAACGTCCGAGACAGAAATATGCGTCACTGCCACGCGAAACGGCTGACGCTCAGCATAAATGCGTGGTCCGCGCACGAAGGCGCGAAGTCAAGGCGCTGGTTTTCAGCGTAAGCCTACGTGTCGCTGTCTCGGAAAAATAAATAGAACGTAATTTATTTATTGTTCCGAGGCACAGATCAATAAACATTTACACAGCCTGTGGACACAAAAAGACGCTGTTTCGGCACGGCGCCCACAAATAATATTTTAAAAGTATTTATATATGTAAAACAACAAAAACAAACAAAATAAACAGACAATAGACAATAATTAATTAAATTAAAAAGTGGCAACATTTCGCCGCGTCCTGAGCCAAAGATAAAATAAACTACTAATACACAGGTGACAGGCAGGAGAGAAGAGTTTGCACTTGCGTTATTGCGTAACCACTTGACAAATGCCCGACCAATGAGTTATGTAACCAGAAAATGGCATCAACAATTACAAAATCATGATGTAATATTTACGTCTCATCATCATCAGCTGGCTAGCCTTGTCCCAAGTATATTGAAGTCGGCCTACAGTCGAACCAGGTGAAGCTAAATACCAGTGTTTTACATGGAGGAGCGACTGCTTGTCTGACCTCCATAACCTAGTTACTAGGTAACACGGTATCCCTTGGTAAGACTGGGTGTCAGACTTTCTGGCTTCTGACTACCCATTACCACTGAGGCACGGAAGAGTATCGATATGAAATGGAAAATCTCATCCACGGACCGACCGGCTTTTATTTAGCCTCCTTGAGAATATACCGAGGCTTCTGGCGACTGGGACTGCAATTAACTCGGACTACAGTCCCAGTTGCCGGATCCATTTAATTTTAATATTGTTCTTTCGGCGACTGGGACCACGCAAAAAAAATGACACGAACAAATATTTAAAATAATAATTAAAGATATAAAGGTAATCGAAGGGTGATTTTTAAATATTTTGTTTTTTACTTTACATATTTTTTCGTTGTGTTTGGACTTGAATAGTAGATTTTTCGTATTCATTTAGGCGTGGTCCTAGTCGCCAAAGAAAAATATTAAAATTAAATGGATCCGGCAACTGGGACTGTAGTCCGAGTGAATTTCAGTCCGTTGTGCCGGAAATCTCAATTTATCTAGGTCTCTTAGAACTTAAAAATAAACTCCTTTAGAACTTCCACTTGTAAGTTGTTTTTTTACAACCGTTTTTGTTTTAGAGAGCAAATGCCTATGTAGAAAAAAAACAATGAAATGCGACACCAAGTCCGACATGCACACGAAGGACAATATTTAACCCTACTTACATACAAATAAACACGTTTCTTCTGTAGGGGCCTGGGGACCCCTTTAATTTAATTTTTATTATTTTATGGAGCTCGTGGCTAAGTAATAACCGTACGAATAGATCGGTCAAGGTTAAGCTACTTTGCCGCGGTCAGTCTGTGGATGGGTGACCATCCATTTCATACTGAGTTCCCTCCGTACCTCGGAAAGCATATACATCCGTTGATCCTAGCTGTCGTTCGTAGATCTTTGGCAGTCGTTACGGGTAGTCAGACGCTAGGAAGTCTGACAACCAATCTTACGAAGAGGAATCGTGTTACCAGGTTACTGGGTTGTGGACGTCAGATAGACAGTCGCTCCATATGTCACGGCAGATGATGATTGTATTTTCAACTGACTTCAAAAAGAAGGAGTGTAGTGTATCTATGGAAATAGATATATGCATTGTCTCATGTCCACAGTGGTGGTACGGTCGCTGTCACATCTGTCAACTGTCACAGAGTAGAAAGGCGGGAAGTTGACGTGAAGCTAGCCGGGACACGAACTGGGTAGGGGGTGAGCCAGTGCTAATTTAATACTAATCAGTGAACAAATAGATTATCAGCAGCGAGAAGGGAAGATTCTACAAGGAGGGTCTCAATTCATCTGTATGTTTTTTTTTTTGTATATTTGTTACGCGATTTCTCCGGCAAATGTAAAGCGATTTTGAAAATTCTTTTTTTGATGGATAGGGTATGCCTCAAGGGTGGTCCCATATAAATTTGATCGAAATTGATTCAGCACTTGTTGAAAAAATCGACAAAAAAGCAAAAAAATATACCTACATGGATGATGTTGTAATGTTCTCACCTTGTACTTTCAATATCGGTTTTGACTGTGTTGCCATTTCTGAATGGATTTGGATCTAAAAAGCGATTCGGATTTGGATAAGGAAGTACTAAAAAGCGAAAAATAAAAAAGCTTTTTTCAAAAAGACAACCGCCTTCAAAAACCAAAAAGTGAAAAATAACTTTAAAACACACACATGATTTTAGTTTCGGAAGTCGGTGGCAATACAAAACAACAAATAGAACAGCCACGCCACCGACTACCGAAACTAAAGTCATGTGTGTGTTTTAAAGTTATTTTTCACTTTTTGGTTTTTGAAGGCGGTTGTCTTTTTGTAAAAAAGCTTTTTTTTATTATTTGTTACAACAACTTTTTCGGCAACTTCTGCTTACCTAATTGGCTAGTCTCAATACATTTTACTAAAATCGACCACCTCGACAGAAATTCGGTCGAAAAAATGTGTTTGTAGGTATATAAAGGTGCTCCCTCACTTGGAGCATTCGCCTGTAATGTGACATTACAGAGACGAGCATTACATGGCAACTTTTGATACAATGTGTAATATTTTGTTTGATACAACTTGTCATTTATAAAAAATCTAAATACTGTCTTGTAATTCTCAAACGAAACTATTCAATCGTGACAAAGTATTAAACTTTAAAGGATATTGTCACGATCGAATGTTCAGTGATTAAGATGATATCTGTTGTGATCGTGTCCCAGTTGTAAGTTCTCGGTTTCACGTTTCTAGGGTTCCGTCACGTAACGGTGCTCCCTCGATTTAGAGCATTACATTACAATACCGCGTCCCTGACTTGACGAGCATTTGCCTGTAGTGTAACATTTCAGATTTGATTTTTAGCGTTACATTACAGTACTGCCTCCCTGACTTGACGAACATTCGCCTGTAATGTAACATTACAGATTCGATTTTGAGCATTACATTACATTACAATACTGCCTCCGCGACTGACGAGCATTCGCCTGTAGGTGCGATTGCGATGCGAAGGTGCGAAAGTACTTCACGTCGGAACAGCTGCTCAACTTATACCAAGCACAAGTTCGATCGTGCATGGAGTACTGTTCGCACCTTTGGGATGGATCGGCAAAATACCAACTGGAGGCATTGGAAGTCATCGATAGACGTGCCAAGAGGCTCATAAACAACGACTCCCTGGTTAGGGCTAAGCTCCAGAGCCTTGAACATCGCCGCACCGTTGCTAGCCTTTCGGTCTTTTATCGGGTACATTTCGGAGAGTGTGCTTTGGAATTGCACAATTTAATTCCCCCATCCCCGTTCCATCATCGGACGAGCAGAGATACGGCGAAGCGTCACCGCTATATGGTTGAAGTTCCACGGTCTCGAACCAAGCGCTTTGACTCCACATTTATTGTGCGAACTGCCAGACTGTGGAATTCCCTGCCCGCCTCTCTGTTCCCTGATAAGTATAATCTGGGTATCTTTAAGGCACGAGTGAACCGGTTCATCTTAGGCAAGCGTGTTCCAATTTAGGCCGCATTATCACTTACGATCAGGTGAATTGCGGTCAAACGCAAGCCTATTTAATAGTAGAAAAAAAAAAAAAAAAAAAAAAAAGGTAATGTAACATTTCAGATTTGATTTTTAGCGTTACATTACAATACTGTTTCCCTGACTTGACGAACATTTGCCTGTAATGTAACATTTCCGATTCGATTTAAAGCATTACATTACAGTACTCCCTAACTTGACAAGCATTTGCCTGTAATGTAACATTTTAGATTAGATTTTGAGCATTGCATTACAGTACTGCCTCCCTGACTGACGAGCATTCGCCGGTAATGTAACATTTCAGATTCGATTTTGAGCTTAAATTACAATACTGCCTCCCTGACTGACGAGCATTTGCCTGTAATGTCACATTAAATTTTATTTTGAGCATTTAGACATGATTTGATGATTTCAACATGACACGCCCAATTACAAGTGGTGCGCATTCATGTTACAAGTTGTATTAAAATATAACACATTGTATCATCATGTTGCGCACTACATTGCTCGGTTCTCTTCCCTCACCAATGTAATACTCGAATCGTAACATTACAGGTTGCGCACTGTAACGTTTACGTGCTTTCCGAGGCACGGACGGGTTAACGGTATGAAATGGACGGTCACCCATCCACAGCGTGACCGCGGCAAGCGTAGCTTGTACCATCATGACCGATCCATTTGTGCAGCTTTTACTTAGCCACGAGCTCGAGTTCGTAGACCATAATTTGAAATAAATACGGTTGAAAATACTTAGAACAATGGCCCACCAGATACAAGACCCGTACAACATCTGTACACAAAATACGCGCTGAGCCGTGGAATTGCGGACACCAGCCCGTCTTACTACTACTACTACTTAGAACAATAAGGACTTACAAAATACAGGAGACATTCATAGCGGAAAAAACCGGACAAGTGCGAGTCGGACTCTCCCACCGAGGGTTCCTTTCAAATTCCGTGATTTGGTCACCCATACAACTAGGACCTCGATGATTGATTACGTACTTTAAATAAAGACTATATTTTTTTTTATTTAATTACAAATGTATAGTTTTCAGACTTTTCCGTTTAATTGTATTATAAGACGATATTACATACCAAATTTCATAGTCAACGGGAAGTACCCTATAATTTTGATTCCCTTGAGAGTGTCGAAATATACGTTTTTTGCGGCATAAACGGCCGTTTCGCTTTTTCACGTTAACTTAGAAGTTTGTTTTTTTTTACATCTTCAAGGGACTGTAGACTTGAGTATATGGTTTTAATTTCAACTCGATACGACACGCATTCCCGAGACAAAGGGTTTTGACAGACAGACAGACGGACAACAAAGTAATCCTATAACGGTTCCGTTTTTTTTCCTTTTGAGGTACGGAACGTACCTAATACTCAAGCTACAATATCCAAAATAAACCTCCTTATTCGCTTACTCCTCGACATTTCTTTACAACAACATACCGTAATAGATCACAATCCGCAGATGTTCCAACAACAAACCCAACTAGTTAATCATGTTCAATACTTTTTACACTCAATTCATGATATCGGTAATTTAGTTCACCCGCTGAATATTAACGAAGGCGCTCTGTGGGCGACTGGGTATTCCGCTGTGAATTGAAGGAGCAATAATATTGATGCAATTAGGACTTATTACTCACTTTGAAGGACCGAGGATCGTGTCTAATTGGTAAGTGAAGTCGATCGATCAGCTGGTTTGATGGTGTCTGGTACCATTTTAATTTATTTTATTTTTAACTCGTGTTGTCTAACCTCAGGGCAAAGGCTTTCCTTTCTCCTTTCCAAACCTCTCTATCCTGAGTTAGTGTGGACCAATCCCTTCGGCAAGCGTCAAGCGCATCTTGCCACCTTTGCCTGGGTCTGCCATGATATCGCTGAACGTTTTCCGGGACCGACATTGTGTTAAACCTAGGTTTAAGTTCAAAGTTCTAATCATCGAGGTATATTCGTTAGGTTAAGATGGGGAAATCCAAATCAATTGGAATTACAAATGGCGGTCGATATCACAAAGTAAGTAAGGCTGTGGCGCGCCCGAGCAGAGAGACCACTGAGTACTAATTGAACTTTACAGACCTTATATCGATTTTCTGTCCAACATAAAAAAAGCGTTATCTCCAATTCCTCAATGTTTTACTTGATACTGAATGGCTCTTTATCCCAGTAAGACTGCTAATTATACATAGTGTATAAAAAGTTGAGAGGCTCGTGGCTAACTTAAACCGTACGGATTGATCGGTCATGGTTAAGCTACGCTTGCCGCGGTGCGTCCGAGGGTGGGTGACCATCCACTTCATACAGAGACCCCTCCGTGCCTCGTTAAGCACGTAAAAGCATTCGCAATCTTTGATAGTCGTTATGGCCAGAAGCCCAGAAAATCTGACAACCAGTCTTACCAAGGGGTATGATATTACCCAGTAATAATGGGGGGTGGGGGGTGTATATAATGGGTTTGTATATTTTTATAGGTATATGATATTCCATAATATAATTATTTATAGGTAGTTAGTTTATATCTTTTAACTTTTTAATTATTACCTACTTTTTGTTATGCACCTGCCATGTTATCTCTTCACCACCCTTGGTCGACTGGAAGAGAATGCCTAAGGCATTAAGTCCGCCTTTGTACCTTTATGCATGAAGTATAAATAAATAAATAACTGGGTTGTGAAACTTAGGCAGTCGCTCCATGTAAAACAATGGTATTCAGCTGCATTCGGTAAGACTGAACGTCGAACCTAATATAGGTGGAAAAACCTGCAGATAGCTGGGCAGATGATATAACATTTAAAGTTTGTTTTCGTAAACGAACTTCAAAAAAAGTAAAAGCCGAAAGTCCCGGCTGTCATTTGTAGATCTTTGGCAGTCGTTATGGGTAGTCAGAAACCAGAAAGTCTGACAACCAGTCGTACCAAGGTACTCGGTTGTTAAGGACAGACAGGCAGTGGCTCCATGTAAAACACAGGTGTTTAACTGCATTCGGTTAGACTGAAAACTGAACCCAACGCAATTGGGAAAAGGCTAGGCAGATGATGACCTAGTGTGTGTGTGCGTGTAAAATATGTTTTTAGTATTTTTTCTACATTTTGTTCAGTATTATGTTTGTGTGGTGTCGGACGTAAAGAATAGCACCATCCATATCTTCCCGTGAGTGTCGTAAGAGGTGACTAAGGGACTTACCAGAGAATGGGCAGCAGCGTTCTCTGTGCCTTTGTAACAACCATACTGCGATCGCTAATCCGCCTGCCAAGCGTGGTGATTATAGCAAAACCCCCCTAGGGGAGGCCTATATCCAGCAGTGGACGTCTTTAGGTTGGAATGGTTCGGTATTAATCAATTTATAAGATTCACAATCACATAAACAAGATCGACTCTTCATGATCTTTTAAAAATATTAACTGCCCATATTACATACAACCTCCCAAACATCTGTACGTAGGTATAATCTAACTCAAACAAAAACACAAAAACGAAATAATTTCAGCTGTAATTTTAATAATATAGTAGGAGTACGTGCGCCTGTTATTAAAGGCATGTAACAATACTTACATAAACGGCGGGCAGGTGCGTACGCGCAATCAATTAATAAATATTTCGCTTGTACTTGTAACGTGGGTAGTTGACTCCGTCACTTGTTCGTGTATATCCTTGGAATATTTTTTCAAAGCAATGACAGGAATTCAAGGCTTTGAACTGTCAAAAAAGAGATTGTGTCAAATTTTGTAAGAGCGATTGATCTTTAGTTGACTTTGGCTAAAGATGAAAGTGTCACCGTATGCCACGTAAAACTATGGCTTTCCTTACCTCGCTTTGCCTTCTCTATGTGAAAAAACTTGGAAGTGGCCTTTTGTTAAGGTGTCCACTTACTTACATATCTTACACTTATTGCAGTAGGTAAAAGAAACCAGATTTCAAACAATAAAATAAAGATAGAATCATTGACAATCGATTAACGACCAATAATAAGTTAAAATATGTAAAAGTTATTTATATTTGACACTAACAAATGAGCTCAAAATTATTAATATATGTTTTTTAAGCAAATTAATATCTTAGTATTAGTTTGAGTTAGTATTAGGTTTTGAACTAAAATATTTACAGAACCAAATTAAACAATAGATACGTAAGTATGTGTATTGGTACTTTATGCTCATATAAAAAGCTATTAAGACTGACAATAGTGTTGATTTTAATTTGATGTGTATAATTAAAATGATGTATGAACTCGAATGTAATCATTAACATTTTAATAAGTACTCATTATAATTCAAGACATTCTTATTTCGACGCCATTAAGAACGTTAACATCTTTATAAAATTGTATTAAAATGTTACAAACTTAATACATGGTTTCGAGGAAACAACCTGTAATTACAAGAAATCCTTAGAAATACTCATTTTAAAATAAAAATACCTTGGTTACACTAGTCAACTTTAATTTTTACAAAATATTGCAGAATTGTGATAACCACCATTATAAATTAGTCTCTACTTAACAGTCAATTCAATCTAAACGAAGGATCTTGATAAAATGGCGTTTAAAAAAAATTGCACGATTTTGAAACCCACGTATTCTCGTAACATAATTCTAAAGAAAACTAATTACAAAACGAAGTTATCGAGTAAAGGTGTTGTTTCAAACGTACTTTTTATATTTACTCGGATTATGCATTTCCTACCAAGTAAAGTAATCTTAGTCATGCCCAATGATTATTAAAATGAAAATATCGGTGCAAAAATATACTCAAGTCACGTAAGTAATTTGTATCGAATAGAAAATGTATACAAGAATAGCCAATAAATAAAATAAAGTGGGTAATTAATGATAGTAAAATTAGTACTTAGAAATAATAAAATGCACGGAACCTGGAATTGCTAATAAATAGAACTAAACGCTCCTTGGTAATAACATTATAAAGAATAGATACGCCACAGAAGGGGCTTATATTCGACCATAACTGTCGCAAAGACAAGGGGCACTAACTCTATAAAGAAACCAAGTCCCGAAGTTTATTAGTCTACAATCAAATGATTCAAAACATGGCTCCTTAACTATCACCACAATAATTTACAACCGAAACGAAAAGATTCTAAAAATCCGAAGCACGCGCATGGTATCGAAAAACAAACATTTTTATATTCAGAAAATCTTGACTCTAAATAAAGTGCTGATAACTTAACAAATGACTTATGTTTCTGGAATTTAAAGTACTGCATCAATGCAAAAATGTTATAAACCCTATTTGGAGTGCGATAGGGGTGAAAATCTTTTGTTTCCGAAAAGGACTTTAACACAGTGACATGGATTTAAAAGTGAGAGTTATCACGGGGTCCCATTTGAGCCGCACGCGCGGTCCCTTGCACTAAAAATAAATAAAAAAAGGATCACTTATGAAACTCGTAAAAGTAATGCTGTCTGACCATTACACAATGGTTGATGGAGGGACTCCTGTACTAGCACAGTGATAAGGGATAGTGGTCAGCAGAAGAATGTGAGGTTCGTAAAATAAAGTACCATGGAGTCTATATTTACTCATCTACACTTCGTAGTTGAGTGATTGTAAATTATGTCATGCAATTTTGCTGAGGGACTTTGAAAAGTGCTAACTCTACAAAAGGACTAAGACCAAATCACGAGTTTTAGCAGTGAAGATGATAATTTATGAGATCCGGAACAACTATCTGTATCTATATCTATCGCTCAACCACAGCGCCAACCATGTCGTCAAAACTGATTGCCTGACAGAAACTGTTCTTTTTTATGGTCTCTTTGTTAGGAGAACTATAATTGTGACACTTTAGGAGCTACACTTACCGTGTTCACAGTTCACACTTCGATATCTCTTAGTGACTCTAACTGGTCGGCAATCAGAACTCCAACAGGAAGTCTACTGGTCTAACATTTCAAAGTATCACGGTCAGGCGACAATAAGACTGGATCCTTTTTTTTTGTTAAAATTTTGCACCGCATCTTGTAAGCTTGGAAATTGAGACTAAATTCTTTTGGAAAGGCTAAGCGGAAGAAATGCATTACGGATTCATTATCTGTCATAAGACAATGGTTATTAGCAAGTACAATGGAAGAAAGCTTCTTTTAAACTGTCGAATTGTTTCGTAAGTACAACTGTTGACCTTAAAACCAATCATGCTTAAAAGTTTGTGACTGTCCCGTTGCTGTCGCGTTTGCAAGGGCAAATGCTGATCGTGGAGTTCTGGGATCGATACTGGGGTGAAATATTATTGTGTTTTTTTTTGGGGTTTCTCAGTAGCAGCCTGGAGTTAAAAAGAAAAAAAAGGGACAAGCCCGCCACACTATTCCCTAACCACTGTAACTCCTGTAAGCCAAAATCAACAGTGGCGACCACTAGAAAAGCGCCAGAGCAATGAAGCTCGACGAGTCCCAGAGAAACGATTCAACTGTCTTGGATCCTGCAACGAAATGAATCAGAAAAGAACAGCGGAGGAGTAAGAAAAACATATTTTCCACTTCCCTCCAAATAAAGCAGGAGACAGAACAGAACTAGGCCAATAGGCACAAAGGGACGTTTACAACTGGGAGAAACCCAGTTGCTAAGCACCACGGATTATAATTGACATAATTAATGGGCCCTAAAAAGTGAGCTGTTACATTAAATTTGATTCCAATAAAAGGTATGGCAAAATCGCTTGAACGCACGGAAATTTGTTCTAGTTTCGACAAGGCCCGCATGCCTGGAGTTTGTAAGTTGGTGATGGGACATCTCCATGACTCGCATAGCTGTTGGTCCTGCGCCTGATCTCTCCCCGGTTGCGTCCGATTGCCGTCCCATCGAACTACAAGAGGAAGAGGCAGTACACTGGTATCTGCACAAATACTATTATATCTCCTGCGTACTTGGCTAGATAGAAATACGATACTAGAAATTCGGTTGAGGGAACATTATTGTCTATTTAAATGTTTACAAAAGATTTGAATAATACTGTAGCTATACCTTGTTGGGAGCAGGAACGCATAGCACAAATGGGAGGAGGCCTATAACAAGCCGTGAATATGATCTGTAACTATACGTAAGAGAAAAACCAAAACAGGGACAGGACATCTACAAAACCTATAAAAACTTCTTTGAATAGCTACGACTCTTAACTTCAGGAAAAACTGGAGATCATAACTAAATAAATAAAATCACATTACAACCACATCAGAATGATCTCCATCGCATACAGGAAATTAAATGATGTAAAAAATGTAAACACAAGCATTATAGAATGTGTATGAAATATTGTAAAATGAATGCTTCTGATGACTGCCGCCGCCATCTTGGATTGAGGTCTCATCGTAAGCGGGCGGAAATTGGCGGGAATCGTCAGAGCTATGTTTGATGGCTACTAAGCCTTGAAAACATGATTGTGTATATTTCTATATATTTATTTAATAGACACACATAAGTTGGCTTGAAAAAATACCGATATCGAAAACTCTCTCATCATTTGATTTTTTCATTACCAAAGTCTTTGCGGGATGTGATCTATTAGTCAAACGATGCTTTCTGTCTTAATAAGTTCAAGAATACCATTGGCATGCAAGACACAACACCAATTTTTAGATTAATCATCGACCAAACGAAATGATGATTTTGCAGTTTTTGCATCGAAAGTTTATTGCTAACAGCGAAAAGATCTCGAGTAGGACATGTTTTTCTTACAACTTAATTCAAATTACACTCTCAATATCATTGGTTTTAAATTATCATTACTTATTTCGAAATGTATCGTTCTATTGATATCTATTGGTGTTATCGTTATTATTGGAGAGTATATCATTATTGGAGACCAGAATTAGAGGAAATGTATCATTATATTTTCTACTAATGTATTGGGTATTTTCGATGCTCATTTTTCTACTCGTTGTAGATTATGTTTTATTTTTAATAAATAATAACAAACAAGCATGTCATCAACATATATTATATGCACTTTGCTTTTAATAAGTAAAGCTTGTATATGAGAATATCAATTCATATTCTAATCTATCTATTTATTTCTTACTTCTAGATTGCTTAGACCATCTCTTATCCAAATCTTTGATTTCAATGAGAATTTGTTGGAAGTTATCGATTGATGCCGGTTGGATTTTGCTCACTATTTTGTCACAGTTTCGAAATGAGCAAAAGAAAATAAGAAGTAGCTTTCAATGAACTGTAAATGAGATCGCTCTATTAGTCCAAATCGCTACCGCTGCCACCTCACACGTTTTCCGGTAATTTAAAGTACAAGATGCAACATTAACAGATAAGCAGAAATAAAATAAAACAAACAGCTCTTCGGGTAATTTGCTAGCAAATGGCAAGTCTTATCTACCTAATTAAAATGCGATTTGGCACAGACTACATGAACGCCGACTTACGTGATTGTCACACTGTTTCTGATAGCAATCACTTGATTATTGTTCCTCTGTGCTAGGGCATGTTTTCCGTTGCGTTCGAAATTATTATTAGTGTCAAGAGTGCACATAATAAGACCTGGGTTTGTTATTAAATACAATTGCAATGCTAATAACGTCGCACATTTGTTTTTATTATTTACTGTAATTAGGTTTTTATTGTTATTGTCTTGTGTAGTGTTAAGTAGCTTTATGAAATCCCAAACTCCTTTATAGTTGCCAAGTTTTAAAAGATCTATTTCTTTACAGTTTCACTACGATTTCTGTGACCAAATTAAACATTTATGCTTTTTACTTCCAGTCTGTTTTTTGCAGCCATTTTGTTTGCTAAGTAGGTCCCTGTATATTTAAAATAAATAGCAATTTAAAGCAACAATGCTTTATAAATAAGCCAATCTATTTAATTTGGAGACAAGGTTTTGCTGGGTAATGTATCTACCATGCCTAATGCCTGTACATAATGAGTTTTTGTTTATTCTAGAGCTCTTGTAGTTGAAGTTCCATTAATTTCTATCGTTTTGACTTAACTAGCACTATTGAAGGTATATCCTTACCATAAAGGCAAACATATTGGATATAATTTATTGTGGTAGTTATGTGTTAGTACACACGTTCTGTTAACTAAATCAGTATTAATCTAATATATAAAAATCTCGTGTCATAATGTTTGTCATCGAACTCCTACGAGACGGATTGACCGATTTTTATAATTTTTTTTTTGTGTAATTTTGGTAGGTCATTTTTTGTTGTCAAAAAAAAAGGTCGTAAGTAGGTGATTTTTGAGGTCAGCTAGTATTTTATTAGGCGCATTACGTACTCACCTACGTTTTTATTTGTAACTCCAGTAACTCCAAGGATCGCCATTTGTTAGACCACAAAAAATACCATGTAATAAGCATAATCACGAAATCGACCCTAAAAACTTTCAACCCTTCCTAATTCGTGTCCAGAACCCACAATAAGAATCAATTTGTGGCACCTCACTAAACGCATGGCCGTCGAATTACAGGCCTTTGTGTCGTTACATCAGTATTAGTTCGGAATACATTAGATTTTATTTTTTATTAGATTAACTTAAGCCCCAAACCACCATACCAGTATGGTATGCTGGTTTGGGACAGATGGCTGAAAATTAACACAATGATGCATGCATGTAATATCAATAAAATACAGGTAGGTTGGTTTTACATAGGATTTTATTCCCAACACATCATCATCATCATTATATCAACCTTTAGACGCCCACTGCTGGGCATAGGTCTCCCCCAAGGGGGGTTCAGTCGTAATCGCCATGCGTGGCCGATGCATGTTGGCGATCGCAGTAGGTGTTATGGTACTCAGAAGGCCGCTGCTGCCCATCCTCTGGTCAATATCCCTCTGTCGCCTTCTACGAAACCCACGGGTAGAAATGGGGTGGTGCTATTCGCGACCGGCACCACACGGCGAACACAGATGTTCCCAACACATATGTTAAATATATTTGAATTATTAATGACCAAATACTCAAACGATACTAAATTTTGAGATGCCGTTAAGTCTCGTGCTGTCTCTATCACTTTATGTCAAAGTCTCTGCGACATTATTAGACTTAACAGCGTCTTAAAATTAAGTAGCGTTCGAGTAATTGGCCATTAGAATGT
This sequence comes from Charanyca ferruginea, assembly GCA_947361185.1. NCBI lineage: Eukaryota > Metazoa > Arthropoda > Insecta > Lepidoptera > Noctuidae > Charanyca > Charanyca ferruginea. The sequence continues at coordinate 30,084,837 of OX376057.1, forward strand.
CAATATGCCTAGGTAGTCATTTTCGACTGCAGATCTTTGGCAAAGAATAATAATGACCTATTACTACTCTTTGGCAAGAGTATTTAGTGTTAGAAGCCAAATTCTTACTTTAAAGCTCATGGAACGGAACTAAGGGATACTAAAAGCAATCTGCAACGTTTTATTGTTGCTTAAATCAGTTACAACTTCTTTGAACCAGTTCAAACGTCATTTGAAAGAAGATTATGTTCTTTCTGGCAAAATAAAGTCAAAGTGTTTATTTCAATTAATTAAACCACCATCTCTATGAAGAAGAACGATCGAGAAACTCGACAGATTCTATACTCCATAAAATCACACTATATTTTTCTTGTTACTTCTATACGTGAAAACACGTATATACGCGAAATTGAAATACATTAACAACTTAGATGAACTTCACATACGCATCTCCTAAGTCGGACAGCTGTCATTGCACTCGCAATTTATTAAAAACATACTTATCAGGTTCCAAAAAAACTCCACAATGGAATTGAAAACACGAACCCACTAAAAAACTACATTTATTTAACCCTTCTTCCAAAATGGCGACAAATAATTAGTTAGCCATTAAGGCCCATGCTTTGGATACCAAATGGCTTTTTTTCGCCAGCCAAATTGCCGTACACTGAACTATCCAAGTATTAAAACCACATTAGTGACTGCTTACCGTAACAGTTGACGATTATGCTCCCGTATGATCGAATTATGAAGGTTTGGAAATGATTATAGTGTCAAGCAGGGCCAGAAAGGGAACTTAAGTTGTTATAAAGAGTTCTAAGAGTGGTGGGTCTGGCATTTCGTTAACGACAAATTGATTTCTGCTAAATTTTATCATTATGCATTTTTTTTTAATAGTGGTCGTCTAAGTGTCAGGAGTAGTAGTCGCAGTGCATTACATGTGTTAAAAACACAGTTTACATAACCTTTCCAAGTTTAAGTTGAATGAAAACATCGTGAGGTAACCTAGAAATACATCTTTACGTAGTATAAAATGAATAAGTCTTGCTTAGAAGCTTAGATCTTTTAAACTACGCAGAAGATTATAATGCAGTTTTCAGCAATAGATAGTGTGATTCAAGAGGAAGGTTTAAATACGTATACTTTGATCTACATTGCACCCATGCGAAACCGGAGCGGGTCGCTAGTTAGATAGCGTACGCAAAATATTTACGGACACCAGCCCGTTATACCAAACTACAGGATGTTTGTTAGATCGATGCTAAGCCGTAAAGCGGACCTAGTATAGACTATTTATAACCATTTGTCATCAAAAATCATCAAAATTTTGCAAAAACAAAATAGTCACACTGCGGCTAAGACAAGTTCGGTTCAAATGGTTATAAATAGTCTATACTAGCTCCGCTTTACGGCTTTGCATCTATGTACCAAACATCCTGTATATCAAAACTTTTGACATCACCAATCAGCCTTCAGCAGACGCGATGATCAATACTTACGCCTTCTCTGTATGAGAAGAGGCCTTAGTTCTGCAGTGGGACAAAAGCCCAGTATAATTATTGTACCTACATGATTTTTAACCGACTTCGAAAAGGAGGAGGAAGTCGATGGCAATACAAAACAACAACCAGAACAAAGTCATCACCATCGACTTCCGAAACTAAAGTCATGTGTGTTCTCTGATAAAATTAAATATCACTTTTTAGATTTTGAAGGCAGTTGTCTTTTTAGTAAAAAGGTTTTTTTAAGTTTCAGAACTTACGCGAAGACTATTCAGCTCCATCTTTGGGAGCTGAACAATGTACTCAATCTTTTCCACATAAGTAATATTGACTGCGTTTGATACTAAACAAAATAACCTGTGCTCTTTTACGAGAACAATTTCCACTCTAAAGTTACTTAAGGTAAAGTGTGCAAAATTTTCTTTCATCAGTAAACAATGAACTCTAAAAGCAGTCATTATAACATTGAGTCTGCTGATCCTATTCTAAAATAACGCTCTCTTCACACAATCATTGCGAAATTAGACCTCTTTCCGAACGCTTTCGAAACAATACAATAATCACATAATATTCGATCACAAACCAATCCAATCGGGACTTATCACAACAACGATCAAAAAAATAATACTAATAACATCGTTATCAAATATATTATTACCCCTGTTATTGGATTAATGGCTCCCAAAATTGCTTAATAATGCACAACCATAGTAACTATTGTTTGAAAGTTTGTTATAGCCTATTGGCTTTCGTAATATCACTTTATTGAGGCTATAAAAATAGTTGGAAGATTAGGTATTAGGCTGGCGTGTGATTGGCTGTTGGAATATTGATGTATGAATTTTTGTGTCTTATTACAGCGATGTGGCAATCTGGTAGGTATTTATGGTGCCTAAAAGCTTGTGTTGATCGACGCATGTGTATAAGAAATATCAAGGTATTCTCCATTACAGAATTAAAAAATATATAACGGGTCTAAAAACACACTGAACGATGTCGAAATATGAGTACAATCATTGCGATATTTTTTTTACTATACCTGGGAACCGGACGTATTACAGGTCAAAATCACACCCGTGAACCCTCCATAGAAACGAAACAATTGCCTACACTACTACTAAAATAACAGACTGTACAAGTACGTGCGTGTGTGTGCGTGTCTACGCACCCCTCGAACAAAAACGCCGTTCCCAGAGCAGTGGTTCGACGCGGGAAGAGGTGAGGATCGGTTTTAGAGGGAGGCGTGTGCTACTGTACGGTAGTACTAATATTTATACTGTGTCATAATCTAACGTTTTTTTTTACGAAATCTGTTAATTACGCGCGACTGTAAATAGTGACTTTTCACACCAAAAATAAAAGTCGTTTCCCAGCAAAACTTTTCGCTCATTGCTACTTAGTTTGACCCATCAAACTGCAACAGTATGCGTAGCGTTTTATCTAGACTTTTAAACAAAATTTGTCTGAGCCGTAACACTTTAAAGTACACTCGATTACAAAAATTTGATGGCTAATAGGAAGCTACGTAATCTCCGAGTGCTATTTTTTGTTATTAAAAAATTAAACATCGGTAAGAAAATTCACGCGAACGAAGTCACGGACAATAGCTAGTACCACGTAACTTTAAACTTTACAAGGTTACCCCACGTAAACCCGCTAACTACATACTATAACCCCTAAAAAACGTGATGAAAAATATTAAAATACTTTTACTTACTAAGTTTAATCTGTAACACATTCACGCAAATACGATAGGTACGATTTTGAAACTACATACTTAGTCTGGCCATAAATACTGTTACAATTAAAAATAAGAAAGATATTACATTTGAATTTGGAATCTGTCATTTTTATACGATTGTTAATTGAGTTTTCTAATTTTGGCGCCAATACATTGTACAATATTTTGCGATATTAAAATGGAGTGGGGTGGGAAAGAGAACCGAATCGCTGTGATTGCATTACACAAAGTTGGTATGGAGCCAAATGCAATTTTTAAATCTCTCCATACGCATGGTATTAGTCAAATGTTTGTGTACCGGGCTATTAATAGGTACAATGAGACCTCCTCTGTTTGTGACAGAAAAAGATCTGGCCGTTCACGTAGTGTTCGTACGAAAAAGGTGGTCAAAGCAATAAGGGAAAGAATTCGAAGAAATCTTGTCTGAAAGCAAAAAAAATTATCTCGGGAGATGAAGATAGCACCCAGAACCATGTCGCGTATTTTATAAGATGACTTAGGACTTGCAGACTATAAGAGACGCACTGGTTTTTTAACTGATAATTTAAAAAAGAATAGGGTGGTAAAATCGAAACAACTACTGAAGCGGTACGCATAGGGAGGTCACAGAAAAATTTTGTTTACGTATGAGAAAATCTTTACAATTGAGCAACATTTTAACAAACAAAATGATCGTATTTATGCTCAAAGCTCTAAGGAAGCTTCCCAATTAGTCGACAGACTGCAACGTGGGCATTATCCGACTTCAGTGATGGTTTGGTGGGGTGTTAGCTATGAACGAGTGACTGAGCCATATTTTTGTGAATAAGGTGTCAAACCATCGGCACAAGTGTATTAAGATAGCATTCTTGAGAAGGTAGTTAAGCCCCTTAACAACACCATGTTCAATAACCAAGTATGGTCCTTCCAACAAGACTCGGCGCCGGGTCATAAAGCTCGGTCCACGCAGTCTTGGTTGGAAATGAACGTTTTTTGGACTTCATCAGAGCTGAAGACTGACCGTCGTCTAGTCCCGATCTAAATCCGCTGGATTATGATTTATGGTCAGTTTTAGAGAGTACGGCTTGCTCTAAACGCCATGATAATTTGGAGTCCCTAAAACAATCCATACGATTGGCAGTGAAGAATTTTCCCATGGAAAGAGTGCGTGCTTCTATTGATAACTGCCCTCAACGTTTAAAGGACTGTATGCAGCCAATGGAGACCACTTCGAATAAGCTTTTTATATTTTAAATTGTTTTATATTTATGTATTAAACTAACACACTGTAAAAGTAATAATTATGATTTGCAATTAAAAAAAGTTGTTTTCTTCGTGACTATATTTATGGCACCTAGTCTTGCCATAAATATTGTTTTTTTTTTATATAACTTTTATACTTTTATAAATTTCAATGGCAATTAAAACGAAATTCTAACATTTTTTATAAAAGCTATTTAATAAAATGTGTAAAAATTAACATTGTAGGTACATTAATAAATTATTAAGTTCGTGTCAAAAACTTAATGCAATTTACACTTTCTACTTACCCTCAAGTGCTTTTGTAATAAGAGTGTAAAGTGTGTAAGGCGGTTGTCTCTTTTTGTAAAAAAGCTTTTTTCGCTGTTGAGTGCCGAATCTCGTGTCGAACACCAAGCAAATTGAATAATTTCTTAATTTTTACATCCTTAGAGGTGAAATATTTTCATGAAAAAATGAAATTTATATGAGACCAACTTTGAGGTATAAATTATACATTAAAAAAGACATTATACATTAAGAATCATTTAAATCGGACTACACTGTAAAAAGTTATGCGTGGTCAAACATGAAAAGTAATAAATACATGTTTAATTGAGAACTCCTCCTTTATTGAAGTCGGTCGTAAAGCGAAAACGAAATTCAACATTAACAAATGTTCTAACTTCATTAACCTTGAACAATTCTGCATTGATAATCAGGGGGACAATGCTAGTAATTTTTAGAAATGTTTACATTCTAATATTAGTCTCAATTTGTCATTTTACCAAGATTTTAATGAAGTTTGATTTTGAAGAAGATGAGATTGCCTCTAGATTTTGAGCGCTTTTAATAAATTACGAGAATGGTCTTTTGAAGGTAGCTATGTTTTACCTTCAACCAACCTTTGTTACCTTCAACCAGCCCTTGAATTAGACCAATTACACTGTTAGTGTTAATCTGTGCAATTACACACAATTTTTGTTGTACTTTTGTTTTATCATAGCACTAAACTGTAACAAAATCTAAGTACTGTTTAAATAAAGATTGTTATTATTATCATGTCATCAGCAGTGCTATTCTAGTACAATCTCCCTCGGTGAACACATAGGTGAAGTGAGCTGTTATCCGATTCTAGCGCTTTGTAAATCCCTAGCGTCGGGACGGATGACAGCTCACTTCACCTAGGTGTTCACCGAGGGAGATTGTAACAGAATAGACATACAGAACAGCAGTGTTATTCTGTTACAATCTCCCTCGGTGAAACTAGGTGAAGTGAGCTGTCATCTGATTGTAATGCTTTGTTAATCCAGAATAGACATACTTGTAATATCAGTCTCACAGACAAATAACTGACGTGATACATAAGAGTTTTGAATAATGTCTTTTGCCAGTCATTTCGGCATGAAATCATATCATTTCAATGATATCATATCATATTACGCTATTGCAAACCACCCAGGGATAACATAGATAGCAAAGCTATAGGTAAGCGAAAAAAATCCCATAATTGTTCCTGTAGTTCTGGAGACTAGAGCATTAAAATAAACAATGAAACAAACTTTTCAACTTTAGAATATTAGTTCCTATATTATAAATACGTACTGTGAGAGACAGTTCTACAAAATTCAACTCCGTTTTGAACTTATTACAAACCCTTACCCAGAGAGTCATAGAACATGCACTTTTTATTGAATTAAAAATAAAAACTTTTAAGAGTTACAAGGATGTTATAAATCATTCGCTAAAAGTGATATTTTAGAGAAGAAGAAACAAAAAACATTACCGCAGGACCTTTATTTAACCAAATCTTCAAGAAACAACAAAACAGGCTGTAAAAATACAAATAGAAACAACAAAAGGTAATCGCGACTAATCCCTCAACTCGTAACAACCTCATTTGATCGAGGACTCACTAAAATAAGTCATTACTTCGCTGACCGCCACAGGATTGTATTACCTCTATGTTAATGGCCACCAAGCACGGATACAGCCAGTGTTACAACAATAACAATTTATTATTTATTGACATGTTACATGGCTGTGGACAAGACATTTTCAACTTGTGAAAAGGGACACGGTAGTGATGAACGATTGTTTGTTAAGTAAAGTAGGGTAACTAGTATGTTGTTGAACCTTGTAAAGTTTAACGTTATGTAGGATATACTCGTAGAGTACTAGTCTTATTCTTCAAAGGAAAATCGATGACAGCTAATCCTTGTTTTATTTATACTCAATTACTTAAGCCCAATAGTTGGCCATGTTAATATCCTTTAAAGTGCAGGTGTGGGGACATTTTGGGCTCAGAAGTAAATGGGCAATCGTCTAGTGGGAGCACCGCACTTGCACTGGATGTCAGTGGGATCTGTATTCCCCTATTTTTTTTTTTTTTTTTTTTTTTTATCTATTGATAGGCATACGTTTGACCACTATCTCACCTGATAGGGTATGTTTGCATCGGCATACTTATACGCAGTCTATTGAGCGTGGATGATGATAAAAATGTTATACAGCAAGAGCTTTACCGAGCTTTAAACGATTCTGATAATATATTAAAAGTATGAAATTACTACGACGGTATAGAATCTATTCAATCATCATCATCATCTGCCTAGTCTTTTCCAACTATGTTGGGGTCGGCTTCGAGTCTAACCGGATGCTGCTGAATACCAGTGCATTACATGGAGCGACTGCCTATCGGAGCTTCACAACCCCTTGAAAAGACTGATTATCACACTTTATGGCTCCTGACTACCCATAACGACTGCAGTTTTTAAGCTTCAAAATCACATATATCATATATCATCGTATTTATTTACCAACATAGCCATTAAGGATAACAAAGAATCATGGCGAGATTCATACATTAATTTGCATGAAAAATAAAAAGTAATTTAGAGGGTTTAAAATATTTTCCAATGTGAAGAATACATTACCAGGAGTAGATTGATATACTTACCATATGATTAAACCCCTGCATAATTAAAATATTACGAAATGAAAAAAATACTTTTTCGTTTCATCTCGATGCCCATTTTGTGTTTATAAAAAAAGAAAGAAAGTGGCAAGCGATGTTAACGGATCTCTCAAATTGGCAAACAAGTTATGTGACAAGTGTGTGGAAAAAAATAATCATTATTTGTGACATTTTTTCCCTTAAATCGATGCAATTTCAGTGTAAGATCTGCGAAACGGCGACTGTCAGTGTCACTGTTACTGTCAGTCGCCGTTTCGTTCTGAAATAATGAGTTTTTCGTTAAATTATTCACTTTTTTTGCGGGATTTTAAAAATATTGTAAATGCCTGAAGATACTGTTTAGGTACCCAAGAGTATAGGAATTAGAATTTCAACTCCTCTAAACATCTTTAATTTTCTTGTACAAATCCTGCCATGATTCTTTCTGTCTTTCAATTTTGAATATAGTTTCATTTATTTATATATTTCCACTATTACATATAACTTTCTGGAGAAGACATTTGAACACACACAGACACATGAAATGCTTCCAGAAATGTTATGCTCCTCGCTCCTAGCACTGAATGTAATAACTATAAAGTCTAACTTAGATTATTAAGTTATTTTGCTTCGACGTTTACACCTCGCGTGGGTTGATCTTGTTTCGCCTTTATTTGTCTTTTATTTGTTTGCTTTTTTAAACTTTTCCTGTATTTACTTCTGTTGTGTTGGTTTTGTTTGCTCTGTAGAGATATATTTTCTTTTATTCTTTTCTATCTCCTATAAATAAAATAAATAAATACACCTTTATTTCAGACTATAGTCCATAGTTGTATTTTGGTGTTAGTAATAATATTACTTAGATAAATATGTTAGTATTGTTAGTTCGCGTAATTACAATTCATTTTTATTTCAGACCTGTGACTGTCCCCACCCAGTGACTCTGGAAGGGGCAGTCCCCGGTCTGGCAGCAATCATTCCTATATCATCTTATTTCTCAAACAAACATTAAAAATTATTGTTAAAATCTAAAATACAAACTCTAATTTACTATATTAACCTTTTTACTGTCACGACAAAAAAGCAAAAATGTGCCCTCGGCGCGGCGCCAAGCTACGAATTTCGTATAGAAAGTCTGTCATATAGTCGTGACCGTGGCATGCTGGGTACATTTTAGTTTGTCATCTATTACATGACTATTGGGCATCAAAAGGTTAACATAGGTAACAATAAGTATAGTAAGAAGCCCTGCAGTTGGACTACCGTTGATAATAACCGAGATCACTATCTATACTAATATTATAAAGCTGAAGAGTTTGTTTGTTTCTTTGTTTGTTCCTTTGTTTGTTTCTTTGTTTGTTTCTTTGGTTGTTTCTTTGTATCTTTGTTTGTTTCTTGCTTTGTTTTTTTGTTTGTTTCTTTGTTTGTTTCTTTATTTGTTTCTTTGTTTGTTTCTTTGTTTGTTTGTTTCTTTGGTTGAACGCGCTAATCTCAGGATCTACTGGTTCGAATTTAAAAAATACGTTTGTGTTGGATAGTGCATTTATCGAGGAAGGCTATAGGTCCACGCGAAGACGGGTCGGGTTGCTTGTTTAAGATAAATCAAACGTATGAGAACTGTTATAACTCTATATTGGAAATATTACTTAGAGGAAGATTACATGACCATGCCTGACGGCGGGTGGTCTGACAGTCTCTGTCATAGACAATCTGTAAAACAATACTAATCTACGATTTGAACTTATTCTAGAAGATTGCTGAGTGTTCTCTCATAAAGTTTACTATTTAATGGCTATTGCATCATAAACTGTGCAGCCTCCACAGTATCGTCTTATCCGAGGAAAATAATGTAAAACTTACAATGTACTCGTATATGATGATTTAAAATGAATTAGGTTCTAAAACCAACGTTTAATTCTTGCTTTGCTTCACACACCAGTTCATAGTTTGTTGAAATGTATGGAGTGGTTGTCTACTTTTACAATAATGGTAAATAATAATATGTGAACACTATGTATCTATGTATACAACTTAGCTGTCATTCTTTATCTTGTAATACTTTGTACATACTTCAATATAGTGTTTTTATGCAAGGTCCATCGTATTCACGTATAGTTAAATAACTGTAAACTGTAAATGCAAAATATTGTACACATTTATTTTTAAAAGAGTAAGTATGGAGTTTCTTGCCCGTACTTCTCCATACGAAACTGGGCAACTAGAATCAACTTTATATTTTTTTATATGACGTTCAAAAGTGCCTTTTAATGGTCTAATTGAAATAAATGATTTGATTTTGACAACTTCCAGAGTAATTTACCAAATGGATTCCGTACAAAATATTCTAGAATAAAGTTAATTTTAAAAGCATCGACCCTAACATTACCTGACTCTAGATGTCTTATCCCATGAAGATGACGTGAGGCCATCAAATCTGAAGCAAACGTCGTGCTAATGTTGATACAATTATAATGACATATATTATAAAGTTATTTAGCAAGCAATTAACTTGAAATTATATACACATTACGGGAAGACGTACTGCTTGGACCACTTGAACCGCATCCGGCGCAGACGCAACAAAAAGCGTGCCTATCTAGTGCGTACGCGCAGAACAAACCTCAAATCGTTTCTTTTGCTGCTTTCAATGTAAAATGTGTTTGTATTGCTAGTCGTTTGTGATTGCTTGCAGTGGGTCTAAACATTTTATACGCAATTTTATGCGAAGTTCAAATTAAATTCAATGATTGAGTTTTGAAATGAAGTGGGGCCTTTTGATAAGTGTAATGACTATCAATGTATGACGTGACGGTTTAAATTGGGCCCCATTATAATGGCGTGCCACATTTTTTATTGACGACCGATTAAATAGAGGTACTTCGTATATATTCTTGGTTAAATTCTTAATGGTCACGAAATAAATCACCTGAATGGTTTACAGTATTTTATTTATTCTACAATTCGCCATTCTTCGGAATCTTAAAGATTTTCTTTCAATTCGCCATTGTTAAAGCGCTTCAAATGTGTCTCTGACTAAATCGCGTTCTATAAAATGATTAACACAGTAAAAAATGTTGCAAATCTCTGTCTGGTACGTGGCTCGTGTCACCGCAGCCGCTGCGCGCGCGCCGCTCCATTTCACTCCGCTCAATGGACGACCATTCAAATTGCCCACAAACCGCCATCTTTGTTTTTTATGTACCCTCGTTTTTCCGATCTTTCAGTAATAGTTGATTAAACTAGAGTTCGATAAACTTTGTAATCACATAGACGCTCTCAATTTTAGATCATTAGGTGACTCTACATTTCTCTGGTTTACCGGAACACCCACATCACGTCACCTGACGAAGGATACTTAACATATTGATGAACCTATTTAGTTCCACTCCAACCCCTCCTTATTGTATTAAAAATCTAATTTCAGCAAGTTGCCGGAACACATGCCCTTCTTCCATTCAGGAAGGATTCGTCTACCTACACCAATTTGGCGGACAAAGATGTTCATCAGAAACAATGCAGAACCGATTTGGAAATAATGAATTTATGAGTTAACAGATTTCCACCGTTCAGCTTGATCCTCTGGGAGCGAAGCGGAAACAATGAGACGCCGATTGCCGCTATAATTTCATAGTTGATCCGTTAACAATATCTCAGTGGTGATAAAAAAGTGATTTAGTATTATTAGGCGGACGATGCGGCGGAGATGCGAACGCGGAGAATCGATTTGGCGTCTCTGCGTGAAGTTTGTTTAGCGGAACGGTAGCAGGCAGCGGAGGGCGGGGGTAAGACGCGCGGGGTGCGGAGACGACGCTAGCTCGCGGCACGCCCGCCGTGGTCTGCATTACAGCCTATACAAACTTTATTGGACTACATTTTGTGACACTTTAACGTACATAACTAGTCGGTTTTTCGTCGTCTTTTTAATGCTGTCGCGCTCCAGCACCGACCATTTTAACCGTCCCACAATTTAGCCTCGTAACATTATTACCACTGTCTTTGTTCAAGATAAAAATCTATAATGTAATTTGGAAAATGAAATTATCATGTCCGTAAATGACATTGAGGGGGGGAAGTAAATGAGGTGGCATTTCGTGTCTAAATTCACGTCGTGCGCGTTAACGACAGTAAAAATAACAATTATATGGGTGGAGATCTCTATCTGCGTAATCGTTTCAGACTAATTCCGGGCGATAGCTTCCCGTTAATATTCTGTTTACACTTGTAACATTACGAGACTGCATTAAAAAGCTCAATTATACACCAACACGGAATCTGGTTTTAAATTATTGTAATTATAACGAACCCTTGATTTTAGATGTCATAGATAAGTACACTTCCTGTTTTACAATAAATGTTATTATGTGAAGCTGATGTGAGTCTTAATTGCTAATATTACATACATCTACATACAATTTGGATTTCACTCTTCATAGTAATTGTAGATAAAATTTATAAAATGAATCCCATTTACATTTAACAACGCTAATTTAGGCACAAACAATTTGCACGATATTTTAATATCAGTAAATCTGAATAATCAAAACTACATTATAGTACAATATGCCGTTAACATTAATATCAGTAATAGAAAACGAATCTCCGGAAGAAGATAATAAAAATGTTCCCGAAATGTCTCATGATGACAATCTCGACTTCCGGACCACACCGACTGAGGTCTTCGCTCTGTTATTAAATGCCGACTCCGTGTTGATTCGCCGCCACGTGTCATCAACTTAGAAACCGCAAAATGTAGACAAACATACTAATGCGTTCGATAAACCCAAAGATTTTATCATCCTCATTGATATAAGGATGACATTGGGCGAAACTTTTTTAACCAATAATAAATACGAAGCAATCATAGATCTATCTCACACCACAGACGAAAAAAAAAACAACAAAGCTCCTGGCGCCTTATCATTAGCAACTTCCGAAAAGGGGCACATTTTTTCAACCGTCTATCGGCTGGTTCTCAAAAGGACAACAAACTGACAAATTGTACCAACAAACAATGCTAAAAGCAAAAAAAAAGCTCCCTCGAAAATGTATTAGTGTTGCCAACAAAGAAAAAAGCTTTACGTAAGCGAGTAATTGCCTACTGCAACTTTTTGTTGTTCGCAATGACAATGAAACATAATGATAAAGGATTCATTATTTGTCATTGTCCTTAATGCCACCTTTCAAATATTTTACTCGAAAACGAAACAGCAATTCATAACGAAAGCTTCGCTTAACAATTACATGTGTAAGACAGTATGAATACAGGAAAGGCACGAAGCGATCGCTTTATCCTTTTTGTATTAGCATTGAGCTTAAGGTGCAGACATTGTGTAAGCCAAACAATCGAGGATGAATAATTATGCGGCCGAGGCATCAAAATCCTTTTAACCATTTCAATTTTCTTATCAACAAGGACTAAGTCGCACGTCAGTCGTCAAGCAAAATCTCCGAAAATAAATTAGTTAATGTGCATAAAGTGGTCGAGCTCGTGACTGGCCCGCCAGTGAACCCGGAGCCGAGGCCAGAATCCCATTTTTATCTTCGTGTCAATTCACCTTTGTAAAATATTGATACTGATAAAGCAATAACGCTTAGTAACGAAGAATTTCCTGTTTGATACGTCAATACAAATCGCCGAATTCATTTGTATAATAGTAACTAAGTCCAAATCCAAATTAGTTTTGCTACCGACCCACGTCGAGTATTTTTTACCGGTAGCGGTAACGATTCGAAATTGATTACCCAATTTGAAAAAATCAATCGAACGTTGTAATTGCTTTCTATCTTCTCAGAAATTGAATTTGTCAATTAAGACATTAAAAATTACTCTTGTTATACTTGAAAGACCGGCTCCGGTCGTGATCGTTGAAATCACGTTAGTTATTAATTGAATATTGCAAATAATCAATCGGCACCCACCAGTAATTACATCTGCGACGTTCGATACCGACGGTTGCGTCGGGATGATATTATCGGCACGTATTAATTTATTGGCGAAATCGAATAGGGCTAATTTAAAATAGGAAAGGTGGGGAAATAAGTTTATAGCAGGCGGAGTTGTGGAGTGTGGTCGATGTGTAAGCTATTGGCCGGCGTACCGCAGGGGCGGGGTCTGGGCCCCATGTTTTATTTGAATTATGGATGAGGCATGCTGCGTTCGTTTCTTCAAACCAGTTGTGAGTGCCGCAGCCTCGCGCCCGCTCGCCTCTCCCCTTCTAATTAATTGATGTTTTCATTTAATTGCTTGTTCTTTAATTACTCGGTCATATTTGAAATTGAGTGTTTAATTTTATTAGATTTAGTGTACAGGAAGAGAGACTGTTACCTGACGTTCAATTGTGAGTGCAAAAAATATATTTTACTCATCTATTTCTTGTATCATCTTTAATTAACTACTTATATTGTTTTATTGCTTTCCACTATTTCATTAGCTATTGCTACAATAATGTAATTAAGTTATCAAGCAGCTTACATAGAAACTGTTTATTTATATAATTGCGTTATTACATTGGCAAGCCATGTTTGATTTTAATTAAAGTTATTAAATAAATTAGGTATATAAACTGTTGGTTAATTTAGACAAAACAAAAATAATGATTGTTAAATTATCCCATAACTGATGGATCATGATATTTTCCTTATACACAAATACTAATATACTTATTATTACTATTTGTGTTATTTGTTTGCCGTCGGCAATTAATTTAACCGAAACTGTCAAATTGAAAGACTCAACAAAAATTATTACAAAATATATATAGGTAGGTACCTATGTCGTGAGATTTCTTATCCTTTTTTATTTGGAATGTGTTTTTAGAGTTTTTACGTATTATTTTAACCTTTTGCATCTTTTTAACTAATTGTATCATAGATCTTATATGTAAAATACGGATGTGATTTTATACTACATTTTAACTATTTTATTCTAATTGTTGCTACTTGTTTTATACATTATGGTGTTTTCATTATTATTTCTATGTAGGTATACCTAAATTAAAAGTAATCCACCGGCTCAGTTTGCGCTGCTATCATAGGCCAAACTGATAAATTAGATAAGAGCAAATATAAACTTTGCGAAGTATCTGCTCTGGGGTTTGTTTTTCTGAAAACTCTTTATTTGAACGAACTTTTACTAAAATAGTGTGGTTTTAGGGCTATTTGTTATAGTCTTGATTTAATTACTTATTATGGTTAGGTCATTGCAAATTACTTAGCTCGATTCAAACTATAAAAGATAGAACAGTTTTAATATGCATAAAACCCAGATTCAGATAGACATAGGTCTACTTTTTTTTCAAACACCAGGTTTTGCCTGCGACTTCGTTCACGTGAATGTAGATGGTCGCTGACGCAGACAAAATTCTAGATTAAAAATTAGCCTATGTCCTTATCTAGATCCCACTCTACCTCTATGTTGAATTTCATCACGATCGGTTTAGTGGCATTGACGTGATGACAAAAACAAAGAGACGGACTTACTTTCGCATTTAAACGCAATATTAGTGTTGATAATGTTGCTTTTTGCTAAGCGGTGGTCGAATCTTCACGTGACGTGAGGCTGGCCTTTTCTTGGGCCAAAGAATTAGCATGGCTATTCAACACGGTAATGCTGCTAGCCTTTTGGGCACTTGTCCCATTGAGAGCCATGCGGACGACTTGTTTTGGTGCCCTGTGAACCCTCCATTATAAACTTATTGAATATTTTTTATTAATTTTTAAGCTTTGTATATATTCAATTCGGTTAAGTCAAGTGTGTCAATAATGTAATTTGATTTATTTAGGACACTTACAGTGCTCGTTAAAAATTTAAAATTGAAGACTATTTACAAGTTTTCATTGATAAAATATTTATGCTTATTATTGATCAAGAAACTTGTGCACTGAACACAATAATAAATCATGAAGTATCAAGTACGTCCATTTAGACCCAGATAGAGCTAAAAAAGATCAATGCAGAAATTCAGCTTTGAAAAAACAGTAGGCAGTTTAGGTGCTTGTTGTTTAAAATCATGAAAATGAAAATATAAGCAGAAAAGCCCCATTTACAGTTAAACCATGTTCCATTCTACTCGATTGCATGTTTCTTTGGTAAACACAATAAATCACTCATTGGTTTTATCTCCATAGTAAATGCAAAACGAACAGATAAATTATACCGACAAGGTTTGTTGGTAGTGGAGTCTATACAAGTATACAGACGTGTTTCGACCATGTTAGGTTGCAAATGTATTAATTTACTAACACTTTGTCTGCGACTTCATTTGCGAGAATTTTCTTAATTAAGGATCCCGATTTTTTTATATTCAAATATAGCACTCAGGGATAACGTTCTCTGTTGGTGAAAGAATCTAAAAATTGGTTAAGTATTTTTAGACTTAATCCAATACAAACCAAGTTCCAAAAAAAGTGGCCAAGTGCGAGTCGGACTCGCCTATGAAGGGTTCCGTAGCAGCAAGTAACATAATATTATAAGGTGGTCTCCCATAATTGATGGAGCACACGTAACTCAAACAATTTGTAACTGCTTCAGGCATTGAATGGCATGTATTGTGTATCCTTTGTCGGAGATCCAAATAAATAAATAAATAAATAAGAGTTTTTTAATTTTTATATTTGAGTTGATTGAATGAAAGGTAAATTGCGGTTTACGATTTATGACGTATTAAATAAAAACTACTTACTAGATCTCGTTTAAACCAATTTTCGGTGGAAGTTTACAAAGTAATGTAGGTACATCATATTATATTTTTTTTTGTTTTATCATTCTCTTATTTGAGAAGTTACAGGGGGGGGGGGGGACAACTTTGGAAGTGTCTCTCACGCAAACTATTCAGACCTATCCATAGATACCCCACACGTATGGGTTTGATGAAAAAAAAAATTTGAGTTTTAGTTCTAAGTATGGGAAATAGGGGAACCCCGATTTTTTTTTGTTTTTTTGTCTATTTTTTTGTGAAAATCTTAATGCGGTTCACAGAATACATCTACTTATCAAGTTTCAACAGTATAGTTCTTATAGTTTCGGAAAAAAGAGGCTGTGACATACGGACGGACAGACAGACAGACAGACATGACGAATCCATAAGGGTTCCGTTTTTTGCCATTTGGCTATGGAACCCTAAAAATGCGTAATAATGAAGTTCCAATCTCGTGGTAGCAAGCGTCGCATTGGGTTGCCGTCCCACCGGACTATGAGAGTGAGGGAACAGGGAGAGCATCTGTGTTTGCGCACACACTTGTGCACTGTAATAGCTTTTGCGTACTTGGAGATCAGTCCATTGAGATTGGCCGCCGTGACCGAAATTCGGTCGGAAGAATTAATTTTTTTTTTTACAAGTCAAAATTAAAACTTTGTTGTATTTTTTTCTTCTTCGGAATTTTATTGTAGTTATTAATTCTATATGTTTTGTCATAGCACGAGCTGATTTAAGATCCATTAAAATATAACATATGCATGTTTGGAAGTCATAGTCTCAAAGTAGGTACACACGGGTACACATCAAGCTATACATTTCCAGTATAAGCTGATCTCGCATTGTATAGAATTGCCACACACTGAGAGGTTAGCTTCTACTGGAAATGTATAGCTTGATGTGTAGCCGTGTGTACCTCGTGGTAGCCTCGAAGGTAACTCGTTAGCTACACGTGTATTTGTCATACAAACCGACATATCAGGTATTGTAAAAGCACTTAAATTCAAAATCGAGCAGAAACATTTTGAAACGTACAATACGGTCAACGTAACTTGGCGCGTCTGAAGTTAGCTGTTTGGCTGCGCAATGGAACTTTTAGGAACGAAATTGTCTACTGCGCAGCTAATCGGCTAACTTCAGACGCGCCAAGTTACGTTGACCGTACTGTATACTGTAATATTTCCAAGGTAGACCTCCTTAAAAATAGTACAGTATACAGAAAGAATAAATATGACTCATATAAGGTTTATCATCGCTACCATCTTGTTATGAAATTCTACTGCGTATGTCGGTGGCTAGACTTGTCACTTTTTACGCACTGTGACCTTTAAGCACAACACTAATTGGTAGCCTTCAAGCGAACGACGCACTTTATGTCCCCATTACTAGACGCGTCGTCCATTCTGTAAAATAACTGTCTACACAAAGACTAACTGTTTATTCATACTTTACAGACGACAACATTTACAGAAGAAGATTTTAAGACAACATTTACAGAAGCACGTCTCATCCCGCTTGCCCAGTCTTTTGTCCACTATGTTGGGGTCGGCTTCCAATCTACCAGAATGCTACTGAATACCAGTGTTTTACATGGAGCGACTGCCTTTTCAACCGACTTCAAAAAGAAGGAGGTTCTCAATTCGTCAGAATGTGGTTTTTTTATTGTATTTGTTACGCGATTTCTCCGGCAAATATCAAGCGATTTTGAAAATTCTTTTATGGGTAGGATACGCCTCAAGGGTGGTCCCATATAAATTTTATCGAAATTGACTTAGCACTTTTTGAAAAAATCGAAAAAAAAAAAATACGTGGATGATGTTGTAATGTTCTCCAACCTTGTACTTTCAATCTCTGTTTTGACTGTGTTGCCGTTTCTTAATGGGTTTGGATGATAAGGAAGTACTAAAAAGCGAAAAATAAAAAACTTTTTTACAAAAAAGACAACCGCCTTCAAAATCTAAAAAGTGATAAATAACTTTACACATGACTTTAGTTTCAAAAGTTGGTGGCAATACAAAACATCAAACAGAACAAAGCCACCGTCTTCCGAAACTAAAGTCATGTGTGTTATGTGCTAAAGTTATTTATCACTTTTTAGATTTTGAAGGCGGTTGTCTTTTTTGTAAAAAACATTTTTTTCTTGGGAAATGCCTGCTACACTATTCCCAAACCACTGTAACTCCTGTAAGCCAGAATCAACAATGGCGACCACCAGAAAAGCGCCGAAGCAATTAAGCTCGACGAGTCCCGGTCTCCCGGAACAACAATTCAACTGTCTTGGATCCCGCAACGAAATTAATCAGAAAAGAACAGCGGAGGAGTAAGAAAAACATATTTTCCACTTCCCTCATAAACAAGCGGGAGACACAACAGAACTAGGCCAATAGGCACTAAGGACTTCTCAAAGTTCAGTTGCCAAGCACCACGGATTATAATTGACATAATTAATGGGTCCTAAAAAGTGAGCTGTTAAATTTGATTCCAATAATAAGTATGGCAAAATCGCTTAAACGCACTGAAATTAGTTCTAGTTTCTACACGGTCCCCATAATAAACAGCACTATACATCCGGAGCGACTGCCTATCTGACCTCCACTATCCAGTTACTGGGTAAGCACCCCTTGTTCCTAAGACTGGTTGTCAACACTCTTCTGACTACCCATAACTACTCTCAAAGATCCACGAATAACAGCCGAGACCAACGACATTACGTGCTTTCCGACGGCCTTGGTGTGAAATAGATGGGCACCCATCCACTGACCAACCGCGGTAAGCGTAGCGTAACCATAACGTAAGTCTTTTACTTAAGCACGAACCCCTTTTACAGAAGCGTGTATTAAACTATAAACATGAAAATGTGACAAACAGACGTTTCGACAAAACATGATACAATACACACCAATCAACACAAGCACTTATAAGCTCGGACAAAAGTCCAAAAAGGACACCAGACGAAAATATGTGACAGAGGCATGCAGCCTTACCTACTGAGATAACCCTAAAATGAGGACATAACAAAAACTATACGGGCGAAATTAAAAGCAGCGACGTACAAGCAACTAACACACGCTCTCTAACGTTTTGTGATAAGCTCGTTGACTTTTTGGGGCCGACGTAATTTGTCGAAGGCGCCTAAGATAAAGGCGGCAATTTGGTCGCGGAGGCCCCAGGCACGCCGCCGGAATGTCAACCGGGGTAGCAAGCGTAGGGTTAACACGCAACACGATATGTACGAACACGTTTTAGAAATTATAAATAATTCGGTGTTAATAAATTGGAACATTGTTAAATCTATACTAATATTATAAAGCTGAAGAGTTTGTTTGTTTGGTTGAACGCGCTAATATCAGGATCTACTGGTTCGAATTGAAAAATTATTTTTGTCTTGGATAGTCCATTTATCAAGGAAGGCTATAGGCCCATGCGAAGCTGGGTCGGGTCGCTAGTGTTATAATAAAATATGACAGTTAAAAGCTTTTTCGTAAATTACACTGCACAGGTGTAAAAAACTGACGTGAAATGTCATAGCGGTATTATGTCGTTTTGACAGTGAAAGGAGTGAAAACATGTGCGCTTGGGCCCTGGGGCCCATTCTGCAATATTTTACCGCGAACGAACTGATCGGTTGGGCTTTCCACACGCGATAAAGACGCGTGTAAACTATATGTCACGAAGTTCTGTATAAGCTTCACGGCAATGTGTCCACTTATCGTGAATCGGCGATTTCATTACAAACCATCTCGGCTATACGCCAGTTTATTACGTGTCACGCAATTCCGACATGACTGATCCCATTTGTATTGACGTATGATACAACAGGAAAAGGTTATTCAGCAAATCGTATGATGACAGTAGAATTAATGTTGCAGACAAGTATTGCAAAACTTACAAAGTCATAAACAATCGTAAAGAAGTGCAAGTAACAAAGTATTTGTCATGTCAACTTTTAGACGCCCACTGCTTGGTATAGTGCTTCCCCAAGGGGGTGCTCAACCGTAATCGCCGTGCTTGGACGATGCATGGTGGCGATCGCAGTAGGTATTATGGTACTTAGAAGGACGCTGCTGCCCATCCTCTGGTCAATATACTTCTGTCGCCTTCTACGACAGCCACAGGTAAAAATAGGGTAGTGCTATTCGTGGCCGGCACCACACGGCTTAACAAACTAACAACATGTAAAAGCCCTCTAACTAGTACCAAACATATAAGTATTTGAAAATCCAAAAAAAAAAACCGGCTAAGAATGAGTTAGACACGCACACCACAGGCCTTCCGCCTACCGTAGGCACCTTACGATACTACTTACTAAATAAAAAAAAACGTTAATTTAAAATAACCCCCCTTACCCTTATTTTATTTTTGTTATTTGTTGTTATAGTGACCACAGTAATATGTTTTTTTTATTTTTTATTTTATTTATTTAGGTAACCAACAGCGATACATAATATTTTACAAAGTAAGCGTACAACAGTTGATATGGTCAATCATAGGTTTCCCTGTATAACTACATAATATAACACTTGCGAACGGACTAATGCCAGATATTTCAATTACATAAACAACATTGCAATAGGTTCCCTGGAGGATATTCTGTTCAAAGGATAACAGCCCTGTGACAGACGGCGGAACCTTAGCAATAGGATCCCTTTGACATTCTTTGGGTACGGAACACTAAAAAATGCTCAGAATAGGTAGGTCACCTCACAAGCCTTAACCCACATTTCACCTTCACCTATTTTACCAAAAAAATCATCTACCACACAATCAGTATGTCGTCCACGTCTCGGTGGTCGCGTGTCCCCTCACTAATTATACGTAACTACTTATCGTACGGACTCTGTCTCGAACCTTTTAGCTGGTGACGCGGTCAATAAATCTTGACATATCTAACTGACGGCGGCCGCTACGGCGACGACACACAAATATTAATTGCGAATATATTAATAAAACTGATAGTTTGGGACTGAGATAATGATGGATAGATTGAAAAAGGTTTGAGCAGTTTTTGGAACTTAGGTACTAAGTTTATCTTGGACATCACTAAAATGGTGAAGCGGAGCTAGTACGGATATGTGATGAGGAGAGATCATACCATGTAAGAGTCATGAATATAGTAATGGAAAAAGAGGCCGTGGACTACCACTAATAACCTGGCTACAAACTATAAAAAAACTACATGCTAGCGAGTGGCAACCAAACAGACAGCCCACAATCGTACCGTGTGGCGCAGAAGTAGGTAGTAGAAGGGCTTACCTAAATAAATTAGAATAATAGCCTAAAGAAAAAAGAAAACAGTAGAAGATCACTAACATCGTTGAAAGAAATTACAAATCCGCCTAGAGCGACCGTGGTGATCAATGCTTGTACCTTGTCTGTATAAGATTTGTCCAATATAGGGACTTAAAAGACTTTTTTTTTGCGTGATTGGGAATGTCAATGCCTATCATTTTGACAATATTCAAGTACAGTCGGCAAAAAAGATAGGTATGCAGTTCATCGGAAATGGTTGAAGTTTACTTAGAAACCGATGGATGTTTTCAAATGAAATTTAATTAAATCATTGACTTGTTTATTCTCTGTTAATTTTATTTTATTTTATTCAAAAACAACAATTGGTTTCTAAGTAAACTTTAACTATATCTGACGACCCTGCATACCTATCTCTTTTGCTGACTGTACACTGACAAGCAGACGAAGTTTTCAAACATAAATATGAAGCAATAGATTATTATATCCCTCAAAACGAACGTTTTATTTTTTTTTTAAGTAGGTGTCATCGCGTTAACAAAAGTGTAAAAGATGAAATTAGCAGGTATACTTTTTATGTAAATTCTGACCTTTGTAATCCGATCGATGTAGTAGTAGTAGTATGACGGGCCGGTGTCCGCAACTCCACGTCTCAGCGCATATTTTGCGTATAAAAAATATACATATTTCTGCGATCGTATTAGCATAGGTATTTCATCTTATGGTCCTGTATCCTTAGTTTTAGGCGTTTTAACTGTTTTAGACTTGCTTTTTTGCCGTAGAATTAAAAATTGATAAAATGAAATGAATGTAAAGAAAAGAAATGCACAGAAACATAGTACAAAGTTTTACACGGTCAAGTTCATACAATCATAACATATTCATCGCAAAACGTGTATGATATAGTCGAGTGATTTCAACTACATGTCTATGCATAGGTAATAATAAATCTCCCCATATCTCCTAGTACATGACGATTGCCAACAAAACACTTTCTGATTCGCGCATCCTTGATTCTATTAATTGGTTTTCATATCGCTGTACGCAATGCTACCGTTTCGTCCGTCAATTAATTCATTTCTTTGAAACCCAGTTATACGTAGTCTATATCAGTCGTTCAGAGAAGGACTCGCCCGCATTTCAATAAGAAATTATCAAATTAGTTTCATCGGAAATAAAAAAAGTTGCCGTGCGACCACAAAGGATGGCTGGCATTGTTCACAGATTTTAAAAATCATCCATAATTAAATGGAATTTGGTTTTTGTAGGCGCGAGCGTTTCGCCATTATATAAATTCCTGCATCGACGATACAGTGGGGCTATTGAAAAAGGAGTGATTTGCCACCCGGCTGGATCCGTCCAGCTCTGTTCAATATTGAATGGACATATCGCAATCCGGGTAACAAATAAACGTCAAATCAATAATAATAATGTTGTACTTAGGACCTTCTTTGAAACGTATAAGAACAGTATGAGTCCAGTCGCGGGGCGGCAAAAAGTGGTCAAGCTGTGGTGACTGATTCCGCGAAGAATCCAGGGAGTCCAGCCCTGGTTATAGCACACAAAATAACAGATTGTTGAGCATTCTGTATTAGGTACGCCAAACGGGCACAAGTCCTGCTTGTCGCTCCGGTGGTCTTGATCATGTAAATATTGAGAGACGTGATAAAATAACAAAGTATTGTATATATTTCCTTAAATTTCTACCGTTTATATCCACAGTAAGTGTTTATGAAATATTACCCATTATACTAACATCTATCAAAGTCATAGACAAACGCTACTAACCAATAAATTTGAATTCCATGAGAATGAGACTGACATTAAAGATTAAATGGTTTTTGCATAAAATAATTTAAACGGACAAATGCCTAAATATCGAGAAGGATTAATGACAACCATTTTGATATAGACATTTGATATGACTTATAACATTTAGAATTAAACGCTTGACTATTTTGGACACTTAAATATTTACCTTGTGTTGGTTTCTTCTAATGTTAGAAGTAAAGTGACTGTTAAAGCACTTCAAGGCAAAACAGTCTCAATTTTCATGAAAATGTATATAAAATCACATTTCTTAGTTATAATGATAACGAGAAAAAAAAGTTAAGAGCATCATGATTTCAATCACAAGTTAATATATATGAAACAACTTCATTTGAACATTAAAGAAATAGCACTTCCTTTTCTTACATCTCTGTAAATACCAGAACTGGCACAAAGCCCGGAAATTAATATCAACGTTATTATACTCACACCTATGCATCAGTAAGTGCGACAGGTCCAATGCTCATCTGTATAGAATACAAACATAAATTACAAAGATAAATAAGACATCTCGATGTAAACGCAATGATCATTACTACCGGCAAAAACAGCAAATTGTTCTAAGAAAAAGTGAAATTTCAAGATAGAAACATCATTGAAGACATTGGCGACATAAAATGGGAATTGCGGGGAGCATTCAATGCGATAGGTGAAAAAAGCAATATACACTGAGTTGTAGATCGGTATATCTTTCTCGGCACAGCGTGAGACTAATTATGCCATGGGATGATCGAAGGACAGTTTTTGCTATGCTGCGGTCGCCATTACACCCGAGTTTCGAGTCAGAATTGAGTTTTTAGTTTGGCATAACTTAAATTGCATTTTTGTCACCCACCGCCGCCGAGTCGTGATTGTAAATTGTTTTTGCTTGTTGATTACGAATCTCATGTTTATTCTGCTGTCTTCATTAGTACCGGTATTTTGTTGCTTTTTGTTCAAAAGATAAAATTGGAGATGCGATTTTGATTTTCATTTGATTAGGTTATTATTTCTTTATAACACTACTATTGGTTTCCCATCGTGATTTATGCTACATATAGCACACAATTCTACTCCAAGATAAGTCCTGTAAGTGTTTCTCATAAATAGTACTCAAAAATGTAATATTTATCGGGAAAAAGTACTTGTGACTAATTAAACTTCTTGTGTAGATCATTTTACCTTAATTGACTTGCACGATATTAATAACAATAGTCACTGTCACTCTGTCTATATTAATTTGAACTCATTACTAGTAATTACACCATGATAAAAAGCAGACTAACTTTTTCTTCCACTACGATAGATACTTTCAAGGTTTTCCATGTGGTAATATTAGGTCTAGAATCCGACTTGTATTAGTAAGTCTAGAGTTGGGAAAAAAATCAAGATCAGAAAAGGACATAAAGCAAAAAAAATAAGGAAGAAAGACAAAATAGCATTTAGCAAAATAGTCCAAACCAATTCACAAAATTACTTTTAAATTATATGGAAAGAGATACATAATTTCTATTTAACAAATCAGAAAGAGATGTTAAAATCGAAACTATGATCATCATAGATAGCTAACTTAAAGCGAAGGTCGAAGAATAGTGGTATTTAAAGCTAGTTAAAATTGTTTCATCTATGATACAGTAAAGGCTTTCTCACAAATAGAACTTCAAACACAAAGTATACAAAAGTGAGGTTTCGTGCGGTATCGTAACATCGGCAAGGCATGTTGATTGCACCCCGGCTTAATTAAATAAACCGTTTCTTAGTAACTCTGTTTACTGGTTACTTGAAGGCTTAATACCATGATAAGGTAGCGCAGATGTGTACCGATGATGTGATTATAATTTATTGAAATTCTTGGGAGAAGTGATTTCGAAATTGGTTATTTATACATCTATTTTGAATGATTTGGATTTTATAATAGTTACCGAGCATCGGGATGAATGGCATGCGATTGGAGAGTCCAGCAGTGAACTGCTGTAGGCTGGTGATGATGATGATGATGATGATTATGTTTGTGAGAATAAATAAATTAAATATGTAAAGACGTTTTTAACGAAAAAGCAGAATGTTATCATAATATTATCAAAATGCACATTAATGTGATAAGAGATAGTATCTGCTTGACTGCTGACATGAATCTTGGAGTCGTAATGTGGCCATTGTTTAACTATTGTGTCTGCTAATTGGACAACTAAGCTCGTATCAAATCCGTTCAGATTTGGTGTTCATCCTAATACGTAGTAAAACTGTACAAAACCGTATAGCAAATAGTAGTAAGATTTACATTAAGAATTGAGTCGAACAAACGTCAGAATTCTACAACTTTACACTTTACGAATCTGGTTCAAAAAACTATTCTGATTCTTGTGACCTACCTTCGATATCATTCCCTCGCTATCTTCAGTTCTCAGAAGTTGTTCATGTTAGAACAGGACACCGCCTTGATGAGTTCAGTGCCGTGATCCGTTGAAACGTTCGTAGTCGCGTGCTAGGCGCGTCGGTAGCAGTGTGGTACAAGGCAGAAGCGAGGTGCCTTTGTTGCATCTCCAAGGTTTACTGCCTGCTCTGAAGTATAGTTTGTGTATGTGTTTGGGTTATTTTTGAATGCACCTACGATACAGGAGTAATTCCAACTATGGAGCAACGTTTTTTTTACAAAAAAAAATGTAGTTTGTGGTTTAATAAGTGCTATATGAATTGCGACTAGTCCAGTGTCATCCATTGTAGCTTTAGCTTTAGTAAAAGCGTTAATTATCCTAGCCTATCTGACCTCCACAACCCAGATTGCTGTGTAACATAACACCCCTTGGTAAGTCTAGTTTTCAGTCTTTCTTAGACTCCTGACTACCCGTAACGATTGTCAAAGATCTACAAATGACTGCCGGGAGCAGCGGTATAACGCGCTTTCCGAGGCACGAAGGGGTCTCGGTATAAAATCAATGGTCACTCATCCACTGACCGGCCGTGGCAAGCGTAGATTAAGCATGGCTGTTTGATTCGTAAGGCTTTTTTTATTTAACCACGAGCTCAAAACTCATAAACTCATGAATAATGTGGGTAAATTAGATGATTACACCGCTGATTGCACCGTTTAATTTGATTATTGATTCTGTAGGTAAACAGATTGAAATTAGAGTCCCCTCAGGATCACGGTCTTAAACCTATTCAATAAGTGAATTAGAACTGGCTTTTCTTCTGTAACTTGTAGCAACCATGTCAACTCTGTGTTCAGTGTAAGCGGCCGCGGAAACGAGCAATTTCCTCTTCCATTATAATTGATTGGCGTAATTGCGAGTGGATTCTTTCGCGAATGGCCCACTCCGAGTTGCTGAGTCGCCCAGTGCAACGTGATTACGCCTTTCGGCTAATAAGCTAAAAAAGCTTAATTCCATTAGACACATGGGAAAATTGTTAATAACGATCATGTTCTTGGTTATTAGGTATGCTATTTTAACTGTTCATAATTAATCTCGCCCGCATTTGTTTTTGCATCTTATAAATGTTTATAAGGGTGTGTTTTATTAATGAAGTGTGTTGGTGTTATGGAGGCACTTAAACACCTCACGTTGACAGTTATGTGAATTTAAATTCAAGTTTAACTAAACATTAGCTTGAGTTTTGCTTACAATGTAACGGTTTCCAGGTTGTCCAGTGTTGCAATGCATCCTGTCATTTGCTAGGGTTTATGTAATGGTCAATTTTGCTAAAGTATCCATTTAAATATTATTAGTTTCTTTAGTTCTCTTATTCTTAATAATAGTTATATACTCTGAAAGTAGTTGTTTGTTGTATAGTGTTGTTTATCTTGCACTTTTACTTTTAGTTCAACGTTTCTCTAAGAACATAGTATTTGAAGTCCTTTTTGTATCTGGTTCTACTGTAGTCTTTTTTGATTCACTATCTACTTTATCGATGCTATTGCCAAGTGTATGTACCTACTTTAATTATGATATGATAAGTTCTAGGTCCAACTTTTCCTCTATCGTACCCTTGATTAAGAGTCTGATAAAGAGGAAGTCAGTTTCCTTAATTATGCGAACGACGCCTGTTCAAGCCTGTGTTTAGAAAAATACCAGTTGCTGCAAAGATGTCCGCTTCCCTAATATTAGATGCAGTAGAACGATTCTGTAAAATTTAAACAACAACTCGCATCTCACATTGCTATTCACTCTCACTTCGCATAAGGTTCAAAATGACCTTGATATATTTGACACTTTGAATCGGGTTCGAGTGCGAAGTGAGCGTCGAAGTGACGGGGAAATTATCTTACAGAATGCTACTTCTTATGTCATCTCATACTTTATCTGTCAAAATCTCCCTGTCAATTTAGTTCAACTCGCTGACACGCTCGCAAGGGTGGCGCTTGTGTAAATTCGAATTACCAACAGAGTTTTTAGAATGCTAATCAAGAAACTCACAGCAGATTCAGATTCGAAGTTTAGAATGAGATCTTACAGAATCACACCCCAGTTTCTTCTACGTAATCAAACTCAATCAAACAACAATGTATGCTTGTCAATAATTGCTTGTTAATAATCCTGAGGTATCAATCAACGCGAAGATTATCAACGTCAATGATAACAAAGGCTAGATGAAAATGTCAACACCTATTGTTAAAGGACTGGGAGATCTCCCTTCATGGAAGAAACGGCAGTCATTAGATCATTTTCTTCATTAACTACATAGTTACTGACGATTAACCATTAAAAGTAGAAATATCAGTTTGTAATTAACGCCGCGTCAGAGACGAGATAAGTGGTGTTGGGGTTCCGTGGTTAAAGAGACGAAAACGATTTTGAAAATCTTCTGTCGTAAACTTTGGCTGCTGATGATCTTGATTTCTTGTAATATGATACAAGTTCCTAAGCATCATTGGTTTGCATCTATTATTCTGGATTGAGAGTCTATGTGACTCAGGTTCCATGACCCTTAAATTCGAAAAATAGGCATCAGGCATACAGAGGAATCGGCAGCTAATTTAGATCTGCAAACTAACTTCTTTAAGAGGCTCATTGTTTGTACCGGCTTGTTAGTCTCTAGGTAAAGCAAGAGACATCTTCTTGAACAAAGAAGGCAGAAAAAAACAAAGCCCTGTGCCACCAAAGGATAGAAAAAAAATAAACTGGTAGGGCAATGGTTTCTTCAGCAGAGAAACATGATCATTGATCACCACAGATGCTCAAGAAGTACCTACTTAATGGCGATTTCAGACTTATATTTATTATAAATTCAGATTTCCTTACGATGTTTCCT
The DNA here is from genome assembly GCA_947361185.1 of Charanyca ferruginea. Lineage (NCBI taxonomy): Eukaryota > Metazoa > Arthropoda > Insecta > Lepidoptera > Noctuidae > Charanyca > Charanyca ferruginea. The sequence continues at coordinate 30,113,232 of OX376057.1, forward strand.
AAAAAGAAATAACTGTTTTCTAGTTTTTAATTTAAAAAACATACATTGCAATTATAGTTGTCTAATAAGATGTAGTTAACCCATTACGAACATATTACGACGACATAATAACATTTCTCTCGAATTCTACGAGTCGTGGGACTATTATCATTTGATACAGTTTTTCCTATATTCCCACTATAGTGCTATCATAGTATGGATTTATTAAATACGGATTTTGGAACAATACCCCCTGTTGTGAGTCTAATTAAAAGAATAATGGAACAATAACTTCAATCGGTAATGAAACATGATGTACCGAAGATCCGATATTTTTTTTCAGTTTTTGTTTCATTGTATTGTTCTATTAATAGATACGTAAGTAGGTACTTAGCTGTAATGTATATCACTTGTATTACAGTCTGCTGTAGAGAATAATGAATACCATTCACTATTGCAGACTGCTCCAATATTTTGTCATAATTAAATGAAAAGCAATGACTAATGAAATGTTACTCTGCTACGAATATATTTAGGCTAAAACTACACAATAATATTCCGAAAAGGAAACAAGTCTAGAGAAAAAAAACAGTTTCATTAGATGGCTGTTAGTCCTTGAAGAATTCATAAATAAATCAATAATGCATGAAGAAAATAGAAGACATACAAAGTAACAAGCGTTAAACAGCTGTTAAGCCTGGCATTTCCAAGCAAGCAAATGCCTAAAGATGATCTTCACCTTTCAAGATATTATCCATGCCTTTCCAAATTTGAATGCGCCAAAACAAAATAATTCTTTGTTCTTCTAAAAAAATAAAAAGTAATACCATCCTATTATAAGAGAACCAAGAGCCTAAGAGAACCAAGGTTACCGACGTAGCCCGAAGAATTGCCAAACTTAAGTGGCAGTGGGCAGGGCACATTGCTCGCAGAACAGATGGCCGATGGGGTCGAAAAGTTCTGGAGTGGCGACCACGAACCGGAAGACGTTGCGTTGGAAGGCCTCCCACTAGGTGGACCGATGACCTGGTAAAGGTTGCGGGGATCCGCTGGATGCGAGTCGCACGGGACCGGTCAATGTGGCGCCACTTGGGGGAGGCCTATGTCCAGCAGTGGACGTCTTTCGGCTGAAATGATGATGAATGATCCTATTATTATCTCACTACAGGGCAAAGGCCTCTTCTCGTACAGAGAAGGCACGAGCATTGAACACCACATGCGCTCGAGGCGGATTGGATTATATGATCAACTACTGAACTAAATAACATTATTATTATATTTTATATACTTTATGTATCTCGGGACCCAGAGGTCCCGGGCCTTTGTAAGGCGTACGAGGAGCCGAAGCCAACTCGCAACTCGCGGGGTGACTTGCACACTTACTAAATGGGCCCCCTGAAACAGTCGCTAGCACGAAGTGACGTAGCGACAAGGGGGCAACATATCTTGAGGTGCTAGAGGAGTGGAGAGGTATTCCACGGCTATCAGGACAATCCCGGAAGTACGGTCAAGAGCCCTACCAGCGTCTTACTGGAATACTTCCTTACCCCGAGCACGAATGCTCTCGCGAGTTTCCACTCTAACCGGCCAATTAAGGCAAGATAGAGGTGGGAGCTTATTATTATTATTATTACTAAAAATGAAAATAAAGCCAGTTAACAATTATTATGACTGCAGTTCTCAAGCATTTGTGTCCATGGTAGGGCAAGCTAGTTAGTTAGTTGTTTAATTGACCAACATTAAAATAGTTACAAACGTGTTTACAATAATTATAGAATTACATAAAAATAACTTAATGAATTGTGCGAATTACGTACAAATGAGTATTAAAAGCTTTTTTATAAGGGAACGTTTAGACTTTATTGCAAACATGATTTTCTTGTCATATTTTGTTTGCCATAGCTTCGAAAGATGTCACTCCGAACATGTGTTTTAATAATTAGAAAATTTAATAATTAGAGAGAGCCCTGGCAACCATAACACATTAGCTTGGGTGCCAGAGGACACATCATCACTTAAGGTCAGTGGCGTGCCTCGGGGTCAAAGTTAGGGCAAGCCCGATAGATTTTTTACGATTAAGAAAAAAACTGCCAGTGGTTCAGTTACTGAGTAGCACATGTTATGCTTATATAATAAAGCCGGGCTTGCACTACAAGCCCGGCTTTTCGGCGTGTATGAAAGTCCCGCCACTGCTTAAGGTCAGGTGAATTGTCAAACGAATGGTCAAACGTAAGCCTACTAGATAATTAAAAAAAATCGTAGGGAGTCAGTAACATAAGTAATTTAAAAAAATATATCCGTCAGTTGTGCGTTCGTATAAAAATTGTATATAAATTGGAAATATAGTATTTTATTAATTAGAATAAAAAGATTAGTGCCTACGTTATGGCGATTCTGAAAACCCATAACCAGTAAGACTTAACATTAAAAACCTATAAGTATTTACTTTTTTATTTCGTTTTAAATGAAAACTAAAAGCTATTTATCCGTATGCAGAATCCTGAAAATAGAGTTATTAGCTATAATGGTTGTGAAAAGACACCGAAACGTAGTCAGATAGACCGCTTCTTTACTTATAAGAGTGCGTGGCAGTTCGAATAGCATCCTGAAAGCATTGCCTGAACAGCTGGATACCCCAATGCAGAGGTATTTACCCGACTGCGCCAGAAGGAGGGTTATGTTTTTCGGGTGTATGTATGTATGTATGTATGTATGTGAATTTCTTTGGCACGCTCTGTAGCTCAAACGGCAAAAACGGCAAATGGATTTTGACTTGAGAGGTGTCGTTTCATTCGTCTTAATTGTGTGAGTGACACTGGGTACATCAAAATTAGAAAAAATACACTGGCCGATTTTTGGCGACATATTAGTGTTTAAAATAAAAATATTTTTCCTCAAAACCTATCGAGTGGGGTATCAAAATAAAAGGTTTTATAAATAGCTTACAAATATATAAATAACTTATATGTTTAAATGTAATTTGGAATGAGAAATGCTAAAAAACAACAAATAAATTAAGGTTCGTTCCCTTTAAGTTGAGTTCCTTTACGTTGAGTCTGAGAGTTTTTAGCTTGAAAGGTGTCGTTTCAATCGTCTTAATTGTGTGAGTGACACTGGGTACATCAAAATTATTAAAATTAAACTGGCCGATTTTTGGCGACATATTAGTGTTTTCAAAAAAAATTATCTTTAAACCTATCGAGTAGGGTAGGTTTTATAAATACCTTACTAATATATATACAACTATTTGTTTAAATGTAATTTGGAATCAGAAATGCTAAAAAACAACAAATAATTAAGGTTGATTCCCTTTAAGTTGAGTTCCTTTACGTCGAGTCTGAGAGTCTATTGCTCTTGCAAAATATTGCTATTTTACGCTATCTAATTCCATTACGTCGAGTTTATATAATAAGTACAGTCAGGATATAAATTAAAAACCAGTATCATTAAAAAATTGTTTTATGATTTGTTTTTTAACGTTTCTCTGCACTATAATTTCGGCTCAAAGGGGAGGGGAGGGGAGGGGGGAGGGGATGGGAGGTGCTCAGGGGAGGCACCGTAAAGTGAAGAAGAAGAGGCAATGTTTTTTAAAGGAAAATCACTACGACGATAATTAAATAGCAACACAACCTCCTTCTTTCCAATTCTATCGCGACGGATAAAAACGAAACCGGGAAGTGGGGTAGATGGTAGAAAGAAGATTGAGGTTTATACCAAAACAAAATAATTCTTTGTTCTTCTAAAAAAATAAAAAGTAATACCATCCTATTATAAGAGAACCAAGAGCCTAAGAGAACCAAGGTTACCGACGTAGCCCGAAGAATTGCCAAACTTAAGTGGCAGTGGGCAGGGCACATTGCTCGCAGAACAGATGGCCGATGGGGTCGAAAAGTTCTGGAGTGGCGACCACGAACCGGAAGACGTTGCGTTGGAAGGCCTCCCACTAGGTGGACCGATGACCTGGTAAAGGTTGCGGGGATCCGCTGGATGCGAGTCGCACGGGACCGGTCAATGTGGCGCCACTTGGGGGAGGCCTATGTCCAGCAGTGGACGTCTTTCGGCTGAAATGATGATGAATGATCCTATTATTATCTCACTACAGGGCAAAGGCCTCTTCTCGTACAGAGAAGGCACGAGCATTGAACACCACATGCGCTCGAGGCGGATTGGATTATATGATCAACTACTGAACTAAATAACATTATTATTATATTTTATATACTTTATGTATCTCGGGACCCAGAGGTCCCGGGCCTTTGTAAGGCGTACGAGGAGCCGAAGCCAACTCGCAACTCGCGGGGTGACTTGCACACTTACTAAATGGGCCCCCTGAAACAGTCGCTAGCACGAAGTGACGTAGCGACAAGGGGGCAACATATCTTGAGGTGCTAGAGGAGTGGAGAGGTATTCCACGGCTATCAGGACAATCCCGGAAGTACGGTCAAGAGCCCTACCAGCGTCTTACTGGAATACTTCCTTACCCCGAGCACGAATGCTCTCGCGAGTTTCCACTCTAACCGGCCAATTAAGGCAAGATAGAGGTGGGAGCTTATTATTATTATTATTACTAAAAATGAAAATAAAGCCAGTTAACAATTATTATGACTGCAGTTCTCAAGCATTTGTGTCCATGGTAGGGCAAGCTAGTTAGTTAGTTGTTTAATTGACCAACATTAAAATAGTTACAAACGTGTTTACAATAATTATAGAATTACATAAAAATAACTTAATGAATTGTGCGAATTACGTACAAATGAGTATTAAAAGCTTTTTTATAAGGGAACGTTTAGACTTTATTGCAAACATGATTTTCTTGTCATATTTTGTTTGCCATAGCTTCGAAAGATGTCACTCCGAACATGTGTTTTAATAATTAGAAAATTTAATAATTAGAGAGAGCCCTGGCAACCATAACACATTAGCTTGGGTGCCAGAGGACACATCATCACTTAAGGTCAGTGGCGTGCCTCGGGGTCAAAGTTAGGGCAAGCCCGATAGATTTTTTACGATTAAGAAAAAAACTGCCAGTGGTTCAGTTACTGAGTAGCACATGTTATGCTTATATAATAAAGCCGGGCTTGCACTACAAGCCCGGCTTTTCGGCGTGTATGAAAGTCCCGCCACTGCTTAAGGTCAGGTGAATTGTCAAACGAATGGTCAAACGTAAGCCTACTAGATAATTAAAAAAAAATCGTAGGGAGTCAGTAACATAAGTAATTTAAAAAAATATATCCGTCAGTTGTGCGTTCGTATAAAAATTGTATATAAATTGGAAATATAGTATTTTATTAATTAGAATAAAAAGATTAGTGCCTACGTTATGGCGATTCTGAAAACCCATAACCAGTAAGACTTAACATTAAAAACCTATAAGTATTTACTTTTTTATTTCGTTTTAAATGAAAACTAAAAGCTATTTATCCGTATGCAGAATCCTGAAAATAGAGTTATTAGCTATAATGGTTGTGAAAAGACACCGAAACGTAGTCAGATAGACCGCTTCTTTACTTATAAGAGTGCGTGGCAGTTCGAATAGCATCCTGAAAGCATTGCCTGAACAGCTGGATACCCCAATGCAGAGGTATTTACCCGACTGCGCCAGAAGGAGGGTTATGTTTTTCGGGTGTATGTATGTATGTATGTATGTATGTGAATTTCTTTGGCACGCTCTGTAGCTCAAACGGCAAAAACGGCAAATGGATTTTGACTTGAGAGGTGTCGTTTCATTCGTCTTAATTGTGTGAGTGACACTGGGTACATCAAAATTAGAAAAAATACACTGGCCGATTTTTGGCGACATATTAGTGTTTAAAATAAAAATATTTTTCCTCAAAACCTATCGAGTGGGGTATCAAAATAAAAGGTTTTATAAATAGCTTACAAATATATAAATAACTTATATGTTTAAATGTAATTTGGAATGAGAAATGCTAAAAAACAACAAATAAATTAAGGTTCGTTCCCTTTAAGTTGAGTTCCTTTACGTTGAGTCTGAGAGTTTTTAGCTTGAAAGGTGTCGTTTCAATCGTCTTAATTGTGTGAGTGACACTGGGTACATCAAAATTATTAAAATTAAACTGGCCGATTTTTGGCGACATATTAGTGTTTTCAAAAAAAATTATCTTTAAACCTATCGAGTAGGGTAGGTTTTATAAATACCTTACTAATATATATACAACTATTTGTTTAAATGTAATTTGGAATCAGAAATGCTAAAAAACAACAAATAATTAAGGTTGATTCCCTTTAAGTTGAGTTCCTTTACGTCGAGTCTGAGAGTCTATTGCTCTTGCAAAATATTGCTATTTTACGCTATCTAATTCCATTACGTCGAGTTTATATAATAAGTACAGTCAGGATATAAATTAAAAACCAGTATCATTAAAAAATTGTTTTATGATTTGTTTTTTAACGTTTCTCTGCACTATAATTTCGGCTCAAAGGGGAGGGGAGGGGAGGGGGGAGGGGATGGGAGGTGCTCAGGGGAGGCACCGTAAAGTGAAGAAGAAGAGGCAATGTTTTTTAAAGGAAAATCACTACGACGATAATTAAATAGCAACACAACCTCCTTCTTTCCAATTCTATCGCGACGGATAAAAACGAAACCGGGAAGTGGGGTAGATGGTAGAAAGAAGATTGAGGTTTATACCAACTCTTACAAATCAGAACGGGCGTGAACGTTGGCATTAGAAAAGGTGTCTTACATTGTTATGGCAGACATTAAACAAATGGTATTTCTATTGACTGAAGCACCGACGCACAAAGTCACCAAGGATGTCGGTTATTGAACTAAAACTTGCATCAGCGGAAGAATTAAAGGAAGCATTGGAAGCAAAAATGCGACTAATGTGCCTTTTGGTGCTACACCAATATCTGTGCACCACCCACCAACAACACTAGTAGGACAATACATAACAACATGGAGGAGAAAAAATATAAATAAATAATAAAATGTTCAGTCGGTTTAAGGTTTAGGTTAGTTCAAGGTTTGGGGCTGAGGGGCCCGCTAAGCTTGGGGACCTGGTGCACTGCACCGCCTAGCCCTCCGATAGCTAGTGCACGGAAAAGCGGGTACAGAAACTCGACGTTAAGGGAGTAAAAACGGGACAGAAGTTGTAGACTCGACGTAGGGATAATAGAAGCGAGGCAAGCTTCTCGGCTCAACGTAAAGAGACTCGACGTAAAGTTTTCTAAATTCTAAATTGAATCACTGCGAAAACTAAAAATATTAAAATAAAAAAATTATTTAAAAAAACAAAAAACCCGACTGCGTGAAAAATTGTTAAACTCAAAAGATAGAAATAAGTGAAAACTTAAATATTTTTTTGGTTTTGAATCATCGTGGTTGACAGTGTTCACAAAGGCAGTCGGAGGCATCAAGTTAAAGTTTAGACACTTTCAACGGATTTGAAACATTTTGTACATTTTTGATGCCTCCGACTGCCTTTGTGAACACTGTCAACCACGATGATTCAAAACCAAAAAAATATTTAAGTTTTCACTTATTTCTATCTTTTGAGTTTAACAATTTTTCACGCAGTCGGGTTTTTTGTTTTTTTTAAATAATTTTTTTATTTGTAAATGTATTGGTGCGACAAATGCAACCTTGTCGTTTATTGAACTTTAGTAGGTACGTGGTGCCAGATTAAGTTACTAACCCGTAATTTTAGTTTTTTACTATGAATTGAACCATAGGTAGTCAAAATAAATAAACGAATTATTATGCAAAGTCAAATAATTTCATCATTAAAGACCATTCACATCAAGCCAAACTGTAAAATTTTCCCAATTGAGTATGAACCTTAACCTTTTGTAATAAAATTGAAAATACATCAAAGAAATTTAAGTAAGTAAGTAAGATAAGTCCAAAACCCTACTTGGACAATAAAATACCATAAGACGATTATCAAAAATCAACACATCGCATACCCTTAAAAATTTGATAAGGGTCCCAAGTATTGTCTCAATTTTTTTTAATCTGTGGACTTATCCTCTTAGCCCACAGAGTGCATTAATTGCAGCAAGTCAAAACACAGACTGTCATCCAGAATCTTAGCTTCAATAATAATTTATTGACTGACAAATCCTATCGCGAATAAAACCTACTTTAACACGCCACCCAAAAACTTTTGCGTGACCTTTATTTTTGTAAGAATAAGGTGTGAATCAGGTTGTATTTACCGTAATAAAAAAATGTTACAGGTTCTGTTCAGTTCAGCTAAGGGCTGTCAAAAGGAGTATTTAATAAAAAAAAATTGTCGTTTTCGACGAGTCGTGATTATTCTTATTAGCGTTTGTTTGGACAATATTGCGTATGTGTTTTTGAACGGGTTTTTTGGGGTATCAAATTATTATTATTTAAATAGCAAATTGTCAATATAAACTTTTATAATATATTTTTTTAAAGCATGTTTTGCAAATTAAATAATAGCGTCAAATAATAATTTAACACGTTTAAATGAAGGTGTTAAGTTTAATAGGAAAACATCTATAATAATTAAAAAAAAAACAACAAAACGGAACGTCAATGGCTGTAATTATAAAAAAAAAACACTTCATTTTGTGTCAGTTTTTTTTTTCTAAACAAACCATTTAAAAGATTACTCTTAATCAATACCATAAGATCCTATTATTATTATATCAATATAAAGAACCTTTCAAATTACAACCAATAGCCCTTTCCTCGAATTAAATCAATCAATCTCTAATTAGCCCTTAAATGACTGCGGTAATAAAATTATAAGTAACAATAGGGTATTTTACTCTATACGAGAAAAAATCTATAAATATGTTTTTGAGACAGTTTAGGCATGAAGCAGTCGGAATATGTAAGTTTTAGTTCATAAAATAACAAAACAAAATTTTAAATTCAATTCAAAGTTTTCAGTATTTTTAATCTGTTGTAAAACACCGTAAAATAGTAGCGGCCATGTTATTACGCCATACGGCTGTGTAAACAAAAACTTGTCAACTGTCAGTCAACCGATTGGCGTAATATAGGCTTTGTACTTTTATTATTTTCGTAACCAACGTAATTTTTTCATTATTACACCTATTACAAAATATGCTTTTAATTATTTTTAAATGTTATACAATTATCATATTTAATATGAGCTCATTTGATACAAAACGAACTGACGTCATTTACGCTGAGCAATATGGCGTCCAGTAAGAGGCGTTTTCATCAAACTACGCGCGAAATTTGAAAATTGAAAATTTAGATGCATTTTTATGGCACTTATCGATTGAATAAAAATTTTGTGTTTTTTTTGGTGGCATATTAGCACTTCAGAATTTCATTGAGACACTTTTCAAAAATGGGTGTAATACCCTATTACTAATTAATATAATCAGCCATCAACTCTCAAGAGCACTTAACTTAATTACCTTTACAAGTTCTGCGAAATTATAATAACTACTCATAAATTATAATAGCTTTTAATTATAAACAGTTGATCCACAGCATTCTATCATTTATATTGAAATAGCTTTCGCCCGCGACTTCGTCCTCGTGAATGTCGGTTATCGCGGATACAGTCGCAAGGCGCGGTTAAAAAGTAGCCTATGTCCTTCCCCGGGGTTTAAGCTATCTTCATACCAAATTTCATCAAAATCGGTTCAGCCGTTTCATCGTAAAAGCGTAACTAACAGACAGAGTTACTTTCACATTTGTAATATTAGTATGGATTTGTCAGTCTTTACTATCATCACTTAAATATTATAAATTTAAATTGAGTTTCTGTTCGTTCGGCCTAATCTCCGGAACTACTGATCCAATTCTGTAAATTCTTTCACTAATAGGAAGGTACGTTATCCCTGAATGCATCCATACTATCCATATCCATACTTCCATACTTAATATTATAAATGCGAAAGTAACTCTGTCTGTTACGCTTTCACGATAAAACGGCTGAACCGATTTTGATGAAATTTGGCATGAAGATAGCTTGAACCCTGGAGAATGTCATAGGCTACTTTGAAATCCCCAACTTCGTCTGCATCCGCGATAACGATAACCGTGGGAACCAACCTATATGTACCATCGCGGACTTTCCCGCCTGCTCAGTTAAAAAAAATTTCCCTTGGCGCCTCCGAAGTCAACGGGGCGGGGTAGAGAGCGCTTCCATCTTTTGAGTGCAAGCAAAAATGAACTTAGTGGTGGTCAGGCGGGTGTGACCACGATAGTACCTATGTAAAATGGCAGTTATGGAACGAATACTTTGTAAAAGACAAGCTCATGGCTAAGTAAAAGCTATGCAGATCGATCGGTCAAAGGTTAAGCTACGCTTGCCAGTATCAGTCTGTGGTTGGGGATGGGCGACTATCCATTTTCATACCGAGTTCCCTCCGTGACTTGGAAAGCACGTAAAACCGTTTGCCCCTGCTGTTATTCGTAGATCTTTGGCAGTCATTATGGGTAGTCAAAAGCCAGAAAGTCTGACAACCAGTCTTACCAAGGGGTATCGTGTTACCTGATAACTGGGTTGTGGAGGTCAGGTAGGCAGTAGCTCCATGTAAAACACTGGTATTCAGCTGCATTCGGTTAGACTGGAAACCGACCCCAATATAGTTGTGAAAAGGCTAGGCAGATGATAATGATGACTATGTAAAAGACATAAGGTCGACTTTTGTTTGAACTCTTAAGTTTATTGGTGAACAGCACCTCCACTCACTTAAGATAGTTAGTCTGAACTAGTTATTTCATATCCATGACACCGCAAAACGTCAGACATTTTATTTATAAACTAATCATTTAATTAACATGCATAATTAAACGTGTTTAATCAACGTTCTATGAATCTATGATTAATAGGATTGATAACAGCTGATTGTACAGTCAGCGACGTAATAGTTTAATACTTGAAATGATTATAAGCGTAAGTAACTTTTGCTCGATTTCCTTTTGAGCAGAAAATAGACTTAGATTAAGGAAATTTGCATCGATGCATATCTTGCGGCGAGCTTATGTAACGGTTATCTATAGATACTAAGTGCGGGTTGCTTCAACTAACCATTACTGACCGGTAATAGTCAAAAATGGCGCTAACTATCGTCAAATTAAAAAATATGGGCTGTTTCACAAAATCATACGTCAAAAAGTTACTATTACCATAACCGACCAGTCATCGTAATTTTGTTAAACAGCTACTTCAAACATCAAAATATTATGGAATCTCTTTTTGAATACCTGACGGATTTTTATGTCATGAAACAACCCGTTACATTTAACGTACGTTAAACATCGCACGTCATAGTAACTTTTTAACCGTCCGTATGTAACGTTAACCGACTGTTTGAAACAACCCGCCCTTAGACCCACTTAAATCACTAATACATTTAGCGCGAAACGTATAAAGATATCATTCCCTCTCTTTCAAATTGTAAGAAGTTGACAGAGACGGAATGATGTATTTAATACGTTAAGTACTAAATGTTTTTTACAATTAGATGTGATGATATTATGATGTGCAAGTGGGTCTTAGGTACTCGAAAATTTTAATTAAATATCATTTCTTACTATTTTTCAATCGACTTCAAAAATGGAGGAGGTGGAGGAGAACTTTCGACTGGGTGTACCGATTTTGATGATTCTTTTTTTATTTGAAAGCTGGTACTTCCCGTGTGGTCCCATGCAATTTGGTTCAGTAATGACAATGGCATCCATGAGAAAACCGTATAGTCTTAAATTTGCATTGAGTATGTGCGCGATTTGTTACGCGATTTCTTCGGCAAATGTAAACAGATTTTGAAAATTCTTTTATGGGTAGGGTATGCCTCAGTGGTGGTCCCATAATTTTTTTATAGAAATTGATTCAGCACTTTTAAAAAATTAAAAAATTCCCAAAATTTCTAAATCTTTGGAGTAGTTTTTACTTTCTTTTCTTAATAGATTTGGATGAGGAGGTAGGTACTAAAAAGAGGAAAATAAAAAGCTTTTTCCAAAAAGTCGGAAGTCGGTGGCAATGCAAAACAACAAACAGAACAAAGCCACTGACTTTCGAAACAAAGTCAATGTGTATTCTGTGCTAAAGTTATTTTTCACTCTTTAGTTTTTGAAGGCGGTTGTCTTTTTACCAGTAAGAGACAGAAGAATTGGCCACATGATCTACTGTAGTGGGGTGAAAAAGATTTTTTTTTTTAATTTTATTTATGTCCTCGACGTCATTTCCGTCCTTTCCTCATTTAATTGTTAAAATTACAATATATTTCTGTCAAAGTTACCTATACAAACACAATCGATAGTTATTTTTCAAAATAATTCGATTTCGTTAACGCTATCATCATTAATTTAATATAATAATTATAATACAAATAACACTCACGTTATTCTATAGTCAGGAAAATTATTTTCCTGTCTATTGTTTATATAGTGTGATTATCTGCGTATATACCTACCCGATATAGGTATTTATTGTTAGGCTATTGTCACCTAAAATTAAACTTAACCGTGTTGATATGAAGTGATAAGAATTTCCAATGAGCAGCAAAATTATTTAAATCATATTATTTATAGCTTCTTTTAAACATAGTAATACATATATTTTAAATAATGTCGCAGCTATATTTATAGCATCGTCATTATTAAAAGAAAACCTAAAAGCAGACGCTATCATTTTCACGGTATTATTTCGATACAGCAATTCAAAAGGAATTCTTTGTACGAAATCAGCTTTAAGTATACTTTCCATTAACGAAGTGAAAGTCCTGATCCTATTTCTAGCCCTGAACACACACACTCACATAAAGACCGACTCACACAAACACAAGTTATGTCAGCCAACGTTATTTAATTTATGCAAGTTGGGATTATTAATATGAAATTCGGATGTTTGCAAATCAGTTGGTTGGCGAGGAAAATTAAAGCGATTATCGTCTCGCCGGTCAATTAGACCGACCGGTCGCATTGACAGTGTTAAGGGTTATGCGTATAATTTTGAAGAAGATAGTATTTAGCAATAATCATAGCTTGTAGTGCAATACAAATAAAGGTACTTTTCTAAATAATAATAATAATATAATATATGTGGGGACATTTTCACACACGGCCATATGACCCCAAACTAGGGAGACCCTGTACTATGGGTGTCAGACAGCTGATATACATACACAAATCCTTTTTTTTTTGTAAATACATACATATATAGATAAACAACACCCAGACATAAGCCAAACACAAGTGCTCATCACACAAATGTTTACCCTGGGCGGGAATCGAACCCGCAACACGCTGCGCAGCAGTCGATCGCTCAGCCACTGCGTCAACCGTGTCGTCAAAAGTAAAAGTAGTTCTAAATAATAAGTAGTTAGCTAGTTAGAAAAGTAAGATATTTAAAAAGTGTCAAATAAGTGTGTACTCAAGTTCAATGTCTGACGTTAGCTAGAAATTCTGCATTTCGAAATAATTGGAAATCCTCAAAATATAATTTCAAATGTCAGATCACTGTCAGGGTCAGGGAGTCAGGGTCAGTTTGTATCCATCAATTAAATGAATAAATATTAATCTTACATAATAAATCACGTTCACTAAGCGACCACGCAAATACAACACTATTCAACCCGTGAATGCAGGGCCACCTACATAGAGAGACCCGAGTCGCCAATTCTCCGCGTCGCCGTTATCGGCCCTATCGGCCTCTCCCGCAAGATTTATGCGCGTCATAAACTTGACGCATATCGGCCGATAATACGCCCGTCACCGCTCGAATCGCTCCGGGAGCGTGACTAACAAATAACACGTCGTCTCACGCACTCGGCTTGAACAATATTGAAACAGTCTGTTGTACAACATCCTTAAAGAACATATTCGCAGAAATCGTGATTGTTAGAAAAAACCGATGATTAACTTATTTTTCTAGTCAATTCAATTTGCTACAAAGACTATGTAGATTAAACCGGTCTACCCCTCTTAGTGAACGGTTAACGCTCGAAGGCAGTAATAAGTATCAATGTGGAGTCAGCCTGCGCATCTAATGTCCTTACACAAAGCTGCACTTACGTAGCGGGCAAACGATCCCATAATTACGGGTGTGGAGTACGCAGGCGCGAAGGGCGATATTTGTTTGCAATTAGTGCCCGCACGGGAAGGCGATGTCCGGACGTCGTCGGTAATTTATGGTTGCGCGAAAGTACCAAGTTGAAAGTGAGGCCGGGAGCGCCCGCAGCTGCCGCTATTCCGACTGACATTTCCGCGCGCATTCTAGGGTTAAATTGCACCGGCGGGTACACACAGTTCGTCAAAATTGATGAATTGATGATGATTGCAATAATTGTGATGAATGTATTGCCTACTATCGGTAATATATTCGGTCTTAAATTACATCTGTTTTCTTCAACCTTTCTAGTCTAGCTCTTAATAATTTAGCTACTTACAAACTTTTTGACAAAGTTACCTTTCTGAAAATTACTATAAACTATAACTTACTGTTATATATCTTCTATGTATATAATAAAAATTAATCGTTGTTCGTTAGTCTCGCTTTCGTTAATTTATTAAAATAATAGAGATATAGGTATCTACTTAATAATAAAATTGACAGAAGTGGGACAATAATAGACTATTATTATTGTTAATAAGTAGGTATATCTCTTTTATTTCAATAAATTGACGAACCTCATTCCCGAAACGCGCGTAGACGGCGCGTTTAAAAAACGCGGTGTGCTTAGGCCCTAAAACTTGAGAATGGCTGAACCGATTTGGCTAATTTTGGTCTTAAAATATTTGTGGAAGTCCATGGAAGGTTTAAGCGGTGAGAAAATTGAAAAATCAATTGAGAGGACAACGTCTGTCGGGTCAGCTAGTTATAAATAATAATTAGTTGGGATAGATATTCCATAGCTGATTAGACCAATCAAGGGCGTCGCCAGCCGATGGCCCAGGGGGGGGCAAGTTGAGGGCAGGGGAAGGTATTTTTCCTGTACCATGAAAATAATAAAACCAATATATATTTTTTGTCTCCATAACGAAAACTAATGTTGTTTTTACCATGTAGACCAATTTTATTGAAATAATAATGATTAAAAAGTTTATTTGCTTTTGAAAGAAAAAACACATTTTAGGTTAAAAATAAAAACAACGTAAAGTTACTGAAAACAAAAGAAAATACTCCATGCTCATCTTTTAGTAACGGGTATGCCCCCCTCGTTTAGCTACGCACTCCTGAAGCCTGGAGTGCATGCTCTCAATTAAATGCCTGACATTTTCCATTGGAATCTCTTCCCAGGTCCTTTACACAGCGTTGATGAGTTGCTGTTGGTTGTGGATTTCCTGATCACCGTCTCTAACTCTTCGTTTCAACTGATCCCACATGTGCTCTTTCGGATTTAAGTCCGGTCTGTTCGCCGGCCACGGCAAGACTTGAATTTGAGAGTCTTCCAGTACAAACCGAGTCGCTTGAGCCGTGTGTGCACGAGCATTGTCTTGCATCAAGATGAATCCAGGACCCGCTTGCTGTGCAAATGGGATCACATGTGGTCTGACAACTTCCTCAATATACCGCTGAGCAGTAACAGTACCCTCATTTAAAATAGCGAGCTCAGTTTTGCCGTGTAAGCTTATCCCGCCCCAAATCATTACATTTGGCCCACCATAACGATCGACTTCATGGATGCAGGCTTCTGAAATTCTCTTGCTGCGTCTTCTCCATACTCTAATACGCTAACCGTCGTTAAAAAAATTAATTTAAGTTATAAATTTAAATTTAAATTTAAATCGTCGTTAAAATGAAAAAATACCTCGTGGCCCTTATTTTGTTTCGAGTAGTATTTATGGAGGATGGGAATAGCATGAATTTTAAATACAGTCAAAAGCTCATGAAGCCTTACTAAGCGTTTGTACTAAGGGCCCCTTCACACTAGCATTTGTCCAGCGTAGGCGTTCGATGATCATATGCGTAGCGCAGACGCCGCGGCATCGGCGTTTCTTCTGCAGATAATAAAACGCTGCGCTAGCGCGGCGCAGGCGTCTGCGGTATTATATTATACTATACCGTAACGACAACGAAATTGTGTGAGGTCTCGGTGCGTCGCCGGCGTATCTACGGTGCGCTGCGCATACGTTAATCCAACGCGTAGGCGTTCGATGAACGTATCGAACGTATGCGTAGCGGTTGTCCAGCGTAGGTTAGACAACCGCTAGAGTGAATGGGATCTAAGAACGGTACACACTCCAATGTGTAAAGCTACACAAGCTCTTGACTATAAAATTCAGTAGTGTAGCTACGCGACAAGGGGCCCCGGTGTGAAAAAAAAATTGGGACCCTATCAAAACCGGTTACGTTTCATTATATCTAGTAAAAGTGTAAATACAAAAGAAAGGAGGTTTATAAGATGTCTTGGCTTATAATTTGTGCTAAAATAAATTTACATCTTCCGCTTCAATGCATAGGACGGCCTCCAGTCAGTGGAGGTCGTTCTGATATCGAGAGGAACCACATTCCAGAAAGGAATGGACTGGGCATAAAAGGAGGAATTAACAAAATCAGAAATATGAAAAGGGCAAAGCAAGATAAGATTGATGGAGGGGAGAAACCGTGGAGCAGGGAGGAAAGCGTTGTCAACGCACGCAAACTATTTTGGCAAATGGGCAACTATTTTAGGTCGGACCTGTAGCTTGACACGGGGTCATATTTGTTGGCGAAGGTACTCGAGTCACTATTTCGGTGGCGCGAGGAAGCGCGGGCGCGGGGCGAGCGACCGATTCAGTGACACATGGAGCTGCGTCGGTCTCAGCTTCGCAAGGTCCTGGTGGCGGAATAGCGGAACAGGCTTTTGCGCCCTACCGCCGGCCTCGCTATCATCGAGGTGGTCCAACTAGTGGTCGAGCGCTGGCTCGGGAGGAGGCAAGGCTCCCTGTCGTTTTGGGTGACGCAGGTGCTCTCGGGGCATGGTTGCTTCGGGAAGTACCTATGCCGCATGAACAGAGAGTCCGGTGTCACCACTGCGTCGACTGCCGGGAGGATATGGCGCGGCATATGTTGGCAGAGTGTGCCGCTTGGGAGGAGCCGCGCCGAGCCCTCGTTTCAGAAGTTGTAGTTTCGGCCGTGGTCGAGTCAATGGTCGGCAGCGTAGAGTGGGGACGTGGTGGTTTCCTTATGCGAAAACGGCATGTCGCAGAAGGAGACTGCGGAAAGGGAGAGGGAGATTACAACCTCTCATCCGGCCCGCAGGAGGCACCGGCGGAGAGCGGACAACGGGCGGGACGTCTTTCGCCCCCCACATACATCAGGACCAGAGATGGCGGCGCGTAGTGTTCAACGCGCGCCCCTCTTAGACGTCCGGGGGGAGTCTAACACCTCACTCCCCTCCCTGACCCGAGGAGTACTAAGTCGAGCCACGTATCATCCCCTGAGATATTGAAATGAGTAAGTAGGTTGCAGAGGAAGAAAATCGAGACTAACAGACTCGATGATATGTAGGAGTTTGGGAACAAGGCCCAAGGGGCATACTGACGCAATGTGCATGCTCTGACAATAGACAACACCAAGTAGGGTTTTAACACATTTGATATGGATCTCCAGAAAGAGGTACCTACTCAGCGGAGGCACAGCTGTAAAGTGAAGGAGAAGAAGCAAAGATTTTTAAAGGAAAATCGCTACGAAGACAAATCAAATAGCAACATTATCTCCTCCCTTTCCAGTTGTATCATTACGGATAAGAACGAAACCGGGAAGAGGGTAGGTTGTAGAGAGAAGATGAGGTTTGAGCCAACTCTCGGAAATCAGAACGGTGTGCGTGAACGTAGACATCAGAAAGTGACTTGACAAATTCATAAATCGGTTGTATAACAGCTGATTGGTTGAAGTGGCTAGACACAAAAACCTACACAACACAACAGAAATAATTCGTATTTATATTCTGAAGGTGGAAGAATTTTTTGTTAGGTCAATTCGGGGTTTGCTGGCCAGGGGCTGGAGGCCTCCTGAGCCCCGATGCTTCGCACCGCCTAGCCTTCCGACAGCTACGCCACGTGTACAATAAATTTAAATTTTAATGAAAATTATTATATTTATTACCATAAAAATAATTTTCGACAAAATATACAGGATAATAGAATAAGGAGATAAAAAGAATTTGGAAGCAATTAAATATTTAATTAGGTGCAAGATTTTAATATTGAAGAATTCAAGCGAGATCCTTTTTTTTGATCAATTTAACTTTTTTTTTACATTTTTTTGAGTGTCTAGGGGGGGGCAGCTGCCCCTACCTGCCCCCCCCTGGCGACGCCCTTGAGACCAATCAACTTCCTCTTAAAGGTGAAGGCACATTTATACGAGCCGAACGCGTCGAACGCATCGAACGAAACGAATTTTAGAATTCTGTATATGAAATCTTATGAAAACATGGACACTTGCCCGCGTTGAATCGCCCGAATCTGGAAGAATCCTAGAAATCCTAGACGAATTCGAATGACGTCATCAAATTCGGCGCGGCTTATGAGTTCGATTCGTCCGATGCGCTCGCACCAGAAACTTCGTAAAGATCCATCACAAATCACATGTAATATCAGTGCGAAAGGCGTAAAGGAAATATAAACGATTTCT
This sequence comes from Charanyca ferruginea, assembly GCA_947361185.1. NCBI lineage: Eukaryota > Metazoa > Arthropoda > Insecta > Lepidoptera > Noctuidae > Charanyca > Charanyca ferruginea. The sequence goes on from OX376057.1 coordinate 30,131,750, forward strand.
TCGGAGCGGTCGATTCTTTCGGCGCGGTTATGATGTGTGCGAGGCCTCCTTGATTTCAATTCGTTCGACGCGTTCGGCTCGGATAAATGTGCGTTCACCTTTAAACTGTAACCGTCCCAGTACAGCATGATAATAAATAAAATGTTTAGGTGATTTCCCTTTTCATTTAACAGTTACATACCTTTTATAGTTTTATTCTATTTTATTTTATGATTCACGGAAGCCGTATGGTACCTACTTGTCTTCCGATATATAGAAGATTAAAATAATGAACATGTTTTCCAGTAAATAATTAATTAACGATCAATTAAATTTTTAATATATCTTATATTATTATGAGTAACACGTGCTAGTTGCCTAACCATAAACATTAGCATTCGCTGAATTAATAAAAAATAAAATTCAAAGATAAATGTTTTCTTTTTATATTGTTATGGGTTAACACCTGTCCATTTAAATGCTTTACGTGTAGCACTTTTGAAGAAAAGAAAAATAAATTATTTTTAACAACACTCAGTAAAATAATCGAATTGTGATTATGTAGTAACTGACTATTACACAATCGACTAAGTAGTCGGCACTTAGTTTTAACACCTTAAATACTTTTGAACGACTTGATAATCACTTGCCCCAAGCTTGTCAATAAAAAAAGACCTATTTTGTAGAATATCTACATCTCTGGCTACTTTATCATTGTTAAGTATCTAACATAATTATCTTGGATGTAATAACAATTAAATTTATCTGTGAGCAAGCACTTTAGGTTTTTTTCCTAGATGAATCAACAGAGTTTTAACCAATTTTTCTTGTCACTTTAAACAATTAGCGAACAGTTGTGGACATCCGTGAGACTGTACATAAATGGCTATTTATTATACATAATTGTAAATGTGTCCGTACCTTAGTCTGGAAGCGTGTGGAAGAAATAAAAATAATAATAGTCGTAATTGTCGATTAACACGAACACTAGACGTGTGATCGAATTACTGTGAAATTATTTTTATTAGTGGCACAGCACTGTCGCGCTGCGAATATTAAACGATTTAATGATGTTATTAATAACAATTATGAGAGCAGCTTTAATAGTGACAGAATAATAATAGAAGGCATTTACGGGTTAATTGACTATTCAGCAGTGCTATTCTGTTACATATCCCTCGGTGAACACCCAGGTGAAGTGAGCTGTCATCCGTCCCGATGCTAGGGATTGACAAAGCACTACAATGTTAATCGATATCTATTTTACTTTTTCTGCTATTTTCGACGACTAACGAATTATTACGTATGTTTAATTTGTTTCAAAGCTATTAATTAAGTATATAAACATGCTACCTCTTTTAATAATAATAACAATAAAACATAATCTGACTGATTATGTTTTCTTGTTAAAAGGCTGAATATCGACCGACCATATAAATACTTAGTCACAAGTCAATGGTGGATACCTACAATTTTATGCAGAGATATTTATGTAGTATATAGTTACAGTATGGATCAGATACACGTCAGTGGCGCATTTTTTTTTTTGTTATTGTGAACCCATTTTCTTTTCAAACAAATTTCAAATTTTTCTCTAAATCTAAACACAATCAATGAATAGGTACCTAGCGCGATGATGATGATGGTGGTCGGTGGATGAAGGGATAAAAATTGAACTCCACACAAATTTTATCAAACATAACCTATTATGTAGTTAGGTATTTCGAGCTATATCATCAATTTATAATTTATATAAAAAGACGTTCATATTTTGGTAGGTACCTTGTATTTTAATAGTTACCTACTCACAAAATGGTAGAGAATGATACAATAATACCTACTAACCTACATCATCAATCTAACAATTTATTATTATCATACGAGGTAGGTATGACAACCAACGCAAATGTTCGTCATAGTACTCATGACATGACTGTGACTGAAAGTTGACAGATCTGAGATCTCACTTCACTTGGCTTAAATTAGGTATTTAACCTCAAAATCACTTGAGAAGAGGACGCGCAGCGTTGTTGCCTAGCAACAACGCGTACCTAGAGCAGTGATGCAAACCGCAAAAAAAAAACGTGAAGACTATATGCCAAAATTAAAAAAAAAATGTTTTGTGTTTTATTAAGAATCGCAAATAGAAAAGATCTTGACAAGATATATCATACACAGGTGTTTTATTTTATTTGCTATCTTGAAATAGCGCGTTTACCAATATTGAAAACATTTTATTCATCCACTTCGGAGAGTTGAAAATCTTATAAAACTGTAGCGTTGGTAACACAGACCCTGCGACATCTAGTGATTTTTTCACATGACAATACCTAACACCTTTCACATGAGAATCACGTGATATCACCATGGTTACGGTAACTAGTTGTTTACTCTTGACTCTTGAGCGCTGAATTTGAATACCAAGTTGCCAACATACGAATGCGAATGACAATATTTTTTTTTCATAACAAATATTTTGTCAGTGTCTAGGAAAATAACTGTTTTTATTTTGAAATTCAAAAAGCAATAAAATGTCGCGATTTGTTAAGTTTTTATATAAATCCATTATCCGCTGATGATCTTAGTGCAATCGGTGAACACCTACAGCCTACAGATGATGCGCTGACCTGCCAAAACGTTTGCCGAGAAGGAGACACCCCCTTACCTATTATTTGATCTACATTATGTAGCTTCTCACCTAATTTCTACCAATTTGTACCCACTACTATTTTATTGTACATACAAATTATAAACATAAATAATATTCCTCATATTCATAATACAGTAGGGTGAGATAAGATTCTCACTTCACTTTGGCCGGGAACGGGTGAAATTGAGTGAATTAAACAAGTGAATTTCTGAATTGACAGTTTACAAATAGAACAATGAAGTGACTTGACAATAATAAATGCCAATGGTGACAATATTATGATTAAAATTGTACATTCTATTATTATTTTTATAAGTTTCGTTTATATTTTATTCTGGTGTTAAGCTGTATATTTATAGGTACCCTAATTCGTCTAAAAATAAATAAAATATTTATATAAATGTGTGATTCAAATTACTATGGAGCTTCTCAAATTAAAATGGGGAGAGTTACCTACTTCCAATTCAGCAAGGCAGCACAGTATTACCATAGGCACAATAAAATAAAAATATACAGTTTTTTACTTTTATCAGATGCTAGCGACCCGGCCCAGCTTCGCATGGGCCTATAGCCTTCCTCGATAAATGGACTAACCAACACAAAAAGAATTTTTCAATTCAAACCAATAGATCCTGAGATTAGTGCGTTCAACCAAACCAATATTTTATTTGTACAAATTGAATTTTTATTTAACCGTGAATAAGCTTCGTCAATAATTATTATTAATTGTTTTTTTCACGGTACTTTTGACGTATGACCTTGGCGGGACGTACAGCAAGAAGGATGGTGAATAAGGTGCATTACCTGTAAACGTCGTGATTTTTTATATACTCTTTGATTATCTGTGGAAATCTGTCGAGTTGCTTTTATTTATTTTATCTCTGGGCTTTGGCTCTTTGTAAGTTTGTATTGAATTTTAATTTTACAGAAGATAAAAAGTTATCATGACAAGAGTAACAATATTCTTTGACTGAAATATCAAGGACGTTAAATATAGATTATTGTGGCAAATAAACAAATGAAAAGTGACAATCTGTGTTTAGTCAAACAAAACTACTTACCTATATGGATTTTTGAACACATCTCAACATTATTAGTTTCATGTGCGTATGTCATTGTAATTAAATGTCGTTATGGATTTAATAAAAGTTGCTATGGGGCTACTGTTATGTTAAGTGTATACAAGCGGGTGTGGCCCGATTTGTGATGAGTTCATAATTTATTATTGTATGCACTAAGCTGTTGAGTAATAATTTCTGTTTTCCTGTGGGTTGGAATGCAATGCATGCACTTCGTGCCATAAACCTCACTACATATTTCATTCTGCCACTCTACGATTGCACCAATAAGCTTGTAAACCGCTGCAATGTGTGGAACTTTCCGCCTATCCTACTTTCCACACCGTATCTTCGGTCAATAGGGAGTCGCATGCGGTAGCTGATCTGCACTGCAACTAACACGAGCACCCTTACTTGCGCTTTCAGGGTTCTTCATCTACGCTGAGGGCAAATCATTTGCACAACTGGAATAATAATTCATCTACACGCTGCCTATGCTGAGACATACCTGTGGCCATACACTTTTCACTGGACATCTTGCGGTCAGCATCTTTTGATGCAAAACAGGACTTAAAAATTTTAATACAATAAATTCTGTGACTAAAGTGACCAAGGACTTTGTAAACTACTTATTTTAGAAAAAAATAAATGAATGTTTGGATTGAATAATTAATAACAATCTGCTATGTCTAGTCATGTAAAATTATTAATTTTCTGTGTTATTGTTCCTATGTTATGTTAAGGTATCTATTTAAACTAATATTGTAAAGAGGTCAATTTCTTAAAATTCATCTTATTTCAAAAATTCTTAAATCAATAAAAAGCCACTTTATCAGTAAGTGCTATATTTTATTATCAAAATCTTTGAGATCCAAAAGAAAATTAATGCAGAGGAAGTTATAGGCAAAAGCGGACCCTGTAATAACTGCTATAGAAAAACATGCGTACCTACACACTACACACTTTTGTTGTTATGTAATAATAAAACCCTGCTGCATCATTGAAAGTACTGCATTGGCTGTTGGTGCCACAATGATTATAATGTATTTTAAAGTTTATAGTCTACAGTTAGTGTGATACGATTAATGAAAGATAAAATATTTGGATGAGTGTGGGAGTAAATCATATCAAACAGCAAAAATAGTATTGAATGTTTACTTTACCTACCTTTTCAGCTAACATCACCCAGAAATTGGCCACTGACCATCATCAAAGAGCAGAACTTTGTTGCCGGATAAATAAAAATTCAATTTGTACAAATAAAATATTTGTTTGTTTGGTTGAACGCGCTAATCTCAGGATCTACTGGTTTGAACTGAAAAAATATTTTTGTGTTGGATAGTCCATTTATCGAGGAAGGCTATAGGCCCATGCGAAGCTGGGCCGGGTCGCTAGCATCTGATAAAAGTAAAGAACTGTATATTTTTATTTTACTGTGCCTATGGTAATACTGTGCTGCCTTGCTGAATTGGAAGTAGGTAACTCTCCCCATTTTAATTTGAGAAGCTCCATAGTAATTTGAATCACACATTTATATAAATATTTTATTTATTTTTAGATGAATTAGGGTACCTATAAATATACAGCTTAACACCAGAATAAAATATATACGAAACTTATAAAAATAATAATAGAATGTACAATTTCAATCATAATATTGTCACCATTGGCATTTATTATTGTCAAGTCACTTCATTGTTCTATTTGTAAACTGTCAATTCAGAAATTCACTTGTTTAATTCACTCAATTTCACCCGTTCCCGGCCAAAGTGAAGTGAGAATCTTATCTCACCCTACTGTATTATGAATATGAGGAATATTATTTATGTTTATAATTTGTATGTACAATAAAATAGTAGTGGGTACAAATTGGTAGAAATTAGGTGAGAAGCTACATAATGTAGATCAAATAATAGGTAAGGGGGTGTCTCCTTCTCGGCAAACGTTTTGGCAGGTCAGCGCATCATCTGTAGGCTGTAGGTGTTCACCGATTGCACTAAGATCATCAGCGGATAATGGATTTATATAAAAACTTAACAAATCGCGACATTTTATTGCTTTTTGAATTTCAAAATAAAAACAGTTATTTTCCTAGACACTGACAAAATATTTGTTATGAAAAAAAAAATATTGTCATTCGCATTCGTATGTTGGCAACTTGGTATTCAAATTCAGCGCTCAAGAGTCAAGAGTAAACAACTAGTCACCGTAACCATGGTGATATCACGTGATTCTCATGTGAAAGGGGTTAGGTATTGTCATGTGAAAAAATCACTAGATGTCGCAGGGTCTGTGTTACCAACGCTACAGTTTTATAAGATTTTCAACTCTCCGAAGTGGATGAATAAAATGTTTTCAATATTGGTAAACGCGCTATTTCAAGATAGCAAATAAAATAAAACACCTGTGTATGATATATCTTGTCAAGATCTTTTCTATTTGCGATTCTTAATAAAACACAAAACATTTTTTTTTTAATTTTGGCATATAGTCTTCACGTTTTTTTTTTGCGGTTTGCATCACTGCTCTAGGTACGCGTTGTTGCTAGGCAACAACGCTGCGCGTCCTCTTCTCAAGTGATTTTGAGGTTAAATACCTAATTTAAGCCAAGTGAAGTGAGATCTCAGATCTGTCAACTTTCAGTCACAGTCATGTCATGAGTACTATGACGAACATTTCAAAGTCAAAGTCAAAGTCAAATCATTTATTTCAATTAGACCATTATAAGGCACTTTTGAACGTCAAATGAGAAAAAAAAAATTGATTCTAGGTGCCCATTCCAAAAGGTAGTTTTGTATGGAGAAGAATGGGCAAGAAACTCCATACTTACTCTTTTAAAAACGATGTTAACAATATTTGCATTTACAGGAATTATATAATTATACGTGAATACGATGTACCTTGCATAAAAACACTAGGTATTTGAAAGTGTGTACAAAGTATCACAGATTAAGGAATGACAGACTAAGTTATATGTACATAGATACACAGTGTTCACATATTACATATTACAATTAATGTTGAAACAGTAGACGACCACTCCTTATATTTTAACAAACAATGAATCAGTATGTGAGCCTGAGCAGTGTATAAAAAAAGAGTCAAATATATATATGTACATATTTATACTAAGTATGAAATTAGGTATTTTAAATTAGCAATCGGTTCGATTTTGTCTAGACTGTCGATCGTCCTATGGAGCTAGACCAGCATGTTTCCAAGCATTCTTATCTTGAATATAGTCCTCTAGATTATAATAAGCTTTTTTACAGAGTGTACTTTTAATATATGATTTAAATTTTGTTTCACTTAGTTGTAATATATCACTAGGAATTTTGTTGTAGCACTTAACACAGTACCCCATAAAAGATGTATGGACTTTAGACAATCTAAAATATGGTTGAGCTATTTTGTCCTTGTTTCTAGTATTAAAGTCATGTCTATCACTTACTTTATTAAACATATGTAAGTTTTTTCTTACATACATAATATTTTCATAAATAAATTGGCAAGGCACTGTCATTATATTAATATTTTTAAATAGTTCCCTAAGAGATTCGCGGCGACGTATATTATAAATGGCTCTGACAGCTCTTTTTTGTAAAATAAAAACGGATTCAATGTCAGCAGCCCGACCCCACAGTAAAATACCATACGACATAATGCTGTGAAAGTAGCCAAAATAGACCAAACGCGCAGTTTCTACATCTGTTAACTGTCTTATCTTTCTAACAGCATAAGCCGCGGAGCTTAGTCGCCCCGCAATAGATGTTATATGGGGTCCCCATTGTAATTTCTCGTCTAGCGTGATTCCTAGGAAAACCGTTTGACTAGTAAATTTCAGTTTCTCTCCATTAAGTATGATGTCACATTTACTATTCCTAACATTTGGTAAAATGAATCGAATACATTTGGTTTTTTTTTCATTAAGTACCAAATTGTTTACCGTAAACCAATTTTGAACCTGAAGAATAGCGTCATTTACGTCGTCTAGATTTTGTGACCGTCTGTTTATTTTAAAAATCAATGATGTGTCATCGGCAAATAACACCATTTTTGGTTGATTTTGAAACAATTGGGGTAAATCATTTATATAAACTAAGAATAGAAATGGACCCAATATTGAACCTTGAGGAACGCCCATAGTCGTTTCAGACCCCAATGAGTTCACGCCGTTAACCTGTACTTTTACCCGTCTATCCCTCAGGTATGACCTTAGTAAATTAAGAGATGTTTTACTAACCCCGTAGTGCTCCAGTTTCAGCAAAAGTGTCTCATGGTCAACGCAATCGAACGCCTTTGAGAGGTCGCAAAAGATTCCAATGGCATCTTGTGATTCCTCCCAGGCGCTAAAAATGTTCTTTATTAGGGTGACACCGGCGTCAGTTGTACAACGCCCTTTGGTGAAACCATACTGTTGTTCATGAAAGATGGAATTTTTATTAAAGTGACGCAACATTTGATTGAGCATTAACTTTTCAAACACCTTGCTGAGAACTGGCAGAATCGACACAGGCCTATAATTGTTGGGGTCTTTACTATCACCGGATTTGAACAACGGTACTACTTTACTGTGTTTCATCAGATCCGGAAAGACTCCTTGGTCTACACTGGTGTTAAATATAAGAGCTAAATAGGGTGCAATCGTTTCGATAATAGATTTACAGACTTTTACAGACATTCCCCAGAGATCTTCTGTTGATTTAATTTTAAGATCTTTAAAGGCTCTTATAACAGCCTGGGGGTTTGTATGTTCAAACCTAAACTCCGAACGGCATGCCTTAACATTCTTCCTAAGTAAGGCAGCAGAGAGCGCGGGAGAGGAATTTAAAGCTTCAGTAGTTTTAATGGGAATATTTCCAAAAAATGCTTCAAATTCCTGAGCTACTTCTATATCTGAATTTATGGGGCCATGTGCAGTCTCTAAATTAAATTCAGTATTACGCTGTTTTTTCCTACCTGTTTCATTATTTATTATTTGCCAAGTAGTTTTTATTTTGTCATCAGCTACTTTTATTTTATTTCTAATATAAAGGGATTTGGCTATTTTGCAGACACTTTTAAAAAGTTTTGAATATTTCGCAACATACTGATGAAAGCTTGTATTCATTACATGTTGCTTTAGACCATAAAGTTCAAAAAGTTTTTCCCTGCTTTTACGAATACCTGGAGTCGCCCAATCGCTAAATAAGAACTTTGTGCAAATACTTTTAGTCTTTAGTGGAAATGTGTCATTAAATTGCGTGTTTATTAGTGAAAAAAACTCAGCGTAGAACTCATTTGGGTCATCTATATTATTAAAGCAATGAACACTTAGTTTACTTTCCAATGAACTATTAAATTTATCTAAGTTTTTACATGTAATTGGCCTAAACCTTATTTGAATTTTTTGTAAAGGAATGTAGGCGCAAAACGTTATTGTCTGTCCACTATGATCAGATGGTAGCTTATTTATAATTTCTTTATGTAAATAATCACAATTACAAAATATATTATCAATACAAGTGGCAGAAGAAGCTGTCACTCTGGTTGGTTCCATAAAAACATTTGACAAATTAAATGACCTAAAAAGACTCAATAATCTGATACTACTGGAGTTGTTTTCTAACAAATTAATATTAAAGTCACCACATATGATGATTGATTTACTACTAGTACAAATTTTTTTCAACACATCTTCCATTACAGAATCAAATGTAGATAAATTCTGGTAACTGGGGGGTCTGTATACACATACTATAATATGCTTATCCAGCTCAACACAGGACAATTCAACAGTATGTTCTACTGATAATCCAACGATGTCTTTTCGTTCTTTACACTTAATAGAATTTTTAATTAATATTAATGACCCACCATGTATCATATGTTTTCGGCTAAAATGGCTAATTACACAATAATTTTCATAATTAATAGACATCACTTGATTATCTTTTAGCCAATGTTCTGTTAAACAAATAATATCATATTTGGTTATTTCTAAGAACATTTCTATTTCAAGTAATTTGGAAAAGCAACCTTGAATATTTTGATTAAATAATTTTAAAGTATGTTGCTTTCCTTTATTTGTTAGGTTGCCAGAAGTTACCTTTTTATTATTCAATAATAATAAATGATTATTTGAAGGTGTAACTTCTGTTGTCTCACAACTTAGTTTAAAGTGTTATCCGGAGTGACCTCCACAACTACATTTGAAGAGTTCATAGTCCCTGTTTGTGATCCAGCAGGAAGAGAATACCCTATCTGACTGGTTGTGGCATCTAAGGATGTTGGCATTGTAGGTGGACCCTCCTTCGTACTATATGAAGATTCACAAAAATGTATCCCTATGTTGTTAGTGCAACTAGACAACATAAGTTTGTCACTTAACCTACAGTTTGTTATATTATTATTAGCTATAACCATGTTAATATTATATGCTATCAACATAGCAATTACATGTCTACATTCTCCAGACAGAGATAAAGTTCTCTGAGTTAACTTAAAACCACTAATAAAGTTATTAGTGTCAAAATATAATAATTTGTCACTATGACAACATGTCAACATATGAATAGTACTATTCAATATATAAATGTGATTGTTTTCTACTTCTGATAAAGTATCAGAGTAAGGAAAGGCACACAGCATGAGCTTTCCTATGTTTAACTTTAATAAGGTGTTCACACCATCCACTATGTCTTTTTTAGTAATACCAGTACTATTACCTAAAAGTAGAACCATTGTACAGTAATGGTCTATGTTTGTATTTACAATTCTCTTAATTATTTGTTTAAAACTAATGTTATGGTAACTATGATTGGTAAAACTATGACTAAGGTAATTGTGTAGTATTTTCCCAAAGCCTGAACCTAATTCATCACAAAATAAAATAGTTTTATTAGTTTCCTGTGTATTGACACAGGTGTTTGCTGTAAGAGCCAACACCGGTGAAACCATGTCAAGCTGAGGCTGAGGAGATGGTGGTTGGTTGGCACTACTGCAGGAAAGATTATTAGTCAAATTCTCGTACTTCTCAGCATTGTCCTTCACCAGGTCCAGTAGTTCCCCAGCCTCAAACAAGCGTTCACTTAGTTGATGTTGTGACGATTCATACTTTTCAAAAATATCCTTCAGCATGTGTTCTTTGTGTAATAAATCATTATAAAGGAGTTGAACATCCGTGTCATATTTTTTCCTACATTTATCTAGTTCAACAGTACAAATATTTAAGTCTTTTGATAGGGTGACACGTTGCTTTCTAAGGGAAAGATTTAATTTTAAAAGATTTTCTTTCTTGATTGATTTTTGTGACCGTTTAATGAATTTCTTGACTTTAATATATTTCTTTAGTTTTTTGTGACTCATAACAACGGGACATAATGGCATGGTATCATCACCAGTCAAATCTATTGTTACCGCTGGCTCACACACTGATTTTGACCTACTGCCTACCAACTCCTTGAACAGGTTATTGGTGTTCACAGCTTGTTGCCTGACTTTGACCGATTCTGAGTGAGATAGGGCCTTACGGGCATCACACAATTCATGTTGAAGTTCTGTAATTCGGTTTAAAGCTAGTTCGTGGGTGTCACTGCACTCTTGAAATGTTGTTAACTTAAACTGTAATTGAGTGTGTTGGTCAGCTAAGTCCATGTGTTGTGTATGTAGCTCAGCCAGTTTATTCTTAAGGAAGGTGTTTTTGTCTACTATATTCTTCACTTCCACCTCGCTGTCATCTCTTTCCTGGAGCAACTGTTTACATAAAGTTTTAGAAGCCTCGAGGTCCTTTAGTGTAGCTCTAAGTTTTGCTTCCATCTCTTTGATTGTAGCACTGCGGGTCATCATTTTCTTTAAAATATCAGTCACCTAGAATGTGTGTAATAAAGTGCAGCTAAATGATAGTGAAAAAGAAAATGTTTCTTGTTTATATTAATAGGAGGTAGGTGGTAGGAAAAAAAAAAAAAATGTTTTAAATGAAAATAAGTATTGAGTTGGGAACAGAAAGATAATACGATTAGATGAGGCTGTTAGAATTGAAGGGAATGTTAAACATAGATAAAGTAAGATGAATAGGTGGGTACAATACCTACAATAGTAACACTTTAAAGTTAAATTTTAAGTTTCTACAAGTTTAGGGCACATTACAAGTTTGCAAGTTTTATCTAAGGTTTATAATTATAATTACATACAAATAATAATAAGCCTATTATGTGTAGTACACTATGAAGTGTTTACTGTCTGGGCGAATGTTTCGTCGTCGATTTTGCTTCCACAACTTGTCAAGCAAAAGGAGACATAAACCGAGCCAGTGTGTGATGGACGTAGCTCAGAGACCTGAGCAGTATTTCGTGATGTTCAGTGGTATGTTAATACAACTTAGATAAAACAAAATACTCCCCGGGTTCGATGATATTTCAAATCCTTCACCCGTTATAGTCGTGACTTGACAGCCGGTTTTTGTTATGCTTATTGTGCGAAGTTTTCGCGACAAAAACACTGCATATGTACTGTACGTATAACTTATCACTTAATTTTAGTTATATAACACTAATTCACGTAAATTAAAGACTTTTACACATTTTGCAAAATAATAAAACTAAGAGGTCGTTTTTTTGACGACCGGCTACCAGTGTGGCCAGCAAAAAAAAAAAAAAAAAAAAATTTGCGTTGGTTGTCATACCTACCTCGTATGATAATAATAAATTGTCAAACGCCCTACACACGACATGATTAGCTAGCCTGACCAAATCATCCGTAAAATCAGGTATCGCGTCCACACGAGGCCTGATTTGCAGTTTGCTCTCGTGCGTTCTACGACGTAGGTGTGCCAAATGCTGCACGCATGTTTTCCAATTTCTTTTTCAAGCCCTCAATTGTGGCTTTATTATCTACATTTTTCCAAATATCAAGTAAAACTTCTAAAGCTTGTTGTCTGGCATCATTATTTTTATACATGTGATGGAAGATTTACCGTGTTTATGGTATAAACACGGTAAATCTTTGTAAGTCTCCAGCATTTTTGTAATGACGCTGCGTTCACTTATTATATTCGCTGATTCGGCCATTATTTTTGCAAAAATAAACAACGCGAATACACATACACACTACTCGCGCCGTGGTGGCGGGGCAACTGAGCGTAGAAACAGTGTTACCAACCCTTATGAAAATTTTTCCCTAATTTTTTTTCTGAATCCCCCTAAAAACCCCTAAATATAGAATTTTATATACCTACTTATTTCCTTAACTTTACGTACAATAAGTTAGTAAATTATATTATTGACTAAATACAGTAATTTATCATGCTAAGATGTTAATTTATTTTTAAAATCGCATCTTTATCCCGTTCCTTATTTTCATTTGACGTCCCACTTTTGAACTCATACATACGTACGTTGAAGTTCTTTATCATATCAACAGTGGGTTCAAATTTTACACACGATTCATAATCCCGACTTCCCTTTCCCCTTCCCTCTTATCCCGGAAAAACGTACCATCATGACACTCTGTACCATTTTAAGGGTTAATCTGTTCCTCAGTTTATTTTGAATTGTCCCTTATATAGAAAAGGCACGCTCAGAGGATGCAACAGAGGCATTGATAACAGGCAGTGTCAATAATGCCAAAGCAAATTTTTAGATATTTTCAAATCGTTTGCAGTTACCAGCATCGCAATCGATATGTACTGCAGAAGATGAACTCGAAACATGTGTCCATGTTGTTTTATTTTGCAGTTGATGCCATTCCGAAGTCATGGGGGCAAAACCCCTAAGTTGGCAACCCTGCGTAGAAATCAGGTGAGAGCGCGCCACACGACATGATTTGATCAGATCTGACCAAATCAGTCGGCGTTGGCCACCTGATGAGCATTTATCAGGTGACAAACCTCCATACCACCTGATTCTGCTCCTGATCTGACCAAATCAGGCGTCAGATCATGTCGTATGTAGGCAGCTTAGATTGATGATGTAGGTTAGTAGGTATTATTGTATCATTCTCTACCATTTTGTGAGTAGGTAACTATTAAAATACAAGGTACCTACCAAAATATGAACGTCTTTTTATATAAGTAAATTATAAATTGATGACATAGCTCGAAATACCTAACTACATAATAGGTTATGTTTGATAAAATTTGTGTGGAGTTCAATTTTTATCCCTTCATCCACCGACCACCATCATCATCATCGCGCTAGGTACCTATTCATTGATTGTGTTTAGATTTAGAGAAAAATTTGAAATATGTTTGAAAAGAAAATGGGTTCACAATAACAAAAAAAAAAAATGCGCTACTGACGTGTATCTGATCCATACTGTAACTATATACTACATAAATATCTCTGCATAAAATTGTAGGTATCCACCATTGACTTGTGACTATTTATATGGTCGGTCGATATTCAGCCTTTTAACAAGAAAACATAATCAGTCAGATTATGTTTTATTGTTATTATTATTAAAAGAGGTAGCATGTTTATATACTTAATTAATAGCTTTGAAATAAATTAAACATACCTAATAATTCGTTAGTCGTTGAAAATAGCAGAAAAAGTAAAATAGATATCGATTAAGATTGTAGTGCTTTGTCAATCCCTAGCATCGGGACGGACGACAGCTCACTTCACCTGGGTGTTCACCGAGGGATATGTAACAGAATAGACATACAGATTGTCTCAGACTGTGTTCATTTTTCATTTTATTTATGTCAATGGCATCTATAAAAACCGCATTCTCTTGTTATAATTTATTTAATCTGAGGTGCTAAAATAAAAAGTGGCCAAATGCGAGTCGTACATCATATTTTTTTTTAGTTTTATTATTCTCTTATTTTAGAAGTTACGGGGGGGGGGAACACATTTGACCACTTTGGATGTGTCTCTCGCGTAAACTATTAATAATAATAAGAATAATAAATGTTTGTATACTATTCAGTTTAGCAAAAAATGATATTAGAAACCTCAATATCATTTTTGAAGACCTATCCATAGATACACCACACATATGGGTTTGATGAAAAAAAAATCGTGTTTCAGTTCTAAGTATTGGAAAATTTATTGTTGTTTTTTTTTATTTTTGTGTGAAAATCTTAATGCGGTTTACGGAATAAATCTACTTACCAAGTTACAACAGTATAGTTCTTATATGTAGTTTCGGAATAAAGTAGTTGTGACATACGGACGGACAGACAGACAGACAGACATGACGAATCCATAAGGGTTCCGTGTTTTGCCATTTGGCTACGGAACCCTAAAAATAGATATCATATTTACATACATATGGTAAAAAGAACGCACCGATAGGTCAAAATTTACATGTAACAACTGTAATTTTGAATTGTAATATTTTTTTGAAGCGAAGCCTATTTCTTTTTACGATTTTAATTTAATAAAAATCATGACGCTATGATGTCTATGATTATTCGAAACACGAGTGTATAGAACTATCGATCAATGTTTTTACCAACGTATTGAAGATAAAATCAACCCTGCGCGCGCCGCGCACCGCAATTAGAACTCATTGAATTATTTTTTAATTTAGTGCGACAACACACGCACTCGGGAATTTAATTTCCTTCCAAGTGAGCAGTATCAATTTTTTTACAAATGACTTTATGTGTTTACCTACGCCTGTTGCATTTCTATTTTAATTATTATAAGGCTTTTATATTTTTATTCACAATTTAACGTTCTGTAATATCATATCGCAAAAAATCTGTTTAATTAACTAAATATTATTAACGATAAATATCAATCGATACTTGATCTATTGTTGTATTTGAATCGATATAATTGCAATTTGCCGGAACACATTATCTAGTTAAAATAATTGGAAAACTATTTTAATTTGTAATTCGTAGTATGCCTTTGAACCGTTGAAAACTTCAATTAAATTTGATAGGTACCTAAATACCTACGTGTTTCTATTGTATCTATCTCTAATTTCAAACATTAAATAAAATTAATTAAGATCCTGTTATCAATTAATTAATTACAGGACATGTACCTACATTTACTTTGCTGAAAGTCGGCACATAAAAGTAATATGCCTTGAATCGGTAGCTCGTTTGTACTTAGTAATTATTGTACGATACGATCTTATCACCAAAAATATCGTGATTGAAGTCTATTTAGATTTTAAAAGAGATTAATATTGTGTAGTTGCATAAGGCAACACTGATAGATAACGTGTTTACTCTATGCGCAATGACTAGAAATATGTTGCCACTATATTTGTACCTATAAACAAATACAGAGACCAACACATCAAGGTACAACAATCTGTCAAATTTGTTTGGTAGATTTTCAACTTCGTTACAAAATGATAAGGTAATGGTAATTGGAAAAATTTGACACACAACTTGCTGGCGTCTGTACCTATTATTATACCAGCTACTCTTAGTCGTGTGGTGCCGGCCGCGAATAACATCACCCCATTTCTACCCATTGGTGTCGTAGAAGACGACAGAGGGATATTGACCAGAGGATGGGCAGCAGCGTCCTTCTGAGTACCATAACACCTACTGCGATCGCCAACATGCATCGGAAAAGCATGGCGATTACGGCTGAACCTTGCCTTGATGGGCCTCTGCCCCAGCAGTGGGCGTCTAAATATTAACATAATGATGATGATGATAATCGCTCACAACTTCGTCCGATGCTGAACAAGACGCGGTTTAAAGGATGAGAAAAAGAGTGACCTACTTTAAGGAATGAAATAGTCTTTGTATTAAAATCAACACGCTTAATTAGAGTTATGTACTACTCATGGGACACGTTCGTCAGTCATAGAGGAGGAGGGTAGACTGCCGGGGTCGCCAGCTCTGCATGACGTCACGACACGAGGCTGCCTGCCCGGCGAGGCCCCTCTTATTGTAACGAAATCTCCGGGAGATTCGCGTCAATTGTTTAACTGTTGTGTCTGCTAATTGGACAGTTGAGCTCAAAAAGTAGTCTATATACTTTCTTGGAGTTCAGGCTTAGTCTAAACCAAATTTCATCAATATTAGTTCAGTAGTTTAGCCGTGAAAGCGTAACAAACAAACACGCTTTCGCATTTATAATATTATAGTATGTATTGCTATCAGTACTAGTCTACCATGAAATTAAATGGTGTACACTAACATATTTTAATTATTTTATCTGCACATTTAATTTTAATTATCTTTGTGAATGGTGCGAAAATTCAAATGAGGGCACTACGCTACAATACGCTTACAGATAGGTTTTTGTTAGTAACAAAAATACCAACTCAATAATTCCTAAAATATTATCCTACTTCCTATCCCACTTCCTATCCTACTTCCTACCCTACTTCCTATTCTACTTCCTATTCCACTTGCTATCCTTTTTCCTATTCTACTTTCTATCCTACTTCCTATCCCACTTCCTAACTACTTCTTATCCTACTTCCTAACCTACTTCGTATCCTACTTCCTATCCCACTGTCTATCCTACTTCTTATTCTACTTCCTCTTCAACATCCTATCCTACTTATTATCCTACTTCCTATCCTACTGCTACTATTATAAAGCGAAAGTTTGTGAAGACGGATGGATGTTTGTTACTTTTCCACGTTTAAACCGCCAAACAAAATTTTTATTTAGTGATTTTTGCCCCCTGGTATAGTTAAGAACGTTTGGCATGACTTTGAAATTTACGCAGTCGCAGTCACAGCTACAATCTAGTTATTCTGCAAAAATACATGAACCATAATGAAGAAAAAAATAATAAAAAAAACATCTGTTGTTATCTCGATCGGTAATGGCGCCAACGAGTACGCGGTATCTCTTTGTTCTACAGTATTAATAAGATAATACAATTAATAGCGCCGAAAGGTGTGTATTGCGAAGGTAACGCCTACATCTAGAAACGTTGAGACATTACGATAAGTACCGTGTTTTAACACTTGTAGAAGGCCTTCTTGGTCTTGCTTATCTGTAATTAACATACTCGTCGTACGTACATCGCCTTAACAAGAACTTAACATGAAGCAGCTGGTTGTACATAAGTGTTTTTGAGAAAAATATCAATTTGCCTTGCTGGTTACTTGATCAATATAATGTCGTGAACCTTGGTTTAGCTATGTTCCCGTCACTGTCATGCACTACACGTAGTTTGACAATTGTGCGACAATGACAGGAATAATGCTTAGCAAAAGCACGTGCTTTGTAGGTAATTTACACAAAAAATATATTAATTAAAATATTTATAACAATAAGCTAAGTTCACTTGTCAACTTGACCTCGTAAGTTAAGGGTTAACATCGCCGCCATTTTGAAACATGCGTACGCGTACTATCTCTTCCTCAATCTATAATTGCATCGAGAAAGTCCCACTTTTCCCGCGTTTTTGCGCACCCTGCCTACCACGTAATACGATACAAATTACTGATGTTGATATTATTACAATTATTATACGAAGATGCATTAAATATTATTTTTAGTACTTAGTTATTAAAATAACAGCCATTATTATGTCAGTTTATAATAGAACATAAAAGGTTTTATGACAGTTCGTTTGTTGTGAAACTGAAAAAATATGACTTGTTATGTTTTATGAAGTCGTTTAGTGCTTCCAGTGTTAGTTTATTGTATGTGCCTTCAAGTCTAACGGAATAAGTCAATAAATGTACTGTTCCCGGTGTACCTAATGCCTTTGCGTTTTGACAGTTTTTTATCAATGCTACTATCATTTGCTTCAACCAGAAGCAAACCAACGGGTTCTGTATATTCTTTTTATTGCGGACAATAAGTCATTGTGAAGTAACATAAACAGTTTTTTATTCATACTTTAATCAGGATTTGTCATTGCCACACAGTGGGCACCGTTCAATGCATCTTGAGAAATAAAACGACAACCATTTCTAAAATTTAACCAAAGTAATAATTACACCAAATTATGTCAATTACTGTCTGTAGCGAACCTATAAAAAAACTGGCATAACCACGAGGTATTACCAACTTATTTTTTTTTTCCATAGTTTTGCAGTCAAATGTCCCAAACCAGTCGTTATCCTAATTGATATAAATAAACTAAAGCTATTATATCTAACACATTTCAATTACGACACTTACACAAAAACGTTATTACCTCTACTTGCAAAAACATAGAAGGAACAAAAACGTTACGATAAAGCAAAAACGTATAAAAAGATCACGTTATTTGATTAGACCTAATTACATTTCTGGTCGTAATTAACTTGCACGTATCATTCCCTTTGTTTTATTACAAACAGATACCAAATTAGCAGCAAACCCCAACAATAAAAAAATATTGAAATCTAAACTCTATTGTTATACAGTTAAGTGTAATAAACGTGTGTGTTGTCAGCAAAATGAGTTGGTGAACGGTAGATGTCTTATGCCGAGATAAGCCCGCATATTATTAAGGCATAATTTGCGATGGAAATTATGGCTATTTGTTAATTTTATATTCAGCAGTGTCTTAGGATGGCGACGGGTCGTTTAGGTGTCTCGTAACACTATTTTGTGGGGTACTAAGGATTAATTTTTAGATGTTAATTATGATAATGGACTTGCATAGAATTTATAATTTGGTGCTTAGTCAACAGAGGCCGTATATTTATAGGAAACTGTATTATACTTACAGTTCTTAGTTTAAAATTTGGTTTGGAAGGAGAATGACATAATATTGATTCAGCGACCGGTTACATACAAATCCGAATTTTAAAAATATTTTAAGATGGACACTTGTTTACCACGTCAATTTTCTGAATCTAGGATATCAAGGAGGTCGAAGATACTCTACACCAGCCGTGGCACATTCACTAAAAGAGGATATCTGTTTATGAAAGACATTACCTACATAAGAAATACATTTCATTTTAACCGACTTCAAAAAGGAGGAGGTTCTCAATTTGATTGGTATTTTTTTTTATGTGTGTACACGCGGCTACACCTTATATGCTATATATTTCCAGTTAATGCTGATCTCGCATTGTATAGGATTTCCGTACAATGCTAGGTCAGCTAATACTGGAAATGTATAGCTTGATGTGTAGCCGTGTGTACACCGATTACACTGAGTTGTATGATCCGATTTACGTGATTCTTCTTTAGTTTGATGCGGAATAGTTGCCATTTGGTCCCATAAAAATTAGTTTTAAATAGTTTGACCCAGTAGTTTTTATTTTATGAGAGCTGAACATTTTTTTTTATGTTTGACCACGCATTTCTTTTTTCAGTGTAGTCCGATTTCGATGATTCTTTTGTTAATTGATAGTATACCTCAAATTTGGTCCCATTTAAATTTTACGATACATAAACTTGTATTTTTAGGTACTTTTATCTTCCCATGTGGCTCTAGTAACGATGAAAAACGTCCTATCAACTTGATGTAGGTTACAAATAACTATTTACCCTATGCAGTGCGCATTTTATTTAATTAAATTATATCAAATAAAGGAAAAAATTGCAAACAAACGTACAATCACTAGGAATAACTGTAATTATGTAAAAACCCAAAGGAAAATGGTGTTCGCGAGCCGGTGTCACGACCCGCACGCTCGCAATTAAATAATTATAAATAATCGTTGCCCACGCGCATCCGACAAAGACCCCAACGATTTGCTCTCGAAAACTCGATATAAAATCGCTCTGATATAATTATCTCGATTAAAAATTGCTACGAAGTTGAATTGTAATTTGTTGTACTGACGACCTAGTGACGGCCGGGATGAGTCATTTGATAATTCAATTTATGTAATTTGACGTTTTTTTTTGACGGGCCTGTTGGTCTAGTGGTCACTGACCCTGACTGCTAAGCCGGAGGTCGTGGGTTCGATTCCCACCCAGGACAAACTTTGTGTGATGAGCATGATTGTTTGTTCTGTGTCTGGGTGTTTATCTATAATATGTATGTATTTATAAATTATATAAGTATGTATATCAGTTGTCTGGTTACCATAACACAAGCTCTGCTTAGCTTGGGACCAGATGACCGTGTGTGAGTTGTCCCAAGATATTTATTTTTATTTAATTACTTGTTTATGGAGACATTTGAATAGCATGTCAAATGTCCATAGGGCTAATTCGTCTAATTTCATGACGCACCGATCAGATTTCGATCACGCTTGGATTTAGTTTACACTCAACTGTCGAATGCTATTCTTGTCATCTTTGTACTGTGCTGTAAATCGCGTCAGCGTGGAGCGAAGCTGACGTGAGCGTATGTGACGCCGCTTGCGAAGTAAGAAGAATAGGTACAAATAGTTTAGTTAATATAAACATAAACTATTTTAGTTACATACATAGTTCTCTGGGGTAGTTCCCCAGAGAACGTTCCTCACGGGCACCTACTTTCGTACCTACTAATTGAAATGTAGATCACCACTATAATACAAAATTAGAAGTTCTGCATACAGGTAGATCCAAATAAACCAACAACCGCTTTTTGTTTAAAAGGGTTCCTTTTTAGGGGTCCGTAGCCCAATGACAAAAACGGAACCCTTATGGATTCGTCATATGTGTCTGTCCGTCCGTATGTCACAGCCACTTTTTCCGAAACTGTAAGAACTATACTATAATTATATACTGTTAAAACTTAGTAAGTAGAGGTAAGGCTCACAGAATACTCTGTGAACCGCATTAAGATTTTCACACAAAAATAGAAAAAAACAATAAATTTTGGGGGTACCCCATACCTACTTAGAACTGAAACTCAAAAAATTTTTTTCAATCAAACCCATACGTGTGGTTTATCTATGGATAGGTCTTCAAAAATGATATTGAGGTTTCTAATATCATTTTTTTCTAAAGTGAATGGTTTGCGCGAGAGACACTTCCAAAGTGGTAAAATGTGTATCCCCCCCCCCCCCCTGTAACTTCTAAAGTAAGAGAATGATAAAACTATAAAAAATATATAATGTACATTACCATGTAAACTTCCACCGAAAATTGGTTTGAACGAGATCTAGTAAGTAGTTTTTCTTTAATACGTCATAAATCGTAAACCGCAATTTACCTTTCATTCAATCAACTCAAATATAAAAATAAAAAAACTTTTATATCATGTTACTTGCTGCTACGGAACCCTTCATGGGCGAGTCCGACTCGCACTTGGCCGCTTTTTTTAATATTGCATGATCTTTAAGTTTTAAAAGAGTTCCAAAAATGTATGACACTAGTCAACCCTTGAACTGCTGCAGGCTTAAATTGAACTAGGAAGCAAAGTCAACATCATCCACGTGTACAGCACACAATGTTGTAACATCACAACATTGTAATTGGAAAAAACGACAGATGATTCAGCAATGATACTAAGCTATTAATTACAGTAATAAAATACAGAGAACAAACAAGATTGCTCGATAGTACTCGATTGAGTGGAATACTAGGAATATAATCAAACATTAATTGTGGCGCTATTTGCCACAAATTGCCCCACATTATGTCAGGTACATTATCAGGTTAATTGCATATGTCTAAAATTGTAATCCTAATAGAGATAAATATCTATTTGTGGAATAAGGGCAGTCTTTGACATTTGTGATTGCATTTTTATACTGGTTTTAAATTACAGTGACATTTCATTCACCGCATGAGCGGTGGAGGGTTGGATGGCAATTAAGTAAATCTGTAAAGATTTCATAGAATTTTGTCTCAGAACTTAAACACAACCCAGAATATTCTTTTTGTACTTTTTATCGTTGTTGGACCTCTGGAGGAGGACATTTCCATCGAGGTGGAACGCGCCAAAAGGTGGTGTGGCGATCTAATCACGTTTTTGGAGCGAACGTGGACAAAGACCACACAGGATCGAGAAGTTTGGAAGGAAAAAGGTGTCCCTTTACTCAGCAGTGGGGCACAAAAAAAAACCGGGTTGCAAGTCCTAGCCGTTTTCCTAGGATCTGAGTGAAACTGCGTACAATTCTGGCTCCGGCTAGATTTAATCTGAATGACGTACTATACAATAGGTACTTACAGAATTTATAATTCCTTATCAATCAGCTGATTGCTAGCCAGTGTTTTTTAGACTTTTTGTCGGCATGCAATCATATCGTTGTGCAATGTAATGCATTATCTCATAAAATCTTACATTACAAAAGTGGAAGGTCGCTCACTTATTGGTTAAACAAGACATCTCATTGGAAAAAGTACTTGAACGGTTTTACGTGCTTTCTGAGGTATCAAGGGATCTCGGTATGTAAAAGATGGTCACCTATCCACGCACAGGCCGCAGCAAGCGTAACTTAATCATGACCAATCGATCCGTAAGAGTTTTACTTAGCCACAAGCACCTCCCACAATTCCCTTTCTTTCTATAGAATTACACATTCACATGCTCATCTCACAATAAGCACTCTAAACATATTGACAAGGTCGTCTTTCAGTCGTCCGCGACCTGTGTGTTGTGACTGTGATATACAGTCAGACTTGGTGTTCAAACGAGCGTCAAGATCTAATCGATATTAAATCATTATTAGTATAATAATGATGAAATCTATCACTCATTTCCGCCAATCCCTAACCACAGTCGTATCTTACTCATATCTTTCCACTAATCGATCAACATAAGGAAATATTTCGTGCACTTCGCATAAACAGTTAACACGTCATTACCATTTTCCTCTGAAACACGTCATCGTGATATTAGTATGAGACACAGGAAACTCGCTAAAAATAGAGTTGTTAATCAAAAGTTTTTACATTGGTACTTGGTTAAGTTTTTAACAAATTGTTATCACTTTCAAGGAACTTGTGGATAAGTGAAAACTATACAGATCGATCGGTCTACCATCAGACCATTCATTTTATACCGAAACACCTCCGTGCCTCGGAAAGCACGTAAAGCCGTTGATGATGAATGTCATCCGCAGATCTTTAGCAGTCGTTATGGGATATCTTCAGGACCCATTAACTAATTTTAAGGCGCTACTCCGACCAAAAGTGCGTTTTTCTTCGTTATTCAGAGGCTATTAACTCATTAATTAAGAGAAACAAACTACATCTAAAAACATAATATTAATGTTCATTATCCTATCATCGCATTCCACGTTCTTATTTTTTTTATGTACCCTATACACCTAGGGCGCGTATTCGATTTAGCGCAACTCAAAATCTAAATGACTGCTAGAATGGCGTAGCAGCATTGACACACACTAGTACAACACAATGGTCGGTTTGTGTGCATCAGAAAAAGAAATACGCACGGAATAAGCTCGAATCATTGAAATTGATCGGCAAACGACAGCGCGCGATGTTTTACAGGGCTTCTTAAAATAATTGTCTAAAATAAATGAGTTCGTATAACGGACTAAAACATATTTTGTATATTAAGCATAACCTTTATTTTCATAAAATAAATATATCAGTTAAGTTTTTATTTAAAGTGAACCGATTTTGTACTTTTTCAACATAGTTTTTTAATACATAATAGAGTAATATTTTCGTAATTTTGGCTCTGTGTCTGACTTTAAGACCGTATATCTTGTTGAAAAAACGCAAAAAAACGTAGTATTTTGTTGTACTGTAATGGTTGTATTCGTCTCTGACGTCTATTTTCGTAAAACGCTATGAAAGGATTGTCTTCGCTTTAAAAAACCATAATTAAAAATTATACTTTTACTCTGTAGCTGTCTAAATCAAGACTTAATCTTTCTTAAAACTGTAATTGTCTTTAAATAATCTGCTCACATCATTACGATATTGCTGTGGGCAAAACGCAAAAACATGAAGTTTTCGTCACGAATCGAATACACGCTCTTAAGACACCACCAAATTAACAAATATCGATTAATAACAACAACAATAATACTATAACAAACTCATAACAACACAACAATAACTTTAACAACAATAACAATTATTAATTAATTTAATTCCTAAGACATTAAGTAATTATTTGCGTGTGCTATTACTATAATTGTGAGTGGATACCCTTTTCTAGTATTAAAGCGTTTTTTTTTTACTGTTAGCTTATAATGTACCTGTTAAACAAAAGAAGTAAATTAAATGTTTAGCAATTATAAAATTTGGTGAGCCACAAAAAAACAGCATTTAAATAATTTAGTTGGCATACAAAGATTTTGTTTGCAATTCAAAAAATCAGGCAGCAATCCTTGTTCCGCAAATAATTTTGATAATGGTCAAAAATGAAATCATAAATAGGCAGCTTACAATAACATGAATTTGCATAATAAAAATTCAGTCCGCAAAATAACTACTTGATCAGCAAGATTTCATGATTGATCAGCAGAGAAAACATGTCTATTAGTAGTGTATTTGCTTGGTATGCATATTTAAAACATAGTGAGCAAAATAACTAATTGGATTGCGTTTTTGTTGAGACGAGCGGCAAAATCAATCTTTAGACAATAAAAAGTTAGTAAACATCGAAACGGGTAGGTTAGGTTAGGTTAGCACTGTGACCACACAACGTGCGAAGGCGATCGAGCGCCAGATGTCTTTTCCAGAATCCAGGATTACATAAATTGCTGATTGATTTTGGAATGTTTGCTGGCCATGAGTTGCTGATCAATTAGCTATTCCTGCTCACAGATTATATTTTTCTGCTCACAAAAATACGAATACTATGCTAACCATTTAAATAACACCCTTAAATAAATAAAGATTTGGAATATCTTCATTCACAAACCAACAGAAGTACGTAACGGCAAAGTGACAAGAGAATGTTTTCACTACATTTTCCGTATTATAACAACTTTCTATAATAGTCCACCCTAATGATAATATTGCAAATACACATTCAAGTTCTTCCCATAATTAGATAGCTTCATTAAAATCTATTTAACCGTTTTTGCATTACTTATGTATTGATGAACTTCACATACTAATCTCACTTTCTCTCGGTTATATAAATTAAATGAAAACTCATTTATATGTTACTTACATTGACTTACTTTTTGTGCAACTTGGGAAATTGCAATTATTCTTGAATGGGTTTTCCACATTCATGCAATGTCAGTCGTAAATTGTATTTACATTCTTTTGTATTAGATTTCCGATGCCATAAATTCTATAAGTAATGATATGACAATATCATGCGCTCATCAACTGCACTCACATAACTGCGTGAATAAGGTTGAAAATTGTAAGAACATATGTGTTGACGATGCGATTAATCTGCGAATGGAAATTAATATTACGGGTTTTTGTTAAATTACTCAGAATATACACGTGAATTAAAAATTTTCCCCGGTTAAAGTAAAAAAATGACAATTCTATTGGATTCTTCAAAAAAAGAATTTGGTTATAGCTTATAATGCAAAGATATTCGACGCCAAAGTTTATATTTGTGAAACAACTTCCACTTTTTTATTGAATGGGAATATTAAACTATTTTGTACTTTTCTATTCGGTACGTTTTTTTAAACCCTTCACTGTTCACTGTATTTTCTGCGTCGGATATTTTCATTGCGTTACGTCATACTCGTCTATCTAAGAAACCAATTAGAGGTTTTCTTCGTACGATCTTTGTATGGGAAAACTTTTTGGACGTTTTATACTAAACCTCTGCATATTTTTTGTCAAGAAATTCATTCCATACTTCGATTAAATCTGACACCAGCCACCGTAATTAGTTATCTAAAGATTTTTTCCTTTTTAATTGATTTTTCTAATCGTACTCGATTCCCTGATGATATCACAAATGGATACCGAAATACAAAATGTAAATTAAATAAAAATAAATGTTCAATTTTGTTATCGGCTCCCAATCGCACTATCAGGAGTCGGTACTATTATTTTCAAGATGCCAAACGTCGGCAAATCGACCGATATATCTAAATGTGTTATCACCGATTACTGTCGGTATTGTCATCTAATCTTGAAGATCTTATCTTTCGGAACTTTTGTTGTTAGATCAGATTTTATTTGTAAACTTAATTAGATCGAATACTGCATTACCCAGATACGAGTTATCCGTACTTATCACTTTACTACATTATATAAATTAAAATTTAAGTGTGTGTTCGTTGGCCTAATCTCCAGAACCACTGCACGCGTAGCATGACCACGCTATGTCTACGGAAGAATAGACATACTGACAGCAAGAATAGACAAGTCAGTACAGTTTGTCTATTCTTCCTGTCAGTATGTCTATTCTTCCGTAGACATAGCGTGGTCATGCTACGCGTGCTGGTACAATTCACTAAATTCTTTTGTTAATACGAAGCTACTTTATCCCTGAGTGCTGTAGGTTATATTCCATTATTTTTAAATTAGAGTTCCAAAACAGAAAAACCTTCGAGCAAAAGTTAGTAATCCATACTATAATATTGTAAATGCGAAAGAAACTTTGTTTCACGTTTTCACGTCGAAACGGCTGAACCGATTTTGATGAAATTTGGTCTGAAGTAAGCTTGAACTTTGGGGAAGGATAAAGGCTACTTTTTAATCCCCGACTTTGTCTGCATCCACGCTAACCGACATTTAGGTACGCTGACCACGTCGCGGGGAAATGCTAGTAATATTATAAATGTAAAAGCGAGTTTGCTTATAACGCTTTCACGGCTGAAGTACTGAACCGATTTTAATAAAATTTAGTATGATAGTAGCCTTAACCCTGGGGAAGGACATAGGCTACCTTTTAATCCGCGACTTTGTCTGCATCCGCCATAGCCGACATTCACACGGACGAAGTCGCGGGCAAAAGCTAGAATCTTATAATTGATAATCTAGATTGATATCGTTTCGGTACCTAATTGGTTAATCAGTACCATGATAAAGAACTTTGTCAGATAAATAAAAGTGCCGCTTGTTTGATAACCGCTGCTCTTAGAGTTCCGTGTGTTGATTTAAACAAAAACGATTGTTAATAGATTATCTACAATAAATCTAAATTAGACAAGCATTGTTTGTTATTCTTGTGTTGGATGGATTAAATGATCTATGTAATCTTATGTTGGTAAATCTATGATCTACCAGTTCAGTCTATGTAATGGGATTTAATTTAATCATTGATTAGAACTACTAGGATCGTGACTCTACATTGTAGGTAGGTAGGACTTCATTTGTGTTAGACAAAAAACGGCCATATGACGATAGTTGTTAGGTTATAAAATTGAAATAGCTGCATATTAGTGATACTTAGTTTATTTTTATTTCAATTAAATTATGGCAAATAAAGAGCATGATATGTGATGAAAACTCTTTTATATCAAGTTTTTACAAAATACTGGTTACATTATTCTTGTTGCTTCTTTATGTGAAAACTATGTAGGTGAAAAGCAATACAGAACATTTAAAAAAAAAGAATGAAGAAAATTTTAAGTTCACATTGTTTTGATAGCATTATGACGATATTTACCAAATGTTTTATTAGAACCTTCAATTACCTATCTAAAATAGCAAACAACGGTGCCAATTCTGATGTGCACGAACTAAATTAATTTTAAGCTATTTAGATCTCTTTCTCTCTAATAAAACAAGAAAGAGACATATATTAACAAGAGCTGTCAATTTAAGTCGATCTAAAATGTTTATACAATTATAGTTGTCATTTCAGAACGTATTAGTTAAAAACAATGCGAAGTTCAAGGGAAAAACTAATTTGATATCTCTAACTTAGTCCTTGTCTGTCGCCGTCCTTTTCTTCAGCTGTCTGGTAGTAAGAGATGCCAAATGCCTAATTTAAATTTAGTTTGTGAACAAGGGAATCGGCACCAATAGCTTTTATTTTTAAAGTATCCACAAGGAGCCTTTTTTCCGACTGTCCCTGTAAACAACTTTGTACATTAAGTTTACCCAATTAAAGCACTAAGTTGAAAAAAAGGTCCACACTCAACACGAGCTATTTTCATCGTAAGTCGTACCAACCGGTTTCCCAACAAGAGAGGAAAAAAAATATGACTGATAATTATAATTAATTTGAAAAGGCGCATATAATTTATTATCTACTAATTAGTGTCGTCACCAAAGCTATGAAAGAATGAAAACGTCTTTAAGAAAACTTGGATGATTAAGTATGATTGTCTTAAAACATACACGTAAAGACAGGAGAAATGGCCTTCCCACTTAATGTTCTACGTGCAAGAGAGTCACCCTTGTGTCATTCATAATATCTGCAGGACTGTTTTGTACAATTTTCGAGCAAAGTCACTTCTGTGTCCATTTGCATCCATCAAAATAGGTGTCAATGGTACCTACGTCAAAACTGGACCTCTAATTTTTATTTTAGCACAAAAAAGGGATATGCAAAACTACTGGTGATCTAAGCATTTCTTTAGAGTTTTTAGTTCAATTTTGTCGTTAGAACCATTTTCGAACAAAGTCACTTCTGTGTGCATGAGCACATGCGTCAAAATAGGTCTCAATGGTCCTTTTTTCAAAAGTGGGTGTCTAGTTTTTATTTTACCAGAATAAAATAATAACAATAATATATATTCTTCTAAAACAGATGACGATTTAGGCCTTTCCCCAGTTACCTTTGATATGTAAATATTATCATCGAAACAATTTTCGATTAAAATCACTTCAGTGTCCTTAGGCACCCTGGGCATGCGTAAAATTATGGGTCAATAGGACATCTGTCAAAACTGGGCCTTTAGTTTTATTTTAACAGAATAAAAGAAAAAAATAATACCTACAACCTACTGCAAAACAAGTGACGAGCTAGGCCTTTCGCCAATTACCTTTGATAAGTAAAACTCAAATTGTCATTAAAGCAATTTTCGAACAAAATCACGTCTGTGTCCTTGGCCATCGGACATGCGTCGAAACATGAGTAAATAGTATCAGCCCTGTCAAAACTGGCCCTCTAGTCTTAATTTCAATACAGTAAAATAAATTTGGTACAACCTAAAAATTGGTCCCGGCTGTCGTTTTTAGATCTTTGGCAGTCGTTACGGGTAGTCAGAAGCCAGAAAGTCTGACACCCAGTCTTACCACTTGATAACAACCCAGTAACGGGGTTTTTGAGGTCCGATAGGCAGTCGTTCCATGTCTTCTTCTTTTCGAATCGATGGTTTTCCTTTATGCTAGACTACTTGGGCCCAGTAGGAAGCCACATTTATCGCAGCATCAGTGGCGTTTTTAATGTCCTCTAAGGTGCAGGTGTAGGGGCACTTTGAGCACTGTAATAAGTGGGCCATTGTCTGGTCAGGATCACCGCACTCACTGACACCCAGTCAGTGGGATCTATTATGCCCCATTTTGCTAGATTTTGTCGCTCCATGTAAAACACTGGTATTCAGCTGCATCCGGTTAGACTGGAAGCCGACCCCAATATAGTTGGGAAAAATGAAGTGGAGAAGAATGATGGTCTAACCCTTTTTACCATTCCCTTTGATAGGTCAATATTGTCATTAGAACTGAACAAGCATGCAAAATTTGAAAGTTGTAAGTTAATAGGAAGTGGTACAAATTTTGCTAGCAAGATTTGATCACATACTAACAAGGCAAGTAAAATAAAAGCTTGTAAAATTATCATTATTTTAACACCGAGCAATCTCTCCTACAATGGCTTTAACCGAATAGGGTATTTTACCAAAAAAATATAATTAGTCCGTTAGATAGATTTCCAAAAAATATTGGACACGTGTTTTTTCTTTTTTCACGTAAACAAAGAATGACGATACCGTGCGTCGAAAACTCGTGTGTCATCACTATGTCAGTACACTTTTACTGGCGAAGTGACGTCACAAACCCCCACTCATGATTTTTGATACGTTTTATCTTCGTCAGTTTTTATTGATTTGATAAAACAAAAAATACGTACTTATCCAATATTTTTCGATAATCTAACTGACGGACTAATAAATTTTTTTTGGTAAAATATCCTATTACAGTTGGGAAAAGATTGTTAAACTTTCGTCGATGTCTATGACGTCAGACTCCTGCCCTAATCCCATGTTACTTGAGGTCAGTAAAGACGTTATTTTCTTCCATTCCGTCCTGTCAACCGCCATGATATCACTGAATCTCTTCTTTTTCATATCATTCTCTTCACACAATTCATCTATCTTTTCTTCGGCCTTCCTCTTACTTTCCATCCAACCATATTTATTTTCATTACTCTTTTAAATTGGCAACATGCGTTGCATCCCTACTCTTCACATGCCCATACCACAGTATAAATATTAGTTTTACCGTACAGTAGCGACACGCTCCGCCTTCCTCTGAAACCGTTCCTCACCTCTCCCCGCGTCGAACGACTAGCTCTGAGAACTGCGTTTTTGTTCGAGGGGCGCGTAGACACACACACACACGCACGTATGTTTTTTTAGTATTAGTGTAGGAAATTATATCGTTTCGTTTCTATGGAGTGTCGCGGGTGTGCCCATACTGAGGCAAACGATTCCCTTTCGACTTTTCTGTCACTGGCGCAACTTTCGACCTTCCTCTAAAATACTCATTTTTGTCTATATCCATTCTGGTTACTCCACACATACATACATCTCAACATTCTCATATCCACTACATGCAATCATTACATTTATAAAAACCGACGGTTACACAAGTTCACACTATAGCACAGCCACAAAATGGCCACCCATATTAAAAATACAAGTTATCCACGTCAAAAATGTTAACCGTGAATCCCCCCCCCCTCCCCCTGATAAAATACTACAACCGAAAGATAAGCAATTATAGTTAATAGAACAGTTACATACATACGTAATCCAATTCTCTATGATAATATCACTAAAGAATTGCAGTATCAAGGCTTATCGCTACCTTGTTCAATAGAACAAGCTCATTCATAACGCAGCCACCATCTATGTGCTACGTCAGTAAAAAGGAAAGTGCAGGAAGGAAAGAAAATTGACATGGGAGTGAGTGAAAGTGAGTGAATAATACCAAGTGGTTATTCGCGATGACAAACGGTGACTTCGTTTATGTGATTTAAATTTGCGAAAAGGTTTGGTGATTTATAGTTAATTTTGAGTAATGGAGAATTAGTAAGTAGGTATTATATATACGTAGGAAGGAACGTAAAATATATATTTTTCAATAATTTATTTAAGAAATATTTCCAATTAATGTAGCATTTAAAGTTCTTCAACTTTGTGTTCAATAAGAGCTCTAGTTGCTATACTTAACATATTTTCAGTCGTCATTCGTTACTTACGGTCCTTTTCAGAACGAATAAAAAGTATTAGGTATAAAGAGGAAAGATTTGTTTGTTTGTTACGATTGAATTCGAAAACTTGTTTGTTTTGCTACCCCAGTAGGGAGTGGAATCTGTTTTTCCTCACAGTTTACTTTGTGATCTAGCTAGGAGAACAGGGCTTCACCCAACAATTTGTGTGTACAACATGTTCCTAGTTTTGTTTTTATTATGTCGATACTTTCTAAACACTTCATGTACTACAATTAATAACCTTTTATTGTCAATAAATATAAACTACTGGTCAACCTAAAAAAAAAAAAAAAATAACGAAGTGGCGGGCAAAGTCCAAAGCCAAGCAAATAATACAAATCAATATTTATGTGTCTCAATATTTACTGGTCATAGTCCAAAGCAATCCTTTTCGAGAAAGACTCCAAATCGAGGGTTTTGGACCACTGTTCTCAGCGCATAAGACATTTTAATTTCGGTAGAACCCACCGGTGTCTCTCCTGTGGCAAATTCTGGAGGAGAAAGCCGATATTGGCGGAAATAGCACCAACAATTTGAATATATACTTTAAGCAAGTAATAACAGAGGTCATTCGGGGAATTACTACCACCGTTCCGTATATAGGTGCTGTTGTAATTTTCAGGCACATGAGATTTGGTCTTGTTCTGTTCTGTCTCCAGCTTGATTCATAATAATAAGGGAGTGGATAAAATGTATTTCTTGCTCCTCCGCTGTTCTTTTCTGATTAATTTCGTTGCGGGGTCCAAAACAGTTGTAATGTTCCTCCGGGACTCGTCGAGCTTCATTACCTCGACGCTTTTCTAGTGGTCGCCACTGTTGATTCTGGCTTTGACAAATACTAATACAAATACAAATTTAAAAGCGAATATGTACCTATAATCTCGTGATTGGATTCGCTTTTGAATTTGTATTTTTAACGATGCGCCGCTTCGTACTGTACCTACTGACTCGTGTCAGTTCAGCGCGTTATAAGTATTAGCTTTTGATTTGTATTTGCTTTGTTAGCTTCACTCTCAGTGTTCCGCGCGGTCTCTGGTATTGCAAATGGTTATACTTACCGGAACCACATAAAGAGGGTCGTCTGATTTGCCATTCAATGATGTAACATAATTAAGTCTTCCTCTAATATCATACAATTTAACACAGTTCTTGCCTTTTGTACCCAGACTATCCCAAAACAACCTAATTACTACTCCTCTCTTAAAACCTCTTTTAGCAATGCATTTATTAAAATCTAAATATCATAGTCTCACTTATTTTAATTAAAATAAATAAATGCTTCCGTGAATACGCGGTAACCTGCGGTAATTACAGTAATTTGTTAATTTAATCGCACGCGAATTCGCGCGTTCTGTTTTACTTGGGTTTAGTTGTTTTTTTACATTACCTACTTTTTGAATGATTTCCGCCAGTTTACGTCATTTGTTATGAATAATTTGATAATGGTGTATGCATTATCGTTCCTTTTCCTTGTGTAAGATTAATTAAATAGTTAACCTAGTTATAATTGTATTGTATGTCGATACATTGTTTCAGCCTCGTAGTGTGCAGTTAGATTGTAAGGAAAAATGTTATTTACTTATTTCTTCGCAAGTGAACTAAGTGTTAATCACTACAGTATACCTACTAAGTAATTGAAGTGATGACGCCAATGTCGGCAACATTTTTAATTTACTAACCGTGAGTGAGTGAGTTTTGTTTTATTAAAACAAAAATATAAACAAGTATTCAACATGACCATCTGTCTCTCTCTCTCACACACACACATATACACCCCTACGAGTCCCACTGCTGAGCATAGGTCTCCTCCAAGGGGGGATTCAGTCGTAATCGCCATGCTTGCAGTAGATGTTATGGTACGCGAAGGACGCTGCTGCCCAACCTCTGGTCAATATCCCTCAGTCTCCTACTACGACACCCACGGGTAGAAATGGGGTGGTGCTATTCGCGGCCGGCACCACACGGCTTCACGGCATCAACAGTATCTTATAGACCAAAGAATTACAGAACAAACACTAACCAAATTACCCACGCAAGAGCAAGCAAAATCATTACAGAAAATTACAAACGTGTTGTTCTACCCCAGCTCTATAATAACTGATCAATTATAGACATAACACCATAATCAGTGACCAATTAACTTAATGCCATTAACTGAATTAAATGACACAATTGATTACTAGAAGCGGAGGTCGGTATTATCGATAATCGTTTGGAATCACGATAGATATATTTTTTTATAGGATTTGTTAAAGGATTTATAAATAGATTGGTTTGCTCGTGTAGCGTTGATGTGGTAGTGTTGCGCCTTTTCTTGATAAAAAAAGGTTTGTTCTACCTCGTTGGTCTCGTGTTCGCAAACACGACTGCTGATCGTGAATTCCTGGGTTCGATTTTGAGGTCAGGCATAGTGTTTTTGGGTTTTCCGTTAGGATTTTCTCAATAGCAGCCCGGTGGAAGTTGGCGGTGTAATACCTACGTGCCTCGGAGAGCACGTAATGGCGTTGATACTGCGCCTGATCTCTCTCCGGTCGTGTGGGGAGGGAAGAGGGAGTGCAACTGTGTTGGCGCGTAGGTACACTTATGGAATATAGTATCTACTGCGTTCTTGGCTAGATTCCACATCGGTATGGCCGCTGGCCGAACACTAATAGTGTCACCCTGTATACGGAATAGATGAAATAGGGTTGAGAGATAACAGTTTCATAAACATACGAGACGATACGTGCAAATAGGTACACCTACTTATGACTCGATGTCTCGATGATCTTTTTCGCCCATGAATCACCCACAATACGCAAAATTTTATAATGAAAACGATCATTGAACGGGCAAAATAGATAGTCGTTTCTCGAAAACAGTAATTTTTCATGTCAAAACACAACAGAATCAAATATCATTTACTTACAAAATGAAAACTCCCTACAAAACTGCCATTTACCCGAAGATTAACTCGTCAATTTCACCGCAAACCTTTTTTATAATTCATCACCGCGTCTGTACTGGTCGTGACACGAGGACTCAAGCCGACCCACCAGTAATTAGCAAACAAATTGATTACAACGTTTCACACGACAATAGAGTTTAGGAGGCTTTCTAGGTTACAAACAGTATGCCATACACATTGGTTACCAAATATTTGTTAATAAATAACAAAACTTTGTCATTTTGTATTCATTCCTACTGACATGATTGCTATTTAACGGACAAAATAATCGATTCTGGACTAACACATGTGCTGATTTTAACTTTTAATAGAATAAAATCATAAAACTAGTCTGAATCAAAACCTCGCCATGATACTTATTCGGATCACGGCCACAACTTTGTTGTAATTAAGTTAACTACCACATAATTCATTTACCGTCAGTACAAACCCATTTATATGTACTGCACGAGTGTGAAACTGTCCCTAAGGTATAATAAACTGCTTTAAAACCTCACTTCTCTAATAATTAAAAAACAAACTTGACAGCTTAGAACTCTATAGTCTATAGTCTACTGTCAATACTTTTTTCCCTTGACAGCTTAAGTAAGCTGTAGCCTGTAGCTGTCAGTTCTCAAGCCTAGGTTATTATCCGTGTCGAGTAGATATAATTGCCTTCCTATAAATTACAGGGCTATTAGAAACAATGTAGCAACTGTCAATGTGACGTTAATCCACATTAATCTTCGTTTTGTTTTACGTCATTTCTGTGGAATACAATACTAAGAGGTTTGAAAAATTAGTTTAATGAATTTAATGATCAATTATATTAAATATTGATGCTGTGGTTTTTTTTACAAACGTTCAGGTACCTAATAGGGACCTATTTTCCTTGGATGTCTACAGAAGTGACTAAGGAGACCTTCAAATATTTATGTTCTTAATCCAGCGCAATAATACAAACAACAGCTTAAATCTATTTATTAGTTTGATTTGCTATCATTGGCTGTAATCATAATAAATAAGTAATTTATTGATAATAGGACTATATGTCTATAAATTATTATACCCACAGTAATTAAATACAACACAGTATTTTTATGCGAAATAATTCTGGATTTAATTACTTTTTGTTATTAATGCATTTATTTAATGACGCGCTCCAAATTTGAATGCTTATATGGTTTTATTTTTCTTTTCCAGACTACTTCACCCAAAGCCAAGAGTATCAGAAATACGCGTCCGCCATGGGGGTATCCGAGCCCCCAAAGGACGATTCCCCCCGGACGACCCCGGAGTTGTCCCGGGCTGACCAGTCACCCTCCGAACGTCCCCCTCCAGGGTCTGCAGACAGTGACGATGCAGACGACTTCGCGCCTAAGAGGAAACAGAGACGGTATAGAACTACCTTCACCAGCTTCCAACTTGAGGAATTGGAGAAGGCTTTCTCCAGGACGCATTACCCTGATGTTTTTACGAGGTGAGTTATGTGTAATCAACCTAACTTTTTTTTAATACATGATATATCCAACGGTGAATTTACATGAACTAAGCTTCGAAGTGAGCTGTCATTCTACACGATGTTAAGGTTTGGGTATTTGACACTACTAGTCAATTGACATAGACATTTTATTAACTGTCAAACGTTATTCCAAAGATTTTGTACGGCAATAGCAAAATGTGACGTCACTTACTTGTCAACTCTTAAAGTGTTTATTTAGAGGAGTTGAGTCTTGGAATTATTTATTAATGGTGTCAATTACTTCATTGGAAATCAAGTTCACTTCAGCTAAATTCATAGAAAGAGACTTTTACAGAATAGTACTGCTTATGAAAAATACAAACTATACACGCCACCACATCAAGCCATACCAAACTATAAATTTGTCCCAATTGAATATAAACCTTACGTACTTGTAATAAAGTTGAAAATCTAACAATGAAATTTGACAGATTGTTGTAGCTTGATGAGATCTGTACTGCTACTGCTAGAGTTTTGTCCAAAGTTTTGATAAAGTGCCATTTGGGTAGGTAATTCCCACTCTAGTACGTATTTACAAATAAATACTACAATAGCACCTAAAAGGGCAATGAGTGTAGGTATGCCCTGACCCATAACAGACTGCCTAGTATTTTGCCTAACCTTTAGCGCTGTGACGTTTTTTAAATGTTACAGCACCATGCTGAGATAGGGGCCTTTTGGCATCGTACAGGACCGATTCCGTTTCTTTTTTTTTCTTTTTTATTTTACAATAATAATTCAACCTTGTTATTATTTGTGTGTTTTGTCCTGTGCGGGCCAAAAAATGCTTTTTCTTTCTTTCCTTTTCCCAACTATATGGGGTCGTTTTCTAGTCTAACCGAATGCAACTGAATACCAGTGTTTTACATAGAGCGACTGCCTATCTGACCTTCACAACCCAGTTACTGGGTAACACGACCCCTTGGTAAGACTGCTTGTAAGTCTTTCGGGTATGTCACTAAGGGCGGGTTGCTTCAACTAACTGTTACTGACCGGTAATAGTCAAAAATGGCGCTAACTATCGTCAAATCAAATAAATGGGTTGTTTCACAAAATCATACGTCGTTGCTTTTTTAGTCTGTCGTACAGAAAAAAAAACACTTCTGTCTATGTCATATTTTCCCGCCTTAATCGCTAGGATGACATTCTTGCACGACAAAACTATCTGACAAGTGACAACATCAAGAATTTTTCTAATAATTTCATTAGTGGTTAAGTTTATGTGTATTTAACCATGTAGTTTTTAATTAGGTAATACAAGCAAGAATTAGTTAATTAAATTCAGTTAACGTGATTCCCAGGCAGAGCAAATTTTGTTGACGCAACTGTCAACTTTTTTAAAGATTTTGCTAAGTTTTAGCTACTGCTAAGCCTACACAGTTCTAAATAAAAAAAGAATTACACCACACGACTGAAGTAAAACTTCTTTAGCTCCATCTACATGTATGTATGTATCCGTTTGCAACTGGCTATGAGAGAAAGAGAGAAAGAAAATGTGTGCTCGCACCTCTCTCTCTTGCCCCTACAGTAACGAAACGTACCTCTCTCTCTTTCTAACTTCTCTAACTACCCTCTT
This sequence comes from Charanyca ferruginea, assembly GCA_947361185.1. Lineage (NCBI taxonomy): Eukaryota > Metazoa > Arthropoda > Insecta > Lepidoptera > Noctuidae > Charanyca > Charanyca ferruginea. The sequence continues at coordinate 30,169,501 of OX376057.1, forward strand.
AACTTCCGTTCGCCTCGCCCGATCACACTTTTCCTAACGCTTTCGTCACGCATTCACCAGCTTACTCCCCAATTCAAACGTGCGTAAAGAAGTTTTACTTCAAAAATATGTGAGAATCTTCATAAACAGCTGGTTGCGGGTTACCTGTTGCCGCAACTCCTAGATCAAAGTGGTTTCCTACACTCTTACTTTACTGTGACCACTTCTGTTGTGATTTATTTTTATTTAACAACTTTGCTCTTTTGTTTCAGAGAGGAGCTTGCTATGAAAATCGGCCTGACAGAAGCGCGAATACAGGTAACACTCTTTTTTTAACATTTAAAATGCTATTTGCCGAGATAGTTCTGTATTTCTGTTACTTGTAACTTTTTTGTATTTAGAAGATTTTTTGTATGTAGAAATACAAACTTTCGCATTTATACTAACTTTAGGTAGTGAGGTGCGAACGTATTCTTATTCGTCGTAACATTCGAATTTTAAACATTTCATATTTCAAAAAGAAGAAAAGTGAACTTCAGCTGTCATCAACCTTTTTATTTATTACAAAAAAAAAAACAGCCAATTGCTAGTTCAATTCCAAGTAACCCTTAAATTTAAAAATATACTTGTTGGTCTCATAAAATTAAGTGTACCACGTACCTAATTATTTAACACACAATAACATTCAGCTGGTATCTCATTACAACACAATAATTGTAGCGCAAAACATGTTCGCATTAATGAAATTACCTATTCCGTTTGTTAATTATCTGTGGCGACGTAAGGGGAGCGACAGACTGACGCGTGACGTCTAAAGACGCGGCAAAATATGACACAGTTGCAGTTCTAATAACTTCATTATTGAAATAATACTGGCTGCTTACATACTGCGATTGCATCCTTTTCTTCTATTTTTGAAAATATTAGAGAGAAAAATGTTCTTCTCACACTTGGCTTAAGTTCATAGGTATGGGTGGATGAAAAGAAAATATTAGAAAAGTTATAATTTGCTGAACGCTGACCCCCAAGATACAGGTCCAGGCCTAGTTTGGGGGTTAGAATCAGATTCGTGGAAATACATTTTTGTGTAAACTAATTACGACTGAACTGGAACATGTATTTTTTGTGTCAAATAAATGTTTTTATTATTTTTTATTTATTTATAATCATTTTTTAAAGTTCTTCGTAATTTTTCAATGGACCCTTTAGTAGTATACCTGGTAAACTGTATGGTATAAAAAAATGAGCCGGCACGGGACGTATGGCAGATGTGAAACATCGACATTATTTTGTAAAAGTAAAATTATGCAGAAAAGAACAGATTGTGATAGGAACTAAATATGTCATAATGATAAAATAAAATATTACGATTTTTTTTTCCAGTTAACGATGACTATTTATTGAATAAACATTAAATTTACGAATTTATTTCAAATCGTGACTACCTAATTCGTTTAATCAGTGACTTCGGTAATCGCACAGTCGATTGCGCATGGCGACGCGTCGCCACACCGTACACACTACTGCATATAGACTGTAAATATATACCATCATATAGCGTGGCGACGCTTCGCCACGGCATGCGTCGCCACGCCAGAAATCGGTTTTACGTGCGGCTATAGATGTTTCACATCAATAATAATGATATATATTTTTTATTCAGACAGTGTCCTTATTGTTAGTAATAAGTTTCTTATCTGTTAGTAAATTACAATTACAATATTTACTTTCACTACCTAACTAATCATACTTCTAACTCTCTAAGAGTCATACTTTTCCGTAATGCCCCTAGTTAGGATGGTGATATCTCCTGCACTTTTCTTAGCAAAGAGGCCCTAGCTTCCACTAAGAAACTGGAGACCCTACAAGAACGACGATTAGCATTATACCTACAAGATATTTAAATACATCTTTCAATTACGTTGCACAAATCAACTGATAATTATGCAATCGAGACTAATTGAATAAAATAAATAAACAAGTCGAGCACCCTTTAGCAATCACTGTAATCAGAGACAGATTTAGTGTTATCTATGGTCTAGACTCAAATGTACAGAAGTCACCACATCAAGCTACAACCACCGTATACATATTAGAACTACCGTACAGTAGCGACACGCCCCGCCTCCCTCTAAAACACTGTTCCACACCTATTCCCGCGTCGAACCTGCTCTCGAAACTGCTTTTAGTTCAAGCGGCGCGTAGACACGCACACACACGCACGTATTTGTTCAGTCTGTTATTTTGGTAGTAGTGTAGGTAATTGAATCGTTTCGTTTGTATAGAGTGTCGTAGGTGTGCTACAACAATCTGTCAAATGTCTTTGATAAATTTTCAACTTTACAGCAGAAGAATAAGGTTCATATTCAATTGGGAAAATTTTACCGTTTGGCATGATTTGCTGTGCTGGCGTCTGTACTAGAATATATTGAATCTTAGTCTTGTTTACGGCTTATTACACCTGCTGCACCCAAGGCGAAGCTAGGAATACATTACCTCAATCAGCGTTGAGTAGATAATCAGTTAAGTACATAAACATAGACTTGTTCCTTGTAAACAACTGGCTGGTTTTTATTTTATGGACCTTATAATTATTTATCTCTTACTCGATTAAGGCGATGGTATAGAGATAGAGAGGGTGTGTAAACAGTTGTAGGGTGCGTACTTTGCCCTCACTAGTAATTTCTTCTGTATCGTGTGTGCGTTAACAAACAAATAAAGTCACATATTCTAACAGCCAGATCCTGAACAACTTTTTGTAGGCCATACATCAAGCGGAGTTTCAGGGCACGTCAACATCGGAAGAAAAATATAAATGCTCTCTTATCTATCAAAATACAGTGCTATGTGGTGAATTCTGGGTGATCAGGACGTGACGTTACATTTGTTCCGTTCCGAAAAAAATATAAGGTCACGTAAGATTTTTGCGTTATACCCTTTCTCTTTCTCTCAGTGTATGTGTGTGAGCCTGCGAGTAGAAGAAAATCGTGAGGAACTTTGTTCCTGAAAACACACTTTTTTTAAAATAAATTTTGTGAAGGCTTTACTTGCTGTTTTAAAGTCGCGTCAGTCCGCATGTGCCCTTATGAAACGGTCTCGGGTACTAGATACCACTAATTCCCGTAGTTCCAAGGATCTGGTCACGAAACCGTCAATCAGACCAGACCGAATCGAATGAGACACAGAAACGACTGCAGTGATAACTATAATAAACTGCTTCGGACGTGGAGTAGATAATCTTACTACGCTCAGTATGGAGGTGGCATTTTACTACCTATAACTGATTTAATAAAAAAAGACACCTTTACTCCTGACAATCTAAGAAGTCCCATTTGACATATCATATTTGAATATGAATCAACGATTAATTCGTGTTTTTGAGTGCATTTTTTTAATATAAAGTTAAACTTGATACTTATGAATGATACTCGTTGTTATAGTATATGACTAACATAGTAATTCATTAGGATTATGAATTCCATTTTTCACGTACAAGAAGAAACGTCAAATGGGACTTCTTACGTTGTCAGGAGATCAAGTCAAAGGATCATGGCAGGATTTGTACAAAAAAAATAGATGTTTACAGAAGTTGAAATTCAAATTCTTATACTCTTGGGTACGTAAAGAGTCTCTTCAGGCATTTACAATATTTTAAAACCCCGCAATAAAAATGGGTGTTAAAAGTGAATAGTTTAACGAAAAGCTCATTATTTCAGAGCGAAACGCCGTTTCACAGGTCTTACACTGATATTGCATCATTATATGGGAAATAATGTCACAAATAATGATTAATCAATGTACTTTTTCCACTAAGCCATCGTAAACAATGATTCACGTCACTTGTCTGTCAGTTTGATAGATCCGTTATAGTCACTTGTCACTTTATTTTTTTATAAATACAAAAAGTGCAACAAGATTAAACGAAAAACAGTCATTTTCATTTCAAAATATTTCAATTATGCGGGTGTTTAAAAATATGGTAAGTATATCAATCTATTCCTGGTAATGAATTCTCCACATTGGAAAATATTTTAAACCCTCTAAATGAATTTGTTTTTTTTTCATACACTTGAATGTATGGATCTCGCCATGATTCTTTTAAATGTTCTTTCCACCATTGCGATGAATCGCATCATCACAAACAACAAAAAATACTTTGGTTACGAAGATATAAATATGTATACTTTGACGGTTGACACAGTGAATGAGTGATTGTGTCGCGGGATTCCCCATTCCCGCACAGAACATAATTATATTTGTATCAGATAGTTGTTTCGGATCTGGCTGTTAGTCTATGTGAATTTTATGTTTGTAAACGAACCCACGATAAAATAGAAAAATAAATATAGTTCCAACTTCTATTTACGTTTCTTTACAAAAAAGGTTTAAATTTTTATAACTTATCTATAAATACGCCCCCACGCTCCCTGTACTGTTGGATACACGTAATCACAATGTTTCAAGTGATATTGAGCGCTACCATAGACAAGGATTTTTCACACAGAAAAGAAGGTCATTTCCGAGCAATATTTTTTGCTCAAAGCTACTTAGTTTGATGCGTAGTTAAGTCTTTATAGAGCCCGTATGTATGTACACTACAAACCTAACCTTATCGCGAAAATAGTGCTCACGAATGGATTTGGTAATTCATTGCAGATTTTATAACGAAAATTGTAAATAATTTTTTAATCGACTTCAAAAAGGAGGAGGTTCTTAATTCGATTAGTTTTTTTTATGTATGTACACCGATTACGCTGAGATTTATAATCCGATTTACGTGAGTGTGTACTTCTTTAGTTTGATGTGGAATAGTTGCCATTTGGTCCCATAAAAATTTAACATAGTTTGACCCAGTAGTTTTCATTTAATGAACATTTTTTTATATTATGTATGTATTTTTTTTTTATGTTTGACCACGCATAACTTTTTTCAGTGTAGTCCGATTTCGATAATTCTTTTTTTAATTGATAGTATATACCTCATTTATATGTCATGGCAAAAGTACTGGGCTCACAGAGAAATAATGAAAGGAGACATGCCACTCTATGTGAAGAAGAAAGTTATGGATAGTGGTATCCTTCCCTGTCTATCATACGGCTCACAAACATGGACATACACAAAACTGGCAAAAGAAAAAATAAGAATATGTCAAGCAGCCATGGAGCGGTCGATTCTAGGAATACGGAAAAAAGATAAAGTACGCCACACCAAGATAAGAGAAAAAACAAAACAACTGGATTTCCTACTTCACTCTATGAAATTAAAGTGGAAGTGGGCAGGACATGTAGCTAGAATGGAAGACGACCGATGGACGAGTCGTGCCGTGACATGGGAGGGACCCAAGGGAAAAAGAAAAAGAGGAAGACCAGTGAGAAGATGGGTCGATGACATCAAGGATATAGCAGGAGAAAAATGGCAAAAGATAGCGAGAGATAGAAAAAAATGGTTGGAGATGGAGGAGACCTTTACCCAACAGAAGGACTCTCATTTAAACTATTTAAATTAGTCGAAAATGATACTTGCTATAGTACAACAATTAAATAGTAATCAAATTAATCAAAGTGAAACCAGGATAGTTAGCAAAAATAAATAAATTTAAATACTAAATGAATAACATAATTACATGAAAGTGAGAATAAAAAGCATATTTATTGTATGATCTATTAAATGAAAAATGGGTAGCTTACTTCTAATAAATACTTCTAATCTCCCAACACGGTTGGTCACCGCGGGAGAGCTCGACCATTACCCTCCAGCTTATGCCAGCTTGGAGGAGGCTTTTACCCTTCGGGGGTCCATAACAGATCAGATAAAAATTAAATTTGGGTTGTAAACTGTTTAGAAAAACAAAATAAGTAAATTTAAAAAGTCATCAATTCATTAAAAATAAACTAATTTGTAATAAATGCGATCAAATTTGCAATCACTAACATAAATCTAAAAATGTTATAAATAAAATTTTTAAATTTACTTATATTGTTATATATTATATAGATTTTTTAATTGCATGATACCTATTATAATCAATCTGTAATCTATCTAAATTATTCTTTTTAACAATTTGTTATTTTTTAGAAATGAATTTAATTAATGAAATTAACTTACAATTTTTTTAAAATCTACAATCTATCAATCTACATCTAATAATTTAATGAAAAATACCGTAATGAAATTGTAATTTACTTCAGATTTACCTTCCAAATTGCATGAAAACCTACTATTATATAATTAATTTAATTTATTACTATCAATTTATACTATTATATAATTAATTTATTACTATAAATTTATACTATTATAGAATTAATTTAAAGAAAATTAATTTATATTCAATTTTATTCAATTCTATTATATAAATTTGGTAACTAAGAAATGAAATTAATTATTTATTTATTTATTTTCTTACAATGAGTACATACTATACTGTATTTGGAATCTAGATGTATAATGAGATCAAGTACCTATCTGTAAAATTCTTTATTAATGTATTTTCTTTGTTTCTTTGTATGGAATTAAATAAAGCTTTTATTATTATTATTATTATTATTATATACCTCATTTGGCGAGAAAATATTCCACCACTAAGTGTAGAAAATTAAGGGTTGACAAAATTTTTTGGTTTCAACGTTTCATAATTAATTTGTATGATAAGAAGTAAGCACCAAAAAGAGTAAAAAAAAACTTTTTAACAAAAAGACAACCGCTAAAGTTATATTTTTACTTTTTGAAGGCGGTTGTCTTTTTTGTTAAAAAGCTTTTTTTTAACTTTACGTTGAGGCAACCGGGCGTGAGCAAGTAGGTACCAATGTGACTTTTTTCAACTCTTAAGTACTTTAAGTTTATATTGGACATCACTGACATCGGTGAAGGAATACATCATGAGGAAGACTTTTATTATGAGTCTGAATCGCCAATTCGTCTCGAGCAAGCGTGGTGATCAATGCTTGTGTCTTCTCTGTATGAGAAGTCTTTGCCCTGCAGTGGGACAGTAATAGGCTGGTATTATTATAGACTGGTATTATCATAGACTGGTATTATTTTAGACTGGTATTATTATAGACCGGTATTATTATAGACCGGTATTATTATAGACCGGTATTATTATAGACTGGTATTATAACATTCGAGTTTTGTTAGACTATAGTAAAGTTATTCGATGAATATTTAAAAAAATACTTTCTAAAATAGATTGACTACTCTGCTGTGTGTGTGGGTGGAGTGTCAGCTTTGACTAGGTGTCTAAGATTTTATACAAATCTAACAACATTACAAAAAAAAAACAGAAAACGTTTGCTTTCAACCAATTTGGAACTTTGGGTCAATATGATCACTTCCTGATTGTCAAGCTTAGCATAGGTAAGTACCTATTTCCTACAGATATATTTAGACCCAGGTTATGAACGCCAGTCATATATATTTTATTTGCTATAGCATTACCCAAAAAGCTACCAAATTTGGCGCTGATAGCTGAAATACAAGCTTCCGCCTAGTTTGGTTACAGATGTTTAATTCAGTTTTGTAATTGTAAAACACAGCCTAAGTATATTTATGAACCACTATGTAATTCTTCGTTTATTAAATAACTACAGTTATTAGACTATATTTTTGAAATAACTTTTTTTTATGAAAATGTCCAGTAGTTTAGTTTCTGTTTATCGTAATAACGAAGCTTATTATTTGCTAACATTGTAATAACGATATTTTTCTAATGTTATAATTAATGGAGTGTAATTAATGTGTAGTATTCCAACCTAACATCATGAATAATCATTAATTAATTAAATCTTTACACGTGTCAGTTTTTTATCAGTTTCCGATGATTTCCATCATTCATAATTCTATTAATAATTATGTAGAATATATGCGTAATTAAAGAAAATTATTGCCAATCAGTCCTTTTGTATCTATTGAATCTTTAACTCAAGGTTTCTGGGATGAAGAATTCATGTGACAAACTCAGACCTTTTTTGTTGGTCTGAAGGTTGAGGGAGGAATTGTTGACTGAATTATCAACAACGTAACCAGAGCAGCTTCATATTTCAAATCAAGTACCTAAGTCTTATTTCGACAAAAACATGGCCTTATGTAGGGTATTTCGATTTCGACCAAAACTGAGATCGAAGCCAAAATCCGATTTTAGTTTCGGTTTCCGCCGGAAGAACTAGTTTCGGTCGGACACTACTTCACACGTGCTTAACTATTTGTCTCATTTTGTTTTAGGAATATAACTGGCCGCTATTATTTCATAGATTACTTACGGTGAGTTGCACGAAACCAACATTAACTGAGACCTTGATGCTGTCACTTTCTTTTTGATACAAAATGTAAAGGATGGCAGGGATTTAAAGTCTCCGTAAAGCGCTTACCACACGCACAAGCATTTTACCAACCACACGCTCCGTGTTCCGTGTACAAACCGGCCTGCGCAGGCAAAACAGGGGGCCAAGTCTGCTATTTTTATAATTTCGTCACTCCAACACGATCCCATTGTCATTTTGCTAAAAGTTCGTAATCTGCTAAATTCATAATGGGCAATCATTGGTCGGTCGAAATAAAAGCAATGACTGCACAATGACGTTCTAATGGTAGGTCACTGATCAAAGGAACTGTTAACATTTTAGCAGATTACCGCCTAAGTCAGTCATTCAGTTGTCATTTTGTACGAGATTGTCAGTGGTTGACCATTGGAAAGTCATAATGACGCCATTATATTAGTAGGTTACCAAACTTGTCAAAATCAACAATTATGAAATCAGTGATAGACCATTCTGACACTATTGTAATAGCAGACTTGAGGCCCTGTGGTGAAGCTTGTGCGTGTGGCCCATTGTGGCCCATTAAACTATTGTTGGTTTTGCGCAACTCAACGTTAGTATCTTTACAAACTTCAGCAACTGAGAAAGTAGGGACACCGTTTTTGATTATATTTTGTGATACATATACTTACCTTTATGACCGAAGTTACATGTTTGAAACCTTTGTTAATTAATTCATTTAGCTATTAATTAAACCATCTTTAATAGTTGTATTTATGGGACTAAGGCTAACAAGGCGACAAAATAACAATTTAATCATCTAAGGTTACTATGTTAATAAATAATTTAATATTCTCGCTGTTATGTTATCTTCAATTATAAATGTAGATTCTGATATAATTGTTTGAATAAATGTTTATATATTAATTAATATTAATATAGAATGCCTATTTATACCATATTTAATACTTTATCGTGTGACCCCCGCTGTGCCATTGGCTGATTTTTAATTTTTATGACATTTTGCAATGTCGTTTGCATAGTTAATCTATTTTTAATGTACCATAACGGATTGGAAAAAAATGAAATCACACAAGTTCCTATCGTTAATCGTAATTGACATGTTTTAGTACTAATTTAAATAAAGTATACAGATATTTAAACATGCATCTAGGACGTCATAAAATTGAATGAGCATTCCTGAATGGTTTTTCAAATAAAATGAACGCTTTGCTTCATCAACTTAATTGATTGTGCACACATAAAACGTTAATGTGTTCCCATTTGCCTTGATTATTGCTATTTCGAGGTTCTACAAAGTTTAATTCGTGGAATCAATATTGGTATTTTTTATTTTGTTTTATCTTACCCTTCAGCCTTCTAACTTACTTACACAAAAAAATATCCATACTTCCATACTAATATTATTAACGCGATAGTAACTCTTTCTGTTACGATTTCACGAGGAAACGGCTGAACTGATTTCCATGAAACTTGGTACGAATACAGCTTGAACCCCGGGGAAGGACACAGGCTACTTTTTAATCTGCGACTTCGTCTGCATCCGCGATAACCGACATCCACGCGAACAAAGTTGCGGGCAAAAGCTAGTAATTAATAATCAACAAGTTAAAAAAAAACTATTATTTGTATAGGATCTTTTAGTGAAATAAAATATCTAAAATTAACCTGATCGTAATTAGTAATATACCTCCTCAATTTTAAACAACACATGACGATCTTTTCGTCACTCCTTGTTGCCCGAGATCTTTTAATAATCGAACGAAACCCACACTTATATTTTGTCGCAACAGCTTATTTTGTTCACAATCGATGCGATTATTCGAATACAAATTAATGGTACACAGGATAAAGAAATCGAATGTACAATGGATCGGTGTTGGTAATTCGTATTGTGAAAGAAAATGTTGGAACGAACCATTCCTCGCTAATTGGTATTAAAACGAACATTTTGTTACCCCTGTAACGATTGAAACAATTCGGATAAAATTATGAACATACATAGGTAGAAATACATTTCATACGTATTATTTATTGCGGTACATTTTTTTACAAAATACAAAAAAATAAGTAGGTATAAAAATAGTGCTAAATAGTGATAAAACCGAAATTGACGGTGGTTAAAGATCCAGAATAAGGAACCTCTTCACTATGATTGCCGTGAAATGAATTCTTCATTATGAAGAGCAACTATCCAACAACACCAAACTTTCCTCCAGCGTATGCTAACCTCTTATTGTACGGAAAGCTTATACAACCTAAGGTCAACTTATACTGGAATACTTGTACAGTCAACAGCAAAAGTAGATGATCAAAATCAGAAATTCAATACTACTGAACGGAGTTTGCGTCAGAACTGTGTGGCGTCGAAGTGATTCAAAAGTATGTGTGTGCCCATCACATACTTTTAATAAATAAACTAGTAATAAATTATATAAATTAGTGTTAGTAAATTAGTATTGAATTTCTGATTTTGATCATGTACTTTTGCTGTTGACTGTACCGTCATGTGTACCTAAGAACAAAGCCGAAGACATCGATTATTAATAAAATGTTCAAACTACAAACTAGCTAGTTACCCGTTTTGGAGTTTGACATTTTATGAACCACATAATTTAATAATGTTTTTATATTCTGTACGAATTAATATGGCGTGTGGTGTTTCATGTTTATTCTACGTAACAGCTGTTCATTGTTTGAAATGAAGTATGGAGGTATATTATTTAGACCGGCCCGTTTAATGTATAGCTTTCCCCTATCTAAAAATGCCTATCTATCGTAGAACTAAAAATAGTAAAAAAGTACTGGACTGTACGAGAAACTTTAGGAAGAAAAACTGGTGAAATACAGAAAGAACAAAAAGAAAATAGAGCTTTCAAATCACTAACCATAAGTTCATTACTTAACCTAATTTGACGACACGGTTGGCGCAGTGGCTGAGCGATCGACTGCTGCGCAGCGTGTTGCGGGTTCGATTCCCACCCAGGGTAAACATTTGTGTGATGAGCACTTGTGTTTGCCTTGTGTCTGTGTGTTGTTTATAGATGTACGTATTTACAAAAAAAAGGTATTTGTGTATGTATATCAGCTGTCTGACACCCATAGTACAGGGTCTCCCTAGTTTGGGGTCAGATGGCCGTGTGCGAAAAATGTCCCCACATATTATTATTATAATTCGGATGAGACTTGACAGCTCTCTCCAATGTAGGTAAATGTGACGTCATAAAGGCTTATTGGAGGATTATAAGTAAGTACTTAGTCAGAAGTCAGAAATTCTGACAAGCAGTCTTGCTAAGGGTTATTGTGTTACCCAGAAACTGGATTATGGGGGTCAGACAGGCAATCGCTCTATGTAAAACACTGGTATATGGCTTCATCTGATTAGAATGGAAGCCGACTCCAATTTAGTTGGGAAAAGGCAATGCAGATGATGATGATGACTGGGGTTTATAAAAAAGTCTCTCGGCTACTCTCGAGATTTCAAATCACACAAGCACTATTGAACATCAAAATTCATTGAAAAACTTTGAGAAGGCAATTCCTAATAGTAATAAAAAAATCATTGACTGTCCCTTTAAGCAATATAATTCTATTCTATTTTCAAAATAAGGCATACAATGTCCATATCGACAATTTGAAAAGTAAATAGGAATTGAAAATGTGCAAAAACCTAATTTAGACAACATAAAAGAAAAACAAAACCTTAATTGATAAAATTTGGCCATACAACTCAAAATGAAATGGTATTTAAAATTACAACAAAAAGGGACTACATGACAGAACACAGGGACTACATCACAGTGGTTACATGACAGAACGTTGTATGTTTCTTCGACCCAGAAGCCGACCTCAAAGCCTTAACCTAACATGGGACAAGGGTAGGAAGTTGATGATGATACGAAAAACTTTATTTGCGTCAAAATACGCGCTGAGACGTGGAGTTGCGGTCACCAGCCCGTCATACTACTACTACTTCAAAACAGTTTTATCAGTAGATTCTTCCACTGTTTTGTAGTAAGTGTGCGCGCCATCTTTGTTTTCATAAAAAAATGTATTTGTGTATGTATATCAGCTGTCTGACACCCATAGTACAGGGTCTCCCTAGTTTGGGGTCAGATGGCCGTGTGTGAAAATGTCCCCACATATTATTATTATTATTATTATAAAGCGATAACTGATCGCACATCTGACTCATTCATTTCATTTGACTGAAGATGCGTCGGAAAAAATATCGATAGCATGCTCGACGCACTAAAGCATCATTGGTATCTACTAACTTTTGCCCGCGACTTCGTCCGCGTGGATTTTTTACGGATTCTTAATTTTTGAGAGTAAAATATAGCCTACTAGCTGCTGCCCGCGACTTCGTTCACGGTGTTTACTTGAGAGAGCCATTGGACCTCCTTCATCCGGCCCTATCGCAAAATCCGTTCTTAACGGACGTCTACTAACTACAAACTACCTCCCTGCAAAATGTCATCTTTATACGTCAAGCGGTTTTCGATATTTCGTGATGAGTGAGTGAGTGACCTTTCGCTTTTATATATTTATTATAATTATATAATTAATATACAAGGTGTAACGTTAAACACGCAAAACCTCAGACACCCCAAATGATCTTGAATTCAATTAAAGATTTTCTGGAAAAAAAAAATATAAAAAAAAATTAAAGGTTTTATTTGCTGTTTTAGTTTTACCAAGACTCGTATTTGCATTGAAATAAGAACTATTATTATCACGCGTATGAGAAAATATAAATTGGACGACAACCATTTGTGTTTTACCTATTTTGGCAGGTTTGCGCACGTGATGGCTTGACTTATTAATAAATAGACAGGGCAACATGTATAATGAAGATTTTTTGAAAAATGTAACCTATATTAGAAAGTGGTTTAATTGATTCTGCTCGTTATTCTAATCGAACTATTTTCAGGTTTTGCGTATTTGTCGTTACACCTTGTATATAAGAAGATAACAGTCAGGGATATTGTAGCTTCCTAATATAATATAATATAATATGTGGGGACATTTCACACACGGCCATCTGTCCCCAAACTAGGGAGATCCTGTACTATGGGTGTCAAACAGCTGATATACATACACAAACATATTTTAAATACATCGAACCCGCAACACGCTGCGCAGCAGTCGATCGCTCAGCCACTGCGCCAACCGTGTCGTCAAAATAGCTTTGAATTTACAGAATTAGACCAGTAGTTCCGAAGATTCACCACCATCAACATGTCAACCACTTTTGTCACTGCTGGGCATGGGTCTCCCCCAAGGGGGGGTTCAGCCGTAATCGCCGTGCTTGGCCGATGCATGTTGGCGATAGCAGTAGGTGTTATGATACTTAGTACGCTGCTGCCCATCCTCTGGTCAATATCCCTCTGTCGCCTTCTACGACACCACAGATATCTGTGATGTCGTAGATACTTTCGTTATCTAGGGTCTATCTATATAGATAGACCCGCGTTATCTACGCAAGTATCACGATCTGTATGAAAACCAAGCGTGCCATTTTTGGACGTCACAATGTAATACGAATGTTTTGTTTTTCTTAAATTTGGTATTACCAGGTATTACTGAGGGTATTAGATTAAAAATAATTGCTTTTTAAATTAATTACGCATAATATTAATCACAAAATGACTTACCGATGGAAGGAAACGTTTACTTTATTTTTTACTTACGATTTTTGTACGTAAGCTAGGCACGAAACTAGGCTATTTTTTGATTTTTGTGGTATCATGCGACCGACACCGACAATGCACATCCCATCTTTCCGTCAGATATGTATACTCTCTGTCTAAGCTTCTAAAGGCCATAAACTACACAAAGATCGAACAGTAAATAATTTTCAGTCAATTATGCTTTTTAATTGCGGTCTTTATGACCAATCAGTATTTATAATGATCATACATTGTTTTATATCTTGACTTCTTATTACAGTGCGAAATATTAATTGGTCTTATTTATTAGTACCTTGTTTTTGTAGGAAAAACAGCTAGACATGTGTTTTATAACCTCAAATTATGATACAATAAACTGTAATAAAAAGATTGTCTAATTAGCAGTGACCAATAGGTAAGTACCTTCTTGAGGTACTTATTTTTTATGACATCGATGTTTCTCTGCCTTTATTTTCTTGGCTAATTTATGACAGCTGTCACCTAAAAGACACACTTGAGCAAGATAAGTGGTACACGAATGCATCTTAAAAAATACATTTACATAATACCGAAGATTTGAAAAGATCTGCCACTTTTACTATTTAAAAAAGACCGTTTTCGAGTTCCTAAATTTATTTGTGTCTTATTTTTACTTCTTTTGAAATCAAATACATTTAATATATGTATGTGTGTACAGTCAGCAAAGAAGATAGGTATGCAGGGTCGTCAGGCATAGTTAACGTTTACTTAGAAACCGATCGATGTTTTTGAATAAAATAAAATAAATTTAATAGAGAATAAACATTTCAATGATTTAATTAAATTTCATTCGAAAACATCCGTCGGTTTCTAAATAAACTTCAACCATTTCCGATGACCTGCATACCTATCTCTTTTGCTGACTGTACATATAATCTATATTTACCATCATAGAATAGATCCCTATTCCATATAACCACAAGGTATTAAGCTCAATGATTTTAAAGCATAAACCAAAGCCATAACGATTTACAGCATCACTTAATGGCCACCGAATGAAGCGACACCTTGCGTACCTTTACACTTTACATGAGACGACGCTCTTAAGATATTACGACGTCTTCAGACCAAACAGCTACCATCCATTTAAGTAATAGGCGCGTATTTTTCAAACCCTTGTTTATTAAATGAGGTCATTAGCAATTTTCTTGTATTATTACCAGCTGATTCGATCATGGTGCGGCTGGGAGCTAAGATGGCGCTTCGCTTAAATAAGCGAGAAAAAAAAATCTAAAGGATTTTGTAAATGAAACGGAATCTCTGGTCTTTGTTTTTTGAGCATTTCTTTGAACGAAAATGTTTTTTATTGGCGGTACATAATAGTACGAATGTAGCACATGAATTGATTACACGATTAATTCAGCACGCACCTAACATACTCAGGATGACACCACAATCCAATGGCTCCAATAGCTCTACTTTGCTTTATGTATCATTCCTTGACTAGACTATTACGTCAATTAAAACCACATACGTTACGTTACTGTCTAAACGTTTAGGCTATCCTAAACGTTCTTGAAAAAGGAAAGCAACTAACTTCATCTTTTCTAACTAACTAACTGACTCCTCAAAAGTACCTGTAAATTGTTTAATTACTATGACTTTGAAAGACGAACGACAGGACGAAGCACAAAATGTTTGCTGATAAGTTTTAATTGTTACTTGGCCTCAGTCACAAGCCGATGCTTGGCAACGACTTTATAACAGCCAAGTAATCCTGCGCAGTTTTAGCGCTCCAGCACACTCGGACGCAGCGCCAACCGGCCGACGTGGTCATTACCTTAATGCGCGACTCTGTTAAGCTATTAAACACGGCACCTGGGACGCAGTCGGTGCCTTTTTGCACCCACCGGACCCGCATGCCGCCAGCCAACCCCACACCAATTACAACATTTATAAATTCGCGGCCTCAACGCCGTATGAAGTCATATCCGTAATGGCCATTGTAAACTTAATAGATCTTACCACGAAACACAAATTCCAACCGTAAACTGATCATGCTAAGGTTCAATATAAAACGTGAAGCGTAACCGTAAACATTAAACGTTTCTTGTTTATCACAGCATCCGCTAAAACCGCATCGACATTTACAGAAACGCGTTTAATTTTTTACTATACGTCATTTATCATAAGTGAATTAATTTAAATTGCCATAAAAATAACAGTTTACATAATGGCTGTACGGTTCGTGATGATTTTTTTAGTGTGTCAACATTTTTGTACCTACGTACATACATATTTCATATTATGATAATCAACCTTTTACTAAAGTATTGAATTGTATACTTTTTACTGTATATGGGTCAGCGCAAACAGAGAAGCATTATGCCCAAATAGTTTTTCTTTATCAACTAACTTTTGCACGCGACTTCAGGTGAATATTCTCCTGGGATCCCTATTTTATTGTTAATAAATTATAGCCTATATAATTTAGAGATATCATCGCTTTCTATTGGTGAAATAATTTTTGAAATCCAAATGTGATTATTATTGCTTCATCCAAACTTAAACACTTTACACCTCTTTACAATGTTAGTACAGACTTATGTTTGACGAACCTCCAGATCTACTAAATGATCACCAAAATGGTGTTTTCTAAAGTATTGTAGAAATGTATGAGTTTGACTGTAAAAAGCGATTTGATTCTACTGCGTAGGGGGTCACAGTTCTAACCTAACCTAACCATGTCGGATCCGCCCCAGGGGGGTCAAAAAGATTTTGGTTATTTTGCACACTATGATTTGGTGACCATTTAGTACATTTGGTATAATTTAGTATATTTTATTGGTAAGGGAGCTGATCCTAAAGTATTTTTTGGTGATCATTATATTTATACCCATTCGAAAATGCCTGGTTTAATTGAAATAAATGCTTTGACTGTCTGCACTGACCGTAAAGCTGGATTTTTGCTGCCAATAAAATATGGTAGCTGTCAGTTTGAATGCTACAATTAAAAAATAACACCGTAGGAAATAAACTGTACAAATTCTAGTTGGTTGCATTGATAGAATCATGTCTCTCTATTCAATGAACAAGTCGAAACATAGTTATAATATCGTAATATTGTGTGTTTCGACCTGTTCATTGAATGGTCAATAAATCAGACAAGGCTCGCGACACGCAGCTTATATCTTTATAATTATTAAATTGATCTATTCCTTGATAGAGAACACATTTAACTCAGTAAATTCGCATTAGGAAAAGGCTGTGTTCAGGCACGTGTAATGGTCCAAGATACAAGGGTCACTAGACCTTCGTCATTATAGTTTGACTGAAATTTTTGTGGATAGAAAAAAGAAAAGATCGTCAAGAAGATAGGAGTAGGATTGCTGGTTTAAATTCTGTTCCTTTTTAGAAGTACTAGCTGTGAAAAGTATTTTACTCACTTACGGTCAAGTGTGATGGGTTTTTATATAATTATGTTTTATAGGAATTGTTAAAAACCACCATAGATACCTACGTTCTTTATTACCAGACACGTTTCGTAGATAATCACTTTAGGCAGACTCTTATGAGAAGCTTTAAAGCAACTGACTGAAATGTAAGTAATATATCTTTAATACCTGCAGTACAGAACTCACTTCAGTGCTCACTTGAAAATTGTATTAGGTAGGTATTCTGTAACTCGATGAAAACTACGCAAGCGCCCTAAGTGAGAACATAGGTGAACTGAACTATTTTTACGTAACTATTCTAGCCACGGATATCTATGATTTTAGCGAAAACCAAATACTTTTCACTTCCAGTAAGTGACATCAGAAATGAGATAGGATTCGAATTCGCGATTGATTCTTACAGAATTGCACTGCTGATACCTGAAAAAGAGCCAAAGCATTAAAACTAGCAAATACGCATACCTTCTTCACTACCTTCTTGACATCATATTCCTTTATTTATTCCTCAAACTTTCAGCCATGCTAGTATGATGAAGATTTGGCGACTCTAGGATCTCTGTCTATAAGAAACATTGTTTCTCTCGAAACATTTTTCTTCGTTAAAACTCACTCACCTATCGCGCATCTGACATACGTTTTTCTTCCCAACCAAGCACATAAATAATTGTAAAAGACATCTGACGAAATTATGAAATAAACATGAGTTTGTTAAACAATAATTCATTGTTGTTATAATATAATAAATATGCGTTTGGGTTGCAATATTTTATGGCACGTATGTCGCGGCTACAATGTAAGTGGCTGTTTAAGGATCTTTAAAACATGTTTTGTAACATTGTAATACTTTATAGAGATATTCAATAAGTAAATTGAATGATCTCATTGGCATACTGGTGTCAGCGTTTACCGCGAAAGGCACAGGAGTGTGTAAAAAATCCTACTACTTAGGTACTTTTTAACCGACTTCAAAAAAGGGAGGTTCTCAGTTCGACCCGTATGTTTGTATGTATGTATGTATGTTTGTCCGCGATTATCTCCTGTTTGGCTGAACCGATTTTGATGCGGTTTTCAGAAAAGTGTTTGTTACATTCTGGAGAAGGCTTTAGTATACAACAAACAGAAATTTTGAAAGCGCTTTTTGATAAAAGCAAAAAAAACCGATAAGACATTTTCGTTTCTTCCATCTTTCCATCTTTGGAGGACTTTTGGAGGAATCTCTGTTTTAACTGTGTTGCCGTTTCTTAATGGATTTGGGTGACAAGGAGACACTAAAAAGTGGAAAATAAAAGAGAAACAAAGCAAAAGAAAACAACAAACAGAACAAAGCCACCGACTTCCGAAACTTAAGTCATGTGTGTTCGGTGCTAAAGTTATTTATCACTTTTAAGTTTTTGAAGGTGGTTCTCTTTTTTCAAAAAAGTTTATATTTTTATTATTGTAAGCCATACGTTTGACCACTATGTCACCTACGAGGAGGATGCTGTCTAAGATGGAGCACGCTTGCCTAGAAGTAACCTATTAACATGTCTTCACTTCGTTGTTTGTCTGTGGTGTTTTACTCTCGCGTTTCAATAGGATATCGGCACAACACGCTTACACTACGCAAGTAACACAATATCTAATAGTTTCTCGATAATTAATAAGATTTATTAATAAGGCGAGGTTTTTATTCATTAGTATTTTCTCGCTCTGGAAGTTGGTATGAGGTCAAATCGTCACCTACATCTGTACTGACATTACCTACGTGTTTAGGAGTTTGTTACAAATAAGTTCTCTCTGATCGTCGTATTCGTATCATCGGATAAAGCTAGTTTTCTTTCGAATAAAAAGCTTATAACCTAGCATAAGTCACATTATGGTACGCACGCATCGGGAACGTTACGATTTTATTCGTAAGTACCTATTGTTATTATTTGTATAATCATTGTCTATATTCGTGTGCTGCAAGAATGCAGTGAAATTTTGTATCATCTAAAACGAATAATTCGCCTTTAACACCTTATGAGCCTTTATTCATGATTTTTCTTGAATTAAAAAAAATCATGAATAAAGGAGTTATTGGATGCTGTTTTGAAGTATTAAGCTCAGCTCTGGCCATAGGCGGTTTATACTCTAGGCTAGGATCACTCACAAAAATATAAATTTCCAAAAATGTTATTCAAACATTATTTTTGAAACTTGCTAAACATAACTTTTAACTTTAGCTTACGAAAGAACATTTTTGGTTCTTTTAATAAATGTATACGAAATTAATAGAGTTTTACTTATATTTGTATACCAAAAAGTAACGTTGTAATAAATACAAGTTGTAAAACAAAGTTCTCTCATAGTGATGTATCTGCTTCAAATCAGTAGAAATAAATAAATAGATTCCTAAGGGCTTTTTGGTTACTACTAACCTAGATAGTACGCCTAGAGCAATATAAAAAAGTAATTAATTCATTAATTAACGCTACAGTGTCATGACTCATGACTGAGGCACCCGACCGAAAAACGCTTGCACTGGAAATACATTAAATGTTGATTAGGACCACAGATAAAGATAGACCTAGATACACGCAAGTATCATGATCTGACCAAGCGTGCCATTTTTTGGACGTCACAATGTAATACGAATGTTTTGTTTTTCCTAAATTTGGTATTACCAAGGTATTACTGAGGGTATTAGATTAAAAAGAATTGTTTTTTAAATTAATTACGCATAATATTAATCACAAAATGACTTACCGTTGGAAGGAAACGTTTTCTTTATCTTTTTACTTACGATTTTTTATCGTAAATTAGGCACGAAAATAGGCACGCGAAGTAGTTGCTCTTGCGTTATCTAGGTCTATCTATATCTGTGATTAGGACAGTTAGCGCGGAGGGTGACGAAATGTGACCTTATACCTACTACCTAGATTTTTTTTGAATACCAACCTTTTATTGTCCCACTACAGGGCATAGGCCTCGAATCTTCTCATACAAATATAGCATGAGCATTCATCACCACACTTGCTCAAGGCGGAATGGCGATTTCATATACAGGTTGGCGATGAAAATAGCACAAAAAAGGATCATGTCAGGTTTTGATTTTATTGAGCATTCATCATCATCATTTCAGCCGAAAGAGAGAGTCCACTGCTGGACATACGCCTCAGGGGTGGTTTTGGCATAATCGCCACGACTGGCAGACGGGTTGGCGATCGCAGTATGGTTGTTACAAAGGCACAGAGAACGCTGCTGCCCATTCTCTGGTAAGTCCCTTAGTCGCCTCTTACGACAACCACGGGAAGATCTGGGATGGTGCTATTCTTTACGTCCGACACCACACGGACAATAGTATTGAGCATTAATAATATTAAATTATGGCGCCACAAGTTGCCGCTCTTCTCACAAGTTAGTAAACCAATATTTAAAAGGCTGTTCTATTTTGGTTACATTTATATGCTCTTTAGTATGTTTGAATTTTTTAATTTCGGTTGTTGGATTTATTTGATAGTTTCAAATGAACTAGTATTACCACTATTTTCATTTTTTGGTGTACCGTTATTCTCACCTTGTATAAGTCCAGATTACCTCACGATGTTTTTCTTCATCGATGTCAGTGATATTCAAGATAAACTTAGAAGGTACAGTCAGCAAAAGAGTTAGGTATGCAGGTCATCGAAAATGGTTAAAGTTTACTTAGAAACCGATAGATGTTATCGAATGAAATTTAATTGAATCATTGAAATGTTTATTCTCTATTAATTTTATTTCATTTTATTCAAAAACATTCATCGATTTCTAAGTAAACTTTGACTATATCTGACGACCCTGCATAACTATCTCCTTTGCTGACTGTACATATGAGATATAAGTCGCTTTGATACTTGTCCGTGCCCGATTGTGAACCTAGCTTCATGCATGAGAGACGTGTAACCACTGGGCCATCACGAAAACCTAAAAACATAAATCAACCATTTTAAAGACAGGTAAAAAAAATTAGACTCATATTTTCAAAAACACACCTGCCACCTGCTAATGATATATGGAGTACTTCATTTTGTTATTTATCGAGGTAAGTATAACTGCTTGTCCGTTAACTGTTAGTTTAAAAACATTTAACACCTATTACTGAATGTACCCACGCGTGGTCGGCAAACTAAGAGAAACTATGTCGGTAGGTGAGTTACTATCGTACACACGGCTACACATCAAGCTATGCATTTCCAGTTAATGCTGATTTCGCATTGTATAGAATTTCCGTACAATGCGAGGTCACCTTATATTGGAAATGTATAGATTGATGTGAACCTCATTGAACTAGCGCTTGCTCGCGACTTCGTTCGCGTGAATTTTCTTTTAATAAAGTATATCTTATAACACTCAGGAAAAACGCAGCGTCCTATTAGCGAAATAGTTTTCAGAATTGGACCAGTGGACTCGAAGATTATAGCGTTCAAACAATAAACAGACAATCTATACTATCTATACTAATATTATAAAGCTTAAGAGTTTGTTTGTTTGTTTGGTTGAACGCGCTAATCTCAGGATCTACTGATCCGAATTGAAAAAATATTTTTGTGTTGGATAGTCCATTTATCGAGGAAGGCTATAGCCCCATGCGAAGCAGGGTCGGGTCGCATATAATTATATTATAAAGCTGAAGAGTTTGTTTGTTTATTTGTTAGTTTGGTTGAACGCGCTAATCTCAGGATCTACTGGTTCGAATTGAAAACATATTTTTGTGTTGGATAGTCCATTATCGTGGAAGGCTATAGGTCCATGCGAAGTCGGGTTGGGTCGCTAGTAAATTAATAAAGTAGTAGAGATTTAGAGTGGTTGTTTCATTAGAAATGATAATACGAGTACTATGAGCATCTGTATAATTCGTTGTCTATAGTCAAAACCAAACCTAAAAATAACTAGATCAAAATGAAGTTGGATACCAACTGGTATTCTGTAAAACTCTATCTCTTACCGTGAATTTAGATGTAGTAAGCTTGAGGTGAACTTTCATCCCAACTGCTTATGCTAATGATTGATAGAGTCACTGCAAGCGATCACGTAAACTCACCGAAGGAGATTTTTACAGAAGACAGCACTGCAGATCTGTATATCTTTTCTGTTACCATCTCCGTCGGTGTACACCCAGGTGAAGTGAGCTGTCATCCGTCCTGATGCTAGGAATTTACAAAGTACTACAATCAGGATGACAGCTCACTTCACCTAGGTGTTCACCGAGGGAGATTGTAACAGAATACATATACAGTTTGTTATGTCTCGCATTGGAAATTAAAAAGATTTTCATTTGTGACTTCTAACGCTTTCGTTTTCTCCTTTCGTTTCACCTTGCCAAATAAGGATAGTTAGTATGACACTGAATTTCAGTATCTGGAACGAAAGTCGACCCCACAAAAAACAATGGCTTACCTATGTTTAACGAACCTCCAGATCTACTAAATGATCACCAATAATAGTAAATAAAATAAAAGCAAAAATAGTAAATGGTCACCAAAATGGTGTTTCCTAAAGTATTGTAGAAATGTATGAGTTTGACTGTAAAAAGCGATTTTATTCTGGCTGGTAGGGGGTCACAGTTTTAACCTAACCTAACCATGTCGGAGCCGCCCCAGGGGGGTCAAAAAAATTTTGGTTATTTTGCACACTAAGATTTGGTGACCATTTAGTACATTTGGTAAAATTTAGTATATTTTTTTGGTAAGGGAGCTTAAGATCCTAAAGTATTTTTTGGTGATCATTATATTTATACCCAAAAACAATTAAGCCAATAATCAAGGTCCAATTACTAAACCTCGCCATCTTTTCCAGGTCTGGTTCCAGAACCGTCGAGCAAAATGGCGCAAACAGGAGAAGGTGGGTCCTCAGGCTCACCCCTACAACCCGTACCTGGGAGGGGCGGGAGGAGCGCCCACTCCGTCCGTTGTGGCTTCCATGCCGAACCCCTTCTCACAGCTGGGCTTCGGATTTCGGAAGCCTTTTGATACGAACGCTTTGGCACAGTTTAGGTGAGTTGCATAGTTGATGTTATTTTGGTAATAACAATGCTATTTAGAGCAATGACACAGTTGGAGTAGTAGCTAAACAATTGGCTGTTGTGTTGCGTGTCGCGAATTCGATTTCCGCACGGAACCAATAATTGTATGGTCTACATGCAGTTGTTCCGGATCGGGTTGTTGGTGTATATAAGTTTATATGTGTACCTGCGATAAAGGAGAACTTCCCAATGTGGGCATAGTTTAACAAATAGATTGTTAAACTGTGGTGTGGAACAACTTTTCATAAAAAGGAAGAGGAATACTGTTCGCACCTTTGGGATGGATCTGCAAAATACCAACTGGAGACTTTGGAAGTAATTGATAGACGTGCCAAGAGGCTCATTAACAATGACTACCTGATTAGGGCTAAGCTCCAGAGCCTTGAACATCGCCGCACCGTTGCTAGCCTTTCGGTTTTTTATCGGGTACATTTCGGAGAGTATGCTTTGGAATTGCACAATTTAATTCCCCCATCCCCATTCCATCATCGGACGAGCAGAGATACGGCGAAGCGTCACCGCTATATGGTTGAAGTTCCACGGTCTCGAACCAACCAAGCGCTTTGCGAACTGCCAAACTGTGGAATTCCCTGCCCGCCTCTCTGTTCCCTGATAAGTATAATCTGGGTATCTTCAAGGCACGAGTGAACCGGTTCATCCTAGGCAAGCGTGTTCCAACTTAGGCCGCATTATCACTTAAGATCTGGGCCTCAAGTCTGCTATTACAATAGTGTCAGAATGGTCTATCATTGATTTTCATAATGACGCCATTATATTAGTAGATTACCAAACTTGTCAAAATCAACAAGTATGAAATCAATGATAGACCATTCTGACACTATTGTAATAGCAGACTTGAGGCCCAGGTGAATTGCGGTCAATCGCAAGCCTATTTGATAGTAAAAAAAGAATAGGAACAAGAAATACAGTGAACTCCAAGGTAATAGAGATCTATGGGAGAAAAGACGTAATACGCATTACGCAGACAGACGTTGTTGAAAGTTAATCATTAATAAAGTAGAAAAAGATTCTTGCACTTAGATCCTTGCTCTTTATTCGTGAGCAACTTTGGTGATGTATGTATATTCCTGCAATGTTACCAACGTTACAATGCTTTACTAAAACTCATGATTTCAAGTATAAGTTGACTATGTAGGTACTACACCTACCTACAGTAATTTCAACATACCCAAAGCCCTACTACCATGGGTGGATGGATCAATGTTTCAGATGTTTAGAACTCTTTCACGAGTAAACGCCTGAATGAAAATAGTTGAAATTTCCGCACACATTTAGATATTTATTATCCTAACACGATTTTTTATACTGGTTGTTAATCTCGTGGGAACTGTGTTTTAGTCCTGAATTCTGTGCCAACGAGGATATAAGGTTCTAACCATAAATATTGTTAATTTCAGTAAAGCAATGTTAAATTTATTTACTTTTCTGTCAACAGATATGCTACTGGAGGTCCAGTCCTGGGCGCCCAGTACCTCGGAGGGCCACTTCCTCGACCGCCTCTCTTCAGCGCCCCCCTCTACAGCAGTCCCCCCTTCCCCTCTCTCCTCGCCGGCCTCGCCGCCCACCCTCGACAGTCCCCAGACCCGCCCCAAGTGTCACCCCCAATCTCGCCAGGAAGCGAGTCACCCCCAACTCAGCCTTCTGCTCCGGAAATAGAAAGAAGAAGCTCAAGTATTGCTGCTTTACGAATGGCTGCAAGGGAACATGAACTGAGATTAGAAATACTAAGACAAAGGCATCATACCGACTTGATTAGTTGAGCTGCGTCCTGCTCCGTTTCGGAGAACTCAAATCCGGTTTCCTAATTGGAGCTTGAACCTTTGGCAAAGCTGGTTTGCGATTCTACAGATGTTGAATGCTGTTACTTATTTGTAAAATGTCGGGAATCAGGTTGTTACGATTAATGAAGATTGAAATGAAATATAATTGTTGCTTACTTTTTGTCAACTTTTAATTTGGTAATTTGTCTGATCATTTTGCATATGCTTTGTTTTCCTATTATGTGGCTGTAATTGTTAGAACTTGTGAAGCTCAATTTATTTATTGTAAATCTTTACTCTGATGTGAACGGAAAAAAATGTTCACACAAGAGTAAAAAAATAATTAAATTGAGAACCAGTTAGACATCTTAATTGTAATGAAAAACTCGGTTGGCAGAGCTCTTTAACTATTTCTTGTAGATAATGACAAAAAATGACAACATAATTAAATGGCTCAATACTTACTTATTTACAATAAGTTTCGTTTATTTCTGTAAATTAATTTATGAAACCTGTTCCAGTGAGCGGTATAAATATTTACATATACTATATTTTGGCTAAACGCCCTGTAAGATAACTATTGTAGTAATAATTAGTACATTTATAAGTTAATACGTTTAATATAAGATGTTAGTTACTTCAAATCCGTCCATTATAGGCCTTATTGTTATTTATTATAGGATAAGTACTTATTAATTTTAAGTTTTTCAAGTGATTATTGTAACTCAGAGGAAGTCTCCATGCCTTGATTGTGCCTTTACTCAAAAAATTATTGAAAAAGAAAAACGATTTTGTAAAAATAAGAACAAAACAATAACACAAGTTAATAAGAACAGTTATTTATTCATAATGTAAATATTAGCTTTGGTTTGAACAAAATATCATTTTTTTTATATGTGATCTGTGCACAGAACACAGAACCTTTTTTATTGCTAATTGGCGCAACTTCACAGACATAATGTCAATTCTTACTTTAGAAAAGGAAATCATTGACCAAAAAGGTTTTCCTACACCTACATTAAAAAAAGCCTATCTTTTATTATTTGCGTTGTGAGTGGGGTTGCATACCTGTGTTTTGGTGTGGTGTCGGTTGCCATTTTACACAATAACTATGTATTAAACAAATGACACGTTTCTGTATTGTTTTGGAAAAAGTACATTATAATAAGTTGCACCAAAGAGGATAGAATGTAAACCACAAAACTCTGGTTAAGAAGAAAATTTTAATAGCTGCACGAACCACAGTGTCTTTGCTTCTACTGTTTGTTAAAAGGTTAAAAAACAACATTATGGATTATCTTGTATAAAATAAAATTATTGAAACCTTTTACGTATTTTCTTTTTTTTACATAAGAACCCGGGACAACTAAGGCAAACATATATTTTTTGATAATATAACTAAAAGCTACAGACGTCGTGAAAGAAAATAAAAGAAGTAACTTTCGCTTTTACATTACTTACATATTAAATTACAAACATCACTACATAATTATAAGAAAAAAACTAAGTCCCCGCCCCATCTGTCTGAATGTCTATTCGCGATAAACTTAAAAACTGCTGAACGGATTTTCATGTGGTTTACGCCAACAGACAGAGTAATTCATGAGAAAGGTGTGCATAATTTGTTAAGGTTTTGTGTAAAGGGTTGACATATACGATAATATCCGTGCGAAGCCGGGTCATATCGCTAGCCTATGCTAATAAGACGCTGAAGAATTTTTATGTATGTTTGTGTTTTTTGTTTGAAAGTGGTAATCTCCGAAACAACTAGACCGATTGTGAAAACTATATCACTACGAAACCTACAGAAAGCTACGTTATGCTTGAATGATAGAGGCTACATTTTATTATCAAATAAAATGGTATAAAACAAAGTCGCTCGCGCTGTCTGTACAGTCACGAGCATAAATGCTAGGCATAGGTCTCCCCCAAGGGGAAATAAGAATAAATAAATATGTCTACAGATTACAAAATTCAAAAGCAATTTTCTCGTAAATTAACTATTTCAACTTATAGATAAAACCTATTTTATAGAAGTTTGGGATCAAAAATACCCTATTCGTAACCCCAGAACATTTCAATGAATAGTTTAGGAGATAGTTTAGAATGAGACCAACTGTTTACATGTTTTTGCTCGTGACTGTACGTGGTTATATTCTCTTTGGTACGCTTAGATCTTTTAAAATACACAACGGATTTTGATGCGTTTGTCATCACAGATAGAGTGATTCAAGAGGATGGTTTATACGTATAGTTTGATCAACATTGTACCCGTGCGAAGCCGGGGCGGGTCGCTAATTCATCATCATCATCAGCCGAAACACGTCCACTGTTGAACATAAGCCTCCCCCATAGAACGCCACAACTCACGGCAACCTGCCGCTTGCATCCACCGGTTACCCGCGACCTTGACGATGTCGTCGGTTCGGGTACACTACATAAATACGAAAAACTTTATTCCGAAAGTCAGAAATACGAATTTCAAAATGCCGGTTTTCATAATTCCGAATAGTTCAAAATTCCTAATATGGCAACTCCGATTTATCATTCATCCTATTTTTATAATACTAAAATTTCAAAATTCCAAACGTTTATAATTACTATTCTCAAAATACCGAGTTTCAAAAGATCGAATAACAAAAAGTCCGACATAATGAAAATTCCGAACATCAAAAATACGAATTCCGATTATTAAAATTCCGATTATCTTTATTGTTATCGTGCAATCGTTTATCGTGCAAGCAAGCATGCCGCATGCAAGCAAGCATGCAGCATGCAAGCAAGCATGCAGCGTGCAAGCAAGCATGCAGCATGCAAGCAAGCAAGCATGCAGCATACAAGCAAGCAAGCATGCATCATGCAAGCGAGCATGCAAGCGAACATGCAACATGCAGCAGGCATGGTTTCTGTCACGGCTACGGCGTTGCGGGGCTCCGGCGGTACCACGCGAGCTTATCGTCGCAGATGGTATTCACGCTCACCACCGCAGCTTCGGCTTACTGGCCGGCTTTGCCGGCCAGCCTCAGCCGCGGCGGCGGGCGTTAAAACCACCTGCTCCTCAGCTCGCTGGCCACCTCGCACCTCCGCGCCTTCGCGAATTTAAATTACACTCTAGGGTAGGGCAGACAAGACTACGTGGAGTCGGTTTCACAGCAATTCGTTTCTGTCATTAACTTTTGTAGCACAACATATTGACTTTTTAAGATTATTTTTGTTATTGTCTTTCTTTTTATACCTATATATTTTTGTTGAAATAAATTCCATAGAAAAATACACCGAATAAACAATATTTGTTAAAAAGTAATTCTACTGTTTGATAAGATAGTTAAACAAAAAAATTTGATTAAAAATTCTTTGAATTGTGTTTCTGTGAAATATGTTTCATTCAAGTAAATAGTCTTTGAAACAATAATAGTCGAAATAAAATACAAGAACCAAATATTATATGAAACATTTTCTGGGAAACGAAATTCTATGAAATTTCTGTCTGCGAAACAAGGGGACACCATTTTGAATATGCGTAGCTGAATTGAATCAGAATCCTAATTTTAACAGTTTATTCGAAATATTGAAATTCGGAATTTCGTTTTTCGGACCGAGAACTCATCGAGCATTTGATTCTTCGAACATATGAAAATCGGAAAACAAACAAATCACATTTACGACATTCGGTAAAATAACTTTCGTGATTTTAAATAATAGAGATTATAATTTTTAGGTATTATGAAATTCGGACTTTTGAAAATCGAAATATCGAAATTCGGAATAAAATATTTCGGAATATTTGGGTGTTCCCCGTCGGTTCATCTGGCGGGAGTTCTACCAACGTTGCGTCTTTCGATTCGTGGTTGCCACTCGAGAACCTTTCTTCCCCATCGGTTATCGATTCTTCGAGCGATGTGGCCTGCCCACTGGTCGCTAGTTATCAAATAAAATAAGGATTCGTAACAATATTACGCGAACGAAGACGCAGGCAAAAGCTAGTAATGTAATAAGTTTCCATCGCCAAAGAAAGAAAAACCATTTATTCAGACGGAAGTGACGCACTTAATGCATAACAAGCTTAAAACTAAACAATTAAATTCTAAAAAAAAAATACAAATATATCCCTAGTCGGAACCACCCGCGTCACCACCGCGCAAAACGGCCCGCGTATAAATGCCTTGGCCCGCATAGCAAGGCACGAACCACGGCGCTGGTTTTCAGCGTTGGCCGGCATGACACTGTCTCGGAACTTAAATAAATATCATTAACTTATAGTTCCGAGGCACACAAAAAGACTGATCGGTACGGCGCCCCCAAAGAATATCATAAAATACATGATAAAACAACCTTTTCAATAAAAACACAAAAAGAAAAACATTACACATACGTACTTATTTAGAGACAAAGAAAACAATTTTATTAATACAGATCTAACGATTAATTAATAAAGTGGCAACATTTCTACGCGTCCCCATAGACAAACAAGAGGTCGGTCGACTGACTTGCGTTGCGTAACAAACAAATGTCAAAATTGATGATCGCAGAAATGATTTAATCAAAAACAAAAAAATCATCAATCAATCAAAAACAAAGCAAAAGTTGCTGTATGTGTGTTAGCAAAGAAGTCGTGACGGTCGAAGTTTCACACTTTTTTTGGCCAATCTCTCATATGCAAAGTGTCTGTATCGTGATAAAGAACAACTCTTCAATACATCGCTGCCAATTGGTATATTGGACACTTTGTTACCAAAACAATACCCTAGCTATTTG
Source organism: Charanyca ferruginea (assembly GCA_947361185.1). Taxonomy (NCBI): domain Eukaryota; kingdom Metazoa; phylum Arthropoda; class Insecta; order Lepidoptera; family Noctuidae; genus Charanyca; species Charanyca ferruginea. The sequence continues at coordinate 30,199,420 of OX376057.1, forward strand.
TATAACTCTTTAAACTGCCAGACTGTGGAATTCCCTGCCCGCCTTTCTGTTCCCTGATAAGTATAATCTGGGTATCTTCAAGGCACGAGTGAACCGGTTCATCCTAGGCAAGCGTGTTCTAACTTAAGCCGCATCATCACTTAAGATCAGGTGAACTTCAGTCAAACGCAAGACTATTTTATAACTTTTTTTTTGAAAGTGCCATTTCATCTCTATATCATCATCTGATTAGCTTTTTTCCAACTATATTGGGGTCGGCTTCCAGTCTAACCAAATACCGCAGAATACCAGTGTTTTACATGGAGCGAGTGCTTGTCTAACCTCCACAACCCAATAACTGATAACACGATTCCCGTTGATAAGATTGGTTGTCAGATTTTCTAGCTTCTGACTACTAATTATAACGACTGTCATAGATCTACGAATGACAGCCAGGACCACCGATTTTACGTGTTTTCCGAGGCACGGAGGAGGCTTGGTATGAAATTTATGGTCACCCATCCACGGCCCAACCGCGGCAAACGTAGCTTAACCATCGTGACCAATCGAGCCATACGGCTTTTAATTAAATACGAGTTCCTTCACCATCCTTCGTCATAAAATGTCATCTAACCTTTTAAAGAAAGAGTCAATAATTCTATTCCGAATCTTGACTCACATCAGCAATTACACTGCGTACTGTAGTAGTACCTACGCCAAAATCGATCAAACACATACACACACAAACAGACAGCCATTCAAAATATTCAATTAGTTCAATAAGCACTTTCGTTCAGAGATATAATGTTCACCTTTCAACATTCCCCATCATCAATCAGAGCTATATTACACGTCAAAATTTGAAAAATATGGCAGCTTACTGTTTTAAAGTTAGGATCATTCATCAAAAGCGAACGTTACAACAATGGCCGCACATTAATTACATAATCGAATTCAATTAAATTGTAATTCAATAACATGCAATTACATTGGATGCCTTCGTGGGTAGTTCAGTGCGTGGGACGTTTCCGATTGGCTCATGATTAACCATTAATCTAAAATTCAATTATCTTATGATTTAACATCGTTTGATTGAAAGAAAGCCGTGACTCACGTTTGTTAGGTTTTTTTTTAATATCTACTAATATTTTAATGGCCACTTTCTGTTTTGCTTGCGGAGAAATTGGCTGTGCTTATTTAGAAATGGTAATTACTTGACCTTTTTGGTGAAAATGTCATTTTATTTTTATCATAGTATGTTAACTGTTAACGTGCTATGGAGCGCAGTATACTTGGTGTTAAATTAACCGATCGCATTCGTAATACCATACTGCGCTCCAAAACACAGATCGTTGACGTGGCTCAAAAGGCTGACTCGTGTCAGTACAGCACGAAGCGCGTTGTAGGTATCGGCTTTTGAATTTGTATTTGCTTTTTTGGCTTCACTCTCAATGTTCCGCGCGGTCTATCTGCCTTTTGTTTCATAATCTGAGCCAAATTTCATCAAAATCAGTTAAGCCGTTTCATCGTGAAAGCGTAACAGATAGAGTTACTTTCCAATTTATAATATTAGAACAAGAAGATGGAGATCGACCCCACTGTAACAAAATGCACTTGAGCCCTAGAATATAAATTAAAGTTAAAACAGTTGTCAACTGGAAAACACAAACAAAAAAAACAAATATCATGATCAAAAATGCACTTGGAATTTTGGTAAGCCACCGTAGCAAAGAATATTTATAGCCATATAAATAATATTCTACGAGTCCCAAAATCAGATATTAATGAAAAATAAATATGTTCAGATAATTTAATTGTAATCGAATTTTTATCCTCCCGAACTCATCTGCGGAGGAACGCCTCCTGACAGCCGCTTATTAACTGATGCCATAAGTTATAAGCGATAGCGGGCAATAAAGTGACGTGTTTTTGTGTTGGGTACTGGCCCTACTACCTACATTAATGTTTGCATACTAAGTACATTAACAACTAAGTGGCTATTGCCCGCTAATTTGTGTAAAGTCAGTTGGTAAGTGAGCGAGTTTTTCTTATAGATAAGAATACATAGCTAGATAAGAACCTATACAAAAGAAGAGATACCTGTAGAGCTATTCTGTTACAATCTCCCTCGGTGAACACCTAGGTGAAGTGAGCTGTCATCCGTCCCGATGCTAGGAATTGACAAAGCCGATGGACGGATGACAGCTCACTTCATCTAGGTGTTCACCGAGTGAGTTTGTAACAGAATAGACATACAGCTTATTTGTTTCGGTACTAATACTCTTTCAAAGACTAAAAGTCGTCTTTTGTTTGAACTTTTGAGTTTGTAGTCAAAGAAGTAAATTACAAATCTTTGTGCATCTGCTACTCATCGACTTTTTCAACAAGAGTCAACTGAAAACTACACCCGTTAGGTATGGTATACGATACTGTGACCTAGAGGCCTAGAGTGTAACTTTCTGTTTGAAAAGAAGCCTACTTTCCGATGGACAGTGGCTTGAGTCAAGTAGAGGCTGTCTTTTGTCCTTTTGAAACATCAAATCAACGAGCATGAAAGTGAAAGCTTTTTCAATTCAAACGCTTATAACTTAAACCACCTGGCGGTTACCGAGCAGGGTGGGTCCTCGCCAAATCTAATTATGAAACCACACAAAAAGTAAGAGAGAAAACAACATTTTTGTATGTTTTGTGAGATCCTAGAATTTGCCCGTGTGAAACAGGCGTCTGCCTGTTGTGACAGGCCATTATCATTTTATGGGAGGAATTTGAGAAGTAAAACTACCACCTACCCACAAATATAAATATGTCTTATGCTATCCCCACACATGAACGAAATAATCACTGGAACGATACATATTTATCCGTAGAACGATTTCTGGGGTGTGATTCTGTAAGACCTCATTCTAAACTTCGAATCTGAATCCGCTGTGAGTTTCTTGATTGGCATTCTAAAAACTCGGTTGATAATTCGAATTTACACAAACGCCACCTTTGCGAGCGTGTCAGCGAGTTGAACTAAATTGACAGGGAGATTTTGACAGATATAGTATGAGATGACGTAAGAAGTGGCATTCTGTAAGGTAATTTCCCCGTCACTTCGACGCTCACTTCGCACTCGAACCCAATTCAAAGTGTCAAATATATCAAGGTCATTTTGAACCTTATGCGAAGTGAGAGTGAATAGCGATGTGAGATGCAAGTTGTTGTTTGAATTTTACAGAATCGACCTACAGTTGTCCGTGTGGTGTCGGACGTAAAGAATAGCACCATCCCATATCTTCCCGTGGGTGTCGTAAGAGGCGACTAAGGGACTCACCAGAGAATGGGCAGCAGCGTTCTCTGTGCCTTTGTAACAACCATACTGCGATCGTCAACCCGCCTGCCAAGCGTGGCGATTATGGCAAAAACCCCCCTTTTGGGGAGGCCTGTGTCCAGCAGTGGGCGTCTTTCGGCTGAAATGATGATGAATGAAATGACCTACAGTTATGGGAAAGTACCGATGTGGCTTCTCTATTTTGTATGTAAGTACTTTCTAACTTCTTTTTTAAAATAAATGCACAACTTATAATAGAAGAAGGGGGAGAGCTCATAGGGCATCAAAAACCTCATCCGCATCGCTGTCAGGGGACACGTGCCCAGAAGGCTGACAGCAGTGCCACGTTGTCATTGTTCTTTCGAAGTTAATTTTGGGTATCACTGCCATCGGGGGAGGAAAACAACGTGAGGAAAGCTGGACTTATAATTAATGTAAGTCTGGAATCCCCAATCCGCCTTGAGCAATTGAGGTGATCATTGCTAATGCCTTTTCTGTATGAAAAAAAGGTGTTTTCCCTGCAGTGGGACAATAAAAGGCTAGTATTTATACGACTTGTATTTTAACGAATACCATAAATCAATATACGGTAATTTGTTCTGGTATAAAGACGTTCAAGCTTTTCACTGAAATATTAAATTTTGTTAGTAAATATGGATGTATTGGATACGGACCAATAACTTGCCACCTGACATTATTTTGCAAGATGTATAGAAAGAATAAGTTCTTAGTTAAATCTTTTACCGTAAAAAGCTACTATAAGTTCAATCCTAGAGACATTTAACTCATATATGGATATGGTAACTACTAAGTACAGATATCCACAGTAATTAATATGAAGACCAGAAGCAAACGTTCAGTACGAAGTACCAGGGCAGCACAACGACGCGGGAGGCGGAATCTCAAGTAATTAAACAAACACGAGATCGGCCGGCCTCGTTAGCCCCGCCACGCCCACACCTAATCAATTCTCATAATTAATCGATACGCCCGATCACGATACAAACATCCGAATATCGATTACAAATAACGGTAACGACAATCGATAGAAATCCTCATAATGCACGCTTTGTTAGCAACCAAATAAGGAATTATTTGCGCGTGCGATTCGATTAAAATATTCCGACGTCGCGAATCCAAATAATTCGTATCGAATCGTTAACTAAACGATGGGTGATTTTATACAATAAAATTAATTCGAAATAATAGATTTTGTACGCTTCGTTATGACCGTGGCGAATCGATGAAATAAAAATTTATTAACGATTAATAAAAATTATTGAAAAAATCGACGATAAAAGTAAACGTTGTTTTTACAAAAATGGTAAAGTTTAACTTGTAGGTTACGTTCACAATGTGACTATTTCCATTTGATTTTAACATATCTTGGGGAGTCTCGAACACCATAGACAAGTTTCTTCTTGTAAACGACATAACATGAACCGTCACTGTGCGTCATCAGAGGATTGTGAGGTGCCGATACGCGGCGCAAGTAGGTATTTCCAATAATGCTATCTGTTTCACACCGCTCGCTCTGCCTCCCTCCGGGTGAACAATACAAATACAATATGACCCTGCCCCCCGACCCGTATCATGTGATAGAGAGAGTTGCAACTCAAGGAGACAATTACCCACATTTCCTTTTTGAAATATGGTTTTGGGCGGGTAAAACGTTATCGCTTTTTGTATGAAAATTTACAGCCTTACAATCCTCTTAACCAAAGTCGCTCTCGCCGTCTGTATGCTTACTCGTAGATCTTTTAAACTATCCAACGGATTTTAATGTGGATTATTAAATGATTATGATTAAATAGAATGATTCAAGAGGAAGGTTTATACGTATAGTTTGTCTACATTGCACGAGATTCGATAAAATCGTCGTTTCGAGATGCGGCCTCCTCGGTGACAACTTCGAACAGTATACACGAATAAATATGTGTCGAACACGAAATTTTCCCGTATACCTAGACTCCGTGTGAACCTTTATAAGTTTAAATATTATAACCACTGCTATATTCGATAAAATCTCGTTTTTATAGTACAGAGGCCAGTACATCAAGCTACTACAATCTGTCAAATTTCTTTGATAGATTTCAACTTTATTACAAAACCATAAGGTTCATATTTAATTGGGAAAATTTGACAGTTAGGTATGGCTTGATGTGCTGGCGTCTGTACCTATACTGGATTTAAATTTTGTGTGAACATAGCCTAAGAATCGGTTTTGTTAAATTTTAATTACATGTAATTACTCAATTGCCAATTTATCGTTGATATTTGCATTTGGTATAGACTAGTCACTGCTAAACTGTGAACTTGAAATCTAGCAAGAGATCAAATCGTCATTTGCATTTGTCTGTTGAGAGCAAAAAGCTGTTGAATGGAAAGTGAATAATTGGAATTAGGTAGGTATGCCTTCTGCAATGTCTACCTTAGTTATGCCAATTCCTAATTAATTCGTCATAAATTCATTGATAAAGCTGTATTTTGACACATAAACGAAAATTATTATGTCGGATTATTAAAATGTGGTGGTGAAAAAAAATGATAACTAAATAATTCTGAACAGTTTATGCGTAGAACCACAGATTTCAAAATTCTTTCATAAATCTATGCGTAGAGCTCCTATTTGACATAAATGTTTTTACATGTCACTACATCAAATCTCACCTCACGTAAATGTCAAAATATTATAAAAAAAACTTGAGAGGTGTCAAGGAACACCCGAATGGAACGAAGTTCCTTTCGACAACAATTTACAACTACAACAACAAACACAACAACAAACAACAACAACAACACAACAACAACAATAATAACAACAAACACAACAACAACAATAACACAACAAACAACAACAACAATACACAACGACAACACAACAAACAACAACACAACAAACAACACAACAAACAACAACAATATGTTGTTGTTGTTGTTGTTTATTATTATTTACAATTAATAACTGGCTTGGACAGAGAAACACGCGCACGCCGCACGGCTTACAACAATAGCAAAAAGTGTCGTTACAACTTTAAAAAGTGCCGTTCCATTTTTTCCGTCTTTCGCAACGCGCGATAAGGAACTGGTACGTTCCAAAAATTTGGTAAACAGCAGCACTTCGTCAGTTTAACCATTTGACCGTCACGTCAAAAAAGCAAAAATGTGCCCTCGGCGCCAAAATTACGTATAAAATTCTACCATATTTTGTTTTTCATTATTTATTTTATTCTTAATTTTTATTTCATATAATTATAATTTATGAATAGAAACTAGAATTAGCTTTGTATATGTACATTTCAATAAATTTACGCTATGGAAGAGGGAAGTGTCCTGTTACAGGTAGGTATTTCTTGCCTAAAAGGATGCTTCAAACACTTGTTATATAGTCGTAGTTGTAATGGTCTAATTGAAATAAATGATTTGACTTTGACTTTGACTTTGACTTTGAAACTTGGTAAAATTAATAAAGTAATTTGAATTGAACTCAATTTTGAATATAGAACGTGGCGTGTTGGGCACATTTTGGTCTGTCATCTATACATGACTGTGGCGGTCGGTTAAGACGCAGATTAGAATGCCAACGTTCCATAAAGTTACCAAAATTCTTTCCCTGATGTTTGCTCCCGTACGAAGTATGACTGGATCCGTTGGAAAACTTCCAATACCAACTAAACCAAACAAACCACTAACTCAAACCTGGTCAAGTAACTAACTCACATTATTACTCTTAAACTCATCAGGGGCCATCATTACCGTGTTACGCGGACCCTGGACCCTAAACAGTCGATAAACTGGACCTCCTGGCTCCATCAATCAAAGTTGCATCCAATGAACATCAAGAAGCGCCACAATGATTTATCAGCGAAGCCGCTGCGCAAGCGCAGGGCGCGTAATGGCGCCGATCACGACTTGGATCTGAGATTTTTTTTGTAGTAAAGAAATAATTTGATTGGGAATCTAATTGTGGGAACTCGGTGGAAGAATTTTAAGAACAAAAGAGCTTAATTAATTGTTTAATTTGAGCAAGTAATTTATAAGCTTCTGATAGGTTAAGAAACTTCTTATTAGAGATGATGTGAAGAAAGTTTTACTACTCATACGGCCTATGACTGGCCAAACATTCTTACAATCATTTAAAACAAACCACTACTTAATGTACAAAGCATCCCTCAAATAAATCAAATCATTTATCCAAATATTAATACGGCAACATCACTAAATTAAAATAACAAATGGCCAACAATATCTCATACCAGAGACAACGTAGGCTGTAAAACAAAACTACCATAGACAAACAGTAACAAATGAGGTCGGTTGAAATTGAATGGGCCAGTTTTAAATGCGATATTTTTGTTTTAATATCCAATTATGGAGTTTCAAATTATTCGAGACTTTTTCATCGGTTCGAAGGCAAGTCTTGGACTAATTAATGATTTCCTCACAGCTGGGGATCCTTGGCGATTAGGGAACGCATCGGTATGTCGTTATGTTCTCAGTTTTGAAGAGTTGAGGATTAATGTTGAAAAGGAATTAAGAGTTTTTTTAGGCTTCGATGGTTTGAATTACTTTTTGAGTTAAACATTAGATGTAGATCAACGTGGTGGAATGTTAAAGAAATTAACTAAAAGGTGAAGTTCGATTCAAACTTAATGGCGGCTGTATAGTGAGCAATTGGCTGCGCAGTACCCCGCCCCTCACCCCTGCTGTCACGTGAAATTGTTACTGCGCAGCCACTCGCCTCGTGTTTAGAGCCGCCATTAAGTTTGAATCGTACTGTACTAGGTACTCAAAAGTACTTAATATTTTGCAATTTATTTTTTTAAATGACTCGTGGGTACTATTTTGTTACAAACCTAATAATAAACGATGCTTTTCAAGTATTTATCTACTTATAATTTTGGGGAGAAGAGCTCGATCAACCAGGCATGATGGCTTACCTGCTTTTGCCGCGGTCGGTCTTTGGATGGGGACTATCCATTTCCACCCCTCCATGCATTGGTGTTGGTCCCGGCTGTCATTAGTAGATCTTTGACAGTCGTTATAAGTATTCAGAAGCTAGAAATCTGACAACCAGTTTTACCAAGGAGCAGAGTGTTACCCAGTAACTGGGTTGTGGAGGTCAGATAGGCAGTCGCTCCATGTAAAACACTGGTATTCAGCTGCATGATGAATGTTGGCGCTTCACTAACGTTTAATGTCATTAAATATCACGTCATTTAGTTTAGTTTTTGTGTTCAATAATGCGATAATTAACGTTGTTGAACTTTGCAAAACAGCAAACTTTCACATTTTCTATGAATCATACTTTGTAACATATTAAAACAGAAAAAACACGGCCTTTAGCTTTTAACCAACAATATTTTATTTTATTTTATTAAATAGAAACAACAAACAGTTACATTATGCAATATTACAAATAGAAAAACACAAGTAACTTAGGTAATAATGTAGCCCACACCGCTGTTCACAGATTACCAATAATAAATAAAACTATTACTAAGTCACCAGGAGGTGAACTGTTCATGCATGACATACATATTATAAAAACAAATCTTTATTTGAAAAAAGAAGAAAACTTAGGTACACGTATGTAAAAAAATAAAAGAACAATAATTAGTCTAATAGCTCAAGTGTCTCATACAAAAGGCTACGAAACTTAAGCAAAGAGCATGTAAATATGTCAATGTGTTCGAATACTTCATTATAGCTTGCTGCCATTCGCCGAATTGGTGAACGTAGACTAGTGTTAGATCGACAGGTACCTACTGCAAAGAGTTTACCTGCACGCACCAACCGTCTATGGACTGTTCTGGGGACCGCATAGCACGATACATTATTTAACTGTATACAATCAAAATTACCATTAACAATATTAAACAATGTCATTGCTTCTAATAAATTGCTTACGTCTAGAGCTAAGCGTCAAAAGCTTGTATTTACTTAGCAACTGGTTGTACGGAAGATTTGTACGGAAGAAGTTTTGTGACACCTGTAGTGCATTGCACGAAGAAATCTACGTCGAACGTTTTCTATCATGTCAATGTATTTGCCATAGTACGGGTTCCATATGGATACGGCATATTCGAGATGGGAACGGACTAGACTTTTGTACAGGCATAGGTACGAAGAGGTCCATTTAAAGTCATGAGTGGATCTCATTATAAATCCGTACATCTTATACGCCTTGTTCACAATCTGTTCGATATGCAAATCCAAGCAGAGTTTTGAATCAAGCAATATGCCAAGAACACGAATCGAATTTACTGTATTCAATAAGACATTACATAATGAATATTAAAAGCTTATGATGGTTTTATTTTTGGTAAAATTTAGGTACTTACACTTGGGAATGCTCAACTGGAGTTTACAACAATAGTGCGTCAGCTGATCCAAATCCTCTTGGAGAAAATGACAATCCTGAATGTTACGTATAGGTCTATATACTTTAAGATCATCGGCATACAGCAAGATTTAGAATGATGAAAACAATCGCCAATATTATTTATAAAGATAATGAGTAAAAGAGGGGCGAGAATAGAACCTTGTGGGACACCAGATGTAACCCGAGTAGCATGAGAGTGTATCCTTTAATAACAACCCGTTGACAACGGTTACTAATATATACGAAATAAACTATCGCAACAAGTTACCCCGAATACCATTGAAGGCTATTCGGTTCAGCAACAGTTCATGATCTACCTTGTCAAACGCTTTTTGAAAGTCCGTGTACACTGCATCAACCTGTATACGATTGTCGATGTTGTCAAATAGATCACTAGAAAATAGCAATAAATTAGTTGGCGTGGATCGCTTTTCCACAAAACCGTCCTGTTGCTGTATAATAGTGTTAAGTAGAATAGGGTACACTTCGTTATGTACCAGTCTTTCAAAAAGCTTCGACAAGGCAGATAAAATAGAAATAGGTCGGTACTGCTCAACATCACGCTTAGATTCACTCTTGTGTACATGGCTATCGTAACTTCTTTAGGTAGAGTAAGTTACTTATATTAAGACTCTAGTAGGTACTTATGCTACCATTTTCTTTCGGAACTTAGGACCAGTGTGAATTTAGGTAAGGTTACCTGCCATACCATCTGATGCTAGGGACTGAGAGCAGTCTCCAAGCTCACCATTTCAAAGAATAAACCGGCAGAATATTAAAATGAAAATACCGACGTTGTAAATTGCAAGTCTCAGTTTAGAAAAACATTTAATTAGATATTTTTTTTCAAGTCTTGTTCGCTATGTAAAATACTACTAATTATGTGTGTCAAATGCATAAAGTTCAAATGAATTAACGGTTCATTATAGGCGTAAGAGACTCATTAAATTATTTAGTAGGTACCACAAAGACTTCGCACCTAACATTGCAAAGTACCTAACAACTATATTTTATTATTACCCACCTGTATTATTTTACAGTCTGTCAAGATATAAACGTTAATTTACATCTGAGTGCAATGTTAATCGTAAAACATCAACAATTACTGCAGTGAGACTGACTTCCCTTGCTTTTATAATTAGGTACCTAGGTACTGAAGAGACTGGTTGCTTAAATCATGATAATTGGTTTAACGGTTTTGAGAGATTTTACAGGGAAATTGTAAAAATACCCAAAACCTCTTAATCTGGACTTCGTATCATCACTCCGAATAACATGTGTTCTACGACTTTGACTTCAACTAAATAACGTAGCCAAAAACAATTTGTTTTTGTTTATTTAAAGTCTGTAAAATTTACTTATACTGCGCGCGCGTGCACCCATATGATAGCAAATATGACGTAGGTAGTAGGTAGGCTAATGTATAGGCACAAGCGAGAGGTCCTAGGGTCAACGACCTTCAACATCTGGGCGGATTTCGTACCTATACTGGAGCAAACGTCGTTTGATCTAGCCGCGCATTCCACCGACCGAGTCAGAAAAAATAATATGCAAAATTTAAAGTATGTTTATATTTTTTGTATGGAAAAAAAATGTTTCGAATTTTGAAAAGTCGTAAAACAAATGTTGTTCAGGATGATGATACGAAGTCAGGATTAAGTGGTTTTGGGTATTTTTTCAATTACTTTGTATATTAAGAATGTACTGAATTGATCTTACTATAAATTCTTGTGAAATACATACCTAATTTTAACACACACACATACACACGACACAGTACCAAACACATACACACCCACATTAACCCACCCACCCAGACACCAGGCACACTTCAACTCACCTCTACACTCTGCCCTACCAAATTGCCAACTCACTCAAACATCCACACTACTGCATTTATTTACATAAAATATGTCACTATGTATATATGGAGAACATACCAACATTTCTCAGCGCAGCGGGGCAATTTAATTTATAATAATGTAGTGACAATAATTGCAATATCACAGATCTCTAGTACGAAAGCTAAGCTTGAAACAAGTAACAAAAACTGCGCTAACTACAGTGTTGGTCATTATTTTGATATTATTACGTGCAGTAAATGAAGATGTCTATTTTACGATTAAGTGTTGTGACTAGGATTTCATGGAAATAGTGGGAATGGATTTGAAAATATGTAGAATCAATCATATAGAGTCCAATAAAAAGTGAAAAAATGACAAAAGTCATTCGAAAATTTTGTAAGAAGCTTTTTCAACTAAGAACAAACTAATAAGAGCGATACCTGTAGGTAATTAATACTTGACCACTTAGCACATTTACCACATTATAAGTAATTGCATTACAAGTTGGTTGCGTACATACTTAACTCTTTTGTGGTCTGTCCAAGGAGAAGCAACCTAGATGGTAGGTTGGGGGCTTCTAGGTTGTTCAGAAAATTGTTACCCACAGAATAAATACCCTTTTTTCTTGTATTGGAATTAACCGTTAATTCAAAACAGTTTCTTCCTTGGTGAAAATCTTTGGTTCTTTTTTTAAATATTTGAATATCACAAAATAATTGTGCCGGGGATCGAAAAATAACCCCCGAAATGTTTCGACGGTATCATCTGCAGTGTCAGACACATTTTCGCCCACGAAGCATTTTTTACAAAAAAAAACATCATCCGGAAGACGTCCACTGTTGAACAAAGGCCTCACCCATAGGGGTGGGGGGTTGCCATAATCTCCACTCTTGGCAGGCGTCTTGGAGATCGCAGTGAAGTTGTTAAGTACACGGAAGCCGCTGCTGCCCGACTTACGGATTTTCCCTCAGTCGCCTTCTACGATACCCTCGGGATTCAATGGGTGGGTGGTATTCTAGCTCGGACACCCCACGGGGACGGTTTATATATGTATACATGTATATATTTATTTATGTATATGATATACCAGACGTGTAGATTAGCTTTTTAAATCTTTCAATTATTTTGTTTCTGTTATGCTCCTGACATGTTATCTCTTCACCAGTCTTGGTTAACTGGTAGAGAATGCCTAAAGCTTTAAGTCCGTCTTTGTACCTTTGTGCATTAAGTATAAATAAATAAATAACATTTAAAACTTGTCAGTAGGTATCTTATTGACTAGAAATTTTCCAGTTATGAAATAAACAAATATCGCAATGTTAGAAAAAGCAACTTTCTCGTTAGGTGTCTTTTTACTACACCTGATATATAAAATGGTTAGATGGCCCAAACAATAGAAGAGGAACAGAACGTAAAAACAAACTTCTTTCAATCATTCAATAGTCCCATCAGTTCTAACATCACGCAATATGGCGCCCGCCCACGTCACTAACAGGATTTAAATAAATTCCTAATAATTTACCCCTCTGTCGATCATCAAAATTGAATATATTCCAACCTCTGACCCACGTTTGTATCAAAATTTAAAGGCTCCATTTAATTTTATTACTGACATAAAAATACACTGTTTTACAACGTTTTTAGGCATTAAGAAAGTCGCCTTTATTGCGTACGTAATCATAGACAATAATAAAAGAAATGAAGAAGATTTACATTTCCGTTCTAATTAACTTTTGAAAAGATTGTAAAAATTTAAAAATGAAGCTTTTCTTTGACAATATTTGGTCTATCATTAAATAATCACAATTAATTTCGTTGTCTTCCTCATCAGTGTAAATCTTCGTTTAAAATAAAACGCGTAAAGAATCATTACGCCCTTTTTACACGCAATCAAAGTTAATGACGTCAACTTTGATATCTAACAAATATTTTATTACAACCCCACAAGTTAACGATGAATAAAAAACTATCTACTATTACATCATTTACATAGTGACGAGACTCAAACTATAATATCCAATGAAACGATCAAAAAAATTCAATTATCCAATATTTTTGGTACGAGTACATTTTTTAAATTAAAAAAGAAAGGTAATCAACCCTGGTACTAAATAATACATGGAAAAAAAATCAACAAAAACATTTAGAAACAAGCAAACGAGCTTGATTAGGGCTGATGTCACGCCGATAAAGGCCGTAAAGCCGAAAATTGAAAAGGTTACTTCATTAAAAATGCTATATTTTACAATTTTTAAACGGGCAGGTGAACCCTATGGCGGTAGAAGGGTGACCATAATTTTGAGCGTGGAGAATTACTGTTTGTACGTAGACTTTGCCTATTTTTTTTTCGTTTTGTTGTTATAACCTAAGCCGTTTTTTTTTTATTGTTGGCTGCATATCATTTTGTGGCGTATGCTCCGGAGGAGTGCTCGTTGAGATCTTTTCTTTGAAGAATATATAGAGTTATTTCGATTTTAATAAATTGTGTATTGTTATCGGACACAAATAAATTAATTACATTACATCAAAATAGAATAATGTATAGAATACAAGTTGAAAGTGGTGCCGAGGATTAAGTTTTATTTACTTTATTTTAACAAATCTTCTACATTTAAATTCTAAAATAAGTAATCTTTGAATAGTGAATTTTTGAATCTTGTTAAACAAGCCTAGCCTCACGTATACTCACCCTACAGTCCGGCGTCGACTCCCGCGCACCCTGCTGCGCGGATCTAATGAAATAAACTGAAAATCAACACGCGTACCCGCGCCGCGCCCGCTTTGTGCCGCCGCACGACCCACTCACGATATAATTAACACCAGAATTTATTATAATACTGTCCCTAAATAATCTTACGATGCGTGGACACGCTATTGTTGTTTTTCAATCAATATTATTGGCAGTTTGTTTTCGCGCTCCGAATTTAAATTTCGAATGTTTGTATTATTGGCATTATTGTTCGAGGCGCCATTTGTTTTTCTTTTTTGTTTTGTCTTATTTTTGAACTGGCTTTCTAGATTTATCATTCACCAGGCCCAGTACTGACTTTACTAACGTTTCACTGTCGTATATTTTTGGTCATGAAGAAATGTTCTAAATCCGTTTGAATAGATTATTTATTCTCTTAAATTTAACTATGGGAGAAAAAAGTAGCCCAAAAATGTACGGATGCAGAATGTTCGATGTACAAAGTAGACTAAAAATACATAGTTCGTGAAGAGTGCTAGGCTGATCAAAACAACTGATTGACCCTCAAAGCTCAGCGCAGCTCTGAGATTAGGTACCTATGAAAACCGTGACGGCGAATCAAAATGTTAATCCATCGCCAGAATGCAAGCCAAGAATGTCACCTATCCACAAGAATATGACTGATTTTTAAGAGTAGGCCTGTTCTATGTCTATATGGCTTCTGCCAGCAATTTCGTCTCCGTAAACTTCAAAATTAATCCAAAATCCTTAGGGTGTTACTACACCAATCGATCGATCGTTGATCGATGCCATCAATCGACATCGATCGACGTTGATCGATTGGTGTGGTTGGTGTGGCTGATCGACGGATACCGTTCCACTAACCAATCGATCGATTGCCCATCGATGGCATCGGTCGACGCTGACCGATTAACCTCAGCTATAATCCATCAGTAATAATATAATCAAGCAGCTCGATCGACGTAGACTAATAAATTCTACTATCGATCTATCGTCGATCGACAATCGATCGGTTCGGTCTGGTAGAAACTATCGATCGACGTCGACTAATCCATTCTACCATCAATCGATTGGTCGGGTAACACCCTAAATGATTCCTCGGTAACACAAAAACGTTGCAAAAATCATCCTATGTGTTCAACTAGGTCAACATGTATATAGGGTGACTGGTAATTAGTGTACGATACTTAAACACGTGATTGTCTTCATGATAACAAACAACTTTCCCGAAGAAAAAATGTTTTTTTGTACTGGTTCACTTTTATCACAATAACACAACAGCCGTATGAAATTCACGCGCGCGCACGCCTGTGACCTAAAGTGAACCAGTACAAAAAAAAAATTTTTCTTCGGAAAAGTTGTTTGTTATCATGAACACAATCACGTGTTTAAGTATCGTACACTAATTACCAGTCACCCTTTATATGTATCATATTTCAGCAAAAACTTACGAATCGATCGGTCAGAGTAAAGCTACGCTACGATGGGTAAACATTAACTGCATACCAAAACACCTCCGTCCATCGGAAAGCACGTAAAGCCGTTGGTCCCGGCTGTTATTCGTAGATCTTTGACAGTCGTAATAGGTAGTCAGAAGCCAAAAAGTCTGACAACCAGTATAACTAAGGGATATTCTCTTACCCAGTAATTGGGTTGTGGAGATCAGACAGGCAGTCGCTCCATGTAAAACACTGGTATTCAGCTGCATTCTATTAGACTATACCCTGTTCACAATAAGATTAGACATTTACAAAAATCAATTTTTACAGTCCGTTCAACCGATTTTGACTTATATTGCGTTGGTAGCATGACAAATGGCAACTGGAGTAAACAGTTGTTATTGTAACCACTTTTTTGCCTCTAATGTCATCCTTAAGCCTACGGAATAGAAGTCAAAATCGGCTGAAGGGACTGTAAAAAAGGTTTGTGTTTATGTCTAATCTTATTGTGAACAGGGTATAGGAGCCGATCCCAACAATGTTGGGAAAAAGGGTAGTCAGATAATGATTTCAGCTAATTAAGTTTAGTCTATTAAACGTGAAAGAGCAAACAAACATTCATTCACCCAACCGTTCATCCATCCATGCACGTATCCTCACAAACTTTCGCAGTAGTGAGAAGTAGGATATCTCTGAGTAATAATCAAAAACATCTGCCGAGAAAATTGTGCACTCTAATTCTGTTTACCCTTAAAAAATTCTCTCCCAGTAACAATAACAGAACAAACTCATACAAGAACAATTCAAACTAAGACTTGTTAAGACCCCAACATACGGCCAGGTAAGGTCAGGGCCTCATTTAAATGATTGATACAGCTAATTCAATCAGCCGGTACGAATAGACTGTAGGTAGCCGATTGGCTCCCAGGAGAGTGATGTATTACACTTATTAAGTTAAGGAGTTCATACAAAAAATAGATTTGTATTTTAATTTAAACTTTTTTGTGATCCGTGAGTGAGGAATTTGGATATTAGGTACACTACGATACAAACTTTATGGCGGTTCTGAACTCGAGTCGAGTGGCTCAATAGTAACAATTTCACGTGTCACCGGGGGTGAGGGGCCGGGTACTGCGCAGACAGTAGCGCACTTAACAGCCGCCATTACGTTTGAATGGAACTGTAGTAAGGGCATGCCCCATGTTTAGCTTTGCCCCCCGTTTTTGTCTGCGTGAACCAGTGACGGGAATTTAGACGACGTCTAGCTTATATCGTTATCCCAAGCTACTTGTTTGTCAAATTTCATGACGATCGCTTCATAAGTTTTGCCGTGAAGAGGTTACGAACATATAGACCGATAGATAAAGTTCCTTTCGCATTTTATATTAGTGTGCATAAGTTACCAATATATCTAGGTATACATATTAAAATTCCTAACCTGTTTGTCCTCGGCCAGGAGGTGCTTAAGCCAAAACTTTTTCAGTTCGTTCTATGTTACCTATTTAGTTTACAATTAAGATTATTACGCAATGCGTAAATGCAGTGTACTAGTTATTTAGTATCTTTACGTCCCTATGTTTTCATAGGCTTTTTGCACCTAATATTTATAGAACTAGTATTGTTCTGTATTTGTTGGCTGTCAGTCCAATTTATTGCTTTTGATCTGTTTGTTTTAGCTGTTAGTCTTGGAAGACTTATAAATTAATGAATATTTGGTTTCAAAAGTAAGAGGAGTTTACTAGATATTTCTCTGTATTCCTCTAAAGATTGAGTTGCCTTTGAGCGTGCACAAAAGAACTCTTGTCTCGTATTCCAGTTGTATTTAATAATTATTATTTACAAATCATATAACCAAGGCACGAGTGTACCGGTTCATCCCAGGCAAGCGTGTTCCAACTTAGGCCGCATTATCACTTAAGGGCGCGTATTCGATTTAGCGCAACTCAAAATCTAAACGATTGCTAGAACGGCGTAGCAGCTTTGACACACACTAGTACAATACAATGGTCTGTTTGTGTGCATCAGAAAAAAAAAAATGCACGGAATAAGCACGAATCATTGAAATTGATCGGCAAACGACAGCGCGCGATGTTTTACAGTGCTTTTTAAAATAATTGTCTAAAATAAATAAGCTCGTATAACGGAAAAATATTCTGTTTATTAAACATAACATTTACTTTCGTGAAAAAAAATTTACAAAGTGAACCGATTTTCTACTTTTTCGACATTGTTTTTTAATACATAATAGTAATATTTTCGTAATTTTGGCTCTGTATCGATGTCTTTATGACTGTATATACTGTTGGAAAAACGCGTAAAACATAGTATTTTGGCATAGGTATTGTAATGGTTGTATTCGTCCTGAAAGTTAACTCTGACGTCTATTTTCGTAAAACGATATGAAATAATTGTCTTCGCTTTAAAAAACCATAATTAAAAATTATACTTTTACTCTGTAGCTGTCTAAATCAAGACTTAATCTTTCTAAAACTGTAAATAATAATTGTCTTTAAATAATCTGCTCACATAATTACGATATTGCTCTGGGCAAAACGCAAAAACATGATGTTTTCTTCACGAATCGAATACGCTCTTAAGATCAGGTGAATTGCGGTCAAACGCAAGCCTATTTCCTATTAGACAATAACAAAATTAAAAGAATCAAAATTAACTTTTTAAACACGATAAAGATAAAATAAAATGACAATATCAAAACACGCTATACACGTTCTGAAATAGTTTTTCCACTGGTATGCAAATCAATGATAATTTTATTGTCATTTTTACATCAATAGAGAACCATTTATATTTCCATTACTCTATAATAAAACGTAAATCGATACACTATCAATACAGTATTAATAAAGAACTAATAATCGTGTGTAACGGTAGGGGTGCGCCCTCGCCGCGTGACGTCTTTAGTCGCTACACATTCAAAGAGATGTGCCCAGACAAAATCGATTATGATTCGCAGGTGCAAATAATGATATTTTGTTATCGATAAAAAACTCAATCTAATACTTTTTCGGCATGTTTTAGGCTTGATGATGTTATTAAATATTAATAGATTGGAATTATTATTTCATAAATATTGATAACTAGTTAATAAAAATATCTATGATCATCTTAGATGTTGTTTGAGTATTAAATTAATGTTGGTTAATACTGTTAGAAAAAGCTAATAATATAGCTTTCGATATATTTTGCATGAAATATGATACATAATTATATCGACCAAGATTGGATTAATTTTCGTATTATGGCTATTATATTTTCAACAAACAGAGAAATGTCAAGGTAGGTAGTAATTCATAATCTGCCTAGCCTTTTCCCAACTATATGGGGGTCAGCTTCCACTCTAATCGGATGCAGCTGAATACCAGTGTTTTACATGGAGCGACGCCTATCTGACCTCCACAACCCAGTTACTGGGCTACACGATACCCCTTGGTAAGACTTTCGCTTTTTAGTTCTTGGAGAACATTACAACATCATTCATGTATATTTTTTTGCTTTCTGGCGATTTTTTCAAAAAGTGCTGAATCAATTTCGATAAAATTTATATGGGTGGACCCATATAAATTATTTTGCCCTCGAGGCATACCCTATCCATCAAAAAAAGAATTTTCAAAATCACTTTACATTTGCCGGAGAAATCGCGTAACAAATATACAAAACAAAAAAAAAACATACAGACGAATTGAGAACCTCCTTCTTTTTTAAGTCGGTTGAAAAATATGGATGAAGCGTTGGCTTAAGGAAATAATATAACTTAGTCATCTAAATTTTATGAATCTACTTGATTTGGGTGACCTGCGCAACTTACTCAAAATGGTAACGGAAACATTCTATGAGATATTAGAAATGGTTAGGCCAATCATAACTAAAAACTCGTGCATAAGTGCACACGCATCGGTTGCCGTTGCGCACTGCTCTTGCATGGTTTACAACAAGCGTTTACAATGTGGAATACGTGTTTACAACGGCGACATCCACACGCGGTTTACAACGCGCGTCCGTCCACAGAGGTTGTTGACGGTCAAACGAATTTTTGTTGCAAACAAGTGTTTACACTGTTGTAACCCGCCGGTGCAGACCGATGTGGAGGGTGGGGGAGGGAGTGTGTTGTTCACAACAGTCTGGCCGGAGTTTTATACTTCTTCCTCAGAATCAGAGTAATAGGTTTTCAAACAGTAGAAAGTAAATGGGTACTTATATTGAAAGTTACCACTGATCTCTACTTCTTGATGACTCTGTATCAATTAATCATCATTGCAGTATCTCTGGTATTATCAAAATTAAATGTCTTACACAACACCTCACTTTAGTGGCACGTGACGTATACTTTCGTAACAACGCAAAAAGTATAACTACCTACTTACTTAGCACATATTTATGTAACAAGTTTAAACACTGTTTAAGAAACACACTACATCATTATGGGCAGATTCAACGTAAGTTGTATAAGACTTATCCTGCAATCAAATCACTCATTACTCTAGCGTTAGAGAACTTTACATTTTAACAAATTTTAATCCCAGAATAAAGCCCGGTTTCCATCGCGAAAGAGTAATGGGCCGAAAATGGCTAAGCGGAGTGGACTTCGTTTTCATGAAATAGGTTTGCGTTTCCACCAAGGAAGAGTTTAGTCGTCCGATTCCCACCACAAAAGAGAAATGATGAAGCGAGCTTATTTTTACTCTTTTTGCCCGCTGAGTCATTGCCGCTCGACTCTTTGTTGGTGGAAACACATGTATGCAGTTTACTCGTGCGAGTTAAACGGAGTCCTTAATGGGTCCGCTCCGCTCGCGGTGGAAACCGGGCATTACTGTCTATCCAGAGTAAATCCCTATACCACTAAAATGCATCGAGTCTATCCGAGGTTAATTATAATGGCGGCCGCTACGTTACCAGCTGACAATGACAACTCGTGTGAATATCATTGACAGTTGATATCATTATAAGTCGACAAAACTATGTAAGTTGATTGCGTTCCGCTTTCTAAACAATAGTATTTCTATTTTAGTTGGCTTACACATGTCAGTCATCATTCATTCATCAAGTTAAGAGTAACAATAGTATTGGGTACGTTTTAGATGATGAAACGCAAACGAAGTTATTTGAGGGTAAGACCAATGACTAAAATTAATCAAGGGTTAGTTACTCCGGTATAACATAGCATTTGTTCAAATCTGCCCTGTAACGTTAAAACTCATTGGAGCTACTTGCACCAAATTCTTAACTCAAAGTAACTTGCTAACAACAGGATCTAAAATGTCATACATAATGGGTTCGTGTTTGCAATTATTTTACCACGAAGTTAAAAGATAAGCTGGCGCACACGGGCCTAAATGTTAATGAATAAGATTTGAAACGTTAAACCTGACTCAACGGAAATAATTGAATTGCAGACGAATTATTTAAAACAACAGCTTATTGCTAGTTATTGCTCCTGCAGTTTTTCCTTGTGGAAGTTGAAAGGGAATCGTTCTCTTGGTATGGGCATGTGAAACTGAATATAAGGGTTATGAATATTAATGTGAACGGATAAAGAGGGAGAGGAAGGCCAAAGAAAAGAGTGATGGATGAAGAATCATATGATTGATAAGAGATTCAGTGGAAGCATGGTATACTTGACAGGACGGAACGGAAGAAGAAAATATGATGAACCGACCTTTTCTTTTTGTTACGGGGTGGAAAATTCCCGTGGATGTCCTCCGCCCTGGGGCGGGCGAAGGGGTCTGCCAGACTCTTATTGACAAAAAAACCACCCCAGTGTCACACCCGCGACAGTCCATAGAAACGAAAAGATATAATTGCCTACACTACTAATAAAATAAAAGACTGTACAGTTACGTGCGTGTGAACAAAAACGCAGTTCCCAGAGCAGTCGTTCGACGCGGGGAGAGGTGAGGAACGGTTTTAGAGGGAGGAGGTGCGTGTCGCTACTGTACGGTAGTACTAATATTTATACTGTGCCAGTGTTCCATCTCACACCTACGTCAGACAAGTTCAGGAAGATGATGATGATGGATATTTTCCCGTGGCTTTAAAATACATAGCCCAGGGATCTATTGATACAACGGACCCCTAAAAAAATCCTCCACAGCGGCATAGATATTCATTTAATATAACATTGTAATGAGACACGTCAAGCACTCGAATCCGGCAACGATGAAATATGACTTGTCTATGATTTATTGTAACTTATTATCTTCTTTTTCCATTCACATTCATCTGTAAATGTAAATAAATTCTGGCGTTTGATTTAATAATAACGTGATAGGGTAATCAATAAATTGTTTATTTGAATATCGAATGTGCTTTTGTTTTTGTTATGTTGTTCTACTGAACTTTGATTTAAATCTTCTTGCTGCCAGTTATTACAAGTCGGCGATCAGCTGATCATTTTGTAGGTACAGTTGATGAGAATTAGTACAATTCTTGATAACTTCTTTGAAGGTACTAAAAATTAAGTACACATTCGGAATTGGAACCTTTCACCAGTGTCTCTTACCCTCGGTCCCTTAAACGAAAAACAGCCATTTTGTTATTTTGACAAGATGTTCTATTTTGAACGGAATTAACTACAGCCAATCACTACAGCCTACACACGTTTGACAATTTGTCAAATTAATGTTGCTTTTGTTTTTGTTCCCGGCTTTTCTTCCCAATACTTATATTTAAAGTAAAATATTTGTACAAACCAAACAAACCTCTTTCGACGTTCACAACTCAGATTCATTACCCAAACTGTTACCCTCAGCCACAGCCACACGTGTCAGCTAATGAGTTTACTGGAAAATTACACAATTAGTGCTGTCCGAAATAAACAGGCATAACACAGCGGTGAGCGATAGCCTGCCCCGGGCATTCGTCAACCAATCACGAAAACCTCCCCTATGTATGCAAAGTATCACATCAGAAAGGTCCAAGTAAAACGGATGTGTTAAGTTCTATGCCCTATTCATTTGCGTTGTTAAAATGATTGACACATTCAATTAGCTGGGTGACCGGTAGACCTCCCAGCTCGGTTCTTAACTATTAACGTCACCAGCTAAATTAGATCCCTCCGGATATATCGACTTTTCCCTCTACGTCCAAGTTAGCAGAACTTTGGAAGACGTACGAAAGGTCTTTCGAAGCTGGTCGGTTAAAAAGGGTAGGGTTATCGCATTGTCTTGTGGTTTCACTGTTGTTTTCTGCAATTAGTAAACGAATAGCGTGTCTCTGTTTAATAGGCCTTTCAGCGATACACATCGTTTCAACGAGGAATTTGTTTTGACAGTGACGTATTGTGTTTAATATTAAATATTAGATGACTGCCATCCAGATGCAGAAATCATATCAAAATTGTGTAAGTGACTAAACGCTAATGTGTCATAAGTGTTGCGCAAAACAGCAGTTTAGGCGTTAAGGCTCTTCCCTCACCAAATAACCTTGACCATACATTTCCTCTTTGCCGCAGAATCGAAATTCGCACATTTTTTGTTTTTTTTTTTGTTATAAAAAGAGAAACGATCTTTTGAAATAAAATAAAACATGAATTATAAAGATTTTTAAGTTACCTATCTATTAGTGTAATCCTCGAATTAATAGTACGTCAACATTAGCAAAAAATACATGTTTTCAATTATTTTAGTCATTTTATTACAGGGAGATCTAGGTGTATATAGGGTACAAAAAAAAAATAAGAACGTGCAATTTGATGATAGGATATTGAACATTAATAATTTGCTTTTAGATGTAGTTTGTTTCTCTGAATTAATGAGTTAATAGCCCCTGAATAACGAAGAACAACGCACTTATCGGGGTAGCGCCTGCTCTTTTTTAATTTACCTAACATGTGTAATAGTCAAATCAGAACTATACCCTGTTCACAATAAGATTAGACATTTACAAAAACCTTTTTTACAGTCCGTTTCACCGATTTTGACTCATATTGCGTTGGTAGCATGACAAATGGCAACTGCAGTAAACAGTTGTTATTGTAACCACTTTTTTGCCTCTAATGTCATCCTTATGCGTACGGAATAGAAGTCAAAATCGGTTGAAGGGACTGTAAAAAAGGTTTGTGTTTATGTCTAATCTTATTGTGAACAGGGTATAGAGGTTTTCAAAAGGTGGCCTGTGTGGTAGTTGCGTTGTGGTGCAGTTTGTCGGAATTCATAACAATTTTGCCACTGTCGTTGGTTTCCAAGCCTCTAATTTAAAAGCCTTAAAAAAACCTTATTCCATGGCACTATGATAGTAATTAGAATATCATGTATTGGTTCGGTAAATGGGGGGCTCATGGCTAAGAAGCCGTGCGTATTGATCTGTCATGGTCAATCTACGCTTATCGAGACCACTCCGTGCCTCGGAAAGCACGTAAAGCGGTTGATTCCAGCTGTCATTCGTAGATCTATAATATCAGAAGCCAGCGATTTCACTAAAGCAAGTGTTAGGCAGTAACTGGGTCGTGCATGTCAAACAGGTGAAAAACACGAAAAATACTGGTATTCATCTAGATCCGGTTGGACCGTAAGCCGACCCTAAGATACATAGGAAAAGGCTTACATTTATGTTGCACGCAACTACATTTACCCTCTTATTAATAAACACGGAATAAAGTTACACCAAACGTATTCCTCGAAAAAGTATGGTTAATCCGACGATGAACGGAGGTGTAACTTTACTCCGTGTTTATTATTAGGAGGGTTAGTGTGAATGAACCATTAATTTGTCAGTATTTTTATTCTGTTACAATCTCCCTCGGTGAACACCTAGGTGAAGTGAGCTGTCATCCGTCCCTACGCTAGGGATTGCGTGCATGGGATTGACAAAGCAGACAGACGGATGACAGCTCACTTCACCTAGGTGTTCACCGAGGGAGATTGTAACAGCATAGACATACTGTTTTCAACAATGTTTAATTTTAGTTAAAAAAAACTCTTAATTTACCTTCCAAATCGGCCACAGGAAAGAGAATCTTTACAAGTAACCCACATTTGTAAAGATTCTATTTGCTCAGATGGTCCGCCGATGGGTGACCATCTATTTCATACCGAGACCCATCCATGCCTCGGAAAGCACGTAAAGCCGTTGCTCCCGGCTGTCATTCGTAGATGTCTGACAGTTGTTGATTCGTAGTTCTCTGAAGTTAACAATCAGTCTTATCGGATATCGTGTTACCCATTAACAGGGTTTTGGAGATGAGATAGGCAGTCGCTCCATGTAAAACACTGGTATCAGCTGCATCCATTTAGACTGGGAGCCGACCCCTGTATAGTTCAAAAACAGCTAAGCAGATAATGATAGGCATGTTTACAAATCGACGCCAATCTCAATAGTTCATGATAATGGCTACTAACTCCATTTTCAACTGCGAGGTATGTGGAACTGTGGAAGATGTCGTACATTTGTTGACGGAATGTGTGCAGTTTCAAGCTGATAGAGAAATGTTAATAGATGATCTACAGTTAACTAAAAATAATTTAGGATTGTTTCACGAAATTTTGTCAAATCCAACGTCAGATGCCGCTAAAAGATTGTTTAGATTTGTTAGTTTACGTTTTATATCTACTTAGTTTATTATTTTAGTTAGATACTTAGCTTGTTTTTCCCTGTTGTAGTCTTGTGAAAAGGTACGATGGGACTGCCATGTATTGTCATACAAAAGTCCCTAATTTAAATAAAGAGAAAAAAAAAAAAAAAACTCCATTTTTTGCGGACTGTTTTGTAAGTAAATAAGCCATATACCTTGCTATAGTTATATTAGTATTTATAACTGTAACTTGCTTTTATTGATTTTTAAACTTCCTTTTAAGACTTCATTTTCATTAAATAAGCAAAAGTAGCTCTATCAATTTCTTTAACTTTGAAAAGCTGTGATATTGTGGGTTGGCTCGTTTCGGCAAAACTAAGCACATATATCAATTTAATACTAACAAAATACCACAATCATACAGCTAAGTGTATCAAGACATCTACATTACGTTTTAAATTAGATCATGACTTTCAACGGTTTTTTTATTTGATTTATACGCACAATGGCGTCTCGTGGCGACCAATCAAAACCTCGGGCGGCTTGTAATGAAGTTGTATCGTATACAAACTACTTTCTGCTACTTTTTATATATATATTTCAATTAGGAACGATAATAGCAAAGGGTAAGTTGCCGGTGGTTCATAGATTATGTTCGTAGACAGGTGATTTTTGATCGGTTAGAAATCTCTACCTGACCGAAGTGATCGTTCGGTAAAGCTGAAGAGTATAACTGAACACTCATTCTCGTAATTTAAAAGGTTAAAAATTGTGTCTTAATGCTATTTCAGTCCCAGTCAATGTCAAAATTTTGTCAACAATGTAGTGAAATTGGAGGTATTATGGAGAACGACAGAAGAAGAAATCAGAAGACGAACCTCCTAAAAGTTACTGGAATTGCCCTCCTGTACTCCTGTGCTTCCTATCCTCTGGAATCAGTATCAGGATGGGAAACGTATCATCTGTACTCTGCTAAGGAACCTCTCGGGCTTAAAAACTTCAAATGACTCAGGCAGAATTTGAACATTTTGGTCCTCCGATCCATTAGATGGGATAGGCGAAAACCCAGGTATTGTGGCGCCACTTGGGCTTGCGCCTAAAACATGCAGTGGACTGCAATAAATAAACAAAGCTGATTGATAGATTGAACTCTACTACAAAATCAAGACGCATCAAGGCGCAAGACTTTAGTAAAGCCTATTAGAAGTTTACCTAAATGCAGCCCAGCAGTCATATTGTATAAAAATCTTCCACTGTGAATTTAGACGTAGTAGGCTTTAGGTTGGCGGTGGTAGGCCTACACCTTCTCCAGAAAGCTGGGCTTTCTCTCGGGGCTGGTTCAGCAGTGGACAGCAATAGGCTAATATGATAATAATAATAATATGTGGGGACATTTCACACACGATGATGAAGTTAAAAGTAAGCACGTCACGTCATACAGATTGACCACTGGGCAAGAGTCTCCACGCAATGGGTGCCTGATAATAAACGGCCCAGGAAGAGGTGGCGAGATGACCTGGACGCGTACCAGTAGAATTTGTACGAAGTGGTGCAGGAACAAACTTCTTGAAAGGACTTGGGGGAGACCTTTGTCCAGCAGAGGGACAGCATAGGCTATTAAAAAAAAGCTTTAAGTATTCAGTCAATCAGGTGGAATGGCACCTCAGCTTAATTCGCCAAACGGAATTTTAACAAAATAGGACCGACAATCGTGTGACACGCAAAATATTTTTTCGTGGTTAACCCTGGTTTGTACTTCTACAATAGTCGCTGGTAATTCTCAGTGCGGATTCGACTACGGACATTAATACGCAAGATTTTGCTCACGATGTTATTCTATGACAGTTTGAAGTGAGACATTGTCAGTGTCGGCGCGGACGCATCTCAGCAGGGGCAGATTGCGCGCGCATGACACAGCGCAGACGACACACGAACGCTCCCGATTGACGCTCGTGCCTTCAGTATTATGGCATTATATTGGCGATTCTATATAAATAGTTTCATAGCATCTTTTCTTTACAGTGAATGTTGTAAAAAAGCTTAGATCCGATTTCAATTTCATTCTTTGGTACTCGTAATGCGGAACGGTGCTGTCAAATAATAATAGGTGTAATCATACGAGTAATTACCAATCGCATATCTCAAGCTCACAAAGCGGCGATAGCTGTTTCCCGCCGTAATCACATTTTCCAGAAAATTGTCCACGACGATAAACGTCAAAAAACAAAAGAATAACGACATCAATATCATAAATACGTCACTGCGCCCGAACACGGTCACGTCATAAAACTCATCAGTGGGTATAAACCGCGGCCATATTGGAAACTGGCGGCATTTAATAATCTCATTGAAAATGTTGATTAAAGCGAGAAGACGCCTCTGCCACAAACTTTATTAATAGGCTTATGATTGCGGGCTCTATTAAAAGTTATCACAACACCACCGGACAGGTTGAACGAGTTGAAAGTCGATTCTATATGGTCAAAGAATCGATATAGTAACGATAGTGTTGGGCCCACGTACCGTTTCAAAACGGCTTTTGTATTTCGAATGTGGCGTGTATAATTCAATTACCTGACCATTAATTACGGGTTATTATACAGTTGCAATTTTATATGGATTCAAGGTTGAAATAATTATGTTGTATTGTATCTGATCGCTATCAGCTGATATACACCTTTTTTACTATAATATTTTTTTGTACTATAATCGTTTAAACAACATTGGCAACTCAGTCCGACTACAAAAAAGAAACTAAACTTTTAGCAGCATTTCCAGTCAGCCAGTTTGTAAACTTATAGTCTATGGCTTGACGCGCCTCCTGTGTCTGAGTGATTGAATGCGAGAGGAAATTATAGGCTGTATGGACACCTTATTACTGCTCTCGGACTGTTAAAGCAATTTAGCTGACATTTAAATAATTCCGCACCGAATGAGGGCAACGAGTAATGACGGTTTACTTAATGTTACCTCGGAAACACCATGGAAGTTTGTTTCTTTAAAAAATTGTCGCGTGCCGTGAAGTGCCATAAGACTTTTAATTTTACAGTCTTCTTTAGAAAGTTACATTACTATCCAATCATTTTGAAATTTGCTTTTAGTTAAATAATAGTCGCATGCGCAGTTTATGTAGATGTTATCAATATCGTTACTGTAAATCATACTAGCTCTTTAATGATGATTTACACCATGGCACTCTAAGTATGATATACAAGTTTCATCTCGAGAAGATGGTGCCAGAAGGCAGTACTTTCAATACCTAATTTATGTCTGTCATTAGATATTATAATAACAAGAAAATCTATACATTTCGTACAAGAAACAAATTAAAACAAAATAAGGCTGTACCACACCAAATTTTTGATATGGCAACAATTAAAAAAAAACGTTTTTTTTTAAAAAAAAACCGCTTCCGGGTAACGGTCATCAAAAATTTCTCTTCGTCTCATAAAAAAACACAAATCAAAGGAGCCGTTAATCACAATTTCGCAGCGATTACACATCATGTAAATTAAACACTTACAATTCCCACCAAACACGAGATCGGCAACTAAACAAATTCAGAGGCAATTACAAGTTCTCCCTTGTATTAGCAACAAAATGAACTTGGGACTAATAATAGTGGTAGCGGCATGTTATGGGAGGCAATTACGTTGTGGGTAGCGCAACAAAATCCGGTAGTTAATTAGGCTAAATTGTATAATGTTGGTGCGGCAGTTTGCGACGAGTAATTGCGGGCCCCTGGCCCCGGGCCCCGACGTCCGCGACCCGAGCTCAACTAGCGACGAGCGACGTCAAGTCTGATGGTAATTCTCTGATTTATTAACTATTTTTCTCTGGTGATGTGTGAATACTGACGTTTGAAGATTTAAAGCTTTTTGTGCAGGAGTAGCTTGAATGAGTTTTGATGATATTCTTCTTAGCGAGTCGATGGTTAATACGTATATAGACATTATTATTGTTATCTCAGATTATCAAACAAAAGGCAGATAGACCGTGCGGAACACTGCGAGTGAAGCCACATAATCAAATACAAATTCAATAACGAATACCTACAATCTCGTGATTGTACTCGCTTTCTGTAGCTTTCATATTTATAAATATAAATGTATGTACTTATAATAACAACATATTTGGTAATGATTTTTCATTTGTATTAGTATTTATTTTTTTAATAATGAATTGTAGGTTTTCGTTTTTTAATTTGTATTTGCTTTTGTGGCTTCACTCTCAGTGTTCCGCGCGGTCTATATGCCTTATGTTTCATAATCTGAGATTGTTATATAATATTTAGCCCGTGCTGTCCCACTATGGGGCAAAGCCCTTCCTCCATTCCTCCATCGGTCTCGACTTTGAATGTTTAGGGCAACCGTCCAGGTCGTCCCGCCATCTCTTTCGTGGTTTCGCGATTTCTGGGCTGAATTTTGGAATTTACGAGCCCATAGGTCCATGGGGTAAATGTCCATTCCAGTCCCCAGTCAGCTGGCCAGTCTTTTGAGCCACGTCAATGTTTTTATTGCTGATTTTTTTGTTTGGCCAAGTATTCAGCTACGTCAACGCCATGCCCTGACGCAATCATTAGGTCCTCAGGTGTGCAGGTGATGGCACGCGCCTCAAGAAGAAAGGTGAACCATGGTTTGCGGGGGCATAGGTACTGATGATTGGTATCATCTGAGAACCACAATGATGTTTTCAGAATTTTCAAAATGAAATATCAAATATAATCTCTGAGGTACACATTGGTTTTAAGGTTTGGGGAATGTAAAAGTCATATGATTCATTTCAATTAGACCATTTAGCGACACCTAACGAACGTTCTTGCAAGAAAATATCTCAAGTTTAATCTTGTTGTTGCCCCTTCCAATAAGTAGTTTAGTACTTATGTAGAAAAATGTGAAAGGAACTCAAAACTCGCTCCTTTAAAATAAATGTTTAATCATATTTTCATTAATCACTAACAAACGATTGTTCACGCGACTCCAAGGACCAGCTTTAACCAATTTCCTACTTTAAAGAAAAGCACTGATGAACCAGGATTCAGCACCTTCATATTTTCATTAATCTATGCCTCCAATCTTCGACAGGCATCATGCTTCACACTTAACGATATTAATAAAAAAGGTGTTGTTATTCCTCTTAAATTAATGCTTCACATCAAGGAGTCGCGAAAGATACTCAAACCAGTTATATCTCTATAACTCGTAAGTACTTTATATAAACGTATAATTAACTATCAAATCACTCAGCTGACAGCCGATTAATAACGACCGTAGGACTTGTCTTTCATAATTTGAATTATTACCTGATGGTGTGCGGATAAATAAAAACAAAATCAAATTATGGACCATTTATATAAACTAATTTGCATGGCAAACTGTTACGACCTGGCGACACCAGGACATTATCTGTGGCCGGCCCATTTGAGGCCAAACTAGTATAGGTTGATGATTGACTACGTATCAAAATGGCCATCACTTGCTTACGAAAGCAGTACTCTAAATTAAAAAAAATATAACTGTCAAAATATTTAAATTTCGAATGAGGATTAATGTCGACGTAGTTTGTTTTTGGGATTGATTGATCACGAAGGCGCAATACTCGTCACGACTCACGACCTTGTCGGAAACTAATTTTAAGCGTAATGGCAGTCCTAGACTGCGTAAAGTAAATTTAATAACATTGACCTCACTGCTGAACGAATCTTTGGGTTATTGAGACATAATCAGTTGCATAAAATCTGTATTTTACGTATACTGTTTTAGGACAGTATACGTAAAATACAGATTTTTCGAATTCGGTCAGTGCGGTTCTATAACTAAGAACCTATAAAGATATTGCTCTTTAACGAGCTTGTGCTTTTAACCTTTTGACCGCCACTGTCACGTATATAGATGACCAACCAAAATGTGTCCAGCACGCCACGGTCACGACTTACGTACTAAATTACGTACAGATACGTAATTCCATGGAATATTAATTCATAGCATGATTAATTGATGTGATGCAAGTAGCCCCTGGAAGGACTTTAGTCAATAATAAAATAACCTATAAGTTGGTTAGTATTATGGCCGCCTCCACAGTCCTGTGTCTTGTCAAAGGTTCATCAGTTAATAAAACATTGTATTCTACTGTGTAAAGAAGACCCAAGTTCACAATAATTTACACAAACCAATTCATTATCTGCTTTCAACAAACTAATAGAAATTAATTGAAAGCAATAGCAAGTGTCACACACTTGCGACACGTATAACCGTAGTCGCAATCAGCGGTTTAATCGAGTGACTATCGCCTTCGGGCATTTGCGGTCACTTGACATACGACGTGCGAACTCAGCAATTACCGAACTCACTGATTACACGGTTCGACCGGTGATAGGTGACATTTCTTGTGCGATTGACGACTGACAATCGCAAGTGTGTAGCCTGCCCATCATAAAATATTAATGAGATGCAAATTGAGGTCGAAAATTATGACAAAAATATCTGTCAACACCATTGGTCGCGAATATCAAGTTAGAATTATGAATTTTATATATTAAAACAGTCCTAAAATGCTGATCGTAAATAGTAAATATTACGTACAGTCAGCAAAGGAGATAGGTATGCAGGGTCGTTAGATATAGTCAAAGTTTACTTAGAAACTGATGGATGTTTTTTAATAAAATTAAATAATATTAATAGAGAATAATTATTAAGCATTTCAATGATTTAATTAAAATCCATTCGAGAACATCCATCGGTTTCTAAGTAAACTCCAACCATTGCCGATGACCTGCATACCTATCTCTTTTGCTGACTGTACATTTATCACCAACTAGCCGATGCCCGTGATTTTGTCCGTGTGATTATCAGTTATCAGCGGGGTTGTTATATGCGCGGAGCCCTAAGTTTTTTCTGAAATAAAAGTAGTTTAAGTTACTCCTTATGTCAATGAAAATTCCGACAAAATCGGTCCAACCGTTTCAGACACTAGCCGAAACAGACAGGCAAAAATTATGTTGTACCGTATTGTATATATCAATAATACCGATTTCAATCATTGTTTTTATTAATTGTGATATTTTAATGTATGTACTTTGGTTGCATATGAGGAGAGCATTTTCTAACAATGTATTAATTGTAACCCCTGATTCGTTAAATTTATTAAAATAATTTTAGTTTGCA
Source organism: Charanyca ferruginea (assembly GCA_947361185.1). Taxonomy (NCBI): domain Eukaryota; kingdom Metazoa; phylum Arthropoda; class Insecta; order Lepidoptera; family Noctuidae; genus Charanyca; species Charanyca ferruginea. Next base: position 30,231,779 of record OX376057.1, read on the forward strand.
GAATGTATTGGATAAAATAACAATAATACTACCTATGTTGCTGTGCCCTATCAGACTGCTGGCTGTTCATGACTGTACTTCATTTTTAAGCCTTTGTGACATCATTTACCACATTGCTTTGGCATCTAAACTAAAAAAGTTAAATCTAAATTAAAAAGACTAGGATTAAAAAGTCTAGGATTAAAAAAGTAACTAGAATATTTGCGAAAAAAAATACTGCGACCTTAACAGTGGCTCAAGAATGTTGAAAGCAGCGACAAATAAGTCGCAGGGGGTTTTAATCGCACGTCCGCTGCGCTCGCTTATGGTGTTATTGATGACATACCAAAAACATAAATCGTGAGTGATCATTAAGTCATTAGTGGTAATAATAAAGTGATCAAGCCCAATGCCCAGTGTCCAGTTATGGGGAAAAAATATTAAGGACACACTTAATTTTCTTTTTTCTCTCTTAGTTAGGATCCAATAACCAATTAAATGTATTGACGATCATACATAACATATTTATTAACATTAATGTGACGAACAGTAAAACTATAATACCTCATTAAATTTCCCAATGGACACCAGATCTAAAATCAGACTCGCAAGACCAGAAAATACAATAAACTAAATAACTATAGGTACCTATTTGGTCCTTCGAGTCGACGAGATGATGGTGAAGAAATTTTGTCATTTCTACTCGTTTGTAAGTAATCGTTGATTACAGATATTAAAGTTCTTACTTACAGATATTAAACTCGTTAATCTCTTGCTTTCATTTTTAAGAGCACAAGCTGAACTTTGAAGTAACTAGGTACTGGATATTTAATTTGACGATGGCAGCTATTAAGTATGAAAAACTTTACTATAAATATACAGTTTCTTGGGGATCAAAATTTTTTAGTTTAATCTTTGGCTGTAGAGACTGGCTGGTTTTACCATACCAACCTCATTTGATTAGTTTAAACCCACGAGATAAATTCTATTCTAATTTCGAAATAAAGACTTGATTAGTCTACCAAGAGGGCTGACATGGCCGTTTAGAATAAAAATAATATAATCATCAGCTGTCTAGCCTTTTCTCAATTATGTTAGGGTCGGCTTCCAATCTAACCAAATGCAGCTAAATATCAGTATTTTACAAGGACCTACTACCTACCTGGGGTGTGATTCTGTAAGTCCTCATTCTAAACTTCGAATCTGAATCCGCTGTGAGTTTCTTGATTGGCATTCTAAAAACTCGAATTTACACTAGCGAGCGTGTCAGCGAGTTGAACTAAATTTACAGGGAGATTTTGACAGATAAAGTATGTGATGACGTAAGAAGTGGCATTCTGGATTGGATAGGCACAATAGGTTAAAGTATAATATACTTAATGATTTCAATTAGACTAATATATGATGTAATTACGCAAAATGCTCATTTTCTTTTTAAGGAAATTTCCAAAAGTTTGGCTGGTCCTTCCCGTGATCCAAGAGCTGGGTGTTTACCTCAAGAAGAGGTTAAGCATTACCATCCAACGTGGCAATGCAGCCAGTCTCTAATGCTACCACTTCACATGGCGTATTTGTGCAAATATTTGCCTTACTTGGATAATACAAAATAGACTTTATTTCAATATAAATAGGGTATACTTTGTATTATCCAAGTAAGGCGAATATTTGTACAAATACGCCATGTGAAGTGTCGGCATAAGACATATTCCCAGATGACGGCGATGTGGAGGAAGTTTTTGATGCCTAATTGCATTCGTTTTTAGGGTTCCGTACCCAAGGGGTTAAAACGGGACCCTATTACTAAGACTCCACTGTCCGTCTGTCTGTCTGTCTGGTTATCTGTCACCAGGCTGTATCTCATGAAACGTGATAGCTACGCAGTTGAAATTTTCACAGATGATGTGTTTAACAAATACTAATGACAAAATAAAATAAATATTTAAGGGGGAGCTCCCATACAATGAACGTGATTTTGCCGCCGTTTTTTAGCTCGGTGTCTAATGTTGTATAGACAATGGTACGGAACCTTTCGTGCGCGAGTCCGACTCGCACTTGGCCAATTTTTGCCTTTAATAGTTAAAGGTTTTTTATTATTCGTGTAAATATTGTATATAGAATTAAACGTAAATAAATATGAATTACGCATATTTTGTATCAATCGAATAGATAGAACATTCCGGTGTATCACAATTTCTACCTAAAATTAAAAATAATTATATTCTCGTACCCGTTTTCTTCAAAATAAAAGACGAACACCGACAAAAAATATTCACAAATTCCACGCTGGACGCCTGGAGAATGGAAACGGTACACAGCACAAAATCGTGATGAATTACGACGTGCTAACACCGAATTACCCACAGCAATGATTACACGGTTAACACAAAAATGATACCGCCATTACATCGATAGAGCTGTGAGAAATTAGTGAGGCGAATCGCAAAACTGCACTCACCCGTACCGAATAACAATTACCGATATCAATCGATATAAATCGCTAATTTTGAATCTGTTGTTTAAGAATGAAGCAGTTTGCACAGAAGGCGTTCCGATTGTTCGATTGAGTGGATTTAAGATGGTTAATTCTACTAATTAAAAACATTTAAAATGTAATGTATTCAGAAAGGAAGAACAGTTTATTTGTAAAAACATAGTACAATAAGAAAACGTATCAGCGACAATCATTGTCAAAAATTGAAAATTAAAATTAAAAAAGAAGCATTTTTGACAGAATGAGACAGATTTAAAAGCGAAAGTTCCTGACAGTCAGTAGAATTGTGCCCTAGATATCAGTGAAAATAGAACACATTTAGACTAGAACTAGATAATCTATGTGTTTTGGCAACACTATTTTATCTATATACAAATAAATACAAATTAAGTGTCTGTTTGTATTGTCACAAAAACAACTTTTTACTAAATAAATTTGAAAGTATATACGGTACTTACATACCAATAATAATATTATATCATAAAATTGTTGCCTGACTGTTTGTTCAGGCTAATCTCCGAAACGGCTGGACCGATTATGAAGGGACTTTCACTAACATAGCTGATGTAACTTAACTTGTAAGGAGTAACTTAGGCTACTTTTATTGTAGAAAATATGTAGGTCGGTGGGGGTTGGTTGGGGGTTGGATTGGGTTGGGTTTCCACGCACGCCCCTCTTAGACGACCGGGGGGGAGTCGAACACCTCACTCCCCCCCTTGACCAGAGAAATGGCCCGCACTAGCGGGCCGGCACCAGTCGGGGGTTGCAGAAGTATCTCCAGTTCCCGTGACCCCCGACGTAGGTGTGAGATGGAACACCGGGATGGTTTTTAGTCAGTAAGAGTCTGACACCGCCCCAGGGCGAAGGACATCCATGAGGATTTTCCACCCCGAAACAAAAAAAATAAATAAAATGGGTTGTGTTGGGTTGGGGGGGTTTCTGCGCAACAAAAATGAAAACCCCGCTGATAACCGACAATTACGCGGACGAAGTCGCGAGCATTAGCTAGTATTGTAAATAGAATGGCACTCTATACCTACATTTTCCAGTAAAAATAAAACCTGTAAGCATTGTTTACGAGTTAAGCCCGTCACATACGTAGGGGAGACCAGGTATGAACGTAACAATTTTCAGTTTTCTCGAAATATCTCACAGAGCTTTTCAAATATCGAAATTCTAACCAGTACACACTATAGATTGGGCTTTCAGCTATCATTTAACACCAGTTTAATTGCAACAGGTATTACAGATTTTGAGAAAAACGACAACATAAACAAAGTGACATTTGTTACAACTATCCCCACCCCTAGGGTTGGTTGTAACAGTGTAAGGGGATGGCTGTAACATTGTAATTGAAAACAAAGTTACTGTCATAATCAACATATTCATATCAAAATCAGGTTTTACATGAGTGTCACAATTATGAAAAAAATTGAACATATGTTGCCTGTTTTGTCTTTTTAGCAGTCTGCAAAATGTGTTTCTTAACTTCTTTGACTCTAAGCTTTCTTTGTTCTTGTGCTTTGGAGCATCAGTCAGTATTGCAGGTTTACTGCCTGTCCTTCCCTTTTCATTGTCTTTCCCGGGCCTTGCCTTTGATAAGGGCTGAACTTCATAGACGAGACGACCTGCACACTAGCTGAAAAGGCAGATGATGGGATGTGTAAATTATCAGATGTAAAGATCGATGTCTTCAAGCATTTTTTTCTTTTGCATATACATAAAGTTAGGTACAGACGCCAGCAGGTCAACCTACCCGAAACTGTCACATTTTCCCAATCAATCTTGAACCTTATATTTTAACCATAAAGTTGAAAATCGATTAAAGAAATGTGACAGATTGCAGTAGCTTGATGTGCTGGCGTCTGTACATGACACAGCTGATAAGAATTGTCAGCGTCTCGAAATGGTATTTTTCTGAGAAGTACTTCTTCCAGGTAGCAAATCCATTATTTCTTAGTAATTAAACATTTACTGGTAGTTCGTTTATGTATATTAGGCATTTTGCAATAAGAAAATAATTCTGTAAAATATTAAACAACACAATAACTTAAGCTTAGATATATAAAGAGCATAATCGGGATGAAAGTAACAAGTTGTTACTTTCATCCTTACCTAGCTATAATATATAATTAATATACGTAGCTATAATTTATAACATAGCTAGCCACCACACACGGTAGCTATAATATAATAATATATTTTTGCCCTAATCAAGTCTGTGGTCATTGTTTTTGCACGTTTTTGAAATATATATTAATATGCCTTGCTATATATGTCCATATATTTGGTGACGTAATAAAGATATATATTATTGCTGGGTCTGTCGAAGATTACTATAGAAAATATATCGTAATAAGGCATATTACGATATATGTTCTATAGTAATCTTGCTATGAATTATATTAATATATATTATAGCTACATCTCTGACGGGCTTTAAACACAAATAAAATTTCAAAGTACAATAACTCTTAAACATAAATATTATTTTAAACAACGTAGGTACAGCTTTTACACCCAGCATAATCAAATTAAAAACAAACAAAGAAAGAACAAAATTAGTTGTCTAGTAAAACAGAAAAGCAACCTCACAAAGCAACTGCAAGTAAAAAATATATCGATATAATTTCATTACCTCGAGTCCTCGACGCTCATTCGCCGCCATTTTTCATAACCAACATAGTTACAAAATTGGTACTGCAATGTTCAGCATTACGAAGGCCATAAAAGCTTATAGCATTGTGTACCATTATCCTTCATAAGCCATGCATGGTACTTAAAAGGAGTAGCGAGTACCAGAGACTACTTTATTACCACTTAACTTTAAACTGAGGTTGGTTTCAGTAAGTTGGTACCTACCTTACTTACTATTTCTACTTACTTACTCGTAATTGGTAAAATAGTCTTACTGAAGTATTTTTGTGACTGCCCAGAAAACAAACACACACAGAAATGTGTCATATGTGTATTTATGTATGTGTTGTGTTGTGTCAGATTCCTTGTTTGGTGGGCAAAACTGAATAGGGCCCAATTCTGTGGGCTGAATACTGGGGTATTCCGCCACGGCAACGCCATCCGCTGATGCAGACATTAGGTCCTTACATGTGTAGGTGACAGGGAAGCATTTGAGGGAGGCCTTTGCCCAGCTTGTGGGGCACAAAGAGAGAGAGAGAGAGAGAGAAAAAAATAGAGAAATTAAAAATTATACTCCTCAAAGCACGTAAAGCCGTTGGCGTTGCGCCTGATATCTCCTCTGTCAGGTCAGACAGACCACAAGAGTGAAGGAAGAGCAAGTGCACATGTGTTTGCGCACACACTTGTGCACTAAAATATCTTCTATGTACTTACTTGGTTAGTCTTCGTTGAGATTGGCCACCGAGACCGAAATTGAAGTCGAATATTATTATTGCTTTGAAAACTTTTTCGTGGATTAATGATAGATTTAATATTTTTTAATGAAAAAACTCAGACTTTTAACATGTCGTTGCATTATTTTTAACATTTAATTACATTTTAGGTTTTCACACTTTTCACACAAAATTACTTTTTTTTGTCGTTGATGTCTTTTGAACCACTATGTTGATTACGACAGCGAAGTTACTTAAAAACTTTTTTTGACGTGTTAACGTCTTATAAATCGATGAGCACTAGCTGCACGTACGAAAAAGTGTCACGTTCCGCCTGACCCTGAACGTGCAAGCGAGAGTGCGAAACAAGCGACAGAGAGGCACGATCGGCCCAAGCAATAAGCTCCGCCCATCTCGACGGAAACCATTATTTGCTTATGTTATATATGTTAGTCATTATGTTCCTTTATGATACGTTATCACGTAAAACTATCGTCCGTAAACCGACATTACAGACAACCAATTTTTTTCGTTTTAAATAAGTTTCATTGCAATTTTAATAACTCTAGGTAATTTAAAACATATTATTTAAGTACCATAGAACTACAGACTTATCCATTTTAAAATCCATTCTGAAAAATATCAAGCTGTCCAGATTTGAGGCAGATATTATCAGGCAAATACAAAGTGAGCAGATAAGCCTAGAATTATTACATTACGTGCACTTACCGTGAAATATGCGCCTGCGCGGGTGTTTATCACTACGCCGAGCAAGTCATAGTAACTAGATTTATAACGTGTTTACACTTTCTCTGGATTTCAATTTGAAATGTTTTGTTTGGAGTGTAATGTTAGGTCTTTGAAATTTTATTAATGTCTTAGCATTTTCCAATTCTTTGATACCTTCTCGCTGTCAACTCATGCTGATTATTAGGAGCCTAATAACATAGGCCCCATAGGCATAGGGGGGGGGATAAAAATTGCTTTGCAGATTTCCTATATAAGAGTTAAACTGTGAAACTGTGTTAACGTGTATTAAAATGTAGCAAAATTAAATAACAACATTGTGAATTAAAATGTAAAAAAAACTAATAATGAAATTTATGGAAACATTAAGTCAATGACTAAAAGTTTTAAGTATTATAACGAATAAACCAATAAGTATTAACACGCTACGCCGCCAAACATCTCAATTTAGGATTGTAAACCAAACAAAATCCAACAATAAAATTAATTTGAGCATCTCCCAGTGAGGTCAGGGTGTTCGAGCTTACCCATCAACTTTACAGCATCTGGGCTCGTAATTTAATTAAAAAATTCACAGAAAACGGGCACTGTCGGCGGCGTCGGCGCAATCTACCAAATTGCGCACCACAACACATCGGGAGCCCTAATTCCCTTAAATATTATTTTTGCATCCTTTATCGTATATTTTGAAATTAACCCGACCCCAATAATAACTGTTATGCCAACGTTTTTGATTAAATTCGGCCAAAACCAATACTTAAATGTTATCAAACTGTTATCGTTTCGCGTGGACAATTTGCGCGGGACCACGTTCGGCCATTAGTGATTGTTGGAGATAGAACCTCCTTTTGGAAGTCTGTAAAAATGACGTTTGGACCTCCTCTTTGGTGTTTCGCTAACGAAGTTTTTATCTAGACTATTTTTATGCTAAGTAGGTAAAATTTTTATGACGTTAATCACACTTAATTTGGGACATAAATGTTGGCCGTAATCTCGAGAGCTACTTATAATGATAATAATGATTTATCATTTAATTCAGGTAACAAAGACCCATATCACAGATTAACTATTAGTTCCTTGGTCCATATTATATAAACCTTGCAGTCTATATTACAATATGTGTTAGTAACTTATGCCTATGTTAGTAACTTCTTAGTGTCACTGTGCGATCGTGTGGCACTTGTTCGCATAAGCGACGGAACACTACGCCCTGTAGCGAACAGACCTCAACACGTTGCCTTCCGCACCACGAACGCCTTGAAGTTGACGTTGCGATGCGATTCCAACAGCTGCACTCTTGGTGTGTAGTCTTAGCGCACGTACTTCACGATAATATGGGACACATACCTACCTAATCAAAGTGATATGATCCAGCATATAATTAGTGACCAAAGCCTATCTTATCAAAGTATATCTTATAACAACGGACGAAATGTGCATATTTAGCAGCATCATCATCTGCCTAACCTGTTCCCAACTGTGTTGGGGTCGACTTCCAGTCTAATCAGATGCAGATGAATACCAGTGTTTTACATGGAATGACTATAGTGTCTGCCCTCCACAACCCAGTTACCGGTTATCACGATACCGCTTGCAAGGACTGTGTCAAACTTTCTGGCTCCTGTCTACCCATAACGACAGTCAAAGATCTACGAATGACAGCCGAGACCAACGGCATTACATGCTGAAAAGCATGTTATTTAATTTAATAGCATATAAGGTACTTATTAAGAAAATAATAACTGTACAATTATGTTACCGCCGTTTAATTTATTAAATAATCTAAAATTAAAACTAACGGAAATTCTTTTTTTTAAGTTATCGCTTCTGAAGATTCTAGATTGGTCATAGTCGAAATAGAAAAAACTTAAACGCGAACATAATCAATTTAATAACAAAAATGTAACCATATTTACTTGCTCGGAGTAGAAAAAGTTAAAGCGCAAAGTGTCAATATATATTCCTGAAACTATCATGATTCTTGCATATTTACTTACATAAAATAACGTTTAATCCCCGCCATTTTTAGCACAATAATTCCCGCGCTCTTGTCTCTGGCTAATAGTTTCGAGCGATTATTATGGCAACACTTTACGCTGCATTTGCATAATGAAATTACGGTACAGGCCCTCCGAACATCGCACTTATAAAAATAGGTACGGAGCCTTCGTTTACCGCGTAAATACAAAATTGATTCGATCAAGGGTTATTAATCGAATTTTCCGTACACCCAACGGTAATCGATTGATTATTTAGGTAGTTTTCGAAGATAATTGCGACTAATCGCAAAACTTACAAGAATTTGGAACTCAATTTTTAATGCTTCTAGGTAACAATTTTCTTAGAAATATTTTTTTTTTCTTTTAAATAAAGTTCATGAAAAGACTTCACAAAAAAAAGATTCTCGTGATCGCTATAAACAAAAAATAATAACTTCATAATTACTAACATTTATTACAATAAATTAACTTGGGATGATCACGATGTATCTATTTTAAAGAAATTAAAACATAATTACAGACTCATATCACTAAGAACGAAATAATTAGTAATGTTTCATAATTATTAATTTTAACCAACGCCACAGAATACTTAATAGTACTACGTCCAACGCTTAACTTGATCGCTATTAGCGAGAATCCATAATTTAGACTTGTTTAATACCACGCCAAGAGTGCATAGCGTTTTATGTGCAATCACCTACATCTGAAAGAATTTCTGGCCGAAAAACGTTGGTGATAAGCGAATTAATTTATTGTAATATTTATAAATATTTTAATATGTTGAAGAAAAAGCTAGTAAAGTGCAAGTCCGAGTCGCGCACCAAGTGCTCCGTACAAAATTAAAAATTTACGGTTTTCAGATCTTTTCCTTTACTTGTGCTATGATAAATTCTGCCAGATTTCATGATTCTAGGTCAAAAGGAAGTACCCTATAGGTTTTGATTACCTTGCGAATGTCAAAATATGTGGCATAAATGGTTGTAGCTTTTGATTGCGTTGTAGAAGTTTGATTTTTTCACCGCTCCAAAGGATTGGAAACCTTGGTATTTGACATTCATTTCAGCTCCACCCGTCCCTGAGCAAAAGGGTCTTGACAGACTGACAGACAACGAAATTGGTACGGATCCTTTAAGATTACATACGGATCCTATAAGATTTTTCCTTTTGAGGTAGGAAACGTGTAGGAAACCCTAAGAAAGTGTTGCACCGACCAACCTTGATCCTACAAGTAATACAGGACAAGGGCAGGACGATGATAATGCAAAATATTCTTAACAATAAAACCCACCTATTTAGGTTTTATTGTTATATTTTAGAAGCACCTTTAACACAAGTTTTGCTTACAATGTACGCTGAAACTACGCAGCGTAGTAACTTAAACGCTCGCGTGATCTATCTCTGGAAGAATACACTATTCACACAGAACGTATTAATTATATCTATTATACGTTGTCAAAGCATTCAGACGACGCACTTTAAATTATCTAGTGAAAAGAACAATGTTGCCAGCCAGCGTCTGTTAATAAACTACCACAAATGACACTTGGGTATAATTTATTTTTTATGGCAACACAATTAGCGGCCGTTTCCCTACACAATTACTTTACAATATAAAATTGATGCTCAGTTTTTCTGTTTGCGGGTAAAACGTGCTCGCTAGATGATTTAACGTGTTTTGTGATAACTTTTCATAATTTTTAGTATGATTTGTTTACTTTGTATCGTAGTATGCTACTGACTTCATCATCATCATATGAGCCTATTGCCGTCCGCTGCTGGACGTAGACCTCCCTCAGAGATCGCGCGTCGGTTTTTAGGTCTGGGTAATTGTTGGCCATGGAAAAATACTTGAAATAGATGATCTAGGTAGATAATCTATTTACCTACGTTCTGTTGACAGCGATGATGACTTGGAACGGAGCGGAGGTCTATAAAAATCGAGAATTTTATTAAATTAATTATTTTTGGGCGTGAATGATTAACGGTAAATCTTAAAAAAAAATCTTAACGTAACGGTTGATGTAAAAATTGAATTGTGTGGTATTTTGTGTAGTAAACTTAATTTGTTTGTTTTTGGTGTGTTGTACAAATGGTAAGTGATCCTTTTTAAAAGGTTCATTCTGTCAGCATCTATTATAAACCACGATTAAGCGGGTGACTTGTAATTGATTGTAATTTTTGCATATTTTCAATTATTGGCCACCCATGCCAGTTACTAAGTTATAGACTAATGTTCGAATTTTATAAAAAAAGAAACGTATTAAGTATACTATCTCCTAAAAAAAATATCAAATAAAAATATGCACATTTATCAGTAACTGGCATGGATGGCCAATAGTAATATTATTGCATGGCCAGTTACTGACGAATATGTTTTGTAGCACTGATTTTCCAAAATGTCGTTAATAAAACGCCATGAGAGGCAAAAATAGGCTATTAAATTGATTGAAAAAGGTCATTCTTTGCAAGCAAGTCACTCACAAATACCTAGAAAATTTATTGATATAGACCAAAAAGTTTAAGGATGAAAATATTTACTTACGTGATGTTTATGTGCCACTAATCGATTACCACTCTCACACGCCGACGCAGCGTCACTAAAATGGCTGATGCAATAGCACGACGGTATGACATTTCGCGACACACTTCTCACCTATTATTATCTCTTTTCTTCGCGGAGCTACTCGGATCGTAACAACCTACGCCCGGCACTTTGAACCCCGGCCTCCCCTTCTGAAGATTAAACCGAACGGACACAAACTCAACTAGTATACCATAGCTTTTACCCGCGACTTCGTCCGCGTGAATGTCAGTTTTCGCGGATGCAGACAAAACCGCAGCTTAAAACGTTGCATATGTCCTTCCCTAGGGTCCAAGCTATCTTCATACCAAATTTCATCAAAATCGGATCAGCCGTTTCATCGTGAAAGCGTAACATATTTATAATATTAATATAAAGTATAAACGTATATTAAAGTACCTATGGAAAGTATGGATTTATAAATATGTATTAAAATAATAAATAATAATAAAGTGAATAAAATATAAAGTATGGGTATGGTAAGTAAGTAAGTAAGGTAAGTAGTTTTTTTATAATATTAAAGTATGGATTAATCATGGATTGTCGGTTACCAGCGGGGTTTCATTATTTGCTCGGATCCCTATTTTTTTTCTGAAACAAAAAAGTGAAAAGTAAAGTTACTCCTTATAATATCAGCTATCTGCCAGTGAAAGTCCCGTCAAAATCGGTTCAGCCGTGTCAGAGATTAGCCAGATCAAACACAGACAGACAGACAAAATCGTCAAAAATGTTTTTTTTTATAGGTAGGTATACCTAAGTACCGTATATACTTTCATATGCATTTAGTAAAAAGCTGTTATTTTGACAATACAAACAGACACTTTATAAGGTATAGGTGCTGATTATAATGTAACACGAACCTTTTCTGAACTATGAACTGTTTTATCTGCAATTACTAAATATTAAGTACCTTTATATTATACATAGACAAACAACCACTATTAACTTGTAGCTATTAAGCAATTAACCATAAAGGTTGTAAATAACAATTTAAAACTAAAACAACACTAAAATATCTGCACAAAATGTAAATAGAATGCAAAGGGAAAGGTGAAATTTAATTGCCGTGCCTACATTTTAACGGCGGAAAATTATCGCATAAATTCAATACGATCTAGGTACTTTCTTTACGACACAAATTATATCATCGTACAAAGTTCACAGTTATATACGAGGTCGAGGTGTAAAAAGACATCGCATAACCGCTAAGTTTCAAACATACACAAATCTTAAAAATAAAAGTAATAATATTATGTACAATTCCAAGAAAAAAGGAAGCGGAGCTCAAAGGGCATCAAAAAACTCGTCCACATCGCTGTCAACGGGACACGTGCCCAACAGGCTGGCAGTATTGCCACGTTGTATGGCAATGCTGATCCTTTGACCCAAGAATAGACCAGCCTTGGGGTCACACACATGAAGAGTAGACCAGCCACTGGCGATATCCTGAAAAACAAGATGTGCACTCGGACCCCATAGCCCTAGAGTCTCCACCTCAAACTTACCTACTTAGTTTCAAATATTAACCAAAAAATGGTGTGAGAAATTACTATTTATGCTGTTGGGGTTACCACGCTTCTGCAGCGCTTCAGGCATGTTCACTGATTCAGGCAGTGATGGCATCGCAGCGATCAGGGGGCCAAGTCTGCTATTTTTATGATTTCGTCATTCCAACACGATCATCACACACGGTCATTTTGCTAAAAGTTCGTAATCTGCTAAATCCATAATGGTCGATCATTGACTGCACAATGACGTTCTAATGGTAGGTCACTGATCAAAGGAACTGTCAAAATTTTAGCAGATTACCGCCAAGTCAGTCATTCAGTTGTCATTTTGTACTAGATTATCATTCTATATCATTTCTTTCAATGGTGTGTCAGTGGTTGATCATTGGAAAGTCATAATGACGCCATTACACTAGTCCAGTTACGCGATTCCCGCCCAGGGTAAACATTTGTGTGATGAGCACTTGTGTTTGCCTTGTGTCTGGGTGTTGTTTATCTATATATGTATGTATTTACAAAAAAAACTTGAGAGGTGTCAAGGGACACCCGGATGGAACGAAGTTCCTTTCGATTAATTAGTGAAGGAATTGTAATAAAATTTTATTACAATTCCTTCACTAATTAATGTGATGCGTTAAAGTGAATTTAAGTGGCTTTAAGCCAGGGCAAAAAAAAAGCGAGGAATGAAAAGTTATTATGGCTGCTTACATTGTAAGTAAGTAATTTTAAAGATTAACATTTTCTAACATGTTAGTACAATGCGTAGTTATTTAGATAGAAAGACCAATAAATTATTTCTGCGCCATCCATTGGCCGTTCGTAATTCGATCTCGAAGTGCACAGTTGCGCCAATAACGTTAATAGATGGCTCTTAAATCAAATATACAAAAGTGTCGTGACAACTTTTCGTAAGAATTTTTTCCGTCTAGCCCCCTTTCACAACGCGCGATAAGGAACTTCGTTCCAAAAAAAATGTATTTGTGTATGTATATCAGCTGTCTGACACCCATAGTACAGGGTCTCTCTAGTTTGGGGTCAGATGGCCGTGTGTGAAAATGTCCCCACATATTATTATTATTTTTATTAGTAGATTACCAAACTTGTCAAAATCAACAATTATGAAATCAATTATAGACCATTCTGACACTATTGTGATAGCAGACTTGAGGCCCAGGCAGGGCCGTCTTTAGCCTATTGGGGGCCCTGGGCACAATAGGATCATGGGGCCCCTATGACCTAAAACGTCTAGTGTTATTGTTTCTTTCTGAACATAATTATCTACTTGTTGGTCTCTTCTTTCCAATATAGGTAGAGCTCCTACAAATATTAGAATAAATTCAAAGTTTCCCATTTTTCAGAACAGATTAAGAGCTTCGTCTCTAGTTTTATCGTCTTTAGCCAAGAACATCAGTTACAATTTGTTTGTGACCTTAATCCAAGGCGCTTACTGCCTCAGCTCGGGCTGACCATCGGTACATCGGTTTTGAAGTACTTTTGACAACTTTTTTTAAACCTAAATGCTGTAAACGCCATGTTGTATGGCAATGCTAATTCTTTGACCCAAGAATAGACCAGACTTCGGATTACATGAAGAGTCGATCAGCCACTTGGCGATGTCCCGAAAAACAAGATGGGCACTCGAACCACATGGCCGCCACATAGTCTCCTCCCCAAACAGGTCAAATATATAGCTTCCAAGAAGGTTATTATATTTGCGCCGTTTGGGTTTTCGGCACCTGCAGCAGCCGCCCCAGTACAACACGTCGTGCTAAGAAGATAAGATGGCGCAAGGATGTAGACACAAGTTGCGTCCCACACCAAGGGCCTACACAAGTTCCAAGGCATTATGGTTATCCCATCTGGTTTCTTCCCATCGTCACGTGCTAAACAATTGGGTTCTAAAATAGCAGACACCCCGGTGATGGCAAGAGCACCACGGAGGATTTCATAAATGCTGGCGTACCGTGCCATTCGGCCTGCGCTCCTACTGCAGGATAGGCCATGGTGTCCGAGGCAGTCGACAGCTTCACCACACTGACAGCGATACGGAGCCCCGCATGGAGCGCCCAGACGCAGGCATGTGACGAGACGGAAGGTAGTATCACTCGGCATGGTACCGATGTTGGGTGACGGAAGTGCCTGAAGCCAGAAGCCCGGCTCCCACTCACTCACAGCCAGTACGCGGTCACGGTCACCAAAATTGGTGGACGTATTGATTAGATTATTCCGTACCAACCTTCTGGGCGGCTCATGCCACTGTCTCTGGGAAGACGGGTTCACGGGCCGATCTGTATCTGGGAAAGCCACTTTCCAGGCGTTCACCGCATCAGTCAAGCACGGCACTTCAGAGTCAACCGGTGGACAGAGGACAGGAACGCCGGTAATCTGACACTGGAAATTTTGCGGACGCTGGGACCACCAAAACGAATGGGTAGTGTGGTTTGTAGCCACGCTCGGTCAGCCAGGGCCACATTCAAAATTGATGTTAAAGTATTTTTATTCATTTGATCAATTAGGTCCAAGAGGTGTGGCTGCTTCCACAAAGATGAAGAGCGGAGATAGTATATACAATTTGGGCCAACACAACGACATCTAATGAGGATAAAAGTCGAATGTAGATTAATTTTGGAAAGTCTATCCGAAATATACATATATATTTTTTTTTGTTAGCCACCTCTGTCCCACTTCTGGGCAAAGGCCTCCCTCCATGCCTTCCATCTTTCCCGATCCTGGGCCTCATCACACCAGTTTTGGAGGAATCCGTGCAGATCGTTAAATAAATATAAATATCATTAAAGTGTTTAATTTTTTCTTCAATAAAAAGTGAAAAACTATCTTCCAAAATAGGAGAACCCAGGAGATGTAAAGAACTTTTGCCTGAAATTTTGATGTCTGGGGCATTAAATTTCTCTAAGGTCTGTCAGCAATGTCTGCAAGGTATAATTCACATTTAGAAGGGTTTACTTCATTATTTTTTTTTGGAACGAAGTTCCTTATCGCGCGTTGTGAAAGAGAGCTAGACGGAAAAAATTCTTACAAAAAGTTGTCACGACACTTTTGTATATTTGATTTAAGAGCCATCTATTAACGTTATTGGCGCAACTGTGCTCTTCGAGATCGAATTACGAACGGCCAATAGATGGCGCAGAAAATTGGTCTTTCTATCTAAATAACTACGCATTGTACTAATATGTTAGAAAATGTTAATCTTTAAAATAACTTACTTACAATGTAAGCAGCCATAATAACTTTTCATTCCTCGCTTTGTTTTGCCCTGGCTTAAAGCCACTTCACTTTAACGCATCACATTAATTAGTGAAGGAATTGTAATAAAATTTTATTACAATTCCTTCACTAATTAATCGAAAGGAACTTCGTTCCATCCGAGTGTCCCTTGACACCTCTCAAGTTTTTATGACTTGTAATTCCTGTTTGTCAATATATTCATTACAGATATTTGCTGCTAAACAAGAAAATAAGAATTTTTACCTTTTCCAGGATTCTCAAATCTTTTTTAAGTGATCTGTAAATATTGGATTCAATTCACTCAGTAACTCCACACATCCTAAATAATTTCCATTGTTGGAAGTTCCTCGGATTTCATAGTCACCGCGAAACTGAAGCCTTTCGATGCCAAAAATTTACTACTAATTTACAACATCTACAATCCGTCTAAGGACATTTCTCCAGGAATCCACTTCTTTTTGATGTTGAGAAGTCTTTATCTAATCTACCAACCGCTTTACTTTGTGCCAGACAAGTCATCATAGTTTTACTGGGCTATTTTGATGTGTTAAAATTATATGATTAGTGTGCTTCCAATCATTAAATTCATTCAAAGAGCATAGATTTACTTTAGAAGGGTTTCTTACAGAGTTTTTTTTTTAATTATTTGAAAAACTAGTTCTCTGATTATTTTTATTCAAAACGATGTAGTTACAGTGCACCATTAAATTGTATTTTTATTTTTACCGTTCGATTTTTTCAAAATATATATTTTTTAAATATTAGATATCGGTTATCGTTTGGTGATCTGGCAATTGGGGGCCCCTATCGACCGCGGGGCCCTGGGCACGTGCCCATCGTGCCCAGTGGGAAAGAGGGGCCTGGGCCCAGGCGTATACGTGCTGCCGCTGCGTTACTGCAGAGGGTTCGGTGCAGCGCGAACCGTCCGAATCAATAATGTGATGTCGTGTTTACATAATTACTAACATAGTTACAGTTCGATTCAAACTTAATGGCGGCTGTGAAGTGCGCTGTTGGCTGCGCAGTACCCCACCCCTCACCCCCGGTGTCCCGTGAAATTGTAACTGCGCAAGTGAGTAGCCACTCGCCTCGTGTTCAGAGCCGCCATTCCGTTTGCGAGATACAGAGGGGTCTTTATACGAAATGGATGATCTCCCATTCACGGACCGACCGCGACCAGCTTAGCTTAACCATGACGAGCCCCTGAGTACAGGTGCCGCGGGAGTATTTAATTTGGTTACAAACTTATTTTAGAAGAAGGTAAAAAATTTGTTATAGTCCTTCAAAAAATTTTGTAAATATGATTTGAAAAGTCGCTAGCATAGGTACTTTACGTTAAATACATCATTATAATCTAATGTGACCACAATACGGCTGCACAAAATCATCATGCCAATCAAACCTTCCACATTATTTCGAAATATTTTTAAGAAAATTATCTAAAATTAGTATAGACAGACATACAGATGTTGCGGTTACGCTTATTATCTTGATCCTTGAGACCGTCTCATCATCGTCATCTTTACCCAAATTACGCCATTTTAGGAACGACATCTCTTTATATTGGATGGCTTTATTAAATGAAAATGTTGTCAGGAAACAAGTTAATGATTGAACGGTTGCACGCGAATACTCAATTTATATATTTTTTTCTAAATAGGTAATGCTGGTAGGTAAGACACGCAAAATTATGAATCGTGACATTTTTTGAATAAAACCCCACCAAACACGCATCTGCTTAGAGATGAAGGGTCTAATTTGTTACTTACTATTTCGAAAGGATGATTTGTTTCGAGTAGGTACCTATACGGCGAAGCGTCACCGCTATATGGTTGAAGTTCCACGGTCTCGAACCAAGCGCTTTGACTCCACATTTATTGTGCGAACTGCCAGACTGTGCAATTCCCTGCCCGCCTCTCTGTTCCCTGATAAGTATAATGTGGGTATCTTTAAGGCACGAGTGAACCGGTTCATCTTAGGCAAGCGTGTTCCAACTTAGGCCGCATTATCACTTACGATCAGGTGAATTGCGGTCAAACGCAAGCCTATTTAATAGTAAAAAAAATAAAAAAATATCTATACTTATACTTAATATTATAAAGCTGAAGAGTTTGTTTGTTTGGTTGAACGCGCTAATCTCAGGATCTACTGGTTCGAATTGAAAAATTCTTTTTGTGTTGGATAGTCCATTTATCGAGAAAGGCTATAGGCCCATGCGAAGCCGGGTCGGGTTGCTAGTCATCACTAAACCTGGTTTAAGGAGACGCCTCATGCAAAAGGTTGTGGTTGGGATCCAGGCCATGAACCAATGTATTTATCTGAGTTTATTTTGGACATCACTGACGTCGGCGAATGAGAACATCGTGAGGATACCTGGAAATATCATAAAAAAAAACTCTTTAAAAGTTAAACTGAAACTGATTTTGTCTGTTTCTGAGCTTTTGAACCGGAAGAAGACGGTCAACGTCAGGGGCACGCGAAGGTTCGGTTTGGTTAAGTCCTTTAAACCCTGCAGACAGAAATAGGGCTCCGTCGTCCTGACATCGACCGTCTTCTGAACAGTCAAAACTACTTTTGACTGATTTTGCTAGTTAAAAGTATGACGGATTGTTCCTACTAGTTCTACTAAACAGTTCTACGGTAGAACTAATGGGACTTTTTTTTTCCTAGCAGTCCTACGATGTTAGGTGTTACAAAATAGTAGAATTAATGGGACCTTTTATTCCCACTAGTTCTACTAGTTCTTTCGCAGTTCTACGGTAGAACTAATGGGACTTTTTGTTCCCACTTGTTCTACTAGTTCTTTCGCAGTTCTACGGTAGAACTAATGGGACTTTTTATTCCCACTTGTTCTACTAGTTCTTTCGCAGTTCTACGGTAGAACTATTGGGACTTTTTATTCCCACTTGTTCTACTAGTTCTTTCGCAGTTCTACGGTAGAACTATTGGGACTTTTTATTCCCACTTGTTCTACTAGTTCTTTCGCAGCTGAAACTTTTTCTTCCAAGTAGCTCTACTTTAAAAAATATATTGCCAAACAAAGTTTTGCCCCACATCAGGTTTAAAGTAAACTTAAGTATTATTGGACACCCTAATAAAACAAGTCTTGAGGTCCTAGTCTATAGTCTCTTTCAGCACCTAGTTTGGTTAAGTCCTGAGGTCCTAGTCCAAAGTCTCTTCCAGACTTTGACTAGGATTGTAGCACCTAGTTTGGTTAAGTCCTGAAGTCCCCTAGTCCATAGTGTCTACCGAATATAAAAGTCCCATTAGTTCTACTATTTTGTAACACTTATCATCGTAGGACTACTGAAAGTGATATTCAAAATAGAATAAAAACAGGCTAGCTCAAGTGGAGATCTCTTACCGGGGTCCTCTGTGACGCTAAAATGCCAATTAAAACCAAGGGCATCGTGTACAAACGAGCTGTGAGACCGGCTTTGCTCTACGTATCAGAATGTTGGGGAATGAGAAAGTGTGACGAACAGAAAATGCATGTCACTGAAATGAGAATGTTGCGTTGGTCGGGAGGTGTTACTCTACAAGACAAAGTCCGGAATGAGTATATCCGGGGCACTTTTAAAGTTGCTGATATACACCATAAGATGCAGAAAGGCCGGTTACGCTGGTATGGTCATATAATGCATAGGGACGAACACCACATGACGAGACGAGTGATGAATATAGACGAGGGCAAGAGAGGCAGAGGTCGCCCGCCGACTACCTGGACTAGAACCATCTCCAAGGACATGACGATGCTAGGCCTAACGCCAGCAATGACTCAAGATCGCAACAAGTGGCGATCAAGTATCAGGAGGGCCGACCCCAAATAGGGAATGCGCCAGGAGAATGATGATAACATCGTAGGACTACTGGGAAAAAAGTCCCACTAATTCTACCGTAGAAGTGTTCAGTAGAACTAGTGGGAACAAACCCTTTTAACTGGTTAAGAGTTTTGACTGCAACAACATATACATAAGTTTGAAATTGACAATCCGTCTTGAGCAAGCGTAGTGATCAATGTATCTGTACATATAGGAAGAAGTTTTTCCTCTACAGTGGGACAATAATAGACTGGTGATATTATATGTATTTTAGAAACATTTAGGTACATTGCCATATTGATATTAACACTGATTAATAGACTGATTCCACATTGATAATGACGCTGGCGAAACGGTCTTAGGTCGAAGAAACTATACCGTGTTTATGACATGGCATGTCAATCTTTACTCACGAACCTGCAACCCCAAGAAACGACAGAGGCTTATTTTTAATCCGCCACTTCCGAATTCGTCTGCATTCGCGATAACCGACATTTACGCGGATGAAGTCACGAGCGTTTATCGACTATTTTGTAAGTTCCTAACAAATCTATAGGTACTATATACTATAATATTATAATGCTGAAGAGTTTGTTTGTTTCGTTGAACGCGCTAATCTCAGGATCTACTGGTTCGAATTGAGAAAATATTTTTGTGTGGGATAGTCCATTTATCGAGGAAGGCCCATGCGAAGCCGGGTCAGGTTGCTAGTGCTAGTGAGTAAATAAAAATAATTACTACTGTACCTACTGCGTAAGACAAAGCAGCTGTTAAACTTATTTTAAATTTCCTTAAAACTTCTTGTGTCATGTCGGTCCTTTGCCCAGCAGGTAGCCAGTAGGCACCGCGGTGGGCAAGGCCTTATTAAGACATCTTATAAGCAGGTGAATAGACGTTTGGGGCAGTCAAACAAATGCGACAGGCGTAGTCGCAATGGGATGTTGTATATTTATTAATTAAAATAAAATACATCGCTATTTTTTTTAATGATTTGCAATAATTATGTATGGAAGTGGCAGATGGTTCTGCGTGTTATGGTAACCACTCAACCTATAACAATTTCAGTAGGAGGTTGGTCGAAGATAGGTACATAATTTTAGACGTCACTTTACTTTAAGGCACTACCCCGACCAAAAGTGCGTTTTTCTTCGTTATTCAGGGCCTATTAACTCATTAACAATTAAGAGAAGCAAACTACATCTAAAATCTAAAATCAGATAATTAATGTTTAATATCCTATAATCATATTTCACGTTCTTATTTTTTTTTATTTAAGTAGGTACCCTATGTACACCTAAATCTGTAAAAAAATTACTAAAATAATTGAAAACATGTAGGTACCTATCTTTTTCTAAAGTTGACGTGCTATTAATTTGAGGATTACACTAATAGATACCTAGGTAACTTAAAAATCTTTATAATTCACGTTTTATTTTATTTCAAAAGATCGTTTGTATTTTTTTATAACAAAAACACTCAAAAAATGTGCGAATTTCGATTCTGCGGCAAAGAGGAAATGTATGGTCAGGGAAGCGCCTTAAGTCCTTTGTAGGTACCTAATAGTCGCAGATCTAATCTCTAAGCACCCCCTGCTGTAGGAAATTTATTGAGGAAAATTGTAACAGTCGCACTCTTCCGACCACATGAACAGATAGGCAGATAACTTCGTTTTTGGACATGATGCGAGCGAATTTACACGGCAGATCCAGCAGATCTATGTCAAGCCATAATTATTCTGACATTTAAATAAATGACAAGATCATCCATCTATATGATTAACTCAATTTATACAGAGACAGATACCCCAATTACAGGTGGGCGACGTTGGTCGGGATGAAAATGAAGCAATTTGTGGCAATTGTGGGACAATCTCAATTTATCACTATTATCCTTTGGCGGGCGGTTAATCCACTGCCTTTATTAAAAAAACATGTGGAAGCTTAATAGGAGGAAATAATCGAATTTTGTAATCAATCTAATTATTTCTGTAGATGTTACAGAAATAATTAGATTATAATACTGTTACATTTTTATTTGAACAAATAAATATTGAAATGTGAAAATGTCCCCAC
Source organism: Charanyca ferruginea (assembly GCA_947361185.1). Lineage (NCBI taxonomy): Eukaryota > Metazoa > Arthropoda > Insecta > Lepidoptera > Noctuidae > Charanyca > Charanyca ferruginea. The sequence continues at coordinate 30,253,577 of OX376057.1, forward strand.
ATATTATTATTATTATTATATATAATAATAATAATATGTGGGGACATTTTCACATCACACGGCCATCTGACCCCAAACTAGGGAGACCCTGTACTATACGTGTCAGACAGCTAATATACATACACAAATCCTTTTTTTTTTTGTAAATACATACATATGTCGGAGACAGTTTATTAATCACATTGCGGGTGTTAACTAAATTTGTTATGATTTGTGTTTCTTATTGTTAATTTATGTGATTTTACTATCAATTATTGTCTATTAATTCGAAACATGATTAATTGTGTGTGCACACTGATTTGTGGTTACTTTATTTCGATAATTATTATCGATGGTTTTATTCAAAACAATTGTTGACACGTTACTTTGAATGTAAAACGAATTACTTTATGAAATCACTATTGTTTATTCATGACAATTATCATTGTGTTATTTGATTACAGATCTTATTAGATTCAGCACATTTTAGAGTTTTGTATCAAGTAAACGCGTGACGCACTTCCGTGCGCATGGGCAGACTTGTATGGAGAGGTTGCAAGGTGGGGGGCATCGCCTTATAAAAGAGCGTGCACTCCGTAAGTATGGCAGTCGATCCTCGGATTCGACTCAGTAAAGAGTTCCTGCTCCCGACAATACTGTCGGTTTACCTGGTACAGCGCTGCTGTATATTCACATAGCTGTATAGGCTTGCTGCTAGCGAGCGATACACTTTGTATTTGGGTGGCTTATGCTACTGTACGAACTATGAACCTTAAGGGTTTGTTCGTTTATCATTGGGTGGCTTAGGCTGCTGTACGAACTATGAACCTTAAGGGTTTGTTCGTTTATCATTGGGTGGCTTAGGCTGCTGTACGAACTGTAAACCTTAAGGGTTTGTTCGTTTATCATTGGGTGGCTTGGCCACTGTACGAACTGTGGGACCTTAATGGTCTGTTCGATTAACTGTATTGTTGCTGTACCTTTAACTTACTTTATTCTTGTTACTGATTACCATTTGTATTGTGTTTTCTTTACTAATAGTGTGTAATTGTTTTCACAGGTATGTTATTTATCCCTAATGGGATAATGGGAACGCCTATAGTCCTGACGATGTACTATACCGCTCGGCACTCGGCGGCAGATATATATCTATCTAATTATATAAAATTCTCGTGTCACAGTTTTCGTTCCCGTACTCCTCCGAAACGGCTTGACCGATTCTGATGAAATTTTGGGTACATATTGGGTAGGTCTGAGAATCGGCCAACATCTATTTTTCATCCCCCTTTTCCCCCCCTTTTCATCCCCCATCCAAATGTTCGGTAGATCGGGACAGGACAACGTCTGTCGGGTCAGCTAGTAATATACAGAATGGGGACCACATATATGCAATAAATTATACGACATACTTGTTATCGCCTTTTCTGACGATATACAAAAAATAACCGAAATCGGTCCAGTAGTTAGGTCAAAAAGTAGAGTTTTAATTTTGAACAAATTTCAACACTCTGTAGAATTGGATCACTAGGTCAATGACTCAATGAACTTGAATCCTCTTAACACTGAAAAGCGACGTTGCCACGGAGTGCAAAACTACAAACTATCACGACTCTGTTATGTACCTATTCTAGTTACTTGCCTAAATGTAAAATTCGCTCCGGGGTCAAGGTACGTTGTCTTTAAACAGAGTGTTTACTTTAACTGAATTTATTTTGAAATTTATTTTGTTTGAAAATTTAACTTTTTTAATTTTCGGTTTTTAATTTAATATTTAATTTTGCTATACTTCTGTGGACTATTACTACTTGAGGTTTCATTTATTGCATATAAGTGAGTTCCATATTGTATAATATAATATATATAGTTAGATATATATTATATGAATAAATTAAAAAAAAAATGTCCAGAAGCCTATTGCAGTGTCATCAGCATAAGTAAATAGGGGAAGGTTGCTATGAATGGACCACATAACTATGCGACCTCATATCTCAAAAAATATAAGTGACAAAATGTAAGCAGTTTATTATTTCTATTTCATAATAGGACCTTAATTATCATTATTTATCCAACGCACAAACAATTCACGCTTACCGTTTTTGTTTCGAAGGAAACTAAATCTTGGACTGTTACCTACTTTGGACCATGCGCACCTTCATTGAACCACCAAGTTGTCATCAATGGACTTAGAGAAATTTGTTCTAGAGGTCTAATCGAGGCAACTAATTATAATTATCAATATTACTAAATTATGACATACACAGAGAGACAAACAATACTCATCATATGGGACAAGCAAACAAACTATAAAAAAAAAATAGAAACGAACGCCTTGTCTTGCATAATTTATAGTTTCTAGGTTTTTAGTATGGTCACAGAATACTTAATAGTACTACGTACAGAAGGGACACTCCCTTCCCCGCGCTATATCAGATACCGCACCCTCGACCCCGCACCGGAGGGGCTAACCGCCGACTCTTTAGCCAGGGCGCTCAAAATCGTAAGAACTGCAGCGCTGTAGGTACTGCTGACACAAACACACAATTTTGCGATTTATTTTGTTTTAAGTTTTATTTATTAGTTTTAATCTCGATGATTCATTTATTTTCCAAGTTTTCGTCGTTTTATAATAATACAATTAAAACTTCCGTAATAATAACATACCAACATTACCAGCTATTAATATTGCTCTCTCTCTTTATTGTCTTAGTTATGTACTTATGTCCCTTTCTTTCACGTTCTATTCATTCTTGGAATTGAAAAGTAGTACCCTACGCACTAACCTTGTCGCGTCGCCCCATTGTAATTATTATTATTGTAATATTTTAATTAATTCTTCATTTTTATTTTTAATACTTTTGAACTTAACATGTATGGACATGGACTGGTTCCGAAATAAATGAAAAAAAAAAGAAATTGCGTTGCCACGTAATGGTACGGGGCGATTGTGAATTCCATATTTTGTAATTAGGTAGGTAGGTACCTTAATTTACCATTATTGATGAATAAATAAACCTCTTTACATAATAAATATTATAATATTACTTTTATGTCATTACAAATCCGAGTATTCAAAATCAAATATCATTTATTTTATTTCTCTAAGAAATAAATAATTGAACGCTCGGACAAGATCACTTCATAATAATGCTCGAAACGTTCGGGTAGTTCCGTCGTCGTTCGGTTCACCCGACGCAAAGCGCTGCACTTTTCGCGCCATTTTGTACACCACGACATCCAACTGATTCAACCCTACTAAAATTCACGCACACATTTGCACGTGTACAGACGTCATTTGGTTTTGTAGTAGTAATAGGTAATTATTTTGCAAGTTTTGTATTTGTATGAAGTGTCCGAGGTGTGGTATGGTTTGCGTGGCCATCCATCAGGAGCTTTTCCCTAAAAAATTTGGTAAGTGGTTTTATGATTCGGATACATATAATAAACTAAGATAGTGTCCTTTTTCGACAATTTGCTGCTTGTTTATATATTTTTAAATATTTCAAAGAAGTGGTAAATAATTTACCTTTATCCGATAAAGCTTTGATGAAAATTCAAATCCGTATATAAAATGTTTGTTTATTATCCTGATTTTATTTTGTTTGTTTTTTGGTCGTTTGATTATAACTGATATTTAATTTTTTGAGTAATAAACTATTATAACGTCATGTAATTTACTTCCAGGGCCATGGCGCGGAGGCGTTCATTATTACTAATAATATTGTTAACTCCGCCCCTAAGACGACCCACTGACCTTATAATGTCTTAATAAATAAAAAATATATTAAAAATTGCATTTTTTATTTGTATATCAAAAATAAATAGGTAGAGCATGAAAAAACAACTAGTATAGAAAAAAATAAGTACCACAACAAACAATGGTAACTATTTTACCACTTAATTGCAAAATAGCATACATTACAACGGCCAATGGTAAATTATTTACCACCGAAAAAACACCCTCATCCCCTAATTTTTTCAATAATATTATGGAAAAAATGGAATCAGCAGCTTTTATTTACCCTAAAACCACCCTATTTTTTTTTATAACTTACACATGGGCTCTAGTTTGTTTAATCCCAACATTGTATTGTCCTTTAGAACCAGGTTATAAGTGTAACAGTCACTCTTTACTTTCAGTTACAACCTTTAGTTAGGTCGTTAACAGGTACGTTACGGCGTCGGCCCGGGCACTGAACTGTACAGTCGACAGCAAAAGTAGATGATCAAAATCAGAAATTCAATACTAATTTACTAACACTAGTTTATATAATTTATTACTAGTTTATTTATTAAAAGTATGTGATTGTCACACACATACTTTTGAATCACTTCGACGCCACATAGTTCTGACGCGAACTCCGTTCATTTGTATTGAATTTCTGATTTTGATCATCTACTTTTGCTGTTTACTGTACTCTTTGACTGAAGCTCCGTCTCCGGCCCGGACACGGACGTGTGAACGAGTTCATGTAAAATGTTCACAACTATATTATATCACGGACATTAATTTTATTTCATTTTTTTATGATTTGTGTGGAGAAAGTACACATAAATTGAAACCGTAAAATTGGTACTTGCCCAGTTTCGAACACCAACACTTGGTGATGGTGCGGGCGCTTTAACCATTAGGCCATCACGGTGTCTGTTGGTATCCGAATAACTGAAACCCTATTACGACCGTAATCCGCTTCATACCTTGGGTCATCGTTTTTAAAGTCATACAATAAAAAAAAACAATATGTGACAATCAATTTAATACAAATACAAAACTAGTTGTTCTGTTTGGACTCCTTAGCATTCTGGAGCGCTTGCGTCAAATACAGTTTAGCAAGACTCTGGGAGCAGAACTGACTTATATGTTGGCTGTAAGTGTTGATCTGACCAGCGACGATCATAGGGTTTAGCCTAGGCGGAACGGGGTGGGGCTTGAAGAGTTTGTTCACGTCCTCTTCGGGTAATGGAGGTTCATCCTTAGCGGCCCTAGCTAAGTTCTCTTGTGTCCTCTTGGCCAACCAGCGGTGTTTGTCCTGCTGTTGACGGACGACCAACTGTTGGTATCTGTTGAACTTGATGGCTTCTTGGTTAAGCTCGTCGACGCGCTCCATTAGGCTTCGGAGTTGGCCTGTGGTCAAGGAGATTAAGTTGTTTAGTTCGGATTTTATAAGCGTCAAATCTATATAGCTGACATCACTCGGAAAACTGTCACGCTAAAATGTAATTGGGCTGGACACATTTGCCGCATGTCAGACGATCATTGGGCCAAAGGCACGGCATAATAATAATAATCACTTTAATTCAGATATCATTACATCCATATATTGTAGTAAAACATGGACTTAAAAACTATGTTAGTAGAACATGCAGCTTCGACATGGAATGCATGAACGGGCAATCAAATTTCCCCGCAATGACATTCAGGAGACTGTTCGAGCCGCCTCGGACCCTCTGCAGCAGCGACGCGGCACGCTTACGTCTGATTGCTAGGAAGCCGAACATTCCCAAAGCACTGCAAAAGCGTGGCAGCCCCAGCAGCATCCTGAATGCATTATTATATTGAACTCGAAGAGCATTGATGGCTCTTTGCGTATAGCTTGTCCAGAGGCTACACGTGTACATAGTCTCACAATATGCTTTAAAAAGCATCACTTTCACTTCGCCTGTACAACGAGCAAACCTACGAAGAAGCATGTTGCATCGAACCGCCAATGCAAAGGATTGGACGCTAATAGGTTCCACTACATGACAAGCGACTTCGCGGCAGGCCCAGGCAGAAATGGCGGAATGATCTAGACTGTTTCGACAAAGACTGATCCCAAATAGCCCTTAACCTTTTCACCGCCACGTCATAAAAGGAAAAACGATCGAACGAACCAGAGTAGTATTACGTCTGTCACGTCTGTCATGTAGTCGTGACCGTGGCGTGCTGGGCACGTTTTGGTTTGTCATCTATACATGACTGTGGCGGTCAAAAGGTCAATAGAAAAGAGTTGGAACGAGTAGAGGGCTTTGCCCTACAGTGGGTAAATTCAGGCTGATAATTACAATAATCATCTTTATGGCGGTTTAGGAATGCGATACCTGCTGCGCAGTCAGTGTTGCCAGATCCAATTTCTAAAAATCCGTAGGGCTACGCTTAAAAATCCGTAGAAGTCCGTAGATTGCCTCTACAAAAATCCGTAGATCAACGGACATTTTTTAAAGCTAAATCTGACTATGTATTTAGAGATGGACTGATTTTAACCCTGATTCCGTGCCGGTAAAGAAATTGTTACAAAATAAAATCAGCGGGAAAATCTCCAAGACAAAGCAAAAGGCTATTTTTTTTTTAATTTTTATTGATCTATCGTTATTACTGTCAGTGTCACTCTCACGATTCTCAGATTCAATATCACGAATAGTTTATTCAATTTTACGTTACTCGCTAATCAAACTAAATAATCTTTGGTTGGACTTATGGTATGATGTTGTATTACAGACAAAATAACAAAGAACGAAACGCAGGTCGCAGGACTACCTTTTTTTTGGAAAAACGTTTCGCTTTACCCGACATTTTATTTAATTTGAATATTTATACTATTGTTTGGGTCGGGTGGATGAAATCGAACAAAAATCCGTAGATTTGCGACTGAAATCCGTGTGTCCGTAGACAAGACCTAAAGTCCGTAGATCTACGGACAAATCCGTAGGTCTGGCAACGCTGTGCGCAGTACACCACTGACACGTGAAATTAGAATATAAGCTAATTATAGACATTTCACACATGTATGTATTTATAATAATAATAATAATCGTTTATTTTTGGAACAAAAACAAGTACAGTAAGTGGACAAAATTTAAAACGATGGTAGCTGCAAAAGTTAAAAACTGGCGCAGCTACCAACGCCCGACTCCAAGTGAGAGGGTAAGCTGTTCCAGGTTAATACATAACAAAGGCATTTTAACAAAAGTGGGTAAAATAAGAGAAAAAACTAAAATAGAAGTATAATGTAGAGTAAAAAAGGAGTTAAATTGTGTGCCGTGAGTAGAATGTGGAGTTGGGGATGACTGTGAGTTCGAATGTTAAGTGTGGGTGAGTAAGTGAGGTGCGAGTAAGGCGGGTGAGTGTACGAGTGTGAGTGTAGGAGTGTGAGTGTAGTTTTACCTAATTGTGTAGTGAATGTGAGTGTTTATAGATATTTAAACTTCCACGACTTCTTCAGTTGCATCATATGTGAGTGATCTTAGCCAAGTGTCGAGCTTTTCCTTACATTCATTTTTTTCCTTATATATTAGGGTGACAATGAGCAAACATGCAATAAATTACTAATCACATGCGAGGTTGGAGACATGATGTCAAACTCGACCCATGTTATTTGTAGTACTGAGCTTTGGTGTCTACATTTATCTAATTTTGACGATTATTCATATAGATATACGCAAGAAACAGCAAATAAAACTCACCTTCCAATACTGACGCGGTTCCCAAATCAAGGAACTTGGATCCCTCCTCCTCAGGAATCATCTCGGACAGTTCTGACATCATTATATTGGTCAGGGGAGAGTTGCGGATCACAATAGGCACCTCGATGAACAGGCTCTCGTAGCCTATCTTCAGGTTACGGAGGGCTTCTGGTGTGTAGTCACCTTCCTTGTACATGGCGATGGCCTGAAGAAATTAATGATTAATTAATTCTCTAGGCATTCAATAGGCTGATATGATGATGGTAATGATCGTTTTTGTAGGCTTAGTGGTTTTTAATACTAAAACATTTTGATCTTGTCTTTAAAGCACTATTTCTCATTATTAGTAACACTAGGAAAGGTTTAAGATAAAGTGCACTGTAGGATTTTCAACACTCTGCTCAGCACCGAGAGTTGAAAACGCAACAGAAGATAATATGTAGGCAAAAAATTACGTGTCACCTAGTTTTAATGAAAACAAACAGGCCACAACTAGCAAGTTACATACCACACGTTTAAACGACGGAAGGCAATTTGGGTTAATTTATAGCTTGCTGAATTACTGACTAAAACTGTCAACTTGCGTTTGGAAGTCGTTTTTTAGAATGATGTTCAATAATCTGACACATAATATGTACAATGCTCACAGGGCATCAAAAAACTCGTCCGCATCGCTCTCAATGGGACAAGTGCCCAAAAGGCTAGCAGCATTACCACGTTGAATGGCAATGCTAATTCTTTGGCCCAAGAAAAGGCCAGCCCTTTGGTCACGTGAAGAGTCGACCAGCCGCTTTGCAATGTCCCTAAAAACAAGGTGAGCACTCGGGCCCCATGGCCCTAATGTTTCGACCCCAAACGGCTCAAACATATAACTTTCAAGAAGGTTGTTATATTCACGCCGTTTGAGGTTTTCCGCACCTGCAGCAGCCGCCCCAGCACAACACGAAGTGCTAGGAAGATAGGATAGCGCAAGGGTGTCGACACAAGTTGCATCCCACACCAAAGGCCTACCCAACTTCCACGGCATTATGGTCATTCCATCTGGTCTCTTTCCATCGTCACGTGCCAAGCCAATAGGTTCTAACACAGCTGGCACGCCGGCGGAGGCAAGAGCACGACAGAATATTAGCCATTGCGTCACGAGTATTATTTAAATATAATCATTATCTGTTCACTAAGATATTTAAGTTTAGCCATAAAGTAAAAAAAACCGTAGTTTATGGCTAACCATCATCTGCTAATCTTTTCCCAACTATGTTGGGGTTGGTTTCCAGTCTTACCGGATGCTGCTGAGTACCAGTGATTTTAGGGAAGCCTGTCTGGCCACCACAACCCAGTTACTGGGGACCACAAAACCTCTTAGTAAGACTGGTTGACAGACTTTCAGGCTTCTGACTACCCATAACGAAGATCTACGAATGCCAGCAGGGATCAACAGCTTCACATAGTTTCCGAGGTACGGAGAGGTCTTGGTATTAAATGGATGATCACCCATCCACAGACCGACTGCGGCCAGCCTAGCTTAACCATAACTAATCGATCCATACAGCTTTTACAAATTTGTTTGAGCAGAGCAATTTCTTTGCATGAGTATTTGTTGCCAATAATAAGCCTTATTATTCAAGAGTAACTTTTTCAACCAACCTGAGGAGTCAAGCGGTAAGCCTTCAGCGTCAAGAATCCTCGTGCAGACTTCTTGGTGTCATAGATGACGACGACGCTCTCCTCGATGGAGGTCTGGTAGTGGTACTGAGACTCCAGCAACGACTGGCTCAGGAAGTTACCTACGTCTGCGCTCTGGTACCTGGAAAAAATATTTATTTATTTGTTTTTGTTCAAAAGTAGGTAATCTCTGAAAAATTTGTCTAATTTAAAAAAATATTTCAGTGATAGAAAGCTACACTACTGATTTGATTGATTGATTTTCAGACGATGTCGCGTCTAGATCTATACTCCGTTCACAATAAGATTAGACATCAAACCTTTTTTACAGTCCCTTCAACCGATTTTGACTTCTATTCCGTAGGCTTAAGTATGACATTAGAGGCTAAAAAGTGGTTACAATAACAACTGTTTTTTGCAGCTGCCATTTGTCATGCCACCAACGCAATATAAGTCAAAATCGGTTGAACGGACAGTAAAAAAGGTTTGTGTATATGTCTAATCTTATTGTGAACAGAGTATAGTTATTCATAACTAGCTTTCGAACTCGCGGATTAAAAAGTAGCCAAGCGATTGGCTGCTGCACTGTATGTCTCACTTTAATTACCTGACAGAACAAAGATTTGTATGTCCTACAGGTAGTTCTTCTAAGTCTGATTGTTTATGTTATGGAAGTTTAAATGCTTATGAATGCATCCATGGTACAGGAGAACATTCCTAAAGTGGGACAAAATTATTTTTTGTAACTTATAATCTTCCGTGTTGATGGCAGATAGTACGAGTTGGCCCAGTGGGCTAATCCACGTAACTAAATTCCAATCTAAGCAGCTCTATTGGTGTTCTTCTTCACTGATCACTAAGTGATCAGCGGTTACGCTAACGTGATTTACAGTACAATACAAAGATGACAAAAATAACTAGTACCTAGTCAAGCATAAACTAAATCCAAGCGTGATCGACATCTGATCAGTGCATCATGAATTTAACAAGAGTTAGCCCTCTGAACTTAGTCATGGCGCAATCAGTAACATCCATCAATTCCTGAAGCTTTAGAAATGTAATCTAATTTGGTCATCATTTTGGAAATAGGTGTATTATTCTCTTACCATCCAACATGAAAATGATCAACATTGACACGGCGCAGCCTTCTCATCATGTCAAGCTGATATTCTTCCTCGTCCATGGTATCATCATGCTTCGGAAATGGAAAGCAGTTGGTGATCTCCAGACGGTTTTCCACAACCAGCCCGAGCAAGGCTCCTTGAGCCACCTCCATGTTGCTGCATGACTCTTCATGGCAGTGTTTCACTATTTTCATAACCGCCTAGAAATTATTAAAAAAAGGTATATTAAAACCTGTATTTTTATTTAATAAAGGACTGCCACTTGTACCTGACCGTTTTTTATTACAGTTCCATAATGTTCTTTATCAAAACCTTAAACTTAAGCTGTCAAAGAATATATAAAAAAAGAATTATACAAAGGAAGATAAAAGTCTTTGTAGACGCTTCAATAATGTTATACAGCTCCAATTAAAGTTATCTGTGCACCAACAAAGGAGTCTGTCTGTTGTATCATTACCTACTTGTCTTATCATTTGCATAATTTAATTTATTCAAACAAAACAGTAACAAACAGTTCACCCACAGAGGTGTCTAATATGATGCTTGTGACCAATTCAAACATGAAATTGGTATTTTACTGATGAAACAGGTACCTATTTCTTAACTTCTAAAACTGTATTTGGAAATATTTGAAAAATATGGAACATTTAAAATCAAACTAGTATACCTAAAGTCAAAGGTCAGGGTCTATTTGAATCACTAAAACAAAATTCTACAGCATTCCAAACATACTTAGTTAAGATTCAAATGACCAACAGCACTAAATGAGCATTGCTAAAAATGAGGAACAACAAAGAACATAAACTTCCTAGTAGATTATCATCAATTAAAATTAGGCAAGCACAGTAGTCATCATTAATTTAATCCAATCACAAAGAATGTGTCATTGCTATTTTACTTTGTGACCATCAAAAAGCTTAAAAGAGTTCATTATATGTCTATGTAATCATCATGTATTTCATTCTAATACAGAATGTGTGATGTTATCATTGTTTACAAAACATACAAGCATTTTATAGTAGTCTTGATATATTATACTAACATCCTATTGGACTGAACATAAAACATGCAAAATACAGTTACTGCTAATGTATCCTGCCAAAGTTACTCAATGTCACACTGTGAGATCATTTCTGTAACCGTCTGCCGGCAGTCAGGTCACCGAGGTAAGTGTACGAAAAAAGTGCATGACTCATAATTACTAAACTTTCACAATGTAAACATTACTTCTAATAAAACAGCACATTCATCAAAAATGTTTTCAAAACGTAAAAGTAACGAAATAATGAGCTATCTGGTCGCAATGGTAGAGTAAATAGTGAGGGTAGTATTGATATTTGTGTTTTTTATGAGACAACCAGGAAACTAATCAAAGTTTACGTTCACAACATAACCTAAACAGCCAATCATAAACGAATATGTAAGTCGAAAATAATGAAAAACTATGCATCATAATATTAAGTAACACTTCAAAAACCTATTTAGCACGACAAATAATGCGCTATTACTGCACAAACTGTAAAAACTGAGAATACATGACGTGTCGATGAGGAACAGCTTTGAAACTGTTACTCACATTCCTAGTTTAGGTTTTAATGAAAAGATGTTACATAAATATATTTAATTGTGTACGTACCAATCCATCGCACTGAACGTACGTAATTGTAGCTTCAGTTTCAGGAACGCGCCTAGCAGGCCCACTACGGTTCGCCATTTTTGTGAAAGGTTAGATTGATTTTGTTCATTTTGACATTTGTGATCAGAATGTTACCCAACAAAAAAAGAACATACCTTACAACATGACAAATAACGCTATATCGTCGTTATATAAAGAGTTATAATTCTAGTTTCAATATCATTTAGAAGTTTTCTAAACAATTGTTTAACTATGGATGATTATTGTCATGACTTTTTTGTAATATAAATAATTGTGCTAATATTATTATTTTTATTTTTAAGTTATCTGTATAATAAGCATATAAGTTAAAAATTAAAACGTTTAGGCTTGTTGTCTATTACAGCTACTTTACTGTTTACTCTATGTTGTCTCTGAAATAATCAGCTGTCAACTGTCAATCTATTTACATTTGTCAATCCAAATCCAATCTATCACAAGCAAGAAGCAATCAAAAGAAGTTGTAAAATCTAATCAAACAAAGATAAATAAATTAGTATTTTCTTAGATATCTAAAATATTCAATTGTCAATGTATCTTATATTGAACAGTTCCATTCAACAACTTAAAATGTGCGGCTACGACTTGAGACAGTGTACATTAGTTCTTCCGCCCTGATTTAAATCGATGAAACTCCTACTTTCAATCCAATGAAGAAAGGAAGTGATAATTAAATAATGAGTCAGCATAACTTCTGGAGAGGACTAACACGATTGAACGTGCCATCGTCACAGCTAGTACCTGATAAAATTGTAAAACTATGTGCTCTGGGCACAGACTTCATAGTGTTAGGAAATGACCATGGGCTTTATCACAGTGAAATTGTGGAGGACTCGTTGAACTTTAAAAAAGTCAGTGGCATTTCAGCAATAGACATATCATATCATAATGATATCCTTTATATCATAGATGTACATGGGCGGCTGTATAAGACAAATGCCAGTTTTAAAAACAAAGAAGAAATTATTGTTAAAGAGGATGCCAAGTGTTGTCCTCATGGTTTTAAAAGTTCCAGTTATAAAGTGAAGTTTAGAAATGTAGTGACAAGTGATTTCGGACAGCTGTTCATAAGTAGTGATGGGCAGCTATGGGGTTCCGGTGCTATGCCCCAACTTTCAATAGACACTAGTAGTGTAAAGAAAATTCCATTTTTTGAAGGACGAACTGTGTATAGTGCTTCTGTGGGTCAGAACTTTGCTGCAGTGATAGCTAGGAAAAATGTCAGACGGTCTGGCAACTGTGATACAGAAAGTGACAATGATGATGAGGAAGTGTTTGCTTCAAATTGCTCCCAATGCCAGACAATAATAGGCCTAGCATCTCCCGCATCTGTGCCATCCTTATCAGAAACTTGCCCCTTAGGTGTTCAAATTAGTAAGTCTAGTGAAGATTCAAGTAGTACTACAGCCCCTCAAACAGATGTTCATGTTGATGCACATAGTTTAACTGAAGATTCTAGTCCCTCATCTGAGGAATCAAAAATTGCAAGAACAAACTCACAAAAAAACACAAACTTAGAGGCAGATTATAACTCTCAAGATGCTAAATCAACCGAAGATTGTGATGACCAGACAGATAAAGAGAGTGAGACAGGTGAAGCATGTGGAGACAAAATAAACAATATATTTATAAACACTGATGCTGCTAGACAGTTTCTTAGTAGACAGCTCTCTTGGGTATCAGCCGGTGAAGACTATTTAGTAGAATACACAGAAAAACCTACTAGGATCATAAAAGAAAATGTATCAAACCTTACTAACTTTGTTTATGAAGGAGTAAAAACTGTAGGTGACAAAGTGGCGACATTATCACGCCATGTCAGTGGTAGCAGTGATAACAATGATACTGTGGACTTGCAGATGAGAAGCCACCATGAGGAAATCAATTCTCTAATGTACAGCTGTACCTCCAACTGCAATCTGGAAGATTTGCATTTTTCCACAAGTACACTAAGCAGTGAAAAAGAGTATGAAGCTGCAAGGAAAACAGAAAACCTCAAAAACATGTCTAAACTTGGTAAAAATATTTTAGCTACGGAATTATGGACCTGGGGTGACATATCATATGGGCAATTAGGAGTAGGAGATACAATGAAAAGAATAAAACCAATGGTAGTTATGACCTTGTCAGGTTTTGGACTTCAAAAAGTATCTTGTGGCAAATGGCACTGTTCAGCTTTAACATTAGATGGAAGACTCTTCATGTGGGGCTACAACCAATTCCATCAAGTTAGTTTTGATACCAGAGATGATAAAAGTGGCCCTAAACAATTCACAGAGAATTCTGACAGTGATAGGGTCAGAGATATGATAGCAACTGATCATCACACTTTGGCATACACTCACAATGAAAATATATTCTACATGGGGAAGCATACTGAGGGATACACAGACTCAATTGTTAATTTAAATGTCAAGAAAGATAAAGAAGAAACAGAAAACCAAACAGATATGACTGTTAACATGATTGATTCTCAAAATTATACAACCAAACCTCAAAATATGTGCTACCATTGGAGAATATTATCTTCTGGCACCATCAGCTATTGCTCAATAGAAGAATCGTCCTTATGTCCAGAATTCCAAGATCTGTCTATTGCTCAAAGATATCTAGAGGAAATGCTTTTAATATATCATAATCTAGTTAAACCTTTTCTAAAGAAAAGTAAAGCTGTAACTTCACATTCCAATATTTACGAAACAGTTTGTGATATTTTTGGTGACATATTAAACATTACTGCTCTGAATGTTCTCTCGATGTGGCAATACGCCGAGAAGCATATAAACGATTGTGATATTTCTTTGATAAAAAATTTAGAAGAGTTTATTTATTTGTACAGAAAGTATTACGTAGCTGTAAGCAATTTGATAGTTATCGGCGGTTTCGCACAGATTAACAGCGTAGTTGATGTTCCGTCTACTGTTTATAGTTTGTTTAGCGACCAGCTCCCGACGAACAAACAGAAGAATAATAAAAAGACTTTGGAAGCCATAGTTGGGCTTGCGTTCGTACAACCTTTAACAAGATTGAGCTCTTATAAATGCATAGCTCAATCCCTATTAAGATACAAAACGAAAAGAAAAAAAGTAGACGTGAAGTCGAATATCGATGAAAGATTAAACAAAGTCATAGCTTCCTTGGACACATTGATAGATGAACAGGAAAAGAAACGTAAAGAAGCAGATGTCACAAAGTTATTTTGGGAGACAGTAGGGAAAAGTCTTGAACAGTACCGAACGCCTGAACGACGGCTGGTTAGAGAATCGAAATCTCGCCAGCTGAACCTAGTGAATCCAGGACGTTTTTCATCACATTGGTTTGTTCTGTTCAACGATCTTTTCGTACACATTAGCGGAAGTACACCGAACTTGCATCCTTTAGAAACCTTATGGGTCGAACCGATAACGAACACGGATTCCCTCCAAAACGTCATACAGCTCACGACTCCCGAAGAAACGATATCAGTTGCAACAACTACAGAACAGGAGAAGACAGAATGGATACATTCTTTGAACACATCAATAAGGCTTGTGTTAAACAAGGAGAATTTCAAGCCGCCTGCGGTTAGAACGGCTAGTCACAATTTTTCAAACAAAAATGGTTTTTACAAAGATGCGAAGTACAATGGAAGATGGTTGGATGGCAAAATCCATGGAAGTGGAAAGGTAGAATGGACGGATGGGAAGCTATATGTGGGCCAGTTTCAGCTGAATGCGTTATGTGGACATGGAAAAATGGAAATGCCAAGTGTAGGTAAGAATTCTAAATTGTATTGATATGACTCAGTAACGGTACCCTACCTATTTGGTTTTTTTACGAAAGCATTACGAATAATGACCATGATTAGGTAAATGTTACTTCTAGGCTAAGCCAAAACATGCCAAACGCGAAATCTAGCTCCTCAATCTGCAGTTTCATAAACTGATAATTTTCTGTTGTCCTATCAACCAAAACTGTTCTGTATTTCATTGATTTACGATTTACCTACCTACCTTGCAAAGCTAAAACATAGTCGCGCCACAGAATACTTAATAGGTCGCGCCGCCGGGGCTGTACCTACTTTGTTCTTGTAGATTCAGGCAGAAGAATTATATTCTATCTTTCTACCTACACACGGCCAAAAACGTACCCACCTACGTTTCTCAACTTTCGTTCGCGGCACTTCGGCATCGGCAAAGGAAAAATACGAGTGAAGTGCGGAATTAGGTATATTTAAAGGAATCTTATGTAATATAATTATCTAATAGTCCATATCAATCTATAGTATTGGATTGGTATGTTAAGCTCGGTATTTCATTCGGTACGAACATTTTTCCTTATCAATAAATAGTACTTATTGGATGCTCGGTATTTCATTCAGATTCAACATTTTTCCTTTTATTCTAACGTCATTCAAACAGAGGCTTTATGACTACGATTTCTTGCCGCAATTAACTGCGTCATTATCAATTTGAGGGCGCGAATTCTTGTATTTGTATGACTTTTCTGTATTTGGAAATTAACTAACCACTGGCAAGTGACATGTCAAAATTTTAAACCGTATTTAAAAATTAGTTTTAATTATTAAATAAGTATAATTAAGGTGTAATATCATATATTTAAGTAAAATAACTGTATAAAAAACCAGGATTAATGTTTTCCTGCGAAGTAACAAAGTAAACACAGTGTTTTGGGTTATCCACCGTTACCGGTAACCTACACCGAACAGCTGATATCAACCTGCGGATTTAAACGGGGAGTATTGTTTATTTCTATTCTATCGTAGCCATACATTAGCATACGATCGTCAATTATTTTGTAACACGCTCGTTTTGCATCATTTATTCTGGTAGATTTCACACTTTGCAATAGGCCATTGTCACATTGATTTTCATACAAAAGACAAAACTTAGTTTCCAAACAGAATAAATCTTACTCTAAATTTAAATACATAATAGCATTATCGTGTTTCCCTTAATTTGCATTGTAGTCTTGATGTAAAACTATAATTTTAATCTAAGTCTCCTACCCACATAGGAAAAAATAAAATCATAAGTCAATTGTAAATTAATTTAATTTCGCATTTAATGTATTTAGAGTAGCTGATTTTTAATCAGCAGCCTCCCACACTTATACCTTCACCTTAAACGCTAAATTTCCCATCTTTTCCTGTTATTTCCACCTTTCCTATTTTTTTCATTTTTTTATTCAATTAGTTCTCACCGTTTCTTCAATTCTAAATTTCAGTAACTATTCCTGAAACCATGCCAGTGATGACCCGTAAGGCTACTGCTCAGGATATGGAGCTTAAATTGAGAACAGCCCTACAGGAACTCAAGGCATCCAACATCCAATGTCAACAATTATTACTGGAAAGAGAGGAAGGTGAAGAGGAAATTAAGAAAATTGTTGACAAAAACACAAAGTTAAAGCGGGAACTTGTAGACCTTCATCAACAATACCTAGATGTTGTTGATGAACGGGACAAACTTCAGGTGGTCACGGATGGTTTCACCAGCTGTAGCAATTTATATGAGGAGGCATTGTGTAAGGTTAGGGACTTAGAGGATGAACTAATTCATGCAAATGTATGCATTACAAAATTACAAAAGAAAAAAGAATGTACTCAGGTTAGGGACACCAACCATTTATATAATGAATTGTTAAGTAGTAATTGCAATCAAAATTCCTTGATAACAATCGACCTTACAGAAGATTCTTTAATAAAACATGGTAATAGTAATTATAAATTGAGTCATAACAAAATAAAAAAATATGTTAAGCTAAATAAAATCATTAATAAATGTAAGAATTTCAGGAAACAACAAAAACATTATTCCAGTAACATTAAATTAAGGAAAGAACGTGTTTTTCTTGTGAATAAATTGAATAATTTTCAAATAAAGTTAGAAGACAGTGCAAATATTTATGAGGTTGACACTCAACGCTTACAGTCTGAAATTCAGGTTCTTGAAGAGTCGCTACATTCTCTTTATACAAAGTATGTGCACTCTCAAAACCAAATAAAAGAGCATATCCTTGCCACTAATGAGTTGGTGGGTATGTGTAACTCTAATGTAGACACAGTGGACCCACTTCCTATCAACACCACTCCATGTACCTTACAAAAGGAATCATACCTTGAGTCTTCACAGCCGGAGATAGTGGAGAACTTGGAATGTTTGTCCACGAACATTGTAACACCAGAAATTGTACCAGATTCATTGGTTATTGTTCAGACAGATGGTAGTTGTGTACCTTGTGATGAGGTTGGTTATCGTCCCATTATTTTTTCAGATAGTTTAGGGAAAGGATTAGGAAAATTATTAAATAACAACCTGACTACCTGTTCTGCTTTAAATTATTGCATGCCTGGGACTTCTTATAAAGAAATAATGTCATCCATAACTAGGAAGCAGTATGATCCGAATACCATTATTACAGTATGTGTAGGTAATAGCTCAAGTGTTAGATTAAATGATATCACTGACAGTGTCACTGAAATATTGAAAATTAATTGTCAGAAAATAATATTGTGCGCTTTTCCTTACTTTGGGCACCTATCAAATAGGGCAAATAATAACATACATATGCTTAATAATCATATGCATTTATTAGCTAGTCATTATAATGACAAGCTTATGTTTCTTGACACCAACACTTTTGTTGAAAAATTGAATTCGACTAGGGATACAGTGTATCTGCCTATTAGGTTTAGACGTCAGATAGCATGGCTATTAGCATTTAATATTAACTCAGACATAATTAATATGTCGAAGTGTTCCGTAATTAGCTCCACAATAGTTAGTAATAATACTAATATTAAGGTGGTAAGCCCAAATTGTTTAAACTAGTTAGCAGGACAACAGAAGGTACCAGTATCAATTTAATGCAACTTATCAATAACAAGGTATCTTCTAGCAATCAATCAGCAAGTTTAAAAAAAGGGGCTAAGCAACATTCTTTGAAATTATTCCATCAAAATATTCAAGGATTTTCTTCCAAGCAATTGGAAATTGAATTGTTTTTAGAGAAGACAATGTTCGACATTATTTGTATAACTGAACATTGGTTGAAATCATATGAAATGTTAATTAATTATGAAAATTATACTGTGAGCAGTTGTTTCAATCGGAAATCGATGCTGCGTGGTGGTTCACTAATTATATTAAAAAGTAATATTAAATCTAAGTCTCGCAAAGACATAGTTGAACTCTCGGTTGAACATATTATTGAACTGTCCTGTGTTGAGCTAGATAGGCATGTCATAGTGTGCGTTTACAGACCCCCGAATTATCAAACATATTCTATATTTGAGTCTATAATGGAGGATGTTCTAACTAAACTTGCAACTGGTAATAAATCAATAATAATTTGTGGAGACTTTAATATTAATATTTTAGAAAATAACGCAAATAGCAGTAGATTATTAAGCCTCTTTAAATCGTTTAATTTGTCAAATGTGTTCTTAGAACCAACACGAATAACTGCAACCACTGCTACTTGTATTGATAATGTTTTTTGTAGCTGCGACTATTTAGATAAAGCTATTGTAAATTATCTCCCTTCAGATCACAGCGGTCAAACCATTGCTTTTGAGTCCAACACACCCTTGCAAAAAATACAGATACAGTCAAGACCAATAACATCTAGTAATTTAGATAAATTTAATAAGACTTTAATTAGTAAGTTACCCGTTCAGGAACTTAATATGAATAATGGTAATATTTTGTATAAAGATTTTTTTTCAGTTGTGCAAACAGAGTTTGATAATATTTTTAAGAAAAAAATTAAAACTATTTGCCCTAAGTTTTTATTTAGTGACTGGGCAACTAAAGGTATCAGAAAAAGTAGAGAAAGGCTTTTTGAGTTGTATGGCCTTAAGCCTTATATTAACACCGAAACATTTAATAAGTATGTTTCGACTTATTCTAAAACTTTTAAAATTGCTTGTAAAGCAGCTAAAGCCTTATACATTAGCAATAAAGTTAAATCAGCTGATGATAAAATTAAGACTGTTTGGAAAATAATTAATAATGAAACAAACAGGAACAAAAAACATAATACTGATTACACTCTGGAGACTTCCCGTGGTCTCTTAAGTACTAATAAAGAAGTTGCTCAGGAATTTGCAACATTCTTTACCGATATTCCTATTAAAACGACTGAAACTTTAGATTCTTCGCCCTCACTTGCTTTAAACTTACTAAGTTCGAATGTTTCAGCATGTCCCACGGAATTTAAATTTAAACATATAAACCCTGCAATCGTTATTAAAGCTTTTAAACAACTCAAGATTAAGGGTACTGAAGATTTATGGGGGATGTCTACTAATGTTTGTAAATCAATTATTGAGACAGTGGCGCCCTATTTAGCTTTCATTTTTAATTTGTGTGTAGACCAAGGGGTTTTCCCGGATCTAATGAAGTTCAGCAAAGTTATACCACTTTTTAAATCCGGCGACTGCAAAGACTCTAATAATTACAGACCCGTTTCGGTTTTGCCGGTTTTTAGCAAAGTGTTTGAAAAAGTAATGCTTGATCAAATGCTCAGTCATTTTAACTGTCACAAAATTTTACATGATCAGCAGTATGGTTTCACCAAAGGACGTTGCACTACTGACGCCGGTGTCACCTTAATCAAGCATATATTTAAGGCTTGGGAGGATTCTCAAGATGCTATTGGTATCTTTTGCGACCTCTCCAAAGCATTTGATTGCGTGAATCACGAAACACTACTCTTAAAGCTTGAGCATTACGGACTGGGTAAACTAGCGCTTAGCTTAGTAAAATCATATTTGACTGATAGACTGCAACAAGTTCAAGTAAACGGTGTAAATTCATCGGGCTTAAAAGTAAAAATGGGGGTACCGCAGGGCTCAATATTGGGTCCGTTCCTCTTTTTAGTTTATATAAACGATTTACCTTATTTGTTGAAAAATCAACCACAAATGGTGTTATTTGCTGATGATACTTCCTTGATATTTAGAGTTAATAGACGGGCACAGCACCATGACGACGTAAATGACGCTATGCTTAAGGTTCATAATTGGTTTACTGTAAATAATTTAGTATTAAATGAGAAGAAAACTAAATGCATAAGATTCGCTTTACCGAATGTTAAAAGTAGTGAATGTAACGTTGTATTGAATAAGGATATACTTGAATTCGTCGAAAAGACTGTTTTCCTAGGGATTACGCTTGACTCAAAGCTGCAATGGGGTCCTCACTTAACATCTCTTGCAGGGCGGTTGAGTTCGGCCGCTTACGCTGTCAGAAAAATCCGGCATTTGACAGACGTGGATACCGCTAGGCTAGTATATTTTAGTTATTTTCATAGCATCATGTCCTACGGTATCTTGCTTTGGGGGCGGGCTGCAGATATTGATTCTATTTTTATTCTGCAAAAGCGGGCTGTCAGAGCCATCTATAATCTCAGCAGTCGCGAGTCTCTAAGAGAATTGTTTAAACAGATTAACATCTTGACGGTACCTTGTCAATACATATATGAAAACATTATGCATGTTCGAAAAAACCTTCATCTTTTTAATAAAATAAGTGACAGACATTGTGTTTATACTAGAAATAGGAACAAATTAGATCAGCCAAGATTCAGATTGTCAAAAGTTCATACTTCTTTTATGGGGTACTGTGTAAAATTTTATAATAAAATACCTCTTGATATTCTTCAACTAAATGAAAGACAATTTAAAACATGTATTAAACGCACACTGTGTAGACAAGCATATTATAAATTAGAAGACTACATCAATGATAAAAATGCTTGGCTAAATGCTGGTCCTGCTCCACAGGCAGTTTAGGGAATTTCCTAATTGGAGGAATGTTGTTTCCTACCCCTTTTTTTTTATTGACATGAGTAACGAGTATCGTTATTATTATACACAAATATATATTTTAATTACTTTTTCGACATTTTAGAAACATTGGAAACCTTAGTTTTGTATAATTTAGCAGCATTATTTCAATTTTGTAAATGTGAGTACCATGGAGCCATATTTTAAGTAAATTATTATGTGTTTGACTTAAATGAGCATGGCGGTTGAGAGAATTGTCATGCTCACTCAAATGTCTCGCTGGTGGTGGCGCGTGTGTTGGGTCATTCGGCTCCCTCTAAAATGGTTGAGCTGAATGGTGCTGATTCACGCGTCATGTTCGTGAACGGGCGCTGTCAGTAGAGATTGGTCAACTCTTAACTGCCATGGTTTTTATCTTGATTATTTTTTATATTTTGTATTTCTAGATTACCTTCATTGTTTTCACATATAGAAGCAACAAGAATAATGTAAGCAGTATTTTGTAAAAACCTGATTTTAAAAGAGTGTCCGTGGAGTTTCTTGCTCGTTCTTCTCCATAGAGACCTACCTACGTTTTGGAACGAGCAACTAGCTTCAACTTTCTGTCTAACTGACCGACTCCTTGACAATTCAAAAGTGCCTGTAAATGGTTTAATTGAAATAAATGCTTTGACTTTGACTTTGACTTTGACTTTGACTTGCGTATGAATGATTACGGCGTGAATCATATCATTATGTATAGTAATGTGTATGTGTACTACTTGATTAATAGTTTTATTTACGCATGATAAATAAAAGCAAATATTTTTTGCATTGACTGAGTAGGTACCTACCTATAGGTTTAGTTTTGCGGTTTGATAGGAGGCAAAACGCACAAATTGACTTAACTAGGTACATATTAGATACCTATTATTGTTGTGGATTTTTAACGTAGCTACCAAGAGCGTCGCCAAGGGGAGGCTGTTGCCAAAAGAGAGATTCCAAAAGCTTCATGTGACTGACTGGCTGCTGTTTTGACTGTATTTAAAATTCATAGTCCTCCATGTATAGGGTTGCCATTCGTCCCGATATATCGGGACTGTCACCGTCATTGGGGCCTAGGTCCCGACGTCCCGACAAAGCACTATTACGTCCCGATTTTTCGCGCGGTCACAGCAATAAAATACGCGCCCCAAATTCTACTCGGCCGATCTATTTTAACGCTGAAGAGAGACCACCTAAAATATTTTGCAATATTTTGGGTCTTGTCATCAAAAATCATTAAAATTTTGCTAGAAAAAAAATGTCACACGTTTGTCTGAGACAAGTTCGGTTCAAATGGTTATAAATAGTCTATACTAGCTCCGCTTTACGGCTTTGCATCGATCTACCAAACACCCTGTATATATTTTTCTTTTTGCGTCCCGACACGAGGCTTGCCAAGTATGGCAACCCTATCCATGTATCAACTTGCCCTTCGCCCCCCACCCCCCTCGGCCATCAGTTGGCGATGCTTTTGGTAGCTACACAATCTAACAATAGCTAGATACTATTTATATCAAAGCTGACATAAAAGAAGTGCGTAAACATACACTTATTATACAACAAGGAAATATCAATTCACATCTATTGTCTCCAATGAGGAATCATTTAAAAGACATCGTCTATCGTAAGTTCCACTACCTACCTACCTAGAAACGTAGTCCAATGTGGGAAAGAACTGTAATCTACACTTATTAATATTTATTTATTTATTTATACTTCATGCACAAAGGTACAAAGGCGGACTTAGTGCCTTAGGCATTCTCTACCAGTCAACCAAGGTAATATTATAAAGCTGAAGAGTTTGTTTGTTCTTTTTGAAGTTATACTTCTTTAGGCGCGTTATGAAAAAATGATGAGAGTGAAATTTTACGATGCGCGCGCACACCGTCACACAAAATTCTCACGGGAGTAATTGTAAACAACGCCATCTCTGACGTACATGCTGAACTACTTACTGCCTTCGTTGCTATTTTGTGACTCGAAGAAGTATAACTTCTCACGCGCGTATATAAGTACACACTGAATTTTTTTTTTTTGTTTATAATCTCCGGAAAATCTTTCTCTAATAGAAAACTACATTATCCTATAGTGCTACAGAGTTGTATTATAAAAAATAGGGATCGCGAATACAAGATAGTATTTCACTTATTACACTTGGCTAAATTAATTCGCTACTGAATTCAGTTAATACTTACTACTACTTACTTTCTTTTTTTTTTTTTTTGGACAAGCCCGCCATACTATTCTCTAACCACTGTAACTCCTGTAAGCCAGAATCACAGGAGTTACAGTGACTACTACTTACTGAATGCGATTACACTTTACTGAATTCAGTAGCGACTGAATTTAGTCGACTTAATTTAGCCAAGTAGTAATATTCGTACCTTCCTACTAATATGTAATACTTACTACTAATACGTATTTATTAGTGTCAAGGCTAGTATTGCGAAATTTGGACAAGCCTTCACGAATGTGCTAACGTTTTAAATATATTGTGTATCTACCTACTTAGTATGTTTACCTGTATTCAGGTCACAAAAATATATAATCCACTTTACTGAATAGTCCATGTAGTTTCTACTGCAAACTATAAATAATATCTTTATGTATCACAGAAGGGTGAATTAGCCTGCCTAAAACAACAAAGCAAAATTATTTAACAATAAAATATTTGGTCTCTGACTAGGATTGTGTACAACACTGTGCCAAAATTCCTACGTTGACCTTTTTTACAAATAAGACAACCGCCTTCAAAGACTAAAATAAGTTAAATAACTAGCCCAGAACACATCACTTTGGAAGTCGGTGGCAATACAAAACAACAAACAGAACAAAAGCCACCGACTTCCTAAAAGGCTTTAATTTTCCGCTTTTTAGTACCTTCTTAACATCAAAATCCATTACGAAACGGCAACACAGTTAAAACAGAGTCTCTGTCAAAACTTTTGCTGGTGGGAACCACAAACAAAAACGTCATCTACCTATGTATATTGTTTTGGTTTATATTGGTATTTTCAAAATCGATCTACAATTGCCGGCGATCATCATCATCAGCCGGAAGACGTCCACTGTTGAAGAAAGGCCTCCCCCATAGAACGCCACTACGACCGGGAGCCTGCCGCTTGCATCCACCGGTTACCCGCGACCTTAACGATGTCGTCGGTCCATCTGGTGGGAGGCCTACCAATGCAACGCTGCGTCTTCCGGTTCTCCACTCTAGAACCTTTTTTCTACATCGATTGTCGGTTCTTCGAGCGATGTGGCCTGCCCATTGCCACTGATTTCATTGCCGGAGATATCGCGTAACAAACATACATAATAGAAATAAATATAACACACATTTAGTCGAATTGAGAATCTTTTTTGAAGTCGGACCTTTTGTTATGTAACAGATGGATACAAGGTGATCTTTTAAGGTTCCCGTTCCCACTTTTGTGGTACCCAACACTCAAGAATGAATTAATAAAACGGCAAAGAACTACAAAAGGGACACTAAAGGATGACTAACTATTCCTCTATTTTGAATGCTTACAACATTTTATTTAATTATCCCACGGACACGAGGTTTTTTAGCGATAGCGAACTAAGTCCCGGCTTAGATAGCCATAAATAAAACTGTGTAATCCCCTGCATATGTAATGTTTCCGTTTCGGTTAGAAATACTTTTATATTAAGGCGAAGATATACGCCGGCGACCTTGAGCGACCAGAGAATCGTATGCGCTGCGTCCAAAACTCAAAGTTTAGTCGAAACAATTAAATAAAAGATAAAGATAGTATTCTTTAACTTAAAAAAGGCGTATACTAAAAGATAGATAATAAAATTGTCTGTAAGATAGTGTAAGTTTTGTTTAATTATACCTGGTAGATTTTGTGTGATTGTCAATGTTTTGTCCGCGTCAGACACAACTTCACGAGTTAATTAAACTATTTAATATGAATATAATCAAAAATATTCACATACTAAATGATTAAGAGAATGTTCTAGTTTAACATTTATTTTTTTTTAAATCATTTGCCACTACACCTTTTGACGTGATTGTCAGTTTAAAATCTGTAAAAGTCGTTAATAGCCCCCCAACACACTTGCGATATCATGACGACAACGGACGATAATGTTGCAGGCAAAATAGAATTATTGTTCTGTTCACTCAGGGATAACGCTTCAGCGAATCAACGTCAACATCAGCGAAAGAATTTTCACAATCGAACCAGGAGTTCCGGAGATTAGCGTTAGTAAAATTCGCAAAAGGAAATCACTCAGTCACTGGTCTAACCGCAGGTTAGATAAAGAAGCTAACTTAATATACTAACGCAATGAGCAACAAACAAAAAGACAGATTTCCCTTTAATACAACGCATGTAAAAAAATGCATTATGCGCTACATTACAGCTTCCCTGGTCCCCACTTGGTCGTGGCGACCAGTCTCTACCTATTCAAGTATATATCATTTTCTATATTATATTTAGAGCTAAACTACATACCAATCTAAGAAGTATAGTAGTACAAACTAAATAAATTAACATTTTCATGGAAAATTAAATTATGTAACTCAATGGAACCAAGGATCAAGATTAGAGAATCTTGATCCTTGGTCCTTGACTGCGGCTTATGATTCGCTCTCTCAAGATTACAGATTGCAAACTCAGCCATTCATTAGTTACAGGCAAAGATT
The DNA here is from genome assembly GCA_947361185.1 of Charanyca ferruginea. Lineage (NCBI taxonomy): Eukaryota > Metazoa > Arthropoda > Insecta > Lepidoptera > Noctuidae > Charanyca > Charanyca ferruginea. Next base: position 30,279,949 of record OX376057.1, read on the forward strand.
GATCTCAAGATTAGGACAGATTGTATTTAATTTTTCTTTTTTGTTACTTTAACATAAAACGGCCATTGGGCAGTTCCATTAGCAATATTCACCCGCTCATCTGACTATATTCCAAACATACTGACAAGATCGCCTTCCATTCGTCCGCGAACACATCACAGTTGGCTTGGCGCCCAGGAGAGCGTTAAGTGAAGACAGAAAATAAGAGATACATTATTAATTTCGTCCATTAATTAAATTACAGGAATCTACGAAGGTCAATGGAAGGACAACCTCCAAAACGGTTACGGTGTCATGAAGTACACTACTGGCGACATTTATGAAGGTTATTTCAAAGATGGCAACCCTCACGGTCATGGGATCAAAAAGCAGGGGGATTTTACTTCTTCATCGGCGACCATTTATACGGGAGAGTGGGTCAATGGGGTCCGGCAAGGCTACGGGGTCATGGATGACATTGGGAAAGGGGAGAAGTATTTGGGGAACTGGAGTGACAACAAAAAGCATGGGTGTGGCTTGATCGTGACCTTGGATGGGATTTATTATGAAGGACTGTTCATGCAGGACGTTTTGACGGTTAGTTTAATAATAATTTATTTTACACAAAGTCACATTTACAATAGATTTCTTACAATTTAAAATGGATCACAGTTGTATATTTGCCTAAACTAGGTTGAACCTGTGCGTTGGGTTAGAAAGTGCATAGGTACTATGTGTTAGTATAAATTAACGCTAAATTACAATAAAACTTAAGTTAAAATAAACTGGTAGTACCTACGTAGACACAAAACGTTACAGTGTGTTAGCATTTTTATTTACATACTACGAGTAAGTCTTCTAAAGGACGGAGTTTTTATTTTTTTACAGCTAAAGTAATTCAACTTATTATTACTAAGTTCTCTATGTATAAAAATGGATATGTACAAAAATGAACCTAGGAATAGGGTATTACACCCATTTTTGAAAAGTGTCTCAATGAAATTCTGTAGTGCTAATATGCCACCAAAAAAAACACAAAATTTTTATTCAATCGATAAGTGCCATAAAAATGCATCTAAATTTTAAATTTTCAAATTTCGCGCTTAATTTGACGAAAACGCCTCTTACTGGACGCCATATTGCTCAGCGTAAATGACGTCAGTTCGTTTTGTATCAAATGAGCTCATATTAAATATGATAATCGTATATCATTTAAAAAGAATTAAAAGCATATTTTGTAATAGGTGTAATAAAAAAAAAATTACGTTGGTTACGAAAATAATAAAATTACAAAGCCTATATTACGCCAATCGGTTGACTGACAGTTGTCAATTTTTTGTTTACACAGCCGTACTGCGTAATAACATGGCCGCCACTATTTCACGGTGTTTTACAACAGATTAAAAATACTGATAACTTTGAATTGAATTTAAAAAAAAAAATTGTTATTTTATGAACTAAAACTTACAGTTTCCGACTGCTTTATGCCTAAACTGTCTCAATAACATATTTATAGATTTTTTCTCGTATAGAGTAAAATACCCTATTAAAAAAAAGCCTTTCTAAAAATACATGTTTTGAGGTCGAATTTTAATTGCATATGATATCATTTCTTCTCTCTTCTACAATTACTAGGTACATAATGAAAAAGATAATGTTTAACGAGAATGTCGTGGTCGTGACAGTACCAATACAAGCACCTTTGTAACTTACTGGGGCTGCCTCACTTTATGTTCACGATGTTTTAAGATTAAATAAATATTATTGTATTTTTAATGAGATTGGAATCGAATTTAATGTCGAGACTGAAAATAATTCGGATGTTGAAAATAATTTCAATTTATCTGCCCCTTATAAGTCGAGGACTTATAAAGGGCAGAACAATTGAAATTATTTTGACGAAAACAAGCCAATCCACGATGTCTCAATAATTTTGTCAAACTAGTCCAATATGCCCTAAGTGGTACTATCCAGCAATAATAGTTCAATGTACATCTAAAACTTATCCTTTTGAAGTCTCCGTAGCCTAGGCGGTAGTGTATGCGCAGGGTCGCGGATTCGAATCCCGCCTAGGGCAAACATTTGTGTGATGAGCACTTGTGTTTGCCTTGTGTCTGGTTGTTGTTTATCTATTTATACATTTGTGTATGTATATCAGCTGTCTGACACCCATAGTACAACGTCTGCCTAGTTTGGGGTCAGATCGCCGTGTATGGTGTCCTCATATATTATTACTAGCTTTTGCCCGCGACTTCGCCCGCGTGAATGTTAGTTATAGTGAATGCAAACGAAGTCGCTGATCAAAAAAGTCTATGTCCTTCCCCAGGGCTCAAGCCACTTTCATACCAAATTTCATCAAAATCGGTTCAGCAGACAGAGTTACTTTCGCATTTATAATATTAGTATGGAAGTATGGATTAGTATATTTAGTATGGAAGTATGGATTATTATATTTTATTACATTCAAATTAATCAGCGTAAAATATCCAAAATTATTACAATTATTTCGAAAAATGGGAGAACCAAATGCCATCGTATTAAGTATGTTTAATAGTTTTTTTTTATCTGTAGTTTTTTTTATTCTTGAGTTTATTTCTGTAACCCACATACCTACCTACATGCTCTACATTTCAATGTAATTAATTATATGAAGGAGAAGGGACCGCAACTGATTAACTTGATCAACATGACACGAATCACTATATTACTGTACCTACTTCGATAAAGTGGGCGGTTGTTCACATTTCACACTTACGCCCTTAGAAATACGGTTGGAAAGTGGTCAGCCAGCCGCTAACATAGCCAACCAAATATTTTATTTAACTTTTAAAAACAAAAGTCGCCCATAGTTTATGAGATCATCATATTAGACCACAAATCCTACTTTTTATGAACTGCCAAAACGCATAGCATTGCATATACTGCTGTTACGTCACTTGTTTTCCAACTCTATTTACTTACTATTAAATTATTAATAGATTTCAAAGCTAATAAAAATCTAATATTACAATTAATTGAGCAATTTATCGGGTTTCAGTGCTAAAATAAAGTGTTTTTTTAGAGAGTTTGTGTCTTAGAATTAGTCGATAATGCTGTCTCCACCGGTGTTATCCTTATGTCTGGAGACTACCAAGAAGGTCCTACACGATGTAATAAAACCATTTTCCCATCTTTCAGGGTCACGGAGTCATGGTATTTGAAGATGGTACCCACTATGAAGGTGAGTTCCGATCAGCTGGCGTGTTCTCTGGTAAGGGAATCCTAACCTTCTCCAGTGGAGATAAGATAGAAGGTTCCTTGAGTGGAGCGTGGACTGAAGGCGTCAAGATATCAAACGCCACTATGCATTTGAACGTATCCAATCCGGTACTGCCAACGAATCCTAAACCTAAGTAAGTTGAATTTGAAGTTGATTTTTCTTTCTTTCGGAAAAGATGCATGACTCTTAGAAACTGTAAAACAAGCCACCTTCGCAAATAATAGTTAAACAAATACGTTTATCTAGTTCTTTTAAAATTCTTTGTTTAAACAGCTGCACTGAAAATGATTACTTCCTTATTCCAATAGTAACAAGGTCGACTTTATACAACTGATGTTTCCGAGATCCTTGAGCCGTATCTCGGTCAGTTTGGCCAAGTGTAATGAAGGTTTTTATCTCCTGAAATGCCGATGATATGTATTTTGTCATTATTTCGAATTGTTTTTAAATATAACATTTTGGAGTAGTAAGTCTCTGAATGAAATCCATATTTTAGTAAAATATAACTTATAAATAATAGTAATACGTACTATTTATTTAAAAAGGTCATATGGCATCAAAAATGTCTTCTACAAGGCTATCAATGGCAACCTATGTTAAATGTTATATTATCTTTTTAGCTCATTCGGAAAATTAAGCGTAGCCCCAAATCAAAAATGGAACGCCCTCTTCCGCCAATGTTTCCAATGCCTAGGCGTCTCCGAATCTATCCTAACTCCAACTGGCAACCATTTTGCCAATGGGCCATCTGGCATCACCATAGATAACGTCAAAATCTGGCAAAACGTAGCCGTTGCCATATCATGTTCGCACAAAGAAAGGAACAAGATGTCTATGAGGAAAAGAGGCAGCGACCTGGAGAAGTCTGTGGATTGCTTGGAAGTTATACCGCAGTTTGGACAGAAAACGCTCAATTTAGAAAGTTACGCGGAGTTGCAACAGTATTTATATATTGTGAGTACCATGTTTGAATTTATAGTTTACTAGCTTTTTACTCGCGAGTTTTTCTGCGTAATTTCTTACGGAATCCTAATGTTTTTGATAATAGCGTATAGCAGCTAAATAACGGAGCGATGCTTAAAAAGCGATTACTATAACTCATTGAAGATCCGTTCCTGTCTGGTTCCTTGCGGTCCTCGCCTAGCGACGCCCTAAACCGAGGTGTGTACCCCACAGGGGGTGCCCTTTTTTCAAGTTTTTTCGCGCGTAGTTTATTGGAATATTCAGTAGACGGATGACTAAGATGATTTCCTTTGAAATTTGGTGATAAACTAATTCACGATGAAATATAGAAACAGTGGACGATTTCATGTCATACATATTGATATAACGGGAGGATACAAGTGGTATTCTGGGGATACAGCTAATAGCAAAGTAAAACATTCTGATAAGTCCATTATAGGTAGAAAGCTATTTTTGTTTATCAGAAATGGTTCCATATTTCACTTACTTATCATACTCTTTCGTTTCTTATCTTACTTACTTACAGCTTGGTCCATATCCACAGGCCTGTGAATCTTCCCACCACCCACTAGGCCAGTTAGTCCTAGGCCTAACAAACGCCTTCAACACCACATACGGTGGAGTACGCGTACACCCCCTACTCCTCAGCCACGCTGTGAAGGAACTCAAGAGTATTACCGCAAGACTGTACCAGGTTGTAAGGCTGTTGTTCCCGGCGTTGCCACCAGAGGGCACTGATGCTGTACTGCCTTATAAGAAAAGAGAGGATGGTCAGGAAATTGAGCATGAGGATAGTAATCCTATTGATGGGTGAGTGTGGCTATATTTTAGGTATGAACATTATTTTACAGTGTAATCCCGGTAATCCAACAAATGCTCTGCAGGGCAGTGCTGAACTATCGAATTTGTCGGATTATAGAGTACTGCCTAAGAATCCCCCTATAGTCCGGAATTTTTAGAAAAAGATTACTTTGTAATCCGACAAATTACATATCACGTCGAGCACAACACAGTGTAATATTGGCGCGTACAAGTTGCAACCTGTTCAATCATGCATTACAGTAGTGAAGATTTGCCAAATTAATGTTTGTGTACCTACATTCAACAGTGATAGACATGTCGTTTACAGGGGGCGCTGGATTAGACAGAGGCGGAATTACCGGGGCTCCGCTTTATTAGAATTAGCCCGTAGTGTACCAATACTGGTCAAAGGGCTCCCTCCATTCCTTCTATCGGTCTCGATTGTGCTACGTTTTGCCAATCTGTCAGGAAAACGTCTAAGTTGTCCTGCCATCTCCTTCGTCGTGTACCGCGGTCCCATCTTGCTATTTCGGTGCACCAATTTTAAGTTCTACGGGCATGCTGCGGACATGGCCAGCCCAGTCCCATTTAAGCTGGGCAACCTTTTAAACCACGACAACGGTTAGTTTTGGACCACGATTTAATATGTCTAGCGCGATCCGCTAATTTAAACCTGCGCTCCATAGCATTTTTTGACGATGATTTATTTCATGGTGACTGTGAGTTTAATATAAACCAAATGTTGATAAGTTGTTCTCATAAAAATCCAACCTATTGTGTCGTTGCTACCAACCGTTATACTGTCATAATGCTGTTAATTGTGACTTTCAGGAATTGCAATGGTTGGGAATGTGTGGCGGGCTTGCCCTAATTTTTATATTGGTTTAAAAATACTAGCTTTTGCCCGGGTCTTCGTCCGTGTGAATGCCGGTTATCGCGGATGCACACAAAATCGCGGATTATAAAGTAGCCTATGTCCTTTCCAAGGGTTTAAGATATATTCATACCAAATTCCGTAAAAATCGGTTCAGTCGTTTCATCGTGAAAACGTAACCCACAGAGTTACTTTAGATAGATACAGAGAGTAGTGATTACATGTAATTGTAAAATTATATTAAATCTATTGTTTTACGTTAAATCCTGCTTTATTTTGCTTCGCATTCTGAAACTATATTGGTTATAGGCCAGGATGCTTAATAGGCGATATTACTGCAATGTTCTGGCGCCAGAGTGCAACACTAGCGTAAACCGTAAACATTTCGACGAGTCGTTCAAAGCGTGATGTAAATTGTGAAATTCTGCCTTTAATTGAGTTCAAAATAATTAGAAAGTGTATTATATGTCGGATCGTCAGGATTTAGTCCATTAGATTCAGTCATCATGTGGGCAGAATATGGGTTTGGTGCAATGCAAACACACTGGATATAGGGTACAATACACTGCGTTTATTAAAACCACTATTTCTCAACTCAATTGAAATAAACACTGACTCCAATTTATAATTGACATAGCAACACTAAATAGACATAGCAACACTTAAACAACGAATCGAGTACAGTTCCGGGATGTCTTAGCTCCGATGCGATCAGAGACTGAACTCTGAATGTCCTGCTCGCTGTGGGCTGTAAACATTACGACTCTGTAGAAGCGCGCCAAAATGGTGGTGGTAAATCACGTGTTGTCGCTAATGGCACACTTGCGATTCGTTTCAAGTCTGTACTATTGACCGGGTGCGACATATATTATACAATAATGCATCAGTGCAGTGTATTGGGATGTAGGAATGAAGGGAATCGTTCATTTCTAAAAGAAGAAAATGTTTAAAAACTATGGGAAGCAGCAACACGTAGTAGACATTCGAACTAAAAAACACTAAGAAATCTGATGGATTGACATTGGAAAGTATTCAGGTGAGATAATCGCATTTACAGAATAACGTTCACTTTTATCATGTAAGACAACCAAATATGATTTTATTCTGAGCATAACCTAGAATCCACTTTCAAATTGCCGTTGGATGCCATAGTATAGTTAAAGTACAGTTAGGTAAGTAAGATTAATTTAAACTTTGATATATTTTCACAAAATACCTAGTTATTACAAATAATAACATAATATAACAAGAATACGAGGTTATGGTTTACTGAATGTGCTAGTGGCGCCCTCTGCGACGAGTTTCGCGTAGTGTTCCCTATTAGTAGGAGAAAAATATTATTATTAAGTGATTTGAATAGGATTATGACAGTACAAGTAGTGTCTGCAGACGGACAGACGGTAGATGGAGCAGACACGCTTTAGAGTGGAGACCGCGTTTTGGCAAGCGTAGTGTGACGCCCTGTGGCACGATGCACCGACGAGTTGAAGAAGGTGGCTGACAACGGATGGATGCAGGCTGCCCAAGGCCGGGTTGGTTGGCGATCTCTGGGGGAGGCCTACGTTCAGCAGTGGACGACAATAGGCTGATATGATGATGTTGATGACAGTACTAATCATTTTTTTTTTTTTTTCTTTCCAGTGAAGTGGTGTCAGCAGCATCTCTCCTACAACCTACCTTGTTACCTCGCGTGCACCCCGCTTTATTCGTGCTGTATGCCCTCCACAACAAGAGAGAAGACGATTTGTACTGGAGGAGGCTCCTCAAGTGGAACAGACAGCCGGATCTCACGCTCATGGCGTTTTTGGGCATTGATCAGTGAGTATACTAATACAGCATAGATTTTTGTAATCATCATTTTCGGTTTTCGCTTCTCACCAATGGCAGCCTTAATCTTCTTAATAATTATCCTCATGTCAACCTTTAGACGCCCACTGCTGGGCATATAGGTCTCTCCCAAAGGTCCAGCCGTATTCGCCATACTTCTCAATCTTCTTAATATAAGAATGCAGTTCTTATCCAATAAAAGTATGTAACAGAAAATAGATTCTGTGCTTTCACTGTGAGGGTCGTTATTCTTATAAGCGGTATTTGGAATATTCTGGCTCTAAGACATGGCGGAGTCATCACAATCAGAAGTTTTCTTTCAACGAGGATTGAATGCCTTATCAATATTTATGAGTCAAAGTCAAATCAATTATTTTAATTAGGGCGGGTTGTTTCAAACAGTCGGTTAACATTACATACGGACGGTTAAAAAGTTACTATGACGTGCGATGTTTAACGTACGTTAAATTTAACGGGTTGTTTTATGACATAAAAATCTGTCAGTTAAAGTTATTCAAAAAGAGATTCCATAATATTTTGATGTTTGAAGAAGCTGTTTGACAACACAAAAATACGATGTCTGGTCGGTTATGGTAATAGTAACTTTTTGACGTATGATTTTGTGAAACAACCCATTTTTTTGATTTTATTTATTTATTTAAAAACATAAGCTGACAGTGCTTGCGACCAAATTGTTTACATTTTAATTATCTTATGACTAACCTTAACTAACTTATGAAACTACTTAAGAATAAATGTAAACATTTACACACATAAGTCGTCTGGCTGTTTGTGTATGTGAGTTTCGTTATAAACTCACATACACAAACAGCCAGACCCGGAACAACTATCTGTAGGTCATACAAATATTTGTTCCGTGCGGGAATCAAACCCGCGACACACAGCCCTGCAGTCCATCGCTCAACCACTGCGCCAACCGTGTCGTCAACTATATAACTAGAGTACTTTACTTTCACCCCCATGGAACATTAACCATTTCGTAAAGCAATTCTTCTTTGTTTCAGAAAATTCTGGGTAGGCTATACATGTCCAAACAACCAGATGTCTCCAACGTCACCCCTCAAGGAACAGCTGTTTCAAGAAGCTGTGGAGACGCTGCAGCAACTGAAGACTACCTTTTCTCCGATAGAGAAGCTTCTCGTTATCAGAAGCACCTTTCAAAAGATGACCATCGCTGTACAACAGGAGTTGGGTAAGATTAATTATATGGATCTTATTCGGTTATTTTATTTTAGGTAGTTTTTATTAATTTGGCATTAAGCTTTGTTGAGTATTTAAAACTGAAGTGCAATGTGCAGTGTGTCCCGTTATAATAACCAGCAAAAGTCTTGAACACCCAGTGACCACCCAGTCACTGAAGATAACCAGATTATATTTATCGGGGAACAGAGTGGCGGTCAGTAAATTCCGCAGTCTGACAGTTCGCACTTTAAATGAGGAATCAAAGCGATTTACCTAGCTGCCTCGGTTATTTTAAATTTTGGTTTGAATTGTTATTATATCTATATTTTTCTCTAGACCTCTTTTAACATGCAAGACTTGTTACATTGTTCTCACATTGTACCCCTAAATTCAACAAGAATGATGTAACCTAAATTTGTAAAATATTATTGATTTTAAAAGAGTGTTCATGGAGTTTCTTGCTCGTTCTTCTCCGTAGAAACCTACTGTTTGGAATGAGCATCTAGCTTCAACTTTCTGACTGACTGACTCTGACAATTCAAAAGAACTTACCTGTAAATGGTTTAATTGAAATAAATGGTTTTGAGTTTGAGTTTGATTGCTTCGAGACCGTGGAACTTCAGCTGGAAATCGAATACATATCTATATGTAACGGTTAATGTGATTAATTGATAATTATTAATAATTTTCCATCATTATTAATAATTACCTCATGATTTGGTAAACGTGAATCATCATCATCATCATTTCAGCCTAAAGACGTCCACTGCTGAACATAGGCCTCCCCAAGGGGTGGGTTTTGCCATAATCGCCACGCTAGGCAGGCGGATTGGCGATCGCAGTGTGGTTGTTACAAAGGCACAGATAACGCTGCTGCCCATTCTCTGGCGAGCCCCTTAGTCGCTTCTTACGACACCCACGGGAAGATATGGGATGGTGCTATTTTTTACGTCCGACACCATACGGAAACGTGAATATAAAATTGAAATTCATCACTTTTAGCAGTTGTTATTAATAATTCACTACATTCGTCGGTAAAAGTAATAAAATTAAATGAGACTCGAAGTTATTTGTCCCGTATGTATTTATTTATAATGCTACAGTACTTATGCAAAATCGTTTATTCTTTGGTTTTGCTTAAATGAAACATCATGGATATTTTCAATTTGCATAAAATGGGTACTAATCAGGTGCACCTCTGATGTATGGTGCGAGGAGTCAGAGATATGGGCAACGGTAAAGGTATCTTGAGGGTCAAGATAAACTTCAAGAAGTTTGTCTAAATCTTCTTCACTAGTAATTTGTGAAATGTTAATAGCGAGTAGAAAAGTTTTAAAGCCAGTTTTAGGTTTTCAACCAAACAGCTTCTTATGGGTTTGTATTTATTCCTGAATGAAAAGCTTTGTTTTTCATAAACTGTATGAATCTGCCCTCTGACCAATGTGTTGTTGTGTTGGTTTCTAACCACGTGGCTAACATTTTTTCAATAAAATTGACGTATGTTATTTTTGAAAATTTATTACATTTATCGGTACTAAGGTTATATTATTAATAATAACCGATAAATGTGATTAATTTCTCACTTTTACCTAGTCTTTCGGTAATTATTAATAACATATACACCAAAGTGGTACTAAGAATTTCCTTGTGGGAAGACTTTGGTTGATAATACACGGTTTCTTCTTATTATCCAGGTTCAAACTACCTCTGGAGTATGGACGAGTTGTTCCCGGTATTTCATTTCGTGGTGGTCCGCGCTCGCATCTTGCAGTTGGGCTCTGAAATACACTTCATTGAAGATTTCCTAGAGCCAGGCATGCAGCATGGAGAGCTTGGACTTATGTTCACTACGCTCAAGGTAATGTGAATCTTATTGTGTAAGATGCGAGTAGCTAGTTACTTTAAAATTACCATTCAAAATGGTAATTTTAAAGTAACGAGACATATTTTTGGTACGGTCTTGTTAGAATCAACCGTAATGTGTAGAAGTTAGAGTACGATATTGACTGTAGATGTTAGTATAGAAACGGGAGGGGACAGTAAAATTATTTATTCTAATTTTAACATAAATTCGATGTTCAAACCCATCTCGACTTTATTTTTACAGTGTTTAAGTATAAACTTCATCTTTCCAGGCGTGTTACTTCCAAATACTGCAAGAGAAGATGTCGATTAACTAGAAACAAATATACATATAGCATGCAGGGACTTCACATGGCGTATTTGTACCAATATTCGCCTTATTTGAATAAAACAAAATTGACTTTATTTCAATAACCATAGGGTACATTTTTTATTATCCAAATAAGGCGATTATTTGTACAAATACTCTATGTGAAGTGCCAGCAATAAAGAATGATCTCGCAATACGTATGGTGCGTAACATTTAGTTGTAGCTTTCGCAATAATTTGCTATGGTAAGTCCTCGCTAGGTGTTCTGTTAGCTTGTAGATTGTTTAAGGATGTATACAATATGTTGTATTGACCTTCAGGTGTTATGTGATATTTATTGTCACAGAAATAGTTTAAATACCCACACTTTGCTACTAACGTCATAACTATGTCCCATGTTATTTTTCACATTTTCATGAACATGAAAAATAAACCCTTTTTTCATCTCATGCTAGAATGTCTTAAATGTTCCATAATATTTACGAAAAATAAATAAATAATGTTCTACAATCATTTACAAATCGTGTACGTCCTTAATCATGATAATTGTTATGAAACTCTTCTTGTTATGTAATTGTAAAAATGTTTATCTAGTACGGAAAGTGAAATCCGTACTAAGTTCAACAAACAAAATATGAAAGAAAATAGACTTCATGATCTTTTGTGTATTTTACTTAAAATACACTCATAATAATTGAATCTGATGGCATGATATTAATTTTAATAAATCATTATTTAAAGAACAAAATAAGTGATGCATTATCTGTGGTAGCATTTTTTTCTTAATTTATTTATACAATGTAATGTTATGTCAACATATAGACATTATAATCTATCTTAAAATTCATATATTATCATAGCATCATAATTATATAACTTAGTAGCTAGATAAATCAAGTTGTAATTGATTTTATAATGTATATTAGTTACAAAACGTTTCAAATTTGAATGAAAACTAATTTATTAGCGTTAATAAATGCGACGTGTCTTTTAATTTACCTCATATATTGGTATTGTATAAAAAAGATGTATTTTTTTAAAAGAGTGTCTTTTAGCTGTGTTAATGTTTTACAGACAATATTGTATGTAGGGCGTCCATTTTGATCATCGTTTCGAAAATCCATTTTCGGACGACCACGGGCTGATATTTTTGTGTGTTAGTATTGGTAATCATACAATATCATGTGCCTATGAGTGTATAATTATGTATCCAACATTCATATAAGAGTCCTTTTCATAAAAGAAGTTCTGCTGTAATATAATTAAGGGGGATGCGCCAGGGTAACCCGCGAAATACAAACTTTCTACGTTTTTTGCAATTTGCAGCTCAGCATAATCCGTAAAAGTGCCTGTTTAATGAAAATATGACGTTTACGGATTATGTTAACTTGGAATGCTTGTTGATCATTTGAATTATTATAACTCTGACAATTCAAAAGTACCTGTAAATGGTTTAATTGAAATAAATGTTTTTTAGTTTGAGTTTATAATTCTGTAAATGCATATTTGTTACTTCCGCGAATATTTTTTTTATGACCCTACATCTAGATACTGGGCAGAAAATTGCAAAAAACGTAAGGATATTTGAATTTCGCGGGCAACCCTTCTTCATACAAAAGAGAGAGATGTATATAATAAATGAAAGTCGGTAGATGGTAGAGAGATACCAACGTGCTGTATCGAAAGAGGTTTGCAACTTTCCGACGTAAGACTTCAGCGCTACGTCTTCTTTCATGGACAGCACTCTTCTATTTAATTTATAATTAAACCCCCCACCTTTAGAAGACTTTAGATACCTACACACCAATGAATGCGTAGAATACTCTTAGAGACTAATCGCCAACTATTCAATTTCAAAATGCCGTTAAATCTCCGAAATCTCGTACCTACTGTCACTGTCACTTTGACATAAAGTGATTGAGACATCTTGAGACTTACCGGCGGCATCTGAAAATTGAGTAACGTTTGAATTGGCCATAAAAGTATTAATTAATTATTTATGTATTAAGCAACAATTTTATTTTTTGGTTTATTTATCATACTGATTGTATTGCTTGTTTTATTATATGGAGTGCCAAAATTATTTGTACGCCGTTTAGGTTTAGTGTGTGAAACGCAGTGAGTGTACGAGATTATAATATGCGATAGAAATAACTTTAGGACATGAAACCTATTTCCATAGCGATTCAAGAACAAGGTCAATCCGACCACATATTATACCTAGAACTAGCGACCCGACCCGGGTTCGCATGGGCCTATAGCCTTCCTCGGTAAATGGACTATCCAACACAAAAAGAATTTTTCAATTCGAGCCAGTAGATCCTGAGATTAGCCAACCAAACAAACTCTTCAGCTTTATAATATTAGTATAGATTTTAGTAATTAATACATGCGGTATGCGGCTACTAGATAAATTGTATAATTTTGATCTCTTCCTAGTGAAAAATTATAAGGAACAAAGTCAAAACTCGTCCACTCACTATGTTTTTGACCATTCCATTTATTAAAGTATAAAAAATACGTTTTAATAGGTTAACAGAAATAATCCAAAGGTCTGGTAGTACAAAAAAAGAAATTGTTATATATGTAAGCAAACAAATTGTTATTTTATTTGCCTTTTTTCGGTTACTGAAATAAGGTTTAAGGTTTAATAAGGTTTTGTTCTATTATTTTTTGTGGACATCGACTGCCAACCGGCAGAAATTACCGGGGAAGTTTTAAGATATAAAAATATGTGAAAATAAAGTAAAGTGCTCTTGTACAGTATAACCCACACATTATTCCAAATGTCACGCTGAAATATTTCAGAGTGACATTTGAAATAAACATAGAAAGAGAGAACCGCACGGTAAGCACGATACCCTGTCAAAAATGATTACCCTATAACAAAATTCCCTTCGTCGCATTGGATTCCATTCCTTCATCAACAGGAGCAGTACAATTTTTAAAGAAGTTAATCATTATAAAATTTTAAAAAATGTCTCATAAATGGCAATACCACCGGGACTGCCATTTTGAAGATTTTTTTTGAATACTCTAAAATGTTGGAACGCAAGAAAATCAGAAGCGAGTTTATCATTATTACAAAAACACAATGAAATATGAATAGATCATTATGTGATCAAAACGATTGTTTTTGATCAATTGATAAGTACCATATCATTAATGTTACATAAACAATATGTTAATTATTATATTTATATCTTTGTCCTACGTAAAGTGTGTGTTTAAATATTTGAAAAATATATATTAAACATTTAATAAAATTCGCAGTAAAATAATGGCTTTTATTTTTATCGTATTAACAAATATTTCTTAGTTCTTAGTCTATTTTTAGAGCAGTGGTTCTTAAACTGTGGTCCGCGGACCACTGTGTCTGATGGTCCCTGAAAGCACCAAAGTAGTCCGCGACGTCATCATATTATAATGATTAAATATGCATTTGGTTATTAAATATGCATTTGGCTTTGAGTTTGTAAGGAGTATGGCACAAAAATGTTTATTTTGCTTATCTTTTTAAATAGATAAAAAAAACGTTGCCCCACTGACCCCCACACTAGGAATTTCTCCTGTGTCGTGGGTTAACCGCCCGACTTCATATCAGTTGGCGTGCCCCCCGCATCCGGCACAGAGAATAATATTAGTAATTCATCTTCCTTCGGACATTATTTTTAGGACTTCTAATTTAGAGACTAAAGTGTTTTAAATTGTAAAAGTTTACTCAACTATTTACCTAATAAAAACATCTTCTTGATAGAATACAGCGTAATTAAATTAAAAAACAGACTTAACGAGCTGTGCTGTAGTTGGTCGGAAACACGGAATAATAAAAACAAGTGGAAGTGCCACGCAGCCATCGAACGTGTGGCACAATTATGTGGAAATCAGTGGTGGAAATGATCAACATTCGTCCAGTCGAGATCAACTACTTGCAGCGACGTGACATATCGCACGTAGGTAAGGAAAAAAAATACAACCATGCCATATTGTGCAATTTTTACATGCAAAAATGATAGCAGGTCAAAGAATGTTTCTTGCAGAGGTATATCGTATCACCAAAAATGATAAAACTCATATATTTCAATATAATCGATTTTTATTGACAATACGATATTTTTACTTTGACGCAGACTAAAAACTACCTTATGTCCATCAATTGAAGTCTAAATTAGCTTGCTCGCTGTCTTGACTGTAATCGTTTTACGTGGCATAAATTCTAGAAACTTCGACGCTACTCGTTTGGAGATGGGACACATTAATGCAAATGGTTCGTGTCGATAAAACAATAACATGTATGTTTTTAAAGTACCAAACTTTTTTTTTAATAAATAAAAGTACGAGTTTGAAAGAATGAGTTTTAAAAACCTTATAGGTACCTATATTCTGGCAAATAGTCCGCGGTTGTAATTAGGCCTATAAATATTCTATTTATATGTATATAGTTTATCTTCATACAAAAATTCAGATATCAATTATGTTTTTAAAAGACTTACGTATTTAGAAAAGACATTGTCATGTCTAAAATAATGCGTCATTTCATTTGGACGTCAATCAATTTTCTACATACAATCATATTACGGACTCAATGAAAGGTATCGCAGAAAAATATGTCAATATACGCATACATCATTAATTAATCATCATTTTTGATCCATTACGTACATTAAAAAGATTAATTTAAACACTGTAATTATTATATTTCTTACATTGTACAAATTATCGACAACTTGACCACATCTCTCATTGAATAGAAAAATAAATAACAGTTGCATGCGAAAATAACATCTATTTATAGTTTCTATAGATGTCATGTTAAATAATTTGGTAACAGCGCTCTCTAGCGTCGAATAGCTGAACTCGTTGGACATTGCTCGAATTGGATTGTTAGATGGAAAAATCTCTTTAGTGATTTTGACATGTAAAATAATAGCAACGTTCGTTAGTTGTGATACGATTTAATTTCAAACAACAATAAATAAGCTTTTCGCCAAAGTTGTGTTTATAATTTGTAGCCAATTATATCATCGTTTTCTGTGTATTGCAAGTACATTTTAATTTGCAAATGTGTAAGTTGGCGGCACTGGATCCAGTATTAAGTAAGACTAAGGGCACTTCCTCCTGTTTTTATTATTCCGTGGTCGGAAATCTACGACGCTGGCGTAATGGACACAAACATATTTGTCAGATTAATCCGACGTAGGCGGTTGAACGTATAAACTTCCATACAGCCAGACCGAATATTCCCGATCGGTAACACCCCGTCGTCAAAACTGTTGACGATCGGGAAGAAAAAAGTTTCGATCGTACGACAATGTGTACGAACGGGATTTTTTTTCGATTATTTCCATTATTCCCGTTCATTAACATCCCGTCAAAATATTATTATGTGTTCCGTTTGACGTCCGAAGTCCATTATGAGAGAGTACACGCTTCTTTCCATGTCCAGCTGCTAGACGTCCTTACTTTTCCGCCTCGTAATCGCGCCACCAGCGCCCCCAACGTCATACCTGTAAACTACTTTCAAAAACCGCATACAAGCCGCCATGATGAAGTGTTAGGCCATTGTTGCGTCGTTTTCCGAACTGTGCGCACTGTTAGATTGTCAGTTACCTATCTCGAATAAAACTTTCGAGACTTAAGTAGAAAGTTCATTCGAATAATATTTAAATTTATTAATTTTCCGTCTCGTGTGATCGTCGTTTCGTTTCGCTGTTTTTATTTAAAAAATGGACGGTAAAACTATCGCGTCACGCCAAATGATACTTCGCGGAAGGACGCGGAGTTCGACTTCTTCATCGTCATCGAATCGAGGATACGGTGTCAACGGAGAGCGATATAGGAGATCCAGCGACGCGCAAACGCCCTCGTCAGGTACGCAAGCGCTCCCTCTCGCAAGATTCCGAACTGGATCGCAGGTTTGAGATACTATCCCAGCAGTTGGTGAGTCATGTCAATAATGTTTTAACAAATTACATGATAGCAAATAGTGCTCCATTAGCACAAAGCCTACCCACCACACAAAATAATATTGGCACCGCGTTACCTTTAACATCGACTGTTCCTACCCTCAATTTACAAGAAAATTTCTTACGTCCGCCGCACCTATACCTTATAAGCTTACCCCTAATTGGGAAAATATTGCAAATTTAGACTTTTCCGAACCTAATGTACCTATAGCAAATCCAGAACGTGTCACGAAAATAGCAGAAATGCAGAGGTTCGACTCCCCTACAGAAGAAGTACCTACAGAAAAAAATATGTAGCTTTTCCTAGTTTTGTCTAATTGAAAAGAATTGCGGCGTTTTGAAGATCCATTTTCACCATTAAGATGGTTTTAAATGGAATGCAGTTTTGCGGCGTTATCTAATGCTTTCCTAACCCAAAACTAGCACGTAAACGCGGCATTACAGAAGCTAATTGATTGGTCTGCTAATTCGAGCGCCCAATTATCTTCAACTACCCTCTTTGAGAAACTAAAAGAGTTGTTTGGTGCTGAGTCATCTTATAAAACAGTATCTCATGATATTCTCCAAATTATTTAAATTATTTGCGGTAAACGATCTGAGGTTATAGAGACTCGGCGCCGATCGTTATCAAAGAATGTTAAAAGTAAATACATACGCGACGACATAGAAAGAATTCCACACTCAATCGAATATATATTCAATTCAATCCTCAAAATTTATCGCACTACCTTCAAAAGAAAAGAAAAAAAAATGGGGCGAAATACAGAATAATAATGCGGGAACTAGTCGTCCGATATCTTTAGAGCCTTCGACATCTTTTCAAGATAATACTTTTCGTTCGTGACAAAACAAACCGAAGCGAAACTACAAAAAAGACAAAAGACGAAATCACGATTTCTCTTCAAAAAAGAAGGGGGGGCGAAAAGATAAGAACGGGAGGCGAGCAGGTCAGAAGCATAAATGACTATTTAATACCGAGTTTTTGGGGCGGCTGTCTTCAACATTATTTAGAAATATGGGTTCTTTTCGACCCTCCAAAAACTATTTTAAAAATGATATCGGGAGCTCGTATCCCCTTCAATCAGGCACCGCCGTTAATTCTACCCACTTCGGACAACCTGTCAAAATTTCAAACCCCCTGTTTCGAAAAAAATTACACTAGAAATTCGCAAGATGATTCAAGAACAAGTGTTTGAGCCTGGTCCTTCGACCCCATCGTTCATTTGCCCCCTTTTCGTGAAGACAAAGAACAATGGCTAAACTCGAGTGATATTCAACTTGAAAGCACTAAATGTATACATGGAGCCAAAGCATTTCCATCTTTTCCATCATCATCAAATGCCTTCGTTTCTACAACAAGGCGACTAGATGATCAAGCTGGACCTCAGCCAGGCCTATTATTACCTCCCAATATACACAACTCATAGGCGTTTTTTATGCATCAGCTACGGTGGTCAACTTTTGCAGTTAACATGTCTATCATTCGGCCTGGCTGCTACCTCCAGGATGTTTTCCACTATTACAAACTGGACTGCAGAATACCTTCGCACAAAAGGTCTGCGACTTGTCGTGACTATTTATAAGTCCACCAGAACCAGGAAGTACTCAGCACGCACCTAAACATAGCTGTACGGTTCCTGTCCAGTCTGGGCTGGTATGTGGATCATGAGAAATCGATCACCAGGCCAACGAGGTCGATCGAATATCTCAGTATCAATTGGGACACCCAAACAAACCGCAAGTCCCTACCACCAGAGAAGAAAAACTCGACAGATCCTCTCGACCAGACTCGCAGCAGGCAGTTGGACCCTCAAGCAGGCGCAATGCCTCTTAGGGCTTCTCAACTTTGCGTCTTTCATCACCCACCGGGGAAGGATGCATTGCCGTGCGCTGCAATGTCACATCAAAGTACTGCGTTAAAATCCTCTCAGAGCAGTATAGCTGACACAAGACGTTGGCTTAGAACTCGAGTCGTGGATGGAGAATGTGAGTAAAAAGACAGCAATTCACATAGATGTGCTACCCATAAATTTTGTCATCACGGACGCTTCCGACATTATGTGGAGTGCCCTAGTCAACAACAATTGGCATCGGCAACATGGCATGCAATCTCAAAGAGATGTAAGCTGTGATTGCAGTGTTGTCGAAGGAATCCAAAGCCTTCCGGGACTCCAGGATCATTCTACAAACCGACAACAAGACAGTGGTCTCGTACATTCAGAAGGAAGTCGGCACGAAATCACGCCGATTGATGGAATTGACGCGGGAACTGTGATAGACAACCTCAATGTTTTACTGATCCCTCACCACCTACCAGGGGTCTACAGCACCGAAGCCGACCACTTGTCGCGAGTGGCACCTGCAGGTGGCAGCAACTTCAAAGATATTTCAGACTTGGGGAAAATCGGTCACAGACTTGTTCGCGTCGCAAACAGCACACGTCGTGATAAATTATGTTTCGCTAGATTTCTCAGACTCCAACGCTTGTTATTACGACGCGTTCAGCAGATACTGGCGATACGACCTCGCATGGGTGTTCCCACCGCCGGCGTTGCTTCCACGAGTTCTTCACTACTTAAACTCGGCATCAGGTCGGTACATAATAGTAGCACCCAAGTGGAAGAAACCCTTTTGGTGGCCAGACCTGAAGAATCGATCCTTGGCACGGCCGCTGAAGAAGACCTTGATCGACACGGTGAACGGCCTACCACCAGCTCATGTCAACGATCTGCAGTTGGAACCCTGGCTCATTTTGGCTGGGACACCATGACAAGCGATTGGTCTCCACAAGAGAAAGATCTTCTTTTATCTTGCTGGCGACCTTTAACTCTTAAAACTTACACACAAGTAGTCTTTGTGCTGTAGTCAAAATAATGGAAATTTCCGTACACCAAATCCGACAGATGTTGCGAAATATCTAGCATATCTAAGTATATCTTTATCAAAAGTTAGCTTATAGAACCATTCTTGTACACAAGTCCGTTATCGCATCTATTTGTGAAACTGCTTCAAATATTAGAATTTCTTCTAGTCACATTGTTAAGCACCTTTTAGAAGCAATTTCAGTTGCAAAGCCGTTACCACCTGAGGTGCCCACATGGGACACCAGAGAATTAATTACTTATTTAGAAGATAATATTCCTTGTATCAGTAGTTTGTATGAGGTGTCTAAGCGAACAGTGACTATTTTGTTATTATGTTCGGGACATCGTGTACACGAACTATCCCTTTTGCATATTGATTAGTTTGTAGATAATGGGGATTCCATAACTTTACACACAGCTTTCGGGTCAAAGACAGATAGTGCGACTTTCCAGCAATCCAGTTGGGTTTTGTTGGTATCCCAAGATCAAAATACAAATCCATTATATTGGCTCCGCACGTTGAAAGATCTATCAAAGGAAAGACGGGGTTCATTAACTTTGTTCATAACTACTAGAGATCCCGTTAGAGCAGCCACAGCCAGCCACACCAACTATAATCGGTGGCTGGGTAAAACGTGTTCTATCTGATGCTAGAATACAAGCCTCTCTGGGTAGTTCTAGATCAGCTATCTCATCATTAAATTGCCTAGAAAATTATCCTATGAATGACATATTATCTAAGGCAAACTGAAGGCATGAATTAACTTTCAGAAAATTTTCCCGAAAAGAAATCAGACCTAGTAACGAAATGTCCTCAGTGCATTCGTTACCAAGATTATTTCAAGTCCCCAATTGATTCTAAGTTACGGATTTTTAAAATCAAATTGATTCAGGTTAAATTTACTCATGAAGATATTGCAAGATTCTTACTTATTTATGTTTTCTGTATAATTGTACCGCCAATGCGTAAATGGCTAGATTTTTATTCATAACATTTTGAAACCTGTGTATTTAGAGGTGCCTAAGTTATAAAATGGTGATTAAAAATAATATTGGTTTATTATTCACATTGTTGCTTTTCTTTCATACAATCCACCAGGAGATAACAAACATATCTCTCATAATGGACTTCGGACGTCAAACGGAACACATTTATATAAAAATTTTACCTTCAAATAAAATTTGTATTATGTTTCCTAAGACGTCCGAAGTCTAGATAAGGGCTTCCTTCTACTTCTGCATCATTATGAGCCGAACAATGGCCTAACACTTCATCATGGCGGCTTGTATGCGGTTTTTGAAAGTAGTTTACAGGTATGACGTTGGGGGCGCTGGTGGCGCGATTACGAGGCGGAAAAGTAAGGACATCTAGCAGCTGGACATGGAAAGAAGCGTGTACTCTCTCATAATGGACTTCGGACGTCTTAGGAAACATAATTTAATACAAATTTTATTTGAAGGTAAAATTTTTATATTATTGTAATTACTGCCAACGACAGGGATGTTACTGAACGGGAATAATTGGAATAATCGAAAAAAGGTCCCGTTCGTACACACTAAACGATCGAAACTTTTTTTTCCCGATCGTCAAACAGTGTTTGACGACGGGGTGTTTCCGATCGGGAATATTCGAGCCAGACCCGTTAGGAGTATATATGTTCTGTAAGCCAGACCCGGAACAACTATCTGTAGACCATACAGATATTTGTTCCGTGCGTGAATCGAACCCGGGACACGCAGCGCAGCAGTCAATAGGGCTCCTTACCGTTCAAAAAACTGATCCCAGAGGATGCTCAACCACTGCGCCAACCGCGTCGTTAGATGGCATTAATAAAAGTACTATAATTAATGTACCTTTTTATAATAAGTATGATACTCTCGGTTTCAAATTTTATACATATTTTATTTATAGAACAACCTTACAAATAATATTACCGCCAGTCTGTGGTCTATGGCAAGACAAAAAATTGACAAATGGTCCCCACAGAAAGATTGAGAACCACTGCATTAGAGGCATCAAATGCTAATTGTTAAATGGTTTAAATAATGTGTAAACACTTGTTACTATTCCAATTAGTTTAGTATTCTAAGGGGAGAGGTAATTAAAACACACATGATTTATTAAGGCTATTTATTTCATTCCTATAAAATAACATACCAAATGTCTCTTTTGTACAACGTCATATCAAAAATGTACACCATTATATAAATTTCGTCTCAGGTAAATGTTACCTAGCTACTCTCGTGTCTCCCCTATTATTTTCATGGCTATTATTACATAAATATAATTATAGTCCTCTCACGTGCCTAGTCTGATAGGTACAAAATGTTCACAATACCGAATCGGACCCAACTTTATAAAAATACATAACACACCAGAATTAAAACCGCCTTGTATTTCTATAAAACGAGCCCCCCGTAATGCTGTACGATATATCTACAATATGTCAACTTCTAGTTATTGTTAAAATTCATTGTTACGTGAAATTGAATCTTAATTATAAAGCTTTTAAGTCCAGAATACATTTTATGTATAATATTTTTTTAAGGAATATTATTGCACAGTTGCTGCTTTTTTTCATACAAGCTGGAAGTTACATCCGTTAGGAATATTGAAACTCTGAGATATATAATGATAAAATTTCAAATAAATAAAATACAATTTTATGGGTAAGAGCGGTAAATTGACATACGAAACTGTTTTACACGAGGCTAACATTTACAATTAAAACAGCGCGGTTTCATAAAAAAAACAAAGTCAAATTTTGAAAATAAAACAATACAATCTAACGTCAATCTTTTCACCGCCACGGGCGATAGTTGATGTCAGCGTCAAACATTGTTACGAAATAAATTTTAACTAAATAAAATTTTGAGTATTAAAAATGTATCAGGTGTTTGGGTGATAATTTAATTGCGTAACGAGGCGGTAAAGAGATCAATGGAGGCGTTGTGATGCGACACTTCGAAGAAACACAATATATCGTAATAAAACTATAGCCCGACCAGTTAACTGAGGCCGTTTCTGAGGTAGCTGGGCGGTGCGGGAGGGGTGAAAGCTGTCACGAGTTATCGTATGAGTGAGCTCTCGCGTCTCGTCATAACACCTTTCCCGCACCGCGCAGCTACCTCTCAGTAAAGCGTTCAGGTTAGCAGAAGAAGAACAGGGATCAATTCTAGTAACTTTTCGGAATATTCGCATTCTAATTTCAGTCTGATGGTCGAATACTCAAACGCTAATCAATTTTAAGATATCATTAGGTCTCGTGCTATCTCACTTTACGTCGAAGTGACTGTGTTAGAACGAGACTTGAGAAAATTGAGTAGCGTTTGAGTATTTGGCCATTAATGCCATTAATCTGTCCAAAATGCCTTTATTTTTATCAATTTTTTTTTTAAGATTTTGACATAGACGAGATGAGATTGCGACCGTTTTTAATTACGAAAATTGACCTTCAAGTCCTTATTCTTCCTCCCACGAAAATAAAGACTCATAATAAGCCTCGCGTAAAAATGATTAAAAATATATAGACGTAAATTCGTTTGAATATATTTTTTCTATATTACCAGCTACACTGTAAGAGGTCTAGTATTGCAGAACATATAATTTATAATATTCAGCACTATAATACAAATATTTCGAATATAAACTAGATACCGCTCTAGGTATCGATTAAAATTTTGGGGCAATCTCATCATATAAGGCAGTGGCAGGTGGGTACCTATTGTTAATCATGTGTTTAAAAATTCGAGAGTATTTCTTTACATAATTTAATTTCTAAGAGGCAAGAATTGATGAACTATCGACTCGAATACAAAAGATATGTGATACAGCATAAGCACAACCTTATTATTAATGAATCGTATTAACTGAGTCATACATTTTGTTCGTAACGTTAATACCAGCAATGCTGTTATATTTTGTACTTTGTTTCCAAGCAATTAAAGTTGAGAGTGCAAGTGTAAAGATTCTGCAGTGTGATTCTTATCCGTGATGACAATGTGTGTAAAACACATTGAATTATTTATCGTTATCTTACGAATTGCAAAAAATACTAGGCGACTCAAATTGCGTTTCAAAATACTAACCAGCCATTTCAACTGCAAACAATTTGACTATAACGTAAATGATACTCGACCTTCACTCGACACATTATGACGTATTTCTTGAATGTTTTTATCATTACAAATAGTTTTGGAAGCAGATTCATTCATTTCTAGTTCAAATAATTCATAGGTGTTATTATTCAGAGAAAACCGAGTGTGACTTACGTCAAATACTCATAAAAAGCACCGATAGAAACAATCTCAAACAATTACTTCAACAAATAAGCTCATTCAGAAATATTACAAGAAAAAAACAAGTTATTGCATAATTATACATTTCGCTTAAGTTCTTATACATCAATGTTAAATTACATAAAAAATCCAAATTAATGATACAACAACGATACCAAATCTCGCTATAATGTTAGACATACAAATATTATTATTTTATACCCATTATTAAAAAAACATACGATTTTATTAGCAAAATATCAATCGAATTTTATTGCATGCATTTTTTTAAATAAACGTTAACAATAATTCTCCTAAATAACATTGTTGGACGATAAAAAAATACGATTATAAAATTGATAATAGAAGTATTAAATTAGATGGTCACAGGGAGGTGTTCCTATCAAGCTAACTACATTAATAAGAAAACGCGTCATTTAAAACAACAGAATCCTTAGGTCTATAGAAATCAACGTATATATTACTATAACATCCTACGTCTATGTTAATGCTTAAAGATAAATGCTGTCTACGTGGGGCTATGGTGGCGTGTGACGAAAGTGATAATGTTAAACGTGTAATCCATATAGCGTAGAATGAAAAGCCGCGTCCACATTGATGAGAAAATAATTCATATCAAAGTTACGAAAACACTAAAAGCTCCGCCACACCGAAGCGGTCTACGTTCGCGGTCGTATACGAACATACTGCAGTGGTGTTTGTATGGACGAGTCCTCAACACAAAAATATTACTGCAGTATCAGACTACGATCGTGACCACAGGCTGTCCGCTCCGGTGTGGCCAAACCTTAAGATTAAATTTAAGGTTATGCTTATTGAATGTAGTTTTAAAGCTCATTTTTCAATCATGTGCACAAGGCTTGTAAACGGGCGCACATAAAGATTTCTTAGCACAAGATCCAATTAGATTTTCTTCTTGGATAGTGCTCATACAACATTACGAATAACTCATTTTGACTTTTACAAAAACTAGCTGACTATCAAGACCTTTATTTCCATTTCGTCATGCGTACACGCTTATTGTTTCAACACAGACTGTTTCAATCACCAAGAGAGCCATAGTGTAAGTTCAACAGATGAGCAAGCGCTTGCGCGTCCCCCCACCCCTTCTCTACTTTAATAAAAAGTAACCACCGTACCATACACGTTTTTAAAAAAACATAGTATTATTGAAGTTGTTTTCTAGCTGTCTATAAAACTTCTACTAAAACATCTAACAGAAATGTGCGCCCGTCATATCAAAAGGTCTCAGTTGAACGGTAAAGAACGTTACGGTTACAACTTCGGAGGACTATAATTGTCTAACTTATATGGCCTCTATAAGGACGTGGATTACAAGCGCACTGTGTGAATCTGCCTATATCAAGGATACACCTAGCATTTAAGCGCACATGTACCTTAACATATGTATAAGGTATATACATACACTTGTGTAGTCACTAAATAACAAACTAACGCGTATATTAAGAGAAAGTGATCATCTACATTGATATTCTTAAAAAAAAACCATCAATTTCAATCAGTTTAAGTTAATAAAAATCTTATTTACAAGCTCCTACAAAACAATAATAGATCGACATCAAAAGATAATACAAAAAAAAACAATAAAACCGTTTTGCTAAGCAATTAAAAGACATAAAACATGGCGTGAATGAGCCAAGAGTTTATACATAACGTTACTTTTTGTGAATTGTGATATTCTCAGCGTGTATTTTTTATACCAATCGTATTAAAACCGAATGTGCGTAGTTTACTTAAGAGACATTAATTTCGAACTGCTTAATCAACTAATACTGAAAGCACCATTTAGTATTACCTAATTTAATCAATTCTTACGTAAATCAGTTAGAAAAATTTGTTTTTTTTAGTATTTTAGTTTTCGACCACACTTGAGGCAACGGTATATGATAAGATTATTTGCGATATTCAATAATGTAGACGGAAATATTGAGCTTCACCGACATATTTTCCGAACGCTCCGCTCCGCTTCAATGTAACATAAATGCATTACTAAGCCAATTTCACGATTCAATAAATGCATGTTTTGGATTAAAATAAAAGATTTCCATATCCAATAAGATGGGTTTAAATTTAAATAACTTCCTTCGTCCGTTGTACACGTTCCATTATATCGGTTTCACCTCGCGTGTGCGGTCGCAACTTTACGTTGGTAATCCTTGACACAGAATAACTTTAACATACAAAAATATTGCCATCATAAAAAATATTTCGTTAAAATTCATAGAGATTATAATATTCATTTAAGTTTTTTATTTTTTTGTAAAAATGGCATCAATTACTACAAAGCTAGGTTAATACTGAGATGACGATTTTTAATATATTTTTAAGCATGCTTTTATTTCTGCTCGTGTAAGAAGAGGTGGCATTTCTCATGTTTAGGACACTTTTAATCTTAATTAGATTTGGTAGAATCGTTTTAACGCTTTAATAGCAGTCATTGCCTTTTCCTTAACACTTCCTATGAAACAAAACAATATTTATCGCTTTCATTTGCAAAATATGTATTTTGCAAATGAAAACGATAAATATCAATTTAGGGCATTAACAATCTTTATTTCCGTTTCTGAAATGAAAGGTGCTAGAAAATGTAGGCGGTTCTTGCCATATGTATGTTAAAATGATTGTTCTATAGTAAAAACCCGAGATTTATGTCAATGTCATCAAAGTCTTATACAGGAGCAGAAACAACAAGATGGATATGTTTAGATGTCATGTTGTCCTGATACTTCTTATTGTCATCAATAACTACTTAGGGGGGAGTTTTAACGTAATAACACAAAGGTATGTACACACTAAAGCTAATATGTTACATGAAATGTGGGATACTGCAATACTGGATCTGTCTAATGTGCACAAACCTTAAAGTGACCCGTATTACATCAATTCTTAATAATTGACAATCCTCTATCGCCCATGGTTTTATTCATAAGTTCACAAATCAATACAAGAAACCGTAAATAAATATTTTTGCTTAGAAATTAGGTATAAAATGTAAAATATTTTTAATGCGTGAATAAATAATTCGCATACCTCTCAATAATATTATACTTAATTAATTATAGCTCTATTACATTTAGTAATATATTAAGAGTTCGAATGTAACACGAGTCACGGATCAGTGCGATTCACCTTAAGTGCTATTGTTCTGCCACGAGTGACTCTCTTACAATTCAAATGTTTATATATAATATAAATGTATGTACATTATTCATATTTATCCTAACCATGATTCAAGCGGCGATCTATTACTCTCTTATAAAAATATTTACACATTTCACTAGTGCTGGATACTAATGCTTAAATCCCAGTCGAATTTTAGAATCCGTGATTATGTTACAAGTCTATCAATATATTTTATAGTTTAACATCAATATGTAGTCAAAGACGAAGGCAAATCATAGAGATGCGACATGACGTATTATCGATTCCTATCAATTCTGACAAAACACCAGAATTGAGCAATACATAATAGACTGCAACCGCGTAGGTAAAATATCCTAACTTATCTGTATTTGATCCCAAGCACGATATAAGTTGTCGAATTGTTATGAAAATGAAATTCAATGAACGACGATTGCATTTTTAAAATACTCGTTAAACATACGTTAGTCAGCCCGAAAAATATCGATAGAGTTACGTCCAAATATAAACGAACACTTCGTTTGCAAGCTCACCAGAGTGTGGAAATGTTAAATAAAGATTATCATCACAAATCCATCATACAGACCACTTACGCACTAAGAAATACCTAAAATGTAAAATAGGTAGAAATAATGTCCTCACTATCCAGAAGGCAAAATTGGCACTTAAGACGAAGTTCGCTCCTTTCTTGAGTGTTCGGAGGAAGGTAGCGGCCGGGGCTAGTCGGGGAGCGTCGGACGCACTCGGGGCGGCTCGGGGAGCGTCGGGCGCGCTCGGGCCGGCTCGGGGCGGCTCGGGCGCGCTCGGGGCGCGGGGTGCGCGCTATGTGCCGGGCGAGCTGTTCGCTGTGGGGTTGTAGGGGTGGTTCGAGTTCCGCAACACTGTGTATACACTGTCCACCTTTGCAAGTTTCTCGAAAAACGGTATCAAGTCCAAAAGTTCTGAATCTGTCATGTCGTCGAACCATGACGCGACAGGTACCTGAAACGATAAACTTGAGTTAGGTACCGATTCTATAGATATGGTAATCAGCATTGTTTAAACTATTATCTCGATGAGGCATCTGCATTTGTCATAACATTTTTTTGTATACTCATAGACATTTTGGTGTCAACAAACTGATATGATCGAAAGGTTGTCCTAGTCTGTGCCTTTAGCTTAATTTAGATAGGTAAAAAATTTCAACGCTTTTAGGTAGCATAAAACGTATTTAATATTATTTTTAGTTTATAGCTAAATAATTAAAAGAAAACGATTCTTTAAATCGCTATCGCCTGACCAATGGCCAATTTAAGGCCAAAACTAGTCAGTTCACAGAAAATCATAATTTTATTTAACATGCGTGTATTATGTTATTTTTTTAGACCACTTTAGAATGAATTCCGATTAAATTACTTGCCAGATCACTTCACACAAATTCTGTTTTTTTTTTATAGAATTCGGTGGCGGTGGCTTTATTCTGTTTGTTGTTTTGTATTGCCACCGACTTCCCAAACTAAAGTAAGGTGTTCTGTGCTAAAGTAATTTATCACTTTTTGAAGGCGGTTGTCTTTTTTTTTTTAAGTTTTTATTTTCCGCTTATTTATTGGATATAATAATAATTTAATTAGTATTGCCTTAATAGTAGGGGAGCCATAGTGGGGATTTTACTCGAGCGCGGCAGAATAAAATATGGGGGGCAGCCTTGCGACTTGTGAAGTGCTCCCACCATACCTGAGCTTCTTATGTAGCGTCGAATGCCTAGGCCAACCGATCAGATTAGTAAAAAAAAATCGATCACAAGAAAAACTCGAGCGTGTCAGATTAAGGAAAGGTAAGTTAATTACATGCAGAAAAGTGTGCATTTTATTAATCTGACAATTTGATTTTTTTTATTTTAAAGGATACTAGTTACGTATCACGGAAATAACATAATCTGCCGATTTGCACAAACCGAAGTAGCTAAAATCATCAATAAAGTGTGGTGCATGTAAGTTTGTTTTTGCCCTGTCCGGAGGCGTTAAATTCATTTGGCAACACAGGAAAGTCCGGTTAAGCAGCAGACAACCTCCTAGGTTGACTTGCGAGATGTAATTTCTAAAAAATAAAGATGAAGATGAAGAAAAGATACGATAACGACCAAGTCGAACCGAACTTCCAATATGAAGACGATTCCACTGACGATGATGATTGAAAAATTTGTTTCGTGTTTTTTCTCAGTACACTATTTTATTTTCTAAATACAGGTTTTCTATCCATTTGGATAAAATTTAAAAACCTAATATAACTTAGCATACTGTTTCTCCTAATTATATTTTCGCATAACATTAATTACACATAACAGCTTACGCATATTTTTTTAAGAATTGTTTCTCTAATCATAATAATGATTTAAGCATAACATTCTACAGCATAAACTTATTAACGCTAAATGATATTAAAACATATTTTTACCATGCATGCAGCAAGCATGCAAACATGTAAACAAGCATAAATGTCATGTATGCAGCTGCAAGCATTGCACACAAGCACACACAAAATAAATCATTACATTCAAAAATTAACAAAAAGATATGAATATTTTCATTCTAACCGTCAGATTAAGGAAATTTCTCCACATAATTGTCAGATTATGGGTCAGTACGACAAGGACATCAAGATGAAGCGTCTGTATAAAAATCTGACGCGCTCGAGTATTTCGAGGTTTCGATTTTTTTTTGCATTTTCAAAAATCGACCATGACCTTTGGGCTCGTCCAAATCGTCAGTCTTTTGAATATGAGCTACTTGAGGCCTCACTTAACATCCCTTCTCAATATCTGACGCGCTCGACAGAATCTTTTTTTTTCCTACCTTCTACCCCTTCGTACGGCCACTACGGCCAGTGGTATCATTGGTGGTATGTAATGAAGTGGTATCATTGGGGGTATGTAATGAAGTTGTATCATTGGGGGGTACCTATGTAATGAAGTGGTATCATTGGTGGCATGTAATGAAGTGGTATCATTGGGGGTATGTAATGAAGTGGTATCATTGGGGGTACCTATGTAATGAAGTGGTATCATTGGGGGTATGTAATGAAGTGGTATCATTGGGGGTATGTAATGAAGTGGTATCATTGGGGGTATGTAATGAAGTAGTATCATTGGGGGTACCTATGTAATGAAGTGGTATCATTGGTGGTATGTGATGAAGTGGTATCATTGGTGTTATGTAATGAAGTGGTATCATTGGTGGCATGTAATGAAGTGGTATCATTGGGGGTATGTAATGAAGTGGTATCATTGGGGGTACCTATGTAATGAAGTGGTATCATTGGTGGTATGTGATGAAGTGGTATCATTGGTGGTATGTGATGAAGTGGTATCATTGGTGGCATGTAATGAAGTGGTATCATTGGGGGTATGTAATGAAGTGGTATCATTGGTGGCATGTAATGAAGTGGTATAATTGGGGGTATGTAATGAAGTGGTATCATTGGGGGTATGTAATGAAGTGGTATCATTGGGGGTATGTAATGAAGTGGTATCATTGGGGGTATGTAATGAAGTGGTATCATTGGTGGTATGTAATGAAGTGGTATCACACCGATCCCTAGCTACGCACCCTCGCACTTCTCTGTTGGAAACGGAGGATTATGCTGTAGGTAATTTATTTAATTTACTAATCTGCTATTTAGGTAAGTTATATGTCGCATATTACATTGGCAGATCAGACTATTACATATACACTGTCAGAAGATTTAATCATCATGTTTACAAGTAGTTAAATCTTTGTTTATCACTTTGTTACCGTTTCTGATAAATTAATTCTCTCTTTTAGTATATAAACTACAGTCTTACGACACACGTATTTCCTGAAACAAGTTATGTGAAATCTCTACGCGCCAATTTTCGTGCGATGTTATCGCGATCTCACTCACTCGTTTGTTTTCGAATATTTCGTTGGATGCAACAATTTTTTTAAATTACGCTCGCTTTGAATTTCGGCCGATGGGGAAGGGCGCTCTTAAGCGTCACTATACACACAAAAGGGTCAGCACTTTCCGTTGGGCATTTTGAAAACCACGTCATCAAGGGTTATATTGAAAATACCAAACATTCAGTTTATAAGGGCCTGCGCGAACTGACGGCACGGCACGGCAAAGGAAATTTATGTGGCAAAACATAATATACATTAGCACCATAACATTACAGTTGAAAATTCAAACCCTTACTGACACGATAACGTATAGGATCTGATTTTATAGCTACAACGATTTTCATTGAAATTTCGACTATAAAATTATGACTTTAAAGTATATTATGCTCTGCGACATAAAAATCCCTTATGGCTCTAAATGGCCAATAAAAAGGCCCTAAGCGACCCTTTTAGCTATCTACGAGGCCCAACGGAAGAAATACAGGGCAAATCTTCTGTCGTAATATATCAACAAGAAACCTCCAAAATCAGAATCATGGCTTTTTTCAGTACATTTCGGAGACAGGATTGCAAAATAATTTAGTTTGTCTATGTGTCACCTGAAGGTCAACTGGTAGAAAATGCCTGAGGCAAGTCCGCCTCTGTATGTTTTTATTTTTAGGATTCCGTACCCAAAAAGTGCCAATTACGAAAGGTCCGCTCAGTCTGTCCGTCCGTTTTTCAAAGGACCGTATCTTTTAAGTAGACACTTGAAATTTTCACAGAATGTGTATTACTATGGTTGCTATAACAATCAAGTCAAAAATAAAAGGGCCTCTCCATACAAGAAACGCGTTTTCTTTTGCTTTATGCTTCAATACTGTACGATGGTACGGAAACATTCGCGTGCGAGTCCTCGCACTTGGCCCGTTTTTTAAATATGACATTCCGGTATATTATGTACTCACAGCATTATCCGGATGGAATATATAAGAGGCGGGCGAATTGTCGACGATGACGACACGCCGAAGGTCACGACCGAGACTGTTGAGGTCCTTCACGTAGTTGCCGCGGTGGAAGACACAGCTGTCACGGAACAACCGCGCACGAAATACGCCCCATCTGAAACAACCATTATTTTTATTAGATCGTGAAACTGTGAAAAATTGCGATCGATGCGGACTTTAGAAATGGTAGAATATCTGTACGAATGTAACATATTATTGTACTATATTCTTACAAATAAACCGTACTTTATTTCTTTCTTAGCACAAATAACAGTACATACTGAACTGTACAGTACTCTGAACTCTTGAACCTTAATTGTCATATAATATCTTGTTTTTTTTTTGTTTTTTTGGCACCTTCATTGTTTTCATCTGGAATCATGTAACCAGTACGTTGTAAAAAAAAATTGAATTAAAAGGGTGTCCGTGGAGTTTTCTGCTTGTTCTTCTCCATAGAGACCTACCTACGTTTTGGAATGAGTAACTAGCTTCAACTTTCTGACGACTCCTTGTCAATTCAAAAGTGCATCTAAATGTTTAATTGAAATAAATGCTTTGATTTTGACAATTGGTAATGTGTTAGTCATATTGTCTTGTGACATTGCTGCGGAGGGACACTGATCTCGAACATATAGGGTACACCTCTAGTTCGGAGATCAGCGTTTCAATTATTGTGCATAGCATAGAATTATCTAGCAAGGTCCTATAACTTATTAGTGCTACCCGCAAAGTCGCTAGTAATTTTTATAATGACATTATTTTGATAATGAACAAAGAGCATGTTGCTTGCTTGTAAAGTCAAAAATAAGTTTACTTTAAACGCGTGCCATGAATGCCATGATGCTCTCGCGAAGTAGCAGCCGTTTATTTATTTTATAGTTTAGTACGTCTAGCCAGAACAATTATCTTAAGAAAAAATAAATAATGCAAGTGTTTTGTGAGCTACTGTCTAAAACGTTTAGTACAAGTTGTATACTCCTCAAATACTCCGGCGCATTATAACTCTTACATAAGTATGCAAACTGGGAGGGAATCCTAACATGGTTAAACTAAGAATAGGCTAATTAATTAATTATTTTTTGGTTGTGTTCGTAATCGTCAGGATCAGGTTTGTATGGAAGATTTTTTTTGGGAAATCTACCAGCAATAACCGTAGACAGTATTTTTGTATGAATATGACGATAAAAAGAAATGTGACGTTTAGTAAATTGCAGCCAAGCGAAGGCGGGGCAGGTTGCCAGTTAATAATAACAGCACACATAGCTTTTGATATAAATACATAGTTTCAGATAACTTCAACACTGGCTTAAAACGTCCACGAAACTGTGATATATTGTTATATGTATACTTAAGTTAAGGTATTTTTCTATGGGTCTTTGTTACCTGAAAATAAATGGTTTTATTATTATTATTATTATTATTATTCTATCTAAGATATTTCCAATTAATATTTGAAGCCAATCAATGCCCGTGACTCGTAGAGTCGTTGCTCAATAAAAAAGCTTTTTTACAAAAAAGACAACCGCCTTCAGAAACCAAATGAAGAATGAAGTGATGTGTGTTCTGTTTCAACGTTAATTTTCTCTTTTTGGTTTTTGAAGGTGGTTGTCTTTTTTTGTAAAAAAAAGCTTTTTTATTTTTCACTTTTTAGTATGTACTTCCTTATCATACAAAGCTATTAAGAAATAGCAACACAGTCAAAACAGACATTGAAAGTACAACATTACAACATCATTCATGTATAATATTTTGCTTTCTGTCGATTTTTTCAAAAATTGCTGAATCAATTTCGATAACATTTATATGGGACCACCCTTGAGGCATACCCTATCCATCAAAAAAAGATTTTTCAAAATCGCTTTACATTTGCGAGAGAAATGCCGTAACAAATTTACAAAAAAAAAATTAAAAAAAGAAACCTTTTTGAAGTCGCTTGATAAAAGCCGAACGGATCGATCTATAAGCTACACATGCCACGGTCAGCCCGTGGATGGCTGACCATTTCAAACCGAGATCCCTCTGTGGCTTGGAAAGCACGTAAAGCCATTGGTCCCGGTTGTCATTCGTAGATCTTTGACAGTCGATACGGGTAGAGGCCAGAAAGTCTGACAACCAGTCTTACCAAGGGGTATCGTGTTACTCAGTAACTGGGTTGTGGAGGTCGGATAGGCAGTCGCTCCATGTAAAACACTGGTTATTCAGCTGTATCCGGTTAGACTGGAAGCCGACCCCAACATAGTTAGGACAAGGCTAGGCAGGAGGTGATTTGAAGGTAATCAATTGGCCTAGTGCATAATAGATGACTGGAGATAAAACGAATACCGTTATAAACGCGTACATTACTCTAATTCACACGCAAAGCACTCACGCGTCATATCATTTTCTAATTACACAATTTAATTCTATGCCTTGTTACCGTTTAAAGCTAAGTAATTAACATAATTAAATTATGTTTGACGTAGTCTACTGTGTTGTCGAGCTGCGTGCGAGCGTAAATACAGCTGGTTTAATACGTATAGGTTGTTTTAGAAAATTCCTTAGTATACCTAATTGAAAACATTAAGATTTGCTGTAATAAGTAACAAAAGATTTATATTGATAGTTTTGAGTTCTCTTTTTCGGATTGGCATCTCGCAGGTCAAACGAGAGCAGATTGTCGAGCCGGACTTTCCTGTAGTGCCTTAAAAGTGAATTTCAGGCCTTCAGCCAGGGCAAAACAAAAACTAACCCTTCATCTGTTGGCGACTACACACTAAGGGCACCCCCTGTGGGGTAGGGCCTCGGTTTAGGGCGTCAAAGAGACAAGCTGGGTCGCATGTCGATTATTTAGGGACGAATTTAAAGCTACAGGCTCAGCGGTGCGGGCTGGCACGAGCCCTTGCTCGTCGAGGAGGGTTGAGTTTAATTACTTATTATAACTGAATTCTAAACAACACAACAGGGGGCGCAGTTCTAGTACCTTTTGCGAACATTGGATTCTTATCTCAATCTGGCCTTCAATTTATAACATCTAGCTCTTAATAAGTTCATTACAAATTGAAATCAAAGGGCAATTTCCGTAAACTTTTAAGTTCATTACAAATCGCAATCACAAGGGCCATACCCATAGACTTCTAGCTCTAAATAATTTCATTACAAATTGTAACCAAAGGGGCCATTCCCGTAGACTTCTAGCCCTAAACAAGTTCATTACAAATTGCAATCAAAGGGGCTATTCCCTTGATCTTCTACCACTTAATAACTTTATTACAAAGGACAATGCCAGAAACTCTATAGAACTTTGCCCCACTCAATATAAGTCATGTGCAATATGTAGCTTCTTACTGTTTATTTATTGCTGATAACTAAACATTAGTCTTAGTGACTGTAGAACTTGCGGTTTCCGTTGTAATCTAAAAACAATAATGACATTGATTATAGGTTAAATTGTATTTTAGGTAAAATGAGTTTGTATTTTGTGGGTAGGCATTTCGTAATCCGCAAGTTCTAAAGAAAAACAATTTAGTAGAGAAAGGTTCTATATTCATTACAATTATTTTCATTAATTTACTTTTCTGTACATGGGTTACTTTTTCTGTACATGGGTGGGGCAGGATCTGGCATTGTCATTTCAATTTTAGGGGCCTTTCCCATATACCTCTAGCTCTAAATAAGTTCATTACAAATTGCAATCAAAGGACCATTCCCGTTAACTTCTTGCTCTAAATAAGTTCATTACAAATTGAAATCAAAGGGGCCCGGGCTAATTTAATAGTACATTAAGGTACAAGTGTGTAATGTTGGTGATTACCGCTGAGGCGCCATTGAGACCCGAGCCGTTAGGTGAGGGTCTTAAGAGAGCCGAGGACGGTAATCATCAATACACACGTGTATCATATGACGTTTTTCAACACACTTGTGAAGAAAATAATACAAAAAAAATATTTTCAACAGTGAAAACGAGTTGTGAAATTATTTCGTAATGGCGGGAAAAAATAATCAGATTTCTTATGCGCGCGCATCAAATAATGGCGATCGGCCATAGACTAAAAGAATGAGCTTTCTTTTTTTTTGTCTTTTCGCGGATAGCGTTCTAGCCACGTACAAAATGGGAAATTCAAAGTTTTCTTTATTACAGAGAAAACAAACAAAAGTTATATTTGAGTGAAAGTTTTATTTATTAAAAACGTACAAGTTGAAATTATCTATTTAAATACGAAGTTGCATGAAATGAGCAAGCAATAGGTACATTAATTTATTTGTACTATTCAACACGATCTTTTTTGTATCAAAACTTTTTAAGAACAAAGCAACTCAACCAATAAAATAAAAAAAAAACCCTATAACTCACTTGTGAATAATAGCAATGAAAAAGTCACAGTTTGGTTACAGGTGTCATTATATGCCCAATTGCGGTGAAATTAGAGCCATTTTATGAGCAAGTGTGTTGAAAAAAATATTCTTATTGTAATCTGTCTCAATCTGTCAAAAACACCTCTAATTTACCTACATTTTTGACAAGTTTTGGAAATTGAGTGTCACTGAGATAAGATTTGCTACCAGATTTGAAACGTTTTTAACCGACTTAAAAAAAAAAAGGAGGTTCTCAGTTCGACCCGTATGTTTGTATGTATGTATGTTTGTTCGCGATTATCTCCCGTTTGGCTGAACCGATTTTGATGCGGTTTTCAGAAAAGTGTTTGTTACATTCTGAAGCAGGTTTTAGTATACAACAAACAGTTTATTCAGCGCTATTAAAAAAAAAACAACAAAAACCGAGAAGACGTTTTCGTTTCTTCCATCTTTCCATCTTTGGAGGACTTTAAATCTCTGTTTTAACTGTGTTGTGATAATGGCACAGAACACACATGACTTTAGTTTCGGAAGTCGGTGGCTTTGTTCTG
Source organism: Charanyca ferruginea (assembly GCA_947361185.1). Lineage (NCBI taxonomy): Eukaryota > Metazoa > Arthropoda > Insecta > Lepidoptera > Noctuidae > Charanyca > Charanyca ferruginea. The sequence goes on from OX376057.1 coordinate 30,317,086, forward strand.
TTTGTTGTTTTGTATTGCCACCGACTTCCGAAACAAAATTCATGTGTGTTTTTTGCTAAAGTTATTTATCACTGTTTATTTTTTTTTTGAAGACGGTTCTCTTTTTTCTAAAAAGATTTTTTTGAATTACAAGAATTGCTCGCCATACACTCTCTAATAGATAAATAATAAAAATCGATGTATTCCAAAGTTCATACTAGTATATACAGCCGTATAATACATAAGTAATTAACTTTGGCTGTGACCTTAACATTGTTAAGTGAATAATAGCATACTAGAAAAGGGTCGGCCGAGTTTCTCCATTGTTCTCACATAAGAGTAGGTTAATTTTGGAATGACGTTTTGGCAAGTCATGTCACTCATAAGAACTGTTTTAGTTAACGAAAGCATACCTTTTTGATTGCAGGGGAAAGCATAGTAGTTATTTGGTTACTATTAAACTAGTAAATTATGTATACTGTTAAGGTACAGTCGAACAAGCTATTTGGTTTACAGGCAAAAATATTCATCTTCCTACTACACTCACAATATTTTATGTTATTTCATTTTTTTATCTCGAGTACGTAGGTATTCCTGGTGACTACCTACATGCTCAATATATACCAAATAAATTAAATATTGTTAGTATAGTAGAAAGATGAATATTTTTGCCTGTAAACCAAATAGCTTGTTCGACTGTACATGCCCCCACTACTACATTCTTTGAACACGCATATTTATATTAAAAAAATGGCTATCACTCTGTGCCGAAAACTATTCAATTCGAGTCGATTTTCTAATTGGAATTACGACTACCATTAATCATCTGCATTTTGGTTTAATTTTAGACAAGCACAATTAGTATCACTCAGATATGAATAAAACAAAATAAATATTATGTGCGAAATGAGTATTCTTTTTCGTTACGTTTACTCAGTTAAGTACGTTACTATGTGACTTTTCCAATTCAGTACATGTGTACTAAGTTTATCTTTGATATGTTTGGCAATCGTTGAAAGAAAACATGGTAACAAAACCTGGACTTTTCAATAACACATTTATAAGTCTGAAATCGTCAATCCGCCCGCAGTGATCAACACGCCATCTCTGTATCAAAAAAGGCCTTTTTCCTGCAGTAGGACAATAATACTGCAGTATTATTAATTAGCATCACCCATTGATAAACCCTTTCAAGTAAATAAATATTACCTATATGCGAAACAGGTATTTCTAATTTAATAATCCATCGAATTTACACTACCGTTTACTCCGTGCTAGGTACAGTTACAAATTTTACTCACTCATGAACAGTACAGTCATTAAGAAAACCGACTCACCTGTCCAAAAGGTCAGCGACGGGGTCAGCGTATTTAGCGAGCGAAGCGGTGAACAGTACACACTCGTACAGTTCGCCACAACGTCGCAAGAACTCGTCAACGTGCGGCCGCTTCAAGACATACACCTGATGAACAGCTCCGTCGATCTCTACAGGCACCACGAAGTCTGCGTTGTTTATAGGCTGGAAAGGAAGAGAAACTAGTTTAATAATGGTCCAGTCGGGGGCGCGGAAATTGCGTCAAGCGAATCTAGGGCTCCCGGCTCATGGTAGCAGGAGGAACCGTGTAGTTTTAGTCAGTAAGAGACACTGGTGCACATTCTGTTGTGCACGAACTAAATCAATTTTAAGCTATTTATATCTCTTTCTCTCCAATAAAACTAGAAAGAGACATCTATACTATAATATTATAAAGCTGAAGAGTTTGTTTGGTTGAACGCGCTAATCTCAGGATCTACTGGCTCGAATTGAATAAATCTTTTTGTGTTGGATAGTCCATGTATCGAGGAAGGCTATAGGCCCAGGCGAAGTCGGGTCGGGTCGCTAGTATATTAATAAGAGCTGTCAATTAAAGTTGATCTAAAATGTTCAAACAATTATAGTAGTCATTTCAGAACGTATTGATTAAAAACACTGCGAAATTCAAGGGAAAAACTAATTTGACATCTCTAGCTTAGTCCTTGTCTGTCGCCGTCCTTTTCTTCAGCTGCCTGGTAGTAAGAGATGCCAAATGCCTAATTTTAGTTTAGTTTTTGAACAAGGGAATCGGTACCAATTTCGCTCTATTCTCCCTGGATGGATGTCATCCATGAGGATTTCCCCACAAAAAAGTAAGGTTTAGCAATGGTTAGGTTAAATTTTGCTGTTAAATTTGACCTTCATTGAAATTAATATGTATCTCAATCCCCAATCTTGACCCGCGGTCAATGACAAAGACAGATATTATGATTAAGATGCATTAATTCCGGGTGTAAAGCCAACTAGTCTGCTAATAATTGTTTAATATATGTACTTTACATTTTTAAATGCTAATTAAAGAATTGGGGCCCAAGCTGAAATCACACGATCAATTATGTTTCAGGGACTTGTGTCAACAATTCAATAAGAACTTAATAAATCATTGTCTGCTACCGCAGTACTTCAGTGGAACATAATGATTATACTAACTGCCGACGACGACGTACCGATTATAGGGCGATATTTATCGACGTAGACCCGACCTTTTCAGACTCGATTTTTCCAAAAAGGTTTGAAGTTTCACGCTGGCTGGTAACAAATTTGTTTTCATTGAACTTATCACGTGATGCAAAAGAATGCATGACTCATTCGATTCAGGTAGGATTACTCATGCAGCGTCGTCATTATAGGTACTATTGAATTTGATTCTATATCATTGTTTGTTTTACTGCCAGTATTATTTCGAATCAAAATGTGATCTATGAGTCTGAATATGCAATTGAAACAGAAACTCTAAGGCAGAATTTAATTTCTCCATTATAACTTGCCAACAACATCGGTATACGGCCACTGCCGAGAAAGGTCCTACGTCTTCTGAGTGTTTTACAAATAACCCTGTATAATAACCTACAATGCTTTACAAAAGGATGAGTCTATGCAAAAGCCAAGTCTTTCTTCTATTACATAACAAACAAACCTTCACCACATAGTATTAAGTAAGGACACTATAATACGACAACTAACTGACAGGGTAATAATGTAACTTTAGAATTTTAATCTGGTAACTTAAGCAAGCATGTAACTTATATGGCAAGAATGATTTCATTTGGTTTTCTTCATCTCAAATATCAAACGAAACCGATTTCGGCTGCCATCTTCTTAGTACGTACGTGTGTGACTTGACTGGTTAACCGTTTAACAGTCGTGCTTTTGTTTCAGCAGAGAGATTATTGTTATCTGCTTATTGATGTACGGGAGCAATTGTTTAGGGTAGGCTTATGTAATAGCTATCAATGGCGAGGACTTCAAAACAACTCGATTCCTACCGGCTTCTCTGCAGAAATTCGAAACCACAGGCTCTACTCTACCGCCATCGAAAAACAGTACTGTCAGTAGTATCTATACTGTCTACTATAGTAAGATAGTAACACAGCAGGTATTTTAAATCCATCAAATAAAAACATCACTCTTGGTCGCGGCTGTGTAGATCTTTGATAGTCGTTATGGGTAGTCAGTAGCCCGAAAGTCTAACCACCAGTCTTACCGAGGGGTATCCGTGATACCTAGTAACTGGGTTGTGGAAGCCAGATAGGCAGTCGCTCCATGTAAAACACTGGTATCCAGCTGGGTCCCGTTAGATTGGAAGTCGACCATAACTTGGAAAATGGCTAGGCAGGCGATGAAATAAAAAATTACATAATAGAATATTTTTGCTCTTACAAAAATTTTGCCTTTGTCATGATAGCCCAGATAACGTTAGACGTAGGTAACATAAATCTAGCGTATTATTTTTATGAGCCCTAGAGACCACTTATTGCTTTGCGCACAAGGGTAGACAACAGGGAAATTTGTTTTTTGTAGGCGTTTTTGTTTTATTTTCCAGGATTTAGGTTTTCTAAATTCTATTTGGGTCCAGAATATCGCCACGTTTTATGCAGCGTCAGAGGCGTTGTACAGATAGTCAAGGGTGTAGGTGAACGGACACTCCAGATGCATGAAAAGCAAGTCCTGTTCTGAATATTAGGTTTCTCAAATAGAGGTCAGAAGCCTGTGAATTTGCATAAAAGCAAAAACTCGACATATGCATCAAGAATGCGTAAACCGGTTGTCGTTTTGTTAATTAGCGCACGACATGCTCAGAGCAAAACGAACTAAGATGTCGAGAAGTTTATTCAAAAGCCATTGTATATTCAGGGTACAACATTAAGATCGAGCCAAAAACGCCAGAACGTTTCTTGAATGGAGACCTCTTTTAATTTTTAACTTTATTATATATTTAATTGTTTGTTGTAATGGTGGTTATAATAATACGCACTGTGAATATTTCAAGTAAGATGCAGCTTTGCGATAGAGGGACAGACAGACGGACGGGTTTGGTGTCCAGTGGGCTAATTCACGTAGGTAACTAAAGAAGTGCTGTTGCAGTGCAGTTGCAGTTAAGTTTCGATCAAAACAACGCTTTTCTCGCTATTCTCTACCGCTGTCAAACACGCTCGCGTTATGTTCGCGTCACGCGAGCGCAATAACGGCATTCTACTGTTGCGCGTCTTTGGTGCGTGCTTCGGAACGCAACATGATCGGTATTATACTATTCGTTTGACGTCTCAAAATGACAGTTAAAAAGCACTAAAATCTGTACTGGGGTATTTTTTAAATATTATAATAACGTCATATTCAGATTCTATTCAATTATTTATTGATAATGAGTAATATTTTTTCTGTCATGTGGCTACACCTTATGTAAGTTTGGTAGAGTTTGGCTGTCGTACAGTTGACGCGCAGTTTACGCGCAGTTCAAAAATTACAATAATACCGTTTATCACTCAAACTTGAACTTAACTGCAACTGCACTACAACTTCAACGGCGCTTCATAAAATTACGTGAATTAGCCCTCAGAACGTCAAAATATGCACAAAATCTTTACATAGTATAAAACAAAGTCGCTCCCACAGATGTCTTACTCTACGCAACGGATTTTCATGTAGTTTTCAGCAATAGATAGCAATAGAGTGATTCAAGAGGAAGGTTTATACAATACGGTCAACGTAACTTGGCGCGTCTGAAGTTAGCTGTTTGGCTGCGCAATGGAACTTTTAGGAACGAAATTGTCTACTGCGCAGCTACTCGGCTAACTTCAGACGCGCCAAGTTACGTTGACCGTACTGTACGTATAGTTTTATCTACATTGCACCCGAGCGAAGCCGGGCGGGTCGCTAGTCAATTAGAAATTGTAAATGAGATTCATTTCTGTAAGTACAAAAAAAACCATTAACGGCTGCAAGGGCAGCAAAGTAAAGCCATTGTTAAGTATAAAAGAAAATACACAATGGCTTCCATAAAAAAAAAAACAATAATTAAAGTGATGTATATTGTTTGAACTTCGACCTCCAGGTAAAAGGGTTACTGTTTATGTTCTAATACCAGCAATTACGTGACAAAAACAACTTTAATTTAAATGAAATGACGTGTCTATAAAAAACAACACCTGTGTACATAACTTAACTTTTTAACCGACCCACTTAACGGAACGAACAAACGTACTATTTATCGTATCATGTTAAAATGAAATGGACTAATTAAATTACGAAAGGGTTAGATAGACAGGGGAAAACCAGTCTAATCAATGGAAAATACGCAATTGCTCATACCGCACATAAAATATAAGCAAGAATGCCATCGTAAGTATCTACAATGAAGATATAAATAGTCATATCCATACTAATATTACAAATGCGACAGTGAGTTTGTTGATTTGTTTGTTTGTTGCGCTTTCATGGCTAAACTACGGAACCAGATGGCGTTGCAATGACTGAATACTGGGCCATACAAGGAATCAGGAATCTGACAAAAACCAACACACACACCCACACACAGTCACACACACACCCACACACAGTCACACACACATCCACACACGCTCAAACACACACACTCACAGCCATCGACACGCTAAGAAGAACTGAAGAACGATATTAAAGAAAATTAGTTTCGGCTACGCTTAAGAGGAAATACCACGGGCTATAGAATTGAAAATTAGGTATTTGTAAAATCTATTGCTGTCGCGCGATGCCCGAACACGAACCGCAGAGCGCGATAGAGACAACTGCAGCTTTGACCGAAAATACCTATTAAAAGTACACAAAATCAATGATTCGTAGTCCCCTGATTTCTTCTCCAAAACTTAACCGATTTAACTGCTTTTTTCATTAAAAAATAAAGAAAGGATTTATCCGTGTTCCTATGTTTTCTATTTTTTATATAATCAAGTCAAGTTTTCTGAATGTTTGAACACAGCGGAAAATCATGCCAATTTTTTAGATTTTTGAATATTCATATCTCTTTTAATAATAAATTTATGAGAAAAAGCAAAACATAGGGACATGCCAATAGTAGCCATGGATATTAAAAAAAAATTTGATCTACTGGCATTATCCAGGGAGGAAACAGGGGACTAAGTTTGTATGGAAAAACGGCCCTTGTGTTTCCTCTTAAAGCCCAAGAAAGGACATAAGTTACTTTTTAATCCGTCGTCGTCTGAATTCACGCAGACGAAGTCGCGGGCAAAAGCTAGTTAATTGATAATTTGCATAAACCTAATACGTAGTAAACCGTAGAGGTCGCTTAAACATAATATTTGCGTGACGCAAGGCAACTTCGTTTTATTTATATTGCGTCCAAGAAAGCTCCAAGGAAAAGTATACCAATTGCTGCTAACTTTTGTGTAACCGACTACAACTTAGCGTGACCGACATTATTAAAGAGAAAAGTACAATGTCTTCTAAAGCGAGGAAGCCCTATAACGCTTAAATGAAGCTGTATGTGGTAAACATTGGATAAGTGACCCAACCGGTAAACAAACAACGCACGGTAGCAAAATAAACCCAGTCCAATATAAAAGTGGTCTTGGTAAATTACTCAATCATATATGAACAACACTGGATTGACAATGATTACTCTATCGAGGCCTTTGCGCACTCGATTAGACACTTATCCTGGCAGGTTTTCAAGATAAAGGGAATGAAGAAATGTTTAAAGAATCATCAAGGTTTGATTGAATTGCAATAAAACATTGCTGTTAATAATGAGCAAATCAAGCCGTTTGACAAAAACAAGACCAAAATTGTGACCCAAGTTCCAAGTTGATTCCTAAAATAAACTTAATTACACGTCCGACTTCTTGCCATCCAAGCTCAACTCACGTGCTCAAATGATACCTAACATCATTAGCTACTGACGAAGTTATCAATACAGAAGAGCTGCGTAATCACCACGCCTGCGGCAGTGATCTCACACCCAAGACTCGAGTCATAACATAAACGTAAATTATGTTCCCTCGGAGCACGTAATATTACCAACGTGACGGTTACCATAACTTGAAGATAATTTATTTGTGTAACATAACCCCTGAAGTCGATAGCACGCTATAATAGTTGCGGAAGCCAGAATTTTGACGTGTGAGCGTAAGATAAACATGGAGTAGCAAGAATTAGCTCTGTAGGTATTAATAATATGCCACGAGTTCATATTATAAACTTCCCAATTTCACGTCCGACTGGCTCGATTATCCTGCTAATCGGGATGTCATCAGTTTAGTTAGGTGACGACTTGTCTTGTCCCTTAGACAATTTCTACCCAATGGTGGTTCTAAATTGCGTAAAGTAAGCAGTGGCGTGCCTAGGGGTCCAAGTTAGGGCAAGCCCGATGGACATTTTACGCAAGTTGCTCAGTTATTGATAAGCTCATGTTATGCTGATTAGTGCAAGCCCGGCTTTTCGGCTTGTATGAAGGTTCCGCCACTGAAAGTAAGCAAGTTGGCAATACCATCCATGGCATCTAAGTTTCCTTTCAAGGCCTTAATATGAGTGATGGTAATGTTTTGTATGAAGAATTCTTTTTAGTTGTGCAAACAGAGTTTAATAATATTTTTAAGAAAATACCTAGAACTATTAGCCCTAAGTTTTTATTCAGTGACTGGGCAACTAAAGGTATCAGGAAAAGTAGGGAAAGACTTTTTGAGCTATATGGCCTTAAGCCTTATATAAACACTGAAACTTTTAATAAGTATGTTGCTACTTACTCTAAAACTTTTAAAAATACTTGCAAGACAGCTAAAGCTTTATACATAAGCAACAAGGTAAAATCAGCAGAAAATAAAATTAAGACTGTTTGGAAAATTATCAATGATGAAACCAATAGAAACAAAAGAAATAAAACTGATTACACTCTGGAGACACCCTGTGGTCTAATAAGTACTAATATCGATGTTGCTCAGGAATTTGCGAAATTCTTTACTGATATTCCAATTAAAACTACAGAAAATTTAGCTTCCTCGCCCTCACTTGCTTTTGATTTATTAAAAACGAATGTTTTAGCCTGCCCTTCGGAATTCAAATTTAAACATATAAACCCTGAGATTATTATAAAAACTTTTAAACAACTAAAGATCAAAGTTACTGAGGATTTGTGGGGAATGTCTACTAATGTTTGTAAATCGATTATTGAGACAGTAGCACCCTATTTAGCTTACATATTTAATTTATGTATAGACCAAGGAGTTTTCCCAGATTTAATGAAGTACAGTAAAGTTATACCACTTTTCAAATCCGGCGAATGCAAGGACACGAATAATTATAGACCCGTTTCGGTTTTGCCGGTATTCAGCAAAGTGTTTGAAAAAGTAATGCTTAATCAAATGCTCAGTCATTTTAATTGCAATAGAATCCTACATGATCAACAGTATGGGTTCACCAGAGGGCGTTGCACTACTGATGCCGGTATCACTTTGATTAAGCATATCTTTAACGCATGGGAGGAGTCACAGGATGCCATTGGCATTTTCTGTGACCTCTCCAAAGCATTTGATTGCGTAAATCACGAAACACTGCTTTTAAAGCTTGAGCACTACGGACTCGGTAAACTAGCGCTCAGATTAGTAAAATCGTATTTAGATGATAGGCTGCAGCAAGTTCAAATAAACGGTGTAAATTCATCGGGCTTGAAAGTAAAAATGGGAGTACCACAGGGCTCAATATTGGGTCCGTTCCTATTTCTAGTTTATATTAATGATTTACCGCATTTACTGAGAAATCAACCTCAAATGGTGTTATTTGCTGATGATACTTCATTGATTTTTAAAGTAAATAGACGGGCACAGCACTATGACGACGTAAATGACGCCATGATTAAAGTTCATAATTGGTTTACTGCAAATAATTTAGTGTTAAATGAGAAGAAAACCAAGTGCATAAGATTCGCTTTACCGAATGTTAAAAGTAGTGAATGTAACGTTTTACTGAATAAGGACGTACTTGAATTCGTCGAAAAGACAGTTTTCCTAGGGATTACGCTTGACTCAAAGCTGCAGTGGGGTCCTCACTTAACATCTCTTGCAGGGCGGCTAAGTTCGGCCGCTTACGCTGTCAGAAAAATCAGGCAATTGACAGACGTGGATACCGCTAGACTAGTCTATTTTAGTTACTTTCATAGTATCATGTCTTACGGTATTTTGCTTTGGGGACGGGCTGCAGATATAGATTCTATCTTTATTCTGCAAAAGAGGGCTGTCAGAGCCATCTATAATCTCAGCAGACGCGAGTCTCTAAGAGAATTGTTTAAACAAATTAATATCATGACGGTACCTTGTCAATATATATACGAAAACATCATGCATGTTCGGAAAAATCTTCACCTGTTTAGTAAAATAAGTGACAGACATAACTTTAATACTAGAAATAGGAACAAATTATATCAACCAAGTTTCAGATTGTCAAAAGTACATACTTCTTTTATGGGGTATTGTGTAAAATGTTATAATAAAATACCGCTCGATATTTTGCAATTAAATGAAAGACAATTTAAAACATGCATTAAACGCACACTATGTAGGCAAGCATATTATAAGTTGGAAGATTATATCAATGATAAAAATGCTTGGCATAATGCTGGTCCTGCTCCACAGCCGCTTTAGGGAATTTCTTAATTGCAAGAAGATTATGTTGCTCACCCCTTATTATTGACATGAATAACGTGTACCGTTATTATTATTTACTTATTATATTTTATCTGTCGAATGAAATACTGGGTGGCGCAAAAGTAAAGACCCTATTTGGTTCAGCTATAACATTTTTTCTAAATTAGAAAACTAGATTTAGATTTTTTTAAATGTATATTTGTGCCATTAAATTTCGTACCATTAGGATTTAAAGATGATGTCTTTTAAATGGTGACCTCCAGAGTTGATACACATTTGAGCCCTATTTATGACATTTTGCATAACTTGCCGTAACACTTCCTGCGATATGTTCGTTATTTCTTGACGAATGTTTTCTTTTAGAGCTGCGAGAGTCTGTGGCTTGTTCACATACACCCGAGATTTCAAAAAACCCCAAAGAAAGAAGTCTGGACTGGTCAGATCGGGTGATCTTGCAGGCCAAGGCAAATCGCCAAAACGAGAGATAACTCGGCCTGGAAAAGCGTCCCTCACTAAGTCCATAGTGTCGCGCGCTGTGTGTGCCGTAGCGCCGTCTTGTTGAAACCAGATGTGCTCCAGCCCCAATTCGTCCAAACTGGGTATCAAAAACTCACGTAACATGGTTCTGTAGCGTTCTCCAGTGACAGTAATCGCATTGCCTCCAGCGTCTTCGAAAAAATAGGGTCCGATCACTCTGTCAACACAGATGCCACACCATACAGTAACTTTTAGAGGTGTTTCTTGAATAATGCGCGGATTATCAGTGCCCCAGAACCGAGTATTCTGCTTATTGACATGCCCTGAGAGATGGAAATGCGCTTCGTCACTCATAACCAATTTTGAAGGACTCAAATGTGTATCAACTCTGGAGGTCACCATTTAAAAGACATCATCTTTAAATCCTAATGGTACGAAATTTAATGGCACAAATATACATTTAAAAAAATCTAAATCTAGTTTTCTAATTTAGAAAAAATGTTATAGCTGAACCAAATAGGGTCTTTACTTTTGCGCCACCCGTTACTTACATACATTGGAAATTTTGACTTTGTGTAAATGAATAGCACTATTTCAATTATTATGTAAATGTGAGAACTATGGAGCCATTTATTTATTCAATGTGTTTGACATAAATGAGCATGGCAGTTGAGAGCATTGTCATGCTCGCTCAAATGTCTCACTGATGGTGGCGTGTGGGTTAGATCATTCGGTTCCCTTCAAAATGGTTGAGCTAAGTGGTGCTGATCCGCGCGTCATGTTCGTGAACGGGCGCTGTCAGTTGAGATTGGTCATCTCTTAACTGCCATGGCTTTTATATTAATTTATTTTTAATTAGAATGTTTTGGATTTCTCTTCACTTACATTGTTTTCACATATAGAAGCAACAAGAATAATGTAGCCTGGATTTTGTAAAAGCTTGATTGAAAAGAGTGTCCGTGGAGTTTCTTGCTCGTTCTTCTCCATAGAGACCTACCCTACGTTTTGGAACGAGCAACTAGCTTCAACTTTCTGACTAACTAACTGACTCTTTGACTATTCAAAAGTGCCTGCAAATGGTTTAATTGAAATAAATGCTTTGACTTTGACTTTGACTTTCTAAAAATTTGAGGGTGGTTACTAGCGTGCCTTCGTTCGATGAAGACGAGACCTTGGTATGCATAGGTACTGTTCTTATAGTAAAGTTGCTTCTCCGATATCATCGGAGAGAGCATTCTGTTCTTACTCCTTCGTTTCAACTTTCCAAACGCTACGAAGGTTACTCGTTTTTGGTACAAATTGGCCGGGAGTTATATTATCAGCTCAGAGGATGAACGCTTTATTGTTTCCGCGACATAAAACAGTCGTATGTACGACTGACTACCTAGAGTAGACGGTGCTAGTTTGCATTGTGTTAAATTATTACAGACCACCTACATTCAAAAGACAAAAAAAAATTCATTGAACTGACATCTAAAATCCGGGGTACGTTTAATTAAATAACTTGTTATCAGATTGCTACATTTTAATCAAAATCCAATCTGATTTATAATTCTCAAAAGTTCGCCAGTCCTTGTCTTTCAGTTAGATCATCTTGTCAAATCCAATTCAATTAATTAAGTTCTGTCACCTTCAAATCAACTTCTGATTGAGTCTGTCCTACATCCTTATATAACAACGCGATTATAACATTTTTACTAATTAACTGTTACATTGCTGTTTAGATACAGGTTGCAATAATATTCATATTAGGTAGATCCATACGGTATTAACGGTAGTAATATGTATACTAGATAGCTTGCCTGACAACTGTCGTATTATAAAAACTGGTATTTTTTTACTAGATTTTGTTGATAAATAATAAATTAACTGTATTTTATCGTATCAGAGATGTAAGTAATAATAATAATATTTGGTGTGCAACACCTGTGCCGTTCACATTTATGTTGGTATCAGGTACTCAGACTAAGGCGGAGAAAAAATCCACTGTATCAGAGACTGTTATTAGATAAGTAAATCTGTATGTCCTGGCTAAAACTAAAACAAATAATCAGAACCGAAACGTTAGAAGAGTAAACATTGGCCTTCAACAACTTTCAAGGTTCACATTCAACTATCGGTTAGACATTTTGGATGAGCATTGATTCCCGATTGTGTGGCCAAACACATCCAAGGTCGAAGCCTTGACACGGCAAAGGCAAACCAAAACTGAACTTACAATGGCAGCCAACATATGGTATAGATAGAACACGAAACGTGCTAACAATGCAACATTTGCTGTTTTATTAACTGTTGTATCAGTTAGCCAATTTGGCCTTGTAGGTCTCACGACAAAGTCTGGTTCTGTAAGCCTAAGAGATTAGGACAGAATCTGTGCGTGATTTTTTACTTATGACGATTAGCTGTTTGGATTATGTCAAATATGGCGGAAGCTATTTGAGTTCGTAAATGGAAGACTATTATTGACCAACTTTTCCGGTTGATATGTTTGCGCGTTATCAAGTTTTCGTAGAAATATGCAATATTCTTTCCCTAAGGCGTACCTACTTGTCTTCATATCTTGTTAGTTAAAGAGGCAAATAACTTTCTACATTACTGGCCCGGATTATAAAGTGATTAAAAACTTCGTGTTATTTGATTCATCAACATTGCATTTCTAAAGAGAAGGCAGTGTTTTTGCGTTTTCTAAGCAACTGCACGTAACAGCGAGTGCTCCATTAGGGATCGGAAGTGAAGGGTGTCGGTCACCTCATTTTCTATACCACGTCGCCGTACTCGCACACTTATCTACGCACAGTCGCCGCTCGAGTAAACGTATGCACGATCACATTTTTGCGTAGCTACTGCCCACAAGTTTAGATATTAGCGCTCATAGAAACGATTGGGCGGTGTGTGAAGTGAACCAATCAATCTATTTACGTGGGAGTCAAAGTTCAGTGCACACCCTACCCGGGTTATGTTAAAAATAATCCAGTCAGTTCAATAGAGCAAAAATTGAGTTTGAGAATTTTACACTCAACCTACATTATCTCATCGCTAGCTGCTGGATACGGGTAGTACATAGATTGATTGATGTTTAGTGTGTTTCAAAGCTATAGCATGTATTCCTAATCTGACGTTACGCATAAAGCAGTATCTGAAAGTCGCAGTCCTGACTCATCAACTTTTTAAAAGGAATAAAGGTATCATAATTCAAATCGATTTCGCTAGTGCTCCATAAGCATACTGAGTCGACAGCAATAGAATATAAACAAACTCATTAGGACATGAGCAGAAGTATTCGCTTAATAACAGAAAGAAATCTACAATCACCGAATAAAGAGTAAGGTCACTGTGATAAGTATAATTCCTAGACTTGCGATCAGCAATGACAGCTAATTTACTGTATTCCGTTAAAAAACAGCTTAGATAAAATGCCGAAATTATACCATAAACAATGGACAGATATAAATTCGGAAACACATCGTGACAAGAGACAGTAAAAGAAGAAATCGACGGCAACAAAGGAGAACCATTAATAATCAAAGCAATAGAATATTAGTGGACAAATACTTTCCATTTAACATTACAGTCTCAGTGAAAGATAAAACATTTGACAGATCAACGAATTCTTTTAAGCGAGTATCAGATTACTGAGACTCATGAATTGGATTGCTGTCTGTGCAATTCTGAACGGGCATACCATCCACAGCGATCGAGACTTGCTTAAACAACGACGTATTGAGAAATTGGCAAGCATTTGAAAATACTCGATTCGGCGAAGCACGGTCGCTGGATAACTTTAAACTGAGATTGTGATCACTTACAAGCTTAATTTTACTTTGTTGAATATGTTACTGATATTGAAAGGGACATGAGTGTAATTTTGGACGAAAAGTCTTGTTGAAAACTGTTCTGTTTGTTAAAGACAACAAACAGAACAAAGTCACCGACTTCCAAATCTAAAGTCATGTGTGTTCTGTGCTAAAGTTATTTATTACTTTTTAAATTTTGAAGGCGGTTGTCTTTTTTGTAAAAAACGCTTTTTTTGAGTTAAGTAGATCTTTTCGTCCAAAATTACAGTCATGTCCCTTTCAATATCAGTAACATTTCAATAAAGTTAAATTAGGCTTGTTAGTGATCACAATTTCAATTTTAAGTTATCCAGCAACCGTGCCGCCGAGTCAAGTATTTTCAAATGCTTGCCAATTTCTCAATACGTCGTTTATTTGTCACTTTTTAGTACCTATCCAAATCCATTAAGAACCGGCAACACAGTTAAAACAGAGGTACTCCAAAGATTGCAGAAACTAAAACTAACTAACTTTTTGATTTTTCAAAAAGTGCTGAATCAATTTCGAACAAAAATTATATGGGACCACGTCTGAGGTCGATAATACCGATCCATAATAAAATTATGCCGGAGAATTCGCGTAACAAATACACAAAAAAAAACAACATCATACAGTCGAATTGAGAACCTCCTTTTTTTGACGTCATTTGAAAACGACGCTAATGTTTTAAGTCATCGTCGACTATCGAGGATTCTTAAAGCATAAGATTAATAATAACTAATCAGTCACCTGTGCAATACTGGTGTTTATTAGGAAAATAGTATCTAAGCTAATCGCGTCAAACTGGTTCATAGCTAGCATCGTCAGTTCGTACTTGAGCAGTAGGAAGTATTTTTAGTGCCGCGTACATTTCAAAGGCTTCCACAAGCCACGGACTACGAGAAATAGCTATAATTTTGAAAGAATCCAACTTTCTGTTCTGTTTCATCACAGCTACCATTATGATACTAAACTTATGATCACGATCTATCAAAGTTATTATTAGATTGAAAGTAGGTATGACTTGTATATTTTATTTGGCGCCATGATTATGGTGGATAGTGTAATTTTAGTATGAGAAGACTTTTACTAATACTACGAGTATACACGATGGAAGGGACATCGTTACAAGTGATTCTAAAAGGCACTGTGATGAATTTCTTCTAGGTTATTATAAAAATAAATCTGCTACTTTATGAAAGACTGCAACATCTACTCGGTCAAAATGTATGGAAAAGGTTGCTTTTAAAAAAAAATAACCTATAATAATAGAATTTTGTATAAAATTGAATCCAGTTTCACGATGTCAATTCCACCGTGTATTTCTCAGCATGATGCATAGGCGTGTGTTGCATAGGTACTCTCTATAATAGCCAACACATCCAATGTTTACATTTTCCTTATACAAGCATGGGACCAATGCTATCTATATTTACAATTTCATTATTCAATCATATCAATTTTACACATTTATAATAGATTTTCCTGTTTTCTGTTTGCACCGATCACAAAATAGATCGATACAAAGCATCTTCGTCTATTGAACCGTTCGTTACGTAGTGTAGGAGCGACGATGTATGAACCGACAATAGATGGGTGTGGGTGTACTGTCGATCGGAAGTGAGAAACCGACCCATTGAACTATTGTGGTTTGCCCACTCTATGTTTATCGACACAAAGTTGTTTCAATACTATTTAATGTACCTTTAAGACCCCAACTTTATTGGCAATAGGACGTAAGAATAGCAATGGCATACTATTTCCAACGTATCATCTTTATTGTTTTATGATTATACCAAAAGGTCATTCTATATGGAGAGATGATTATGACTGGAAGAGTAAGTAACATTTAGATTTAGACTTCTTTGATTGCCTACTGCGATAATCATTGTAGCCTAATCATCGAATGATAATTATTCTTTTGAAATGAGCACAGTTACATAAATTAAAAGTTGTATCAATATTTTGCTGAACCAAAGTTTATATCACAATGTTTGTATTACATTACAAAGTGCATTTCATTATTCGGTTATAAAATATGACAAGCGTTGATAGAACACTTTTTCAAGAACCGAACATTGTCGCAACCGACACGTTGCAGCCATTTCGCCTTAATGTAACATTCAATCAACGATGATGACGGTTTTTTATCACGCACTTCAGTATTGGCAAAGCTTCAAATTATATCACGTCTCAAAGTGGAAGCGAAACTTTCACATTATCTCCAAGCTGTTTTACAATATTAATCTGACAATTTCCCGTTTCGCTGCGAGCCCTTGGTGGACGGCACGCTCTAGTTCCCAAACTGAAATGTTAAAAAGAGCAAGTCTTTTGGAACGGGAACAAACCGGTCAAATGCGAATCAACTCACGTGATACACATTCCTGACCAATGTAATTATTTGGGATACCAACTGCTAATAACATAAAACGTTTGTTTTTACTAGCTGTTGATTTAACTTGGCAGTTGTAATTGGGTTTTTAGGGTCATCGCAATTATAGAGTTGGGATAGCGTCAGCGCTGCATCCATTTCTTTGCTCCTTTAAACAATCGGTGTGTCAGAGAATGTACCTCCTCGCCATAAGAACTATTGGCATTCTTCATATTTGCAGTGATTGCTGCGTGCCTGCGTAATCGTCACTTTGACTGGTCGCAGGTCCCGTGCGGCTATTTCTTGACCACGTTGCACAATTTATCGTGACGAATAGGTGGAAAGAAGCAACGTTAAGCGCAACACTTTAAGCTATTAACAAAACCACAACAAATTGATGACATACATCCATTGAGACCACGCTGAGTCGTACGACGACGATAACAACTATTGATAAGATCCATTTGAAAGGTTCATATTTTGAAAAAGGAAGCCACAAAGCATTTGGTTCCGAATTTCCGATACTAAATTAATCGCTACCTGTGTTATCTCCATTTCCTTTGTGCAACCTGTTACCACCTAAAATACATGTGCTGATTGCTTAGACACTTGTAACATTCCAAATATGGGAAAGCAAGGATGCATTAAGGCGTTTCGAACAAGGGCAAGTTACAGATAAAAACAACTAGTATGCGTCACGCAGATTTCGTTTCCCACGTGCACAAAACTAGTATTATACGAGGAACCGAAAATACTACGTAATACAACCCAGTGTCGCGGTTGTGATATGATTACATTACAAATTATTCAATCCGTTCATTACGACTTCTAACGTTTACACGATAATTTCATGAAGGTTGTTATGCAAACTCGGAATGTTTCGTAGGCGCAGCTATAAGGCGCCCTTGGTGTGAAGATTATGACATCATTAAGTATCTTGTCTCGTCTTCAAAGTCGTCAGGTGTCGCCAATATGGAGATTCAGATTTTATTGCAGTTTGAGTACTTAAACGGTGCGCGTCACGCGACGTTGTTGGTAGCTAGCTGCTCCCGTCACGAATCCGTGATTGGTCAGTGTTCAGTTTGCACGCCAAATTTGTTTAATCGCCGACGCGATATTTTTTTATTAATGTAGCAATCATTTTGTTAAACGCTCGATATTTTAATACTCATTTGCGCGTTGCACTATTTTACATCGAATAAGTCTTCAGTCTTGTTATCTCATATGGCAAAACTGATAATTAGTTGCAAATATTGTTGATCTTGTAAATAGAATTAATATAAATATATTTACATTGTTAATAGAGTACAATAGGATGCATGTCTATTTGTTTGTTTGTCCTTCTTATGTGTGAACGTTTGATTAGCATCGCACAGTCGTGATTCAAACGTAAAATATTCCATAATAAAAAAACAGTAAATTAAGATAGAAAAAAAAAATCAAAACAATATTGGTACAGCAATAATCTGATGCACCAGCTCTGAAGGTTATCAAACACGATATGAATGAATTATGTGCGATAAAAGATACATTATCTGCAATGTCGGAACGAAAAAGTGATAATGTAACGATAAATATTTATACCAATAAGATATGGCTAACTAAAGTTTAGTCTGACGGTCTGACCGAAAACAAAGTAATGTGAATTTGAGTGCTGCACTTTTTTGTAATCTCTAATTATGTCGATTAGAATGATTTGCAGTATGCAACACGCGATACTAACGCTAGTTTGGAAGACAACACAAATGTTCGGTTCCCATCAGTTATAATAATATTCTCGAATTATATAATAAACATAAATCGCAAATCCGCCTTCAGCAAGCGTGGTTATCAATGCTCGTGCCTTCTCTGTACGAGAAGAGGCCTTTGCCCAACAGTGGGACAATAATAGGCTAGTATTATTATTTATAATCAGACAACATGGCAATGACAACAATGTATTTTCAGTTAGTTTATTCAAATAACATTGACCGCCTCAAAATTAGTTTTTCTCGTCACGTTTCGGATGAATTATTGTATCAAATTGAGCGATTAATTAAAACAAATCAATTCAAAAAAGTTAGTGGCGAATAGCAAACGAACCGCCGATACTGAATTATTTTAAAATAGTGAAAAGTAGGCCAGGGAACAGGTTTTATGATTATTGTCCGAACGTTTTGTCGCTGGCGAGCTCAGGCCGATTTTGGAGGAAACTTTCACTTGTTTATGATAAAAATGGCATTGTATTATAGCAAGCCAAAATCAGTTAACCAACTAACTGATTTCACTATACCCTGTTCACAATAAGATTAGACATAAACACAAACCTTTTTTACAGTCCCTTCAACCGATTTTGACTTCTATTCCGTAGGCTTAAGGATGACATTAGAGGCAAAAAAGTGGTTACAATAACAACTGCAGCTGCTATTTGTCATGCTGCCAACGCAATATAAGTCAAAATCGGTTGAACGGACTGTAAAAAAGGTTTTTGTAAATGTCTAATCTTATTGTGATCAGGGTATAGAGATATTTTACTGTTTAGCAAGAAAATTCAATGAATAAAAATCATTTAGAAAATAAATTGACAGCACTAAAATATTTATATATCGCAGAATAATAAACAGAAGTTTTAATTAGGTGAGGTTATAATAATCACACACTTCCTGTTTATAAGATAACACTATTAAAATATTGTTACAATTTGATAATGGAATTGCAGACCTTCTGTCTGAGTAACAATACAATATCATTTCTGTCAACCAATGGGCTGACCAAAAATTAAATCTTTAGTTTAAAAATTTACAGATTTAAAATGCTATGCTATTGTTGAATCAGTGGGCTTCCACAATTAATGAAATTACTAAAACAGACCTCTAATCCAAACTTAACCTATGAGCCAGTTCTGTATTCAATTTTGAACTTAATTCCGACTATGGTAAAGGTCTTTTATTAATAAAAACTGATGTTGGAAATTGTAACCATAGTGGAAATGCAACACTGACCTGAGGTTTAAGTTAGGACTAATGTTTAAGCCCGTGGGATGTCCCGGCTAGAATAGCACCCCCCATTTCATAGTGTCGTCGAAGGTGACTAAGGGAAAATCCAGAAGTCGGACAGCAGCGGCTTCCATGTACTTAACAACCTCACTGCGATCCCCAAGACGCCTGTCAAGCTTGGGGATTATGGCAACGCCCCCCATTTATGGGGGAGGCCTTTGTTCAACAGTCACATCTTCAGGCTGATGATGATGATGATGATGATGAATGTTTAATCTTATTTTGTAATGAGATGGAGTACAAACACCACAATACATATTTAGCTAACTGATACCATGCCAAGACTGGTGAAGAAGAATGCTGGTGGTCCTACTTTAGGTAGTTTAAAGTAGCATTTAAATTTGACATAATCAGAAATCATCATTTCTTATAAATTAAGCTCAAATAAAAAAAAAATTGTACTGCGTTTTCTAATATGAAAAACGAAGACTAAGAAACAAACAATAAAACTTCTTGGTAAAATAAAAAATCCTAACTATGATAGTTTTTTCTGTAATTAAGTACAACTTTTTACAACAAATACTTACATAGAAACGCTAGCTATAATTGGAGATATAAAAAGAGTGGAGCATTTGAGCTTGGAATTTAATCACATAATTGCTGCATTGTCTGTCTGTTTAAACTACTTAGAACATGAGTCATAGATTAGGTGCTCATCTATGAAGATGGTATGCCTTGGTATGTGAAGTTTAAAAAATAACTTAGATTTATACACAAATCTTATATATAAAAATGAATAGCTGAATGTGTTGTTAAGCGCAAATCTCGCAGCTGGACCTCTTTCGCTAATTCTTTTTTTATAATATTCCT
The DNA here is from genome assembly GCA_947361185.1 of Charanyca ferruginea. Taxonomy (NCBI): domain Eukaryota; kingdom Metazoa; phylum Arthropoda; class Insecta; order Lepidoptera; family Noctuidae; genus Charanyca; species Charanyca ferruginea. The sequence goes on from OX376057.1 coordinate 30,337,554, forward strand.
TAAAGTAGGAGGATGGTTCTTACGAAGAAAAATTTAAAAAATTGCTTGGCAAAAAAAAAATTGTTATACTCCCATACAAAAGATTCTAAATGAATTGCTAAATGTGTTGGTAAGCGCATAACTTGCGAACGGCTGGACCAAATTAGGTAATTCTTTTTTTATAATAGTCCTTGAAGTATGAGGATGGTTTTTACTGAGAGAAAAATAAAAAAAAAAAAACTTTTGTAGGGTAGGTGTAGGGTAGCTAAATAGGCAGGTAAGTAGGTAGATAGGGACAGGACAATGTCTGTTGAGTCAGCTAGTTACACATAAAAATAGCTCTTATTAAAAGGGTTAATTACAGTCAATTCTCTTATAGTTTTTTCAGAAGTTTTAACAGTATATTTTTAAATATAGTTGAAAACAATGTATATGTAGAATTAGGTGTTCAAGACTTTTCCTATACTTGGTTTGGGGTTTTTACCTAAACTGATAACTATGCCAAAAAACAAATTTAAAAACCTGTTTAAGATTTCATAATTTATTTTTTTACCTTTTTTATTAGGCCAATTAAAAATGTTGTCTCAGTTCATAGCCATGATTCAGCTTCCATAAATAAAAGAGTGTCTTATGTTAGCGGATTTAGGGTAATTACTGGCAGCTCCCATTAACCTACTCTACGTAAGCTCGGACATACATGTGAACAGTACTCCATTCTTTCTAAGAACACCTAAAATAAAAAGGCATAAACATTGAAGCATTCTCAAAAAAGTATTGTTTTTAAAGTTCATGAACAATTCCAAACTTTGTTCAGTACAATTACAGTCATATTTTTATGCCAATATAATAAAGATATCATTTAAGCATTTAATCATAACTATGCTGTTGTATTAACACAAGAAATTGCATAATTATGTTTTGATAAATTATGAAACATGTTTGTATCACACATACAAACCACTTCATTTAGATAACCAGCTAAGAGCCATTTTAGAGAATAATAATATGCCTATTATTCTTATAAATTATAATAAATACTAAGAAAATAACATACAACTACAGTCAACACATAGGACAAAATGAATTAATTAGCTTCACGAATAAACCAAAAACCTGTTCATGAGAACATCTAAAAACTAAGGTCATGACCGAGGTAGAATTTAAGTTTTAATTTGCTATTACACACTCTGCAAAAAATAAACAAACTGGTTGTATTGTTAAAAACATTGGCACATACCTTGAATGAGCTGTGTACTAATGTCTCGTCAAGATCAATGACCATACACTTTTTATGCATGTCCTGGTGTCTCACTGGTGGTAGCAGAGGTCGGGGGGCATGCTCGGCCATAACCAGGAGCCCCCGCTCCTGCGGGAGCGGTGAAGCCCGGCCATCGATGCTGTTCGCGCCATTGCTGCCCGGCGGGCCCTTTCCGCGCCCGCCGCGCCAGCAGCACAGCAACGACCGGAGGAACCCACCGCCGCTGCTCGACTTCTTACTGCCGATCGGGGCAGACCCCGACACCGGCGTAACATCCCCCTCATTGTGTTGGCCGCCAGGGGATGGCCCTAAAACAACCATTGCACATCAGTACACTTCAACACAGTAACACACACGCGGGAGCCCCAGTAAATATCACCAGAGGAATCGTAAAGAAAGAGAAGTTCTCAAGGTTGCTGTAAATGTTATCGCGTCCACACGATCCAATTGTTTACCTCACAGCACACGCACGCGAAACGGAACCCAAGGAATACAAAACGTTCACTTATTCACTGATACAACAACGATCACGATCAGCAAATATTTACGACTCGTGAGGAGGTAACATTATACGCTCTAATTTGATGCTAGTAGGTAACAGGTGTAATTCGGTTGGGGTTTACCTCTGTCGGATCCATAATTGTTTAATTGCTCGTCATCCCGTGACACCTGAGTAATAATGGACGATGCGTCCATTTAAACATTTGTTTTTGGCCCTAAGACAAATGGCAACGGAGTTTTTGTAAAATTTTAACACCATAAAACTATTTTTTATCTCCCTTCTATCTTACAAAATGGCAGGCTCTTGGCAAATACCAACTTCAAATGTAGCCAACACATAAAAATTACTCAATCGTATCGTATTACTCTTTCTACCACACACAGTTTTAGAGAGAAAGAGTGAAGTAACAATACTTCACATTTCATATTTTGTAAAGTTGCTGCTTCTGTCAACAGCCAAAAATAGTTTAACTGTCGTTCAAAACCAGAAAAAAATCTTACCTAAAAATTCATGTTTGATGTTCACTACATAATTACTAAATATTGTAATACGAATTTTAAGCCTAAAATAATATAACCGTATGCAGAATGATAAATTATAAAATCAGAAGCGATATTGAGATAAGATATTACCAGTTAAGTATTTGAACGTCACGTATGAAGGCAGAATTATAAAATTATCAAATAAATCTTTAGTTATTTTAAACGTTTATTTGCAAAAAAAATAAACTCAATATTTTTAAATACGAAATACTTTTAAAAATTATATAATATTGTAGATATGCTGATTATCCTCAAAAGTTGCATGAATGAATCGAATTTGTTATCTGTTGTACTTTGAAATATTGTAGTGATGTCCAGTGATCAGAAATTGTTAAAGTGAATGTTAATCGATAGAAAACATTCCGTTAATTTGTTTGTGTTCATCATCATAATTATTTACCCAACCAATACCATACGTAGAGTCATGAATGTAGACTTCTTCATATTCATTTCTAGGCCATCCACTTTAGCCCATCTGTTCATAAACTCACAATTTTTTTTTGTGACTAGGTAGATTTACAACAAAATAATTCCTTTCTTATCCTTGATTGGTTCTTATTTATTAAATAGTATAAATAATCATAAAGTCTTTTAAACTGACGTGTTTTCACATCACATTTTTGACATTTTGATAAGATGTATTTGAAATAGACTACGAAAAAACACGTCGTACTAAAAAGGTACACACAGGATTTGGATTTCATGACGTTTATTACGTTTAACTCAAATGGAAGTTCGATGCATAATAATAACAATCGAATAGATTTAGCTCGTCAATAATTTTGCGTGATACAGAGATAAGCAAGTTAGTTAAGTGCATCACTAGTGAGGAGATGCTGTGTCGACTTGTCAAACCCAGATTTGTTTAGTTTTTTCAAGAAAAACCTTAAAAATCGTGTTTATTTATAACCAATGTGTGGCAAGCAGAAACTTCATTAATTTTGCAGCAGATTGACCCCTAAAATTGGTGAAAATGTCTCAAAGGGATCCGGGACCTATACCAAATAGGTGGTTGAGATGTCCACGAAAGGCTACGGGGCTCGTTGCTGATAAGTTTATGGCTTTTAAGACCCCTTTGGGAGCTCAATTCAATGATAAAGTACCAGAAGAAAACCGATTCACACCATCCATGTTGTTTGTTTACATGAAAAGCATGAAAGTAAGTCACATTATCAATGTTAGCTTTTTTGCATTTGTTTTGTTCATAAAAACCATTTATTGCTACTGAGATTTTCCTATTGAAATAAGAGAATCTAAGTTGTCTACTATTCATGTGCTCAATATCCAAAGAATAACGTAGTTGGGCTTAAATACCATGACAAAAATTATTATTGTTTTCCCAGATATGAAATTCTATTTTTAGTGGTATTAGCAAATGTCTACGAATGAGTTGAATAAACGCTCGTTTGGTTATTGATTTCTTATGATTAAAAAATGTAGTTAGATAGTATTCAAATGTAGAAAGAAGAAGAAATTAATTAATGGCAGTGTTACATGATGGTATCTAAAGGCTATTTGTATTTCTAGATAAAACTAGGTCTTTGGATCGACCTCACAAACACAAGTCGGTTTTATGACAAGGCAGAAGTAGAAGAAACAGGTTGTAAGTATGTGAAAATGCAATGCCGTGGTCATGGTGAAACGCCATCACCAGAGCAGACAAGGTAACCATAATTCATATTCGCATGTTCCAAGCAAAACATTACCTACTTCATGCATTATTTGTATGAAAACATGAATCTATATATACAGATGAACACTGTACTTACTTGTAACTCCAATGAGGGGACGTAGAACCTGCCAACAATTAAAAAGAAATATAATGTTTTGCTGAAAAATCAAGTAGACTTAGTTATGTTGACAATTTCAAAATATATAAACCTAAACTCACATAGCTAGCTAAGTATTATACTATTTGAAATTTTATACTATTAGCAAAAATGAGTTTAAGACCTTGGCTTTGTTTCCATACCATAACTGTACCTCATTTAAAATTTTCATTTTACTAAAGCTATCAATTTCAGGGAATTCATCTCATTAGTTAGTAGATTTGTGAGCCAAAAGCCTCTGGAACTGATTGGGGTACACTGCACACATGGATTCAATAGGACAGGGTTCCTACTAGTCTCATACATGGTGGAGCATTTGGACTGCAGTGTACAGGCAGCTATAAACGAGTTTGCTAGAATGAGGTTTGTCTTTATTAATAAGTAGCACTTTGCCTGCGACATTGTCCGCGTGAATTTTCTCAAGGATCCCTATTATTTTTCAAGTGATAAATATAGTGTTACTGAGGGATAATGTAGCATTCAAATGGTGAAAGAATTTTTGAAATTGGACCAGTACTTTTTTAATTTATGGATTACATTAAAAAATACAAATCTTTCCTCTTTATAATATTGTTATTAGTATAGATACCAGCCTATTACTGTCTCACTGCAGGGCAAAGGCCTCTTCTCATACAGAGAAGGTGTGAGTATTGATCACTACGCTTGCTCAAGGCGGGTTAGCAATTACAGACTTATATTAATTATAAGCCCAGGTTTCCTCACTGAGTTTTTCCTTCACCAATGTCAGTCCAAGATAAACTTAGAAAGTACAGACGCCAGCAGGTCAACCTACCCGAAACTGTCACATTTTCCCAATCAATCTTGAACCTTATTCTTTAACCATAAAGTTGAAAATCGATTAAAGAAATGTGACAGATTGTAGTAGCTTGATGTGCTGGCGTCTGTACATAATATAAATTGAAATTGTCGCATTGGTACTCGCCTGGATTCGAACCCATAACCTCATGCATTAAAGGCAGACGCCTTAAATACTAGGCCATCCTGACATTGACATTGTCTTTATTATAAAATAGAAATGAGTTTAAAAACTTTTTGGTTGTCTCTGAAGTTAAATCTTATAACTTCAGCGAAATATTTGTGTTTACTATTTTTGATTGTTAAAATTAAAATTATATGACAAAGTTTATTAAATGCTTTTTTATGTCTATTAATTAAAAAAATTCTAGATGCATGTGCTGAAATATAACAATGTTAATTTAAAACATTTTTGGGCTTATGCCCTCTGAATAAAGTCCTTTTTAAAGGCACATTCTCAGATTAAATACTCGTTTTCTGGAGATTTTTTGATTCACCAAGTGTGTTTTTGGTTTTTGATACAATCATTGATATACAACAATGATTGTATCACAATTAATACATAAATTCTATTAAACAGAAGTGCTAAAGACATAAAATGATGAAATTTCAGGCCTCCCGGTATATACAAACAGGATTATTTGCAAGAATTGTTCCGTCGGTATGATGAGGTGGAGTTGACACCGGCTGCCCCCATACTGCCTGATTGGTGTCATGGTAAGTCACCCGCCAATCCTTAAGGATCTATAGCTTAAAAGTATCCAAGCTGTACTCTATCCGTCTGTCACAGATATTGAGTATAAACGGTAACTCAATATGTAGTCCAATTAAAGCTAAAACGCACAATTTATTAAAGAATTTCTTCTCATAGCTAGTCAAAAATAGAATTAAGCTATATAAAAAAAAATACCTGTAAAAGTGACTTTAAATTTATACTTACAGAAATAGGAATCATTTATCAATTGCTGCCCTGCCTTAAAGGGTACTGATATTATATTTTAACTGAAGAAACTTTAAGATACTGTTAACTAAATTAATTAATTTTATTTATTACTTTCAGAGGAAGAAGAGGATGTTGACGATGATGTACCTAGTAATTCTCAAAATTCGTCATCTTCAGCGTAAGTTTTAACCAAAGAGATAAGTAATAAGATAAGAATTTAACCTTTTTGCACTGTGTAGACAAAACTCATTGTTATTACATGCAAAAAAAAAAAAGAAAATAAGTTTAATTGGTCACAGTCAATGGGCACACCCGCGCCAAATATTTAGTTATTAAAGTTAGTTAACTATTTAAGTTCAGCAAAAATAAAACTCTTTGAAGATAAAACACATTCATGTAAACAATATCAGATATTTAAGAGTAGTAAGACTGGAAAGCACATACATAATATTGTGATTGGAAATAGATGCTCGATAAGTAATCAGCGATTGTGATAACTTATATCTTTTGTTGATTGTATGCAGTTATTGTTGGATGACAATAATTAGTATATTATTTTTGTTGAATTGCACATCATAATTATATTTGGTACACTTGTATTGCTGACTCACTGAACTAAAAGACAATTTAAAATTTTAACAGTAATCCTTTGCCTGTCAATTATTTATACAAGGAGCACTTTAACAAAAAGATAAGCAAAGTGTGTTATAATTACTTTCTGATTAGCAATAGGTACAGATAAGTTATGAAGAGAGCCCTTCAGTTCATTTATTAATGTATATCTAATCGAAATAAGGTGTATTTTTCAATGCTTACAAAGCAATGCACCTTAATATCAAGGATGAATAAACATTGCTAAAGTGAACTATATGCCCCCTTTACGCCCCCCACCCCCCTTTTCGCTGCCCCCTCTCCCCGCCATCCACTTTGCGACTTCGCGCATGGTTGTCAATTGTCATATAGATAGTGCAATCCACGAAGACGCGCCCCACTCTTTTTCCTAATCGCTTGCAGTGCAAGTGTGCATCCATTCGCTAGTAGTGTTGTAGTGCTATCGATACATATGAATTGTCTATGAGTGCGCACGAACACTACGATGACACATACGCCTGGAGAAAACTCCCCACACACGTTCGGCTCTAATAAGTGTGCGTTCACCTTTAGATAGATACCATTGTCAGTTCTCACGTAAAGCACAAGTACACCATTCATAATTTGTTTAATTGAAATGAGTATATTCACAGTTTCTTTACTTTTCCATACTCCATACTTATTATTATTATCCATACTTAATATTATAAATCCGAAAGTAACTCTATCGGTTACGCTTTCACGATGAAACTGCTGAACCGATTTTGATGAAATTTAGCATAGTTGTAGTTAAGTTTCGATCAAAACAACGCTTTTCGTATTCTCTGCCGCTCTCAGACACGCTTGTGTCAAGTTCGCGTCACGCGAGCGCAATAACGGCATTCTACTGTTGCGCGTCTTTGGTGCGTGCTTCGGAACGCATCATGATCGGTATTCTACTATTCGTTAGACGTCTCAAAATTACAGTTAAAAAGCACTATAATCTGTATTGGGGTATTATTTTAATATTATGATAACGTCATATTCATTAAAATGTAATCGCTCGATATTTTTTCTCATTTGGGTACACCATAAGTAAGTTTGGTAGAGTTTGGTTGTCGTACAGTTGACGTGCAGTTCACGCGCAGTTTAAAGATTACAAGAATACCGTTTATCACAATTATCACTCAAACTTGAACTTAACTTCATCTGCACTACAACTTCATCGGCGCGTCATAAAATTACGTGAATTAGCCCTCTGGGCAAATAAAAGGGCGATGAGCACTTTCCTTGTATCTGGTTGTTATTTGTTTTTATCTATATGTATGCATATCAGCTGTCTGACACCCATAGTACGGGGTTTGTCAGTCTGATGTTAAATGGCCGTGTGTATGATGTCCTCATATTTATTATTATTTGCAGCCCACGTAAACACAAAGGTAAAGGAAGAAGAGAAACTACCCACAAGAAGGCTACATTCATGCCAGGTGTTCGAGGTGTCGAGCCTTTTGATACGCAGCCGCGACTCAGCGAGGTCCAGAAGAAGGCTCAGCACTTCTGTGAATGGAATAGCACTGGGTTTCCAGGTTTGCAACCTGTGTCTATGGATACAACGAATTTGAGGAAGTTGCACGAGAAACCTTATAGGGTATCATGGAAGGCTGATGGTGTTAGGTATGTAATTTAGTTAAAGCAAATTTCTTTAAGGTGAAAGCACCAGGGTAGTCCGTGAAATTAAATTTTGTTTGCGTTGTTTGCAATTTTCAGCCCAGTATATATTTATTTTTAATGGCACTCCAATAACAAAGTTCTCAACAAACGGCTCATTGGAGCTGACGACCTAAGTTTGTACAAGTACCTATCTAGTTGTATGGTAATAAAAAACTTCACGGAAGTAACTAAATATGCATTTACAGAATTATATTATACTAACTGCTGCCCGCGACTTCATTCCCAGAGTTTACTTGCGAGAGCCATTAGACCTCCTTAATTCGGCCCTGTAGCAAAATCCGTTCTTAGTGGGTGTCTATTAACTAGACTTCATTCCCAGAGTTTACTTGCGATAGCCATTAGACCTCCTTAATCCGGCCCTGTCGCAAAATCCGTTCTTAGCGGGTGTCTATTAACTAGACTTAATTCCCAGAGTTCACTTGCGAGAGCCATTAGACCTCCTTAATTCGGCCCTGTCGCAAAATCCGTTCTTAGCGGGTGTCTATTAACTAGACTTAATTCCCAGAGTTTACTTACGAGAGCCATTAAACCTCCTTAATCTGGCCCTGTTGCAAAATCCGTTCTTTGCGGGTGTTAATTAACTAGACTTCATTCCCAGACTTTACTTGCGAGAGCCATTAGACCTCCTTAATCCGGCCTTGTCGCAAAATCCGTTCTTAGCGGGTGTCTATTAAGTATAAACTACCTTCCTGCCAAATTTAATCTTTATACATCAAGCGGTTTTCGATATTTCGTGATGAGTGAGTGACCTTTCGCTTTTATATATTTAGATATATATATATATATAATTTGTATTCAGATTTATGATGCTGATCGACGGAGAAGGCGAAGTGTACATGTTGGACCGAGACAATTGCGTGTTCAAAGTTTTCGGTTTGCGGTTCCTACACAGAAAAGATCTCAGGAGGCATTTGAAAAATACTCTACTTGATGGTGTAAGTTTATTTGTTGTACTTACATAAACTGTGGAAGGGACATTGTAACACAAACTTTTACCCTGGATTGATTTCATGGTTCCAAAAGATGTATGAATTGTGTGAGAGAAGGGAGTCAGTCATAGTATGATGGTTGACAGAACGGAATGGAAGAAGAAAACGTATCGCGCCGACCCCAAGTAACGTGGGATAAGAGCAGAAAGATGACGATGTGTTCATAATTCCAGATCTCCAATGGTCGAAATGATTGGCCAGTTACTTAAAAAAAGAACAGCTGTTCCGTACAAAAGCAACAACAACAGCTGTTTTTATTACATTTAAATTTGTGTCACGATGTTTATTCCACCGCGTATTATCCTAACACACTCTTAAGTCACTTAAAAAAAAAGTTGGTTGTCTGTAAAGTCTGTTTACCTATCGTCCGGTTTACGTGATAACGTTATAAAGAAAAATAACATAAGCAAATAATGGCTTCCGTCGAGGTGGGCGGAGCTTATTGCTTGGGCCGATCGTGCCTCTCTATCGCTTGTTCCGCGCTCTCGCTTGCACGCTCAGGCGGAACGTGACACTTTTTCGTGCGTATAGCCGGTGTTCATCGATTTATAAGACATTATAGATTGAGAACAACGGATTAACTCACTGTGTTGTCGGGTAAACACTCACACACTGTGTTGTGTGGTAGGGGCGTTTCGTTTAATGATTTATAACACGTTATCACGTCAAAAAGAAATAATAATCCCGGGCAGTTTCCATCTATTGATGGATAATGAACTAGAAAAATACACAGCGTTGAAAATTGCTTAATTGTGTGCAAAATAATGAATGTCGTGTGGAATCATAATATTCTGCACACAATTTCCAACTCTATTTGTGATATGGTTTAGTTCGTTATTAATTAATAATCGAAACGCGCTGACCCTTACGAGGCATACAAAAAACTTTTTTTTTAAACTTTGCCCCACACTATTGATTTCTCGTGTTGAATGAAAAACCCGGAATGTTGAATGTTCAACTCTCGGCTCAATACCGAGAGTTGAAAATCCAACAGTGCACTTTTTATCTCTAATCATATAAAACTGCCGCCTGAAAACCTCTTTTGTTCTTTACAACATTTTCAGGAAATGGTAATAGACAAAGTGGACAATCAAGACATACCTCGGTACTTATGTTATGACATTATAACCTTTGAGGGGACTGATACGAGCAAATTGGAATTCTACCCAACAAGACAGAATTACATCGAAAGTGAAATTGTTAATCCTAGGTAAGTTTCAGGAAAAATGGGCAAGAAGACATATCAAATTGTGTGAAGCCGCAAATACTTTTTAGGCTATCTCTATGCACATGCGCACCTTCAAATTATTTCGCTGTTTCCATCTAATAACTACCAGGTAATAAATCTAACTAGCTTTTGCCCGCGAATTCGTCCTTGGATCCGTATGGATCGACCATGATGAAAGTTACGCTTGCCACGGTCCGTCCGTTGATGGGTGTCCATCTATTTCATACCGAGACCTCTCCGTACCTCGGAAAGCACGTAAAACCATTAATCCCGGCTGTCATTCGTAGATCATAGGTAGTCAGAAAGCAGAAATCTGACAATCAGTCTTACCATAGGGTATCGTGTTACCCAGCAACTGGGTTGTGGAGGTCAGATAGGCAGTCGCTCCATGTAAAACACTGGTATTCCGCTGCATCCGGTTAGACTAGAAGCCGACCTCACCACATTTGGGTAAAGTAAGGCTGATGATAATAATGTCCATATAACGTTACAGGCATCAAGCAATGAAAGAAGGTATTATAAAGAAAGAGCGGGAACCATTCAGTATACGGTTGAAGCAATTCTGGGAGCTCACAATGGCGCGACAGTTGTTGGGCGAGAAATTCGCCAAGACATTGTCGCATGAACCAGACGGACTTATATTTCAACCTTCTAAAGAGGTTAGTACCGTACTTCGCAATACATATAAATATACTGAAATAGGGTAGATTTAACCAATAAGAGCACCTGCCTAAGTAAAAGCCGTCGGATCGATGGGTCAAGGTAAAGCTACACTTGCCGCGGTCGGTTTGTGGATGGGTGACCATCCATTTCATACCTAGTCCCTCCGTGTTTCGGAAAGCACGTAAAGCCGTTGGTCCTGACTGTCTTTTGAAGTTCTTTGGCAGTCGTTATGGGTAGTTAGAAGCCAGAAAGTCTGACAACCAGTCTACCAAGAGATATCGTGTTGCGTAGTAACTTGGTTGCGGAGCTCAGGTACGCAGTCGCTCCATGTAAAACAGTTGTATTCAACTGCATCTGGTTACACTGGAAGCCGACCCCAACAAAGTTCGGAAAAGGCTAGGCAAATGGGGGTCGGACACTATTAACCAATAATTTAAAAAAAAATACAGAATTTCAAGAACATTTCTTTAAAAAGCATTTCATTTTAGCCCTTAAAATCCGATTAATTTTTAATTTACTATAAAATTGAATTTTTTGTTGCTTTGGAATTAATAACTAGTTAGTCAATTGAGTTGCCAAATGATTAACGAACAAAAAAAATCGAATACGAGACCGTTCAGCAGTGTCTACTGCTGAACAGTCTCGTATTAGATGCTCTAATATGACGATGATGATAAATCTAATTTAATAGTAAATTAAAAATTAATTGTGTTTTCAGGGCTACAATAAAGTGGTTATTTAATTTCTGTCTTGGAATACCCAATTATATTTTTTACATTTTTATGGATATTATTAGGATTGCTTATTTAACTTTGGTATTTTATTTGCAGAGATACATAGCAGGGCCGTGTGAGGACGTACTAAAATGGAAGCCAAGCAATATGAACAGTGTAGATTTTAAGTTAAAAATTGTCACTCAGGGTGGCCAAGGGTAAGTCAGACTTTGGTACCTACTAAATAACAATCCACTTTGTTTTAGTTTAATTGGATAGTAGGCACTAACAAACAATTGACATATTTTTTATCAACTGTCAAAACGCGATTCTCCCTTAGATTTTGTATGGCAATAGAGAATTGTGACTTCGCTTTTTTTTTGCTAACTCAATTGACTATTTAATTTTTAAGCAACCATCATCTATCTAGCCTTATTCCAGCTATGTTGAGGTCGGCTGCCAGTCTAACCGTATGCAGCTAAACACCAGTGTTCTATTATTATTATTGCACTTATTTCGGACTACGTAACAATGATATTAACAACTACTTTTAGTAGACACACATTTTATTCAGTGTGAAGTTTACATGAAGCGACTGCCTGTCTTGACCTCCACAACCCTGTAATTGGGTAACACGATACCCCTAGTAAGACTGGTTGTCGGACTTTGACGACTGTCAAACATCTACAAATGACAGCTGGGACCAATGGCTTTACGTCCTTTACCTGTACGCAAAATACGCGCTGAGACGTGGAGTTGCGGACACCAGCCTGTCATACTACTACTACGTCCTTTCCGGCTTTACGGATAAAATAAAGTATTTTTAAAGATGGGGGGGGGATCTATGGGAGAATCGCGTTTTGACAGCTCATAAATAGTATGTCAATTGATTAGTAGGGTCTTACATCCGTTTTGTCACTAACTGGGCACAAATCCACACTTCAGTCTGCATTGAGAATTTCTTGAATGAAAATGAAACTCGAACTAAATTAAGCTTTTCTTCTTTTACAGCATTTTACCGACTAAAGTCGGGTACTTATATGTTGGTAAACTGGACCCGCCTTTCGCATCGATGAAGGTGACAAAAGATATAAAACACCTTGACAATAAAATCATAGAGTGTACTTTTGAGAACGGACGGTGGGTGTTCATGAGGGAACGTACGGACAAATCCTATCCGAACAGCTATAACACTGCCACCTGTAAGTATTATTCAAAGACCAAAGTGCCTATGCTGTTTTATACGTAGTTGATGTCCATTTTAATTTGTACTGAAACTGAAATAAAACCTTCAAAACTCGCGTGCTAAAATCTATAAAAAAAAATTGAAAAATGTATCTCTTTTGTTTCTACGTTCCAAGACATAAGGTGAATTATTTTGGCTATATCATTATTGAAAGAGGTTGAAAGTTAAAAAAATACCTTTCAAATGATTTAACACAATCTATAAGTTCATTGCATGGAAATTGTAAAAATGGTTTTGAGCAACGCGCGATGAAGTGATTCCAGTTTATTTCTTGCGAGTGTAGTAACAATAATGCGAAACACAATTATTCCATGCGAATTGACATTTTAAGTAAACATTTACGTGAATTCGATCGATTGGTTAAAAAACGAATGTGGTGATCGATTTTCAAATTTAAAACAACAGTCGCACATGTTATTTATTTACTTGAAAGGTTTTCCAATGAGTGATACTAATAGGGTATTACACCCATTTTTGAAAAATGTCTCAATGAAATTCTTTAGTGCTAATATGCCACAAAAAAAAACCACACAATTTTATTCAATCGATAAGCGCCATAAAAATGCATCTAAATTTTAAATTTTCAAATTACGCGCGTAGCTTGACGAAAACGCCTCTTACTGGACGCCATATTGCTCAGCGTAAATGACGTAAATTCGTTTTGTATCAAATGCGCTTATATTAAATATGATAATCTAATATATAAAATTCTCGTGTCACAGTTTTCGTTCCCGTACTCCTCCGAAACGGCTTGACCGATTCTGATGAAATTTTTTGTGCATATTGGGTAGGTCTGAGAATCGGCCAACATCTATTTTTCATCCCCATTTTTCCACCCCTTTTCATCTCCCAGGTAAATCGGGACAGGACAACGTCTGTCGGGTCAGCTAGTCTTATATATAAAATTCTCGTATCACAATGTTCGTTCCCGTACTCCTCCGAAACGGCTTAACCGATTCTGATGAAATTTTGTGTGCATATTGGGTAGGTCTGAGAATCGGACAACATCTATTTTTCATCCCCCTAAATGTTAAGGGTTAGGGTAGGGTAGGTGTAGGTAAATAGGCAGGTAAGTAGGTAGATCGGGACAGGACAACGTCTGTCGGGTCAGCTACTTAGTTGTATATAATTTAAAAATAATTAAAAACATATTTTGTAATAGGTGTAATAATGAAAAAATTACGTTACTTACGAAAATAATAAAAGTACAGAGCCTGTATTACGCCAATCGGTTGACTGACAGTTGACAATTTTTTGTTTACACAGCCGTACGGCGTAATAACATGGCCGATACTATTTCATGATGTTTTATAACAGATTAAAAATTCTGAAAACTTTGAATTAAATTTAAAAATTGGTTTTGTTATTTTATGAACTAAAACTTACATTTTCCGACTGCTTTATGCCTAAACTGTCTCAATATCATATAAAATATAATTTTTCTCGTATAGAGTAAAATACCCTATCGTGCTTCACCACTACATATTATAAATTAAAGTTGAGTTTGTGTTCGTTCGGGCTAGTCTCCGGAACTACTGGTCCGATTCTGTTAATTGGTTGTCTGTAAAGTCGGTTTTCGGACGATAGTTTTATGTGATAACGTCATAAAAAACATAATGGCTGATATATATATATCATAATCAAATAATGGCTTCCGTCGAGGTGCGCGGAGCTTATTGTTTGGCCTGATCGTGCCTCTCTATCGCTTGTTCCGCGCCCTCGCATGCACGCTCAGGCTCAGGCAGAACGTGACACTTTTTCGTGCGTGCAGTCGGTGTTTATCGATTTATAAGACGTTATCACGTCAAAAAAACACACGGACGAAGTTGTTTTTGCCCACAACTTCGTCCGGGTGTGTTGTGTGTTGGTTGTTGTTGTGCTAGTATAAAATTAAAACGCTATGTGATAGTCGTATTTCTAATTACAAAATAGGCTCTATTCTTTTACGTTGGGGAGTTTGTGGTAGCTCTACACTATCAACATTATGAACAACTAGGGCTGACATGTCCATGAGAACAAAAGCCCCTAAAACAAAAGATTCAAAATAAAAAAAAAAGAACAGCTATGGTCTCAAAGTAAAATTGTTCTAAATGATGCGTTCCATTCATTCATGAAATTTTCTTTTTCTTTTCCCAGCTGTCTGCGAAAGCATAAAGGATCCAGTAACCAAGGAGATCCTGCTCGAATACATAGACAACCACAGGTTTCATGATGATTCAGACACGATGCCGCCTCCTAAGCGTATGCGCCGATAGCAACCCCTGCACATAACGACATGTAATAGTGATGGCGCGATTGTCGATGTTATTTCTCTGTTTCTTGATGTCTTCTTAGAGTTAAAGAATTTTAAGTTGTTCACCCGTACAATGCAATGTGTGGTGCTACAATATTGTAATATAAGTTTATTCATCATGCATTGTTAAAATCGTAATTTCAGGTTTGACAGACGTAATAATGACAATCGAGCTCACAGCACTAATTTTGTTGATAATATAAACATAACACATAAGTTACTTAATTGTATTGTTATATTACTTTAAGATCTTATTATGTTTATAAAAGGCTTTACATCCACAAAGCCGTTTTTTTTTTTTTGGAAAACTATCTTTTTTGTAAGAATGAGTTGACACGGGCGTTGCCGGTGCGTTGGGTCTTCCCGTCTCTAATAGGGTATTACACCCATTTTTGAAAAGTGTCTCAATGAAATTCTGTAGTGCTAATATGCCACCAAAAAAAATGCAAAATTTTTATTCAATCGATAAGTGCCATAAAAATGCATTTAAATTTTAAATTTTCAAATTTCGCGCGTAGTTTGACGAAAACGCCTCTTACTGGGCGCCATATTGCTCAGCGAAAATGACGTCAGTTCGTTTAGTATCAAATGCGCTCCTATTAAATATGATAATTGTATATAATTTAAAAATAATTAAAAGCATATTTTGTAATAGGTGTAATAATTAAAAAATTACGTTTGTTACGAAAATAATGAAAGTACAAAGCCTATATACGCCAATCGGTTGACTGACAATTGTCAATTTTTTGTTTACACAGCCGTACGGCGTAATAACATGGCCGCTACTATTTCATGGTGTTTTATAACAGATTAAAAATACTGAAAACTTTGAAATGAATTTAAAAATCTATTTTGTTATTTTATGAACTAAAACTTGCATTTTCCGACTGCTTTATGCCTTAACTGTCTCAATAACATATTTATAGATTTTTTCTCGTACGGAGTAAAATACCCTATTGATACACACACATGATACATATCTGTGTTTGCCATCGACACGCTCGATATTCCCCATAGGTGTTGTATGGCAATAGGAAATTGTGTCTATTCTTACCTGCCAACTCAATTGACGTAAATATTTATTCATTACAAAGCAAATAATCTAATTTCACAGTTAATTGAAAAAGTATCAGGTATTCAGGGCAAATAAAGTGTTTTTTTCTGAGATTTTGTGTCTTTGAATTCTTGGTTGATAGTGTTTACACCCATATTTCAAGGCCGCCGCACTAAGACGTCGCAGCGTTTCGGTGTTGGGTGATTTCCATCAAACGGCTATCGCATCGGACCGGAACGAACGATATTAAAGTGTATCCACAGTTTTTAAAGTCTATATTACCAAACCGCGCACAGCTGCTACACCGCGGGCGTTGTCTGGACCACGACACACGATCGAAGCTGCAGCATGCTGCGGCTTGCGACGCGCGATCGGCTCCGTTCGCCTGTCGTCGTGTCCGATCGGATCCTTTCGGCTGTCAACATGGTAAGGGCGCCTTCAAATTACTCGCGCGCAAGCAGCGCGACGGCAGCGCTGCTTTGTAAATCCAAACAAATCAAGTCGCGCGACGGCAGCGCGACTGCAAAGCATTGGAGCAATCAATAGTATAGTTGTGATGGGGGTATTTACAGGTTAGAAGCTTATTTTCGTGTATAAGATAGTTGGAACTTTCACCTTCAATAAACCACAGGTAGGTATAGTCCAGAACAAAAATAATCGGAAGAACATACCCGTGCGCGATAAGTTGAAATTTCTAGGAACGCGACTACCCCGCCCGCTTCCCCCGCACTTCCCCGATGGCGCCCGTATTGTACCGTTCGCAATTTCGCATCGCCATTTTCACTGACGTCACCGCGCTCGTCTCAACTTATCGCGCACAGGTTGTACAACTTACGGCGTTAAGTGTCGCAACGCACCGGCAAGGCATCCTGTATCTTTGCTCTAATATGGAATGTTATTTTATAAAAAAGATCGTATGAACAGTTAATTCTGAATATATTTTATTATTTGTCAAATTATCTTTTTACCATACACACATACAAATACTTTTAGTTTTCCCTTTAAATCAAGTTAATTCTTATTCAAACAACTTTACCTCAATATAAAAAGATTATTACGGAATAAGGATGTGACTGAATCTTCATGATAAAGCCTTGACGTGATAATGGAGGCAGCTTCGAATGATCAGCAGCAATGTATTCAAATTGATTCTTTATTGGCGCGGGTAACATGTACTTTAATTTTAAAAAAGGACGTAGTGCAGAAAATCTGTTTATGATATTTTATTGTGATCTAAAATAAAAAAGAAATATTGAAACAACTGAGTATGCTTGGCCTTATCTCCCAGAATTTAATAACATTTTAATAATAATAAATAATCAACAATAATTAAAAAAATATTTCCGCCTTTCATTATGACAACAAAAATAATTCAATTTAATACTCTATATGTGACTGTCTAATTTTCCAGCATATTGGAATCTCGTCTCTCCATTAATATCTATGGTATTTATCTTATTCTCTTTGCCCAACTTTTTCAAATGGTGGTCAACATTATATGCCGCCGCGTTCCACAAACTTTTAGGTGTTTCAGTATAAATTATCTTCACCAATTCCATTGCATTTAGTTGTTTGTCACTGTTGACCTTCAATGCTTCTAATATTTGTTCCTCTCTTTGGTTTCTATGGGCAATGTAGTAATTTATTTTTGCGATTGGATCCTGAAAAACGACGTTATTAAGATTAGGTTGTAGTTATGACATTGTTTTCTTTGTAAAATTGTACAAAAAAAAAACGAGTGCAAGTCTGACTTGCACACGAATGAACCAGACACGGGAGGTACACATTCGTCAGATTCCTTTTTCGTCAGAATAATAACAAAATGATAAAAATTTGAAAAGAAATAGTAAGAAGCTGCATTAAGGCGACGATATACGCCGGCGACCTTGAGCGACCAGAGAATCGTATGCGCTGCGTCCAAAACTCTCAAAGTTTAGTCGAAAAATTAAATAAAAGATAGTATTCTTTAACTTAAAACAAAATGGCGTATACTAAAAGATAGATAATAAAATTATCTGTAAGGTAGTAAAAGTTTCGTTTAAATATTCTTGGTAGATTTTGTGTGATTATCAATGTTTTGTCCGCGTCAGACACAACTTCACGATTTAATTAAACTATTTAATATGAACTTAATCAAAAATATTCACATACTAAATGATTAAGAGAACGTTCTTGTTTAACATATATTTTTTTCAAATCATTTACACAACACATTTTGACGTCATTGTCAGTTTAAAATCTGCAAAAGTCGCTTGTTAACGCCTTAAGGGGAAATAACAATTTACGACTCTCTGCAACGGTTACGAAAATTAGTACAAAGACGGTCGAAGCGTATAAACATTGCGTTACATTAGCAGTTTGATTGTATGG
Organism: Charanyca ferruginea; assembly: GCA_947361185.1. NCBI lineage: Eukaryota > Metazoa > Arthropoda > Insecta > Lepidoptera > Noctuidae > Charanyca > Charanyca ferruginea. The sequence continues at coordinate 30,356,280 of OX376057.1, forward strand.
GAGAACATGGTTTTCAACTTAATTGTTAAGTTTGCTTTTGGATTATTTTGTACGGATATGTATCATGTGTGTGTATGTGTGAGTGAGTGTGTGTGTTGTTTGTTCTTGTCAGATTCCTTGTTTGGCCCAGAATTCAGCCACGGCAACGCCATCCGCTGACGTAGACATTAGGTCCGTACATGAGCAGGTGACAGGGTATGCGGCGCAAGATAAAGGTGGACCTTGGTCTGCAGGGAGATGCCACACAGGTACTGAAGACTGGCATCATCGGAGAACCCCCACTTTTCAAGATTCTCTTTGTTGCGGTCGACCTGGGTGCAGAGACGGTTTGAAGTTTTCCCTATCGGCCACGACAACACATGCCTAGATGAGAGGGTCTCCGATGGCTCCACGGAACAGATAAATAGAGTTGGAATGGTAATGTGGGCGTGGCAAGCGCGCCACAATTATGATTCGACTCTCATAACTCGACCGATTCATTCGTACACCGCGTTTAGTGTGCTTCGGAGAACCGATCTCAGCATTAAAATGCCTTCTTGCGCAATTATAACTTGCAAGACCAAAAGTCACACTTCAAGTATAGAGCGAGGAGGTATATCTTTCCATCGGTAAGTGGAAAATATCATTTAATTACAATATTATTTGTAAAAAACATAAAAATGTAATAATGACTATGAAATTCCAAATATAGACAACATTATTGCATTATATTACAAAAAAACATACATTGCCCTATGTGTACTTGCTTAATCTTCGCAATGACCGAGTCCGCTTGCAATGTACTGCATGCATTGCTTCCTCTACACTTCAACCATGGAGATTACGTGGTTTGCCGTGATTCGCCGGCCTTGTCTATCGATAGTGAGGTGACCATGTGTATTAAATAAAATCATCGATAGAATTTTCGACTACATTTACCTTTGACAAAGATTATTTTTGAAATATCGTACAATATTTAATTTAACATAGTATATTTTTAGTAAGACATATTGAAAACTTTGAATTGAATTTAAAAATTGGTTTTGTTATTTTATGAACTAAAACTTACATTTTCCGACTGCTTTATGCCTAAACTGTCTCAATAACATATTTATATATGTTTTCTCGTATAGAGTAAAATACCCTATTATATATGCATTCAGTTTTTACAATGCAATAGATCTACATCTTCGGCAGCACCAAAAATAATTAGAAATGCTAAATTACTTTATGAACCGAACAGAACCGTATAGTGTGCATTTTATAGGTAAGTATAAGACTTACATTTTGTCTCATTTAAGTAGTTGAAAAATGTGGGGAGGTGTTTTATTGTAACATTTTAAACAGAAACCCATGAAAGATTTATCTACTTTGCTAGCCTGAAACTTCGTTGATTGGTTGGTGATTATTTGTATGTAATTAATAGACGTAAAATAAAATGTTTTTTTTTTTGTTTTTTATTCCACGTTTCATTTTTCCACATACATTGATCAGATTCCATTAAAAAAAATACACAACGGTTATCGATAAAAAAATATCGGCTTTATCAAGCACTAGCGTAAATGTCAAATTTTATTCCTTTTTTGCGTGTTTGAGTGTCCAATGCCTACGGGAACTTGGGCTAGTGGTGCAAACGAATAGCTGCTCTGAGATTTATGTGTGTGATTTGGTAGTATGCAAAATATTTGTAGACATAGGATTGCGTATGTGTAGAAATTAAAATAGTGGGAGTCAAACGGCGACACTGGTTTTAAAACAAAATTGAAGCGAGGGCCTTTCCAACTCTATTTATCTGTTCCGTGGATGGCTCCATGAAATCTTCAGGGGGTTTAAACTTAACGCGCCAAAGATCGCATATTTGTGAGATCAGATGAGACTCACGTACCTAAGAAAACTTTTGGGCTTTTTAGTCTCTGTGGTACATAGCAATAATTATGCATTGGGTGGCGTAGGTCGTTTTTTAGTTTCGTCCTTTCTATACGGCTAGCCATGATCCTACAAATTTCTGGGGGTGCAATTATCATCATCATCATCATCAGCCGATTAGTGAATACAGCATTCGTACCGGGGTCGGTTTGAGGCACCCAGTGGAAATCTGGCATGTCTCATTTAGTGCTGTATCTAGTAAGTAGGATTGGGCGGAGACAAGGGCGTCACCTAGGGGGGGGGGGGGGGGGGTAGGTAGGGGCAGCTGCCCCCCCCCGAGATTCCAAAAGGTTCATATGCCTTTGACTGTATTTCAAATTCATACTTTTCCTATCCACCATATCAACTTGCCCCCCCTAGGCCATCAGCTTGCGAGTCCTGGCGACGCCCTTGGGCGGAGAGGCTCCAGCTCCATACAGGGTGAATATACCTATATTCACCAGCGAAAAAATAGAGCGCCATTCCAGTTGTTCGCAGGACTTGGGGAGACACCCCCATCCTCTCATCTCATGTTAGGCTGCGTAGTAGGTTATTCCTTCAGTGCACTTTCTGTATAACTCTCTCGCAATATTCCTGTAGTTTAGAGACTTATCCAAAGTGATGCCGAGATATTTTGGGTGGGAACAATGGGAGATTGGGAACCCCTTTAATGAGATGTTAATATTGTATGGTGGTACAGAACCCTTCGTGTCCCACTTGCACTTGGACGGTTTAAAAAAATCTCCTTGTTTATTTTAATCCATACTAATACTATCCATACTTGCAGAAAGTAACTCTGTCTATTACGCTTGAACCGATTTTGATGAAATTTGGTATGAATATAGCTTGAACTCCGGGAAAAGACAGGCTAATTTTTAAACCGCGACGTCTTCTGTATCCGCGATAACCGACATTCACGCGGACGAAGTCGCGGGTAAAAGCTAGTTTTATAATAAAAAAAAACATAACCCTTTCCTTGCAGTCAGGGTAAAAAGAATCAACATTGCATCAATATTCTAAATGCGATCCTCCACTTGTTTGCTCCGCCACTGCCACATCCACTTCCACTTGTTTTTCTATTCCGTGTGTGTGTCAGAAACACACACACGAAATAGAAAAACAAGTGGAAGTGCCCATGTAGCATGCAGCAATTTTGTTTGTATTTTGTAAATAATATATCTTTGACGAAAAGCTTATTTGCTGTTCATACAAAGTTAACTTATTACAACTGACGAAGTTTGTTATTATTTTACATATTTTTCGCACGGGATTGCACTTGAACTTGTTTTTTCTATAATCCGTGGACACAAATGTTTCTAAATGATTTTTCACTCTCGCTACGTATCCCATTAACACCTTATTTAAATTCAACCCATAATCAACCTTTGCCTGTGACAAATAGACGGACAGACTGACAGATTGCAGTCTTAGGATAGGGTCCCCAGTTGTGCACCCTTTTGGTATGAAACCCAAATAAATTACCTTACCTTAATTACATTCCCATGTCCTGGAAAAATAACCTCAGGCTGTAAACTTAATATTTTCTCCAAACTCTCCATGTATGTGCTTAGGTCTTCAAAAACAGCAGTTCCTTCGCCCAATACGCAGTCTCCACTGAATAAGATATTTTCTTCCAAAAGGGTTAGTACCACATGGTCTGTTGTATGCCCTGGGGTGTGATGGACTTTAACTGTAGCACCTTCTACCTGCAACTCTTGCCCATTTGTTAACCAGTTTATTTTCATAGATTTTGGTAGTTTATCCTCTTCATCTTCTTCACTTCTTTTATGCTTCCAGACCTTTGGCATTTCTGAAAGAACATTGTTGTACGAAATAAATTACTGCCGTTTGAATAAAGTTTTAGACCTACTTATATTTGTTTTTTTTTTAAATAAATTATATTTGAGTTGAGACAAACTCACATTTTTAGGGTTCCGTACCTCAAAAGAAAAAAACGGAAACCTTATAGGATCACTTTGTTGTCCGTCTGTCTGTCTGTCAAGAACCTTTATCTCGGGAACGCGTGGAGGTATCGAGTTGAAAAACCATATACTCAAATCTACGGTCCCTTGATGCTGTAAAAAAATCAACCCTCTATGTTAACGTGAAAAAAAGATACGGCCGTTTATGTCGCAAAAAAAATCGTGTGCGTTACCCCAGCAAAACAATGTCGAAAATAGTAATTTAAATGTTACAGGCAATTAGTTGTCCAGCCTCTGTAAATGTTGCGCACATTTTTAAATTTGTTCCACATATAGATTTTGAGTTATTCCACAAAAACATTGCCTGCTGGGGTAACGTTACCGCAGCCAGACATTTTCTTTTATAATGGGAATATTGAAATAAATATTAGCCATATAATTAGTAGTCTAGACGAGGTAAATGTTGCAACTTATTTTGTATTTGTTCTTCCTTCGACTGCGATGTTATTCAAGAATTTGCTGGAGTAACGTTTGTGGTTACTACCGAACCTGCTGTACCGAACTTGTAAGGTGTATTATACTAAACATTTTAGAAGGTAGCATAATGTACTGCGCGGTCGCTTTTTAGTAACCACCTTAATATGGTCGGGTTATCAGTTTATCACGGTGTTGCGCTTCGGCTTTTATTTTATTATTTCGTTAATTATTGTACGTACTACGCTGAAATTTTACAGGAATATAACTGAACTATGCAACTAACTATTGATATATCATTTAGTTTATATATCCACATACAGGGTTATCGGGAGGCCAAATAACTAAGCGCGCATAATGACCGTCAAAGCGGAGAACTGAATTTCATCATAATTTGTTTATTACTAACAGGATACTAATGAAACTTCACATACATTTGAAGACAGATACAAGCTACAAAATAACGTTTAAAGTAAGTCTTTCGAGCTCTTATTCAAAGTGTTAGGACCTATTGAAGTGTTTTTATATTTAATTAAATAGGTTTGAATGGTGCATTATTTTTGTTTTTTTATTACCCAACTAATTCAAACTAATTCCCATTATAAAAGAAAATGTCTGGCTGCGGTAACGTTACCCCAGCAGGAAATGTTTTTGTGGAATAATTCAAAATCTATATGTGTAACAAGTTTAAAAATGTGCGCAATATTTACAGAAGCTGGACAACTAATTGCCCTTAAATTACTATTTTCGACATTATTTTGCCGGGGTAACGCACACAAAAAAATCATTTATAATATTAAGTAGATTAAAATATGGATAGTAGATATGGATTAGTATAGAAGTATAGATATGTACCTACAAATATGTACGGAACCCTCGGTGGGTGAGTCCGACTCGCACTTGTCCGGTTCTTTTTTATGAAGTGGGTGGGGTGAGTTGGGGTTCATATATGAACATTACTCCTTCATTCTTCTACCTATTTATATTCTAAACTATTATAACTCGCCAAATCTTGTGTGGATGGACTGATCAATTTTTGTTATTCTTTCACAACCGTATGGAATTAGCTAAAATTTGACACACGTAGCGATATTGATCTGCGACATGGAATCATTTTTATCCTATTTTTGTGTTCCTGTGGAGTAATTTAGAATTTCTTTTATTTCAATTCTGAAGTCTATAATAGCAGTAGCGGGCAGAAGGTTCTAATAGATTAAAGTCAAAGGAGTAGCAGGCAAAAGGTTCTTTATTACTTAATATTATACATACTTATTTATTTATTTATTTATACTTCATGCACAAAGATACAAAGGCGGACTTAATGCCTTAGGCATTCTCTACCAGTCAACCAAGGGTGGTAAAGAGATAACATGTACAAAAAAATTTGTACATGTTATCTCTTACTTAAACAAAAAAAAATTATAAACTACACATACATAATTATATCTTGGAATACATATAATATAATAGGTAATCTCTATAGCAGGAGAGGCTAAAGAGGGGTATCTTTCACCCTGTTGAGTTATCTGACAATTTGAGCATGCAGTTAAAAGTCACAAAATAGCAAAAAAAAAGCGCCAGTTAGAAAGTCTCGAAGCATGGTGTTATTTATTTATTTAAAGGAAGTAAAATAAAAAGAAAAATATATGCCCATTTCCACAAGCCGAAGTAGTAGTAGTATGACGGGCTGGTGTCCGCAACTCCACGTCTCAGCGTGTATTAGCGTACAAGCCGGAACAAAAAAATCAGTCAATAACTTAAATTTTATTTTTACTTCTTCAAAAAGCATTTCCAATTGCATTTACAACGTTCAAGTAAATCACAATTTAGCTTTGTGGGCTCACCTACTCCCCACTCTATGTCTAGCGCCTATCATTCCCTTGCACTCTTTCTCTATATCTCACTCTCTCGCACCATCTCCACACTACTTTCCATCGCCATAATGCCATCACAACCTGAAAATTGTTTTCAAACCATTATTTTTACAATATTCCTCAAAATAATCATCTGATTATGGGTCAGCATTACTAAGACATAAAGCTCTACCCTAGTTCTATGCACTCTAAAAAAACCACGATAGCTCGTGATACGTCCGAATCGTAAATCCCTTGCACTCTTTCTCTATATCTCACTCTCTCGCACCATCTCCACACTACTTTCCATCGCCATAATGCCATCACAACCTGAAAATTGTTTTGAAACCATTATTTTTACAATATTCCTCAAAATAATCATCTGATTATGGGTCAGCATTACTAAGACATAAAGCTCTACCCTAGTTCTATGCACTCTAAAAAAACCACGATAGCTCGTGATACGTCCGAATCGTAAATCCCTTGCACTCTTTCTCTATATCTCACTCTCTCGCACCATCTCCACACTACTTTCCATCGCCATAATGCCATCACAACCTGAAAATTGTTTTCAAACCATTATTTTTACAATATTCCTCAAAATAATCATCTGATTATGGGTCAGCATTACTAAGACATAAAGCTCTACCCTAGTTCTATGCACTCTAAAAAAACCACGATAGCTCGTGATACGTCCGAATCGTAAATCCCTTGCACTCTTTCTCTATATCTCACTCTCTCGCACCATCTCCACACTACTTTCCATCGCCATAATGCCATCACAACCTGAAAATTGTTTTCAAACCATTATTTTTACAATATTCCTCAAAATAATCATCTGATTATGGGTCAGCATTACTAAGACATAAAGCTCTACCCTAGTTCTATGCACTCTAAAAAAACCACGATAGCTCGTGATACGTCCGAATCGTAAATCCCTTGCACTCTTTCTCTATATCTCACTCTCTCGCACCATCTCCACACTACTTTCCATCGCCATAATGCCATCACAACCTGAAAATTGTTTTCAAACCATTATTTTTACAATATTCCTCAAAATAATCATCTGATTATGGGTCAGCATTACTAAGACATAAAGCTCTACCCTAGTTCTATGCACTCTAAAAAAACCACGATAGCTCGTGATACGTCCGAATCGTAAATCCCTTGCACTCTTTCTCTATATCTCACTCTCTCGCACCATCTCCACACTACTTTCCATCGCCATAATGCCATCACAACCTGAAAATTGTTTTCAAACCATTATTTTTAGAATATTCCTCAAAATAATCATCTGATTATGGGTAAGCATTACTAAGACATTAAGCTCTACCCTAGTTTTACGCACTCTAAAAAAACCACGATAGCTTGTGATACGTCCGAATTGTAAATCTTTGGAAAGGGAATGTCTTTCAGGTTCATTTAACATCCACTCTGAAAATCAGACACACACAAATTTTTTATTTTCACTTTTTCTTTCTGCCCATACTGCCATTCCCATTATGCAAAACCATTGATTGACATACGTCCATGGAACATAGGTATACACTATCAATAACTGACAGGCTGCAGTATTTCAATGTAAATATTGTGATTAGGACTCCTCTTAAGGGGTTATAATGTAAAAAATATCCAGAAGGAATCCTTTTCATTTTTATTTATTCCACTATTCCCCCCTGAGAGAATCTCCTTAGGGGGAAAACTGCAGCCTAATGTAAAAAAGATCCAGAAATCCCCCTTTTCATTTTGGATTATTCCACTTTTCCCCTTAGTTTTAGTTTTTATTTCTACGCTCTTTATGTAGGTAAATAAAAATAGTGATTCGACATAATTATTAATAATAATTTATAATTGATTCTCTATTCACAAAGCTGACTTAAAGTTAATGTGCACAAAAATGTCTCAGCTGTATTCCGCCTTTGTGAGACTGGTGCCTGAGATAGGTTTTGGGAAAAACCTGTATTACTGGCGAATATTTCCGATCGGTAACATCCCGTCGTCAACACTGTTGACGATCGGGAAAACAAAGTTTCGTTAGTTAGTCAAAATTAGTTTTATTTAAGAACGGTCAAAAGATCCTCAGTTTTATGGTAGTCTAGGGTTTTTAGGCTTTTTTTCTCATTTCTTAAATACAGCTTGATCAAGTTTTAGGATATAGGTTAGAATTTTATTTTATTTATTGTAAAGATAATGTGCAAGGAAGCAATAGAATCTTTTCGGGAGAGTGGATTTGAATTGAGCCGTGCGTCAAACTGCAATTGAGAATGTTTTTTTAAGTACAGTAAGTATTATTAACCTTACACTCAAAAATTTTAATGATTATTTTCCCGTGATTTGTCGCGGTTGTCAATCGATTTATAACAAAATAACAATAAATTATTAAAAAACGGTGTATACTTAATCAGTCTTTTTTTTCACAGAATTTTGTTGTGATGAAGAGATAAAATAAAAAAATAATAAATAATTATATTATAAAAGCGAAAGTGAGTTTGTTTGTTACCCTTTACGCTAAAACGAATTATGAACGGATTTGAATGAAATTTCGCACATGGGTAGACCATGACCTGGATTAGGACATAGGATACACTTTTTAAAACCGCACAGCCACTAATAAATAAACAACAGCAACATGTCTGCCTATTTAAAGTTTTAAACTGGTGTAACATAAAAAAATTAAATATATAATAAATCAATATTTAATTTTATATTAGCTTAATTGACTACGTCAACGAAGGCCTGCTCGGCGACCTCCTCGGACCTGTGTGTTGTTTTTGTTATTGCATTATTATGGGGGAATTCTAGACTTCTGTTTTTAGATTCCAGTTTTCCCCCTCAGGGAGCACTTTCGGGGGGATTTGTGGAATAAGTATTTTTTTCGATTCCAGTTCTTCCCTCAAGGGAGATTATCAGGGGGAATTTATTACACTTTTTCTTTTAGATTCCACTTATCCCCCCTAAGGAGGCTTTTGTAGAATAAGCAGACTCAAAGAAAGTGGGATTATTTTGATAATCTATAGTAAATAAGTGACATAACAAAACCAAGATGAGAACAATGCTTACCAGTCTTCTTGTCATACAAGTTCTCTACTCCACCAAAATGGTCATCATGCCAGTGAGTGACAATAATATGCTCAATATTCAAATCGTTGGCCTTTATCACCTGCGTCAAGTGCAACTGGTATTCTGGCATATCTTTATTACCAGCATCTAAAAGAATTCGACTGAAAAAAAAAAAAACAATTTGCTTACACCAAGTAGGTTTAACATACCTAATTAATATTAATAATAATAATATATGGGAACATTAATTCACACATGGTCATCTGACCCCAAACTAGGGAGACCCTGTACGGGTGTCAGACAGCTGATATACATTTTTAAATACATACCTACCTACCTACATAATTATATATATAATTACCTACATTCAAGTGAGGTACTTATATAGAATTAGCAATTATAAATAATTCAGGTGATGGGAAGGCAATGTTAATATTATGCTGTTGATAACTTGTAAATGGGTACTTACTTTTTCCCAGTGCCTATCAGATATGTGTTGGTGCCTTGAAGGGTCATAGCGCTTGGGTTGCATCCTAGAATTCTTACAACCCTTTGGGTAAGCTTGGTCACCGCGGGGATAATAGCATTAATAGCTGCCATTCTTGAATATGATTTTAAAATCGTAAAAAATGTTTCACAAATATTTGTTTATTTTGACAAAGGCTATGCTACTATCAATGGACAATACAGTTAATTTAATATTAATGATTCTTCATGCAAAACAGTGAATAATGAATGAGTTATTTAACGTTTTCTATTATAACAAATAATTTACGAATTCCCAAATCAAACTTTGGTGGACTTTGACAGTTGACTTTATCAGATTTCGAGACTTTGTTTTGTTTCAGTCATAGAGGATGACTGTATCTAGAGGAGAATGATTAATTATTATTTTCCATAGACTTCGGTTGGCTAAATAAAAATGTTGGCTGTCATGGTAGATAGAGGTAATTGTCATTTTACCTTTATCTATGTTGTCACCATGAAGCTGCTTCATGGTTATCACTAGCAGAAAGCTAGCAGGCTAGCACTATAGCAGAGTGATGTATGGTTGCATGGTTGATTTATATTCTTAAGGGTAGATTCAGTAGATTGGCATTCTAATGTCATTTGTCATTTCATTACATAAAACTGACATAGTGAGACTAGTGGAGACTGGAGAATTATCTCTGTGGATCAAGACAAAAAGTGTCGGAAGTGTCCGTTTAATCGGTATTAGGTCTACCGGAATCTCATGGCAGAAGGGTGTGTGCAATACTGGCATAAACTGGGGAAATTGAAACGATCTTGATTGATATTGTTAAATTTTTCTGCAGCGGCGGTTGACACTGACAGATCTCGTAATTTGATTTGACAGGTGACACTTGACATTGCCTTATGAATATAAGTCACAATTTTTTATTATTTTTTTTATGCCATGGGATTCCGGTAGACCTCTAAAACGTATAAGGGTGGCGCTAAAATGGCGACCGGGTAATTTTCTAACTCGGCATCCATCAACAACTACTACATTCATACCATACACTGTGCGGCTATCGCTAGCAATTTAAAATAACTTTCTTGAAAAAAGCGAACCGCCTTCAAAAAAAACTTTAGTTTCGGAAGTCTGTGGCTTTATTCTGTTTGTTGTTTTGTATTGCCACCGACTTCCGAAGCTAAAGTCATGTGTGTGCTGTGCTAAAGTTATTTATCACTTTTTAGTTTTTTTTGAAGGCGGTTCTCTTTTTTCAAAAAAGTTTTTCTTATTTTCCACTTTTTAGTGCCTCCTTGTCACCCAAATCCATTAAGGAACGGCAACACAGTTATAACAGAGATTGAAAGTCCTCCAAAGAAAGAAACAAAAACGTCTTCTCGGTTTTTGTTGTTTTTTTTCAGAAAGCGCTGAATAAATTTCTGTTTGTTGTGTACTAAAACCTTCTCCCGAATGTAACAAACACTTTTTCTGAAAACCGCATCAAAATCGGTTCAGCCAAACGGGAGATAATCGCGGACAAACATACGTACATACATACAAACATACGGGTCAAACTGATAACCTCCTTTTTTTTTAAGTCGGTTAAAAAGTGAATAGTTTAACGAAAAGCTCATTCAGAACGAAATGGTGGCTTTCATCATGGCTTTCAGTGTAATTGTTACTGACAGCCACCGTTTCGTTCTGAAATACGAAGCTTTTCGTTAAACTATTCACTAGGGAAATAATGTCACAAATAATGATTAATCAATGTAGTTTGTAGTTTCTCAACTCCGCTATTTCATGAACTTCTTGAACAACGATTCACATCATCACTCATCACTTGTCTATAAATACAAAACGGGGAACGAGATGAAACGAAAAAATGTAATTTTCATTTCAAAATAATTATTATGCAAGGTTTGTATTATGTAATGTATTCTCCACATTGGAAAATATTTGAAATCCTCTAAAAATGAACTCTATTTTTCGTACAAGTAAATGTAGGGAATAGGGATCTTGCCACATTGGAGTTTGGTTTGACAGTTTTGTTGTAACGTCAGTCATACGTCAGTTACTGTTGACTTTAGTACATTTATTTGATTAGGTATTTAGGTTTCACACATTTGACATCTGAAAAAATGGCTGGTGTGCTGGCGAGAGTAATTCAAAGAACAAAACCGCAATTGGGTACTTAATTGTTATCATATAAACCTCTTAATAATTATGATATACGATAATACATCATAGATCGAGTTACTTAAACATAGAGTGCACAAGTAATTGTTATTGTTGGGATGCGTAGTGTGTGGCTTACATAATTCTTACGTCTCATTTTAGGCATTGTCAGCCCATTGGTAAATAGCACTAGCAGTAATGTGCCGGTGCGGTTCCAAGGGACTCAAGAGGGCAAAAAATATGGCTCGCCGTTGGCGGATTCCGACAGAATCTTCACGAATCTGTATGGCCGACACGACTGGAGGCTCCAGGGAGCGATGCGCCGCGGTGACTGGTACATGACGAAGGAGATTTTGCTAAAGGGCAGTGACTGGCTTGTCAGTGAGTACCTTTCAGGCATCTGAATTCTTTGAACTTACATCCCCTCAAAATTGTATGGGTATACACAAATTTTCATATGAGCCCTCTCATATGAAAATTTGTGTAAGTCAGCAATAGCTAAGTACAATAGCGAACTCATGGATTTGCAATGAGATTTGACTTACGCGGTACCCCGCCGCGACATTATAGCGCCATTTCAACGAACAAACATTTGATGGCTCAACAAAAGATATTATTTTTTACTTTTTAAATAATTGCTTTTACGTTTTGCGTTGGGGGTTTTTTAAATTTTTAATTTAATTTTTAAACACAAAAGAATCCCTCATTTGTCTTAAAATCAGCAAAAATTAAAACTCCAAAAATAAAGTATGTGCCCTGCATGCCAAGGACTTGATATCAAGTGGGCCAGTGATGTGACTCGAAATTTATCTCCTTTTCATTTCGCCTGTAGAATTTTTTATTAATACTAAGATCGAAAACAATTTGAGGTCAGTATAACATGAAATTTAGTTAACGACTTTATAACAAAAAGAAAATTGACCAATTTCGACCTTCAGATGGGTGCTGATCCGGATTGAAATAGTTGTTAATTTTCTTTATCAATCCTTGTCGAAAATTATATTCACATACATCTCTACAAAACAGTTAGTTGTCAGTGTACCGAGCGCCACGAACTTCTATAGAAGTTGTTCTTTGTCGTCATAGACGTATGGGTGTCAAGGTCATTTTGATACTAGTGCAGCACTAAACGGATGAAGGCGCACGCATCTTTCTTTCCTCGTATTGCTTGTGACAACAATATTGTTGACCAAATAAATAAACAAATGCAAAATGAATAAAGAATTAGAGTCGGATGAGCTTTTAAAACTTTGCAAGGTATGGAATTTGATTCGGAATGACTAAAAAATAAGGTCATTCTTTTTTGCGGGTATAGTTTTGCTGTATTATATAAGTTATATATTAAAAACTTCCGGAGGCGAGTAATTGTTTAATCTATGGCCGCGTCTGCGTGATGAATGCCGCACGGAGCGACGCTAATGCACGCCCGCGAGCGCGCGCTATGTTTCGTTGACAAATAAAATAACTAGGTGCTGTATAAAATAACTCGTTTTGTTTATAAACAGCTGAGCTTCGAATGTTTAACTTTTCTTATGGATCACTGTTGGACAACTCACCACTGCTATAAGAGCTTTTTAAATAGTATACATAATTACCTACTTTCCATTTCCAGAAAACACGTAGAAAAACACTAACACACAAAATTCCGCTTAGATACGGTAATAAACGTTTACTGAAGTTTTTAAGTAAAAAACACAAAGATAGAAGTGAAAGAAAGAAAGACCATAGGCGACATCCTTAATCAGAATTGAATTTACCGTGCCCTGAGCGCCAAGAGCTTGATATGAAGTCAACGGATGAGGCCATGAAACAAATAGAGATGTACTATATTTCTTATAGCTTTAATTGAATCATGAATTATTTTCTTTGATACTTACAATTTATGTTGTTATTTTTTACAAAAAATACTGTGAAATAATGCAAGTACAGAAATATTCAATCAGTTTTTATTTATATTCGTAAATTTATGAATAAAATTATACCTAACGCGTATAAATCTCATTTATCGATAGGACGATACCCTCACCACTAGTTTTTACTATATATTTCGTTATACATTTATAGCTTGGCGCTGGACGAGGCATCGCGTTTTGTGTCCGTGGCGGTGAAAAGGTTAAGAGGAAATACCACGGGCTAGAGAATTGAAAATTAGGTATTTGTAAAATCTATTGCTGTCGCGCGATGCCCGAACACGAACCGCAGAGCACGATAGAGACAACTGCAGCTTTGACCGAAAATACCTATTAAAAGTACACAAAATCAATGATTCGTAGTCCCCTGATTTCTTCTCCAAAACTTAACCGATTTAACTGCTTTTTTCATTAAAAAATAAAGAAAGGCTTTTGCCGTGTTTCTATGTTTTCTATTTTTTATATAATCAAGTCAAGTTTGTTTTCTGAATGTTTGAACACAGCGGAAAATCATGCCAATTTTTTAGGTTTTTGAATAGGTATTCATATCTCTTTTAATAATAAATTTATGAGAAAAAGGGAAACATAGGGACATGCCAATAGTAGCAATGGATATTTAAAAAAATAATAATTGATCTTCTGGCATTATCCAGGGAGGAAACAGGGGACTAAGTTTGTATGGAAAAACGGCCCTTGTGTTTCCTCTTAAAGAGAAAATAAATTGTATAGGTAGCAGTTTTTATAAATGAGGTGGTTTTAGGCATGAATTTCTCAAAATTTGTGATAACAATGGATTTTAACTACACTGGCCAGTATCTTATACAAGCTTTATCTTTTAAGTTAATGAATTAATAGAATATAATAAGTCTTTTTTTGCTCAGAATAAAAGTACATAAAAATCAATTGTAACATAAAAGAATCTTGCGCATTCTCAATAACATAGCATGCAAATGTGATACTACACACTAAGCAAAGGTTAGGTATTACAAGAGCTTATATAGAAGGCCTCCCACTAGGTGGACCCATGACCTGGTAAAGCGGGGGGATCCACTGGATGCGAGTCGCATGGGACCGGTCAATGTGGCGCCACTTGGGGGAGGCCTATGTCCAGCAGTGGACGTCTTTCGGCTGAAATGATGATGATGATGATATAGAAATCCTGCACAGAATAATAACATTTACCAAACTGTAGTTCTGATTTTCAACATTTTGATATGATTAAGTTTTTTCTATGGTCAGGTAAGGTATATGAGATTACAGGAGGCATATAAATTACACATTTTTTTCACGCGAACAGAGGTGCACTCCCTCGTCCCTCAATCTCATAATTCGTTGGGGAGGCAATGCGACACAACCAGAGAGAGACACACCGTCAATTGTTTTCCAAAGCAAATAATCAACAATTTGCATTCACAGATGAGCTTAAGACATCCGGTCTCCGTGGTCGCGGTGGTGCTGGATTCCCCACTGGCATGAAATGGTCCTTCATGAACAAGCCATCAGACGGGCGTCCTAAGTACCTCGTAGTAAATGCTGATGAGGGTGAACCCGGTACCTGTAAGGACAGGGAGATCATGAGACATGACCCTCACAAGTTGGTGGAGGGTTGTCTGATCGCTGGCAGAGCTATCGGCGCCATGGCTGCCTATATCTATATTCGAGGAGAGTTTTATAATGAGGCCAGTAATCTGCAGGTTGCTATTGCTGAGGTAAGAGTCTTAATATTTTCTCGCCATATATAATAGGAATAATATAACCGACCTTCCAGACTGACTCTGTATTATTTCATCTATGTGTTATGTTATATATACACTTCATTACTACTTATTTTGTGCATAAATGTCGACGTTAATTATTGTGGGAATACAGTCTCAGTGATCGTAACGCGCCACTGCGCCAATCGTGTCGCCGATGTCACCGTATTGTTATAGATTTTGCTTTAACACAAAATGGTCGAAGAAAAATGGCGCGCCATGGATGGAGGAACCTTATGCTTACGGTTTTCTTATTCTGTTGGCGTGTTAGGCACGTTTTCTTTTGTCGGCTATATCTGATCGGACTCTCAAAACTTCAAAAGGTTAAACAGATGACTTTTAGAAAAGATTGTACAAACGCTTGTACATCAAGCCGTAACTGTAAAAATTTCCCAATTGAATATGAACCTTATTCGGTTTTGGTAATAAAGTTGAAAATCTATCAAATAAATTTTACAGATTGTTGTAGCTTGATGTACCAAGCACATAATAACAGATTACCCTTTCGTTCTAGGCCTACCAAAGTGGTCTACTCGGCAAAAACGCATGCAATTCTGGCTACGACTTCGACGTGTATGTGCACCGCGGTGCCGGCGCATACATCTGCGGCGAAGAGACCGCGCTCATCGAATCCATCGAAGGCAAGCAAGGCAAGCCCCGTCTGAAGCCCCCGTTCCCCGCTGACATCGGCCTATTTGGATGCCCCACTACTGTCAACAATGTGGAGACTATTGCTGTTGCCCCGGTAGGTTTTTGTCATCTCTACTTAGGGGCCGACTCCACGAGCGAGAGAATCGCGGCGATATTATCGTCGTGCCACGTATTTCAATACACTCTCTTAGAACGTGTCTACACACGGCGATGCGACGAGTGGCTGAGTGCGAGCGAAATGTCATCGTATTAGGACCGAGATTACCCGACGATAGAAGCGCGAAATCGTCGCGATTCTCTCGCTCGTGGAGACGGCCCCATAGTGTTGTTAGGTCTTGAAGTGAAACCATAGATATTTATAACATCACATATTATATTGTAGGAAATTAAAACAACACATCACTCTCTCGCGCACTCCCGAATATAATGTGTTCTATCGATCGCTAGTGCTTCCCGCCCTGATATGCATAGGGTTGGGACAACCATGGATTGTCTTTATCGATAGTATAAAACAAAGTCGCCTCTCGTCGTCTGCCCCTCTGTACGCTTAGATGTTTTAAACTACGCAACGGATTTGAATGTAGTTTTCATCACTTTTTTAAGTAAGGTGTAGTCAAGAGGAAGGTTTATACATATAGATTGATATTGTTTTGTGTATGACAAATCAACAGAGGTCCACCCTTTCGGTTTGCCAGAGAGCTATGGAACGGAGTATTCTGGGTATAAAACTGCAAGACCGGGTTAGGAATACCACCATCCGTTCCACTACAAAAATAACTGACGTCACTCGGAAAGCTGTCATGCTGAAATGGAATTGGGCTGGACACATTTGCCGCATATCAGACGATTATTGGGCCAAACGCATTACCTAATGGGTCCCTCCACATGGCAAGCGACATCGCGGCAGGCCCAGGCGGAGATGGCGGGATGATCTGGACTCCTTAGAAAAAGAGGCCCCAAATAGCCTTTAATAGAGAGAGTTGGAAGGAGAGTGGAGAGGCCTTTGCCCTGCAGTGGGAAAATCCAGGCAAAATATTTTTTTTTTGTCTTAATTTGTTGAAATATGACGATAATTGTTCAAGATATCATTACCATCGATAACCCGTGCGAAGCCGGGGCGGGTCGCAAGTTAAGTATATTCTCATGATTTTCTCGTACTGTGATTTGGCAATTGGTTAGTTGACTTGACACCATACGCATTCACAGAATTATAATAATTAAAATCATCAACATTACTTTCCAAGTTAACATAAACCGTAAATGTGTCTATGTAATGAAAATATGACGTTTACAAGTTATGTCATTTTGGAAAGTACAAATTGCAAAAAACGTAACAAAAATTTGAATTTAGAAGGCTACCCTGGCGCATCTCCCCTAATTTGAAATCAATAAATAGTTAGCAGTAGTATATATTTGCTCTCTACACTTGCTCTTTCGAGCGCGTGATCCAGAACTCTTACAAATCATACCCTACTGTCGCGATTTGCAATCATTTGATGTTGATTTCCTTAAAAAGGTTTTGTTTTTGAGTTTTCCATTGTGTGTACAAGAATAAAACAAGACATAATACCTATGTTAAGAAATAATAAAGTTTTTTTCATCACTGTTTAATGGGACACCTATTTAGCCTTCACGCAGTTGTAAAGCCATCACAGCCTTAAAAGTTTTGAAATGTTAGGGTACTGCTGCCACATCCTGTCATTTCTCCACTAACCCACTGTGTAGTCAGTGAACAAGTGTTCACTCAAGGTATGTATAAACTTCATTTCATCGTCTACCTTACAGACCATCTGCCGACGCGGTGGCAAGTGGTTTTCTTCATTCGGACGCACGCGAAACAGCGGTACGAAGCTCTTTAACATTTCCGGACATGTCAACACTCCGTGCACCGTCGAGGAGGAGATGAGCATCCCACTCAAGGACCTGATTGAGAGACATGCGGGCGGCGTTATTGGAGGATGGGATAACTTGCTAGCTATCATTCCTGGTGGATCGTCGACACCACTTATTCCTAAACAGTGAGTGTTTACATTTTAACAAATAATAATAATACTCTTGAAACTCTATATTACTCTATAGCGGGGTTTCCTAAACTTTTTGTAGTCACGGACCACTTTCACAATAGGGTATTTTACTCTATATGAGAAAAAATCTATAGGCAAAAAGCAGTCGGAAAATGTTAGTTTTAGTTCATAAATTAAAAAAATAGATTTTTAAATCCAATTCAAACTTTTCAGTTTTTTTTTATCTATTTTATAACACCATGAAATAGTAGTTATTACGCCGTACGGCTGTGTAAACAAAAAATTGACAACTGTCAGTCTACCGATTGGCTAATATAGGCTTTGTACTTTTATTATTTTCGTAACCAACGTAATTTTTTAATTATTTCACCTAGGTATGTGTGTTTTTGGTGGCATTTTAGCACTACAGAATTTAATTGAGACTCTTTTCAAAAATGGTTGTAATACGCTATTCCACGGCCCCCTGTCAAAAAATATTTTAGGTATTTCGTGTTCAGAGCTTACTACACAATTTCAAAAGTAACTGTCTGTTACGCTTTCACGATGAAACGGCTGAACCGATTTGGAACCCTGGGGAAGGACGAAGGACATAGGCTATTTTTTTATCCGCAACTTCGTCCGCATCCGCAATAACCGACATTCACACGGACGAAGTCGCGGGCAAAAGCTATAATAGGGTATTTTACTCTATACGAGAAAAAATCTATAAATATGTTATTGAGACAGTTTAGGCATAAAGCAGTCGGAAAATGTAAGGTTTAGTTCATAAAATAACAAAACAAATTTTTAAATCCAATTCAAAGTTTTCAGTATTTTTAATCTGTTATAAAACACCGTGAAATAGTAGCAGCCATGTTATTACGCCGTACGGCTGTGTAAACAAAAAATTGACAACCGATTGGCGTAATATAGGCTTTGTACTTTTATTATTTTCGTAACCAACCCAATGTTTTCATTATTACACCTATTACAAAATATGCTTTTAATAATTTTTAAATGATATACAATTATCATATTTAATATGAGCTCATTTGATACAAAACGAACTGACGTCATTTACGCTGAGCAATATGGCGTCCAGTAAGAAGCGTTCTCGTCAAACTACGCGCGAAATTTGAAAATTTAAAATTGAAATGCATTTTTATGGCACTTATCGATTGAATAAAAAGACACTTTTCAAAAATGGGTGTAATACCCTATTAATTAGTGTTATCCGGGCAAAGCCCTTGTGGCAGTGGCGTGCCTAAGAGTCAAAGTTAGGGCAAGCCCGACAGATGTCTGATGTCAGATGAATAGCTATCTACTTAGAGATATTTTGTTTTTGTGCTTTCTTTCTATTGTCTCGCATTATTGATTGCAAGCCTGGCTTTTGGGCTTTTATGAAAGGCATGGCGTGCCTTTCATAAAAGCCCAAAAGCCAGGCTTGCGTGCCTTGTGGGTCGCTAATTATTTATATAAAAAAAATCTCTTCACCATTATTTCAGTGTCTGCGAAAAAGTACTCTTGGATTTCGACGATCTAGCAGCAAATCAAACGGCCCTCGGTACAGCAGCCATCATCGTGATGGACAGGTCCACGGACATCGTGAAAGCCATCGCTCGCCTGATAATGTTCTACAAACACGAGTCGTGCGGGCAGTGCACGCCTTGCCGTGAGGGTGTGTCGTGGATGAATAAGATTATTTACAGGTGGGTTTTAGGATAAGTCAAAGAATGAAGATAAGTGAATGAATGAATTATATATTTTTTATATACTCGGTACGGCTTTACGTGCTTTTACGTGCACGTAAAGCCGTTGGTCCCGGTTATGATTCCTAGATCTTTGGCAGTAGTTATGGGTAGTTAGAATCCAGAAAGTCTGACAACCCGTCTTAATAAGGAGTATCGTGTTACCCAGTTACTGGATTGTGGAGGTCCAATAGGACCCACTCCAAGTTAAGCACTGGTATTCAGCTGCATCCGGTTAAACTGGAAGCCGACCCCAACATACTTGGGAAAAGGCCAGGCAGATGATAATGGTTATACTTTTAACATGCAGTACACATTTAGTAATAAGCAATAACATGAAAATACTAAGAATTATTTCATAATTTAAGTATAGATTACAATGCAATTAATAAAATTAAATACAATTTTATCCATTTAAAATAATAACAACCAACACTAACTCAACCAACTACCCAACACCAACCAATAACACCCAACCCAATTGCCCCAAAATAATCATGGCGAGATCCATACATTCACTTGTATGAAAAAAATAAAAATAATTTAGAGGGTTCAAAATATTTTCCAATGTGAAGAATACATTACCAGGAGTAGATTGATATACTTGGCATATTTTTAAACACCCCGCATAGTTAAAATATTACGTAATAAAATAACACTTTTCCGTTTTATCTCGATGCCCATTTTGTGTATATAAAAAAAAGAAAGTGACAAGCGACGTTAACGGATCTATAAAGACAAGTGATTATGACAGGTGTGTGGAAAAAAATAATCATTATTTGTGAATTTGTGATATTATTTCCCATAAAACGATGCAATTTCAGTGTAAGAACTGCGAAACGGCGGCTGTCAGTGTCACTGTTACTGTCAGTCGCCGTTTCGGTTTGAAATAATGAGCTTTTCGTTAAACTATTCACTTTTTATTTGCGGGGTTTTAAAAATATTGTAAATGCCTGAATGTACTCTTTAGGTACCCAAGAATTAGAATTTCAACTACTCTAAACCTCTTTATTTTTTTTTAACAAATCTTGCCATGATCCTTTCCGTTTAATTGAAAATTTTATTTTTTGTTGCTTTGGAATAAATAACTAGTTAGTCAATTGAGTTCGCAAATAATTTGATTTTTTGTTGCTTTGAAATAAATAACTAGTCAGTCAAATGAGTTCACAAATAAGTGACGTCACACTATATCCATGGGGGGGAATGGCGTTTTGACAGCACAGAAAGTTTTAATAGTTTTACATTAATTCTGTCAAACTGAACAACATGTCGGCAGCAGTTCTCGTTAACAATAAAAAAAATATGGTTTTTAGTAAAGTATGTTAATTGATTATTGATGGACCCAATTAGTAGACATGGTTATGGTGTTACATACCATGTTTAACTCTGAAAATTATATTGTTTCATTACAGAATGGTCGACGGTAACGCGTCACCCAAAGAAATTGACATGTTATGGGAGATCTCCAAACAAATTGAAGGTAATACTTTACCTTCTCCTTAAAACAATATATTTTTTTATGTTATTACCAACTTAGACAGGACGGTTGGTGCAGTGGTTGAGCGATCGGCTGTTGAGCTGCGTGCCGCGGGTTCGATTCCCGCAGAGAACAAAATTAAATATATGAATGACATACAAATAGTTGTTCCGGGTCTGGCTGTTTGTGTATTAAATTCATGCTACAAAAGTGGTAAGTAACTTTAGCACAAGGTACATTTGACTAATTTCGGAAGTCGGCGGCTTTTGTTATGTTTGTTGAAGTTTGAGGAACATTATGCTAATTACTTCGACGAATGGAAGGTTCTTTATCCTTCATAGAAAAGGGAGAATTATCCGACCAGACAGGTTTTAAGGTAAGGTCCGGTCCGACGGTGTTGTAGTCGGAATTTTGTAAATAATATGCTAATGGCGCGGAGAACTTTTGATAGCGCGATCTAGGATACGTTTGTTGTAGTACGCATCATGTGCGATAGATGTCGCTACATAATTCACTAGCTGACCCTACAGACGTTGTCCTGTCCCTATCTACTTACCTACCTACCCTACCAATCTACCTACCCTACCCTACCTACCTACCCTGTCCTACCTACCCTACCCTACCTACCTACCCTGCCCTACCTACCTACCCTACCCTACCTACCCTACCTACCTACCCTACCCTACCTATACCTACCTTCCTACCTAGACCCTACCTAGGTAGGTAGGTAATGCAAATATATCCAAGGAATATTAAAAGTTTCATACAAACTTTTATCCCCTATTTCACCCCCTTGGAGGATGAATTTTGAAAAATCCTTCCTTAGTGGATGCCTTCGTCATATGAGGAATACGTGTACGTAATTTAAATTTTCAAGCCTGGGTTTGGCCTGTGCATTGATACATCAGTCAATCACTTTTACTTTTTATAGGCATATATATATATTCCCCACCCACCAACTTCTGAAATTAAAGTCATTATGTGTTCCATGCTAAAATTATTTTTACTTCTGTTGCATGAAGTTTAAATAAATCTCCTTTTTTTAAGTCGATTATAAAAGGTACAGAGGTCAGCACTTCAAGCTACAACAATCTGTCAAATTTCTTTGATAGATTTTCAACGTTATTCCAAAACGATAAGGTTGATATTCAATTGAGATTTTTAAAAGTTTAGTAATACAAAGGCAGGCGTAATGTTTTAGGCATGTGAGTTATACAAGATGGCGATGGCAATAGAACAAAAAAGGATTATGGCAGGATTTGGTAATTCGGTGTAATTGTTTATATTGAGCATTAATAATATTAAATTATGGCGCCACAAGCTGCCGCTCTTTTCACAGGTTAGTAAACCAATATTTCAAATGATGTTCTATTTTGGCACAAAGTACGTAAGGCTGCGGCGCGCCCGAGTAGCGAGACCACTCAGAACAAACCGCTATTTTACTCACGCACACATTGACATTACGTTTATAGGCAATCTGAAGCAGTTTCAAGCAGACATCAGCCGCGACTGTCACGTTTTGTCTAAATGAATAAATGAAAGACATTGACATTTCTTGACGAACAGAATTTTTTTTTTATAAAAAAATGCAAAAAAAGCCAGTGCCAGTGTCTATAAAATTTCATATTGTCACAAATAAAACCTACAGAGTCACTACAGTAGCAGCCCTAGTGAGTCTGGCAAGTTTAGGTAATTATTTTTGAAGATGACGGGAGCGGTCATTCTGTACCCTTTATATTTTGTGATTTTAGTTACATTTATAAACTCTTTAGTATGTTTGAAATTTTTATTTAATTTCGGTGATAGGATTTATTTGATAGTTTCAAAATATTCTTATGAACTAGTATTACCAGTATTTTCATTTTTTGGCGTATCGTCATCCCCGCCTTGTATGTTTAAGTATATTTTTTTCATCTTCATAATGAAGTTCTTTCTTGTCTCTAGGACACACAATCTGCGCCCTGGGTGACGGCGCTGCCTGGCCAGTCCAAGGACTCATCAGGCACTTCAGACCTGAACTAGAAAATCGCATGGCTGCGTACGCGCAGATCCACGGACCCAGCGCGGCCGAGCGCCTCTATTAGACCAACACCAGCTTGTATCACGACGCCATGTTGCTATGCGTTGGGAGATGGGACGAGTAACACAGAATATAAGCTACATGGAGTTTTAAGTCAGTGTATGGTCGCCGAAGAAAATGGTCGTAACAGTTTAACAACATTTCCATAGACATTGAAAAATAGTCCTAGTCTTAACGTGAAACAATATTTGATCTTAAAATGAGACCAGTTTTTTTGTGATTTTGAGGATTATCGCCCTCTCCTTGGAGCGGTGTGTGCTTTGGCTAATATACGTTTGAACACTCCATTTGCTACAGCTCTGTGGTCATTAAAGATTTTTTTTTAAATAACTTTTGATTTATGTCGTCAGCGTAATCAATGAATAAACTGAACCGAGAACTACCTTATCTTCTACGAACAGTACAAAATATCGTTAGAAATGTGAATACAGACATCTTGGCGACATAGAATGCGTTAATCGCTGAAATAGATATCGTAGATAAATTACTGAAACTATTTATTATATTTTGTGATAAATGATTATTTTATTACCGAAAGCACCTACCTACTTAGGAAGATTTTAATGCATTATGAACTGGAATCGCATCTTATAATTCTGAAAATAATTTCGTCACCATAACGATGAGAAGTCAAAAATGCTCTATTTCACAACACATTGCAACAGCGAAATTTATACGTAGTCATTATGACGTCAGTAGTGACTCTCCGATAATAATGTGTTACTATCGTTATTTATTTATTTTATCATGTTTCCAGAACTCATTTCTAACACGATTTAGACATTTTATCCTCTCACATTTCTCGACTTAACGTAGAAAAAAAAGCAAATGCATATTGCATTTGATGAAGATTTATTTGTCAAGCGACGCTTCGTAAATTTTTTTAAAATGTTACATAACAGGCACATAAGATACATACGGCTTTATAAAACACTGTCAAGCAGAGGCGGCCTTCACCGTTTGGAGGCTCATGTCCTTTTTGCCATGTATGTGAATCGAAAGTAGGTATGTCTAATGATATAGAGACCACCAGAAATGCAAAAACCAAATAAATAAAAAGTTTTACATAAAAGTAATATTTTATTTGAAAATTTATAACCGTTAACAAACCTAAAGACGACTAATTATAAAGACTATAAACGAAATTCCTGATAACGTCATGTACTGGATCTCCGCGCGTAAATTTCTTCGAAAAGGTGCGTTGTTGCGCAAGACCCCTGCAAGTGCGAAGCCCTTGGCGATTGCTCTTCATGCTTCGATTCGCACTCTAAGGCCGCCACTACTATAAAGTCTTGTGTCTCTAGCATAAAAAGTTATCACGCACCATTTTGAGTAGCTATAAACGTTTGTAACCTACCTACTTAACCCCTTTGCCTTTTGTATAATATATTTATGTATATGAATGTTTTCTCGTAAATTAAATAAAACATGTTTTCCTGTATAAAACTTGCATGTAGTATAATAATTGGCCATTTATTTAATTAACAATCTGTGACTCGTAAAACAACACCGTTACCTTCATTGAATCGCATACGGGTGATCAAGTAATTTAGTTAATTTTGTATATTATTATTATTAGATATAAATATTCTGAGATTTATATTTGTTCGTTTTATTACGATTTTCCCGTATATTTATTGTTTAAAGGCTCATTTTCATTGGTCGAATACGGGCTATCGAATAATGGAAGTAGGCTATCTATCTCGGTCGATACATGGCATGCGGGCATTCCCCGCACACGGCCTAACTACCAATGAAATTCATCGGTTGGTGTAAAGACTCGGTGTATGAGTTTATTCAGGGATTTACGTCTGCTCAGTCCTACTCTTTTAAAACAAATGCGCGGCGAAGAATATCAAAAAACCCGCAAGCGGGCACTATCTACTAATGAAAACGGTTATTGCATGCTGGCGCTATGGCATGCTTTAATAGAAATTATCGTATTTCGCATGCGGGCCCTATCGACTAATAAAAACGATTACAGCATGCGGTCCCTATGGCATGCGTGAACGGAAATCTCCCGCACCCCGAATGCGAGCTCTAACGATCAATGAAAATGAGCCTTTAGGTTTCCCTAACAGAGTAACAGGATAGGTAGATGCATTATTGAAGTAGTGTAATTAGTATGCGTTTAGACCGCGCGGCCACGGCGATATTTCGAAAATAAAACTATTCCAAGATTATGTAATATTTTGTAAAAGCTGATTCCTAAAAGCATAAATTTGTCGAAGTTGTGGTTAAAAAGTAATAAGGGTTTGAACGTGGCAGCGCCATTGAAACGCGGAGAACCGCGCGGCCACGGAGATCTTTAAAACTAAGCGTAGCAGAGACCTGAAATTCAGGTAAACAACAGATTTAATTTGTAAAAAAAATGTAAAAACATAAAAAAATCCTAGGTTTATATTTCAGGAGCTGCAAGACAAAAACCCCATAGCCGCGCCATTGAAACGGTAAACGGTTTTTTTTTTAATATCGCCGTGGCCGCGCGGTCGAAGCGCACACGTGTAATTACACTATTACAAAAATTACTGGGATATGATTACTGTACTTACCGGGAAGTTCAATCTATTCGATTGATACACATTTTGCGTTATTACTTCGCATATTGGTCTAATTTATACACTGGTATTCAGCTGCATCCGATTAGACTGGAAGCCGACCCTAAAACAGTTGGGAAAAGGTTAGGCAGGTGATGATATTGATCTCATTGAGATTACATTTTACTAGTTTCTGCTCGCGATTAGATTTCGGAATTAACCAAGTCTTAGTGTCTAAACGCACTATGCCGAAGTTACGCGACCGAAGTTCAGCACAATTACGCCTGCAATGCTATTTGAATTACTGACGACACACTATGCCGAAATTACGTCGCGTCATAGCGTACAGCCTAACTTCGGTCGGGCGTAAGTTCAGCGGCAACTTATTCTGTGAGCACACATTAATAACAAGATCACTTTGTTTTGCGTCTGTCTGTCCAACTGTATAGATAACACGACACGACGCCACGACAGCGCTCGAGACACTGAATACACACACAAAGTTGCGGAACTGAATTTCTGCCGCGTAAGTTCGGCACTTATGGTGTGTCATATCAGCCGAATACGTCGGAACGTAAAATCAGCCGCCGAACTTAGGTCGCGTAACTTCGGCATAGTGTGTTTAGACACTGCAGGCCCATTTAGATGGAGAGAGTTTCTCGACTCGAAAATACGATTATCGAAAGAACATTAAAAAAGTTTCTTCGTGTAAACATTCACGATTGTCGCCCTTCCCCTTGGGTGACAAATGCCTCCCAATAGAATATATCTATCTCCGTGTAAACAGAACTACAAAGCGAGAAATGTATTTCGAGGTTTTGTGCCAGTCGCCAAAGAGTATATAATCACTACCCAGTCGCTACTATGAGTGCAGTGCGCGAGGGTGTTTTAATTATATCTGCTCTTCTTAGACAAGAATTACTAAGAAAACAGACAAAATGATGTTGGGATAAAACATGGATAGCGAGAAGAAACACTTTTGGAGCATCTACCTAATACCTAATTGTGTCTTGAATTACATTTATTGGAAGTTGAAGAGACATGGCATATAATCTATCTATCTTTCTAATATATATAAATCTCCTGTCACGAAGTTTGTCCGCGATGGACTCCTAAACTACTGAACCGATTTTAATGAAATTTGTACACCGTGTGCAGTTTGATCCAACTCGAAAGATAGGGTAGGTGTAGGCCTGTAGGGTAGGTGTAGGTAAATAGGCAGGTAAGTAGGTAGATAGGGACGGGACAACGTCTGTCGGGTCAGCTAGTAAGTATGTATTATATTGCACATTCTCCGTATCACACAAACGCTCGTAATTTCTATTTTCAATTAATATTAGGTATAGGTAGCGTACTACCTAAACAAACAAATTTCGTAAAATTTGAATGATTTTTGTGTCATTTTGAGAACAATACCGTAGTAATCACTGAACTCGAATGGCAAATCTCGCACTCAAAAACGGTTCAAACCGATTTGTACGATACTCGTATGAACTTGAAAAAATGACATACGAGTAGGGCTTGCAATATCCGTTCATTTTTACTATCCGGATAATACGGATTTTAATATTTAACTATCCGGATTATCCGGATAATGCGGATAATACGGATATTTTTAGTTTTTATTATAAATAAAATCTAATAAACTTTAGAAACACGTTAAAATCAGTTTTTTAAGCAAAATGACAAAGAAATAATAAACTATACCAATATTTCAAGTAACAATCACATAAGAAAACTAGTTCACTTAAAAAAAACATTAAATTTGTATCTATTCTTGTCATACTAAACCATTTTTCCAACCCCTGTACAACATGTTTGCAATAAACTGATCTGATTTAATTTGATTTGATACTAAAACAATTCTAATTAACGGATCTTATATTTATCACAAATCACAACACCCCAATCAAATCAACCTAAGAATTTCAAACATAATAATTAAATAAAAATATCACTTTTCCTGGCAAATCAGCTCAATAAAACACACTTCCACACACACCCTGTACACACATCCTGTAGCATGAAACACACTTTCTGCGTCTACGCTGGTCGGTGGTATTGATAGAAGTAGCTAGTAAACCCCATCTAAATTCTGCATCTCTAACTATTCTCATCAAATAGTGCCATCTCTACTCGAATTGTGGTGTCTAAATAATTTGTTGAAGAAGTCGCTGCGCAGAAGAAGAAATCATCCGGTTTATAAGGCAGTCGCCTTATACACCGGATGAACGTATTTGTGTTTTAATTGATACACAATATACACTATATAGCCTCTTCTTAAATTGTCACATCGTCAACAGTATCGAAAATTGTTATAATTTTGATATAACTTTGGAAAAAGAAGAAATAACCCCAAACTAAACGTCGATGAATCTAGTTATATCTATTGAATAGACGTTGATCTAGCAACCAAACACCAAAGTAAATTTATTCCTCAGGTAAGGCCGTTAATAACCCGATATAGCCTATCTGACGATTGAAAAATGCCATATTTTGCTGAGTACTTTCTAACTATTTATCCGAGGATTGAAAAATCAGCTCTAAATTGACTTACTGTGATTTGTGAAGTGAATAAATAATTGAAACAGTTATTAACTATATTAAAATAATAAATAACGTAATAACAGTTATATTCTTTACAGATGACAGCCTTTTATTTAATATTTAAAAGAGAAATACAACTATCCGTAATATCCGAAAAATCCGGATAGTGATCCAAGTCAAATCCGGATTTGAAAATCGGCGGATATCCGGATAATACGGATATCCGGATATCCGGATTGCAAGCCCTACATACGAGATCATGTTTATACAAGTCGAGAACTCGTTAGCAAGAATCTTTTTAGTTCTTACTATAATTTTCGCTGTGTAAGTAAACAGTCTTAGTAATATATCGCCTAGCGATAAATTACTAGCGAATCTCGAAGGACATAATGGCTGGCGAGAATTTAGTTCTTGCCTGTATGTAAACATTGTGATACGATAATCTTATGGCGATTATTGCTTGCGATAGTAGCGTACGATTTCTCGCCAAGAAACTCTCTCCATCTAAATGGGCCTTTAGGCTGCGTTTCCACCAGAGATGTGCGAGGATGTGTAGCGAGGGACGTGTGTGAAACTAGCCAACTACCTACAGCGCTAGCTTAGTATAAGTTATGACCTCAGATAAGAAACAAAAGGAAGATAGACCGCGTGAGACACTGACAGTGAAGCCACCAAAGCAAATACAAATTCAAAAGCGAATACTTACAATCGCGCTTCGTGATGTACTGTCACGAGTCGCAACGTTTAAAATAATAAAAACAAACTAGCTAACTACTAGGTACTTACAAATAGAAATTCAAAACCGAATACAATCACGAGATTGTAGATAATTAGCTTTTGATTTGTATTTGCTTTGGTGACTTCACTCTCAGTGTTCCGCGCGGTAGGTATATCTATCTGCCTTTTGTTTCATAATCTGACGGTATGGTGGTGAATTTATTAATATTTCGTCACATTACTTCACTGCGGTTGGACGCTTTTTGTGTCGCTAGGTAGGTAGGTACGTCTTGTGTGTGTACATGACGTGTACATTATTGTTTTATCTGTAGGATTTGTGTACAAAACTAATCAAACGCTTATCTTTTTCGAAAAAGCCAGTCATTCTGAGTTGAGCTGCGAGCTCGCGAATTTCTGCGAAGCGGCATTACAATACAATGAAGTTTTGTGTTTCCACTCTAGTCTTGAGCGAATTTCACCAAGCATTTTTCCTGGATTTAAAATTAAAGTCTAGGACACAGGTTATGAAACAAAAAGCAGATAGACCACGCGGTACATTGAGAGTAAAGCCACCAAAGCAAACACAAATTGAAAAGCGAATACCTACAATCTCGTGATTGTATTTGCTTTTGAATTTGTATTTATATTCGTAGGTATTTGTTTTTTTTTAACGATGCGGCGCTTCGTGCTGTATTGACTGTGTCAGTACAGCGCGAAGCGAATTGTGGGCATTCGCTTTTGAATTTGTATTTGCTTTGGTGGCTTCACTCTCAGTGTTTCGCGCGGTCTATCTGCCTTTTGTTTCATAATCTGAGCCCTTGGATAAAAAAGTTTGGTCAAATTCACTATAATGTGATATCAGCGTTGTTATTATAAGCGAGGCCATCTTTCAAAGATATAAATCTTGGCTAATGCAAGAAATATATTTGGATTTTATTATCACCAAACAAATAATTATGGGAAAAATTACCAGGTGAATCGCTACGTAGATATCCTCTACAGACTCGTTGAGTTTGCCTTTATGTTGAAGTAACTTTTGGCTTCGGATATCTATAAAGTCATCATTAACTAAGTTGTTTGCTAACTAGTTGGCTTTCTCATTTTTAAGGCTGCGTTTCGACCAGAGATGTGCGAATATGTGTGTGAAACTAGCCAATTACAGCTTTGGCTTAGTAAGTACAAGTTATAACAATGAAGCGATGTCATTGGTCATTATCACATATCGAAAACGCAGCCTTAAGGCACACCCGCGACACTCCATAGAAACGAAACGATACAATTGCCTACACTAATACTAAAATAATAGACTATACAGATACGTGCGTGAGTGTGCGTGTGCACCAACGGCGTGTCACGCCGCGCGAGCAAAAACGCAATTTCCAGAGCTAGTTCGACGCGGGGAGAGGTGAGGAACGGATTCAGAGGGAGGCGGAGCGTGTCGTTACTGTACGGTAGTACTAATACTTATACTGTGCTTATGGTGGTGTATTGTGGCTGGTTATGACGACACAGTTGGCGCAGTGGCTGAGCGATCGACTGCTGCGCAGCGTGTTGCGGGTTCGATTCCCGCCCAGGGTAAATATTTGTGTGATGAGCACTTGTGTTTGCCTTGTGTCTGGGTGTTGTTTATCTATATATGTATGTATTTAAAAATTTATTTGTGTATGTATATCAGCTGTCTGACACCCATAGTACAGGGTCTCCCTAGTTTGGGGTCAGATGGTCGTGTGTGAAATGTCCCCACATATTATTATTATTATTATTATTATTATTATATCTTGTGTACCTATCTATAAAATAATACCAGCCTATTATTGTCTCACTGCAGGGCAAAGGCCTCTTCTCATACAGAAAAGGCACGATCATTGATCACCATCATGCTTGCTCAAGGCAGCGGTGCTTTCCTTCACTGATGCCTGTGATGTCCAAGATAAACTTAGACAGTACCTACGTATGAAATTGAAAAAGTCACATTGTTACTTTTACTCGTGCCCGGTTGCAAAGCCACAACCTCGTGCATGAGAGCCGGGCGTCTTAACCACTGAGCCGTCGATGACACTTCGGATTTTAATTTCATAATTATTGAGCAGAATATTAGTTAAATGAAATACGGAAATGATAGAACATCAATATAAAATAAACTTTTGGCTAAGACCTGAAATACGGAAAAATATTGCATCATATTATTTTGGGGCATTTAGATATGCAAATACATGGGTATAAATATAATGATCACCAAAAAATACTTTAGGATCTTAAGCACCCTTTTCAAAAAAATATACTCAATTATTATACCAAATGTACTAAATAGTCACCAAATCTTAGTGTGCAAAATAACCAAAATCTTTTTGACCCCCCTGGGGCGGATCCGACAAGGTTAGGTTAGGTTAGAACTGTGAGCCCCTACGCCGAGTGCCAGAATCAAATCGCTTTTTACAGTCAAACTCATACCTATATTTCTACAGTACTTTAGGAAACACCATTTTGGTGACCATTTACTATTTTTGGTTTTATTTTATTTACTATTATTGGTGATCATTTAGTAGATCTGGAGGTTCGTTAAACATAAGCCAAATATAATCTGTGTTAATCGACTTTTTTGCTGACCGTACCTACCACACAACAATCATTTGTATGTCGCGGGCTTTAGATAGAGGCCTTAGAACCAAACATTGTGTAGGTAAGGTAATTCTAGATTAGAAAACAAGGGCGTCGCCAGCCAGTGGGCCAGGGGGGGGCAAGTTGATATGTGGAGGACTAGCACTTTTCCCGCGACTTCGCGTAGATTTCGTACTTTCCACAAACACAACACCCCGCTAAGCTCCTGTTGGGTACTCAAGTAAAACAATAAATATTTTACTTGAGTACCCATTGGCATTTTTTGCCAAGTTTCAAGTTGATTAGTTAAAAAAAAAGATTTTTTGTACAACTCCCTTTTGGTGTTGAATTTGCAAAAATGCTGAAGTATTTTGCAAATTCAACCCCAAAGGGGAATCGTACGAATAATCTTATTCTTAAACATATTTAATTTGAAAAATTTTCATCAGTGTTGTATAAAAAAAGGAATGTAGTTTATCTGTTTCATTATGTAACGGTTTCGAATTTCCATACAACAGTGTTCCACCCTTTCCACCCGTTAAGGCAATATCCAAAAAAGACTGATACATATTTTGTATGTATAGGTAACCGTAAAGCTGAATAACAATGTCAAATTTCTAACTTTAAAAAATTGGATAACCCATTTAAATTTTCATTCCCTATTTTCCATACATGCTGATAAGTACACTTGTTTTTTATGTCTAACCGAGACATGAAAATTGATATAAGTATAGGTCTTTGGTTAAACTAAAACAAAATAGTAGTTTCAGCTTAGTTTCAGCTTTCTTGGAAATAATACCTCTAGGGTAGTAAAATAGGGGATAAGTGTTTATATGGGAAATCCGTTATTTTTAATGTTAGAAACATGTAAATCAGTATTTGGATTTGCGGGTTAGACATATAAATATGTATCAGAATTTTGGTAACTTCACCTATAAGGGTGTAAAATAGGGGATGAAAATGTATTTTTTATGATAGAAACATGACAATTTAGTATTCAGCTTTACAGCTAAATATACAAAATAGATGTTTTTTTGGATATTCCCTAAGAGGGGGCGAATAGGGTGAAATACTATTATATGGAAAATCTTAACAATTCAGTGAAAAAAAAAAGAAAAATACGTACCAAGTACTTAGGTACCTACGTATTTTTTTCTCACTCAATTTTCTTATTTAGACTTGAACGGAACGTTCAAATGGGCGATTGACAACCAAATCTGTCAAAATATATTGTTTATGGTGTAAAGTATCGCGCAAAATTGATAAAACGGAACGTAAAAAAAAAGAAATGACATAATTTGTGTCCTGCGTCAAACTTTTTGGACAGAAAAGCTTAGGTAGATTATAGGTCGACAGCGACACGCTGAAGTTCGGTTGGTCAGGTTCCTTTAAAGCAGGGATGCACAGACTTATTGAGACCATGGGCCACTTGGGCAAATGATGAACTAATGGCGGGCCACCAGCACAATTTAAAAACATAAACTTACGTAAATTTAATTAAAATAGCGTGGCACTGAATTGTGCTTACATTTTTTTTACCAATTGGCTCGCTTCTAAAGCGCTACACGTAAAATTGCTTCCAAACTTTCATTTGCAAGGCAAATTCGATTTTTTGTTTCATATATTATAATAGATATTTAATAAGAAAAAGTTTCTTCACATTTAAGTAGAACCAAATAAGCTGGCGCATTTCAGGGCATTTGTGTGAAACTCTTTGTACATGGTTTTATCAATGCAGTGGTAAAAGTTCGGCAAGTCCCCTTCATTGAATTTGATGCGAAAATCTTTATCGTTTTGAATATCGTTTAATTCTAACTGCATTGACTCTGGTGCAATTTCAGCTAAAATCGTGAAAGTATTGCTAAATATGTTCAATAGAGGTTTAACTTTTTGAAACTCAGATTATGTTTAAACTACTTATTGTTAACCTCAGTATGTATATGTATTTTCCCTTCAAATGTACGAGGGAATATTTTTGCTGGCGGGCCACTAGAATATTGCTGCCGCGGTCTGTGCATCCCAGGAATAGGAGCCCCGCACAGCGGCTCCGTCGACCTGACGTCGACCGTCTTTGTGCTAAAGGAGTTTCCAAAAAAGCTGAAATACGTTTTTTTTTTCAGCCAGCTTAGGTTTCATGTCTTGAACTACAAAAATGAACGAGTTTCATACATATTTTATTTCCAATACACCCCTTAGGGGTTAAATCCCGAAATCCCTTCTTAGTGCTAGCCTACATGATAAATAAGAACGCGTGTGCAAAATTTCACATTCCCAGTTCCAGCAGGTTCGGCTGTGCGCTGATACATCAGTCAGACAGTCAGTCAGTCGGTCAGTTTCTCCTTTTATTTATATAGATGGGAAGAGTATGATTTTAAATACTGTTAAAAGCACATAAAGCTTTACACTGGTAGTAGTATTTTATTAATTGTACAGTCAAGAGCTCTTATTGATTAAAAACTCCTTCTTTTTTTTTGGAGCCTGTTAAAAAAATTTTTTTTTTTTGGATCTCTAGGGGGGGGCAGCTGCCCCTACCTGCCCCCCCCTGGCGACGCCCTTGTTAGAAAAGGCTATCAGAATCAGGGACGTGAGCGAATATTAGATACTTCTTTCCCTTTTATCAACAAGATAAAAGGGAAAGAAGGGGATTCCCACGTGTAATTTTTTTTCAATGGCAACATCGTATCGCCTTTGTACTTAATCCATTCATCAATTTTATTTGCTGTGTTTATCACACACACTTACAACGATAAGATTCTGATGGATAGACAAAAACAAATATGACGATATGATTATGATGAACACATTCGATAGAACCAAGTTAGAACCTGATAGAAGTCACGTTTCAGTTCTATGCGATTTTCCTTATGTTTAGGTAGTTAAGTAGGTTAAAGTGGGTAGTTTACTAAACTTAATAGAGATGGCGCAACACTTTTTTTAGGGTTCCGTAGCTAAATGGCAAATGACGGAACCCTTATGGATTCGTCATGTCTGTCTGTCTGTGTCTTGGTGAGTAGATTTCTTTCTGATTCTGTGAACCGCATTAAGATTTTCACACAAAAATAGAAAAAAAAACAATAAATTTTGGGGGTTCCCTATACTTAAAACTGAAACTCAAAATTTTTTGTCATCAAACCCACACGTGTGGGGTATCTATGGATAGGTCTTTAAAAATGCGTGATGAAAATTGTGAAGTTCTGCCTTAAATGATATTGAGGTTTCTAATATAATTTTTTTCTAAACTGAATACTTTGCGCGAGAGACACTTCCAACCCCCCCCCCCCCCCCCCCCTGTAACTTGTAAAATAAGAGAATGATAAAACTAAAAAAAATATGGGATGTACCTTACCATGTAAACTTCCACCGAAAATTGGTTTGAACGAGATCTAGTAAGTAGTTTTTTTTATCTATACATATAATAAAACAGGAACAAAACTGTCTGTACATTGAATATATTAAAAAATAAATAATTGAGGGGGGTTTAGGAACAGTAATAGAGCACGAATCCAAAAAAAAAATTCTGTCTGTTTGTCTGTTTGTCTGTTTATCTGTTTGTCTGTTTGTTTGTACACGCTAATCTTCGGAACTACTGGGCGGATTTGAATGATTTTTCTTTTGTTGTATAGGTATTAAGTCTGGGCAACATATAGGCTATAATTTATCTTGGAAACTTGAACACCAGATGCAGAACCGCAACAGACCAGCTAAACTACACTCGGCGTCACAAAAATCGCACCTTTTCGAAAATAAGTTTAAAACATGTCCCGCCAGTAACGAATACATTAAACCCAATTAATATTGGTATCAATTAAAAGTATGTTTAACGACCTTTAAATTAACAACAGTTAGAATTCCTAAACACAACAGATCTCATTAGCACGTAACGTTAAAAAAAAATGTTGTCAAAATACGCATTACAACGGCCACTAATTGCACCTCCCTACAAGGGTATAAAACGGGCGACCCGGGTTAAATGTGGGTCATTCGCTATTCAACCTTTGAAGTGAACACACGTGAACAGCTACAGCAAGAAAAATACCCCAGAAGATGGATACCACTGCAGATGAAGCCGCTCAAGTCATTGCACTACTGCAATCAGGGATGCGGCAATGTGATGTTGCTCGGCAACTGAACTTGAGTCGTTTTGCCGTTCGACGAGTGTTCCAAAGTTTCCAAGAGACTGGTGGCTATATCCGAAGACGTGGATCTGGAAGACAACGGTGCACATCCGAAAGAGACGATCGCTTCATTGTTTCGACGTCTTTACGTAATCGGTTCTCCAATGCTGTTGAGCTGCAACAACAACTGCGATCAGCTCGCAGAACTTCTGTAAGCGTCTCCACGATTAGAAGAAGAATGCGGGAGAAGAAAATTGCAGCTCATAGGGCTGCTACAGGGCCCAAATTGACTGCACAGCATAGGAGAGACCGGTTGCAATTTGCCCGTGACCATGTGGATTGGACAATAGACCAATGGAGGGCTGTGCTCTTCTCGGATGAGACGAGGGTGTGTCTTTTCTGCAACGACAGGCGTCGAAGAGTGTATAGGAGGCAAGGGGAACGATTCGCACAAGCCTGTATTCAAGAGACAGTGGAATACGGGGGTGGCTCGTGCATGTTCTGGGGCGGCATGTCAATCGACGGTAAAACGAACCTTGTGTGTGTTTCTCGGACTGGAAGTGCTCGCGGGCAAGGGTCGCTGACTGCTGCTCGGTACATAACAGAGATCTTAGAGGAGCAGGTTGTCCCTTATGCGGGTTTTGTTGGCAGTGGGTTCACGTTAATGCACGATAACGCCCGTTGTCACACCGCTTTAATTGTAAGAGACTACCTGCAAGAAGTTGGCATCCCTGTTATGCGCTGGCCGGCGCGAAGTCCAGACCTGAACCCTATTGAGCACCTTTGGGATGAACTGAAACGGCGAGTACGGGCACGAAATCCTGCCCCTACCACTCTCCAAGACCTTCAAGATGCCGTCGTTGCAGAATGGGACAACATTCCACAAGAGACTGTTGTCACATTAATAAGGTCCATGAGAGAACGCATGGAAGCAGTCATCAGGGCTAGGGGGGGTAACACTAGGTTTTAAGTTAGTTTTAAGGACTTTGTTGTAATTTTTGCTGATAAAATAAAATTTAACTTTTTAATCATTTGCATTAGCTTGCTTTTTTTTATTCCCTGGTAAACAAAAAACCAAATCCATTGATTTATTCTAAAATTTAAATAAATTGCCTTTCCAATTATACCTTATAGTCATATGTATACCATTGATTAATAGGGTTAAAATGACTTTGAAGGGAATTCTTAAAGAGGTGCGATTTTTGTGACGCCGAGTGTATAAGAGATACAAAAATGGTACCATAGCAAAAATTGTTCCACGTGATAAGCATTTTCTGCTGAGAGAATAAATTTGAAGATCTGGAACACCTGATGTGGAACTCCAAGAGCCCAGCTACACCATGACACATATAGGAATGACGTCTTAGCAAAAGGTG
The DNA here is from genome assembly GCA_947361185.1 of Charanyca ferruginea. Taxonomy (NCBI): domain Eukaryota; kingdom Metazoa; phylum Arthropoda; class Insecta; order Lepidoptera; family Noctuidae; genus Charanyca; species Charanyca ferruginea. Next base: position 30,393,615 of record OX376057.1, read on the forward strand.
TTCGGTGCGATGGGCATTTCCTGTTGACTTCTAAAAATCGAAGATCAGAAACATCTGATGTCAAAATCAAAGCTATCACTAATTTCACTGTATCTTATAAAATAACATAAGCTGGGAGCGCCGCTTACCGCCACGCGGTGAGGGCGGTAAGAGTTTCAGATCTTCAATTTTGCCAACCCCGTTGTCGCTGGCAAAAGCAACAGGATCCGCGTACGAAGTTGCGGGCAGAAGCTAGTACGTCATAAATCGTAAACCGCAATTTATCTTTCATTCAATGAACTCAAATATAAAAATAAAAAAACTTTATATTATGTTACTTGCTGCTACGGAACCCTTCATGGGCGAGTCCGAATCGCACTTGTTTCTTCTTCCATTTCGTCCTGTCAACCGATATACTACCACTGACTCTTTCATATTGTACACATAGTCAATCCATCTATCTTTTCACTGGCCATCCTTTCAAAATAAACAAGTAAGTAGGTACCACGGACTAGCAAGAAAAGGAGGACTCCTCGCCACACATATCGAAAGTGAAGCACCCTAAGTAAGCCGGACCATTGGCACAAACATGCCTCACGCACACATTTACATCATAGTGAAGCACCGTACCGATCTATGTACGTGCGTGACTATGATGCAAGAGCGTCGCCAGGACTCGCTAGCTGATGACCTGGGGGGGGGGGGGGGGGCAAGTTGATATAATATATCATTTGTTATCAAATTCGTTTCCTATCGCTTGTCCGTAAAATATCTCGATTTATCTATAAAATACTAGCTTAAGTACTTAAGCACCAACTTACACATTATGTGGGTACGTACATACATACCTACCCACAAAATTGCCTATACGGAGCAACGAATAAATGTAGGCAGTAGGCAGGTAATTGTTTTGATAACTTTTCTTTTTGTAAAAAATACCTACCTAGAATGTACTGCATGAAGACCTATGAATACAAGTAGGAGTGTTACGAACACAAAGAAATGTCTATCGTTCCAATTAATGAAAAAACTGTAATTACATTGCATCGACTGTACATAATGCGTGACGCAACTACAGATGTTGTATACTTGTAACACTGTTATGTCAAATGGTTTCCTCGAATGGAATTGGAACTCGATCATCAACTGTTACGCACTCTATTGTATTATGTACTTATTTCAAACGTCGCTTTATGTATCTACCTAGGTATTAACGCACTAACCAGAATCTAGATAATTATAAACGTTGATAAATACGTCGATATATTATGAAACGCTTGATTTTTCTTGAAGATCTCAATTTTTTTAATAATAAAATAGCAGTAGGTTGGTATAGCCATGGCCGTCGGCAATAGCATCCCCTGCTCCCAAAGGGAAGCTCCCATCCCTGGATGTTCTTAACACACAAAAAAGCATTTCTCCTTTAAGGCTGCTCTCTCGAAAAAAGCTTGAAAGAAGCATGCAGATGTAGCAACTTTTCGTCGGCATTTACAGAGAAATTACATCTGAAAAAAATAGTTAGTTGTAATCTACATGATATGATACGTAATTTGGTTTTTATCGGTATCACATATACTTATATGAAAAAAAAAATCAAATCAGCTCTAAATCATTGATATGAAACCATTTTACTCCTTAATTTCTTATCAAAAGAGTAAAAAAAAAATATCTACTGCTTTGCAAAGCAAAGGAAATTATTTGGTTTTGTTACTTTTTACAAATATGTACTATTTTTATTACAATAAATTAAAAATGCGTCCGATTAAAGACTGTCTACATCAACCCCGCACTCGTCCACAAATTCAGTACGGGCCAAATGCTCAAGGTTATTAGCATGTATACTTAAATGCCGCTGCTCTCAAAACATGTCAAAATTAGACAAATCCAATTTTTTTGGATTTACGGAACCTTTACAGACGTTTCACCGTTAGTTTAAACGGTGACTTAAAAAATTAAATCGTATTATTTTCTGTGTATTTTCTTTCTCGACAGGGGGGTGCAAGCGCACCCCTTTGCATCCCCCATCTCTCTGCCTATGTCCGGGGGTAAGAGAAAAGATAAAATCTAATCTTTTTCTATGTATTTTATTTCCTGACAGGGGGATGCAAGGGGCACCTTGCATCACCCTGTACGGCTGTACATGTACCCCGGACATAGGCAGAGGTGGAACACCACGTTGGTTGTAGCCCGAAAGAGTCGCACCTCCGTCACTCCCACCATGGGGGAAGTCCATGAAGATTTTACACGCACCAAAAAAAAGGGGTGCACCTCCTCAGACCAATAACAAAATATATTGGTCTGAGTGCACCTCCTTAAAACTTTTTCTAGCGGTGCCCATGGGTATGCATTAACCTTAGATATCCGTGGGTATAGCCTAGGGCGTTGCCAAGGGGGGGTAGGTAGGGGCAGCTGCCCCCCCCCCCCTAGAGATTCCAAAAGGTTCATGTGCCTTTGACTGTATTTAAAATTCATACTTTTCCTATCCACCATATATCAACTTGCCCCCCCCCCCCCTAGGCCATCGGCTGGTGAGTACTGGCGACGCTCTTGGGTATAGCCTATAGCACTCGGGGATAACGTAGCTTCCTATTGGTCAATTTTGAAATCGGATTAGATACCAACTTCCTGTGAAATGTCAGTTTTGGGAACTAATACTTTGTAAGAGACGTATGGTCGCCTTTTGTTTGAACTTTTAAGTTTCTTGACGAATATCGCCGTCGCTCTTTTCACAGCTAACTTACGACTGTACAAGCCGAAATACAAACTAGCAAACTTCTCTTTATAATTTTAGTATCATAGGAAGACGTGGTTAAGGTCGAGCGGTCATGATGGTCAAGCTACGCTTGCCGCGATCGGTCCGTGGATGGGTGACCATCCATTTCATACAGACGGGAACCGATCACTTTTCCGAATTATTTTTGTCCGAATTTCACTTTACCGAAAACTATTGACCGACGTCTTTTTTGCTATATGCATTATTTGACATATTTTTAGATCATCGAAGTATCATGTGCCATAGGCACAGAATACTTAATAGTACTACGTACAGAAGGGACACTCCCTTCCCCGCGCTATATCAGATACCGCACCCTCACCCCGCACTTACAGGGGCTAACCGCCGACTCTTTAGCCAGGGCGCTCAAAATCGTAAGAACTGCAGCGCTGTAGGTACTGCTGACACAAACACACAATTTTGCGATTTATTTTGTTTTAAGTTTTATTTATTAGTTTTAATCTCGATGATTCATTTATTTTCCAAGTTTTCGTCGTTTTATAATAATACAATTAAAACTTCCGTAATAATAACATACCAACATTACCAGCTATTAATATTGCTCTCTCTCTTTATTGTCTTTGTTATGTACTTATGTCCCTTTCTTTCACGTTCTATTCATTCTTGGAATTGAAAAGTAGTACCTACCCTACGCACTAACTTTGTCGCGTCGCCCCATTGCGTTGCCGCGTAATGGTACGGGGCGATCGTGAATTCCATATTTTGTAATTAGGTACCTTAATTTACCATTATTGATGAATAAATAAACCTCTTTACATAATAAATATTATAATATTACTTTTATGTCATTACAAATCCGAGTATTCATAATCAAATATCATTTATTTTATTTATTAGAAATAAATAATTGACCGCTCGGACAAGATCACTTCATAATAATGCTCGAAACGTTCGGGTAGTTCCGCCGTCGTTCGGTTCGCCCGACGCAAAGCGCTGCACTTTTCGCGCCATTTTGTACGCCACGACATCCAACTGATTCAACCCTACTAAAATTCACGCACACATTTGCACGTGTACAGACGTCATTTGGTTTTGTAGTAGTAATAGGTAATTATTTTGCAAGTTTTGTATGAAGTGTCCGAGGTGTGCCATAGGTATGTTTTTACCGTTTCTCCGATTTACAATAGTTATTTGTTATACAAGAGTGCAAAGTTGCTTTTTAACCGCGTGTTCAATTTTGATGACCGAGCAAGCGAAGGATTCTAAAATTTAATAATAATTTTTAGCGAGGGAATCAAAAGAGCACGAGGTGAAAAATCTTTGCACTCGAGTGCAACACGTAACTTTTCATTCCACCTCAGCGAGGAAATGACTAAATGCAAAAAAAAAACTTGAGAGGTGTCAAGGGACACCCGGATGGAACGAAGTTCCTTTCGATTAATTAGTGAAGGAATTGTAATTTTTTTTTTTTTTTTAAGTTATAATAATATTTTTTTTATTATTAACAAATATAATGTAATTAAAAGACAATTTAATTAAACGTGCCCGTTTATGTATCGAGCGAAATGGACTCCATATTGAGCAGTTGCTTCGATACAGGGAAGTGTAAATTTTATACCTAATAGGTAAGTTTTTTAATTAAGCCAAAGTTGATTAAAACTGTGTTTGTGAATAGCTCTAATTTATTTAAATAGGTTACCTATAGCACCTATAGGTACCTACGCCTGCCTGCCTTTCTTTTTCTAGCAAAAGAGTACCTACTCACTTACCTACTTATAACTACAAATAATTCGCCAATGATAAAAGTAAGTACCACTACCTACCTAGGTACCCACCTAAGCTCCCACTGGCTTAATTTAAACCAACCCATTTTAATCAAATAAAAAAAAATATTATTGTCGCTAGTAAAACCTAGAGAAAAGTACTCTGTGACCTAGAGCGATAAGGTGCAGTGGCTACCTACTGACGACCGCGACCGATAGAAAGCTCATGATTACCAAACCCAAACTTTCAATAGGTACCTACTAAACAAAACAGAAGTAGGTACAGTAACTACCTACCTACCTAACCTACGTATTCTATGGCTTAATTATCGACTTAAAATTTACACTCGTTTTCACAATCCACACAGTCTCACAGTGAAAGGTGGATTTATCTCGTAGGTCGTTATCATCGGAATTATCACGCAATGATAATTCCGATGTCATTGAGGTAGGTACCGCCACTATTTGAGCGAATAAACTTAGGTACTAAACATATCGCCGTAGGTACCTAGTTCAAAGAGTTCGCCGCGCCGCCTTTAAATACATAAACATATTCTACGAAAAGCGAATTCGGACTTTATTTTGTAAACGTAAACGGTTAAAAATTGAAATTTTACCAAACTAGGTATGATAAAATTATTCTGAGAAACGTATAGGCTGGTGCCCGACCGGACAATAGGAGCTATGTGCAACCGAATTTCACGGTTAATGTGTAAAAATAAGGTTTTAATTCGCTCCAATATTTTCATAGAAAAGCCGCCATTCAACTAATAATGAACTCTATTTGACAGTTCCAACGATTCAATTTTTCTGTTCGAATTGTCTGCGTTTGTGAAGTAATAAAAATAGCAAAAAAGTGTCGTGACAACTTTTCGTAAGAATTTTTTCCGTCTAGCCCCCTTTTACAACGCGCGATAAGGAACTTCGTTCCAAAAACGTTTACAAAGTCTGAGTTTTTAACAAATTAAAAAAAAGTTGTATGATATATTCGGCACCATAGAGGTAGCAGTAAATAGGTTTAATGTTTTTTTTTAATTCACAAACTTAGTGCACACGATGTTCTAAATTCAATTTACTTTATCCTCTAGAGAATAAAAACGGCTTTTCCACTCAGATATTGAAGATAAATTTACTTTATCCTCTAGAGAATAAAAACGGCTTTTCCACTCAGATATTGAAGATTAAAAATACTCTTTCCGAGATGGTGGGATGAAAAATAACTTTTTCCTATTGACCGAAGTCTCTTTTGAACTATTTTCATTTGCCAAATGATTTATTTGCCATATTTTCAACAACATTTTATGGAATATTATTTGATCACAAATATATAGCCGGCTACTTGGTAGCATTTTCAACATTAAATTAAAATAGTGTCATAAAAAGTCAATACGTCGCTGCAAAACCGACTTCACGCAGTCTTGTCTGCCCTACGCCTAGAGTGTTATTTAAGAACGCGTAGGCGCGGAGGGGTTGGGCGGCACGTGAGCTGAGGAGCAGGCTTCGGCTTGCTGGCCGGCTCTGCCAGCCAGCCTTAGCCGCGGCGGCGAGCCTTCAAACCATCTGCGACGATAAGCTCACGTGGGGCCACCCAGACCCCGCAGCGCCGGAGTCGTGACAGAAACATTGCTTGTGCATGTTACATGCTTGCATGTTTCATGCTTGTTTGCACGCTGCATGCTTGCTTGCATGCTGTATGCTTGTTTGCATGCTGCATGTCTGCTTGCATGCTGCATGCCTGCTTGCATGCTGCATGCCTGTTTGTATGCTGCATGCCTGCTTGCATGCTGCATGCCTGCTTGCATGCTGCATGCTTGAAGCAAGAATCTTTGTTTGCAAGCTTCTTACTGGGACCACCTGTTTTATTAAGTGCCATTACATTTAAATAATTAATGAAACAAAATAGTAGGAAACTAATCTGAAATTAGCTCTCTATAACGCCATTGTAATAAATACATTAGTTTTGAAAGCTCTTAAATATTTAATTTCATTCAAATTGTCTTTAATTTTCAGAAGTTTTTGATTTTTCGTTTCTTTAACGACGTATTTTTTTTTGCTGGTGGAGTACCTGTTATCTTAGACTTAATATCAGACATATTTACTTCTAGGCATTTGGTGAAATATGGTAATTAAAACAGTGGTATAACGAATGTTCGAACAAATGTTATTTCGGCTAAGTGTAACTTCGGTAAAAAGTTTTACGACCAAATGAAACGTCGGCGCAACGAAAAAAAGCGAATTGATAATAGGTCAACTGATACAGTGGCAGACGTGACTTCGATGAAGTAAAAAAATACGAAACGAGAAAAGTTGAAAAGTTTTAGGTGAAATGAAATTCGGTCAAATATTTTTCGACCTTATTATGATAGGTAACCCCTACAGAGACCCCTCAGTGCCTCGGAAAACATGTAACGTCGTTGGTTCGTCGTGTCAATCGTAGATCTTTGATAGTCGTTTTAAGGTAGAGAATCTGACAACCAGTCTTGCCAAGGGATATCGTGTTACCCAGCAACTGGGTTGTGGAGGCCAGATAGGCAGTCGCTTCGTGTAAAACACTAGTATTCAGCTGCACCGGTTATACTGGAAGCCAACCCCAACATTGCTAGTAAAAGGCTGGGTACTGGGTAGATGATAATAATTTTGGTATCATAATATATCTTCTTTATATATAAAAGAAAGTCGTGTTAGTGTTACACTATTTATAACTCAAGAACGGTTGAACCGATTTGGCTGGAAATTGGTGGGGAGGTAGCTTAGAACCAGGGCCTCAAGTCTGCTATCTGCTATGCAATAGTGTCAGAATGGTCTACTATTGATTTCATCATTATTGATTTTGACAAGTTTGGTAATCTACTACATAATGGTGTCATTATGACTTTCCAATGGGCAACCACTGACACGCCATTGAAAGAAAATGATATAGAATGGTAATCTTGTACAAAATGACTACTGAATGACTGACTTAGGCGGTAATCTGCTAAAATTTTGTCAGTTTCTTTGATCAGTGACCAACCATTAGAACGTCATTGTGCAGTCATTGCTTTTAATTCGACCGACCAAAGATCGACCATTATGAATTTAGCAGATCACGAACCAACACGGACATACGATAATTTTTCTTTACATTTTTTTTTGTAGGTGTAGATAAATAGGCAGGTAAGTAGGTAGATAGGGACAGGACAACGTTTGTCGGGTCAGCTAGTTTATACTGTCTCTTCATTCATATAGTATAGATATTACGTACCTACCTATACCTACATTACGCAACAATATACTTAACTTCGTCATTCGTCTTCGTCATTTAGCGTTATTTCCCTAATACGCGTTAACAATATAATTACTTATGTAATTGTATGTTTTAATTACCCACCGTAGTCGACAGATAATGATGCCAAATGGCGTGATGTTATTTACGTAGTACAACGATTCGTAAGGAGCGCAGTAACTTTAGGAAAGTAACTACGTTTAACACTAAGTGATTATAACTTTTTTTTTTATCCGTAAATTCCCCCAGTTGTAAACGTCTCTTTGTGCCAATTTGGCCTAGTTCTGTTTTGTCTCCTGCTTGGTGTAGAGGAACTTGGAAAATATGTATTTCTTACTCCTCGGATCTGCTGTTCTTTTCTTATTAATTTCTGTAGAATTCAGATATACTTAGTCTGGCCATAAATACTGTTACAATTAAAAATAAAAAAGATATTACATTTGAATTTGGAATCTGTAATTTTTATACGATTGTTCATTGAGTTTTTGGCGCCAATACATTGTACAATATTTTGCGATATTAAAATGGAGTGAGGTGAGAAAGAGAACCGAATCGCTGTGATTGCATTACACAAAGTTGGTGCAAATGCAATTTTTAAAACTCTCCATACACTTGGTATTAGTCAAATGTTTGTGTACCGGGCTATTAATAGGTACAATGAGACCTCCTCTGTTTGTGGCAGAAAAAGATCTGGCCGTCCACGTAGTGTTCGTACGAAAAAGGTGGTCAAAGCAGTAAGGGAAAGGATTCGAGGAAATCCTGTCCGAAAGCAAAAGATTTTATCTCGGGAGATGAAGATAGCACCCGAAACCATGTCACGTATTTTAAAAGATGACTTAGGACTTGCAGCCTATAAGAGACGCACTGGTCATTTTTTAACTGATAATTTAAAAAGAATAGGGTGGTCAAATCGAAACAACTACTGAAGCGGTACGCAAAGGGAGGTCACAGAAAAAAATTGTTTACGGATGAGAAATTATTTACAATTGAGCAACATTTTAACAAACAAAATGACCGTATTTATGCTCAAAGCTCTAAGGAAGCTTCCCAATTAGTCGACAGAGTGCAACGTGGGTATTATCCGACTTCAGTGATGGTTTGTGGGGTGTTAGCTATGAAGGAGTGACTGAGCCATATTTTTGTGAAAAAGGTATCAAAACATCGGCACAAGTGTATCAAGATACCATTCTTGAGAAGGTAGTTAAGCCCCTTAACAACACTATGTTCAATAACCAAGTACGGTCCTTCCAACAAGACTCGGCGCCGGGTCATAAAGCTCGGTCCACGCAGTCTTGGTTGGAAGTGAACGTTTCGGACTTCATCAGAGCTGAAGACTGGCCGTCGTCTAGTCCCGATCTTCATCCGCTGGATTATGATTTATGGTCAGTTTTAGAGAGTACGGCTTGCTCTAAACGCCATGATAATTTGGAGTCCCTAAAACAATCCATACGAAGTGGTACGAAGTTGGCAGTGAAGAATTTTCCCATGGAAAGAGTGCGTGCTTCTATTGATAACTGGCCTCAACGTTTAAAGGACTGTATTGTCTGTATTGCAGCCAATGGAACCACTTCGAATAAGCTTTTTATATTTTAAATTGTTTTATATTTAAACTAACACATGTGACGGGTCTGCTACTTTTATGTAATAAAAAGCTAAGTAGACTTGTACGTTAAAATTTAATAGCTCTCACAAGAATGCGATGAGTATAAAAAACACTAACCTAGACGCACTAAGTAGTGGCAGACATTTCCTGGCTCCACAGCCTGGCCGGGAAACAGGATCGGCCGAAGATAAGACTGCCGCGGTCGGCTCCTAGCTTTGGGACGGAGGTCCCCAGGGGATCCTAACAGTAAGACCCGCCCTGGGAGCAGCAGTCACGCGACAGCTTGATGGCACGACTCAGGACTGTTACCGACTTTTGGTTGTGGACCAGTAGACTTTTAAGTAATTCAGCGTGTTACTTAATGGACAGCGAGATCTAGACTGACTCATTTGACAGGTTTCTTTCCAGTCGGCTCTTTCGAAATTCATATTATTTTCCAAGTATGAATTTTATTTCTGGAACGCCCGTATCGTCATATAGCGGGGTATTATAGTACCGGCCAGACTCAATGATTGTAGTCTGCCAGTTATTTTTATTCGATTAGTGCGTAAAGGATTTTTAAGAACACCAGATACATTAGCGGGTGTCCAGCTGTTTAGTATTAAATACAGCAATACACACATTTGCGACTGCCAATTTATCAGTTTGAAGGCTTTAAGTTACACATGCCAAAACTAATTAAAAAGAATTACTGACAATTGTCAAGGTTGACAACTGTCATTAGAAAACATGTCACAACAAAACATTATTTATTTTTTCAGATTTATAAAAGAAACTATAATATATTTAATTAACAGACACCACACAGTCTTTATGCTCGATGGAAAATAATGTAAGTACTTTTAGTTTATATTTTAAGTTATAAAAGATTCCAAGAATCTATGAAAACAAGTATTACAAAATAGAAACAGCAATTGAGAAAAATGATTTCATGCATAAAAAAATGTAAATATAGCATAAGCAAGAAATACAGTATATTCAAGTCGGAGAAAGAAAATCAACAGTATATCAATAAAATGAACAGTATTATTTGTTTAATGTTTTAAAAACATATTTCTTGGTGGTCCTCGCACAACTTAGCAAATTAGTGTCATTTTTGAAGGCTTCATAAGCTTCACTACAAGTGATATCAAAATTAAAATAAAGGAGGAGTAAGTAAGTAAAGGAGGAGAGTACCTAAATAGTAATTCAAATATTACCTGAAAACTGTAACAGTTGATTATCTCTGTGATACTACGCACATTAAAACTAAGAATTTGTGTAAATAAGTTGTACGCAACGAGTGGGAAATAAGAAGTTCCAATCGTCACCACTGGGGACGACGGAGTGGGGACGAACGGGAATAACCCTCTCAGGGCACCAGTTCTGTGTAGACTCCGTATAATCTTAAAGTCAGGTTTGTAGTGCCAACGGAACTTTGCGATCGACTATGGTCGCCTGCCGAACTTGGCCCTGCCGATCTTAGCCCTGACGAAATTAACCCTGCCGAACTTGGCCCTGCCGAACTTGAGCCCTGCCGAACTTGAGCCCTGCCGAACTTGGCCCTGCCGAACTTAGCCCTGCCGAACTTGGCCCTGCCGAACTTAGCCCTGCCGAACTTGAGCCATGCCGAACTTAGCCTTGCCGAACTTGGCCCTGCCGAACTTAGCCCTGGCGAATTTAGCCCTGCCGAACTTAGCCCTGGTGAACTTAGCACTGCCGAACTTGAGCCCTGCCGAACTTAGCCCTGGCGAACTTAGCACTGCAGAACTTGAGCCCTGCCGAACCTGAGCCCTGCTGAACTTGAGCCCTGCCGAACATAGCCCTGCCGAACTTGAGCCCTGCCGAACTGCGCAACAGTAACTGCCAGAACAAAAGCGTATCCTTGTTCTGGAAAAAACTCCGTCAGGAGACGATCCTCCATCTCCTGACGGAGTGCCCCGTATATGGCTCCCACAGGCACGACCTGGAAGTGAGCCTTGACATTAAAATTAGTAGAGAAAATTTTAATTGCTTAATAGTAGGAAAAAAGACAAATGAGAAATTTATAAAATATGTCGAAAAAATGGTTAAACTTACGAATAACAGAAACAAAAACTAAAATTGTAAGCAAAAAAACACGGCCCGATTAAAATCCCTGCAAAGTCAATAGCAGGGGCTCACGCTTACGCAGGAGTGTGGTTTTAGCCGGTAAGAGTTCGGCACTGCCCAGACTGCTCCATCATGGAACAGTCTGGGCGTCCATGAGGATTTCCCACTCCTGCCTCAATAAAAAAAAAAGAAAAAGAACTTAGCCCTGCCGAACTTAGCCCTGCCGAACTTAACCCTGCCCATTTTGGCCCTGACGAACTTAGCCCTGACGAACTTAGCACTGTCGAACTTAGCACTGCCGAACTTGAGCCCTGCCGAACTTAGCCCTGCCGAACTTAAGCACTGCCGAACAATGAAGTCTTTGATTTTGAGGCCTAATCAAGATCCCAATTAATTATACAATATTATCATTTGCATTTTTATTCTTAGCATTATTCATAACATGTTTGTAAAAAAATACGACCAAATCATAATAAAATTTACACAAAGGTTGCAACGTGACATTTCTTAGTGATGACCGTCCACCTTTAGTTTCTTATTTCGATTCAAAAGTGGCGTTCGGCCTAATCGATATTCGCAATAAAAATGTGGTTGGCAAAAAAAGAGTTTATCTTGAATGTAAATTCTTTTTATATTTCTAAATATTATTTTTTATAGTATTTTTTTAATAAAAGGCCCGTAAAGCGTATTAATTAGCCAAACCTTTTTTAATAAAATAAAAAATAACAAAAAATTATATTTGAAGTAGGTAACCGATTTCAAAAGGGAGTTCATAAGTCAACCTAATAATTATGTAAAAATCTACCAAATTTGAACCAAAATGTTTTGGCTAAGCTTTCCACTGCCGGCCGTCGAGTTGGGGGTTGATATTTTTTTTACAGAAAGGTTAAATTATTATAAGAACACACGTAAAGTCTCAACATGCGGAGACGCGTACTTTTTGAGAAAAAAAATGTTGAAATTAAATATTTTTGCAGTATTTATATCAATTCCTACCACAGATTATATAGAATACAGTACCTTTAGGGCAGATAACAAATAAATAGGTTAGGTTCAATTTATGTCAAAGAGCCTAATTGATTGACAACGACTCCACCTGGTACGAGTCTGTCCTACGCCTAGAGTGTTTTTATAGAGCTGGAGGTGCTTAGGGAGAGCAGTCTCCGCCTGCTGTAACAAATCGTAGGCATCGGACGAGCCGCAGCGGCTGAGGCTGGTCGCCCAAGGCGACCAACAAGCCGCAGCTGCAGCTTATTATTACTTTATAGGAGAAACTGATTGCAATCTGGACTTTAGGGCACCCCGACTATATAAACCACCCAGAAGTAGGAGCCCCGCCAAGCGGGGCTCCGTCGACCAAGCCCACCCTCGACCATGCATAAAATATTTTAAGGTTTGGCTTGGCTGGTAGGTAGTTATGAAACGTGCCATTTATAATTTTTAACTTACTAAAACCGCTATTTACAACTGCCTCTTTAAATCAGTGCCATTTTTTTTTTATGAAGGGGGATTCCCCCTTCTGTAGGGGGAGAACCCCCTTCCCCCTTAAGGGGTCCCCCATGGTTTTTTACACTTACTATTAATTTTAATTCATAAAATGGGAAAAATTTCCTCAGACTTAAAAATTAAAAAAACTCGAAAAGGGGGGGGCTCCGCAACTTTTCCCTTTAAGGGGGGGTAGTACCCCACCCTTAATTCGACGGACGTCAATGGAAAGTCGTACCAAAATCAGTACGCCACACAACGACCGATTTTCCATACTATCATAAAGAACGGCATGTTGAACTGTCACCACAGGTATAATTAAGGCTTTCGTACTGTCAATACACAATTTTCAAAAATTCCTCAAAGTTGGCACCTCCACGCACACATTCAGGTTTTTATGGTCCCCTCCCTACGCACACTACGCCCGTGGGCGTCGTAGTTACATACGATCCGTTTGAGTAGTGTGCCGCTGCGGTCGCCATAGATGAATATACATATTTTCTTCTGATGAGGCGTTCTGCGATCCGTACTCCCCAGTACGGATCGCAGAACGCCTAACGACGTACTCAAACTCAAATCATTTATTTCAAATAAACCATTTACAGGCACTTTTGAATTGTCAAGGAGTCAGTCAGTCAAAAAGTTGCAGCTAGTTGCTCGTTCCAAACAGTAGGTTTCTATGGAGAAGAACGAGCAAGAAACTCCATGAACACTCTTTTAAAATCAATAGAATATTACAAATTTAAGTTACATCATTCATGTTGAATCTAGAGGTACAATGTGAGAACAATGTAACAAGTTGTGCACGTTAAAAGAGGTCTAGTGGCAACGAAATTAGACAATTCAAAATAAATTTAAAATAACCGAGGCAGCTAAGAGATGACCAGTCTCAACTGACGGCGCCTGTTCACGAACATGACGCACGGATCGGCACCATTTAGTTCAACCATTTTCTGGTGGCTTTAAAGTACATAGTGCGCACATGTAAGTATTTGCTATGCAAAATTATATTAATATAATACTAATAGTTTGAGTTTATACAATGCAAAGATAATGTAGTTCTACATCTTCAGCAGCTCCAAAAAAATAGTCACCAATGCTAATCAATAAATCAATGAACCCTTATGGCTGTGGAGCTAGACCAGCATCCAGCCAAGCATTTTTATCAGTGATGTAATCATCCAATTTATAATATGCTCAGCTGCATAGTGTGCGTTTAATATAGGACTTAAATTTTGTCTCATTAAGTTGAACAACGTGGGGAGGTATTTTATTGTAACACTTTAGACAGAACCCCATGAAAGACGAATCTACTTTAGCCAGCCTGAAACCTGGTTGAACTAGTTGGTCCCTGTTTCTAGTACTATAGTTATGTCTGTCACTTCTTTTACCAAAAAGATGCAGATTTTTTCTAGCGTACTTACCTAGATCCGTTCTGGTTCTGTCATAACATTATATTTTTTTAAACATGCGTTGTCACACTACGCCCTTGGGCAATGTATGAAAATAAGTAGTGTCTCAGTAGCCGCAACCAGTGATATTGTACTGTCCAACAACGTGTTAAGGAACTAAAAATTTTATCATGGCCGTCTATCAGTCTGGCTGTGGGTTTGTCTGTCACAACCTCGTAAATTCTTTGTTTTGTGAAACGATATTCCTTCAGACTTTTTGTTCACTTTGGAGTTGATTTTGCACCATTTATCTACTTAATTACACAGGGCGGCATTTTCTATTGAAAGTTAGGTACACTGCGACGCCCCGTGAGATACTAATGAAAATCAGCATAGTTGGATGCATGTGTGTGCGTGAGCGCGTGTGTTTACTTGAAGTAGCAGAGTTTTGTGGCTTCACTAATAACAAAGGCCGTGCGTTATCCACCTTTTTTACTTGATCTGAGGTTGCCATATGAAAATTGATTTTTTTTGTGTTCTGGTCTGGTCCCACTCCTGAGCAAAGTCCTCCCTCCATATCTACCATCTTTCCCGATCCTGAGCTTCATCTCACCAGTTTTGGAGGAATCCGTCCATTTCGTCCCGCCATCTCTTCGTGGCCTGCCGCGAGCCCGTGTTACTGTTTCAGGGCACCTGTTCTGTGTCACCTGAGCCCACAAATTGATTAACGGATAATTGTTGCTCTGTCTGCTTGACTGCAACGCCATTGATTGATTCCAAGTGCCAGTACAATGTGCGGAAGGTATAAAAAAGTTTTGTCACTACCATGGACCATAGTACCTAACCACAAATAAGTATTAATTGTCCTTACTACTCGTCTAGACGGAATTTACGCGGTGTTATGTGACGTGTATTGAATTCTTTCTTATCTTCTACTCGGTATGGTTAGCAACAATGGCTATTGGCACTTCACTTTTTATGTTAATAATTACGACGACACGGTTGGCGCAGTGGTTGAGCGATTGACTGCTGCGCTGCGTGTCGCGGGTTCGATTCCCGCACGGAACAAATATTTGTATGGCCTATAGATAGTAGTTGTTCCGGGTCTGGCTGTTTGTGTATGTGAGTTTATATGTTTGTAAACGCATCCACGACACAGGAGAAATTCCTAGTGTGGGCAACGTTTTTAAAAAGAAAAAAATACTTACAGCAAAAATATTAACCAAGTCGGTAGGTATCAGTTTAGAGAAAATGGTTTTAACAGTGGCTGGGTATATCTAAGTAATCGTTTTATGTCAATTGACAGTGTAATACAACTTTCTGGATAGTTTTATTTATATTACCACTACGACGCGCCCCAGCTTCGCGCGGGAACGGGAGCAATTTTTTTTTCGAGTTTTCGAAATTTTCTTTCATATTTTGTCCTGGCAATGATGAACACAACAAAAAAACCAACAACCAATCCAATTCCAATTTGGTACAGTCATTCGGAAGTTATGTACCTACAGACATTTCTGCGACTTTGTTGTATACTATGTACGGAAACCGAAAGGATAAGGATTTTGAAAAATCGAATACAAATTCATTTTGTACACACGGTACAATGAAGAGCTCAGCGGCAGCCGTCGACGTCGTCGTTTGCAGTTGGCGTGTCGACGGCTGCAGTTGGCAACATGCCGCTCGTGCGTATGAGCCCTTAGAGCTCTAAGTTTTGAAGTTCGACTTCTACTGTGGTTTTTCCAAAAATATACGATACTAGACTATCAGACAATACTTACTATGGCGCCACTTTATAATCTATATAATACTTTGGTGACGCAGATCGATATTTTGATAATCTAATCTAGACTTCCTGTGGCATATTATACCTAATGTTTATAACTAAAGTTGTTTTCCTCTTCAGTATTGTAAGGTTTAAGGGTACGAGTAAACTGTTTCGGGCCGCATTGCAGTGCAAAATGCGTACTTAGCACATTAGTGACGGCCCGGATCGGCCGTTCAATAGGGTAATTCATTATTTGCCTAGCCTTCTCCTAACTATATTGGGGTTGGCTCTAGTCTAACTAGATGCAGCTCAATAACAGTGTTTTACATGGAGCGACTGCCTATCGGACCGCCACAACCCAGTTACTGGGTAACACGATACCCCTTGGTAAGACTCGTTGTCAGACTTTCTGGCTTCTAACTACCCATAACGACTGCCAAAGATCTATAAATGACAGCCGGGACCACGGTTATACGTGCTTTCTGAGGCACGGAGGGAACTCGGTATGAAAGGGATGGTCACCCATCCTCAGACCAACCGCGGCTAGCGTAGCGTTAACCTTTGACCGATCAATCTGTACGGCTTTAACATATTTAATATGGTAATTGAAAATACGAATACAAAAAAAAACTAAGATTTACAAATTGTTATGACACGTACGCGCGTGCATTATCATACGCTTGATTTATTTAGCACACTGCTTACGGGTCGCATCACTCGCATCGTACGCACCACGCACC
This sequence comes from Charanyca ferruginea, assembly GCA_947361185.1. NCBI lineage: Eukaryota > Metazoa > Arthropoda > Insecta > Lepidoptera > Noctuidae > Charanyca > Charanyca ferruginea. The sequence continues at coordinate 30,410,407 of OX376057.1, forward strand.
AAAATCCGCCACGCATAGTGTACCTACTTATCCTACTAATATTATAAATGTGAAAGTTTGTGAAGATGTTTAGATGTTTGTTACTCAATGACGCGCAAACCGTTGAACAGATTTGCATGAAAATTGGCACATAGATAGACCATTTCCTGGATTAACATAAAGGATACTTTTTATCCCGGTAATATGTTCCTTTGGGATAATCGTTCTTTTTACGCGGGCGAAGCCGCGGGCAGAAGCTAGTAATTCATATAAAATACATACAAGTAATTTGAGCGTATTTTACCAACCCGTTTCGGCCCGACACAGCATGCTCGTAACTTAAGGCACCGTTTTCAGCTTGATTACTCCAGAACGCAGGCAACTTCGATATTGTCGAAGCAATTACCATAACCTGACAAATGCCCTGACGACATGGCACCTCTCGACGACCGGGGATTGGCTCCCGGTATAGGCCTTGCTTTCCGAAACACCGCCATATTTACTCGGACGGAACACGGAAAGTAAGGGTCAGTTCATACTACAGCAGAGTCGAAGCACATTGAAGCGTCAATCTGAAGCTTAACATAGCAAATTCACCCACATGTAAAACACATATTTCTCCTAAGATAAAAGCAAATTCTGTCGAATGCGCGCGAAAGGGTGAATTTGCTATGTTAAATTGACCCCAAGAGCATCATGTCTCGTGCCTCCAGCAAGTCGGCCATGATAGATCTTTGTTATTTAAGCCAATTCCCAAGGACAGCGGAAGGCATTAAAGTGCCCAATCTAAGTACTAACATGTTTTCTTTGTTCTTTTATCATGAATGAAATTGCTGCGATAGTAATTTGGCCAAATGAAAACTACTAAATATTAATCTTGTTTTTCAAAAATAATTCTGTTATCGCATGCTTTTATCTATCCAAGATAGTATCGGTGGATTTCCGAAGTTTACGCTTGTAGTCAATTTCAAAGGATATAAATTAAATACATACCTTTATAATAATGTGATGTTGTGTGTAAGTATAGTAAATCAAAGTATTGTATATTTTTTCTAAATTATTTTATTCCCTCTATCTCTTTCTTTTTTCATAATCCTTATGATATCTTAGCGCTATTTACAGTTTGTATAAATTAAAGTAGTAATAGTTTATTTTACACAGTAGGCTACTATTGTACAACACACTTTCATTGATCATGAAAGTCTTGACTACTTCAACTGTACCATTCAACATAGATTCCGAATGAACAAAAATTAAACAAAAAAGAATGATTGAAAATAAAAAGAAAAGTGATTGATACAATTCAACAATTTCGACATGGTAACACTACCGATTGATTTACAAAACAAACTTAAATTGATCTCAATAATTAGATCAAAAATAAAAACTCAACACCAAGTACCAAATCGAAAAAAAATAATTTAGTTATAGGAAGAGAGTGCCGACATCACACCGTCAATTACAACAACAATAAATAACGTTTAAATTAAATAAATGGCACAGACCAAATTCTACAACCATCTTCGGTACATGGTGAAGTGAATATATTTCTTTTACCAAACATAATTTCGGTTGAATATGATAACAAAATAATTTCGTATGTTGATTAGCCGAATAATCACGATTTAATATAACCAAAAATAATATAATCAAAATAACTCTATGATGGAAGCAACTGATCGTTGTGCAACAAAAGAACACTTCTGCGTAACAACATAATGGCAATCAAGTAATCGCTAAATAACATCGGTGGAGATCACAATTACACGATATAACTTTATATAAATACAAAATATACATAAGTCATTTAGTTACACTACAGCAACAACTTCAATGCAATATACCCATCGATATTGATGTGAAATTGATATGATTACATTAGGCTTATGAGGAATTAACGTAGGTAGTAGTTAACTGAATGCTTCATATAAATAAACTCATTCGTGACGTTGGACGGCTCGGTCCGGAGCGTCCCTGTCCCATGCACAGCAAGGATGGATCGCTTGTCGTTTGCATAGTAGATCACAAGAATGCGATATCAGTCTCACTTATTCTGTCATTATGAACGTTACGACTATACCACAGCTCGTAAAAGCCGGAACGAAATAGTGCCAATAAAAGCCGCATAAAACAGCAGTAGCATTGTATTGTAACAGTGCGTTGGTTTAGCATCGGTGGAGTTATGCGATTCTTATTGTTTTCAAGTCCAGCTTCTACGTTTTATAAATTAGAATCGCGTGTCCGGGACGGGCCAGCCGCCCGGCCGCTTGATCCCCTTGGATCCTAATCACTAAATTAAAATCTCGACAGAGACAAATATTTGGCTTGGGGCTACTTCTTACTGAAAGTTGGATATTCGGACGAACAGCTTAGGACTATTTCAGTGAGGACAACCGCAAGCCTTATCAGGCCGGAATAACTTAAGTTAAATTCATAAATAAGGAAATCCTGGGCGCGTCGCGGGGGGAGCCGGGAGCGAAGCGAGGCGGGCCCGGTGCCAGCACCGGGGAGTTAGGAGCCAGGGTTGTCACCCGGTGGTTATGTGCAGTCGTCGTCCATGTCCACGTCGGGCACGAGACGGTCGTGGCTGGCGGCGGCGCGGGGGGGGAGCTCATTCCGGGGGTCCCGCGCGAGCCAGGGGTGGCGCAACACGTCGCGAGCGCTGAGACGCTCGCAAGCCTCCCTCCGCAACAGCGAGCGTATCAAGCACTTGCCCCGCGACGACAAACACTCCGGCACCACGAAGTAACCCCGTGATATCTTAGCGAACAGCGACGCGTGCTCAGAGTCGTTGAAAGGATACCTAGAACAATACAAAAAACAAGATTAATCATCGGCAATCAATACTCCAGAGTGATCGATAGGATATCTCTATCTGCCCCACTAACTAGCAAAAAAGTCAGCATAAGGTGCTTATCGAATTTTGGGAGATAAGTCTGAAACTCGGGATCATAAAACATTGGCCGATAGTCGAGACCCTTATCGCTGCGTTTTTACAAAACGCGGTCCCAATTAACAGCGATCCGATTGTCATTTAGAAAGGGCAGCTGCAAACCAAAACAAAAACTCAGGTACGATGGAACCCTTCCGGCGACAGGTGATGCGGCGATTGCAGCCAAATCCCGAATTTCGTATATAAATTACGGGTGCGAGAGTCCAAAAAAAGTAGAAAACAAAGGCTCGCGAACGGCAGGTGCCTGCGGAGGCGGGGCGCGGGGCGAAGGGCGCAACGTCTTCGCCACATGACCGCGGCAGGTGCGGCGAAGATTTCACGAGCCTCATTTATATGTGGGTGATATAATTGTTAGCCGTTGGCGCGTAACGGCCGACAGGTGATCATCCCCACGGCTCCGTCGCCAACGGTCGCCGCGACCCTCGCTTTGTGATCTTTACAAACGGTAAGTCCCACGCCTCGCAGGTGAAGACGCCCACCCTGCACCCTTTGCATTCATTATGCGCGTCTAATTGCTACTAACCTACATTTCACTTTCGGACCATAGGTATCCTTACTCTTTAGACAATAGGGTGGTTTTTAATATGAGGGTAATTTGGTATTAGATACGCACCTTCCAACGAGCATGGTGTACAGTATGACGCCGAGGGACCACATGTCTGCTGCTCTGCCGGAGTACGTCCGGTGAGCCCTGAGGATCTCGGGCGACACGTAGGCGGGACATCCTCGCTTGTCCTGAAGTAAATCCTCCTCAGGATCGTCGAGAACTACTGCGTCTTCTAACGACTCTAGTTTTAACGTCGTTCTGAAACAAAAACAAACGGAATTTAGTTTTGTGGTTTAGGAAGTTTTACATTGGAAGAGAAATATTTGTATACATAATTCATCCTACATTCGGGCTACGTTGTCAGTTCGCGTGCGTTTGACGTGCATGACCAGTGACCCATTTATATTGCAATCGTTTGCCTGTAATACACAGGCGCGATACGCGCTCGTCCGAAATGGATCCCTTTGTGCACAAAGCTTTGTCGGTGATTCGCGCACTCTGCTAATTATTATTGAAGCGTCATACATTAAATGTGCGTTCATGTTGCAAAATGGTTTCGGGGATACGGCGGTGTATCGGTGCGTATGTAACAATAATGTCATGTAAATAATTACATAGCGAACCATAAAGCTGTTCGGTGATGCAATAGGTTTTGTTTCATCACATCGGGCTTTAGGCTCACCGTGCGCGACCTCGTATTTCACAGAGCGGCCGCATCGTTTCGAAATGCATTATTAAATGCACAGTTGGAAACATTACACCGGCTGTGTCGTGTATGATTGAATGTAAACTAACTCCAATCGGGCGACAAACGGGACTTTTCGATCTTCGGTTTCATGGGAACGCATCGAGCCTACTGCCTGTGCTGAGTCAAACGTATTGCGCGCTTTACCTAACTGAATCGGTTGGCAACATTTTATTTTAATAACTGCGTCAAAGGTAAAACAGGACAGGTGCACGCAGGGCGGTTCGATGCAGCAAAATCAACATAATATGCATTACACACACATGCACCAGGTATTTTTAGCCGTCTTGGTAATAATATACAGGGGACTGGAAAGCTTAACCGATTTGAAGAGCTGCTCCTGTACTATTTATACATCACGAACCCTATAATTGTCTAGTAGGGATGTCGAAACGAATTGTAACATTCGATTGTGAGGAAATGTGTGTAAGTTTCGATTGACCGTGCGTATTCCGAAAGCTGAAGGCAATAAATATCAAGTTTGCTCAGAGCGCTGTTACAAAACCTACGAGTTGCGGTCTCAGCTGTTTGACAAATAGTCTGCGGACGTGCGCAAGACTCGCTGGAGTTGACGGTTCGGCAAGGAGATCGCACTGCCAATAGACTGCCAGCGAGGCATATTAGACCGTAGCGAGGTATTAATAACGCGTTGCGATACTTCTAGATCTTAGTAAGATAAACGATTGCTATTTATTATGAGCACATTTTACCAAGTGATCGTGTCGTGACAATATGGAGCGGTTGGCTCCCGCTAAAGGTTACTCTCGTTAAGACTGTCGCAACAGCGGTCGCTTATCAAGTGAAATATTATGCGCTGGGCCAAAGACACCTCGTGAATTAGTTGCGCCGTGCGCGTGTTGTTATGTAAAGTCCAGATAATTGTTCTAATGATGATATAGATGCAAGTTGGATGCGCGATGCAGTGGTCGTGCGTGGCCGGGCACGTGCGGCGCCGCCAGTTAATCGCTCGGTGTAGCAACAGATCCGCTGTGGGAACTAGTTGACGAAACGCGTGACGTCACCCTGCAACTGCACTCCGGCCCTTTTTTGTAATCCATCAGTGAGCGGAGCCGAGTCTGGAGGGCGTCCTCGTATCCGTTTAGGTCTCTCGACTGCGCAACTGATCCTAATTAAATCCCTACAACGGCAAGGCTAAAGTGCGATGTCTGCAGTTGCAATCGATTCGAATTTCGCAACGTGTAAATAAGTTATACGGTGTCGTAACGCGGTCGGAAGGTTGGCCGGATTTCCGAGCGTGTTCCGAGCGGTGGCCTCCAAGGATTCTCGCGGTGTCTCGGACGCGGGCGAAAGGACACCGCGGCTTTACGCAACGACCCGCTACGCACACGCAGGCCTGCCGCGGACCAGCCACTGCTCTGGGCACCTCGCCCCCATATCTAATGCAGTCGTGAACTCGTGACGTACCTATCCGAAACTTTACAGTCTCTATTACTAAATTGACTCACGTTTACAACTTCGCAACGGTGTTAACGAAATATTTCGTTAAAATTACACGTTTGTAAGTGAGTTACGTTCTCCTTAACATTTCTTGGTCAAGTTTGTGTTTAGGTGGATCGTCAATAAACTCGTGTATCCAACAGTAAGTTATGTTAGTTTAATGTGTTGGTACAATGTCGCACGTCGTTTATTAAGATTGATCGTGATATGAATGCTGAGTAGGTATCGATATCACGTCGCATGTGGAGCGTGTCGGCCGGCGCTCGGTGTGGGAGATCGCCCACAATTAGCGGGATGCGCCGGCGCGCGTTTCGCAACCGCCGCCGTTGCTCAACTCAACCCTGACAGTTTCGTAACAAACAATGGCAGTCATCGAGACACAGATGCACCACACATGCATGCACTTCCTGCTCGAGTTTGTATCGCCGCTGTATGACGAATACTTGCGCAAGCGCTAGGAAACGCTTCATAACTGAGTGTACACAAATCAGAGCCGATGTGTCAGTTGTTCAGATTGCGAAAGGCTCTATTTTAATAGCCGACTCAACAATGTATAATTCGACTTTGACGTTCGATATCAGCCGTTTCCGAGCCGTACTGTGCGGCTCGGTGGCGCAGCGGTTAGTCACAGGTTTTCGTAACCCGCATTGTAGGGACATGTGATGTCGTAAGCGCGATGCCAGTTGCCACACCGCGGAGATGCCGCCGGGATACGTTGGGAAACCATCCCGACCATGCCCAATTATACTATGTCGGTTGTTGTGACGCAACCGCGGGTGGTTCATGAAACCTGATTGATAACAGCATCGGAGCCAAATAGACCTCAACTTCTCGCTCGTCTTATCTCGGCCGGCGATGCGTTATTCTCACGTTTCATGCCGATTTTTTTAAAGTAAGTACATATATCCAAATATTATACCACCTATTATCGCATGACAACTGTGTACACTCACAGTGCACATTCCAGAATTTAGGTCTCAAAACAGCGCTGGCAGCGACACAGTTCGCTTTATCAGCACGCCGATAACGAAAGTCGAACTCAGTTTTGAAACCGAGCGTTGGGCCGCTTGCGAAAACGCTAATGTGAACATCGGTTGCAAAATTGTTTTAGTTTAAAAATCGAATGCAGTGACAATGGTGGCACGGCCTAGCTCGTGGATCGCTGGCGAGCTGCGAGATGTCACACCCGTGACATTTCATCGGCGCGCGTCTGTAGGTGAAGTAAGGAGATCGAGTAGCGCAACTGCGGTGCGGCCGTATTTGGCAGGCGGGCGGCGTCCGCGCACCGCCTCGTGTCACAATGGCGTGGATTATGAGCCGCGTTGCGATATGGCATGTTGCAAGTCCGGGCGGCGGTCCAAGCGCCTCCGCCGAAATAATCCCGTGTTGCAACGCGTGGACTGCGGAACGGGCGCCACTCCAGAGCCCGTTGCGCAAACGTACTACCGCACGCAATTGGCCAATTGCGCACCATCTCCGAGTGCACGCCGCGCGCGACGTTTACGAAACGTACGATACCGTTCGATGACCCGCGCGCTTCTATTACGTGGCGATTGTGTAATGAAAGAAAGCGGCCGGAATGCGTGCGCAAAAAGTATCCAAAATCTCGTCGAATTCCGTCTCGAATCGTTGCAATTACACCGTTACGCGACGTCGTGTTAAATCCGGTGAGCGGTCGACTTTCTAACGCGGGGTCGGTGTACGCGGCGGCGTGTCGCAACAATTTCTCCGAGCGGCCGTCGCAAACGAAGAAAGCGCGACCTCAGCGGCGTTTTGCAATCGCACGCCCGCACCGCCGGCGCTGGAGAAAGACGCGCTGAGCGCCGTAGAAAGCGTAGGTACATCGACCCGCGGCACCCGTAGGCTAGGTACACCACCAACTAACCGCAGGAAGAGGCTTGCGACAGCAGTGCTAACAAGATTCCTGCAGGCTCCTGCGACCACAGCAGCACGAGCCGGTTAGCATAACAGTAATGTTCCGCGTGTGGCGCGATTGGGCAAGTGAGCCCCGCGTTACGCAAGTCGCGATAAAGCGCCGCATGTCACACTCGTGAAACACTTCCGTTCATTGACTCCTTCCCGATATAACTGCGTTGTCCGTTTCGAAATACTTTCGCCGGTCGTCGTACCACACGTGTGAGGACAGGGGGGCACCAAAAAACAGCGAGTTGCATCAGTCCCCTTCATCTTTAAGGGTCATTAGTTAGACACGCTTGAGACATATTGTCGGAGACCCCGGCGCCGAAGGGCCCGACGCAGTAGCACACAACCCAAATATCGCAATAACTCCGCTCACAGTACTCAACGTCTAATTTAAACTAAGGAATTCTGTCGTGCAGGACATTACATGAAGAATCAACGGGTAACCGGCTCACTAGCACGTTTGCGTATTCACTTTCATAACTCGTTGTTACGTTTTAAACCGACTTTTCCAAGTGTTGGGAAACGTGTGAGTAAAAAGCTGGTGCTCCCACATCGCGGACGAGTAATCATCGTCATTACACCACTATTACGTGTAGAAAGAAAAAAATAAGAATATCGTGCGACAGACTGTGATTAGTTACGACGATAGCTTTCACGCTAACGATGACACGTAACTACACAAAAAGTAATGTCTCGTTTCACCGTACGATCACACTGCAATCATGTGAGGACACCTGGCGACAGGTGCGCGTGGCGAGCTCGGAGGCTGTATAACGAGAACCAGTACAACCATAAAGAGCAGCTGTACCATGTATGTCGCTCGACAGATGCGGTCTAGATCGCTCGATAAATAAAAAGAGCAAATCCGCATCCGTATGCGTCCGCGCAGCTTCCGTCGCACGCAGCCGGAATCGTCGATTGTTTCACTCGCAATCGTTTCCTCCTCATTATAGTGAGTCGGAAGTACTAAAGGTGCGAGATGAATGCTCGCCCGCACACGTTATTCAATATAGGTTAGAGCGGTTGGCACATTCGAAGGGTTGCACAGGCAATGGAAATTAGAACGACGATTAATCATGAAAGCTATGCCCGCTGGTCGGACGACGCAAGAGCTTGCGATATGTAGCGAGCGGAGTAGAGTATTGCGAACTGCCGAGCCAATGCCGAGCATTACTGAAACAGTTGGTTAACTATTGGATCTGGTGAGTGGCGCAAATATATGGAAAAATTAAATGAGACAATACTTAGTTGGCTTTACGGTTGATTTAATATGCGACGAGTAGAGCATCTTAAAACCTTTGGTAATCCAATGTTTTGTAACACCGTCGTCGCTTAGGCACAGAATGTTTCGCATAGTTATTGCAATGTATTAAACGGCTGGTCCTTACGCTCCATTTCATAATGTGCTTTGCACAACAGTCGAAACAAGCGCGCGTTTGTCTCTTGTGCACGTCGACTGACTGTTCAACTAACTCGTTACAAACTCCCATTACATTTAGGTTAAAAACTAGTCAGTAACATAAATTAACATGTTTTCTTTTAATACGAAATGTAATCAAGCATGAATAATAAACAAAATGTTAATGAAACTGCAGATCGCACGAGGCGGTATGGCGACATTTTGACACCAATAAACCGTTTTAACATTTCTTATAAAGACAATAAATACAATGTAGTCGTACATAAGTACAAAGCAGGAATGAATGACGCAGGATGATTTCGAAAACGCGAAATAAGCGATGTTGCGATTTCGCCTTGTGAAATACATTTACTTCGTGATTGCAGAAACGCGTGGGACGACAAATAGGATTAATCTCCGTCGATTCCTAACTATTACGAGGCAAAAACCGCTTTTTATATACGACAGTACACAATTGAGTCATTTCCAGTGAAATTATAAGGAAAATCGTTCGAGAATTCTCTGATTTGTGATGGTCTCAATTTGTTGTAAGGTATAAATTGAGGTAACGACCTGACTTGTTCCGTTTATCGCGATTTTTATCAGCATTTCACTCGTATCTTATCTTCAGAAAAAAACCTTAAAATTTTCACCACTTGTTTATTTGTCTAGTTGGCAACGTGAGTGATAAGCAAATATTTTGTAATGTAATGAGTGAACTGTTTGTTGTGTTACACAATCCAGTTTTACTTATTTATTGGTCGCTCATTGCGAAAATGTGCTACATATAACATGCACTTATTGTGATGCCATTGGTATGGAAATTCGCGTCGCGCGCGGTAAACGAGCGATGCTTGTTAGTATTATGAGCTGAGCTTTGACGTTATGTAGGCGGGGTTCTGCGAACATATCCCAACGCGTGATTTGAATTCGATTCGAGCTAAACGACGCCATTATTTACCATCAACGTAAGAAGTGTGTAAACAAAAAAACTTGTATGCAAACAGAATTACTTGTAGCTCCGATACCGCTAAGCGTCTCGCGCTAAGTGCTTTTGCGTACATACCGCGATCATTATCTGAACTGCATCGAGCAGGAACAATAGCTATAATATAGTACTAGGGTCCGTACGACCCCAATGTCGTCGCAGGTACTGTCGGTTCACCGCGATAAGACACGCAAAAGCATTTACTACATTCCCCTACAACTTGAACAGAATTCATCGCGGCACAGGACATACATCACTACGTGTGCTGTAGTTAACATGTTTTACAGCCAGCAAATGCGGCAATGTACTGCCTATTGATTATATTCCTTGTTAGAAATATAGAACAAAGGTTGTGCTCGTTCCAGCTTATAAACTCTTTGATACAACAACAAAAGAATGGTAAAACGTGTGCTCGATGTAAACAATACAAGGAAATTGTATACCGATCACATGCGAAAGCTTGATGAAAAACATTTTGGTCAAAAGTTTGTAAATAAATACTTATCTTGGCGTGACTAAAATCGCGAGTGGAGAACTCGTTTCTACCGTTAAGCATTGCTGAAAACGACGCGTAAACAACGCAAATGAGAACCAGTCCAGAACGGGTTTCCATATCTTATTGATTACCGAGAAAAGGTGCGATTTTAAGATAAAAATTAGTCAAAATTACTCTTTTCTACGAAATGTTCTCATATATCGTTAATCGAAAGCGTGAAAGTGCGTAGGGATGTACGACGAAGAATTTCAAACACCGTACGATTGTGTGAATCGAGAACGTGGATCGAATACGTTTCGAGTGATCGTGGTTGATAAATAAACAGGCTTCTAGGATTCGCGGACAATGCCCTTTGTGTTTTCATACTTATTGAAAGATGAGTCGTGGCGAAGTTAGCAAGGCGGACCAGTAATATCTCAGGTTTACCGACTCGAATGTGGCACGCCAAACAGCGGTACTTTCTGATTGGTACGCCCGCCGCTCGCCTCAGCGAAATGGTACTAGGCCGAAGAAAGTATTGATAGATGCCAACGCAACGATATCGTGATAGATAACACCCAAGACCAACAGCTTGTAGAAATTACTAATACGGCGAAGTATTTTTTTAAACAGTACCTTTAAATTCTATTAAGCTACTCCAATTCGAATTCGAGTAAAGCAAGAGTTTACTTCTGATTAGTAAGCACAAAAACTTATAAGGCTCATAAGATGTCTATTTTTTGTTATACTCAAAGGTACATCGAACTATGAGATCATGTAAGGATCAACGCTCCCTCCAATCGAAGAAGCAATGATCAACAACATTAAATTAAGATGGCCGGTCTATGCGGGCGTTCACCCCGCGGATACTTTTTTCTAGACGCAATGATGTAACTTGGAAAGCGCGGAAATGGTAATTTCTAAACACCAACAGAATTACACAGCAACTTATTATATCACAATTCCGGGCATCTCGCTCGCGGATACAACGCGGAGCGGGGCGAGGTCACTGAACTTGCGAAACTTCACCTGTCATATCCGAGGGGAGCGAAACAAAGCCGCGTGATGTAACCGAAGAAAGTGCGGAAATCTATCAAATTCATCATAAATCGTGCGCACTGGCCATTGTATTAGTACCATCGACGGCCTCTCAGACAAAACGATTGAGATTTTGTAAAATAAATTGGAACTGGTCGCATTCCAAATTGACATTAGATGCGGCTGCGATGGTCGCTTGCACAATGTTGGCAGCGGAAGAGAGTGCGGCGAAACGGCACACGCCGTGATGCAATAAAGAAAGTGCGGAACTGAAGTAGGTTTTCTAACGCGGTGAATGTACTCTATCCATTAGCATTTTATCATTCGCGTCCGCAGGCTGCGCCGCTGAGGCTCGCCGGCCGACGACCTCCGGTGATGTCAGAGGAGCCGATGTGTTATTCGCGTTCGTGTGTGATATAATGTATAATACCTTGGGGATGGAAAATTACGATGCGAAATCACGAGCCTACCGCGAGGAGGTTACACAGAGCGTTACATCAAACTCTTGCTGTATTGGAGACTGCAATGAGTTAAGTAACGAGTGTTGTCACACTGTTTGTTGCAATTACAAAGCTGACGTAATGCGTGCACTGTGCAACTGAAGGAAACATTATTTATAACATAGATGGAGAGTTTTTTACATACATATGCAACATTTAACGACAGGTGCAAACGTAGAATTAACACTGAATGTGCAACAAGGTCTTCAAAAAAAAATATTGCAATATTTATAACAAAGCACATGCGAAAAAGAAACGCTTGCAGTAATATAAGTAACCTACTTAAGTTAGCACTGACATGAATAATTGGCAAAAAAATATGTTAAAAAGCGATATGTCAAGTTCAGTGGGCGCGAGGCCGATGCGCGAGCGCTGAGCTGCTGCCGTGGAGGGGGAGGTACACGCGGGCCGGGGAGGGGGGCGTCGCCGGTGACAATGAATGGCAAAGCACCGTTGTACTTGACCCAGTATTCCGGCCGTCACGCCCGCCGGTGCAGCGGTGACGTTCGATTGATGACATGCGTGAGACACGACCACAGTCACTAACAAAAGCTACCATTTCTCACATTAGCACTATAATTAACCAGTATGTAGCACAGCGATGGTTTTATGATAAGCCCGACATTGGCGCACTGACCCACTTGGCACCGGCGCGGCCGGCAGATTTCTTTACGTCAATCAAAGAATATTTCCATCTAGCAGCAGTCATTAGCGGCACGGGAGCTCGATCTCCGCGATAATGTCACCGTTTCGGAACGTGCATATTAGTTCAACAATTGAATCATTCCACTAACAATTTTATTAAGAATTCTATCTCGACACGTTTAGGGCGCTGAACATAAACAGTTGATGTCGAAACGCATACAAAGTATCTCGCAAGCGGTTTCCGATATACATTTGTTAGCGGCTAGATATGTACCCGACTACCCGAGTATATGTGCCATTGCGCAAGGTCGCCAGCGCACCTGCGTGCGCGCCGGTCACTGCAGCGACAGCGACCGTTGCAGCTCCCACGACAAAGTTGCTTCATGAATTATTAATTAACTCCAGAAACTTAAAGGGTAAATTCAGGAATTCGATGTCATCTGCACCTGTTAATCGACCTTTTGTGAGCGAAGATTAATGGAAGAGGCTAATAATGTCAAATGTTTCTAAAATAATTTATATTGGTACAGAAGCAAATGACAAAATGTACCAAAAAGCGTTTGCAGCGCTGTCGGCAGTACGGGCGTCCGGCGCGGGCGCGAGGCAAGCGCACTCGTAATCATCCAAGTGGGTTAAGGTTCCATCAAGGATTTATTGCGGCAAGTCTCCGCTCCAAAACGCCGAGCGTTGGTTACTATGAGCTAACTGCACGCCGGTTCCGCTGCATTTGTCCATTACAACCTTTTGTTACTCCGCTGTTTAAATGTTCGTTCTCAATTACAGTCGACGTTCGGTCTGTCAATGTCTGGATGATGAACAAGAGCAATTTTTTTTCCACCAAAGGCACTATTTGAAATACGTTTAAAATAGTAGTCCGTTTCATTCACCTGTCTGCGACAGTTACCAACGGCCAGACACAAAGAGAACCTGGACATCTTTTGTTTAATTAGTGTCGGACAAACAAAAGTAACTTGATCGTTAGGAACGTTCCTTTGTGCCAGCACTTTGAGAGCGTAACTGTAGGAATAATGAAAACGTCCTTTGAGAGGCTTTTGAAACTCAAACTGTAGTACAATTGAACGCAAAACAAACAGGTTAATAAGTTTCAAAACGATCCAGATGTATTACAAAATTTCAAAAGCAGTAGCACACAAATGTTTAGCAACTGAATGGTCGATTCTTTCACAACTCACATCGCAGCGTCCGGACCATTCGATTAATTGTTCCTATCCTACAACATCGAACATTCCAACTCCTTTGTTTCACATTATACAACATCCATTGTAGTTCACAAGGGTGCTTAAGCTTTGAAATTATTGTAAAACACTTTTAAACTGCTTAGTGCTTGGACATTATTGTAAATCATAGTACAACATCGCCTTTCAATTTGAAAAGATTTATTATTTTAGTGAATGGCCAGCTTCTGGTGTTTGCAATTAAATATACCCTTAGTTATGTGAGAAGTCGACCTCGCATTTAGTAAACTAACTCGGATTTATAACATCTCTCTAAAGCGGTTTGCAATCATTGAGCAAACGGTAGACCTCGAAATTCGCAGGCCATACATGGTATTTTTAAAGCAAGTCCACAGTTTAATTTGTTCCACTATCTCGTCTCTATTTAGTTAAATTATCCCCTTAGTAACTTTAAATTAAAGTTGGCCAAGAGGATGTCTCTGTTAATGAATCTAGGTAATGGTATGAGCAGCATATTTGGCAACGCCATGCCAGTGTGAATGAGACCAAAATGATTGATTATGGGAATTTAAAATAAGCATTAGATGCACAAAGGTGCAGGAGTAGAGATCGGTGCGCGGGCGGCACCGGCAGATGTGCGCGCACGCATTGTGTCTGTAACAAAGGCAGGTAGAAACCTAGAGGACGTTATCGTGCCATGTGCTGCGTGTCACTTTTTCATATCAATATATGTTTTACGTAAAAATCCAAAAAAACTTTAATCTGACCGAACAGATGGTCGCGCACATGTCGATATAAAAAAATCGAATACGAGATTGAAGACCATACCATACCTACAACAACGAATTTAATCATGAATAATACACGCCTTCGCTTTACAAACTTTTACGCGGTACTACTCAAAATGTAATTTCGACGCCAATCGCGAACGCTTTGTTTTACTGCGTAACTATATTAAATTAATTACGATGGTTTCCCTTTGTTACAAAAGAGAGAAACGAATTGAATCCCAGTTATCAAAATTAATAACGGGAAAACCAATTTACTCTGATCGCGTAATATCCTGTCCGGCGCATTTATTGAGCTCCGCAGAGTTTTCAATGAAATTGTTTTCCGTGCAAATGTTGGCATTTATTTAGACTTGCTAGCATCTGCCGCCGACTCGCACAGACCTCAAAAACAAAAGCTAGTAATGAAAAGACCAACAGAGGGGACTCTGAATACTATACAGAAAGGAACGTTCGAAAAAACGGCAAATATTGACCTCGTGGCAGATGTCGAAATCCAAACTTGGAGCTGACTGTTCTGTAAGTGCATTTGAATAAACAGCGCCTCTCGATAGTAACTAAACTCTGTTGACCTTCCGTTGTATCCAATATCGGGCCGTGTGCATGCATTTCAACAGATAGAGTTGTCATCACGTGTCCAAACATACTGTTTATGAGCATCCATTGTTTCGTGTAATACGGTTCGTTGTAGAGCAAAGATGACATAGCGCGTGGCAACAAAGGAATGCTTTACTTGTGATTGCTTTTGTTAATGGCAAAACGCTAACGTGTCGTCTAGCCACGAAAGACACAGGACCCTAACCTTACTAGCAAAACAATGTTTGCCAAATATAGACTTAGGGCTATAAACTCGAGAAATTGTTGGCTATTAAAGTCCTTTACGAGATGCCCGATTTACTGAGCTTTTATTTTGAGGCAGAGGAATTGCGACCCTGTCATTATTTCTTGAGGATCCTTTTGAAATGACAGGTTGGGGAGAAGAATAATTCATTATTGTCTGTGCGGAATGCGAATATCGAACACGTGCGTGCAGGTAAAGTTCTCCTTACATGTGCAACTCATTGTCTGCACCAAAAAGGTGTTTTCTTAGTGATGAATAGGATGAATTCTTGCACAATGGTCGGTAGATTTCTGTCGTCCTATCAACGATTCAGCGAAGATATAGAACGAATAAATCATGCGTAGGAGAGGAGTATAATGGCTGTATTTGTTTACTGGAACATCTGTTCGAGTTGGATCGTGACGAGGGTATAGAATTGGCAAAGTCCACAAAAAGTCGGCATTGTAACGTCGCTCGGGCAATTGTTGGAAGATTAACCCGATACGAGGTACAACAATACAATTTGGAACACCTTGGATTTTTTTGCTTTAAAATCCTGAATGAGCGTCAAAGTATACTGATCTTGCAGTAAGGTTGTGTTACACGAACACGGAGCACATTGCGGCATACCGCGACCTTACCACGTTATCTGCCCATGATAACAGATTGTTGTGACCTCTAAAATGATTAGGTGTCTCGTAGATAAGGCCGAAGTACAATGACCGTGTCAGAATTCGAAATTTTATTTTTAATACCATTTACTGTAGGTACCGGTAGTTTCCCATGGTACTTGAAACACTTTTTCATCATTAGGGGAGCGTATGCGCATGAGTTTGATTCTCAAGCACTCTCGACTACCGGATGTAACGGGACCGGAAACGGACTTTAAATAAAATAGAACTGCACAATTTACACGGCAGATGGCCGACATTGTATCAAGAGACAAAAGAAAAAGTTTAAAGTATTAAAAATAAGTGTTCACCGTCCGGCCACATGGCAAAGGTATATTAACTTAATTATCTTACAGCCGATGCTCCGGGGATTTTAAATTGGATGGTGTCTAGTAGACTCGGAATGGATGCTTTGTAATTACGTGGATGCAATTTTTTGACATTTATAAATTATAAAGCATGTTCAATAATTACATAATAAATTATCTATCTTTATCAACAGTTAAGTAGGTAATGTAGTTAGCAATTAGCAACATTGTTAAATACTGCGCAATTTTATTTTCAGACTGGATATTTTTAGACTTTTAAATGCTTTGAGTTTCATCATTTTAATAATAAGTTTGGATATTGTAAAGTCACCAAGATTTATCTGATTATAAAAAAAAACGCAATAAACTAGTAGTACTAGTAGCCAATTTATACTAATATTGCGTAAGAACGTGATATTCACACGCGCGAAAAGAGCGTATCTTCTGTAGTACAATTTCCAGTTTCTTGTCATCACGCGTAGGTATGCGCACGTTTACACGCGCGTTGTAATACATACAGTAGGATAATATTACTCATTTACTAAAATAAAACAAGATTATTTTAATTTTCACGCACTACATTCAGGGCAAGAAACGTTACGATTCAAATTTGAATAGTGTTCTCTCGTTCCTGGTTGGGCGGCTCCGAATGGAAGGCGGAAGAGTGGCGCTTGCGCAACTGACATTGAATCGAGTCGGTCTTCGGACCGAGGCCACCCGCCCGATTTGTATGTAGTTTAACGATCATTTAATCACCGCTTTATCTTTTCGTAGTTTCGTACCGACAGAAAATTTTCCTTGTTTATAAACTTACTTTAACGCGAATTAGAGGGATGCGTAAGAGGAAAACCGCAAGTTGTATCGTATAAACATTTCCATTATACGAGAGATTTCTTGTGAACAGGATGTGATGTGTATCAACATATTTCGTACAAACACGGAAATCTTACACGAGCGAGAGTATTTATCATGAGAGCGATACGTTTCGTTTGTTTTGATGTGTGTTTTCCGCCATCCTGTTGTTAATTACAATCATGTCGTCACCACTCGTTTGCCTCCACGTGAACGATCGATACTAAACAGTATGATGTAAAAAAACTTTGCCAACGCGTCATTCTTGAACAACCCAACTTTTCAATGAATGTTGAAAGTACGATTCGACGTCATCAACAAGTAATGAGTTTGCAAGTGTGGGTGCTAATTTCAACAGAGACGGGCGACGACAGCGCGGCTCAAAGTCACCGCCACGTGTCATTCACCAGCAAGAAGGTGAATAAAGTCAATCATAAACATTCTATGGATCAACTAGCTGATGTAACGCTTTATGAGCTGGATACACATTTATTAAGATAACTGAGGGCAGACGTTTGTTCAATGAACCAGAAAACCGGCGCCGATTCCCTTGTTCACAAATTAAAATTAGACAAATGGCATTTCTTATTGCCAAGCAGCTAAAGAAAAGGACGGCGACAGATAACAACTATTAGAGATGTCAAATTAGTTTTATCGCTGTGTTTTTTAATCAATACGTTCTGACATGACAACTGTAATGTATGAACATTTTAGATCAACTTAAATTGACAGCTCTTATTAACATCTGTCTCTTTCTTGTTATATTGGAGAGAAAGAGATATAAATGGCTTAATGACTTTTAGCTCGTCAATAGAATTGGCACCATTGTCATACGCTGATCGCTCAGAAGTTAGTGAATGTATATGACGCGTGGCGTGTGCGGTGCATCGGTGCCGCGGGCCGCCGCATCATCGCTGTCGGTGTCGCAACTCGCTAGCGGCGCGGTGGCCATGTGCGGGGTCCGCCTGTCCTTGGCCACGGCTCTACCACGCCGATACAACGGTCCGGCGAGCCGGTGCGACCGTGCGCAACCGCTTCCGTGTACCGTTTACGTCACAACACTCACAGCGAATAAACAGTATTGGAATCCATACAATTACGCATCTAATCGATAGCACGCGCCGGAGAATCATTAGGTGCGTCACTACACAGTATCCCACTCGCGGGTAATTTTGCCGCTCTGACGTCAATGCTACGTAGCCTCGTAGCGGTTGCTACGGGTCACGTGCCACGGCCTATAAAACCCCCGCAACCCTCGCGTGGGAAGGCCGCTACTTCAAAAATGTAGAGAACCGAATAACTGGGTGGGCGCACACGTTTCTCCAACATAGAAATAATTTTCTTCGAGAGATTGGATGAATTTCGTACAGCTTCATTTTGTATATAAATTGTTTATTAACCTCCAAAGTATCTGCTTACGTTAATGCGACTATTGTTCTGTGACAATCGAAATGAAATTGAATTAGTTACGTACCGGAGTTGTTTGAATGTCATACGTACAAACTGAATGTTGCCCACTGATTAAATGAGTTCAGTAAGTATAAATTAATGAAAGCTGTGATTGACACAATCTGTTGCGACGAGGCAAGCGAGTACATCGCTTAAGCCCGTGAAGGGGTTAATCGGTGCACGTGAACTTAAATGTGTAAATTAGATCGCGTACATAGTGGTGATTGATTACATCAGCGTGTTCGCGAATGTGTGCGGGACTCAGCTAACTGCGCAAATTGTCGTGAAATCTGTACAAACATATCGATGTACAAAGAAACACAAGAGTGGGTACATACAATGTGTTGCTAATGACGCCAGTCTTATTGTCGTACGTTTTATATACGACGATGACTTCACGTTAATAGGGGTTCACCATACTGGCAATGTCACGACCCGATCTCGCCGTTCAATGTAAATTACACTTTAATATGAATATAATTAAGATTTCGAATCACTTTGTAATAGCACATCCAGTGGTTTCGTGATGCGTGCGACACGTCACACGCAGACGAAGCGTTTCAATTAAATTGTTTTTTTAATTACTGACAGTGATTAACTATCGCCTTTGTTTCTTTCTCTTAATGAACAGATTTTGGGTTCAAATTAGGCAGCCAATTGATTTATTTAACCTTGCGATAACAGAGGTCTATGAAAATATCCACACACAATAATTGATTTGGCATTGCCTATTGAATATGCATGTGAAATATTAAATTATTATTTGAATGTGTCAATAAAAATTAAGTTCCATTTCAAGCAACAATCAAATGCAAATTCTGATGTTACGTCAGCTCCAAAATCACAGTATTGTTTGTCGCCTTTGGTTACACAACAAGTGACCGCGAACTGAGGTCGGATCCGTTCTCATATTTATTATACGTATTCTTCAATCTCGAACGCGGTGCGGCGCGCTGCGAGGCCAGAAACACGAAAAGAGTACCGTTTCGCAACGCAACTCATTTCAATGTCATTGTAAACGTTCCTGATAACTGAACCGTATTCAATAGTCGGATACAAGTACAATAAGACCTCTAGAACTGTTTTAGTTTGCCTTGTAAGTAACTTGTTATCAAATCTCATTAAGCTTATCAGAATCTTATGATAACGTCTTCCAATATAGTACTAAGTTAGTATTTTTTTAACTTGGTCTAAGTAATGACTACATATTGCATTGGTGTGAACAAAACATGTTATTTTATAAACTCCCAATGTCAAAGGTGTCGTAATTGAAAACAGAAGTTATGAGGACTCGTTAGCGGTCCGCTAACAACCCTAAACATGCTTACATAGACACGGACGTAAAAAAAAGTTCCATTACGACGGACTTACGAACCGGTGACGCTGGGGAGAGACCCGAGTCCCGACAAATTAATCTCACTACGCCGTAGATTGTGAATCCTTACAAACAAAAAGTTGGGAATTTATTTTCTTCGTGTTTTCTCGGCTACGTGAAAAAACGTTTTGGCAAGTTTGTGTTCGGTAAGGTGTTGTAATATTGCCTGATTGTGTGTGCAACGCTACGCTTGCGTCATTTCCTCTTGTTGACCGTGAACCGAGTTACGTCAGCGTCAGAGTTTCGGAACGAGATTAGGATGCTCCTACACTTCGTATCTGGCGAACGATCGCCCCGGACGCTCCCACAACACTTTTATAATTAGAACCTATGAGAACATTTTAATTCTATATTTTAGACGAACTTCAACTTGGTATTAAAACGTAGTCATTAAGGTTGGAAGTGACACGTTTTCGTAGTAACAAGATAGACATAAGTAAATGACAGCATTTAGGGGAATTTGTGAGTGACATCATGCACGCCTAATTAGGTACAATACCTATTAGTTTTATCTAGGCGAGTATCATTAGTACACTACTGGAATTGTGTAAACGTTAAATGAAGGAAGTTTTAGTTACGAATTTATATCAATAAGGAAAATGTGTTTAATAACAGGTGCCAAAAGGAATAAAATTTGTTTACACAAAATCTTACCAGCGTTTTCGTATATAAATATAAACCTGGTTATTTCAGAACTCAGTTGTAACAAAAAGATTTTGATTTGTAACCAAGAAGACTAGGGCAAAACGAAGAAGACTACGGTTAAAACGAAGAAGACTACGGCTAAAACGAAGAAGACTACGGCAAAAACGAAGAAGACTACGGCTAAAACGAAAAAGACTACGGCTAAAACGAAGAAGACTACGGCTAAAACGGTAATTTAACATTAAAATGTCGAGGTTAATGTATCAAAAAATCGTGACACTACAACCAAACAGGAAGCCCGTACGACAAACGCCCGTGACTGGCAAGCTAATAGCAATAATTACTATTGTTTTTAAACACAAGTAACGATAATGCATTTTAAATATACCTACTAATATCGGTCTGAACCTAATAGAACCTACAGCAGTTGAGTAAACAAAATAATTAAAAGCATGACGATAAAAAAAAGATAACAAAGCGCGCATCGTCCCTGACTGCAAATATTTTTAGTTAAAGCGACGCATATAAGCCGGCGATCTTGAGCGACCAGAGAATCGTATGCGTTGCGTCCAAAACTCTCAAAGTTTAGTCGAAAAAATTAAATAAAAGATAGTATTCTTTAACTTAAAAAAGGCGTATACTAAAAGATAGACAATTAAATTGTCTGTAAGATAGTAAAAGTTTCGTTTAAATGTTCCTGGTAGATTTTGTGTGATTATCAATGTTTTGTCCGCGTCAGACACAACTTCACGATTTAATTAAACTATTTAATATGAACTTCATCAAAAATATTCACATACTAAATGATTAAGAGAATGTTCTAGTTTAACAATATATTTTTTTCAAATCATTTACACTACACATTTTGACGTGATTGTCAGTTTAAAATCTGCAAAAGTCGCTTGTTAGCGCCTTAAACGCATCACAACTGCATATTGAGGGTGAGTCGTAATTCTGGCCACCGCTCGACCGGTTTGGATTTACTTTTTATTCAGACGCTCACATCGCAAGATTCGCAAGGTAAACGCTCGGAAAATCGGCAAACGAATAAATCACAAGCTTGTCGACTTATTCCCTGATAAACAAGACAAAGGTTGTGAACTTACAAATAACTCGGGCTTATTTTGGGAAACCGTGGGCGTCACCAGCTTACGCGAAGGTCGAAAAGTAAGGATGTTAAAATATCCCTGTGATATCTCTGTTGTATGTTTGGCTCCTCGCCCCCGCTTTTAAATATTCTGCGCACTAACTTCACAACGATGTACTATGTAGGTGGCAGATAAATGATACTGGGTTAATAATAAGGAGCATCCAAATTGCCGACGCCTCCGTTTTTAGTTTAATAGAACGAATAATAATTTATTAAAGTTTAACTTCGTCGTAAAACGTGTATGATACTGTGGACTGTGATGTCTGTGAAACACGCGACCGGCCCACGCGCTGTTGAATCAATGTGTTTGACAAAAAATAAAAACAAAAACACACAAAATACTGCCAGCTACCGCACTAGTCTGATGGCTCGCTAAATTGAGTGTCGTCTGCAGAATATCGAAAGTTGTTGAACTTTGAAGCGAAACAGGAAAAAGCTGACAGTCACAGCACATCTCAGAAGATTTACGATATTGGATCGGTAGCCGGGGTCAGTCGCCTGCGCTTGCGCCTCACTTCAGCAGGAACTCGTATTCAGAGCCAATGTTTTAGGGTTCCATACCAAAAGGGTAAAACCGGGACCCTATTAGGCTGTATCTCATGAACCGTGATAGCTAGACAGTTGAAATTTTCACAGATGATGTTTTCTGTAGCCGCTATAACAACAAATACTAAAAAGAGAATAGAGGGGCTCTCATACAACAAACGTGTTTTTTTGGGCTTTTTTTGCTCGATGTCTAATGTTTATAGATAATGTGTGTATGTATGGGACCCTAGGTGCGCGAGTCTGACTCGCACTTGGCCCGTTTTTTCCATTTCCAAAACTTACGTACGCTTTCTCTCGATCACCGTTTAATATTTTTCTTATTGCGGACTCGTGTCCTTTGCATGCATAAGTATGCCCCGGCGCGGCGCCCGTACCATGTCATGGAGTTGTTTTTATTTTTGTTCGTGCGTTGGCGAGTGTAAAAGGACTCCGGCAATTAATGCACCTTCAGGTTTTGTATGTTTTTGTAACGCTGCCAGAAGAATAGCAAGCTTAAATTTATGTATAATACAGACCACACTACAACAACCAAGTTTCAACTCAAGATTTATAAATAGACTGTATTTTAACTCCCAACTCAGTCTGTACATAAATCTCTTTCTACAAACATGTCTAAAATTATCACCAATTTACAAAGGCCTTAATAGGTATGGTTCACCTATTTATAAAAGGTATCCATGGAGATTATATTTAGGAGCCATTTTGGGTTCGTATATTTAGCTGAGTAGGGTGCGAGGCTAGTGACCCGATAGAAACCTATGATTCATCCCTGCACCCTCTATTATTACCCTCACATTTAAGTTCCCTCTTAGATGACGTCATCAAGTGCACCGCTGTTTTGTATGGAATTCGTCATCGCTCTGTCACATCTGATTCATTGATATGCTGAGTTATATTTTTATGACAAAGGCTGAAAGTATTTTTAAATTCCACATCCATTGCACACAATGGATGTGGAATTTAAAAATACTATAGATATTATTTAATTGTGTAATTAAAACAGGAAAGTACTTATTTAGTGCAGTACCGAGGCCCATTCTTGAAAGAACAGGTTCATCGAACTCATTGCCATTTTGTATAGATAACGTGTTATCGGTAAGGGCGGTGAACAAAAGCATTAATTGAGTTTATATTGTATTCGGTTAAATACAAAATCAATTTCGAAAACCCTATCGTCTTGAATTGTGACGATTCGATAAATTGTTGTGGTTATAACACTAGCGTGTCGAGTGATGATTAGGTATGTTTGTATCTGCGTTGTGTTTACGCTGGATGATTTCGGCGGTCAGCGACCTTCGCGACGCGGATGCGTCCGCGGATAGCGACGGTGTCCGCGACGCCTCCAAAACGACGTAACACGCCCCGAGCAGGTTTTAAATGCAACCACAGAATAAAAAAATAAGTGCAGCGCTGGATAAAATCCTCGCTTTCAAGTAACTCCAGTGACTTATGTTACGGGGCTTTGTTGCTACCTCGTTAAAAAAACTAATCTCAACTCGTATGGAACGGGACGGAACGACGGAAAAATGGAAATACAGCCTGACGCGTGTGTCGACGGTCAGTGATTCCACCTTCGACATAACTTGGTTCTCCCTGAGCGGTCATGTGAGACGGTATTCAAGAGGGGGCGCAATTATACTGTCTCGTCCCTGTTTAATTGCTGGCACGTGCATATTTTTTTTGCCTGTAGTGCGAAGTGAATGCACCCAACTCTTGCAGGGGTTCTGCAAGAGTTGGGTGCGCCCGACCACCGTGAAATTTTTTGCAGATCTTTTTAATGGCCGTGCCTTATGATCCCGACTGAGAAGGTTAAGTCAGTTCAAGTTGCCTTTATCCGGAGTTCACGTCTCTGGAGTCACGAGCGCTGTGAGTCACTCGGTGATATCATGACAGCACCGTTGTTTTCCATGAGATATGTGGAAGGCGAGCTAGATAACTAGCAGAAATAGAACGCCATTTGAGTGTAAAATTAATTAAGAACAAGGTGTTTTAGCGGACATGACTCTTGAAATGGGATGTTGTTGAGCTGGTCAATGTCAAATAAATTTGAATTGTCCTTGACATTGAACGAAGCTATTTTGCATGACGCTGCTTTGTTCTTGTTCAGAAACAGAAACAGTGTAAGTAAGGCCAACGTTGGTTATTTTTACCTGAATTGTATTAGATGAAAACTTATTTTCTGATAAGTGGCACAATGTATTTTTGAATATAGGTTGTGCAGATGTAGGCAAACGGAGCGTGTCACAACACACGGGCGTCGTATCGGCGGATAAGTGCGCGGTTACGCAAATCCGCAGATATGTCGGCGCTGCGCGGGCGCGCCGCTTGCACAAGGTTTCGCAGACCTTTGTTTTACGCAACCGGATCGATTTAATAGCTAGTCGTGCGTTTTCTCAGCTGTGTACCCGATAGCAAAATTAACGACGCCGAATTGAGAAATTGTACAAAATTATTCTAATAGCGACAAAACGATCAAGTCTAAATTGACAAAGAAATTGTAACAAAAACTGGGAAGGAAGAGTGAGTTTCCGCCCTTTAGATAACAATAACCTGTTGTGTATATGCCCCCGGTTCAGTAAGGTGTACATCAGCACCGATCCGTCGTCGCTTTGAATTCTACTGACAATCGGATTTACTTTTGTATGGATGACACCTATGTCCGGTAATTCATTATCGAGAACGTCGCTTACACATTATGTTCCGTCCTACGAGCAAGTAAAGGCGACTTTCGCTTGAGAGCATTGCACTATCGCCTGCGTCCGGTAGTCGTATCCGGTGTTTTCGTACCACCAAAAAAGGTGCGAACACGCGTTATTTATAGCCATGACGAATGCTTGCGTCGTCCTCGCCGATTCATTTATTTTCAGAATGAGGGAAAAGTGTAGGCGTCATGAACTCGAAACCATTCCGGGTTGTTTCACGGTTGAGATGGCAGGCCGAGGAGCGACCAAAGATGTCCGAGCGGGAATGTGTTGCTTATTCAAGGTGAACGATGAGTCACTTTCATAAGACTCGATATGGCATCAGAGTTTTTGAAACGCAGCAGTGGCATCGGTTCCGCACGATTGAGAAGGCGGCGCGGTGCGGCGGCGTCGGCGGCCACGCGACATTGGCACAGTTGCGCGCGACCTCACCACGCCGCGCTAGTCGCGATCGAGGCCGCGAATAAACGCCCCAAAACAAGAACCAACAGTGCGCTTGAATTCCGGCACGCCTGAATCACGCCGTACAAATTAGCACTCGATGCGCGCTCGTTTATCTAACACGAGCGGCCAGCGGCCACACCCGCGCAAAATACCAGCAGCGGATGGCTTGCCAACTACGCAGTGCAGAGTCAGACACTTAGCGGAATAAAAGGTTCTCTTTACGCAAACCAGACAATAATGGCAAAGTATGACTGCACCGAAAGTTATACAACTAGCAAAACTGACGTATGGTTGGCATGGGTTATATTACCGAACGCCCAGTATTATGCAAATACATCGCTGTAATGTGGAGGTCTCTTGCACCACGCGGCTTTGGCAACTCAGTTTCAAAATGTTTTCAAAACCGTCAGTGTAGGCGCACAGGTACACGCAGTGTTGATCGACCGCTGCTGAGATATCGGCAACTACCTCGAGGCGTTATTTGGGTTATCGTGTTGCACATCTTTTTTTATTACAGAGCGGTTGCGTGTCGGTCCAGTAATAATACAAATCGGTCGCAAATTAGGTGCAGATTTGGAAAGAAATGTTGGAAGGCGGTGGCCGGCATGCGACGCAGCGGCGTCTGCCGGGTGGCGAGGCGGCCGTCTATCGCGGACCAATTTGGCACATCCGCTGGCGAGCGCCGACTCAGCCCGCACCATAAATATCCCGTCCCGTTAAACACGACAGACGTGCGAAACCGCGAATACAGCATCCAGATATTCGTGGCGAAACAAGAGTCGAGTTAAATGTTGGCAGTGTATTTACCATCCGGTTGGCAAAACAATAATCTTTGAAAGATATCATACGGGTAGTCTTAAAAGCACGTTTCTATGTGGATGCGACGCACTAGCATTATAGACAGTAAATATAAAGTTGCGTAATCGAATGCCGTTGGATCGTCGTCATTGTTTGCAATACATTCGATCATCCAATCCATCTTCAGATCACCGTGTTACGCAAAAAACCCGGGTTGTATTTTGTTACCTGGTGGAATCATTCGACGAAGTTATTATTTTGGCCGAGTGGGCGGGATGCGCCCGTACAAAGAGCCTGGGACAATTTTTGTACCTGAGCTTATTTACAAAGGACCAAGACGACCGAAAATGGGCTCCGGCCTGTCTGGTACGTTATGAGATTTAAAGTAATGCTCTATCTACAACAAAGTTGCGAAACAAATTGGATTTTTAGAGACACCATGCGGACAGGCTATTTTGGTCACGCGAATGTGTTTCCGCTTTGTTATTTCCTGTCGGCAATGCCAAAATTAAGAATGCATTATTCGTATAAAGGTAGTTTACAGTCAAACATCCGGCTTTCTGTCGTCAGGTCCGTGATGTCACCAGCAAGGTGATTTATTTTCTTACATTTTGTCGTAGTGTTTTGTTATTTGTTATTGTATAATATATCCTTCCTGGAAGTATTCAGTATTAATTATATGCCGTCATAATAATTGGACGTTGTCACGTGTGACGTATTCAGTGCGTGTTGTCGTAGGGCATGAGGATCTCTACCTGCGTTATCGCGCCGACCTCGATTTCCTCCCCCAAGGTCTGCGCCCGGATATGCCGCCCGAGATTTCTCTTGATAGTTTCTAGTTACACACGAACTTCTCATTTGTTATCTATTGTAATGTAACACTTAATATCAGAGAAAGTGGAATGCGCCTCCCCTAACAGATGTGGGTTGTGATCTCTGAAGTACATCCATCGTATTAGAGATATTATAATTAGTCTCACCATCTATAGAGTAATTGCAGCCTCAGCTTACATAATTTTAGCTCATGTTTATAAGTCAAACGTTCTGCTTTTAAAACTTCGCAATTTTTTCTTAATTTTCATCTCAAAGAAGATCAGGGAGAAATCTGCTTTCATCTCAAAGGACAAGAAAAACTACAGGCGAGTGTTAAGAAAATCCACTTCAAAGCGTCAAAGAGAGTGCGGAATCAATATTAATGTTCTTGTTTACCTTTGAGACGGGACGACGGCGGTATCGCGGGATGTTGATCGTGGCGTCCCGCCGGATGACTCGAATTTATAATCAGGGGTGCCTTTATATCGCGGCGAGACGTGAGAACGGAGGTTGAAGGGCGGGACACTTGCTCAAGTTGCACCTTCACCGATACACCATTCTCACGATTGCGAACAACAGCTGGGGAATAGAGACCGACGCGACATGTGCACTCATTAGAATTTATTAGGGCCGGACAAGGTCAGCTGCCTGTTTAAGTTAATAGGGGTATGTTTGACCATCTGAATAATCAAAGGATGTCCTCTGGGAAACAGTGGGCACACATGGTCTTTAACTAAACGAAAGGCGCTGGGCGTGGGTCACGGATTGCCAAAACAGCTGTCTACCTGCTTGACCTACACGCGAAGGTCCGTTATCATTAAGTAGAACAAAAAGCGATGTTTCCGCTCCTACACCGGCACATGGCAAAACTGGAAACACATCTGCAATATCCTGCTTAATTTATATTAACGGTCAGACAAAACAGACGCCAACAACGAGCGGGCGCGTCCCGTTTGCCCAATAACTAAAGTCTTTTGTACACGCCATGTCCAGCGGACATTACCAACGCAGTTGCAAATTTACCATTCAATGAGTTCTCTCTACATTTTTGCTAGATTAAAATATATTTCAGAATCAGACGGTCGGTGCGGTAAAAGTTTATCTACTGTTTAGAGGTTCTGTGTAATAACCAAAAGTAAAACATTCCGGCTTTGAGAGGCAAGTTCGGAAAAGGCTGCTCGAGTCTTGGCGTACTCTGCTATTACGTAAAGGGTAAAGCAAAAGTTTTTACATTAGAGGTACGGTCGCGCGGTGCTTCCCGTTCCGCATCGCGAACCGACCGACGCTTTTGACAACACTCGCTTTGATGACGACGGAACGCTGAAAAGAGTATTAAATTTTACCTTTTACACTGACTGTCTGTCCACTCAAAAGCGGTCTGAATTAATACTGTTGCGCAAATGGAGTTCGTTTGGTACGCGTTTGTACTGTATATTGCGTTTCGAACATGTCTGTGGCTAGGCATGTCAAAGGCATATTCGAATTTGCAACGCGAATGTCACTAGGGACGAGCCCAAAAGGTCAAAGAAACCATCATAGCTAAGTCTCAAGTTCGGGTGGGCGTACTGAATATTGTCTCGGAGAGGATGGGAAAGATAATCCAATACACAAAAGGTTGGCTGTTGCCTCCGCTCGTGGGAGGAGGGGTCCGAGAGAATTATAACTACAATAGGCGAGATTCTGACTTACAGTAGCTTTTATTGTAAAAAAAAACACTATCATACAATATTAACGTTTTTTGTGCGCCTGTAGATTTAATCTGATGAAAATAAAGCATCAAATTAATGAATCTTATTAAACGGGCGAATACCGAGGGTCGGAATACGGGCAGGTGAATAGAATTCATAAGAAATCTTAAAGGAATGTGGTCGTTAAAATTACGTGTCAAGGGGTGCATAAAAATTATGTTCTTTTTCTAAGGAGTTTCTCAGGATCACCTGATCGCATAAGGGCAGGTACCCGTATGAGGATTGAGAATAAGATAGGGGCTTAGGGTTGTGTGATGCACACGCCATGCGATGAGGCGCGGGCGGTGCGCAAGCGCATTGCCGTGGACCCTTGACCCGATTGCGGTGCGCGCAGTATTGTACGCAGCAATGACACCGTTCGCCTTGAGCCGCTAGCATTGCCGGAGATATTCGCAACAATGGAGGCCAGATAACATTTCAAAAGTTTGAAAATCCGCTGGTTCCTACCGGCCGACGCGAGACCGGCGTAATTAATAAACGCGTTGAGTAATCCTATTGTACGATTGTCCTTTTATAATAATCAACTCTTTCAATAGTCGTGCGTAAACCTTAAACAAGTTTGTCATTTTTAGTCATACGATGAATGATTTAGCACCGAAGGACTGAAGGCAGTTGTTCGATATCTATGCGTCTTTGGCGCCAGTGGCGTAACGTGCCTGCAATATCTACTTGAGTTTTATCGACAACGACAACTAACATTTCTAGAACGACACATAGCGCATGTGAATCGTCATAATGAATGACTACTTGATAACAGTTAACAGCAGTAGCACAAGGCGATTGACTCACGGAGGAAACGAGTCGCTACTTAAATACAAAGAGCATTTCCGTTTCCCTTCCGACTTTTTTATTGACTCGTCTGTTTTCTCACGATCGATCTATATAGTGGGCGTTTGAAGAAAAAATGTACCGAGGAAGTTATCGATCTATCAATTTGAAGCGGGTTGATCGACGTCGATATTAGTTGCTAAGGAACAGCTGTCTTTAGGATATTTTAGTGTGTGACACAACGAAATACTGAGTATATAATCCATTTGTTATTAAACAAAAAGTGGCCGTAATAACCACAGTTGGTAATATTATGGTCGAAATAGCTGAATTTAAGTGATTTTATTTAAATTTTGACGATATTTGTCTGGAGTATAGATACAGAGGGTAGCACATCAAGCTACAATCTGTCAAAATTTGATAGATTTTCAACTTTAATGCAAAACAATAAGGTTCATATTCAATTGGGAAAGTTTGACAGTTTGGTACGGCTTGATGTGCTGGCGTAATAAATAAATAAAAGACTCACCTTTGAGGATCGGCGAAGACAAATTTTCTCAGCTTAAGATCCCGCAAAACGATGCCTTGTTCGTGACATGCGGCCACTGTTTCTGCCATTTGTCTGAACAGTCTCCGTGCTTCGTGCTCCCTTAGCCGTTTTCTCGCTCTCACGTATGAGTGGAGGTCTGAGTGCGACCGGGGGAAGATAAGGTACACTCTCTTATCACCGACTAGTACTTCGTGTATGGGATTGACGTGCGGATGACCATCTAACCGATAGTGGGCTTGGAGTAAGCTGCTGCAGTCTCGGGACACCACCTAAAGGAGAAAGTGAACATTAACACACACGTTCCACAAACAATTTTTGTGAAAGTTATATTTTTTTGTAAGTATTTCCTGTAACACAGGTTTTATATCCAGCTCAAAAGTCAGGGATTCATCTTTTCACTTCTCTTGCTCAAAAAGGCCGTCATTGTAGCATACCAGAACGGGGATAAAATAGCATTTCATCCTCTAGGGGAAAAAGTTTTTTTTTTTAATTTTTGTGTGTCAAATATGACAATGAGCCTACAAAAACGAAAAAGTCTTTAGTCATGTAGAATAATCATGAATAAAGATTCGACTTATTACTGTTTCATAAAAAAAGAACAACATTTTAATTTTGAAAATGGAACTAAAATCGGCGATCTCTGGTAGAATGCATGCAATGCAATGTGTTGCGGCTACAGAAGAAACAAAAAAAAGACATTGGCGCGAAATCTTTATAATTTTTCCCTAATTGCAAATTGAATTTGTAGTGACCGTAATTAATTTCTCGCAATCGTAGTGAAAAGTATAGTGTAACACACGGCGCTAAAACCCATTAAAACTCGGTTTCTATTTACTCCCTCGCTAAAGCTCGGGAGTAAAACTACCTCGTATATAATGGGTCATTTTAGCTCCTTGTATAACAATCTACTATTGTATCATGTAATTTTATACATGAAAATATGAAGTAGATGATTCAAAATATACTGCCGTGCTATGCGGCTGTCGATGTCATTGATTTAAAAGTGGTTCCAGGAAAAAATTACATGTATCTTCTAAATCCGGTCGGCTCCTTGCATTATTCAATTAATGACGTAGTGTTATTGGGGTCATAACTTTTTCCTTTTATCGTTTGACCTAGTTTGCGTCGCGTGTCACCGCTAGCGTATTGTTTTATCATTTTTATCTGCCTAAATCCATATTTTTAGTCAGTGTTTGTTTAAAAAAACGACGATACATAAACGCAACAGATCCTAAATGTATTTTGAAATTTCCGTCCATGTTTGTACATTCAAAGGGGTCCTATTTCAAAGCGGCCGTGATTTAAAAGGGCTTAGTCTAATGTGAATAACGAGGTTGAAACATTTAGTGAATAGAGGCAAGCTAACCCTCCCCTTACAAATCTAGCCCGGTCGACTTCAAACAGAACTCTTGGGTGACGACAAAGTAGAAATCAAACGACAAGATAATTGTTGCAATACATTTTTCAATAGTGAATAGGCAAGAGTTGTCGGTAACGGCCACGTTTTAAAGCTTTCTAGAACCGCTAGCTAGCGGGTCGGCTATATAGAATGGTACAGTTATTTTTAAATGAACGATTGCACCGATCCGTGTGTGCTAGAGCACGGTGCTCTGTGCGATCGACCACCAAATGTCAACGACATTGTGAACGCAAATTCCAAATCTGATTTCCCGACTCACGAATGATGAATCACGTCGCGTGCGTCAAACCATTTCTTTTTTGACTCGTACTGTATAAATAGTTTGGTGGATATTTCAGCGCAGTCACCCTAGACACGACGTCGCGCTTTTTCAATTTCCATTAATGCTGGGCGTTGTACGAAAATAAAACATGACCTATTTGTGGACGTGTTTGCGAAAACACGAGGTATTGATAAGAATTCGCAATGTTGACAGAACACTTGATAATATTTGACATCGGGCGTATTTTACGGGAGCTAACCTACTTACCTAACTGTTATCAATATTTGTATAATCACAAGGTATGTATATCTATTGCAAAATATTTATACAACGCACTTGACAGCGTCGTGTAGCCACAATTTGGCTTTGACTTTCCTATAAACGACAACCTAGCTCTAAATCAATCCTATTACAATGGCATAGCATACATAGATGAATTTCCCGTTTCATTGTATAGATCCAAGTCAAGTTGTTTATGTTTAAGGAGCATAACAAATTTGCAAGCCTTCATCCGTTCTAGGCTAAATTACAATAGTAGATAACCGTGTATACGGCGGTTGTCTCGATTGTTTGCAGATTGATTGCAGTCAGCACTCTGCAACGATACTATGATTCCGATTAAAGTGCTACAGTCCCAGTGTTACAGCATATGTCAGGCTATGTTTGTAATACTCTTTTTAATGGGCCCGTTAAGGCAGCAATGAATAAGCGCTCCGCTGTTAATGCCGCTAGTACTGTTTCGTGGAGGGGGGAAAGGAGGGGGGCCCCTAGCCTCGCTATGACATTCGGCGATCGGCGCGTTATCAAATCGTCTATTTCACAATGTCAATGAGAAGGTCAAGCCTATTTTCGACTCGACCTGATGCGATCACAAGTGACGCTACGAGTTTTGAGTTGTCTGATTCGGTTACTAGGTATGGATGGTAATTAACTTTTTAAAACAAATACAGTGAGACGGTATCACACATGATGAATGTGAAACATAAACGTGGCAGTCGTGTCGGCAACAGTCGGTGTTGTAAATACGCTCGACGTTTAGCAACGATAACGTTGCCACACTTTAACCTTGCCAAGTTCTCACGAGGGAAGTGCCTATTCTGTGCCTTGACAATACCCGTATAGGCCTTTGTTAGTACACCTATATATCCTGTGTTGCCTAAATTGTAAAGCAGAAGCCTAGACATGAAATACGTTAGAAATAACGAGTTCTTGAACAAGTTTCTGTGGTCTGCATTGTGATTCAACAAAGTCAATAAGGATAAGGTCTTAAATACGTAAAAATGAGTAAGTTAGGAATGTCAACCTCGCCTAATGGTAATTTTCTAGGCGCACGATAACTTGCCTAGTGTAGTGCAACAATTAGCGTGTTGTTAACGTTATAATTGCCGTTATTGTTAGGTTATCGATTGCGAAAGTCGACACATGACATTGTAAAAACGACGATGGTTGTGGCCTACAAGTGCGATCGAGCAGCGCGTTGGGCCATGACATATAAACTATGACATCGGTTTTGAACAAGATGCTATTTCTATGAACAATGCACGCGAGACTCATGAAAAAACTATTATTGAAAGTTAACGAATTGTTTACTCATTGCCGAGCCATTACTTACCTAAT
This sequence comes from Charanyca ferruginea, assembly GCA_947361185.1. Taxonomy (NCBI): domain Eukaryota; kingdom Metazoa; phylum Arthropoda; class Insecta; order Lepidoptera; family Noctuidae; genus Charanyca; species Charanyca ferruginea. The sequence goes on from OX376057.1 coordinate 30,443,979, forward strand.
TACTAATAGTGATTAGGACAGAAATATTTTCTTATGGTAATAGGTACTTTATTAATTTTATTTATTAATAACAAGGCTAATGTTTTTTGATATCATGCGTGTGACGAAATAAATTGCTAAATAAAACTGGCTGTCAGAACTTACTAATGGTTAATTTTCGTAAACTTTTATAATTGCAATGGAGGGACACGACATGTGGGCATATTATTGAGTAGGTAGTAACTTACTCAGTTTATCTCTACATGGGGTCTAATCCCGTGGGATAGTGAGAACCCTTTACTAAAAAAATTTTTAGTCAGATAGATATTGCTTTTGTGAGTAATTATACCAATACCATATTGGATTTATGTTTGTCAAAGTAATTATTCAAAAATGTTAGGTAGGTAGGTATGTATTCAATTAATTAAGAGAACACGTGTAGAGTTCATACCGAACTTAACAATACCTAGATTCTTGTTAACAAAAGGGAACAGAATGATGTAGGTGGAACCATAGGTATTAACTTTGACTAGGTATCTAGTTAGATTTGTGTAGGTAGGTACTAAGAGGTCGAACTAAAACAAGAGATTACGCACTATATCAATCAAACAAAGCCACGCAATGGCTGTTGAAACCCGGCACAATTTCGACACGGACACGGTACATGTTACGCATCCTAGTTGCGTCGCGAGAAATAAAGATTATACATAGTCTAGTCTCTTTGGCAATTCGAATTTTGAAAAATAAAAAAGTTACTGTACCATAAATGCAAATGAGTCCGAACTCCCAGCTAACGGAGTAGGTAGAGGTAGTGTTTTGTCAAGTTTTAATTTAACTTAGGTAGGTAGGTACCTACCTAGTCACTGTTTATCGTAAAAATACAGAACTAAACTAGTACCTACCTAACAAAATGAATATTATCAACCTAGCTAGCACCGTACCTAGGTACATAACCTACCTACATTTGCATAAACTTTTGCAAGTTCGTTCAGTTGTTGGACCCGAGAACCAAGTAGATATAGCTAGCGAAGTAAGTACTATAGGTATCTAAAGCGCAAGTTTACTGTGGCAAACAAACTCGATCTCCTCTACAGTATCTAGGTGCATGTGCATGTAGGTAGGAAGGCTATAACCCGTCGTGGTTCCGGGAGTCATTGCACTTGCGTCAGTGTCTAACTTATGTTTTGGAACAATAATTCTAAGTAATCTACCTCTCCTATCTTTAACACTCTCTTTTGTAGTCAGAGTCAAATTAATTAAGTAGGTACTCACTTTGCAAACATACTCCTCTTGCGTTCGCACGTCCACACACCGACAAAGCGAGGAGCCCTCAACTTGTTCCAGTAGGAGATATTTTTCAGCGACGAGCGCCGCTTGGAACTGGTGTTGAGGTGGCGCCGGGCTGGACGGCGCCGGGGGGCTGGCTGGCGACGGAGCCGCCGTCAGCCGGTCCGTCAGCACCGGCGACTGTGCCCTCTCCTCCGCTTTGCTATCCTCCTCCCCGCTAGCCGGCACCGGCACGGTCACGGCAGGCTTGCTCAGGCGCAGCGGCCACAGCAATGATGGTGATCCTGGTTCCATCACTAACACTTATCACTGTCACGTTACACTTATGTTCACAAACACACACAAACACTAAATAACGATGAAGGAACTACGATGAGATGAACATGATCTGAAACAAAACGAAAACCACCTATTAGTAATTTCCCGTTTGTGACACTTGTAAATTCACTGCACCGACGATGTTACAAAATTTGAAACAAAACGAGACAATCGACACGATTTAGTAACGTTATTTAGTAAGGGGAAATTACGAATAAAGTACGAACCTTGAAATGATTCGCCCTGAGTGGATATCGTACCAAAATTTGACAGTCCGTGGTCACGAACAAGTCGCTTTATTGTGTGAGGAATTACAGGAAGTATCTTCAAGTAATTCAAGCACTGATAGACGGCCAATATTTTGGGCCGGTGTCCGCTCGGGTTGTTGTGAAACTAAACGAACACACGTCCTATTCTCACTAACGCCATTGCGAGACTGACGACGACGCTCGCCGCGAAGCCTCGGACCGGCAACCGATCCAACGTCCAATGTCGACACACCATCAACTTGCGTAGTACGCTACAATACGCCACGCGTTATAGAAAATTAGAGACGGAGCTATAACTGTATGTCTGTCTCTTTCTATAATACCGCACAGACACGTCACAGAAAAGGAAAGACTGTGACCATTCATTTACGTTTGGCAATGCAATCGCAAACGTTTGTTTGAATATTTTTCACAAGACCCAGGTAATCATATAACTATTTATAACACATTTACCTTTGATCGAAGTTTTAATTAAATTAATAATAAAATATAAATGACATATTTTAAAAGAATGTTATTGACAATAACAATAATTATGGTCTTTTAATTATTTGTAGGTACCTAGCATCAATTTTTATGTTTCTTGTGATGTGATGAGTTTCCTTTGTAATGACGAGAGGAACAAACTAATTAACAAAGGTAAATTACTCATATTTTTCTTAGGACTTCAGAGTTGATACGTGATCAAAATCATGTTTAGTTTTCTTATGTTTGTCAGCAAAGTATTTCATCATTTTCAGTAGTGGTGCACTCGGCGCCATTAGGAAAATATTACTCTGAAAATGTACTGTACATTACTTGTAGCCTAGGTACTTACCTACTAAATACGTGCGTGTAGCTGTAGAAGTAGATATGAGTTCATAAGCTGGTAGGTATTGTAATCCAATCGATATTCGATATCTCTCAAGTTCCCGCGGTCTGTTGGTTAGACAGGCACTGAAGTCTGAAGTAGGGTTGCCAACTTTTTGACGGTCAAATACTCATAAAAAATTTTGCCCATAAAAATATAGGTAGTAGATAACGAAAATATGAAAAAAAATAGTAGGTTCCAAAAATTAGGTAGGTACTTTAATTTTTTGAAGAATATTTATTGAATTATTGAACTCGTAAGTCAACTTTTCAAAATTGTTAAAAATAGGTATTGACGTTTTGTTTTACGCTTAGGTACACATTTTGAAACGAATATTATTGCTAAGAGTTTGATGCCTTTAAAATATAGTAGTTTCGGCTACTATATCTTTTTTTCAAAAATATAGTAGTCGAGCCTGTAATATAGTAGGATACTATATTATATAGTAGGGTTGACAACCCTAGTCTGAAGTGTAACCAAAGTTTGTCCTCTAACTTAAATTACACGCGTTGTCTTGGGCAAGGCGACAGATAATTAATTTGATACCTATCTACTTATTCGAAGACGCAAAGTAATTTCGGTGTTTCGATCTTCTTGATTTTTATTAGGGTTCCGTACCCAAAGGGTAAAAACGGGACCCTATTACTAAGACTCCAATGTCCGTCTCGCTATCTGTCACCAGGCTGTATCTCATGAACCGTGATAGCTAGACAGTTTTTTTCACAGATGATGTATTTCTGTTGCCGCTTTAACAATAAATACTAAAATCAACAAATGTGTTTTTTCAACCGACTTCAAAAAAGGAGGAGGTTATCAATTCGTCTGTATTTTTTTTTTATTTTTTTTTTATGTTTGTTACTTGATTTCTCGGGACTGGGTGAACCGATTTTGATGATTCTTCTTCTTTTATTTGGAAGCTAGTGCTTCCCATGTGGTCCCATTTTAATTTGGTCCAGTTCTGACCATGGCATCCATGAGAAAACCGTATAAGTCTTAAATTTGCATTAAGTATGTGCGCGATTTGTTACGCGATTTCTCAGGCAAACGTAAACCGATTTACCGATTTACATATACCCAAAAATGTTACATAGACGACGTTTTAGTTTCATCAATCTTTGTAGTAGTTAACTTTCAATCTCTTCTTAATAGATTTGAATGAGAAGGAGGTACTAAAAAGCGGAAAATAAAAAGCTTTTTACAAAAAAGACAACCGCCTTCAAAAAGTGAAAAATAACTTTAGCACAGAACACACATTGACTTTAGTTTCGGAAGTCGGTGGCAATACAAAACAACAAACAGAACAAAGCCACTGAATTTCGAAACTAAAGTCAATGTGTGTTCTGTGCTAAAGTTATTTTTCACTTTTTGAAGGCGGTTGTCTTTTTTGTAAAAAGCTTTTTTGCCCTTAAATAAAGGTTATAATTAAAATTTAGTGTCCAATGTTGCATAGACACGGAGACGGTTTTTTATACTTTTTTGTAAATGGTGGTCATGAAAACTGGCAGCATAAAATAAAAATTAAATAGATGTTTTAGTTTTACAACGTAATTTGGCTTGTTTACTATAGGAACTAGGTTCTTGTGATGAGTCATAGATAGATGTGAGCAGTGGTTTTATACTAATTCCGGGTTAACTACGCAGTCCCATGTAAACACCCGGAATGAAATAGGTAAATTAAGAATAAATTTATTGATTGATTTTATATCTGTCTATGATTCAACTCATAACGTAAGATTGGCTCATTTAAACTTTATCACAATTTAATGCAAAGTAAGTAGGTAGGTCGCAATTTATACGTAACAATTTCTCAAGGTTATGTTGGAGTGAAGTTATGGGAAATTTTATAATATTCCATACAGGTACCTATACTACAGGTACGGTCAGCAACGAAAGTCGTTCGGATTTTTAAATCATAATTATTGAGCAGAATATTAAATGAAATAGGTAGGTACGGAAATGATGGAAAATCAATATAAAATAAACTTTTGGCTATGACCTGAAATACTGAAAAATATTGCATCGAGGTTATATCCTCTAAGATTGCATCATATATTATTTTATGTCATTCGGATTATAATTATGTAAATGTAGCTTATTATAAAGTCACTGGCCGAAAACAATATTATATTTTTCCGCTCGCTGTAGGTAGTATAATAATTATAATATAGTTGGTATTATTTAATACTTCTTACCTAGAGGTACTGGCGCAATCAATCATTGATTTCTTCTTCTATACTCTTGTTATCAAAACACTGTTCTTTATACCAAGGTTGAAATATTTTTATTTTTAATTTCTATCGTATTACTCATACATAAATCATAATATTTCGGTATAGTGGTGAAATATCTTCCAGTAGTCAACTATGTACGTAACCAGTAAATACTTAAATATTTACAAGTACGTCATAATTATTACGTATTTACAAATATTATTTTTTAATTTTAGGTAGGTTTTTAATTTTAGCTACGTAACTAAGGTGTTATTTAGGTAATTAATTTGTTGAAGCAATATTTCTATATATTACAGAAACGCGATTTTTTATAAGCAATTTAATATCTACATTGAAATCGGATTATTGTGCAAGATTTATTTTTTCTTGTGCAAGATAACTTCATGATTTCGACCTTACTCATGTTTCACAGAGTGAAGTCAATTGCAAATTAGCTTAGAATTAGCCAAGAAGTTTGTTTATTTACTAGACAGCCAAACAAATGTTTCGCGCCAATCATTAGGTCGCTTAGCAACGACGATTACGGCTAGTGCTGGGCTGTTCGATTATTTGTTTTTTTTTCTGACCTCGATCTTACTTGTGGTCACCTCTGGTTCTGGCCTATACTTACGGGCATTCACCGCGTACAATAAACTTTTAACTTTTAAAACGGTCAGAACTTTAAAGACACTAATACTTTGTAAGAATTTGTGACTAACTGCCACACTCAGAGACGGATTTTATAGTACTGAATCATTAACTTTAATTGACCAACATAACTTGGCACATGTCAAGAACATTAAAATTTTCTCAATCTGTTAATTTCTTGACTGACAGCCTTCCAATAATAATAATAATATTTGCCTGTTATTGTCCCACAGCAGCACGCGTAGCATGACCACGCCATGTCTACGGAAGAATAGACATATTGACAGGAAGAATAGACAAACTGAACTGACTTGTCTATTCTTGCTGTCAATATGTCTATTCTTCCGTAGACATAGCGTGGTCATGCTACGCGTGCAGGGCAAAGGCCTCTTCTCATACAGAGAAGGAACGAGCATTGCTCACTACGTGCGCTTAAGGAGGATTGGCGATTTCAGACTTACATATAAGTCCTGGTTCAAGATAACCTTAGAACGTACAGACATTGGTACTTGCTCGTGTCCGGTTGCGAACCCAGAATCTCATGCATGAAAGGCATGGGCGCTTTAACCACTGGGCCATCAGGAATTCAGGACATAGACGAAATAGTCTATTTTCAACCGACTTCAAAAAAGTAGGAGGTTATCAATTCGTCTGTATTTTTTATTTTTTTTATTTATGTTTGTTACCTGATTTCTTTGGACTGGGTGAACCGATTTTGATGATCTTTTTTTTATGAAAGCTAGTGCTTCCCGTGTGGTCCCATTTTAATTTGGTCCAGTTCTGACAATGGCATCCATGAGAAAACCGTATAAGTCTTAAATTTGCATTAAGTATGTGCGCGATTTGTTACGCGATTTCTCCGGCAAACGTAAACCGATTTTGAAAATTATTTTTTTTATGGATAGGGTATGCTTCAGGGTTGGTGCCATATAAATTTTGTCGAAATTGATTCAGCACTTTTTGAAAAATCAACAAGTATTTTAAATAGACGACGTTTTACTTTCATCAATCTTTGTAGTAGTTAACTTTCAATTTCTTCTTAATAGATTTGGATGAGAAGGAGGTACTAAAAAGCGGAAAATAAAAAGCTTTTTACAAAAAAGACAACCGCCTTCAAAAACTAAAAAGTGAAAAATAACTTTAGCACAGAACACACATTGACTTTAGTTTCGGAAGTCGGTGGCAACACAAAACAACAAACAGAACAAAGCCACTGAATTTCGAAACTAAAGTCAATGTGTGTTCTGTGCTAAAGTTATTTTTCACTTTTCAGTTTTTTCAGTTCTAAATATATTTATTTTGTAAACTTGCAGTCTATTTTAAATTCTAAAATTACCTACGTTAAATACTATACACATAGGTAATTTTAGAATTTACGTAATAACGCTTACTTTTTTTTTTTTTTTAATGCATATTTTGCAACTATTATTAGATCACAGGAACTAGACAAGACAAACACCTAGAGTATCCTACATGACAGAATAAATAAATGCAAACAAATACACGAACTCTACGTGACTTCGATCTTGTTCCTTGAATTGATGTCTCACTTTATCAGAAAAAACGCAATAACCTTTGTCATTGTGTCTAATCCAATGCGTTGTAGATTCAAGACAGCGATCCCATTTGTTATAAACCCGCCAATGGAAGGCGGATAACGCTAACGCATCGTCAGATCATGATGTTTGCACACACACGTCTGCCTAACTTGATGATTCAACAGTCAGTAATCCGAGCGATTCTTTGTCCGCTTAGCTTAGTCAGGGTTCACGCATTCCCGATCAATGAAACACGGGATGATGATTTAAGAAGGGTCTTGGCTCTTGTGAACGTAATACATTAGTGGCTGCTAGCTATTTCCGGGGTTAAACTGGTATTTACACCACTAAACCACTTATGTATTTGTTTAGATTTTAACAGGAGCAGTTTACACATGATGCGTCCCGAAGTATTTAGAGATAGTTACTATTCCAATTTCAAAATGCAGACGCGTAAGATTTTACTAGAATTAAAAACAAATGTGCAGAGCAGAGACAGACATGCTTTTTTTATCCATTTATTTTTCTTGAAATAACACATTATAATTTTCTACTCACGTAAATGAAAATATGTGTTCCCATTACAAGGTGAACTGGAAACACGGTCTTAAAACGAAATACGGTTTGTTTGTAATAAACATTTCTGTTTTCACTAGTCTTTGCTATTGTTTTCTAAATAGAATGTTCAATGAAATGCATTGTTTATGTTCAAAATGATACTTACAATATTCAACGGTAATTTTAAAAGAAAAACTTTCAAAGGCTGAGGAAATCAAGGATGAGATTGCAAGTTTTCCGTGTTAACTACTTTTTTTTGCTCTAATGTTATCTGATGGCCAAATTATGATTCATTGATTTAGTGATTATGAAGTCGAATACAGTGTTCGATATTATCAATACTTATGTAGATAGCAGATAACACGAGATAAGAGAAGAAAGTCGAATTCACGTAAGCGGTGACGGAGACCGTGTAAAAAGACAAAAGATTTCGTAGGGGAAATAAAAAAAAACGTTTCATAGTACCTAACTACAAACTTACAGCATTTTCCTCAGAATTTAAACAGGATAAGTAGTGCATAATTTTAATGTTTCTGGAAATAACTGATGAAGTCAGTTGGTAGGCAATTTGTAAACAATTGCCTGATATTTTCCGGTACAAGGAAACTTAATTACTTTGAAAAAGTGTAGGTACATATTTCGTTTGAGGATTTTGATTTCTCATTTCTTTTCTACTGAGGGCTCTATGACGCTCTACGATGTTTCTTTTTACTCAGGGCCATGTGGCCACCCCATTTCTACCCGTGGGTGTCGTAGAAGGCGACAGTAGGATATTGACCAGAGGATGGGCAGCAGCGTCCTTCTGAGTACCATAACACCTACTGAGATCGCCAACATGCATCGGCCAAGCATGGCGATTACGGCAGAACGCTCTGCCCCTAGGGGGGGCCCTATGCCCTGCTGTGGGCGGCTAAAAGGTTGACATGATGATGATAATGACACGATGACAGGTGTCCATGCGTGAAAGGACAAAAACCGAGTTTACAAAATTTATAAATACCTAAATAGTTACCTTTCTGTATATATTATTTACACCATATAAATATCTAATAACAAAAAGTCGTGAATTACACACTCCTGCAGTTTCCGCGCACTGATAATTTTATTCTACTACAAGTCCCTTTATCTAAAGAGTATTGTGAAATAAATGTTCAAAATGGTTCAAGAGTTGTTCTCCGCTGACCAGTCATCATGACTAGGTACTTATTATTAGTCAGTCTATGAGACCATATTAACCATGTTTCAGAAACCTTGTGTCATCCTCTCTGGTTTCCAATATTGAGTAAAGAGTTTGTAATTATGTTGCAATGGTTTAATGTGGCAACACTCATACATATATCCTTCTAAGGACCTATTTTAATTACGTATGTATGGTCTGCAGCAACGTAAGTCAATTAATAAGTTATTTTTCTATTATTGACAATTGCATTTGATACCAAATACTGCTTTTCAGCATTATTACATGTCAAAAATATAAAATAAGTACGATAATCTTATCAAGATTGGAACTGATATAAAAGACGTATAAACATTATAAATGCGAATTATTGTTACGCTTTCACGGCTAAACTCTTCAAAAGAGAATACCTACAATCTCGTCATTGTATTCGCTTTTGAATTTGTATTTGCTTTTTTGGCTTCGCTCTCATTTTCCGCGCGGCCTATCTGCCTTTTGTTCCGTAATCTGAGGCTAAACTACTGAACCGATTTTGTTGAAATTTGGTGCAGGCTAAGCTGGAACCCCAAGAAAGGAGGTTTACGCTCCGTTCGCCCCTTGGATATTGCCCCTTTCGATTAAAATGTTCCACTCGCCCCGTTTTTTTATCATTTTGGTGTAGTGATTCGCCCCTTGCGGCATTTCCTTGTAAATTTTACAAAAAAGGTTTAGTTAGACAGAAAAATACATACACCTAGTTTCAGCACGCGTAGCATGAGAATTCTATCTCTATAGACATAGTTCTTTCTATCCTAGGTACTTGACATCTCTTCCTACTCGAGCATGAGGCAACCGATAGACTAGCGTTTCTATGTAGAGAAAGACACATTTTTTCTTTTCTTCTCTTCATCGCCATGCTCGCAACGGAAGAAATCTTTCTACAATCTGTCAGTTTGTCTATTCTTCCGTAGACATACGATGGTCATGCTACGCGTGCTGTTCATTTCTGCATTCCTGGTAGTTTACTAAGATTTGTTATCAACAAAATTTAAATTATATGTCAAAAACACAACAATGTAGATTATTCATAATCTATAAAGCAGTCTTATGTACCTACGCATACAGTTTTACTAAACATAGACTTAAATTAAACATGGTGTTGCTTATAATGTATACATTTTTCTGTCTAACTAGGTATACCTTTTTTGGTAAAATTTCCAAGGAAATGTCACAAGGGGCGAATCACTACACCAAAATAATAAAAAACGGGGCGAGTGGAACATTTTAATCGAAAGGGACAAGATCCAAGGGGCGAACGGAGCGTTAACCAGAAAGGACATAACTAGGCTACTTTTTAATAAGATACGTGCCATTGTCTGTATCCGCGATAATCTATCTATATCTATGGCGATAATCGACATTCACACGGCTGAAGTCGCGGGCAAAAGCTAGTACCTATATCAATTGTGTTCAGTTCAAAAGCTAGTAGGTACCTATATCAATTGTGTTATGATATTGACAGACAAACCAATACTAAACCGTCGTTGTTGACTGTACGATTGCAACCATCGCTTTCCTTAATTCGGTTTTTACCCGCCAGCAGTATGATTTGGGGAAGAACTAAGCACAGTATCAGCGAACATTTTAATGATGAAAGTATGTCGTCATTTACTCATACACCTCGTACGAACTATCGTATATAGCTAAATATAAATTGCTAGGGCAACCATCTGACAGGCATGGCCGCATTTGACAGGTATTTTAAGGTATACATACATAGGTGTACGGCCAGCCTTGGTGTGACACAGGGATTTTTGATAAAAAAACCGTATCTTGTGAAGACTAGAAGTCTTGTTTATATGTAAGAAAAGAAAGATATTGCGAAACGAATATAATACCGTCTGTAAAATATCAATCTTATAAAGCTAAATATTTATACTAAGAACTTTGTCACATTTGAAAATAATACATTATTATAGCTACTGTCTTTTACTAATACCTACGTATAGCATATTCTACTAGAAACAGGCATTTTTCTGATTTTTCTGAAAATACAGGCATTTTAGGCACTTAGGCAGGCATCTCTATAACTTATAAGGGGTACGGTCACAGTAAAGATATCTAAGAATTATTAGTTAATCTGTGGTACGGTCTATTAAAAACAATGTTGCACGTTGATTATTATGGGTCTGAGGTTTTTACATTGCATTAGCGGGTTTATCTAGGAATGGAATGAAGTCATAAAAAACTTATCACTAAGCTATTTGGTCCAGTATTTTTTTATGAGCGAGAATATTTTACGTAGGTAATCCTATGTGCAAATAATAAATAATTTTCGTTCCATCTTTCTGCACAATTAATTAGTTCTCGTGACATTCTTCACAAACATGTTACGAATTACAACATCCATACTTTATATATTTTATATATTTTATATTATAAAGCTGGTCCATGCTGGAAACATGCTGGTCCGGGCTCCATAGGACAATCTACAGTCTAGACAAAATCAAACTGATTGCTAATTAAAACTACTTAATTTATACTTAGTATATACATTATATTTAATTCTTGCTTTGGTTCACACACTGGTTTATAGGTTCATAGTTTGTTGAAAGTATGGAGTGGTTGTCTACATTTACAATAATTGTAAATAATAATATGTGAACACTATGTATCTATGTATACAACTTAGCTGTCATTCTTTATCTTGTACTACTTTGTACATACTTCAATATAGTGATTTTATGCAAGGTCCATCGTATTCACGTATAGTTATATAACTGTAAACTGTAAATGCAAAATATTGTACACATTTATTTTTAAAAGAGTAAGTATGGAGTTTCTTGCCCATTCTTCTCCATACGAAACTACCTTTTGGAATGGGCAACTAGAATCAACTTTATATATTTTTATTATGACGTTCAAAAGTGCCTTTTTAATGGTCTAATTGAAATAAATGATTTGACTTTGACTTTGACTTTAATCTGTGCTACTGGTTCGAATTGATTTTTTTTTTTTGTGTTGGATAGTCCATTTACCGAGGAAGGCTATAGGCCCATGCGAAGCCGGGTCGGGTCGCTAGTAATATCATAAATGCGAAAGTAACTCTGCCTGTTACGCTTTCACAATGAAACAGCTGAACCGATTTTGATAAGATTTGGTATGAGAATTGCTTAAAAACCGAGGAAGGAAATAGGCTACTTTTTAATCCGCGACTTGGTCTGCATCCCCTATAACCGAATGGAATTAAGTATAAAAGTCTGTCATATAGACGTGACCGCGTGGCGTGCTGGCCACATTTTAGTTTGTCATATAGACATGACTGTGGCCGTCAAAAGATTAAATTCCTGAGCACGCATCAATGTCGTGTTTCTAGAATATCTTTGTAAACACATTTAATTACACATGTGACGCGACTTCCGTTACCCAACCCGGAAATCAGAATACCGCATTATGACGAAACTGTCACAGTAATTACGGCTGTGTTCATGTTGTTACGTTATCATTTATTATTATTACAACAGCCATCAGATGATTGTTGATATAAAAACCGCAAGTAGGTGTGTAGGTATAGATAACGTTGTGATAACGCGCGGACAAAGGCCTAATATTCAAGTCGAGTATCAGACACGCAAAGTAAAAAAAATTCACAAGTAGGTACTGACCACGTCGTCACATAAGTACAGACACGTGACAGTGTCGTGAAAGCCTAGTGGTCAAGGGCGTCGCCAGGGGGGGGGGGGGGTAACGGTCCCTACCTGCCCCCCCCCCCCCCCCTATAGATTCCAAAAGCTTTATGTGCCTTTGAGAGTAATTAATATTTATACGTTTCCTATCCACCATATATCAACTGGCCCACCCCTAGGTCATCAGCTGGCGAGTTCTGGCGACGCTCTTGCTAGTGGTTAAGACTATCATGCATGAAGTTGCACGTTTGATACCGGGTACAGACACCGTCATCAACTGCTTATGCCCCACGCTTTAAAATTTCTTCGGATAGGGGGTAAGCCACAGATATAGATAGACCTAGATAACGCAAGAGCAACTAGTCTCGTGCCTAGCTAACGTACAAAAATCGTAAGTAAAAAAATAAAGTAAACGTTTCCTTTCGTCGGTAAGTCATTTTGTGATTAATATCATGCGTAATTAATTTAAAAACCATTATATTTAATCTAATACCCTCAGTAATACCTGGTAATACCAAATTTAAGAAAAACAAAACATAGTGACGTCATAACAGGTAGTCAAAAAATGGCACGCTTGGTTTTCATACAGATCGTGATACTTGTGTTATCTAGAGTCTATCTATGTCTGTGGGGTAAGCAGCTGATGACGCTGTCTGTACGAATCAATGTGACTTGTTCAATACACTATCCACTATGTAGTCGTACTTTCTAAGCTTATCTTGGACATCACGACCTTAGCTGTCATGTTGTCTCTTCACCAACCTTGATAGATAATGCCTAAGGAATTAAGTTCATCTCTGTACCCTTGTGATAAATAAATCAATAGCGTTAGTGATGGAAAACATCGGGAGGAAATCTGGACTTAGGTATTCTGGGTTGGGGTGGGGTTATCTTTGGCAGAACTATATTCATTGAAAAGCAAAAAACATGAATTGAACTTCATCATTCAGTTTGATGATAAGTAGGTACACACGGCTACACATCAAGCTATACATTTCCAGTATAAGCTGATCTCGCATTGTATAGAATTTCCTTACAATAAGTGTTCAGCTAACTCTGGAAATGTATAGTTTGATGTGTAGCCGTGTGTACATAATCCTGCAATTACTCCGATAAACCAGCAGCGTGGCACGTGTCAATATTATAGCGGCTTTGACCACGCATTACATAAATAATCTTATCTATCTATCGTACGATTTTGCTTTTGCACGTGCCTCCTTTCACGAATAGGGTATTTTACTCTATACGAGAAAAAATCTATAAATATGTTACTGAGACAGTTTAGGCTAAAGCAGTCGGAAAATGTAAGTTTTAGTTAATAAAATAACAAAACCAATTTTTTTAATTAATTCAAAGTTTTCAGTATTTTTAATCTGTTATAAAACACCATGAAATAGTAGCGGCCATATTATTACGCAGTACGGCTGTGTAAACAAAAAATTGTCAACTATCAGTCAACCGATTGGTAGGTTATAATCTTTGTACTTTTATTATTTTCGTAACCAACGTAATTTTTTCATTATTACACCTATTACAAAATATGATTTTAATTATTTTTAAATGATATACAATTATCATATTTAATATGAGCTCATTTGATACAAAACGAACTGACGTCATTTACGCTGAGCAATATGGCGTCCAGTGAGAGGCGCTTTCGTCAAACTACGCGCGAAATTTGAAAATTTAAAATTTAGATGCATTTTTATGGCACTTATCGATTGAATAAAAATTTTGTGGTTTTTTTGGTGGCATATTAGCACTACAGAATTTCATTGAGACACATTTCAAAAATGGGTGTAATACCCTATTCAGTCATATGAAATTACTATACTTTCTTCGTCTCATTTACAATAAAAAATGTTACAATTATGTCTGCATTTTATATCTATGATACCTTACCACGTAAAACGAAGGGTTCGTATTTAACACTAAATACGAAAATACGGTTTTTGTTAGTTGGCTTGTAATAAAAACTCTATAATTTTTGGCTTTATTTTATTGGCACTCTGACTCTCTTTTCTGACCGTACTTTTTTCCACCCTGTATAAAAATAATGTATGATAAAAGTCAGCCGGGCGGCAGCAGAGAAGATGGCTCACTGCCCTACACATATAAACATAGTAACTTTTACCTTCGACTTCATCGTGATGTCGGTCATTGCGCACTCAGACAAAATCGTAGAAAAAAGTAGCCTGTCTTTATTCAGATCGACCAGCTTTGATATTCTGTAAAAACCTCACTCGGTGCATTCAGGTGAAGTAAACTTGAGGTGAGATCAGTCCCTAGCATCAAGTCAAAGTCAAAGTCAAAGTGGATTGACAGTTTACTTCAAGTCATCAAATTAATGTTGAAGGAATCCAATAGGGTATTTTACCAAAAAAATCTAATTAGTCCGTCAGTTAGATTATCGAAAAATATTGGATACGTATTTTTTGTTTTAACAAATCAACAAAAACTGACGAAGATAAAACGCATCAAAGATCATGAGTGGGGGTTTGTGACGTCACTTCGCCAGTAAAAGTGTACTGACATAGTGACGTCACACGAGTTTTCGACGCACTGTATCGTCTTCATTTTTTATTTACGTGAAAAAAGAAAAAATAACAATATTTTTTGGAAATCTATCTGACGGACTAATTAGATTTTTTTGGTAAAATACCCTATTCATAATCTTAGCGGCACCAATGTGTGATGTTTTTGTAGAATACTCATTGAAGTGTAACGTGCGTCAAGAAATTGAGCTGTAAAATAATAAGGAACTCGTGTTTGTTAAATCTTTATAATCTCAACGATCTTATAAATAAATGAATATGAAATAAACTTCAATTAATCCACAAGGACACATAAATTCTTCCTCTTCTGCTTTACAGGTTTTGTACAGAATAGCAATACTAATTTCATTATATTGCGTTTAGTGGTTTTTACGTAGGTATTAAAGTAACAAACAGACACAGAGTTTCACGGTTATAATTTAGTGTGGTACTACAATAGTATTGTCGGTCGCAACTCGCGGAGGTTATTTTGCTACATCCCCATGCAACACAGGATACATAAATAAATAATGTTTGCAAGCGTTTTACCACATTTCTTTTGTTTAATTACGCAACATTGCACAGATTATTATAATTGAATTGAATATTATTTACGGATACTTATTTTTTTTGTAATTAAATATGTATAGCTTCCTAGCTCTTGCCCGCGACTTCTCTCGACTCTTCTGAGTGAATGTCGGTTATCGCGGATGCAGACGAAGTCGCGGAATAAAAAGTAGTCTATGCCCCAGGGATCGACCTATCTTCATCCTGAATTTTATCAAAATTGGTTCAGCCGTTTCATCGTGAAAGCGTAACAGATAGAGTTACTTTCGCATTTTATTATTAGTATGAATTGCGCTCAAGAAAAACGCAGTTTTTTATTGATGAAATATTTGTTGTAATTGTATTGAGCAGTTTCAGAGATTACCTGCCTTCTTTATTTATAATATTAAGTTATACATAAAAGTATAGATATAAATTATAATAACAAATTATGAACTGTCAAGCCAAACGGTCACGTTCACCTTCGTATGCAAAAACGTCTTACACCTCGACCTTACAAGTTACGATTAAGTTTGTCATCGCATAAGGAAGTATGTGTGGTTGAGACCTTATAGGCGGCACTCTGATGAAGGTCGCTGATTAAGACCTAGCAACGCTGTGACGTATGTGAGGTCAAACCCAGGTCCTTTTTCCTGTATTCATACGTAAAACTGTTATCCGTGTTTTTTAGGTTTATGGAACAATGACTAGCTACCTAATAATAATTCATATATTAATTATTATGGTCGTACTGCTTATAGTATACCCCCTCCCCTGCCCCCTAGGGCAAAGGCCAATTTTTATACAGAGAAGCCGCGAGCATTGATCACCATGTTCATGTTCGAAGCGGCTTGACGATTTTAGACTTTTAATTTTTTCCTTAACTAATGTCAGTGATGCCCAAGATGTTTATCTTGGTCATCACTGACTTTATTAGAAAGTAATTTCGTACTATAAATAAAATATCAGAATGGGGTATTACACCCATTTTTGAAAACTGTCTTAATTAAATGTTGTAGTGCTAATGCCACAAAAAAAAAACTAAATTTTTATTCAGTTGATAAGTGTCACAAAAATTCATCAAAATTTGAAATTTTCAAATTTCGCGCATAGTTTGACGTAAACACCTTGTAGTGGTTATATTGCTCTGCGGAAATGACGTCAGTTCGCTGTGTCACAAATGCGCTGCTATTATATATGATAATTGAATATAATTAAAATGACATTTTGTGATAGGTGTAATAATTAAAAATTACGTCGGTCGGCCTCTATACCACAGTAAAGAGATATCTTTACTGTGTCTATACGCCAATCGGTTGACTGATAGTTGACATTTTTTTGTTTACATGACATGACATGGCGGCTACTATTTTATGGTGTTATAAAACAGATTAAAAAACTGAAAATTTTGAATTAAATTTAAAAATTTATTTAACTAAGTACTTATTTTATGAACTAAAACTAACATTTTCCGACTGCTTTTTGCCTAAACTATCTCAATAATATATTTATAGATTTTTTCTTATTTAGAGTAAAATTCCCTATTGACATTTCTTGTAATATCCATGTACAGACGCCAGCACATCAAGCTACTACCATCTGTCACATTTCTTTAATCGATTTTCAACTTTATAGTTAAAGAATAAGGTTCAAGATTGATTGGGAAAATGTGACAGTTTCGGGTAGGTTGACCTGCTGTCGTCTGTACCTATAGCCTGAAATGTTAAGGAAAAGGGATGGAGTAGAGCACGGATTGGAGTAGAGACTAATTATCATGCTGAATCCCGCATTCCCAGACAGACCAACCAATGCTCGACCAGTTGTCATTGATTAATTGATAATAAACTAAAATACAATATGAATAGAGTAAACAATTGCATAATCGTGTGTAAGATAATGAACGTAGCGCGGATGTCATGATTATCTTATACACAGCTGTTGCTATATTTTGTAAATTTTTAATTTAATAAAAACTGAGCCTAATGGTTTGTACCCGCGATCCCTGGCGCCGGCATAGGTGTGAGATGGAACACCGAGTGGTTTTTAGTCAGTGAGTGAGTCTGTCAGTTCCATCGCCTATTTTCTCCTACAGTCCACAAACAAAACAAAAAAGGTGTCTATTATAATGTATTTTGTAATTGACAACATTATTACGCCATGCGCCAGGGGAGGCTAATAAAGACATAGCAACCGACATAATGACGTATGACAAGTCAAATTCATGTCCCTTTTTCCTTAACACGTAAGACTTGATAAAACGAATTATTATTAAAATAATTGGGAATTATCAAAGAGGAAATTTGATTAATTGAGTTACATATTTTGTTTCATTATTAAGGTTAAGTAACTAAGTACCTACCGTACCTAATTGCAACACCCTGCGTTCAAGAATGAATAAAACAAAACAGTAATGTTTTCAGGCGTAGGTATGCACAGTCATGACAGCCCTAAAGTCATACACGTCTCCTATAATTGTACGTTAGTTATAAAAATTAAAGGTAAATAAGTATTATTTTAAACTAGCTTTTGCCCGCGGCTTCGCCCGCCTAAAAAGGAACGATTATCACAAGGGAACACATTATCGGGATAAAAAGTATCCTATGTGTTAATCCAGGAAATGGTTTACCTGTGTGCTAATTTTCATGCAAATCTGTTCAACGGTTTACGCGTGATTGAGTAACAAACATCCAAACATCTTCACAAACTTTCACATTTATAATATTATATAGTAGGATAAATCATGACGTCTTAAATACCACCGATTCGTTTTTACCCTATTACAAACTCTGGAGGTCTGTCTGCCGTATAAAATCAGATCTTCTTTTTATTGTATGTACTATCGTGGACTTTCCCGCCAGCTCAGTTAAAAAAAAATTCCTTGGCGCCTGCGAAGTCAATGGGGCGGGGTAGAGAGCGCTTCCATCTTTTGAGTGCAAGCAAAAATGAACTTAGTGGTGGTCAGGCGGGTGTGTCCACGATGGTACATACTTACATCACATTATTATTATTTTTAACTTATGAATGTTTCATTCTGATTAAGTTGTAAATAATAAATACCTTTAGGTTTTTCCCACAGTGGGTACAACAAATCTAAAGTAGGTATTGTTTATGTTTGTTTAACACGTCACTGTGTACTCAGACAGTGACGTATACATCTACTCGTGAACCCGAGGTAGCCAGTAATAATACCTAGAATAAAACATTAACTAGTAGTTCGTTAAACCTAGGAATCATGATTCTATCTGTAGTGATTCATAACTTATGATGAATATGGCAACAATAACCAGTGTCATCTTATTTTATATTCCAGACATTTCTTGCAAGGTTTCCTCTGAATTAATTAAGTAGGTACAGTTTAGATCTTTACAATTTTATTCTTTACGTTTTTTTTATTATCAAATAGGCTTGCGTTTGACCGCAATTCACCTGGGGGCCAAGTCTACTATTTTTATAATTTCGTCATTCCAACTCGATTCCATTGTCATTTTGCTAAAAGTTCGTAATCTGCTAAATCCATAATGGTCGATCATTGGTCGGTCAATGGTCTCATAATAGAATTGTGTTATAGATAATGACATTGTCAACGAATTCATGCCATATTTCATTTATATATATTTTTACATATTATTTATCAATCAAAAGTAATCAATCAATCAAGTAAATCAATCAAAAGTAGTAAGAAGTTCGTAAACTAAGTCAGACATTAATTTGTCATTATGTACAAGACTACCATTCAATATCATTTCTTTCAATGAACTGTCATTGGTTGACCATTGGAAAGTCATAATGACGCCATTATATTAGTAGATTACCAAACTTGTGAAAATCAAAAATTATGAAATCAATGACAGACCATTCTGACACTATTGTAATAGCAGACTTGAGGCCCTGATCTTAAGTGATAATACGGCCTAAGTTGGAACACGCTTGTCTAGGATGAACCGGTTCACTCGTGCCTTGAAGATACCCAGATTGTACTTATCAGAGGCGGGCAGCGAATTCCACAGTCTGGCAGTTCGCACAATAAATGTGGAGTCAAAGCGCTTGGTTCGAGACCGTGGAACTTCAACCATATAGCGGCGACGCTTCGCCGTATCTCTGCTCGTCCGGTGATGGAATGGGGATGGCAGAATTAAATTGTGCAATTCCAAAGCACACTCTCCGAAATGAGAGTGTGCTTTGGAATTGCACAATTTACTAACGACTATCGTCTTACAATTCTATTATCGTGTTTACCCTTGGCCACACTGGCGATTACTGCGAGACGTATTTAAGACTGCACCGAGCAAAATAATTCAAAACAGTCGTCACTGTTAAAGTAATATAATCAATACCTTTACCATAATTACCATAAAAAATATGTAATGAATACCACAATGAATGTGTTAACAGATTATGGTTGGCAAAAAAAATAAAATACTGTTTAATTTAATAAACAAAAATACGTAAAGTTGTACAAAAATCTTTAAAAAAATCTCATATTTAGTTGAGTTTTGATAGTAAACTGTTTTTTTTTCCAAACTTGAATTCAAAATAATCTTTAACATTCATACTACAATTTTTAGTTTTTACATTTTCGAAATGTCGCTTAGTTATTTTATTATTAATTTTTGATGCGTATGATTCAAAACAGCGCGAAAAATTTATTAAATTATTAAATTAACTTAGGGTTTATTTATTAAATTAAACAGTATTTTAATTTTTTGCCAACCATAATCTATTAACACATTCATTGTGGTATTCATTACATATTTTTTATGGTAATTTTGGTAAAAGTATTGATTATATCACTTTAACAGTGACGACTGTTTTGAATTATTTTGCTCGGCGCAGTCTTAAGCACAGTCTAGACAAGCTCACCATAATATTTCCAAACTACTGCAACTCCTGAAAGCCAGACCAACAGTGGTGACCACCAGAAAAGCGCCGATGCAATGAAGCTCGACGAGTCCCAGAAAAACGATACAACTGCCTCAGATCCCGCAACAAAATTATTCAGAAAAGAACTGAGGTGGAGTTAGCAGTAAAAACATAATTTCCAGTTCTCTCCATTCCAAGCAGGATACAGAAGACAAAATAGAACTAGGGCAATAGTACAAAGGGACGTTGACAATTAATGAGAGTACACTGGTTGTCAAGCACCACGTAATCATCATGTCAACCTTTAGACTCCCACTGCTGGACATACCTAGGTCTCCCCCGTAATCAGCCGTAATCACCATGTGGCATGTTGGCGATCTCAGTAGGTGTTATGGTACTCAGATTCTCAGAAGAACGCTGCTGCCCATCCTCTGGTCAATAGGTATCACTCTGTCGTCTTCAACGATATGACCCACGGGTAGAAATGGGGTGGTGCTATTCGTGGAAGGCACCACACGGCTGAGGCTGAAGCACCACGGAATATAATTAACGTTCATAAATGGGTCAAAAGTAAGCAGAACACTCTGTGTGTAGTTTTGTCATTAAGTATATGTAGTTACTTTAGTTACAAAAGACATAGGTTAAATATTCGGGGTTTCGTGAAACATTTTCCGAAGCTCTTAAGTGCGGTCCAATAAAATGATAATATACAATTTTAATAAACCAGCCACAACGGTCTCAATAAATAATATTATAATTTGAATTATTTTGTAAGTTATTGGGAATGTAATATGGCGATTAGTATTCAATCGACTATTGTTCGAACCAGTTTCGACCGGTTATGTGTCAATTACAGATAAGTAAAATGCGGCCCACAAACTGCCACCACCGGGTCTTTATTATTGTTTAATTAATTTAACAATTAAAACAGGTATCGTTTATTTGTTAAACCTACGAAGTAATGTTTCATTATTTCTTCAACGTGATGTAATTTCATTAGGCACCCGTCTTACGTAACTATTCCAATGTCGCTCAACAAAATTGGGCAACGAACTTTTTTTTTGTTTTCAAGTTTTTAAAATTCCTCTGTCGCGTAACCATCGTGCGACAAAAGCGTTGCAACATTTCAACCCTAAAACACGAACAAAACGTTCTCGAATATCGCTGAAGGTTGTAACTTTAGGACGCCAATCTCGTCGCCGACGTCACACGACGTTTTACGTCAGCATCTTTGTTCTTCAAGAAGCCAGTAAAAGTCGAAGTACGACGTCGCCCAACTTTCAGCGAGTACACACGCGTCAAGGGCTGCCAAGAATTTCTTGCACAGTACAGTAAATACCTGGTACTTAACACTTACCTACAGATAGCATCATCAACTGGTTACCCCCCACATATTTCAATTTCTTCGGAAAGGTGGTAGCCAGTTGATGACACTGTCTGACTACTCCAATTACAAATTAAAAATTGGTTGTCTGTAAAGTCGGTTTACGGACGATAGTTTTACGTGATAACGTCATAAAGAAACACAATGGCTAACATACCATAAGCAAATAATGGCTTCCGTCCAGGTGGTCGGAGCTTATTGCTTAGGCCGATCGTGCCTCTCTATCGCTTGTTCCGCGTTCTCGATTGCACGCTCAGGCTCAGGCGGAACGTGACACTTTTTCGTGCGTGCAGCCGGTGTTCATCGATTTATAGGACGTTAAAAAATACGCGTTTTGTATGGAGTTTGCTACATGAATATGGATGTTTTATTGACCATTGTCTGAAGGCTTGTCATACGTAGGTGACTAAAATCTGTACGTCACCTTAAGCCGTGATGTCATGTCATAAAGAACAATATCCATTCCTTTCTTATGACTTGGGGCTATGGCGTACAATTTACAATAGACGTACATTTTTGGCTGGTTACGTTATCTATACTTACTTTCTTTTTATCGAAATTGAAGTCTCAATAAGGTTTAGGACAAACCAGGGCCTCAAGTCTGCTATTACAATAGTGTCAGAATGGTCTATCATTGATTTTCATAATGACGCCATTACCTATATTAGTAGATTACCAAACTTGTCAAAATCAACAATTATGAAATCAATTATAGACCATTCTGACACTATTGTAATAGCAGACTTGAGGCCCTGAGCGAAAGAACGCGGCAGAATTTCGTCTTAGAAATTCCGCTCCATTATGCATTGAAGCAAATAAGTTCTAAAAATCGGGCCGGAAAAACCGCGCTTCTGTGACGTTGCTGTGGGATTACGCGCACAAAATTCCGTCGTGTTCTTCCGCTCAGATTAATTTGTAAAAAGTAAAAAAAACTGGCAGAGACAGACACTAAATACAGTCAGGTACAGTCATTATAATATTGTGAGGTATTTGTGTTTACTATTACCGACTTAATTACGTGGCAACAAGACAAGTGCAACCTTTTTCTTGTTTAAATTTATGGTCAACTATTCAAATTAAAACTCAGTTGCGTTTTGGTCCCAGTTTTAGAAAAAAAGGTTTTATTTGTTTATTAGGCACTTCAAAATGGAGGGACGTCGAATGTCGAAAAACAAAGATTTTCATGGTTACAGCGGTTAAAGGCTGAATATGAATACTTAATTAGTTTATTACGAGGCTCGCTTGCGTTATTTATTTATGACTCACTAAAAGTTATTCTATTAATTTAACAATAACTTGGGATCTTCAATGGAAATTCCAGCCACTGCGTGTTCAAATAAAACAATTATCTCATCTAAAAATATATTTAGATTTCGTAGCTATATTTAGAACAGTTTTGGAATGAGAAAACTATCATAAATATTTGAAACTGAATAGGTACTCGCTGGTACTGGGCTATTTATAGGCAGTAAAATAATGTTTCTATTATTATAGGCCTAGGGCTGTTTAGGCGGGTAACACACCACTGGTCGAATTAACAGGAGTCGGAATAAGACGGCACTCACTATTGAGGTTTTGTTAGTTTTTCTACGGTTCATCCTCTGATCGATCCTGAATTCCTGATAAAAAAATCGAATGATCAAACCGACTACAAATTTCTAAGGCATAACCCTAATAAAGGAATGTACTAGAAGCTCGTTTTTATTTAAGAAACTTACCCACATTTTGTAACTTTCCATATCACAAAAGGGCGTCATTTACAAATCCTTTACGTAACGGGGCAGTACGTTTTTCGATATTCATAACAACCCCAAAAGTTGGAAAGAAAAGAAAACGTGATATTTTCTCTCATAACACGACTTGAGAGACGCAACTCTCTATTGCGTACGAACCACCCTTTTTTAAACACGTGCCATTTTCCTCAAAGTTACAGAATAATTTGAATTACGTCATGAATAGGGCTGCCATCATCTAAATTGCCAAACGTCGGACAGAAACTTCCAAAACCGCGGCCATTTGGGTATAATTTAGGATTTTTCCCGGACGCCCCTGAGAAAATATTTTTTCAACAAAATAAAACATTTTACGTTTTATTTTAGGTATTTATTGCTTAAATTTCAATTAATCGGAATTTCCGTGACTCAAAAAGTGTCCGGGTTTCTCCCATTTTGGAGACTTTTGCATACCCGTTCAGGACGAGCCCCGCACGCTCTGGGACAAATCCCTTGTTAGGAATCTATTCATTTGATTTGAGTATGAAATCTGATAAATGAGGAAATTTCAAATTTCCGCCGCTGACTGAAAAGCTGAGCAGATACTAGTAAGTGTGTAGTATGTTACTGTAAAAAACCGTATTTTGGTAAGTTTTAGATTTAATTTAATTCAATTCAAATTCTTTATTTCAGATAAAATAAATTCAATAAATTATCCATATTAACTAGATAAGATTTAACTAGTCAATTTTAGGATTTACCAAATTGGATCGGTCCGACATCCGCTCTCCGAGGGTTCCGTATAAATTTATATGTAGTTACATATCCATACTAATATTATAAATGAGAAAGTAACTCTGTCTGTTACGCTTCCACGATGAAACGGCTGAACCGATTTTGATGAAATTTGGTATAAAAATTGCTTGAACCCTGGGAAAGTACATAGGGTACTTTTTAATCCGGGACTTCGTCTGCAGCCGCAATAACCGACATTCACACGGACGAAGTCGCGGTCAAAAGCTGGTATATACAAATGCATAGTTTTCCGACTTTTCCCTGTATTTATATTATGATATTACTTGCCAATTTCATAGCGAAAAGTACCCTATAAATGTTGATTCCTTGAGAGTGTCGAAATGTACGTTTTTGGCGACATAAACTGCTTTATCTGTTTTTTACGTTAACTTAGAAGTTTGATTTTTTCGCCGGGGCCGTGGACCTAAGTATATTATTATGGTTAATTTCAACTCGATACCTCTACGCGTTTCCGAGATAAAGGGTCTTGATAGACTGACGGACAGACAGACAGACAGACGGACAAAGCGATCCTAAAACAGTTCCGTTTTTTCCTTTTGAGGTACGGAACCTTATAAAGACTATGTTTCGGGCTTGTACTGTCAGTTAGGTACATGGTAGATAAACGTTGTGTTGTTGGACTAATAAGCCACTTGAGGTTGCCAGGGTGACGAAGTCCCACTATTTCAATTTGCAGGGATTAAAGGAACAGGACATGTTTGTGGAGCCCTGAAAATTCCGAGCTTGCTACGGTCGCTCTTGGACTTATTAATCAGTTAAAGAAAGAGGAACAGTACTAGCCGTGTCTATTTTCCGACATTTACCATGTCTCTGAGGTAAAACGTGAGATTTACCGAGTGAATGGTGGTAAAAGTTAGAAATGGATTCTGATCTCAAAACATTTCGGACTTTTACAAATTTCAGGTTTTAGTGTAGAATCTAGTCCGTATGGTGTCGAACGTAAAGAATGGCACCATCCCATATCTTCCCGTGGGTGTCGTAAGAGGCGACTAAGGGACTCACCAGAGAATGGGCAGCAGCGTTCTCTGTGCCTTTGTAACAACCATACTGCGATCGCGCCTGCCAAGCGTGGCGATTATGGCAACCGCTCCCCCTTGGGGAGGCCTTTCGGCTGAAATGATGATGATGATGAGTGTACAATCTCAGGGAGGGACGCTCGTCAAAGCGTTGACAGCGCCCGGGAATTAAATAGTCAGTCAATCTCCTTTGATAGGTAAACCATTTCTAGATCGATCGATTCGTCTAGTCTTAACAATTTATTCTACAGCTGTTATTAATTCAGTAGCAGATGTGTACCTAAGTTTTGATCAAAATTAATAACTGACTGAAAGAGCCTTTTTAACATCATCAACATACTACAATTAGGCTTTGCCCTCGTTTTTGTCTGCTTGAATGTCAGTCGTCGTGGATGCAAACGAAAGGCAATGTTCTTCCTAACAAACAAATAAACTATTCTATTCTTTTTTTTTTTTTTTTTTTTTGACCGCAACTCACCTGATCTTAAGTGAAGATGCGGATTGCCTAAGGTGGAGCACGCTTGCCTAGAATAAACTGGTTCACTCGTGCCTTGAAGATACCCAGATTATATGTATCGGGGAATAGAGAGGCGGGCAGTGAATTCCACAGTCTGGCAGTTCGCACAATAAATGTGGAAGTAAAGCGCTTGGTTCGATTCTTCGATTCTATTCTTCCCCAGGGTTCAAGCTATCTTCAAACCAAATTTCATTAATTCGGTTTAGCCGTTTTGTCGTGCAAACGTAACAGAGTCTAGGGGGCCAAGTCAATTCCAACACGATCCCATTGTCATTTTGTTAAAAAATCCTAATCTGCTAAATTCATAATGGTCGATCTTTGGTCGGTCAAATTAAAAGCAATGACTGCACAATGACGTTCTAATGGTAGGTCACTGATCAAAGAAACTGTCAAAACTTTAGAAGATTACCGCCTGTCAGTCATTCAGTTGTCATTTTGTACGAGATGTCGAGATTACCATTCTATCATTTCTTTCAATGGCGTGTCAGTGGTTGACCATTGGAAAGTCATAATAACGCCATTATATTAGTAGATTAACAAACTTGTCAAAATCAACAATTATGAAATCAATGATAGACCATTCTGACACTATTGTAATAGCAGACTTGAGGCCCTGAAAACTCGATTAATTTTTTATTAACCGAAAATAAGATTTTTAGTTACTTTGAAATTAATAAATATAGTTCAATTGAGTTAGCGATTAAGTGACGTCATAGTTTGTTATTGTCTTATAACATCTTTGGGAGAATCGCGTTTTGACATATCATAAATAGTATGTCTGTATTGATGATGTGATGATTTATTGCAAATGATTCTTATTGTGTCAAAGGTATGATAGAATATAAATCCAACGATTTTGCAACCTGACTTATATATTTTCTTATTTGACATTAATATTATCAAATCTGTCATTTTTTTAAATGATAATTATATTCAAAATATTTGTTACTATTTTCTTTTTCAAATACTATTTTGTTATTAAAATTATTACAAATGCATTCATGGATAAAATCAGTTTTATATTGCTCGATTCTTTCTTATTTCATTTTGCACGCTCATGATTGCCAACTAATTTGGTGGTGTCTAAATTCACTGAGGGAACCGAGAGGACCCTCCTTGAGGAATAAGAGGTGGGAGGAACCGGTTGTCGGCGTAGGTTAATTTCTGTCACATCTGTCCTGGACGGCCCCTATCAGTACCTAACTACATACGTAAACCTCATAAAACAAATGACAAACAGTAATTAAATGATGACGTCATTCGCCTACGATGAAACAATTGAATGGTGACAGTTTCCTACGTAACATTGTAAGTAATATTATAGTGAACGGGAAAACCAATTGCCACAATAAATGTATTAGTACAGCATTAGTATTGTTTGTTGTTAGTCGTTTTCATGCTATATTACGTAAAGGTAATGAAAACTGTGCTTGTTTATTAGAAACGTGTAATTCATAGTATTGTTTTTGTTGTTGTTGATGTCCTAGGGTATTTTTAAGTGGGAACCAAGGAGGCGGCCCACATCTGTCCTGAGAACCTAGTAGGTACGGCCCCGTAATTAATGTAAATGTATTCGGTTCGAGTCGATTTTCGAATTGAAAATACATTATTTTATACGGAAATGTCTTGTGTGTACCACACGAGTTACACTGGTACTCACACCAGAAGGACACAACAGCAATAGCTATTGGTCCTTCTGTGGTAATATTGTGGAATATATATACTAGCTTTTGCCCGTGACTTCGTCCGCGTGAATGTCAGTTACCGCGGATGCAGACGAAGTCGCGGAATAAAAAGTAGTCTATGTCCTTCTCCAGGGATCGAGCTATCTTCATCCCAAAGGACAATGTCAGAAACTCTATAGAACTTTGCCCCACTCAATAAAAGTCATGTGCAATATGTAGCATCTTACTGTTTATGCTGATAACTAAACATTAGTCTTAGTGACTGTAGAACTTGCGGTTTTCGTTTAAATCTAAAAACAATAATGACATTGATTATAGGTTGAACTGTATTTTAGGTAAAATGAGTTTGTATTTTGTGGGTAGGTATTTCGTAATCCGCAAGTTCTAAAGAAAAACAATTTACTGTAGAAAGGTTCTATATTTATTACAATTATTTTCATTAATTTACTTTTCTGTACATGGGTGGGGCAGGATCTGGCATTGTCATTTTATCAAAATTGGTTAAGCCGTTTCATCGTGAAAGCGTAACAGACAGAGTTACTTTCGCATTAGTAAGTATGTAAGTATATTAGTAACCATACTTACTAATATAGGTACTAAAATACTTACTCTCACTTTGTCTGTTAGTACCTTTTCACGACGTGATATGGTTGTGGTACTTATATAAGAACACAAAGAACATCAGTAGCTTCACTACTGGAAGAGCAGCAGTTATTAGACCCGTCTCGGTGGGAACAGCAAGCCGCCCAAAAACTTCAGTGGAGAACTTTGGTTAAAGCCAAAGTTCATGATTATGAATTTCAGCGGCGCCTTGAGCGTGATGCCAAGTGAGACCGATTGAAAGCCCGACCAGCTACGGCCTTTAATTATAATTAGATAGATGGTGAGCTCACATGCCCGTGTGTGCGAGGGTCTCCACAAAGAAAATTGGTTACATAGGCCACATGCGAGCTCACGAGCGTCAACTACAGTAGAGCTGAAGCGATCCCCTTGGCCGAAGACGGTCGGGTCGCATCATCATCATCATCACTGGAAGATCTCCTACCACGCACCAGTGCCACAGTACAAATATTAGTACTACCGTACAGTAGCGGCACGTTCCGCCTCCCTCTTAAACCGTTCCTCACCTCTCCCCGCGTCGAACGACTGGTCTGGGAACTGCTTTTTGTTCGAGCGGCGGTAGACACGCACACACATACACGTATCTGTACAGTCTGTTATTTTAGTAGTAGTGTAGGCAATTATATCGTTTCGTTTCTATGGAGTGTCGCGGGTGTGCCAGTGCAGCGTACTTAGTACTGCTTGACGTTGACGTCACTTCTATTAATTCCCCTTAGTGTGTCATAATTTGCGTCAGCGTCATTTCATATGGCGCTTGAATGGCCATCACATGAACTTCGAAGAATCGGTCATATCGGTCATCAGGAGGAAATACTTAGACTTACCTCTATTATTGTGTTCGAGAAATGGATTGTAAACAGTTCTAGGTAGTTGTTGTACGCGAGTAAGTAGTCTGTATAAGTACCATTAGGCACCAATCAATTGAATCAATAAAGATTTCTTGAATCTAAATCGTCATACCTACGTCATTATATCTAATGATCAATTCACAGCACAATAAGCTACAACGATCTGCCAAATTTCTTTGATAGATTTTTAACTTTATTATAAAACGGTAAGGTTTAAATTCATTTGGGAAAATTGGACAGTTTGGTATGGTGCAATTGGCGTAGCACAACCTTAATAATGACTACCCACACATTCAAATACACATACATGCCTGTGCTCCAGTAGTAGTAGTGGGTCCCCATGAGTGCGTTTGAAGAAAGTATTCTATTTATACGTATTTTAAAACCTACCCCTCACTAGGAATCTCTCCTGTATCGTGAGTGCAAACAAACTTAAAAATTCTCAACCAGACCCAACCAGAAGTATTAGAGGTGTACTTAAATACGTAGATATATAGAGTTGTTTTAATTTTTTTTTAATACACTCCTAATTTTAATATTAATCTCATAAATTGTAATTGAATTAGGTAGATGAACTCAATTGAATAACTATTTATTGATAACTAAGCAACTAAAAATCAAATTTAATTCCAATTGGTTAATTTATTTGGAAATATTGCCTAATGATAACATTATAAGTTAAAACTTAAAACACTTGATTTTATTAGCCCTAACCCGATTCATTTTCAATTAACTGTAAAATTTGATTTTTAATAGCTTTGAATTCAATAAATAGTAAGTCAATTGAGTTGACAAATGTAACCTACAAGTGACGTCATAAGTATAAATTGCCATACAAAATATATGGGAGAATCGCGTTTTGACAGCTCATCATAAGTATGTCAATTGATTAGTGGTGTCATCTAACCAATTCTTCGAAACAAGTGGAGGAGTATTTTATCCTCTATGCTGGCACTTCACATGGCGTATTCGTACAAATATTCGTCTTATTTGGGTAATCAAAAATCGACTTTATTTCAATAACCGTAGGTAAATTTTGTATTATCCAAATAAGGCGTATATTTGTACTAATACGGCATGTTAAGTGCCATTAGCCCCCGTGGGGTGTCCGGGCTAGAATACCACCCCCCCCATTTCATCCCGAGGGTGTCGTCGAAGGCGACTAAGGGAAAATCCGGAAGTCGGACAGCAGCGACTTCCGTGTGCTTAACTTCACTGCGATCCCCAAGATACTCTCCCCTTTCCCCCGGGGAGGCCTTTGTTCAACAGTGGATGTTTTCTGGCTGATGATAGTGATGATTACGTAAAGGGGGATGACAATTCTTCGTCGAAAAACAAAACACAAAACAAAAAACATACGTAATAATCACCTAAGTACTTACTTTACACAATATTGTTTGTTAGTTATTTAAATCACGTTTTAATACTGCGTCTAACGTTACGTAACCTAGCTACTATAGCTACTGAAACTCATTACAGTTCTGTATATTACGTAATAATTAAGGGAGAATAGTACAATGTAAATATTAATTACTCGGACAAAGAATTTTGTTATTGACATTTTAGACGTAGGTAAATTGGTTATTCAGTCATCGTTGAGTTGTTGAATTTCTTGGAAAGTTCTAGGTGAACCATGTATGGACCGTGTCATCAGTTGGTAACCTCTTTTTCTAAGGTTTTTTATTGCGTGAAGGGTAACCAGTTAATGACGCTATAAAGCCTAGGTACTGTTCAGCAGTATTCGCTAACAAATAATATTACATGAAACGAGTTTACATTTTTCAGCTTTTCAGTGACTTTTCGCCATTTTAGTCTGAAGGGTTATTTTACAAAAAAATAGGGGGTGCAGCATAATGTTCTAATGTAGTCTTTGTTGATAATGTTTTCTTATTTCATGTGCTAGAGTCGTTTGGGTTGTTGCCACTGCGCTCCAAATCCCATTGTTCTCATAATTGTAATGTTCATACATACCTATTGATTCCACCGCGCTCCAAGAAATGTTGAGCAGAGTTAGCAAAAAATAAATTTAGTACGAAATGGTATAGGTACAAATATCATAAAGAAATAAAAAAAAGGTAGCTTTTATTATTTTTAACAAATATACAATATTTACAATTATTATTATTTTTTTCCTTACGTTTAGGAGCATCTTGTTGTTCTCCTCATCGCTGTTGCTGTGGGGAAGCTGTCAACTGCCTCGGACACCACGGCCTATCGTGCAACCGGAGTGCAGGTCGCATTGCGTGGCACGCGAATATAAATGACATCATTCGTCGTGCTCTCGTCGCCGTCGGCGTTCCAGCAGTTTTGGAGCCCAACGGCTTGGCACGCGACGATGGCAAGAGACCGGACGGCATGTCATTATTTCCTTGGAAGTTGGGTAGGCCTTTAGTGTGGGACGCTACGTGCGTCGATACTCTTGCGCCATCCCATCTTCCTAGCTCAGCGTGTTGTGCTGGTGCTGCTGCTGCGGCTGCAGAAAACCTCAAACGGCGAAAGTATAACTTTATTTTCGAGCCGTTTGGGGTTGAAACCCTCGGGTCGTGGGGTCCGAGTGCTCATCTCCTTTTTAAGGAAATTTCCAAAAGGTTAGTTGACACTTCTCGTGATCCAAGAGCTGGTTTTTACTTTGGGCAGAGGTTAAGCATTGCCATCCAACGGGGCAATGCAGTCAGTCTCTTGGGCACATTCCCAGATGACGGCGATGTGGAGGAATTTTTTGATGCCGTACGTATAAAAAAATGCATATCAAATATGTTTATTCAATCAATCGATGCCATGATTCTACTAAAGTTATTTGTTCGGTGTATTTCTCCTCAACAATTTCGTTACAAGTTTTCCATTGTCTATCATTGACCATCAAAGTAATCATTGCTTCTGCCATGTTTATTAACCACGCATCATCAGTTACATCATGAATTATGAGGCAAATGCGCCAAAGCAGCACATTTTGCAACAAACAACTTATGGTTTGCCTTTTATCTCTACTTATTTTATTTTGGAGCGCAGTGAAATGCATTCCTGGAGCGTAGTGGAACAATCCAGTCGTTTCAACACACCACACCGCAGACTTTCGAAGCAAAATTACAAAACAGTAGTTAGTATAGTTATTAGGCTAGTATCTTCTGTGATAAATTCAACAAAGAGGATGCATGACTGCTAATCTGTTGACTTTGACAATTAAAATGGATCAACTGCAAACTAAATTCATCTTTACAATTTTGCTCATTACTCAATATCTTTTATCTTTTTGTTGCTTTTCCATAAAATATACCTTTTACGTGATAGGTGCGTTGTGGTGCCGGTCGCGAATAGAATCCATCCCATTTCTGCCCGTGGGTGTCGAGAAGGCGACAGAGGGATGGGCAGTAGCGTCCTTCTGAGTACCATAACACCTACTGCGATCGCCAACATGCATCGGTCAAGCATGGCAACTACGGCTGAACCCCCCTTGAAAGAAACCTATGCCCAGCAGTAGGCGTTAAAGGTTGTCATAATGATGATGATGATAGGTCTTTATAATTAAGATCAATATTATGTCACAGCAAGATTCGAGTGTAGGAGAGAGGAAGCAAGAGTAAGCTTTGGAGGGAATAAAAACATTATTACAATCACGTCTATTATTGCACATAGGCATGCCCCAAGTATTGCTGACCGATTCGGCACACATCCAAAGAATCCTCAATTCTTCGTAATTTTTAATTAATCCTTTCAATTCTAGTTTCGGAAATAATTCAACAAACAAATATGTAAATAATTCAACAAAAAGTGGGCCAAGAGATGTAATTATTTACTAAAAATCTTCGTTAGACTTTTAAAGGTTTATATCAATCTAAATACCTTGCAGGGTTTAGGTATTGCTTAAATCCGTTTAGGTACTTTTAAACGCATTGCGCGTGTACCAGAATAGTGTAGGACTAGGTCCACCGGTTGCCCTTGGCTTCCCAACCAGCAATTCAGTCCTATTATTTCAACTCATAACTCTAAAAAGCACTATAAACGATTTATTAAGGTTTTAGCGGTGCCAGAGTGTTGTATAAAAGCGTTCGACAGTACATTATTGCTCTAAATGCTTATAGAGCTAAAAATACCTATAAACAAAGGATGTAAACGTTTACTACGCCATTTTATACAATCGTTATAGTCAAGTACTATAGCAAGTTCAAATATAACTATTACATAATAATATTGCTCTATAAAATTGTTAACAGGTGCCTTTATTTATCTGATTAGCGTAATAAGGGTTCTAAACGAACTGCAATAGTAGTCACGTTATAGCAGCGATGAACACTCAACTACAGGGCGATATTGTGATATTGAGGATATTCAGATCGCTGCTATAGTACGTGTGCGTTAGTAGGCACAAAGACTTAACAATAGAGTGTTTTTGTGCTGTAGTCTAATTTCAGATCACGCTAATAGGACGTAAGTGTACTATAATAGTTTTTAGATGCATATTATAATTTTATCGACAAGCATATCACACAGACACTATAATAGAGCAGAATTATTGTATAACAACTTTTTTGGTGCCTAGCAATGCGCTTGTTAGTATTATCTATCACTATAATGACGCAAAAGTGGCACATACATGTAGATAAATGTTTCTATTAAATGACAGTTAAGTCCTAAAAAGGATTATTGGCTCGCTTTTACAACAATACTCAGACATTTTGATACGAAATTAATGCGACGTACATTCTGCGCCAAAAACATAAAAAAATGGATTTTAAGAATTGGAAATGATATAAACGCAGTGGAACTTATAGAAGAGAAGTGAATAGACGTTTTGAAAAGCAGCTTCGTCATCATCAAACAATCAAAGCAGTAATAGTAGCCAAAATCAAGTTGGAATCACAATTACGGGAAACGGTTCCGTACAAAATGTGTCTTACAAAGATCTTATTTCTGAAGGGAGAACCTTACTCCAGCGATTTTTCTGAATCTTCAAGCCCGAATGCACGAAATTGTTGGTATTTTTCGAATGTTGAATCATTATTCAACATTCTAAAAATACCAACAATTTCGTGATGGCGTCAAAAACTGGGCCATTAATTATATTATTTCGCATGAAGCAACAAAAAGTTTAGAACGATTAATTAACAATAGAATACTTAATACATTACCTTACCAAACTTATTTTATGTCATTATTACATACTGTATATTAAAGACATTTTACTAATTCCTAAGGTTATTTACGCAGATGGTTTATAAATAAAAATCTTTATTAATTAAATGGTTCTTTATTTTGAACTAAAAAAGAAAAACCTATTATTTAAAAAATAGTAAAAATAAACACTTTGTATTATATATTCAGTCATGCTCACACAGAACCCCAATTTCAGGTTGAATCCACGGTGACTGACAGTGAAAACATTATTACGGCAAGTACTATAATGGCTCTTAGAATATCGAAATCACTTTATATGATAAATATTTTAGTAAAAACTCAACAATTCGAGGGGGGCACTTTAAATTCATGGTAAACCTATCCCTAGTTTATCAGTAAAGCTGCAGTCGCACATCATTTCCACCGTAATAGACTAATATTATAATAACAAAATAAAATCTTGCTCAAGTCAGATTGCTTGTGTCCTTTTGTAAAATTATTTTAATTATTTTTTGCACCCTACACTATCACGAATGTAAAATAATGAATGGTGAATGAAAAATGTGAGGTAAAGGAAACTAAACTCTTGTATAGTATGAAAAAGTACTATAAAAGGTCCTAAGTAGCCAGTACATCATTATTTTGAGACCTGCATCACTGTTACATAGATTTTATTGGACTGTTTCGTCATTTGGAACACTGCAATAAAATTATTTTGTCACTGAACAGAGATCTAAATGCGCCACTTCCGAATAAAAGATACGTTCTTTGGGGCTTTATAGGACCAAGGATAGTTTTTTACAAAACGTTCTATGGTCTTTTATAGTACTAGTTTTTGCTGCTTGGGTTATAAGGGACAGCTTTTAGATACGCTCATAAACATTAATATTACCTCTGCGTGCTACTTTTGCAATATTTTTAAGTGCCATTTTTAACCGACTTCAAAAAAGGAGGAGGTTCCCAATTTTAATGTATTTTTTTTTGTATTCATGTCCGTCCATAACTTTACCAGCCTGCTGTGAACCGACTTTAATTATTCTTTTTTTTGTTCGATTGTATATGTATTATAGTCTAGACTATACTACTTACATGTAATCCATGTCATTGATCATCTTTCGTTTTCATAGAATTAGCTGAAATACAATATTTATTATTTTGTTATGACTTGTATGTCAGATGTCAACTGTTAGTTATTTTTCTTTGTCCCGGCTTCTGGCCTTTTGGCTTATATAACTTAACTTAAATTATTTACATCAATAAGTACTTAATTGTATTTAATATGTAATTACGATTGTTACTAAATAACTTATTTTTTACTTTTACTAAAATTATTTACGCACTCATGGTTTTATGAAGGTCTGATATATCTGGCTGGTTACACTTATCCTGGCTGATTATACTTGTCAGATGAAATGATTATATAACAGCAAGAAGAAAAACCATATTTAGAAATATCTAAATTCGATAGAAGCTTACTTGGAAAGCGCGCTGACGGAGACCAGTCAGTCGAGATCTGAATTCCAATCAAGCATCATCAAAGTCTACTGAAGTCTATGAGTCGAGAACAGAATTGCAAACAAGCATCATCAAAGTCTACTGAAGTCTATGAGTCGAGAACTGAATTGCAAACAAGCATCATCAAAGTCTACTGAAGTCTATGAGTCGATAACTGAATTGCAAACAAGCATCATCAAAGTCTGCAACTGAATTACAATCAGGCATCATCAAAGTCTACTGAAGTCTACGAGTCTATGACTGAATTTTAAACGGTCTTCATCAGAACCGACGAACTGACGCGTACCTGCACTTCCCAGGGCGGGTCCCACTAAAAGATCCGCCTGGGACCTCTGCTCCCGATCTTGGAGCTGAGTATGCGCCTGTCTCTTTCTGCCGGTCCAGTCTGCACCTGCTGTCGTCCTTCACTGAAGGCCTCCAGCATACCTTCCTTCCTACCATATCTTCCTTTATAGTGCGTTTTAGGTTGGTCTTTTATATATTAATCTGTATGTTTTACCTCATTATTTTTTCTTTTACTTAATAAATTTTACATGTGCAAGTCTGCTTTTCCTTTTTAACCAAAAAACTTCAACAAAAACTTTACTTCTTCAAAAAAAAGGAGGTTCTCAGTTCGACCCGTATGTTTGTATGTATGTATGTTTGTCCGCGATTATCTCCCGTTTGGCTGAACCGATTTTGATGCGGTTTTCAGAAAAGTGTTTGTTACATTCTGGAGAAGGTTTTAGTATACAACAAACAGAAATTTATTCAGCGCTTTTGAAAAAAAACAACAAAAACCAAGAAGACGTTTTCCTTTCTTCCATCTTTCCATCTTTGGTGGACTTTCAATCTCTGTTTTAACTGCGTTGCCGTTCCTTAATGGATTTGGGTGATAAGGAGGCACTAAAAAGTGTAATGAGTAGTGTGCGTCCGTGTGGTGTCGGCCGTAAAGAATAACACCATCCCATATCTTCCCGTGGGTGTCGTAAGAGGCGACTAAGGGACTTACCAGAGAATGGGCAGCAGCGTTCTCTGTGCCTTTGTAACAACCATACTGCGATCGCCAAACCGCCTGCCAAGCGTGGCGATTATGGCAAAAGCCCTCCTTGGGGAGGCCTATGTCCAGCAGTGGACGTCTTTCGGCTGAAATGATGATGAATGATGAAAAAATGTAAAATAAAAACAATTTTGAAAAAAGAGAGCCTTTAAAATAAAACTAAAAAGTGATACTTACTTTTTAGATTTTTTTGAAGGCGGTTCTCTTTTTTCAAAATAGTTTTATTTGCCAGGATCATAGTAGATTTGTTACAGTACGTCCCCGAGTTCCCACATACATTTTAAAATTATCCGATTTTGGTTAGTACCCACTTATCACTTCGTTTCCTTTTTAAATCAAATTACTTAACCTTAAAAACATACGTGTCATCCAAGTAAAAAATTGCATATTTTTGCTTTCCTGGGGCCGTTTCCAGTGGTATGTTTAGTGTTCATCATTAAATTAACATACATCATCTACGTTCAGCAGTGGACGGTAATTGGCTGACCAATTAAAGTCCACTGCTGAATGTAGGTCTCCTCCAGAGATCGGGTATCTGGGTATCTCGCATCATCTCCTCGTCTCATCATCCTTGTTCAGTGTTACCGATTCTTTATGTTTATTCATTGGAATGATAATACGAAACTCCACATTGACTATTCGACCGACTAAACATGTAGGTAGGTAGGTACCTATTTATATCAATACTGTAGACCTTTGGCGGAACTTTGAAAATCCCATTTTGCGGAAATTCCTAAATACTTATGAAGTCTAATTAAAATTGTTG
Organism: Charanyca ferruginea; assembly: GCA_947361185.1. Taxonomy (NCBI): domain Eukaryota; kingdom Metazoa; phylum Arthropoda; class Insecta; order Lepidoptera; family Noctuidae; genus Charanyca; species Charanyca ferruginea. The sequence continues at coordinate 30,481,449 of OX376057.1, forward strand.
ATATAAACGTCACGTACAACTATTTATAAATCCAGTATTTCCTGCTAGGTAATTTCCCAATCGAGTAGTAGGTATTATCGCATCACTGAAGGTTAATACGTTTTGTAGATTGTTTGGGATGTACCGACCAACATTTCCATTTGAATGAGTCATGCAGTTGAGTTATAGTATTTTTTATTATTTCCTGCATATTGTGTTACATTGTAAGTTTATTTCAGTAGTCATTAATTAATGAATGGTTTATTTATAATGATTGAGCTAGGTACCTATCTAAGAACAGAAGGGTCTTTGGGATCATTGACTTTTAATGGCTTTCTTGTTTATGGTTAGAGCGATGAACGCTAAAGTGTGGCCAAGAGAGGCCATTGTGTAAATAAGTCATTAGTCAAAAATAATGAATGAAGCATTTAATTGTATTATGGTGTAATTGTGTTAGTGCGCAAGTCGATAAGTATTTTAAAATTGCGCAATTTAAAAAATTAACTAGGTAAGTACCTATTGCTCAACATTATCTATTATTGTACTTATAACTTGATATGAATAGACGAAAAGAAAAATCGTAATAAAATAACAATGTGCAATAATATGAAACTCGATCTTTTTTTTTCATCGGATAATTTGCCACACTTCCACGTAAGCCATAGCTATAAAAGTATTATTACTCAACTTGATAACACACCCCCGGCCCCCGACTCATCAGAAGCCCTTACATGGATGACTCGATGAAATTGTAAATAAACCTTATCTAAGTGTTATCGATAACGAGGAAGTGACTCAGTGACAACGCCGGCGTTTAAAACATGACTAACATTAAAACTTTCGCGTCGTCATCATAAATAACGGGAGCAAGAAAGTAACTGGAAGCGATGACGTATTCCCACGGCTCTGAATACTACAAAGAAATGCCAAAGAATTTTGTTTAATTCAAACACAAACAAGACTGCGGCTGTGCTATTAAAATGTTTTTAGCAACATGCAGCCAATTAAAATAATGTAGGTAGGCACAAAACATTCACATTTTACCCCTACACTATTTTAATCCTTAAAATTTTCTGAAATTCATTTAAAAAGTAAACAATTTGTAAATTCGAAACAACGAAGCAAGCATTAAAATGTTCAAAGAGGTTGCACGAAGGCATTTCCTAATGCCAAGGCCAAGATTCAAAACTTGACATTACTTTTTAATAAAAGAGCTGGCCACTGATGCTCCAATAAAAATGTTGTGACAGCTAGGTTGCAAAGAAAAAAAGTGTTTTAGTTTTGTGACTCATTATGTCATCCCAAAATGTTTTTGTGATGGCTGTGATGAAAGATATAAAACCTTTTTAAGTCAATGTCTATCTGCAGGAAGATAAAATTAGTCACCAATTTGATAAAGAGGATAAAATTAATATGTACCGTAAGTTTTTGTACACATTCATACATCGTCACATGCTTTTTAGGGTTCCGTAGCCAAATGGCAAAAAACGGAACCCTTATGGATTCGTCATGTCTGTCTGTCTGTCTGTCCGTCCGTATGTCACAGCCACTTTTTTCCGAAACTATAAGAACTATACCTACTGTTGTAACTTGGTATGTAGATGTATTCAGTGAACCGCATTAAGATTTTCACACAAAAATAGAAATAAAAACATAAATTTTGGGGGTTCCCCATACTTAGAACTGAAACTCAATATTTTTTTATCAAACCCCTACGTGTGGGGTATCTATGGATAGGTCTTCAAAAATGATATTGAGGTTTCTAATATATTTTTTTTCTAAACTGAATAGTTTGCGCGACAGACACTTCCAAAGTGGTAAAATGTGAATCCCCCCCCCCCTGTAACTTCTAAAATACGAGAATGATAAAACTAAAAAAAATATATGACGTACATATTGTGTAATATGTACGTCATACATATTGTGTAATATTCCACCGAAAATTGGTTTGATGAGATCTACGTAGAAAAGTAGAAACGTAGAAAAGTAGAAACGTAGATACCTAGAAAAGTAGAAACGTGGAAACGTAGAAAAGTAGAAACGTAGAAACGTAGAAGTAGAAACGTAGAAAAGTAGAAACGTAGAAAAGTAGAAACGTAGAAACGTAGAAATGTAGAAACGTAGAAACGTACAAACGCAGAAACGTAGAAACGTACTAACATACAAATGTAGAAACGTAAAAACGTAGAAAAGAAGAAACGTAGAAACGTAGAAACGTAGAATAGTAGAAACGTATAAACGTATAAACGTAGAAACGTAGAAAAGAAGACACGTAGAAAAGTAGAAACGTAGAGACGTAGAAACGTAGAAACGTAAAACACGTAGAAACGTAAAAAACGTAGAAACCTAAAAACGTACAAACGTAGTAACGTAGAAAAGTAGAAACGTAGAAACAAGGCGCTTTCCTGACCATATAAACTTGAGCACTGTCAATCGCTCAATTTTTAGAATTATTTTTATAAAAAAAAAATTAGACAAATAAAAAACCCGACTGCGTAAAAAGTGAACTATAGATATGAAAAAAACTGAAAAGAAATAAACAAGTCCGGTAGTCTAGAATTAAATTTAGTAATGTTGAATAACAAAAATAAAAACCACAGAAATAATAAAAACCGCGCCAATAGCGATTTGATCACTTTTTAGTTACGCTATGTATTACTATTATTATTATTATTTATTTTTCAATGACGTCAAAAGCGACAATCGCATTAGTGGTGTATGTTATGGCGCGACAATCTATACTAATATTATAAAGCTGAAGAGTTTGTTCGTTTGTTTGGTTGAACACACTAATCTCAGGTAGATCCTGAGATTAGTGTGGTTCGAATTGAAAAATTAAGAAACCGGGTCGGGCAGCTAGTTTAAAAATATAAAATATGGGGACCGAACATGAACTGCATGGGTAAGTATGACAACGACGGAACCCTACATTGCGCGTAGCCTAGCACGCACTTGGCCGGTTTTGTTTAGCTATAAATATTTTGCCTGAAAAAATGACGATAAAGAAAGATACAAAGAGAAGATTTAAAGATAACGTAAGTAGGTATACTGTATGTATTTCATGATGTGGCTTACAACGAGATAATGTTGTGAAAAAAACTAAATTACTCATAGGTGATTTAAAAAAAAGAAACGTTCTCTTTTTTAAGTTTTTTTTTCATAAGACAAAATTACTGCAGTGCCGACAGCTTGACACTTGGAAAACACGATAAAAGTCACGTATACAGACATGACATAAACACACAAGCGTAAAGTACAAACATAATATATACTGTACCTAAATAACACAATCACAATATTATTATAGTAAGTGTATTTGCACATTGACTTAAAGCAATGTCAGTGCTGTTTCAATGACAGTTTCGCTAGTTGGCTGACAAAATCGAACATAGCGTTCTAATCGTCTCAATATTTTGGTATTTGACACCAATCTATCTATATAATAAAATTGAATCGTTGTTCGTTAGTCTCGCTAAAACTCGAGAACGGAGGGACCGATTTGGCTAATTTTGGTATTGAAATTTTTGTAGAAGTCCAGGGAAGGATTAAGCGGTAAGAAAATTGAAAAATCAATTGACAATCAACGTTTGTCGGGTCAGCTAGCAACCAATAATTTTAAGACACGACTCTGAAAACAAAAAACACTTTATACTAACCCTTAAAACCCGATTAACTTTAAATTAACTGTAAAATGTAATTTTTTCTTGCTTTGAAATTTATTTATTTATTTTATTTATTTATCACCATACTAACATCTACCATTACAGCTAACCAATAAGCGGTAAATGCAGCTTAACTAAAACTTAACTTAATTGTTATTTATAAATAAAAGAAAATGAAATGAATGAATGATGATTGAAATTAATAAATAGTAAGTCAATAGAGTTGGCAAAAAAGTGACGTCATATTTTACTATTGCCATACAAATTCTATGGAAGAATCACGTTTTGACGATTTGACAGCTCATAAAAAGTAGGTATGTCAATTGAATGGTGGAGTCAAGTACCCAATTATGTAGGACAAAAATAAGAAGTACTATTTTAACATAGACATATAACACTAGACTACTGCTCAGCGTGTCGCTAAAAGGAACAGAAAAGCACAACTAAAAACACTGCACCCCGTACCATTTTGCAGGAATATGTGCCGACTTTATTAAGCACATGAACCAAAAACGCGGCACGTAATGAGGGACAAAAAATATTAAGTTCTGTCTCTTTTCTTTACAAGCATCTTGTATATATTTTTCTTTGTCTTGTGTAAGCGAGATAGAAGATGACCTACAGTCTATAGTGCCTTCTCTGTCTACGTATTTTAACTACACGTTTTTGACAGATTATCGCTGAGGTAAGATTGTGCCGTGTGGTGTGGTGCCGGCCGCGAATAGCACCACCCCATTTCTACCCGTGGGTGTCGTAGAAAGCGACACAGGGATATTGATCAGAGGATGGGCAGCAGTGTCCTTCTGAGTACTATAACATCAACTGCGATCGCCAATATGCATCGGCCAAGCATGGCGATTACGGCTGAACCCCTCTTGAGGGAGACCATGTTCAGCAGTGGGCGTCTTAAGGTTGATGAAGAAAATTGTGACTAGATTTTGAATGTTCTTTACGAGAATTGGCTTATTGATCAAAATTACAATTTTTGTAGGTAGGTACTTACCTACTTATTTGTCTGTGAATGATAACGGTGTTTAAAGTTACTAGTGTGGAAATGTTTTTAAAAAGGCAAGAGATTAGATGAAGTAGAAAAAAAGTAACAGGTATGTTTACAATACTGGTATAAGCCCAGTTGCTTTACGGATCTAAATAATTATTGGGATCCCAATCTTCTTATCAACGGTGATTTATTTATGAAGCAAAAATCAAAGGAACCAGAAAAAGATGTCAATACAATCATCCAGGTTTTTTCCCAGAACACATATCGAGAACAATTTATACCCGGGTAATTGAATCGTCACCGAGAATTTCCTCAAGGAAAAACCTAAATACATCCGCTCCTTAATATGAAAATATAATTATGTGGTACGTACATATGAATGGAAATATAAAAAACTTTTTTGAAAAAAGAGAACCGCCTTCGAAAAAGAACTGAAAAGTACAGAACACACATGACTTTATTTTCGGAAGTCGGTGGCTTTGTTCTGTTTGTTGTTTTGTATTGCCACCGACTTCCAAAACTAAAGTCATATGTGTTCTGTGTTGCTGTGCTAAAGTTATTTATCACTTTTTAGTTTTTTTTTGAAGGCGGTTCTCTTTTTTCAAAAAAGTTTTTATTTTCCACTTTTTAGTGCCTCCTTATCACCCAAATCCATTAAGGAACGGCAACACAGTTAAAACATAGATTGAAAGTTCTCCAAAGATGGAAAGCTCAAAATCGGTTCAGCCAAACGGGAGATAATCGCGTACAAACATACATACATACTTACATTACATACAAACATACGGGTCGAACTGAGAACCTCCTTTTTTTTGAAGTCGGTTAAAAATTGTTTATTTACATAGAAAAAGCAACAAGAACAATAGGTAACTAAATTAAAAAATATTCAACTGAGGGCGACCCTCTCTCTATATGCATAGGCGGGTTGGCACATTCGGTACCTATAGCAAATTCGTTCGGCATTTTCAATACAACTTTATCAAAGGTCGTACATACAAGATGGACAAAAGCCAGAGATTAGGTAGTAGTCAGCTGTACCACAGATTTAAGCTGTACGTCATAACTGTGTCAAGCAAGGCAACCACTCACACTCAGTATAATGCTGTGCTATGGGGGTCCACAATATAGCGCTGGTTTTCAGTGGTAACTTAAAAATGTACCCTGTACATGAATACCTTGAGCTGAGACATTCGCGACCCACACTCCAGAAACGGCTACGGAAGTCCAGCAGAAGAATGGACGGTTGGTATGGTATCATACTTATTTATTTATATAATCACCACTTACAACTATTTTTACAGCTACAACCCAATGCCGTTGATGTTATATAATCAAAGGCAATAGTGAAGCAAACCTAATAATAGCAACTATAACGGGCTCGGGGCTAGTGTCCGGAAATCCACTCAGCGCGTTTTATTTTGCGTACAGGGGGCCAAGTCTGCTATTTTTATAATTTCGTCTTTCCAACACGATCCCATTGTCATTTTGCTAAAAGTTCGTAATCTGCTAAATTCATAATGGTCGATCATATTGTCCGGTCGAATTAAAAGCAATGACTGCACAATGACGTTCTAACGGTAGGTCACTGATCAAAGGAACTGTCAAAATTTTAGTAGATTACCGCCTTAGTCAGTCATTCAGTTGTCATTTTGTACGAGATTACCATTCTATATATCATTTCTTTCAATGGCGTGTCAGTGGTTGACCATTGTAAAGTCATAATGACGCCATTATATTAGTAGATTACCAAACTTTGCAAAATCAACAATTATGAAATCAACGATAGACCATTCTGACACTTGTAATAGCAGACTTGAGGCCCAGATGGGAAGTAAATCATTCGATCCAAGAGAAGCACATGGGCTGCCGTCTCTTCTGCCCCCATGCAGGCTCTGCACAGTGGGCTGTCTGTAACTCCTATGACAAAAAAATGTTTATTTGATAGACCCATGGCCGGTTATGGCGGCTGTGACAGTCAGGGGCCTGCCTCGTGAAGTGGTCATTAATCGCAGGCAGTGCCTCCTTGGCTTGCCTGCACTGGCCAAGTTCGGTCCACGGTTCTTAGTGTAACATTATGAAGAATGGGGTTTAAACAAGAAACAGGGACTTACCTTCGAAGAGTTAGACCTAACATTCAACTTTATTCAAATAAGTAAGTACCGGAGCGTTCTGGGTGTAAAGTTCGCGGTCTTTCTTTTCTCTATGAATCATGTTGTTATCTTTTACGGTGACACATATCATTTCCAATTATTATACGCAGCAGAATTTACTTATACGTAAATAAAAGAACACGTTTTCGTGTTTCTGGCTACAATGCGTCCTACACGATTGTAGGTGTGGAAAAATTGGGTGCGCCAAAGTTCACCTAAATTTTCAACTCCGATAATTGGAAATCCGAAAATGTTGTTCCTAACATTTTTCATCCTAGCAATCACAATTCCTAACTACTCTGTCTCTATGTTTATAATTCCAAAGCATTCAACTTCATAATGTCAGTAGCAATAAACATCTATTATACTTTTATTTGTTTTCCTATATTTTCTCAACATAATCATCTTTTACACTATTATTCAAAGTCATATCTTTTTTGTTTAGATTTGTTTTTATTCATAATAATCATAATGATACATTAATTTTGCGTAACTTAATTTTCACATAACATGTTTAACGGTGTCCCTTTGTTTCGCAGACAGAAATTTCATAGAATTTCGTTTCCCAGAAAATGTTTGATATAATATTTGGTTTTTGTAATTTTATTTCGACTATTATTGTTTCAAAGACTATTTACTTCAATGAAACATATTTCACAGAAACACATTTCAATGAATTTTTATTCACATTTTTTTGTTTAACAAACATACGAAACAGTAGAATTATTTTTTAACGAATATTGTTTGTTCAGTGTATTTTTTCATGGAATTTATTTCAACGAAAATATATATAAATATTGTCTTAAAAAGTGAATATGTTGTGCTACAAAAATTAATGACAGAAACGAATCGCTGCGAAACTGACTTTACGTAGTCTTGTCTGCCCTACACCTAGAGTGTAATTTAAATCCGCGTAGGCGCGGAGGGGCGAGGCGGCCCGCGAGCTGAGGAGCAGGTGGTTTTAACGCCCGCCGCCGCGGCTGAGGCTGGCCGGCGAAGCCGGCCAGTAAGCCGAAGCTGCGGTGGTGAGCGTGAATACCATCTGCGACGACAAGCTCGCGTGGGACCGCCGGAGCCCCGCAACGCCGGAGCCGTGACAGAAATCATGCCTGCTGCATGTTGCATGCTTGCTTGCATGATGCATGATTGCTTGCACGCTGCATGCTTGCTTGCATGCTGCATGCATGCTTGCACGCTGCATGCCTGCTTGCATGCTGCATGGTTGCTTGCGCGCTGCATGCTTGCTCAAATTAAAACTATAAATATCATCTTCTACCCACATATATTTTTTATTACACTTGATAAATGTTTCTTTCTGATTATGAGTGAAAATATTATGGTAATTATGTTTAGGGATAGAAGCGTTATGATAAAAAATAGTAGGAGTTTAAATATTGTATTTACATTAATGATATTATTAATTACAATTTTCGAAAACATGAATGTTATGAAGATCGCCGGTAGCACTACAAATAGTATGAATGAAAACTTTAGGATGAAAAATTTTAGGAAGAGTGATCATTCGGATTACAAATCCTTAGGAAGTACAATTTCGGGTAAAGAACTTTAGGTGAGCCAATATGGACCCGGAAAAATTAGCAAAAAACAGCAGCAACAAACAAAACAACAAGCAAGATAGTATGTATTAACAAATATGTGTGTGTGGACTAAAATTGTCTGATAAAATAAATATGTACATACTTATAATAATAATAATTAATAGGTGTAGGTAGTCTTCGAGATAACCGTTTGAATGGAATTAATCAAATTCCAAGTAAGTAAATAATTTGCAAACGGTTTCCAAGAAAGTAAGTTAAAAAAAGAATGTTATAAGCTCGGCAGCTCGGCAGCTGGAAAACAACCCAAGTAGGCAAAATATGAACTTTGTCGAGTTCATATAACGTCTACATGGGTTACATATTGAAACAAAATCTTCAACTTAGTTGGATATAGTTTGATTTTAAAAGAGTGTCTTTGTTGTTTTTAACTAGTTCCTCTGGAAGAAGTTACTGTTTGGAACGAGCATAGCATCTAGTTTAAACATTTTGACCAACTTACTCCATAACAATTCAAAAGTGCCTCCGATTGGAAATAATTGATTTGAGTTTGAGTGTAAGACGGCAGTTGATTCAAATTTAGGTGGAGTCATATTTTCTACCAAAAAATCGACCTAAGGTATGACACGGTTCCCTAAACCTACATAACGGGTGAAAAAAGAATTTGGCGAAAGTAGTTAAAAACAGAAAACAAAATCCAATCGATCTATTAGGTTGGGGAAAAAGTTTCTTCGCATTTTTTAAGAAAATTCATAACATTTTTTAATATAGTTTATTTACATTTAACTAAAGTATGTAGGTACCATTTTGTTCGATAGCTTTTTGCCATCTTGTAGGTAGGGACATGATCCCATTGCTATAGAAATTTTGGGACTTCTGATCAAAATACCGCGACAAGTGGTTTTGGCAGTCCTCTCGTGATGTTAACCTGACACTGCCTAAAGAATTCTGAAGAGACCGAAACAGGTGAAAATCTGAAGGTGCAAGGTCAGGACTATACGGCGGATGCATTAACACCTCCCAGCCAAACTCTCTTAATTTTTGCTGAGTGGCTAAGGATGTGTGAGGTCTAGCGTTATCATGATGAAAAACCACACCCCTTCTGTTGATTAATTCCGGCCGCTTTCTCTCAACTTCTTGCTTTAATCTCATCAGTTGTTCGCAGTAGAATTCAGAATCGATGGTCCTGCCTGGTGGTAACAGCTCATAATGAATAATGCCCTTCCAATCCCACCAAACACACAGCATCACCTTGTTACGAGTTATTCCGGGTTTCGCCACAGTCTGTGAAGCCTGACCGGCCTTTGACCACGACCTTTTTCGCACGTTCTTGTCGTACATGATCCACTTTTTACCACCAGTTATCAGCTTCTTCAAAAATGGTTCGGTTTTATTACGTCGTAATAAAGAATCACAAATGAGTACACGGTTCATTAGGGTTTCTTTCAGTGAGCTCGTGAGGTACCCAAATATCGAGCTTTTTTGTGTACCCAGTTTTTTTCAAATGCGCCAAAACTGTTTTGTGGTCAATTCCCAGTTCTTCATCTACGTCGTAACTATTGATCTTGCTCCACTTTTTCAAAAATGGCATCCATTTTATCCGTAATAGAGCGACCAGAGCGACGTGCATCTTTGAAATCAAAATTTCCGGATTGAAAACGCTTAAACCAAATTTGTGCTACTCTCACAGACACTGCACTAGGTCCATAAACATCGCTAATTTTTTTCGCGGCTTGCGTTGCATTTTTGCCTTTTTTGTAAGTAGTAAAATTTTAAAATGTATCGAATTTCTTCATTAGATTCACTCATCTTGACAGTACAAAAAACAAATACAAATCACACATTTTCCTCATTTGAATTTGGAATTATGTTCTTTAAAATTTAAACTTTCAATGATACCAAAAACAGCCATATACAAATAGTATAGCCAAAGAGATTTTATTACAAGTTCATACATACCATAATGCGAAAATACTTTTTCCCCAACCTATTACACATAATAATGTTACTCGAGTGATTAATTTAATTTCAACCTCCAGAATAATAAAATAGCGTATTGCGTCTGAATCTCACTTTGTGTCTTTACAGATCGACGCAACATTTCTTTAGTAATACGTAGTTTCAGTAACGCAATGTTTCATAACAGTGAAATTCATAATAACTCGCCACAGTCCCCACGCCAGATGGCAATGCCAAGGTTGAGTCAAATGTATGCAACTATTTCTTAAAAATAATTCAATAGCGTACCTATGCAAAAAGCTTTTTTCTAACAGTTGGTGAAAATGTTTTCCGTAATTTAAGTTTGGAATACATAGGTTGGTACATCGTCATCATTATCGACTATGGTATTATACATGGGCAGGGAGCTAGTAAACCTTTTTATGTTATTTTTAACCCACTTTGGCTCGTGGCGTCAATTTCATTCATGACTTGGCTGCTAATTTAAACTACTTACTTACATATTTATTTTATGGGCTTTTGCAATAACCGACAGTGTCAGATGAAGATGTCCGTCTGACGCAGCTATTCATAAAATTAGATCACGGACTAGAAAAAAAGAGAAAAAAAAAACAAAAAGAGATTTATTTTTCTGGTCCGTGCATTAGATTAACTATTTTTAGGGTTCCGTAGCCAAATGGCAAAAAACGGAACCCTTATGGATTCGTCATATCTGTCTGTCTGTCTGTCCGTCCGTATGTCACAGCCACTTTATTCCGAAACTATAAGAACTATACTGTTGAAACTTGTCTGTGAACTGCATTAAGATTTTCACACAAAAATAGAAAAAGAACAATAAATTTTGGGGGTTCCCCATACTTAGAACTGAAACTCAAATTTTTTTTTTTCATCTAACCCATACGTGTGTGGTCTAGGGATCTATGGATAGGTCTTCAAAAATTATATTGAGGTTTCTAACATATTTTTTTTCTAAACTGAATAGTTTGCGCGAGAGACACTTCCAAAGTGGTGAAATGTGTGTCCCCCCGCTGTAACTTCTAAAATAAAAGAATGATAAAACTAAAAAAAATATATGATGTACATTACCATGTAAAGTTCCACCGAAAATTGGTTTGAACGGGATCTAGTAACTAGTTTTTTTTTAATACGTCATAAATCATAAACCGCAATTTACTATTAAAACATCGATCAAAATTACAACAAACTACAAGAACTATTATGTTACTAGTTTGCTGCTACGGAACCCTTCATGGGCGAGTCTGACTTGCACTTGGCCGATTTTTTTATTATTCTCAGTTCCATGCATGGTTTCAATTACCAATTTATTCATCTTGTGTTGGAAGGCCTGCGATTTCTTGCCACCTTTTAAAGGGAAGATAATTCATTATGATAATTTGTAACGCTATTCCTATACCTATACCCTGTTCACAATAAGATTAGACATTTACAAAAACCTTTTTTACAGTCCGTTCAACCGATTTTGACTTACTTATATTGCGTTGGTGATGCATGACAAATGGCAACTGCAGTAAACAGTTGTTGTTGTAACCACTTTTTTGCCTATAATGTCATCCTTAAGCCTACGGAATAGAAGTCAAAATCGGTTGAAGGGACTGTAAAAAAGGTTTGTGTTTATGTCTAATCTTATTGTGAATGGGGTATAGGTAGGTTTTACTTATGTGGTACACAAAAATATTTTCAAAAATAATGTCATTTTTGATAACCTAGATCTATTTCATGAGGTGCTAATTTGTTTTTTTTTTAAATTAAGTAATTTTATATCTATCATAATTAATTTCACAAGCCATTGTATTTGTATTTCAATGCAAAACGTTAAGTATATTTTAACGCAATACAACTAGCGTTGCCATCCGTCCGGATAAAGCCGGACAGTGTAAGGCTTTTTGACCTCTTGTCCGGCCAAATTTAGCTGCGTCCGGCCCGTCCGGGTTTTGTTAGGCTTTTTATACAATCGTTCAATTCAATCACTTCAGTCAGTAGCGAACGAGCGAGTGATACGAGCGAGATTTGGTGACTCGCAACTAAACGCTTCTTATAAAGTAGGCCTATGTGTTTTCTTATTTTTTTAAGAATCCCTTTTTTAGCGTCCGGCTTTGGGACCCAAAAGTCCGGCTTTTTTGACGGGTTAGTCCGGTTTTTTTATTTTTAAAAATGGCAACGCTAAATACAACAATATATTTCTGTATTTAATTTTATTTAATTAATATACCAACCTACTCATTTAATTTAAAGTATATTTTTAACGAAACAATTAACTTGGTAAGCAATGAAAAATAAATAAACTATACTTAGGAGTTTTCCTCAAGCAGCGAATAGTCTATTCCAAACAAATGTAAGTACCTACCTATTTCATCTTGGATCTTACCAAAAACGAAAAATCGCGTTGAATACATTTTACACTCTCCGTTCACCGCCTGAGGCAGTTCGCACGAAATTAAGTAAGTAGGTATATAGGTAGGTAGACCCAGACCTAAAATAAAATAACAAACAAAGTAAGTACCTACGTACAAGCTTGTGCCATCAAAGTCTTGCGTCATAGTCTACCTACGAAGTCTTAAATTACAAAGTTAAATTTTGCAAAACCGTGTTTGTAATAAAGTTCCACAGTAGGTATCTACGTCATATACCCTTATTGATGTAACCTTTGTCCTTTACATTATTAATAGCGATATAAACACTCTGCAGATAACCCAGTATCCCCTTTGAGTTTTAATCTTATCAAATTGATTTACGTACCGTGCATAATTCTGCATGCATGACCTACGGGAAGAATTCTTTTCAGTATGGGTAAACAGTACAGTATGGGTATAGAGCACCTATGTAACTGTCTTTGTTTACCGTAGTTTTAATTCAAAAAAACCGGACAGGTGCGAGTCGGACTCGCCCACCGAGGGTTCCGTACATATTTGTAGGTACTATAGTATTTCGGTTTAACCCGATAACTATATTTACTTTTTATAAGCATGAAAACATTCATCGCATCTTATGTTTACATTTTATAATATTTGTTTTAATAGATTCTTGGAATCTTACAAATAGAATATATTATGTACTTACGTTTTTTTATGCTGGTCTTGTCTGTGTTTCATTACATTTTATTCCTGTTAAATATTTATAGTTATATCTGAAAATAAATAATGTTTTGCTTTGACATGTTTGTCAATGACAGTCGTCAAACTTGACGACCGTCAATGTTACTTCTAAAAGTTTACGGCTTACGTAAAACCTCCATGTTGTTGATTTTGTAAGCATGTATGGTTGTATTTTATATTAAACTGCTGAACACCCGCTGATGTATCGCGTGTTCCTTTAGATCCTATTCGCACTAATAAATAAAATAACTGGCAGTCTGCAATAATTGAGTCTGGCCGGTACTATAATACCCAGCTTTAGAAAAGCGATATGACCGTTCTAGAAAGAGGATTCATAATTGGATTTTTTACGAATTTCGGAAGAGCGGTCAGAAAACAAAACTTGTCAAAGAGTCAGTCTAGATCTCGCTTTCGCTTGGGTAACACGCTGATTACCCATACGCTTACGTTGCTGAAGTCTACCAGTCTACTTTCTGCAAGACTACCGGTCCACAACCGAAAGCCGGTTAAGTCGAGCTGTCGCGTGCCTGCTGCTCCCAGGGCGGGTCCTTCTACTGACCGCCTGGGGACCTCCGTCCCAGAGCTCGGAGCTGACTGCGCCAGTCTTCTCTTCGGCCGATCCTGTTGCCGGCCAGGCTGTGGATCCTACTAACCTGGAAATCTCTGCCTAATTCTAGTGCGTTTAGGTTAGTGTTTCAAATTTACTTCTGTTGTTTTTGATACTCATCGCATTTTAATCTTTCTTGTGAGAGCTATTAAATTCAATTCGTACAGTTCTACATAGCCTTTTATTTCCTAAATTATTAGAATTGTTACAGTACATATCCATACTTCTATACTAATCCATACCTACTATCCATACATTAATCTACTTAATATTATAAATGCGTTTTTTGCGACATAAACGGCCGTATCTTTTTTTCACGTTAACATAGAGGGTTGATTTTTTTACAGCATCAAGGGACCGTAGACTTGAGTATATGGTTTTAATTTCAACTCGATACCTCCACGCGTTCCCGAGATAAAGAGTCTTGACAGACATACAGGCAGACAGACGGACAACAAAGTGATCCTATAAGGGTTCCGTTTTTTCCTTTTGAGGTACGGAACCCTAAAAAGCCAAGGTTGAAAAAATTGTACTAAGTATTGGAGATTGGAGGTAGGTTCCTAAATAAATGAAAATCGACAAAAGATAATTCGTTTATTTATATAAGACAGTTCTATGATTGAAAGTATTCCACCCTGTATCTACTAATATTAACTAATGAAAGATATTTTAAAATGTTTTTGTAATTAATGTTGATCGACATTTATCATCTAGAACCTAGGGAAAACTGAAATTATTTGGTTAATCCAACCATTTTTTTTGTTCCGTGTGGGTAATCCTCGTGGATGTCCTCCGCTCTTACTGACTAAAAACCACCCCGGTGTCTCACACTTACGTCAGAGGTCGCGGAAACTGGAGATACTTCTACAACCCCCGACTTTTGTTTCTCCAACCATGGTCCAACCGTTTAGGAGAGAAAACTGAAATTTACTGATTTTTTTCTTTGGCCTACCCTTACCTACCTACAGGTAGACAAAAATCGTTCGTTGCAAAAACGGAAAACCGACAATCTTAATTTATTCATACTTATTCATTTATTAATAAAAGACATCAGGCTTCTAAATGAGTTTTGTAAATCCACTCGTAAGTTGGATAGGCTTGGACTTCCGGTGAGTGTAGGAGGGATCAGTGACTCTAGGGGAATTGCGAGCTTATTTATGGAACATTTTAAGGGTCTGGGTCTGGGTCCTTCTGTTGCAATATGTGATGCTGTGTCCGGCAGTGAGAGCCTCTCAGTGGTTTCACCCTCCCACTGAGAGGGTGAAAGAAACTGACACATTTTCCGGCTAAACAAGACAAAGTTGCCATTCAAAACATGAGCAGGGGTAAATCCTTCGGCCACGACACACTCAGCATTGAGCTTTCAAATATGCTGGGGGTACAGCACCTGCCGAGGGTCTTGTCTTGGTTTTATACAATGTGCATTGGTCTTTCTCATTTATCAGCTGAGTTGATCTGAAATTGTGAACTATAGTTGTAAACTGTTAAAACAGGACACGGGATATCTCGGACCGGGGAAAACTATCGTCGGATCTATGGTTCGATCTCTTTAGGGACCACTTTTGCTAAAATATTTGACAGTATGCTTGACTCATGCTTAAAAAAATATATGTGTTCGCACGTCGCACAGTTTGGATTCCAGTAAAAAAAAAATAAGTAAGTATTTTAAGCCACACTTGAAATGTTGCTGAAATACTTAGCAATATTTTCATTATGGCTCGGCCACTCCAGCTAGTATTGCTGCAACGTCTTTTTATATGATCAGTCTATACGCAATATTTTTCTGCACTGGCCGTATTTTCTCGACAATGTGAGGTTGCAATACATTGTGAATAATGTTTTAAGTATCGGGAACTCCGTAACGTAGGTATTCCCTTGTTCACAAACTAACTAATTTATTTCGGGCGATAGTTCCAAATTGCATAATCAATAAATCCTTACAATCTACAGTGTGTAGCAATCAAATAATTTTATCTGTAACTCAATCAATACAAAAAACAACAAAGTTAATTATCAATGGCAGATCCAAATCTCCGATGTCAAAATAAAAATGTCGCATTTTAATGAATGATCCGTTCAGTCGAGGTCTTGCCTGAGGAATTAGTGTGCGAAAAATTATGAAACTTGTTAATAAACCTTTACATCACATCACTTTAGCGGATAATTTGCATATAAGACTTTATATGCACGTGACGAAATTAACAACAAAATATTCTGTAGAATTTTAGTGTGAGCAACGATACGGTGTAATACTTAAATTTATGTCAAAATATCAGGAGACTGTTAGACTAGATTCTTGTTATTCATTTGGATGGATAGGCTGGCAAACCTTAATCAGTTAGTCCTGCTTGCTCTATTATCAAACGAACAGATTTATTAGTTAATATTTTTTCCCAACGGAATGCGCCATATATCGTGCCTTGAGGACTTAAAACAACTTAAGTGTTTTTAGTCTATCTCCAATTCAACTTGAAATGGACAGGATACATTCATACATTATGTCAAGAGACAGTGAGACAAAATAGACAAAAGTCGTAACAGAATATGGCAACCACGCGATGGTAAAAGAAAAAGAGGCAGACAGGCAAAAAGATAAACATATGACATTAGAAATATGGGAGAGGTTGTCTGGTCAAGGAAAACCAAAGGATGATAACAATGGAAAAAGTTAGAAGAGGCCTATGTGTCACAAGACACGCTGATTAATAAAATGGCCAACCCGATTTGTTAGTTTAAAAGTTAGACCAGCAATAAATGCTTTAAAAAAAGTTTTTTGGTATCATTTGCAGATATAAACGAATAGAAGAAGAGAATGATGGTGGTTGAGACAAATTCGTGGAGTAATAGGTACCTGGGTAAGTGTCATACAGGTATCTGCAGTTAAATATTTCTAATAGAGACATATTTTGTATAGTTCAGTTGAGATACTGGATCGGAGAAAGGCTGACAATAGACACGTATAACACGTACTTAACCAAATCCGCAAGATCGTCTAAAAACAAATAAGTTCGTGCCTTCTCGCGCGCAAATTGCTTATTCGCACGTAGCATGCAAAAATGATATTATTTATACCTGCTTACCTACACAAGTACCTACCTATGTACATAGGTAGGTACTTGTGTAGGTACTTTAATCACCTTTGCTTATGACTGTGACGATGATTTGGTTCATACATGAATTGATCGTCTGCCAAAATGTATCAAGCGCCAAACGTGACCGAAACGAAACTCCTCCACAGCTCCGATGTACAGTTTCTGAGGTAGGTATTCTTATCAGTCGTTAGTAGGTATACTAATAGTGTTAATAAATAGATCAAAAGTTTGATATTATATGCGTTTCTAAAATCTCAGTCATGAAGAAAATTCGCTTAGCACGAGCGTGCAATGCGAACGACGTAAATTCGATCTATAATTTAAATTGGAGATATTTAATTGAAGGCTATATTCATATCAATGGGCGATAAATACTACTTGTGCTTGTTAAACCAAAATGATGTATCTAGGATAGTTGTTTATCAAATTCCAAAATGGTCTCAAATCGAATTCTTTTACATGAGTGCTCTCGTGCTAGGCTTGTAGAAACGGGCTTATGTGCCCGAGTTAACCGCCCAAACATACAAATCCCTCTCTAATTGAACTAACAGCCAGTTTTCGTTGGGTGCTTACTATGTTTAGGTTCGGCATGTCGACTTAAATGACCTTACTTCAAATGCAATCGTTGATGCAAGTTAACATTTTTGCAATGCAATGGCCGCTAGCCGGCGCTAGTGCAAGAAACGTACGAAACTGTGACGAAATTAATTGGATGATGCGACGTTGTTGGGTATAAGGATGAGGATGATGAAATGTATGTTAGGTCATGACCATGAATCAGACAGTGAGCTTGTGATGGTAGGTAGGTACTTGCCATGTGATGAAGGCTTCTGTGATACAGAATTGAGTCATGAGGACTTATGGTTGGATTTAGTAAGTACTGAATGCTGATTCAGGAAAAATATAGGTAAGTACGCCCACAGAAAAATATTGATATTTTTTGTGTTTTTCCTTTTGAGTCAGGTAGCAACCTTGTAATATGGAATCCTACTACTTACTATCTTTTTTATAGGCGAAGGATTCAACTCTTTAATTAATTATTCCTTTTTTGTTATGCATTCGCCACATTATCTCTTCTCCACCCTTGGTTGACTGGTAGAAAATGCCAGGCATTAAGTTCGCCTTTGTACAGACGCCACGCCAGCACATCAAGCCGTACCAAACTCTCAAATTTTGCCAGTTAATTTTTAACCTTATTCTTTTGTACTAAAGTTGAAAATCTATCAAAGAAATTTTAAAGATTGTTGGAGCTCAATTGTTGCTTGATGTGCTGGCGTCTGTACCTTTGTGCATGAAATGTAAAGAAAAATAAATAATAAAGATTAATGCATAAATGTGTGGTGCCCGCGAATAGTACTTCCCCATTTCTACCCGTGGGTGTCATAAAAGGCGACAGAGGGATATTGAGCAGAGGATGGTCAGCAGCGTCCTTCTGAGTACCATAACACCTACTGCGATCGCCATGCATGCATCGGCCAAGCATGGCGATTACGGCTGAACCCCCCCCCCCTTGGCCGAGACCTATGCCCAGCAGTGGGCATCTAAAGGTTGATATGATGATGATGATGATGCATAAATGTTTGGTTAGCGTTTCACATTAAACAGCAGAATTGAATTAGCTAAAATTTGGCACACATAAATCTTGATCTTGCTTAGCATCCTTGTTGCACAGGGTTCCTTTAATCTGAAGCCTATGTCAGCTACATGCTCCTGTATTTAATGGTAATGTGTACTAACATAGTTTTTTTAAGTTTTATGTTACTAACATCTTTGTATTGTATTGTAATTGTATACTAACATAGTTTTTAAGTGATCATGTGCTAACAAATCTGTACTTTTATGGAATTTTATTCCGAAATAAAGATATTAATATTATTACTATTATTAACAGATAGAATATGTTTTAACCCCTTTTTCTATACCCGTGGGATAATTTATGACACACTGACAGGGTCAGTCAAGTCCATTCATACGTAGTTACTACGTAGCTTTACAGCGTGCCAATGCCAACTTTATAGTTAGGAAAACTTTGTTCTAATTCCATTTCATTGACTTCTAAATAAATATACTAGATAGCTAAGTAATAATAGATCCTTATAGACGAATTATAAAGAATACCTATAACTCGATTAGGTATTGGACTGCCTCGTGGCTCCTTAAGAGCGTCCGCTGTGTTGGGACTTGGGATCCTAGATCCGGGCAAGTGTCATTGGGGTTTTCATGATCAGTACCTATGTCTATTTTGTTGCAATCTCCCTCGGTGAAAATCTTTTTTTTTTTTTTTATGGGACAAGCCCGCCACACTATTCCCTAACCACTGTAACTCCTGTAAGCCAGAATCAACAGTGGCGACCACCAGAAAAGCGCCAGAGCAATGAAGCTCGACGAGCCCCAGAGAAACGATTCAACTGTCTTAGATCCCGCAACGAAATTAATTAGAAAAGAACAGCGGAGGAGTAAGAAAAACACGGTGATCATCTAGGTGAAATTGGCTGCCATCCGTCCGTTTGCTCTGTCAATCCCTAGCGTGGGGACGGATGACAGCTCACTTCACCTAAGTGTTCACCGAGGGAATTGTAACAGAATCGCACTGTTAATGTTTATTCTGTTATGATCTCTCTCTCGGTGAACACCTAGGTGAAGTGAGCTGTCAACCGTCCGTTTGCTTTGTCAATCCCTAGCATGGGGACGGATGACAGCTCACTTCACCTGAGTTCACCTAAGTGTTCACCGAGGGCATTGTAACAGAATAGAATAGCACTGCTGGACTTTCTCAGAAGCATCATTTGACAACAGACAGTTCGGTTCTAGTGTTGTGTAGTGTAAAATATTACAACATCTAGATATCACATGCATGTCAAAAACAAGGATAGCCGTAGATCATAAAGCTGACCTTATTATGCAAAAAACTTGACCTTATTAAAAAACCGTAAGTAACGTTCAATACATTTAACGACTTAGGGTCAGCGCAAACAGGGCAGCCATATGTTCGAGCAATTTTAAACTCGCATCCACGGATCGATGGGTCTTGCCACGGTCAATCCGTTGATGGGTGACCATCAATTTCCTACCGAGACCTTTCCGTGCTTTGCAAAAAGCACGCTAAACCGATCGCTGGCCCCGGCCGCCATTCGTAGATCTTTGTTTGTCTTTATGGGTAGTCAGAAGCCAGGAAGTCTGACAACCAGTAACCAAGGGATACTGTGTTACCCAGTAACTGGGTTGTAGAGTTTGTGGACAGACAGTCGCTCCATCTAAAACCCTGCTATTCAGGTGCAGACTGGAAGCCAAACCCAACATAGTTAGGAAAAGGGTAGGTAGATGAATAGTTAATGTACTGAATCCACACAAATGGGCTTGAGCATTGTTAAAAAGATATATGTAATACAGGTGTCATCATCATCAGCCGGAAGATGTCCACTGTTGAAGAAAGGCCTCCCGGAGGGGGTGGGTGGGGGGGTGGGGTGGGGAGTGCCATAATCCCCACGCTTGGCAGGCGTCTTGGGGATCGCAGTGAAGGTGTTAAGTACACGGAAGCCACTGCTGCCCGACTTCCAGATTTTCCCTTTCTTTCGGGCTATTTTCAACTTTATTTATAATAGTTCATTAACTATGAAAAATTGCAGGACCAAATCGCCGAACTGTCTGTGATGACCGTTAGGTTGCCAAAATCGCTCGAAATGCTATATTACTCATTGACCCACTGCCTTAGAAAGAAACGTGTCAGAACCGTTGTGCATTTGTTTTTTTCATTTTGTATTATGAAATGACGATTCTCAATTGTTATGTTGGCTGTTGACATCGTTATCGTTAGAATGTTGGTAAAGATACTAGTTTGCCAAGTATTTGGTTAATTTATTTACAATCAATCATTATGCTAGTTAATTACAAAATCGCTTTACGTTAAAGGTCTTACGTTAGACTAGTACAGTAATGTGTTAGCGTTATGTCAGTAATCCACATTAACACACAACAGTTGGACCTATCTATTGCCCATTCTACTAAACTTGCTGTTACTCCTAGGTAACGAAATGTATGATGACATAATATTTATTCATATATCAACTTGCTTCAAACATCACTGATGAAATGTTCTGTACAAGAGTATACCTCTGCCCTCCTCTTCATATAAAGCAGGCATCATGTTTAGTTTAGTTACAGAGCGCCCAGTATATGTTATAGGTGGCAAAAACCATACCGTGAATAAACCTATAAGAAGATGCCTACCACCAAGCCCATTTATACTGTGTCTATGTTGAATATAAACAATTCCGGGATGCTTGTAACACAAATAAGTACCCTATGTTTTGCGGTTAATAATATTTCCAACAAATAATTTTGCAGGCTATCCTTGTATTACCACGAAATGCATGTTATGACCATGAATGACCTTTATAGGAAACCTTCATTTGATGGCAGATATATTTTCCTGTTGTTGTATTAGGTGCTTGCTGTATTATTATTAAGTAGATGTTTGTAGGTAGTTTTAAAAACTTTCTAAGAAATTGTATGTAACTGCAATAATATTATGATCCACTGTTAGACTAATAATTATTGTCACTTATTGTGACCTGTCACAGGCAACAGCAGATACCCATTCTAATTCATAACACAGTACCTTGGGCTTGTTTAAGTTATTTGGTTTATTTTCAAGAACGACTTTATTGAACCATCACAATCAGCATTTCAAATTGGGAAATTGTAATGATATCTGTGTAAATTATGTTACTAAATAAAATAATCTATATGAATGGAATGGCCAAGTTCAAGATATCCCTAAGTCATTTTTCTTAAGTTACAGAAATGCCGCCAGTAAAGTTTCAATAGGGTATTTTACTCTATACGAGAAAAAATCTATAAATATGTTTTTAATACAGTTTAGGCATAAAGCAGTCGGAAAATGTAAGTTTTAGTTCATAAAATAACAAAACAAATTTTTAAATTCAATTCAAAGTTTTAAGTATTTTTAATCTGTTATAAAACACCGTGAAATAGTAACGGCCATGTTATTACGCCGTACGGCTGTGTAAACAAAAATTGTCAACTGTCAGTCAACCGATTGGCGTAATATAGGCTTTGTACTTTTATTATTTCCGTAACCAACGTAATTTTTTCATTATTACACCTATTACAAAATATACTTTTAATTATTTTTAAATAATATACAATTAATTATCATATTTAATATGAGCTCATTTGATACGAAACGAACTGACGTCATTTACGCTGAGCAATATGGCGTCCAGTAAGAGGCGTTTTCGTCAAACTACGCGCGAAATTTGAAAATTAAAAATTTAGATGCATTTTTATGGCACTTATCGATTGAATAAAAATTTTGTGTTTTTTTTTTGGTGGCGTATTAGCACCACAGGATTTCATTGAGATACTTTTTAAAAATGGGTGTAATACCCTATTTGACTTTGAAACGACACCGAAATACTATTTATCGCGAATATTGGTAAAAAAAAGTAACTTTTATATCTCTTTAATATGAACGATTTATGATTTAAATTCAATGAGAAATAATAGAGTAAATCGATATAAATGGTTTAGCCTAAGTCCCTTAGACCACGGACTTAGGGATTATTAAGCTGGACTTAGGGACTTTTGACTGAACTTAGGGATTTTAATAGATAATATATTGGACTTAGGGGGCATTCTACCAAAAAAAAAAAAATATATACAAAATATTGTTTTAATCGAAAATAAAATTATTATTCATTTGACACTATTACAGTAGATTACCTTTCCCCTGTTCTCCTTACAAACTAAAAGTATTAATTAAAAAACTAAAACGACTGTACTATTAATTTTTACAGTAAGTGGTTGTTGTTGTTGTAAGTTTAACAGTTGCAAATTTATCTTCGTTCGTAACGAAAACACAAGTAGAACTTATTAAAAACACTAAAAAGTTAGTTCGTTAAGCAAATTATTTAGAAAAATGATCTTTTCCGTCAACTTAGTGACATTACAGTAAAAAGTCATGGAATATGGAACTTTTGAAACTTAGGGATTTTTTGATTTGGTTTTTAGGCTATTATGTGAACAGAAAAAAACACACTAAGCACCACTCACAAATGTCTTAAATACATAAAACCATAGATAATGACCAGCTTAACCAGCTGTGTTAATAGTGCATAAAATCCCTAAGTGGACTTAGGGACATCTTGAACTTGGCCATTCATATTTATTATGGTAAAAATAATAAACTTATTCAAAACTTATTATAAATATTACACATTTGCACATATCGAGAATATCTTCCAATCTAGTTTGTCTATGGAAAAAGCAAGTATCCAGTGCCAAGCCAAGTTTACAAACTCTGAAAAAAGTTCTACATTTGTTTGTTTATGGTATCTACTTGACAATCAATCATGGCGAGCACGTCGAGGTCTGTTTTTCTAATTTATTTTATTCCTGTTTCGTTATTAAGCGATATTTATGTATTGTACAGACGAATATCGTTAATATTTACTATGATATTACGTAAGTTTACGATGGTGCTAATAAAGTGTTGCAAGAGACCACGACGAAGTTATTTCCCAAAGATTTGATTTCTACTTGTTGATGAATGATGAACCTACTTTCTTTTGTGTTTGTAGGATGGAGGCAAATAAGGTGGTGTGCTATGCGCACCCAGATGCACCGCTTATCGAGGATTACAGGGCTGGGGACATGATTTGTTCGGAATGCGGGCTCGTAGTTGGTGACAGGTACGTAATAAAATGTTTGTTTGCCAATATTTACGAAACGCACCGAGCTTTCCACCACTGATGCTGTGTCGTAATAATAACAAAGTTGCTGAACTAATGCGAGTGATGTATTTGATTTCTATTATTTCGAGGTCGATAAATAATTGACTAATTGTGCAATGTGGAAACTTGGGAATTGTGCATAGGAACTGACAATGAAAGCTGTTTTTTAATCATACACATATGCAAATCAACATAACTTGTAAATTAGAACAGCTTCTAATGATTTTTTAAATTTTTGTATTGTTACATTTTGCAGAACTAATTGTTTTTCAAACATAAGTATAGTATGTGCCACGAAAGATGAGACCTGACACAGACTTGATTTGACTTGCGCAGTACTCGATTTAAAAGTACCTTTAAATCAAGTACTGCGCAAGTCTCATCTTTCATGGCACTTATTACAATATTGTTGACATACTTATTATCACATGACCATATTCTGAATCCATATGCAACAATAAACAATGCAATGCAATGCAATTATTAACTTATTAGAAGCTTAACTAAACATAAATTATTGTATGCCAAAATGTGAATTGGAATCAAGGCACAATGTTACTGATTATAAACATTAGTAATTATGAGCAAATAATAATGTTCCTATGCATTGTTAAAAATAATAGATATTTCTTATTGTCTGAGGAAGCTTTTCATAAACCTATTTAAGTTGACCCTCTTACGGCCTTCTTCCAGAGTAATTGATGTGGGTTCAGAATGGCGTACATTCAGCAACGAAAAGTCTGGAGTAGACCCATCTCGTGTTGGTGGGCCAGAAAACCCACTTCTTTCCGGTGGAGACTTGTCCACAATCATTGGACCGGGCAGAGGTGATGCTTCATTTGACAGTTTCGGAGTATCAAAGTATCAGAATAGAAGAAACATTAGCAGCACAGATAGGGCTTTGATTAATGCCTTCAGGGAAATTAGCACAATGGCAGACAGGATTAACTTACCGAAGACAATTGTGGATCGTGCCAACAACTTGTTCAAACAGGTATGTCAAAAGCTAGCGTTAATTAACCTTTGACCGCCATTGTATAGATGACAAACCAAAATGTTTCCAGCTCTATGGTATTACGTAAGTATAGAAACGTAATTCCATAGAGTAGTTTTTCAAAGCTTGACGCTGAGCGTATGTTTTTGCTTTTTTGATGTGGTGGTCAATGTGTTAAAAAGAATCAACAATTTGCTGTGTAAACGAGAGTGCAGAGAATTGTGATATTTGTAAAATAAGGAAAATGAAAAGTAAACTGTTTCTGCAAACATTGCTCTCTTTCACGTGCGCTGCCAAGGTCATGTTTGTGAAACAAATGGAATCATGTTCTTATGTACTGCTGAATCAGTTCCATTATTTAATACATTAAGTTTGTCTTAATCTCATGTCTTGCTCTTAATACACAAGATATGATAAAAAATATTGTCCTACAATATGAATTTGTGATTGTATTCTGCAAACATGAATGTCATTATCTTTGCTTATATTCCATTAAATTTTTTAAAACATTTATTGAAATGTGAAAAGGTATATTACTTTTTTAAAACATTTATATACTTTTTCACATTTCAATAAATGTTTTAAAAAATTTAATGGAAAATAAGCAAAGATAATGACATTCATGTTTGCATTTTATTGTTTCAATAGTCATGCTTTTCTGAATACAATTTGCCATGGGCAAAGCCAATTTTCAAGAATATTGGGTATAAAATACAATGTAATTTCCATTATAATGTTAATTTTCCACATGCAATGCTTGGCCTTACCAACCTGACATATGAACAAGAATTAGCATAGTGTTGAAGGGTACCAACAATGCATTTTGAGGTACACAAAGTATTTAAATTGTTCAACATGTTAATTAGAGGCCATACAGACCATAATGTTATGTCATTTTATTTATTTTTGAATAAGACACCAAAAGTATTATGTAGATTAGTGTGTACAGTCACAAGCATAAATATATACAGATTGCAAAATTCAAAGGCACTTTTTCCATGAAATAATTATATCAACTTATAGATAAAACCTGTTTTATGTTAGTTTGGCATCATAGATACCCTATTCGTAACCCCATCACATTTCAATCAATAGTATAGGAGAAAGTCAGTTTAGAATGAGACCAACAGTTTACATGTTTTTGCTTGTGACTGTACATGCAAGTTAATAATTCGACTTTGACAAATCAAATCAAATCATTTATTTCTTTGCAATCATGGGTAAATTGGTACATAGATGTTGTCATAAAGTTAGTTCTCCATGTTCTGCCGTCACATGGGCATGCAAATCATAATCAATTAATATAACATTAGAATAGTATTATAATCCCCATTTTACAAATTTACAATAATAATGTCAAATAATGAAAATTAAAATAAATAGAAAAAGTCATAATATTACATCAAACATCATGTCAATGGATACAATACAAAACATGTCATTTTTAAATAAGTACAAATAAAAAAGAATAATAAAAAAGTCAATAAAATAACATTTAGATTTTTCCCGATAAGAACTCCGAGATATTATAATACGATTTACTTATGAGAAAGTTTTTTAGATGTATTTTAAACAAATTAACATTTAAGATTTTAATTGACTCTGGTATGTGATCATATATAATTGGTGCCATGCAGAAAATACTTTTATGCATCAGAGCTGTCTTAGACTGTCTTGCACATAACATGTTGGGGTGTCGTCGACTCCGGGTATTCGAGTCAGATAGTTTGGGAAACAACTTAGGGTTGGTTTTCACAAATACCGCAACCTCAAATATGTACAGAGAGGGCAGTGCTGACACTGCCCTCTCTGTGAGACACATAACACACTCCAGACAGATGTAAACCATTTTTTATTAAATATAAAATACTGATATTTTATATTTCATAACACATGTAAACCATTTTTTATGAAATATAAAATATCAGTATTTTATATTTCATAAAAAATGGTTTACATGTGTCTGTACACTTCAAGCCGAACATTGCCCTAATACATTTTTTTTTGGGATTTAAATATAAATTCCTTATTGGATGAATTCCCCCAAAAGATAACGCCATATCTTAATATTGAGCCTGCCATTCCATGGTATGCTGTCACAATAGCATCCTTTCCTATGACTGGAGCGAGTTTATATAAGGCATACGTCGATTTGCTAAGTCGCTTAGCCAATTCTATTGTGTGTGCTTTCCAATCCAGTCGTTGGTCTATGGTTAAGCCTAAGAATTTTTGGAGGTGCTTACTTGATTTATTTTATTCTTGTTTGACAGTCGTGTATTTTTTTTTTTTTTTTATGTGCCCTGTATGTCGCGGTCGTAAGGATGGTTTTCGTACTTCTACTGGCGACTGCTTTTCCGTAAAGTCTATAATATTTACCAGACAATGACATGTGCTAAAGATTACATTCGTGCTTCTGCAGGTGCACGACGGTAAGAACTTGAAGGGGCGAGCGAACGACGCCATCGCGTCTGCTTGCCTGTACATCGCGTGCCGACAAGAAGGAGTCCCGCGTACATTCAAAGAAATCTGCGCTGTCAGCAAAATCAGCAAGAAAGAGATCGGCAGATGCTTCAAACTCATTCTGAAGGCTCTGGAAACTTCCGTCGAGCTTATCACCACAGCGGATTTCATGTCACGGTTCTGCTCAAACTTGGGGCTGCCCAATTCAGTGCAAAGGGCAGCTACGCATATTGCAAGGAAAGCGGGGGAACTGGACATTGTGTCTGGACGCAGTCCCATTTCAGTAGCCGCTGCTGCTATCTACATGGCTTCACAGGTTGGTTTTATAGTATATTTCCTTTTTAAACTTTAGTTTTATAGATATCTTGTTTTCATTGGCCTAATTACCATCTAAATCACTAAGGAGAAACATAAACAAAATAAATAAATCAAACAATGATTTACCCAAATTACAGATAAACCATTACCTACTTCAAATGAACTTGACACAAACTGACAGCTCATAAATATTAAAAAAAAAGATCTGTTATTAATTATGTGAACCTTGCTTTTAAAACTATGGTATGATATGGCATAGTTAACTATCTTAAGAAAGTGTAAAAAGTAAAAAATGTGTGAAAGTATGCCAAAGAATGTATGAAACATGAAACATATCCTGTGGTACTCACGGATAACGTAATCGCGCCGCGCGTCGCGTCGTCTCCCTAATAGCAAGGTTGCTATTAGCGAAATAATTTTCACAATCGGAGCAGTAATTCCGGAGATTAGCGCATTCAAACTACAAAAGAAACATGTTTATATTTTTAATAATAATTCTTGTAAAGCCATCATCATCTTCCTGCCCTTGTCCCATGTTACAGGACGGAATGGAAGAAGAATGTTGATGTGCCGCATCAACATTCTTCTTCCATTCCAAGCCGGTCAATCTTCCATACAAACGGCGACAGGTGATTACTCCTCTATTTATGGTTGTATTTTAGAAAATCAGAATGATATTAATTCGTTTTGTTATTACCTACGCCTGTACGAAGCCAGAATTCCATAAAAAAAGTTGGTTTGAAAGTTAGGACCCTCTAAACATTCGAGTATTTAAGCAAATTTTAGCGCAACTTTAAGCTTAACTAAAGTATATAAATAATACGAATAATTCAAAACCGCTTTCGTAGAGGCCTAGTTAAGTTATTGAAAAATTCGAATTACATTATTTTTACAGTATTTGTCTTAGCATTATTAAATAATCACACTAGGCCCATAGCGATGTTCACGTAAATTTCCGCGCGCCAGTTTTCCTGTGATGTTATCGCGTTCTCACTCACTCGTTGTTTTCGAGCTTTGCGTTGGTTGAAACAAAAAAAAATTCAATCACGCTCGCGTCGAAGTTTGCTCGATGGGATTGGGCGCTCTTAATATCATTCTTCACACAATCCATCTATCAATTTCTTCAAAAGCCAACAGATAATATTCTTTTCCTTTTTGTAACAAGAAAACCTGACCTTCACACTTAAGCAGTAGGTAATTGCACATACTCAGTGCAAACACTGCATACAAAAAATATTTTCATCCCACCATCTCGGAAAGAGTATTTTTAATCTTCAATATCTGAGTGGAAAAGCCGTTTTTATTCTCTAGAGGATAAAGTAAATTGAATTTAGAACATCGTGTGCACTAAGTTTGTGAATTAAAAAAAAAACATTAAACCTATTTACTGCTACCTCTACGGTGCCGAATATATCATACAACTTTTTTTTAATTTGTTAAAAACTCAGACTTTGTAAACGTTTTTTTTTTGCATTTAGTCATTTCCTCGCTGAGGTGGAATGAAAAGTTACGTGTTGCACTCGAGTGCAAAGATTTTTCACCTCGTGCTCTTTTGATTCCCTCGCTAACGGTCAGGATTCTAATTTTGAATCACTCGCTGCGCTCGTGATTCAATTTTAGAATCCTTCGCTTGCTCGGTCATCAAAATTGAACACGCGGTTAAAAAGCAACTTTGCACTCTTGTATAACAAATAACTATTGTATAAACATTATTTCTCGAGGTAAATATTGCTTGACCGTGAAGTTTCCTGTGATGTAACGTTTGTAAGCAGGGCTGTCAGTAGCGCCAAGTTATTTTATACCGCCAGATCTCTGAAATTATACAAAATCGAATTATACAAACTATCAAAAGTATTGAGAAACAAATTAATGTAATTATTTTTACCAGCTTTTTATTAGCTTCACCTGTATGTTTGTATGTTTGTTTGTAACCGACTTCTTTGGGCGTGATTTTGACCCACTTTAAACGGCCAGATTTCGTTCAAACTTTGTAGATTTATCGAGGACCGATGACAACACACTAATTTGATAAAATTATTAAAAAAAAAACAAAAAAAAAAAATTGCTTGTAACCGACTTCTTTGGGCGCGATTTTGACCCACTTTAAACGGCCAGATTTCGTTCAAACTTTGTAGATTTATCGAGGACCGATGACAAAACACTAATTTGATAAAATTATTAAAAAAAAACAAAAAACAAAAAAAAAAAAATTTGTCGTTCAAAATTAGTTGCCGAAAAAACAGCTATTATATACTAGGAAGGTACTGCACAAGCGCCCCTGGTAAAATAAATGTACATAATATTTATAGATATAGATATAACCAAAGTAAAAAATAAATAATAGTTTAAAAAAACTAAAAACACGCTTTTTATAGAAAACCAAACTAAAAAATAGAAAATAAATTTTAATAAATTATTTTATTTAAAAAAAAGCGTGGGGTGCATGGTGTCAATAGTTATAAATATTTTATTGGTAGATATGAGTATAGTGATTATCATTTTGATAATATCTTAAAAAGCATCCCACGCTTTTTTTTAAATAAAATAATTTATAAAAATTTATTTTCTATTTTTTAGTTTGGTTTTCTATAAAAAGCGTGTTTTTAGTTTTTTTAAACTATTATTTTTTTTGTATCTTTTTGACGTACAGAGGCCAGCACACTAAGCTACAACAATCTGTAAAATTCCTTTGATAGATTTTCAACTTTATTACAATTGAATAAGGTTCATATTGAAATGGGAAAATTGTACAGTTTGGTATGGCTTCAGGCCTCTGTACTTAGAATATTTTTTTAATGACTGGTCTATACTTTTGCCGTAAGTCTTGTCTTTTTTTTTAGTCTATCGGTCCCCACATATTATTATTATTATTCTGTCTCACTCTTGGGCAAAGGCGTCTCTCCATGCCTCCAGAGAAACTGACCCTGTCCTTCATTCCTCCAGTTTTGGAGGAATCTGTCCAGTTCATCCCGCCATTTACTTCGTGGCTTGCCACGACCCCGTCTTACTGCCTCAGGGCACCAGTTCTGTGTTTCGTTGTTAACCGCATCAAAATCGGTTCAGCCAAACGGGAGCTAATCGCGGACAAACATACATACATCAATACATACAAACATACGGGTCGAACTGATAACCTCCTTGTTTTTTGAAGTCGGTTAAAAAGAATTTAGTTATGTAGAATTATGTAAAAAGTTATGAAAATAAAAATAAAAAATTATCACAACAATAATTATAGATAAACTAGCTGACCCGGCAAACGTTGTTTAGCCACATAAATAAAAAAATACCCTATGACCTATTCTCAGACCTACGAAATATACACAAAAAATATCATAAAAATCGGTCAAGCCGTTTCGGAAGAGTTCGATAACAAACACTATGACACTAGATTTTTATATTATACCCCATTTACACAATCGTGTTCGCCATTTGCCTCGACACTCGACGAACATTCGACGAAACATTCGTATTCGAGTGCCGTCACGAACTGCTGTTCACACATTCGCGAGGTGAATTATTTTGATATTCACACACGAACATGGAGGACGTGAAAATAATGGCGGTATGCGCGCTACATTTATTGAGTTTGTACAATATTTAAGATTTTCTGCGTAAAAAGTCAATTTTTATGATTGCGATGTTTTGGGTTCCAAATGAGCTCTTCCTTTTGATAAAGTTCTAGGAATCCTAAAATTCGCACTTCACTCCACTTCATTTTGTCTACCCGTCCTGTGAGGTCGGGCGCTAGCTATCAACTAAATGCAGGCGAATGTGTAAACAGTGAGTTCGTGTTCGCCATTCGTGCCCTTTGATTCGCGCCCGAAAAACCGCACAAAACGCGATCGCGCGAATCGCGAGGCGAGGCACGAGGCGAATAGCGAGCGCACTGTTTACATATGCGTGTTCGTTATTCGCCTCGCCATTCGCTTCGAGATTTGCACGAATGTGTAAATGCGGCATTAGATGTTCCACCACTATGGCCCATGGACCGTGTGACCATTCTCATTAACTTATTTCAAGCAAAAATGACATCCAACACCAATAGGATATTTTACTCTATATGAGAAAAAATCTATAAATATATTATTGAGATAGTTTGGGCAAAAAGCAGTCGACAATTGTTAATTTTAGTTCATAAAATAACTAAATATTTTTTTTAATTCAATTCTAAATATATCACCATGAAATAGTAGCCGCCATGTTATTACGCCGTATGGCTGTGTAAACAAAAAAAAATCAACTGTCAGTCAACCGATCGGCGTATATAGGCTTTAAACTTTTATTATTTTCGTAACCAACGTAATTTTTTAAATATTACACCTATTACAAAATATTATTTTAATTATTTTTGTTCTTAATCTATAATGTATTTTTAAATTATATACAATTATCTTAAATAATAACAGCGCATTTGTTCCGCACCGAACTGACGTAATTTCCGTAGAGCAATATGGCGTCCACTACGAGGCGTTTTTTGGTGGCATATTAGCAATATAGAATTTAGTTGAAAGATTTTTGAAAAATGGGTGTAATACCCTATTAATTATTCAAACATAGTTTTATGAATGTAACAAATCATCCAGCATTAGTTAATTTTACAAATTCAATTATACGTTCAGATGGCCTAATATGAGTTTTCGTTCTAACTCGATCGCGTTTACTTAAACTCCAATTTGTATTTAAACTGGAACAGCGTAGTCTAGTGGCTACAATAGGTAACACAATTATTCCTAACAAATTGACATAAGCGATCGTTTACATTAACGCGATCGAGTTACAATAAAAACTCACACAAGGCCCTCTGGTAGCCCTGTTTATAACAACAAGGACTAAGATATCAAATCAAAGATGAACAGTAGGTACCTCTGCGGCGATAGTAATCAAACTTGTAGTGATAAAAACTGATATCAATGGACTTTATTCAATGAATTCTGTAATTATCTTGAGTTTTCGCTGACCTCGAATGCAGCAACCTAATTACATAACACGCTAAGGGCTTTCGTTTTGACAATTCAACAATATTCATTGCGTTACTTATGTTTCGAGCAGACGAGTTTCTCAAACAAATAAAGCAATGGTTTATGAATTCTAATTAAAATCCTTTGGATCGTAAATGTAATTCTGTTACACAAAACGATGCAGTTTTCCAGTGTTTCATTAAATCCCTTAAAAAATCAGATAAAAAACGTCGTCTATTTCCGATTGGTTATGTTGACCAAGCAATCTTGAGTTTTGAAAATATATTTAATAGAAGTATAATTTCACCAAACTTTCATAGACTTAAGTCTTAGACTTATTCGTGGAATAAAAGCTAGTGAATAATGCAATAAATATAGGTACATTTTGTTGCGATGCCATTCGCGACTCGGTCGCGCCGCCATGGTGTTTTAGAGCCCTTTGTAGACTGAAAAAAAGAACTGATTAATTTGCTGTGAATGTTGGTCGGGAAATGGTTCGTCCGACTAGTTGGCCGAAAAAGTGGCCGTATGCCATCGAAACTAGTCGTACGATCCCGGCTACATTCACAGTGAGTTAATCCGTTTTTCTCAGTCTATAATGTGTAACAATACTCACTTTTCGTTTAATGATACAATTTTAGAATCCTTTTTAACAAAATTTATGTCTTACCAATTACGAGGATACTAGACCCCACGATACAGGGTATCCTAGTGTGGGGTCTAGGGCTACTCCATTGCACACAACACAAATTCTGGTTTATAAGCCAATCTTTGTTTTTTTTAGATTTATTTTGTGCTTACAAATTCTGTAAACTTGTGCTTAATAAATTTTGAAAAAAATTACCTTATAAGTATAATAATCGTTAATTTCAGGCATCAGAAGACAAGCGCAGTCAGAAAGAGATCGGCGACATCGCCGGAGTGGCTGATGTCACCATCCGTCAAGCTTACAAGCTCATGTACCCATTCGCAGCCAAGCTGTTCCCCGAAGACTTCAAGTTCTCAACCCCCATCGAGTTCCTTCCCCAAATGTAAACCGAGGTACTACGGTTATATGCTTTTAGATACTAACAGTTATAGGAAAGATTATATACAGGTGTAGAAAGACACTACACATACTGTCCATAAAACTTGCATCAAAGGTTATGTGTAATTGTGTATATTGTGCCTTGACTGGAGTCGACCCGTTGTCGGCGGCAGTCGGACCACCAAGAAGCTTATAGATAAAAGTGGAGACAACACACTAAATATCTAAGTGAACACGACTGTGGTTTTCTCTTTCTGAATGCATATGTTACGGCTAATAACCGAAGTGCGGCTACACCCAGGCTAGAAGTAGGTGTAGCCAGTAGCAGTTGGTTACATTGGGAACAGGACAAGACGGTCGACGTCAGGTCGCAGAGCCCCGCTGCGCAGGGCTCCTATTTCTGTCTGCAGGGTTTAAAATAACCTAACGAAATCAAACCTCGGGGTGCCACTGACGTCGACTGTCTTCTTCCAGTTGTGCGGCTGCATCTACTTCTAGCCGCTACGATGCAGGCTAAACCTAGTTCTATCCGAAGATAAGTAGGATACATCTAAGTTTAACCGTATGTGGTCGGCTGCACCTAGTTGTAGAAAACTAAAACTAGGTGTACCCGCTCTTCGGCTATTAGCCGTAACACACATAAGAACGAGACTGATATGTTTTTTCTTTATCTTAAGTATGCATTCAGAAAGAGAGCGTCCGACCACAGCTGTCTACACATCGGTATTTAGAGTGTTGAGTCCACTTTCATCTATAAGCTTCTTGCGGACCATGCATCAACATTAAGCAAAAATTATTGTTTCTGGGAACCTTCTATTATTCATGTGAATCTTTGTTTATGGTACCGTGTAATACAAAACATCGTTCTTACAAATGTGTGCGTCAGAAAAGTATGATGTTTGACCTTCATTGGCGCCGATTCCCTTGTTCACAAATTAAACTAAAATTAGAAAATTGGCATCTCTTACTGTCAGGCAGCAGAAGAAAAGGACGGCGACAGATAAGAACTAAGTTAGTGATGTCAAATTAGTCTTTTCTCGAACTTCGCCGTGTTTTTAATCAATACGTTCTGACAAATAGAATAGGGTATTTTACTCTATACGAGAAACAATCTATAAATATGTTATTGAGACAGTTTAGGCATAAAGCAGTCGGAAAATGTAAGTTTTAGTTCATAAAATAACAAAACAATTTTTAAAATTCAATTCAAAGTTTTCAGTATTTTTAATCTGTTATTAAACACAGTGAAATAGTAGCGGCCATGTTATTACGCCGTTCGGCTGTGTAAACAAAAAATTGTCAACTGTCAGTCAACCGATTGTAATTTTATTATTTTCGTAACTAACGTAATTTTTGCATTATTACACCTATTACAAAGTATGCTTTTAATTATTTTTAAATGATATACAATGATCATATTTAATAAGAGCTCATTTGATACTAAACGAACTGACGTCATTTACGCTGAGCAATAAGGCGTCCAGTAAGAGGCGTTTTCGTCAAATTACGCGCGAAATTTGAAAATTAAAAATTTAGATGCATTTTTATGGCACTTATCGATTGAATAAACATTTTGTGTTTTTTTTGGTGGCATATCAGAACTACAGAATTTCATTGAGACACTTTTCAAAAATGAGTGTAATACCCTATTGTATGAACATTTTAAATCAACTGAAATTGACAGCTGTTATTAGTATCTGTCTCTCTCTTATTTTATTGGAGAGAAAGAGACATAAATGCCTTTAGCGCGCAAAACAGAAATTGGCACCATCGTTTCCTCAACAGCAAGGTTCCCAGATTGTAGAACAAAATTAAATATCACAATGGTGGATAGAACATGAAACTTTCTGCTCCGTAAGTGTCTTTTTATATCCATTGCCGTACCCGGCCATTTGTGGAACGCATCGAGTTTTAGAAGAGACTTTCACACAGGTCTGCAGTGCAATTCTGTACGGAATCACCCGCGAATTCGAAATCCTTATCTCATTTAATATTTAACTTACCTTAAGTGAAAAATATTTGGTATTTGCTAAAATATTTACGTAAGTTCGCTTCACTTATGTTCTCACTCAGTGGCGCTAGCGTAGTTTTCATCGAGTTACAGAATACCTATTACTCCTCGTTTACACCAAGGTAAACGATACATGTATTCTACAAGTTTTATGCAATGTCTGTAATTATCGTTCACACGTGTTCAAGTATAAAACTTGTTTTAGACAAAACTTGTGTTATACTTGTTGTGCATATACTTATTTTTAATCTGGTCTGAACAAAAGATAAAACACAACATGTGGAAAACAAGTAGTATAATACAAGTTTAAGACAAGTTGCGTCTTCGACAAGTATCATACATGTTTTGTACAAATTGTACTTTTTTCTATATATTGTTATTGGGGTAACAGTTTTCACCACGGAATCAGAAGTGAGCACTGAAGTGAGTTCTTACAGAATAGCATGGCAGGTCGACAGTCTTCTTTTTTCAAAATTTCGATGTGTCATATTTTCTGGTACTGCATTAAAAATGACTGGCCGCAGCCAGATGACGGCAGTTGAAAATAAAAAAAGTGTTCGTAAAAGACTAACTTTGAGACGTATGATTTGATATTGTTTTTGGTACAGAAGCCACCATCAAGCCATACCAAACTGTCAAATTTTCCCAATTGAATATGAACCTTATGCTTTTATAATAAAGTTGAAAATCTATCAAAGAAATTTGACAGATTGTTGTAGCTTGATGTGCTGGCCTACATGTAATTGGAATGTTGCAATCAAGATTGGTGGTCACCATTTTTTTTTGTTATAGACACGCGTCGCGTGTGACATACATTCTGGTGTGTCATATTGCGTTTAAATTAAAAAACAAGGTCAAATTAAATTAACTGGTGAAATTCCATAAGCGTCATGGGTATTTTTGTTCTATGGTCATCATGCGCCAGCATACCATAGATTCGGTACATGATTGTAGACCGTCCAGCATCGAAATGATTCGTCGCTTAAAAAAAAAAAAATAGCTACTTACCATAAGCTGCTTACTTATTCCAAAGTGACCTATAAGGCTAAGGTGAAATCGCTTGGGTAGCCCGCGAAATTTAAATATTCTTACGATTTTTGCAATTTTCAGCCCAGTATATTATATTATTTGTATAGTAATTAAAAAAATATTCTCGGGAGAACCAAATATGCATTTACAAAATTATAATTAATTAAAATTATAAACATAACTCTTCCAAGTTAGGAAAGCTCGTAAATATTCCTGTTTAATGAAAATATTACTTTTTTTACTATGGGTGTACGTTTGACCACCAACTCACCTGATGGGAACCGACGATGCGGTCTAAGATGGAGCACGTTTGCCTAGAAGTAACCTATTCACTCTTGACTTAAAGACTCCCAGGTTGTAGCTATCAGGAAATACAGACTCAGGCAGGGAATTCCACTCCTTATCAGTGCTCCTTAGCACAATTAATGTGTTCCCAAAACGTTTTGTGCGTGTGGGTGGGATGTCCACCATGTACCCGGTGGCGCATCGCCGTACGTCTTGTGGTCCGATGATGGAACGGGCTCGGCGGAATTAAATTATGACGTTCACGAGCTTTTCTAACTTGGACAGTTATGATTTTAATTACTTCTAACAACACAGCTTTGCACGGGTGCAAAGTAGAACAAACTATACACTCTGTCCACTGATTTAATCGTTTTTTGACAGCTGCAACTAGTGAACAATATTTATGTTTTTTGTAAAAACTGATACGCATACCTGTATTATAATATCTGTAAGAGGTCATAAATAAGATAATCCAACAAGATTAGGCAGTTTATATGTTTATTTTATAACACATTTTAAAGTTAACTTAAGGTAATCGGGAATAATTACATTATAAGGCAGCTGTCAAAAAACCAATAACCCAATGGACAGGGTATACGTATAAACCTTTTCCTTGAATCACTCTATACATTGCTGAAAACTGCATTAAAATCCAACAATCGCAATCGCAGTTTAAAAAATCTAAGCGTACAGAAAGCGGGAGCGACTTTTTTATACTCGTCATCATCATCAGCCAAAAGACGTCCACTGTTGAACATAGGCTTCTCCAGTAGAACGCCACAATGATGCCGCTCATTGTGGCCTTCTACTAGGGAACCTGCCGCTAGCATCCACCGGTTACCCGCGACCTTGACAATGTTGTCGGTCCTTCAGGAGGGCCAAGTCTGCTATTTTTATAATTTCGTCACTCCAACACGATCCCATTGTCATTTTGCTAAAAGTTCGTAATCTGCTAAATTCATAATGGTCAATCATTGGTCGGTCGAAATAAAAGCAATGACTGCACAATGACGTTCTAATGGTAGGTCACTGATTAAAGGAACTGTAAAAATGTTAGCAGATTACCGCCTAAGTCAGTCATTCAGTTGTCATTTTGTACGAGATTGTCAGTGGTTGACCATTGGAAAGTCATAATGACGCCATTATATTAATAGATTACCAAACTTGTCAAAATCAACAATTATGAAATCAATGATGGACCATTCTGACACTATTGTAATAGCAGACTTGAGGCCCTGGTGGGAGGCCTACCAACGCTGCGTCTTCCGGTTCGTGGTCGCCACTCGAAAACCTTTCTTCCCCATCGGTTATACACTATGTAAAGATAATTCTGTAAATGCATGTTTGTTTCTCGCGAGTATTTTCATAATACAACCCACTACTGAGCTGCAAATTGTAAAAACCTAAGAAAAATTGAATTTCGCGGACTGCCCTGGCACATCCCCCTTAAAATGTACAGAACAGCTGTTTTTTTTTTAGTGTCGACGACTGACCTGTCCTTGTGTATCCAATGACGATGAAGTATCAAAATTGTAAAGTTTCTCCAGCTAATTCAATAGGACCTTGTATTTTCTTGTTTTCAGAACTCCATTTACATTATAATCAAGAACAATATAACTTTTCATTAACATATTGAATTGACCATACACATAAAAATAATTGTTTCACTAAGATTTACATGCATATTTTTAGCATAGTTAATACTTTTCTACAAATCCACACATAACCATTCTAAATTTTTCGCCATGTTTAATCTTCATCTTTCTATATTTCACTGTAATTACATCACTTATCATCTACTTTTCGAAAGAACTGAAATGTGAATAGAATATTGTTGATTTATTTTATAATTTCCAGAAACTTCTAACATTTCGTACATTGCAAATTAGTTTGTACAGACGCCAACACATCAAGCCATACCAAATTGTCAAATTTTCTCAATTGAATATGAACCTTATGCATTTGTATTAAAGTTGAAAATCTATCAAAGAAATTTGACAGATTGTTGTAGGTTGATGTGCTGGTCTGTGTACTTCCATTATTGACCACATATTGTAATGTATGTCGTGGAATGTAATATAGGTGCCTGATTTCACTGACACCGATAATGTAGAAAGTTACTACAATTATATTTTGTCAATAATGTTTTGTTACTATAATAATATTTTGTCAACTGTCCGCAGACAAATTGTTTACAGATCCCTAATTAAAAAAAAACTCCATATTACTGAAAGAATTTACGGAATCGGACTAGGAGATCCAGAGATTAACCTGAACGAACAGACTTAAATTTAATTTATAAGATGTAGTGATTTATTTTTGCATTAAAATTTATGTCCACATAATAAACTAAACCAAAACTACATGTAACAATAAATATGATCGAAGAAGAATCTAACCCTGAAAGGCGACGATGAATTTTCTTAATTAAATGGTAACTTCAGTAACCACCAACCCGCATTGTGCCCGTGTAGTGTATTCTGCCTCTCCCAGAAAGACTTGTGTCCAAGCAGTGGGTACATTATTGGTTGATTTAGCATGTAGTGTTCAGTGAAATCAGGCAAATTAAAAAGGGCGTAGATACTCGTGAACAACGTTGTATTTTTCTATTAAATAATAGTATAAGTATTAATTTTGATTTAATGTAGGCGATGCTATGCTGGTTCCTGTCACTAAAAAGGATAACAAAAAAAAATTATAGTATCCAACAATTTTGTCTACTTTAACCTGTTCAGGGTAGTAAGGCCCGACACACAATAGCTTTGCGGTGCCGCATCGCCAAAATCTGTAGCACCTCCAGCACGTGTAGCATGACCACGCTATGTCTACGGAAGAATACACATACTGACAGGAAGAATAGACAAAGTGGACTGACTTGTCTATTCTTGCTGTCAGTATGGTCTATTCTTCCGTAGACATAGGGTGGTCATGCTACGCATGCAGCCGCAACGCAAAAAATTGCGTGTTGCAACGCGCTGCGCATTTGTTCAGTTTAGGATGAACGCAATGCTCAGCGGCGTCTTGCGTTGCGGTATCGCGTCGCACCGCTTCTATGTATGTCGACCCTAAAACCTAATGGGAATAATATAGTTATTCAGCTCAGTTTGTATTATAAAATGTAATTATTGTGAAAGCGCCAGAGTAGCCTGCGAAATTCGAATATTCTTATGCTTTTTCAATTTTCTGATGTAATGATGATGATTTTAATTATTATAATTCTGTAAATGCATTTGTTACTTTCGCGTCTTATTTATTTATTTATTTACACTTCATGCACTAAGGTACAAACGCGGACTTAGTGCCTTGGGCATTATCTACCAGTCAAACAAGGGTGGTGAAGAGATAACAT
Organism: Charanyca ferruginea; assembly: GCA_947361185.1. NCBI lineage: Eukaryota > Metazoa > Arthropoda > Insecta > Lepidoptera > Noctuidae > Charanyca > Charanyca ferruginea. Next base: position 30,521,753 of record OX376057.1, read on the forward strand.
GGCGGGTGCATAACAAAAAGTAATAATTAAAAAGTAAACTATAAACTACACATATATAATTACCATACAACCTGATACTAAGCTGTAATTTATACTGTAATTTACCAATGAAATCTAATTAGTCCGTCAGATTTCCAAAAAATATTGGATACGTGTTTTTTCTTTTTTCACGTAAACAAAAAATGAAGACGAGATGAGATGATACAGTGCGTCGAAAACTCGTGTGACATCACTATGACAGTACACTTTTACTGGCGAAGTGACGTCACAAACCCCCACTCACGACCTTTGATGCGTTTTATCTTCGTCAGTTTTTATTGATTTGATGAAACAAAAAATCTAACTGACGGACTAATTAGATTTTTTTGGTAAATTACCCTATTGCAAAAACCGTAAGAAAATTGGAATTTCGTGGGCTACTCTGGCGCAAATAGTATTTTTTGAAATAAGAATAGTTACAAATTCATTTAATGCTGCAATCCCATTTGTTATAACTTAACATTGTATGACATTGCAAAAGTCAATTTAACTCGTTCTGATTGGCTGCAATATGTAAGCGTACTTTCGTGCGCGCGTAATGTGAATCTTATGTTATTGTTATAAGGTTTATACTGCAATGAATGACGCGGCGTTTGTGAAATGAAACACCTATACTTACGTACTTTCTGTGAATGTGACAGGATGGTATGTGATCTTTAAGTATCTTTATGACATAGGTGTCAGTTGTATTTATAATTTAATTATTACAACCAGTTTTCATTAACACTAAACGACTCCTAACTGATGCCTAAATAGGTTAGCCTAAGAATTTTCTACTCTCGGCGCTGTGCCGAGCGTTGAAAATACAGTAGTATTTATTTTGGCATTATGTTTAAGTGTCGCTTAATGTTGATAAAAAACTGGCATTAGTATTGTATAGTTTCGCGTTAGGTCGGTACTCGTCTTTCTTTTCTGATAAAACGAAGTTAGTTTTCTAGACAATCTAAGGGCAAATATGACGGCAATTTTTCACGAAATTTATTTTTAAAGTATGAGAAAAATATACATCACATTTGAGAAAATAAGTGTTAATGGTATATTAATGTAAAACCACCAAATCCACCATTATCTTTTGATATTTTGTAAGAGCCGGCGAAGACTTGAAGGTAAGAAGACTTCAACGTAAAAGAACGTTTGGAATCGCCAAACGTTCCTTTACGTTGAAAATGTTCAAAATTTAGACGCAATGTCATCTCGGTGACCATTAATGTCAGCTTCTACGTTTTTTATAACTTCTAAAACCTTCTAAATCCCAAAAATTTCGCAGAAATTAGATATTTTAGTATTTTTGATCAGATTGAGAGTTGACTACGAATGTTAATGATTATACGGAAATTGCCCATATTAAAGTAATTACGGTTTAATTGAGCAACGCACTTGCTATTGCCATAGTTTTCATTTTGACATTGAGTTAAAACCTCTATACATGTTCGAAATATCTTATTATTTTTCTTTAGATACTGTACGACCATGATTGTGGATTGCGATCAAGATTAAATTTTATATTGGAAATGGTTTGCCCTAATTTACTTCTACAGACTCCAATACTTGATTTAATGGAACCACGAGCAATAATTGCTCGGTATATTATTTGTTAAGTAATATAATGTATAAATAAAACACGAAGTATAAATCTTCAATAACAAAAGTTTAAGACTAAGTTTGTTCCATGTGTCAAACTGAATACGCCAACGTTTGTAGTAGCCGCGGTCACAAAATGTACGAGCGAGAAAACAACAAGAGACTCAGTGTACTTAGTTTAAAAAAATTCCGTACTAAATATGTGCCCTCCTTCTCGCACGTTTTGTGATCGCATTTAATACGAGCCTGCGTTTAGTATAGTTATTGATTTCTATGCATTTTTGAAAATAAAATTTTCTTTTTGTTAGGAGTTTCCCGATGTGATGCCCGCGTACAGAATGTAAAATGTTACCAATAGGTACAGACGCCAGCTCAACAAGCCATACTAAAATGTGAAATTTTCCCAATTGAATATGAACCTTATTCTTTTGTAATAAAGTTGAAAATCTGTCAAAGAAATTTGACAAATTGGTGTAGCTTGATGTGCTGGCGGCCTCTGTACATCGACTATATTTTACAAAGAAAAGTTGATATACAAATTCATATTGTCTTACTGTATACTATATAAAATTTATTAGTCTAAATCTAGATAATCTTTATGTCACTGTTTAATAGTTTTGTCGTTATAAATGTATTTCATAGAACATTTTTTTCCTGAACATTTTGTGATAACCTGGCAACTATTATATGAATGTCGTTTGTGGATTAAAAGACTCCTATTAAAAGAAAGTTCTATAAAAAAATAAAAAATCTGATGATATATCCCTTCTTGTTGAATATTTTAAATAGAATGTATACAGTAGGTAAGTCTATTATCTTTTATGGTGTCTGCCTAATGATCTCTTCCTTCTTCATTCGAATCTTTTGGTCTAGGTAAGTGTTGCCAGTTATTCCACATATTAGCCGATTGTAACATTTTGTAAAGATGTAAACATTAAGATGTATTGTTGATTTTTAATGTATGTGTAATGTAACTAGCCCTAATTAGTAATTATGAATAACGCCACAAAATAAATGTATATTAAGAGATTATTTTTTTTATTGTTCCTTTGATTTGAGACGGTTTTCGCAGTGCTTTTGTCCTTAGATGGAAGATCATTGTAATGCCGCTAAATCTTTGTGTAGTCAGAAGCCAGAAACTCCGTCCACCAGTCTTACCAAGGGTATCGTATTGCCTAGTAACAAGGTTCTGGAGGTCAGACAGGCTAAAGCACGTGAAGCCGTTGGTCCCGGCTGTCATTTGTACATCTTTGGCAGTTGTTATAGGTATTCGGAAGCCAGAAAGTCTGACAACCAGCCTTACCAAGGGGTATCGTGTTGCCCAGTAACTGGGTTATGGAGTTCCGATAGGCAGCCGCTCCATGTAAAACACTGGTATTCAGCTGCATCCGGTTAGACTGGAAGCCAACCCTAATTTAGTTGGGAACAGAACAGGCTAGGCAGATGATGACTACCATCTGACTTCCTATCCTATGGGCTATTTCTTTTTGGGAATAAATATGATGACCACCAAAAATAGTAAATGATCACCAAATCTTAGGACCCTTAAGTCCCCCCTGGGGTGGATCCGACATGGTTAGGTTAGGTTAGAACTGTGACCCCTTACGGATGAGGCGAGCGAGCGGAGCGAGCGTGCCGCGTTAGCGGCCGCCGAGTGCTAGAACCAAGTCGCTTTTTACAGAAACTTATATATTTCTACAATACTTTTGGTTAAATGTTGGTGATCATTTACTATTTTTGGGGGTCATTTACTATATTTGGAGGTTCGTTAAAGCATTGGGTTCAGTAAGATCGATTGTTAGACCCATGAATCTATTTGAGGTTTTGACGTTTTCGGGATTTCTAGTTACAGGAACTCTTTGCCAGGTTGGAGGATTAAACAATAAAATGGGGTTAAATGTTGGTGATCATTTACTATATCTGGAGATTCGTTAAACATAAGCCTTTCTTTTTATCCATATAAATATTATAAATATGAAATATATCTGGAGATTCGTTAAACATAAGCCTTTCTTTTTATCCATATAAATATTATAAATATGAAAGTGAGTAGGTATGTTAGTTTGAATTCTAAGAAAGGACATAGGCTAGGTACCTACTTTTTAATCCCCGACTTCCACTGCATCCGCGATAACCGACATTCACGCGGAGGACGTCACGCACGGGGATTATGCTAGTTTTATTTATACGTGTAAGTTTGTGAGGATGTATGGATGGATGTTTGTTACTGTTAGACGCTTGATCGAATTAAGCTTAAAGAATCATGGCGAGTTCCATACATTAATTTGTATGAAAAAATAAAAAACTTAATTTCCAATGTGGAGAATACATTACCAGGAGTAGATTTGATATACTTACCATATTTTTAAACACCTGCATAATAAAAATATTTCGAAATAAAAATAACACTTGTTCCGTCTCGTCTCAGAAGCACTGAAAATGTTACATAAGGCTTTCAGTGAATCGAATATATAAAAACACGGGCGTATGAGTGGTATAATGCATTTAAATGTGGTTGAAATGTGGTGAAAGATTGGGCTCGTTCTGGTCGGCCATCAACGTCTTTTACTGAACTAGCATCGCTATAGTAAAGGAAATGGTGACTGAAAATGAAATCATCGCCTCTCATCAATTGATAAAAAAAACCGACGTTTAAAAAAAAAAGGAGAGCTGTTGAAATTTCTGTATCTCAAGAATCAATTTGTACTGTTTTAAACGATTGTTTTGGCATGAAATGCGTTGCCGCTCGACTAGTACCTACCGAAAGATTTGAATCGTCTCATCATCATCATCATTTTAGCCGAAAGACGTCCACTGCTGGACATAGGCCTCCCCCAAGAAATGGGGGGTTTTGCCATAATCGCCACGCTTGGCAGGCGGGTTGGTGATCGCAGTATGGTTGTTACAAAGGCACAGAGAACGCTGCAGCCCATTCTCTGGTGAGTCCCTTAGTCGCCTCTTACGACACCCACAGGAAGGTATGGGATGGTGCTATTCTTTACGTCTGACACCATACGGACCACCATTGAATCGTCTGCAAAATCTCAATCGCGTAAACGTTGTTGAAGACGTGTTATAAAGAGTCAATTCCGACCCCACATTCATAAAACGCATTGTTATTGGTGACGAGAATCGGAATGGAGCCTTCTAACTGAAAAAAGATGACGTAAAATAAAACGATGACGGGAAAACTCGAGGCAAGTAAGTAGGTAGGTAAATCGATTCCAAAAAATACGTCTAATAAATGTTTTGATTATTGGACAATTCGTTGGCGTCAGTGTATTATTACGGAATGGACCTACTTTGAAGGCGATACAATAAATTTAGATAATAATTAATTCATTTTTTTGTTTTTTATTGAATAATTTCCGGTACTTTCTTGACACAGTAGGTAGTATATAAACAGAACTCCAGCCTACTTGCCTTTTCCATCGCCCAGTGAGAATGAATTTATGTCACAGGACATAAAAAACGTGACGGGAATATTCAGGCTCTGACGTGTTCTCATTTACGTACAAAATAGAAATAAGATTGTTAGCCTGAGGGCCTATTCAAAGCAAGGGCGTCGCCAGCCGGGCCTAGCCTGGCCTATGGGTGAGGCAAGTTGATATTTGAAGGATGGGAAAAGTATGAATTTTAAATACCTACGTTCAAAAGCACGTGAAACTTTACACTGATAGTACGAGTCTTAAGGCGCTAACAAGCGACTTTTGCAGATTTTAAATTGACAATCACGTCAAAATGTGTACCTAGTGTAAATGATTTGAAAAAAATATATGTTAAACTACAACATTCTCTTAATCATTTAGTATGTGAATATTTTTGTGTAAGTTCATATGTAATAGTTTAATTAAATCGTGAAGTTGTATCTGACGCGGACAAAACATTGATAATCACACAAAATCTACCAGGAATATTTAAACGAAACTTTTACTATCTTACAGACAATTTTATTATCTATCTTTTAGTATACGCCTTTTTCAAGTTAAAGAATACCTACTATCTTTTATTTAATTTTTTCGACTAAACATTGAGAGTTTTGGACGCAGCGCATACGATTCTCTGGTCGCTCAAGGTCGCCGGAATATCGTCGCCTTAAGGCTCTCCCCCACAGGTGCGTTATTATCGGCCGATAATATCGTTATTGCGATATTTGTTTTCAGTACATTTTGTACTAGGACGGCTACGAAGTTACACACTGCTGCGATAATAACGACGCAATAGAAGTAAGAGGACTCTGGACGCATTATCGCAAAAACACATCCGTATTATCGACCGATAATAACGCGCCTGTGTGAGAGAGAGCTCCTTACGGCGATTGTAATAAGAACCGTCATCATCATCTACCTAGCCTTTTCCCAACTATATTGGGGTCGGCTTCCAGTCTAACCGAATGCAGCTGAATACCAGTGTTTTACATGGAGCGACTGCCTATCGGACCTCCACAACCCAGTTACTGGGTAATACCATACGCCTTGGTAGGTAAGACTGGTTGTCAGACATTCTGTCTTCTGGCTACCCATAACGATTGCCAAAGATTTACAAATGACCGCCGGGGCCAACGCCTTTACGTGCCTTCCGAGGCAAAGAGGGAACTCGGTATGAAAGAGATGGTCACCCATCCACAGACCGACCGCGGTTAACGTAGCTTAAACCTTTGACCGATCGATCTGTACGGCTTTACTTTAGCCACGAGCTCGAATAAGAACGGTACAAAGTCTAATTTGTAAATCTCCACGAGCTCTTGACTGGACAATAAACAAAACTTGTAAACAAAGTACCTTTGTGTGTGTGTGACGGTTGGCGCAGTGGTTGAGCAATAGGGTATTACACCCATTTTTGAAAAGTGTCTCAATCATATTCTGTAGTGCTAATATGCCACCAAAAAAAACACAAAATTTTTATTCAATCGATAAGTGCCATAAAAATGCATCTAAATTTTATTTTTTAAATTTCGCGCGTAGTTTGACGAAAACGCCTTTTACTGGACGCCATATTGCTCAGCGTAAATGACGTCAGTTCGTTTTGTAGTAAATGAGCTCATATTAAATATGATAATTGTATATCATTTCAAAATAATTAAAAGCATATTTTGTAATAGGTGTAATAACGAAAAAGTTACGTTGGTTACGGAAATAATAAAAGTACAAAGCCTATATTACGCCAATCGGTTGACTGACAGTTGAAATTTTTTTGTTTACACAGCCGTACGGCGTAATAATATGGCCGCTACCATTTCACGGTGTTTTATAACAGATTAAAAATACTGAAAACTTTGAATTGATTTTAAAAAATTGTTTTGTTATTTTATGAACTAAAACTTACATTTTCCGACTGCTTTATGCCTAAACTGTCTCAATAACATATTTGTAGATTTTTTCTCGTATAGAGTAAAATGCCCTATTGACTACGGGTCGGGACTGCGATTCCCGCACGGATCAAATATTTGCATAGCCTATAGTATTTGTTACGGTTGTGGTTGCTTATAAGTCAGTTTATATGTTTCTAAACGCACTCTTAATACAGCAGAAACTCCTAGTGTAGCCAGGGCAACGATTATTTAAAAAAAAAAAACAAAAAAACAAATAGTGTCCGTGGATTTTATTTTCTAGTTCATTACCATAGAAACCTGCCTACGTTTTGAAACAAGCAATTAGTTTCATCTTTATGACTAACTAACCGATTCCTTGACAATTTAAAAATGTCTGTAGCTGTTTCAATTGAAATAATGCTTTGATTTTAAACAGGTCATCGATTTATTAGTCCATCTGAGAATTCATGTACAACCGTACCTATGGTTGAACAGTGAACCGTTGGACAGTACCATATCGGTTACCGAGTCATCCATACCTTTCTCAAATCGATTGGCCCTTTCATCCATATTAATAATGTTTGACATTGATTTCCTGATAGCTGTCGGCTTAAAAGTGATTGGGTTAATCGGATGCGTGCTATAAAATGTAACGTTAATCAAGAATGTCGTCGGACCACCGTGGTGGGATCTACTTACATACTTATTTGTTTTAATGCAAGTTGGCACGCCAACTTGCATTTCGGTGACATTTCGGCAACTTGAATTTTATGACCTGCGCAGACCGGCGAATTTAAAATGGCGGATTTAAATTTATCAATTGCGTTTAATACTTATCCAATCGAAATAAGGTTTGAATGATCGACCTCGAAGCATCGCAGAGCAGTTTTCTTTGGAGCATCGCAGAGCAGTTTTCTCTAGAGCATGGCAGAGCAGTTTTCTCTAAAGCATTGAAGAACATGTTGGAGGATACCGCGGCGGTATGCGCTGGTGTGTGCTGGAGTCTGCCAGGCCGCACTGCGCCGGACGCCGAACTCAGGGATAGTGCATACTCTTTAAATAGCAACTTTACGACTGCATAATTATAGTCGCTAGTGGAATAATCCAGTCGCGGCGAGCGGTGGATGCCGCAGCAAAGTCGATGGATGGCACTTCCAAAATTAAAGTCACAAAAAACACTTCAACTTAACAAATTAGTGCCTACTTCTTATCACCCAAAGTAATTAAGAAACGGTACCAGCAAACAAATTAAATCATTCCTTAATTTTATACCCTTAGACGTGGAATATTGTATGAAATTGGCGGTCCCATACTTTGAGGAATACATGATCCATATAGGTACTGGAAAAAATTGTGCGTGGCACATAAAAAAAACGAGTAGCATTGACAACCTCCGTACATTCTAGCAACACTTCACACATCTAACAAGCGTATAATGTATAATGACGACACGGTTGGCGCAGTGGCTGAGCGATCGACTGCTGCGCAGCATGTTGCGGGTTCGATTCCCGCCCAGGGTAAATATTTGTGTGATGAGCATTTGTATTTGCCTTGTGTCTGGGTGTTGTTTACCTATATATGTATGTATTTACAAAAAAAAAATGTATTTGTGTATGTATATCAGCTGTCTGACACCCATAGTACAGGGTCTCCCTAGTTTGGGGTCAGATGGCCGTGTGTGAAAATGTCCCCACGTATTATTATTATTCACATTCATTTATTTTATATACATATTAAATTACATTTTTAAATACTTATTCATATAAAAACAAAAACATTTAAAAATATAAAAAAATAGTACCTCACCGGTATCGGGAACAGGGTCCAAGCTACCGGCGGTCAGGGCTCCAGAGAGAGGAACCTCCTGACAATGCGGGCTGTGTCCAGAAGTACTGCCTTCTGAATCAAGCCCTTGATCCAGCCGTCTAACGAGAGCCTCCTTAGATGTTGGTCGAGGCTCTTGGCAATTAAGCCATTGGCTGTAACAATTATCGGCACAATGATCGCTGAGTCGTTATTATTATTATTATTAATGTTCACAATGATGGAGGTTCCTTTGAGGCCTTTTCTCTTTCAGATAAGGACAGGAAGTAGGTAAGTAACACAATATCTCATAGACAGAAGGACACCACTCGGCCCACAGCATCCTGGTTGTATTGTATATCACCTGTCTTTGAAGTTTTGATTTTAGGACATATTCACCAGTTTTTCCACAATCATCATCTGCCTAGCCTTTTCCAAAATATGTTCGGGTTGGCTTCCAGTCTAACCGGATGCAGCTGAATACCAGTGTTTTACATGGAGCGACTGCCTATCGGACCTCCACAACCCGTGGAGTTAACAGGTACTAGGTAACACTATACCCCTTGGTAAGACTGGTTGTCAGACTTTCTGGCTTCTGACTACCCATAACGACTGCCAAAGTTCTGCGAATGACAGCCGGGACCAACGACTTTACGTGCTTTCCGAGGCACGGAGGGAACTCGGTATGAAATGGATGGTCACCCACTCACAGACCGACCGCGGCAAGCGTACCCTTGACCGATCGATCTGAACGGCTTTTACTAAGCCACGAGGTCCACCACCAGTATTCCTACGATATTTTGTATTAATATTCATAACATTAAATCCGTAATTATTTTATGTCCTTCTCTGGACGGTCTCTTCAGGTTTATATGGGACAAGCCCGCCACACTTCCCAAACCACTGCAACTCCTGTAAGCCAGAATCAACAGTGGCGACCACCAGAAAAACGCCATAGCAATGAAGGTCGACGAGTCCCAGAGAAACGATTCAACTGTCTTGGATCCCGCAACGAAATTAATCAGAAAACGGAGGAGTAAGAAAAACATATTTTCCACTTCCCTCCAAATCAAGCAGGAGAGAGAACAGAACTAGGCCAATAGGCACAAAGGGACGTTTACAACTGGGAGAAACCCAGATGCTAAGCACCACGGATTATAATTGACACAATTAATGGGCCCTAAAAAGTGAGCTGTTACATTAAATTTGAATCAGGTTATTTATTTTCTTGTTGTACACTTTGGGTCTCGCCTGGCGAGATGGTATGTTAGTGTAGTACATAGCAAGGTTCTCCAGACAACAAACAAGGCCAGGCTAGAATATAAAACGAAAACTTAGATATGGATATTTTAACAGATTTTTTAACTAATAACCAAATCCGTCCTTTAAGAACTAACTAACTTTTGCCTGCAACTTCGTCCGCGTAAATGTCGGTTATCGCGGATTCAGGTAAAGGCGCGGATTAAAAAGTAGTCTATGTCCTTCCCCAGGGTTCAAAGCTATAGTATCTCCATACCAAATTCATCAAAACCGGTTCGTCGTGAAAACGTAACAGACAGAGTTACTATCGTAATTATAATATCAAAAAAATATTTATATGGATATTACAAACCGTCTTCAGCCTGTCAAGCGGACACTACAAAAAGCTGCTTAAGTTTGTGTACGCATAATTGAATATCTAATTAGGTTCGTCCAAAGTAAAAAGTAATTTATTACCCGATAAACAGCCCTTTTACAATCTGGATACTTAATCAAACGCACACTTCAAATGAAGACATTAATTAAAATAAAACTATCAGAGGGTTTAAAATGAAAAACGGATCAATTTGTAAAGCGGGCTTTTCCAAGCGCTACGACCTACGCGAGCTACGAAGTGTCTACGGCCACCGGGTAATTCTGCAATCGCTTAACATTCACATTCAGTACCGCGCCAGCTTTCGAACGGAGTGTCCGTGTCGCACGTTCGTACGTTTCTCCCGCGTATTTACGCTCGTTGCCATTCAACCCTAAATCCAATTAAAAAACAATGTGTCAGTGACCGTTAAGCGCTTATAATGGGATAATCGTGTGTTAGAAAATTAGTTCATAGCTTTTTGTAAGTGGAAAATGTTTTTGAAGGATGTGATTTCGGAAAAATGTTGAGGGCGTCCCGCGCGCGATGTGTGCACGTAGGATTGCTGTGGTTCATTTTGTGCCTAGGCGACGTGGATGGACTTATAGGTATGTTAACAACCTATTTACTAGCTATAAGTACCTACTATTTAACTTGATTCAAAGCATTTGAAAGCTCACACACAAAGCTACAATTTTTGAACTGGAAATCAAAGTTACGAACTCATGTATTGTTTATTTTTTATTACCCGATTCAATCCCCATTTGATCCCTCTGAATAATTCTGTTCAATATTAGGTAGGTAGCCAACCCTTCAGGAAAATAGAAGTAGGATAAGCAAATAACTGATAGCGCCGAATTCGCTAGAAACGGTTCTAAACAAACAATTTTTAATCAATTCTCTTCGCAAACGATAATAATTAAGGGGTGCAATATTAACGTAAGTGAGGTATCAACCCCTTAAAAGCTTCGTCACTATTTATCTATGCTAATGAGGTTTAATGCCAGAACTGGATATATCACGACCAATAATTTATGCACGTGCTCGTTCATGATAATGGATCGCCTGCTATTCGGATTTGGAAAGATCGAAATTAATTTGTTTTGGTTCCTAGATGGAGACGGTAAGGTTTACAGGCTAAAGCCAGCTTAAGCTTTTACCCTATAACCTATAACCTTTAAAGTGGTTTCATTTTCTTGTTCTCTTCCGATTAATTTACCAGGATCGAAGTCAGTTCCACGAACTTTTTTTAGTTTTTTTTTTTTTGTTTGTTGAATTCAGTGTTTAGAAGCATATACATTTGAACCATTTAAACATACTAAAATAATAGAAACACCGTTACAAACGTAATGTGTCAAGAATCTGTATTTTATTCATTAAATAGCGTATTATTATTATCTCAAACGCAAAGCAATGGCAAATAACTTGTCAAAAATTTAGGATAATTGGACATGTTTTAGACCAGGTTGGTTGGCGGTCTCTGGCGAAGGCCTACGTTCAGCAGTGGACCTATGTCCTTCAATAGGCTGATATGATGATGATGATGAGACATATTTTAGGTAGAAAGAGACTTGAGGCCAAAGAAACTATTAGTTAATCTGTACTTGAGGTAGTAATGCGAACGCTCTTATAAATACGATTCCTGTCAATGAAATTTGATGTAATTAATTATGGTCGAATTTCGTGACTAGGATTCGCAAACCGCCACACCTACCTACTACACGCACGCAACGATTGAATAATCAATTTACCTTTTCAGTTATAGTTGGTATGAATCTATTTTGGATCCGACTAAATACCTACCTACTTGTAAGTATTTAGTTTGATTTTATTTGTAGTATATTTCAGCAGCAGTTTCGTATATTCTACAGTAATTGGGATTTTTTAAAGGTAAAACACTCTTAATTTTTAGGCAATGCAAAGGCCTAAAGGACTAGGTAATTTTAAAAATGTTGACTACTACTCTATTGAAACAATGAGAAGACAACAAGGCCTAATGCGGCCCACCTTCTCACCTACTGTCTCAGAGCACATTTATCGTTATTCCGATCAAATCCCTAAAATACTTATATATATACGGAATTACAGATAACATTTGACAACGAATAGTTACGGATAACTGTCACTCTCCAACTGACAGCTGTCAAATTAAAAGTAACGTAAGTTTCTAAAATACAAAAACTTATATTAAAAAAAACAAATGTCGCGAATCATCGTGGCTTTAAAATTGGAGCTGGCGACGACACATCTGACAAATAGGTCGTAACCCCTCTAGCTGTACTCCGTTATAATTTCGTACGAATTTTGCGCAGATGATTATTTCATACACAATTATGACAAGCGGCCATTAATCCGGCGAGCGAGGGTTATATTTTTTATATCCCGTACGATTCGGCAATCGATATCGGTAGGGAGAAACATCTATTGTATTGGAAGGTCGGCTGCAAACATTTGTCTATTCATCTAGTTCTATTCGTGCACAATTTTGTATGTAACTCCACATAACAATGCGTGTGCTTAGTGCAGAATTAATTTTGAAGAATCAATGTAAGGTTATTCTGAAACATTTTGTTTAAATGATGAAGTTTCAGGTTTTTTAAATTATCTATAAAAATAATAAATACATATTTACACAAATAAATAAAATTGAAGTGTCTGGTTGTAATGTCAAGATTTCTTTTTACTAAATGCATATGAAAGTATATGCGGTACTTATATCAAAACATTATTTATTTTAAATTTTGGCTGTCTTTATGTTTGTTCCCGCTAATCTCTAAAACGGCTGGATCGATTTTGACGAGAGTTTCACTAGCACATAGCTGGTGTTATAAGGAGCAACTTAGGCTACTTTTATTTTAGAAAAAAAAATGTGTTACGCGCAAAATAAGTTAAAACCCCGCTGATAAAGATAAAGAGAGATAAAGTCGCGGGCATCAGCTAGTTTTAGTGTAGATTATTTTCGTAGAGTCATTTCTAAGACCGGATTAGAGAATAAAGTAAGAAGGTTAGCTATAAAAGACTATTACAGCTATAGTTTACATTGAAATCGATGTAAAATCCATGGTTTACATAAAAACGTCATCGCCATACGTCGGTTTTCTCGTCTACTAATCTTGGTTTATGATGACATAACTTTCGTATTCGTCGTTGATGGTAACAGTTAAGAATAACACGTCCTTGGCAGGACCATTCTACTGCGAAAGACATTCAGGAACTAATTTTTGTCTTTTATTCGAATTAAATTAATGATCAAAGACAATTTTGTTTTTTTTTTTTTGTCTAGTAGGTATTACGGTTGTTAGATATTGTTTCACTTAGAGTTTGCGTTTATATGTCACAAGTTTTTAATTAAAAAGAGACAGTTTATTAGAAAAATCCTGTTCTATCTATTCTTTGTCCCTAACAAAGAATTTCATTTTTTTGTTTCATGTGCTTTTACTAAAACAAAGAATAATGGAGTTGTAACTTGACGGAGTTGGCGTCGACTGTCTTTTATTGGCTGGTCGCCTCGGCCTCGTAAGATAGAAATTGAAAATGAGCCCTTTTCTCAGGTCCCCAATGACATGGGGTACTGTTATTGACGGAAAATAGGTGTACCCCATCGAGGAATTTGGCGTCAAAGTATCATCACTAATTCATGGAGCTCCAAATACGTTGAATCTTTTCCCCTTAGGACATGTCTCGGTCTTGGGTCGCATGAATTCAGATTCAACTACCGAACGCAATTTGACATAGAAAAAACGCAGGAACGTTTGCTGTACCCAATACCTAAAAAAAAATATTCTAAGAATTATCTCGAATTTAATATAAGACTTAAAAACATAACAAGAAAAAGTGACATTTCTAAAAGCCATTTCAACTTTAGTTAGCTACTTTTCAAATCAGAAACATCTCAGCATATCCGTAATTAATCATTTAGTTGCAGAATAACCTTGTTAAGGTGATGTTACACACCTTGATGTGTTGCCATTAGTAGCTTCCGAATTTGGGGTGCAATGATTAATAGTTATTCGATTCCCACTCGATTTTCGAACCGTTGCCGCCACTTAATTTTATTCGTAGCGTTTTATTCGATTTAATTTTAAAGCCTTTCATTATGAACATTAAAGTGTTTTTTTTTTACGCTGGCAATCGAATCTTACTGTTTAGTGGTCTAAAAGATTAATTATGTTGGATTATGGTGAGCAGACACCTAAGTCAAAAGATTATCATTGGAGTAAAAACAAATACCAATTTTAATTACGTAACACACGTAACAATTTATAATACACTAGCTGATGCCCACGGCTCTTCTTCTTTCGTCTCTTATTCTTGAATCAAAATCCGTTGCATAGTTTTAAAGATCTAAGCATACATGGGGACAGACAGACGCGGCGGGGGACTTTGTTTTATAACATTTGTAGTGAAGCTTTTGCGTCCGCGTGAATGTCGGTTATCGCAGATGCAGACTAAAAAGCGGATTAAAAAGTAGCCTACGTCCTTCAAGTTCAATCTATCTTCATACTAAATTTCATCAAAATCGTTTAAGCCGTTTCGTCCTGAAAACGTAGCAGACAGACAGAGTTACTTTCGCATTTATAAATAATAATTAGTACGCGTGACTTAAGTTAGGTATGTTGTTTGAAAAAGAACTTTGTTGCTCACTATTTCTGATATAAAATCGAAGAACAAGCAGTTTCTATTGTCACGTTTTTATTTATAAAGAGGTTCAGGAGAAGTGGGTCACTCTTGCCGTATGTTAACACAATCGCATACGGTACGACATTGAGGACACACGGTAAACTTTGACAAAGCATGAATTAACTTTACTTAGTTGCATACAAAGACTAATGAAATTGGTTTTGTTTATTAAATGTGTTTGTTGAACATGTCTTGTTTATGGGTTGTACGTTGATTTCGTTTCACATACAATTTTTCTAATAATTTCGTTTCATAGAATAATCAATACGCAGAATACTTACTTTCAAGATTTTTAAATCATTGATTTGTCTTTCACATAAAGTTTATTGTTAGAATAATCATATCATAAAATAACAAATCAAATATTTCTTTATCCTTATATTTTTTATTTAATATAAAACTTATTCCCAAGAATGGGAGTCTCAGTTCAAACCAAACCTACTGCGCGTGCGTGCAATCAACCTGCATGGTTGGATGCATGCAAGCAACCATGCAGCGTGCAAGCAAGCATGCATCATTCAAGCAAACATCCAACATGCAGCAGGCATAGTTTCTGTCACGGCTCCGGCGTTGCGGGGCTCCGGCCCACGCGAGCTTATCGTCGCAGATGGTATTCACGCTCACCACCGCAGCTTCGGCATACTGGCCGGCTGCGCCGGACAGTCTTTTTTGTTATTGTCTATTTATATCTACACATTTTCATTGAAATAAATTCCATGGAAAAATACAACAAACAAATAATATTCGTTAAGAAATAATTCTACTGTTTGATAAGTTTGTTAAACAAAAAAATGTGATTAAAAATTCATTGAATTATGTTTCTGAGAAATATTTTTCATTGAAGTAAATAGTCTTTGAAACAATAATAGTCGAAATAAAAATACGAGGACCAAATATTATGTGAAACATTTTCTGGGAAACTAAATTCTATGAAATTTCTGTCTGCGAAACAAGGGGACACCCTTGTTTATGGTTGGCTGGTTTTACTAAAGTCAGATGTCTTGACAGTTTTGTTTTTATTTTTTTTTAATTTAACTTTTATTTGTTTATTTAACCTTAATACGAGGTAGTAAGTAACTATAAAAGTTTGGTTGAATTGACCCTAAAAGTTATTGTAATGTATAAAAATCTCTTATCATAGTGTTTGTTATCGAATTCCTTCGAAACGGCTCGACCGGTTTTTATGTTTTTTTTTGTGTATATTTGGTAGGTCCGAGAATAGGTCATAGACAGTTTTTTTTTACTTGTAGAGCAAAACAACGTTTCCGGGTCAGCTAGTATGTATTTAAGACCCCCTTCTCATTATACGCGATGTAAACTGTATTGTAGTATATTCTCTCATTCGCTCGCTATGTTGTGCGAGTGAAAGGGCATGATACGCTCCTTTGTTTGGCAGCCATTTTTAATACGTTTTTTTAATGGCGACAAAAATACTTAAATAGTTAAAGTGACCATAAAGTTTTATCTACAAAGCAATGTCCGCCATAACAATTTGACATGCACAGATTAGTATTTGTCAGCGTATTTAAACGCTTAGCTTAGGTTAATCCGATGTTAAATTTATAACATTGACATTCGGGAACAAATTCCAAGGCTACAGATTTACATCGAAAACTATTCAAATTTTATTACTGAGTTTAGACGAAGCGTTCTATGGCTAATTTAAGGTCCGGTCACACTGACGTGGACAACTTAAGTGCTAAGTGCAAGATACTGCAGTATCCGTCCTTAAATATACTACTGCAGTATCAGGGGTGACATTTTTCCCCAAGACAACCTAATGCTCGAGTCGTATTCATCAACTTTCACCAAAAGCCATTAATTTACACAGCTCTAGCACCACGTGAATTAACGGCTACTGGTAGAACTACTCAAGGTTGAATAATTTGACAGTTTTGACAGTTCATAATATAAAAATAGTCGCTGAGCTCGACGTCGATTTCGCGGCTGACACGATGTCGAATTTGAAAGTTTGAGAGCCACGAATGGTGACGTTAGAGAATAGCGTAGCTGGCCGAGTGGCCGCGCCCGAAATTCTACCAACCACTTATATGTGATCTGATGTGCCTTAGATGTTAATACAGAACTGAGGCGTTAAATTATAATCGATGTCGTTTTGAAACTAAAATAGTAACAGAATGAGGAAGACATCTGTAATTAGATTTAAGATGATTAAAGAAATCAACATTGTGCCTCTGATTTTTGAAATTATTTGACGAGTAACTGACTAAATAGAACACTAGATATTAGTGCCCATATCCTATCAACAAAATTTCACTGAGTTTAATTAATTGTTGACCAAAATATGTCCAGATAGTACGGAGCACGCGGTCGGTATAGTCCCCATAAATGGTTTCAATTGATTGAAAGTTAATTAAGAATACCTCCACACTAAATACACGATGTCTGTAAAACGATATACAGTTTTAATTTTTTTTTTCTTTTTTCTCTTCTTTGTTTGTGCATGAGCAATTGGCTGCTGTGATGCCTGATAGGTACAGGTTCGATTTCCACACCGAACAAATACATGTAATATGGCCTACAGATAGTTTTTGTTTTCGGTCTGGCTGTTTGTGTATGTGAGTTTTAATGGTTATAAACTCATCCACGATACAGGAAAAACACTTTTTTTTTTTTAATTCAAGTTGGCTTTTCATTTCAACATTTAGTTTGAAACAATGGAACCATACACCATCTAAAATGCTGTCTCCACCCTTGTCTAGAGGGTTGCACCCTTATGAAAGTATTTGCTGTAGGTATGTACCTACACTGAATTGATTTCTGCAAGCACATCCCTTCAATTTTTCGTCTGAATAAAAGCCTGCTTTGACGTGTATTGTTCTTAGAGTGGCTGAGGGTCTGACAGGTTTTCATTATTAGGCTATAAGTGTTTGTATGTTTGTAGGAATACTTTAGAAAATAGCTGGAGGTCTTGTATACACCTGAGTTTTATTGTTTATAACGAACCGTACCTAATCAAAAATAGTGAAGTTTATCAACTAGAATTTTTTTATCTGTAGAATTTTCCTTAATTACAATTAGGTCCACGTGAGGGAAGCCATGGGCAAAAATATATAAAAAAAAACGCTTTTTGCAAAAAATACTGCCGCCTTCAAAAATTAAGAAATAACTTTAGCACAGGTTTAAAAAAGGTATGTACCTACTACAATCACGAGATTGTAGGTATTCGCTTTTGAATTTGTATTTGCTTTTTTGGTTTCACTCTCAGTGTTCCGCGCGGTCTATCTACCTTTTGTTTCATAATCTGAGGCAGATCTTAATGGTGACTGTTTGTATGCGATTTCTACTTTATGTACCATACCACACATACCACAATTCAAATCATATTAATGACCAGCGGGTCATAATGAAATTCAGTAGAATATTATTGCCCTGCTAGACCTCAGGTCTTAAATGACTTACTTTAGGTTAGGTTTGCATGATATATAATTTGACATTGTCGAGCTGGTGGTGTGAAAAGTTATTTAATGCCGGCACTTCACATGGCGTATTTCTGCATATATTCACCTTACTTGGATAACACCCAGTCGTCTTTATTTCAATAAAAAAATAAAGTTTAAAAACTAAAACCCAACCACGGCTGTACCTTGACCATTTTGTACCTATGTCTTGATTTTTGTGTGAAATATTTTCTTGTTTCGTACTTTTTTGATCACTTTTTGTTGTGGTCGGGTTTTATTTTTTAAACTTTATTTTTTTATTTAAACCATTTTGGAGTTTAAATACCAGTAGTCGTTTTTTTTTAAATCATTTGTGACTAGTCACAGCTAAGTATTATATATTTAAAAGGTACTAGTGAACCCCTTTCCAATGATACCAAACACGGTATGCGTATCTTAATTTTTTTTTATCTTTCCTTTTTTTAAATAATTTGTGATAAGTCACAACTAAATATTATATATTTGAAAGGTACTAGTGAACCCCTTTCCAATGATACCAAACACGGTATGCTTGTCTTCATTTTTTTTTATCTTGTTTTTTTTGTCCGCCAGAGGGCGCCACATTGGATTCGGTGACACGTCATATAGCCTATAACCAGCGGACGATCAAGACGCTTCTAACGATACCTCATTTGTTCAGTTCTGATAAGTAGTTTAGGAGCTATGAGTGAACAGATGAACATACATACATAGCCTGTCAAAATCATAACCCTCCTTTGGCTTTGCCGTCATCATCATCATCATTTCAGCCAAAAGACGTCCACTGCTGGACATAGGTCTCCCCCAAGTGGCGCCACATTGACCGGTCCCGTGCGACTCGCATCCAGCGGATCCCCGCAACCCCGGCTTGGCCGTAGTCGGGTAAAAATAGGGTACATTTTTTATTATCCAAAAAAGGCGAATATTTGCACAAATACGCCATGTGAAGTGCTGGCATACACTTTTTAGTTGTTGAAGGCGGTTGTCTTTTTGGCAAAAACGTTTTATATTTTACGCTTTTTAACACGCTTTTATTACCTTCACTTGTAAGTATCTATGTAAGAAAATCTTGGAAATTGAATTTTATGCAACTTCTATTGATTCAAAACTTTTTAAATATGTATATGTAAAATTCAAGGCAATACCTATAAAATATAATAATAATAATAATAATATGTGGGGACATTTTCACACATGGCCATCTGACCCCAAACGAGGGAGACCCTGTACCACAGAATTGCCCGTACTATGGGTGTCAGACAGCTGATATACATACACAAATACATTTTTTTTTTGTAAATACATATATATATAGATAAACAACATCCAGACACAAGGTAAACACAAGTGCTCATCACACAAATGTTTACCTTGGGCGGGAATCGAACCCGCAACACGCTGCGCAGCAGTCGACCGCTCAGCCACTGCGCCAACCGTGTCGTCCGATGTCGATGGTTCCATCGAACTGGGCCTGAAGTCTGCTATTACAATAGTGTCAGAATGGTCTATCATTGATTTCATACTTGTTGATTTTTACAAGTTTGGTAATCTACTAATACATATAATGGCGTCATTATGAAAATCAATGATAGACCATTCTGACACTATTGTAATAGCAGACTTGAGGCCCAGATCTGATGATGGAGCCGGAAGATAGGCACTGGATCTCTATAACGGAATAACATAAATACTACTCGTGTTAGGGCTTAGAATTGTCTTGAGATGCACTTTGACCATAATTCGATTTGAAGGTCTGATGATGGAGCCGGAAGGTAGGCACGGGAACTCCATAACGGACAAACATAATAATTAAATAATTTAAAAAATGTGTTGGCTTTTTAAAACAAAAGAGTTTTGCATAGCTATCCGAGATTTTTGACTAATAGTAATTAGTATGTAAAAGCAGCCTACCCTTTTAATTTTTTTTTGCTGGTTTTGTTTTACCTGAAGATGCGTGTTTTTTTTGGATTTTGAAACTATTTATCAGTAGCTACTTCCTTTCACACAAATCCATCAATAAGTGGTAACACTAAATAATTTTTCACACCACCTGCTTGACAATGTCAAATTATATGTCATGCAAACCTAACCTAAAGTAAGTGGTCTAGCAGGGCATTAATATTGTACCTACTGAATTTCATTATGACCCGCTGGTGATTGTGATGTGATTTGAATTTGGAGCATAAAGCAGAAATCGCATATGAACATTTACGATAGGTAGTAGAACTAGGTACACATACTAATTCTATGCATTCTAAAAAATAAATTGTTCGAAATCGAACTGGAACCACGAGTCGAATACTTAGTCTGGCCATAAATACTGTTACAATTAAAAATAAGAAAGATATTACCTACATTTGAATTTGGAATCTGTCATTTTTATACGATTGTTCATTGGGTTTCTAATTTTGGAGCCAATACATTGTATAATATTTTGCGATATTATAATGGAGTGGGGTGAGAAAGAGAACCGAATCGCTGTGATTGCATTACACAGAGTTGGTATGGAGCCAAATGCAATTTTTAAAACTCTCCATACGCTTGGTATTAGCCAAATGTTTGTGTACCGGGCTATTAATAGGTACAATGAGACCTCCTCTGTTTGTGACAGAAAAGATCTGGCCGTCCACGTAGTGTTCGTACGAAAAAGGTGGTCAAAGCAGTAAGGGAAAGAATTCGAAGAAATCCTGCCCGAAAGCAAAAGATTTTATCTCGGGAGATGAATATAGCACCCAGAACCATGCCGCATACTTTAAAAGATGACTTAGGACTTGCAGCCTATAAGAGACGCACCGGTCATTTTTTAACTGATAATTTATAAAAGAATAGGGTGGTAAAATCGAAACAATTACTGAAGCGGTACGCAAAGGGAGGTCACAGAAAAATTTTGTTTACGGATGAGAAAATCTTTACAATTGAGCAACATTTTAACAAAAAAAATGACCGTATTTATGCTCAAAGCTCTAAGGAAGCTTCCCAATTAGTCGACAGAGTGCAACGTGGGCATTATCAGACTTCAGTGATGGTTTGGTGGGGTGTTAGCTATGAAGGAGTGACTGAACCATATTTTTGTGAAAAAGGTATCAAAACATCGGCACAAGTGTATCAAGATATCATTCTTGAGAAGGTAGTTAAGCCCCTTAACAACACCATGTTCAATAACCAAGTATGGTCCTTCCAACAACACTCGGCGCCGGGTCATAAAGCTCAGTCCACGCAGTCTTGATTGGAAGTGAACGTTTCGGACTTCATCAGAGCTGAAGACTGGCCGTCGTCTAGTCCCGATTTTATTTATATAATTTACACGGCTTACAAAACCAATTACCTACATAAATCAAGGTTGACATAATGAAGTAATAAAATATCAAGTAATAACAAGCTTAATCCGCTGGATTATGATTTATGTTTTAGAGAGTACGGCTTGCTCTAAACGCCATGATAATTTGGAGTCCCTAAAACAATCCATACGATTGGCAGTGAAGAATTTTCCCATGGAAAGAGTGCGTGCTTCTATTGATAACTGGACTGTATTGCAGCCAATGGAGACCACTTCGAATATTTTATATTTATGTATTAAACTAACACACTGTAAAAGTAATAAATATTATTTGCAATTAAAAAAAAATATTGTTCTTCGTGACAATATTTATGGCAAGACTAGGTAAGTATATAAATCAATTGCACGTACAAGCAGTAAAAGTAACTTAAGACAATCTATTACATCTGCTTGCCTAGTAATGGAAGCAATTATCTCTCTCGAAAAGGGTCCAAAATTCAGTGACAACCTACTCCCTTCTCGAGTAGTCGATAAACAGGAACATAGTATATCCCGAGTCTCCCCAGAACTGAAAACATCGCCGATCACACGTCCAGCAAGCAATTAACTGATCTTGCACTTTAACTCCTCCACTTAAAGTTTCATTTGCAGTATTCATCATTATTTGGTGACCACTTCAGGTTGACCTCTGTTTGTTTGTTAATCCCTTCTGTCTTTTGAGGGTAATGGAATAATTTGAGTGGTTCGACAGATCAATAGTAACTGGTGCAATAGAAGTAGCGTTGTTTTGAATCGTTGCCATGGCAACGCTTGATCCGAATTCATAAAGCGATGGGGTGTCGTGTGGGAGTGAGTGGGCAATACGGAAATTGGTGTGTGCGAAAGAGGAAAATAATAAGGGTTGGATGATGCACTGCGCAGTTGGTCTGTGCATGATTTAATTGCATTAGTTTCGTACGTTTTGCGAGTGTCTGCCATCAAAGGGTTCATTTCTTTGACTATTTCTTTGACTTTTGAAAAAACATATTTCAGCATTGTTTTCCATTTGTTTGATTTTCTTTTCGTGAGGTGACAGCATCAAAATTGTGAGCTTAGTCACAATCTGCCTAGCCTTTCGGCCTTTCGACTATGTTGGGTTCGGCTTACTGTCTAACCGGATGCAGCTGAATACCAGTGTTTCACATGGAGCGATTGCCTATCTGACCTCCACAACCACGTTACTGGGTAACACGATGCCCCTTGGTAAGACTGGTTGTCAGACTTTCTCGCTTCTGACTACCCATAACAACTGCCAAAGATCTACGAAGGACAGCCGGGATTATCGGCTTCAAGTACTTTCCAAGACACGGAGGAGTCTCGGTATGAAATGGATGGATATCCATCGGCGGACTGACCGTGGCAAGCGTAGCTTTACCTTGATCGATCGACAAGAAACGTGATGACCTCAAAGCTAAACGTCCGACGGCTACAATCCATACTTCCATACTATTGATACTTACTTTAATATTATAAATGCGAAAGTAACTCTGTCTGTTACGCTTTCACGATCAAACGGCTGCACCGATTTTGATGAAATTTGATAAGAAGATAGCTTGAACCATGGGGAAGGACATAGCGTCATTGAGCGTGCAATTCCACGTAACTAAAATGTTTAAATACCGCGAAAGTACACTTTCGCTGTTTTGACATAAGGTCGAAATTTGCGGTATTTAAACATTTTAGTTTCGCTGAGTTGAACGCTCAACGACGATAGGCTACTTTATAATCCGCGACTTCGTCTGCATCCGCGATACCCGACATTCACGCGGACAAGTCGCGGGCAAAAGCTAGTAATTAATCATTTGATTATGATGGTGTCCTAACATGTCCATTTTGTGCTCGAAGTTTCTCAGTCAAAGTTGGATATATTCCAGTCACATGATGGCACATCAAAGAGAAGTACATCTAAGCTAACCAGCATCATCAACATCATCATGGTCTCCCCCAAGTGGGGTTCAGCCGTGATTGCCATGTTTATTCGATGCATGTTGGCGATCGCAGTAGGTGTTATGGTACTCAGAAGGACGCTGCTGCCCCATCCTCTGGTCAATATCCCTCTGACGCCTTCTACGACGCTCACGGTTAGAGCCAACCACCAAGTCGTTTGAATTGCAGTCTCTGTGGCCGAAATCTGTTAGACGGCATCATTATCATCAGTACAGAAAAAAACACACACTTAAAATGCAGATTAATCTACCAATCTAAGGGCTTAAATACGTTCATAGCGTACAAAATGAAGCCGAAAAAAGGTCTGAGTGTACATCACACAATACAGCGTACATTATTAACAATATAAAGGGCTGTCCGTGAGGGAATGTTGCCTTGTTGAATTATGCAAGGAGCAGAACAATAAGGATTTACGAACGTAGGTACCTGGACTTGTTTGTTTTATACATAAATTAAAAACCTTGGGCTTTTATTAAGCTCTTATACGTGGAGTAAGAAGAAATATTTCAGCATGAAAAGAGTGTGTATAAAATTGTACCTACTTGGTATTAGATCTAACGGTTAATCGGTAACCAGCTTTTGCACGATTGCCGGTTATCGTGGATGTACACGAAGTCGCTGATTAAAAAGTAGCCTACTCCCTTTCTTGGGTCCAAGCTTAGCCTGTACCAAGTTTCATCAAAACCGGTGCAGCAGTTTAGCCTTGAAAGCGTAAAAAACAGACAAACTGACTTTCGCATTTATAATAATAAGTACTTATGAATATAAAATATTTTTTTGTCATCTCTAAGTCTTTGGTGATAATGCATTGTTTATTATTTTTATTTTGGTAGATAGTCCGAATAAACGAACGCAAAGGTATGACACCCAAATTGATCGATAGGCACTTCTCACCTATGTTTTCTACCGTCGGCTTCTAGTCTACCCGGATACAGCTGAATACCAGTTGAACCGCCAGACTGTGGAATTCACTGCCCGCCTCTCTGTTCCCTGATAAGTATAATCTGGGTATCTTCAAGGCACAAGTGAACCGGTTCATCCTAGGCAAGCGTGTTCCAACTTAGGCCGCATCATCACTTAAGATCAGGTGAATTGCGGGCAAACGCAAGCCTATGAATTCATAAAAAAAACAGTGTTTTACATGCAGTGAAGGCCTAGGGTTGCCAACTCTTTGACGGTCAAATATAGTAGTTCTAAAATTTTTACCCATAAAAATATAGTAGATAACGAAAAGATGAAAAAAAATAGTAGGTTCCAAAAATTTGGTAGGTAGGTACTTTATTTTTTTGAAGAATATTTTGTGAATTTATTATTGAACGCATCTGTCAATTTGACATTCCAAAATCGTTCAAAATAGGTATTGACGTTTTGTTTTACGCTTACACATTTTGAAACGAATATTATTGCTAAGAGTTTGATGCCTTTAAAAATATAGTACAAGGTGTCCAAAAAGAGTATCGGGTATTTGTTTGTTCAATAAAAAAAAAACGACTAGTAATGAAGTATTTTATTAATGTTCATTATTAGAATACAAAATGGAAAATTATTTCGAAAAGATAATGTTATCCAAATGGTGACCGTTACGCTGCTGGCACTCTTCTAATCTGGAACGAAGAATGGTGATAACACGCTGACACATAGCCCTCGATAGTGCTGCCATTTCTGACCTGATGTTTTGTTTCAATTGCGTTAGGTTCGTCGGATTATTCTCATAAATCTTACTTTTAAGGTATCCCCATACGAAATAGTCAAGTGGGCTAAGGTCGGGGTTTCTGGGAGGCCAGTTGATGTTACCTCTACGTGAAATTACCTTATTAGGGAATAATTCGTAAACAGCTTCAATTGATTGATTTGATGTATGGCAAGTGGCCCCGTCTTGTTGGAACCACGTTCTTGAATTGAAACCTTGAAACTTCTGCAACTCTGGACCCAAAAAGTTTTGCAGCATATCGCAATAACGCTTGGCCTCGTCGATTTTCATGAAAATAAGGACCAATTATGCCTTTAGCAGACATAGCGGCCCATACAACGACCTTTGGGCTGTGCAGGGGTCATTCATGTTTTCGCCTCGGATTCTCCTCTGCCCAGTATCGACAATTCTGCTTATTAACATGACCATTCAGGTGAAAGTTGGCTTCGTCACTGAACAGTATGTTTTCAAAGTTGTTGAATCGCTGCAGCATTTCGTTCGCAAAATTCAATCGATTTTCGTAGTCCATATCCTTCAATTCTTGAACCAATTGAATTTTATACGCTTTTAAATGCAAATCTTTATTTAAAATTGAATGCAAATACGATTTTTTGATGTTCAATGCTTGGCTTCGCTTTCGGACGAATAAAGATGGATTTTGACGAACTGACGCCTTTACTTCTTCAATTGTTTCTTGGTCGCGGACTGAACGTGGGCGACCAGAGTTTTGAATTTTTACTGTCGCACCAGTATTTTCGAGCATCCTGATCCAATTTCTAATGCTATCGTCACTTGGTGCATTGCGTGTACGATACCACGTACAATACAAACGTTGAGCAGTCACTATTGAATCACCGTTACGATAATACGCTTGTACGCAAAATGTGCGATGCGTCCCTGCGTACTGCTCCATTGCAGCTAAAATTGCACAAAATGGCGGACTTGACAATCCCCTCCCCGCGCCCCCTCACCGCTTCGTGTCAACTTCAGCGCTGATACAAATACCCGATACTCTTTTTGGACACCGTGTAGTTTCGCCTACTATATCTTTTTTTCAAAAATATAGTAGTCGGGCCTCTAATGTAGTAGGATACTATATTATATAGTAGGGTTGGCAACCCTATGTCGGCCTATCTGACCTCCACAACACGGCAAGTAACTGGGAAATAAGATACGCCGTGAAAAGACTGGTTGCCAGCTCTGGCTTCTGACTACCCATAACGTTAATGATCTACGAATGCCAATAGATAGACGCTGATAAAAAAAAACAGGACCTGTACTTGTATAAAGTCATTTTCTAACGCTTTTCTTTATTTTATTTTGGATAATAGTCTCGTTAGTCAAGATATTAAATCATGTCATGGCGTATATGGCATTATCAGGTCATGGCCCAAATATTGTAATTATGTATTTGTAATAAGTAGTAGTAATTTGTAATTTTGTAGTAATGTATTTGGATAAGGGTACGATGGGACTGGCATACGCTGTGCGTAAAAGTCCTTAGTTTTTGAGCGAAGGGCAACTTCCTTCGCGAGCTGGTCCGCCCTCTCGTTCCCCTGCAGTCCTGCGTGAGCTTTAATCCAGAACAAGGAGACACTCTTGTTCTGGAGGTTACAGCGTCTTATGGTGTCTCTAGTTTAAATGCAGAATAAAAAATAAATAAAAAAAGATATTAAAGGTTCATGCTTAGCTGAAACTTATTACCATTAACCAGGACTTGAATCATATCAGATCAAATATTGAGCTACTGGACAGCTACTACAACACAACAACAACAAAAACAACTTCCAACATCAACAAATTGCATAATTTCGTATAGTGTTTCCTTGCTTACCTACATACTTAGTACTTCCCTTTTCAACCGATTATAACCTTTATTTCATTTTTTAAAAGCAGTAGTTTTATGCTGAAATATAATTGTGTAATTTAGAGGAAACGATATGCAAGAAGTCAAAGAGCAATGACTCGAGAAAAAAAAAACAATAAAAAAATTGATACTACTACAAGTAAAGTGATCGTAAATAATTTATCAGCCATTAAAATCACGGCTGACTTTTACGACAGTGAGTCGATTTCGTTGCACTTTGCCCGCTTGGACCTGTTAGGATTTAAACTTGTTAGGGGAGCACGAGTATATAAATGTGGATGGATGGAGAGGAAGAGGAAGACCGAAGAAAATATGGATGAATTGTGTGAAGAATGATATGAAAGAGAAAGGAGTCAGTGATATGATGACCAGTGGGCTAATTCACGTAACTAAAAAAGTGCTGTTGCAGTGCAGTTGCAGTTAAATTTCGATCAAAACAACCCTTTTTGTATTCTCTACCGCTGTCAGACACGCTCGCGTCAAGGTGGCGTCACGCGAGCGCAATAACGGCATTCTACTGTTGCGCGTTTTTGGTGCGTGCTTCGGAACGCAATATGATCGGTATTCTACTATTCGTTTGACGTCTCTTAATGACAGTTAAAAAGAACAAAAAACTGTACTGCGGTATTATTTTAATATTATAATAACGTCATATTCTATTATTTAGTGAGTAATATTTTTTCTCTCATGTAGCTACACCATAAGTTAGTTTGGTAGAGTTTGGTTGTCGTACAGTTCACGCGCATTTCAAAGATTACAAGAATACCGTTTATCACTCAAACTTGAACTTAACTGTAACTGCACTACAACTTGATCGGTGCGTCATAAAATTACGTGAATTGGCCCCCAGGACGTATTGCGAAGAAAACGTATTGTGCCGACCCAAAGTAACATGGGATAAGAGCAGGAAGATGATGATGAAAACATGCAGTATGTCATACTTCAGGGTTCCAAATAGGCTCAAAAACCTCATCAAAATCGTTGTAGAGGTGCAGCCATACAGTTTTTGCAAACAAACCAAATAAACCAACCACTGCTATCAAAATCATCATCTGTTATATAGCCTTTCTCCAACCATATTGGGGACGGCTTCCAGCCTAACTGGATGCAACTGAATAC
This sequence comes from Charanyca ferruginea, assembly GCA_947361185.1. NCBI lineage: Eukaryota > Metazoa > Arthropoda > Insecta > Lepidoptera > Noctuidae > Charanyca > Charanyca ferruginea. Next base: position 30,550,158 of record OX376057.1, read on the forward strand.
CAGTGTTTTACATGGAGCGACTGCCTATCTGACTTCCACAACTCAGTTGCTGGGTAACACGATACGCCTTGGTAAGACTGGTTGTCAGATTTTCTGACTCCTGACTGCCATTGACTGTCAAAGCTCGAACGAATGACAGCCAGGACCAACGGCTTTACGTGCTTTCCGAGGCTCGGAGGGGTCTTGATATATGAAATGGAAGGTCTCCCATCCACAGACAGATTGCGGCAAGCGTAGCTTGACGACGAGCCCCAGAAGAATAAATAAATAATGAAAAATAAAATTACCAAAGTTCGTTTCGTTTTATAAAATCTCTAACACAACAGATAGTCAATAAATGGTTTTGAACGTGTAACGATCGATCAAAAGTTATCAAAATTTATAAAAGGTTGAAATAACCAATGACAGCACCATTAACATTGATATCGCGTCGATGATTGGCTATAAAATAAACTTGCTAAGGGCATCTGTTACCGGTCCGTTACTTTATGAATATTTATACTTAAATACAGTGTATGATAATGTCTAGTGTGTGTTATTTTACACGCCTGAGCAGTTTAGGGTTAAAAAGGTTTATTAATCAACATGTTGATAGATTGTATGTTTCTGATAGGTAAAGTATTCATTTAGATCAGAGGTGGCCAGTCTACTGTTTACTGACTACACTCTGTGCGATCGGCCAATTATATAATCAATGTATTTTCATAAACTTAACATCGAATCGTCTTTCTCTGCTTACATGAAATTTTAACTAAGTAAATGAAACTTAATAAATCTTAATAATAATACGAACAACAAATAGGTTAGTATTTTTTATTTTATTAAGAGGGGAACACGACGAAATTGTAGATTGTTCTTAGACTTATATTGAGCATTGCGTCTGCGATCGACTGGCTTAATTAACAGCTGAGAAAAACCGGTTGGTTATCCCTGTTTTAGATGCATTTTCATATTTTCAATATCTTTTTAAATAATGTCAATACCACAATAAAATCAATGTAGGGTTACTTATGCCAGCTACACACGTAACGATCTATCGTTGCGATTAAACTGTGCAAATTGTGCAAATCGTTGTTATAATCTGCAACGGTTTACCATACACACGATTGATAAAACTGCGCAGATCAGTTTGCACAGTTTAATCGCAACGATAGATTGTTACGTGTGTAGCTGGCATTAGAAACAGTCATTTGTCGCCGACTGACCAAATTAACTGCAAACATTATACATTTTCGTATGTTTCGAAAAAATGGAAGAACTGCCAGACTGTGTGACTAGTAACTGCTAGATTGACGTTTTGTCAATATTATCAACTAAATTCATTGACCCGTCGAACATACGCATCCCAATTGTAATTTGCTAAATCAGGTTTTATGCGTTCAATTGGCAACAAAATGAAGACACCGCTCGTCGCCTGTGTAAAATATGGGACACGCCAATGAAACAAGGCAACTCAAAGCAGACGGATTATTGACTCATTAGGGCCACAACAGACTAGCTACTTTTAGCATCGACGATTTAGTCGCTTTTTAGAAGCTAAATGCAGCGACTAATTCCCGGCTACGAATGCAGAGGGTCGCCAAAACGTGAAGCATCGAAACAGTCGCAAAATCGCTGATCGCCGATGCTAAAAGTAGCATGTGTGCTTTGGCCCTTAGTAAAAGTTACATAACAAATTTCGGCTTAATAATTCTTCCGATCAAATTTCGGTAACGGCGGCCAATCTCACTAGAGTGTAGCTAAGCACGCAGCAGATAATATAGTGCACATGAGTTTGCGCAAACACAGGAGCACTCCCTCTTCCCTCACTCTCACAGCCCGACGTGACGGCAATCCGACACGACCGGGGAGAGAACAGGCGCAGGACTAACAGCTTTACGTGCTTTCCTAAAAATAACTTTTATGGCTTGACGAGTATATCTAAAGCCACTTGGGGTCTATCATTTTTAACTTTAAAAACTATTTATGGGGCTACCTATTTGGGATGTATGTGCTACGGAGCACCTGTTTGGGCTGATAGGGCCACCATAGGGGGGGGCGGTACGACGTAAATTGCTTCAAAGTCAACGTTTGGCTTTAATATTTTTATGTAAAGCATATAGGACCGTTAGTACTGAAGCCCTTCCGGTTCTAGCAGGCGTGCTTCCAGTCGATCTTGAGGTGCAACGACGTGCTGCAATGTACTATTCCGCGCGAGAGACCATGGACGCAAACTTTTTAACTCAACGTGACCGCGCTAAGATCTCTAGATTATTTAAGCCACAGACTGACGTCTGCGAGGAACTTTTATCCGAGTGGCAGTGTAGGTGGGATGATTCTAGCAAGGGCCGTCACCTTCATCAGTTCTTTCCATCCGTTCGTGAGCGGCTGGCCAGGACATGGCTGGAGTTGGACCACTGTGTTGCCCAATTTCTAACAGGTCATGGCAACTTTAAAAGTAAATTATTTTGTTTCAAGCTTGTTGCTTCGCCTTTGTGTCAATGTTCTACATCTGGCTGTGAATACAAACAATCTGCACATCATATCTTATGGGAGTGTATTCTTTGGCAGAAAGAACGCAATGTTATGTTGGATAGTGTAAAGGCTACATCCGCAGCAGTTTATTATGCGGACCTTGTGGAAACTAGAACTAATTTCCGTGCGTTCAAGCGATTTTGCCATACCTATTGTTGGAATCAAATTTAGTGTAACAGCTTACTTTTTAGGGCCCATTAATTATGTCAGTTATAATCCGTGGTGCTTAGCAACTGGGTTTCTCCCAGTTGTAAGTTGTCCCTTTGTGCCTATTGGCCTAGTTCTGTTGAACTGTCTCCGGCTTGATTTGGAGGGAAGTGGAAAATATGTTTTTCTTACTCCTCCGCTGTTCTTTTCTGATTAATTTCGTTGCGGGATCCAAGACAGTTGAATCGTTTCTCTGGGACTCGTCGAGCTTCATTGCTCTGGCGCTTTTCCGGTGGTCGCCACTGTTGATTCTGGCTTACAGGAGTTACAGTGGTTAGGGAATAGTGTGGCGGGCTTGTCCCATTTAAATTTAAATTTACGTGCTTTCCGAGACACGGTGATGTTACACTGCCAACTTCCAAACTTCGGGGTGCTATTGAGAAATTCCTAATGCAAACCCCCAAAAACTTTTGCCTGATCTGGAAATCAAACCCAGTACACCACGCCTGCTGAGCGTGGTCACGTCTACGATTACGAGACCTAGAAGGCTGTCACTTTCAGTTTACATAATCAGTATATGATGTTCCCACTGCGGGATATAGGCTTCCCCTCATAGAAAAAGAGTGGGCCAATGCTATACTGTACCACGATGGCCCTGTCTTTAAAGCCTCGTCTTGGCAAGGCTTAAATAGACTTCGTTAGAGCAAAGTTCAAGGGTACATACAGGTATAATCCCTATACGACAATTAAGCTAAATAACTGCTACAGGTTGGTCACGTAGCAACCATAGATTAGGACCTACCGTTACTCCGGGATCGCCGTAATTCTCCTATTAATAGCTAGGACGTGATACAAATTTCAACAGAATTAATTATAGTTTTTATAATAGAGATAATATTGGATGGGTTGGACGGAAGAGTTGTTGTTGAAGAAACGAGGCATCAGTAATAGGAGTTAGCGTTGTCTCCAGTTCATTTTCATGATACTCCAAAAATGGTTGATGTTTTTAGGTGTCAGGGTGTGATAAGGAAATTTTAGTCCACTGTGAATGTATTAAGCCGCTCTCTAATACTTTAAGGCGCTATACACGGTTAAGCTACACACGTATGCTTAAAAGCGCTGACGCGTGACATGATCGGCTATCTGGACGGGTGACGATACGCGATCATGATACGCAGTCTTGATACACAGCGTGATACGGTTTACGGCCATTTCGAGTCGGTTTTTGTCCGATCATCAAATAAGATACGGCACGGTTTGCCGATACTGTTTCTTTAGGATATGACAGGGACGATACGGAGTGAAATAAAGGCGTCCATAACTAGATACGCAGCTTGATACAGTCCGACGAATGATACGGTGATACGGATACAGCGATCGGATCGGAAAAATGATCATATGTGGATCCACCTTAAGATGTGCACGGAGAGGTTACCCACATTTTACATACGCATCCGCACAAGTCCATCCGCATACGCATTCGTGGCCGTGCATCGCTGTGTGCATCTAAGTGCACGTGCGTATAGCTTATCCGTGTACAGCTATAGATCAGTGCTTTGATGTATACTCTTCATGAGATCGACGATCAGTCTTTTTAACAGACTTCAAAAATAGAAGGAGGTTCACAATTCGACACGTGTTTTTTTTATGTTTGACCATGCATAATTTTTTTAGTGTAGTTCGATTTCAATGATTCTTTTTTTAATTAATAGTGTATACCTACCCAAAGTTGGTCCCATATAAATTTCATGAAAATATTCCACCTCTAAGGGTGGAAAATTAAAGGACGACTGATTTTTTTTGGTGTCACCGACCACCGTTTCGTAATTAATTTGTATGTTATGAAGTAGGTTAGAGCCTACTCTATAACATACAAATTAATTAAATAAAGCGTAAAAAAAAAGTTTAAAAAAGACAAAAGTAAAGAAAGCAAAGCCGTAAAAGTAAAAAATAACTTTAAATTCACAAGTCGGTGGCAATACAAAACAACAAACCAAAGCTGACTTGCGAATATAAAGTTATAATATATTTTGCTTTTTGAAGGGGGTTGTCTTGACTGTAAAAAAGTTTTCAAGTATGCACAAAACCTACATGATATCCTTTCCATTGTTCCAGAAATAGTGGAAGAGCAGCAATGTCACGACAACGAGTTCCGTCTCACATGTCGAGAACTGGACTCGCACATAGCAGTATTAGAGGCGTGGTACACCTCCGCAGAAGACTACCACGTCAACACCACCCACGAGAGCCTCCGAATTAAAACAGAAAACGATCCAGAACTAAGCAGAGTTTACGTGTATTCTAGTCCTAAACATAATGGTGTTTACCAACCCTCAAATCATTCCATGTTAGAAAACACCTCAAATGTTAATAATACCTTTGATTTTAATGATTTTGTTAATGATACCTCGTTCTACAATGATACTGTGGATATGTCAGTGGATTTTGTTAATGTGTCCGGGTGTGGTGTTCCGACCTTTTCGAGGAGTTACGCCAGTTGGCGCGAGGGAGATAAAAGAAGACGGCTGCAGTCCAGGGAAATGTCTGTCAATTTGAGAGCGCCTGTCAGTTACCGGTGAGTGGATTTCATTTTATTTATTCTATGAAGAAGTTTTTTTTTATTTTGACGTCCGGTAGATATTTGGTCAGATATTTTTTTAACCATAGAATTTTGACTTTCGGCGAGTCCATTGCGACAATATCTTAGTACCTATGTAACTATATAACCTTTTTCGGAATAAGACTTAATAAAAACGTTATTTCGCTGTTTGATAACTTTTGTTTTAACTGTTTGAATTTGTTTTAACCTAATTGAGAGGCTCGGCAGCGATTCAGCCATTCTACTGTTACATTGAGGGGTGATTTTAAAAGGAGATCTTCCGTATTTCCCCGCCTTCCCATCTATCACGTCATTACGTGTCGTTTACTTGTATGTGAATAGGATAAAACGCAAGGCACTTGAACATTGGACCTTATGAGATAATTAATAATTACAATTCAGGTGACCACATATTTCTGATCATGTGGCATCGTATACAAGGTATACATTGCATTGAACTACATGGAGCTGAGGCCTTAAAGTCAGGAGAAAAGACATATAGGTCGCAAGTCTCAATGTCTGGTATCAAGGGTGTGCGTGATATGAAACGATATGGCTATGTGCTCTAATAAAGTCGTAGAGTTACGCGCAGCGCTAACAAGAGCTATATTTACGCCGCGGTAATATTATGACTCTATTTTTTCCTTACGTGATAATAAGGCTGATTTGCTTGACAACAGTTTTACCAAGTGGTGACGTGTTGCTCAGTAACTGGGCTGTGAAGGTCAGATAGGTAATCATCATCTCCCTAGCCTTTTCCCAAGTATATTGGGGTTGGCTTCTAGTCTAACCGGATGCAGCTGAATACCAGTGTTTTACATGGAGCGACGGCCTATCGGACCTCCACAACCCAGTTACTGGGTAACACGATACCCCTCGGTAAAACTGGTTGTCAGACTTTCTGGCTTTTGACTATACCCATAACGACTGCCAAAGATCTACAAATGACAGCCGGGACCAACGGCTTTACGTGCTTTCCGAGGCACGGAGGGAACTCGGTATGAAAGGGATGGTCACCCAACCACAAACTGTGGTTAGCGTAGCTTAACCTTAGACCGATCGATCTGTTCGGTTTTAACTTAGCCAAGAGCTCCTTCTCGAAGGTCAGATAGGTAGTCGCTTCATCAAAAATATTAGTAGTCAACTGTTTGTGGTTACACTGGAAGTCTACCACAATAAAGTTGGGAAAGGGTTACGCAGTTGATGAACTTGTCAACTTTGTGTGGTTGCAAAACATTGATGTTTGTATAGAACCACCACCATGTCAACTTTTAGACGCCCACTGCTGGGCATAAGTCACCCCCAAAGGAGGTTCAGTAATCGCCATGCTTGGCCGATGCATGTTGAGGATGGCAGTAAGTGTTATGGTACTCAGAAGGACACTGCTGTCCATCCTCTGGTCAATATCCCAGTCGCCTTCTATGATATCCACAGTTAGAAACGGGGGGGGGGGGGGGGGATAGAAATCAACGTAATATATAGGGTGACTGGTAATTAGGGTACGATACTTAAACACGTGATTGTGTTCATGATAACAAACAATATACCCGAAGAAAAAATGTTTTTTGTACTGGTTCTCTTTTATCACAATAATACAACAGCCGTATGAAATTCACGCGCGCGCACGCCTGTGACCTAAAGTGAACCAGTACAAAAAACATTTTTTCTTCGGGAAAGTTGTTTGTTATCATGAACACAATCACGTGTTTAAGTATCGTACACTAATTACCAGTCACCCTATATACCTGTGTGTACTCCCCCTTTCACAGTAAGCGGACTTGAAATGCGTTTGTTGCTGCGCAGAACCCCGCCACTCACCCCCCTGACACAGACATTATTACTGCGCAGCGACTCGCCTCATGTTCAGAGCTGTCCTGAAGTTTGCATCGGTATGCATCATTTATTGTGTCAAACAAATCGCAGTCTTCTTTTTGTATCGTTTAGACGATGAACGTCCTACATGTTCTCTAATACAGTTTGTCACTATACATCTGTATTGGAATGTTGTACCTTACATAATACATTGTGTAAGTACAGTATTATCTAAAATCTTTATCCAGCACTGAGTATTTCAATTGCTAGTGCAAATGTTACAAGTGGCTGTAACCTTGCTAGCCATTATACTAATCATTATAGCCTCTGCATTGATAAGTTAAGAGTGCATACGGTAAACGTTGATTTAATTTCCATTTGAGTAACCTCCACGAGAAGTTAGCCGCACTACACATGCTATTGCTGACAAACATTTTCACCACAATATGGAGTAGTGTCTTTTATTATAAAGTCTCGTGGTCCTCCAATGTCGTCCAGGATTATACAATGTGGGGACGACGATACGCCAAAAAAAAAAGATACTGGTCCTAGGTCCTAAGAACATTTTGAAACTATCAAATAAATCCTATAACCGAATTAATAAAAAAGAAACCAAACGTACTAAAGAGCTAAATGTAACACAAAATAAAACACCATTTGAAATATTGCTTTACTAACCTGTGAGAAGAGCGGCAACTTTTGGCGCTATAATTTTGTGTTTTTAATGCTCAATAAATGCCCAATTATTGGCCGTGTGGTGCCGGCCGAGAATAGCACCACCTCATTTCTACCCGTGGGTGTCGTAAAAGATGACAGAGGGATATCAACCACAGGATGGGCAGCAGCATCCTTTGAGTACCATAACACGTACTGCGATCGCCAACATGCATCAGCCAATAATGGCGATTACGGCTGAACCCCCCCAATGGAATTCACAAATACACAGGTGGAGGTCTTTGGGGGAGACCTATGCCCAGCAGTGGGCGTCTGAAGGTTGATATGATGATGATGATGATGAATGCTCAATAAAAACAATTAAACCGAATTACCAAATCCTGCTGTGATCCTTTATTTTGCTATTGCACATCGCCACCCTGTATATAGGCCGTGACTGGTCTGGCATTTTATTGAAACTCTAAAAATACAATCGAAAGAGTTAAAAGTAAACAAATTATCCAATTTGGTATAAAGATGCAAGCGTTCGTCGCCATCTTTGATCCGTTAGCGTGTTGCCACTATTAAATTATCCAATTATGTAGTTGTAAATGTAACGAAACCAATTTGTAGCAGATGATAATTTGACATTTTAATTTGTACTCAGTAGGAATGTTTTGTAAACATAGGTACACTTCGAGATTGTTTTAAATTAAATACACTTTATATTTAAGAACGAGAGAGGTAAGATCGTAGGTATTTGTGATTGTGGTTTCTGCTTTCCGAGTACCTCTTGTCAAACTTTCTTTGTAAAGAGTAAGTACTTAACATACGAAACTACCTATTTTTACAAGGAGCCACTAGATTTAGCTTTTTTTTGGAAATGGCGTTCAAAAATGCCGCTTATTGGTCTAATTGGAACACTAGATGATTTGACTTTGGATGGAATTGTAATTTGCCTTGATCATTTATTTTGTTTGGATGGATTTAATAACCTTTTTATTATTATTATTTTTGTGTGCACATGGTCTGTGTCAATAAACATTCATTCTTTCACTTTTTATTTTCTTACTTTCGAGCTAAGTGAAATTTTTCTAACCACATCACAATGCAGATTGAAGGACTCTTCATAATGCTGTTCTTAGAAAGGCAATATTCTCTCATAGGCTATACGTGTAAGGCCTCCCATACGGACGTATTATTTATTCAGGGCACAGAAGTCTACCGCACACGTAACGATGTCAATGATATTTTTCCCATGGGAATGTCTTAAGGGAGACCGACTTTATTGTGTTGTGTTATTAATTAGTAATTAACAGTCTTTTAGAATACAGAACGTGATGTAGCAATTGTTTTGAATATATTATTGTCGTATGATTTCCAACAACAACGACGTTGAAAACCAGCGCCGTGTTTCGTGCCTTGCTGCGCGAGCCAAGGCATTTATGCTGAGCGGTGGCCGTTTCGCGCGGTGGTGACGCCTGTTTCCGACACGAAAATATTTTTATTTTTACTTTTTTAGAATTTAATTGTTTGGTTTTAAACTTAATATTATTATACAATATGTGCGTCGCTTTCGTGTGAATAAATGGTTTTTCTATCTTTATTTTCTTTCAACGTGACTAGTTCAAGAAGAATAGGATAGATGACACAACCAATGAATTGACATACTTTTTATGAGTTGTTTATTACCGTGATGTGTGTTCCCGCGTAAGTTTACCATCGGGACATTCATTGTTGCGAAAGTTCTGTACTGTGATGTACGTTACTGCGAAAGTTTACCATTGCGACGTACGGTATCGCAAAAGTTGAACCATGTCGGAGCCACCCCAGAGGGGTATAAGGTTAAAAAAATGTGCCTTAAATAGGTTAAATATTACCTACTCAATCATCGCAGTAAAGAACATTCGCAACAGCGTACGTCGCAATGGTAAACTTTCGCAGTTACGTACATCACAGTACAGAACTTTCGCAACAATGAATGTTCAAAAACAGTTGCGAAGTTTACCACAGTTGGTAAACTTCGCAACTGTTTTTAGTCGATTTTAATGTGCAAAAATTAATCGATTCTTACTTTTTAATAATGGCAACACTGTCATTTAATAACGGCTCTGGCTGGAAGCCCTAAAAAAACATTTTTTAAGGCACCATAGTATTGTTCGGTTAAGCAGCCAACAAGCTCACAGGTTGACCTGCGAGATGCCATTCAGAAAAAAATAAATAAAAACAGTTAGTCTCTTAGGCTAAGAACTCGCGATGCGGCTTTCGCCCGCGCCCGCGCCCGCAGCGGGGGCCAAATACACCGCGCACATTGCGGACGTAAACCGCGTCGTGAAATGTACTTTTGTTTTTTACATATTATATATATCTGCATTCTACAGAAGCTGCGGGCCCGCAACCGCAGCCGGACGCGGGTGATAACCGCATCGTGAGTTCATAGCCTTATTTTTTTTAGCTGTGCTAGGAGACAGACATACAAACTTCCCTGTGAAACGTTAAAGTAAAATATAATGAACATTATTTAAATCCAAATTTACTGCTTTTTAATTTACACCCGTAACCTGATTTCCTATAGCAACTATGAAGTATATCAACGTATTTTAAAAAAAAGAACGTTTTACTCTAGTGAGCAACTTAGAGTCTTTTGAGACTAAAATATTAAAACCCTGTTCTTTTTCCACATCCACACTCTTTCCTTTAAAATATGTTAGTGTACTAAGTTTAAAACTATCTCACATTTCAATGTTGCAATAGACATGTTTATTTTCACCTGAAAAAGCGCTGCTTTACACAGTTTCATATCTTTTGCGGTTCATCTGTTTATTTATTGCCAAGCTAAAGTAAACAGTTTGTAATAGAGTAATTACTTGTTTTGAAATGATCAGTGCATTCTGTTTTTTGATTTTGTATTTGCAGAAAGTGGGGCAAGCAAGTGCAATTACATAAGCACCAAAGGTGCTTTGCTTTGCTTATTGGGAACTGGGAGGGGGAGTCGGGATGGTGATGACGTCAGCAATATAAAATATACTTTTGATTTATTTGAAAAAGAAAATCCTTGTTTGTAGACTTCCATGCTCATGAAATAATGAATAACAGAAACTTGAGCAGATTAAATAAATATACAAGTAGCAAAAGTGGCTTACTTTTGCTGACAAGGGGGGGGGGGGGGGGAAGTAAAAAAACTATAATTCTGCTTAAACAATACTTGAATGTCCCCAAATGAGTTCAGAGAAGTTAACATATTGTCATATTGTAATGTTACACTAAATTAGGTGAGACAGGAAATCTGCATGAGCAAGCGTGGCGATCAATACTCGCTTCCCACAATAAAAATTGTTCATCTACACTAATATTATAAAGAGGAAAGATTTGCATTTTTCAACCGACTTCAAAAAGAAGGAGGTTCTCAATTCGTCTGTATGTTTTTATTTATTTATTTATTTTTGTATATTTGTTACGCGATTTCTCCGGTAAATGTAAAGCGATTTTCAAAATCAAAATTCAAAATCGCTTCAAGGGTAGTCTCATATAAATTTTATTGAAATTGATTCAGCACTTTTTGAAAAAATCGACAGAAAGCAAAAAAATATACATGGATGATGTTGTAATGTTCTCACCTTGTACTTTCAATCTCGGTTTTGATTGTGTTGCCATTTCTTAATGGATTTGGATGATAAGGAAGTACTAAAAAGCGAAAAATTAAAAAGCTTTTTTACAAAAAAGACAACCGCCTTCAAAAACCAAAAAGTGAAAAGAACTTTAAAACAGAACACACATGACTTTAATTTCGGAAGTCGGTGGCAATACAAAACAACAAATAGAACAGCCAAGCCACCGACTTCCGAAATTAAAGTCATGTGTGTTCTGTTTTAAAGTAATTTTTCACTTTTTGCTTTTTGAAGGCGGTTGTCTTTTTTGTAAAAAAGTTTTTGTATGTTTGTAACGAATACACTCGAAACCTACTGGTCCGATTTCCAAAATTCTTTCACCATTAGAATGCTACATTATCCTTGAGTAACATAGGCTATATTTATCAATTGAAAAAAATTGGGATCCTTAAGAAAATTCCAGCTAACGAAGTCGAGGCAAATTGCTAGTCTTATAATATATAAAAATCTTCTGTGCGTGTGTATGAAAGTGAACTCCTCCTAAACGGCTGGACCGATTTTGATGAAATTGTTTGTGTGTGTTCCAGTGGATTCGAGAATGGTTTAGATTCACAATTGGACCCGGTAGGTGGCCCTGCAGTCCAGTTGTAGGACTTTTTTATTTTAAGGGGAGGACAACTTCTGCCAAGCCCGCTATAAGAACAGAGATCAGGGTTTTTCAGGTGGATAAAATTTACAATGAAGTCGTTCGCCAGAGAACTAAAGCCGACATTGCGCGTAGAATCAGCACGCTGAAGTCGAAGTGGGTCGGTCATTTTGCAGACGGACAGACGATAGACGGAGCTTTAGAGTGGAGACCAAGTTTGGGCAAGCGTAGTGTGGGACGCCCTGCGGCACGATGACGATGGACCGACGATTTAAAACAGGTGGCTGGCAGCGGATAGATGCGGGCTGCCCAAGACCGGGTTGGTTGGCGATCTCTGGAGGAGGCCTACGTTCAGGAGTGGACGTAGGCCTCCTCCAGAGACTCCTCCTTATTTGTAACCTCGTACAGGTAAACACAACATAAAAAAGGGTTATATAAAACAATAAAACATAAAAAAAAGCCTTATGAAACCTGTACGAGACCAAAAAGGCTCCTGTCTCAGCACAATGCTACGACATGAAATGTCGCACAATAGATGATATTTATAAGTACTTTCCCCTGAAAGATTTGTTTTTTTTTTACTATTGTTAGGCAAATGTTTGACCACTATCTCACCTGATGGGAAGCGATGATGCGGTCTAAGATGGAGCACGCTTGCCTAGAAGTAACCTATTCACTCTTAAAGACTCCCAGGTTGTAGCTATCAGGAAACACAGACTCCGGCAGGGAATTCCACTCCTTAGCAGTACGCACAATGTAAGATCGGTACTGAATTAAAACTCCGCCTGTATTATTCTCTTAAGCTAATTATAAACTCACATCAGCAGTTAAAACTGAACTTGTAATTTAAATCAATCGTCAAACATCAACAAATAGAATTGTCGACTATTTAGTATGCACATTTATTTCAACATCATTACATTCAAAATTAAACTTTAACTCAAGGCACTAAGGTCTAAAGTTAATCATTATATTTGGGGGTATCTATCTATAGGTAGATGAGTAGGTATTAGACAATTGATGCGTCTCTAAATGGTGACTCGGAGTCAAGGGTTATCAGTTATTGAGGGCACGTTGCGTGATAGCGCAAGGTAATTGATCTTGCTAGTTGCGCACGTGACAACCCTAAATACTTGTTGCTTTTTGGTACTATTTACAGAAGCGTCCGTTTATCTATCAGTTTTTTTTGCATTTACATAATACTCCTTTAAATATAACATTACACAAATATCGTTACTTCTACTAGCCATAGCTAACATCGGAATACTTACCAAGGGGTATCGTGTTACCTAGCAACTGGGTTGTGGGAGTCAACCAGCCAGTCGTTCCATATAAAACACAGGTATTCAGCTGCATCCGGTTAAACTGGAAGCCGACCCAAACATAGGTCTGAAAAGGCTAGGAAGTTAATGGTGAAAAAAGCTTTTTAAAAAAGACAACCGCCTTCAAAAACTAAAAAGTGAAAAATTACTAGCACAGAACACACATATCTTTAGTTTCGGAAGTCGATGAAAATGAAAAATGAAAAAAGGTTTATTGGAATCAACAAGTCATCATACATCAGTGGTGATTGGAGCCTCCTTTTAAGCGTATGAGGCCTGTATTAGGAGACTCCGCTCTTCCATACATTAGTAGTGTTTATGAAGTACTTGTTTATTGATATTTTTATACAATTAAAATAACTTAAAACTATGATGATTTACATTTAAAAGTTATGCAGAAAGTGCTTGACTGGAATTATTGTGTGTGCGTGAGGATGTATGTGTGGTGTGTATGTGGATGTGTGTGGGATGTGTCCGGGTGAAAGAATGACGTGAGTGTAAGGGATTAAGTATAAGACTAATTACCGATGGTGAGTATTTATTGCAATAAAGCTGTTCTGTTTCTTCATAAGTAAGTGGTTTAATCCATTCAGTCGATGGCTTTGTTCCGTTAGTTGTTTTGTATTGCCACCGACTTCCGAAACTAAAGTCATGTGTGTTCTGTAAAGCTTTTGATTTTCCGCTTTTTAAATTCAAATTCAAATTAATTTATTTGCTAGAATGTGGGTACAAAAACCACAAAATACCTCCTTTTCATCCAAATCCATTATGAACACCATTCATCAATCCATTAGTAATCTAAGTTTATTGCCAGAACTGGACCAAATTAACATGGGACTACGGGCAAGCACCAGATTTTAAAGAAAAAAAGAATCATCGAAATCGGTTCACCCAGTCGAAAGGTCTGAGGTAACAAACATACAAAAATACAGTCTAATTGATAGCCTCCTCCTTTTTTGAAGTCGGTTGAAAAAAAGCCCACCGACGGTATTGAACTTCAGTCTTAGGTGAGATTTTGCCTGCGTGTTTTACCGTCTGTATAATGGTATGTATTCCGAAGAACTGTTTGAAATGATGCCAACAGCCACATTTTGCCATTGCACCACTCGCCACCTACAAGAAGTTCATACTCACACACTAGAACGTAACTGGTCGCGTACGCTACGGTTTCAGAGACATTTTCTCCCATGTACGCTCTGGGTGTGGAATGAGCTTCCTACTATGGTTTTCCATGGAACTAAAGCATGAGGATTTTTGAAAAAGGTATTAATAGTTGTATAACTACGTAATACGTAGAGTAGCCAGTAGTCTACGTTCATGATGAAAAGACGCAAACAAAGTTATCTGAGGTATCTGAGTTATCTAAGATTAATGAGTAGAATTATGCAAGGGTTAAGTTGTTACTCTGGTATAACATGGCATTAGGTCGACTCTGCCTTTAGTGATATAAAAAAAGAAAAAAATAGGTTTGAATTTTGTAAAAAAATATTTTCGACCCAGGTTGAAAACTTGTCATGTTGGAAATTTAAATGCATGGAATGAAAAACTTATCTATTAGGGGAACTAGCTGATATTTCCTGCATTCAAAACTGCCATCTTCTGTCTTGTCGGTTTCTACAGACTTTTTAATCCTGGATTCCTGATTTGACGACTACTTAATGACACATTCCACATTTTATGGCCATTCTAAAATTAGTGGGATCTACAACTATTTTGTCGTTAACATCTGATGCGGTGACAGAAACTTTTACAAAGAAAATATAAAGCTGTAATAAAGTGGAGAATATGCAGACTCTTTAACACATTTTCCTTGTAAGTTAACTCGTAAATTGTAATTGTAATGTGGCAACCCAACGTGGAAGTCTTAGGAGTTTAATTCTGTCTGTGAAATTTTAAGATTGTGAATGTTCGAAAAATGGCAGAAATCGTCGTGTGTTGTTTCATTTTAAGCAGAATTAAATTTAATAATAACAGAGTGAACATCAAAGGACCTACTTAGCAATTAGATCGCCTAAATGTCACTGTCACATCTGATTAGAACGATCCAAACTATTTGACATCGGATTTTAGAGACGACACGGCGCACAGTGTGTTATTTTCAAATCTAACGGAACTAAATTAGTTTTCTTTTTTGTAAAAAGTTTAAATAATTATAGCCCAATATTATTCGTAAGATACTAGGCATATATTTTTCGCAAGCAATTTTTTACTTGCAATACCAATTTTCACATAAACACCCTACAAAGTGGCACCATTTTTAATAATCATTGACATTTGTTTTAATCCGTTGCAACGAGTCATTTGATTCAGTTACACAGTACACTAATTGGCGGTCAAATTTAAAAAAAATATTGTGCTGTGTTGACCATTTTTTGCTTAGAAGCCGACAAGATTACTCCCATATTATTAGTTTAAATTGTAGTTTTATGATCAAATCATTGCATTGCCTGCAAAAGGAATTATTATTGAAAATTTCTAAATCAGTTTGAGTTTACAAAATATATCCGCATGTATCTCACCCGAAATGTATTTTATATTCTTAACTGTGTAATATTCTATGATATTATGCTTTATTTGCGTGCGCCATTTTGCGTCCGCTATACATTTTTTTTATTCCTCCGCAGGAAGGTGCGCTATGAATAAACGCGAAATATTCGAGATAAAATTGAATAATAATAATTAATAATAATAATATAATAATTTATTTCAGATAAAAATGATTCTAGTTTTTAAGATAGACCTGCTAGCGATAATTGAAAACCGAATCAAAACCCGTCCAGTAGTTTTTGCGTGATGCTCGGAAAAATAGATAAACAGACATTTACAGTTTTACGATAGTACATATCAGACAAAAAACTCGATTTATACAGAAACGTAATAAAGTTCCGCTAAATTTGAAAATAACACACTGTGTTGCGTAGTGACGTTTGTTGCAGTATATAGTATATATATATTGTACTCTTTGGTATATAGCAAGACATGCTATCTTGTAAAAATATGTAGACAATTTATTAGTGAGCTGAGCACCTACACAACATAATTTTTAATTCACTACCAATCGTACAGGGGGAGAAAATGTTAGAAAAGCACTTCTAGTATTACTTATTCTTGAAGTCTTCTCTTCTAGATTTAAATATGCCATGTTAGTTGTTGCTGGCTAGGTACATTACATTATATGGCAAACTTAGATTATTGATAGTCCCCGGCAGGGCGCGGAAACCTATCAATAATCTAAGATCGCAATAAATTATATTTTACAAAACCAAACTTTAACAGAAAAGACTCATGAATATTAACGAACAACTTTTATTCTGCGCCCAACTCAAAAATAATCGCAAATGATCAAAATATCTGGAATAACAATGCTTATGCCTTCTCTGTAAGAGAAGAGGCATTTGTCCTGCTGTTGGACCATAATAAGCTGGTATTTATCATTAAAGAAGTAATTAACGGATTACGAATGGTCCTCAAAATGAAGAGGATAGTGATTGTGAAATTACTGGCGACATTAGGGTGCAGAGGTCACAACCAAAGAGACAATCCACAACCGTAGGTACAGTGTGTGTGGCGCAGAAGTACTAGGAGGGCTAACCCTAAATACATTGGGTTGATAGCAAAGAAAAAGAAAAAGATTGGAGTGCAGGGGTCGATAGTTTTCTTTTAACGTGCTCACGAGATGAATTGAATAAAACGTCTAAGTAAAATAAGTTCTTAATAGCGATACAAGTACAACAAAATCTTAGAGGTTATTTACATTATACTTCTGTTTAATTAGAACACAGCTGCTCCAACGAAAGGGAACATCCTACCAATATTATGAATGTGAAAGTTTGCATGTTTGCATGTTTATTACTTAATCACGCTTTACAGGCTGAACGAAATTAATCGAAATTTGGCACACAGAATATTTTTTATCTCGTTTTGTATTTCCGTAGGATAATTAAAGGCAATTAAATACAATTGTGTTCGTACGTACTAACCTCCGTAACTTCTGGTTCGATTCTTATAATTCTTTCACTAATAAGAAGCTACTTTATCTCTTAAGTGCTTATCCATACTTCCATACTAATATTATAAATGCGAAAGTAACTCTGTCTGTTACGCTTTTACGGGGAAACGGCTGAACCGATTTTGTTGAAATTTGGCATGAAGATAGCTTTAACCCTGGGGAAGAACTTTTTAATTCGCAACTTCATCTGCATCCGCGATAACCGACATTTACGCGGACGAAGTCGCGGGCAAAAGCTAGTGGGTTATATTTTATTTAAAAAAAGCCACCAAATCTTAGTCATCAAATGAGCACCATAAATAGTAAATGATCACCAAATCTTAGTCACCAAATGACCACCAAAAATAGTAAATGATCACCAAATCTTAGTCACCAAATGAGCACCAAAAATAGTAAATGATCACCAAATCTTAGTCACCAAATGAGCACCAAAAATAGTAAATGATCACCAAATCTTAGTTACCAAATGACCACCAAAAATAGTAAATGATCACCAAATCTTAGTTACCAAATGACCACCAAAAATAGTAAATGATCACCAAATCTTAGTTACCAAATGACCACCAAAAATAGTAAATGATCACCAAATCTTAGTCACCAAATGACCACCAAAAATAGTAGGTAAATGATCACCAAATCTTAGGACCCTTAAGTCCCCCCTGGGGCGGATCCGACATGGTTAAGTTAGAACTCAAATCGCTTTTTACAGTCAACTCATACATTTCTACAATACTTTGGTTAAATGTTAGTGATCATTTACTATTTTTGGAGGTCATTTACTATATCTGGAGGTTCGTTAAACATTAAATTGGGGTTAAATGTTGGTGATCATTTACTATTTTTGGAGGTCATTTACCATATCTGGAGGTTCGTTAAACATAAGCCTTAAAAAATATTAGGAATCAGTAAAAAAACCTTGAAAAGCTAGTCTAATTATGAAATTCAATTTCTCATTCGATTTTCGGTCTTAATTCTCTACACAGACGAAGTCGCGGGCAGAAGCTAGTATGGCCTTAAATTCCTTATTCAGTGATGTAACCTATCAGCACTTGATTGAAGGTAAAATATTTATAGGTCACGATATTAAGATAGTTCCGGTTCTCCAACGATTCTATGGCGCTTTGATGTTACCTATTTATAGTCGAGAAATTGGATCAGATGCAATAATGGTGATTGCGAGGCCTATAATAAACTAATACTTGGCTGCAACTTCGTCAAATACGAATTATTTATTTCAAATAGAGCAATATAAGGCATGTTTGAACGGTAATTACAAGAAAAAAATAAATGATTGGACTTGGACATTCAAGTACTAGTTCATGTAATTCTTGTGTTTTGTTTTATCACACACACACACACACACACACACACACACGCACACACACACCCACACACACACACCCACACACACACACACACACACACACACACACACACACACACACACACACACGTGTTTTAGGGTGAATTTCACCTAGCTTCAATACATATTTTTTTTATCCGAAGCGTTACCTCCTCATGAATGTCCTCTGCCCTGGGGCGGACAAAAGGATCTGTCAGATTCATACTGACTAAAAACCTCCCCGGGGTTCCATCTCACATCTACGTCGGGGGTCGCAGGACCGTGCGGTCCTTTCGCAACCCCCGCCTAGGGCCCGCTTCTTCTCCTATAAAAATTCAATTTTTTGCAGAAAACACTGTTACAATGGAACAAGAAGAAGAAGAACCCCCCCCCCCCTCCGTCCTAAGAAGCTTCTATACCCGGTTTAAGTCTAAAATTGCAGCTACACTTTGAAGTTTTTACAGTTTATCCCTAAAATATAGACCAGAGGATGGGCAGCAGCGTCTTTCTGAGTAATTTAACACTTACTGCGATCGCCAACATGCATCGGCCAAGCATGGCGATTACGGCTGAAGCCCCCTTGCTGAGACCTATGCCCAGCAGTGAGCATCTAAATGTTGACAACCATGTCAACCTGCCAATTGTCAACAAGGTGGTGATCCCTATGAAACTGTTAGATGTTAATTTTACTGCATGGATAACATGTTTATGGAAGAACAAAAGAAAAATAATGAAAAAAAGACAACAATAAATATAAATTGTTTATTTGCAACCTCGTACAGGTAAACACAAACATAAAAAAAGGGTTATTTAAAACAATAAAACATAAAAAAAAAGACTTATGAAACCTGTACGAGACCAAAAAGGCTCCTGTCTCAGCACAATGCTACGTCATGAAATGTCGCAGCGTTTTTTTTTTCGGTTTGTCATCTCGCATGTCAACCTAGGAGGTTGCCGGCTGCTTAACCGGACTTTCCTGTGGTGCCTTAAAAAATATTTTTTTTAGGGCCAGGGCAAAATAACTTACAAACTAAGCGACTACACGCTAAGGGCACCCCCTGTGGGGTACGAGCCTCGGCTTAGGGCGTCGCTGGGAGAGGACAGCAAAGGGACAGGCTGGATCGGATTTCTGTCGCAGCGCTGGTATGACCTACTTATATGGTTACGGTCACTGTGGTTAGGGTTGGGGTATGGTGTTGGTAATGATACCTTATAATTTTTCTTCTTTGCCAACATACGCCACAAAGACGTCTACAGTCTTCGTGGCGTTCTTACAAGCTTCGCAAATCCGCTTACCTGACGTCCCCTACTTATATAATACTTACCTACATACCAAAGAATCATGGCGAGATTTGTACAAAAAAAATTATGATGTTTGGAGAAGTTGAAATTCTAATTTATATATTCTTGGGTACCTAAAGAGCATCTTCAGGCATTTACAATATTTTTAAAACCCCGCAAAAAAGAAAGTTAATTGTTTAACGAAAAGCTCATTATTTCAGAACGAAACGGCGACTGACAGTAACAGTGACACTGACAGGAGACGTTTCGCAGTTCTTACATTGAAATTGCATCGTTTTATGGGAAATAATATCACAAAATAATGATTATTATAGATTATAGATCCGTTATCATTACTTGTCACTTTCTTTTTTTTATGAACACAAAATGGGCATCGAGATGAAACGAAAAAGTGTTATTTTCATTTTGTAATAATTTAATTATGCGGAGTTTTCTAAATATGCTAAGTATATCAATCTACTCCTGGTAATGTATTCTTCACATTGGAAAATATTTTAAGCCCTCTTTTCATACAAATGAATGTATGAATCTCGCCATGATTCTTTCAGCTTTATAGGTCAAGCAGTTTCCGAGATTTCGTGTTTGTCAGTGAGTCACTTTTCGCTTTTTATAATATAAGATTTACTCAAACAATCGATGTATTTGTGAATCCATTTATCTTTTTGCTATTACCAGATGTTTATTTATGATTCCATCCTGAGAATCTACTCATAGAGTATCGAGTTGGCGTATATTTGCTTGAGTGAATTACGCATCCCAAATATTTGCTCCCATCAATGAGCGATTCTCTTTGGAACATACAAACAGATCACCCTATTTGTGAGGTGGATATTTTGAGATATATTGTTCGTAATTGTATTTGATGAAAAAAGACAACCGCCTTCAAAAACCAAAAAGTGAAAAATTACTTTAAAACAGAACACACATGACTTTAATTTCGGAAGTCAAGCAACCGACTTCCGAAATTAAAGTCATGTGTGTTCTGTTTTAAAGTAATTTTTCACTTTTTGCTTTTTGAAAGCGGTTGTCTTTTTTGTAAAAAAGCTTTTGTATGTTTGTAACGAATACACTCAAAACCGACTGGTCCGATTTCTAAAATTCTTTCACCATTAGAATGCTACATTATCCTTGAGTAACATAGGCTATATATTTATCAATTGAAAAAAATTGAGATCCTTAAGAAAATTCCAGCTAACGAAGTCGAGGCAAATTGCTAGTCTTATATATAAAAATAGTGCGTGTGTATGAAAGTGAACTCCTCCTAAACGGCTGGACCGATTTTGATGAAATTGTTTGTGTGTGTTCCAGTGGATTTGAGAATGGTTTAGATTCACAATTGGACCCGGTAGGTGGCGCTGCAGTCCAGTTGTAGGACATTTTTATTTTAAGGGGAGAACAACGTCCAAGCCCGCTAGTATTATATAAGAACAGAGATCAGGGTTTTTCAGGTGGATAAAATTTACAATGAAGTCGTTCGCCAGAGAACTAAAGCCGACATTGCGCGTAGAATCAGCACGCTGAAGTCGAAGTGGGCCGGTCATTTTGCAGACGGACAGACGGTAGACGGAGCTTTAGAGTGGAGACCAAGTTTGGGCAAGCATAGTGTCGGACGCCCTGCGGCACGATGACGATGGAGCGACGATTTAAAGGAGGTGGCTGGCAGCGGATAGATACGATCTGCCCAAGACCGGGTCGGTTGGCGATCTCTGGGGGAGGCCTACGTTCAGGAGTGGACGACAATAGAAAGAAGAAAGAAAGAAAAAGAAAAATTGTCCTCGTACAGGTAAACACATCAAAAAAAGGGTTATATAAAACAATAAAACATAAAAAAAAGTCTTATGAAACCTGTACGAGACCAAAAAGGCTCCTGTCTCAGCACAATGCTACGACATGAAATGTCGCACAATAGACTGATATGATGATA
This sequence comes from Charanyca ferruginea, assembly GCA_947361185.1. Classification (NCBI taxonomy): domain Eukaryota; kingdom Metazoa; phylum Arthropoda; class Insecta; order Lepidoptera; family Noctuidae; genus Charanyca; species Charanyca ferruginea. Next base: position 30,572,037 of record OX376057.1, read on the forward strand.
TTTATAAGTACTTTCCCCTGAAAGACTATTGATAGGCAAACGTTTGACCACTATCTCACCTGATGGGAAGCGATGATGCGGTCTAAGATGGAGCACGCTTGCCTAGAAGTAACCTATTCACTCTTAAAGACTCCCAGGTTGTAGCTATCAGGAAACACAGACTCCGGCAGGGAATTCCACTCCTTAGCAGTACGCACAATGTAAGATCGGTACTGAATTAAAACTCAGCCTGTATTATTCTCTTAAGCTAATTATAAACTCACATTAGCAGTTAAAACTGAACTTGTAATTTAAATCAATCGTCAAACATCAACAAATAGAATTGTCGACTATTTAGTATGCACATTTATTTCAACATCATTACATTCAAAATTAAACTTTAACTCAAGGCACTAAGGTCTAAAGTTAATAATTATATTTGGGGCGTATCTATCTATAGGTAGATGAGTAGGTATTAGACAATTGATGCGTCTCTAAATGGTGACTCGGAGTCAAGGGTTATCAGTTATTGAGGGCACGATGTGTGATAGCGCAAGGTAATTGATCTTGCTAGTTGCGCACGTGACAACCCTAAGTACTTGTTGCTCTTGCTTTTTGGTACTATTTACAGAAGCGTCCGTTTACCTATCAGTTTTTGTAGCATTTACATAATACTCCTTTAAATATAACATTAAACAAAAATCGTTACTTCTACTAGCCATAGCTAACATCGGAATATTTACCAAGGGGTATCGTGTTACCTAGCAACTGGGTTGTGGGAGTCAACCAGCCAGTCGCTCCATATAAAACACAGGTATTCACCTGCATCTGGTTAGACTGGAAGCCGACCCAAACATAGGTCTGAAAAGGCTAGGAAGTTAATGGTGATAAAAGCTTAAAAAAGACAACCGCCTTCAAAAACTAAAAAGTGAAAAATAATTAGCACAGAACACACATCTCTTTAGTTTCGGAAGTCGATGCCTTTGTTCCGTTAGTTGTTTTGTATTGCCACCGACTTCCGAAACTAAAGTCATGTGTGTTCTGCTTTTGATTTTCCGCTTTTTAATACCTCCTTTTCATCCAAATCCATTATGAACACCATTCATCCATCCATTAGTAATCTAAGTTTATTGCCAGAACTGGACCAAATTAACATGGGACTACAGGGCAAGCACCAGATTTCAAAGAAAAAAAGAATCATCGAAATCGGTTCACCCAGTCGAAAGTTCTGAGGTAACAAACATACAAAAATACAGTCTAATTGATAGACTCCTCCTTTTTTGAAGTCTGTTGAAAAAAAGCCCACCGACGGTATTCTTCTTCTTCTTTTCGAATCGATGGTTTTCCTTTATGCTAGACTACTTGGGCCCAGTAGGTAGCCACATTTATCGCAGCATCAGTGGCGTTTTTAATGTCCTCTAAGGTGCAGGTGTAGGGGCACTTTGGGCACTGTAATAAGTGGGCCATTGTCTGGTCAGGATCACCGCACTCACACTGGGTGCACGACGTATGAGTACCTGCCTTTTTTCACATGATATTTTAATGTCTTTGAAACGCGTTATTTTTTTTTATATATATATTTTTTAGCACTTTTACCGACACGCACTGGTTTTATTTGGTTTTGACCAACACAACACTTTTAAACGTACGCACATTCTTCTTACGCCCAGCGCCTTATACCTTCCACCTTACGCTGTCTGCTGCTGCTCTTCAATGGGTTTCAGGTAACGTCCTCGTAAAAAGGATCGTCGCGTCGCTCTCTCCTCAAATTCTCTTCCAATCCATTGGACGTGGCATTTCTTATATTGGCGATAAATGTAATAAAATACCACAAGTGCTATAAATACTACGATGATAATCAGCAGGATGTTAACTGTGGTGAGATGGTAATTCAGCTGTTCTGCATGTGCACTATTATTTCCTCCTGATGCATTCTGTGCTATCACTATCTCTTCTTTTGACTGCGTTTTTCCCATAGTGAAATTGTCCAAAAATACTTTTTAAATTTACAAAATTATGTTTTACTCATTAGACAGGCAATCGGTATTGTCACTTAGCTCGTTTTTTTCACTTTCACACGGAGTGTCCGCTGCGTTTCTCGGAAGCGCCACGTGCGAATACGACACCATGGTCACGGTCGCCATGCAAAGGCGGAACAAGTGAAACGACAGGTTGCTTACTAAGGACTGACTTTATTCAGTATCTTACACTTGTTTATAATATGATTTACTTATACACTACATCGGTGGGATCTATTATGCCCCATTTTGCTAGATTGTGTTTGCAGCGGCCTACCTGGGTGCGCGCAGTCTATTGAGCGCTTTCCATACAGGCCACTGCAAATCACTTCCGAGTGGCAGGTGTTCCTTGGGTTGAACGAAGTTGGGTGGTGGTGGATGGAGGTTCTCCCACAACTTACGTCTCACCGTACGCGGACGGTCCTGGATGGCCTGTGTGACACTTAAGTCTGCCCGGAGCTGTTGTGTAATTGTAGAGGGGATGTCGGGAATCGGATTCTTGGTAATATTTCTCAAGCGCGCATACGACATCCCGACGGTATTGAACTTCAGTCTTAGGACAGATTTTGCCTGCGTGTTTTACCGTCTGTATAATGGTATGTATTCCGAAGAACTGTTTGAAATGATGCCAACAGCCACATTTTGCCATTGCACCACTCGCCACCTACAAGAAGTTCATACTCACACACTAGAATGTAACTGGTCGCGTACGCTATGGTTTCAGATACATTTTCTCCAATGTACGCTCTGGGTGCGGAATGAGCTTCCTGCTATGGTTTTCAATGGAACTAAAGCATGAGGATTTTTGAAAAAGGTATTAATAGTAGTATAACTACGTAATACGTAGCCAGTAGTCTACGTTCATGATGAAAAGACGCAAACAAAGTTATCTGAGGTATCTGAGTTATCTAAGATTAATGAGTAGAATTATGCAAGGGTTAAGTTGTTACTCTGGTATAACATGGCATTAGGTCGACTCTGCCTTTAGTGATATAAAAAAAGAATAAAATAGGTTTGAATTTTGTAAAAAAATATTTTCGACCCATGTTGAAAACTTGTCATGTTGGAAATTTAAATGCATGGAATGAAAAACTTATTTATTAGGGGAACTAGCTGATATTTCCTGCATTCAAAACTGCCATCTTCTGTTTTGTCGGTTTCTACAGACTTTTTAATCCTGGATTCCTGATTTGACGACTACTTAATGACACATTCCACATTTTATGGCCATTCTAAAATTAGTGGGATCTACAACTATTTTGTCGTTAACATCTGATGCGGTGACAGAAACTTTTACAAAGAAAATATAAAGCTGTAATAAAGTGGAGAATATGCAGACTCTTTAACACATTTTCCTTGTAAGTTAACTCGTAAATTGTAATTGTAATGTGGCAACCCAACGTGGAAGTCTTAGGAGTTTAATTCTGTCTGTGAAATTTTAAGATTGTGAATGTTCGAAAAACGGCAGAAATCGTCGTGTGTTGTTTCATTTTAAGCAGAATTAAATTTAATTATAACAGAGTGAACATCAAAGAACCTACTTACAGCAATTAGATCGCCTAAATGTCACTGTCACATCTGATTAGAACGATTCAAACTATTTGACATCGGATTTTAGAGACGAGACGACGACGGCGGCGGAGTGACGTCTGTTGCAGTAGTGAGACATGCTATCTTGTAAAAATATGTAGACAATTTATTAGTGAATTGCTGAGCACCTACACAACATAATTTTTAATTCGCTACCAATCGTACAGGGGGTGAAAATGTTAGAAAAGCACTTCTAGTATTACTTATTCTTGAAGTCTTCTCTTCTAGATATAAATATGCCATGTTAGTTGTTGTTAGCTAAATTACATTATATCGCAATCTTACATTATTCTTAATATCTAAGATCGCAATAAATTATATTTTACAAAACCAAACTTTAACAGAAAATACTCATGAATATTAACGAACAACTTTTATTCTGCGCCCAATTCAAAACCAATCGCAAATGATCAAATCAAAATATCTGGAATAACTAGCTAACTATTTTCACATGGTGATCAATGCTTATGCCTTCTCTGTAAGAGAAGAGGCATTTGCCCTGCTGCTGGACCATAATAAGCTGGTATTTATCATTAAAGAAGTAATTAACTGATTACGAATGGTCCTCAAAACGAAGACGATAGTGATTATGAAATTACTGGCGACATTGGGTGCAGAGGTCACAACCAAAGAGACAATCCACAACCGTAGGTACAGTGTGTGTGGCGCAGAAGTACTAGGAGGGCTAACCCCAAATACATTGGGTTGATAGCAAAGAAAAAGAAGATGAATTCACGAATGAGCTCACGAGATGAATTGAATAAAACGTCTAAGTAAAATAAGTTCTTAATAGCGATACAAGTACAACAAAATCTTAGAGATTATTTACATTATACTTCTGTTTAATTAGAACACAGCTGCTCCAACGAAAGGGAACATCCTACCAATATTATGAATGTGAAAGTTTGCATGTTTGCATGTTTATTACTTAATCACGCTTTACACTGAACGAAATTAATCGAAATTTGGCACACAGAATATTTTTTATCTCGTTTTTGTATTTCCGTATTATAATTTAAGGCAATAAAATACAATTGTGTTCGTACGGACCAACCTCCGTAACTTCTGGTTCGATTCTTATAATTCTTTCACTAATAAGAAGCTACTTTATCTCTAAGTGCTCATCCATACTTCCATACTAATATTATAAATGCGAAAGTAACTCAGTCTGTTACGCTTTTACGGGGAAACGGCTGAACTGATTTTGTTGAAATTTGGCATGAAGATAGCTTTAACCCTGGGGAAGAACTTTTTAATTCGCAACTTCATCTGCATCCGCGATAACCGACATTCACGCGGACGAAGTCGCGGGCAAAAGCTAGTGGGTTATATTTTATTTAAAAAAAGGGAATAAATATAATGACCACCAAAAATAGTAAATGATCACCAAATCTTAGTCACCAAATGAGCACCATAAATAGTAAATGATCACCAAATCTTAGTCACCAAATGATCACCAAAAATAGTAAATGATCACCAAATCTTAGTCACCAAATGAGCACCAACAATAGTAAATGATCACCAAATCTTAGTCACCAAATGACCACCAAAAATAGTAAATGATCACCAAATCTTAGTCACCAAATGAGCACCATAAATAGTAAATGATCACCAAATCTTAGTCACCAAATGAGCACCAAAAATAGTAAATGATCACCAAATCTTAGTCACCAAATGAGCACCAACAATAGTAAATGATCACCAAATCTTAGTCACCAAATGACCACCAAAAATAGTAAATGATCACCAAATCTTAGTCACCAAATGAGCACCATAAATAGTAAATGATCACCAAATCTTAGTCACCAAATGAGCACCAAAAATAGTAAATGATCACCAAATCTTAGTTACCAAATGACTACCAAAAATAGTAAATGATCACCAAATCTTAGTCACCAAATGAGCACCATAAATAGTAAATGATCACCAAATCTTAGTCACCAAATGACCACCAAAAATAGTAAATGATCACCAAATCTTAGTCACCAAATGACCACCAAAAATAGTAAATGATCACCAAATCTTAGTCACCAAATGAGCACCAACAATAGTAAATGATCACCAAATCTTAGTCACCAAAGACCACCAAAAATAGTAAATGATCACCAAATCTTAGTCACCAAATGAGCACCATAAATAGTAAATGATCACCAAATCTTAGTCACCAAATGAGCACCAAAAATAGTAAATGATCACCAAATCTTAGTTACCAAATGACTACCAAAAATAGTAAATGATCACCAAATCTTAGTCACCAAATGACCACCAAAAATAGTAAATGATCACCAAATCTTAGGACCCTTAAGTCCCCCCTGGGGCGGATCCGACATGGTTAAGTTAGAACTCAAATCGCTTTTTACAGTCAACTCATACATTTCTACAATACTTTGGTTAAATGTTAGTGATCATTTACTATTTTTGGAGGTCATTTACTATATCTGGAGGTTCGTTAAACATTAAATTGGGGTTAAATGTTGGTGATCATTTACTATTTTTGGAGGTCATTTACCATATCTGGAGGTTCGTTAAACATAAGCCTTAAAAAATATTAGGAATCAGTAAAAAAACCTTGAAAAGCTAGTCTAATTATGAAATTCAATTTCTCATTCGATTTTCGGTCTTAATTCTCTACACAGACGAAGTCGCGGGCAGAAGCTAGTATGGCCTTAAATTCCTTATTCAGTGATGTAACCTATCAGCACTTGATTGAAGGTAAAATATTTATAGGTCACGATATTAAGATAGTTCCGGTTCTCCAACGATTCTATGGCGCTTTGATGTTACCTATTTATAGTCGAGAAATTGGTTCAGATGCAATAATGGTGATTGCGAGGCCTATAATAAACTAATACTTGGCTGCAACTTCGTCAAATACGAATTATTTATTTCAAATAGAGCAATATAAGGCATGTTTGAACGGTAATTACAAGAAAAAAATAAATGATTGGACTTGGACATTCAAGTACTAGTTCATGTAATTCTTGTGTTTTGTTTTGTCACACTCTTGATGGGACTTTAATCCAATAACGTCATGACAAATACTCAAACGCCACTTAATTTTAAGACGCCGTTTAGTCTCGCGCTGTTTCTATCACTGTATGTCAAAGTGACTGATAGAACGAGATTTAACGGCATCATAAAATTGAGTAGCGTTTCAGTTTTTAGCCATTAGTGTTTTAGGCTGAATTTCACCTAGCTTCAATACACATTTTTTTTATCCGAAGCGTTACCTCCTCATGAATGTCGTCTGCCCTGGGGCGGACAAAAGGATCTGTCAGATTCTTACTGACTAAAAACCTCCCCGGTGTTCCATCTCACATCTACGTCGGGGGTCGCAGGACCGTGCGGTCCTTTCGCAACCCCCGCCTAGGGCCCGCTTCTCCTCCTATAAAAATTCAAATTATTTATTTTTGCAGAAAACACTGTTACAATGGAACAAGAAGAAGAAGAAGCTTCTATACCCGGTTTAAGTCTAAAATTGCAGCTAAACTTTGAAGTTTTTACAGTTTATCCCTAAAATATAGACCAGAGGATGGGCAGCAGCGTCTTTCTGAGTAATTTAACACTTACTGCGATCGCCAACATGCATCGGCCAAGCATGGCGATTACGGCTGAAGCCCCCTTGGTGAGACCTATGCCCAGCAGTGAGCATCTAAAGGTTGACAACCATGTCAACCTGCCAATTGTCAACAAGGTGGTGATTCCTATGGAACTGTCAGATGTTAATTTTACTGCATGGATAACATATTTATGGAAGAACAAAAGAAAAATAATGAAAAAAAAGGTGCGATCGAGGAGGAGTGCCGAGCGGTATAGTACATCGTCAGGACTATAGGCGTTCCCATTATCCCATTAGGGATAAACAACATACCTGTGAAAACAATTACACACTATTAGTAAAGAAAACAATACAAATGGTAATCAGTAACAAGAATAAAGTAAGTTCAAGGTACAGCAACAATACAGTTAATCGAACAGACCTTTAAGGTCCCACAGTTCGTACAGTGGCGAAGCCACCCAATGATAAACGAACAAACCCTTAAGGTTTATAGTTCGTACAGCAGCCTAAGCCACCCAATGATAAACGAACAAACCCTTAAGGTTCATAGTTCGTACAGTAGCATAAGCCACCCAAATACAAAGTGTATCGCTCGCTAGCAGCAAGCCTATCCAGCTATGTGAATATACAGCAGCGCTGTACCAGGTAAACCGACAGTATTGTCGGGAGCAGGAACTCTTTACTGAGTCGAATCCGAGGGTCGACTGCCATACTTACGGAGTGCACGCTCTTTTATAAGGCGATGCCCCCCACCTTGCAACCTCTCCATACAAGTCTATCCAATGGCGCACGGAAGTGCGTCACGCGTTTACTTGATACAAAACACTAAAATGTGCTGAATCTAATAAGATCTGTAATCAAATAACACAATGATAATTGTCATGAATAAACAATAGTGATTTCATAAAGTAATTCGTTTTACATTCAAAGTAACGTGTCAACAATTGTTTTGAATAAAACCATCGATAATAATTATCGAAATAAAGTCTCCACAAATCAGTGTGCACACACAATAAATCATGTTTCGACATAATAGACAATAATTGATAGTAATATCACATAAATTAACAATAAGAAACAAATCATAACAAATTTAGTTAACACCCACAATTGTGATTAATAAACCATCTCCGACAAATATAAATTGTTTATTTGCAACCTCGTACAGGTAAACACAAATATAAAAAAAGGGTTATATAAAACAATAAAACATAAAAAAAAGACTTATAAAACCTGTACGAGACCAAAAAGGCTCCTGTCTCAGCACAATGCTACGTCATGAAATGTCGCAGCGTTTTTTTTTCGGTTTGTCATCTCGCATGTCAACCTAGGAGGTTGTCAGCTGCTTAACCGGACTTTCCTGTGGTGCCTTAAAAAATATTTTTTTTAGGGCCAGGGCAAAATAACTTACAAACTAAGCGACTACACGCTAAGGGCACCCCCTGTGGGGTACGAGCCTCGGCTTAGGGCGTCGCTGGGAGAGGACAGCAAAGGGACAGGCTGGATCGGATTTCTGTCGCAGCGCTGGTATGACCTACTTATATGGTTACGGTCACTGTGGTTAGGGTTGGGGTATGGTGTTGGTAATGATACCTTATAATTTTTCTTCTTTGCCAACAGACGCCACAAAGACGTCTACAGTCTTCGTGGCGTTCTTACAAGCTTCGCAAATCCGCTTACCTGACGTCCCCTACTTATATAATACTTACCTACATACCAAAGAATCATGGCGAGATTTGTACAAAAAAAATTAAGATGTTTAGAGAAGTTGAAATTCTAATTTATATATTCTTGGGTACCTAAAGAGCATCTTCAGGCATTTACAATATTTTTAAAACCCCGCAAAAAAGAAAGTTATTTCAGAACGAAACGGCGACTGACAGTAACAGTGACACTGACAGGAGACGTTTCGCAGTTCTTACATTGAAATTGCATCGTTTTATGGGAAATAATATCACAAAATAATGATTATTATAGATTATAGATCCGTTATCATTACTTGTCACTTTCTTTTTTTTATGAACACAAAATGGGCATCGAGATGAAACGAAAAAGTGTTATTTTCATTTCGTAATAATTTAATTATGCGGAGTTTTCTAAATATGCTAAGTATATCAATCTACTCCTGGTAATGTATTCTTCACATTGGAAAATATTTTAAGCCCTCTAAATTACTTTTTTTTTTCATACAAATGAATGTATGAATCTCGCCATGATTCTTTCAGCTTTATAGGTCAAGCAGTTTCCGAGATTTCGTGTTTGTCAGTGAGTCACTTTTCGCTTTTTATAATATAAGATTTACTCAAACAATCGATGTATTTGTGAATCCATTTATCTTTTTGCTATTACCAGATGTTTATTTATGATTCCATCCTGAGAATCTACTCATAGAGTATCGAGTTGGCGTATATTTGCCTGAGTGAATTACGCATCCCAAATATTTGCTCCCATCAATGAGCGATTCTCTTTGGAACATACAAACAGATCACCCTATTTGTGAGGTGGATATTTTGAGATAGATTATTCGTAATTGTATTTGATTGGAATGGGGTAATTGTAGGGACGTTTGAAGATTGAATGCCTGGGGCTTATTTTTAACGAGTATGGAAAGACTCCTTTTTTTAACCGACTTAAAAAAAAGGAGAAGATTCTCAATTGACAGTTTAAATGGGACCAACTTTGAGGTCCTACTACAACCTCGAACTTGGTTCCATATACATTTATTAAAATATTTCACCTCCAAGGGTGGAAAATTAAGGGATGACTTAATTTGTTTGGTGTTACCGTTCCCTAATTAATTTGGATGATAAAATGTTGATAAAAACTAATAAGCGAAAAAAAAACTTTTTACAAAAAAGACAACACCGCCTACAAAAAGTAAAAAAATAACTTTAATTTCGGAAGTCGGTAGCAATACAAAACAACAAATAGAACTCTGTATCAGAATGTCTGGGACTAATTTTTATCGAGTATGAAAGACTCCTTTTTGCAGTACACACGACTACACATCAAACTATACATTTCCAGTATGAGCTAACCTCTCACTGTATGGAAGTTCATACAATGCGAGCTCATGGCAGTTTATACTGGAAATGTATATCTTGATGTGTAGCCGTGTGTACAAGGTCAAAATGTATAAACCAGTTGATTATGTTTTTAAGGGAGCTAGGGGGTAACATGTTGCAAGTCGATATATTATCTCTTTGTTATGCTGACTTGAATGTATCGCTGATGGTGACATGTGGGTTAGATCATTCAGTTCCCTTCAAAATGTTTGCGTTTAATTGTGCTGATCCGCGAGTCATGTTTGTGAACGGGCGCTGTCGGTTGAGATTGGTCTTTTGTCTTTTATTTTTTTTATTATTAAATGTTTTGGATTGCTCTTCACCTACATTGTTTTCATATATAGAAGCAACAAAAAGAATGTAACCAGGACTTTGTAAAAACTTGTTTAAAAAGGTGTCCGTGGAATTTTTTGTTCATTCTTCTCCATAGACCTACCTTACGTTTTGGAACGAGCAACTAGCTTCAACTTTCTGACTAACTGACTGCACTCTTTGACAATTCAAAAGTGCCTGTAAATGGTTTCATTGAAATAAATGATTTGATTTTGACTTTGACTTTCACCCTGTTTAGATCAAATAGAAAAAAAAGAGATAGCTGACGTTACTTCTCGTTTCACTAATTATTAACTTAGTATATTCTTTAATTGTTTGTTACCTAGAATCACTTCCCAACATCAAAAATCAGGTTACAATGAGGTCAACTATTCCGAAACGGGAACCAAATGATCTCGTTTTTCTTTCACCCATCAAAATAGTCTTTAATTACTGAACCTTTTCACAAATCACTCACTCATTACCCTCTTCAAGTTACCTTAGACGCCAATTAACAATATTACCGAAGGATTGAAAGATTTAACACTGGATAATTACTTTGGTTCTATTTGTACCGTTACCCTAATTCATCGCCCTTTGTCCACGACCTTTGTAAACATAATTCTATCGTACATAATTAATGTGGTTTTAATGAACGATTCTTGAAGGAAATTACATTTGTTATTTTCTTTGTTTTAACTAGAGAATATAAAATCTTTTTACAAAAACAAAAAAGAGAACCGCCTTCAAAAACTAAAAAGTGATAAATAACTTTAGCACAGAACACACATGACTTTAGTTTCGGAAGTCGGTGGCTTTGTTCTGTTTGTTGTTTTGTATTGCCACCGACTTTCGAAACTAAAGTCATGTGTATTCTGTGCTAAGTTATTTATCACTTTTTAGTTTTTGAAGCCGGTTCTCTTTTTCGTAAAAAGTTTTTATTTCCACTTTTTAATGCCTCCTTATCAACCAAATTCATTAAGAAACGGCAACACAGTTAAAACATAGATTGAAAGTCTATGTATTTTTTTTTTGTATTTGTTGATTTTTTCAAAAAGCGCTGTATAAATATAATGTAATTTTTGTATACTAAAACTTTCTCCAGAATGTAGCAAACACTTTTCTGAAAACCGCATCAAAATCGGTTCAGCCAAACGGAAGATAGTCGCGGACAAACATACATACAAACGTACGGGTCGAACTGAGAACCTCCTTTTTTATGAAGTCGTTTAAAAATTATTGCTACTATTATAAGCAAGACAGGCAGGCAGGCTAGGCATTAAATCCGCCTTTGTACCTTTGTGCATGATGTATAAATAAAGAAATAAAAATCAACGTTGTAAAAAGTCGCGGTAACCTAGTGGCATAGTATAAGTATTAGTACTACCGTACAGTAGCGACACGCTCCGCCTCCCTCTGAAACCGTTCTTCACCTCCCCGCGTCGAACGACTAGCTCTGGAAATTGCGTTTTTGTTCGCGCGGCGCGTAGACACGCACACTCACGCACGTATCTGTATAGTCTATTATTTTAGTATTAGTGTAGGCAATTAGACCGTTTCGTTTCTATGGAGTGTCGCGGGTGTGCTAGTTGTTAAGGCGCTCATCGTCATGCACGAGGATGTGGGCTCACAACCGGGCACGTGAAAGTGCCAATGTAACTTTTTCATTTTCAATTGTACTTTTTACGTTTATTATGGCCATCACTGACATTGGTGAAGGATTTTCCTTCACTTGGAGTGCCGTTCCATCGGACTATGAGAGTGAAACAAGCCCTCCACATCGGTCTCCACCGGCGGTTTACAACAGTGTAAACACTTGTTTGCAACAAAAATTCGTTTGACCTTCAGCGGACGCGCGTTGTAAATCGCGTGTGGATACCGCCGTTGTAAACAAAGAGTCGACAACACACTGAGGTAGGAGCCTTGTTGTAAACCAGTGTGGACGCAAACATCAACCGTGGGCTCCACTAGCCTCCCACCAAGGTGACCCCTGTTGGAAGCTTGTTTATAACAGTCTGGCCCGGCCTGACACGTGTGCACTATCTCCTGCTTTTTTGTAAAATTCTGGGTTAATTTAATCGATCACCGTATTATGCTTTCTATCACCATAATATAAACGAGGCGGCGTCAACCAAACAAAAATTGGAAAAATGAACAAAAAAGAAATACGCAGTTATTTATATAAATAAATAGAAATAAGTTTTAATCCATTCCCCAAATTCTTGTAACGTGTTTCTGACGATAATTATTTTTACTTGACGCGTCACTAAAAATGGCGTCTGAGGCTATTAAAGTTCACTCACACACATAACTAATAGTTACGTGGTTAGGTTTACGTTTGTTTAACTGTGGCGATACACGGTAGTAAATTAGACGCAGTCCTGTCACGCTTTCGGGAGAAAATTTTATGTTTGTAAAGTTTATTTTTCTGTAAGTTTTTTTTTTATACACATGCTTGCGTTTAGCCGCAACTCATCTGATCTTAAGTGATGGTAAGACCTAAGATGAAGCACGCGTGCGTAGGACGAAACGGTTTAGTTGTTCCTTTAAGATACCCAGATTAAACTTATCGGGGAACAGATACGCGGCCAGTGGATTCCACAGTCTATGCACGATCATCATCATCATTTCAGCCGAAAGAGGTCCACTGCTGGACATAGGCCTCCCCAAGGGGGGTGGGTTTTGCCTTAATCGCCACGCTTGGCAGGTGGGTTGGCGATCGCAGTATGGTTGTCACAAAGGCACAGAGAACGCTGCTGCCCATTCTCTGGTAAGTCCCTTAGTCGCCTCTTACCCACGAGAAGATATGAGATGGTGCAATTCTTTACGTCCGACACCACACGGACGATCAACAATGCAATATTCGATCGTGTATTGTTCGATATGTGCAATATCGAACAATATTAACACGATCGAAAAAATATCAACAAGCAGACTATTATACCATGACCTCACATATCAGTCTATTCTGAACGTGGTCCTCCCCCAAAGATCGCCAACCAACCCGGTCTTGGGCAGCCTGCATCCATCCGCTGCCAGCTACAGAAATATATGCGTATCCATTTGCAATTACGCGGCGTATTTTACAGAAGTTCGGAACGGCGCGGCGCCGCTTCATAAAGCGCGCGTTACAGATTCTTTCGATGCGAACATTCTTTAGCACAGAAGGACTAATATAGATGTTCGGACTGGGCTTTGTTGGAATGTATTCATTATTAACTATGTTAGAACTTATTTTTTGTTTGGTCTTTGTTAGCCATCTATTTATTTATACTTCATGCACAAAGGTACAAAGGCGTAATTAAGGAAAATCATAAAAATTGTTCGCTCGTCTACCAACAAATTCACACGGATTTCGGAAAATCAAATTCTATGTTCTGTTCCATTGCAGATCCTTCATACCACTCACCTGACCTAACCCAAATGATTCATCAACAATATAGGGGATCTGGCGCTCGGCGGCCGCTGCCGCAGCACCGCTCACTGCGCTCACTCGCCTTCGCGCTTTAATGGTGGTTCACAGTTCTAACCTAACGCAAACGATTTTTTCAGTGGTATAGTTTTAGACCCACCATACCACCAGGAATTAATGAATGAGCTTATTATCATCATTCTTTTCATTTCGGAAAACCTTTAAAAGACTTGGTGTTTTTATTATATTTTTAGGCAACTTCTGTACGTAAATCTAGAAATATTAATTAAATTCTCTATCTAACGTTTTATTATAGCGAAAATATCAAGTTTCCCCTGAGAAATATTTTCTTCCTATCTTGTTCATCTTAACGATTTCAAGGAATATTGCGAAGACGATATCAAAGGAAACTCGGTGAAGGTAAACTTGTGAAGATTTTGCATCTCATTAGGAAATATCAGACTAGATGCTTTGATTTTTATAAAAGAGTATTCTTTTACAGATGCACCGTTCAATATAATATTATAATATGTACCTAATTCTTCTAATACTAATGTGTCAAGAAAGTACTGGGATTTTTTCAATATAAAACAAAATATGTATTAAATATCAACATTTTTTGTATCGCCCACAAAGTAGGTCCATTCCGTAATAATATACTAACGCCAACGGATAAATACATCAAAACATTATTTTGACGTATTTTTGAAATCGATTTCAGTAGTTGCCGCGAATTATTTACGACGATTCAAATCTTTCGGTACTAGTCCAGCGGAAACGTATTTCATGTCAAAACAATCGTTTAAAACGGTACGAATTGATTCATGAGATACATAAATTTCAGCAGCTATCTCTCCTAGACTAAAACGGCGATTTTCAGTCACCATTTCCTTTATAATAGCGATGTTAGTTCAGTGAAAGACGTTGATGGCCGACCAGAACGAAGAAAATCTTACACCACATCTCGACCACATTTAAATGCATTAAACCATTTATACGCACGTATTTTTGAAAGTCGATTCACTGAAAGCCTTATGTAACATTTTCAGTGCTTCTGCACACGAAATTCTAATTGCAATGCAACATTTAAGACGAATTATTTGTTTGATATTTTTAACTATAGTAAAAATCGCAAAACATTGTTGACACGAACTGACAAAATGGCCCACTGTGAACAAATAGAATGACCAGTGACGATCGAACTCCACGTGAGTGAAGAGGATAGTTGTGCCAACTTGGCGTCAAAAAGAATTTAGACAATCCCTTTAAATGAGCTTTTTAAATATTTCATTCCCGGTACTTGACAGAATGTATATAAGGAACTCGTGTCATAGTGTTTGTTATTGAACTCCTCCAAATCGGGTTGACCGATTTTTATGAAATTTTTCGTGTATATTTGGTAGGTCTAAAAATAGGTCGTAGGCTATCTTTTTTAATTTATATGGCAAAGCAACTTTTGCCTGGTCTAGATAGTCTACCTATTATTATTGAGTTATCTTTCTATCTAAAATAATGCCCTAAGTCGAGGTCCATGTAATCCTACAATGCCCTTAGCGTGTAGTCGCTTAGTTTAGCTTTTGCCCTGGCTATTCTCTCTTTAAATTCTCTATAAGCACCACAGGAAAGTCCGGTTAGGCAGCCGACAACCTCCTACATTGACCTACAAGTTGCCATACCGAAAAAAAAGCTTTATTAAATGATTATTATTTATTAATTACTTATCCAGTCTTTTTGCTTCATAGTTAGATTTAATAATATTTATTTATATTCTCTATCTCACATCTATCATTACAGGTTTTTTACTCAAATAATAGGAATATATCAAGTCCAAATGAAAGGCTCATTTGGACTAACACACCAAAAAAGTTTAAGGCCTGGAAAAGCTTTTTCAGAAGCATTCAAACCCGATTTTAATTAATTAGTTCAGTGGAGCAACTTCTCCCGTTATTGGGTTTCACAAATGAACTGGTAACAAAAAAAAGTTTGGAAAATTCCAACTCTGGCATTTTTGCCTTGTTGAATGACTCTATACATTTTCAATTTAGAGTTGGTTGAAAGTTGGGAGTTTGTTAATGTATCCACCTACTTTTTGCATTTAGATATAGGTATGTTGGTGGTGTCTGTTTTTAATTATTATTATTATTACAATACATACACAACAACAAAACACACATAACATACACACACACACACATATATTATGATGTAAATTATTGATTCCTTTGAAAACAATATTTTTAATACTACTTAATAGATGCACACAAAATATTATCCTACACATTTGGATCTACTTGTAAATAGGTATTGTATTTTTGAAAGGACTGAAACATTCACAGTAAATTAAAAGTCAATTTCTATAAAGTACAATTCTATGCGATTATTGTGATATGTATTATGTACTTGTATCGTCTGCACACTCTGGACAGCCAGTCATACCTCCAACCTTCTCGAGCAAATATTTTCACCACAAATTATTGTCGAACAACAGGACAAGGATAATAAAAATATATCACCCGCCAAACATTACAAGCGAAATGACAAAAGCGTCACTTCCCACAACATAAACGTTTAGGTACCAGGACAGCAGCGGTCAATACAGGCAGGCGAGTCATTTCCGTAATCCTGTAACACGCAGGTCATAGAGGAAGGTCACAATTGGGTCACGCAACCGGACTCCGGAGTGACGGAATCGTATCCGTGTCACTGGGCTAATTGTGACAATGTAACGCTGCGATTAATTAATTAAGGGCTTTTGTTTTTGTTGTTGTAAGCACTTTTAATGGAACTTTGATGAGTCCGTAAAAAGTAGCGATAAATGTGGCTAATGGAGTGAGATTCCAGAGTCGTCGGACTTAGGTAATGGCTGAAAGGTGACGGACATTTTTGGACCTGAGTGTAATCCATAATATACTAATATTATAAATGTGAAAGTAATTCTGTCGGCTACGCTTTCACGACGAAACGGCTGAACCAATTTTCATGAAATTTGGTATGAATATAGCTTGAGCCCCGGGGAAGGACATAGGCTACTTTTTAATCAGCGACTTCGGCTGCATCCGCGATAACCGACATTCACGCGGACGAAGTCGCGGGCAAAAGCTAGTAAAATATAAAAAGAAATACCTACCTATTATTGTCCCACTACAGGGCAAAGGCCTCTTCTCATATAGAATTTCATTGATCACCACGCTTGCTCAAGATGCATTGGTGATTTCAGACTTATATTGATTACTAGCTACTGCCCGCGGCTTCGCCCGCGTAAAAATAACGATTATCCCAAGGGAACACAATACCGGGATAAAAAGTTCTATCCTATGTGTTAATCCAGGAAATGGTCTACCTATGTGCTAATTTTCATGCAAATCTGTTCAACGGTTTACGCGTGATTGAGTAACAAACATCCAAACATCTTCACAAACTTTCACATTTATAATATTAGTAGGATAATTTCAGGTTTCCTCACAATGTTTTCCTTCACCGATGTCAGTTACCTATGTCCAAAATAAACTTAGAAAGTACATATGAAATTGATAGAGACACATAGCTACTTGCTCGTGCCACTGGCCATCACGACTAATAGTGAGTTATACCCTATGTGCTTTCCCAGGGTTCAAGCTAATTGCATACCAAATTTCATCATGGTCGGTTCAGACTAATGGGAGATGGAACACTGGTTTTTAATCAGTAAGAGTTTGACAGACGCCTTCGCTCGCAAGGGGGCGGAGCACATCCATGAGGATTTTCAACACCGGAACAAAAAGAACAAGGAGATAAGGGGCTGTTTTACCGAACTTTGCTGTGGTACCTTAAAGTGAATTTGAGTCCTCCATCCAGGATAAAATCTTATAAACTAAGCGACTACACGCTGGGGACACCCCTGTGGGGTACGTACGAATTTGGCTTAGGGCGTCTCTGGGAGAGGGCAGCATAGGTACAGGTTGCATCGGATCTTGATTATTTAGGGACGAATTTAAAGCTACAGGCTCAGCGGCACGATGTCACGACTAGCCACTTCAGTGGCGATCAATTATAGTAAGAGGAAATCCAAAGCAAAAAATTACTGATTTTTAGTGTAAATAAAATTATAGGTGTTTTAGTTGATGGTGTGTTTAAAATATCTGCTGTGTGTGGATGTATTAAATGGAAATAGATGATTGTGCCATTATTCAATGACGATTTGATCTTCTGAACGGAACCCGGTAAGAATAGGAAGACCAGTATCATTCATATCATCTTAAGCAGAATGTATTCATCTTTTCTTCAGTTTCTCTGGTAAGTATTTAAAAGTACTTATCTTATTATTTTCCTTTCGTTAATTGATCTACATAGCCAACAAAATACTCCATCAATGTTAACTGATATTGAAACCTTTCAAAGACGGTTTAACTTTCGATTCGCCTCTCAAACATTATTATTAATATGACCAACTTCGCCAACAAATTGGAATGGCCGACATAAAGTAATATTATCTTCTGAAATATCAATAAAAATAAATGAAATCATAACAGTGAATGGAGATAGTTTTTATCAAAGGTAGTCGGAACGCAAGCCCTTCAGATATTGCTTTAGAACTGTGGTTTACATTAGGCCATTGCTGTATTCAGGGCTGTCTTATTCGTTTTTTTACTGTAATTATATTTTTAATTATGTTACAGAGACTACAGAAATCGAATGATATATAAATTGTAAATTCTTGCCATTCACAAACTAAACTAAAATTAGACAATTGGCATCTCTTACTGCCAGGCATCTGAAGAAAAGGACGACAACAGATAAGAATTTAGTTAGAGATGTCAAATTAGTTTTTTCGTGAACTTCGCCGTGTTTTTAATCAATACATTCTGAATGACAACTTTAATTGAATGAACATTTTAAGACTGTCTATCTGACCTCCACAACCCAGTTGCTGGGTAACATGATACCCCTTGGTAAGACTGTGTGTCAGATTTTCTAGCTTCTGACTACGTATAACGACTGTCAAAGATCTATGAATGACAGCCGGGACCAACGGCTTTATGTGCTTTGTCGGCTTTGAGGTATCTCGATATGAATTGGATGGTCACCCATCCGCGGAGCGACCGCGGCAAGCGTATCTTAACCATCCTGACCGGTCGGTCCGTACGGCTTTTACTTAGTCAGCTCCTCCATTATAATATTAGTATTTGTTGAAAATACCACGCCTGTACCGAAAGAAGTATGGAGTTTTGTTAACTTATTTTTTTTTTGTTTAAGTTAGCATTGACATGCGCGGTTGACATGCAATAAACTTGTTCATCATTATCATCATGTCAACCTCTAGACGCCCACTGCTGGGCATAGCGCTCTCTCAAGGGGGGGTTCAGAAGTGATCGCCTGCTTGGCCGTTGCATGTTGGCGATCGCAGTAGGTGTTATGGTACTCAGTAGGACGCTGCTGCCCATCCTCTGGTCAATATCCCTCTGTCGCCTTCTACGACACCCATGGGTAGAAATGGGGTGGTGCTATTCGCGGCAGGCACCACATGGCAATAAACTTGTTATACTTATAAAACTCCCTAATTCCTCATGGTAACTCTAATAATAAATGTAGATGGCCAGTAATTATAGTCACAGCAGCGCGTTGTCTTATTTCAATTGAGTGTAATTGTTCGGCGCGGGCGCAGCTTTCAGATTGTTTTGACGGTCTTAATTGCAACATTTATTTTTAATTGGTTGATGAGAGATTATGGTACTAACATTATTTTTTACATCTAGTTTTTGAAGGCGGTTGTCTTTTATATAAAAAGTTTTTTTTTATAAGATTTTTTTTTATTGCTACTCTTATGTTATCGCGGATACTTACCAAAAAAAAGGTTATTATAAATATATATATATACAAGTAGGTTTAAGTTTAGTTGTTAGATATACATAATTATTACTTACATGCAGTTAAACTAGTTTTGTCAATTTTTAATGCCATACCATGATAACTCTTCACCAACCTTGGTTGATTCGTAAAAACTGCATAAGACATTAAGTACGTCTTTGTAGTTTTGTGCAATTATCTAATAAATAACAAATGCTAGGCAAATTATTACACTAATATAAATAACGCTTCTAATTTCAAACTATTTCTAGAATAAGTTCAGTGTCATAAGAAACAAATGCTTTCGACTAGGTTTCATTACACATAATTATAACCTTAAACGTATTGTATAATGATACATTGTGGCTATGACAATAGCACAATAAAGGCTCATGGCAGGATTTGGTAATTCGGTGTAATTTTTTTTTCATCCCACCATCTCGGAAAGAGTATTTTTAATCTTCAATATTTGAGTGAAAAAGCCGTTTTTATTCTCTAGAGGATAAAGTAAATGTATCTTCAATATCTGAGTGGAAAAGCCGTTTTTATTCTCTAGAGGATAAAGTAAATTGAATTTAGAACATCGTGTGCACTAAGTTTGTGAATTAAAAAAAAACATTAAACCTATTTACTGCTACCTCTATGGTGCCGAATATATCATACAACTTTTTTTTAATTTGTTAAAAACTCAGACTTTGTAAACGTTTTTTTTTTGCATTCAGTCATTTCCTCGCTGAGGTGGAATGAAAAGTTACGTGTTGCACTCGAGTGCAAAGATTTTTCACCTCGTGCTCTTTTGATTCCCTCGCTAACGCTCAGGATTCTAATTTTGAATCACTCGCTGCGCTCGTGATTCAATTTTAGAATCCTTCGCTTGCTCGGTCATCAAAATTGAACACGCGGTTAAAAAGCAACTTTGCACTCTTGTATAACAAATAACTATTATTGAGCATTAATAATATTAAATTATGGCGCCAAAAGTTGCCGCTCTTCTCAGTCTTCTCACAGGTTAGTAAACCAATATTTCAAATGGTGTTCTATTTTGTTTACATTTGTATGCTTTTTAGTAAGTATTTTTTTTTATTAGGATTTGTTTGATAGTTTCAAAATATTCTTCATCATCTGCCTAGCCTTTTCCCAACTACCTATATTAGGGATACCCCTTGGCAAGACTGAGAATCTACAAATGACAGCCGGGACCAACGGCTTTACGTGCTTTCCGAGGCACGGAGGGAACTCGGTTTCAAAATATTCTTATGAACTAGTGTTACCAGTATTTTATTTTTTTGAAGTATTGTCAACCCCTCCGTGTAATACACGTCTTACTAACCCTTCGGGCAATGTATGATGGTAAATAAAAATAGTTTTCGCTGTTTTAAACCTTCAATTTCTCCACCATCAGCTCTATCCATCCATCGCCACTATGCTGTTACGTGCATAACTTTGCCTCGTAAAATATGACGGTTTATGAAGCATCGCTCAATGAACCCGTCTTTCTAAGTTTGGAGAGACTTTAACGAGTGTCCCGCCACCATTAGCGGATACCTTTGGGAATTGTAGTTCTGATGTTAGTTTAACATTTTGTTTGGTTAGTCGGAAAGAAAATGGGATGGGTTCCTAAGGATAGAAAGATGTAGAATAATGTGTTTTTAAATGCCGTAGGTTGAGATAATGTTATTATCACAATGATGTATAAAAGTTTGTGTAGGTTTTGAGAATTAAAAGTAAGCTTGGTTCCCGGTTAGCTACCTATCTTTACCTAAATAATAAGAACACTATTGACAAAAAAATGGTCGCAATAACATTGATAGTAGTTCCTACTTTTTACTAGTAAGTGCCAAATAATATCAACTTGTTCAGTATAACGATATTCCTTGTACGTGCACACACTTGCATATACTTTAAGGCGACGATATACGTCGGCGACTTGGGCAACCAGAGAATCGTATGCGCTGCGTCCGAAACTATTATTTTCTAATTTCTATTCTTTAACTTATTAAAAGCGTATACTAAAAGATAGATAATAACTTTGTCTGTAAGATAGTAAAAGCTTCGTTTAAATATTCCGGGTAGATTTTGTGTGAGACACAACTACACGATTTAATTAAACTATTTAAAATGAACTTAATCAAAAATATTCACATACTAAATGATTAAGAGAATGTTCTAGTTTAACATATATTTTTTTCAAATGATTTACACTACACATTTTGACGTAATTGTCAGTTTAAAATCTGCAAAAGTCGCTTGTTAGCGCCTTAAATAATCGTTATCAATTTTTAGTAACACTATCATGATCCATGCCGTAATGCTCCTTATTTCTGTTGAAAAAACATGTTTTTAGTGTTAGGATATTATAAACGTGATGTTATATTTTGTAATGGAATTTTGCGTGTTGTAAGTTTCGTTTTTTGAGTCACGTAATTTTCGCTGCTTCTTTTGCAGTCCTGCTTCTTTAACGCGGTGACGCAAAAGGAGTTGTCCCTGTCAGTTGACTAAATAATTAACGCGACTCATTAAATTATACTTACTATTCACAAAGTTACTATATTAATACTAATTTGATCTTATAAAACAAATTTTCACGGTCCACTTACCTGATTACTCAGCTCTGCAAAACAAAAGACACAAAAGATTTATAAAAATAATATGAATACGAAAAAGGTTCCAGAAATATCTTTATACACAAACTGGGCTAAATTGGGTACGTAAATATATTGGATCCATGTCTTTGGACAGTATCCGAAATTCGAGGGCGACGGATAAAAATATCCGAGTGTCGTGACGTAATCTTTCTTTGTGCAAAGATCCGATGTCATCGGCTACTGGCATCTGTCGTTACGTCCAGATGAAAAACAACAAACCTCTCAATTTATATACCTACCTACATATTTAGATCATAACATATTCATGTCTGTATTTTTAAAATGGTTAGGCTAGGTGCTTAGTACATCAATCGTCGATTGATTTGTGTTTGCCTTGTGTCTGGTTCTTGTTTATCTACATACGTACCTATCTATTTATGTATTTGTGTATGTATATCAGCTGTCTGACACCCATAGTACAGGGTTTGCTTAGGGTGGTTAGTTAAGGGTCAGTTCCCTCCGTGCTTCGGAAAGCACGTAAAGCCGTTGGTCCCGGCTTACCAGGGGGTATCGTGTTACCGAGTAACTGGGTTGTGGAGGTCCGATAGGCAGTCGCTTCATGTAAAACACTGGTAAGTATTTAGCTGCATCCGGTAAGGCTGGAAGTCGACCGCAATATAGTTGGGAAAAAGCTAGGCAGAAAATGTCCCCACATATTATTATTAAGTATTTATTTTATATTTTAGTTCCTTATATATTTTAGTTCCTTGTTATAAACAACAAGTTTATTAAATACTAGCGACCCGACCCTGTTTCGCATGGGCCTATAGCCTTCCTCGATAAATGGACTATCCAACACAAAAACATTTTTTCAATTCGAACCAGTAGATCCTGAAATTAGCGCGTTCAACCAAACAAACAAACAAACTCTTCAGCTTTATAATATTAGTATAGATTAACCGGCTATAAAGGAGATGGAACAAAATGTATCTTCTTTACATACAGTCTATAACAAAGTCAATCCCACTGTCTGTCTCACTGTCACTGTCTGTACGCTTATTGGATCTTTTAAACTGCGCGATTTAATTGCGGTTTTCATCAATAGATAGAGTAATTCAAGAAGAAGGTTTATACGTATAGTTTTTCTACATTATACCCGTGCGAAGCCGGGGCTGGTCGCTAGTTCAGTTTTATTTGGCAAATGACAAAAATTATAACAGGTCTAGCCTTTTTTAACTTTGCCCCTCTATGGGTAGTTTTCCAGTATTGTGAGTGCGTTTACCAACATGTTATAAACTCAACAACCAGACTCAGAATACTGTCTGTAAGGCCATTTTACCATATAGGTATGCAAAAGATACACAAAAATGCACTAATTTGAACAATGCTAACTTAATAATAATATGTGGGACATTTCACACACGGCCACCTGACCCTAAACTAGGGTACCTGTACTATGGGTGTCAGATAGCTGATATACATACACAAATACATCTTAATTATATACATACATATATAGATAAACAACACCCAAACACAAGGCAAACACAAGTGCTCATCACACGAATACTTACCCTGGGCGGGAATCGAACTCGCTACACGCTGCGCAGCAGTCGATCGCTCAACCACTGCGCCAACCATGTCGTCAACTTGAACTACGGTGTTTATTTTTTAAATAAAACAAGTAGGTACCTTTGATTATATATAATGTCTAGATGGAGCGTCAAGTGCACGCAAACGTGTCAAAAAGTGTCAGCCAACTATTGGCTGACAAGTGCTTATATAATCAAAGCCCAAATGCGTAATAATAATAATAATAAATGATGAATATATGTATAATAATATTAATTTATGTATAATTATATACATCATTGCTTATATAATCATTATTTACGCACACAGAGACGTAGATGCACAGTGTAAAACGACGCCTGCACGCACACATACTTGAAATTGTTGACACGTTTTCTTTGTTATGATTGTAGGGCGACGCTCCATCTAGACATTATATAATCAAAGGCCTACCTAGTATACATACATCTTTCACCACCTATTAATTATTAAATTCTCTGAGCAAAAAAGAAAAAAAAAAATGTTAGCCACAAGATAGAGCGATGGGGATACTTTAGAAAATTACTTTTATTCATATGCCAACATTTGAGATACAAATCCGTTGTTTCTGGTTTGTTTTTCATGGGATCTGGTGCTGTGCTGGTACTGAGAAATTCAAACACCCAATATTATTGCCCCACCTAAGAATGGAACCCAACACCTCACGCTCAAAGCTTACGCTTGGTTGCAAGCGTAAGCTTTGAGCGTGAGGTGTAAGAAATTAAAATTAAATTAGTTATAACTAATCCAGTTATCAAGGGGCTTGTTGATAAACAATGTTTACGGAACAAATTGCTGTAAATCACTTCTGTCATTTTAATTAAACTATGAAGCTCTTGTTCCCATCATCAAAGTCTTGGATTTGACATCCCTATTACACAATGTACCGTAACGATTAAAACATACCTTATTGTCAAAGTACTTAGATACAATTTCGAATAAGAAAGGTACGATTTTACGAACAAAAGCGATTCGAATTTCGAACAACTCGTCTACGTCACAGCTATGTCGGTTGACGTAGCAACACTGTATCGAATTACTTTAAGTACATTGCCGTACCACTTAGAAAAAATTTAAGTAGTTCTCGTTATATAATGATCGATGGATTACTAATAAGAATTTAGTATCCCGTAGTGTTGTACGGAGATAATGGGTTTGTTCCTCTACATTGATTTATAGTTGCGTGTAAGATTAAAGGGAAGTTATCTATGTATGTTTAGCGGTGTTTTTAGAACCGAATGGGCATTGAACATCAATTAGTAAAGGAATTTCTTTTTATTCATATCTTGTTTAATGGGCAGGTTTGACTTTTGATGTAATTTGGTAATGAGGTACTTTTGTGGATGATGGATGAAGATGAGGTCGTTTTAAAGCGAGCTAATTTAGAAATGTTCTTCATAATTACAGTTTTTAAACTTTGTAGTCGTGTAGGTATACCTATGTATATTACTTTTCTTTGTAAGAATTCAATGATAACGCAATTCAAATTAGTACAAAACAGCAAAACAATATTTTCATTAAATTTTCTCAAAGCTATAGAAAAAACAGGCTTTCTAAACTTCCCACGAAGTTAAAAACAAAAAAAAAGATAATATCTATTGAGATCGAGGGAAATTGATACTCAACAATATCGATTACAGCGACTTAATCGTCAAAACATCGATCGTCACGACTCGATATCCCGTTATAAGATCAACAGTAACCGTTTCGTAATTATCTAATCGGAAACATAACTTAAACGTAGCTACATACTTCATCATCAAAGAAATAAAATTGTCTGTTTGTAATGTAAAATATCAAAAAAACATATTTTTATATTTTTGTTTATTTTTCTGTTTGTTAGTTTCGGCTAATCTCTGAAACGGCTGGACCGATTTTGATCGGACTTTCGTTAACAGACAGCTGATGTTACAACGATAACATACGCAATTTAATATAAATAAAATAGGGTTCCGCGAAAAAAAAATAAAACCCTGTTGATAACCGACTAAAACGCGGGCGAAGACGCGGGCATCAGCTAGTTATAAATAAAGATATTGGAAGAAACAGAAACAACTATTGCTTTGTAGGTTACTTAGTAATTACAATAATAATAAATCGTAATTGACTTTTTCAATTTCATAATATGTACTTTTTAAGTTTATCTTGGACATCACTAGGGTGAAGGAAAACATCGTGAGAAAACCTAGACTTATTGGGTAACTAGCTTTCGCCCGTGACTTCGTCCACGTGGCAGTCGGTTATCGCGTATGCAGACGAAGTCGCAGATAAAAAAGTAGCCTATGTTCTTCCCCAGGTTTCAAGCTATCTTCATACCAAATTTCATCAAAATCGGTTCACCCGTTTCATCGTGAATGCGTAACAGGCAGAGTTACTTTCGCATTCATAATCCGTACCTACTTCCATACTAATATTATAAATGTGAAAGTAACTCTGTCTGTTACGCTTCCACGATGAAACAGCTGAACCGATTTTGATGAAATTTGGCATGAAGATAGATTTAACCCCGGGGAAGGACATAGGCTACTTTTGTTCCGCGACTTCGTCTGCATTCACTATAACCGACATTCATGCGGACGAAGTCGCGGGCAAAATCTAGTATTAAATAATATGGAAATATGCGTTAATGTTAGTCTAAAATTGCCAATCTGCTTTGAGCAAGGGCGGTGATCAATGTTTGTGCATTCTCTGTATGGAATTGCCCAGCAGTGGGACAATGAGAGGCAGGTTATAAAAAAAATACAGTTTTCAAAAACCGTTTCCCGCACGAAAATTAAAACTTTTTGAAGAAATAGTGGGAATTTGTGTGTGGACATATGGGTAAACAGTACGAAAACGTCTCAAAAAAAAAAATGAGTATAAATCCGTGGCTAGCGTGAACACATTGACATATCGACTTCCATGTTTTTTTTTTATTGGCTTATTACATCCTACACAGTAGGAATTTATATGGAAAAAATTGACAGCTCCAAATATACATAATCTTTGGAGCAATCAACTTTGGTATTAAGTTGACATCTCGCATTTTTACATGCCTAACTTTACAAAACCACATGTCAAATTTACAATTCACATGTTTTTGTGATCGAACATTGGTATTTTGTTATATCAACCTATACTCAGTAACCAAAACAATATTCGTCATTTGATATCTCAATTTATACACTTAAAAGTTTTCTTTAGGGACTAATTTGAAATTGACAAATTGAGATATCAAGTTAGGGCCAACCAAAATATTTCTTTTTAAATTGCGATATATTGAGATGTCCAGTTACGGTCAACGAAGTTCTGAACCCTAAATGTAATAAGTAAAGTTATCACAACATGTCCGTTACAAAAATCTTTAACGTTAAATAAATATGTTTAGTTGCCAACTTACGTACCCAAGTTGTATTAAAAAAATAATCGAGTTGTCAACAAAAAACAATGCGTCAAAGTGTCTCCAACTCTTCTTACATCGCCCAACAGATTTGAAATGTGTCTCAGTCGAAAAATCGTAGTAAGGAGATCATTTTTTTACTCTGGCGTATTCTCTCAAAAGTGCGGTACGAAAAAATCATATTTTAATAGGTACTTACTATTATTTTTTTGAAACAAAATAACAGTTTGTTACAGTACAATTCAAACTTTGTGGCGGCTTTGAACACGAGTCGAGTGGCTGCGCAGCAAGAATGTCATATGTCCGCATGACAGTGTGAGGGTCGGGGTACTGCGCAGTCAGTAGCGCACTTCACAGCCGCCCTTAAGTTTGAATCAAACTGTACATCAAGTTGAAAGCGTTCTTTGATAAACATAAAATCAAGTTCACATGACCAGTGCTTAACGCGCGTTTTGACAACGCGCGTTTACCACTACATACATTTTATACAGGCCATAAACATGCTAACGGGCGCTTTAATAAAGCGCGCATCGAAAGCTGCGCTGGCGCTCCGTGGCATGAAAAATGCGTGTAACCAAATTAGAACACAATCATGCCAGGGTTTTGAATGATTCAGAACGTATAGCAGAACCTGTGGCAGAACCCGCTCCAGACCTGTGTCCGAACCCATTCCAGGACCAGCGAGCGCTGGACTACGTCTTAAGATCTGCGCCAGAACCAGATGCAGATCAACGAGAAGCTCAGATTTTCATGCCTGATCTTGTAAGAATTCCAAATTCATCTCGGCGCTGCATTTATAGGCAATACGGAAATGAAAATCTGAGACGAATTACAGGTTCTATAAAATTGTACGCCGTATGTCACTAAAACTTATATGTTACACCGAGTGCCCAACTGTGCGAAGAACATTTCATTTTGATTTAATAAATTAAACGTTATCTAACATGATCACCGATTTTAAAATTGATGTGGCCATAATAAATGCTTTTTATCAGGTCGCTATGGATAATGTGCACGCTCACCTTAATCCACTCGCAAATCATCATATCATACCTTATCTATATAATGGTTATGTAAGTACAATTGTAAAACTTAAATAGACAAAGAATCAGTGTCAAATCAAATCAACATCAATGGCGAATACATCACTCACCCTTGTTTCGATGATATAGTCATAATGGCTAAGTCGATGGAGAATATTAACACTATGCTCAGGGACCTTAGTAACGTTTCTCAAAAAGTGGGTCTTAAAATGAATATGGACAAGAAGAAAATTATGTCAAATGTCCATGTTCCACCCGTACCAGTAGTTGTTGGGAACGATACTCTCGTAGTTGTCGAACACTATGTTTAGCTTGGACAAATTTCTCAATTAGGTAAGTCCAACTTCGATAAAGAGGTCGCCTTAAGACGAGGGTAATGTATCTACATCTACTGATCCAGATTTGAACGAGGACAACCCAGATGAAGAGGATTCTGAGGTCCAATTGTATCCGTACGATGCCATTGTTTGTGGTTTTCTTTTTTATTGCAAAAACAACTTGGAAACGTGAAGGAAGGGAAGTTTTGTGGCGTTTCAATGTAATATTTGTTCAATTAGAACAATATTGCTTGATTTGAGTGAATAGTAGGTATTTCAGCAAATCAAATGTTTCTTTTGTTTGCCATCTGTTTACAATCCAATAATAATAATTAATTAATTGTCATTAAAATCACAGTATTTACATACTAAAACCCCTCACTCAGAAGGTGAATAAGTTGATAACTGTTGGTGAACAAGTTGACAACTCAGTGAATAAGTTGATAACTTGTTGGTAAACGACTTGACAAGTCTATTATTATGCAATCTATGGGGAATTTCGGTTATTCGTTGTTATCATTTAAAAGTAGGCATAAAATAACCTTTAAAACATCTAAAACACCTATGATAAACCAATTTACCGATTTACCAGAAGACGTCAAAACTTTAAAATGGCCGTCCTGACAAATTGCAATTTTAGACATGTCAACATATTCACGCCAGCCACGGAAATCATCTATACTAGCGAGTCCAGTTCTGAATCTTGTCATGTTCTAATAGATGTTCCGATTATAAAAAAAAAAAAAAAAAAAAATTGGCCCAACCTTGTTATACCAATTTAGAAAGATATCAGTGAAAAACGTATGTACAGAAGAATTTTATATATAAAGATAATAAAGCTGAAGAGTTAGTTTGTTCCATTCTTTTGGTTTGAATGCACTAACCTTCGGAACTACTACTGATCGAATCTGAAAGTTCTTTATTTAATCTATCATCAAATAATAATACCTAAAAGCGAAAGGTCACTCATTCACTCATCACGAAATATCGAAAACCGCTTGATGTACAAAGATGAAATTTGGCAGGAAGGTATAGTTTAGTCAGCAGCTAGTATTTTATATAAGCTTCGTTATCCCAGCGCTATATTTTATTAACGAAATAGTTAGAAATCCGTAAGAAAACTCATGCGGGCGAAGTCGCAGGAAAAAGCTAGTTATTTCCTAACTCACAAGCCTTGTGGTCGAAATATTTCGTTCCATAAATCTCATAAATGCACCATATATAGACACAATTAGTGCTTATAGTCCCATAACCCACAACTCCCGTATAAGGCAATGAATGTTTTTTATAAATCCATCCGACATCTGTCATGGATTACGAAACCGTCGATTGGGATCAGCCGTACTCGATAATGCATCGCGCAAACAGACAGACAGTCCCGTTGGATATATCAGAAAAACAAATAAATAATCTATTAACTTCGGAGAAAACCGGTAAATGGTAATATTAATTTGTTTTGGTAGTTAGGTGCATGTCCGCTTAAAAGTGTGACATTGGGTGCGATTGCGTTTCTTCGGCGCCGCTATCATGGCGGCAAACGAATGTAATTATGTCCATTTCCATAGACGCAGAATTAAGTTTTTTAGTGACGTCAACTTATTTTAATAGTTCAGAAAAGTAATAGCTTTTGGTTAAGGACATGGACATATTTAGTAAAAATTTACTCTGTTATTATTTCGATTCGGAGAGAAACGCAACCGGACCCAATGATGTTTTCTTTATTACAAAAGATTGATTGATTGATTGGGATTTGTATCCAAAAGTTTGTTGATATGTGTCCAAGTCAGAATAGAATAATCCGTAAACGTCATGATTCATTAAACAGGCACATTTACGTCAATTTATACTTATGACGTCACTTGTAGGCTGTCTTTTGCCTGCTCAGTTTACTATTGATTGATTTTAAAGCAACTGAAAATCTCATCATGTTAACCTTTAGGCGCCCACTGCTGAGCATAGGTTTCCCACAAGGGGGGGTTCAGCCGTAATCACCATGCTTGGCAGATGCATGTTGGCGATCGCAGTAGGTGTTGTGGTACTCAAAAGGACGCTGTTGCCCGTCCTCTGGTCAATATTCCTCTGTCGCCTTTAACGACACCCACGGGTAGAAATAGGGTGGTGCTATTCGCGGCCGGCACCAAACGGGGCGCAAAAAATTGAATTTTACAGTAAATTAAAAATTCATGGAGTTTTCAGAGCTAACAAGTGTTTTTTTAGAGGACTTCTTTTTGAAGTGAAACTTCTTTAAAGACGGGGGGTATAAGGGTTTTCTGTCACGAAAAAGCATTACGGCCGCGTGGA
Organism: Charanyca ferruginea; assembly: GCA_947361185.1. Lineage (NCBI taxonomy): Eukaryota > Metazoa > Arthropoda > Insecta > Lepidoptera > Noctuidae > Charanyca > Charanyca ferruginea. Next base: position 30,603,031 of record OX376057.1, read on the forward strand.
AGGGGTAGACCACAGAGTACTGTATAGACGATATATCGCGTGGTGAGAGGCGGCAGCGTACCACTTGTCCGTTTGAAGTTTCACTTCTACTATGTGTCCCAGGACACATTTAGGTATTTTGAATTATTGGCCGACAGATATAAGAGTGAAACCAATAAAAACAGTTTTAAAAATAAATTAAAAACATATTATTTGGAAATTTGTTAAAGTGCTACCTATACATGTAACAAGAATATAATAATATGATACCTATACCTGTAAGACTCGCCAGACCTCACAGTCAAACCATTTCAACGGTTTTGTGGGGCTTAGTTTATAAGCTATGTAACTTTGAACTTATAATAAACAAATAATAATAATAATAATAACGATGTCATTTAACCCAATTGTCTAAATAAATATTCGTTACTGTCGCATCAAGATTTTTGGAACGAAGTTCCTTATCGCGCGTTGTGAAAGGGGGCTAGACGGAAAAAATTCTTACGAAAAGTTGTCACGACATGCTATAATAAGCTAAATTGAATCGTTGGAACTGTCAAATAGAGTTCATTATTAGTTGAATGGCGGCTTTTCTATGAAAATATTGGAGCGAATTAAAACCTTATTTTTGCTATTTTTATTACTTCACAAACGCAGACAATTCGAACAGAAAAATTGAATCGTTGGAACTGTCAAATAGAGTTCATTATTAGTTGAATGGCGGCTTTTCTATGAAAATATTGGAGCGAATTAAAACCTTATTTTTACACATTAACCGTGAAATTCGGTTGCACATAGCTCCTATTGTCCGGTCGGGCACCAGCCTATACGTTTCTCAGAATAATTTTATCATACCTACCTAGTTTGGTAAAATTTCAATTTTTAACCGTTTACGTTTACAAAATAAAGTCCGAATTCGCTTTTCGTAGAATATGTTTATGTATTTAAAGGCGGCGCGGCGAACTCTTTGAACTAGGTACCTACGGCGATATGTTTAGTACCTAAGTTTATTCGCTCAAAAATATTATTATAACTTCAAAAAAATAAAATTTTATTACAATTCCTTCACTAATTAATCGAAAGGAACTTCGTTCCATCCGGGTGTCCCTTGACACCTCTCAAGTTTTTTTATAACCATATAACCAGATACTGAGCTGAAAACTGCAAAAAACGTAACAATATTTTATTCCACTCTAGCGCTTTCACCTGAAACGTAAACAATTCCGACATTTGCCTATAAATAAACTCACATACGACTTACCTAAATATATCGTCCTTATACTTGCAATAAACATAGCACAAATTGCTCACTAGGGTGTGTACACTATTGAACGTTACCAAAATACATGACACTCTGTTAACCTGCTGATTTACTAGGCTACTATTGTTGAAAAACAAAACAATTTCAAATAGTGTTGATTCGGACCGAGAATAAACACTGGATAAAGGGAATGTATTTCTAATTTTGTGCACGGTGGAACGTGAATTTAATAGTAATATTAAAGAATTCAAACTTGACAATGGTGTGGGTTGTATGTTTAATTATTGATCATACCTCATTTAATAATTTCATCATTGTACTATGTTTAACTGTTTTTTGTCCTCAATAATAATTTTATAAAACTCACCAGAGCATGGGCAGCAGCGTTCTCTGTGCCTTTGTGACAACCATACTGCGATAGCCAATCCGCCTGCCGCAAGAGTGGCGATTATGGCAACCCCCCCCCCCCCCATTTGGGGTAGGCCTATGTGCAGCATTGGACGTCTTTCGGCTGAAATGATGATGATGATGATGAATATATAATGAATTTAAATTAGTTCTTCAGTTGTAGTACACACGGCTACAAAACAAGCTATACATTTCCAGTATACGCTGATCTCGCATTGCATGGAAATCCTATAAAATGCGAGATCGGCATTAACTGGAAATATATAGCTTGATGTGTAGCCGTGTGTACATACCTACTTCGCTGAATCATGGTCTCTAGGGAGTGGGACTAGTATGTAGACATTGCATTCGGTTAGCATACTGCAGATTCAGCATTCGATTTTACTGTTAAACTTATACTAGCTTTTACCCGCACCCTGCCCGTGTTTTATACGGATCCCTATTTTTAAATTATGAAATATAGCCCAAAGCACTTACGGATATCTTGGCTTCCTATTAGCGAAGTAATTTTTAGAATCAGACCAGCAGTTCTAGAGAATAACGCGTTTAAACCAATAAATAAACTCTTCAATCCATCCATACTAACCACCCATACTAATATTATAAATGCGAAAGTAACTCTGTCTATTACGCTTTCACGATGAAACCGCAGAATCGAATTTGATGAAATTTGGTATGAAAATAGTTTGAATCCTGGGGAAGGACATAGGCTACTTTTCAATCCGCGACTTCGTCTGTATCAGCTATAACCGACATTCATGCGGCCGAAGTCGCGGGCAAAAGCTAATCTTCTATTAAATAGTTCTTCGAGCGACCTGAATTGGGGATTAGGTACTACCAAACTCTAATCTTCATTTGAAATATCGTTCTAAATAAACAGATTCCGAAGAATTAGTGGTCAATCATTTTATATCAAGACCTTTAGCAGGCGTTGTACAAACCTCAATGGTAACATTGATATCAATAATATATCCTTTGAGGTATCAATCGACATTGAGTCCTCGGAGCTGCTCAATACGTCCGTCCAATTGTGGCTCCTATTCAATATCATGGAATCACAAGAATACTTTACAAACCAACCGTATCTTAATGACCATAAAGTTTGAATTCCTTTGCTGAAACTGTAAAAGCAATTTGGAGATACCGCCGCGGCAACATTAGGTTTGCTGTTCCAGAATTCCGCGTCATCTCTTATTTCAATGACGTAGAGTTGGAAATGGTTGGACAAGAAGTTATTTGAATGAATTTGCAGTTTGTCAGACTGAGCACCTTATTGTCAGAATTTCTAAAAGACCGTTCCAGCGAAAACTTGGTATTGAAAACGATATTTTTAATCTTTAATATTTTCTTCGGGAAGTTTATTCAAGCTGCGTTGAAAGGGAACCGACAGACGATTAGGAATTGGGATAAGAAAAGAGTTTTATACATTAAAATTTCACTCTAAAAGGATTCTGAAATAAATAGATAGATTCACGCGTTTAAATAGAGAGATTTTGGTGCACACAAAAGACATATCACAATAAGTGTACAGTAACAGTCAGTGAGTCTCAAGGTTGTACCAAATGGGAGTCCAGCTCAGCATGTGTCAGGATAATATTTCAGATGCTGACATTCTGCTAAACCGCTGCAGGGACATACGGACGTCGAGCAGATGAGATAAATTGGTGTTGGATCTGTTTTAGATAGTATTTTAAGTAGACTTGGTCGCTCACCGAGTCGCAAAAGTTCCGCCCTGGAGTTTGCCAACCAGCAATGGAGCGCAGCATTCTGGGTGTAAAAAGGACAAAACACCACACTGGGTTTCAAAACGGGCTAAGCAGACGTAGGCATTTTTGCCTTTAGCAGCCTTTTGGCTTAAATGGGATTGAGCGGGTCATGTCAGCCGCATGCACTTTGACAGCTGGGCAAGAGTGTCCACGCAAGGAATGGCAGACAATAGACGGCGTCGTAGAGGACGACCTAGAAGAAGACGGCGAGATGACCTGGACGTGTACCAGCAGGATTGGTACGAGGTGGCCCAGGAAAAACGTTCTTGGAAGGTCTTAGTGGAGGCCTTTGCACCAGAAAGGGACAGCTAGGCTAGAAAATAAATGGAGATAGACTGATAGATAGACCTTTTTTCTTACTCCTCCGCTGTTCTTTTCTGATTAATTTTGTTGCGGGATCCAAGATAGTGAATCGTTACTCCGTGACTCGTCGACCTTTTTGATTTAGTTTTAGTTTTTAGTTTTGGTCGCTACTGCTATTTCTCGCTTACAAGAATAGGGTATTTTACCAATAAAATCTAATTAGTCCGTCAGATAGATTTTCAAAAAATATTGAAGACGTGTTTTTTCTTTTTTCACGTAAACAAAAAATGAAGACGATACAGTGCGTCGAAAACTCGTGTGACATCACTATGTCAGTACACTTTTACTGGCGAAGTGACGTCACAAACTCCCACTCATGATCTTTAATTTGTTTTATCTTCGTCAGTTTGTATTGATTTGATAAATCAAAAAATACGTATCCAATATTCTTCGATAATCTGACGACCTAATTAGATTTTTTTGTAAAATACCCTATTGTAGTGGTTTGGAAATAGGGTGGCGTGTTTGCCCCACAAAAAAAAGACTGATAGATGGAATGTGGCCCATCTGATAGTAGCAGGATGGTAAGCAGTCACCGCAGCCTATGGATGCCTGCTAGTGCTACACCAGGATCACCACAAGCGTGTTGCCGACTCTTTTAAAACTACCCCGGGAAAACCTGGACAGCTTATTTCATGGCAGTAGCGTTGGCGTAAAGAAAATTCTTCATGTGGAATTTACTGCCGGCCTCTCTGTTCCCCGATAAACATAATCTGGGTCTTCAAGGCACGAGTGAAACGGTTCATCATAGGCAAGCGTGCTTCACCTTAGGCTAGGCCGCATCATTACTTAAGATCAGGTGAATTGCAAACGCAAGCCTATTAGAATATAAAAAAACTGGCCAAGTGCGAGTCAGACTCGTGCACGAAGGGTTCCGTACCATTATCTATACAACATTATACATCGAGCAAAAAAACGACAAAAAATCACGTTTGTTGTATAATAATAATATAAAATATAATAATGGAGCACCCCTTAAATATTTATTTTATTCTGTTTTCAGTTTTATTTGTTGTTAAGTATATAGCGGCAACAAAAATACATCATCTGTAAAAATGTCAACTGTCTAGCTATCATGGTTCATGACATACAGCCTGGTGACAGACAGATAGACGCACAGTGGAGTCTTAGTAATAGGGTCCCGTTTTTACCTTTTAAGTACGCAACCCTAAGAAAAGAAACGCACGCACGCAATTGGTACATACGGTGATCAATTTGTCAAAAGTCCTTAGTCGATAACAAGCCATTATTTCCCAGACAATAAGACAATGTTTGCGTTATGCAATCATGACATCAGAGACGTGTCAGGTCGATTCGACCGCAAATTTGCGGTTTAGGGTTCGATGCCTGCTTGACGCTCTAATTGCGCGTCTTTTAGTGATATGATATTTCCCTGTAATATTAGGAATTTCTTTTTTCAGCTTGACTGTTATTCGTAGATTTTTTCAATGTTAGCATGTAATTCGTTTTGTTCCTTTACGATAAGTCAAAGTCAAAGTCAAATAATTTATTTCAATTAGACCATTAAAGGCACTTTTGAACGTCATATTGTAAAATTTGAATCTAGTTGCCCATTCCAAATGGTAGTATCGTATGGAGAAGAATGGGCAAGAAACTCCATACTAAAAAAGATATTAAAATTTATATTAAAAAAGAATATTGTTTACAATTTGCGTTTACAAGAATTATAATATATTCTGTTACGTGAATACGATGTACCTTATATAAAAATCATATATTATAGTATGTACAAAGCATTACAAGTTAAGAAACACATAGTGTTCACAAAATTACAATTAATAATACAGTAGACGAACAATGAATAGTGTGTGAGCCAGAGTAATCTATAAAGTACACTAAAGAATACAATTATAATTATATAATACAAGTACTTATTTAAATATATAAAGTATAGTTTTAATTAGCAATCAGTATGATTTTGTCTAGACTGTAGATTGTCCTATGGAGCCGGACCAGCATGTTCCCAAGCATTCTTATCTTGAATATAATCCTCTAACTTATAACTTATAGTAAGTACAAAGAGAGGAGGAGGAGGGACTCATTCATGGCTAATTAATAGCCATACTCGGAATCGATCGGTTTAAGGCGCTAACAAGCGACTTTTACAGATTTTAAACTGACAATCACGTCAAAATGTGTAGTGTAAACGATTTGAAAAAAATATATGTTAAACTAGAACATTCTCTTAATCATTTAGTATGTGAATATTTTTGATTAAGTTCATATTAAATAGTTTAATTAACTCGTGAAGTTGTGTCTGACGCGGACAAAACATTGATAATCACACAAAATCTACCAGGAATATTTAAACGAAACTTTTACTATCTTACAGACAATTTTATTATCTATCTTTTATTATACGCCTTTTTTGAAGTTAAAGAAAACTATCTTTTATTTAATTTTTTCGACTGGACGCAGCGCATACGATTCTCTGGTCGCTCCAGGTCGCCCGCGTATTTAGTCGCCTTAAGGTACGCTTGCCGTAGGCGGTCCGTGCATGGGTGATAGTCCATTTCACACCGAGTTTCTTCCGTGCCTCGGAAAGCACGTAAAGCCGTTGGTCCCGGCTGTTATTCGTAGATCTTTGTCAGTAGTTATGTTCAGTCCGAAGCCAGAATGCCTGACAACCAGTCTTATCAGTCTTATTTAAATATATTTTTTCATTATTATTTACTAGTACTTTGCCCGCGACTATACTCCGTTCACAATAAGATTAGACATATACACAAACCTGTTTTACAGTCCGTTCAACCGATTTTTACTTATATTGCGTTGGTGGCATGACAAATGGCAGCTGCAAAAAACAGTTGTTATTGTAACTACTTTTTTGCCCCTAATGTCATCCTTAAGCCTACGGAATAGAATTCAAAATCTGTTGAAGGGACTGTAAAAAAGGTTTGTCTAAATATCTAATCTTTTTGTGAACGGAGGAGTATACGTCCGCTTAAATTTTCTCGAAGATCCCCAATTTTTTCAATTGATAAATATAACTTATGTTACTCAGCGATAATGTAGCATATTAATGGTGAAAGAATTTTTGAAATCGGATCAGAAGTTTTTGAGTGTATCCATTACAAACTTACAAAAATACAAATGCTTCTCTCGTGTACATTTTAATGAATTAATATACATTACAAATAAAACTAAAAATGGTGTGCGAAAATTTCGCACTGCTATTATTATTTTACACGCTATTACGCAATTTTCAATTCTAAAACAATTTTTTAAGTTCATTAATAATTAATCAAATACATAATTTTAAAATTCATTTCAACACCACATTGACAATAGAAGTAAAACTCATTCTAATTTTAAATACCTTGGAACAACCTTTGAATACTTACTTAGTTTGAAAATGGAAAATGAAAGAGCAGAGTATGTCAATTTCCTTAACCTTGCTGAAATTACGAATGTTACTGGAAGTCTTTTAGTAGGTAATGCAATTTTTGTGATTGCGGTTCACAAAGAGGGTAAAAGGAACGGAACCTTCGTAGAAGCTCTCGTTAGCTCTTCTGTGACTGTCTCTTTGAGTTTTTTTTTTATTTGTCATAGTTGAAGGAACTGGGAAGAGAAACCTCATTAATTTATAGATTGGCTAACAATATATGATTAGAAATATAACAGTAGTATGATCATATTGGTCTATGTAAATAGGCCGTGACTGTACTCTTTTTTTTTAATATCTAGTCGTTGCTGTCCCACTGTTGGGCATAGGCCTCCTCCAAGGGCGTCGCCAGGACTCGCCAGCTGATGGCCTAGGGGGGGGCAAATTGATATTTGGTGGATAGGAAAAGTATGAATTTTAAATACAGTCAAAGGCACATGAACCTTTTGGAATCTCTAGGGGGGGGCAGCTGCCCCTACCGCCCCCCCTTGGCGACGCCCTTGGCCTCCTCAGTCTTCCCAGGAAGCTATCGTCAACTTGAAGCAACCGGTTATGGTGAATTAAAAAGTAGCCTATGTCCTTCCCTGGGGTTTAAGCTATCTTCATACCTTCATTTATAATTACATCAAAATCGGTTCAACCGTTTCATCGTGAAAGCGTAACAGACAGAGTTACATTCGCGTTTATATTATTAGTATGGAGTATGGATTTTCAGCCTGTATTGCCCCACCACTGCACTTGATCCCTTTCTCCTTTCCAATCCTCTTTGTCTAGAGCTAGTGGACCAATCTCTCCTGTCAAGCTCATCCCGCCATCTTCGCTTTATACTTATACTTTAACTAATTCTATAGGTAGGTAGCTATTCTAGTAAATGACATTGCGAAATTCTGCCCCACCAATTTACAGAAAATGTTAATTAGAAAAATGTATTTATTTATTTACACTTCATGCACAAAGGTACAAAGGCGGACTTAATGCCTTAGGCATTTTTTTGGCGTTCATTGGGTAAAATAATTGTAATGATTAAAGAACCTTATTATAATAAATTGCTTTTCTTTAAATTTTGTCTGCATTCTAGGCTTGTTTCCACGAGAAAGGCTCGAGTGTGGAGGGAAATTTAAGAACTTTTTTTTGTTGTCAAATAAACAACATTATTATTATTATTACTTGCGGATGACAAATAAATGCTAAAAGGAATTCAAATACAGTTTTTTGATTAAACAGAAACGGTTCCGCAGTCATTAGGACTAATGTTTACAGTTATCAGCAATTAATAAGCAGTAAGATGCTACATATTGCAAGCATGTACATGGCTTTTATTGAGTGGGGCAAAGTTCTATAGAGTTTCTTTCATTGTCCTTTACTCAAAGTGATAACTAAAATCATTCAAAATTAATTTCTAAAATATTTTGTTATATGCCAAAATCTCACAAACCTTCTAACAGTACAGTAAAAAAAGAAAACTGATATTTGCAAACACACACAGCAAGCTACATTAACATGATCTCAAATGCCAATGGACCCAACAATCTTAGTCCCAATTTCCCGAACGGTGACCAAAACGTCTCCTGCGCAAACACAGATAACCGTTAACAATGGGAGGGACTGAACTAACCGATATCAATGGGACTAAAACCGATAACATAATGCTTAATATCGATTGCACATTACTGAGGTTTCCGCAGTGGTAACTGGGTCTGTAGTAATTGTATTTGTAAGCTGTGCGTTGATACTTTGACTTGGGAAGTAGAGCATTGCTTGGTAAAGGGATTACGATCCATTGCGAAAGCATACAATGGACGGATAGAATTTACAGGAATTTGTATCTTAATTGTTGTTGATTTGTAATTGGAGTATTCATCAAAAACAGGCCACATTACGGGTGCAAATTGCTTACAATCACAGTTTGATTAAAAGCTTTTATCTAATCGTCTTGGTACTTTTTTGACGTGATAACGTCTTATATAAATCGATGAACACCGGCTGCACGCACGAAAAAGTGTCACGTTCCGCTTGAGCCTGAGCGTGTAAGCGAGAGCCCGGAACAAGCGATAGAGAGGCCCAAGCAATAACGCTCCACCCACCTTGATGAAATTATTTGCTTATGTGATATATGTTAGCCATTATGTTTCTTTATGACGTTATCACGTAAAACTATCGTCCGTAAACCGAACACAACCAATTTTTTTATTTCCCTTTCTACAATGTTTTAAGGGGGCTCGTGGTTAAATAAAAGCCGTACGGATTGATCGGTTGTAGTTAAGCTATGCTTGCCGCAGACGGCCCGTGGATGGGGGACCATACATTTCATACTAACACCCCTCCGTGGCTCGGAAAGGTCTTGAAACCGCTGTCACTTGTAGATCTTTGACAGTCGTCACGGCTAGAAGCCCGAAAGGCTGACAACCAGCCCTACCAAGGGTTATCGTATTATCCAGTGACTGGGTTTTGGAGATCAGACCGGCTGTTGCTCCATGTAAAACACTGGTATTCAGCTGCATCCAGTAGACTGGAAGCCAACCCAAACATAGTTAGAAAAAGGCAGTTTGTTTTTAAATCTTTGCTTTCTATCTGCCTTTTCTGAATTACTGTTCAAGATTCTAGGCACGAGATTTTCACAGTCTTATCTAAATAATGGTCTACCTTTCTGTGTCTCTATAAATGGGCCACCTCCCTGAACTTAGAAACTAGTCCATTGTCATTATCGTGATACGTTGTCGGCTTGAATGGTGTAACATTGTGTTGAGTGGTTGGCACTCGATCTGCGCCCGATGCGTCCAAATTGCGCCAGTTACCAAACGGCGCCAAAACTACATGCATTGGCACCGGCTGAGTGGAGTTGTAAGTGGACACATACATTGCTACTATTGCTAGTGCAGAGATTAGCCATAAAAGCGTGCAATGTATGGTTAATATGACCAAGTTTATTTATTTGCATTAAGTTGTCAGATTATGGTTTTAATCTCGTTGGTCTGTAGCAAATATGGACTATTCTTGTATTTAGCTTAAGAACAGAAACAATTTCTGTAAAAATGTTTGTTAACACTATCAAAAAACTTAACATTTGAGTAATTTTAAAAACGATATAATGAATAAAAGAGCTAGTTCCTTCTTCTTCTTCTTCTGAAGAAGAAAGAAAATGTATTTATTTATGAGAAAGTGACGCACATATTATATAAACATTGCTGTACTTATAAAAAAACCTAAAATTAAAACAAGTAGGTACAGTCAACAGCAAAAGTAGATGATCAAAATCAGAAATTGAGTAATAATTTACTACACTAATTTATATAATTTATTACTAGTTTACTTATTAAAAGTATGTGATTGTCACACACATACTTTTGAATCACTTTGACGCCACACAGTTCTGATGCGAACTCCGTTTATTAGTATTGAATTTCTGATTTTGATCATCTACTTTTGCTGTTGACTGTACTAAGCAAGTGCAAGTGTGCTTCTAATGCTTCTCTGAACTACGAAGGTTGGTAGTCAGCTCTGCCTACTTTTCCTTTTTTTTCGTGAGGTGGAATAGTTCCGCGGCGCTCGAGATACCTATATATCTTATGCCGGCACTTCACATGGCGTATTTGTGCAAATATTCGCCTTATTTGGATAATACAAAATAAACCCTATTTCTATTGAAATAAAGCAGATTTTGTATCATCCAAGTAAGGCGAATATTTGCACAAATACGCCGTGTGAAGTGCCGGCATTAAAAGAACAGGCAGATTTTTCATCTCTGATATTCATTGAAAAAAAATCTAAAATAGATATTACGATGCACACGATATGGAATATCCACCATCTGCAAAGATCCAACGATATTAATTCGCATTCATATACATCTATAGAACGAAGTCAAAACATTGAAATCTTTATTGAAGGTCGGGCCGAAATAAAAAACATCAATTCGTAAGCTCTACAAATTCAATTTTCTAAGAAACATTATTCCGATCTACCGTTAAAATGCGAATCGATTCATGACCGATATTTCATTCGATCTTAGAATGTACAGATAGTTATCGGAGATCGAAATAGAGGGAACATAACCGATTCATTCTCCAGTTTACCGATATTTGTTTGCTATTTCGATTGATTTAGTTTGAATATCAATCTTTCTAGTTTCCGAAAGATATTTTATGATGATTTTTATTGGTAAGTAAATAAGTAAATAAATCTTGAATATCTGATTCCCTGCCTTGAATTGTACGAATTGGAATGCAGCCAATCTACTAAATTTTTATGTTGACATCATCGGTTTGTTTACCAATATTAATCTTAATCTGTTAGATAAAATTTATCTTTTTTATTCCCATGTTTTCGTGGTATTTTCATTTTAATAATGGCTCATGATTCGACACACAAATTATGTTAACTTATTTCTTAATTTCCTTCTACAATTCTTTTATTTTGTTTGTTTGAACGCCTTGTGTTTCCATTTTCTTTGTTGTAGTAATAACAAGATTTTCTTTTAAATACGACCTGTATTTAAAAGAAAATCTTGTTACAACAGTTGTAAATACAGGTCCCTTGTGGATTTAACAAAAAGATCTTTATCGTTAATATCGGTTACATTTTCGTGCTTCTACCAATTTTGTTAAGTATCTTCATATGTTTGCTTTTCCAGATAATCTTGATTACGTCTACCATTATTGTCTACTCTAGGCTAAGTTTTTGGTTCTTTTTAGCTGCATTTTCATTTATTTGTGTTACCTTTTTGACCTCTACTACTTAGGTTGTTATAGTTTCATTCAACTTGAGACTTGATGGCTTGATAAAACTTTTATGGACACATTTAGCGCAGCTTTATAGATTACGGGGAGATAGCCAAAGTTAGGCACTGACTTAGATAACATACTCGAGTCTTTCGATTTCTTATCCAATATTACTGATAAAAAACCAAATATAGTATAGTATAGTAATGATTATAAACCAAAAAACTTTCTTCTGCGTCTACGACCTTTTCTCCTTATGATGTTTATCTATCGCTTATATGAAAAAGTAAACGTCTTTCTATTTGTATATAATTCTATTTGTTGTTTGTTTTATTTATGGAATTTTCAAAATTAGTAAAAAAAGAGACAGAGAAGCAAGTAGAAGAGAGTTATACAATTGACGGATCCTTAATTTTTAGGGCTCGGTACCCAAAGGGTCCATATAAGCCCTATTGCTACTTGTGTTTACAATATGTCTGGTAGTTGTATACGTATCTATTTATGTATTTGTGTATGTATATCAGCTTGTTGAAACCCATAGTACAGGGTCTGCCTAGTTCGGGGTCAGATGGCCATGTGTGAAATGTCATCACATATTATTATTGTTGCTCTCGCTCGTCTGACCGTTCGTCTGTATGTCTTTCTATTGCAAGTCTTTTGAACCATAATTGGTCGACATTTGAAATGTTGACAGAGTGTGTATTACTATGGCCGCTATTTCAAGCAATAATAAAAATAAAAGAAACTTATTTTCTCGGCGGTTATTGCTCGATTTTAAAATTGTGGTGAACCATTCCAGTCCATGTCGTACTTGGCCGGTTTAATTGTAAGTAATATTATTTGAGCTGAATTGTTAGTTTTGTTAGCAAGCGCAGAATCCATTACTTCTCTCAAGACAATCTTGGTGGAATATTAAGATTGCCTGTTTCTGAAGCCAGTCTCTTTAGATAATTCTTGTGCGAACTGCCAGACTGTGGAATTCACTGCCCGCCTCACTGTACCCCGATAAATATAATCTGGGTATAGTGGGCAAGGTACGAGTGAACCTGTTAATTCTAAGCAGGTGTGTTCTATATTAGACCGTATCATCACTTATGATCAGTATGTCTATTCTGTTACAATCTCCCTCAGTGGATACCTAGGTGAAGTGAGCTGTCAGACGGACGGATGACAGCTCACTTCACCTAGGTGTTCACCGAGGGAGATTGTAACAGAATAGCTCTACAGGTGAGTTGCGGCCAAACGGAAGCCTATTAGAATAAAAGAAAAAGATATCTACAAATCTCAGTACCTACAGTAATTTGTAGCATTATTCCCCATTGTTTTCTTTTCTTCAATATTTTGAAAAAATCCTTTCTATCATAAAAATGTTTGAATTATTTTGGTTAATTTAATCGCCAGTTACTTAGTTCAGCTGTATTTTGTGGGAACGTTGCCAATACGTGGCTTAGGTCCAGTACACACCCGCCGCGAAATTCATTGGAATAAAATTTGGTGCACATTGAGTACCTAATGAACTTTACGTACCTAGACAGCGTCATTAACGGGGCTCCCTCAATCATTCCAAAACCCGAGAAAAGAGGGTAAACAGGGTGTTCAAACCTTCAATACCTAATGTTTAAGGTGGAGAAATCGGTAGTTGACCGCATCATTCAAATATTCTTACGTTTTTTGCATTTCCAGCTCTGTATCTGATAAAAAGCTTGGGCGCAACAGTATCGAATATGTAATTAAACAATTATTATAAATAAAATCATCAAAATTACTCTCCAAGTGAGAATAATCCGTAAAAGTGCGTACTTAATGAAAATATGAAGTTTGACGGATTATTCTAAGTTAAAAACGAAGAATAATTGAAATTCGCGGATCAAACAAGCTTTTTCACCTTAAGGTACAAACGCAAAATTTGATCGCTTGTCTTTTGAATAATTTTCACGGATTCCGGAGAAAGGAATGCGGGGTGTACGTTCCGTTCGCCCCTTGGATTTTGCCCCTTACGATTAAAATGTTCCATTCGCCCCGTTTTTATTTATTTTGGGGTAGTGATTCGCCCCTTGCGGCATTTCCTTGAAAATGTTACCAGAAAAGTTATAGTTAGACAGAAAAATGCATACACCTAGTTCCAGTTCATTTCTGCTTTCCTGGTAGTTTACTAAAATTTTATATAAAAAAAAAAAAAATTATAAAAATTGTGGAATAAAATGTCAAAAACACAACAATGTAGATTATAGCAGTCATGAGTACCTACGCACACAGTTTTTCTAAACATAGGCTTAAATTAAACACGGCGTTGCTTATAATGTATGCATTTTTCTGTCTAACTATACCTTTTTTGGTAAAATTTTCAAGAAAATGCCGCAAGGTGCGAATCACTACCCCAAAATAAATAAAAACGGGGCGAATGGAACATTTTAATCGTAAGGGGCAAGATCCAAGGGGCGAACGGAGCGTACACCGAATGCGGCGGCGGCGGTGTGAATTGACCCTTAAATTAGTTTTAAGATTCATAAAACTTACTGTAATATGAAGTTTCGTGTTATGCAGCACTCGTTTCATAGTTTTCTGCGAAGTAAGCAGTTAGAACTTTTTTATTTGCAGAGGAAGTTTTCTGAATTACTTCCTTCCTAGTTGGGGCAAGAGCAAGTTGGACAAAACCACCTAATTCTAGGGACAACTCCACTAGAAAACTTCGTCTATCGTATGCCACAAGAAGTTCAAACGTCGTGAGGTTTTTTTAATATTATTAAAAAGTTTTTAACTAATTTATTTAGTAATAAGACCTGTCAATACCTTTTTACTTTTAACAATACGTAATTTATTTATGAAACTTCTATCTGTGGAAAAACAAAAATATCTTATAAAAGTTGTTACCGTATTTCGGAAACTTTTAATTTAATAAATAATTTCGAAGCCGTGTCATGCTAAGAATTCGCTAGTGAGTTACCAAAGTCCCGTTATTCCGGTATTGTAAGAACCGATTTTTTTTTAAATAACGAAACAATGTAGGTAGATACTTATTTTAAAAAAGATAGGTATTGTAAATGGATAAAGGAGATCAATTTTACTAAAAAAACAATCAAAATGATAATAATATGTTGCAGTTCTTTTCAGCAATGTACGAGAAGCGGCCATTCAATCGCCTCTGAGACAATTATGCTACTGACCTAATTATTAGATTCTCTCTTTGTTAGATTCATTTATTACCTGTGTTTTTTATTGTATTTCATAATGTAATCATTTGTTTCATAATGTAATGTGTGTGTAATCATTTGTCCCACTCTAGAAATTCCTTCATGAAGCCTATGTTCATGAAGCATCATGAAGCTTATTTTTGTAAACGTAGGGTGCGTTTCCGAACTTACAAACTCATATACACAACCAGACCCGAAACAACTAGGTAGAAAATATGAAAAAAGTGTTTCATGCCGAAATCGAACTAATGGCTCCATTATTAAGTAAGCACACATTTCAAAAAGTTTCTCATTTAATTGAATTTGCGAACCGTCTTTTAATTGTTGTAGCTGTGGAACGGAGTACCTATTCTGGGTATGAAAGTTCAAGATCGGGTTAGGAATACTAACATCTTTTCATCACAGTAGTAAGTAGCCGACGTCACTCGGAAAGCTGTCACGCTATAATGGAATCGAGCTGGACACATCTGCCGCATGTCAGATCATTAGGTCAAATGCACGACCCGATTGGTCCCTTTACGTGACAAACGACAACGCGGTATGGGCCTACCGTGTTGTGTTGGTGGGATGATCTAGACTCCTTCACCAAAGCTGTTCCCAAACAGCCTATGATACTGAGAAGTGGAAGGAGAGTAGAGATTCCTTTACCCTGACGTGGGAAAATTCAGGTTCAAATATTAATGTTACTAAGTTGCTTCGTGTTCAACCTTAATTTCTTCTCAATCCCGGTATAATCAGATTGTGGGTAGAAGCACTACTCTAGAGTCTTACGTCGAAGTTACGAACTTGTGTCATCTGAGAACTTGCTAAGTATACTTATAAGACAAAGTGTTTTCTTCGGAAAATGTGGAACGAGGTGACGAGCGGTGCGATACAAACATCGTTTTATAGTTATTATATACAGGATGAGATTTCATTTACAGCCCTTCTTTCAGTGGGTGAAAACACTTCTGAATACGGGCAACTTTTTAATGGGACCAGCCATGAAATATGTATAATATCTGCTGTACTTTACATTTGTAGTAAATTTTTACATATTTCAAGTTTAGTCCTATAGTTAAAGTTGTTTATATTCATGGGTATTGTATATCTGTGGTTGTCGTAGAAAGCGACAGAGGGATATCGACCAGAGTATGGGCAGCAGCGTCCTTCTGAGTACCTTAACACCTACTGCGAGTACAGCCTCATGATGTATATAACTTATATCTAATACATCTTAAGCTTGCCATTATGACTTATATCTTATACATCTTAAGAATAACTTTTCACCATTAACAGATGTTTATTCCCGAAGGATTTATGTTAAAAATACATAAATAAGTATTTAAAGAACGAGGAAATCCGTCGAAGAACTATAGGTCACCGACATAGCTTTCAAAATTTGCAAATTGAAGTGGCAATGGGCAGGCCACATCGGTCGAAAAACCGGTAACCGATGGGGAAAAAAGTTTTTCGGGTGGTCACCACGAACCGGAAGACGCAGCGTTGGTAGACCTCATTCCAGAAGGACCGACGACATCGTTAAGATTGCGGGTAACCGGTGGATGCAAGCAGCAGGTTCCAGGTCGTTGTGGCGTTCTATGGGGGAGGCCTTTGTTCAACAGTGGACGTCTTACGGCTGATGATGATGGTGATGAAGTATTTAACTGAGCTATAGCATAGTAACATTTTCACATGTCGCCACATCAGTTAAACAGCATCCGTGCTGTGTGGGCGGGTATTTAGTTTATAGTTGCTTCATACTAAGAATTTCTTCAGAGTCACGACTAACTGTAGGGTATTCAAATGTTTGTTAAGAGCGGGAATGGAACCCGCGACACGCAGTGCTGCAGTCAATCGCTCAGCCACAGCGCCAATAGTGTCGTCACATGATACGCTCTCGTTAGAGACATATGTTTATTTTCGGTATTTCAATCTTTTTGTTTTTAATTGGATGACAAATGCCATGTTTCATGATTGGTAGTGGAATTTGGAATTTAATCAGCGGTTAATTAAGAATTTAAGTAGTTTGTCCAAAACAAACTACTTAAATTCTTAATTAATTCTGTGTACTTTCATCATTGTCAAAGTATTCATAGCATTGATATCATTCTTCATACAAAAGTAACATTCTTTATACCAATTAAAATAGATTCTCATGACGAAAAATATTTAATTAAATTTAATACCATATCTGCTGCATAAATTACCAGTGGAGTTAGTTCATCTCTCCCAAGAGATCTATAAAGATGTACGTTTTCAAAATATCCCCTCCTGTTCGAATGGATAATGACATAACAAAAACAATAAACCGGAAACCAGTTCACAATATACCGGATTTAATTAATCCCGGATATAATGGGAACACCGGGAATTAGCCGTATAATGAACTAGTTGTGTTATCCCGGATTTAATTGCAGCGAATTTTGCCTTTCAGTCTGAAAATTTTGGTGTATAATAATATGGTACAATAGGGCTTAGCTCTGTCGTGTTATACTGCAGGATTATACCTCTCCCAAATAAGGGGATTAGTAGTAGCTTGCCAAGGAATTGCATACCATGAGATAAAGCAGCGGTGAGTCGCTTATGCATTGTACGAGTATATTTGCAGAAGTATATAATGTGAGTACTTATTATTGACGTTTTCGAATACTTTAATGCTATTACAGTCCTAATAAATAACTCTAATCTATGCTAGGTACTGTAAGAAGTCCAACTGCAGGGCTTCCGGGTTGTGGCGTGATGTAAGAGGTTAATTCTGTGTATGCTTAGAATCAAACCACTGTTATTTGGAACTGGTTTATAATCAAGATACTTTTACGTGTGCCCGTGACAGTATCAGGCTAAGAATTGACTTATGTCATATCTAAAACAATACAAATCTACGATTTGAACTTATTCTAGAAGATTGCTGAGTGTTCTCTCATAGAGTTTACTTTTAATAGCTATTGCATTATAAACTCATGCAGCCTCCACAGTATACATAAGTCTGTACTAATATTATAAAGGCGTCAAATAGGTTTGTTTGTATGTGGGGTAATATCCGCAACTGCTCATCCGATTTCAAAAATTATTTCATCTATAAGAAGCTACCTTATCCCTGAGTGCTATAAATTCACGCGGACGAAGTTGTGGGCAAAGTGCTAGTCAATACTAATAATATAAAGAGGTAGGTTTGTTTGTGTTTGTAAGAGTATCTCTTCCGAACTAGATTCCAAAAAAAAAAAAAATTGGTTTCTGAGAAATCTTCAACTATTCCCGACGACATGGATACTTATCTCTTTTGCGTACTGTACATCCATACTAATG
Source organism: Charanyca ferruginea (assembly GCA_947361185.1). NCBI lineage: Eukaryota > Metazoa > Arthropoda > Insecta > Lepidoptera > Noctuidae > Charanyca > Charanyca ferruginea. The sequence goes on from OX376057.1 coordinate 30,621,411, forward strand.
TTATAAATGAGAAAGTAACTCTGTCTGTTATGCTTCCACGATGAAAGGGCTGAACCGATTTTGATGAAATTTGGTATGAGAATAGCTTGAACCCTGGAAAAGCACATATGGTACTTTTTAACTCGGGACTTTGTCTGCCACGATGCGGACCAACTCGCGGACAAAAGAAAAAAAAATAAAGAAAAAAAGAACAATAAATAAAGAAAAAAGAGAAAATATTTTTAATGATTCAATTACAAATGTATAGTTTTCAGACTTTTCCCTGTATTAATAGTATAAGACGATATTACTTGCCCAATTTCATAGTTCTAGGTCAATGGAAAGTACCCTATAAATTTTGATTCCCATGAGAATGTCCAAATGTACATTTTTGCGACATAAACGGCCGTATCTATTTTCACGTTAACTTAGAAGTTTGATTTTTTTCACAGCTTCAAGGGACCATGGACTTAGAGTATATGGTTTAAGGTTTAATTTTAACTCGATACCTTGACGCGTTCCCGAGATAAAGGGTCTTGACAGACAGACAGACAGACGGACAACAAAGTGGTCCTATAAGGGTCCCGTTTTTTCCTTCGGAGGTACGGAACCCTAAAAAAGAGATATCCGTTAGAAAGTTCACGTGGACCAAGTCGTGGACAAAAGATAGTTCAAATAAAACTATGATCATTTTGCAAAATCGATAAAAAAACCTCCGATTGTGCCGTACAAAATAAAAATCATTTCCAATTCGATGCGTTTCAATGACTCGAGCATTTTTACTCGTAAACAAGTCTTCCTTTATTCAATATAATATTGTAAGAAGGTACTTCTCTACAAATCGGTACTTCGGTAGCCATCAAAGAGGTTGTAAAAACTTTACCGCGTCTTTATGTGAAATCTGTCAAGTATGAACAAACCATTGACTGGAATAACTGTAGTAAGTACATTCTTGAACTTCATTGAATGAACGCGAGTTTTATACTTAATTATATTTTAAAAAGGAGATGTGCAGTAGCATTCAATATAACATTATAAACGTATCGTTATTTCAATTTTAACATGTAATAAGCTTCACTTTTTCACAATAAATACAAAGAGAGAAGCCGTGTGGTGCCGGTCGCGAATAGCACCACCCCATTTCTACCCGTGGGTGTCGTAGAAGGCGACAGAGGGATATTGACCAGTGGATGGGTAGCAGCGTCCTTCTGAGTACTGTAGAGACTTGCCCAGCAGAGAGGCTTTATGTAATGAAGCCATAACTATTTAATCTATGGTTGGAATCTTCTGGAAATATATTTAAATAATATAGAAGGATAGTTTTTATACTATGACATGTGAGGTCAGAGTCAGACCCAGCTAAGCTCAAAGCTGCGGTCTGTAAAAGTTCCTCTCGTAAATCTGATTAATATAATCTTCTACAAGTTATTCGTACCTTTCATTTAACGTAGCTTAGTTCTACAGTAATTCGTACACGGTACAAGGTACAAGTGTAGCCTAAGTGTTACAGTACCGTAGCACCTACTGCGATCGCCAACATGCATCGGCCAAGCATGGCGATTACGGCTGAATCCCCCTTGGGGGAGACCTGTGCCTAGCAGTGGACGTCTGAAGGTTGAGATGATGATGACAAAGAGAGAAGGGGGAGAGGCTCGTCATCCCCCCACTTTTGGAGGAACTCGTCCAGTACGTCGCGTCATCTTCTTCCTGGCTTGCCGCGACCCCGTGCTATCACCAGGGGCACTAGTTCTGTGTGACTTAAGCCCACAGTTTGTCAATCATGCGGCAGACATGTCCTGGCCAGTCCTGTTTAAGTTAGGCAACCTTAGGAGCTACGACTGCTATTCTGTTTTAGAGCGCAGTATAGTGTTTCGAACTCGATCCGATAACTGAACACCTGTATACTGCTCTCCATTGCTCGTGGCAAAACTTGAGTTAGGACTTTTAGCAACAAGATGGAACAAAAAAAACAAAGGTTTAGAATTAGAACATAAGAATTACGTAACGACTTTGACCTTTACATAATTAACGTTTCATAGCTATTTATTTCAACCAAAATACAAATTGATTACAATTTAATCTACCTACCTCAGTAATCGGGTAATCTACCAAAAATAGAGGCCGTTTCCGAACGGACCAAAAACAATATGGCTTGTACACTTACTGCCGGGAAATGACGTCATAAAAACGATAAACCGGAAACCGCACTCACAGTTTGGGATTTAATTTTCCTGTTTTAGTAATAAGGTTTAGTTTATTAACAGGTTGGGTTACATGATTACCTGTAGTTAGGAGTTTTGATTTGAAAATGTTTAAGCAAAATCCATGCAAAATTTTTCAAAATGAGAAAAAAATATATGAAGGAGAGGAAATAAATAAAAACTCACCCGTTCTTAATTTCGGTTCCGATAGTCAGTCTTAATGTAGAGTAGCCGCACGAGGCATTATAATGATATGAAATAATGCAGGAGATTATAATAAAGAAGCGTTTGCGTACACACTCTTGTGGGTCTTTCGGGAAGAGGGAGTAGTCTTCCCTCACCCTCATAAGCCGACACGACCGGAGGGACATCAGGCACAGGATCAACAGCATTAGAAACTTCATCATCTTCATCATAATGTCAACCTTTAGACACCCATTGTGGTGGGGGGGGGGGGGGGGGGGATTAAGCCGTAATCGCCATGCTTGACCAATGCATGTTGGCGATCGCAGTAGGTGTTATGGTACTCAGAAGGACGCTGCTCCCATCCTCTGGTCAATATCTTTCTGTCACCTTCTACGACACCCACGGGTAAAAATGGGGTGGTGCTATTCGCGGCCACCACACGGCTTGCTTAGAAACTTAGAAATTGTTAATCGATAAACCCAATAACTCCCTACCAAACTGTTTATCTTCATTTATTTTAAAACCGGTCTTACAATTGACCAGAAATCAATTAAGGGAAGCAGCGAGGCAGCCCCAACACAAGTACTTCTGTAACTTACTAAGACTATCTCAATTAATGTATGTGGTACAGTGAAAACTCTTAACCAGTCAAAACTACTTTTGACTGGATTCAGTCAAAACCCGTATTAAGATAAAACGCGTTTGCGTTACAAAATCAAAAGTACGGAACGCCTTAGTTATAAGAATCACTACAAAACCAAAGTTTTAAAAGGGTTACAAAAAAACCTACCAACCTAACGGGTTTCTAAATATTAAGGATAAATTTAAACCGTTCAAAAGTAGTTTTGACTGATTTTTGTAGTCAAAAGTAGTTTTACCTGGTGGAGAGTTTTGACTGTGACATTTGTATAATGTAGGTTATTCAATGATATGAGATGAAATAAATAATTTTGTATTGTATTTAACTGGAAATCGAACCCTGGACACCACGATCAATTAAGTGGCGCTTGCGGATGTGAGATTAATGGAAAAGTTAAAGAAGACCAAGAAGTAGGTGGGTATCTATCATGAAAATTTGGCTCATTCTTCTCCATGTTAATTCCGGCTGCAAATGAGCGGTAACTAACTTTCTGACAGTTTTGTTAATTATTCTCAAAGGCCATTAGGCCATAACAGGTAAATGAACTGTGACCTTTTACTTTAGGTTGGTATAATCATTACAAAGCAACATTTGTCTTTTTGTGTGCTTGTAACTCAAAAACGAGCATCTGCAGGCCCATTCTATTATTTCAAAATGTTCGAAATCTCTTTTCAGCGACATTCAATGTAAATACATTCTCTAAAATGTATAGGCATTATTGACAGATTGAAGAATGAATTTGAAAATGCGTTGAAAACGTTCCCAAAGGTTAGTACAGACATCGTCATCAACTGCATACCCCCCCTTCGAAGAAATTTTAATGCGTGGGGGGTAAGCAATTGATGAAGCTGTTTGTACAATTGTCGCCCTAATTCATGTTGTTTTTTTAATGTATTTTTCGACTGACTTTTTTATAGATTTCAGTCAGAAGCTAAAAAATCTGACAACCAGTCTTACCAAGGGCTATCGTGTTGCCCAGCAACTGAGTTATAGAGGTCAGATAGGCAGTTGCTCCATGTAAAACACTGGTATTCAGCTGCATCCAGTTAGACTGGAAGCTGACCCCAACATAGTTCGAAAAGGCTAGGCAGACGATTATGAAAAACGGGGTCCATTGTACAAAAAAAATTGCCATTAGGAGCAAAGTTAGTCCTCACACATTCCCTTTAAACTTTTCCAGTACATAGCAACACATTTCTATATAAAATCACCCACATGTTATTTGATATCTTAAGAGCGATAGAACACATAAATCATCACGCTCTGACGTAATGGAGCTAAGTAATAAAATAGCGAAGTCGGATGCTACATCATATCACAGGGCGGACGTAAAAGATGAGAGTAAGATACATTTCTCAATACATCTAATGTACTTTTACTGAGAAGATAATAATGATTTTATGGACCGAATTTCGGTTACGGCTTAATGAAGACTAGAGATGTAGTACCCCCATCCTCGGAAAGTACATAAAACCGTTGGACCTACGCGGCTACGCCTGATATCTCTCAGGTTCTGTCGTATTGCCATCCCACCTGTCTAAAAGAGTGGAGGAAGAGGGAGTGAACCTATGTTTGCGCACACACTTGCGCACTATAATGCCTGCACTTCACATGGCATATTTGTCCAAATATTCGCCGTATTTGGATAATACAAAATGGACATTATTTCAATAACCATATGGTAAATTTTGTATTATCTAAATAAGGCGAATATTTGTACAAATACGCCATGTGAAGTGCCAGCATAATATATCCGACGTGTTTGGCTAGTTTCAAAGTTCAAAAACTCAAATTTATTTCGCGTTGACCTAAACGACTCGTCTCTTTGCTCAAAAGGCTTTTTGCTGTTGATTGCTTCATTACTACAATTTTTTGTAAAATATTGCAATTTATTGTTCTAGGATAAAACAAAGATCAAAGCAGTGTGAAAAGAGCCATTTTCCGCTAAAAAAAGAAGAGAACTAATTTAACTGACGAGTTTCTTTGAAGCGTATTCTTAGTTAAAAGATATGTCTTTTCGCAGTTCATTTAAAAGTTTAAATGAGAGTCTAATAGAGAAGAACTTTAAAAAGGTTTCAAAGAGAAATATGGCGTTAGAGGTCAAAAAGGTTATTCATCTTGTTAAAAACGAAGTAAGTAATCACTTCCATGATTTAAGAGCTCGTTTTTACCTTAGTCAGAGTTCAGGCATTGCCATCTAACGTGGCAATGCCGCCAGTCTCTTGGGTACATTCACAGATGATGACGACGTAGAGGAAGTTTTTGATGCCTTAATGTATTAGTTTTTTAGTTATTCGTGTAAATATTGTACATAATTCACATTATAAACTAATAAACACAAGTTAGTGATTGTCGATTCGAAGCATAAGCAAAACGTTTTTCGAATTTCGAAGGATGAATTGTTTGCCATTTTTCATGTAAAAAGATTGTCTCAGTATTTATATTATATCAGCAAACCATTGCTACTTAGGTATTTATATATTATAGTAATGACTAAAAATCCCCAGAGTCGGCAGATCTTAATTTTAGCATGGTTTTCATTTGAAAGTAGATAGATGAAAAAGTCGTTTAAAAGAAATGTATACTTGCTAGTTTCCAAGTAGGGCCTTCGTTTTCAGGTGTCAGGTATAAAAGGTACTTTATAAATGTGACAACGGGTTTTTTTATATGTGTATTGTTAATACTGCTGGACACCTACCATAATAAGTAAAAAGCTGTTATTTTGAAATTACAAACAAACACTTCAATTTTATTTATTTGTGTACAATGTATTGATTAAAGTTGAGATTGTATTCGTTCGGGATGACCGAAACTACTGGTCCAATTATGTAAAATCCCTGAGTGCTTACAGGCTGATCCATCGGACAGTAGCCCACCAGATACAACACCCGTCTGGGGGTCAAATCTGCTATTTTTATAATTTCGTCATTCCAACACGATACCATTGACATTTTGTTAAAAGTTCGTAATCTGCTAAATTCATAATGGTCGATCATTGGTCGGTCGAATTAAAAGCAATGACTGCACAATGACGTTCTAATGGCAGCTCACTGATCAAAGGAACTGTCAAAATTTTTGCAGATTACCGCCTAGTCATTCAGTTGTCATTTTGTACGAGATTACCATTCTATAATATCATTTCTTTCAATGGCGTGTCAGTGGTTGACCATTGGAAAGTCATAATGACGCCATTATAACGGGTGGCGCAAAAGTAAAGACCCTATTTGGTTCAGCTATAACATTTTTTCTAAATTAGAAAACTAGATTTAGATTTTTTTAAATGTATATTTGTGCCATTAAATTTCGTACCATTAGGATTTAAAGATGATGTCTTTTAAATGGTGACCTCCAGAGTTGATACACATTTGAGTCCTTCAAAATTGGTTATGAGTGACGAAGCGCATTTCCATCTCTCAGGGCATGTCAATAAGCAGAATACTCGGTTCTGGGGCACTGATAATCCGCGCATTATTCAAGAAACACCTCTACACCCACTAAAAGTTACTGTATGGTGTGGCATCTGTGTTGACAGAGTGATCGGACCCTATTTTTTCGAAGACGCTGGAGGCAATGCGATTACTGTCACTGGAGAACGCTACAGAACCATGTTACGTGAGTTTTTGATACCCAGTTTGGACGAATTGGGGCTGGAGCACATCTGGTTTCAACAAGACGGCGCTACGGCACACACAGCGCGCGACACTATGGACTTAGTGAGGGACGCTTTTCCAGGCCGAGTTATCTCTCGTTTTGGCGATTTGCCTTGGCCTGCAAGATCACCCGATCTGACCAGTCCAGACTTCTTTCTTTGGGGTTTTTTGAAATCTCGGGTGTATGTGAACAAGCCACAGACTCTCGCAGCTCTAAAAGAAAACATTCGTCAAGAAATAACGAACATATCGCAGGAAGTGTTACGGCAAGTTATGCAAAATGTCATAAATAGGGCTCAAATGTGTATCAACTCTGGAGGTCACCATTTAAAAGACATCATCTTTAAATCCTAATGGTACGAAATTTAATGGCACAAATATACATTTAAAAAAATCTAAATCTAGTTTTCTAATTTAGAAAAAATGTTATAGCTGAACCAAATAGGGTCTTTACTTTTGCGCCACCCAGTATTAGTAGATTACCAAACTTGTTAAAATCAACAATTATGAAATCAATAATAGACCACACAGACACTATTGTATATATAGTATAGCAGACTTGAGGCCCTGGTCGGTGGATCGTCCCTTTTCAATGGAGGATTAGGAACTTTTCATATGATTTCACAGACTTTAGTTTCGGAAGTTGGCGGGTTTAGTTCTGTTGGTTGTTTTGCATTACCTCTGACTTCTGAAACAAAAGTCACAATTATGTGTTATATGCTAAAGTTATTTATCACATTTTTGTTTTTGAAGGTGATGTTTTTTAGCTTTTTGTTGACTTTTTCAAAAAGTGCTGAATTAATTTGGTATATAATTTATATGGAGTCACCCCTAAGGCATACCCTATTTATTAAAAACATAAGAAATCAGTCCACAATTGGCGGAGAAATCGGTGAACATACATAAAAAAATCGGACAAGCGCGAGTCGGACTCGCTCACCGAGGGTTCCGTACATATTTGTAGGTACATATCCATACTTCTATACTAATCCATACCTACTATCCATACTTTAATCTACTTAATATTATAAATGCGTTTTTTGCGTCATAAACGGCCGTATCTTTTTTTCATGCTAACATAGAGAGTTGATATTTTTACAGCATCAAGGGACCGCAGACTTGAGTATTTGGTTTTAATTTCAACTCGATACCTCCACGCGTTCCCGAGATAAAGGGTCTAGACAGACAGACAGACGAACAATAAAGTGATTCTATAAGGGTTCCGTTTTTTCCTTTTGAGGGACGGAACCCTAAAAATACATACAGTCGGACATGGAACCTCTTTTATTTAGTCGGTTAAGAAGATAAAGATCAATACAATTTGTCATCAAAAGGCGTCATAGATACATTTGAACCTTCGGAAGGTTCAAATGTTCCTATCAGATAAATATCGGTGTAAAACCAAATTGGGTCCGTGGTTACACAAAAAGGTCCTTTCAGGGTCGTTTTCAGCAGGGTTTTATCTCCAATCTTCAGTGCTCGAGTGATTGGGCTCTGTGATTAATTAAATGAGGGTATTTTGTGACCTTTTTGCTATCGATTGCGGGTACTATTGTGTATAACGTGAATAATGTTGCCGTTGATAAAATTGCGGAGTTATTTCGTGTTTTAATGGTAAGGCACGGCTTTCATTGTCTATGTTACTTATAACGTTATTTAAGCTTTAAAGAATTTTGATTGTAACTTTATTATCTGGTCATAAATATTGAACCGAATAATGGTGCTGGTTCTGCCAAAAAAGGTGGCTTACTGACGATTCGGACACAATATATGCGGACACAGTGTACGAATTGATATTTTATTTTACTGATGATTTACGGACACCAATAAAAAAAATACGTACTTTGTGTTTGTACAGTCTACACTCTGTAAAGAACTCGTCTGACGTGACAGCAGTTGCCGTTTAAAAGTTATTTTTATTGTACAAAGCCACAAAGTAGGTAAGGCTGTGGCGCGCCCGAGCAGAGAGACCACTCAGATCAAACCGCCATTTTTGTCACGCACACATTGACATTACTTTTATAGGCATTCTCAAGCAGTATCAAGCAGTCTTCAGTCTCAACTGTCACGTGTTGTCTAAATTAATAAATGAGAGACATTGACATTTCATGACGAACAGGAAAATTTTGTTATAAAAAAAATGCAAAGAGTTCCAACCAGTGCCAATAAAATTTCATATTATTACGAATAAAACCTACAGAGTCAATACAGTAGCAGCCCTAGTGAGTTTGGCAAGTTTAGGTAATTATTTTTGAAGATGGCGGGAGCGGTCCTTCTGTAATCTCTATATTTTGTGACAAAGCCCTGTAACTTTGTTTAATAAAAAACAACATTATTATTAAAACTAACACAACATTCGCCTGTAGACAATGACAAAAAGCTATAAATTTTCCTACATTACACATTGTCATTACAAAAATTGCTTTGTTTACGAAACAAAACTTTTTTTTATGAAAACCAAATCTAGACAAACTAAAATATATTGCCCTCAATAACGATAAGTTTTACTACCTATTTCTGTAACAATAACAATTTTCTTTGAGAGATAACGTAAATATTTTCAGGAATTTCGTTAACAGAATTATGTATTAAAAATATTTTCCCGAGGAATGTAATATGTATTTGAAGGTAATAAATATACGTGTGAATGTTTTTCTTAGAAAGCAATTACTTTTTCTCGAATGAATGATGATGATGAGGATGATGATGGTAAAGACACATGCACAAGGTTCTGGATTCGCAACCGGGCACGAGCAAATACCAATGTGACTTTTTCAATTCATACCTGGGGTATTATAGTACTGGCCAGACTCAATTATTGTAGTCTGCCAGTTATTTTTATTCGATTAGTGCGTATAGGATTTTTAAGAACACCAGATAAATTAGCGGGTGTCCAGCTGTTTAGTATAAAATACAGCAATACACACATATATTCGACTACAAAATATCAGTTTGAAGCCGAAAACTAATTAAAAGAATTACTGACAATTGTCAAGATTGACAACTGTCATTGACAAACATGTCATATCAAAACATTATTTATTTTCCAGATTTATAAAAAGGGAACTATAATATATTTAATTGGCAGACACACAGTCTTTATGCTCGATGGAATATAATGTAAGTACCTTTAAAGACCCATTTAAATTATAAAAGATTCCATGAATCTATAAAAACAAGTAATAAAAAATGTAAACAGCAATTATGAAAAATGATTGCATGCTTATAAAAAGTAAATATAGTATGTGTTACAACATATACTATATACCTTGCACAACACTGACATCGGTAAAGGCCGGGCCAGACTGTTATAAACAAGCTTCCAACAGGGGTCACCTTGGTGGGAGGCTTGTGGAGCCCACGGTTGGTGTTTGCGTCCACACTGGTTTACAACAACTTGTTTACAACGGCGGTACCCACACGCGGTTTACAACGCGCGTCCGTCCACAGAGGTTGTTGAAGGTCAAACGAATTTTTGTTGTAAACAAGTGTTTACACTGTTGTAAACCGCCGGTGGAGACCGATGTGGAAGGCTTGTTTACAACAGTCTGGCCGAGGTTTAAAGGAAAATATTGTGAGGAAACCTGGAGTACCTGGACTTATAATTAAGTAGCTTTTGCCCGCGACTTCATCCGCGTGAATGTCGGTCTTCGCGGATGCAGTCGCGGATCAAAAAGCCTATGTCTTCCTCAGGGTTTAAGCTATCTTCATGCCAAATTTCATCAAAATCGGAAAGCGTAACAGACAGAGTTATTTTTAACCGACTTCAAATAGGAGGAGGTTCTCAATTCGGTTGTTTTTTTTTTATGTATGTTCATCGATTACTCCGAGATTTATGATCCGATTTAGGTGATTTTTCTTTAGTTTGATGCGGATTTCGATGATTCTTTTGATAGTGTATACCTCAAATTTGGTCCCATAAAAATTTCAAGAAAATATTCCACCCCTAAGGGTTGAAAATTAAGGTATGACAGATTTTTTAGTGTCGTTTCGTAATTAATTTCTATGATGAGAAGTAGGCACTAAAAAGCGAAAAAAAAACGTTTTAATAACAATTGGCAAGTCGGTGGCAATACAAAACAACAAACAAAACCAAAGCCGCCGACTTGCGAATTGAAAGTTATTTTATACTTTTTGAAGGCGGTTGTCCTTTTTGTTAAAAAAAAATTGCATTTATAATATTAGTATGGAGTGGATAATGAGTCTGAAATCACCAATCCGCCTTGAGCAAGCGTGAGATGAAGCCCAGCCCAGAGCCAGTGGGGCAGTTACAGGCCGAACAGTTTCAATAATTTGATGGTGTCCGAATTGTCAGTGAAAAAATATTGAAATTAAAATATGTCAATTCGGACACTGTGTCCAAATATATTGTGTCCGATTTGTCAGCAAGTCGGTATTGTTTTTATAAAATCAATTTCATCTTACTGGGATGACATAATTTCGTCATTTGATAATAGGGTATTACACCCAATTTTGAAAAGTGTCTCAATGAAATTCTGTAGTGCTAATATGCCACTAAAAAAAACACAAAATTTTTATTCAATCCATAACTGCCTTATAAATGCATCTAAATTTTAAATTTTCAAATTTCGCGCGTAGTTTGACGAAAACGCCTCTTAGTGGACGCCATATTGCTCAGCGTAAATGACGTCAGTTCGTTTTGTATCGAATGAGCTCATATTAAATATGATAATTGTATATCATTTAAAAATAATTAAAAGTATATTTTGTAATAGGTGTAATAATGAAAAAATTACGTTAGTTACGAAAATAATAAAAGTACAAAGCCTTTACGCCAATCGGTTGACTGACAGTTGACAATTTTTTGTTTACACAGCCGTACGGCGCAATAACATGGCCGCTACTATTTCACGGTGTTTTATAACAGATTAAAAATACCGAAAACTTTGAATTGAATTAAAAAAAATGGTTTTGTTGTTTTATGAACAAAAACTTACATTTTCTGACTGCTTTATGCCTAAACTGTCTCAATAACATAGTTATAGATTTTTTCTCGTATAGAGTAAAATACCCTATTGGTTAAACACTTATAAGCAATAGGTATTTTTAGATTTTTTTTTATAATAATGTATAGTAAAAAAGTGAATTATTTAATAAAGCACGAAGCACAAAAATGTAATTAAGCCTACTGAAGTAGCTGTATTATCGTTTCAAATAATGAAGCGTCTGAAACATATTTAAATAAAAATAGAGCAGTGTTGTTTGTCGCAAGATAAATCTAGTAGAACAAAGCACATCCCACGTAGACTCATCCGTCAACTGTTGTCACTAATGTGGTGAGACATGTCACGTAGATGTGACAGTGTCACGGATATTATGACGCACACAGTAGGGATGTAAAGGATAATACATTTCGGATCTGAATACGAATTCGGATATATGAATAGGTACAATAATATATTTATTGTCGGTACACGGTAGCTGAGACGCGTAAGCATCAGATGACGTCATCGTAAGACTTGTTTTTCATGTGTGCGTGAGACTGATACTGACGTTCACATGTTTACACATCAATTCTCGTGAGTTACTCACGAGAATTGATGAGAAGGTACTGTACCTTCATGCACAAAGGTATACAAAGGCGGTTTTAAGACCTCAGGCATTACCTACCAGTCAACCAAGGGTGGTGACCCTTGGTTGACTGGTAGGTAATAAAAAATAAGAGATAACACGGCGGTGCACAGTAAAAGAATAAAACATATTGGTATTAAATATCAGTTTCAGTTACGTTTACGTTTATGAAATGATTATCCGATAGGTTCGGATATTCGATTTTAATGAATTGTAAGACGAAAACACAAATAGGTAATTTGACTTCATCATTTGGCACTACAATTACAGAATCTCGAAGAAGTCTCATTTAGACTCTCATTTAGACTAGAAATTATTCGAAAATTTTATATCAGATTAGCCGATGCTCGCGACTTCACCCGCGTGATTGTCGGTTATCAGAAGGGTTTTAATTTTTTTTTTGCGGGGACCCAATTTTTTTCTAAAGAAAAAGTAGCGAGTGAAAGTACCGTCAAAATCGGTCCAGCCGGTTCAGAGATTTGGCGGAAAAGACAGACAGAGAAAAGTTAGCCTCAGTAAGTACTGTATTTATTTGGCTAATCATTTAACCACACTGTGTATAGCATTTTTATTTCGGATACCCGATAGTTTCGTTTACGGATACGCAGCTCCATAACATCCCTGGCACACAGTCTTGGTACATTTCCAGATGAGCATTAACCTACTTATTAGTCTTTGGAGTTGAGTGGATTGTTGAAAAGTGAGAACTTCTGAGATTCACACTAATATGGGAGAAAAAAAGGAATTCGTTACATTATTATTATTTTACTGTAATTAATAGGTACTTCATTATTTCGTGTTCTCGGGTTGACTTTTTCAGCTTCTACGTTTGATAACGAAAAAAAAAAATGAGTGCCAAGGTACAGTCAGCAACAAAAGTAGATTAACACTATGGCATTTTCATATCCTCTAAAAAGACACAACAACAAATACGATGTAAGTAATACTTTACAGTATTTCCGGTCATAGTCAAGAGTTCATTTTATCTTGATTTTTGTCCTGTCCGTATTTCCTTCTGCTCAAGAATTATGATTTAAAAATCTAAAGTGTTAATCGACTTCCGTTGCTGACCGTACTCACGAGAATTGATGTGTAATCACTTGAGCTCGTATCAGTACTAGTCTCACGCACACATGAACAAGTCTTACGGTGACGTCGTCTGACGCTCAAAGTCTCAGCTAGAGCACCGTGTGCTAAAATGTATACACATCAACAATAAATTTAGTAGTTTTGGAAAATGTTATTAGCGAATACGTCTTTATTTCTGGAAAGGGAGTAGTACCTTAAATACTCCTCCTTTAGGTTCTTTTTCCTTCTCTCGAAACCTTTCCTTGCAAGGCAACACAAAGGACGCAATACAAGCTTTTATTTACTGGACAAATATAAATAGTTCTCAAACACGAGCACTCGATATCAACACGACATTCGCCAGTATCGCCTTGAGGCACGTTCTGCAATCATGTCGGTAACAATATACTGCCCTAATAGTACAATCTTACATCTACTACAAAGAAAAGACGGAAAGAAAAATGGCGAACATAATGTCGAAAATAAGAACGACATTGATGTCTCTGTGGCGCGATTTGCTGCTGCTGTGCTGCATTTTTCAGGTTTTATTCCTGCACTGAACAAATATTTGTATGGCCTACAGATAGTTGTTCTGGGTCTGGCTGTTTCTGTAATAAATAATAATAAAAAAAAAGCCTTTTATTTCCTATTAATTTTACAGTTTTTAGATTTGTTTGTTTGTTGAAAAAAACATTAGTTTGAACTATCTATGTAAGTTTTTTTTTTTCTTTTTTGTTTTTTTACTTTTTTTTGGTAACAGGCCTTCACCTTGAGGGGGCCTCCTCCAAAGATTGCCATCTTTCCCGGTCTTTAGCTATAAGTTGCCATTGTTGTCCAGCAATTTTTTTGATGTCGTCATCCCATGATGAGTTTATATGTTTGTAAACTCACCCACGATCAGTAGCGGGACCTTTACACAAGCTCAAAAGCCGGGCTTACACTAATCAACATGACATGAGCTAATCAATAACTGAGCAACTTGCAAATTTTTTCTTAATCGTAAAATAGCTATCGAGCTTACCCTAAGGGCGCGTTCAGACGGGCGTGATTTCTTCGCGATTCCAATGTTTCTAAAGAGGGAGCGATGCGTGCGCGACTCGCACGCTATGTCGCGCCGAAAGTAATCGTGCTGGTCTGAGCGCACCCTAACCTGGAACCCTAGGCACGCCACTGCCCAAGATACAGGAGAAATTCGAATGAGAGCAACGGCTTTACGTGCTTTTTGAAGTATGAAGGGGTTTCGGTATAACATGGATACACACACACACTTACATTTCACACCCCTAATATAACATGGCGAATTTAATTGCATCATACCTACTATCACTGTCCTTGGCAGTATCTTTTGTTTTTGTAACCCTGTCATGGGAATCTGGGTGGCGTACCGTAAGGCGCCGATATACGCCGGCGACCTTGAGCGATCAGAGAATCGTATGCGCTGCGTTTAAAACTCTCAAAGTTAAGTCGAAAAAATTAAATAAAAGATAGTATTCTTTAACTTAGAAAAAGGCGTATAATAAAAGATAGATAATAAAATTGTCTGTAAGATAGTAAAAGTTTCGTTTAAATGTTCCTGGTAGATTTTGTGTGATTATCAATGTTTTGTCCCCGTCAGACACAACTTCACGATTTAATTAAACTATTTAATATGAACTGAATCAAAAATATTCACATACTAAATGATTAAGAGAATGTTCTAGTTTAACATATATTTTTTTCAAATCATCTGCACTACACATTTTGACGTGATTGTCAGTTTAAAATCAGCAAAAGTCGTTTGTTAGCGCCTTAATACAAGTTACTGTATAACGTAGCTAGGACGCCGGAGCCATTCTTGAATTTGTTATTAGTTAAAACTCTTTGTTGTAACTGTAGAAGACTGTACCACAATTTGCAAATAAATAAAATTATTATTATTTTAAAATGGATAGTCATCTATCTACGGATTGACCGCAGCCAGCGTAAAGCGTCAGGGGTAAACTACGCTTTCCGCGGTCAGTCTGTACGGGTTTTTACTTAGCTATGAGTACCTCCGCGCTCAACATGCTAGGCAATAATACATTGAAAGTTATTTAAGTAGGTACTAAATAATTCAGGAATGACACATAAAGTACTTATTTGTACTGTCAGCAAAAGAGATAGGTATGCAGGTCATCGGAAATGGTGGAAGTTTACTTAGAAACCGATGGATGTTTTAGAGTAATAATGATATGTGGGGACATTTCACACATGGCCATCTGACCCCAAACTAGGGAGACCCTGTACTATGGGTGTCAGACAGCTGATATACATACACAAATACATTTTAAATACATACATTTATAGATAAACAACACCCAGAGACAAGGCAAACACAAGTGCTCATCACACAAATATTTACCCAGGGCGGGAATCGAACCCGCAACACGCTGCGCAGCAGTCGATCACTCAGCCACTGCGCCAACCGTGTCGTCATAATGAAATATAATTAAATCATTTAAAGATTTATTATATAGTAAGTACATTTATTTTATTTTATTTAAAAACATCCATCGGTTTCAAAGTAAACTTTAACTATATCTGACGACCCTGCATACCATCTCTTTTGCTGACTGTACATACTTGTATGTTCGTAATGTACGAAGCAATTTCGCTAGTCATTTGGGAAAAATGGATAGGAATGTAATAATGTTTGGTTTCAATTTTCTTTTCATCTAGCTCGAAAGGACAGACATTTTCGTTTCATTACTTTTTGTATCATATCTTTATTGCTTTGGACGGATCTTTATTTTTTCATCCTACCATACTTAATACTTCAAGCCCTTACAAATTAATATACCTACCTATCTAACTAAAATTAAGACGATCTTACTTTATAATAAATATCTTTGGTTACACTGAAATGGGCAGATAATTGAATTCCTGTGATTAAGAAAAGTTAGATCTGCCAAAGATTTGAGACTCAATAAATATTGACTAAATTCTAAAATTAGTAGGAACGGACAGTGTCATCAACTGGTTAATCTACACCAATATTATAAACAGGAAAGATTTGTTTGTTTGTTTACGATTTAACTCAAAAACTACATTTCCGATTTCAAAAATTCTTTCACCATTTGAAAGCTACACTATCCCTGGGTAACATAGGTTATATTGCATTATTAAAAAAATAGGGATCTTATGAAATACATTATACACGCGGACGAAGTCGCGGGCAAAGTACTCGTAATGTCATAATAATGTTAAAGTAACTTTGTGTGTTTGACTTTCACGGTTAAAATACTGAACCAATTTTGATGAAATTTGGTATAGACTCAGCTTGAACCTCTACAAAGGATATAGGCTAGTTTTTAATCCGCGACTTCGTCTGCATCCGAGATAACTGGAAGTCACAGGCTAAGCCAGTATTATTATAGATGCGAAACCAACTTTGTCTATTTGTTTGTTTTGTTTTCACAGCTATCCTACTACTAAAGCACATTACACCAACTCAACGTCGACTCCACTCCAACTCAGCTCACAGTATGGCATTGAAATGTAAGCTTTATTTCGTGTTATATACGAGTGAATATTTCAACACATTACACCAACTTAACATCGCCTCGTTCACTGCGTCGTCGGTCTTGTGGTCGCAAGCGCGACTACTTAGCGTGGGGTCTTGGGTTCGATTCCCAGGTCGGGCAAAGTGTTTTTGGGTTTGGCTACTATTAAGAATTTCTGAGTTTGGAAGTTGTCGGTGTAACACCCCCGTGCCTCGGAAAGCACGTAAAGCAGTTGGTCCTGCGCCTGATCTCTCTCCGGTCGTGTCGGATTGTCGTCCCACCTGACTATGAGAGTGAGGGAAGAGGGAGTGCATCTGTGTTTGCGCACACACTTGTGCACTATAATATCTTCTGCGTGCTTTTCTGATATCCATTGAGATTGGCCGCCGTGACCGAAATTCGGTCGGAATTATATTATTACTACTAAACCGATTTTAATATAGGACATTTACTTCGGACCCCAAAAACGGATATTTTTTTGGCATTTTAATCCGCGACATCCACGTTGCCGTGGACGAATTCGTGGACAAAACTTAGAAAGAAAGAAAAGAAAATTTATCTTTAAATCCAACACATTATTTGCTATACGATACATCTTTTGTCCCGTTCTACACGTGCGATCTTTCTTTCCCTACCTATTATCAAAAATTGCGTCTAACCCGACCCTAAACAAAAGAGGGCTATAAACAAGATGGTGATATAATTTGTGGGAACCGCGATGTAGGGCAAGGGGCCTATAGGCCCCTCAATGGGCCACGTGGACATGCTGCGCAGTTTATTTTTATGTGCGCAGTGTTATGGTAGCTGATTTAAGAGAGATATTGTTTATATTCCATTTCGGATGTAAAGATATACTTATCTTTATGTGTGATGGCGCGGCGGCATCATTGTAAAGGGAAGTTGACAAAGATCAGTATAATCAAGTTTATTTATTTATTTTACTATTTATGTACACACAGTAGACAACACAGGAAAAAAACATTATAAAATATGAGTACATAGGTACTGCTTATTTCTTAAGAAATTTCTGCCAGCAGACCTGCAAAAGGAGAAATGAAAAAAGAAACATAGACTATAGTGTGTGAGAAAAGGAAGAGAATAAAGTATGTATGTGCCTTATTTAACTAACCTATAATATTATATATAAATACACATATAGGTAAATTAAAATATACTATATAAATACATAATGCTAAGATATATAAACTAATAAAAATATATATGTATATAATAAATCAGCCAATCTGCTTAAGTGGCAGTGGGCAGGGCACATTGCTCGCAGAACAGATGGCCGATGGGGTCGAAAAGTTCTAGAGTGGCGACCGCGAACCAGAAGACGTTGCGTTGGAAGGCCTCCCACTAGGTGGACCGATGACCTGGTAAAGGTTGCGGGGATCCGCTGGATGCGAGTCGCACGGGACCGGTCAATGTGGCGCCACTTGGGGGAGGCCTATGTCCAGCAGTGGACGTCTTTCGGCTGAAATGATGATGATGATGATGAATAAATCATAATTGAGAGGAAAGGTCATTTCAATTTTAGTATTTTATTACATTAAATGTATGGGAAGGTAAGTGTGTTGGACAATTACTGGTTTTGTCAGACTTTTATCAGCCGAAGACGTTTTTTTTATGGGAATTCAGTGCGTAGGTGAAGAATGTACAGACGCCAGCACATCAAGCATCGACACCTGCAAGTAAGCATTACGATATGTTAAAATATTTCATGGTAACTCATACAAAACAAAGGAGGACAAGTATTTTGCATCAAATAAACACTTAATTTGTTAGATATGACCCTATTAATTACCAATTTCAACATCATAGTCCGTGTGGTGTCGGACGTAAAGAATAGCACCATCCCATATCTTCCCGTGGGTGTCGTAAGACGCGACTAAGGGACTCACCAGAGAATGGGCAGCAGCGTTCTCTGTGCCTTTGTAACAACCATACTGCGATCGCCAATCCGCCTGCCAAGCGTGGCGATTATGGCAAAACCCCCCCCCTTGGGGAGGCCTATGTCCAGCAGTGTACGTCTTTCGGCTGGATTGATCAACATTATTTCACATTATAATAATATAATATGTGGGGACATTTTCACACACGGCCATCTGACCCCAAACTAGGGAGACCCTGTACTATGGGTGTCAGACAGCTGATATACATACACAAGTACATTTTTTTTTAAAATACATACATATATAGATAAAACAACACCCAGATACAAGGCAAACACAAGTGCTCATCACACAAATGTTTACCCTGGGCGGGAATCGAACCCGCAACACGCTGCGCAGCAGTCGATCGCTCAGCCACTGCGCCAACCGTGTCGTCATTCATCACATTAGGACATTATATACAAGTAGATGGACTATTACAATCTGTGACGCGCTCTCCTGGCAAGGAGTTACCATGTGCTTACTTACAGGTGTCGACATATAAACCTTATTCGTTTGTAATAAAGTTGAAAATCTGTCAAAGAAATTTGACAGATTGTTATAGCTCCATGTGCTGGCGTTTTTACAAAACAATAGTTAGCATCAAGCTTTCAAGTTTTATAAACTGAATACAAATTAAAAAGATTTACAGGTTCAAATAATACTTCCCTTTTTTTTCTTGCAAACGGTTTGGCACACTGACCAAATATTTTACCTCAAAGAACTGAAGTGTCACTCAATTAAAATTGTAAATTTCCAACGTAACTCAAGGGAAAAACTGTCTGAACAAGATACGAAGTTTTAACAATGAAAACTGATATTCCTTTGTCTCTTCCACTACATATTTTCCAACTAAAATATCGTTTTAAAAAGTTTCTACAGTAGACAATCGATTGTGAACGGGTGTTGAAAAAGTTTCTTTAGAACAATCAGACTCTTTTGTTTTAGTTTTTAAACCCATTTGAACTTGGAACGTGTTGTTTGTAGAGCTTTCGTTTTATGTTTAAAATTTAGAACATTAAGACCGAACAAGACCTAACCTTATTGAAGTTTTTATGAATAATATCGTATTTGTTAACTGAATATAAGATATCACAGATGACAAACCTTTCTCTTTCAGAAGAGAGAATAATATACTTAGAAAAAAAAGAGCTGAAAATTTTGTTTGAACGCTAATCTCTGCAACTACAGGTCCGATTGTGGAAATTATTTCGCTTATAGCAACGTTATCCCTCGTTAGGCTATTGTACCTAGTAGGCTATATTTTATTGTAAAGAAAACTAAAACTGCGTTTCCGAAAATTGACGCGAAGTAGGCGAAGCGTAACAACAAATAAACAACTGGTCTTGTTATTAGCTTCTGCCCGCGACTTTCAGTTAGATAACTTTTTTTTTTTTTGACGACACGTTTGGCGCAGTTGTTCAGCGTTCGACTGCTGCGCTGCGGGTCGCGGGTTTGATTCCCGCACGGAACAAATATTTGTATGTCCTACAGATAGTTGTATCGGGTCTGGCTGTTTGTTGTCTCCCACTACACAGGAGAAATTATTAGTGTGGGACAAGATTTACAAAAAAAAAAAAAGTTAGTTAACTGGAAGTCGGATGCAGACGAAATAGTGGGCAAAACATACTCTTTAGTTTTGTTGTGCCTATAGGAGCAAAGCCATATGCAACCTACTAGGTAGGTACACAAATATCGATTTAACACCCAGTGAACAATGTAGAATAGGAACCAAAAGTACAGAGCGACTGAACAAATCAACAGTGTTTTGTTCTATTTTTATGAACACGGTGCATGTAAGTCTAGGTCTTTGTTTTCAAAACGATGGTTGTGGAAAATAGCTAGTACCTATACTATTATATACACAGATATAGATAGACCCTAGATAGCGCTAGTATCACGATCTGTATGAAAACCAAGCGTGCCATTTTTTGACTACCTATTACGACGCTACAATGTTTTGTTTTTCTTAAATTTGGTATTACCAGGTATTACTGAGGGTGTTTCGGGCGGCTGGGGTATGGTCAGTACCCGCAGGCACCCTGGGACAATCTCCCAAACGTTTGTTTGACGTACGTTTTTTGACGAACTGTTTGCTGGTGACGTACGTCACCACGCACCCCTGAATGCGTATGTGTTCGTGGGCACCACCCACAAGGACCACGGGAGAGACGGGGAGTTGAAGAGGCGGCGCAGGCAAATAAAACGCAGATATTCTTCTTGAACCTTTCTTGTCCGCAGTTTTCGACTTGCTTCCCTTTTCTTGATGTTGCCTCTTCAACGGCTGAGCTGCGACTGACTCGAACCGAAAAATGGTTCGCCTTATATACCGGCCTGCCTTACCGGACAGAGGTTCGCGTAATTTGGGCCTGTTTTGCTCGTCAATTTTCCCTTAGCCGAAAACTTTGGACCCCTTATTTTATTTATTTATTCCAATAAATCCTTACAATTTGTATCTTATTAACTAATTATGAACCTAATTAATAAAATAAAATACAAATCTTAACTATTTAATAACTTAATAAAAAAATCCTAGAACAAAAACTCGTAAAAATGTGTGATTCGCAATTTTCACTTTACATTTTTTGCTATAACTTTAAATTGGTAAGTTCTATCCTTATGAAACCTTTTGTATATACATTTTTAAATCAAGATCTAACTTTTAAGACTAAAATCAAATCGCTATGTACACAAACAAAAAATCACTTTTTCAAGTTACGTAATTATTTGGACAAAGTTACTTGAGATCAAACTTTTACTTTACAACTATCAAATAACCAGTCTTATTAGAATGAATCGCTAAAATATTACGTAAATACACCCTTGTATACTAATTAGAACCTTATAAGAAAAATATCAAACATTTAAATCTAATTAGCGCCCTATATTACATACATTATTGTTGATCGTGGATCTCGTCGCCGACAGTCTCCCCCTCGTGCGTCGCACCATCCCTCTGGCTCGGCGATACTCCCGGCACCAACAGCACCACTCTCGAACTGGGTCTTCGCAGCACACCTCCTCGCGTCTCGACGTCGACGATCCTTGTCCGCCCGTCCGGTCCAGGATACACCCGCTGAATTCTGCCGCGTGGCCAGGTGCATCTCGGTAGGCTGTGGTCGACAATCAACACGATGTCTCCGACTTGCAGGTCTGCGGCGTTGGGTCTTCCCTTCGTCTTCCTCGGCAGTAGAGTGGGCAGGTATTCGCGCAGCCAACGTTGCCAGAAGTGATCGGCAAGTCGCTGCGTGGCCTTCCAGGTGTGTTTGCCCACGAGCTCGTTGTCCTCGAAGCTGCCGATTCTCGCTGCGCCGCATGATCGCCCAATGAGGAAGTGGTTAGGCGTGAGTGCTTCTTCTTCAGGGTTCTCGGAGATGTGGGTGAGAGGCCGGGAGTTGACTATGTGTTCGGCCTCTAGTAGGAGGGTGTGAAGTACCTCCACACGTGGATGCTTCTCGTTGAGTGTGGCGCCTAGTGCGGTTTTTATTGATCGCACCAGACGCTCCCATGCACCGCCCATGTTTGGTGCACCAGGAGGGATGAATTTCCACTGCACGCCGATCTTCTCTGCTTCTGAGGTGAGGTCTTCTTGTTTCATTGTTTCTAGCGCCTCTTTCAGTTCTTTGTTGGCGCCGACGAAGTTGGTCCCGTTGTCGGTGTAGATGGTCTTCGGCATTCCTCTTCTCGCGGCGAATCGTCGTAGCGCCATTATCATACTGTCGGTGGAGAGTGATGGAGTTATCTCAATGTGCACAGCTCTAGTTGTTAAGCATGTGAACAGCGCACCCCATCTTTTCTCGTGACGTCTTGCTACGGTGATTGTCATCGGGCCGAAGTAGTCTACGCCGGTGCACGTAAATGGAGGGTTTCCGTGCATCAAACGCTCAGCAGGTAAGTTGCCCGTCGGTAGTTCTTGCGGTCTTCCTTTTCTTATCTTGCACCATTGACATTGATGTTGAACCGCCTTTATTGCTGACCTCAGTCCCAGTATCCAGAAGCGTTGCCTTACTTCGTTCATTACTGTTGCATGATTCCCGTGATTGAAGCGGCAGTGGAATTCTTCTATGATGAGTCGTGTTGTCTTGTCCTTGCTGTCGAGCACGATGGGTCGTTTGTAGTCTCTGGTGACACCCTGTATCGCGTCGATTCTTCCTTTCAGTCGTAGGAGTCCTTCTTCCAGTACTACGTCGAGCTTCTTCAACTTGCTGCTGCCCTCTAATTGCTTCCCTTGCTGCAGACACCTGATGTCTTCCTTGAAGCTTCTATCTTGACTTCTTTGTAGCAATAGGGTTTCAGCTCGCTCTAGTAGTTCTGCGCCCAACGGGATGTAGTTCCTTGCTGGTATGTCTGACGGTCGAAGTCGCTTCTCGATAATCTTCGCCTTCTTTCCTTTCGTTATCTTCCAGGTGGGATCTTCTTTACTGACGATGACCTTCTCTTTTCTTCTGCAGAGTTGTATAAACTGCAGTACTCACGCTGTGGCTCGCCAAAGTCTCTTCCATGACGAAAACCTCTCAGGATCTGGTGATGGGTGAGTAGTGCTTGCTGTCGCCACGACGTCCGCTGCTTTTTCTTCTCCGGTGGTTTCTTTCTTGAAGGTTCTTGCCGCTGGCCAATGAACTACTTCTCTTCTTAGAAACTCCGGTCCGGTGTACCATCGGTGATTGCAGCTGAAGTGTTCCGGTACGTCGCGCGTTGCGTCATCTGCAGGGTTCTGCGCCGTAGGCACCCACCGCCAGTCTTGTGGTTTGGTGAGATCTTCTATCTCCGCCAAGCGATGAGCCACGAACGTCTTGAATGTTCTCGGGTCCGTCTTGATCCAGGAAAGTACGATGCTGGAGTCCGTCCAATAAGTCTTCTTCTTCACCTTAAGGTCCATTTCTTCTTCCACCGAATGTGCCAGTCTGCTTCCAAGGAGGGCCGCCTGCAGTTCGAGTCTCGGGATCGACACCGGCTTCAGTGGAGTGACTCTTACTTTCGCCGCCACTAAGCTGACGTGGTAAGTTCCATCTTCATCTTCTGTCCTCCAATAAACCGTTGCTGCATACGCTGTCTCGCTTGCATCCGTAAACGTGTGCAGCTCCCCCTCGGTGCGATGTGGCGCCAGGCATCTAGGAACCTGCAGGTCTTGAAGTAGCTTCATCTTCTCCAGGTAAGTCTTCCATGCCTCGTACTCCCTTTCTTCTATCTCGTCATCCCAACCGACGCCGCTCCGCCATATGTTCTGAAGCAGCTTCTTGCCCTGGACGAGAACCGGTGATGCTAATCCTAGTGGGTCGAAAGTTGACATCACGGCGCTGGTGACTTCTCTCTTCGTAGGCACTTTGAATCCCTGAGCTATTTCTTCTGGCGTGTTTCTGGGGTTTGCCCTAAAGCCGATGGAGTCCCTTTCTGTGAACCAGCGTAGTCCCAGTGTCTTCTCTTCCTTCTCGCCCAAGTTTACTTCTGTCTTCTCGGTCGTTTCAGTCTTCACGTCTTGCAGCAACTCGGGTTGATTTGATGCCCATCCTCTTAGTTCGAAGCCCGCCTTCTTGTGTATGTAGTCTACTTGAGCTGTCACTCTTCTGAAGGTCTCTTCTGAATGGAAACTGTGCAGGTAGTCGTCCATATAGTGGTTTAGCTCGATCGCTCTTACTGCCTCTGGATACTGGTCCCTGTAGTCCGCTGCGTTCCGGTTCTTGACGTAGATCGCTGTGCTCGGAGATGATGTCGCGCCGAAGATGACCGATGTCATCCTGTACTCCTTCGGCGACACGTTGCGTCGATCCCCGCGCCACAGGAACCTCAAGCTACATCTATCTTCCTGTCGAATGCGGACTTGCAGGAACATTTCTTTTATGTCGGCTGCCACTGCTAACGGTCCCTGTCGAAATCTTAATAATACCCCGAAGAGTGTAATAGATCTGGTCCTGGTAGCAATGCGTCATTGAGGCTTCTTCCTTTTGATTTCGCTGCAGCGTCGAAGACAATCCTTATCTTCTTTTTCAATGGATGTACCACGGAGAAGTGAGGGAGGAACCATTTCTTCTTGGAGTCTTCTTGTCCTTCAGGTGCTTCTTCTGCGTACTTGCTGTCGATTAGATGCTGAATCTGCTTGCTGTACTCTGCCTTCAACTGAGGGTCTTTGTCGATCTTCTTCTCGATGTTGATCAACCGGTTCCTGGCAGACGTGTAGCTTTCTGGCATCTGTTCTTCTTCGTTCTTCCACAGAAGTCCAGCTTCGAATCGACCATCTTCAAGTCTTCTGCAAGTCTTCTCTAGGATGGCGAGTGCTCTTCCTTCAGAGTCCGTAGTAGGTCTTCGTGGTTGCACACCCAGCGCCTCGATCGCAAAGTGATCCTTGATGGCTTGATGCATTTCTTCTTCTGGTGTGCTGACATGTAGACACGTGTTGAGGAAGTGTACCACTCTTGCGCCTCCGGTGTCTGACCCGTGGAGTACCCATCCAAGTCCTGTTCTTGAAGCAACTGGTTCTCCTGGTTTCCCTCTTCTTACTTCTCGAGTCACGATCAGCTCCCAATTATCTTGCCCGATGAGCAGCTGTGGTGACTCCCCTTCATAGTATATCGAGTCGGCGATCTTCTTCAAGTGTCGACATTCTTCGATCCTTTTCTTTTCTAGGAACTGTGGCGCAAGCTTCAACTCGTCGATGGTTCGAACTCTCTTCAGGGTCTTCTTGCTTCCCCGATGAACCCCCTTCACCGTCAGGTCCAGCATCTGAGAGTCCGTCTTCCTTATGAGCCTGCCCCCCACTGTTTCGATGACTAGTTCTTCCTTATTTCCTTGAGCGCCGACTTCTTCTGCCACCTTCTGATCCAGAAGTGACACTGTTGACCCTTCATCCATTAAGGCCAATATCTTCTTTGATCCTTTTGACCCGAAGACTTTAACTGGAACGATCTTCAGGTATGCCCTTGCGTTATTCACCGCGTTTACCGATGCCATGACGTTTGCCACTTCTTGTGTCTCCGTCTTCTTTTCTCCCGAGGTCCTTTCTTCTGACTCGACGTGCAGCAGATGATGATGCCACCTTTTGCATTCCTTGCACGGTGGTTTTCTGCAGCTCTCCTTCCTGTGTTTCCCTTGAAGACATTTGAAGCAAACGCGACTCTTTACCATTGCCCAACGATCTTGCACTGACGCCTTCTGGAACTTCTGACATTCGATGATGAAGTGTTCGCCCTCACACACGGGGCAAGTCTTCTCTGGTTGTCTTGAGTCCTTTTCCCTTTCTTTCGTTGAATGCGTCGCCTGTCGTTGAGTCCTTTTGAATCCACTCTTCTCTTCTGAAGTCGCGAAGGCTCCACACTTGTCTGCTTCTATGTTCAGGAACCTGGATACCATCGTCAGGTCGGAGAACTCGCCTTCTTCTGATGCTGCAGTGAAGTCGTACCATCGGAACTTGAGAATCGTAGGCATCTTCTCTATGATTTGCTTCACCATCTCAGGCGAATGCAGGTACTGCGGTTTTTTCAATCCTTTTATTGCTGCTACGCTGTTGTTGATCTGGCTCGCGAAGACGCATATATCCCTGGGATTTTCAGAGATCTTCGATAACGCCTTTACCTTATCCAATTCTGCCAGCACCAGCGCATCAGGTCTTCCATATCTTCTTCTGAGGGCTTGCATGACTTCCAACGGAGATGCTTCAGAGTACAGCAGGCTCTTGATAGCTTCTCTTGCGTTGCCCTTCAGTGCTCTTCTTAGTCGAGCCATGTTTTGGACTTCGTTGAACATCGGTGCGGTATCTTCGTAGACCACCTTGAAGGCCAGCCATTCGCTGCTGTTGCCGTCAGGGTAACTCGTGGATGTACTTCGGTTGCGCTGCTGGTCCTCCTTTCGTGGTGAAGGCTTCTTTCAACGCCGTCGCCAACGCTTGAATCTCGATCGTAGCCCTTCCCGCTGAAGAGTTCTCTTCTGGCTTCACCTTCTGTGGCTCTTCTGGTGGGCGCTGATCTCGTAGCTCTGGCTGTTCTTTGTTCCCATCATCCAGCACGGATGTCTCGATCCAGTTCTGCACCTGTGCTGTTCTATCTTCCTGGTCTTCATCCACGGAGTCCTCATCTTCACATTGCGCCAGCTCTAATCTGACACGGGCCAGCTTCGCCTCAGCTTGTGCTTGCTTCAGCTCCAAGCGTGCAACCTCTTCTCTGGCTGCCAGCTCGCGTCTTCTGGCCGAGGAACTCGTGGTCTTCGTGGACCTGGCACGACGACCGACCCCCTTCGGCTTCAGGGTCGTGGCGGAGCCATAATCACCCTTTTCCGGAACATCTTCTGGGGTCTTCTTGGCCATCTTCTTTCTTGCGGCATCTTCCTTCTTCTTATCAGAAGCCGCCGTGGTTTCAGTCGCAGTCGTGGTCTCTGTTTCTGTAGTACCTTCCGTCGTCGCGGTGCCTGAAGAAGTGTTCGTATCGGTTGTAGTTGCAGTTCCCGATGACGCCGACGCAGACGTGACCCCTTCTGACCCCGACGTTCCTTCTGTCGCGTCCTTTTCAGAGGGACGGGACCCGGGGCGTGAGGGGGCATCCTTCTGCGACCTGGTTTCCGGCATCTTGAACGCAGTCTTCTGATTCTTCTGAACTCTTCTGTACTCTTCTCGCAGGGATCCGGCTCGAAGGACCAACTGTTTCGGGCGGCTGGAGTATGGTCAGTACCCGCAGGCACCCTGGGACAATCTCCCAAACGTTTGTTTGACGTACGTTTTTTGACGAACTGTTTGCTGGTGACGTACGTCACCACGCACCCCTGAATGCGTATGTGTTCGTGGGCACCACCCACAAGGACCACGGGAGAGACGGGGAGTTGAAGAGGCGGCGCAGGCAAATAAAACGCAGATATTCTTCTTGAACCTTTCTTGTCCGCAGTTTTCGGCTTGCTTCCCTTTTCTTGATGTTGCCTCTTCAACGGCTGAGCTGCGACTGACTCGAACCGAAAAATGGTTCGCCTTATATACCGGCCTGCCTTACCGGACAGAGGTCCGCGTAATTTGGGCCTGTTTTGCTCGTCAATTTTCCCTTAGCCGAAAACTTTGGACCCCTTATTTTATTTATTTATTCCAATAAATCCTTACAATTTTTATCTTATTAACTAATTATGAACCTAATTAATAAAATAAAACACAAATCTTAACTATTTAATAACTTAATAAAAAAATCCTAGAACAAAAACTCGTAAAAATGTGTGATTCGCAATTTTCACTTTACATTTTTTGCTATAACTTTAAATTGGTAAGTTCTATCCTTATGAAACCTTTTGTATATACATTTTTAAATCAAGATCTAACTTTTAAGACTAAAATCAAATCGCTATGTACACAAACAAAAAATCACTTTTTCAAGTTACGTAATTATTTGGACAAAGTTACTTGAGATCAAACTTTTACTTTACAACTATCAAATAACCAGTCTTATTAGAATGAATCGCTAAAATATTACGTAAATACACCCTTATATACTAATTAGAACCTTATAAGAAAAATATCAAACATTTAAATCTAATTAGCGCCCTATATTACATACATTATTGTTGATCGTGGATCTCGTCGCCGACAGAGGGTATTAGATTAAATATAATTGTTTTTTAAATTAATTACACATAATATTAATCACAAAATGACTTACCGATGGAAGGAAACGTTTACTTTATTTTTTTACTTACGATTTTTGTACGTAAGCTAGGTACGAAACTAGGCACGCGAAGTAGTTGCTCTTGCGTTATCTAGGTCTATCCATATCTGTGATTATATACATATAGATTTGAACCTGTGATTTATTCGAAAATGGGCATAACAGACGTGGATGATCCGTCTGTGAAGTCCGTGCCTGAAGTGGCATCGAAACAGGCTGATGGTGATGGTTTTGTAACGGTGCAAGGGAGGAAGCGCCGTCTGAGAACCTCCAAGAACCGCTGCGGCACGGCTCCCGTGGAGCCCAATACCATACGTGCCGCGATGCCGAACACGCCGGTGTACATCTCCCGCCTCCACTACACCACTACGGCGGAGGACATCGTCGAGTACGTGCGCCGAAAGACCAACTACACGCCGAGAGTGCAGCTGTTGGACTCGCATCGCAACGTCAACTTCAGGGCGTTTGTGGTGCGGTTACCAACGTGCTATCTGCAGCTCGTCATGGTGGAGGACTTTTGGCCGAAGGGCGTGGTGTTCCGTCGCTTCCGCGGACAAGTGCCACACGATCGCTCAGTGAAGTGAAGTAACTAACATAGGCATAAGATACTATACCTACTAACAAGTAATGTAATTTAGTTATGTATGTTAGTCTATAAGGTATACAATTGTATGGGTCTTGTTACCTGAATTAAATGATTATTATTATTATTATTATTATTATAAAGGCTGATTCTGGTTTCTGAAGCGTTTCGATTCTGAGTTCTGTTTTTCTTTTGTATTATAGCAAATAATTTAAGTTTGAATTCCGGTCGATTGTGGTTATATCTACTTAATGAGATAGCCACAGAACGTGAGAAAGAAAAAAAGTATAGTTTTTTGTTCATTACCATTTCTTTCCTGTGGCTTTCTGGTTTTCCTTGTTTATTCCTGTGGGAAATTGTTTAGTTGGGATGAAAAAGGTAGATTTGTTTTTTAAGGTGTGTGGTTCTTGGTAACAAAGGAAGCAAATGGTGTATTTATAGAAATTTAGGTTTTTTTATTTTTTCGTAGCATATCATGGAAATAGAAAAGATTTGTTACTTGTTAAAGAAACCGAAAAAAATAAAAAAATGTTAATTAAAAAGAAACCGATTATTTCATTATGATAATCTGATATATAAAAATCTCGTGTCATAGTGTTTGTTAACGAACTCCTTTGATACGGCTTAACCGATTTTTTTTTTATATATTTTTCAAAACAACGTTTGCTAGGTCAGTTAGTATTAATTTAATAGGTAATTAATTCAATAAAATGAAATTTACTAGATACTTTTTAGTTTTTATGTTTTAAATACTAATACTGGCATAAGATTGTCTCACTGCAAGGTAAAGGCAGGGAGAAGGCATGAGCTTTGATCATCACTCTTGCGGACTCAGATTACACTGCGAGTGAAGCTACAAAAGCAAATACAAATTCAATGACGAATACCTATAATCTCGTGATTGTATTCGCTGTTGAATTTTTATTTGTATTAGCTTTTGTTTTTTTTTAACAATGCTTCGCTTCATGCTGTACTGACTCGGGTCAGTATAGCGCGAAACGAATTGTAGGTATTCGTTTTTTAATTTGTATTTGCTTTTGTAGCTTCACTCTCAGTGTTTCGCACGGTCTATCTGCCTTTTATTTCATAATCTGAGCTTGCGGAGTAGTAGTTTCAGACATAATATAATTCATAATAAAGACCTGGTTTCTTTACGATGTTTTCATCCACCTCAGTGATGTCCAATATAAACTTAGAAAGTACAATATGAAATCCATTTCCATCCATTTTGATAGAAGTTTCGTAGTTTTCCAAATAAAAGCGACTTATTATCTCATGTTCACATGTTCTTTATTAGCTGCTAAAGTATCTATACCTATTGTTTTTGTTATTTATTTTTCTTTTTTATTGGTTATAATGTAAATCCAAATTTGGCTATTTTTCTTTATTTTTAAAATACACAGATATTATATCTGTGTTAAAATAAGATTCAAAATTGTTGGTAGGCGACCACGTAACTTTAAGCTTCGGAAGAGCGAAGTGTGTCACTTCAACCACTAGTACATAACTTGTGAAAGAAAATAAATTATTTGTATTTGTATTATTCACCGAGCATCAAAAATATTTTAAATCTTCTTCGACAATTCTATCTACTCTCAAATATCATGATCGTATAACAAAGTCTTTCATAATAGCTGTCTGTAATCTCACACCAACATTTGGCGTAGCTCCCGCCTATGGGAACTGTGGTGACGTCACCACATTATGGAGTAGTAGTTCAATGTCAAACTTCGAACGTTCATTTGTTTTTTTTTCTGAAAGAAGTTTAATTTAAAAGCGTTCGGTTATAGAAGTGTTTTAAAAAAGGTTTATGTAAAGGTTTACGAAAAACTTTTCTGTGGAGTAGTGAATAAGTGTTTGTTTTATTTATACTCCATTTCTCAAATTATGAAACCAAAGGCAGATAGACCGTGCGAAGCCAAAAAAGCAAATACAAATTCATAAGCGAATACCTACAATCTCGTGATTGTATTTGCTTTTGAATCTGTATCCTTTTTTATTTGTTTTGTTTTTCGATGTGGCGTTTCGTGCTATGCTGACTCGTGTCAGTACAGCACGAAGCGCCTTGTGGGTATTCGATTTTGAATTTGTATTTGCTTTTTTGGCTTCACTGTCAGTGTTCCGCAAGGTCTATCTGCCTTTTGTTTTATAATCTAAGCTCCATTTACAAATAGCATTAGACAGAAGTTAAAAAAGGTTATTTTTAATACACACTTGGTAACAAAAGTACAATAAACATGTTGACAATAACGATAGACGCCGAATTTATTTTAATCTATTTTAACAGCAGCTGTCGCACTTAATTATAGCTATTATAATAATTTATCTTATGTAATAATGTGGCTTCCATTTAGTTTTATAATATTGATTTCAATTTAAAAGGGAATTGCTCAGTTTGTTAGGGTGATTTGGCTAAGTGTGGACATGCCCTTTATTAATAAATGACTTGCATTTTAATAACTACTTATCTATAGGAATGCAAATATTACTATTAAGTTGTAGCCAGATGCAAGAATATGATTCAACTGGCATGTGAAAAATTGAAACCTTTCCGGGTAAAATCTTTGTAAGTATCATATTCTTTTATATAATATATTGTTTGCCAGTAGTATTTTGATATAATCTGATTATTTACACATTATAGGGTTGTAATAAGGTGGTCAAAATAAAACTATTAGTTTTTATTTTGACTTAAAACCCCTATCCAGTACAAAAGTACACAAAAGTATTGACGCAATGTATTTGATTCATTGCTAAATTCATTTTGCATAATATTGGCATCAGATGCTGATGCTGGATAAGGGCCTAATACATCTATAATGTATCCATCAGAGCATACCATTAGGAATGGCTTCATGAGGTTCCTATACTTGTGCAAGGAGTAAGTATTTTTCTGATATAAATAGTTTGAACTCTTTGGAACATTTATATATGTACCATCAATTATAATTATTGGATTTCTGCTATTTTCACCAAACAAACCATTAGGTATAATCAGATTTCGCTCGGCTATTTCTTCCCTTGTAATATGATCTATACCCAAGTTAACAGGTACAAAATCTTGATTTAGTATATCCCGAGCTTTGCTCATTAATCTTAATAGAGTTGAGCGTGCAATGTTCAATAATGTAGAAATCCTTTCATCGCTGTCCCCAGTTCTAAGTTTTATTAAATAAGCTGTGAGTGCTAATGAACCATTGCGCATCTCGGATAATCTAGGCAACTATGCCTTCAGAGTTATAAATTGGTCTTTGGACAGCTCTATCCAATAATGGACTAGGTCATCTTCAATTCCTTCAATATTTTGGAAATCAAATGTTAGATTTCTTTCTTTTACAAATGATGCAAAATCTTGAATGTGTTCGACAGTCAATAAGTTACAAGGATGTAAGAAAGTTGTTAGGAGTTCATTCCTGTTATTTTGAAGCAAATGAAATATGCATATTCTGTAGCTTTTAGGGACATAAAAATTAAAATCTGTGAATAACTTCACCCTTAGCCATGTTGGTACTATGAGTAATGTAGCTTCCAATATGAGATCTGGTACGCCGTGTATAACATCCACAATTACCACGTAGTTCTCTGCGATGACCGCTAGATGTGCTTGGTATTGGTACATTTTATAAAAATAAAATATCGAATAATAGTATTTTTCATTGCTGTCAGATGTCATTTCACTTGACGTTAGGGATGTTAGATATGAATCGATTCAGTAGGAGTTGCCAGGAAAAAAATATCGGTAAATAATAGATATAAATCTTACCCGTTATTCCAACCTAAAAAAAAGGTTGGCATAACGGGTAAGATTTTGTTGGTGGTCGGGGGACCGCCGTTAGTAAGGAATTCGAAAAAATCGAAGTTCTTTACGTACGTATCTGTACAAAAAAAAAATATATAAAATAATATTTAAAATATACTATATAATATCCTGCCTGCTCGTGTGCTCATTTGTTTGTAGTAAGCTCGATACACCCACACATAGATACACACATTTAGTTACGTGACGATTTCTACTAATTCGCACTACCCCTAAGCCCCCCCCTAAGCCGCGTAAGGAACTTCGTTCCAAAAATATGTTAAAACACTAATAACGTTTTTGATTGTTTTATTTTAAAACTATGTAAATGAGTATATATTCTTCACATAAAGTATTGATCGGTACTCGTTTTGTAGACAAACGATTTTTTTTTTATTACCATAATCGATTATACTCGATTACTGAACGATGTTTTATTCCCGTGCTGGTAACACTGCATCAAACACATGGCTATGGTTTTTAACTGGTGGAGACTGTTTAAATACTCTTTATTTCGACTTTTTGTACGTGTAGCTGGCTACGATGTGATGTGCAAGAATATTTATTTAAGAATTTATAACATTGTTTAGTAAAAATAGTTTTTACCGGGCATCTTGTCCACGTTTAGCCGAAACTGGTGATTCCCTTTGTGTCTATGATTAAAACCTAAAAGAAGCAGGGATGAACCAAACCGGGAACGTTGGTATTTTGTTAATAATATTATTCGTCCATAATTTTGTACCTACTATCTTAGATCTAATTATCAAGCAATTAAAAATTAAATTGTTTTAACTTATCTGTGAAATAAAATGTTTTGCGTTCCTGCTACTACGGGCCTCTTTTTAGTGTTCCGTAGTCAAATGGCAAAAAACGGAACCCTTATGGATTCATCTAGTCTGTCTGTCTGTCTGTCCGTCCGTGGGTCACAGCCACGGAACAGATAAATAGAGTTGGAAAGGCCCTCGCTTCAATTTTGTTTTAAAATCAGTGTCGCCGTTTGACTCCCACTATTTTAATTTCTACACATACGCAATCCTATGTCAAATCAAATCAAATCAAATCAAATGTCTTTATTGCATTCATGTGTGTACATATAGTTGTTATAATAGCCACAAACAAACAAACATATTGCACACTACCAAATCACACACACATAAATCTCAGAGCAGCTATTCGTTTGCACACTAGCCCAAGTTCCCGTAGGCACTGGACACTCAAACACGCAAAAAAGGAATAAAATTTGACATTTACGCTAGTGCTTGATAAAGCCGATATTTTTTTAACGATAACCGTTGTGTATTTTTTTTAATGGAATCTGATGAATGTATTTGGAAAAATGAAACATGGAATAAAAAAACAAAAAAAAAAGGTTGGTTTCAGGCTAGCAAAGTAGATAAATCTTTCATGGGTTTCTGTTTAAAATGTTACAATAAAACACCTTACCACATTTTTCAACTACTTAAATGAGACAAACTCTATTTATCTGTTCCGTGGTCACAGCCACTCTATCCGAGACTATAAGAACTGTACTATTGAAACTTGGTAAGTAGATCTATTCTGTAAACCGCATTAAGATTTTCACACAAATATAGAAAAAAAAACAATACATTTTGGGGGTTCTCCAAACTAAGAACTGAAACTCAAACATTTTTTTCATCAAGCCCATACGTGTGGGGTATCTATGGATAGGTCTTTAAAAATGTTATTGAGATTTCTAATATATTTTTTTCTAGACTGAATAGTTTGCGCGAGAGACACTTCCAAAGTGGTAAAATGTCCCCCCCCCCTTGTAACTTCTGAAATAAGACAATAATAAAACTAAAAAAATATATGATGTACATTACCATGTAAACTTCCACCGAAAATTGGTTTGAATGAGATCTAGTAAGTAGTTTTTTTAATACGTCATAAATCGTAAACTGCAATTTACCTTACTTGCTGCTACGGAACCCTTCATGGGCGAGTCCGACTAGCACTTGGCCGCTTTTTTCTAATGCAGTATAGACAGTTTTGATTTATATAAGCGTACTTATAGGTATCTAGGGGCTTACACACGAGCGGCATGTTGCCAACGGCAGACGTAACTGTAGTCGTCCACAGACGGGTATTTTGACAATTTACGCGGCCAAAATTATTTTATGATCTTATTCTTTTCTAAAGGTTATAACTTAGTAGAAAAAATACTTAATGTGATTTATAAAGAGGTTTTATTATTAAATATCATTGGGTTCCCCAGGCATGAGAAGCGCGATAGTTTCTTGGAAAAACACTCCATTTTTCTTCTTTTTAAGCTTCTCAAACAACTTATAAGAGGTACACTACTCTCACTCCCGAGGTAGGTACCTCGTGAACCTAAAACAAATACCTTTTTTAGAATTATAAGAATTACAGTAATTTTTTTGTACATTGCTCAAAAAAAGTTCAAATTATCGAAACATAACGTATCCGCGCTTATCCGCGGCAGTGCTTTTTATTTTTTACTACCTACTCAAAGCTTCAAACTTTCATTTGTTTATGGAATTACGGCAGGATCTAACTTGATAGTATAACAAATAGACGACGACATAAAATATGTACAATGATAAATCGCCCTAACATGTAGGTACTTTCAAATTATTATATCTTATCTTTGTAATGATGAAAATAACAAAAAACTTAATAAAAAACAGCATGATTACCTACTACATCAGAATCCATCACAAACACTTCTTAAATTTACACAATATATTTAATATTTCATTTCAAAGTTAATGGTATTGCACGAGCGCCGATAACAGATAGAAACAACAAGTTGAACGATCGAATTTCGACTAAATGTATGACGCGGCTAGTGCAGGTAGCGAAGCTAGGGAGGGCGGGTTATTGTTCCCGAGACTATCCCCTAGCTCTGATAGTCGTCAGAATCAACATTATCTATAGTTTGTAAATACCACTTTTGGCCGCGTAGATTACCAAAATTACCTATGTACGTCGTTTGTTCGAAAGGGGTTTATTCCGAAATGGTCCCATATAAATTTTATCAAAATTGGTTCAGCTCTTTTTGAGAAAATCAACAAAATCCCAAATAAATCACATAGTTGTTTTAGTTTCTTCAATCTTTGGAGGACTTACAATCACTATTTTAAGTGTGTCGCTGTTTCTTAATGGATTTGGATGTTAAGGCAATACTAAAAAGAGGGAAATAAAAAGTTTTTAAAATAAAAAGAAAACCGACTTCAAAAACTAAAAAGTGATAAATTATAACTTTAGCACAGAACACACATTACTTTAGTTTCGAAAGTCGGTGGCAATACAAAATAACAAACACAACAAAGCCACCGCCAAATGCTAAAGTTATTTATTACTTTTTAGTTTTTGAAGTCTGTTTTCTTTTTTTTTTTAAACTTTGATTTCATTTGTTTATTTATCGATTCTGTAAAACTTTTTAATTTTGACTTTAGAATTTTGTGATTTTATTACCTACGTTTGTTTACTATGGATTTAAACTGAAATAAAAAAATGATTGATTGATTGATTAAATGAATGGTCACCCATCCACGGATCAGCCGCGGTAAGTGTACTCGTAGCTTAACCATCGTGACAGGTCGATCCCATTCTGTTTCTATGTAGCAAAAAAACTTAAAGCGGAATATTAATGATGTAACTCCGGAATGACGTCATCACTTCAATGTCACGCTTGACGCTTCCGATGTAACTGTTTGTTTACAGAAGCTCAGTTTATCTTGCTTTTCACGACGTATTTGCGTTAGAGTTCTTGTGAAATTCGCCGATACGTTTTATGAGTTGATTCGGAAATTGGTTACGTACTGGCTATTTTAAAATTATTTGTAATGCTTAGGTATCTAGAAGATGTATCTTTGAGTTGTTAGGTAAGTTTTATTTTTTACTAGAATTCGAAAGCGTGAATTTTCTTAAGGATCTCATTTTTTTAAATAATAAATCTAGCAGACCTGACAGACTTTGTCCTGTCCCTATCTACCTACTTACCTGCCTATCTACCCCAACTACTCTACATACCCTACCTACCCTACCTTCCCTACAAACCCTACATACCCTACATATCCTACCTACCCTACATATTCTACCTACACTAATTGCGCCAATCGATTTTTGGTGAAGAAACTAATACGTCATCTATGTATTTTTATTTATTTTTTGTTGATTTTTTTAATGTTCCGTGCAACTTTTTTTGTTTTTTCGTTCATATTCTTCTTCTCCTTACAATAACAAATACAGCAAAAAAGGATTAGCGAAATTGGTCCAGCCGTTCACACGTGATGCCGTGACCAAGGGAAATAGGGATTCATTTTTATAATATACTAGCTAGACGTTGTCCTGTTGCCCTACACCTACCCTACACCTACCCTACGCCTACCCTACGCCTACCCTACGCCTACCCTACGCCTACCCTACGCCTACCCTACGCCTACCCTACGCCTACCCTACGCCTACCCTACGCCTACCCTACGCCTTCCCTACGCCTACCCTACACCTACCCTACACCTACCCTACCCTAACCCTTAACATTTGGATGGGGGATGAAAAGGGGGGGGGGGGGAAATGGGGATGAAAAATAGATGTTGTCCGATTCTCGGACCTACCCAATATGCACACAAAATTTCATCAGAATCGGTCAAGCCGTTTCGGAGGAGTACGGGAACGAACATTGTGACACGAGAATTTTATATATAAGAAGATAGATATAGATCTACTCACTCAGGGATAACAGAAGCTTCCAATTGGTGAAATAATTTTCAGAATCACGTCTATAATTCCAGAGATTACCGCGTT
The DNA here is from genome assembly GCA_947361185.1 of Charanyca ferruginea. NCBI lineage: Eukaryota > Metazoa > Arthropoda > Insecta > Lepidoptera > Noctuidae > Charanyca > Charanyca ferruginea. Next base: position 30,658,978 of record OX376057.1, read on the forward strand.
CAAAAAAACTGTTCAGCTTTATTATATTAGTATATTTGATATAGTCATAGCATCTCAGGGATAATGTAGCTATGAAACCAGATAGAGACCCGAACCAGAACCAGAGAGAGCTATGCTCGGAGTTTCTTTACGCGATAAAATCCGGAACAAGGAAATCTGTCGAAGAACTATAAGGTCACCGACATAGCTCTCAAAATTTGCAAGTTAAAGTGACAATGGGCAGGCCACATCGCTCGAAGAAGAAAGGTTCTCGAGTGGCGACCACAGATGTTCTTCAAAAGTACCATCATGAGAAAGGAGAAAGAGAAACGAAAAAACTAAAACGGGTGTAACTGGTGTGTGTGTGTATCACTGTCAGTACCTAGGTATCTACTAGTGAGTTTGTGTTACTCCTTATCTGGTTTCATTATCATCATCAGCCGGAAGACGTCCACTGTTGAACAAAGGTCTCCCCCATAGAACGCCACAACGAGCGGGAACCTGCCGCTTGCATCCACCGGTTACCCGCGACCTTAACGATGTCGTCGGTCCATCTTCCCACCAGATGGACCGACGACATCGTTAAGGTCGCGGCCTACCAACGCTACTTCTTCCGGTTCGTGGTCGCCACTCGAGAACCTTTCTTCTTCGAGCGATGTGGCCTGCCCATTGTCACTTTAACTTGCAAATTTTGAGAGCTATGTCGGTGACCTTATAGTTCTTCGACAGATTTCCTTGTTCCGGATTTTATCGCGTAAAGAAACTCCGAGCATAGCTCTCTCTGGTTCTGGTTCGGGTCTCTATCTGGTTTCATAGCTACATTATCCCTGAGATGCTATGACTATATCAAATATACTAATATAATAAAGCTGAACAGTTTTTTTGAACGCGGTAATCTCTGGAATTATAGACGTGATTCTGAAAATTATTTCACCAATTGGAAGCTTCTGTTATCCCTGAGTGAGTAGATCTATATCTATCTTCTTATATATAAAATTCTCGTGTCACAATGTTCGTTCCCGTACTCCTCCGAAACGGCTTGACCGATTCTGATGAAATTTTGTGTGCATATTGGGTAGGTCCGAGAATCGGACAACATCTATTTTTCATCCCCATTTCCCCCCCCCCCTTTTCATCCCCCATCCAAATGTTAAGGGTTAGGGTAGGGTAGGTGTAGGGTAGGTGTAGGGTAGGCGTAGGGAAGGCGTAGGGTAGGCGTAGGGTAGGCGTAGGGTAGGCGTAGGGTAGGCGTAGGGTAGGCGTAGGGTAGGCGTAGGGTAGGCGTAGGGTAGGCGTAGGGTAGGTGTAGGGTAGGTGTAGGGCAACAGGACAACGTCTAGCTAGTATATTATAAAAATGAATCCCTATTTCCCTTGGTCACGGCATCACGTGTGAACGGCTGGACCAATTTCGCTAATCCTTTTTTGCTGTATTTGTTATTGTAAGGAGAAGAAGAATATGAACGAAAAAACAAAAAAAGTTGCACGGAACATTAAAAAAATCAACAAAAAATAAATAAAAATACATAGATGACGTATTAGTTTCTTCACCAAAAATCGATTGGCGCAATTAGTGTAGGTAGAATATGTAGGGTAGGTAGGATATGTAGGGTATGTAGGGTTTGTAGGGAAGGTAGGGTAGGTAGGGTATGTAGAGTAGTTGGGGTAGATAGGCAGGTAAGTAGGTAGATAGGGACAGGACAAAGTCTGTCAGGTCTGCTAGATTTATTATTTAAAAAAATGAGATCCTTAAGAAAATTCACGCTTTCGAATTCTAGTAAAAAATAAAACTTACCTAACAACTCAAAGATACATCTTCTAGATACCTAAGCATTACAAATAATTTTAAAATAGCCAGTACGTAACCAATTTCCGAATCAACTCATAAAACGTATCGGCGAATTTCACAAGAACTCTAACGCAAATACGTCGTGAAAAGCAAGATAAACTGAGCTTCTGTAAACAAACAGTTACATCGGAAGCGTCAAGCGTGACATTGAAGTGATGACGTCATTCCGGAGTTACATCATTAATATTCCGCTTTAAGTTTTTTTGCTACATAGAAACAGAATGGGATCGACCTGTCACGATGGTTAAGCTACGAGTACACTTACCGCGGCTGATCCGTGGATGGGTGACCATTCATTTAATCAATCAATCAATCATTTTTTTATTTCAGTTTAAATCCATAGTAAACAAACGTAGGTAATAAAATCACAAAATTCTAAAGTCAAAATTAAAAAGTTTTACAGAATCGATAAATAAACAAATGAAATCAAAGTTTAAAAAAAAAAAGAAAACAGACTTCAAAAACTAAAAAGTAATAAATAACTTTAGCATTTGGCGGTGGCTTTGTTGTGTTTGTTATTTTGTATTGCCACCGACTTTCGAAACTAAAGTAATGTGTGTTCTGTGCTAAAGTTATAATTTATCACTTTTTAGTTTTTGAAGTCGGTTTTCTTTTTATTTTAAAAACTTTTTATTTCCCTCTTTTTAGTATTGCCTTAACATCCAAATCCATTAAGAAACAGCGACACACTTAAAATAGTGATTGTAAGTCCTCCAAAGATTGAAGAAACTAAAACAACTATGTGATTTATTTGGGATTTTGTTGATTTTCTCAAAAAGAGCTGAACCAATTTTGATAAAATTTATATGGGACCATTTCGGAATAAACCCCTTTCGAACAAACGACGTACATAGGTAATTTTGGTAATCTACGCGGCCAAAAGTGGTATTTACAAACTATAGATAATGTTGTGCTTTATTATATTAGTATATTTGATATAGTCATAGCATCTCAGGGATAATGTAGCTATGAAACCAGATAGAGACCCGAACCAGAACCAGAGAGAGCTATGCTCGGAGTTTCTTTACGCGATAAAATCCGGAACAAGGAAATCTGTCGAAGAACTATAAGGTCACCGACATAGCTCTCAAAATTTGCAAGTTAAAGTGACAATGGGCAGGCCACATCGCTCGAAGAAGAAAGGTTCTCGAGTGGCGACCACGAACCGGAAGAAGTAGCGTTGGTAGGCCGCGACCTTAACGATGTCGTCGGTCCATCTGGTGGGAAGATGGACCGACGACATCGTTAAGGTCGCGGGTAACCGGTGGATGCAAGCGGCAGGTTCCCGCTCGTTGTGGCGTTCTATGGGGGAGACCTTTGTTCAACAGTGGACGTCTTCCGGCTGATGATGATAATGAAACCAGATAAGGAGTAACACAAACTCACTAGTAGATACCTAGGTACTGACAGTGATACACACACACACCAGTTACACCCGTTTTAGTTTTTTCGTTTCTCTTTCTCCTTTCTCATGATGGTACTTTTGAAGAACATCTGTATTATACATTTGGTAAAAATATATTTTTGACGTGAGATATCAGGTTTCGACAATTGTACTTACTTCTGCCTATTGCCGTCCACTGCTGAACGTAGGTCTCCCCCAGAAATCGCCAACCAACCCGGTCTTGGGCGCTGATATATATATACTTACTTCTGAGTTGTATTCGTTAGGGTTAATCTCAGAAACTAAGTTAACTTTTTGGATTTTCATATGGTTGTCACCACGGAACAGACTCTATTGATCTGTTCCGTGGTTGTCACCAATAGAAACAAGGATTATCTAGAAAGGTCATGGCTATAATATATTATTGCTATTCGTTATAGTTGCACAGATATCAAAACTTCTGTGTATAATAGATTTGATATTTATTAGCGTTTATCACTAATAGAAAGAGGGATCAGCTAGAAAGGTTATTGGTTATAATTTATTATTGCTATTGATTACAGTTGAATGTATATCTAAAACGTATGCTCAGAATAGACTTAATATTAATTAGCATTAAATATCCAAAACCGTGCGTGAGTGAGTCCATGTGGTGTCAGACGTAAAGAATAGCACCATCCCATATCTTCCCGTGGGTGTCGTAAGAGGCGATTAAGGGACTTACCAGAAAATGGGCAGCAGTGTTATCTGTGCCTTGGTAACGACCATACTGCGATCGCCAATCCGCCTGCCAAGCGTGGCGATTATGGCAACCCCACCCCCCCTTGGGGAGGCCTATGTCCAGCAGGGGACGTCTTTCGGCTGAAATGATGATGATGATCCAAAACCGTGTTTATTTCTACCCGTGGGTGTCATATAAGGCGACAGAGGAATATTGACCAGAGGATGGGCAGCAGCGTCATTCTGAGTACCATAACACCTACTGCGTTCACCAACAGGCATCGGCCAAGCATGGCGATTACGGCTGAAACCCCCCTTGGGGGAGACCTATGCTAAGTAGTGGGCGTCTGAATGATAATGATGATCCAAAACCGTTACTATGACTTCGGAAAGGAAAAAAAATAACGTGGCCAACACACGTCACAACTCCAATTACGTTTTGTTTTAGTGGAACTAACCCAATTTTGGATAAGTCGAATATAACAAGTCATAACTTTTCCACTCAGACAAGCACATTCAGAAATTTGACACGTATTTTGCCAGCACAATAAAATAAAGTCTTACTCTTATAGAAAAGAAATAAAGCGAGAACGCTGAAATAAATATTCTTTATTTATATAGGTAACTAATAAATACCATTTAATAAGTAACAAATATACAATAATTACACGTACACTAAAAAAAAAAACCTATAACTATTAAGCCAAAAATAAACTATTTTATAAACTCCTCCACATCGCCGTCATCTGGGAATGTGCCCAAGAGACTGACTGCATTGCCACGTTGGATGGCAATGCTTAACCTCTGCCCAAAGTAAAAACCAGCTCTTGGATCACGAGAAGTGTCAACTAACCTTTTGGAAATTTCCTTAAAAAGGAGATGAGCACTCGGACCCCACGACCCGAGGGTTTCAACCCCAAACGGCTCGAAAATAAAGTTATCACCAAGGTGACCTATACTTTCGCCGTTTGAGTTTTCTGCAGCCGCAGCAGCAGCACCAGCACAGCACGCTGAGCTAGGAAGATGGGATGGCGCAAGAGTATCGACGCACGTAGCGTCCCACACTAAAGGCCTACCCAACTTCCAAGGAAATAATGACATGCCGTCCGGTCTCTTGCCATCGTCGCGTGCCAAGCCGTTGGGCTCCAAAACTGCTGGAACGCCGACGGCGACGAGAGCACGACGAATGAGGTCATTAATATTTAATATATATATATATTAATATTATATAGGTTAGTTTTCGCCCGTGACTTCGTCCGTGTGAATGTAGGTTATCGTGGATGCAGATGAAGTCGCATATTATTATAGTTCATAATGTTATAACTATATTCACCATGATGTGGTCTCCTATAATTGAAGAAACACGTAGGTATCTGTATCCTTTGTAGGAGATCCTAAATAAATATTTATATAGGTACATTTTATTAAAAAAAAGTAATGAATGAGGGGTCCGCGCAGAAAAATTAAAACTTCGCAGGAAACTAACATACACGTGGATAAAGACGCGGGCATCAGCTAGTTTAAAATTTAAAACTGAACACTCCAGTATGTCTGGCTTTAGACATAAAAATAAAAAAAGAAACATTTACCATTCTTCATTTAAAGTTTAATAAATTCTTTTTTACGACTTTTTAGTTCGTGCACGTGCTTTTTACCAGTCAAAATACGTAGTAGAGATAAACCAGTTTTATGAACCCGAATAGAGTAGTGGTTGCACTTAAAAAACACGTGTCTCTGCTTGACCCAGAAATAAAAAATGCACGAGGAGTGGTGAAGCGGTGATAAGGCTCACCTCTAACTGTGTCGATGGGAGCTTCTTTTAAATTCAGCGTAAGTAAGCTTTTCTTTAATGTTAAGTAAGATTGGTCCTACGATAGGATCTAAGGACCACCAATTGCTGTGGTTTATTGAGGATTTCTAATCGTGTTGAAACTGTTCATGGAATGAATTTTGTTTGGATAAGTTTTTTTTTGTGTTGCTCCGAAATACGATGTCTTGCATATCTTAAATTCATTCATTACATTTTCATTGAGTGCTAAGTTAAATTTGGAGTAGCTTATAAGTTATAACCGTACGGATCAATCGGTCAAGGTTAAGCTATGCTTGCCGCGGTCGGTATGTGGATGGGTGACCATCCATTACATACTGAGTTCCCTTTATGTCTCGGAAAATACGTACGAAAATACGTCCTGGCTGTCATTCGTAGATCGCGCAGTCGTTATAGGTCGTCAGAAGTCAGAAAGTCTGACAACCAGTCTAACCAAGGGGTATCGTGTTACCCAGTAACTGGGTTGTGGAGGTCTGATAGGCAGTTACTCCATGTAAAACACTGGTATTCAGTTGCCTCCGGTTAGACTGCAAGTCCTGCAGATGTAGAGAGTTTTTTTTTTGTTATTATTTATTACTAGAATTATATTACTAGTATTAGTCGCCACGACTTCGTCCGTGTCAAAAGTATCCTATGTCCTTCCTCAGGGTACAAGCTATCATACCAAATTTCAAATAAATTGGTTCAACCGTTTCATTGTGAAAGCATAACAGACAGAGTTTCGCATTTATAATATTAATATGAATATGAATTCATATTTTGCGTCACAAAAAGTTATAAACATTCACTGAGTTATTATTACTACGTATAGAGAAGACGCCACTCATCACTACTGTGTTCCGTTCAAATGCAGTCAACGGGCTGCACTTCACTTAGTTGCTTACTAGCTCTTGAGCGCGCCTAAGTCTTGTTTGTTTTTAAATGAAAAAACGTGATAACTCACTAAATATGCCTTTGTGTGTGTTACGATATTGCACTAATCATTCAAGAAATACGGGCAAGTGCAAAGGAATAACTTTCCATCGGTGAGTGACTAGATACATATTCGTTCTGCGTCTGTTCTATTCGCAGTAATATTATTTCAATGTAAACATTATATAACATTTTATTTTATTTTAATTTAATGTGGGGGAGTATTTTATTAAAATGTTAATTAGTTTATGTTGGTACTAACATAGATCTTAAGCACTACTAACAAATATTGTGGACTGAATTAATTGTCTTTGATAAATAAATATAATATATATATTACCAAGAAAACGAAAAAAGAAAATAGTGAATCAACAAAGAAGTGAAGACGTGATTGCAGTAGGTTGCATATATTTATTTGTGTTTAAGATTGTTTATTTTAAAATTTAAATTGCGTACTTCTTTAAGTAGCACGAGCTCCTTATTCCATAACTCAATTTCTTGACGCACGATACACTTCAGTGGGTATCAACCACAAAAACATCACACATTGGTGCCGCTAAGATTATGAATGGGTGGCGCTTAATTAAGAAGCGAGTTCATTAAACATTCATTTGATGACATTAATTAATGAATCATCGGATGTTGGGAAGAGGTTGGTATCCGTCGTCGACTCTTTCATGTTATCTGATTTGTTGTGATTATGTCCTTTTGTGTACTCATGTAAATTGAAATATAACAGCACCGCTGTGATGACTTAACTGTCCGACTGGAATTGCCTAGAAAATGTATACCGCATGCTGCCACAGCGCTGACCGCAAGCCATTATAAAAAAGATTTTAACGCACACGACTTAGAGTACGAACTTTAATGGCAATGGTGTGTCGGAGCCGTGCTTTATAATATGATGACCTCAAGGCTCGGTCGAAAGGTATCTATTGCAGTAGTTACAGGAAAAAGTTACCGCTTCTAATAACGTTATTAATATGAAGTTTCTTTACAAAACTTTAAGAGTTTCTAAACAAGACACTACCAACAATGCTTCTGATTTCAAATATATTGGTCCAGGATACCAGATTCGCATAGTTGTTTCGAGAATAGGTAGAGAAGTATGTCATTATGAAGGTATTATGTTCTTGCTAGCTTCAATGCTTGGCCCTTTTCCAGGTTTAAGGTTAACTTGCCGACTCACTTATTTAAGAGCGCGTATTCGATTCGTGACGAAAACTTCATGTTTTTGCGTTTTGCCCAGAGCAATATCGTAATTATGTGAGCAGATTATTTAAAGACAATTTACAGTTTTATAAAGATTAAGTCTTGATTTAGACAGCTACAGAGTAAAAGTATAATTTTTAATTATGGTTTTTTAAAGCGAAGACAATTCTTTCATATCGTTTTACGAAAATAGACGTCAGAGTTAACTTTCAGGACGAATATAACCATTACAATATGCCAAAATATGTTGTTTTATGCGTTTTCCAACAGTATATACAGTCATATTTTAGTTTAACTTTATTTTTAAAAGGCATTATATTTGTATGGGAATTTTTCTTTTTATTGACTAAATGTACACATTTGTTACAAACGTTATTATAATAAATAAATTATTATTATTATTATTATTTTATTTATTATTATAAAGACAGCTACAGAGTCAAAATTACGAAAATATTACTATTATGTATTAAAAAACAATGTTGAAAAAGTAGAAAATCGGTTCACTTTGACAATTTTTGTTCACCAGTATTTGAATAAAAACCTGATATATTTATTTTATAAAAGTAAATGTTATGCTTAATATACAGAATATTTTCAGTCCGTTATACGAGCTCATTTATTTTAGACAATTATTTTAAAAAGCACTGTAAAACATCGCGCGCTGTCGTTTGCCGATCAATTTCAATGATTCGTGCTTATTTCGTGCATATTTTTTTTCCTGATGCACACAAACAGACCATTGTATTGTACTAGTGTGTGTCAATGCTACTACGCCGTTCTAGCAATCGTTTAGATTTTGAGTTGCGCTAAATCGAATACGCGCCCATAAGCGAATCGGCTGGTTTTTACATGTATTACATAACATTGTCCTTCGTTATTGCCCACGGAAAGTGTCTAGCTCATATGTCTCAATCATCTATTCTCAAAATGTCTGCCAAGCTTTTAAATGAGGTTGGTCTGGCTGCGCTGAAATCTCAGTCTGTTTGTATAAATTTAGAGACTATTGTATGAATAAGTAAGTTCTATTGAATCTTAACGAACTGTATTCTTTTGTGTGTTGTGATATAGCGTTGTATCTGTTAGATAAGTTTTGTGTTGAAACCGTCTCAAGCGACGTTCGAAACTTCAGAATTGTTTTAACATGGTTCCCAGTCTCTAACAGATGTTACAAACCGTGTTGTTTTGATAAAGTTTTGATAGATAGATAGATTTAAAAACATTTATTCGGTGCACACAAAAGACACATTTCAACACAAAAAATACAAATCAAATGAGGATTACAACAAAGTGAGGTGTGTGTCTCAGGGTTGCACCAAATGGGAGTCCAGCTCAGCACGTGTCAGGCAAGTATATCTGACGCTGATATTCTGCTGAATCCCTGCAATGACAGGTCAATGTGATAGGGTTTATTATATTCTTTTGTGTATAATGGGATGGTTTAATTGTGATACATTAGATGGTGCAAAGCTATATCCGTCTCGTGCTTACTGTGTATGAAAATAGACATTTGCCCTGTAGTTGGGACACTTACAGGATGGTATTATTACCGTAATTGTTACCATAACATGGGTAGAACTTGAATGAAGTCAAGTTAGGGGGATGGAGATTGCCACCTCACACCTTTCATCATCATCTCTACGTCTTCCTAGTTCATCATCATATTGCGCATCATCATCATCATGTCGGAGAGTGTGCTTTGGAATTGCACAACTTAATTCCCCCATCCCCATTCAATCACCGGACGAGCAGGAAAACGGCGAAGCGTCACCGCTATACGGTTGAAGTTTCACAGTCTCGAACCAAGCACTTTGCTTCCACATTTATTGTGCGAACTGCCAGACTGTGGAATTCACTGCCCGCCTCTCTGTTCCCCGATACATATAATCTGGGTATCTTCAAGGCACGAGTGAACGGGTTAATCCTAAGCAAGCGTGCTCCACCTTAGGCTGCATCATCACTTAAGATCAGGTGGCCTCCACAACGCAGTTACTGGGTAACACTATACTCCTTGGTAAACCAACAGTCATCAGTCTTACTAGTTTTATTGCATCCAATTTTTTTTTTGTTTGCTGTCCGTTGCTGTCGCACTTCTGGGCAAAGGCCTTCCCCATTCCCTCTATTTCTCTCGATGTTGTGCCTCATCCCGCCAATTCGCGAGGAAGCCATCCAAGGCGTCCCGCCATCTTCTCCTTGGTCTACCGCGACCCCGCCTGACTGTGTCAGGGCTCCATTATTGTGATATGCGGGCCCACAGCTTAGCCGGCATCCGGCAGACATGCCCCGCCCAGTCCCATTTCAGTTTAGCGGCTTTTTGACCTACGTCGTCAATTTACGTTCAATTTCAAATTAAATTTACTGAGAAAGAATAAAGCTTCAAACATAAAATTAAACAACAAATATAACCTTCCATACACAGGGTATAACCACATTCGCATCCACAAAACCGTTAAATTTCCTCTTTATACTGTAAACAACCGTGTTTATTTGAACACAAACAAACAAATATACAAAGATAAATAATTTTACGTTATAGTAGAGCAATGTATTCAGATCCGTCGCGTGAATTATTTCGCGCGTTGATATGATGGTGTGTGGTACAAGTTATAAGAGGTAACGATTTAACTAAAGCGATTTTTTCAATGTTACCAACTACAGCTCTATTCAGTAACTAGCATCTGATTTCAGAATTAACCCAATGTATTAAATTATCCCACAGGAACACAGAAAACGGAATGGATCAATATCTATATGTGTACAGCTAAGACCGTTTAGCCGTTTATGCGTGAAAGAGTAATTAACAATCATTCGTTCATCCATCCATATCCATCTTCACCATCAACAAACTCTTGCACTTATATTAGAAGTATTTAGGAGTAGGATCTACTATATTTGTTATATCCTTCAGTATTCAAACAGATTATAAAACACAAGGTTTCTTTGCCTGACTGACCGTGACTATGGAAATGTTTTCATAACATACAGATTTTTAGGTTATTTACGCTGCAATACGAACCACGCCCTATGTCATATAGAATGAATACAATAATATCGTTAATGAAACTGTTCAATTTTCATGTCATATTATTCAGTATTTAATGGAGATATCGTTAACATTTTCGTTATTTATTTAGCGTATAATATTCGTATTATTATGAGGCAGATAGTAATACTCAGTACTTAGTACGAATGCGAATTGTGTTATTAATTAACGTTGATTTGAAAATTACCGCAAACAATTTATTACTGTGTATTTGCGCAGAACAACTTATTAAAAGAGGCGATTATAAAGAAATGGTTTCAAAAGTGAATATGTTTAAATGTATACATATTAATTATTACAATACTTAGTCACAAGTTTAAGAAAATGTTACTAAAAACGTTATTTCTCTTTTCAAATGACATCAGAGTAATAAATTAGAGAGAACATGAATTGTTGTGTCGAATTTATAGCTAAACGTAAATTATTCTGTTAGCGGTCACCGCGAACACTTGAGCGATGTTCGTGTATGGAGTAAATCATGGGAGAAAGCGAATATTAAAAAATATAGTGTAAGATTTTTTACACCCACTGAAATAGTCGGCTAAAAAGTCCTAAACCACTAGAAGCCTGGGACAGTTAAGTATTTCTTGGCACTTTAGACTTATATTCAACCCTATTAAATAAAATCCATTTCGACCCAAATGCAATAACTGTAACCCAACTAGTAACTAGGCAACATTACTTATGGGTCTATATACACCCGGGCGTTGCCCGATGACATTGTTGGCAGATTTAACTCACAATTTGTTACATTTTTAATTAACACACAGTGCCAATTGCATTTTTGCTGTGTCGTCCGCAATTTGGATGAATGCCAGTCTTTTCTGATCATATTTAGGTCCTCCTCTTCAGCCAAATGGTTTTGGGAAAAATGGGTATTATAGGATAGCTAGTTTTATGCTAATTTATGCTAATTTATTTATTGTAATGTAATTCGAGATCTATCGATTTATTGCACTATAGAAATTGCTGCCTTGCTGTCGAATGCTTAGAGACACCTACACCATGAATCATTCAATGCAATTAGATCCAGTTTAGCACATTACTGCTTCCCTATCAAAGTGTTTGACGTCGACAGAGATAGAATGATGTTTTAAATACATTAAGCGCTAAAATGTGTAATAGTGATAAAAGTGGTACCTACGTAAGACTTTTACCATTGAAAAACAAATTTTGAGTTGATTTCTTCATCTCAAAACCACCAATTAAAAAAAAAAGTAATCATCTTTCATTCAATTCAATGACGTATCTTCCGAACATGATATTGACTTATTTTACACTAAGGCGAGCACAGTAAGAACGCTCTTAGCCAAATCATATTTTGTAAATGATGCACCGGCTAGTGGTTCTCAATCTAATGTATAATGTGGTTATGTAGCAGCGTAAATAGTAAAACTTACCAACTTGCATTTTATGTACCACAATAAACTACAACTGTTCGGCTATAGATATTTGTTAAACATCTGTGGAGGCTTGTTATTAGCAACTGGATAATTTATTGTAGTTACCTATTATTATGTAATTTGTCTGTAAGCTTAAAAGTGATAAAAATAAAAATAAAAAAATAAAAAATTATTTTCTTTAATATTTTTAAACCAAATGTCAAAATTAATTTAGCCATCAGCGTAGTCGTCAAGAGAAATTGTCAAGATAAAACTGCTGCACCACGGAGTCCATATCTCTGAAAGTTCCCTTCAATCTTAATTACAGGCATTTTAATATTTGGTAAATCTTCATGATATCTGCGGAACCAAAATTTTTTGGAACCAAATCTTGTACCACACCTTGAGAAACAGTCCGTTACCTACAGTTGTCAAACCCTTGCAGTTATTCATCGTATAAATTAAAACGTATGTTCGGTTTATCAGTCCACTTGACAGAAACCATTATAATAATATGTTAGTGTTTTAGATGTAAGATGTCGATTTAAGCTGTCAAACAACCAGCTGACAATACAAGCTTTTAAAAAACTTAAAATAACACAACCATTTTTATAAAAAGCATTTTGTTTTAAAGTTTTTCATGATGTCAGTGACCTTCCATAAAATAAGCAAAAGCACTATATTTTTATAGCCCTAATCTTACCAATGGAACTTCACGCGAAGTTTAGACTATAAACAAAGCAAGTACTAAAAGGTTTCATAAAATTGAAAATTAACTAAATAATCTAGAGGTAAAATACATCGAAAGTTCTTTAAGATTCTGTAAGAACTCACTTCAGTTTTCACTTCTGATTCCACGGTGAACACTGTATAACTCAACGACTGTCGGGCGAAAGTGTTGAAGGTCAAACCTCCGCGGCTTATGTCGGACTGTGTAACATAAAACATTCGAAAGGTTAGGTATTCTGTAACTCGATGAAAACTACGCTAGCGCCACTAAATGAAAAGTGTGCGGTCCCACCATACCACTTGCCATACCTCTGTTAGTATGGTGGGTCTAAAAATATACCACTGAGAAAATCGTTTGGGTCAGGTTAGATTGTGACCACTGCGAGCGGTGCCACGGTAGCGGCCGCCGATCGCCAGATCCCCTCTTTTGGTGAATCATTTTACTCGCATTTTACTCATTTCACTCTATTGGTGAATCAGATTACGTAAGTGGTATAGTCTTGACCCCACCATACTACGGGCAGTAATATGGTGGATCCGCAATGAATAAAAACATAGGTGAAGCGAATTATTTTCACGTAACTTTTTTAGCGAACATCAAATTCTTTTCATTTCAGGTAAGTGAAATCGGAAATGAGATAAGATTCGAATTCGCGAGTGATTTATTACAGAATTGCACTGCTGCAAAGGGTATGAGTGAGAGATCTACAGTGTTATTCAGTAAAATCTGCACATGAATATAGGTGACATAAGCTGCCTATCCCTATCATCGATGGGATGCACGACACCTAAATTCGCCGAGGGAGGTTTTTAACCGACTTCAAAAAGGAGGAGGTTATCAATTCGAATGTTTGTATTTTTTTTTTATGTATGTTCGGGCATAACTCTGTCATATATAGACGGATTTGCAAAATTTGCAAAAGTAATTTATTTCGAAATGGTCCCATATAAATTTTACCAAAATTGATCCAGCCCTTTTTGAGAAAATCAACAAATTCCCAAATAAATTACTTAGACGACGTTTTAGTTTCTTCAATCTTTGGAGGATTTCCAATCTCTTTTAAGTGTGTCGCCGTTTCTTAATAGACTTGGATGTTAAGGCAACACTAAAAGTAAAAAGTGAAAAATAAAAAGCTTTTTCAAAAAAAAGAAAACCGCCTTCAAAAACTAAAAAGTGATAAATAACTTTAGCACAGAACACACATTACTTTCGGAAGTCGGTGGCAATACAAAACAACAAACTCAAAGCCACCGCCACCGACTTCCGAAAGTAAAGTAATGTGTGTTCTGTGCTAAAGTTATTTATCACTTTTTAGTTTTCGAAGGCGGTTTTCTTTTTTTTGAAAAAACTTTTTTAACAGAACATTTTAAATTTTATTTTGAGTCAGTGACCCGCCCCGGCTTCGCACGGGTGCAATGTAGATTAATTTATGCGTATAAACCTTCCTCTTGAATCACTCTATATTGCTGAAAACCTCATTAAAATCCGTTGAGCAGTTTAAAATATCTAAGCGTACAGACAGCGGGAGCGACTTTGTTTTATACTATGTAAAGATTATTTATTATGATTATATTTTTCTCTTTTAACCTTTCTAGACCTCTTTTAACATGCATGACTTATTACATTGTTCTCACATTGTCCCCGTAGATTCAACATGAATGATGAACCTTATTGATTTTAAAAGTAGTGTTCATGGAGTTTCTTGCTGATATTTCTTCATAGAAACCTACTGTTTGGAACGAGCAATTAGCTTCAATTTTCTGACTTACTTTGATTTGACTTTTCGTGATTGATTTGAAGTTTGGGTTTGAGTTTATGTATGTCCAAAATAAACAGGTAACCTGTTTCGGATCTAAGAACCACTCTGCGCATTCTGCGGTACATTTTGGTTTGTTGCAATGAAACAGGCATTTGTATGTAAATTAACCAATACTTTAAACAAATGTAAACACCACTCATTATCGCTTTGTTGTCCCTCCGTATGGGTTCGCCAAAAGGGTGCAAAGGTCGAACAAACTTCAAAGGAAAGCGTCTTTTGGCTGTCAACTCATCACCCGAAAAGGTGATGGCCGGTAACTACTACGTCACAACAGTCTACCTTTTAAAAACCCATGAAACGTTTGAAAATCGAAACTTAAGTAACGTGATCTTTCGACTTTCAAACTTTTCACCTGTGGCTGTGTTGAATGTTAATAGCTATGGATATACGCGCCATTGCTTTTAGGGTACCGTACCTGCCCAACGGGAACCTATTGCTAAGCCTCCGCTGTTCGTCTTTTTTTTTTTTTTTATTTATGTCGTTTACAATAATACATAGTTAACTATAATACATATAACATCCGCCAAACTGCAGAGCAATTTATCGGCAGTAAGTTCTCGTTGAATTTATACATCATGATTATTTATATACTTTAAATAACAATCTTAATATACTCAATTAAGTTCACACCATGACTACGGGATAACAAGCCACGGCTTCATAAGTGGATACAAAATAATTATTCACAAAGCCGTAGCATGCAAAATCACAGCACTCAGCGGCATCAGCCGACACTTGTCATGAGACTCCCATCTGCCCATGCTATGTGTCTGCTCAGGGCCTCAAGTCTGCTATTACAATAGTGTCAGAATGGTTTGTCATTGATTTCATAATGGTCGATTTTGACAAGTTTGGTAATCTACTAATATAATGGCGTCATTATGACTTTCCAATGGTCAACCAATGACACTCCATTGAAAGAAATGGTATAGAATGTTAATCTCGTACATAATGACAAATTAATGACTGACTTAGTTTACGAACTTCTTACTACTTCAAATTGCTTATAACACTTATAAATAATATGTAAAAATATATATAAATGAAATCTGGCATGAATAAATGTTCAAATTTGTTGACAATGTCATTATAACACATTTCTATCACGAGACCATTGACCGACCAATGATCGACCATTATGGATTTAGCAGATTACGAACTTTTAGCAAAATGACAATGGGATCGTGTTGGAATGACGAAATTATAGAAATAACAGACTTGGCCCCCAGGTGTGAAGTAGGTAGACCATCTGACAACACTTGCTGACTGAGGCCGCTTCTGACACGATCGATTACGCTCTCGATCGTGTCAGAAGTAAAAACCATCTGAAAATTGTGGTGAGGAAACATTACCTGTCGATGTGTCCATAGTTGCTACGATCGATCAGCGGCCTCAGTCGGCAAGTGTTGTGAGATGGTTGGCATTTGGATGGTCGGGATGTGTCTGTCTATCAGCGGGCTGTATCTTTCGAACCGTAATAGGTAGACACTTGAAATTTTTCAGAATGTATTATTATCGATGCTAAAAAAAAATGTGGACATTTCACACACCAGACTTTAAAGTAGACAGACCCTGAACTATGGGTGTCAGACAGCAGATATACATTATACAAATAGTATATGTATATCCACAGATAAACAACAACCGGACTCACATTAAAAAATAAAGGGGGTTCCCTTATGAAAAACATGATATTTATGGTTTTACACGAGCAATCTATGGGTCTATCTAAGAGATCGCTCGATGCCCCTGAAGTAGGGAAAGATTGTTTGAGCTGTATGACCTTAAGGCTTATATTAATACAGATACTTTCAACAAGTATGTTACTACTTATTCTAAAACTTTTAGAAATACTTGCAAGGTAGCTAAAGCCCTATACATTAGCAATAAGATTAAATCGGCAGACGATAAAATAAAGACAGTTTGGAAAGTTATAAATAACGAGACTAACAAGAAAAAAGTTCGTAACACTGAATATACATTGGAGACATCACATGGTCCCATAAGCTCTAACCTAGAAGTAGCTCATGAATTTGTTAATTTCTTTACTAGCATACCAGCTAAAACCACGGAAGCTTTAAATTCCTCACCTGACGTCTCAATTGCGTTATTAAAAGCGAACGTTCCAGGCTGCCCGGTAGAATTTCAATTTAAACATATAAACCCCGTAACAGTCTTAAAAGCATTTCGGCAAATCAAAATAAAATTAACTGAAGATTTGTGGGGCATGTCTATTAAAGTTTGCACATCTATAATTGAAACAATAGCGCCTTATTTGGCTATAATATTTAATATGTGCGTAGACCAGGGAGTTTTCCCAGATCTAATGAAATTTAGTAAGGTCATACCACTTTTCAAATCCGGGGACAGTAAAGATACCAATAATTATAGACCCGTGTCCGTGTTGCCGGTTTTCAGCAAGGTATTTGAAAAGATAATGCTAAATCAGATGCTTGTTCATTTTAACACAAATGGCATTTTACACGAGCATCAGTATGGTTTCACCAAAGGACGTTGTACGACTGACGCCGGCGTCACTTTATTAAAACATATATTTACCGCGTGGGAAGAGGCGCAAGATGCCATAGGAATTTTTTGTGACCTCTCCAAGGCATTTGATTGCGTAAATCACGACACGTTACTTTTGAAACTTGAGCATTACGGACTGGGTAAACTTGCGCTTAGTTTAATAAAATCTTATCTGTATGACAGACAGCAGCAAGTTCAAATAAATGGGGTGAATTCATATGGTTTAAAAGTAGAAATGGGAGTCCCACAAGGGTCAATATTAGGTCCTTTCCTCTTTTTAGTTTATATTAATGATCTTCCCCGTTTATTCAAAAACCAACCACAAATGGTGTTATTTGCCGATGACACCTCTTTAATTTTTAAGATAAATAGACGGGCTAATAATCTCGACAATGTAAATAACGCCTTACTTCAGGTCGAAAATTGGTTCACAGCCAATAACTTAGTATTAAATGGAAAAAAAACGAAATGCATCAGATTTGCTTTACCAAATGTCAAAAGTAGTGATTGCGATATAGTATTGAATAAAGAGAAACTGGAATTCGTTGATGAAACTGTTTTCCTGGGAATCACGCTCGACTCAAGGCTACAATGGGGTCCTCATTTAACATCTCTCGCAGGACGACTAAGTTCGGCAGCATATGCTGTCAGAAAGATCCGGCAATTTACTGATGTGGATACCGCGAGACTGGTCTATTTTAGTTACTTTCATAGTATTATGTCTTACGGTATTTTACTTTGGGGGCGAGCTGCAGACATCGAGTCTATCTTTATTCTGCAGAAAAGAGAAATCAGAGCCATTTACAATCTACGTATGCGCGATTCTCTAAGGGAACTGTTTAAGGAAATTAACATAATGACGGTACCTTGTCAATACATTTATGAAAACATTATGTACGCTAGAAAAAATCTGCATCTTTTTGGTAAAAGAAGTGACAGACATAACTATAGTACTAGAAACAGGGACCAACTAGTTCAACCAGGTTTCAGGCTGGCTAAAGTAGATTCTTCTTTCATGGGGTTCTGTCTAAAGTGTTACAATAAAATACCTCCCCACATTGTTCAACTTAATGAGACAAAATTTAAGTCCTATATTAAACGCACACTATGCAGCCGAGCATATTATAAATTGGATGATTACATCACTGATAAAAATGCTTGGCTGGATGCTGGTCTAGCTCCACAGCCATAAGGGTTCATAGATTTATTGATTAGCATTGGTGACAATTTTTTTGGAGCTGCTGAAGATGTAGAACTACATTATCTTTGCATTGTATAAACTCAAACTATTAGTATTATATAATTTTGCATAGCACATACATGTGAGCACTATGTACTTTAAAGCCACCATTTACGAGATGTCTTTCGTTGACTTGAATATGCCCTGGCGGTTGAGTGTTTGTCATGCTCACTTGAATGTCTCGCTGATGGTGGCGCATGTGTTGGATCATTTGGTTCCCTTCAAAATGGTTGAACTAAATGGTGCCGATCCGTGCGTCATGTTCGTGAACGGGCGCCGTCAGTTGAGACTGGTCATCTCTTAGCTGCCTCGGTTATTTTAAATTTATTTTGAATTGTCTAATTTCATTGCCACTGGGACCTCTTTTAACGTTACATTGTTCTCACATTGTACCTCTAGATTCAACATGAATGATGTAACCTAAATTTGTAATATTCTATTGATTTTAAAAGAGTGTTCATGGAGTTTCTTGCTCGTTCTTCTCCATAGAAACCTACTGTTTGGAACGAGCAACTAGCTGCAACTTTTTGACTGACTGACTCCTTGACAATTCAAAAGTGCCTGTAAATGGTTTATTTGAAATAAATGATTTGAGTTTGAGTTTGAGTTTGAGTTTGCCCTACGCGTACAATATAATAATGCTTTCAGGGCCTCAAGTCTGCTTTTACAACAGTGTCAGGATGGTCTATCATTGATTTCATAATTGTTGATTTTGACAAATTTGGTAATCTACTAATATAAAGGCGTCATGATGACTTTGCAATGGTCAACCACGGACACGCCATTGAAATAAATTATATAGAATGGTAATCTCGTACAAAATGACAACTGAATGACTGACTTAGGCGGTAATCTGCTAAAATTTTGACAGTTCCTTTGATCAGTGATCTACCATTAGTCACTCATTGCTTTCGTCATTGTGCATTCATTGCTTTTAATAATTCGACCGATTAATGATCGACCATTATGAATTTAGCAGATTACGAACTTTTTGCAAAATGACAGTGGGATCGTGTTGGAATGACGAAATTATAAAAATAGCCAACTTGGCCCCCTGGATGTTGTTGCGACTGTCACGTTTCTGTAGCGCCTCAGAAATGTTTGCAGAGGCCCGCACAGACGGCTTTCAAGCGATAATACGCAAAAAAAACCGCCTCGCTGCTGTGCAGAGTGCGGAGTAGTCGCAACTATATCCTGCGAGCTGTGGAGGAGAGCTATACTCCAAATACATATTAGGGATTTACGCGGAGGTTGATTAGGTAGGAAACATATTTTTCTACCTAGTCATCCTTTGTTTTAAATATATATTCAATATGAATCTTACTAACACTAGATGTAAGCTGTGTGTAATACTTACAAAATATGGAACACTGTTGTCCGAAATAAATGAATTTTATTTATTTATTATGGGCGGTTTTCGTTCGAACTTTAGGTATTCATTATATAATTACTTTATATTGCGGTGGTCGGAACCACAAAGTAAGTAAGGATG
This sequence comes from Charanyca ferruginea, assembly GCA_947361185.1. Taxonomy (NCBI): domain Eukaryota; kingdom Metazoa; phylum Arthropoda; class Insecta; order Lepidoptera; family Noctuidae; genus Charanyca; species Charanyca ferruginea. The sequence continues at coordinate 30,679,096 of OX376057.1, forward strand.
CGGCGCGCCCGAGCAGAGACCACTCAGAACAAATCGCCATTTTTCACACGCACACATCGACATTAGGTACGTTTATAGGCATTCTCAAGCAGTTTCAAGCAGACTTTAGTCTCGACTGTCACGTGTTATCAAAATGAATAAATGATGTAGATGACATATCATGATGAATAGGAAAATTTTGTTATAAAAAAATTGCAAAGACTTCCAACCACTGTCAATAAAATTTCATATTGTCACAAAAAAAACCTACAGAGTCAATACAGTAGCAGTCCTAGTGTACCTAGTGTACTAGTGTTTGGCAAGTTTAGGTAACTATTTTTGAAGATGGTGGGAGCGGTCCTTCTGTACCCTTTATATTTTGTGTCGGAACCCCTCTATCTGCAAGTCCGACTCGCACTTGACTGATGTTTTTAACTACACCACTGATATGTGTGATAAGAGTACTAAAGAGTTTTACTACATATTGTGTAATATATGTAGTTATTGCATTTTACGACAAATTTATTGCTGATACGCATCAAGACTTATGTAGGTCAGGTTTATTAATACTTTCAGGAACCTTTTGAACTTTCTTTAATGGAAAATCGTTGAAATGTATTGAGAATTTTGTTAGGAGTTATGATTTTTATTTGTGTGGGGAAATACTTTCAACACGGGCTGAGTTTTCAATTACCTTACTGGCCATTTTTAGAGAAGTGAAAGTAGGTACTGTAAAGTTTGCATGCATATTGCATATGGGAGGCTGGATGAAACCATTGACTAAATGTTTCGTCTAAACACTCTGGATTTGTTCTAGAACATTTCCGTATTTAGAACGTTAGTCTTATTTTTCTATGAAGGCATATGGTTTAGCCTAGAGCTGTCAGTGGCCACGTGCTATTCAAAGTCAAAATCAAAATGGAATTTACAAGCAGCTATAGAATTCTTAGAAAAAAATGCATGACTTGAAGCAGGTTTACATAATAATCATCATCTGCCTAGCCTTTTCCCAATTACATTGGGGTCGGCTACATAATAATAATATATTACATATTTACTTACTCTGCAAACTGTCGTTAGACCACGCTTCCTGGGTAAATAAGGTTCTAACTCTTTTACGAGTTCAAGAGTCACAAACTCTTATTTAGCTTAAAGAGTGCAACGAAATCTCGATCCGGCATTTCGAAGCATAACTATATATTTCTCACTCCAGCCGTGGTTCTTCTGTAGGAAAGAGCTTCCTCTAGAGGAGCGTGCTCCAAAAAAATCTCATACAAACCCAAGTCTGCCATTACTGTACTTATTCACACTGGATAACTCACAACAATCAAACAAAATGCGAAAATGAACTAAAGCTAATACTTCCCGAGTAACTTCTAAAATTTCATATAATTGACATTTAAGCATTCTTCCGTATTGGACCATTTTACGAGTTTTCATAAAAACTGTCAGATCTAATATGAAACATATTATGAAACATATAGTGTGGCCATTTTGTGATTTATGAAATGAAACATATTATGATCATATTATGAAACACCTAATGTGGCCTTTTTAGACCCCCAGGACACTGTTTAGGATGTCAGTTGCTGTATTTGTGTATAGCACAATTTTGCTCAAGTGATGTCAAATCAGGGCACAAAACATTGATCCTCAAAGTACACGTTCCATAAAGAAACATTTAGAACAAAGGAAAAAACCTATATTTATATTGTGACGTACATAGGTACTTGGTTACAATACAAATAGGTACATATATCATGATATTGTCCTACATACAATACGGATCTTGTAAGTGTGTCATGAACAAGAAATTGCTTCTAGAAAGTATTTCTATCTAATATTTTATTAGTACCTACCTACATATTTTATTTCGTGTGATACAAATGTTGGAACTAATGCTGGCACTTCACTTGGCGTATTTGTGTAAATATTCGTCTTATTTGGATAACACAAAATATACCCTATGCTTATTGTAATGAAGTCGATTTGATGTTATCGAAATAAAGCGAATATTTGCACAAATTCGCCAAGTAAAAGCCCACTTGCACCAGGCCGGCTTTGCCGGATATAACCTTAGCGCCTACGATTATATTAGGTCTTTACATATGAAATTGCCGCTCGGTATCAAAAAATTAAAAATAACATTTTTAAAAGAAATTATATATTTAGTCAATCGAAGTATGTACCATTGTTATCGATACACTTTCGCCATTTTATCGGGAGCTCATTGATCCCTTTGGTAAAAAAATCCTGGGAGCGAGAATCGATGAACTGCTTGAAGGCTGTTTAAACTGCCTCATCAGAATTGATTTTTTTTCCTTGTAAAAAGTTGTCCAAATTTCGGAATAAATGGTAATCGTTTGGGGCAAGATCTGGAGAGTATGGTGGGTGACGCAGAGTTTCCAGTCGCAGCTCCTCTAACTTGGCGACCGTCTGATGTGCAGTATGTGGTCGAGCGTTATCCTGAAGGAGCAATGTACAATGCCAGATCCTGCCCCACCCATGTACAGAAAAAGTAACACCTGTACAGAAAAAGTAAATTAATGAAAATAATTGCAATGAATATAGAGCCTTTCTATACTAAATTGTTTTTCTTTAGAACTTGCGGATTACGAAATACCTACCCATAAAATACAAACTCATTTTACCTAAAATACAATTTAACCTATAATCAATGTCATTATTGTTTTCAGATTTAAACGGAAACCACAAATTCTACAGTCACTAAGACTAATGTTTAGTTATCAGCAGTAAATAAACAGTAAGATGCTACATATTGCACATGACTTTTATTGAGTGGGGCAAAGTTCTATAGAGTTTCTGGCATTGTCCTTTTCGCATAAAATGGATAGTTTCGAGAGGGGGAAACAGTCGCGCGGGCCGGACGTGAAAGTGGATACAATGCTGTAATACAGGTTCCTAGCACACACCTAGCACGGGACTGGGTCTGGCTCTGCTCTCCACTCTAACATGCCATGTTCATTTATATCCAGCCGTAGTATATAAGTTCTTCTGAACTCAAAATGTTTTTTTTTTGTTTAATAAAGTTATTAGGTATTATTGTTATTCCCCTTTTTTTTTGAATAACATAAAAAAATGAAAATATTTTAAATTTTTCGAATAATGTGCCATGGTACCAGTTATTTTATTTAAATTATTCATTTTTTGGAAGACAAAAGAAGCATTTTCGATAACGCGAAGAATCTTTGTTTTTCTCATCCTCTGAATTTTGGCGCCTCTGACAATTTGCGGGACCCAGGGCGGCAAATTGTCAGAGACGCACTAGGGGCACTCGGGAGTGGCCCTAGTGTAAATCCAACGCTGCAGGGTTATGTTTTAACTCCAAATTACTTGTTAACACGGACCCATTAATGTGTCATCATCATCGGCCAGAAGATGTTCACTGTTGAACATAGGCCTCCCCGATAGAAACCCACAACGAGTGGCAACCTGCCGCTTGCATCTACCCGTTACCCCCGACCTTGACGATGTCGTCGGTTCATTGTCGCTACTCGAGAACCTTAACCATAATCAGTTAAACACTAGCTTTTGCCCGCGACTTCGTCCGCGTGAATGTCGGTTATCGCGGATACAGGTGAAGTCCCGGATTAAAAAGTAGCCTATGTCCTTCCCCAGGGTTCAAGCAAAATCGGTTCAGTCGTGTCATCGTAAAAGCGTAACTTTCGCATTTATAATATTAGTATGGATTTTGTATTTTAATCTCGAGTTAGCAATTAACTCTGAGTTAAGTTTTTGGCGCAAGCTAGCCTAGGAGTATTAAATTATCGTTGAAAATGCTCTCGTGCGTGTCATACCGGGTCCTATTGCTAAACCTACTCCATTTTAGTCTAGTGAGCTTCTGAAATGCTTGATATTACTGTACTAAGTGGCATTTAACGTAATTCTTAGCTTCTCCCCGCGACTACATTATCCCATGGAAGCACAAAAAAAGGGATAAAGAAAATCCTATGTGTTAATCTAGATCCACGGTTCCTAACCTGGGGGTAATTACCCCTGCGTGGGTAAAACTGGTATTCTGTGGGGGTAATAAGCTGGTAATATAATATATGTCACAGTCAAAACTCTTAACCAGTCAAAACTACTTTTGACTACAAAAATCAGTCAAAACTACTTTTGAACGGTTTCAATTTATCCTTAATACTTAGAAACCCATTAGGTTGGTAGGTATTTTTTTGTCCCTTTTAAAACTATTGTTTTGTAGTGATTCTTATAACAAGGGCGTTCCGTTTTTTTGTTTTTGTAACGCAAACGCATTTTGTCTTAATAAGGGTTTTGACTGAAGTCAGTCAAAAGTAGTTTTGACTGTAACATATACAGGGTGCCCGGTAATTAATGGATAACAAATTACTTTATTGCACTACGACTAGAAATGATTTTTTTTTTCGTAATTTTTTTTTTCCTGTTTTTTTCTGAATGGCCATAAGTTCTACTATAAGCCATTTCAAGGTTATCCATTAATTACCGGGCACCCTGTATATGTATGACAAAGATTAGATCAATAACACCTAATCTAGCTTGCCAGTGTATTTCATGCCCTAGCTGTGTATATCATTAACTGTTTATCTTTATTTATTTATTATATGTACCTACTATATTCATTGGTAACATGAGGGCGGGGGGGGGGGGTAAATCAGTTTCCCTAGCTAAGTCGGGGTGACAAGATCGGAAAGGTTAGGCACCACTGATCTAGATCAATATTTATATGTGTGCCAAATTGTAACCAATTCCGTTCAATGTCAAAAGTCAAAAAAGTCAAATAATTTATTTCTATTAGAACATTAGAAGGCACTTTTGAACGTCAGCGATTTAAGTGTGAAAGAGTAATAAACCTCACAAACTTTCACATAATATGCTTTTTGCCCGCGACTTCGTCCGCGTGAATGACGATTTTTGCGAATGCAGACGAAGTCACGAATTAAAAAGTAGCCCATGTCCTTGCCCAGGGTTCAAGCTATATCCATGCCAAATTTCACTAAAATCGGTTCAGCCGAAAGCGGTGAAAGCGTAACAGACAGAGTTATTTTCGCATTTATAATAGTTATTATTAGTATGGATAGTAGGATTTTTTATTGTTTCAGCGATACCACGAGCATTTTAATAGGGGTAACCGCAATTGTATCGTGACTTGTATAGCGACATAAAGAAACGTAATGACTCTAAAACACTGCGATTTTTTATTGAGTCGTTTGTGGTTACTTACCACAATATAACTGATTGCCGTCGGCATCTGGGTCTGGAGCCTGGTTTGGATCAGGCAAAGTGTTATTGGGTTTTTTATTAGGAATGCGAACTGCCTGACTGTGGAATTCACTGCCCACCTGTCTATTCCCTGATAGGCTGATACATATATACTTATTTCACGACGACACGGTTGGCGCAGTGGTTGAGCGATCGACTGCTGCGCAGCGTGTTGCGGGTTCGATTCCCGCCCAGGGTAAACATTTGTGTGATGAGCACTTGTGTTTGCCTTGTGTCTGGGTGTTGTTTATCTATATATGTATGTATTTACAAAAAAAAAAGTATTTGTGTATGTATATCAGCTGTCTGACACCCATAGTACAGGGTCTCCCTAGTATGGGGTCAGATGGCCGTGTGTGAAAATGTCCCCACATATTATTATTATTCACATTCATTTATTTTATATACATATTAAATTACATTTTTAAATATTCATATAAAAACAAAAACATTTAAAAATATAAAAAAATAGTACCTCACCGGTATCGGGAACAGGGTCCAAGCCACCGGCGGTCAGGGCTCCAGAGAGAGGAACCTCCTGACAATGCGGGCCGTGTCCAGAAGTACTGCCTTCTGAATCAAGCCCTTGATCCAGCCGTCTAACGAGAGCCTCCTTAGATGTTGGTCGAGGCTCTTGGCAATTAAGCCATTGGCTGTAACAATTATCGGCACAATGATCGCTGAGTCCACATTCCACATGTCGACAACCTCATGGGCCAAGTCAAGATACTTTATCTGCTTGTCTTTCTCGGCCTTCATGAGGTTCTCGTCATGAGGAACAGCTATGTCAATAATCATTGCGCGCCTCTCCAATCGATCCACCACCACTATATCAGGCTTATTGGCTACAATAGTCCTGTCAGTGATGATGGATCGATCCCAGTACAATGTGACATTGCCATTTTCAAGAACTGGATCGGGCACATACCTGTAGTATGGAACTTCTGATTCCACGAGGTTGTAATTCAAAGCAAGTTGCTGATGGATAATCCTGGCCACAAGGTTGTGCCTGTGCAAGTACTCTTCGTTAGCAAGACGAGAACATCCAGAGATAATATGACGGATTGATTCACCCGGCCGGTGACATGCCCGACAAATGTCAACCGTGCCATCCTTCACAATAAATCTCCGGTAATTATTCGTCATAATAACTTCGTCCATAATTGCACACACAAAACCTTCGGTTTCTCCAAATAGATCACCGAATCGTAGCCAGGATACGGACGCTAAGAAATCCACATCGGGCCCGTGTAGGGCCCGGAAAAAGCGTCCGTGAAGCTCCTTACTCTTCCACACCTCCTCGCGATCATTAGTCTCAAGCACTACAGGCTTGCACCAGTTCTCTTTAGCCAAGGAGAGCGGGGTGAGGCCTTTGTCCACTGCAACTACATCTCGGTGCATCCCCACGTCGGCTCCAAGGAAATATTCCCTGAGACTGTATATCTCACGGTTGTGCAGAGTCTTAGCATTTAAGAAGCCACGACCTCCGCACTTCCGTGGGATATACAGTCTCATTACCGATGACCGTGGGTGATGCATCCGATACGCTGTCAACAATGTACGGACTCTTCTATCCAGGGCATCGAGTTCCATTTGAGTCCATTTGAGTATGCCGAAAGAGTACATCAAGACTGGCATGACCCACCCGTTGAAGGCGCGCACCTTATTTCCGCCTGACAAAAGACTATTTAATACTTTCTTCAGGCGGCCAAAGAAGCGCTCCTTCAACGATTGCTTCATGTCAGCAGCATTGATGCCCAACGCTTCCGCCATACCCAAATATTTGTAGGTCTCAATTGAAGAGAGGGATCTAAGGTTTATGGAATCCGAAAGCTGAACTCCCTCAGATTCCACAATCTCCCCTCGCTTGACATGCATGACCGCACATTTGTCCACGCCAAATTCCATCCTGATGGCGCTACTGAAAGTTTCTGTTACTTTCAGTAGCTCCATCAGCTGTGAACTATTGGTGGCAAAGAGTTTTAGGTCATCCATGTAAAGGAGGTGAGATATTACCTGACCTCCTCTCTTCAATCTATAGCCTAGACTTGAATTCTCCAGCAGTGTGCTTAGAGGATTCAAGGCTAAGCAGAACCAAAGTGGACTCAAACTGTCGCCCTGAAATATACCCCGCTCAATCCTAATCGGTTCACTATTCCTCTGGATATGTCGACATCCTGGATAGCGAAGGACCGTCCTCCACTGCCCCATACATGACATCAGGAAGGTGCGCAGAGTGGTATCTATCTTATACAACTCTAGCACCCTCATGAGCCATGTATGCGGCACAGAGTCATAGGCCTTCTTGTAATCTATCCAACATGTCGACAGATTCCTTCGGGATCGGCGAACCTGTTGACTAATGGCCATGTCAATCAGGAGCAGCTCCTTAGTACCGCGGGACCCATTGCTACATCCATTTTGAGAGGGAGACATGATAGCGTTACTGTCTATGTGTTGGTTAATTTTCGCTCTCAAAATAGATGTAAAAACTTTATAGACCGTCGGCAAACATGTGATCGGTCTATAATTTGCAGGCTCCGCAGTACTACCTGATTTATGGAGCAGGTGGGTTATTCCTGTCGTCAAGAACTGGGGTAACGATCCTGATTCCAAGGCTGACTGGAACCGAGACGCTAAACAAACGTGCGACCTTCTAAACCATTTTATCCAGAAGTTGTGCAGCCCGTCCGGCCCTGGAGACTTCCAATTAGGCAATGGACGGACTGCACGAGCTACATCATGGGGGCTGATAATGATTGCCCCCATTTCTGGTATCGGGTCGCACGCTCGTTCGACTTCCAGAGTCCAATCACCCTCAGTGTGACTGACAGGCACCGACCAGATGTTGCGCCAGAACAAACACATGGCGTCATCATCCGGCAGGTACGTATCAGTCACACTTTGAATCGGTCGCTCCCAAGTCCTATAAACCCACCTTTCATCGCTCTGGAATGTGCGATTCTGAGTGTATCGTTCCACCCGCCGCTTATACCTTCGAATACGGTTTGCCCATGCATACACCTTCTGCTTCAGGAAGTCGATGCGCTCTGTGACCCAGGGCATATAGTCTCGAGGACTGATATCAGTCCCCGAGAATGCCCGCCTCACAAAGCGCATCACTCTAGGGCGAGTATTGCCCTCCCTAAAGCAGATAAGTTTGCCGATGAGCACTCTGGCCTCACTAATACGCTGCTCAATTCTGCACTGCCACGCCGGTACGGCAGGTTTTGGTCGTGTAGCTCTATCATCATTAGGAAATTTGACGTGAGCCACACGACATGCCGCAACAGCCGCGCAATACAGAATCGAATGCGCATCAGTGAGGTCTTCGCAACCATCAAAATAATTTGATAACTGCGAATCCAGAGCACACACCAGCACCCTATTTTTTTTATGCATGGGCAAACGAGGTAAACGTGGTCTAAGCTCAGGCGAAATGAATCGATATTCTCGAATCGCACCCTCCAAAGCGCTCCTCAATTCATCATTGCACTGAGTACTTACTTGTGTAACCATGTCATCACTCCCATCAGTAACATGGCTTCGTGCTGCGGTCGGCTGTGGTTGTGCCACTTCCACAATCTGCGGTAGGGGAGCAGTAACATGGTTTCTCTGCATTTCAATTCGGAGGCGATCAAGTACAATGTCATCCAACATACGATTGCGCTGGATGACCCGCACCTGATCCGATAATCTTTGTGCCGAAACGTTGACAGCTGGCTCAAGCACCTGAAACAGAGAGAGCATCCGAACACGGTACGCGGTCAGATTACTTCCCCCCTCTGTAGCCCCATAGTATGCGCGCATGACATTTTCGTTGGTGGCTTGTGTCCATCTCATGCGCTGCACACTTCCGCCGGAAGCGGGGACCCTATCAGAGACCGGTGGGTCTCGGGGCTCCAAACTATCCGGCGGCCGGCGTCTTCCCCGCCGGCGCACAGGTGGTGGCGTCGTCGGCGGAGAGAAATACTCGTCGCTCGAGCTCGACGCAACTGCCGAGGCCGGTGTCACATTACTCACGATGGGCCGGGTTCCGGCGGCGGCGAGGCGGAGCTGAGCGACGAGTCCGGTGGTGGTGGGCGTGCTCTTCGCGTTGCTGACCTTGTTATCATCATTTGCTTACTTTATGTTACGTTTCATCATCCATATACTGTATACGTATTTTCATTGTGAACACTGACATCATGACAGATGTCAGTGAATTTAAAAATGATTTTCAATTACTATTGCTTGCATATAAATGGTCCATTTCGTTTTTAATATATTTGGGGTGACTTAATAGCTGTTTATTATGGTATAATTCGTTTGTTGATCCAAATTTATGTTGATTTTATAATTTATGTAACGGAGTGAAGAAAAATTGCAAAATTATTATTATTATTATTATTATTATTATATCAGCTGTCTGACACCCATAGTACAGGGTCTCCCTAGTTTGGGGTCAGATGGCCGTGTGTGAAATGTCCCCACATATTATTATTATTATTATACCTATAATCTGGGTATCTCCCAGGCACGAGTGATCCGGTTCATCTTAGGCAAGCGTGCTCCACCTTAGAAATAAAGCCGTAAGTCCTGCGTCTGATCTCTCTCTGGTCTTAGCGAATTACTATTCCATTATAAATAAAGCGGTAAATATAGCGTGTAACAAATTATTTATGTGAATAAAAAAAAAAAAAAAAATTTGACTTACAGTGAGGGAAGAGGGAGTGCTTAATTGTGCGCACGCTTATGCACTATAATAGTGCGTATTTGTGTAGTCTATATTGAGTTTAGCTGCCGTGACCGAAATTTAGTCGCGAGATTATTCAGCATCTTCCTTTTTTTTAGCGTGGGGAAATCCTCATGGTTCCCCCGTCCGGGGAAGACGGGGGGTGTGCCGGACTCTTACTGCATAAAACCACCACGGTGTTCCTCGACTGTCCTCTGGGCGGGGGTACGGGATTCGCTCGCGCATGCACCGCTTCCTGCCCATCCCATGTTACTTGGGGTCTCCGCAATATGTTTTTTCTTCCAGCCGTCATGCTTTTACTGACTCCCTTTTCATTCATATCATTCTTCACACGATCCATCCATCTTTATCCGGCCCGGAGATTATTACTACGAATAAATTCGCGCGGCATGTCGCGTCTTTGTGGTCCCGATACATTTCTAAGGCATCTATATCTTCCCGATTTTTTTATGATACTGCCATGGCAAAACGTAATAGCCTCTTAAACAGACAATTTGCTTCCCTTTCAATGGGAACATAACATTAAAAATATATCTTTATGGTATAGATTTGATCTCAACTTTCTTCCATTCACAGAAATTTCTTTGTAAACACATAAAATTCTATGCTAGCGTCGTGAATAGACGAAGTTTATCCTGAACAGTAAACAAGGGTGCCACTTTAGTACCGCGGTACTTTTTGTGACAAACATTCTTTCATGTGATCGCGCATTTGTTTACATAAACTATGGGTAACTTTTGTAGGAAAATTCTTGTACTGAAATATGATATGTTGGGAAGTTCTTTCCGTAATATTTTCTTTTATTAGTTTTCGCTATGGCATCCTTTGATGTTTATGGGGAAATTGAGCACTATTAGGGAATTTTATAGTAACTAGCTTGTGTCCGCGACTTGGTCTGAGCGATTTTTTACGAATCTCTCTTTTTAGGGTTCCTTATCTAAAAAAGAAAAACCGGAACCTTTATAGGATCACTTTGTTGTCCGTCTGTCTATCTGTCCGTCTGTCTGTCAAGACCCTACAGGTACTTGTTTTGGTCGTTTGTGTATGTAAGTTTATATGTTTGGAAACACCCACGATACAGGAGCGTAACTAACATTTTTAAATACCGGTACAACACGTTCGCTGATTTAACATATATGCGGTATTGCACTATCAACGACGCTATGTGTTTCAAGTAAGTAGATAATAGAAAATACAAAAAAATAGGAAAAATATTACTGAAACGATTAAGTAGACTGGGGTACATACCCCAGTCTACATTCCAGTAATATAATATCTAAATATTAGTATTTAAGAACCAATTTTTATCAAAGCCTCCGCTTTCAATTTGACGAGTCAATAAATAAATAATTTATATTTCAATTCTCAAAACCGAGCGTTCTTGATTAATATTCAGTTCGTCATAATACTTGATACAAGCCGACAATAAGTACGCTACTACGTGAATTAATGTATTCGTAAACAAAGCCACGGTATGATCACATAGTCACACGCGTTTAATCATTTGGGAAAGCCGTCTTGACAAAATTATACACGTATGAACCGTTAACGATGGTTAGTAATGCCTGCTACAGATATAGCGATATATCGTAGCGATTTCAGACTGTGCAGATAAATCGAACGTCCCTAGTAGCACACGCCGCCGATATCGGCGTCGATCGTCAGTTCTTCGCAGAAACTCACGCAAGAAACATGTCATCCACGATGGAAGATGATGACGCACTTGCGATATTAGGCCAGGATATGTGTTTAAAGAAAAAAAAATCTTCTATCTTCCACTATATCCCTGTTGGCATTTGGACCGATGGCTTTGTATTGTGTACTGTGTCGACTAGCCTGTTGTAGGCGGCATTTTTTCTACACATGTAACGATAAATCGTAGGGATTGTTGCGAGTTGTGGAGGTCCGATAGGCAGTCGCTCCATGTAATATTTTGGTATTCAGCTGCATCCGGTTAGACTGGAAACCGACCCTAATATACTTAAGGAAAAACTGGGCACATCAATATTGATATGTTTTCCATTTTTCTGTTCCCGTAGGATAATTTCGGACTTTAACTTTCTACGCGAAGATGAAGTCGCAGACAGGAACTAGTCTACGTATTTATAAAACTACTCGAAGACTGATTATTAAAGGTCAAAATATTATTACGCTCTAAGCATTATACATTATAAAAAAGGTCACATTGGTAGTTGCTCGTGTCCGGTTGCGAACCCATAACCTCGTTCATCGTGCAGGAGGCCACTGGGCCATCACGACCCACTGGGCCATCGCGACCCACCGGGCCATCACTACCCACTGGGCTATCACGACCCACTGGGCCATCCCGACCCACCGGGCCATCACGACCCACAGGACCATCATGACCCACTGGGCCATCACGACCCACTAGGCCATCACGACTCACTGGGCCATCACGACCCACTGGGCCATCACGACCCACTGCGCCATCACTTACCAATGTGACTTTTTCAATTCATATGTACTTCCAAGTTTATCTTGAACATTACTGACATCGGTGAAGGAGATCATCGTAAGGAAACCTGGACTTATAAGTAATTAATATATCGGCGCGTGACATTATTGAATAATGAAAATCAGTTAATTTTGAAAGTTATAATTTATTATGTTATTTTTTTAACCATTGGCAAACTATTGTTATTTTTTTAACGATTAACTGTTTTGTATTTGATGGTAATTTAAATTTAGAGCGGGTAACACCGAATAGGATTGTGAATGTCATGGCGTCGGAGCTGATCACTTTTGATGCAGTCATGACGCGGTGCACACGCACAAATCCATTGGCTCTAATTTAAAGTTGAACAATTATTGTACCTTCATTTAATCAGTGTTAAACATTGTAATCCTTACTCTTTATTGTAAAGTTTGGTCACAATGCTCAAAAGTAAACTATTTGAGTTATTTTGCGAGTATTATTTTCTGAACACCTGCAACGTTACACGCCCACGATGCAAAATCAAGAGATAACGGATCAACAGCGACACGTGGTGTCACAGTCGCTCGAACACCCCGATAAATATAAGTCTGAAATCACCAATTCGCCTTGAGCACTAGTGGTGATCAATGCTTGTGTCTTCTCTGTTTGAAAAGAGACCTACAGTGGGACGATTATAGGCTGGTATAATTATTACATTAAACGAAGTTTTATCTAAGCAATACTCTCAACAATGTTCTCACAATATCTAAAACCATTACCGCTGAAAAACCATCAATTAACACCGTTAATACAAGTAATATTAGGTCCTTACATATGAAATTGCCGATACTTAATACTGGCAACTTTGAAATCAAATATTTTGTGTTTGATTAGGAATTCCAAATTCAAAATTATTTCAAAATAAAGACTAAAGAATATTGTTTTAAAATTCGTGTTTCATTTGTTTTATCGTCATTTGTTTGGGCTTGAAAATTGCTATTGCAACAACAATGGAGAAATTAAAAATTCGCGATATTTACGAATATGAGTTCTACCGTGGCACCAGTGCAGCAGAAACGGCTCGAAGGATTAACGACGTGTACGGGCCAAGCACCGCTAACGAACGAACGGTGCGTTTTTGGTTTCAACGTTTCCGTTCTGGAAATTTTGATTTACAAAATGAGCCTCGTGGACGACCGGATACTCAAGTGAATAATGAAGAATTAAAGGCGATAGTTGAAGCGGATCCATCTCAAACCACTTCTGAATTAGCAGCAGCCTTTGGAGTAAGTGATAAAACAATCACTATCCATTTGCGTCAAATTGGAAAAGTAAAAAAGCTCGAAAAGTGGGTACCGTACGAATTGACTGAAACACACCAACAAACACGCGTCGGTTGCTGCGCTTCCTTGCTCAATCGTCACAATAATCAGGGAATTTTAAATCGTATTGTCACTTGTGATGAGAAGTGGATCGTGTGCAATAATCGCAAGCGATCATCACAATGGCTTAACCCTGGAAAACCGGCAAAACCTTGCCCCAAGCGAAAACTGACCAAAAAGAAGATTCTAGTTAGTGTTTGGTGGTCCTGTGCTGGTGTCATCCACTACAGCTTCATGAGATCAGGCCAAACGATTACTGCAGACATTGTATTGTCAACAGTTGCAAACAATGATGGAAAAGCTCACCATTAAACAACCGAGATTGGTCAATTGCTCTAGCCCATTGCTCCTTCAGGATAACGCTCGACCACATACTGCACATCAGACGGTCGCCAAGTTAGAGGAGCTGCGACTGGAAACTCTGCGTCACCCACCATACTCTCCAGATCTTGCCCCAAACGATTACCATTTATTCCGAAATTTGGACAACTTTTTACAAGGAAAAAAAATCAATTCTGATGAGGCAGTTTAAACAGCCTTCAAGCAGTTCATCGATTCTCGCTCCCAGGATTTTTTTACCAAAGGGATCAATGAGCTCCCGATAAAATGGCGAAAGTGTATCGATAACAATGGTACATACTTCGATTGACTAAATATATAATTTCTTTTAAAAATGTTATTTTTAATTTTTTGATACCGAGCGGCAATTTCATATGTAAAGACCTAATATTATAATCCCTCAACGTCAAGGGACTTGGCATAAATAAAGCTAATTTATGTCTTATGTCAACAGTTTAATACTGGAAGTTAATGGACGGTAATGGTGAAGATGAGGCGTTGCTGTTTTATTTATTTGTTATACAACACTGATTCTATGGGAATTATCTTCTAATGGCTTGCGCAGGCTGCGGATGGGATTTAATAATGAATTTAATACTAATCCAATCGAAATATCCCATATCTTCCCATAGGTGTCGTAAGAGGCGAATAAGGGACTTACCAGAGAATGAGCAGCAGCGTTCTCTGTGCTTTTGTAACAACCATACTGCCGCCTGCCAAGTGTGGCGATTATGGCAACCTCCCCCCCCCCTGGGGAGGCCTATGTCCAGTAGTGGATGTCTTTCGGCTGAAATGATGATGATGATCGAAATCGAAATAAGGATACCGAGGTGGTATGTGCGCCGGTTTGCGCCGGTATGAGCCGGTGCGCGCTGGAGACTGCCAGGCAACACTCTTCCAAAAGTAACTTTTCGACTACATAGTAGGTAGTAGAATAAACAAGTCGAGGCGAGCGGTGACTTAGGGGTGCGGGTGATTAAGTAACCTACATACCAAAATGTTTATGACATTTTAATTTAAAAAAACATTTAACTACAGTGCTATTAGTGACTCTTATCAACCGTTTGTATTCTAAATACGACCGCGTTCGCAGGCTTGCGCAGTTGGGTTCAATAATAGTCATTTTATACGCTGGTAAAAATAAATTAACACAATACTAACAGGACAATTTTAAGTTGACTGTTTAACACGAATGATCTTTTTTTTTTAAATTATCATAAACTCATATTTCACTTTTTATCAAGCATTCGAAGTTGTCCTACTACACAAAAATATTATGGAACATAAATCGAATTTATTTGTGGTGATGTTGTTTGTCAGCTTGTCTGACAAAAATTGTGAGTTTTTTTTAATATTCTACAGTGGGCTTACCTACCCGACACAATTGCGCTATCGTAAACATATTTTTAAATAAAACTAAAATGCTAAACAACAGTCTCCCTATAATTGAGACCTGATCCAGCCTGTCCCTAAGCTGTCCTCCCTCAGTGACGCCCTCAGCCGAGGCCCGTATAACTGTATACCCAGCAGGACCGTACGTTTAATCCGATCGAAAGTTAAATGTTAACGTGCGTAGTATTCAGTACCTTCCGAATCGTATAAGTAAAAACATAGTACCTTAATTGTTACAGCGGAATCTTAAATTATTTTTCAGCAGGACCCTCCGCTGTTTGAAACTCTATATATAGACTAATCTTATATGGTCCCGTTTAGCAGTGTAATAGTACCTTAAAAATACCTTAGTTAAATTTCAAAATAATTATTATTTAATGAGGAATGCACCTGCAAACTTTTATCAAGCCAGCAAGACCTTACGTTTAATTCAAAAAGTTTGTATTTTAGCTGATATTTTGTTTTAAAACTTTTAGTAGTTTTTCAGCGAACGAACGCTTCGTTTGGTCGATGTATGAGCTTTTACAGCTTTAAGTAGGTATGGTGGCGTTAATCAAAGAAAGAAAGAAAGTATAAAGCAAGAAAGTGTGTGTACATCTTATAATAATAAACTTTTCTGATATATGATCTGTGTAGTTATTTAACATCGGTAAAAAATTTGAAATAATAACAAATCAAATCAAATCAAAATCATTTATTTCAATACTTATAAAAAATTACATAAGCTGTGAAAGCTCATACATCGACCAAACGAAACGTTCGTTCGCTGAAAAAGTACTAAAAGGTTTAAAACAATTTTTTAGCTAAAATACAAACTTTTTTAATTAAACGTAAGGCTATTTGAAAAGTACTAATAAAATGCTTAGATTAAATATAACTGTCTAGACTGAAAGCCTCAAATAAAAAAAAAATAGGCTCCTGCTGGCTTGATAAAAGTTTGCAGGTGCATTCCTCATTAAATAATAATTATTATTTTGAAATTAAACTAAGGTTTTTTTAAGGTCCAAGTCCAAAGGTTATGGGACCATATAAGATTTGTCTATAGAGTTTCAAACAGCGGAGGGTCCTGATGGAAAATAATTTAAGATTTCGCTGTAACAATTAAGGTACTATGTTTTTACTTATACGATTCGGAAGGTACTGAATACTACGCACGTTAAAATGTACCTTTCAATCGGATTAAACGTAGGGTCCTGCTGGGTATACAGACATGAGACCCGTACCCCACAGTGGGTGCCCTTAACGCGTAGGTAGTTGCTTAGCTTATAAGTCGGTGGCAATGTAAGACAACAAACGGAATCAAAATCGACGCCTTCCAAAATTAAATTTATTTTAAACTTTGTAGTTTATGAAGGCGGTTGTATTTTTTTAATGTTTTTTTACTGGATTATTACTAGGAACCTTCTAGCTATGTAAAAGCGCTTTAAGGCACGAGTGAACCGGTTCATCTTAGGCAAGCGTGTTCCAACTTAGGCCGCATTATCACTTACGATCAGGTGAATTGCGGTCAAACGCAAGCCTTTAATAGCCTTTAATAGTAAAAAAAAAAAAAAATGTAGTTTTTGAAGGCCTACATTTTTTGTCTTGTCAATGTCTAACCTTTTTTGAACTCTCATTCCAGCTTTATCTTTAAAATGCTACGATTGTAAAAGTTTCGACATCAATTCTGCATGCAGAAATAAGTTAGATTCCAGCATGATTAAGACATGCTCAATATATGAGACCACGTGCAGTGTTAAAAAGGAAGAGAGTGAGTACCAATTACAAAGCTATACACATACACTCAAGTCATTTATTGCATTCCAAAATGTTTTCAGTTGTTTACATATATTGGCTTGAAGCTAAGTGCAATCGTGAACCCTGTAGGGTACAACAACATTTAAACATATTATTAAACTATACACTGTGGCATTTTAATAACGACAGCCTACTTCATTTGTCCTATGACTACTAGACATTAAGGGCGCGTATTCGATTTAGACAATCTCAAAATCTAAACCATTGCTAGAACGGCGTAGCAGCATTGACACACACTAGAATACAATGGACTGTTTGTGTGCATCAGAAAAAAAATACGCACGAAATAAGCACGAATCATTGAAATGGATCGGCAAACGACAGCGCGCGAGGTTTTACAGTGCTTTTTAAAATAATTGTCTAAAATAAATGAGTTCGTACAAGGAACTGAAAAAATTGTGTAAATTGAGCATAATCTTTTTTTTCATAAAATAAATATATCAGTTTTGTTTTTATTCAAATACTGGTGAAAAAAAATTGTTGAAGTGAACCAATTTTGTACTTTTTTAATACTGTTGTTTAATGTCTAATAGTAATATTTTTGTAATTTTGGCTGTGTAATGTACTTTAAGAATGTATATCCTGTTGGAAAAACGCATAAAACATAATATTTTGGCATACAGTAACGGTTGTATTCGTCCTGATAGTTAACTCTGGCATCTATTTTCGTAAAACGCTATGAAAGGATTGTCTTCTCTCTAAAAAACCATAAATAAAAATTATACTTTTACTCTGTAGTTCCCTAAATCAAGACCTATTCCTTCTGAGACTGTAATTGTCTTTAAATAATCTGCTCACATAATTACGATATTGCTCTGGGCAAAACGCGAAAACATGAAGTTTTCGTCACGAATCGAATACACGCTCTTAATTTAAAAAATATAATTATTTTTATGAATATTTGAATAGCTAACAATATAGTAAATATTATTCAATAAGCATGACGCGTAACGTAGTTTGAACGAGCCCGGTCCGAGCCTTGTGTTCCAAGGGCGGCGCGGAATGGAGCAGCAATATCTTTATCAGAGTTGATTCACCCTGGCGCAAAAATATGTTTTTTACTATAGCAAGTAGGCTTCTACCGTTACATATATAAACATTATTGTTTCATGATTCTAATGCATTATTTAATTTTCTTTAAGTATACCTATTATCTTAATTAATGTTAAATAGCTTGAAATCCATTTAGGCGCTAAAAAGGTTACACGCCACTGTTGGCTTCAGCCGAAAAGAATAGGTTACGCGGAGCATTTATAAGTATACAATTAATATACTAAATTAAGTTTTCTGTGTTCCTATTTCTTATTATTTAAAACTACAATAATTAAAAATAGTAAAAAGGCACAAAGGTAATTATATCCATTTATTATTTTCCTATTTTTATTTTATTTGTACGCATTTGCCGTGATTTATGGCTTGGCATGGACGTGCGTCCGTTTAACCCCGTCACATACGTAGCTATAATATATATTATATTTTCGCCCTTATTACGTCTGCGATCATTGTTTGTTTCACATTTTTGAAATTTAAATTAATATGCCTTGCTATATCTGTCCACATATTTTGGTGACGTAATAAAGATATATATCATAACTGCGTCTGTGGTCACTCAAAGATTACTATAGAAAATATTAGGTCTTTACATATAAAATTGCCGCTCGATATCAAAAATTAAAAATAACTTTTTTTAAAAGAAATTATATATTTAGTCAATCGAAGTATGCACCATTGTTATCGATACACTTTCGCCATTTTATCGGGAGCTCATTGATCCCTTTGGTAAAAAAATCCTGGGAGCGAGAATCGATGAACTGCTTGAAGGCTGTTTTGACTGCCTCATCAGAATTGAAATTTTTTCCTTGTAAAAAGTTGTCCAAATTTCGGAATATGTGGTAATCGGTTGGGGCAAGATCTGGAGAGTATGGTGGGTGACGCAGAGTTTCCAGTCGCAGCTCCTCTAACTTGGCGACCGTCTGATGTGCAGTATGTGGTCGAGCGTTATCCTGAAGGAGCAATGGGCTAGAGCAATTGACTAGTCTCGGTTGTTTAATGGTGTGCTTTTCCATCATTGTTTGCAACTGTTGACAATACATGTCTGCAGTAATCGTCTGGCCTGATCTCAAGAAGTTGTAGTGGATGACACCAGCACAGGACCACCAAACACTAACTAGAATCTTCTTTTTGGTCAGTTTTCGCTTGGGGCAAGGTTTTGCCGGTTCTCTAGGGTTAAGCCATTGTGATGATCGCTTGCGATTATCGTACACGATCCACTTCTCATCACAAGTGACAATACGATTTAAAATTCCCTCATTATTGTGACGATTGAGCAAAGAAGCGCAGCAACCAACGCGTGTTTGTTGGT
The DNA here is from genome assembly GCA_947361185.1 of Charanyca ferruginea. Lineage (NCBI taxonomy): Eukaryota > Metazoa > Arthropoda > Insecta > Lepidoptera > Noctuidae > Charanyca > Charanyca ferruginea. The sequence goes on from OX376057.1 coordinate 30,698,781, forward strand.
GTGCTTCAGTCAATTCGTACGGTACCCACTTTTCGAGCTTTTTTACTTTTCCAATTTGACGCAAATGGATAATGATTGTTTTGTCACTTACTCCAAAGGCTGCTGCTAATTCAGAAGTGTTTTGAGATGGATCCGCTTCCACTATCGTCTTTAATTCTTCATTATTCACTTGAGTATCCGGTCGTCCACGAGGCTTATTTTGTAAATCAAAATTTCCAGGAAGGAAACGTTGAAACCAAAAACGCACCGTTCGTTCGTTAGCGGTGCTTGGCCCGTACACGTCGTTAATACTTCGAGCCGATTCTGCTGCACTGGTGCCACTGTGGAACTCATATTCGTAAATACTGCGAATTTTTAATTTCTCCATTGTTGTTGCTATAGCAATTTTCAAGCCCAAACAAATGACGTGAAAACAAATGATACACAAATTTTAAAACAATATTCTTTAGTCTTTATTTTGAAATAATTTTGAATTTGGAATTCCTTATCAAACACAAAATATTTGATTTCAAAGTTGCCAGTATTAAGTATCGGCAATTTCATATGTAAGGACCTAATATATCGTAATATGCCTTGCTATGAATTATATTATTATAAATGTGAAAGTGAATGAGTAATATGTGAGTGTGGTTCAAGAAGCTTATACCTAGATAAAAGTGGAGGCAACACTCTAAATACCTAACTAAAACCAACTGTGGCCAGACGCTCTCTTTCTGATTGCATACATAAGATAAAGAAAACACACATCACTGTCTCGTTCTTATGTAAGCTTTTAGAAAGAGAGCATCAGCCCATAGTGTTGGTTTCAAGCTTTTGTTCCAAGTGTAGGCTCCATTTATACCTATATCTTCATGATGTGAGTGCGGTTTCACGACTGAACTACTGAACTAAGCTTGAACTGCAAGAACGGATAAGGGTTACTTTTGAATTCGCGTTTTCGTCTGCATCTGCGATAACCGGCGTATAAAGACGCCTGCGAAAGCTTAGTTAAATAATGTATTTTATGAAATATTAATCAAATTTTAAGAAAGTTTATTTATAACTAGCTGATGCCCGCGACATCGTCCTCGTGAATTTCGGTTACCTGTTAATCCGGAAAAAACAGATCTAATAGACAGACAGACAAAAATGTTAATAATTGTTTTTTTTTTTGGTACCGTGTAAACATTTAAATGCACTCAGTTAAAAGTTGTTTTTTACATTACGAACTAACACTTAATTTTCTTTATTTGTACGTAGGTATGTGTGTATGTATAAATAATCGGGTACTATGTACCTATATTTGAATGTCGAAAGTTAAAATATCTACGGTAAAAATGTCAATGTTCAAAATACCGAAAATTTTAATACCGAATGTATCGTAATATCGCGTCCGTGTGGTGTCAGACGTAAAGAATAACACCATCCCATATCTTCCCGTAGGTGTCGTAAGAGGCGACTAAGGGGCTTACCAGAGAATGGGCAGCAGCGTTCTCTGTGCCTTTGTAACAACCATACTGTGATCGCCAATCCGCCTGCCAAGCGTGGCGATTATGGCAAAACCCCCCTTTGGGGAGGCCTATATCCAGCAGTGAACGTCTTTCGGCTGAAATGATGATGAATGATGTATCGTAATATCCAAAATTGTTATACCTATGCCTCAAATGTCTAACATTGAAATGCCGAGTGATCCAAATATTGTTCAAAAGATCGATAGTATACCTAAGTTCAAAATGTCAACATTTAATACACTTTAGTTTATTATATTTATGCACCGCAGCTTCGGCTTGCTGGCCGGCTTTGTCGCCCAGCCTCAGCCGCGGTGGCGGGCGTTAAAGCCACCTCTTCCTCAGCTCGCGGGCCGCCTCGCCCCTCCTCACCTACGTGTGCTTAAATTACACTCTTGGACTAGGGCAGACAAGACCATGTGAAGTCGGTTTTGCTGCGATTTGTTTCTGTCACTAACTTTTGTAGCACAACCTATAAATAAATATCGATATTTAGGACATCCGATATTCTGTACTTCGATATTTAAGCCTTTCGATGTTACGTTTGTCGATAGTTAGATTTTAGATAAATTGGACGTAGGTTATATAAACTAACATTATTTTAAGTTTCGGTTTTATTATGGTCGTTAAATATTTAAATTTTCGGTGTTTTAAACATTTTAACCGCAGATATTTTAATTTTCGAAATTCAAATAATGTACCCAAGTCATAATACTCTGTATTACGAATAACTTGACTAACTACCGTCACACCTCGGACACTTCATACAAAACTTGCAAAATAATTACCTATTACTACTACAAAACCAAATGACGTCTGTACACGTGCAAATGTGTGCGTGAATTTTAGTAGGGTTGAATCAGTTGGATGTCGTGGCGTACAAAATGGCGCGGAAAGTGCAGCGCTTTGCGTCGGGCGAACCGAACGACGACGGAACTACCCGAACGTTTCGAGCATTATTATGAAGTGATCTTGTCCGAGCGTTCAATTATTTATTTCTTAAAGAAATAAAATAAATTATATTTGATTTTGAATACTCGGATTTGTAATGACATAAAAGTAATATTATAATATTTATTATGTAAAGAGGTTTATTTATTCATCAATAATGGTAAATTAAGGTACCTACCTAATTACAAAATATGGAATTCACGATCGCCCCGTACCATTACGCGGCAACGCAATATTTTTTTTTTTTTTTCATTTATTTCGGAACCAGTCCATGTCCATACATGTTAAGTTCAAAAGTATTCAAAATAAAAATTAAGAATTAATTAAAATATTACAATAATAATAATTACAATGGGGCGACGCGACAAGGTTAGTGCGTAGGGTACTACTTTTCAATTCCAAGATTGAATAGAACGTGAAAGAAAGGGACATAGTACATAACTAAGACAATAAAGAGAGAGAGCAATATTAATAGCTGGTAATGTTGGTATGTTATTATTACGGAAGTTTTAATTGTATTATTATAAAACGACGAAAACTTGGAAAATAAATGAATCATCGAGATTAAAACAAATAAATAAAACTTAAAACAAAATAAATCGCAAAATTGTGTGTTTGTGTCAGCAGTACCTACAGCGCTGCAGTTCTTACGATTTTGAGCGCCCTGGCTAAAGAGTCGGCGGTTAGCCCCTCCGGTGCGGGGTCGAGGGTGCGGTATCTGATATAGCGCGGGAAAGGGAGTGTCCCTTCTGTACGTAGCACCTACTATTAAGTATTCTGTGCTACCGTGTTCCACCTTAGGCCGTGAGTTGCGGCCATACGCAAGCCAATAAGAATAATATAAAAAATAAATAAAAATTAACCGCCTTGTGGGCTGTCAACTGTACTAGAATTAAAAATATGATAGAACATAATGACTGATGCAATCTAAAGTCAATTAGTGTATGAATCAGTAGATAGGTACCTACCACCTTTGCCTATTATAAGTACCTACCTATATTTTAATAATTAAGCCCTAATTATTGTAACTTACGAAATTATGTCAACGTTAGTATTGTTACCTACTGGTAGTTTTAGATTTCCTTTACGAACGTTGCTTAAAAATAAAGTATTATACAAGGTGAAATTGAATTTATGAGCAAATTTTTAAAGAGTTACTCAGAGTCAGACCACGATCCTAAACATATTTCAATATGGGGCCATCTCAAAAACTTAAAAATTTACTCATAAATTCAATTTCACCCGGTGTAAGGAAGGCGATAATTGTTGAAAATAAAAAAAAAGGTTCCGTTCTAGACAGTTCAGTAGATTTTGAGAAAATCGTATCATAAAAACAATACACGACCATTTTGACTCAAATGGATCATACAATACTTGTTATTTGTAGAAAAAAATAAGGAAAGCAATAGTATTTGTCTTTTCAACCGACTTCAAAAAAGGAGGAGGTTATCAATTCGTCTGTATTTTTTTTTTTTATTTTTTTTTTTTTTTTTTTATTTTTTTTTTTTTTTTTTTTTTTTTTACTTGATTTCTCGGAACTGGGTAAACCGATTTTAATGATTCTTTTTTTATTTGGAAGCTAGTGCTTTCCGTGTGGTCCCATTTTAATTTGGTCCAGTTCTGACCATGGCATCCATGAGAAAACCGTATAAGTCTTAAATTTGCATTAAGTATGTGCGCGATTTGTTACGCGATTTCTCAGGCAAACGTAAACCGATTTAGAAAATTCTTTTTTTTATAGATAGGGTATGCTTCAGGGGTGGACCCACATAAATTTTATCGAAATAGATTCAGGACTTTTTGAAAAATCAACAAATACCCAAAAATGTTACATAGACGACGTTTTAGTTTCATCAATCTTTGTAGTAGTTAACTTTCAATCTCTTCTTAATAGATTTGAATGAGAAGGAGGTACTAAAAAGCGGAAAATAAAAAGCTTTTTACAAAAAAGACAACCGCCCTCAAAAAGTGAAAAATAACTTTAGCACAGAACACACATTGACTTTAGTTTCGGAAGTACGTGGCAATACAAAACAACAAACAGAACATAGCCACTGAATTTCGAAACTAAAGTCAATGTGTGTTCTGTGCTAAAGTTATTTTTCACTTTTTGAGGGCGGTTGTCTTTTTTGTAAAAAGCTTTTTTTGTTTGAAGCATTTTAATCTGTATGTAAAATATGCGTAAATAAGTAAATAATAATTGTTTGTGTATGTTAGTTGTGATGTTATTTGGTAAAGGCATACCTACAGGAGAAATTCATAGAGTGGGGCAAAAGTGTTTATTTATTGTGTGTGTCTAACCTATTTCACCTGGTTCCGTATGGTATCGGACGTAACGAATAGCACCATCCCATATCTCCCCGTGGGTGTCGTAAGAGGCGACTAAGGGACTCACCAGAGAATGGGCAGCAGCGTTCTCTGTACCTTTGTAACAACCATATTGCGATCGCCAACCCATCTGCCAAGCGTGGCGATTATGGCAAAACCCCCTACTTGGGGGAGGCCTATGTCCAGCAGTGGCTTGATGGTCTTTTGGCTGAAGTGATTATGGTGAAACTATTTCAAATTATTTACTGAATTTTATCTTGACATATCATAATCAATTGATCATCTTTCCATATTGATTTGATTCACCATCGTCATATCAACCTAATACCGTCCACTGCTAAACGTAGCCCTCCCAAAGATCGCCAACCAACCCGAAATTTATTTTATTATAGCTAAACTGTTTATTGATTTAATTAAAGTGTTATTAAAATATTCAAATGAGTCTTTACTTTATCATAGCTAAAACTGTTTGCATGCCTTAAGGCAGATGTTAGTTTAAGCATAATTTTAACACTGCAGTAGTCGCGTACCTAAAAGTAACGGGAGTGGTCGCACGGGCTACATACGTAGTCCATTTTCAAATTGAAATAAATAAACTCATAAGCATAAACGGTTTATTAGACGTATGAAAATATAATCAGTACAGTTTTCTTAACGAAATATGATTAACATAACCTAATCACAACCTCTGTTTTACAAAAAATCATCAAAAATAAATAACCTCTCTAAATTGGCACAAAAATCACAGGATTCGCTCTGTTTGAGATCACAATAAAAAAAATACTTGGAACTAATTTCTAACTTCTATTTTCCGCACAAGACAGACACATAATATTCGAATGATCCCCACATACGAACTTGTAACACAAGGTGCACATCTTTCTGGTGCTTTTACTGCGCGCTCTTCCAAAGTCATGGCAACAGCGCACAACATCACTCGATGTCGCTGCCGAGGCAGTTGGTTGGGTTTCTGTGAATCATAGAGGAATCCTCTATTCAGAGGAATCGTTTTTGACCACAATGTATTGTCAACTCCGGTATGTGTCAATGCGCGCGCGTTTCTGAGGCGGTTCATCATCTTCAGCCATGCCTCAATCGGTGCACCTCATTTATTATCAATTTTTATGCAAAAAAATAAAAAGTCACTTATTTTAAATCAATCCGAAACTAATAAATAAAGTTTAAATAACGAATTTAAGTTAATTATCATTAAATTAACAAAAACACAAAAGTTTGTCATGATAAAGATACTTACGTAATTGGTCGCGCGGGTTACAATTGTAGTCTATGCACTTCGCTGAAGTCCTGTGACACAACCGCTTGCGACTGACGCTTGCACTACACTTAGCGTGTCTCTCGTATATTCGTTCGAAAGTACCTGGGGGCGCAGAAACCTAACGCTTACCGATTCTGAGAAATTCTCGATTTTGTATGAGTGGGCTACCTATGTAGCCCACGCGACTACTCCAGGGTTAAACTAAACATATGTAACTTGTACTTACTTTCTGTGCAAATAAAGATCTATACTATCCTATTCTATTCACCGCAGGTCAAAAAATCCTAACAATATTTTACAAGCCACAAATAGCTAACAATTTCTGATTGCTGTGTAACCAGGTCCCCCCATCCATTCAATGTTACATGTTCAATAAGTAGGTGACATTTTATAATAGGTGAGCATTTTAAAATACTCAAAGAAAAACAAAATACGATACGGTAATACAGCTGACAAAACAAATACTACCAAAATAATTCTTGCGCAACACACCAGAAGGATATTTTTTCTTTTTTAACTACCAGAATATCTAAAAATAAAGCTGTGGACAGAGAAACTCGACTCATTAGTCTTTGTAGTGTCCGAAGTGTCGGAAACTAAACGGGAGTGTCTATTGTGTCAAGTGTTGCTAAAACAAAATAACAGTAGTAAAAAGGCGATTGCAACCCGCGGAATTCCAATTTTCTTACGTTTTTGCAATTTACAGCTCAAAAAATAAGAAGGGCACAGGTCTAGATATTCTTGTAGCAATTTACACCAGCTTGACTGTCGACGTGACTCTTGGAGTCACATTATCATTGTTCAACTATTGTGTCTCCTAATTGGACAGTTGAGCCCTTGAAAACTAATGTTAGTACAACACAATTAACCTGCCACATGAAGACGCACCCATCTTTGCAGCATGGGGAACTTCCATCGGTCTACAAAAACAACCAGTATACTCGACGTAGTGTTGGCGAACGCGAGTGAGTAGGCAGGCGCATCTTTTTCTAACGACAGCAGCAAAGTCATCAACCTGAGCCATCCGCTGCGAATAATTAACCCGCAGGCTGCAGGGGTAAAAAGAATGGTAATATGCTTTAAAGAGCGTGAAAATAGAAGGTACTTACATGTAGGTTCTCATGCATAAGAGGCTAACGATAGTGTTGGCCTAAAACAACACCTAAAATACTACCTAAAATATGTAGCTATTCTCTGACATAGCTCCAGGCAAAAGCAATTAGGGTAGGAATGCAAGGAACTCTAAATACTGCATTTAACTGTTGCATACAGAAATCTCTGTTTCAAATGGAAACGACAATGCTTTAGTACAAAGAGACTACTAAACAAAATAACACTTACTTCGATTGAAATTCAGTTCAGAATCTAATTTGTACCGTAAATGTTTCAATTTTAAACACGTTTTGCTGAAAAATATGGAATAATTTCTAAATTTAAAAAAATATAAATAATAATAATAAACGTTTAATTCAGAATCACTTCCATATTTGTTAGTAACAATGTAAACTTATAAACTAGTGTTAGTAACATTTATTGTAAGCTGCACGCACGCCGACCCTGGGGAGTGCCTACTTGACTGCGTGCATTTGTATCCACCGCCCCAAGATCAGAGAGCCAACGTTTTAAGAAAGGTGTTGGGGCTGGCGCGAACACGGCGTAGTAGAGATGCACATAACTCTGGCGCATGATGGCCGAAAAACCATCAACGTTCGCGTCGGCAAACGCGTCAGCCCCATAAATGATTCAATATTTTCGCTCACGTATGTTATGTTAGACATTTTTAATCATAAGTCTAGTACTATGTGGTTTATACAAATATGTTTTATAAGCAGATGGAGCTCTTTCATAATGATGATATCCCCCTTGACCTAGAAACCCCACTAGATTCTCCCATTAAGCCTCAAGGTGTAATATCAGTATCTTTTTTTTCGATTTTTGTTCTTACAATTTAACTTTACAAGCATTATATTTATAACTAGCACTTTCCCCGCGACTTTTTTACTTTATGACTTTTAATTTGCAATATAGCCTATGTTACTCAGCAATAATGTAGCTTTCGATTGGTGAAAGAATTTTTGAAATCGGACTAGTAGTTTTTGAGTTTATTCGTTACATACAAAAATACAAATATTTTTCTCTTTACAATATTATAGATAGATAGTATAGAAGTATAGATATAGAAAATACAAAAATATAAATCCTTACTCTTTATAATATTAGTATACAAGACAAGGCATTCCTAGTTGCTGAAATAAGCAGCTGTGGCAGACAGTGAGACAAAATGATAACATTCCATGTGTTCTTTTCTTAGTATTTTGGTACAGTACCGAAAAAAATTATAAAAGGAATTCAAACTAAATGAAACATAAAAAATATCACATTTATTGCAATATATTTCCAACCCCTACAAACATTAGATGAATGATAACAATGCATGTAATCTACTTACACTAATTATAAAAAGGTAATGTTTGTAAGCTTGTATGTACTTAGGTAGTAGGTAATCTCCGAAACTAGGTACTGATCCCATTACAAAAATTATTTCAGTGATAGAAAGGTACAGTATTGCCTAGTGTCATAGGTATATTTTATCATAATATTTATAATTATTAGGCTTCGACACGAACGAAGTCAGACGGTAGTTTCATATAAAGCGACATGCCCGTGCAATTTGTGGTTATTATGTTCTGCGCTCTACCTGTAAAACTGCATTGCAGTCATCGGTAAAACAATGGGTTCTTGTTGACAACTGTGTAGGTGAACACGAATGATAGCTCCGGAACTTATGTACAGTCACGAGCAAAAATATGTATACAGAATGCAAAATTCAAACGCTTTCTCTCGTGAAATAACTATTTTAACTTATAGATAAAACCTATTTTATAATAGTGTGGGATCAAAAATACCCTATTCGTAACCCCCATAACATTTCAATCAATAGTTTAGGAAAAAATCAGTTTAGAATGAGACCCACTGTTTACATCTTTTTGCTCGTGACTGTACATACGCCAGCACACCAAGCCATACCAAACTGTCAAATTCTTCCAATTTAATGTGAACCTTACGTTTTTGTAATAAAGTTGAAAATGTTAATGTTGTTAAAGTAAAAAAAAATTGACAGATTGTTGTAGCTTGATGTGCTGTCCTCTGTACAATATTCATCTATACTAATATTATAAAGAGGAAAACTTTGTTTGTTTGATTGTAATGAATAGGCTCAAAAACTACTGGTCCGATTTCAAAAAATCTTTCACCATTCGAAAGCTACGTTATCCACGAGTAACATAGGCTATATTTTATTTTGGAGAAAAATAGAGTTCCGTAAGATATTTGGGTTTTTCGGCCACAAGGTGTAAAAAATCTATCAGAAAAGTTACTTATTTTGCGTACGCTGCCTAAACTATAAAAGATAGAACCATAAAATGTTCTCATTAATTGTTGATTTTATAAATATCTACTAAAAAGTCCGCGACACACTATATCTATCAATGTCGAGTGAGGCACAACAACCATTTTTTAATTTAAAAATCTTGATTTTTTTTTGGATTCCATTTAAACGCGTTTATTTTACTCATGCTATAAATCCTTATCAAAATAAATTATTTCATCACTAAGTACAGTTTATGTAGATAATATTTGGTCTTTGAATGATTAAAATTGAACGTTTGGTTTTGAAGTTATGGCGAAATTAATATATTACGATTTCTGCTGCACGGCGCGTTGCGAAGTGGGCGTCACCAAGGCGGGGGTGCGCGTGCGGGAGGGGAGTTTAGATCTATGAGTAAGGTACCCGCGCGGCTCAGTCGTAATGAATAAACTCAAAAACTACTGGTCCGATTTCAAAAATTCTTTCACCAATCGAAAGCTACATTATCGCTGAGTAACATAGGCTATATTGTAACGCGGACGAAGTCGCGGGGAAAGTGCTAGTGCTTGATATGTTTAAAGAGATGTGGTGTCGAATGACGGACGGTAATCCGACACGGCCGGGCTATGAGAGTGGGAAGAGGGATAGATGACTAGATGACTTTGATTCCATTAAGATTACCCCGTGTATTCCCGGTCGTCCCATCGCCTTCGTCCCACTCGTGGGACGAACGGGAATTTGTTATTTTTTTTCACAATCGTCCCACTAATTTTGTTGATGTGACGAACGGGAATAATTTATTAATTATTTTGTTAGTCCTATTGGTCCCACCAAATTTTTTTCCGGATCGTCCCACTATTTTTGTTAATGGGATGGACGGGAATAATTTTATTAATTAGGTATAGGTATAGGGATAGGTATAGGTATTCCTAGCCAAAATTCGGTCGAGGGAATATTATATTGTTTCTTACAATACTAAACTATTTTTTATAACACTGAACTTTGTCCTGTTTCATAATGTATCTGTTTTATCCGAAAGTAAAACATCAAAGAACAAAATTATTAGACAAATATAGGTTTATAGGTTTTCAATTGACGTGTACCTAGAGCTAGAGTACTGAAAAGCGATCGTAAAACCAGTGTTTAATATACTTTTGTATAGTAGTATGAAAGTGCTTGTGATGCGTGTTTATGATTGAGTTGTTACTTTAATAAAAACTTCTACAAACAACAAATCATCAAACTGGTGCAAACATATCATGCGAACTACCACAAACAGCAATTTTTCATATCAATAAAAAAAACCGGACAAGTGCGAGACGAACTCGCCCACCGAGGGTTCCGTTCAAATTCCGTGATTTGATCAACCATAAGATTATGACCACGCATACGTCGATGATTGATTACGTAATTTAAATAAAGACTATATTTTAAATGATTATTCAGGCTTTTCCCTGTACTTATAGTATTAGACGATATTACTTGCCTATCATAATTCTAGGTAACGGGTAGAAGAGTGTCGAAATATGCGTTTTTTGCGGCATAAACGGTCGTATCTTTTTTCACATTAACTTAGTAGTTTCATTTTTTTCACAGCTTATAGGGACCGTATGCATCAGTATATGCTTTTAATTTCAACTCGATACCTCCACGCGTTGCCGAGATAAAATGTCTTGACAGACAGACGGACAGACAGACATACAGACAGACAGACAGACGGACAACAAAGTGATCCTATAAGGTTTCCGTTTTTTCCTTTGCGGTACGTAACCCTTAAAATAAAAGTAATTTACCAACAAAATTTTTATTGCTGGTTTTTTTAAGGTCTCGGTGGTTTTTAAGGTAATGGTTTAACTACGCTTGCCGCGGTCGATCCGTGGATGGGTGACCATACATTTTATGCCGTGCCTGAGAAAGTACGTAAAACCGTTGGTCCCGGCTGTCATGATCTTTTACAATCGGTAGTCAGAAGCCAGACGTACTGACCACCAGCCTTACCAAGGGATATCGTGTACGGTGTAACCCAGTAACTGGGTTGTGTACAGGTCAGATAGACAGTTGCTCCATGTAAAACACTGGTATTCAGCTACATCCGGGACTGGATGCCGACTCCAACATAGTTCGGAAAAGCCTGGGCAGATGACAAGTAGACGCTGGTCCTGCGCCTGATCTTTCCCCAACCGTGTCAAATGCCGAATGGCAATACGACACAACCGGACTATGATGAGAGTGTGGAAGAAAGACAACCAGATTTTTTTTTCTAGTCTCCATTGAGATTAGCCTGACCGAAATTCAGGTCAGGACAATATTATATTTTTTCAAGCACAATACCAAACACATAAATCAAGTTGCACATGTATAAATCGGTCACATATTCAAACTACGGCGGCCATGTGGGTCTACACCTTGTTGTAAAGTGACCGGCGACGGCGCTATCAGTTGGCGACGTTCCAACTTCAGTACTACCCCGGTATACTGGGTTACCCGGATAAGCGGGTCAAATGCAAGCTATGTTTAAATAAGGCATTCAGTTATAAAGATAGTTAGATAGGTTTAGTTCGGTTGTCGACTACCTCTCAGACAACGAGTCGTATATTACAGCTCACATTTTTAGAACCCATTAAGTAATATTATTAATTGTAATCCGTGGTGCTTGGCAGCTGGGCGTCCAATGTGCCAATTTGGCCTAGTTCGGTTCTGTCTCTTGCTTGATATGTTCTAATTCCTCCGATGTTTTTTTCTGATTAATTTCTTTGCGGGACCGACATAGCTTTCAGAGTATGCAAGTTGAAGTTGCAATGGGTAGGCAACATCGCTCGAAGAACCGATAACCAATAGGGAAGAAAGGTTTTCGAGTGGCAACCACGAACTGGAAGACACAGCGATGGTTGGTAGGCCTCCCACCAGATGGACCGACGATATCGTTTAGTTCGCGGGTAACCGGTGGATGCAAGCGGCAGGTTTCCGCTCGTTGTGGCGTTTCTCCAGAACTTGTCGACCTTCATTGCCGAAGCGCTTTTCTGGTGGTCGCGACTGTTGATTTTGGCTAACAGGAGTTGCAGTGGTTTAGAAATATTGCATTGGACTTGTTTCAATAAAGAAGACTACATCTCGGAGAAACGATTGAACTGTCTTGGATCCCGCAACGAAATTTATGAGGAAAGAACAGCAGAAGAGTAGGTAAAAAACATCGAGTGACGAGCTTCATTACCATGGCAATTTTGTGCTGGTCGCGACTGTTGATTCTGGCTGTAGACACACAACACCTGTAGGTGATGTGGTGGTTTTGAATAGTGTAGCGGGTTTGTCGACTACATCATGGAAATTGGTTACCATTGCATAGATAACTGACGCAAGAAGTGGTTTCCCACGTAAACCTGTGTCATAACCTACACCTGCAAGATGATTTGCCAATAGCACCGACTATTGGTCATCGCTCACTTTTACAGCACCACTCTAACAGGGTAACCGCCTAAAAATCCTACCGTTAGGAACAAAGGGCAGGAAGATGATGATGCTGAGGTCAACATCGTTCAGACCCCCCTTTAATGATTAGAGGATATTAGAGTATTACTCGAATATACTCTATATATTCGCAATGAAGAGATGCATAAATGGCAGACGCAACAATATCCTAACGGTGAAGATTTTGCGAGGAACCGACATTGATAAAGTACACTTACATTACTTTTCAAAAAAGAAAAAAACATTCTTGCCATCAGCAAAAGTATCCATATCTCCAATTCCACTAATTGTTTGACGTTAGTAATAAATTCCCGCTTTCCCTATCACCAAGGCCGTGGCCGTGGCTGTGTAACTCAACGCTTATACAGTTATTTCAAAGATTAACTATTTCTATTCAACACTACACCTTCTGCCCTTGATATCATTAAAACAATGACTCATTAAGACTTCTGGCACGCGACGCCCTCATTATCAAAGTTTCCTTTAGTTATAAAGCTTAGTCTTTGCATATGATTTAGTAATAGGGCTGTCGAGTCTTTTGTAAATGTTTTACGAATCAAACCTATCCGGCTTCTAAGTAATTCTGAATAGATATATACCTACTGCAAATGGACCTTCACAAGCGTCTTTATTGAACTTAAAATCCATAATCCAATATAATATTATGTGCAATACATAAAAATCCTCCCCAGCTCATACGGTACCTGAAAATTTTACGCGTGCTAACAAAAGCTGGAAGCATTGCCGCATTGTTTGGCAATGCTGATTCCTTGGCCCAAGAAGAGGTCACGTGAAGAACCTGTAGTATTTCATGCTAGAGCATGAAATACTACAGGTTCTTCACCTACCCCGACCTAGAGGTCGGGGTAGGTGAAGAGATGATCTTCGCAGGGTGACCGAGTGCAATAGCTTGCAGCAGGAGAGGGCCAAGGCTATAGGTGTGTTACATTCTCCATTGACAAGGGAGGATCTGCCTCTTGTGGGTTACTCTCCGACAGTCGTTGTCGGGGTTTTGTACATTTTGTAACTAAATTCTATTGAAGACTCGGCTTTCAATCGACGAGTCAATAAATAAATAATTTATATTTCAATTCCCAAACCGAGCGTTCTTGATCGTCATACATGATAGAAGCCGACTATAAGTTAGCAACTACGTGAATTAATGTATTCGTAAATAAAGCTGCGGTATGATCACAAAGTCACAGGTATTTGATCTGTAATGTTAGAGAATAGCAAAGCTGTCTGGCTCGACTAGCTCCAACCTTCGCAATATATTCACATGGTGTATTTTCCCTATAATAATCTTAAAGATTTACTATTGTTTACGAGACTTCTACTAACCTTTACCTTCTACCAATCCATATTTAGACAAAATCTCTTACTCTTCCAAAATCTCAGCGCAACCCTTTCACAGAATAATTTGGAGCAGAAGACGTGTTACTGCGTACCACAAACGTTACAGTCGCGAAGATTAAAAGCTGTTTGTAATGTGGATGAATAATGATTACATGGTTCTGTGTGATACATTCATTTGCATAATTACTGTATTTTCTTGGAAATATATTAAAGGTAAAGTCGTTAACGTTGGTAGAGAAAGTGGCAGTTGTATCCTGCTGTAAATTGTGTTAACATTACAAAAAGTCAACGATAAGAAAGTAACAATAAAGACAACCGCCTTCAAAAACTTAAAATGATGAATAACTTTAGCTCAACGATTTTAGTTTCAGAAATTTAGTAATACGAAACAATAGACAGAACAAAAGCCGCCGTTATTTATCACTTTTTAGTTTTAGAAGGCGGTTTTCTTTTTTTTGAAAAAACTTTTTATTTTTTGCTTTTTAGTGTTGCCTTAACATCCAAATCCATTAAGAAACGGCGACCGAACGCGCTTTTACCAACTGCTCTTCCCTATTTCAGACTAATTGTAGCGTGTGTGCATTCAGCGCTATACTTTCTAGTGCCCGCCCCTTTCGAGCATGTGTGCCATAAGATAGCACAGATGTGTTGCACATATATTCTTGTTTGCGTGCGAATCATGTGTGCCGTATCAGTTTCTTATGTTTTTGTGTGAGTAAAAACAAAAAAACAAATAAGGCGACAATAGGTTTTGAGCAAATTTAAAATGACTCTCGGATATCTATGGTTCGACAGTCCACAAATCAGTTGATCTTCTGTACAAATAAAAAAAAAATTGTATCTGTTTGTAATAACAGCTTTTTGGAAATAACAATTATTCGGGTTTGAGATGTCTTTATTTCCCATAAGAATCTTAAATATTAACATTTTTATCTGTCTGTTGTATTTTGGCTAATTTCCGAGACGGCTGGTTTGATTTTGACGATTTTGATTTTCAGTGGCAGATAGCTGATGTTATCAAGAGTAACTCAGGCTACTTTTATTTTAATAATAATTTATTTATTGTAAAAATATTGTACAGTCAACAGCAAAAGTAGATGACCAAAATCAGAAATTCAACTCTAATGATCGGAGTTCGCGTCAGAACTGTGTGGCGTCGAAGTGATTCAAAAGTAAGTGTGTCACAATCACATACTTTTAATAAATAAACTAGTAATAAATTATATAAATTAGTGTTAGTAAATAAGTATTGAATTTCTGATTTTGATCATCTACTTTTGCTGTTGACTGTACACAACCAATTAACTTAAAAACTAGTAATATATTTTGAATACAAAACAAAATAGGAGCATCTGCAGCCGAACTAGGTGAAACCTGTATCTCGGCATACAGCCTCTCAGTTTTTTGTTGGTGTCGTAATAGCTAACAAGTACAACATTATTTAGACTAAGGGAAAAACAAAATAAATTAAGGTAAAAACTAAGTGAGTGTGTGGTGTATGTTTGGAGAGGGGTATATAAGTGTTAGGATGTGTTAGTGCATGTAATGATGTATGAAATAATGTGTATGAGGGTGTAATATTTAAGTGAAGTGTTAAAGATGTAGTTGTAGATGAAGAGTAATACATATTTTTAAACTAGCACAAATAATCCTTTACTTTGGTACGATTAATAGTCTTTCTGTGTCATCATAATTTAATTAACGAGCCCTACTTAGAGGGTAAATATCCAATATAGGGTTAATTTTATTATGAGGACTCAGAAACACAAAATATATTCTAATAAAAGAAGTTTCAGGTTTATGTTCACAAGTACACACTAATTATTTCCTACGCCTATGATTAAGGTTGGGGTAATATACTAAGACTTGATGTTGTTTTAAAATTATAGTTAGTAGGTAGAGCTGTCTAACAGTAAGTACTTAACAGTGTTGATACAGAAATATAGTGCGAAATAGTCGGGGCTTAAAAGAGCAAACGTTTAACATTGCGCGTTGCGCGATCTCAATAGGTTTAATTATTGTTTTGGGAGCTCCTCCCAAAGATGTGATGCAGTATGTTATTACTGACAAACTAAATTTTACACAAGGCACAAGCACAAGGCAAACTAAATTTGTTTTAACAACCAAGCATCAACGACATGGCGCTGCTTTTTAAACACATATATGAGCTGTCTGAAAGCTCATATGGTTTTTGAAGCTGAGATTGCTATCGAAGAGGATTCCTAAGTATTTGACGGAATCAACATGTTCTATTGGTGCACCAGTGCAGTGTATATCAAGGGAAAATTGATGAGGGACTATGTTGTAGTTACTCCCAATTTGTGTTGAGTGGCGTATACTGAAGGTCAGGTATTTCGTTTTATCTATGTTTAAAGTTAATAGATGAAGTCTGAGCCATTTGTTGACTATATTAAACCCATTTTGTGCAGCGTTAAAGACCTCATCCCAGGTATCGGCAGAGAAGAGGAGCGCTGTATCATCAGCGTATGATTTAATATCGCTTTTCAGAATGTGGATACTAGTGAGATCATTAATATAAATGAGAAAGAGAGTGGGGCCTAAAATGATGCCCTGTGGAATGCTAAACGACACTAGGAGATCAGTGCTTGCATGACTCCCTATTCGTACACACTGCGTCCGCTCAGTAGATAGCTTTCAAAAAGTTGGAGTTGAGTTCCTCTAACTCCGAGCCTTTCCAATTTTGTAATTAAGATGGGAATAGAAATGGTGTCGAATGCTTTTTTCAGGTCTAGGAAAATAGACAAACATTTACGCCCCTTATCCAGGTTAGTACAACTTATTTGGTAAGACTATAAACAGCATCGTCCGTGGAACTATTAGCTCTAAAGCCAGACAGATTATTTGCCAGTAAGTTATTTTTTTCCAGATATTTTGTGAGTCTATTATTAATTGACTTTTCCAATAATTTTGAGATTGAAGGTAGTATTGAAATCGGACGATAATTGGACATAATATCATTTTTATCACCGCCCTTAAAAATTGGACGAACTTCGGAGCTTTTCAATTGAGAAGGAAACAAACCTGTATGGAGACATTGATTAAAGATTTAAGAGGGGGAACAAGGAAGTCGACATGTCTTTTTAAGAATCGATTTAATATATTATCATGGCCTACCGTGCATTCCGCTTTTAGTCCCACCACAAGGCGAAAGATCTCATCCTCACTTGTTTCCTCTATTGCAAATGCGTTCAAATGTACACCAGTGTTGTAAAAATACGTCAGTTGCGGTGAGGCAGCATCCATACGATTGTGTTTAGTAAATTAGAACAGTTTTCCGCTAAGGTCTTGCTAAAGACAACAAAATACTGGTTTACAGAGTTCTGTTTAAGACAGAGAGAGTTAAGTTTTTTTAACTCTTGATGAAATAGTACCCGTGAAAATTTTACAACTATTTGACTCCTTATTGAAAGCACATCTGAATAAATTTAACCAAAGTTTATTTTAATAATTTAACAATATGATGATTTGCGATTATGATATTTTAAGAATATGGTATTCAGAGACTGAGCGGCTCGAACGTATGATTTTCCGGCACGCCTAATAAAGAAAGTATTCAACACCTAACCATAGAAATATAAAAGCAACGATATACTTAGACAAAATTGCTTTTGCACTGGCGCCATTGCACAGATCAGAGTCGCAAAATATGAAAGAGGTGCTGACTGATATGCCAGCTCCATCAGCATCCAATCCATCATTATTCATACGAGTATCGTCAAACTCTTCAGATGTATTGTCTTCTTCGTCGCGTCTACTTGGTTCGTAACACGAGCGTTCTATGAACGAATTTGTACCACCTGCACGCAAAGAAAGAATTGGTTAGTATTTTGACCGTTACAGTCATGTATATGTTACAGTCAAAACTATTTTTGACTGCCTTTAGCCAACGCGATTTCGAGTTCTATTATAGTTCTATGAATCACTATAAAAAAAGTTTAAAAAGGGTCACAAAAAAAAACCTACCAACCTAATGGGTTTGTGGATAGTAAGGATAAAGGAGAATGACCAAATTTGTATGGGCTCTGGCCCAAAAAAAAAATCTGCTGCCCCGGGGTTGATTCAATTGTTGGTGGACTTATAATGTTAGACTATGTGTGTAAAAGTGCTCATCAAACTCTAACCCGCAGTTACAGAGTTATAATTCCGCGTTATTTAACACTGCAACGACACACTTTTGCTTGCATCAGTTTTTCGAGTATCTTATGTCTATTCGTAAAAACTATTGTTTAAAAAAATCATTATGATGAATGATGAAATTAAAAAGCGACATAGTTACTTAAAAGCCGTTTACTTTTAAACAACGACCATTCCGTACAGATTACAATAAAGTGCATATTATAAAAAAGAACCTTTTTGATAAGAAATTATAAAAACTTTGTGTCTTTTTACAATATTTAATTAATGTAGGTTTAAATAATAGGAAAAAGAAACACAGAAATCTTCCTAGCCTTTTCCCATCTATGTTGGGGTCGGCTTCCAGTCTAACCGTATGCAGCTGAATACCAGTGTTTTATATGGAACGACTGCCTATCGGACCTCCACAACCCAGGTACTAGATAACACTATACCTCTTGGTAAGACTCGTTGTCAGACTTTCTGGCTTCTAACTACCCATCACGACTGCCAAAGATCTACAAATGACAGCCGGGACCAACGGCTTTTCGTGCTTTCCGAGGCACGGAACACAGAAATCGTAATTTAGTATATTTTTTTTGTAGGTACCTACTCAAAAATGTTCCGCGTCACCTTTTCTGGTCGGCTTTACCCAAACGTGGCGCTAAAGAGGTTAACTAAATGGATCGCATTTACAAACAGAATAAAACTTTAGAATATAAGTAGTACATATTGATATCAATAAATCATATTAAATATACATGAATGATATGAGTCCCTGTCAGAATACCAGCGCTGCGACCTTTCATGTCGTAGCATTGTGCTGAGACAGGAGCCTTTTTGGTCTCGTACAGGTTTTATAAGTCTTTTTTTTATGTTGTATTATTTGTTTAACCCTTATGTTTCGGTTTACCTGTACGAGGTTTGAAACCTCGTAAACAATTTTTCTTTCTTTCTTTCTATGAGTGGGAGTATGTGCGTAGCTTTTGATACGAAGTTGGTACTCACTCTCTTCCCTTTTAATGCTGCACGAGGTCGCACGTACTGCGCATGTCTTAATCATGTTGGCGTCTAACTCTGTTCTGCATGCCGGATGAATGCCGAAACTTTCACACACGTAGCATTTTAAAGCTAAACCTGGAATGAGAGTTGGTTCAAAAAAAGTTTTTTTTTTCTTTATTGATTTACAAGGGATTTTGGTACATAAAATGACGATGTCAATCCCATTCGATCGTTATTAAAAAAATAACTATCCAATCTTAGATTCTAATGATTCATTTTTTTTTAAGTAATAATTCCTTTCATATACTACAAAGTTTAAAACAAATTTAATTTCGGAATTGCCACTGACTTCTGAAACTAAAGTCTTATGCCTCCAGCCGGGGCAAAAAACAAGTGACTACACGCTTGGGCACCTCCTGTGGAGTACGGGCCTCGGCTTAGGGCGTCTCTGAGGCAGGGCAGCAAAGGCTGGATCGGATCTAAATTATTTAGGGAGACTGTTGTTTAGCATTTTGTTTAAATTTTAAGTTTAGTTTTAATTAAAAATAAAATGTTTACGTTAGCGCAATTGTGTTGTGGTAGGTAGGTAGACACTCAGTAAAAGTAAAAAAAAACTCACCATTTTTGACAGACAAGCCGACAAACAACATCACCACAAATAAATTCGATATAAGTTTCATAATATTTTTGTGTAGTACGAGAACTTCAAATGCTTGATGTACCTAAGTAAAAAGAGTACAAAACAAAAGTGGTACAAAAAATAGAAGTCTCGTGTTGAACAATCAACATAAAATTGGCCTGTTAATATTTTGTTAATTATTTTTGACACCGTATTAAAATACTATTTTATCTGAACCCAACTGCACAGACCTGCGAACGCGGTCGTATTTAGAATACAAATGGTTGATAAGATTCTCTAATAATACGTTAAATATTTTATCAATTAAATTGCAATTAACAATTTGGTATGTAGGTAACTTTTTTTAAATTGCATATTTTATTGATTGTGTACGCCAAAGAACGTAAAAGTTATAACTAGGTACAGTTCTATTCTAAATTAATAGTAAGTTCGAACTTTAAAGATAAAGATAAAAGTTAAAGATGCATTTATTTGTTTTAGGATGTGTGACATGATACATAGAAATGCACATACAGATGTAAACGAGTTAAATATCGCAGGTTCATTATGTTTTGCCATATTCGGCGTACAAAATAGTTTATTAAATTAGTAAATAAATTATAGTCAACATTCAATCAATCAACTCACCACTCACCTCATCACTTTGACCTTCAATTATAATACCTACCTTATTTCGATTGGATAAGTATTACAATCAAATGATAAAAGAGATTGCTCAAAATAGCCCTGTGTGAGAAAGTGTCGGATATACACGGTAATTAATTGTATATTTTATGAAATTAGTTGCAAATACTTTGGACTAGCTAGAAGCCAAAATGATCATTATAAAGTATTTTACTCGACTAATAACATTAATAGCCGCCATCTTTGTCAAACGTCATAACCTGTCGAAAATGATTAGGGATGCCCAATCGATGGTTATCGATAGTTTTTTTTTTTTTAATTTTTAATTAACTGCTGCATATTTTTTAATCTGAATCACATTTTGAATTTATTTCAAATAAAGTGCAAATAAAAGCTACATTATAACATTCAATCACCATATTCCATAGGTATATTATTATTATTTTATTATTAATAGGCATACGTTTGACCACTAACTTATTATTCCTTAAAAGTATAATTAAAAAAACCTACACTTTATGCATGAGGTCATACTCGATTTTAAATAGGTACTTGTAGTTAGAATAATGCCGAAGTGAGAAAAACTTACATATTTCATCATGATCATTATTCAGAGTTTTCTAATGATCGTTTAGAAAAGTATGTGGTTTACTTCTTTAGCTAAACGATTATTTACGACAATGAATATAAAAATAACCCTCCTTTTGGGATTCGGCGCAGTCGGGTAAAAAATACTTCATCATCATCATCATCATCATTTCAGCCGAAAGACATCCACTGCTGGACATAGGCCTCCCCCAAAATGGGGGGTTTTGCCATAATCGCCACGCTTGGCAGGCGGGTTGGCGATCGCAGTATGGTTGTTACAAAGGCACAGAGAACGCTGCTGCCCATTCTCTGGTGAGTCCCTCAGTCGCTACTTACGACACCCACGGGAAGATATGGGATGGTGCTATTCTTAAAATACTTATCATTACTGAATACATTATGAAGGTTTTCTTTAAAAAAAAAAATACTGCAGACTAGATAGATATATTAGTATTAGTATAAATTTATTATTATTGCAAGTATAGAAACGTGTTATTGTTAGAAAAGCAGAACATTGTCATAATTACTTCCTGCCGTCCCGTCCGCCAGTCTGCACAGTGCATTAAAAGACAATTCCCATAGAATCAGTGTTGTATAACAAAGAAAGAAAACACAGCAACGCCTCAACTTCACCATTACTGATTTATGACCGAATTTACAGCATTAAACTGTTGACATAAGACATAAAATTAGCTTGATTTATGCCAAGTCCCGTGACGTTGAGGGATTATAATATTACTTGTATTAACGGTGTTAATTGATGGTTTTTCAGCGGTAATGGTTTTAGATATTGTGAGAACAATGTTGAGAGTTTTGCTTAAGGTGCGTACAGATTAAGTAACATGTGTATTATAACACGTCCAAATTATGTATGTCTTGTAACATTCAGTCTCCAAGTTAATGAAACATGTTACATTTCAACGTTTTATGACATGTCATCATCATCTGCCTAACCTTTTCCTAACTACATTGAGTCGGCTTCCAGTCTAACCGGATGCAGCTGAATACCAGTGTTTTATATGGTGCGACTGCCTATCGGACCTCCACAACCCAGTTACTGGGTAACACGATACCCCTTGGTAAGACTGGAAGTCAGATTTTCTGGCTTCTGACTACCCATAACGACTGCCAAAGATCTACAAATGACAGCCGGGACCAACGGCTTTGCCTACTTTCCGAGGCACATAGGGACTCGGGAACTCGGTATGAAAGGGACGGTCACCCATCTACAGACCGACCGCGGCTAGAGTAGCTTAACCTTTGACCGATCGATCAGTACGGCTTCAACTTAGCCACGAGCTCCTGTTTTATGACTTGAATGTAATATAATATGTACGCACCTTTAGAGTAAAACTTTGTTTAAAGAATGCCTTCTAATAACACCAGCCTATAATCATCCCACTGCAAAGCAAAGGTCTCTTTTCAAACAGAGAAGACACGAGCACCGATCAACACGTGCGCTCAAGGGATCACGGATTGGCGATTTCAGACTTAAATTAATTGTAAGTCCTGAAGACTAATTCACTTAATTTTATGACGCGCCGATGAAGTTGTAGTGCAGTTGGAGTTATGTTCAAGTTTGAGTGTTAAACGGTATTCTTGTAATCTTTGAACTGCGCGTGAACTGCACGTCAACTGTACGACAGCCAAACTCTACCAAACTTACTTATGGTGTAGCCACATGAGAGAAAAAATATTATCACTAAATCGATTACATTTCAATGAATTTGACGTTATAATAATATTAAAATAATACCGCAGTACAGAGTGCTATTTAACTGTAATTTTGAGACGTCAAACGAATAGTAAAATATTGATCATGTTGCATTCCGAAGCTCGCACCAAACACGCGCAACAGTAGAATGCTGTTATTGCGCCTCGCGTGACGCGAATTTGACGCGAGCGTGTCTGAAAACTGTACAGAATACGAAAAGCGTTGTTTTGATCGAAACTTAACTGCAACTGCACTGTAACAGCACTTCTTTAGTTACGTGAATTGGCCCACAGGGACAGGTTTCCTCACGATGATCTCCTTCACCGATGTCAATGATGTCCACGATAAACAGACTTAGAAAGTACATAATATGACATTGAAAAAGTTACATTGGTAAGTGAAGGCCCAGTGGTTAAGGCACCCGCCTTTCAAGTACTAATGTGACTTTTTCTAATGTATAATGCTTAGAGCATATTGGTATTTTGACCTTTAATAATCAGTCTTCGAGTAGTTTTATAAATACGTTGACTAGTTTCTGTCTGCAACTTCGTCTTCGCGTAGATATTAAAGGCTTTCTTTTACTATCTACGTGAAGACGAAGTTGCAATAAAGTCCGAAATTATCCCACGTGAATAGAAAAATGGAAAAATATCAATATTGATATTTGCACCGAATTTCTGCTAATTCCGTTCAGTCGTTTAAGCGTGAAATCCATCCATCCATCCTCACAAAGTTTCGGGTTTCGGGTAGAATTTACTCATGATTCTGATGCTTTGAACTAGCAGGTAAACGTCTTGATACTAGCTTTTGTCCGCGATTTCGTCCGCGTGAATGTCGGTTATTGCGGATGCAGACGAAGTCGCGGATTAAAAAGTAGCCATTGTTCAAGGTTCAAGCTATTTTTATACCAAATTTCATCAAAATCGGTTCAGTCGTTTCATCGTGAAAGCGTAACAGACAGAGTTACTTTCGCATTTATAATATTAGTATGGCAGTATGGATATGGATATGGAAGTATGGATTTATGAGCTTCTTGTGTCTCACTACAGGGCAAAGGCCTACCTTCCTTCTTTCCAGTTTTTCTGTGTTTTGCGACATGATCAACCTGCCAACTCTTCAGGCAGGAGACCAGCTAGTCTCCTCATCTTTTGCTGGGCCTACCACACCGCCAGTTTCTGATGTACGGGATCCAATTTATCGGTCATCACAGCATCATTTCAGCCGAAAGACGCCCACTGCTGGACATAGGCCTCCCCCATGGCCTCCCCAATGTATGGGTATTTTCGCCTAAATATTAAGGTTTTGTGAAAAGGGTTTTATTTAACAGTTTGATGTACTTACAGTCTTCGAAAGACAAAGGACTTACCAAACCAAGGCCTTGTGCGTCAAAGTTTCGAAAATCCACCGTCCCTGCCCACTGCCGCTTGCCTCTTAATTGTGTTTCGAAATCATTAGCAGCCGCCCTTGTCAATACCATCATTATGACAATTGATGCTATGATGTTTACCCTTAATTGTATTACGAAATCATTAGCAGCCGCCCTTGACAACACCATCATTATGACAATTGATGTTTACCTACATATTAATTATGCTGGCTGCATGCTTCTACTAATAGGTCGGGTCGAACAAGAGTCGAACAACCAGACATCAGACGGCCTTGATATAAATAAGAATGTAGGTACTATAGCGGACATTTCCGCCGTTAAAAAAATTTTACCTCGGCGCCTGCGAAGTCAACGGGGCGGGCTAGAGAGCGCTTCCATCTTTCCAAATGAACTTAGTGGTGGTCAGGCGGGTGTGTCCACGATAGTACCTAGGCTATGCACTCTTTTCAGGAAAAGAAGAAAAATAATCTAAGATAGATTTTGTCAAATGACATCTAATGGGTAGTTAGATTTTCAAGCATTTTTAAACACATCAACATCGGAACCTAGAATAGTATTGCAAATAAACAAATGATGTTTTCAATACAGGTATCATTTCTTTGGCTCTAACCTTCAATCCCACATGAGCTCATCATGTCAACCTTTAGACGTCCACTGCTGGACATAGGCCTCCCCAAGGGGGGGTTCTGCCATAATCGCCACGCTAGGCTGGCGGATTGGCGATCGCAGTATGGTTATTACAAAAGCACTGAGAGCGCTGCTGCGCATTCTCTGGTGAGTCCCTTAGTCGCCTCTTATGACACCCACGGGAAGATATGGGATGGTGCTATTCTTTACGTCCGACACCACACGGAACCATCGAAATGCGTATAATATAAAGTCAAATTACACGTTATCGGTTCCCTAAAATGCAATATGCGGTCGGGTACGAGGCACATAATATTTCATTTATTATTTATATTAATGGGTGATTCGTTATTTTACGCTCCGCATGCCACGCTCATTGCGAATCGCAATCGTACTCGATTAAGTGTAGCGTGTCCTTAATATATTGCGTTAAAGGGAGATTGGACGTTGTTGATTACAAAATGGTTCTGTATTTATTTTAAATATTTTTTCTATTATTTTAAAACGAGAGTTTGGTCGATTTTTTGATCGATTGATTTTGATTTGTTTAATAAATCAGTGACAATAAACAATTTTCAATAAAAATGATCAAGCTCAGTAATTTGAAAAATAGACCTTTGAAAATTACATACTTTCCTATATTTTCTTAAGTGATCGGGGCTTTATGTCTACAATAAAAAACGGTCACTGGAAGAGAAGTAAGTAGCTTAAATATAGACCACGTTCAAGGAAACGCAGCTTTGCACACTTTTGCATCGAGTGTCAAAAATTTACAAAAGTTGCAAAAATAACTGTTTATTTTTCAACTGACTGACCCTGACGACGCTCTCTCTCCTCACACACACAAACACAGACCGGACAGATCATTCCGTCCTCGCCACCGAGGCCCGTCGCGACGACCCCGTACGTCCCCTCCCTGACCCTTGCTCGTGCCAGTCCGCGCTGGTGAGCCTGTAGCTTCAAATTCGTCCCTAAATAATGGAAATTCGATCCAGTCTGGCCCTTTGCTGTCCTTCCCCAGCGATGCCCTATGCCAAGGCTTGTACCCCACAGGGGGCGCCCTTAGCGTGTAGTCGTTTCATTTGTAAGTCCGGTTTAGCAGCCGATAACCTCCTAGGTTGACATGCGAGGCATCTCGCATGTCAACCTAGGAGGTTATCGGCTGCTCCGAAAAAAAAGTGTTTCTTTGTTACCTTATAATGGGAAACCATCGTAATGATATTTGACAAGGAAGTAGCTTGAGAATTAGATAAGGACTCATGTCCTTACAAAATTGTTACAAAATTTCAGACAGATTAGAAATAGCTCATGCTGAAATTTTGTTTGATAGATTTTCAATTTTATTATAAAAACATTTTTCTTTTTCACTAGCCCGTTGTGTCCCACTACTGGGCAAAAGCCCCCTTTCTTTCGCCGCCTCCAACCAGCCCTCGCGTACGGTACGGTAGTAAGGTACAGTATGTACCTTATACAAAAATATAAGGTTCATATTCAATTAGGGTTTGACAGTTTGGTGGGGCTTGATGTGCTGGCGTCTGTATCTATGCGCGCGGACTAAGCGATCAGATAATTTACAAACTTGAAGTTTATTGCCATTAAATTGTCGCTAGGAAACGATTATTCGCCGTGTGGTGCCGGTCGCGAATAGCACCACCCCTTTTCTATCCGTGGGTGACGTAGAAGGCGACAGAGGGATATTGACCAGAGGATGGGCAGCAGCGTCCTTCTGAGTAGGTACCATAACACCTACTGCGATCGCCAACATGCATCGGCCAAGCATGGCGATTACGGCTGAACCCCCCTTGGGGGAGACCTATGCCCAGCAGTGGGCGTCTAAAGGTTGACATTATGATGATACGATTATTCTCGATCTCGATTGACTTGATTATTTTCAAAAATAACTATCATTTTGCTCGCGACTTCGCCCTCGTGAATTGTTTTACAGAACCCCAGTTTTTTTGACAATAAAATATAACTTAAAGCACTCTTGTAGGGATAACGCAGCATCTTATTTGTGAAATAATTTTTTGAGTTTATTAATTACAAAGGATCATACAAAAAATCGATAAAAATTTACAAATTATAACTGAGTACATATTTACTGAACTATATTGATTAAAAATAAAGATGTCATTGCACTTATGAACAAAATCACTTTTGAAGAAAAGTTTGCAATGGCCCCATTGCAAAGGTTTGAGTTACAAACCATGGAGGTAACTGCAAGACCCTTATTGAACTGCCTTACGCTTGCTCCAACGGTGAACTCCTCAAGATTTTCAAACGCTAATATCCCACATGAACGTTTTATGTAGGTGAACCCTGGACCTATAAAAAGTAAAAGTAAACAAAAGTAAGTTAGTTTAATATGTTGTTGTTGGCTGTCATTTTCTTTGAGGGTAATTAATATTAATAAGAAGCCGTGCATCCGAGTAAAAAAACGAACATATTTTTTTCCTTTTCAAAAAAAAAACTTTGCACCACACTTGAACTTTCTCCTGTATCGTCTGTGCGTTTACAAACATTTGCAGAATTAAGGACACAGACACCCAAATCTGGAACAACTATAGGTATGTAGGCCATACAAATATTTATTCCGTGCTGGAATCGAACCCGCGACACGAAGTGCATCAGCCAATCACGCAGCCACTGCGTCAAAAGTGTCGCTGAACAGATTTTTTCGGTTTGGTACAGACACGAGCATAAATATGTATACAGATTGCAAAATTCAAAAGCAATTTTACAGATAAAATCTATTTTATTTATAGTACTTGGGGATCAAAAATACTCTATTCGTAACCCTATATCATTTCAATCAATAGTTTAGGAGAAAATCAGTTTAGAATGAGATCAACTGTTTACATATTTTTGCTCGTGACTGTACCTCCCAGGTCAACCTAGGAGGTTGTCGGTTGCTTATCCGGACTTTGCTGTAGTGCCCTAAAGATAATTTAAGGCATCCAACCAGGGCAATCAACAATCGCTTAGGGCACCCCCTGTAGGGTACGGGCCTCGGCTTAGGGTATCGCTAGGAGAGGACAGCAAAGGGACAGGCTGGATCGGACCTTGTCACTGAACACCGTGTCGTAGACTGCTCTATGTGAAACGCGGTGTCGGTACAGGTCCCTTATTAATACTAGCCTGTAATTGTCCCACTGCAGACTCATATTAATTATAAGTCCAGGTTTCCTCAAGATGTTTTCATTCACTGATATCAGTGATGTCCAAGATAAACTTAGAAAGTACATAAATGGCACATTGGCATTCGGTCGTGCCCGGTTGGAAACCTACAAACTACTGCATGAAAGACATTTAGTATTTATAATTTTTATTATTAGAAAACTGCCACAAAATAGGGTATTTTAACAAAAAAATCTAATGTAAGTAGTCCCTGAGACAGATTTCCAAAAAATATTTGACACTTCACGTAAACAAAGACGATACAGCGCGTCGAAAACTCGTGTGACATCACTATGTCAGTACACTTTTACTGGTGAAGTGACGTCACAAACCCGTGATGTGATCTTTGATGCGTTTTATCTTCGTCAGTATTTATTGATTTGATAAAACAAAAAATACGTATCGAATATTTTTCGATAATCTAACTGACGGACGAATTAGATGTTTTTGGTAAAATACCCTATTGGTACTCACTTTTTGCCATCAAAGTGCGGCACACAGGCTTTTCAGACTCCGGACACGTTACGATCATGCTGGTGTTAAACTTTTGACATGAAAATATGTCAAAATTATTGTCACACTGGTAGCACTTGAGCGAGGAAGCTGAAAAAAGATACCTTAGTTAAAATAGCGTCGACTAACAATCAGCCCAGATTAGCCAGTAGTGTGATCGAGCACTTTTTTGTAGCTGACCTACGATTTCGTCCGCGTGACTTTCGGTTATTGGCGGAGTTTTTTTTTGCGCAGAACTCTTTTTTTTTTCTTAAGAGCGCCCATCTCGTCATATTTCCCATACATACGCTCGTACGCGATTACGGCGTTATAACAAATTATTTTCCAAATATTTTTAACACACAGGTATGTGGTTTAAATCTAGGTTTGTATAAAGTCAAAAATAAACTTATTTGAGAAACACATTCAGTAAACAAGTCCGAAAATCAGCTTTTTTGCACAAAGGACATGTTTTATAATGGGCTCAGTCTATTTACACCACTTCAAAAAAAGAGAAAAATTACATTTTGAAACAACTCTTTTATCTGAACTTTGGCCGTTCATAATGATACATTGAAAAAGTAAAAAAAAACAACTTCATAGAAACCTTGCACATGTAATGGAGATTCTAAATTACAAACATTTTTACCAAAATCATGTAAGGCTTTTTCAAAAACACGTATGTCCTGGAACAAGTTGTGTGAAACTTCCGCGCGCCAATTTTCCTGTGATGTAATCGCGTTCTCACTCACTCGTTTGTATTCGAGGTTTGCGTTGGTTGAAACAAAAAAAAAATTCAATCACGCTCGCGTTGAAGTTCGTTCGATGGGGATGGGCGCTCTTAAATAAAGGTAGCTTAAGTTACTCCTTATAACGGTTTATTCCCTTGACGTCGAGTCGCGCCACGTCGAATCGCCACTACGTCGAGTCGCCGCCATGTCGAGTCGCCGTCACGTCGACTTGTTCTGTTTATGTACCTTTCGTCAAATTCGACGTAGTGGCACCAGGCAAATTTAAAAAAGAATAAAAATCTTAAGTAAATATCAAAAGAACAAGTAGACGTGACTCAGCGACTCTACGTGGCGGCCACTCGACGTGGCGCGACTCGACGTCGAGGGATCTTATAACATCAGCTATCTGCCAGTGAAAGTCCAGCCGTTTCAGAGATTAGTCGGAACAAACAGACAGACAGACAAAAATATAAAAAATTGTTACTTATATAAACAAAAAAAACAACAATGCTTTCATATGTTTTGAGTAAAAAGCTGTTTTTTTTAAATACAAACAGACACTTCAATTTTATTTATTTGTAACTAGCTGACCCAACGGACGTTGTCCGTTGACGTTGGACGTTGGACGTTGTCAATAGATTTTTCAATTTTCTTAACGTTATAAACTTTCCCTGGACTTCCACAAATATTTTGAGATCAAAATTAGCCAAATCGGTCCAGCCGTTCTGGAGGTGTAGCGACACTAACGAAAAACGATTCATTTTAGGGTTCCGTTGCCAAATGGCAAAAACGGAATCCTTATGGATTCGTCATGTCTGTCTGTCGGTCCGTCCGTATGCCACAACCACTTTTTTCCGAAACTATAAGAACTATACTGTTGAAACTTGGTAAGTAGATGTATTCTGTGAACCGCATTAAGATTTTCACACAAAAATAGAAAAAAAAGCAATTTTTAGGTTCCCCATATTTAGAATTGAAACTCCAAATTTTTTTTTCATCAATCCCTTACGTGGTGGTATCTATGAATAGGTTAAACTGAATAGTTTGCGCAAGAGACACTTCCAAAGTGATTAACTGTGTCCCCTCCCCCCCTGTAACTCCTAAAATAAGAGAATGATAAAATTTAAAAAAAATATATGATGTACATTACCATGTAAACTTCCACCAAAAATTGGTTTAAACCAGATCTAGTAAGTAGTTTTTTTTATACGTCATACATCGTAAACCGCAATTTACTATCAAAACGGTTTTTAAAAAGGTTTTTTATTATATAGATAGATAGAAGAAGATTAGCTTTGTCCACGTAAAAGTAAAATATACCATAAAACAAACGCTCTAAAGTGGATTGTTCCTACTGTATGGTATTGATCTTTGTTCCTATCTTTGTTCTTGTTTGTTTCATTGTTCCTACTGTATGGTATTGATCTTTGCTCCTTTCAGTAGTTTCATTGGATTTGTATAAAATGAGATTTAATCATCTACCTAGCCTATTCCCAAGTACGTTGGGGTCGGCTTCCAATTTAACCCATGTATCTGAATGAAAATGGGTGGCTAACACGTCTTTTGTTCTTCGCAGTATTGTTAGTCTTCCAATAAAAAAAAAAAATTTGGGATCAAAATTCACTATACCTTAAAACATGAAAAATCTTCAAAATCTATCAAAACAAAGCCCAAGGCGACAATACGATGATCTAATTGTTCGTCGTCATGTCAAGCCCAACCTTGGTGATAAATGAGACATAGTTATGAGAATAATGAGACATATTATTATCTGCGCAACTTCCTTCCCTAATGTGCGTTGGCCATGTACAATCAGAACACGCTTAAGGTCGTAGCACACATTTCAACTCGGAAACGTTTCGTAACCGCATCAACTCGAGCCGTTCAGTATTCTTTGTATGAAACTCCCTACTGCAAAGCACATTAATCGGAATCGTAACGTAAACGACTCGCCTCGGGACAAGCCTCGCCTTGAGCTGAATGGTGCTGATTCACGCGTCATGTTCGTGAACGGGCGCTGTCAGTTGGTCAACTTAAGAGTTGACCAACTGACAGCGCCCGTTCACACCATGGTTTTTATCTTGATTATTTTTTATATTTCTAGATCACCGTCATTGTTTTCACATATAGAAGCAACAAGAATAATGTAAGCAGTATTTTGTAAAAACCTGATTTTAAAAGAGTGTCCGTGGAGTTTCTTGCTCGTTCTTCTCCATAGAGACCTACCTACGTTTTGGAACGAGCTTCTAACTTCAACTTTCTGACTAACTGACCGACTCCTTGACAATTCAAAAGTGCCTGTAAATGGTTTAATTGAAATAAATGCTTTGACTTTGACAAGCTCACGAACCGCGGTGCCCCCACCCGCGGCACGTGGTCAACCAGAGGTCGCCGCGCTTACGGCTCGTCCTCCACGCGCTTACGCCTCTGTGTCGCTGCGCTTGCGTCACCTAGCCGTAGCCGAGTCGAAGTATCGGAGCTGCTGATCCACTTTGGTTACGTGCTTACGTTAGGTTGACGCCTGTTTGACGGCGAGGCGAAAGGCGATACGGTGACGATCCCTTTCCGAGTTGATATGTGTGCTATGACCTTTAATCACTACACATTTTAAAATAAAGTCCTCCACTGCATCTGACTGACTGTTCGCAGTAAACTCATAAACTTCTGAACGGATTTTCATGCGATTTACACCGCTTAGGTTGCGTTTAGGTGTATATTTTGGTCAGATTTTTTGGAAATTGGCTGAAATATGACGATCATTGTTGAAGGTGGCGTAAAAAAACATGGCGACTGGGAGTTATGTAGATTGCTATGCTCTGCTACCTGTACGAAGCCGGGGAAGCTAGTATTGTTATTCATATATATAAAAATGAATCGTTGATTGTCAGTCTTGCTAAAACTCGAGAACGGTTAGACCGATTTGACTGATTTTAGTCTTGAAATATTTGTGGAAGTCCAGGGAAGGTTCAAACGGTGAGAAAATTTAAAAATCAATTGACAGGACAACGTCTGTTGGGTCAGTTAATAAGTAAATAAATACAAGAAAGTAACTTCTTCTTAGTCGTACACTCGGTGGAGTGGGTTGTGGTCATAGATCATAACCAAGACCCACCACCACCACGCCACCGCCACATCCTACGGGAATGTATTCTTTGGCAGAATGAGCGCAATATTATGTTAGATAGTGTACAGACTACATCCGGAGCTGTTTATTATGAGGACCTTGTAGAAACTAGATAATTCCGTGCGCTCAAGCGTTTTTGCCATACCTATTATTGGAATCAAATGTAACAGCTCACATTATAGGACCCATTAAATAATGTTAATTGTCAACTGCTGCAACTGGGTCTCCCCCAGTTGTAAACGTCCCTTTGGTCCTATTGGCTTAGTTCTGTTCTGTCTCCTGCTTAATTTGGAGGCAAGTGGAAAATAAGTATTTCTTACTCCTCCGCTGTTCTTTTCTGATTAATTTTGTTGCGGGATCCAAGACAGTTGTAATGTTTCTCCGGGACTCGTCGCGCTTCAGGGTCTCGACGCTTTTGGTCGCCACTGTTGATTCTGACTTTCAAGAGTTGCAGTGGTTTGGCGGGCATGTGTCATGGATCATCTGTTAGATTGGTTGCGGCTTTTGCGAGACTTCTCTATCTCTCTCTGTTCGCGGCACTGCGTTTAAACTCTATCAGGGAACACTTTGTCGTCGATTTAATGTGGTCTGTCCATCTTGTGGGTGATCGACCGCGAGAACGTTGCCCTTCTATTCTCCCTTGTACCTCTAATCGCTCCAAAGAGATTTCGTTCCGTAGGTATAACATGTCCAAACATCTTCAGGACTCGCACTTGCACAATCGAGGAAAGTCTGTAGTTTAAGTCTCTCAATAAGTAACTAGTCTATATTCCTGACAATAATTCTGAAGTCCCATTTGACATATCATATTTGAATATGAATCATCGATTAATTCGTATTTTTGAATGCATTATTTTTCAATATTAAGTTAAACTTCACGCTTACGAACATAGATATAGATAACGCAAGAGCAACTACTTCGCGTGCCTATTTTCGTGCCTAGCTTACGTACAAAAATCGTATGTAAAAAAATAAAGTAAACGTTTTCTTCCATCGGTAAGTCATTTTGTGATTAATATTATGCGTAATTAATTTAAAAAACAATTATTTTTAATCTAATACCCTCAGCAATACCTGGTAATACCAAATTTAAGAAAAACAAAACATTGTGACCTCATAATAGGGTAGTAAAAAAATGGCACGCTTGGTTTTCATACAGATCGTGATACTTGAGTTATCTAGGGTCAATCTATATCTGTGCTTACTAATGATATTCGTTAACTAAGGATTTCGCGACTAAGGGAAAATCCGAAAGTCTGGTAGCAGCAGCTTCCGTGTACTCAATAACTTTATTGCGATCCCCAAGACGCCTGCCAAGCGTAGGGATAAGGGATAAAATAAAAAAACCTGGATAAAACCCCCCGTTATGAAGGAGGCCTTTGTTCAACAGTAGACCTTCTGGCTGATTATGATCATCATCATCATCATCATTTCATCCGAAAGACGTCCACTGCTGGGCATAGGCCTCCCCCAAGTGTCGCCACATTGACCAGTCCCGTGCGACTCGCATCCAGCGGATCCCCGCAACCTTTACCAGGTCATCGGTCCACCTAGTGGGAGGCCTTCCAATGCAACGTCTTCCGGTTCGCGGTCGCCACTCCAGAACTTTTCGGCCCCATCGGCCATCCGTTCTGCGAGCAATGTGCCCTGCCCACTGTCACTTAAGTTTGTCAATTCTTCGGGCTACGTCGGTAACCTTGGTTCTCTTGCGGATGTCCTCATTTCTTATGATGATGATATCTTGAAATTATTGGTAAATGGTGGTCTTCCCAATTTGCCTGAGTGTTTGGTTAAGTCTTTCAAGCTTATCAGCCATTTTGCATTTGCTTACAACCCATTACATTGTGAGTACTGACTTGTAAATGGTGCAGGCAGTATGCAGTGGAGACGTGGCATTCGTGTCGGTGACCCTCATAATTTCTGGCTCGTAACCTCAGATTATGAAGCAAAAGGCAGATAGACCGTGCGGTACACTGAGAGTGAAGCCATCAAAGCAAATACAAATTCAAAAAAAGTTTTACCAAAAAAAAGAAAACCGCCTTCAGTAACTAAAAAGTGATAAATAACTTTAGCACAGAACACACATTACTTTACTTTCGGAAGTCGGTGGCGGTGGCTTTGTGTTTGTTGTTTTGTATTGCCACCGACTTCCGAAAGTAAAGTAATGTGTGTTCTGTGCTAAAGTTATTTATCACTTTTTAGGTTTTGAAGGCGGTTTTCTTTTTTTGAAAAAACTTTTTATTTTTCGCTTTTTAGTGTTGCCTTAACATCCAAATCCATTAAGAAACGGCAACACACTTAAAAGAGATTGTAAGTCCTCCAGTGATCGAAGAAACTAAAACGTCGTCTAAGTAAGTTTTTTTGGGAATTTGTTGATTTTCTCAAAAAGGACTGTACCAATTTTTCAAAAGCGAATACAATCACGAGATTGTAGGCATTCGTTATTGAATTTGTATTTGCTTTTGTGGCTTCACTCGCAGTGTTCCGCACGGTCTATCTGCCTTTTGTTTGATAATCTGAGATCGTAACCATGACACATATTAAAACGTTTAAAAAATCCGGAAAGCGAGTTTAAACTAATTTAAATGACGTAATTAGTAACATAATACATATGTTTCGGGAAATACCGTAATCGTTAATTAGACTTAGGTCTACCTAAATGAGCCAACCCACAATATTTCAATAATGAAGTTATTTACGCCATAAATTACATGTTTTATTTTTAAATCCAGCAACTAGCTGATGCCCGCTACTTCGTCTGCCCGATTATCAGCGGACTTTTATTTTTTTCCATGCAAACCTATTTTTTCTAAAATAAAAGTTATAACATCAGTTATCTGCCAATGAATCAGTCCCGTCAAAATCGGTGCAGCCGTTTCAGAGATTAGCCGGATGAAACAGACAAAACATTTTTTTTTTTTATGTAACACTTGCACTCACAAACACATACACACACCACAACACATCCAATCACACACATATTTACCTGAAATCTTTATATTTTAACGATAATAGGACTTATCTTAAACTTACTCAATTCTCAGAAATTGTAACAGTAACATCAGAAGCACTATCTAACTTATACGTCATTGTACCTTAGGGGACCGGACTGCTTCTCCTTAACACAGGATTTCATAACCTAGCTTCTTAGCTAGGTTATGAAATCCTGTGTTAAGGTGGAGCAGTGCTCACCCACACGTTTGTAGAAATAGTGCTCTTTTGTGAAACTGTATTTTAACGTGTAGGTACCATATGTATCCATTGTTTTGAGTAAATAAATAAGTCGGCAATGTTCAATTATGGACTTCTTGCTGTTATGGCAAATTTGGCATCTGTGGACTGGAATACACCTTAGCAATTTTTTGTGTTTTTTCTAATGATAATTTTCAAAGATACAAGTATCGCGACATACATTTTTATTGTTGGGAAATTTACAAACAAAATTATGACGGCAAAAATGCTGTTGTAGGTCTTTACAAAGAAACATTTTATATTTTATTTTGGTGATTAGCTTTTACCGGATTAGTGGCGTAAATAATCTAAGGTCAAGTCAAACACGGGGTTTTTGTTTACAGAAAAAAAAAGTAAAGATTATTAAAAAAGAAGAAATAGAGACAGCTGACAAAGATAATACTACAATAGCAATAAGTATTTGACTTGCAAAAAGTTTTGAGTGTAATCAATCTGAAGTAAGCACGTTTGCGCATTATAAAAGAAAGTATACTATCCATCCTACAATTTTACCATTTTTGATACCATACAAAAAATAGGATATTGAAACAAACATCATCAAACATGTTAAAATACAGTTTGATGTTTTCTCGTGACGTGATTAAAAACAAGTTATTAAAAATAGTTTAAAAAACAAAAAAATACGCTTTTTATAGAAAACCAAACTAAAAAAAAAATGGAAAATAAATTTTAATAAATTTAAATGAAGAAAAGTGTTAAAAATTTCAATAAATATAAATTAATAATAGTGTGAATAAAAAAAAAAAATATTTAAAAAAAAGCGTGGGGTGCATGGTGTCAATAGTTACAAATATTTTATTTAAAACGCTTTTTTTAAAATATATTTTTTTTTATTCACACTATTATTTACTAATTTATATTTATTGAAATTTTTAACACTTTTCTGTAAACGTGTTTTTAGTTTTTTTAAACCATTATTTATTTTTTACTTTTTAGTTTGAAAAATGGAATAATTTTATCAAATTAGTGTATTGTCATCGGTCCTCGATAAATCTACAAAGTTTGAACGAAATCTGGCCGTTTAAAGTGGGTCAAAATCGCGCCCAAAGAAGTCGGTTACAAACGAACATACAAACATACAGGTGAAGCTAATAAAAAGCGTGCAAAAACACATCATTTTCAGGTTTCATTAAGAGGTTTAATTCGTTTTTGTGTCTAATGCCCGTTTTCACCTACAATCCCTAAATTTTAAGTAACGCCTAAGGCATTTTAGGTGACGGAATCGCAAAGGAATCCGTCACCTAAAATCTCTTAAGGGTTACTTAAAAGTTAGGGGTAGTTGGTGAAAACGGGCATAATCATTTATTTTTGTATAGTTTCTTTGTGAAACTGACTTTATTAAAATGTTATTCTTGACATTAGCATGACAAGCTAGAGACATCATAGGAATAGCGAAGAAAATGAAATAGAATGAAATGGAATTCCTTAATGCTTCCATAATCATGTAAAATTGTATTATTGCATGTTCAAAATTGTTACAAAAAAGTGTGGTATTTTATAAAAAAAACTAATCACTACACATGCCAAATGCGTAGATAATCTCAATTGATAAAGCAAAGGTTGATATGACAATATTCACCACAAGTAAAACCTATGATATTTAAATGTTTTTCACTTATCAAAAGGACTGGCGATCACATCAACATGCAGCTGGGGATGAATTTGCTACTATAATCATAATCGGGAAATTCATATAATCAGAAAATGAAGTATAACAACGTTGTATAAACTCTAACTTTCGTTTAAACTTTCAATAATTACATATAAAAATATAAAAAAAAAAATATTGTACGGGGTGATATAATAATAACACTGCTAATCTGAATTTCCCTGTAATAACAAAGGTATGTATGAATACTGTTTCTACAATTATTTAATATTACCACAATAACGTCATCATAGCTACGATAAAAAATAACACTGTAGAAGTACATAATATAATGATACAAAATATATTATTTGATAAATTTATTACAATAGTTCCGTAAGTACTATTACTGTAATAATTTAACTAAATAATTTCAGGTATTATTTATTTTCTTAAATTGGTAGGTATTGAATGTACATAATTACATGTTAATAACACAGTTACATTCCACAAAAAATAAGCTTTAATTTGATTCATCAAAGATTTGAATATTCCTACTGGCTGAAAATATATTCGGCAAAATCATCATCAGTAAATCTTTTCTCCTGTAAAATTTGGATTTTTCGATTACCGACTTATTGCTTGGGGGCGGGCATTTACTGCACACGCATTTAGCAAAAAACTGTTATTTTGACATTACAAACAGACACTTTAATTTTATTTATTTGTATAGATAGATGTATAGATACTCACCATGTTTCACGGACAAACAGACGAACAACACCACTACAAACAAATTAGATATTATGGACTTCATAATAATAGTTCCAGAGTTGACGAGCACTCGGATTGCTTTAGGGAAACCAAATGAAATGCATGAACGTATATAACCGCACTTGTCCGGTTTGATTTTATTTCAACGCGCTTATCTCGAGAACTACTAGTCTGTTTCTGAAAAATCTTTCGCTTATAGGAAACCTTAACTATCAGCGCTATCGGCAACATTTTATTATAAAAAAAAGCTGCCAAGTGCGAGTCGGACTCGCCC
This sequence comes from Charanyca ferruginea, assembly GCA_947361185.1. Taxonomy (NCBI): domain Eukaryota; kingdom Metazoa; phylum Arthropoda; class Insecta; order Lepidoptera; family Noctuidae; genus Charanyca; species Charanyca ferruginea. The sequence goes on from OX376057.1 coordinate 30,737,139, forward strand.
ATGAAGGGTTCCAGTTCCAGTAGCAGCAAGTAACATAATAATATAAAAGTTTTTATTTTTATATTTGAGTTGATTGAATGAAAGGTAAATTGTGGTTTACGATTTATGACGTACTAGCGACCCGACCCAGCTTCGCATGGGCCTTATAGCCTTCCTCAATAAATGGACTATCCAACACAAAAATAATTTTTCAATTCGAACAGTACCTGACCCAGATCCTGAGATTAGCGCGTTCAACCAAACAAACAAACAAACTCTTCAGCTTTATAATATTATATATAATATATAGTATAGATTAAAAAAAACTACTTACTAGATCTTGTTCAAATCAATTTTCGGTGGAAGTTTACATGGTAATGTACAGACGCCAGCACATCAAGCCATACCTAACTGTCAAATTTTCCCAATTAAATATGAACCTTTTGCTTTTGTAATAAAGTTGAAAATCTATCAAAGAAATTTGACAGATTGTAGTAGCTTGCTGTACATCATAATATATATATTTTTTAGTTTTATCATTCTCTTATTTTAGAAGTTACAGGGGACACACACACATTTTACCACTTTGGAAGTGTCACTCGCGCAAACTATTCAGTTTAGAAAAAATGAAATTAGAAAGTTCGATATCATTTTTGAAGACCTATCCATAAATACTATCTACATGTACGGGTTTGATGAAAAAAAAATTTGAGTCTCAGTTCTAACTAGTTCTAAATATGGGAAACCCCCAAAATGTATTGTTTTTTGTCTATTTTTGTGAGAAAATCTTAATGCGTTTCACAGAATACATCTACTTACCAAGTTTCAACAGTATAGTTCTTATAGTTTCGGAAAAAAGTGGCTGTGACATACGAACGGACAGACAGACATGACGAATCCATCCATCCGTTTTTTGCCATTTGGCTACGGAACCCTAAAAATCGGGCAATTTAAGAAAACTCACGAAGTCTTGTGCAATACCAGATTTACAATAAGGAAAATAAACTTGTCTATTTATTTATAGCATTATTACCTATTGTTATAATATGTTTTTGCTGGTATGTACATAACGGGTACGTCACTTGGTTTTTTCCTTTACTGCGACATTTTAATTGGAGCTATTGAAGGCAACATCAGGAGAAGTTATTTTATATGAATATTGCAACTTTTTAAAATGATTATAAAATCGTTGTATCTAGGTGTTGTTTATCTATACAAGTATTGTATATAAATGTATTTGTGTATGTATATCAGCTGTCTGACGCCTATAGTACAGGGTCGCCCTAGTTTGGGGTCAAAAGGCCATGTGTGAAATGTCCCTACATATTATTATTAAAATAATCCTCATCCCCATTCCATCATCAGTCACCGCTATTAACGGTTGCAGTTCGACGGGCTCGAACCAAGCGCTTTGCTTCAACATTTATTGTGCGAACTGTCAGACTGTGGAATTCACTGCCTCTCTGTTCCCCGATAAATACAATTAAGCAAGCTTATTAGAATATAAAAAAGAAGAAAATACAAAAAAAGGTTTACTCTCCGTTTTATGTACTTGTAAGTTTTAACAGCAACATCGGGCGCGGTCAGTACTTGGATGAGTGCCCCGGGTTGGTCTTGGTTCTGGTTTTGATAACCAGGTTAGGTAAAGTATTATTGGGTTTTAGCATAAATAACTTTTCAGTAGCACCCCGAAGTTTGAAAGTTGGTTTGATACTCTCGTGCTTCAGAAAGCCTGATCTTTCCTCAGTCGTGTCAGATTGCCGTCCCATCTGACTATGAGAGTGGCGGAAAAGGGTGCTTACTTTCCACAGTGATGACATGAAGCTGCCAAATAAATTCTGTCCACTGCTTTTTTTTCGGAATGTCATCTTGCAGGTCAACCTAGAAGGCTGTTGGCAAACAGCCAACCGGCCTTCCTGTGGTGCCTTAAAGTGAATTTAAGGCCTCCAGCCAGAGCTAAAATCTTATAGACTAAGCGCCGCTAAGGGCACCCCTCTGTGGGGTACGGGCCTCGGCTTAGGGCATCGCTGGGGTAGCAAAGAGACTTCGGTTATTTATTGACGAATTTAAAACTGCAGGCTCAGTGGTATGGACTAGCACGAGCAATGGTCGGGGAGGCCGTACTGAACAGCCTCCAGTGCTTATCTATGATGTCTTCTTATATACACGGTGATGTATTTTTGCACACACTAGCCAAGTTCGCAGAAGATATTACAGTGCACAATAATTGTGCACTGTAATATATTTGAGATTGGCCGTCGTGACCTATTGGTAGATATTGCCATGTGGAAATTTATTCAAAAAGTTTATATTAAAGTTATATGTTAAGTGTTTCCTCATAGGTATAAAATATTTTAAAAATGTAGTCACCAAAAGAGATAAGTATCCATGTCGTTGAGAATCGTTGAAGTTTACTTAGAAACCAACGGAAGCTTTCAAATGAAATTTAATTTAATCATTGAACTGTATTTTATTCTTAAACACCCATCGGTTTCAAAGTAAACTTCAACTATTCCCGAAGACATGGATACTTATCTCTTTTGGTGACCGTACCTTCTAAACTTATATTAATTTTAGAAAAAGGTGCTTGCAAAACTTCAGCTCAATTGGATACCTAGAAATGGTCGACAAATAGTTTGCTTTGAAGCGACAACTTACATACGAATAGTGCATGTTAAATAAAAGCTTGTAATAGGTATTATGTTTTACTAACATTATAACAAGATAACGACTAACAATATTGTACTTACTCCTACCTTCATAGTCAAACATACCGTTCCGATACTCGTTCTTATTTTTTTTATTTTATTTTTTTCGGATTGGCATCTCGCAGGTCAACCTTGGAGGTTGTCGGCTGCTTAACCGGACTTTCCTGTGGTGCCTTAAAAATTATTATTTTTAGGGCCTCCAGCCAGGGCAAAATAGGTTACAAACTAAGCGACTACACGCTAAGGGCACCCCCTGTGGGGTACGAGCCTCGGCTTAGGGCGTCGCTGGGAGAGGACAGCAAAGGGACAGGCTGGATCGGATTTCCATTATTTAGGGACGAATTTAAAACTACAGGCTCAGCGGCGCGGGCTGGCACGAGCAAGGGTCGGGGAGGGGAGATACTCGTTCCAAGGAACGCTTACTTATGTATGTAACCAATGTTTCTCATTCAAGTGAATAAGTGTATTTCTGTTTTGAGAAATAAGTGTCTTAAATCCATAAGTGTAAGTAAATGCTAGCATTACGCATTTATAGGTCACATCAGCCCTTAACAGGTGTAGGACTGACGTCTGACAGGAAGCGAGGGACGCGTGACGTGACTAACCGGAAGCGGCGCCATGTTTGATAAACGCCGCGTTCCGGCCGACATGCGCACGCGCTTAGCAGCCGCTAATTTGAATAGTGTCGGCGATTTTAAATTATGACATGTTATTAAATGGTCAGGTAATGGTGTTGGTAGTAGTCATTTGTTTAAATTGCGGGCTAAAATATTGAAGTGTGTTGAAATAGGGGTAACAGTTATTGAATTGTAGACTTTTTTTTTGAGCATTTTTAGATAGATTTTTCTTTTATCACGATGGGGTAAAGAGGATCCTTTATGCAATGTGTATCAATGTTTGTTTGTCTACGCATTTCTCCGAAACTGTTAAACGGATTGTGACCATTCTTTTTTGGCTACTTACATAAACTTTAACTTAAGGAACAGCGCAAGTTTCATCAAAATTGGTTCAGTAGTTTTCGAGATATGAACTAATAGGTGTAAATGTTAGGTTGTTTAGTGTTGCTGTTTTGTTAATAGATTTGGGTGATAAAAAGTAGGTACTAAAAACGGAAAATAAAATCATTTTTTTACAAAAAAGAACTACTGCCGCCGCCGCGCTGGTGGCAATATGAAACAACAAACAACCGCCTTCAAAAACCTAAAAAGTAATAAATAACTGTAGAATAGAACACACACTTTAGTTTAAACTAACTTCAATTTCGGAAGTTCATGTGTGTTCTATGCTAAAGTACTTAGTTAATTACTTTTTAGGTTTTTGAAAGCGGTTGTCTTTTTTGTAAAAAATATTTATTTTTATTTGTATTGTGTCAACGCAACCAAATTTATAAACACAACCACATGTATAAACACAACCAGAATAACTACCTGTATTTAATACAATTTTTGTTTCACCCGGGAATTGAACCTGCGACACACAGCGCAGCAGTCAATCGCCTAACCACTGCACAAACCGTGCGGTCAACATAATCGTGTCTCTCTGCTAATCTGAAACTCTCCAAGTCAGTCTGCTTTATAGTATAAAGCTGGAGACCCTAGAATTGACAACATTTTATATTTTTAACCCGCATGTATTATTATCACTTCACATGGCGTATTTGTCCAAATATATATACAAAAGGACAATGCCAGAAACTCTATAGAACTTTGCCCCACTCAATAAAAGTCATGTGCAATATGTAGCATCTTACTGTTTATTTATTGCTGATAACTAAACATTAGTCTTAGTGACTGTAGAACTTGCGGTTTCCGTTTAAATCTAAAAACAATAATGACATTGATTATAGGTTAAATTGTATTTTAGGTAAAATGAGTTTGTATTTTGTGGGTAGGTATTTCGTAATTCGCAAGTTCTAAAGAAAAACAATTTACTATAGAAAGGTTCTATATTCATTACAATTATTTTCATTAATTTACTTTTCTGTACATGGGTGGGGCAGGATCTGGCATTGTCATTTACCCTATGAATATTATAATAAAGTCCATTTTGGATTATCCAAATAAGGCGAATATTTGTACAAATACGCCATGTGAAGTGGTAGCATTACGTTATCATCATCTGCCTCGCCTTTTCCCAACTATATTGGGGTCGGCTTCCAGTCTAACCAGATGCAGCTGAATACCAGTGTCATACATGGAGCGACTGCCTATCAGACCTCCACATTATTACGTTATTTAAAAGTAAATACAAATCAAGGGCACCCGTATTTTTCCGTTTTTCGAAATGATGTACTTTTCATTCACAATTTCAACATTTAAATGAGGTGTATTCTAAAAAGACGTACGCGCCAAATGACGTCATACTTACGGTGGAATAGCGTTTTATCTTTTGTTTACTGTGACCCGTCAAAAAATTACTATCATTATTATTACACTTCATATAATATGTGACATTGACATGTGTCTTATTTGACGTCAATGTTTTCATCTAATTCATTGAAATGCATACGCAAAGGTTTATCACCCACCGTTTATGTGACGTCATCACATGTTTTTTGATTTTACTTATTTTTCTCAGAAATGAAGAAATAAAAAAAATATATTTACACTCAGGATACGAAAATAAAGCATTAGATTTTATTAGATTAGATTCTAGACCTTAAAAGGTCGTGACAGTTTTGAAATGTTGTCAATTGGTATCACCCAAAACAGGAACATTTAGAAATAATAATCCCAGTATCTAACTCAATTATCATAAACTACAGTAAGTATAAAAAGATATTACAGGAAACCAAATAATTTAGCGAACTTTATCATACACACAACAAACTCGTATCAAACTATACATTTCCAAAATTACCTGACCTCTTACTAACCGCAAGGTCTATACAATGTGAGGTCAACTTATACTGGATGTAACTCCCAAACAATACTGTTTGTTTAACCAATAAAGCGTGACATTGAATTATTCAGCCTATTATTGTAATACCTATTATCGCCAGGTGTAATTTTAAAGGGCAGTTTACAGATGTTATCAATAATATGGATTGACAGCATTTTAAAAGGTACAGGACCAACATTTTTATTCGTGTAGTTTTAATACCGTTCCATGATTGTATTGTACTACCATTAAACTATAATCTATTTATTACAGCACTAGCTATTGCCCGTCACATCGCCCGCACGATTTTCTTTACCGATCCACTCGATAGCACTCGGGCGCGTTGATAATAAAATATGACGTAGCTTATAATTTGTAAAAAAAATATAGAATCGGTAATATAGTTTCGGAGATTAGCCCGAACGAAATTCAACTTTAATTTATAATAATTATGCAGTAGTTAGATAAAAAACAACCAAATAACGATAGTTAATAAGTTATATTTTTTCGAGGACTCGTCGAGCTTCATTGCTCTGACGCTTTTCTGGTGGTCGCCACTGTTGATTCTGGCTTACAGGAGTTACAGCGGTTAGGGAATAGTGTGGCGGGCTTGTCCCAAAAAAAAAAAAGTAATATTTTTTGGATAACTGCATTTTAGTGGTAATTGTTAAACAGGTATTCAGCTGCATCTGGTTAGACTAGAAGCCAAAATTAAAATATTTTATTGTTTTTGAGTATGTACAATATATTTACAAGAATAATAAAAAAGAAAACCTAAAATATTAAATAAAAAAAATATTAAACTAAAAAAACTAACACAATAAGGCATCATAGAATTCCCCCACATCGCCGTCATCTGGAAATGTACCCAAGAAACTGGCGGCATTGCCACGTTGGATGGCAATGCTTCTCTGACCAAAGTAAAAACCAGCTCTTGGATCACCGGAAGTGTCAGCAAACCTAAAATATTCAATTGGACATAGTTTAACAGAAAGGACTCAACACACATTATGGTAAGAAAGCGGCCAAGTGCGAGTCGGACTCGCCCATGAAGGGTTACGTAGCAGTAAGTAAGGTAAATTGCGGTTTATGATTAATGTCGACGTATTAAAAAAAAACTACTGACTAGATCTCGTTCAAACCAATTTTCGGTGGAAGTTTACATGGTAATGTACATCATATATTTTTGACAGACATGACGAATCCATAAGGGTTCCGTTTTTTGCCATTTGGCTACCGAACCCTAAAAATGAGTTGTTTTACAAAAGAGGTCCTAACGGTTAGTTCTTTCTCTTGCAGGTATTCTAGTCAGTCATAGAAATATTAACACAATTAGCTCATAATTATGTGTAAATTTTCAAAATATTCCCAACACATCATTATATAAAATTATCATATTTAAACTTCAAACCTTGATTACTCAAAAATTACTTCTTTTGGGATGAGGCCTTTCTGCCAAACAACGTCTAGTTGAGAAAAGGTAAAAAATGCACTAATTATGACACTTATAATAAGGTACCTATGCCCAAATATCTACTATGTAGAGCCCCACCACGGCCAGCGCAGTGAGTTAGACTTAATATAATTCTGGCAGCCACAAAATACTGGTCTTCGGTTTCACCACTTGGTTCCTTTTTTATAGAAGAAGTATCTGCAGCGTTTTATTTTTTGTTTACTCATTCCTTAATGGATTAAAATAAATCTTCGATCCAGCCTGCTGTCAGTTATTTAAGCATCTAAACGCACTAAATGTCATTAATCACAGAAAGCACTCGTCAGTCATTTCCTACTTCAAAATGGTGCAATGTCGGCAGGTACGGTTATCGAGTGCTAGTGATGTGCGTACACTTCCTTTTGATACTCGATGTTTAGTTTGATTTGTAGTATTTTTTTTTATTTGTAGTTAAAGTAAAAAATATCGACACAGCCTACTAAACAATTTAGTACGATGTTTTAAAATAGATTCGTTACGAATTCAATCCAAAACTTAATATCTACTGGGAAAATTGCCGGCGCATTTATAACTAACTGGCTAAGTAAAAACCATACGGATCGATCTGTCTAAGTTAAGCTACGCTTGTCGCGGTCGGGCCGTGGATGGGCGACCATCAATGTCATACCGAGCCATGCCTCAGAAAGCACGTAAAGATTTGATTTGATCCCGGCTGTCGTTTGTAAATCTTTGACAGTCGTTATGGGTCAGGAGATTGAAAGTTTGGCAATCAGTCTTAAAAAAAAGTATAGTGTTACCCAGTCACTGGGTTGTAGAGATCAGATACGCAGTTGCTCCATGTAAAACACTGGTATTCAGCTGCTGGAAAAAGACTAGGCGGATGAGGCCGGTGCACTTATTTTAATTATACCTATACTAATTTGAGTTGTTACTAATTAATTTAGCACATATTTGTTTATACTCTAAATATTTTGATTTCAATGAAGTATCATGCTTCTAACGTTCAAATTTTCAGATTTAGAATTGGTTTATGTTGAATGAATATTCAATACCATTGATTTATTCATCCATTCATTTTAGTACTGTCAATATTCATCCACATAGTAAAATTAATATTCTACAAATATCCATGCTATCGACTAATACCACTTATACACATCACTACGCTTAGCAGGGGCGAAGGTGGATATTACCTGATGTTATCAGCTATGCATGATGTAATTTGAATGCAGTTTTCGTTGGCAACATTAAATGGGGCTCCGTGAAGTACGAGTATTGATCAAATAAACATACTAGTGAATTTATAAACGGGAAGGAAATGATGGACGTAGAGGATATTGAGTGTATGTAGAAAGGGGAATACGTAGAAGTGACTATCATTCTATTTGAGTGTGCCTTTGTTGATTACCCTTTTAACCGCAACATCAAAAATGCAAAACTGTAGCCTCGGTGCTAAGCTACGAATTCATCCTTTAAGAGGATTGTGAGGTGCCGATACGCGGCGCGAGTAGGTATTTCCAAAAATGCTATCTGTTTCATACCGCTGGCTTTGCATCCCTCCGGGTAAATAACACAAATACAATATGCCCCCGCCCCCCAACTGTATCGTGCGATAGAGAGAGCTGCAAGTCTAGGAGGCAATTACCTACATTACATAGCCTTTTTGAAATATGGTTTTGGGCGATAACATTTTTTCATCCCTAAATCTTCACGAAATGAGACAATTTTGGTCTCATTAGATTTAGTACTTACACCTTAATTCTAGGTCTGTACATCTACGTGCTTTTTGCGTACGTTTTTATTTAAAAAAGTAAAAACGCTCGAAGAAATACAGTAAAACATGTAGATATTTAGATGATAATTACTTCAATCGTACGCAATATTTCTTTAATAGACCTAGTTTTTCATTATATCTAAAACATTTCCTAAAATTATGAATATTGGACTAAGTTTACGGGGAGTAAAACGTTAGTCGCTTTTAGTTTGAAAATTGACATCCTCACAATCCTCTTAATACGTATTCCTGTAATTGAACATTGGCATTAGTTTTTATCATCTTATGTTATAACTAAATGGCTTCGCTTGCTATGCATATGGATGAGTCAAGTAACTTAATAAGCAAAAGATTTTTAAGAAACTACGTTGTGTTATGAGCTTTATTTACGTATAAAAGTCTGTCATGTAGTTGTGACCGTGGCCTGCTGGGCACATTTTGGTTTGTCATCTATACATGACAGTGGCGGTCAAAAGATTGAAAGCAATTGGTATCTAAACTTTCTTTCTGAGTAGTACGAATTAGGCTAAAAGTGTGGCCTAAATTCTACCAAAAGGTCTAAGAAAAACTTGATTATCCGAAAGTTTAGCTTGATGGTTATCTAATAAAGTTATTCACGTAAATAGGTACGAACCCAACTTAGCAAACTTGGGGATTATAGATCCATCCGACACTCAGTGCGAGTGTGGTGCTCATCTATATATTTTTTTTAATATTGATAACTCACCTGATCTTAAGTGACAATGCGGCCTAAGGTGGAGCACGCTTACCTTGTCAGTAATATACTAGTGCTCCTAACCAGACAATGCCCCATTTGCTAGTACCCCAAGTGTCCCTACACCTGCTTCTTAGAGGACACTAAGCTCCTGTTGAGTTTCGTAGTACGTAAGTGCAATTGGGTAGATTGAGAGGGAACTTCTCTAAAAATAACATTTCATGCGGACCTTACAGACGTTGTCCTGCTCTTAAAATAAAAAAGTCCTACAACTCGACTGCAGCGCCACCTGCCGGGTCCAATTGTGAATCTAAACCATTCTCGAATCCACTGGAACATTCACAAAAATTTTCATCAAAATCGGTCAGGCCGTTTAGGAGGAGTTCACTTTCATACACACGCACAGAAGATTTTTATAAATAAGACTAGTGCTTCTAACCAGACGATTGCTCATTTGCTAGTGCCCCAAGTGTCCCTACACTAGCTTCTTAGAGGACACTAAGCTCCTGTTGAGTTTCGTAGTACGTAAGTGCAATTGGGTAGATTGAGAGAGAACTTCTCTATAAAATCACTTGATTGTAGCCCTGAAAACCCAAATTATTTTAATTTTTTTTTCATATTCTTGAAATCAATAAAGGACTAACTACAAGTGACGTCATAAGTTTAAATTCATAAAATCTGTTCGAAATTTTTGAATATTCTATCGCGAACATCGGCAGACCGTCAGATAGACGCGGTGGGGAATTTTGTTTTATAATAATTATTCAAATTGAAATGTCTGTTTGTAATTTCAAAATAACAGCTTCTTACTAAATGTGCCCATGTGAATGTGTACGCGGCACTACAAGAGAAAAACAATTATAAATAATTTTGTCTGCCGAATCTTTAAATCGTCTGATCCTATTTTGACAGGACCTTCACTAGCAGATAGCTGATGTTTTAAGGAGTAATATAGCCTTTTTTTAGAAAAAGAATTAGGGATTCTTTTAAAAAAAACCCGCCGATAAAAGACATTCGAGCGGGCGAAATCGCAGGCATATGATAGTTATTGTTAAAAGTAAAAAAAAAGAAAAACCGCCTTCAAAAACTAAAAAGTGATAAATAAATTTTTCTCAAATTTTTTGGAAAAACTTTATATTTTTCGCTTTTTAGTCTTGCCCTAACATTCAAATCCATTAAGAAACGGCGACACACTTAAAAGAGATTGTAAGCCCTCCAAAGATTGAAGAAACGAAAAGATCGTCTAATCAATTTTTTTTGGGATTGTGTTGATTTTCTCAAAAAGGGCTGTATCAATTTTGGTAAAATTTATATGGGACCATTTCGGAATAAACCTCTTTCGAATAAAAGAATTTTGCAAATCCGTCAATATACGACAGAGTTATGACATATTTTATGTATATGAATATACATAAAAAAAATATATAAACATTCGAATTGATAACCTCCTTCTTTTTGAAGTAAAAATGTCACTGATTTCGTCATAAACGTAACCACTTACTGACCCTAAGAACTTCAAAAAAGAAGAATTGCGCTATTTCATAGTCGTAGGTCACACCCCTGCCTAATTTATCACTGAAGCATAAGCCGAAAGATTAAACATTGTCCATAAATATCCTTCTCCAAAGGGATTTCCTCTAAATCCTAGAATAATAACGGTTGCCAGAGCACACGAATAATTAGTGATCGCATAACTTATGGGGTTAAACCTTTTGAAATGCTATTCTGTAAATATTTTCCTTGGTGATTTTAGGTTGAGTGTGATGAAGATGAGCCTCTGGACCGGTCTGGAGGTCTGGTGAACCAGTCTAACCAAGGGGTATCGTGTTACCCAGTAACTAGGTTGTGGAGGCAGTCGCTCCATGTACAACTCTGGTATCCAGCTGCATCCAGTTGGACCCCAATATAGTCGGGAAAAGGTATTGCGCATCAAATCGGCCACTTATATTGATTAGGGTTTGTGAGCCAAAATATCGACTATATACTGGGTTGTGGTGACCACCATATCCCGGCGACAAGCAGTAACTTCATGTAAAATACTGGCATACAGCTGTATTCTGTTGGACTGGAAGCTGATTCAGAGCAGTTTACTTTATGCCGAATTATTACTAAAACACAAGATTTTCCCTATCATAGGAGACACTATCATTTGGAAAACGTTCAACATACAACACCACTGTTCTCAACGTTTTAATTTCCTTTGGACCTGCTATTTCACTGTCAATATAATAATATTTAATTATGTTTCAACACGAGACTGTAGTTAGGAGACGTCACATAATAGACAAGTTCAGAAGGTCTACTTGAAAAAAAAGGCGGAGTACGCAGTGGTATCTAAATTTTTCACGTTTATCGCCTGTTGATATTCTGTGCTTATGTTGTCAAAATAAATTATGTTAAACTAGCGTAAGCTTAATCAATATGTGCCAAATTTTATTTAATTCCGTTCAGCTGTCTAAGGCTGAAAAAGTAACTTCTATCCATCATCATCATCTTCTTCCATTCATCCATCCTCGCCGACTGTTGCGTTTTTAATAGTATACTTTACTACTTGACAACTTGTACGTGACATACTATCTAGAAGTAATTGATGTACCAAACATTAGTATCAAATTTCAAATTTAAGTGCTGTTAGTAACTCCGCTGTGGGGCCCACGAATTAACGACCGCATTATACACTCATGCACGGTCTAGCATTTCGTTAATTCCTTCATATTCCGGGAAAATAAAGGAATTAATCATCATCTGCCTAGCCTTTTCCCAACTATACTGAGGTCGGTTTCTAGTCTAACTGGATGCAGTTTCCAAGAATGGACCAGTGTTACACATGGAGCGACTGCCTATCTGACTTCCACAACCCGGTTACTGGTTTTCGGTAAGACTGGTTGTCATACTTTATGGTTTCTGACGCCCATAACGACTGCCAAAGATCTGCAAATGACAGTCTGGATGGCATTACTGATTTCCGAAGCACGACTCCTTAACCTTGACCGATCAATCTGTACGGCATTAACTTCGCCACAAGCTCCTCTAAAATGAATTAATTAACATTGACAACAATAAAATTGTAATAGATTGTAATCTCAAGTCTACCGTTCTAAATTTGGAAATGATCGTTTGCATTTTGATGTTTTGCTGCAGTAGGTCTTCTGAATGTTTATTTTTTGGTGTCAGTAACTAACAAAGGAGAATTAACACAAAATTAGACAGAATTTTATGAACACATACGTGTTGAAAATTCATAACAATGGCGTCTTTATGATGTCGTACATTTTTATGACTACCCCTCGTCACGAAGCTTTTGTAAAAGACGGTTATTAGATCTTTTGTTAATTTTACTTGCTTTTGCCCAAAGTTATACAGAAAGTATATAATGAGAATTACCCTAAGCCTCCCAAAGGGATCCTTTGGGAGGCTTAGGCTACGCTAAAGGTTAAGCTACGCTAACCGCGGTCGGTCTGTGGATGGGTGACCATCCCTTTCATACCAAGTTCCCTCCGTGCCTCGGAAAGCACGTAAAGCTGTTGGTTGCGGCTGTCATTTGTAGATCTGTGGCAATCGTTATGGGTATAGTCAGAAGCCAGAAAACCAGTCTTACCAAGGGGTATCGTGTTACCCAGAAAGGATTGTGGAGGTCCGATAGGTAGTCGTTCCATGTAAAACACTGGTATTCAGCTGCATCCGGTTAGACTGGAAGCCGACCCCAATATATTTGGGAAAAGGCTAGACAGATGATGATGTATATGGATGCTTATAGTAATAATATCGTCATTCCATATCCCGAGCGCTTAAGTGAGACCATTCCTGAGGTAGGTGCGCGGTGCAGGAGCAGTGTGGTGACGTGATGCAAATGACTGATACGTCAACTTGTGACAGCTGTCACCCCTCCCGCACCGCGCAGCTACCTCAGAAACGGTCTCAGTTAAGGCGCTAACAAGCGACTTTAGCAGATTTTAAACTGACAATCACATCAAAATGTGTAGTGTAAATGATTTGAAAAAAAATATGTTAAACTAGAACATTCTCTCAATCATTTAGCATGTGAATATTTTTTATTAAGTTCATATTAAATAGTTTAATTAACTCGTGAAGTTGTGTCTGACGCGGACATAACATTGATAATCACACAAAATCCACCAGGAATATTTAAACGAAACTTTTACTATCTTACAGACAATTTTACTATCTATCTTTTAGTATATGCTTCTTTTAAGTTAAAGAATACTATCTTTTATTTAATTTTTTCGACTAAACTTTGAGAGTTTTGGACGCAGCGCATACGATTCTCTGGTCGCTCAAGGTCGTCGGCATATATCGTCGCCGCGCCGGTCGCGGTCGGGCTATAGCAAAGATGTAACAACAAAGCGTAGCGCGCCACGCTTACCTAAAAATATGTTTTGTATGAAAAAACCTTTTTTTACAAAAAAGACAATCGCCTTCAAAAACTTCAAAGTGAAAAATAACTTTAGCACAGAACACACATGACTTTAGTTTCGGAAGTCGGTGGCAATACAAAACAACTTTTTCCCTTTTCTGCTTTTTAGTACCTCCTTCTTATCGAAATCCATTAAGACACAGCAACACAGTTAAAACAGAGATTGAAAGTACTCCAAGGATTGAAGAAATCAGAACGTCGCCGTCTATGTAGTTTTTTTAGGTGTTTGTTGATTTTTTCAAAAACTGCCGTATCAATTCCGATAAAATTTGTATGGGACCACCTCTGAGGCATACCCTAACCATTAAAGAAAGAATTTTCAAAATCGATATATATTTTCCGGAGAAACCGCGTAACAAACATACAAAAACTTGAGAGGTGTCAAGGGACACCCGGATGGAACAAAGTTCCTTTCGATTAATTAGTGAAGGAATTGTAATAAAATTTTATTTTTTTTAAGTTATAATAATATTTTTTTTATTATTAACAAATATAATAATACTGATTAAGTTACATAAACTTAATCAGTAGGCTTAATCAGTAGGCTTAATCAGTAGTTGAAAAAAAAAAAGACGGGTTGCACTCCGGGAGTGCCGGCAGAAGTGAAAACTTGATTATTAACGTTGAGCATGTTTGATATTTTGGAATGGTTAGGGAATAATTTTGCACCAATTGCTTTATCAGTATAAAAGTACTATCATTTATGTGGTAGAATACAATATTCATTTATTGCGCTATCGTACACAAACATGACAATTTATATTACATTAAAAATTTAACACTTTAAAACTATTACAATTATTTTACTCTACTCTCCATCCGTCTTACGCTTTTTCGATCAGGTCACGTGTCCTGACGCGAGTTTAAGATTTTATACCCATTACAGAAAAAGTGCTCAACGCAGCTAAAGAAGTTTTCACTTCAAAAAAAAAAAAAAAAAAATGAAAACCCCCCCCTGCCCATCCTGCCTTACCCCTGCCTTTAAATGAAAATATCTGGCTTGCTATCAATAAGAGAGAGAGAGAGAGAGACAGACAGAGAAACATGCGACGCCGCACAGCTTACAATAGCTTACTATAGCAAAAAGTGTCGTGACAACTTTTCGTAAGAATTTTTTCCGTCTAGCCCCCTTTCACAACGCGCGATAAGGAACTTCGTTCCAATAAAAAACATAGGTACAGTCGAATTGAGAACCTCCTTCTTTTTGAAGTCGGTTGAAAATTACGCAACGTCGTCGACGGTCGTATGTGTCACGAATAATTTAAAAAGATTTTTAGGAATAATTTTGTGAGATGTGTCGCTACGTTAAGGCTGCTCTATCGCAAAAAGCTAGAAAGAAGCATGCAGATGAAGCAACTTCTCGCCGGCATTTACAGAGAAATTACATCTTACACAAAAATTGTTAGTAATCTACATGATATGACACGTAATTTGGTTTAGCCACAATTTTTCTATTCGGTATCACATAATAAGAAAAAAAAATGTCAAATCACCTCCAAATCATTGAGATGAAACCATTTTACTCCTTAATTTCTTATCAAAAGAGTATAAAAAAATATCTACCCCTTTGCAATACAAAGGAAAATGATTTGGTTTTGTTCCTTTTTATCAATATGTATTATTTCTATTACAATAAATTAAAAATGCGTCCGATTAAAGACTGCATCTACATCACCCCCGCAGTCGTCCACAAATTCAGTACGGGCCAAATGCTCAAGGTTATTGGCATGTTACATACAAGCCTCTAATTTCGCCAACGAAAATCAAAGCAAACCTAATGTGACAAAATGTCTAGCGCGCGTTATTTAAGTTTGGCTGTTTTGGTTGATGATAATTTTGTGATTATAATTTCACGAAAACAGGGGATGTTACTTTACTTTATATTATGCCCGTGCCTACGGCCGTGTGTACGTCAGTTATTGGCGGGGTTTAATTTTATTATTGCTCGGAATTATTAATTATTTTTTATTATTTTTTATTTTTTATTATTATTATTTTTTTTTTTTTTATTTTTTTTTTATTCTATTTTGTTGTGAATGTTGTGCACGTCTGTAATTGACGTAAACAATAATAATAATAATAATATGTGGGGACATTTTCACACACGGCCATCTGACCCCAAACTAGGGAGACCCTGTACTATGGGTGTCAGACAGCTGATATACATACACAAATACATTTTTTTTTGTAAATACATACATATATAGATAAACAACACCCAGACACAAAGCAAACACAAGTGCTCATCACACCAATGTTTACCCTGGGCGGGAATCGAACCCGCAACACGCTGCGCAGCAGTCGATCGCTCAGCCACTGCGCCAACCGTGTCGTCGCAACACAAAACACTAGTCCATGTCCTTGTTCTTATGTTATTTGTAAATGTTTGTGTTTATGTTGTTGATGTGCCTTAAGAATAAATAAATAAATAAAATAAAGTAAATAGTATAATTCTTACTTCTTTTAATATTCGTACTTCTCATAATATTAGGCACAGACAGCGTCATTAACTGCTAACCCCCTTGCCGAAGAAATTTCAATGTGTGGTAAGGGTAAGGTAAAATGGGGGGGGGGGGGGGGTAAGCAGATGATGACGCTGTCTGTACCTTTCAAAAAGTGAACGTCCCGACAAAATTGGACCAGCCGTTTCGAAGATAAGCCAGAACCAACCGAAAGAGAGAAACACAGAAAATAAAAAAAATAAAAAACTAGAGTAATGGGTGATTTTGATAAGACTTATATTATAAGTTTCGGTCGAATCCGCCCTTATTCAGCTTATGAACAATAACTTCAACTCCAGGATTTCTAATGAAACATCATGAAGCACTTTAACGTTAGAGATAACAGTGCTTACAGAGTACCTAATAGACTGTCGCTCGTTGAACTTATATATTACAGTTGATGCTGAGAAGTTTAATATAGGAGAACTAGCTTTTGCCCGCGACTTCGTCCGGGTGGATGTGGATGCAGACGAAGTCACGGTTTAGAAAGTAGCCTGCCTTTTCTTGTGGATTAAACTTAGTCTGTAACAAAAATCATCAAAATCAGTTTAGAAACGTAACAAACAAACAATCAAACAAATCAACCGACAGATAATCTGACAGACTGAAATTCTCAGACAGACAAACTGACAGACTGAAATACTGACAAACAAACAAACCAATGAACAAACAATCAAAAAGGCAAACGAACAAGCGAGCGAGAGTGTAAACGTTGAAATTGATCTTTGTGCCTTTTCTGTACCTGACAGACTGACTAACTGACAGACTGTCAGACTAACAAACAAACAAACCAGTGAACAAACAATCAAATAAGCAAACGAGCAAGCGAGCGAGAGTACAAACGTTGAAATTAATGTATGTGCCTTTTCTGTACCTGAAAGACTGACAAACTGACAGACTGTCAGACTGACAAACAAACAAACCAATGAACAAACAATCAAATAAGCAAACGAGCAAGCGAGCGAGAGTGCAAACGTTGAAATTAATGTTTGTGCCTTTTCTGTACCTGACAGACTGAGAAACTGACAGACTGTCAGACTGACAAACAAACAAACCAATGAACAAACAATCAAACGAGCAAGCGAGCGAGAGTGCAAACCTTGAAATTAATGTTTGTGCCTTTTCTGTACCTGACAGACTGACAAACTGACAGACTGTCAGACTGACAAGCAAACAAACTAATGAACAAACAATCAAAAAGGCAAACGAGCAAGCGAGCGAGAGTGCAAACGTTGATGTTAATGTTTGTGCCTTTTCTGTACCTGACAGACTGACAGACTGACAGACTGTCAGACTGACAAACAAACAAACCAATGAACAAACAATCAAATAAGCAAACGAGCAAGCGAGCGAGAGTGCACACGTTGAAATTAATGTTTGTGCCTTTTCTGTACCTGACAGACTGACAAACTGACAGACTGTCAGACTGACAAACAAACAAACCAAAGAACAAACAATCAAACGAGCAAGCGAGCGAGAGTGCAAACCTTGAAATTAATGTATGTGCCTTTTTTGTACCTGACAGACTGACAAACAAACAAACCAATGAACAAACAATCAAATAAGCAAACGAGCAAGCGAGCGAGAGTGCAAACGTTGAAATTAGGTAATGTTTGTGCCCTTTCTGTACCTATAAGAAGAAACTTTTGCCGTGCAGTAGGACAATGTAAAAGGCTAGAATTTATTTTCTATATAAAATATCTGACGTTATATTTTCGTTGGTTTCAGATGTACAGGCGTCAATCACTGCAACTTCGTGCTGTACGAAGACTTCCCCCCCTCCAAGAGTTGGGCCCCAGGAGTTGTGTTCATTAAATACGCTTGTTTTGATGGTAAGTTATTAATGTACATAGTTTCTGTAGTGTATATATTTTTTGGTCTAGTTCTAGGTAGCCAAAGATTTGCAGAATAAAACTCTTAGGTGTAAGACTAACATACATATCATAAAATTGTAATAATGTAGGTATAGCATTTTACATTATTACACTATTTGCTACCATGCATACACTACCGCACTATTTGCTACGGGGTTTGAATAACGTTGTATTAGATTTGTTTTTTTTTGTTCCACCGTTACTTAGTCCTACTAAGGAATTCTGAGTTTGCTTGGAAGATTGTGATGATATATCCTCGTAAGCGAAGCCACGAGCACAGGTAGTTTCCAAATGAATAAGATAGGTTTATAAATGACAAAGAAATGAATTATTATAGGCTGCAATTCAGATACATCTATTGCCATCTATTATCATTTTTTAAAACATGATTGTATTAATAGTGTAAATAAATACATTTGAAGTAATTATTGAAATCGTCTACAATAATATTTAATCTATAGCAGACTGTTGCAAAAATTTACCTTTTCACTTATATTATTTAAATTCGTACAGTTTCTTGACGTTTCATGAGCTAAAATTGTTCTCATTCATGTTTATCTGACAATTCATGTTTTCTGTAAAGTTAATTAAAACATTGCGTTAAAATACCCAACGGGCTTAACAATTCCGTACGTTTTCAATGAGTTTTGTAATGAAAATGGTAGGGACCAATAGTGCACGTAGGTATCTGTTCCAGGAATAATTCGCTATGCAATTTCAGTTAGCTACTAAAAATGGAGTATTGTTCATTTTCGTATGAAGACGTCAATATTTATTTGAGATATTTTTTTTGGTCTGTATTGGACAAAGTGAAATTCAAAGCATTTATTTCAATTAAGGACTTTTAAATTGTCAAGGAGTCGGTCAGTTAGTCCGAAAGTTGAAACTAGTTACTCGTTCAAAAACGTAGGTAGGTCTATGGAGAAGAACGTGCAAGAAACTTCACGGACACTCTTTTAAATCATGTTTAAAAAAAATACTAGTTACATTATTCTGGTTGCTTCTTTCTGGTAAAGAGAAATACAAAACATTAGAAAATAAAGAATCAAGATAAAAACCATGGCAGTTAAGACATGACCAGTCTCTACTGACAGCGCCCGTTAACGAACATGTCGCGTGAATCAACACCATTCAGCTTAACCATTTTCAAGGGAGCTGAATGATCTAGCACACGTGGTGGTGATCAGCGAGAAATTTAAGTGAGCATAATATACCCATCAGGATTTAATATTCGTACAACAGCCAACGTTGCAATCATTTTGTACTCTCGTGCATTTAAGTTCCCAAACATTTTGTCACAAAATCATCCCTTTATTCAAATTTTTTCATCAGCACCACCCTTTTACTACCCCTAATGACTTATTTAGATAGAGTGCTACCACTTTAATTTAATCAATTAATTATCGCTACCATAAAAATATTAAAACTACCGCTACATATCGAACACATGTCGTTTGAAGGCGTGAAATTGATTTATCATGTCGGCAGGGCAGATGTACGGACAACACGCCTAGTAAAGTATCGTAGTACATGCCATATGTGATATAGTGCTCAATTGGGGTGTAAATTGCTCATTTAGTTTATCTTATTGTTTGTGTTATGAAACTGGCTGTTATTGAATTTAATCGAGTCTTTCTGTTACAAGGTACTGTGGTACTCAATCACAAACTCAAAACCATGTATTTCAAATAAACCATTTATTTTTGATTTGAAGGAGTCTGTCAGTTAGAAAGTTGAAGTTAGTTGCTTTTTCTAAACAATAGGTTTATGGAGAAGAAAGAATTTCCGTGAACACTCTTTGAAAGTCAATCAAATATGTATATACTTTATCTTAACATATAATATTATAGCATCTTCGCCGTTTGTGACGCCCTTATAAGTCTTGTCAAAATCAGGACATCCTTTTCGGAGATTACCTAGAACAAACAGATAGGTTGACAAAAGCAGTAATTTTGACTTTTAAACAGACATATTTATTTTGCCATTAATATCCTTGCAATTTATACTTTAAACCAATGATTTTAGAGTCACGTGATGTGTATTCGTAAATTGCAAGGACCCTAACAGAAAATATTTCATAAACATTGTCAGAATTCAATTACGAACACACTGGGTATAATTACTCTGTCAATACAACTTCACTTATAAACACTATGTGACTACAATTTGGAAGCCATAAACCATTGAAACACTGTAGAACTCCCCCTTGGGAATCCCATGGATCTCATTGTATCACATAACCAATTTACGTAGACCTATAAAAACTGTCCATTTTCGCTGTCGACGTCCACTTTTGTTCGTCCCTAGAAGAGGGTAGAAGGTCATGTTATGCTGGAGAATGTGTTTGCCATAGAATTGACACATTTTACCCCGAAATGTGTAAAATATCAGTCAGTTGGGGCGCGGTTAATGGAGTATAGCAACACAGAGTTGTCGTCACGTGCGGCCGATTTCAAAGGAATTGTACAATTTATATGGTCTTTGTAAACTATGGTTGTAGGGGATGTACCTAGCGTGGGTTTTATTGTATTTTTGGGTGGGAATTTGCGTGACAGTTTAAACATTATAGTTTCGTATGGTTTCTAAAAGAGCATCAATGTTACCTATACCATAAAACATGGCACTTACCAATAGTGTAGCATACCTACTATCAGTGATAGAATATTTGTAAACGCACAAGTACACCGGAGAATAAGTACCTACTTTTTATTATCAAAGAAACATAAAAACAAACAATCTTTAACTATTATAGATCGAGAAAAACGTATCACACAAGTACTTCTCGCAATGTAGATTCGAATCATAAGACGCTACATTTAAATGTTCTATGTAGGTAGGTACCAAAGAGAATAAAACCACGTAGGTACCTAATGTTTGCTCTCACTTAAATGTTTCATACAAAGCTTTGTACTTAGATCAACCAAGAATAATGTCTAAAGTTCTGACCGTAATGCACTAGCTACACCTTGCTAGCTAATTGTAACCAAACTGCAGTTTGAGAGAGCAACTTGCTCGCAAATAATAGCAGCATAATTTATTATGTATTCATAAGTAGTACATTTCCATACACACGCACTTGTATTTCGTTATCGTAACATTTTTTTTCAAAAGATCAAGAAGATATCTGGAAGAATAATGGAAGATGTATTCTTCCATAAGACGAAATATCTTCAGATGTTTTGTTTTAACCCTCTGCGGCTGACGTGGTAGTCCAACATACACCACGAAATATAAAATTCGGTTTATTACCGTAAATATTCAAATTTGAGCTCCGCCGCTCTTAGTACCTTACTGTAGTGTGCTCGCGCGTCGGTTGTGGTGCGGAGGGCGGCCGTAGCGACTGTAGCGAGCACCTGTGTGCGTAGCGGGAGGAAGGTGTCCACGAGACTACCACATCAGTGTTAAGGTAAGTGTCTACTAGACTACCACCTCAGTAAAATGGTTATATTTTCATAGTGTCTCCTAAATTACCACATCAGTAAATAAGTTTAGTTACAATAAGGTATTTTTTTTGTATTATTTCGCGTTATTTTAGAATTTCAATTTACATAATTCATATATATCTTTACTTCTGCGCTAATATTATAATTGTATTTTATTAAATATATTTTGGATTGTTTTTTGTTTGTAATGAATAAACTCAAAAAACACAGGGCCAATTTCAAAAATTCTTTCACTAATAGAATGCTATATTATCACTGCGTAACATAGGCTATATGGCGAAATAGTATCTATAGTCCACGTGGGTGAAGTCGCGCCGGAAACCTAATTGTACATAATTTACAAGAAAATCTGTTTTTTAGATGGCTGACCCAAGTAACAACCCTAGGCCAGGTACTTCTTCTACTCGTAAGAGAACGTTGGCTGGAACTTTTGTGGGTCACCAAGATCAAATAATAGAGTGGCTGGACGAAGAAAGTGAACATGAGTCAATTTGCCTTCAGTGCTCCAAGGCACTTTGTGATAATTATTATCAAACAAAGCTGTGATTTTGAAACTGTCTAATTTTGAAATTAACCAATGAATGTATCTCATGTTTCCAAGACTGATTATTGTTATTGTTAATTTTAAAATGTCATAAGTTAAATTTCAAAAATCTTGATTTTGTAATTTTTTCTAGGTCATTAATGTTTAAGTAGAAATTCATAGAGTGATTTGTGTGAAGTCAATAAATATACTGTTTAATTTTGAAAATACATATTATTTTTTTAATTAAAAGTATATTTTACATTAAAAATAGGTTAATAATCAAATAAATATAAATAAAATAGCTGCATAATTTAATTCCTTAAAAATATTCGATGTTGAAATGGTGTCTCGTGTACTACCACGTCAGTATAATTGTAAAAATTTAGCCACGTCAGTCGCAGAGGGTTTTGAGGAGCTCGTGGCTAAGTTAAAGCCGTACAGATCGATTGGTCAAAGGTTAAGCTATGCTGGCCGCGGTCGGTCTGTGAATGGGTGACCATCCCATCCATGCCGAGTTTCCTCCGTGCCTCGGAAAACACGTAAAACCGTTGGTCCCGGCTGTCATTTGTAGAACTTTGGCAGTCGTTATGGGTAGTCGGAAGCCAGGCTTACCAAGGGGTATCGTGTTACCCAGTAGGAAGTCGCTCCATGTAAAACACTGGTATTCAGCTGCATCCGGTAAGACTGGAAGCCGACCCCAACATAGTTTGGCAAAGGCTAGGGATAAAAATAATATCTGGAAGTGCTGTTTTCGTTGTTCTGGGTTAGGCTTTTCTTCCACAGTCAGTTATTGTGCGAACTGCCTGATTGTGGAATTCACTGCCTGCCTTTCTGATTCTCGATAAATAAAGGACAATGCCAGAAACTCTATAGAACTTTGCCCACTCAATAAAAGTCATGTGCAATATGTAGCATCTTACTGTTTATTTATTGCTGATAACTAAACATTAGTCTTAGTGACTGTAGAACTTGCGGTTTCCGTTTAAATCTAAAAACAATAATGACATTGATTATAGGTTAAATTGTAGTTTAGGTAAAATGAGTTTGTATTTTGTGGGTAGGTATTTCGTAATCCGCAAGTACTATAGAAAAACAATTTACTATAGAAAGTTCTATATTCATTACAATTATTTTCATCAATTTACTTTTCTGTACATGGGTTACTTTTTCTGTACATGGGTGGGGCAGGATCTGGCATTGTCATTTAGTTATCTTCAAGGCACGAGTGAACCAGTTCATCCTAGACAAGTGTGCTCGACCTTAGACCGTAAAATCACTTATGAGTTGCGAAGCCTATTGGTATATCAGTTAGTTAATTTGTCCCTTTTTCCGCACTTAGTCACTTGATTGGGCCAATGTACGTGTTGCCCCTGTATTGTGGTATATAAAAAAAATCCTCAAGTACATACGTTTATGTTTTACAAGATATACTAATAGTAATGTTGGTCACAACTTACCATAACTAGGTCACATCGCACATTCATAATTCATTATATTTTGTGAATGTAGCCGCTTTGTGACCAGTGTATAAATTGGCCATCCATTTTCGGTCATAATAGACTTTACCATAAAATGATTGATATTGTTCGATTATTGCGAATAATATCGATATTACAGACAATTTTGTTGGGGTGGGAATAAATGGTAGAAGATTTGTGGTTTCATTTTCATTTAATATGTATTAATGTAGTCAGTTCGAAAATAATAATATTGTTCCTTTAATCCTAAAAAAAACAAGTAAATTATATACCATGAAATATAGCTTAAGGTACTCGGCAATAATTTATGTTTCTATCAGTGATAAATTTGTAATCGAACCTGTACTTTCAGGGTTAACCACTTGCAAACAAACCAACTTTAGCACTTTTATTCAGTACTTGTAATTATATTATTTGGTATTTTCTTAGTCAGAATCCAGAAAGTCTGACAACCAATCTTACTAAGGGGTATCGTGTTACCCAGTAACTGGGTTGTGGAGGTCCGATAGGCAGTCGTTCCATGTAAAACACTGGTATTCAGCTGCATCCGGTTAGACTGGAAGCCGACCCTAACATAGTTCAGAAAAAGGCTAGATGATGATGATTTCAGAATCACAATAGGGTATTTTAGAAAAATCTATAAATATATTATGGAGATAGTTTAGGAAAAAAGCAGTCGGAAAGTTTTAGTACCTATATAGACTTTGTACTTTTATTATTTTTATAACCAACATAATTTTTAAATTATTGAACCTAGTACAAAATATTATTTTAATTATTTTAAATTATAGACAACTATCACACATAATATAAGCGCATTTTTTACACAGCCAACTGACGTCATTTCCGCGTAGCAATATGGCGTCCACTACGAGGCGTTTTCGTCAAACTACGTGCGAAATTTGATAAATTAAAATTAACATGCATTTTATAGCACTTATCCATTGAATAAAAAAATTGTGTTTTTTTAGTGGCATATCAGCACTACTACAGCAGAATTTAATTGAGACACTTTGAAAAAATGGGTATAATTAAATACCCTATTGATCAAGTTCAGCACAGGATTTTTTATAGTGCTTCTTTAGGTAACCTACATAATATTATTCAAAACGTATTTAATTTTTACTTTCTTACCTTCTTCATCACAATTCCCGACTTATTGCTGTGGCCTACAGCCCAAAATTGAATAATAATAATTCGTGGCATGCGCACGCAACACCCGCGTTCGATAGTGATGCACCCTCACCAAAACATATCGACATGTTGTGTGTGTCGAATTCAGAGCACGTGCGTTGCAGTGCCAACCCTGATTGGCAACACAATGCTTTAATCACACCCCTGATACATTTTGGTACACGCGAAAAATCAATGTATTTTTTTTGTTAAAAAGTATGCTATGAGGTCGTATTGTTATGTAAATATTTTTTGGGACAAAGAGATGTAGATAGTTTTAATTGTGTGGCTTTCGATATGGTTAATCGCTTTTGTTAAGCAGGTGACTTGTTTGAAGTTCTTGAAAAATGAAAGTTTGGGCAAAATAGATGGTTATGATGTAAAGGCACACAGTGTTAATAAAGAGGAAGTTTAACTGAATTAGGCATATATGGATCTATATCTATACACAAATTAATAAAATTGAAGTGTCGACACGGTTGGCGCAGTGGTTGAGCGATCGACTGTTGCGCTGCGAGTCGCGGGTTCGATTGCCGCACGGAACAAATATTTGTATGGCCTACAGATAGTTGTTCCAGGTCTGGCTGTTTGTGTATGTGAGTTTATATGTATGTGATACTCACGACACAGGAATAATTCCTAGTGTGGGGCAACGTATTAAAAAAATAAAAATAAAAATCTATCGCCAACATACATCGGCCAAGCATGGCGATTACGGTTGAACCCCCAGCAGTTAGCGTCTAAAGGTTGACATGATGATGATGATGAATAACAAAAAAACTATTTTTAAATTCTTGTCTGTCTGTTTGTTCCGTCTAATCTCCGAAAAGACTAGTCCAATTGTGACGGGATGGTCACTAGTAGATATCTGATGTTATCAGGAGTAACACAGGCTACTTTTATTTCAGAATAAGAATTAGGCTTCCGTAAAAAAAAAACAGATAACCGTAATTCAAGCGGACGAAGTCGCGGGCATCAGCTAGTTAAGAATATGTATCTAAGTTGAGGTGGCTTTATTAATTTGTAACTGTAGTGCCTCGAGCATATTTACTGAAGCGAGGGCCCCGAATTTTTACGCAATCTTCAGGTCAAGAGTCGTCTGAGACGTTCTAGCATCGAGTACATACCCACTCCATGCGTTTTAGCAAGGGAATTTAAGTGCTGTAGCATCCAAGGTTTAGTCCCATCTCGGTAACTTCCCATCTTGGCACCCATGAATGAAAATGGGAATGTTTCGTTGGCAAGTTAAATATAATTTATGAGTGCTGAGATGGGACTTAAAATGCGACTAAACCGAATCCAATTTGTTCGCGCTTATGTGTATTTACATAATATATTGGAATTCTGTTCACCAGAATGAGAAAAAAAAATTTATTAGGCTATTAAAGGCTTTTTAATAATATTTTTATTGAAATAAAATACAGCTAAAGAATTAAGTTAAAGAACTAAACTATTTTATAATTAGAATAAAACCACTATACAAAGTGTAACAAATTAAGAAATGACATCCTACCTATTGATAACAGTATTCATGTGGTATTTTCCGTCAAATTACAATAACAAGGTAAAAGGTTAGTTTAGATAAATCATAAATAGGTATAGTAGGTACAATAGGAAAATTTTGAATGCGTCAGTCAATTGTTGTTTATTTTGTTATTTCATTTTATATTTTATTTGGTAAGCTAACAGGTAGGTACAAAATTAAGATTAAGTTAGTGACAACGATAAGGCCAATTAAAAGTTTTCACAGATAGAAAATATGTTCACAGGTACAAGAAGGTAGAAGCCAGCTACTTTATGCCGGCACTGCACGCGACGTATTTGTCCAAATATTCGCCTTATATGGATAATACAAAATGGACTATATTTCAATAACCGTATAGCACATTTTGTATAATCCAAACAAGGTGAATATTTGTAGAAACATGCCATGTGAAGTGCCAGCATTATATAAATAGTTTAGTTACAATAGTTTTGATCGAGTTTGCCGTATAATCGCAATATTTTTAAGCGCTCGGTACACGGTAGCTAGCTGAGATTTCGAGCTTCAGACGCGTAAGGCGTAAGCGTTAGATGAGGTCACCGTAAGACTTATTGTTCAGATTGTATAAAAACACTAGCAGACTTCGGTCGCGTGATTTATTTTACGGATCCCTATTTTTTGACAATAAGTGCTGACAATAAGTATTTTTAGACAATAATATACATTTTAGAAACGTACTAGTACCCGTAGTTCCGGAGATAAGCGCATTCAAACATCTTCAGTTTTATTATATTAATATACATATATTATAACCGATGGGAAAGAAAGGTGTTCGAGTGGCGACCACGAACTGGAAGACGCAGCGTTGGTAGGCCTCCAAACAGGGGGCCAAGTCTGCTATTTTTATAATTTCGTCATTCCAACACGATTCCATTGTCATTTTGCTAAAAGTTCGTAATCTGCTAAATCCATAATGGTCGATCATTGGTCGGTCAATGGTCTCATAATAGAATTGTGTTATAATGACATTGTCAACAAATTTGAACATTTATTCATGCCAGATTTCATTTATATATATTTTTACATATTATTTTTAAGTGTTAGAAGCAATCTGAAGTAGTAAGAAGTTCGTAAACTAAGTCAGTCATTAATTTGTCATTATGTACGAGATTACCATTCTATATCATTTCTTTCAATGGACTGTCATTGGTTGACCATTGGAAAGTCACAATGACGCCATTATATTAGTAGATTACCAAACTTGTCAAAATCAACAATTATGAAATCAATGACAGACCATTCTGACACTATTGTAATAGCAGACTTGAGGCCCAGATGGAGCGACGCCATCGTAAACGTCGCGGGTAACCTGTGAATGTAAGCCGCAGGTTGTCGCTCGTTGTGGCGTTCTATGGTCTCTATGGGGGAGGCCTATGTTTAACAGTGGACGTCTTTCGGCTTATGATGATGATATTATAAATCATAAACCACTATGTATGACAAGTCTTGATTGCCAGGCTTTTGCGATTTCCCAAAAAAAAACTGACATTTTGAGTTGGATCAGTCTATTATTATTAATCATGCGTTATGTAGCTACCATGTGTAATTGTTCGAGAAACCATTTTACTTGTGAGGGTTCGAACGATAATTGGTTTGTTTCTGTCCCACCCTAACAACGGCTATTATTTTCTCATTACTCTAGGACTGTTGCTGCTGATCCCACGCTGATTTTGGGAACGATAAACATGATATAAAAATATGTCAAATTTTTGCGTTCGTAATATAAGCTGGTTTCAAACTTAACTACGTTCTACCACCATTACCTTCCTTAAGAAAGAGTTTTGGCCGAAGGGTGTCGTGTATCGGCGATTCCGCGGAAGGCTACGCGACACTACGCAGCGCAACATGACGCCGTCTCTTCGTGTACAATAGTTTAGAAATATTTTTGTAGGTTTTATTATAAATATGTATGATATTCTGTAAGGTATATATAAATAAATAATATGTGGGGACATTTTCACACACGGCCATCTGACCCCAAACTAGGGAGACCCTGTACTATGGGTGTCACACAGCTGATATACATACACAAATACATTTTTTTTTGTAAATACATACATATATAGATAAACAACACCCAGACACAAGGCAAACACAAGTGCTCATCACACAAATATTTACCCTGGGCGGGAATCGAACCCGCAACACGCTGCGCAGCAGTCGATCGCTCAGCAACTGCACCAACCGTGTCGTCAATATATATATATGTTATGGGTCATTTGTTACCCGAAATAAATGATATTATTATTACTATTGCCTTCATTTTCTCCTACTAGTAGATAAGGTACATTTTATTGCGCTACATAAAGGCTTATCAAAAATCTTAACCAAACAAAAAGTCAATCAACTCGAACGAAATCGGGAGCAAACTCCAGTTGTCGAAATAAATCCAGTACCTACAATATATACCTACATACATAAAACTGTATATTTTCTATATTGATTGAACTGATACGTAATCCCTGGGCATGAACCATTAATCTATCAGGGGGATCTCTCCGGAGCGAATCTGTCGATGAGATTAATTCTGTAGTGCCGATTTGGTTTCATATAACGAAAAGATTATAATTAGACACGGAGTTGTTGTGGCGAAATTAAAGTTATACTTGGTTGATCAGCAGAATAACTTCTATATTGTCAAAATGACTTCGAAAATTCAAAATTGCCTGTAAACAGTTTTATCTTTACTACATCTACATTATAAAACTACTACATTATAAATAAGTACCTCACCGCGTCTGTTTGTCTGCGCGATAATCCCAAAAACTACTGAACGAATTTTCATTATTAGACAGAGTGATTCATGAAATTGATTGAAATATGACGACAATAATTACCTGTGCGAAGCCGGGGCGAATCGCTAGTCTTCTTCTTTACATAGTATAAAACCAAGTCACTATCGCCGTTTGTACAGTTTATAAGTAGGAGTCGTCAGCTAAGAACAGATTTGACCTTGACTTTCACGTGGAAGTCGCGGGCAAAAGCTCGTTTGAAATGAATGCTCAAAGCATTAATTTTAGCAATAAATTTTTTTTCTAGCCGTTTGGGGTTGAATCCCCGTCGTAGGGTCTGAGTGCTGATTTTCTTTTTAAGGAAATGTCCAAACGATTGGTTGACACTTCCCATGATCCAAGAGCTGGTTTTTGTCTTGGTCACAGGTTAAGCATTGCCACTCAACGTCGCAATGCCGGCAGTCGCTTGGAATTTTCTGATGCCTTATTGTACTACTTTTTAAGTTTAATAGTTATAGGTTTTCTTTTTATTACTCGTGGAAAATTATGAAGGTACATTCTTGACAATCTGTAATAAATGCTTTAACTCTAAAATAAATTCTTCAAACGGCTAAGACGCGATGTATCGAGGCAGATTTCAGAAAAATTAACACGATTTACAAGAATACTACAAAAAAGAATCTTTTTCTTCCTAAATCCACAACTGTTAGTCCTAAATCTACAACTGAAAAAGGCCGTAATGATACTTTAAGCAGCATTAAAAGTAGGTAAAGAAAATGTTTTAATGTCTTTGTTCAAACCTTGCCAAAAACACGGACAGTAATGTGTCTCAAATTTGGATTTTACGTTAAAACTTAGCAAATTGCTGTATTTAAATATAAATGGTGGAACATAAAAAATGAATTATTATGAATTTACTGCACGAATGCTAATTTAATGTGCGAAGACAACTTTACTACAAGTTGTAATAATTCAACTTTACTACCGGTCGGAAAAGAATTAGCCACTCCTTTTTAAGCCAGGGTGGTCGTAAAAAGGGGCTAGGTAGGACAAGGTAGAACAAGAGATTATGCGAAAACGTTCACCTGTCTGACGATTACAAAAAACCATGATCCTCTATTCTCCTACATCATTATCTTTCTAGCCTTTTCCCAACTATATTGGCGTCGGCTTTCAGTCTAACGTCGTTACCAGTCGAATGCCAGTGTTTTACAGTACGGTCAACGTAACTTGGCGCGTCTGAAGTTAGCCGATTAGCTGCGCAGTAGACATTTTCGGTCCTAAAAGTTCCATAGCGCAGCCAAACAGCTAACTTCAGACGCGCCATGTTACGTTGACCGTATTGTACATGGAGCGACTGCTAATCTGACCTACACAACCCAGTTACTGGGTAACACGATACCCTTTGGTAAGACTGGTTATCAGAGTTTCTAGCTTCTGGCTACCCGTAGGTAAGGACTGCTAAAGATCTACGAATGACATCCGGGAACGGCTTATGAGGGGAGGTTAAGCGAGGCGTTTCCTCGGTGGTGGTGGTTCACTGGGGGGTGACGTCATTATAGTAATGTTGTTAGTTAACTCGAGAAGTAATAGGTACATAACTCAAATATTGATGATGATTTTGGTGATGATGATGACATTTATCCGATTTCGGCCACAGCGATTGCAATTCGGACTTCATGGTCGTTAGCTTAGATGTACTGCTCTTTCATGTGCCCTCATGTGACTGGCATATAAAACTTTGCCTGAGAAACTTCAAGCACAAAGTGGACATGTTAGCACTCCAATGATCAAATTATAAATAACTAGCTTTTATGCTAGAATGTCGGTTATCGCGGATCAAAAAGTAGCATATGTCCTTCCCCAGGGTTCAAGCTATATTAATGCCAATGGACAATGCCAGAAACTCTATAGAACTTTGCCCCACTCAATAAAAGTCATGTGCAATATGTAGCATCTTACTGTTTATTTATTGCTGATAACTAAACATTAGTCTTAGTGACTGTAGAACTTGTGGTTTCCGTTTAAATCTAAAAACAATAATGACATTGATAATAGGTTAAATTTTTTAGGTTAAATGAGTTTGTATTTTGGGGGTAGGTATTTCGTAATCCGCAAGTTCTAAAGAAAAACAATTTACCATAGAAAGGTTCTATATTCATTACAATTACTTTCATTAATTTACTTTTCTGTACATGGGTGGGGCAGGATCTGGCATTGTCATTTCATTAAAATCGGTTCAGCTGTTTTATCTTGAAAGCGTAACAGACAGAGTTACTTTCACATTTATAATATTACAAATTACAAATAGTATGGATTGATAGTATTGTAGCTGTAGGTGGTTTAGCTTTGAGGTCACCACATTTCTTGTTTAACTCTGACCTCCTTCTTGCTTCAAAGGCATTTAGGTATCCTTGCTATTCTGTGGACGCTATGTGTCATACTCATGCATTATTTATGACCCTAAAATCCTAGACTTACGTCATGTGTGAAATTTTGTGAATAGATAAAGGAGTGTGTCGTACTTTGCGGCTTCGTGATGTTCTATTTACAATCTTTTATTGAACGCGTTTGGGCAAACATAGTGTAGGATTCCCTACGGCATGATGGACCGACGATTTGAAGAAGGTTGCTGGCAGCGGATGAATGAGCGCTTGCCAGGACTGGGATGGTTGGCGATGAGGCCTACGTTCAGCAGTTGACGGCAGTATTTATGCACATATTTATGTGTATCTTTATTGCTAAAAAAGCTTTTTTACAAAAAAGACAATGGCAATACAAAACAACAAACAAAACAAAGCCACCGACTTTTGAAACTAAAGGCATGTGTGTTCTGTGCTAAAGTTATTTGTCACTTTTTAGATTTTAAAGGCGGTTGTCTTTTTTGTAAGCTTTTATTTTTCGCTTTTTAGTAGCTCCTTGTCATCTAAATTCATGAATAAACGGCAACACAGTCAAAGCAGAGATTAAAAGTACATGGTTGGAGAAACTTAAAACATCATCTAGGTACCTATGTATATTTTTTTCTTTTCTGACGATTTTTTCAAAAAGTGCTAAATCAATTTCGCTAAAATATATATGGAACCACCCTGAGGTACACCCTACCCTATCCATTAAAAAAAACCGGACTAGTGCGAGTCGGACTTGCCCACCGAGGGCTCCGTACATATTTGTAGGTACATATTCATACTTTAATCTTCTTAATATTATAAATGCGTTTTTTGCGACATAAAGGGCCGTATCCTTTTTTCACGTAGACATAGAGGGTTGATTTTTTAGTAGTTAAGAGTAGGTATATGGTTTTAATTTCAACTCGATTGGTACCTCCACGCCTTCCTGAGATAAAGGGTCTTGACAGACAGACAACAAAGTGATCCTATAAGGGTTCCGTTTTTCCTTTTGAGGTACGGAACCCTAAAAAGAATATTCGATATTCATATTCGCTTTACAGTTGACGGAGAAATCGCATAACAAACAAACAAAAAAAAAAGACACGAAACAAAAAGATTTGATGGGTGTAGGTACACTAAAGTTCCTGGTCTCAATATCGAAGATACATAGGTAGGTAACCTACGCAGTGCGGTACATACAAAAAGTTTACGTTTGTATAAAGAAAATAAGATACATTTTATTGTACATTTGCTTCTAATATTGAACACAGGCTTTTGTAAAATCGATGTCTGGGTCAACAAAATATAGAAAACGATCTTGTTTGGGGACCATTACGCAACCTGAAGGATACATTACAGATAATTGTTATTAAATAACATTATTCTACATAGTTAAATAAAGTAATTCTCTTTATAGCACTCGGGGATAACGTAGCTATGGCAAAATAACTTTTTTCAGAATCGATTTGAACCAGTAGTTCCGTAAATTAACGCGTACAGTCAAACATACTCTTTAGCTTTTTTGTATAACTTATATTTTTATACAGGCTGAAATTGAATTCATGAGCAGATTTTTAAGGAGTGACTCTGACCACGAACCTGGACAACTTTCATTATGGAGCCAACTCAAACAGCGCAAAAAAAAAACAGCTGTTCCATACATTTTGGCCGAGTACTTATTGCACTTCTGTATGGAACAGATCCTCCATATTGAAAGTCGTTCAGGTTCGTGGTAAGAGTCACTCCTTAAATATTTGTTCATGCTTTCAATTTCACTCAGTAAATAAAAATCTTCTGTGCGTGTGTATGTAAGTGGACTCCTCCTATGAACTTTTTTGTGTGAGTTCCAGTGGGGGGTGGGGCTGTAGTCGGGTTCTATGACTTTTTTATTTTCAGAGCAGGACAACGTCTGCTGGGCCCGCTAGTATACTATGGAAGTATTGTTTGAAAAAATAAAATTGATCTACATATTTGAAGAAAACTTTTTTTTCTATTTCTTTTTTTTTCTAATAACATTCATCCTTCAAATACCACCTATTATTATCAGGAGAGCCCCAAAACAGGCTGACTTTTAATAGTTTTAATACACTGGCCATTTTCCTTACCTACTTTTTTTGTTATGTTCTAAATTCAAAATCTTCAAGTCATTCCCTTGAATTCGTTGCCAACATCGGAACTATACCGAAGTTGACAGCTTACTACAATTTGTCATAATGTTGTATGACTGTATGGTATTGTTAGTCATTGTTTCTTTTCAGTAGTTTCATAGAATCAGTCACAATAGAGGAGTCATATAAAGCGAGATTCATTGCGGAATAGAATGAGAATGAAAAACAGCTTTGAAATCTGTACATCTTTTATTTTTGAATGTATGAATAAACAATAAACTGGAATCACTTCATCGCGCGTTTTTTTATTATTATTATTTGGTAGGCATAAGTTTGACCACTATCTTACCTGATGGGAAGCGATGACGTTGTTTAGGATGGAGCACGTTTGCCTAGAAGTAACCTATTCACTCTTGACTTAAAGACTCCCGGGTTGTAGCTATCAGGAAACACAGACTCAGGCAGGGAATTCCACTCCTTAGCAGTACGACAATGAATGTGTTCCCAAAACGTTTTGTGCGTGTGGGTGGGATGTTCACCATGTACCGGTGGCGCATCGCCGTATGTCTTGCTGCGCGTTGCTCAAAAGAATTTTTACAATTTCTTTGCCATGAACTATGGATTGTGGTATATCATTTGAAAGCTAGTTGTTACCTATCAGCCTCTTTCAGTATCATAACCAAAGATTATTCACCATATATCTTGGATAGTAAAAACAAAAGACGTATTTTTTTAACTAAACACCATATTGTTTTTGTTGAGATTCAGGACTACCACATATTGGGTTTTGTTTTAAAAATGGTTGGTCTTTTATTTTAAAATAATATAGGTACTTACCACAGATTTCACGCTGTACATTCATTTGTAGCTTTTAGCGGATTTCCTCTTTGTAATTAAATCCAAAATTAAATATATTCTTACACAATATTTACGAACATAAAAATAAAGTAAACCCATAACTATTAAACTTCATTTGTTGATCCCTAGCTTCAGGCAGTCGCAGACTCAACATGTTTACTACTCTAAAATCTATAATTGCTTGCACATTACCTTAGCATAAGGTCGTTCGGTTGCTAGCAAGGATTTGCCAGGGGAATGAAGGAATTTATGACATATTGATAAGAGATCTTAGATATTGTTTACAATACAAAGAATGGAGATTGATAATTATTATTATGAGAAGGCCAATTTCTGTAACCCAAAACGTTCTTAATTTTTTTTGCAAGCCGTTACTGTCCCACTCCTGGGCAAAGGCCTCACCCCTCACCGACAATAACTGTCTAAAATAACAAAAATTTAGGTAAGTATTTTTGTCAGATTGAGATTAACATTAGATTTTTTTTGGGTTTGGGTTTGGGAATAGTATGGCGGGCTGGTCCCAAAAAAAAAAGAAATAATATTAGAATGTGAACCTTCATAAAATACGAGAATTGTCACCCTGATAATAAAATTAAGACCTCTCCTATACATCTAATTTCGAGCCCGAAATTACCAAATAGATAGACAATAAAACACTACTTCAACTTCATTCCCAATCAACTTACTAATAGCTTGTCTATACCAGCCTAATACTTGTTTGGTATAAGGCCGATAACTCACGTACCGGGCTCGTTATCGACCGCCGCACTTCAACAGAATAGGCACTAGACACGAGATGATTTGCTTGAAAGATTAACTGTAGCCAATATCTAATGGTCTGTATAAAGCCTTATGCAGTGGAAGTTTTGTTTATATACCTATCATTGGTGATGTATTGATATTTTCGTATTCACGGTGGCGTTTAAATCGTCTTCAGAAAGGAAGGCCTTTTAACCTGCAGTGGGCAATACAGGCTGAAAATTAAATAATAATAAATAACGGCATCCTGCTTCATGTATCCAATGACTACTAATCCATATCCATACTAATATTATAAATGTGAAGGTAACTCTGTCTGTTACGCTTTCACGATGAAACGGCTGAACCGATTTTGATGAAATTTGGTATGAAGATAGCTTGAATCCCAGGGAAGGACATAGGCTACTTTTTAATCCGCGACTTCGTCTGCATCCACTATAACCGACATTCACGCGAACGAAGTCGCGGGCGGCAGCTAGTCTTCTATATAATAAAAATGAATTGCTGTTCGTTAGTCACGCTATTACTCGGGAACGGCTGGTCCGATTTGGTTAATTTTGGTCTATGGAATATATGGAAGTTTAGGAAAGGTAAATTTTTAAAATGTTTTCACTGTTTAAAACAGTGAGAAATTTTTTAAAAATTTACGAAAAGTAGGATAGGTATAACTTCATAGCTACTTCCTAGCGACCTATAGTTTTTTATAAGTACACTTAAGTTAATCAGTTTACGGCTGCATTATTATTTATAGGATCACGTTTTTCAATATGTTAATATCGAAATCATTTAGTTGTTTACTGTTCCTCTTTTAATAAATAAAATAATGTCTACGTTACTCAGTTACATCATAAATAACAACTTTTGTTCTTGTATGTATACTGATTGAAACAATAAGGAACAGGAAAACGTTTAATTATAATTTAAAGGAAAATAATATGTCTTTGTCTTTTATGTAGGTAATTAATTGGCAATATACACCCATAGTTTCATGTATTTAATTAATAATAATAATTGGGGGACATTTCGCACACGGCCATCTGACCTCAAACTAGGCAGACCCTGTACTATGGGTGTCAGACAGCTGATATACATACACAAATACTTTTCAATTTTTCAATACATACGTATCTAATACCTTTAAACGAGCAATTCTTGCATACATATAATCTGAATCTCGAAAACGGCTCCAACGATTTTCATGAAATTTTGTATGGGGTTTCGGGAGCGATAAAACGATCTAGCTAGGTTTCATTTTTAAAACACACGATAAATAATAAAAAAATACAGAGCAAAGCTCAGTCGCCCGGGTACTATATCTAAACAACAACCAGACACAAATAATTAACTATAATTAGAGCAAATATATTAATTACAAGGTAAGTGTGCGTTCGAAGTACCTATACAGTTTTATATTAAGGAAAATATCGTAAGGAAGCCTCGGGAGGGCCTCATGACTAAGTCAAAACAGTACGGAGCGATCGGTCAAGGTTAAGCTACGCTTGCCGCGGTTTATCCGTGGATGGGTGACCATCCATTTCATACCGAGACTCTTCCGTTGCTCGCGGCTGTCATCCATACACCTACCACAGTCATTATGGGTAGTCAGAAGCCAGAAAGTCTCACAACCAGTCTTACCAAAGGGTATCGGTTATCCTGGATATCATTATCATATCAGCCGAAGTACGTCCAATGCAGGGCATAGACCTTTCCTAATTTTAAAAGAACCGGTTTTAAGCGGCTGGCATCCAGCGTGTTCCTGCGATCTTATTCAGGTCGTCGGTACACCTTGTCGGTGGACGTGCTACGCTTGCCGGTGCGTGGTCTCCATTCGAGAAGTTTGCGGTCCTCGGTGCTTCTGACTGCAGAGGCACCGAGGCAACTGTATAAGAAATCTTCCG
The DNA here is from genome assembly GCA_947361185.1 of Charanyca ferruginea. Classification (NCBI taxonomy): domain Eukaryota; kingdom Metazoa; phylum Arthropoda; class Insecta; order Lepidoptera; family Noctuidae; genus Charanyca; species Charanyca ferruginea. Next base: position 30,774,366 of record OX376057.1, read on the forward strand.
CGAATTCCAATCCTATCTGTTGGGTTTTTAGAACGCAGCCAATATTTTTAACCGACTTCATGTCATTGTTGGCTTCACTGCTACCCACCCTATTTCTTCTCCATAGAGACCTACCTACGTTTTGGAACGAGCAACTAGCTTCAACTCTCTGACTCACTGACCGACTCCTTGACAATCCAAAAGTGCCTGTAAATGGTTTAATTGAAATAAATGCTTTGACTTTGACTATTATAATGACTCATCATCATCATTTCAGCCGAAAGACCTCCACTGCTGGACAAAGGCCTCCCCCAAGTGGCGCCACATTGACCGGTCCCGTGCGACTCGCATCCAGCGGATCCCCGCAACCTTTACCAGGTCATCGGTCCACCATCCACCATCGGTCAATATTTCATCGAGTTCTGCAGTTTTTATTAGTATCAATCCAAAATATGAACACTATCTCATTTTCGATTTCACTTACTTGAAGTCAAAGTATTAGGTATTCGCTAAATAGTTACGTAATAAATATGTCGCTTGACCTATCTATTCACGTAGTTACAGAATACCTAATACAGTTTTCACGACGGTATGAACAGGCAGCACAAGTGAGTTCTTACAGAATAGCATTGCAGTTCTTAATGGTAATGTGCCCTACCCACTGCTACTGTTCGCTCGCTGGTCTATTCACACTTTATCTTGTCATTTTAGCTTACTCGTAAATTCTCAAATATCACACGTTTCTCACTTAGTTACAAAGTCAAGTTGACAAGGAGACGTCCTAAATGTGTAGGTAGGTACTGTTAGCTCCCTACACATTTCACTCACCCCCACCCCTTTCCTCTTTAAACCCTTACAAATTGTGATAGCAACTGGACACCGCTAAATTACTTAAGAACTTTATTGAGTAACAAGTACCTCTTTATAAGATTACTAGCTTTTTCCCGCGACTTCGTCTGCGTGAATGTCGGTTATCGCGGATGCAAAAAAGTAGCCTATGTCCTTCCCTGGGGTTCAAGCTATATTCATGCCAAATTTCATCAAAATCGGATTAGCCATTTCATCGTGAAGCGTAACAGAGTTACTTTCGCATTTATAATGTTAGTACGGATTAGTGTTAATATTAGAACAAAAAAAAATTACCGCACTTTAAGTTTAAGACCTATTGCTCATCGAAATGCTGTAACATATCACATGACTAATGTATGTTCAATGTAAATAAACCAATAATCTGTACTATGCTACATGATTTGCTACGAAAGCCTACGCGAAGGCTACGGACTGCTACGCCACTGTTTACTTTGCGTGATTGTTGTCATTTGGTTTAGGTATCATGTTGTCAGATTAATCTTCAAAGATTTATTCTTTTATATTACTTACGACCAAACTGTCTAGCGTACTAGGGTATTATTATTGTTATTACTTTTTACATGATTCTAGACCCCCATTAGATTTTCCGACGGCAATGTTTCGTCGGTTATTAAAAAAATGCAATTTATTTATTTATTTCTCTCCATCTTACATCTATCATTACAGGTAATTGTCAGATACATCTTGACCGACATGGTGAAATTGCACTTTTCTATAGAATGGTACATAATTTTTATTAACCGACGAAGAATGATAACGCTAATCACGATGTCCCTTTTCACTGTGAATATTTTGATTATACAATAGATTATATTCGTTCTTTTGAATATTTTTAGGGATCCTTAACTTTTTGATAATTAAATATGCACTCCGAGATAATGTAGATTCCTTTTAGCGACAGATTTATAAATTGCACGAGTTGTGATTTAAATTTTATCCTTTGACGGATTTGCAAAAATCTTTTTTTGTTCGAAAGGGGTTTATTACGAAATGGTCCCATATAAATTTTATCGAAATTGATTAAGCGTTTTTTGAAAAAATCAACTATGTCCCAAAAAATTACATAGATGATGTTTTAGTTTCTTCAATCTTTGGAGGACTTTCAATCTCTCTTAACCATCCCATATCTACCCGTGGGTGTCGTAAGAGGCGACTAAGGGACTCACCAGAGAATGGGCAGCAGCGTTCTCTGTGCCTTTTTAACAACCATACTGCGATCGCCAACCCGCCTGCCTAGCGTGGCGATTATGGCAAAACCCCCCATTTCTTGGTGGAGGCCTATGTTCAGCAGTGGACGTATTTCGGCTGTAATGATGATGATGATGATGAGATGTTAAGGCGATACTAAAAAGCGAAAAATAAATACATTAAACAAAAAACAACCGCCTTTATGGTTTTAAAACTGAGATATTACCCACCGTATCTCAGTAATTGATCGTAAAACATCGGCTGTAAAGCTGCTTAATTTTACTCAGACTTTGTTATAAATAACTTATGTTGTAAAATTATCAGCGCCTTAAATAAACTTGCATTGAAACAAACCGCAATGCGCATTGTATAACGTTTTCTAGCTTAGGGTTGTGTTAATTTCATATCGTTTCATTTAAAAAAGAGGAAAAGGTATCCACTGAAGTATACAGTTGCAAAAATTATTTGGGTTAGGTTAGAACTGTGACCATTCAAGCGTGAAGGCGAGCGATGCCGCGGTAGCGCCCGCCGAGCGCTATATCCCCTCTATTGTTGTTGAATCATATTTGGGTTAGGTACACAAACCCCATAATACTCGTAAGACTGGTTGTCAGATTTTCTTTTGACTAACAATAACGACTGTCAAAGATGTCTGTGTGTCTACGAATTACCGCCGAGACCAATGGTGTTGCGTGCTTTCCGCGGCACGGAAAATTATAAACTATAGCACTCATGGATAATGTAGCCTAGCGAAAGAATATTCAGAAGCCGACCAGTACTTTTGGAGACTAGAAGATCAAACTAAAAAAGAATAAACAAACACTTCAGATTTATAATATTATACTAGTATAGATAGTTGTGATAGTTGTGTAGTGTGGGACGCCCTGCGGCACGATCGATAGTCCGACGATTTAAAGAAGGTGGCTGGTAGCGGATGGATTTGGGCTGCCCAAGACCGGGTTGGTTGGTGATCTCTGGGGGAGGCCTACGTTCAGCAGTGGACGGCCATAGGCGCAATATAATTATGTGGATAGAAATGTGGGAATGTATGGTTAGTTACGTGACAACACTGATTGCATAAGGGAATGTAAGATGATGGCACAGTATAAATATTACGCCCCGCCTCCCTTCGAAACACTGTTCTTCACATCTTCCCGCATCGAACGTGCTCTCGAAATTGCTTTCAGTTCTCGCGGCGCGTAGGCAGGCACACGCACGCACGTATTTGTACAGTCTGTTATTTTGGTAGTAGTGTAGGTAATCAAGTCGTTTCATTTGTATGGATTGCCGTAGGTGTAATAATGTAGTGACAACGCTATGTGAACGACCGAGCATGAGAGTGAGAGCAAGGCGGACGAAGTCCGATAAAGAATGGACGACGACGGGATGAAGACCTTACGTTGTAAGATTATATTTTTCAGAAGAATAAACTCAAGAAGTCAAGTTCGCTTGCCCCGTTTTATTTCGAAGTATCACACACACTAGAAATATAAATACATGTACATAATATTATCACGTTTGCCACCCCTAGACAGTTGACGTCAGTGGGGCAAGTTCAAGACCGTCTGCCGGCAAAATGGAGCGGAACGATATCATAATAAATGGCTCTATCTTTTCACCTACTTTTAGACTTAGTAACAGGATTTGTCAATAACTCAGTAAATTAAAATCCCATTTTATGCTATGTTTTTCGTGTTCTCTATTCTAATTTATTTTTGAAAAAGGAATTTACGATTTTTTTTAATGTGTTCCGCCCGCACTAAGCTTTTGAGCTATATTTTCTGTAAATGTTGGTAAATCTTTGTGTTTTATTATTATTGTCTTTTTTCACTTAAGTATGTACTTTTAAATAACCTTGTAAAAAAATCAAATTTAAAAGATAAAAGAAAAGTGGCCCACCGCTATCAGGAATATAGTCACCGGTTATGACAATGGCCCATATGAGAGAGAGGTGGTTATAGATATTTATATAATGGCTTTGTTTAAAGAATAAATATCTCAGTTTCATTTACCTTTTTCTGTACTAGTTGTCCAACCGCCACTTTTATTTCTAGTTAAGAGTTATATGACAGTTGAAAAGTCGGTTCTTTAGATTAAGCGCTTGTGTGGATCGGAAAAATAAAATATTCTTACGCTTTTGCCATTTTCAGCTGAATATCTGATTGTATTTATAGGCGCAATAAAAGTTTATATGTATTCAGATAATTATAATAATTAAAGTCGTTAACATAACGTCGTTGATAGTTCAATACCGCGTAACTAACATTTTAAATAACGGTAATGTACATACACTTTCGATGACTTGGCATAAGGTCGAAATTTGCGGTATTTGACAATTTTAGTTACAAGGAATTGCAGTATCTACGACGATAACTCTCCAAGTACTACATCTTGGGATTTAGCAAAAAAACAAAGAAAATCGATTAAAATGCTCGTACAATATTTTAGAGACACGGTTTCATAAAGCGATTGTGATCGAAGGCATTTACTCTGCAAGTTAGAATAATTCATAAACCTTATTCTAACTTGGAACCAGATACTGAGGTGGAAATTGCAAAAACAATTAAGAATATTTGAAATACGAGGGCCACCCTAGTGCTTTTACCTAATTTTGTAGTTGTCTAGTCATTATGATTAGCGGCCGAATCTTGTGAAACATGAAACTTTATTGTTAGTTTTCCATATAATGTTTTCTACTAAACCATTAACCTAGATAGGCTGAGGTTCTATTTCAAGGTTGTTGTCGGGTGGGACCGAATCCATAATTCAGAAATACTTGTGTTAGGTACATTATAAACTTGCTAAAATATAAGTAGCCAATATTACTCGTTATAGCATCTGCTGTCTGCCAATAAAAGTCCGGAGCAGCCGTTTCGGAGAGTAGCACAAACAAACAGATAGGCAAAAATAAAATATACTATTATAATAAAACAAAAATTTATGTTTTTTTTTGTATAATAAAAGTCGTTACATCACAATCAGATACTTCAATCTTATTTAATGGAACAGATATTGATTACGACAGGTACCTTATAATAAATTATCAATTTCCATTCCAAGAACAAAATAAACGGGAATAAATATAATGACCACCAAAAATAGTCAATGATCACCAAATCTTAGGACCCTTAAGTCCCCTCTGGGGCGAATCCGACATGGTTAAGTTAGGTTAGAACTGTCACCCCCTATGCACGAGGTGAGCGATCGGAGCGAGCGTGCCGCAGCTGTGGCCGCCGAGTGCCAGAACCAAATCGCTTTTTACAGTCAAACTCATACATTTCTACAATACTTTGGTTAAATGTTGGTGATCATTTACTATTTTTGGGGCATGCTCACCACGCTTTTTTTAAAATAAAATATTTTTGTTTTATTCACACTATTATTAATTTATATTTATTGAAATTTTTAACCATTTTCTTAATTTAAATTTATTAAAATCTATTTTTTAGTTTGGTTTTCTATAAAAAGCGTGTTTTTAGTTTTTTTAAACTATTATTTATTTTTTACCTTTTTAGTTTGAAAAATGGAAAATTTTTATCAAATTAGTGTATTGTCATCGGTCCTCGATAAATCTACAAAGTTTGAACGAAATCTGGCCGTTTAAAGTGGGTCCAAATCGCGCCCAAAGAAGTCGGTTACAAACAAACGTACAAACATACAGGTGAAGCTAATAAAAAGCGTGTAAAAAGAAGTAAGTATGGAGGATTAATGCCAACGGTACATAGTTAAAATAGAATAAGTAAAAGGTTTATACGTACATAGTAAGTAGTACATAGTAATGTGGATAAAAAGCCTCTTGTAATGTTAAAGAATAAAAAAAAACACTGTACACGCATATATTGAGCAACAAATGGAAAAAAGCGAGAAACCTAAAGTAAACCATTGTAATAAATCATTAAGCCAAAACGAGCAAAGGTATTTAATATAATGTTCTAGTAATTTAATGTTATTACAACGCTTCCTGTCCGCCTTGCGCCGCCCAAAGCTTTACAATAATGGAGTTGTGTTGACTGCCCCCATAAAATAAACTACACATAATTACTACATTTTTGGTTGTACTGTGTGTATGTATAATAAGGTATTAAAAATAATTAAAAAGGGGTTTATTTTGGCTTATGGTTAACTTATCACCAGATATAGTAAAATATAACAGTCAAAAATAGTAAATGATCATCAAAATTAAAACCGCATTTTAATGCGAAATTATAACCAAAAAAAGCGATTTGGTTCTGGCAGGCGTAGGGGGTCACAGTTCTAACCTAACCTAACCATGTCGGATCCGCCGATCCGCCCCAGGGGGGAATCTTTGGGTCAAAAAGATTTTGGTTATCCATTTTGGTAAGCAAGATTGGTGATCATTTACTACATTTGGTATTTAGTATAGTTTTTTGGTAAGGTAGCTTAAGATCCTAAAGTATTTTTTGGTTGTCATTATATTTATTTCCATTTTAAATTAAGAAAATATGCGGTTGCGTTAGAATAATTAACCTCTTCTTGGGATTTAAACAATTCAAAAACTGGAAACCATTATTGACTAGATTGATCGGTCTATAGGTTAAGCTACGCTTGCCGCGGTCGGTCTGTGGATGGGTGACCATCCATTTCATACCGAGTTTCCTCCGTACCTAGGAAAGCACGTAAAGCTATTGGTCGGCTGTCAAATGCTGTGGCAGTTGTTATAGGTAGTCAGAAGCCAGAAAGCCAAAATACAGTCTTACCAAAGGGTATCGTGTTACCCAGTCCGATAGGCAATCGCTCCATGTAAAACACTGGTATTCTGCTGCATCTGGTTAGACTGGACGCCGACCTTACGGCTAGGTAGATGATTAGCGTTCATAGAACCCACTAGCTACTTTTACCTAAAGCAAAAAAACAAACACATTATTCAAACTTAATTTTACTCTGAAGGTCACGTAAAATGAGACAATTTAATGAGACAGGCTATTAGAACATTGCTTACAGGCATTTTATTAAACGATAAATTACTGGGCTGGCGTCCTACTTACCTGCGTGAAAAATATGAGATTTTATAAATTAATGTTAGTATTCGTTGAGGTAGCCTTGAGGTAAGATTTTGTGTTAAATTATGAAAAAATTGTGGTATATATTATGCTTGATGACACATTTTTAATGAAAAACTAGTTGACCCGACACACGTTATTTTGCCATATAAATTAAAAAACGAAAAAAAAAGAAATACCCTTCGACCTATTCTCATGTCTATATTTTTTAGATATTTCATATAATCTAAAACTCAGATTATGAAACATAAGGCAGATAGTCCGTGTGGAACAATGAGAGTGAAGCCAAAAAAGCAAATACAAATTAAAAAACGAATACCTACAATTCGCTTCGCGCTGTACTGACACGAGTCAGTACAGCACGAAACGAAGCATTGTTTAAAAATCAAATACTAATTCAAATACAAATTCAAAAGCGAATACAACCACGAGATGGTAGGTATTCGCTTTTGAATTTGTATTTGCTTTTTTAGCTTCACTCTCAGTGTTTCACGCGGTCTATCTGCTCTATCTGAGTTTTAGATAATATTAGATAGGTGCTGTAAAGGTTATGAGACAATAAGCTCCACATAACCTGACGACCCTTACGTGCGTTAAGGTGTGTGAGGAGTCGGTAGATTTTTATAAATTAAAGAGAAAAACCGAATGAAATCACATGTATTGTTTATCAAACGTCAGCGTTCCACCAGCGTAAGGAAAAAAAATACTTTGTTTTAAAAATAAGCATAAAGGCGAATCCACATTATGACGTATCATTCGTCGTACTGTATCAAGCTCCGTATCTAGATATGGGCGCCTTTATTTTACTTCGTATCGTACCTGTCTTATCCCAAACAGTACCGTATCCGAATCGCCTTTGATGATCGGACAAAAACCGACTCGAAATGGAACGGGCCGTATCGCGCTGTGTATCAGACCGGTGTATCAAGACTGTGTATCGTGATCGCGTATCACCCGTCCAGATAGCCGATCATGCTACCATGATATCATCATGATCATATATGATCATGATTTTCGGCCATTTGCACACAACCTTTACAGTCCTTCATACCTATCTATTCATTTCATAATTTGTTGCTAACCATTTATTTTGAGTCTAACTCAATCAGATTAACGATACTAAAAATCAGTTTAGGTAGGTATTTCATTTGTACCTAATTATAGGTTGATTTTAATGGTTTTAATTATAAAAGTTCATACATTTTCAAAACCACCCAATTTAATGTTTGAATTTGTGTTGGTTTAGTTTTTTTTTTTCATTAAAAATATACTTTTTATTGTCACTGATAAAAAATATTTCAAGTTAACAAAAGTACCTACGTATTATGAAATTACATAATTTTTACAAAGCTCGTATTTGGAGCTCGTACGTTTCGTAAATACATATTCAACATTTGAATAACCTTTCGGCGGCGAACCCTAAAAAAATATCCTACTGAAAAAAAACTCGGGAGATATCATCAGTTTTGTTACTTCAACCCGTGACGTTAGTGACGATTACTTTTAAAACGTTATAGAGCGATATTAAGGGCGGGTTGCTTCAACTAACCATTACTGACCGGTAATAGTAAAAAATGGCGCTAACTATCGTCAAATCAAAAAAATGGGCTGTTTCACAAAATCATACGTCAAAAAGTTACTACCTACTTATTACCATAACCGACCAGTCATCGTAATTTTGTGTTGTCAAACAGCTACCTACTTCAAACATCAAAATATTATGGAATCTCTTTTTGAATATGTAACTTTAACTGACGGATTTTTATGTCATGAAACAACCCGTTACATTTAACGTACGTTAAATATCGCACGTCATAGTAACTTTTTAATTTTAACCGTCCCGTCCGTATGTAACGTTAACCGACTGTTTGAAACAACCCGCCCTAATACTACTACAATTACTACTTTACTACTACTGCTACTTTATTTCTACAGCAGTAATTTCTAAATCTAGAAACACCAGACCAACGGCTCAATCATTTTGAATAGGGTTCGTATCCATCGCTTCATGTGTGAGGAAAAAATATGTGCTCGACAATGTTACCAACGCAATGAATATTGTCAAATATCCATATTGTCCAATTGGCAAAATGAAACACGTGGCACTTAATTGTGAGTGTGTTACGCTCACAGATATAGGTAGACCTAGATAACGCAAGTATCACGATCTGTATGAAAACCAAGCGTGGCATTTTTTGGACGTCACAATGTAATACGAATGTTTTGTTTTTCCTAAATTTGGTATTCCCAGGTATTACTGAGGGTATTAGATTAAAAATAATGGTTTTTTAAATTAATTACGCATAATATTAATTACAAAATGACTTACCGATGGAAGGAAACGTTTACTTTATTTTTTTACTTACGCTTTTTTATCGTAAGTTAGGCACAAAAATAGGCACGCGAAGTAGTTGCTCTTGCGTTATCTAGGTCTATCTATATCTGTGGTTATTCTAATAGGTTGCAGATGCTTGCTAAGTTATATTTAGCTAAACTAGTGCCGCATAATGTCATTATCTAACATAGAATATTATCTGACCACTCCAACATTATTACCGAGTGACCTTCACAAAATGGATAACCACCATACCACCACCATACCTACCATATTTGAATGCGTAAAAATTGCACGCTGATGGTAATAAATATTATCTAAAGCTTCTTTTGATTATCAAAGGAGTACTTAAAACATCTAAATAACCAACAATGTTGGAGTTTCTTTAAGGAAAACTGTGGAAAAAGCAACAGGCTTACAATGTTTGGCCCGTTTATTAAGTCGTAAATTTTATTTTATAGCTAAAACATTTTGACCATTAGATAGCAGTCGACATCGCGACAATTTTATGGCTTTTTGTAATTCACTTAGGTTGACAACGGAAATAAGACGATAATTCTTTACTTAATGGGAAATAAGTCGTTAAGTTAAGTAAGAACAACACGAATGATAATTTGGGAAGTTTTTTGTTACGATACTTCTAATGTTGGGGCTAAATTAGCGGGCGAAGATTCGTGTGGCGTTGGCGCGTTAATAGTAGGTACTTAATATATTGTGGGGCATATGCGATGTTCTTGTCTACATTAGGCGGGCAAAGATTCATCGTGCCGTTGATTCATTGTGTTGTTCTCTGTTGTGGAGCTGAGACGTAAGCTGTAATTCAAAATAGAGGAAGTAACGTAGGTGTAGCCACCAAAGCGAATATTGTCGTTGTCGCGACAAATTCCTTTGATGCGCGCCAGTTTACCGACAGTGCCCCGATAGTAGGTATGTACAGTCACCAAAAGAGATAAGTATCTATGTCGCCGGGAATAGTTGAAGTTTACTTAGAAACCAAAGGAGGCTTTCAAATGAAATTGAATTAAATCATTGAACTGTTTATTCTCTGTTAATTGTTTTTTATTATATTCATAAACACCCATCGGTTTCTAAATAAACTTCAACTATTCCCGGCGGCATGGATACTTATTTCTATTATACCTATACCTATATATTCTCTTTTGGTAAGTGTACATCGTCTTGGCCCGAATACTAGGTAGGTACGTGCTGCAACGATCTACCCGGCCACACTCATCGCGTTAACACGAATATTCGCCGTAGCCCGCTAATGTAGCTCCAGCATAATTGTGGCAAGCTAGGTTTAGTTGTGTTGTAGGACTTGTAGGGCTTTTTCATATAAAAGTTGTATAACGCATTTTTATTTATTTAAGTCGTCTTACAAACTCAATGTAGGTATCAGACATAAAATACCTCTAGACGCGGTACAAACATTGTTAACATTAATTAATGTAACAGGTATAAATAAAAATAAATAATGCATTTGTGAATCATCTTGTTAATAAATAATGTTTACGTTTGAAACGGTAGAACATATCTAACTCTTTTGGTAAGAAACACACTTTCGCGCTAGGGTGAATGAACTCTGATAAAAATGTCGCCACTCCATTCCGCGCCGCCCTTGGAACGCAAGGCCGCGCTCGTAATAGGGTGTTTCAAACTACCTACTGTACGCGTAATAATATTTTCATATTTGTATTTATTCAAATGTTTATGAATATATTTTTTTTTTAATAAATGTGGGTCCCAGTATAATGGTCTGTGACTCGCAATTATAATAATAATAATAAAATTAAAAAAAAAAAAACACCGCGCATCACGTCCAATGCCGCACGCGATCCAATTTCTTTAATCCTGAAACCATTACGTTATTTTATTTATTTATTGTATTTGGCTCTTCAACGGGTATAGCCAGAAGCCAGAATGTCTGACAACCAGTCTTACCAAGGGGTATCGTGTTACCCAGTAACTGGGTTGTGGAGGTCCGATAGGCAGTCGCTCCATGTAAAACACTGGTATTCAGCTGCATCCGGTTAGACTGGAAGCCGACCCGAAGGCTAAGTAGACTTGTACGTTAAAATTTAATAGCTCTCACAAGAATGCGATGAGTATAAAAACAGAGATATAAAAAACACTAACCTAGACGCACTAAGTAGTGGCAGAGATTTCCAGGCTCCACAGCCTGGCCGGGAAACAGGATCGGCCGAAGATAAGACTGCCGCGGTCGGCTCCTAACTTTGGGACGGAAGTCCCCGGCGAATCCTAACAGTAGGACCCGCCCTGGGAGCAGCAGGCACGCGACAGCTCGATGGCACGACTCAGGACTGTTACCGACTTTTGGTTGTGGACTGGTAGACTTCTAAGTAATTCAGCGTGTTACTTAGTGGACAGCGAGATCTAGACTGACCCATTTGACAGGTTTCTTTCCTGTCGGCTCTTCCGAAATTCATATTATTTTCCAAGTATGAATTTTGATTCTGGACCGCCCGTATGGTCATATAGCGGGGTATTATAGTATCGGCTAGACTCAATTATTGTAGACTGCCAGTTATTTTTATTCGATTAGTGCGTATAGGATTTTTAAGAACACCAGATACATTAGCGGGTCCAGCTGTTTAGTATAAAATACAGCAATACACACATATATTCGACTACAAAATGTCAGTTTGAAGGTTTTATGTTATATAAGCCGAAAACTAATTAAAAGAATTACTGACAATTGTCAAGATTGACAACTGTCATTCACAAACATGTCTCAACAAAACATTATTTATTTTCCAGATTTATAAAAAGGGAACTATAATTATATTTAATTAGCAGACACACAGTCTTTATGCTCGATGGAATATAATGTAAGTACCTTTAAAGGCCCATTTAAATTATAAAAGATTCCATGAATCTATAAAAACAAGTATTATAAAATGTAAATAGCAATTATGAAAAATGATTGCAGGCTTATAAAAAGTAAATATACTATGTGTTACAACATATACTATACACAAAAAGACACATACACATAAAGTTCTGTTCTGTAAAGCACAATTGTTTTGAGCGAAAATTATCAATTATGAGGTCTCACTCAGGTCAGCTTTACTTTACCACAAACATCGGTGGCGAATCGCATTGAACACTACCCAAGTACGCAGTACTTAAATATTATAGAACACAAGTGTGTGAGTGCGCAAACACAGGTGTGGAGTAGGTACTCCTTTTCCCTTACTCTTATAGTCCAAACGACGGCAATCCCACATAACCAGAGAGAGATCAGGTCCAACGGCTTTGCACACTTTCCAAAAGTCGGGAATGACACCTCCCACTTTCAAACTCCGGGCTGCTAGTGAGAAATCTTAGATGGAAATCCCAGTAACATTTTCGAACCTCGGACCCCACGAGGACAACGAGGTCAAGGTCAACGAGTCATCAAATAAATAGACAGTAAATTGATACAACTGTTTTTTAATACATATATAAAAAGCTTTTTTCAAAAAAGACAACCGCCTACAAAAACTAAAAAGTGAAAAATAACTTTAGCACAGAACACACATTGACTTTAGTTTCGAAATTCAGTGGCTTTGTTCTGTTTGTTGTTTTATATTGCCACCGACTTCCGAAACTAAAGTCAATGTGTGTTCTGTGCTAGTTATTTTTCACTTTTTAGTTTTTGAAGGCGGTTGTCTTTTTTGTAAAAAGCTTTTTATTTTACCTCCTTCTCATCCAAATCTATTAAGAAGAGATTGAAAGTTAACTACTACAAATATTGATAAAACTAAAACGTCGTCTATGTAAAGCTTTGGGTATTTGTTGATTTTTCAAAAAGTGCTGAATCAATTTCGATAAAATTTATATGGGACCACCCCTGAAGCATACCCTATCCATAAAAAAAAGAATTTTCAAAATCGGTTTACGTTTGCCGGAGAAATCGCGTAACAAATTTGCGCACATACTTAATGCAAATTTAAGACTTCTACGGTTTCCTCATGGATGCCATTGTCAGAACTGGACCAAATTAAAATAGGACCACACGGGAAGCACTAGCTTTCAAATAAAAAAAGAATCATCAAAATCGGTTCACCCAACCCAAGAAATCAGGTAACAAACAAAAAAAATACAGACGAATTGATAACCTCCTCCTTTTTTGAAGTCGGTTGAAAACTAGCTGACCCGGTAAACGTTGTTATGCCAAATAAATTAATAAAAAAGAAAAAAAAAATACCATCGACCTATTCTCAGACCTACCAAATATTAATATATACAAAAAAAAAACATGAAAATCGGTCAAGCCGTACTAGCGGGCCTGGCAGACGTTGTCCTGGCCTTCAAATAAACAAAAATCCTACAACTCGACTGCAACGCCACCTACCGGGTCCAGTTGTGAATCTATATCATAAGATTAATATATATATCTCCTGTCATAATTTGCCGTCTACAGGATCAGCTATACCCTGTTCACAATAAGATTAGACATAAACACAAACCTTTTTTACAGTCCCTTCAACCGATTTTGACTTCTCCGTAGGCTTAAGGATGGCATTAGAGACAAAAGAGTGGTTACAATAACAACTGTTTACTGCAGTTGCCATTTGTCATGCTACCAACGCAATATAAGTCAAAATCGGTTGAACGGACTGTAAAAAAGGTTTTTGTAAATGTCTAATCTTATTGTGAACAGGGAATAGTAATAAACAATTTTCTGTACAGTAAATATTCAGAAAAACGTTGAAGCCTTAATCGTAACTAGGTACCTATGTTCATTTTTATTTGCAGCAATTTTCAGGTCAACGACCGTACTGTTATTGTAGATTACGGGAACTCATTTCCGACAATTGCTTTTTTATATGCACTGGCTTATATAAAATGATATGCAAATTACTAGTTAAGTTGCTACACTAGTAATTTATATGCAGCTGCCAAATGGTGATTCCCTTGTTATATTTATGCTTTAAGTAGATGGATTTGTTATTTTTATGTTTGAAGTATTATACAGTGTGTCTGAAAAAACATACAAGAACTATTTCTAAATTCGATTTTTTTTTAGTTGTAGAGCATTAATTTTGTATACTTATGTATTTCTTGACAAAAGGATTTCAGCATTATTAAACTAATTTCGGGTAGAGACTCTAGAAGGAAAGATTTTCATAAAATACATTCTGAATTCAGAAAATTTTTATGAGATATCCTTACGTTGTTTTTGTATTTAAATTGGCGCCTTAGGTACATTAAATGATGTGTGGATACTCCTTACTTGGTTACTCTATCAAGTATAGTCTGTGGTACATGATAATTTATGATTACTGAGTACAGTCACGAGCAAAAATATATACTTACACAGATTGCAAAAGTCAAAAGCGATTTTCTCGTGAAATAACTATTTCAACTTATAGATAAAACCTAGTTTACAGTAGTTGTGGGATCAAAAATACCCTGTTCGAAATCCCATAATATTTCAATCAATATTTTAGGAGAAAATCAGTTTAGAATAAAACCAACTGTTTACATGTTTTTACTCGTGACAGTACAACGAGTGTTTCAATGGTCTTCAATGGTTTCAGTCTTAAGTACTTTTTTAAGTTTATCTTGGACATTACAGACATCGGGGAAGGAAAACATTGCGAGGACACCTGAACTAATAATTAATATAAATCGTAAATCGCCAATCCGCTTTGAGCAAACGTAGTGGCATTCTCTGTATAAAAATAAATAAAAATAGTTTATTGCACTTAGTAGTGCTGTACATATTTGTGAAACTCTTGACTTCCAAACTAAGTAAAATCAAGTCAAGTCAAGGCGCTCTTTTATATCTAGAACTGGAATACAATAAACGGCAAAGGAAGCACACAAAGCCAGAGTATTTGGCAAACAAATAAAAAAGTAAAATAGTAATAATAAAACAAACAAAATATAGTTGAAGAGGTTTTTGCCCTGAAATTACTTACTACAATTTATATTTTTAAATAACTAACTTCAGTAACTAAACATTACATTTAACACTATACAAATGGTTTCCGACTGCTTACCATAATTATGTTCCGCAAAAATGTCATCTTTTTATTAACATTACCCAATTTCTTCTTTCCAGATACTTTATCAGTCCACTACTGCAATAGAGAAGTGCAGGTGGCTGAAGTGGGTGAAGAAAGCGAGGGGTACATTCGTACCCCAGGATACCCCCACTTCTACGTCGGCGACGAGTGCCGCTGGCGACTGAGAGTTAACCCCGAGCAAAGGGTTAGGGTTACCCTTATGGATGTCAGTTTGAGAAGTAAGCGAACGTGCATATCAATTTAATCGTTCACACTTCACACTCACTACTCTAATACAAAAACTCACCACACATTCATCATAAATACATCCATTTATATTACATTCACACATTAACCCATTTATAATAGATATGGTGCCGATTCCCTTGTACACAGACTAAACTAAAATTAGATAATTGGCATTTCTTACTGCCAGGTAGCTGTAGAAAAGGATGGCCATAGTTATGAACTAAGTTATAGATGTCAAATTAGTTTTTTCTTGCCCTTCGCCGTGTTTTTATGCAATACGTTCGGACATGACAACTATAATTATGTGTATGAACATTTTAGACCAACTTAAATTGGCAGCTCTGTTCTGTATATCAAACCCTTGATCCAGCTGCCCAACGAGAGTCATCTCAGTTGTTGGTCGAGGCTCTTGGAGATGATCCCTTTGGCCGTCACAACTATCGGCACAATGACTGCTATATTCACATCCCACATGTCTACAACTTCGCATATTAATGATTATTATTATAATATCTTGGAAAATAAAAATTATTCTCCTTACGTTTTGTGATTTAAAATTCTCTAGTCAAGTAACTGAATTTCGCTGGCTTTTACATTTTCAATTTGTTACGACGTTAACTCTGACAGTAACAATTCTATGTAACTGACGGTTGTGATTTAATATTGCATGGACGCGGGAGATATACCTACATAATATTATTAAATTAGAAGAAGCTGATACACAGAAAATACATCTTGAAGCATTTTAATATCAGGAATGTAGGATTGTTTGTATTTTGTTTGTACCTACTCACACCTTTCAAATTATGTAGAGTACATAGGGATCTTTTATATTATTTATTTTCAATATGGTGTACAAATGCGCATCATTTTTGATAGACCAATTTGTTTAAAGGTTTTAAATCCTCCGACACAAGCAAACCTCGATCAGATCTGTGGAAGATGCTAACAGAAGATGCTAAGATGCAAACAGCTGATAATCTTCAAACAGCTGAACAGATATTCTTGACTCATAGCGTCATAGCTAAGAACACTCGAACAAGTCACCCCTTAAACAAAACTCGAAATTAAATAAAAAGTAAATCATAATCAGCTTAGCCGTTTGGGACATACGATGCCACAGACGGACACACAGATACACACGTTAAACTTATAGTACCCCTCTATTTTCGTCGGGTGATGTGTAATCAATCATTTGTCCTTCTCAACAGGTATAGGACCATTTGAGAACCGCTGTACAGATTACGTGAAGGTTCAAGACCAGAATGGAGACGCTCTCCTGTCTTCCTGCGAGCAAGTGGAACTTCCCCTGAAGCTGACTTCTGTTACCAATGTGGTTGATGTGACAGTGGAAGCCAAGTCCAAAGGAGCCTACCCAAAGAGAGGGGTCTTGCTGCATTATAAAAGTAAGACCATATTTCATCGATTTCTTGACCATGTAGAATTATGCAAAGTTGTAAAAAAAAATCGATCGATCTTAATCCTTTTGACAGTCACGTCAAAAAACTTTAAACTGCCACGTGTAGATTAATAAAAGTAGTTAATTTTTGGGACACAGAGCGCCATCTACCTTTTGCTTTTGCATAATTTCCTGCAAACTATAAAACATACAGCAGCGCCATCTAACGAAACTTTGTCTCATCCACAGGTATAGGATGTGTTACTCTACTAGCGCCATCTAACGGCTACCTCGTGTACCGCAACGAGGACGTGGCCCACTACATGTGCAACGTGAACTTTGTTTTCATCGATACGCGACAGAGGGCGCGCTTAATATGGTGCTATGACGACAATAGGTGGAATGACACTGTGCCTTTGTGTGTTGGTAAGTTTTTTGTATCAATCTGCGTAGTTTTATTTTTGGGATGGAAGTTCAAAGTCCAATGAATTTCCAGGAACTGTAGTGACATGAAATGAGTTGAATGACATTATGACAGCTTGTTGTTGGATTCTCTGCTCGTTCTATATGAGTTGTCAATTTGAAGATGCTCTTAGGTATTTGAATTTTAAAGATCATTCATGACTCCTCTGCTCAAAATAAGCAAAAAAAGTAATTGAGACGCGCGAGTTGCCTGGCATATGTGAAATCAGAACATTTTTGTACTCATAGAAAATATAATGTTAATGCCATGTGAGCTCTCCGCTGTAAATAATTTATTATATATTTATTTTTAAGCTTTTTACTTCCATAAGTGTTTATATTAATTTAAATAAATTAAACAAAAAACTCTCATTAATAATACCTACTAGTCCAAAAAAAAACAATTATATTAATTTAATATCATAATTAAAAATCGGGCCAGACAGACTGTTGGCGTGGCAACTCTTGGCAGCTGGTCCGACCAGCCGCATTAGCCATCTAAAAGTAGTTATAATGCAAATATTTTTGTAGACCGTACCTTGAAAATAAATAAGCTTATTCATGTATAGCGAGCTTTCATAAAAAATATTTATAGCAAGAAATATTCCATAAATCAGTTTGGACGAACTTCCTATAGCCTTGCCAATCTTGTCATAAAGCAGATAGCTCATAAAATATCATAGCGTAGCACAAAACTTGTCGATAACAATAAACGCTCCCCATAAAAACTTCTTTGAATCATTTCAAAGTCTTCATGGGGAACCGTGGCACATGCGCGAATTCTCCGTCTCTTCTCCCTATCACACAACTCATATCACGTAAGAATAAAAGAGACAGGAACATTCACTCAGGTAGGCCGCGATTATTTACATTATAAACTTTCATGTCAACTTTTGACCTTAATGCAAAGGTCATAGAGATCAAATTTGATTGATGTGTATTGTTATTATTTTCACCGTCAACTGAAGGGCTTCTCCACATCACTTCAGTGATCAGTCGCTCGCGTTCCAGTAAATAGGATATTCGGTCTTCGGTCGCCGTCGGGTGCGTTCGACAAGTTCGAAATTCGAATACTTATTCCCAATTCTCGCGTCGAGGAAAACACGTGTTTTTTGCCAAAGTGAGTTCATAATATTTCTTGAGTTTTTTTACTAGAAATATATAAATAGATGTGAATATTAGGTGTGTTTAAGTTTTATTTAAATTTTTTAGTGATTATTGTGGAGTTTTCTGAAGTCGCGGTAAGCTAGTTCGGGTCGATGTTTGGTTAGGGTAGCGTGGACTTTGTTTATAATTTCCTATTTATTATTATTCCTATGTATTGTTTAAATAACCGAGTTTAAGTGTTGCTATTTTATTGTAGCTACATTAAGTAACAATCGTACATTGTTACAAATTAAAATATTCCTACTGTTTCCTCTTAATGACAAGGTTGATTCAGTTCTTTATTTCCCTCCAAAACTCAGGTTTATACAAACTTCAAAGTACAAGGATAATTTATTATGAATTAACAGTACTGTGCTAATTTTTCAGCTACCAAAAATAATTAATGACACTCGCTTTCAAATATGTTAAATGTAAAAAAATCTTTTTGTTTTTTTTTTCATGTTATATTCACGTGCCATAGTGAACGTCGTTTTTTTTCTTCGATGAAGTTAAAGTACCTCTTTCTAGTATAATACTTACACGTCTGACAAATAAGCCTATAACTAACGGTCACCGATCTCTATTTAAAAGTACTTGTAAAGTAGTATTGAAAGTTTTTTATCAGGAGCACGCGTTGGATAGTTACTATCTTATCGTATTTTTTTAGATTTGTGCTATTATAAAATATAGATAAGAGACGAACAATTAATAAATGTACAAAAACTATCGATACAAGGACTTATCACAAGTTTTTTTTTAATTTTTATCGGTTTATTAATTTGTGTACCTATGTACAGTCAGCAAAAGAGATAGGTATGCAGGTCATCGGAAATGGTTGATGTTTACTTAGAAATCGATGGATGTTTTCAAATGAAATTTTTTAAAATAATTGAAATGTTTATTCTCTATTAAATTTATTTTATTTTATTCAAAAACATATATCGGTTTCTATGTAAACTTTAACTATATCTGATAACCCTGCATACCTATCTCCTTTGCTGACTGTACACATAAATTACTATTAATATACAAAAAAAGACATTAAAAAAAATGATTTTGATTTTTTGTAAATATATACACTTCGTCTAACAGCCTAAGGTATATAAATCGTAGTCATTACAAAAGTGACCTAAATGATAATGGGCAGTATCCTTGCGTTTGCAAAATAACTCATCATCATTCATCAATCATTATCTGCATAGATAGCCTTTTTCCAACTACTATTCGGATGTAGCTGAATACCAATGTTTTACATGAAGCAACTGCCTGTCGGACCTCCACATTTACTGGGTAACACAATACCCCTTGGTAAGATACCCCCTGGTTGTCAGACTTTCTGGCTTCTTTCATTTATTTTATTTATTTCTTTAGGTCTACCAACAGATGTTACAGATGTACACATTTAAAATACAGTAACAATGAATAGTGATCTTAGTACTACTGCACACCTAATTAAAGGTAAACACCACATGCAACATTTTTACAAATGGACACTCAACTTAAAAAAGCAAACCTTAATTTAGACGTATACTATTGGCTATTAAGATTAATTAAAAATATTAATTATAATTATGATGTAGTATAGCTACAAGTAATGGTTGTTATGGGTACTGTTTCATTTCAGAATTATCGTTAGCAGTACCTAAGTGTTACGAATACATGTTGCGAGACTGTCTGTGTGGAAGTCGTTAAGGTCACTGTCTTTATTTAAGTTTGTTAGTGAATCTTTTATTATTTTTAACAAATATACAATATTTACACGTACAATTAAAAAAAGAAAAGCCTATAACTATTAAACCAAAAATAAACTAATATAATAAGGCATCAAAAAATTCCTCCACATCGCCGTCATCTGGGAATGTGCCCAAGAGACTGACTGCATTGCCCCGTTGGATGGCAATGCTTAACCTCTGCCCAAAGTAAAAACCAGCTATTGGATCACGAGAAGTGTCAACTAACCTTTGGAAATTTCCTTAAAAAGGAGATGAGCACTCGGACCCCACGACCCGAGGGTTTCAAAAATAACGTTCACAAGATATAATAAACGTGAGAAATCCCTCTTTATTTAATATATCACATAAACGCGGAATAGGTGAGCTTGTACCAAATTTAGTTCGTCGAAAAGGTGGAGCAGCTTCTGACTTATAAACAACGCACTTACTAATAATAACGACATACTGTACACTCATAACTCAGTGTGCCTCTGTTTCTTCGTTCGTCGCATTAAAAAGAAAAAGAAGTGTTCGAAGCATGTTAATAATAATTATTACGTTTGAGTCTTTCACTTAAACGAGTATTAACAAAGTAACACAGAAACAGACGCCAGCACATCAAACCATACGAAACTGTCAAGTTGTCCCAATTGAATAGGTACTTTTATTGTTTTGGAATAAAGTTGAAAATCTATCAAAGACATTTGACAGATTGTTGTAGCTTTATGTGCTGGCTTTTGTACGTACACACGGCTACACATCAAGCTATACATTTCCAATATAAGCTGATCTAGCCTTGTATAGAATATCCGTACAGTGAGAGGTCAGCTCAAACTGAAAATGCATAGCTTGATGTGTAGCCGTGCGTACAAAGCAGCGCCGCTGTTCTGGTGTGAAGGGTATGGGTGCCAGGTGCAACTACAGGAACATCAGACATTTCAAGTCTCTGGTATTGCAAGCAAATGTCTGTATGCAGCAGTGACCACTTAACAGATGATATAAAAAAGCTTTTTACAAAAAAGACAACCGACTTCAAAAAGTGAAAAATAACTTTAGCACAGAACACACATTGACTTTAGTTTCGAAATTCAGTGGCTTTGTTTTGTTTGTTGTTTTGTATTGCCACCGACTTCCGAAACTAAAGTAAATGTGTGTTCTGTGCTAAAGTTATTTTTCACTTTTTGAAGTCGGTTGTCTTTTTTGTAAAAAGCTTTTTATTTTCCGCTTTTTAGTACCTCCTTCTCATCCAAATCTATTAAGAAGAGATTGAAAGCTAACTACTACAAAGATTGATGAAACTAAAACGTCGTCTATGTACATTTTCTGGTATTTGTTGATTTTTCAAAAAGTGCTGATTCAATTTCGATAAAATTTATATGGGACCACCCCTGAAGCATACCATATCCATAAAAAAAATAATTTTCAAAATCGGTTTACGTTTGCCGGAGAAATCGCGTAACAAATCGCGCATATTATTATACTTAATGCAAATTTAAGACTTATACGGTTTTCTCATGGACGCCATGGTCAGAACTGGACCAAATTAAAATGGGACCACACGGGAAGCACTAGCTTCCAAATAAAAAAAGAATCATCAAAATCGGTTCACCCAGTCCCGAGAAATCAAGTAACCTCCTCCTCCTTTTTTGAAGTCGGTTGAAAAAAACACAATAAGCCTTTTACAGAAATTACCTGTTTTTTTTGTGTGGAACAGAAGTAATTTTGTCTGTCTGTAGTATATGCGTCAGCCTTTAGGTATTCCCGCAGACAATACATGTCTTTGTGTACCTACCTGCCTTTAGGTCTGTTCATTGTCGCACATATTGGATAGTTGGCCATTATCCTTTAGCAATGCTGTAGGGTCTTGTACTCCTACTAAAAAAAATAGTTAATTTAAATAAAGTGCATTATAATTCTATTTATTATCCTGATGGCCTAGTGGTTAAGACGTCCGACTCGCATACATGATGTTGCGAGTTCGATACCGGGCAGGTACCATGTGACATTTTCAAGTCATACTATACAGCCTTCAAAGTTTATCTTGGCGTCTTTGATTTCGGTGAAGAAAGACATCATAAATAATCTTGGACTGTTTGAAATCACCAACCTCCACTCTCTTGAACAACAGCGGTGATTAATGCTTGTGCCTTCTCCGTATGAGAAGAGGGCTTTGCACTGCAGTGAGACAATCAAAAGCTGATATTATTATAGGCTTAGATTATGAAACAAAAGGCAGATAGCCCGTACGGAACACTGTGAGTGAAGCCAAAAAAGCAAATATAAATTAAAAAACGAATACCCACAATCTCGTGATTGTATTCGCTTTTGAATTTGTGTTTTTATTTGTCTTTTTAACAATGCGGCGTTTCGTGCTATACTTGGGTACTGGCTCGTGTCAGTACAGCACGAAGCGCGTAGGTAAGTAGGTATTAGCTTTTGAATTTGTATTTGCTTTTTTGGCTTCACTCCCAGTGTTTCGCACGGTCTATCTGCCTTTTGTTTCATAATCTGAGATTATAGGTATATTAGTTCTATGATAAGCTAGAGTAGAATAGCATACTTTTTCTTTTGTTTTTAGGTAACAAAGGAAAGAAATTCTTTTGTTTTGTTTGTTTAAATCCTGAACGTGTCAAAATTACGTAACACAATGAGATTGACTAATATGAAATTAGTTTTTTTTTTTATATTTTAATAGCCTTGCCTTTGGTTGACCTGGGGGTCTAAAAAGGCCACTTTGGGTGAAACATCTGTAATATGAATCATTTGACAGATCGTAGCAGAACATACCTAAGCAGCTTCTGCTAAAAGTCGTGAAATGATCATTTTTTTTATGTATATATTTACATATTAAACCTTTTTAAGTTATTAAAAAAATGTTACCAAACAAACAATATTATTTATGCTTCTGTGCAATAATCCAAGGTGGGCGAAATTATTTTATGGACGACGACTTTCCTTACTTCTCGATGTACAGACAGCGTCATCAACTGCTAACCCCCCGCGCGTTGAAATTTCTTCGCATAGGGGGTTAGCAGTTAATGCTGTGTGTGTGTGTGTGTTGTTGCTGTGTATTATTATTATTATTATTTTATGTTTCATATTAGATTTGACAGTTTTGATGAAAATTCGTAAAATGGTCCAATATGGAGACCTGCTTAAATGTCAATAATATGAAAGGGGTATGCCCATCGGCCATACAAAAAAATGCCTGAAATGAACAACAATGAAATATACGCCAAATTGTACTACATATCGTAGGAAATCTATTACAATTTCAATAATTATCAAAATAGTGGGCAGAAGGTAGTTACAATTGTTTTTCTAAAATATAGGTTAAGCCAAGATTAACTATTAATATGCATTAATTAAACATCAAAATAGAATTTTAATGTTTTATTCATCATTAAAAACAACTAATATATCATCAAGAAACTATACAGGAGAATAGATATAATAAAACATAATTTAATTGTTGCTCATCACTGCGTTTAATAGGCAAAAATACTAGGGAATCTCAATACTTACAGCTTGTGACGTTATGCCTGTCATTTTGCACCGATAAGACTTTACGCGTTATTCTTTCAATATCGAGCTAGTTAATTAACACAGTGTAGGTTTCTAACCACATTTAGAGCAGGTTCAGGTCCGTGTTCAAAAAACCTAGTCAGTCAAAAAACCTAATCTAAGTCCGAGTTAAAAAATGGGTATCATGTAAAATCAAAATCGTTAGAAATAGCCTAAGTCCTCGTAAAATAATTATCAAAAAGCAATTTGAACGTAATACAAGTCACAAACGTAGAACCATGAAGTAAACAATCAAAACAATGAAATACAGTAATGTCAAACTGTCAATTAGGCAAAGGAGTGATTCATACAGCCTACGATACGCTTTCTATTTTCATAATAATTTGAATCAAATTAATATTGACAAGCACATATTATTTTAATTCGATTTGCGGTGCTTATAGCTCGAATTATATTAAATTAATGATAAATATGCATTAAGGGGCTATTAAACGACTTTTACAGATTTTAAACTGACAATCACGTCAAAATGTGCAGTGTAAATGATTTGAAAAAAATATATGTTAAACTAGAACATTCTCTTAATCACTTAGGAAGTGAATATTTTTGATTAAGTTCATATTAAATAGTTTAATTAACTCGTGAAGTTGTGTCTGACGAGGACAAAACATTGACAATCACACAAAATCTACCAGGTATAATTATCTGAAACTTACACTATCCTACAGACAATTTTATTATCTATCTTTTAGTATACGCCTTTTTTTTAATTTTGAAAGAATACTACTTTTATTTAATTTTTTCGACTAAATTTTGAAAGTTTTGGACGCAGACTGCGTCCGTTCTGCATCAGTTTTGCGTCCAAAACTCTCAAAGTTTAGTCGAAAAAATTAAATAAAAGTAGTATTCTTTCAAAATTAAAAAAAAGGCGTGTACTAAAAGATAGATAATAAAATTGTCTGTAAGATGGTGTAAGTTTCGTTTAATTATACCTGGTAGATTTTGTGTGATTGTCAATATTTTGTCCGCGTCAGACACAACTTCACGTATTAATTAAACTATATAATATGAATATAATTAAAAATATTCACTTACTAAGTGATTAAGAGAATGTTCTAGTTTAACATATATTTTTTTCAAATCATTTACACTGCACATTTTGACGTGATTGTCAGTTTAAAATCTGTAAAAGTCGTTTAATAGCCCCTTAATTTTATAAAATAGTTAGTGATAGATTATTTGAAGAGGCTGAATGACATTTACTCGTGCCCAATAAACACTGACATTTAATATAAAAATAAGAATGAATTAGACGGATATCAAGTTAAATATTGTAATAATTGTTATATTTTCACCCTACCTAAACAAACTTGAGAATTATTTCATTATACATATTTTTAGTATTATATATATTAGTAATTTCTGTACATTAATTCAGGCATTTTTCGGGCGTTCCCTTTTTAGAAGTTACTCGGGAAGCTACATCTTTAGTTCATTTTCGCATTTTATTGATTGATATTGATTATTGTGAGTTATTCCGCGTGAAAATTGTAGTCAATTGACTTAAGGCTGCGCCGAGCAAAATCATTCAAAACAGTCGTCACTGTTAAAGTGATATAATCAATACTTTTACCATAATTGCCATAAAAAATATGTAATGAATACCACAGTGAATGTGTTAACCGATTATCGTTGGCAAAAAATAAGAATACTGTTTAATTTAATAAACAAAAATACGTAAAGTTGTACAAAAATCTTTAAAAAAATCTCGTATTTAGTTGAGTTTTGTTAGTAAACTGTATTTTTTTTTCACAAACTTGAATTCATATTAATCTTTAACATTCATACTACAATTTGTAGTTTTTACATTTTCGAAATGTCGCTTAGTTATTTTGTTATTAATTTTTGTTTTAATTGACGCGCTGTTCTGAATCATACATACATACGTTGCGTATGATTCAAAACAGCGCGAAAAATTAATAATAAAATAACTAAGCGACATTTCGAAAATGTAAAAACTACAAATTGTAGTATGAATGTTAAAGATTAATATGAATTCAAGTTTGTGAAAAAAAAATACAGTTTACTAACAAAACTCAACTAAATACGAGATTTTTTTAAAGATTTTTGTACAACTTTACGTATTTTTGTTTATTAAATTAAACAGTATTCTTATTTTTTGCCAACGATAATCGGTTAACACATTCACTGTGGTATTCATTACATATTTTTTATGGCAATTATGGTAAAAGTATTGATTATATCACTTTAACAGTGACGACTGTTTTGAATGATTTTGCTCGGCGCAGCCTTAACACATTGTAGTGACGTACAGTAATGGAAGACTTGGGTTTGTACTAGGTTTTTTTGGGACACGCTTATCTGGAAGAAGCTTTTTCCTATAGACAAATTACGGCTAGAGTGAGAAACATGGAATTATGCTACGAAATGATGGAATTATGGATCGAGATTTCGTTGCACTCTATTAAAAAATATAAATCTTTATATTTGAACATTTTTGTGTATATTTGGTAGCCCTGAGAATAGTCGAAGGCTATTTTATTTTATTTATATGGTAAAACAAAGTTTGCCGGGTCAGCTAGTATAACTATATTATATTGTTTGTGTGTTGACGTGTTTTTTTTAGTATATAATGTTAGGAAAGCACATCCAGTACAATTTTATGAAGTTTTCCCTTCCAGATTTATTTAAGATCTGTTTATGTCGTTGCTAGCTTACTGTTGTTTCTATACGTCATTTTGGCAAATGATATTAAATCGTTCATGAACCATTAAAAAAAAACGACCATTTTACGACTTTTAGCAGAAGCTGCTACGATCTATCAAATTACAGATGTTTTACCAAAAGTGGTATTTTTAAAGCATGTGTTAGCGCGCAAAACCCTTTGAAGTACCGCCATCCGCGCGATAACGCACACGCAGCCCGAATGTTCGTAACGATAGCCGATAAATAGGTGGTCACATCAGCGTGTATCGTGTCATGGCGCGAAGTAATTAAAAATAAAACATAAATATGAATCATCTATTGTGGCCATTTTGTGATTTATGAAATGAAACATATTATGATCATATTATGAAACACCTAATGTGGCCTTTTTAGACCCCCTGATCTTAATTTGACTTGTATTTCGCGCCAGTAATTTCTAAGTGGGTAGGTAAGCACATTTTAACTAATTCGAGTTGCTATGGAAAATTTCGTGTAGGTAAAATCCACTTTGTCCGAATCGGGGATCAAAATCTACTTACTGGAATACATATATTTATATAATGAATGACCTTTGAATAGGTACCTAGTACTTACTTACTTAAATGAAAATGTTTTCAAGGAACGGCGTATTTATGTAGGTACATAGTTGAGTACTTTCACTTATAAATAGGTACTTACTTAAATGAGGTTAATTCATTTTATACCAACCTCATTTCGTATAATACCTTTATCTACGTGGTAAATAGCTATTACACGTCTTTATACGCAATCGATGCGTAACGACACGCACACGTCACGCTCACGCTTCACGCAAACTTCTCTATTTATAAAAAAAGAAAATAAAAACTAGGTATCCATTTAAATGCCTGACCGTTTTCTAAAACGACAAAAAAAAAAACAAATAGACGGCCATTTTTGTATTAGAAGCGTTCTTTGGCGCGCTGT
Source organism: Charanyca ferruginea (assembly GCA_947361185.1). NCBI lineage: Eukaryota > Metazoa > Arthropoda > Insecta > Lepidoptera > Noctuidae > Charanyca > Charanyca ferruginea. The sequence continues at coordinate 30,801,941 of OX376057.1, forward strand.
TGATTCGACATTTGAAATTTGACGTTTCGTTTTTATCGATTGTTGGTAGAAAAAATAATTGGTTTGACAAGCTAGCGGATAGTTATCTTATGTAAGTAGATAGAAATGAAAATATAGGTATTAATTAAGTTGTTGCCTAAGTAATTCAAATGAAAAGGTTTCAATTAAGTCGTTGTAACTGTTGTATAATCTATCTATCTAATACCTCTTAAATTATACAAAAATTGTAAATCTAGGAAACGGCTCCAACGATTTTCATGAAATTTAGTATGTAGGGGTTTCGGGGGTGATAAATCGATCTAATCAGGTTTCATTTTGAAAAAACACAAAAAAAAAAATCGATCGAAGCTCGGTCGCCCAGATATTGACTATAAAGCCGCCTTAGATACAAATTTTTTGAAAAACTTAGGAAATGGTTTCTAAAAATTCAAATTGAATTTCGAATGTGTTCGTACTTGTTTCGAATTCGTATTCAAAGTTTAGAGAGTATGTAAAGTACCTAGTTGCATAATGACGTAATCGAAATATTGTTATCAGATTTTGACCAACAGAAAAGTTGTTTACAACAGCAAATCGAGTTATCGATTTATTTCTTCTCAACCTTAATTACCAAAGTATGCAATGCCTAAAGTATTAGGTATTTGTGGGATTTTCAAGACTTTTAAATCTCTAAATCTATTTTCAAAAATTGTTTTTCTGTCTTTGAAATATCCCCCATCCCACCACGTCTAACGAAAAACGTGTGTTTACAACATAACAATAGCTCTACATTTCATGACATAAGTCGCACAGACATGGACATATTATTATTATATCCATGTTGACGTTTCCAACGCTATTTGGTCTAAGCGACATTTTCTTGCGGTATTTAGATAGATACATTTTTGGAATTTGAGAATTTTTGCTGATTCCAAATTATGATACAATTATTAATATTTATTATTATAAATATATGTACTGATATCTGATTTGAAATAAGAAAAAAAACGCTGATTATAAAAATGTATCTTACTTGCAATTTCGCAAAAAATGTCGCTTAGACCAAATAGCCTTGGAACCCTCGTGTGTTCCTACATCCGTACTAGTGCCACGACATGTGTCCCGACTTGTACTTTATCACGTACTCGGAAGTGAGACGTCGCCCTGTGGACATTTGTTTTGTCGTCAACGTTTTATCTCTAAGGCTAGAGAATTCTCTATTACGTTTCGTTACGTAAAGGCGTCCCCTCACCGAGGGTATTCGCTTGTAATGTAACAATACAAAATTCAATTTTGGACAATACGAGGGTCTCATGGCTAACTAAAAGCCATACGGATCGATTGGTCTAGGTTAAGCTACGCTTGCCGCGGTCGGTCTGTGAATGGGTGACCATCCATTTCATCCCCCCGTGCCTCGGAAAGCACATAAAGCCGTCAGTCCCAGCTGCCATTTGTAGATCTTAGACAGTCGCTATGGATAGTCAGAAGATAGAAATTCTGCCAACCGGTTTTACCAAGGGGTATCGTGTTACTCTGTAACTATAGGTTGTGGAGTTCAGACCCAGTCGGTCCATGTAAAACACTGGTATTCAGCTGGATCCAGTTAGACTGGTAAAGCCGAAAAGGCTAGGCAAATAATGACGTTAAAATATTTAATGATTGACATGCATTCGCCTGTAATGTAACAATTGACTGACGACACGGTTGGCGCAGTGGCTGAGCGATCGACTGCTGCGCAGCGTGTTGCGGGTTCGATTCCCGCCCAGGGTAAACATTGGTGTGATGAGCACTTGTGTTTGCTTTGTGTCTGGGAGTTGTTTATCTATATATGTATGTATTTACAAAAAAAAATGTATTTGTGTATGTATATCAGCTGTCTGACACCCATAGTACAGGGTCTCCCTAGTTTGGGGTCAGATGGCCGTGTGTGAAAATGTCCCCATATATTATTATTATTACTATTATAATTCAAGATTCGTTTTTCAGGTAGTTTATGCTCCTACATTACAAACGAATGCAAATGCTTTCCTTCGACATTTATTATGCCCATTGACAGACTGTGCAATTTACTGTCCGCCTCTCTGTTCCCTGATAAAATTTATAATCTGGTTATCTATCAAGGCACGAGTAAACCGGTCCATCCTAGGCAAGCGTGCTCTACCTTAAATCGCATCATTTCTTAAGATCATCTTCAAGGCACGAATAAATTGGTTCATGTTGGGCAAACTTGTTCCACCGTAGCCTCCAACATCTCAAGATCAGGAGGCCAAGTCTGCTATTTTTATAATATCGTCATTCCAACACGATCCCATTGTCATTTTGCTAAAAGTTCATAATCTGCTAAACTCATAATGGTCGATCATTGGTCGGTTAATAGTCTCGTAATAGAATTGTGTTAGAATGACATTGTCGTATTGCCATTATTATGAAACCTATTAGTAGAAAGGATTTTCGAAAAACTACTACTAAATTTGAACATTTATTCATGCCAGATTTCATTTATATATATTTTTATAAATTATTTATAAGTGTTATAAGCAATCTGAAGTAGTAAGAAGTTCGTAAACTAAGTCAGTCATTAATTTGTCATTATGTACGAGATTACCATTCTATATCATTTCTTCCAATGGAGTGTCAGTCATTGACCATTGGAAAGTCGCTCAAGTCTGCTATTACAATAGTGTCAGAATGGTCTATCATTGATTTCATTTTGTTGATTTTTACAAGTTTGATAATCTTCTAATATAATGGCGTCATTATGCAGGTGAGTTGCGGCCAAACGCTAGCCTATTGATGTATAAAAAAATTGGCCAAGTGCGAGTCGGACCCGCGCACGAAGGGTTACGTACCATTATCTATACAACTTTAGACATTATATATTATAGCCTTTATTTTTAATATCGAGCGAAAAAAAAACAGCAAACAATTACATTTGCTGTATGGGAGCCTATCTGAAATATTTATTTTATTCTGTTTTTAGTTGTTGTTTGCTGTGATTAGAATTTCATTTCAATGATTTAATTTGAATGATAGTAATAATTTTTAAATTTTATTTATGTTATTTTATTTATGACCTGGAAGTGGTTGAAATAAATAATTTTGAATTTGATAGCGGCAACAGAAATACGTCATCTGTGAAAATTTCCAGTGTCTAGAGCTATCGCGGTTCATGAGACAGCCTGGTGACTGACAGCCAGACAGACAGTGGAGTCTAGTAAAGCGTCCCGTTTTTACCCTTTTGGTACGGAACCCTAAAAATAATGTTTTAGTGAGCGATCGTGTTGATGTAACAAATTGAATCATTACAAGTTGCGCACTGTAATGCTCGGTTCTCATCACTCACTGATGTAATGCTCGAAACTCCAGTAGGGAAGCGCCTTTACACTATATTCATTAATCAGCTGTTACTCTAACTCCATCTGGCAAGTTCATTAATTTTCTTATTAGTTTTGCTTTTGCTACTATTGATTCTAAGCCAGTAGGGTTACGTAATAGACTTGCATTCTCAATCTGAAGAATTTTAATCCATACTTTGTATTAAAAGTAATTCTATCTGTTACATTTTCACGACGAAACGGCTGAACCGATTTTGATGAAATTAGGTATGAAAAGAGCTTGAACCCTGGGGACGGACATAGGCTACTTTTCAATCAGCGACTTAAACCACATTCGCGATAGCCGACTCTCACGCGGACGAAGTCGCGGGCAAAATTTAATTATAATAATATATTCTATTGTTTTTTGTGTTTAAAAAATTCTTCTGCTACATATAACAACTGTGAAAGATCTACGATTGACAGCCGGGACCAACGGCTTTACGTGCTTTCCGAGGCACGGAGGGAACTCGGTATAACATGGATGGTCACCCATCCATAGATCGACCGCGGCAAGCGTAGCTTAACCATAACAATAGTCCAATACATATAAGGTATTCGAAATTAGAACAGCATTATAGGCCTTGCTGATAACGGGAAGACAAGATTTGATATCAGTTAATTCTAGTGTAGAGGTTATCAGTATTGACTATAATAGATAAGCTTATTCATTGAACTGTATGACAATGCATTTGTCATGACGTTATCTCTTCATCACCCTTGGTTGACTGGTAGAGAAGGCTCAAGGCATTAAGGCCGCCTTTATACTAAATAAATAAATGCATTTGATGTGGTAATTAATGCTAACTAAAAAGTGTCTGTTTGTAATGTCAAAATAGGTAGGTAACAGCTTTTTACTAAATGCATACCTATGCAATTATATACATACGGTACCTATATAAAACATATAAATAATAAATTAAAACCTCGGTGATAACCGACGATTACGCAGATGAAGATGCAATCATCAGTTACGCTTGATTACCCTTTAAATGAGCGGAAGAATAATAAGAATTATTTATTGCGTAACTGTGTACAACGAATCTTATAATAATACATAACAGTTTTAGGATCAACAGTCTACCCATGTCGGATATTATTATGCAATATTTAACAGAGAAAAACAAGTTAATTACTTAGTAGACATCATTTTAACATCCGTCAGTTTTGGTCAAAAAACTCATTCGGACATAATTCTCACAAATTACAATTACTGTCTTTTGTTACGGCTGAAACCGAAATGTAGCTTCACTGAAATGTAGATCACTACTGCTGGAAGACCATATGTTTCTATCTATGTTTGATCGGTATCTCACATTCATCAATAACGGTTATCTATGTGACGGAAACAATAGATAGGGGTGGCCCTCCCGTGCGTTTCGTTACAACCAACATCATCATAAACAACGTGATTTTTATAAAAAACTTCTGTGTGTTTAAAGTATTAAATTACTGGATTTAGTTATAGTTTACATAAAATATAAAACTCTGCGAGTAACTCGAACATTATACAAGATTTGACTACATTTTGCTAAACAAAGCGGTAAGGCTAGAGAGTAGGAATTAAACGTACCTAATTGACAAAATAAAACTCAAAAAAAAAAATTTTGTTGTAATTATTTCGTTGAGTATATAACTTGCTATTGATTTATTTAAACGGAATCTATATGTAAACTAGCTGACCCGACAGACGTTGTCCTGTCCCGATCTACCTACTTACCTGCCTATTTACCTACACCTACCCTACACCTACCCTACATCTACCCTACACCTACCCTACACCTACCCTACACCTACCCTACACCTACCCTACACCTACCCTACACCTACCCTACACCTACCCTACACCTACCCTACACCTACCCTACACCTACCCTACACCTACCCTACACCTACCCTACACCTACCCTACACCTACCCTACACCTACCCTACACCTACCCTACACCTACCCTACACCTACCCTACACCTACCCTACACCTACCCTACACCTACCCTACACCTACCCTACACCTACCCTACACCTACCCTACACCTACCCTACACCTACCCTACACCTACCCTACACCTACCCTACACCTACCCTACACCTACCCTACACCTACCCTACACCTACCCTACACCTACCCTACACCTACCCTACTCTAACCCTTTCATTTGGATGGGGGATGAAAAAGGGGTGAAAAAAGGGGATGAAAAATAGATGTTGGCCTATTCTCAGACCTACCCAATATGCACAAAAAATTTCATCAGAATCGGTCAAGCCGTTTCGGAGGAGTACGGGAACGAAAACTGTGACACGAGAATTTTATATATTAGATTCATTACAAGTTAATTTTCTCATATGATCGATACGGTTTTTATTGTTGGTTATTGGTTCTATGTTATAGAACCTCAAAAGCAATTTCCTTGTGGGATAACTCTGGTACTATTTCAAAATCAGTACTTTAACTTGAGTAGGACAGGTTTCATGAGATTATAAATAAAGTTAATTTTAAAAGCAAACCATTTATTCCTAGAATTCGGCGGATCGACAAGTCTGTTACCATTAGTTACCACCCTATCAAACAAATAATTGTCAACACGTCATTGGGACACATACTTTGGCTTTTTCATACAAATAGTTAACCGTAGTAAGCCACAGACTCTCTCTTCGATAGATAATAATAATAATAATATGTGGGGACATTTTCACACACGGCCATCTGACCCCAAACTAGGGAGACCCTGTACTATGGGTGTCAGACAGCTGATATACATACACAAATACATTTTTTTTTTGTAAATACATACATATATAGATAAACAACACCCAGACACAAGGCAAACACAAGTGCTCATCACACAAATGTTTACCCTGGGCGGGAATCGAACCCGCAACACGCTGCGCAGCAGTCGATCGCTCGAGCCACTGGGCCAACCGTGTCGTCTAACGTAACGTAAGATATCGTGTGCCGGTAAGATTTCTTACTCTCCAACAAATAATTGGGACACTATAACCACAGACAGATAGATTTTTCTATTACCAGTATGTCAAAATTGGAGATAGAATAATAACCAATAATAACCACTGAATCAATGGTAATGAATACTGACACAATGGTAGCTTGGTATCTAGATAAAGATATACTAGGGTACTTTTTAATCAGCAATATTGTCAAAAGACTTTGGCAAAAACTTGTATACCATAAACACACCCGCGAGGCCGCGACACTTCATAGAAACGAAACGATATAATTGCCCACACTAATACTAAAATAATAGACTATACAGATACATGCGTTAGTGTGCCTGTCTACGCGCCGCGCGAACAAAAACGCAATTTCCAGAGCTAGTCGTTCGACGCGGGGAGAGGTGAGGAACGGTTTCAGAGGGAGGCGGAGCGTGTCGCTACTGTACGGTAGTACTAATACTTATACTGTGCCTTATACAACAATATAGGCTGCTATACATTAATTATTTTATAAAAAATATACTTACAAAGAATTACAGATTACATTAGCAACTATATAATAAATAATCGTGAGTGCTCTAAATTATTAATGTTATCTGTATACATAATACATTTGTGATATGTTTTTAGTGAAATGATAAGCTATATTGTGACGTTGCGTCGTATTTATTATCAATGTCCGCTGGTAACACAGAGTAGAATAGTGTTTCTATATTAATTTGTAAATGTGTCAATGTTTTTAATTTTTATCATCGGTTTCTTTTTATGAGCGACTTATGACCGATAATTCATACAAATTGGTAATTAGGGCTCTTTAGTCAACTGATCCCACTCGAACTGATCCCGAAGGGTCAGTTGACCTAATGCTTATTTTGAATTGGTCAACTGGACCCGTTCACAAATTGTTGTAATTTGTACAGGCAGTAAGAAATGTTTTCAACCGACTTAAAAAAAAGGAGGTTCTCAGTTTGACCCGTATGTTTGTATGTATGTATATTTGTCCGCGATTATCTACCGTTTGGTTGAACCGATTTTGATGCGTTTTCAGAAAAGTGTTTACACAAACAACTTATTACACAAATGTTTTATTTTATAAACACTCGTTTAACAAACATTTATTTGGCAAATCTTCTCTTCACAAATGTTTCGCATACTTTTTTTTCATGATTATTTTGAAAAAATCGCGTTTATACTGAATACCATTTTATAATACATTTTCTAAACTTACTTACTTAGTTTAGATAAAGAATATTAGTAGATGTAAGCAAAAAACTATATTTACTGGTTGGTTTTCATGTAAACAAAAATGGTATTAGTGTTATACAGTCAAATATTTACCCTTTACTAAAATCAAAGGCACCAACTTTCAATTATAAAGCAAGGCACATTAAAACTACATCAAATCCAGCAGATTTTTTGTCCAGAACAGTACAAGATAGTCAAGGAAAATAGGTCTAAGAAATTTACATTAAAAAAAAACAAATGAAACTGACAAAAATTACAGCTATGATTGATATATTAATGATTCAAAATTAGAAACAATCAATTGGAGAATAATAAAAAAAACCGGACAAGTGCGAGTGGGACTCACTCACCGAGGGTTCCGTACATATTTGTAGGTAGGTACATATCCATACTTCTATACTAATCCATACTTTAATCTACTTAACATTATTAAGACGTTTTTTGGCCCATAAACGTCCGTATCTTATTTTCAATTTAACATAAAGGGTTGATTTTACAGCATCAAGGGACCGTACACTTGAGTATATGGTTTAAATTTCAACTCGATACCTTTCCGCGTTCCCGAGATAAAGGGTCTTTACAGACAGACAAATAGACGGACAATAAAGTGATCCTATAAGGGTTCCGTTCTTTCCTTTTGAGGTACGGAACCCTAAAAATAAATTAAAAACTGACATAGTATTATCAAAAGTCTTAAGGTACATTGCAGATGGTTGGCCTGAAAAAAAGAAGTTATCAAAAGAGGTATTGCCATATTATAACCGTAAAAATGAGATAACACACACAAAAACGTAGACAGGGGTTGCATATTTTGGGGGTATCGCATAGTAATTAGAGAAACTGTCTTGTCTGAATTGCACAAAAGTCACTTTGGAATAGAGCGTATGAAAGAAATAGCACGTTCATATATCTGGTGGCCTAATTTAGACACGGACATTGACAATGTTACAAAAAGGTGTACAGAGTAAAAAAAAAAAAGTTTATTTCATTGCACATTTAATTACATGTCGAGGAGTCTCCATTTATGCATAGAAAGTGCCTGTATTTGTAGGCTCCGCTCTTTCCTTACATTATAAACGTGTAAATATGTATATAAAATAAAAATCAAAACAAAAACAAATAAACGGGAAAAAGTCATGATCAATTGAAAGAGTGCGAGGGTGTGGGTGTATGTGTGTGTATGTGTGTGCGCGTGTGTATGTGTGCGCGCGTTTGAATGTGTGTGTGTGTGTGTATATGTGTGTACGTATGTGTATAGTGTGTGGGTGTGTGTGTGTACGTTTACAAAATCGTTAGACTCCTGCTAAAATTCAAAAGCCATGGCCTCCTTCTCCTTGGTACAGAATTCATGCAGATTTTCTTGGACCATTTTACAATAAAATGTATTTTCAACCGACTTCAAAAAAGGAGGAGGTTATCAATTCGTCTACTTTATTTTTTTTTTTTTTTTTGTTTGTTACCAGATTTCTTTGAACTGGGTGAACCGATTTTGATGATTCTTTTTTTATTTGAAAGCTTCCCGTGTGGTCCCATTTTAATTTGGTCCAGTTCTGACAATGGCATCCATGAGAAAACCGTATAAGTCTTAAATTTGCATTAAGTATGTGCGCGATTTGTTACGCGATTTCTCCGGCAAACGTAAACCGATTTTGAAAATTCTTTTTTTTATGGATAGGGTATGCTTCAGGAGTGGTCCTACATAAATTTTATCCAAATTGATTCAGCACTTTTTGAAAAATCAACAAATGCCCAAAAATTTTACATAGACGACGTTTTAGTTTCATCAATCTTTGTAGTAGTTAACATTCAATCTCTTCTTAATAGATTTGGATGAGAAGGAGGTACTAAAAAGCGGAAAATAAAAAGCTTTTTACAAAAAAGACAACCGCCTTCAAAAACTAAAAAGTGAAAAATAACTTTAGCACAGAACACACATTGACTTTAGTTTCGGAAGTCGGTGGCAATACAAACAACAAACAGAACAAAGCCACTGAATTTCGAAACCAAAGTCAATGTGTGTTCTGTGCTAAAGTTATTTTTCACTTTTTAGTATTTGAAGGCGGTTGTCTTTTTTGTAAAAAGCTTTTTTGTAACATTAGATAGTTATTCAAAGTGGCCTGAAGTTTTTGAAATGTAAGACATTACCAGTGCCTACTCGTACTATTGAAGTGTTTAAAAGTTGCCTACTCGTACTATTGAAGTTTTTAAAAGTTTATTTATCTACTCGATTGGATTACCCAGCGCATTTAGTGACTGATAATAATAATAATAATAATATGTGGGGACATTTTCACACACGGCCGTCTGACCCCAAACTAGGGAGTACCCTGTACTATGGGTGTCAGACAGCTGATATACATACACAAATACATTTTTTTTTTGTAAATAGATACATATATAGATAAACAACACCCAGACACAAGGCAAACACAAGTGCTCATCACACAAATGTTTACCTTGGGCGGGAATCGAACCCGCAACACGCTGCGCAGCAGTCGATCGCTCAGCCACTACGCCAACCGTGTCCCGAATGGTCGAACCCTATAATTCCTAGCCTATCTCACTGCAGGGCAAAGGCTTCTTCTCCTACAGAGAATGCACGAGCATTGCTCACCAGGCTTGTTCTTAGCGGATCGGCGATTTCAGACAATATTAATTACTAGCTACCCGCATTGGTTTCGCAAAGTGCAATGTAAACTAAACTATACGTATAAACCTTCCTCTTGAATCACTCTATCTATTACTGAAAATTGCTTTAAAATCCGTTGCGTAGTTTAAAATATATAAGCGTACAGCTAGCAGGAGCGACTTTGTTTTATACTATGTACTATCGCGGACTTTTCCGCCTGCTGAGTTAATGTTTTTTTTCCTTGGCGCCTGCGAAGTCAACGGGGCGGGGTAGAGAGTTCTTCCATCTTTAGAGTGCAAGCAAAAATGAACTTAGTGGTGGTCAGGCGGGTGTGTCCACGATAGTACTTATAGGCACAGTATTAGTAAGTACTACCGTACAGTAGCGACACGCACCGCCTCCCTCTAAAACCGTTCCTCACCTCTTCCCGCGTTGAACTACTGCTCTAGGAACCGCGTTTTTGTTCGAGCGGCGCGTAGACACGCACACACGCACGTGTTTGTACAGTCTGTTATTTTAGTAGTAGTGTAGGCAATTATATCGTTTCGTTTCTATGGAGTGTCGCAGGTGTGGTACAGGTAAGTTCAGGTTTCAACACGATGTGAGACTGAGATCAGTGAAGGAACACCACCGATCTCAGTGGTGTCCAAAAGAAACTTAGAAAGTACATAATTATGAAATTGATAAAAGTCACCTTGGTACTTGCTCGTCCCGGTTGCGAACCCACAACCTCGTAAATGAGAGGTGAACAAAATACTCTATTAACTAATTATAATTTGGCTACTTTTTGTCTAATATTTTATAGAAATGTCAAAGTCAAAGTCAAAGTCAAAGCATTTATTTCAATTAAACCATTTGCAGGCACTTTTGAATAGTCAAAATAAAATTGAAGCTAGTTGCTCGTTCCAAAACGTAGGGTAGGTCTCTATGGAGAAGAACGAGCAAGAAACTCCACGGACACTCTTTTCAATCAAGCTTTTACAAAATCCAGGCTACATTATTCTTGTTGCTTCTATATGTGAAAACAATGTAAGTGAAGAGAAATCCAAAACATTCTAATTAAAAATAAATTAATATAAAAGCCATGGCAGTTAAGAGATGACCAATCTCAACTGACAGCGCCCGTTCACGAACATGACGCGCGGATCAGCACCACTTAGCTCAACCATTTTGAAGGGAACCGAATGATCCAACCCGCACGCCACCATCAGTGAGACATTTGAGCGAGCATGACAATGCTCTCAACTGCCATGCTCATTTATGTCAAACACATTGAATAAATAAATTTATTTATTTATTTATTTATTTATTTGCTTACCCATAGTTCTCACATTTACATATTAATTGAAATAATGCTATTAATTTATACAAAGCTAAAACTTCCAATGTATGTAAGTATGTCATTCGACAGATAAAATATAATAAGTAAATATAATAATAACGGTACACGTTATTCATGTCAATAATAAGGGGTGAGCAACATAATTTTCTTGCAATTAAGAAATTCCCTAAAGAGGCTGTGGAGCAGGACCAGCATTATGCCAAGCATTTTTATCATTGATATAATCTTCCAACTTATAATATGCTTGCCTACATAGTGTGCGTTTAATGCATGTTTTAAATTGCCTTTCATTTAATTGCAAAATATCGAGCGGTATTTTATTATAACATTTTACACAATACCCCATAAAAGAAGTATGTACTTTTGACAATCTGAAACTTGGTTGATATAATTTGTTCCTATTTCTAGTATTAAAGTTATGTCTGTCACTTATTTTACTAAACAGATGAAGATTTTTACGAACATGCATGATGTTTTCGTATATATATTGACAAGGTACCGTCATGATATTAATTTGTTTAAACAATTCTCTTAGAGACTCGCGTCTGCTGAGATTATAGATGGCTCTGACAGCCCTCTTTTGCAGAATAAAGATAGAATCTATATCTGCAGCCCGTCCACAAAGCAAAATACCGTAAGACATGATACTATGAAAGTAACTAAAATATACTAGTCTAGCGGTATCCACGTCTGTCAATTGCCTGATTTTTCTGACAGCGTAAGCGGCCGAACTTAGCCGCCCTGCAAGAGATGTTAAGTGAGGACCCCACTGCAGCTTTGAGTCAAGCGTAATCCCTAGGAAAACTGTATTTTCGACGAATTCAAGTACGTCCTTATTTAATAAAACGTTACATTCACTACTTTTAACATTCGGTAAAGCGAATCTTATGCACTTGGTTTTCTTCTCATTTAACACTAAGTTATTTGTAGTAAACCAATTATGAACTTTAATCATGGCGTCATTTACGTCGTCATAGTGCTGTGCCCGTCTATTTACTTTAAAAATCAATGAAGTATCATCAGCAAATAACACCATTTGAGGTTGATTTTTCAGTAAATGCGGTAAATCATTAATATAAACTAGAAATAGGAACGGACCCAATATTGAGCCCTGTGGTACACCCATTTTTACTTTCAAGCCCGATGAATTTACACCGTTTATTTGAACTTGCTGCAGCCTATCATCTAAATACGATTTTACTAATCTGAGCGCTAGTTTACCGAGTCCGTAATGCTCAAGCTTCAAAAGCAGTGTTTCGTGATTTACGCAATCAAATGCTTTGGAGAGGTCACAGAAAATGCCAATGGCATCCTGTGACTCCTCCCATGCGTTAAAGATATGCTTAATCAAAGTAATACCGGCATCAGTAGTGCAACGCCCTCTGGTGAACCCATACTGTTGATCATGTAGGATGTTATTGCAATTAAAATGACTGAGCATTTGATTAAGCATTACTTTTTCAAACACTTTGCTGAATACTGGAAAAACCGAAACGGGTCTATAATTATTCGTGTCCTTGCATTCGCCGGATTTGAAAAGTGGTATAACTTTACTGTACTTCATTAAATCTGGGAATACTCCTTGGTCTATACACAAATTAAATATGTAAGCTAAATAGGGTGCTACTGTCTCAATAATCGATTTACAAACATTAGTAGACATTCCCCACAAATCCTCAGTAACTTTGATCTTTAGTTGTTTAAAAGTTTTTATAACAACCTCAGGGTTTATATGTTTAAATTTGAATTCCGAAGGGCAGGCTAAAACATTCGTTTTTAATAAATCAAAAGCAAGTGAGGGCGAGGAAGCTAAATTTTCAGTAGTTATAATTGGAATATCGGTAAAGAATTTCGCAAATTCCTGAGCAACATCGATATTAGTACTTATCAGACCACAGGGTGTCTCCAGAGTGTAATCAGTTTTATTTCTTTTGTTTCTATTGGTTTCATCATTGATAATTTTCCAAACAGTCTTAATTTTATTTTCTGCTGATTTTACCTTGTTGCTTATGTATAAAGCTTTAGCTGTCTTGCAAGTATTTTTAAAAGTTTTAGAGTAAGTAGCAACATACTTATTAAAAGTTTCAGTGTTTATATAAGGCTTAAGGCCATACAGCTCAAAAAGTCTTTCCCTACTTTTCCTGATACCTTTAGTTGCCCAGTCACTGAATAAAAACTTAGGGCTAATAGTTCTAGGTATTTTCTTAAAAATATTATTAAACTCTGTTTGCACAACTAAAAAAAATTCTTCATACAAAACATTACCATCACTCATATTAAGGCCTTGAATGTTTAACTTACTCATTAAAGTGCTATTAAATTTAATTAAATTGCCAGATGTTACTGGTCTTGACAGTACCTGCACTTTTTGTATTGGAGCGTTGAATTCAAAAGTAACGGTTTGCCCGCTGTGATCAGACGGGAGATAATTCACTATAGCCTTTTCTAAATAGTCGCAGCAACAAAAAACATTATCAATACATGTAGCAGTAGTCGTAGTTACTCGTGTTGGTTCTAAAAACACATTTGACAAATTAAATGATTTAAAAAGACTTATTAATCTACTGCTATTTGAATTGTTTTCTAAAATATTAACGTTAAAGTCACCGCAAATGATTACTGATTTATTGCCATTTGTAAGTTTAGTCAAAACATCTTCCATTATTGACTCAAAAATTGAGTAGTTTTGATAATTAGGGGGTCTGTAAACGCACACTATTACATGCCTATCTAGCTCAACACAGGACAGTTCAATAGTATGTTCAACCGATAGTTCCACTATGTCTTTACGAGACTTAAATTTGATATTATTTTTTATTAAGATTAGTGAACCACCACGCATCATAGTTATCCGGTTGAAACAACTGCCAATAGTATAATTATCATAATTAATTAACATTTCATAATCCTTCAGCCAGTGTTCGGTGAAACAAATAATGTCGAGCTTTGTCTTTTCTAAAAACAGCTCAATTTCTAATTGCTTAGAAGAAAAACCTTGAATATTTTGGTGAAATAATTTCATGGAATGTTGCTTTGACCCTTTTTTACAATTTACTAAGTGATTGCTAGAAGATACCTTGTTTTTGATAAATTTAACTATATTGGTACTGGTAACTTCTGTTGTCTTACTGACTAGTTTAAACTATTATTTGTGCTTACCACCTTATTAGTATTATTACTAACTACTGTGGAGTCAATTACAGATGACTTCGACATATTACTTATGTCTGAGTTAATATTAAAAGCTAATAGCCATGCTATCTGACGCCTAAATCTAATGGGCAGATACACTGTATCTCTAGTCGATTTTAATTTTTCAACAAAACTGTTGGTGTCTAAAAACATAAGCTTGTCACTATAGTGACTAACTAGGAAATGCATATGTTTATTAAGAATATGTATCTTAATATTTTCCCTATGTGACAGGTGCTCAAAGTATGGAAATGCGCATATTATTATTTTATGACAATTAACGTTTAAAAGTTCAGTGACACTGTTAGTTATATCATTAATACAAATATTTGAGCTATTACCTACACATACAGTAATAATTGTATTAGAGTTGTATTCTTTTTTAATTACAGAAGATATTATTTCTTTGTATGAATTCCCAGGGGTGCAATAGTTTAATACAGAATGACTCAGATTGTTATTTACAATGTACTTTATGAACAACTAAATGTTAGTTACCTGTATTTATTTATTGTGAACATTTTGTAGTCTGGCCAAATCATTTATTTTATTCGCACCTACTTCACTATAATTATAATAAGTTTAAATAGTTTACATAGATTTTTATGAATTTATTATAAAATAATCAAAACGCAATAGCACGCAGGATAACCGCGCATAAAACTTTGCCACAACACCAATCTATTTCATCTGCTTGACGTTCGCATGTCACTGCAGGAATTCAGCAGAACATCAGACTCATGTACCTGCCTGATACCTGACACATCCTTAGTTGGACTCCCATTTGGTGCAACCTTGAGACACACACCGCACTTTGTCTAATCCTTGTTTGATTTGTTTTTTTTTTGTGTTGTGATTATATAAGTAAATATGTCTTTTGTGTGCACCGAATAAATGTTTATCTATCTATCTCAAAATACTTCAGTGAAAGGGTTTCCAGCACCCCTTACCACTCTCACCCCTTCGCCAATTCCAATAGACAGACACACAGAACCAATCCCCAGACACCCAACAGCTTTTCAAACATCAAGATGCAATTATAGGTACCTACATACAGTACAGTCGCCGACGATAATTAAACTCATTAAGTCCCCCTGTCTTGACAACCAGTACACATGTTGTGGAAAAAGTATGACGTCAGTATTTAAAAGAGTTAGGGTTGCCAGAAAACACCTACCATGTTTTGTCTTTGCATCACCCTAAGGTAGACTTGTAGAAAATGCCCAAAGCATTAAGTCTGCCTTTTTACAGTGTGTTTCTTATAAACAGTTTTAATAATATAAATAAATGTATACTAAATGAAAATAGAAATACTTAAATAATACTAAGTAAAATTTGGGCTTATTTTTCCCAAAGGATCTAAAAGAATTTAGTTAAGACTAGGATATCTATGGGTAACCCTAATAGTAATAGCCCTTTGCTAAATCCCTGATTCCTAAAATAAGCCATTCTAAATTGAAAGTTTGGACTAAACTTTTAGTTCAAATAAAAAATAATTATTATAGTAGAATATATATTAGTTAGTTTGCCGGGTTAGCTAATTTTATTATAAAAAAAATAGGGTTTCGTAAATTTCACACGGGGGAACTCCCGGCCAAAAGCTAGTAGAAAATGTGTAACAAAGGTTTGATGTAAAGCAAGCATTTTGAAAGAGAACCCTTCGATTTAAGTAAAGGTTTTCTGTTACTTGCGTGGGTGGATTAGCAAACTTTGTATTCTCTTTCCTAAGTCGATGTTCGAGTTTGTGAGTAACTAATTTTAATAAAGGAAAATGCTTGGAAAACCCGTTGAGCTCGTTTAGAAAGGATTTTAGATATGTAGATAGGTTTATTTTTGTTTCTGCCTATGTTTCGTGTCTGTGGCACAAATTGAAATAACTTTTTTTTGAAGAATATGCCTTAAGTATCTGCCTCTAAGTCCATAATTAAATCACCACTGTCAGTGATTACAAAAAATTCAATATCAATATCGTCACGAAGCTTTATTTTTCTAGCCGGTACTGGCCCACTTCTGGGCAAAAGCCTCCCCGCATAGCACAGCGCAATAGTACTTACTAAACAGTATCCCAAGAAAAAATATCTACATATTTTACTATTCCATGCTTAAGCTACTCCATATCTGTATTCATTTTAATATGCAAAAAAAGCGAAAGCAACATTTATATTTTCCTAGAGGCCATCAATCCGTATTATGTCGCTTATAATGACGGATAGACATTGCGATTTATCATGGTATATTTACCAAAGAGTCTACACTGTCGGGCGGGTAGTGAACCGAAGGAGTTTTTCCCGTCGTTTCACCGTTCCCTACCCGTATTTTGCGTGTGGCGTGTTTTGTTTACCCAATGTGTGTACTCAGCTCTGAATAGACACTATACAAACAATAGTTCGGTAGCCATGATTCACATTTTTCTTTTCCTTTTTTGAAACTTTGCAGACGGCTCGCCCTAGGTTTATGTGAATCGTTGATAAACTTGAATTTATGGTGATTGTCATTACCATTGGAAAGCGTTTCTGAATGTGAAACAGCCACCGAAATGGAAATATCTTAAGTCCGTGCAGTTAATATTTTTCTTTTTCCCGGGGGGATATTCAAATTAAAAGTCATTAGGGTAATTTAAATTTGGAAAAAATCGATGTCGCTTTGCTTTCCCAAAGTCAAATCGTAACAGTCATCATGAGGGCAAAGTTTTGGCAACCCTACCGTCCCTAAAGGGCCATACGTCACATTAGTTATGTACCCGGACGGACCCGAGAACTGAATTATCTCCTCGGTTAGCCCTTTGGGGCTTCACAGTACAATTGAACTCAATGGTGTAATAAATTACGAATTTATTATCGGATCCAAGAGTGCTTTGTGCCATGAATCTTAAAGGAGTTTGATTTAATTTCGCGAAGATGAAGAGCTTGAATTTAATTATGATAAAACTTGCTACGAGGCTTTGGTGAATGAAATTTGCAGCTGTGTTTTCGATACTTTTAAAACTGATTTTTAATAATGCCTACTTATCTCCGGTTCCTCGAATATGTGACTTATCGTCAAACGCGTGTAAGCTGCTTCTTATGTTAGTTCACTTGGCGTATTGTGCAAATATTGGTCTTATTTGGATAATACCATAACGACTTCACTTCAATAAGTACCTACTTATAGGGTAAATTTTCAACCGACTTCAAAAAGGGAGGTTATCAATTCGTCTGTATTTTTTTTTACGTTTGTTACCTGAGAACTTTGGACTGGGTGAACCGATTTTGATGATTCTTTATTTATTTAAAAGCTGGTGCTTCCCGTGTGGTGCCATTTTAATTTGATCCAGTTCTGACAATAGCATCCATGAGAAAACCATAGAAGTCTTAAATTTGCATTAAGTATGTGCGCGATTTGTTACGCGATTTCTCCGGCAAACGTAAACGGATTTTGATAATTCTTCTTTTTATGGATAGGGTATGCCTCAGGAGTGGTCCCATATAAATTTTATCGAAACTGATTTAGCACTTTATGAAAAATCAACAAATACCCAAAAATTGTACAGAGATGACGTTTTAGTTTCTTCATTCTTTGGAGTAGTTAACTTTCAATCTCTGTTTTAACCGTGTTGCCGTTTCTTAATAGATTAGGATGAGAAGGAGGTACTAAAAAGCGGAAAATAAAAAGCTTTTTACAAAAAAGACAACCGACATTCATGCGGATGCCTGCCTATATGTCTTTTCCCAGGGTTCAAGCTATTTTCATATGAAATTGAATCAAAATCGGTGTTCAATCAAGTCGGCAGATTCATCGTGAAAGCGTAACAGAGAGGGTCACTTTCGCATTTATAATCTTACTAGCTCTTGCCCGCGACTTTGTCCGCGTGAATGTCGGTTATCGCGGATTAAAAAGTAACCTATGTCCTTCCTCAGGGCTTAAGCTATCTTCATACCAAATTTCATCAAAATTCGATATGAATTCGATTAAACGAAAGCGTAACAGACAGAGTTACTTTCACATTTATAATATTAGTATAGAAGTATGGATAAGTATAATAATAATAATAATAATAACTAAAACAGACACTGAACAATTAGAACGAACTACACGCACTACACTCACGAAACATAACCACCTACACCCTAAATCTGCCATAGAAAGACTCACCATCAAACGGCAATATGGAGGCAGAGGCCTAATAGATATCCAGCACCTATGGCGAAAACAAGTTAGTCGGCTAAAAACATTCTTCCACACAAAATCTCGCACTAGCGATATACATAAAGCCATAGTCACAAACGATCTCAACTACACACCACTTAACCTACACGAGCAGACAGATACACCAAACAACACCAATGACGACCGACAGAATCAAAAAATTGAAGATTGGAAGAAGAAAGTACTTCACGGACGACATCCTCATGACCTAGAGCAACCCCACATAAACACAGTAGCATCAAATAAGTGGCTCAAAATAGGTATTTTATTCCCCGAAACTGAAGGATTTATTATAGCCATCCAAGACCAGATCATTAACACAAGGAACTACAGAAAATATATAATCAAAGATCCTACAGTAACCAATGATAAATGCCGGAAATGTCACATTCAACCGGAAACGATACAACACATTACAGGCGCATGCACTACACTTACACAGACAGACTACACTCACAGACACAATCAGGTAGCCAACATCGTTCATCAAAAACTGGCACTCAAACACGCACTCATACAAAACACCAACACACCTTACTACAATTATACTCCACAAACAATCTTAGAAAATACCACACATAAACTCTACTTCGACCGCGCTATACTAACCGACAGAACCATCCATTATAATAGACCGGATATAACCCTACAGGACAAAATAAATAAAGTTACTTACCTGATAGACATTGCAGTCCCCAACACACACAACATACAGAAAACAATCACTGAAAAAATAAGTAAATACACAGAGCTGAAGGAGGAAGTTACTAGAATCTGGCGGCAAGAAAAAGTATACGTAGTCCCAATAGTCCTTTCCACCACAGGAGTTATTCCAAATCACCTTCTCCATAGCCTGAAATTATTAGATCTTAAAGAAACCCTCTATGTAACCCTACAAAAAGCTGCAATATTAAACACTTGCAGAATAGTCAGAAAGTTCATGCAGATAGAAGAACACGAAATAAATCCTCATCACAATACACCATCATGAACACACAATCTACACACCACACGCTACATTTTCTTGGCTTTGGCCCGTAAATGTAGCTAATACCAGCCTCGAGCTGAGAGAACAAACAACACACCTAAATAATAATAATAATAATAATAATATAGCGGTTCCGCATGACGAGAACCTCGTGAAAACCGAGAAAGATAAACAAATTAAATATCTTGACTTGGCTCGCGAGGTTGTCGACATGTGGGATGTGAATACAGCAGTCATTGTGCCGATAGTCGTTACGGCCAATGGACTAACTTCCAAGAGCCTCGACCAACACCTAAGGAGGCTCTCGTTGGGCAGCTGGATCAAGGGCTTGATACAGAAAGCGGTACTCCTGGACACGGCGCGTATTGTTAGGAGATTCCTCTCTCAGGAGCCCTGACCACCGGTAGCTTGGACCGTATTCCCGATACCGGTGGGCTACTATTTTTTATATTTTTAAATGTTTTTATTTTTTTTATGAATATTTAAAAATGTAATTTAATATGGTATATGAAATAAATAAATGTGAATAATAATAATAATAATAATATGTGGGGACATTTTCACACACGGCCATCTGACCCCAAACTAGGGAGACCCTGTACTATGGGTGTCAGACAGCTGATATACATACACAAATACATTTTTTTTTGTAAATATGTACATATATAGATAAACAACACCCAGACACAAGGCAAACACAAGTGCTCATCACACAAATGTTTACCCTGGGCGGGAATCGAACCCGCAACACGCTGCGCAGCAGTCGATCGCTCAGCCACTGCGCCAACCGTGTCGTCAAAGTATGGATTAATATGGTTAATATGGATTAGTATGAATTATCTTTATCCTACCACTAGCACTTTTCCCGCTTTTTTTTTGGCTAGACGTTAGTGTCCATTTCTGGGAAAAGGCCTCTCCATTCTCTCCATTTGTTTCGATCTCGATGTTGTGCCTCATCTCGCCAATTCGCGAGGAAGCCACCCAAGGCGTCCCGCCATCTTATCCTCTGATCTTTCTTACGGATTATAAATTTTCTGGTTGTAAAATAAACTCCGTAAGTCCGTATGGTGTCGGACGTAAAGAATAGCACCATCCCATATCTTCCCGTGGGTGTCGTAAGAGGCGACTAAGGGACTTACTAGAGAATGGGCAGCAGCGTTGTCTGTGCCTTTGTAACAACCATACTGCGATCGCCAACCCGCCTGCCAAGCGCGGCGATTATAGCAAAACCCCCCATCTCTTGGGGAGGCCTATGTCCAGCAGTAGACGTCTTTCGGCTGAAATGATGATGATGATGAAATAATGTCTTATAGCACTTAGTGATAACGTAACTTCTAATTAGCGAAATAAATTTCAGAATAGGACCGGAGGTTAAGGCGAAATGGTATCGTGGACGACTTACGTGGTGCGCGGGGAGGTGAAATGGCCGGACCGCGCGTAATATTGCACGCTTTTTTTTATAAATAATTCTATTTTAAATTCTATTTGCTCTGTTTTATTAAAATAAAACCATAATCCAACAATGTATTTAATGGTAAACGTGTTGACAAAATTTTATTGAAATTGCTCAAATTACAATCGAATAAAACTGGTTTTTCTCATAATGGATGTATATAAAATGATGATTTTGAGAAAACTTTGCGACTTTTTTGTATCGAGGTAAATTGTGTCAATCGTGTTTTGGCCCTCATAATTTCTTCTTCTTCTTTTTCTTTTTTTATTACTTTATTTCTTTTCATTCTTTCTCTTTCTTTCTTTTAAATGTTTCTAACTTCTGGTTTCTAAGTATAATATTTGTACTGATATCTCTAACCTGGTTTAACACGATTTAAATTTTTCCCAATTTTTTGTTTATGTAGAATAATTTTGGTTTTTTGCTTACAAGACTAGAGATACAAAATGCATTTTAAAAGTTTTGAACCCTCTTTTTGGTTTAAAACTAGACTTAGCGGTTTAAAATATTATTTCCAAAAGAATGCACTGAGACATCACACGAAGTGACCTAGATCACACCTATTTCCTGAGTTAGGATATAGGTACGATGGAAAATAAAAATGCGACGTTGCCGTAATATTTCAATAAATACATCTAACAAGTTTGTTTTCAGTTTGTCTAATCCTTAAACTGACTTCACATAATAATATTATATTAATAACAATAGTAAGTGAATTATTTTAAATAACCTTTTGCACTTGACTTTTAAAGAACTACGTAATCAATGCACGGTCCACGTGGTCGTGGTTTTAATCCGTTTTAAATAAATTTAAAACGGGTTTTAAACTACGGATTTTGGTTTAAAACCGTTTATTTACAACAGCAACAGTGGAGGCGTTGGAAATTAGTGAAAGACGTGCCAAGAGGCTCATAGATAACGACTTCCTGGTTAAGGCTAAGCTCCAAAGCCTTGACATTTCGGAGAATGTGCTTTAGAATTGCACAACTTAATTCCCCCATTCATATTCCATCACCGGACGAGTAGGGATACGGCGAAGCGTCACCGCTATACGGTTGAAGTTCCACGGTCTCGAACCAAGCGCTTTGCTTCCACATTTACCTATTGTGCAAACTGCCAGACTGTGGAATTTACTGCCCGCCTCTCTATTCCCCGATACATATAATCTAGATACCTTCAAGGCACGAGTGGACCGGTTTATCCTAGGCAAGCGTGCTTAACCTTAGGCCGCATCATCACTTAAGATCAGGTGAGTTGCGGTCAAACGCAAGCCTATAAAAATATAAAAAAAGTGTCAACATAGCCGTGACAGTATTATGTAACATAAGGAATGTAATACACTTCAACCTATTTTTGGTTATGTATAATAATATCTAGTTTACTATACGTAGTCGCAAAACTGTGAAACAGAACCCTTAGGGCTGTCTGAAAGGTTTTTTGCGCCGAGAAAGCACACAAGCAAGAACTAGGGTTGGCACAGCGGTGTTAGTTTGAAACTCACTTTAACCACATCTAGGGTTGATACTTTATTCATGATATAAATGTTAGGGCAGCAAAGTTATTTTTTCAGCTTGTCAAATTGTTCAGCGTATGTTAACTACTGTCATTGTTGCTAATAATTATCAACTAATCACAGCGGTCATCTTGTGTACCTATGCGGCATCTCTCAACAGACCATGGTCCACCTTCTATCTTGCGCCGAATGTCCTGTCATTTGCTCATGTGGGGCCTAATGACTTCATCAGCGGATGGCGTTGCTGTAACTTGACTGAATACCGGGCCAAACAAGTCTCTCTAGTCAAAGTGAAGTCTCCAGTCCAAAATAAATGCAACACCAGTTACTGCGCTGTGCACACGGTATGAGTACGCCTTTAAAACCTTGACCATACATTTCCTCTTTGCCGCAGAATCGAAATTCGCACAATTTTTGGGTTTTTTGTTGTATAAAAAGAGAAACAATCTTTTGAAATAAAATAAAACGTGAATTATAAAGATTTTTAAGTTACCCATCTATTAGTGTAATCCTCAATTTAATAGCACGTCAACTTTAGCAAAAGATACATGTTTTCAATTATTTTAGTAATTCTTTTACAGGCAGATTTAGGTGTATATAGGGTACATAAAAAAAAAGAACTTGGAATGTGATGATAAGATGTTGAATATTAATAATATGATTTTAGATGTAGTTTGTTTCTCTTAATTAATGAGTTAATAGCCCCTGAATAACGAAGATAAAACGCACTTTTAGTCGAGGTAGCGCCATAAGTTATTTATACATTCTATCGGATTTTCTTTAAACCTTTATACAGGCACTACATTCTTTGAGACATGAAAATAGTACGATTTTCTTCAAAGAGAATCGGACTTATATTAAAAAGAGCCTATTTATCAGACATTTTTACGTCCCTTGGTCTCTTGAGGTGCCTGAAGATTGTTTCGCTTCGTCCATCCTTAGCATAGAATAGAATTTACATAGACCGGGAATAAATTATTCTTTTTGCGTTTCATTTTTTTTTCTGCGAAATCGTAGTAGCCAGGAGTTTCTATCAGCGCGTCGCTTAATGAATAATTATTTTTTAGGGTTGCGTAACAAAATGGTGTATTCTCCGTGACTCCGCTATTAGTCCGGCTAAGTATCACAAAACTGTATCTTTCGAACTGTAAAAGACAGACACTTGAAATTTTCACATGTGCTACCACTATAAAATGTAATTTGAATTAAAGAAGTTAATTTTTTATGGAAGGACTTGGGGATGCTTTTGCGCAGCAGTGGGACATGCTGTCCCACTGCTGCGCAAAAGCATTAGGGTTAAATGAAAAAGTTTTTTTTTATTATTTCTATAAATGAAACGTGTTTTTTTTTATTTAAAAAACTTTTCCCCACTCTAGGACTTTCTCCTGTGTCGTGGGTTCATTTATAAACATACTAGCTTCTGCCCGCGGCTTCGCCCGCGTAAAAAAGAACGATCATCCCAAGGGAACACATAATCGGGATAAAAAGTATCATATGTGTTAATCCAGGAAATGGTTTACGCGTGACTGAGTAACAAACATCCAAACATCTTCACAAACTTTCACATTTATAATATTAGTAGGATAGGATAAACTCACATACACCAACAGCCAGACCCGGAACAACTTTCTGTAGGCTATAAAAATATTTGTTACGTGCCGGAATCGAACCTGGAACACGCAGCCCAGCAGTCAATCGCTCATCCACTGCGCCAACCGTGTCGTCTAAAATATTGTACGATAGTACGGAACCCTTCCTGTGCGGGTCCGATTCGCACTGGGCCGGGTTTTTAATAACCTTGTAATTATAAATTGCTCGGTCTTTTATGGAATGAGCAGTAAAAACAAATCTATGCGAAGATAGTTTTCTAGTTCAGCGCTCAAGGCTTATTTGTTTTATGATGAAAACAATTTGTGTATTTTTTTGTAACTACTGCTAAGATGTAATTATATGTATAGACAAGTATTTCTTTACATCCAACTTAAAAACAGTTTGCTATAACGGAAGGCTTATATTCAAAGTCAAAATCTTGTTTATCATCATCATCATGTCAACCTTTAGACGTCCACTGCTGTTCATAGGTCTCCCCCAAGGGGGGTTCAGCCGTAATCGCCATGTATGTTGGCGATCGCAGTAAGTGTTCTGGTAATCAGAAGTACACTGCTGCCCATCCTCTGGTCGATATCCCTCTGTCGCCTTCTACGACACCACACAGCGAATCTTGTTATTTATTAGACAACTAACCGACCCGACATACGTTGTCCTGTCAATTGATTTTTAAAAAATTTCTCACCGCTTAAACCTCCCCTGGACTTCCACAAATATTTCAAGACCAAAATTAGCCAAATCGGTCCAGCCATTCTCGAGTTTTAGCGAAACTAACGAACAAAGATTTATTTTTATTAAATAGACTAGCTGACCCGACAGACGTCATATCAATCGATTTTTCAATTTTCTTATCGTATAAACCTTCCCTGGACTTCCACAAATATTTCAAGACTAAAATTAGTCAAATCGGTCAAGCCGTTCTCGAGTTTTAGTGAGACTAACGAACAACGATTCATTTTTATTATATAGATTACCTAACACATACTTTTGAAAGTCAGTAACAAGTAAATAGAATTTAATCTATTGCCTTTTCAGAAGAATGGATAAAAAACTCGATACTTATTAAAAAAAATGTTTCATTATATTTTGTATGGGTACACACCCACGTGAATATACGATGTACTTACCTTGAATATTACATTGTTTTCCTGGTTGTTACTTGGGCCGAGATAAATAAACGTTAGGTGCTTAACACATGCTTTGGCTAAGCATTATTTCTGTCACTGTCGCACAACTGTCAAACTGCAAGTTGACGATAGAGATGAGGACATAGCTAGTTCTTTTATCTCTGCATCAGTGTTTTATATTACATGAAGTAAGAGTCTGTAGATTTTAAGAAATAACATACAAATGTCGTATCCGGTTTAATAGTACGAACGTGGACCGAATTGCAAGCCCGCCATTATCGAGAAAACGTGATCTACCACTACTTTTGGCACGCTTCTACAGAGTCGTGATGTTTTCAGCGAGGAAGACATTCCAAATCCAGTGTCTGATCGCATCGGAGCAAAGACGTCCCGAAACTGTATTCGATTCGTTGCGTTTAAGTGTTACTGTGTCTATTTTAATTTGCGTCTGAGTTTATTTTAAATTGAGTTTGTGCTAAATTGTGGTTACGCCGTCCAAATCTAACGGACTAAATCCGACATAATTATTAATCACACGTATGTCATAGTCATAGCATTTATTTGAATTAAACCATTTAATGGCACTTTTGATTTGTCAAGGAGTCGGTTAGCTAATTAAAAAGTTGGAGTTAGTTGCTAGTTCCAAAACGTAGAGTAGGTCTCTATGGAAAAGAGTTAGCAAGAAACTCGAACACTTTTAATCAAGTTTTTACAAAATCTTGGTTAGGTACATTATTATTTTTGCAAATGTAAAAATAATGTAGGTGAAGGACTTTACAAATAATTAAAATAAGATATAAGCCGCGGCAGTTATAAGACATGACCAATCTCAATTGACAGCTCCCGTTCACGGACATGACGCGTGGATCAGCACCATTTTGAAGGGAACCAAATGACCCAGCCCACACGCCATAATCAGAGAGACATTTGAGTGAACAATGTGAGCATATCAATGCTCTCAACAGCTGTTTGGGATGGTCTTCGAAATATCGAAGACCATCCCAAACAGCTGTTGCTTTGCTTTGTTGCTTGTGTGCCAACACATCACAACCAAACTACAAACAAACAACAAACAACCAACAACAATCAAACTACAGTCCACTACTTATTAGTAGTGGACTGTAGTTTTAGATGTATAATAGTTTTACACACAATTTATACTGATCACAAATAATAATTAGGTACGCTAGAAGAGAGTTTGTTTGTCCTAGACCGTTGGTTTGGTTGAAGGAAGTGAAGTGAAGTGAAGTGACCGGCGCTTGTGACGCTCGCCGTCTCGTTCGTTCGCTCGGTCCATTCTCTCGCCGCTCCGTTCCGCGCGCCATTGACGTGCACAGTGGCTCCACCCCAGCGCGTGGACAACTGCCATGCTCAATTATGTCAAACACATAATAATTAAGTAGCTTAATAAATAAATGGCTCCATGGTACTCACATTTACAAAATGTACGTAGGTATAAGTGCGGAGTCTCCTATAACATGCAATATCTTGTTTAAAAGGTGACTTAAACACCATGTAAACTAATTCAAGTATAGTCTGTGCTGACCCTAACATTACCAGTGTTATAATAATAATAAATAACACGACCGCGTGTAAGTTTGTTCGCATGTGACGTATTTGGTTCAGTACTAAACAAAGGAAACTTATATTTTTTTGCGATAACAAATCCTATTTTTGTACCACTTTTTCCTTATGTAACAGTTCACTTTGCAATGTTTAATTAACAGGAATGCTATTTTTTGTAAATTTAATTTAAAACTACTTTAAAAAAGGACCATATTTAATATGTTTTCATGCTTATTTTGTTTGGCTCGGAAAGCACAGGGATGTGATTCTGTAAGACCTCATTCTAAACTTCGTATCTGAATCCGCTGTGAGTTTCTTGATTGGCATTCTAAAAACTCGGTTGATAATTTGAATTTACACTAGCGCCACCCTTGCGAGTGTGTCAGCGAATTGAACTAAATTGACAGGGAGATTTTGACAGTTAAAGTATAGAATGACGTAAGAAGTGGCATTCTGTAAGGTAATTTCCCCGTCACTTCGACGCTCACTTCGCACTCGAACTCGATTCAAAGTGTCAATTATACCAAGGTAATTTTGAACCTTATGCAAAGTGAGAGTGAATAGCGATGTGAGATGCAAGTTGTTGTTTGAATTTTACAGAATCGACCTACTGATCTGTCAGTTCCGGTCGTCATTCGTAGATCTTTGACAGTCATTATGAGAAAGTAATCAGAAGCCAAAAAGTCCGACAACCAATCTTGCCAAGGGGTATCGTGTACGTGTTTGTCAATACGGTCAAAATAAATTGTAGTATGGTATCATTGTAAAAAGAAACATCAGATTGACATTGACAGCTATGAATAATTCTTTGAAGCAAAGCATTCGTATCGAGATAATATGACATTTATTTTATTATTAACATATTATTGCCAAATATAGTAATTGAAATAGGTATCCGTGAAAATCGAGAAAGATATATGCAAACCAAGTATTTTGACTTGGCTTGCGAGGTTGTCAACATGTGGAATGTGTACTCTGGGATCATTTTTCCGATGGTCATTTCGCTAATGGTTTATGAGCCAAGAGCAACACGTAAGCAGGTTGTGAGCAGGCTGCAGGCAGGCGTTGTGCTAACTGCACAACGCCTGCCTGCAGATTATGGCAACCTAAGAAGACCTAATGACCTGGACTTGATTCAGAAAGCGGTTTCCGACCAAAGCTTTTATTGTTTGGAGGTTTATTCTATAGAAATAGTTTATTCTCTCTGGTGCCCTAATTTAGGTAGCTTGGACCAGGGTCCAAGCAAAAAAAAGGAGGAAGGGGTAAGCGGGCCCGGCAGACGTGACCCTGCCCTGAAAAAAAAACAGAACTTAGAACCCGAACCATCCAGGAACCCATTAAAATACCTATACACACAAAATTTCATCCAAATCAGTCCAGTCGTTTAAGAGGAGTTAGGTGACAAATACACGTACAGAAGAATTATATATTTTAAGATAATTTGGTTAAATATAATTATGAGAAACGGAATAAAGGAAATAGGTATTAAGCACGGGATGAATTATTACTCCGTTTAGTTAAGTATTACGTTTACGTATTTGAAAAGAAATTGTATCCTTCCGGTACATATGAGGAACAGGTCCCGAGCCACCAGCGGTGGTTAGGGCTCCAGAGAGGGGAACCACCTAAGAATACGGGCGGTGTCCAGAATTGCCAGGTTTCTAAATCATACCCTTGATCAAATATCCAAACGAGAGCCTTAGGACCTTTGGTACTGTTGAAACTATTGTCTATTACATCACTAGCTGTCACGACTATCGGCACAATGATCAGCAACATTGCGACAAATTCGCAAACTTGAAAATTTCAACTTCGCAAAGTCGCAATCTTCATTTTTTTTAAGGAGGATTCAAGATCCCAGAGTATAACCGCCACGATGAAAAGTAACAAAGAAACTATGTTTAATTAAATATTAATAGTATTCTTTACTGATATAATTGAAAAACTGTTTCTTCTCTTACAGAAGAGGCAAGCCAGACGGTTGTTCCAGCCGTCAGTAGAAATTCTTCCGGAAGAGGTGACGAGAAATATACAGTCGTGGCGCCACACGACGTACCCGATATGATGGTTGGTGAGTATCGAGTAATAATATTTACTGAGGTGCTCGTGGCTAAATAAAAGCCTTACGAATCGCCTGATCATGGATAAGCTACGCTTACCGCGATTGAACCATCCATCTCTTACCGAAACCCGGGAGGGTTTCTCGAAGGGGACCTCGGAAATGACGTAAAAGCCGTTGGTCCCGGCGGCTGTCATTCGTAGATCTTTGACAGTTTAAGGGTAGTCACAAGGCGGAAAGTCTGATAAGCCCTCACCAAGGGGTATCGTGTAACTCAGTAATTGGGTTGTGGGGGTCAGATAAGTAGTCGCTCCATATAGAACACGGCTATTCAGCTGCGTCTAGATAGACTGGAAGACGACCCTTTCATAGTTGGGAATAGGCAGATGATAGGCACTTATTTTTATCCTACTAATACTACACCTACACCTACTGCGATCACCACCCTTGCGCGTCTTCAAGGGGAGGTTCAGTCGTAATCGCCATGCTTGGCCGATGCATGTTGGCGATCGCAGTAGGTGTAGGGGTAGTATTGGTAGGATAAAAATAAGTGCCGATCATCTGCCTGTTCCCAACTATGAAAGGGTCGTCTTCCAGTCTATCTAGACGCAGCTGATCTATGCCCAGCAGTGGGCGACTAAAGGTTGACAAGATGATTTAATGTAAAGCCGTTGGTTCCGGTTGTCATTCGTATATCTTTGACAGTATTTATACTATTATCTCTATATTCTATGTATTTTTACTTTCTGGCTTCTGACTACTCAGTCAGAAGCCAGAAAGTCTGACAACGAAACTTACCAAGGGGTATCGTGTAAGCCAGTAACTGGGTTGTCAGATAGACAGTCGCTCCATGTAAACATTGGCATTCAGCTGCATTCGGTTAGACTGGAAGCTGGCCCCAATATATTACATGTAGTTGGAAAAAGGTCAGGCAGATGAATAATCATAATATTTTCCCGAATTTTTGTCACAACGCCCAATAAAAATGGAGAATATCTGAATACGCAGAAGTTGCGAGGAAGTAGCATACAAGTGATAGATCCTCAGAAACGGTGGGGTTAGTCTATAGCACGACGTTCATCTATATCCGACCGCTTAACTGAGACCGATCCCGAGGTAGCTGCGCGGTGCGGGAGGGGTGACAGTTGTCACAAGTGGACGCATCAGTGAGCTCTTGCATGACGTCACCATATCACTCCTGCACCGCACAGCTACCTCAGGAGGAAGGCTTTTACAGATTAGATCGACTGATACTAAGTTCACTGAGGAAGATTAAACATCATCATCATCATTTCAGCCGAAAGACGTCCACTGCTGGACATAGGTCTCCCCAAAGGGGGGGGTTTTGCCAGATAGAATATGTTTAAATGTTATTTTTCCGACCGAATTTCGGTCACGGCGGACAATCTCCCTCACAGTCCGGTGGGACAGCAATCCGACAACACCGGAGAGAGATCAGGCGCAGGACCAACGGCTTTACGCGCTCTCTGAGGCACGGGGGTGTTATACCGACAACTTCCAAACTCCGGGCTGTTACTGAGAAATTCTTTAGAAAAACTCAATAATTACACTTTGCCCGAGCAGAGAGACCACTCAGAACAAACCGCCATTTTTTTCTCGCACTCTTTGACATTACGTTTAATGGCATTCTCAAGCAGTTTCAAGCAGACTTCAGTCTCGACTGTCACGTGTTGTCAAAATAAAAAATGATGTAATTGACATTTCATGACGAATAAAAGAAACCTTGAGTCAATATAGTAGCAGCCCTAGTGAGTCTGGCAAGTTTATGTAATTATTTTTGAAGATGGTGGGAGCGGTCCTTCTGTACCCTTTATATTTTGTGGTATTGCTATGACTGTTATACTTAACAGCAAATAATTTGCCCGACCTGGGAATCGGACCCAGAACCCCACGCTTAGCAGTCACGCTTGCGACCACGCAACCAACGAGGCAGTCATAGATATAGGCCTTAGGCACACTGAACAGAAATTCTGTCGCCGATCATCCGCGGCGGAACGCCTATACATGAATAGCCTAGACGACTAATAACGGGCACACTACGCGGTAGATCGTTCGCTTTGTTCCGGACCGCTTTATATGCAATAACATGTGGCGTTCCGCCGCGCATAATCGGCGGCGGAATTTCCGCTCAGTGTGCCTAAGGCCTTAATGTATAGTATTGCTGAATGGTACATTTATCTAAATCTACTTTGTTTGGTCTGACGAGCATTAGTTTATCAAAACCAATACTTATTAACATACCTCTTCTATTTCACTTTGCCAAAGCCAAAATTGTATATTATTCCACTGTATTCGAAGTCTCACTTAGGCAAAACACCAGTCTTATAATACATTTATATTGAAACAGTGACAATGGCTCGTATTTATGCAAATAGAATATCTTACACAAAATGTAAGGGAACTTAATAATTGTATCTCATTCAAAGTTTGAAGTACTTCACAATTTAGGCTCAAAGAGGCTTCGATAATTTAATTGTCGATTTCTATCAGAATTCTGTTGGTGAATTGCACAGTGATTGACAAATCCGTCGTGATAATATTTTAGTGCTAAACTTTTTCTTTGTACATATGGAACTCCTTTCGACATCCCAGAAAAGAAGGTTCTTTAGAAAATCTTTTAACAATAAATTCCTAGCTACATACATAGCTCTTGTACATCCTTTGGAATTTAGAACAATAAAATCCCTTGTACGAACATTATGTAGACACATTTTTCTACCCACTATAACCAAGCTTTACACCCGTATTCACGAACAATACCATGTGGTCTCACAGTACGCGCGAATACACAAGTTTCCAAATACCTATTCAAATCCGTTTTCATTTATTAATATATAATTGTATTATAAATAGGTAGTTTATATTACCTATGTAATAATGCGTGTGCTTATTTTAAAGTTCTGTATCTCTTGAACCATAATAGTAGTGCCAACCGGCACTCAGTGTGTGTATTACGTATTGCAAAGTACCTACGTTAGGCTGCGTTACGCCCGAGCAGAGAGACCACTCAGAACAAACCGCCATTTTTCTTTCGCACACATTGACATTAAAGCAGTTACGAGCAGACTTCAGTCTTGACTGTCACGTGTTGTCAAAATAAATAAATTATGTAATTGACATTTCATGACGAACAACGAAAAATTTGGTAAAAAAAATTGCAAAGAGTTCCAACCGGTGTCAATAAAATTTAATATTTTTGCAAATAAAACCTAGAGTCAATACAGTAGCAGCCCTAGTGAGTCTGGCAAGTTTGAAGATGGCGGGAGCGGTCCTTCTGTACCCTTTGTATTTTGTGGTATTGCTATGACTATTATAACAACAAATAATAAAAATAAAAAATTCAAGTTCCCATAATAGCAACATGTCATTTGTGACAACGTGTGATTCTGACCCTTACTTGGCCGGTTTAAAGAGAAGTTTCTAAGTCAAGAACCATGCGTTAACACAAGTTTCGTGTATAATCATATTGTAAGGGTAATTTGTACAAACTTATGGAGTTATGACTCGCTACGGGCTTGTCAAGGTCCCGGTAAAGCCTTGACCAACCCCTCGTTACTCTGAAGGTTATCACGGTTATTACTGAAGAGGAACTTTAGCAATACGTCAAATAGGTATAACGGTAAATTCAGTGCGCGATGTTCCTAGACGTATTAATTAGATATTCGTTAGAGCCAGGTAGGATTTAGAATCTAGGTTTTAGTTTGAATTATGTTTTGGTTGATAAACCGTCTTGATTAAGGGAATCGATTGTGCTATTTCGAAAGCTTTTGTTGAATCGGTGGGCAGTGTTATTATGTAAAATCTACCTCGATGAATTCAGGTGAAAAGAGTTTGGGGTACCTATGGGGGAGGCCTACGTTCAGTAATGGACAGCAATAGGCTGATATGATGATGAGTTTCTGGCTACACCTAGATTTAGACAACTTACCACAAACTCATCATACTACTGATAGTAGTATCAGCCGGTCTATTTCTTAAAAACCTCCTTTGAAGAACTTTGGTGAAGTGGTTAGGCTCCATGTACCCCGTCCGCACCCCCGGTCGCGCCCGTGCCGTGCTCTGTCCTTTCCATATGTTTTTCAATAGGATGCAGACTAGTAAACATCGTGGCCGCGTCCCTTAATAAATCAGTTATTTCAGTCTATCTTGATCAAAGATCATCATCATCATCATGTCAACCTTAAGACGCCCACTGCTGGGCATAGGTGTAGACATGGAGGGGTCCAAGGGGAGAGGGAGCCGTAATTGCCATGCTTGGCCGATGCATGGTGGCAATTCCAGTAGGTGTTCAGAAGGACGCTGCTGCCCA
Organism: Charanyca ferruginea; assembly: GCA_947361185.1. Lineage (NCBI taxonomy): Eukaryota > Metazoa > Arthropoda > Insecta > Lepidoptera > Noctuidae > Charanyca > Charanyca ferruginea. Next base: position 30,835,484 of record OX376057.1, read on the forward strand.
TCCTTTGGTCAATATCCTTCTGTCGCCTTCTACGACTCCCACGGGAAGAAATGGGGTGGCTATTCGCGGCCGGCATCACACGGCTAAGCAAAGATACAGCGGCGTAAAGAAAATGATTGCGAATAAGTATCGACTACTATAGGAACTAGGAGACTAATAGAAATACACGGCAAAAATAAAAGCTTTATAACTGATAAGTACCTAAGACATTGAAAGCCAAAATTCCATACTACAAAACTGAATACACACTTCAACAAAATCAAAGACTAAGAAAGCGAGACATGCTTAACCCATAATTCAGTCTAGACATAAAAGGGATATTAAGATTTGTACTAAAACCTAGAGGGGGATTTTGCCAATAGAAATAGGGGGGAAGGGGGATGATTAATAGATCCTTCTGACTCGCAGTACTTTTATGTTGGATATAAAGATCCTACAGACGAACATATATTCTAGAAACGTCGCTTTTTTCGCCTATAGTGACATCAGAAGAAAAAATATCAAATTAATGATGCGAAAAGTAGTGTGTTGTTCTTGTTGTTCTTTTCGGAGTTATTAATAGTAAGCTGATACTCGTAAATGGTTCGAATAGTTCGAATCTGTGTCGTAAAAAAGGTGCTGATATTTTAGTTAAGTTTCTGTTGATCATGCAAGTTTATATAAACATAGTTTATATAATATTTATGTAATCCTGTAGTGAAGTTAAAGAACATTATTGTAGTTTGATTCTGTGAGTTAGAGGTGGGTTACTCAGCAAAATACCGTCAAAACTCGAATAACTCTGGCGCGGCTCACTGAGCTGGCTAGTAGCGTAAGCTCAAAATTGCGGCATTTTGCAGTGGGCTGAGCAGTGCGCCTTCTCTGGACGCCGGTCTTACATAACACCAACAGCATGAAGCACACGAACTGCGTTGCCACTATAAGTAGCCGATACTAGTGCCTCGGCACACCCGCGACACTCCATAGAAACGGAACGATATAATTGCCTAGACTACTACCAAAATACCCCCCGCCCCCTTGGGGAGGCCTATGTCCAGCAGTGGACGTCTTTGGGCTGTTTATGATGACTACAAAAATAACAGACTGTACAAATACGTGCGTGTGTGTGCGCGCCGCTCGAACAAAAACGCAGTTCCCAGAGCAGTCGTTCGACGCGGGGAGAGGTGAGGAACGGTTTCAAAGGGAGTCGGAGCGTGTTGCTACTGTACGGTAGTACTAATATTTACCTCGGCACGCGACAGCACAAAAAAACAATTTTCTGCTGCCGCACACCCCGAAAGAAAAAGTGAAAGAATTTTCAGAATCGTACCAAAACTTTCGAAGATGCACGTTCAAACAAAAAAACTAAGTTCCTCTTCAACTTTACAACATTAGTATTTTTCTTTTATTCGTTAGCCCATTTTTTTTGCCACTCCTGGATAAAGGCCTCCGTCCATGCCTTCCACCTTTCCCGATCTTCCCGATTTCATTCCTCCAGTTTTGGGCCAATCCGTCCTGTTCATCCCGCCATCTCCTTTGTGGCCTGTCGAGACCCCGTCTTGCAATCTCAGGGTACCCGTTCTGTGTTACCAGGGTTTGTAGACAAAATCCCTTTTCTGTTAGCGTTAACGCCAACGGAAAAATCAAATTGTATGCAGTTGACATATTTGCATCACGTGACATCGCGTAAGCAAACGTCAACTCGATACAATTTGATTGTTCCGTTGGCGTTTACGCTAACAGAAAGGGATTTTTCTCTACAGGCCCTGAGCCTACAGTTTGTCTCCTGGCATGCGGCAGACATGACCTGCCTAGTCCCATTTAAATTGGGCATCATCATGAACCACGTATGCTATCCCTATTTTGGAGCACAGTATAGTGTTTCGAACTCGATCCGTTAATTTAAAATTAGTTGAAATTTAATTTAACGCTATCCTAGAATAGTATTGCAAATAAACAAATGATGTTTTCAATACAGGTATCATTTCTTTGACTCTAACCTTCAATCCCACATGAGCTCATCATGTCAACCTTTGACCCACTGCTAGGCATAGGTCTCCCCCAAGGGGGATTCAGCCGTAATCGCCATGCTTGGCCGATGCATGTTGGCGATCGCAGTAGGTGTTAAGGTACTCAGAAGGACGCTGCTGCTCATCCTCTGATCAATATCCCTCTGTCGTCGTCGCCTGGTGAGCTCACATGCCCGCAATGTGTGAGGGTCTTCCTCACAAAGAAGATTGGTTACATAAGCCACATGCGAGCTTACGAGCGACAACTACAGCGGAGCTGAAGAAGTCGCCTTGGCCGATATCTGTCGGGTCGCATCATCACCATCATCATCATCATCACATTCCAAAATAAACAAACAAATGTCCTAGCCTTTTCCCACCTATGTCTGGGTCAGTTTCCAGTCTAACCGGATGCAGCAGAATACTAGTGTTTTACATGGACCGACTGCCTACCTGACCTCCACAACCCAGTCACTGGGTAACACGGTACCCCTTAGTTAAGACTTAATAACTTAATGGCTTTGTGAATTCTGACTGTCCATAACGACTGTATAAGATCTACGAGGGGAGGGTTCGGTCGTAATCGCCATGCTTGGCCGATGTATGTTGGCGATCACAGTAGGTGTTATGGTACTTAGGTGTACGCTGCTGCCCATCCTCTGGCCAATATCCCTCTGTCGCCGTCTACGACACCCACCGGTAGAATAGGGTATATTACCAAAAAAATCCAATTTATATTTATTTATTTTTCCAATCCAAAATCCAACCCAGATAGATGTCCAAAAAATATTGGACACGTGTTTTTTTCTTTTTTCACGTAAACAAAAAATGAAGACACATGATACAGTGCGTTGAAAACTCGTGTGACATCACTATGTCAGTACCCTTTTACTGGCGAAGTGACGTCACAAACTCCCACTCATGATCTTTGGTGCGTTTTATCTTCGTCAGTTTTTATTGAATTGATAAAACAAAAAATACGTATCCAATATTTCTCGATAATCTAACTGACGGACTAATTAGTTTTTTTTGGTAAAATACCCTATTGGTACCTACTATTAGCGGCCGGTACCACACGACTAAACTACATTTAATACTTTTCTTTACTATAATTCTTATAATAAAAAATATTAGCAGCAAATATTAAGTTATTTAGTTGACTGAACACAATTGCTGAGGAGTGGCAATTTGATAACGTGTACATTTACGTGTCACTGAAGATTTCCACGTAAATCGTGAATAATAAAAAGGAAAATGACTTTGACATTCGTAACAATGGTTTCTTTAACATTTGTTATTGTCAGTTTCTTTTTTTACCTAAAGATATTGTTGAATTTTGCTAACCTATAACAATAAATTAGAAATATAAAATAATTTTTTTCAGTAAAAATAGAACAATGAATTGTTTGTTGGCAATGTGACAAGGAATTTGGCGTTCTTCCAACCTCTGCCCAGCGACAACCCTGCGCAAACGCGACGTTGACGTCGCGAGTCTCTAGTGGCAAGCGTTAACGTTGCGTACCCGCTAAACGCAACGTTAACGACGAACAGAAGACAGAGCGGGATAGCGTGATTGTGCCTGTTGCTAATAAATGCAACGTTAACGTTGCGGAATCGCAGTGCGAACGCTGGACACTAGAAACTCGCGACGACAACATCGCGTCTGCGCCGCGTTGACGCTGCGCAACGTTGGAGAAACGCCAACGCTCGTAAAACGCCAGTGGGATGCCTTTCTTTCTTCAGAAAAATTGACCAACTAGTAATTGTACATTTCCCTGCAACAGCAACACCGTTGTGTGTAATGTCTAGTTTCGTACCTAATGGATACTAGCGGGACCAATAATGCTGTCTGTTGGTCACAAGCTCACAAGCATATTATGACATAAAGTTTGACTGCCCCGTTGGTCTCGTGATCGCAAGCGCGACTCCGATCCTGGGTTCGATTCTCAGGTCGGGAAAAAATTATTGGGCTTTTCCAATAGAATTTTCTCAATAGCAGCCCGGACTTTGGAAGTTGGTGGTCTAAAACCCCCCTGTCTCGAGTCAAACCAATAATTGCACGATAATCAATGATATATTTCTCGATACCAATATTATTTTTGATAACATTTAACCCATTCTTTTCTTTACAGACATAGTCATACCATCGCTACTCATAGTAGCATTGTTCGTCGGCAACGCATTAATTGTACTCATCATATACAAATACAGAAAACGGTGAGTTTTATACAATTTTTTTTTATATTTTTTGTATTTCTAAGAGCAGTCCACTAGCAAAGAGATCCTATAAACAATAAAGGCCCATTTACACGGTACGATTTCCTTGCCTGTTCAATAGAATAGGATGTAGCAACAATGAAAGTTGCACCGTCTGAACAGTGTTTAGAGTCCATGCAAGTTAATAAGTTAATTGTATGCTACCGGTGCGAAGCTCGCATCGTGTAAATGGGGCTTACTCTCACTACTAGGGATCGAAAAACACTTGTATAAATAAATGATCTTATTATTTCAAAATGCCGTATAAAAGCAGTTTTCTGGTTTTTTAGCATTCATCGCTTTTTTGACCTATGAGCATGTGTAGTAAACGTGGACTCGACGAATTCATATATCCTATATTTACTCGATAATTATATAAAGATATCTCTCGATCGCCTTCATGCAACCGTAAGTCGTAAGACAGCTTTTTAAAAGTAACCGAATTGCTAATTGGTCGTAGAACTAGCTTTTATAGCACTATCAGTCGACATTTAATTATTACAGCATTATTGTAGAGTAAACGCTGTTAATTCAACAAAATAGCATCTTAGTTATTATAACAGCACTTCATGTCTTATGATACCTTTCTGAAAGGCTTCTATTCGACTTAACTAGGTACGCTTTAAAATTATCTATTACAGCCCCAAAGGCTCTCTAAACATTATTTGAAAACCATCATGCAGCGTAATAGTGGTATGACAGTTCAGTAAAACCGTTTACAGTAATGTAAACAATCAACATCTACATTGACTGTAACTACGGATAAAGAGCGATCAAATAATACAAGTGAGGGTTCTGTAGGAAATATTTACGCGTGTACTGATTATGAAATTTTCGAACCGTTTACTAGTAAAGTGTGTAAGTAAAGTGACTCATATTAATTATCTATACTAATATTATAAAGAGGAAAGATTTGTATTTTTGTATGTAACGAATAAACTCAAAAACTACTAGTCCGATTTCAAAAATTCTTTCACCAATCGATAGCTACATTATCGCTGAGTAACATAGGCTATAGGGTAGGTGTAGGGTAGGCAGGTAAGTAGGAAGAGGGACAGGACAACGTCTGTCGGGTCAGCTAGTATTTAATATACAAGTCACTATATAGTTTTGTTTATGTATAAATCACTTTACATTCCTCTGAAGTATTAATGAAAGTATTTATTTCTAATAATAATGATATAACAATTTGCGCTATGGAACCCTAAATGAACTGCAATAGTGCTCCTAGAAATCGTACAATGGAAACCTTATTTCTATTTCTCGGCTCAAAGTAGAGTGAATGCTTTGTGATGATAAGTGAGTTGCTATTAATGGCGAATTAATTTAAACTATTTAATTTATATTATTTGTGATTTATTATTTACTTAGCCATCTTTCGGGCCATAAAAATATTAACTAAAATGTTAAGAATGTAGACGACAAAATAAATTTAAATCCACATATATGCAAGTAAGCCATATGAACTAACTTTATAATAGGTCTCGAATTGTCATTATGACTGTAAAATTATATGGCATAAATAGGTAAAATAGGTAGTTTTTTTTCACTTCATTCCACAAACACAGCTGCAAGACATATGTGGCTATGGTTTTAAGACAAATAAAACGGTCTATGAGTGCTGCTAGGTTGCATTCGCACGATCAAGGAATCGATTGATTGCAACCGCACTGCTTTGTTACTACCTAGTTAAGTTAGTCGAATGGAAGAGGTTCTACCGACTAGGGAAAGGCTGATAATAATAATATAATAATAATAATATGTGGGGACATTTTCACACACGGCCATCTGACCCCAAACTAGGGAGACCCTGTACTATGGGTGTCAGACAGCTGATATACATACACAAATACATTTTTTTTTTGTAAATACATACATATATGATGTGTGGAATAATGGAATACTGATGTCTATTGCGAATAACATTCGAGTTGCGATTACTCTATATTCTTTCGACTTTTTGGCTATTCAGGCGATAATCTTACGATATTTATATCACTTAAAGCAGAGAGAAGTGCGCCCAAATCTTGTTGAGAGAACTTACACATGCACAGAGGCCAGCACAAGCCACCGTAGTCTGTCAAATTTCTTTGATTGTTTTCAACTTTATTACAAACGAATAAGGTTTATGTTCAATTAGGAAAATTTGACAGTTTGGGATAGCTTGATGTGCTGGCGTTTCGCGTACAGTCAGCAACAAAAGTCGATTAACATTTCGGATGATGAAAAATCAATATAAAATAAACTTTTGATTATGACCTGAAACATTAAAAAGTATTGCATCGTATTGTTTTGTGTCATTTAGATAATATGTAAATGTAGCTGTTGGTGAGCAAGTGGACTGTAGATATTTGATTTAATTGGAGGATGATGGAAACACTGTAATCTGAGTAATTGCTATATTTATTTTACTATTAAACGAGAAAACTATGTAGTACAGGCAAAACACTGACATTTGACAACTAACAACGAACTAAACATTTCTTCTCTTTCAAAGGTGTAAAAGTCATTATAAAAATAAATATAATTCTTAAAAATAATATTTTAAAAATACTAAAAACACGCTTTTTATAGAAAACCAAACTAAAAAATAGAAAATAAATTTTAGTAAATTATTTTATTTTAAAAAGCGTGGGGTGCTTTTTAAGATATTATCAAAATGATAATCACTCTACTCATATATGTCAATAAAATATTTATAACTATTGACACCATGCACCCCACGTTTGGTTTCTGGAAGCCGACCCCAATATAGTTGGGAAAAGGCGACGCAGATGATGATGATGAGTTTGGTTATATCTATATCTATAAATATTGTGTACATTTATTCTACCAGGGGCGCTTGTGCAGTACCTTCCTAGTATATAATAGCTGTTTTTTCGGCAACTAATTTTGAACGACTTATGTCTTTTTTTTTTTTTTTTTTTTAATAATTTTATCAAATTAGTGTATTGTCATCGGTCCTCGATAAATCTACAAAGTTTGAATGAAATCTGGCCGTTTAAAGTGGGTCAAAATCGCGCCCAAAGAAGTCGGTTACCAACAAACATACAGGTGAAGCGAATAAAAAGCTGGTAAACCAGCCAGTCGCCAACAGTAACAATGTTAATCGGTTTTTGTTGCTGACCGTACATTTATTCGATATTTTAAAAATCCGTCTCAACACCAATAGCTGAAATAGTAGCGTGCTGCTGACACTCTTTTACGATATGTTTTGCTAGTTGTATGACAGGTCTCTGTAAAAAGGACTCATCCCGGAACACCTGATTCTGCTTCAGCTGAATTCTCAAACTAGGACATTTGTTTACGTTGTTGTGTTGCAGTTTGAGAAATAGGGGTTTTAGTGATGAGAAAAACTAATGGATTTATACCATTTGTTAGTTTGGTGGCAACGTTTTGGGAAATCCCTTGGTATACACCGATAAACCCTTTCCATTAGGCAAGTCCTAATGAGGCCAAAAAATATAAATTTACATTTATTCTGTGAATGTTTCTTTCTTCACTGTTTTCACATATTGAAAAGCAACAAGAATAATGTAACCAGTATTTTGTAAAAACATGATTTAAAAGTGTCCGTGGATTTTCTTACTTGCTCATCTTCAGGTTTCTGACTAACTGACCGACTCCTAGACGATTCAAAAGTGCCTGTAAATGTTTTAATTGAAATAATTGCTTTGCCTATAATGTAAAGTGAGAGACGCACCTATTTCACCTTCAAAAAGTCGAAGAAGCTTCCAAAGTATTCACCAATACCGTTTCCTTTTCGATATTTAATTTTTGGCTTCCAAACCACGTTTTGTACCCAGTTCCTTTTGTATTCCTTCTGATCGGTTTCCTTTGCCGTGGGTATGTGAATTGTTACGTTGTCCACTCGTGCGCACTAGTTAGCATGCAGGCGACGGGAAGTCGCTCCATTAGCGTTGATTTGTCAACCGACGGCCTGTCGTACAAAAGTTAAGGGCGTGTTTACATTGGTAGAAAAAAAAAGATTTTTGTTTTTTTTCTTATCTATAAAGATAAAGATAATTTATTTGTCAATAAACATGCGTTTACACACCGACTAGTCGGGCATGCAGGGTATTAAAATTTGTATAAATGTACGTACATGTTTTGCCAATTATGGCGTACAAATTCAATTACAAGATACAATGTAGAGTAAAATGTCAAACAATAGCAAATTTATAAACTTTCAAGTGTCAAATTTAAATTATAAAGAAATTAATTGTAAATAATATATTTAGTCCAAAACAATATTAATAAAAAATCAAAAAGTATCATTCAAGAAGAATATATACTATTATTATAAAGCTGAAGAGTTTGTTTGTTTGTTTGTTTGGTTGAACGCGCTAATCTCAGGATCTACTGGTTTGAATTGAAAAAATCTTTTAGTGTTGGATAGTCCATTTATTGAGGAAGGCGATAGGCCATGCGAAGCCGGGTCGGGTCGCTAGTTATTTATAATAATAATAATAATCATTTATTTCGAGCAACAAGACTCATAGTGTTAGTAACAATATATTTACAATCTATGTTAGTAACACTTACACAAAAACAAAATCAGAAGCAGTTTATGACATCAGTGCTGCAAGGTGACAGGCCCAGCCGAAACCCTACAGCAGTGGTTCACAAACGCACAATCAAGCCTGCTCGATATCATAGACATTATGCTGTTGGCGCTGCCCCGCACCCTACGGACCAAGGATGATCACCGCTTCTGCATTACCGACTAAAAAGGGCGAATATCCCCAATGCGCTGCAGTATCGGGGCGACCCCAACAACAGCCTGTAAGCGTTGTTGTATTGGACACGAAGGGCGCCGTATGATTTTTGAGTATAATGAATCCAAAGGCAGCTAGTGTAAAATGACGCGCAGTAAGCACTAAATATAGTAGGTTTGAACTCTTTCAAGGCACGCTTAAACCTGCGGGCAATCATATTAGCTGTCACACAGCGCCCTCAGCTAAAGAACGCAAACCGTGGAACGTACTAGGTAAAAAATATCAACATGAAAAGCCAAATAGCACATTTTTAGGCGTCTTTACTGAATTGTTTCTAAATAGTCTATTTCCTTCACCATCTTATCACCTCTACAATCGCGTTGTCAAACAAGAAACTGTGATCCACAGGATAACTATTAACAATATTTAAATACTTGTTTTCTCTTATTTGTATTTTTCCCCAAACTTCGAGCTGCTACTGAGCAATTCCTAATGGAAAAACGCAGTAACACTTTTGGCCCTACCTGGGCATCGAACCCAGAACATCGTGCACAGCAGTCGCTCCTGCGACCACATTATTGAACAACGAGGAAATCGAGTTTTACGCTTATCTTTCCCCGCGGCTTCGTCCACGAGTTTTTTTTAAAAAACCCCTATTTTTTTAATCATGCAATATAATCTATATTACTCAGAAATAATGTAGCTTTCGATTGGTGAAAGAATTCTTTGAATTGGACCAGGAGTTTTTGCGTTTATTAGTTACAAACATACACATCTTTTCTCTTTATAATATTAGTGTAGATGTAGATTTTTTTTTTTATAAGTGTAAGCAATTGTTGGTTGGCCATTAAAAATAAATAAACAAAATGTGTGCCTACAGTTAAGCATAAGTATTTATAGCATGAAAAAAATATTATCAACCTCAAACATTTTTTGTTACCAAGATTGTATTTCAAATTCTACCTTACAAGCCATTTCTATACATTCTGAAGCTACGTATCAAACAACGAGGAAAAGTAATTTTATCCCTTTTCCTTGTATGATAAATATTTTGGCTTCAGCTATTTTAAATGTGGGATAAAGGTCAAAGAAATAAAATAAATCGCTGGTTTATAATGATACTTGTACTATTCACTCTGTTCGTCGTCCGTCCTAATCTCAAGTAATCCCTACTCCTTTCATTAGTTTTTCATTCCTGTCAAGTGTCAACTGTCAATCTGCATCTGTCATCCGTCACCTTTCACTCGCACGTACTTTCCCTCTCGTTCCTTCCTTTTACGTTCCGTTCCCACATAAATAAATAAAAGGTAGATAAGAATCAAGTTTCAAACTTTACAAAAAACATCATCTTGTATTTCAACAAGTAAAACAATAGCCTGGTCTCTTTTAGTCTAAAAAGTTTAATTAAACTAAAAATATAAACAATCTAACAATGGCCTGGCCTATATAAAACCCTTACTAAACTTCAAAGACAGACAAACTTCACTAAAAACTGAATTTTAGTATTCACAAAGAACTTTCAGTGATTTTATCTGTAAATACCGAGTTGCCTGAATCTCAAGTTTAGATCCTTTCCTTTAAATGAACCTTAAATTCAAGGGTATAGATTTGAGAATTAAACGTTGATTGTCTCAAATGATTTGCGTTTTGCGTTCAAAAGAGCAATTAAAGTTGGAGATTAGTATTATTCCCAATTAGTGAAAATGAATTAAGACCAAGTAAACTCAGTTAAATATTTTTAATCAGTATATTATACACTGTTAATAATGGTTATGCGTGAAACGGTAGATTCTACCGTTTTACAGACAATGCCTCTCATGATATCGTTTCGTTTGCTATAAAGAGCGTTTAAAAACACGACAGATAGGTATTCCGGATCGGAATTTTACTGCACAAAGTATTAAAGCAGTCAAAGGCATGAATGTGTTTTCAGCCTTAAATAATTGTGCACATCATTGAAAATACTATACATTTTTTTTGTGCAAATTAAAAACTAGCTTTCATTTTGTAGAATATGCGTTAATTTATTGTCGTAGTAGTTATATATCATTGTAGACTCATATGAAAGAATAATGTTTGAAAAATATATTTATATTTGTTTTTTCGTAATGTATTGTAGACTACGATAGAATTTTATTAATTGTATTCTATGTGGACGTACTGGTATTTTATTGGACTTTATTTAATTGTTCTTTATTTCATTGATTTTCATTTTGAAATTCTTTCACATTACCTACAAAAATTTGTCACACACAACGAATCGTAATATTTCTACAGTCTACAGAACTAATGTCTTCAGTTTAACAGTCTTCAGAAGAAATTTCTGTATAGTCCACAGAACAAATTTATCTTTTAAATTTATCTTTGGACTTAGACTACGATAGAATCTTATTAATTGTGTCCTATTTGGACGTACTGGTATTTTATTGGATTTAATTAAATTTATTCTAGTTTAAATCGGTTTTCATTTTGATATTCTTTCACATAAAAAAAAATTGTCACGCACGACGAATCGTAAGTTTTCTACAGTCTGGAGAACTAATGTGTCAACAGTCTTCAGAAGTAATTTCCCTATATTCTATAGAACGAATTTCTCTAAAGTTTACAGAACTATTTTTTTTACAATCTACAGAATTAATTTCTTTAGCCTACACCACCAATTTCTTTACAATCTACATAACTAATTTATTTAGTCTACAGAACCAATTTCTCTACCATCTAGAGAACGAATTTCTCTACTGTTTACAAAAGTAATTTCTCTTCAGTCTACATAACTAATTTATCTGCAGTCTACAGAACTAATTTCTCTAATCTATAGATCTAATTTCTCTACAGTCTACAGAACTAATTTATCTAAAGTCTACAGAAGTAATTATTCTATAATTTACAGAACTAATGTCTCTACAGTCTACAGAACTAATTTATCTACAGTCTACAGAACAAATTACTCTACAGTCTACAGACTGAAATTCTCTACAGTCTACAGAACTAATTTCTTCTTTTTTTCCACAGGAAAGAAGGCGATGAGGTTGAAGACGAGTTTAACACGATTCCACTGAGTGTGAACGGGAACGTTCATAGTGCGGGCAACGCAGTTTAGTCATCTTTCAACTTAGGACGGCTGCACACTGACGACTAAAGCCACTTTCCACTCTGCAAGTAATTACAACGGTAACTTGCAGGAAACCTTTCTAATACGCAAGTATTTTGTATCTTGCGTAGTGGAAATACGGCTTATTTAAAACTAAGACAAAATTATTGTTTACTTTGACACTCAACGAATATCTTGCGTTTTATTTTCTTTTTCAACAAGAAGATTTAAGTACAGACGCCAGCGCATCCACCATACCAAACTGTAAAATTTTCCCAATTGAATATGAGCCTTAACCTTTTGTAATAAAGTTGAAAATCTATCAAAAAAAATTGACAGATTGTTGTAACTTGATGTGCTGGCCTCTGAACCTACGTTGTAAGTTTTAAGGTGACATGCAAGTCTTACGTCTGAGATACCAACTTACAACGTAAAGTTGTGACTTTGTAAAGTTTTAGTTTTCTTTTAGTCTATCATTAAAGTACATGTAGTTATTATGATACATAGAGATTGGAATATTGAATGAAAACTAAAACTCTAAAAGTCATTGCAACTAATTATACTTAATTTTATTTTATTAATGCACTTTTAAAGTGTTTAAAGCCAAATATTAAAAATAAATGGCGAGAATTAAAACATGTACTAATTAGGTACTATTTAAGACCTTCAGAATATCTTGTCGTCAAGTAAAGTTATTAATACCAAAGCAATCATAATAATACATTCAAACGATAATCGTGTAACAAGAAAGATACAAGTTTTATTATGTCTTACTTATTATGAAGCGAGAATTATTCTAGGGGTAAAAATTACCTTCAAGCAACGAAAATTACAAATCCAACAACGTCACTTAAGACGTTCATTGCCGTCGGTGTGCAGAGTCCTTTATTGAACCTCGAAGAATGTACGGCTACTGATAGTCTTGCCAACAAAAAGATAGATACAGAAGGTTCACACAAAAAGCGAGAACGCCCGCACACATAAATACGCTTCACGTACGAGTGCACCCGAAGTTGCGACTGGCATTTGTTTCAGATCGCCGGCGTTCGCGTTTCGCTTGTTGTGTGATCCTGAACTTCTGCACTTATCTCTTTTGTGGTCCAGCGGTACGGCGATCTGTCAACAGCCTAAATTAAGTTACCTTATTTATTCATTAGACTCAAATAGATCGCGAAATAGTCCAAGTTTAATCTTTCTTAGGACCCTTTTTAGGTATTAAGTAAGGACTGATATTGTTATAAATACTCTATTAGATTTTTTTTTGTTTCTGTCGCACACTTCACTTGCCTCTGTTGTCTCAAGTACGTCAATTAAGTACCTAATGTTATAGCTTGATTATGTAAGCAGGGGCGGTCTTAACCGTGGCAAACCTTCGGGCGGTAGAGCTTTGCGAGGCCCTTGAAATTTTGGCTATATAAGCAATGTGAATCAAAAATAAGTATTTCTAACGATAAACACAAACAGAAATAATTTGGAGATTTAAAAGATTATATTAGAAGAGTCATAAAGTTTAAAAACCTAAGGGCGACAATGAAAATGACGATAAAGGACAGTAACGTCATCATCTGAGTACCTATCCATCATGCATTAAAATTCCTTTGAAAAGGGGGTAAACAGCTGATGATGCTGTTCATACATAAGGCTCTGCTTGGCCGACTGTCCTGCTTGCCACCCCTTAGGTTTAATTTACACTGCGGCGAAGGGAAGCGTAGCGAATTTTTGAAACGTAGTTTTATGCCAATTGTGCTAACGTTCAAATTAGAAGACAAAAAAAGTCGCGCGTCTTTCGGTGAATTGTCGAGCATTCTCGAGCATTTCCGTAGCTACTGTTACGCGCCTTCTCGTTTTCGTGTCGTTGTCCAGGAGAAATTGACTCCTCCCTTCCCTTACCTTTGCCCGCAGTGTAAATTGAGCCTTAAGGCCGCCACCAGCTGTAGGCTAGTCTATGCTCATAGGTACATTAAGATTTTAATTTCATCTGTAATTGTTGATGTTTTTTATATTTGGCGGAGTATGTATAAATTCTGTAACGAATAAAAAGCACTTTATCTTTTGTGGTTTGTTTTATTTTGGAGAGATGATATTTGTACAAAATACAAAAACGACCTAATTTGTTATTCATTTTTATGACTGCCAGAATAAAGAGCACTGCTCATAGTAGTCAAAGTCAAAGTCAAATTATTTATTTCAATTAGACCATTAAAGGCACATTTGAACGTCATATTATATAAAATTTGAATCTAGTTGCCCATTCCAAATGGTAGTTTCGTATGGAGAAGAATGGGCAAGAAACTCCATACATACTCTTTTTAAAAAAAATAATGTTTACAATTTGCATTTACAAGAATTATAATATGTTATGTTTGTTTTTTTTTTTTATTACAACATACTAGCGGGCCCGGCAGACCTAAAAATCGGTACAAAAATCCAGGTCCAGTCTACCCTACCCCACCTACCTAATATATCCTATCCTATTTATCCTACTCGTACATACTTACTTACCCTACCTACGCCTACCTACCCTACCAACCTACCTACCTATCCTATCAACCTAACATTTCAATAATTCTTACAAAAATCCAGACCCAGCCTACCTTACCTACTTACTACCTACTTACCTACCCTACTTAACTACCTACCTACTTTGTGTCCACTCGACACAGCAATTTAGCTCTTCGCAGTGGAGAGGTACCAGGGTGACATAGATATCTACTAAGTTATGCGCTCCTAGTACCAGAGTGACTTACATCTAAGAAGTCCTACAAATCGACTGCAGCGCCACCACCGGGTCCAATTGTAAATCTAAACCTTTCTCAAATCTACTTGAACACACACAAAAAAAATCATCAAAATCGGTCCAGCCGTTTAGGAGGAGTTCACTTTCACACGCACAGAAGATTTTTATATTTATATTTTATTTAATTTTTTATGTTACGTGAATACGATGTACCTTGTATAAAAATCATATTATTATATTATGGTATGTACAAAGGTATGTATGGTATGTACGACTCCGACACAGTAAATAATTTACCATTCAAGTCTCGTCCTCCTATTGCTGTCCACTGCTCAACGTAGGCCCCCCAGAGATCGCTAACCAACCCGGTCCTGGGCAGCCCGCAACCCATCCGCTGCTAGCCACCTTAAAATCGTCGGTTCATCGTGCCACAGGGTGTCCCACATTACGCTTTCCCAAACGCGGTCTCCACTCTAAGAACGGGTTGTTTCAACTATACATTACTGACCGGTAATAGTAAAAAATGGCGCTAACTATCGTCAAATCAAAAAAATGGGTTGTTTCACAAAATTGTACGTCAAAAAGTAACTATTACCATTACCACAAAGTACGTAAGGCTGCGGCGCGCCCGAGCAGAGAGACCACTCAGTACAAACCGCCATTTTACTCACGCACACATTGACATTACGTTTATAAGCAATCTCAAGCAGTTTCAAGCAGAAATCAGTCTCGACTGTCACGTTTTGTCTAATGAATAAATGAGTGACATTGACATTTCATGACAAACAGAAAAAAGCTGTTATAAAAAAGTGCAAAGGGTTCCAACCAGTGTCAATTAAAAATCATATTGTCACAAATAAACCTACAGAGTCAATACAGTAGCAGCCCTAGCGAGTCTGTCAAGTTTAGGTAATAAAATTATTCTTGGACGGGCCTGTTGGTCTATTGGTCACTGACCCTGACTGCTAAGCCGGAGGTCGTGGGTTCGATTCCCACCCAGGACAAACTTTGTGTGATGAGCATGATTGTTTGTTCTGTGTCTGGGTGTTTATCTATAATATGTATGTATTTATAAATTATATAAGTATGTATATCAGTTGTCTGGTTACCATAACACAAGCTCTGCTTAGCTTGGGACCAGATGACCGTGTGTGAGTTGTCCCAAGATATTTATTTTTATTTATTTATATTTATTCTTGAAGATGGCGGCAGCGGTCCTTCTGTACCCTTTATATTTTGTGCCATTACCGGCCAATCAACGTAATTTTGTGTTGTCAAACAGCTACTTTAAACATCAAAATATTATGGAATCTCTTTTTGAATAACTTTAACTGACGGATTTTTTGTCATGAAACAACCCGTTACATTTAACGTACGTTAGGGCGGGTTGCTTCAACTAACCATTACTGACCGGTAATAGTCAAAAATGGCGCTAACTATCGTCAAATAAAAAAAATGGGTTGTTTCACCAAATCATAGGTCAAAAAGTTACTATTACCATAACCGACCAGTCATTGTAATTTTGAGTTGTCAAACAGCTACTTCAAACATCAAAAGTTTTTAAAAAAAAAAAGAAAACCGCCTTCAAAAAACTAAAAAGTGATAAATAACTAAAGCACAGAGCACACATTACTTTATTTTCGGAAGTCGGTGGCGGTGGCTTTGTTTTTGTTGTTTTGTATTGCCACCGACTTCCGAAAGTAAAGTAATGTGTGCCAGAGCACACATTACTTTACTTTCGGAAGTCGGTGAAAGCACAGATGCTTTAGTTATTTATCACATTTTAGTTTTTGAAGGCGGTTTTCTTTTTTTTTAAAAAACTTTTTATTTTTCGTTTTTTAGTGTTGCCTTAACATCCAAATCCATTAAGAAACGGCAACACACTTAAAAGAGATTGTAAGTCCTCTAGTGATTGAAGAAACGAAAACGTCGTCTAAGTATTTTTTTTGGGAATTTGTTGATTTTCTCAATAAGGGCTGTACCAATTTTGATAAAATTAATATGGGACCTTTTCGAAATAAACCCCTTTCGAACAAAAATTGAATTTTGCAAATCCGTCTATATATGACAAAGTTATGCCCGAACATACATAAAAAAAAAATATATATATATATATATAAACATTCGAATTGATAACCTCCTCCTTTTTGAAGTCGGTTGAAAATATTATGGATTCTCTTTTTGAATAACTTTAACTGACGGATTTTTATGTCATGAAGCAACCCGTTACATTTAACGTACGTTAACATCGCACGTAATAGTAACTTTTTAACCGTCCGTATGTAACGTTAACCGACTGTTTGAAACAACCCGCCCTAAGAGTCCGTTGACTAACAAGTCGTAAACGGTTTTACTACGGATGCACGTCGCAGGTAGGGCGTTGTGGAACGCTAGTTTTGCATCGGTATCGGTAGCTGAATTACGAATGGTTCATCATCATCATCATCATGTCAATCTTTAGACGCCCACTGCTGGGCATAGGTGTCCCCCAAGGGGGGGGGGGGTTCAGCCGTAATCGCCATGCTTGGCCGATGCATGTTAGCGATCGCAGTAGTTGTTATAGTACTCAGAAGGACGCTGCTGCCCATCCTCTGGTCAATATCCCTCTGTCGCTTTCTACGACACCCACGGGTAGAAATGGGGTGGTGCTATTCGCGGCCGGCACCACACGGCACAATGTACGAATGTACACAATGTACGAATGGTTACATTGACCCAATGACGGCTCGTAAAATAAAGGAACCAGGCATAAAGCGTGTCTGCTCCATCTACCATCTGTCCGTCTGCAAACGTGGCCGATAGTTGAAGGTGGAAAAGAACATGGCGACCGCGAGCTATGTATAGCTATAAGCTACCCGTACGAAGCCGGGGCGGGTCGCTAGTAATTAAATAAGTAAAACATACCCTACTCAAGTTTCAATTACATCATTCCATTAATTGAAGTACCTATGTTATAAATTATAAGAGACGTTTGGCGCGGTGGTTTAGTGATCGGTTGCTGCGCTGAGGGTTCGAGTGCCGCTCAGCTTGTATGGCCTTCAGTGAGTCCAGGTTTTTCCTGTTAATGTGAGTTAATATGTTTGTAAACGGCCCATGATACAGAATGCACTCATGCAAATTCCAAGTGCGGGGTAAAAGAGGCAATGTATAAAAAATATATGTAACTGCAAATTTCTCATTACAAGCGACTCTTTTAAAATAAACTCTTGAAATAAGGACAACCGTTTTAAAATAAATTCATTAATAAATAATAATAATATAATATGTGGGGACATTTTTCACACACGGCCATCTGACCCCAAACTAGGGAGACCCTGTACTATGGGTGTCAGACAGCTGATATACATACACAAATACATTTTTTTTTTGTAAATACATACATATATAGATAAACAACACCCAGACACAGGGCAAACACAAGTGCTCATCACACAAATGTTTACCCTGGGCGGGAATCGAACCCGCAACACGCTGCGCAGCAGTCGATCGCTCAGCCACTGCGCTAACCGTGTCGTCCAACCAATAAATCAATTTAAACCCACTGGTTCACCATTTTAATTGGAATCAAGAGAAAATCCAACACACTCCATTACACTTTACTCAAGGGGAAGTATTTATCATTCCCCCTTTTTTTCTCTTTCACCTGTCAGTATCGAATCCCTTTTTCTGTAAATGGGTTTCGAATAAATATGCCAAAAGCAAACATTTTTAATTTGCCCGCTATCCACGATAGGCCCTCTGTTCAAGTAATTTAGGGTTGTCAATAATCTGGTGAAAGATTTTTCGAAATAGATTTCGATATTTTTTCTGTTGGGTGATGGGTTTGAAGCATGGGATTTGATTTGAAGGTTTCAAGGATGTGTGTCGTTGCTCAACCACAGATATTAGGGTAATAATCGTAAATACACTATAAGCGGATTGACACCCTTAATAAAACAAATTAAAATAACAAAAAATAAATAAAATTGTAGGGTCTGTTTGTAATGTCAAAATAACAGGTTTTGCCTAAATGCATTATGAAAGTATAAGTATACGGTACATATAACAAAAAAACAATTTTTAAAATTTTTGTCTGTCTGTCTTTCTGTTTGTTCCGGCTAATCTCTGAAACGGCTGGACCGAATTTGATGGGACTTTCAGATAGCTGATGGTGGAGTAAATTAGGCTATTTTTGTTTTAGAAAAAAAGGGTTACGCGCAAAAAAAAATATACAATCGCGCGGACGAAGTCGCGGGCAATAGCTAGTTTTTTGTTTTAATAGTATTTTCGCGTCTGAATTTCGGTCACATCAGCAAATCTCAATGGAGACAAGCCTAGTACCCAGGAGATAATATATGTCGGATCGTCAGGATTTAGTCCGTTACATTCAGTCATCATGTGGGCAGAATATGGGTTTCGTGCAATGCAAACACACTGGGTATAGGGTACAATACACGGCGTTTATTAAAACCATAATTTAACACATAGGATAGTCCGATAGGACGGCAATACGACAAGACTGGAGAGAGAGGCGCAGGACCAACGGCTTTACGTGCTTTCCAAGACACGAGGATGTCACACCACTATATAGGGTGACTGGTAATTAGTGTACGATACTTAAACACGTGATTGTGTTAATGATAACAAACAACTTTCCCGAAGAAAAAATGTTTTTTGTACTGGTGCACTTTTATCACAATAACACAACAGCCGTATGAAATTCACGCGCGCACACGCCTGTGACCAAAAGTGAACCAGTACAAAAAATATTTTTTCTTCGGAAAAGTTGTTAGTTATCATGAACACAATCACGTGTTTAAGTATGGTACACTAATTACCAGTCATCCTATATACCATGGAGCTATTTATAAAGTAAACTATATGTATGTGTTTGACATAAATGAACATGGCGGTTGAGAGCATTGTCATGCGCACTCAGATATCTCGCTGATGGTGGCGCGTGTGTTGTATCATGCGGCTCCCTTTCAATTAAGTGCGTGTTCGTTGAGTTGAATGCTGCTGATCCATGCGTCATGTTCGTGAACGGCGCTGTCAGTAGAGATTGGTCAACTCTTAACTGCCATCTTTTTATCTTGATTGTTTTTTTTAATTGATTGTATTGGTCTTTACCTGCATTGTTTTCACATAAGGAAGCAACGTGAATAATTTAATCAATATTTTGTAAAAACTTAACTAATTTTCAGAATTGGCCCAGTAATTCTGGAGATCAGGCCGTTCCAAATAAAAAAAAAACAAACTCTTCAGCTTACTTTAAAGGATACTTCTTACTAGTTTTTCATTCAAAGCATCCTCGAGCATCTTCGGGCAACTGTATAATCCGCTTGAATACCTGCCACAGACAACGTTTTTGCTCATCTGGTCCCTGGTTCGCGATTCACGACAAAGGCCGAACGTTCCTGACTTAAGTACAAAAAGGTAATGTAATAAGACTCCTATTATATGTTTTAATGATGAAGCTGTGAGCTAAAAAATGCATATAGGAATAAAAGTTTTAACTTTCTTTTAACTTTCTTTTGACAACCCTATTCCAAATGGATTATATCAGAAAATTGAATGTAGGTAGGTGAATCTGGCGATGTAATTAATTTTATCCCATTTCAGCGATCAATTATTTCGTAACCCAATCTGAAAGATTACAATCAACTTACGAAACATTGTCTTTACCCATTACAATTATTACTAGAATAAAGAAAAAGAGTTTCGAAGAATTAAGTGCTTCTTTTGTTTCGTCTCCTTAATTATTCCTTTTTTTTTTCGTTTTATTTTCTTTTAATGTTTATGGAAGGTCCTAAAGTTCAAATCAGTTCTTTTAATTCTGTAGGTTCTGCTTTAATTTCAATTTTAGTCTTAAGTTTAATCTTGTTGACCTTTGTGAAGTAACATGTTCTATCTAACAGAGCCGGGCGATCTGTTATCCAGGACTATACTTCCTTGGACACCTTTCTTTGTTTCTTTTTATTCAGTACCTGTACTATATTTTTGAGGTAAATAATTATTTATGAACAGCTATTAACGACTTTTACAGATTTTAAACTGACAGGCACGTCAAAACGTGTACCTAGTGTAAATGATTTGAAAAAAATATATGTTAAACTAAAACATTCTCTTAATTATTTAGTATGTGAATATTTTTAATTATATTCATATTGAATAGTTTAATTAACTCGTGAAGTTGTGTCTGACGCGTACAAAACATTGACAATCACACAAAATCTACCAGGTATAATTAAACGAAACTTACACCATCTAACAAACAATTTTATTATCTATCTTTTAGTATATATGCTTTTTTTTTAAGTTAAAGAATACTATCTTTTATTTCATTTTTTCGACTAAACTTTGAGAGTTTTGGTTGCAGCAAACGATATTGTAGTACCTGTATATTATGATTAAAATGCGAAAATACGAATGGGTAAGGTACAAACACCAGCACATCTAGCTACAACAATCTGTCAAATTTATTTGATAGATTTTAACTTTATCGCAAAATTGTAAGGTTCATTTTCAATTGGGAAAATTTGACAGTTTAGTATGGCTTGATCATTAGTAATCAGGTGTGCAAGATGAAAGGTGGGCCATGGTCTGCTGGAATACACCGCATAGGCACTGAGGAACATTGGTTACCACAGTTTTCCATAGGCGATGATGTAAAAGAGGCTTTTGACTACCCCAAAGTCAAAGTCAAAGTCAAATCACTTATTTCAATTAGACCATTATAGGCACTTTTGAACGTCATATTGTAAAATTTTAATCTAGTTGCCCATTCCAAATGGTAGTTTCGTATGGAGAAGAATGGGCAAGAAACTCCATACATACCTACTCTTTTAAAAAGAATATTGTTTACAATTTGCATTTACAAGAATTATAATATTTATTCTGTTACGTGAATACGATGTAGGTACCTTATATAAAAATCATATATTATAGTATGTACAAAGCATTACAAGTTACCCAATTGCGCAACACTTGCAAACTCAAGAATGTTGAAAGAAATTCAAAAAACCATTGCTCCAAAAAAAAATACCGTAGCCATACCGTATCTACAGTAATATAGGTACCGTATACGTTACAAAAAATTCAAACATATACCGTGGATGCGAAACATTGTTTCCAGAACCTAGTAGCAATTATTGCGATTCGATAATTTCATAAGTATGCGACACTTTCTATAGGTACTCCATTTATAATAGCATTAGAAAAAAGAGACTCATGGAAGCAGGAATGCAAAACATTTTATTTCAAAGATAAGTTAAAACAATTTTAATTAAACTTATTTTAACATAATTTTGATAAATAGATAGTACATTTAGTACATAGTACTAAATATGGGCGTATAATATTATAAACAGAATAAAAGTCTTTCAAAGATTAGGTAACATTTTAAATTTTGTAGTTACAGTGAAACGAACAAACGTTCCGGGTATTGTTCATTCCTGCTTCTGTTAGGTTTACTGACACTGTAATTTTAAATTGGAATTAAATATACAACTAAATGTAAGCCACATAATTTTAGAAGATAAATTATTAGAATAGTTACAAATACGCGTCACAGCTACTGTAAAAATGGATTATAATAAATTCGGTGTCTATCGTAACTTTACCTTTTTTAACTTCTGTCTAATGCTATTGTAAATGGAGTATAGTAAATCAGGCAAAACCACTTCCGTATGTACTTACCTAAGAGCTTAGTACAACGGTTGTCCTAAAAGATGTTTCGATATTAACTGTTACATACGTAAAATAACGTAATTCTTTCTGTATGTCGTCGGGTCTTAGCAAAAGACATATCGCGCGAAGGTCTTTGTGGCGCATTTGTTACACACGACACGTGGTATCGGCAGATAGATAGTAACAAATTATAGGGTAAGTATTCCGTATCGGTGTATGTAAGCACTATAGATTTATAGCATAGTGATAATAGGAAGAAATAAATCGATTTGGCAACAGTAACTGTCACTGAACTTGATTCAAAGTCAAATCATTTATTTCAACTAGAAATAATTTAATCTAAGTTGCTCCTTCCAAAACTTAGTTTCGCACGGAAAAGAATGGGCAAGAAACTTCATACTTACAAGTTGCTCTTTTAAAAATAGGAATTAGTGCGCGTGATTGTCGGCTGTCGCGGATATAGACGAGGTCCCGGAAAAAGTATATGACTTATAACTATAAAACGTAAAAAGTATATAGCCTAAGTCCTTCCTCAGGGTTCAAACTATCTCCATATAAAATGACAATGCCAGATCCTGCCCCACCCATGTACAGAAAAAGTAAATTAACGAAAATAATTGTAATGAATATAGAACCTTTCTATACTAAATTGTTTTTCTTTAGAACTTGCGGTACTTCTTGTATTACGAAATACGTACCCACAAAATATAAACTCATTTTACCTTAAATACAATTTAACCTATAATCAATGTCATTATTGTTTTTAGATTTAAACGGAAACCACAAGTTCTACAGTCACTAAGACTAATGTGTAGTTATTTGCAATAAATAAACAGTAAGATGCTACATATTGCACATGACTTTTATTGAGTGGGGCAAAGTTCTATAGAGTTTCTGGCATTGTCCTTTCATCAAAGTCGGTTCAGTTTTTTCATCGAGAAAGCGTAATAGACAGATTCTGCAAAAAAATCAAATCTACAAAAAGAACAATAAAAACGATTACGGTAAGTACTTACTTATATTCCAAAATAACATCAGAGAAAACCCTTCATTAATTAACGCGTATATGAGTTACCAATTTTAACGTGAAATTGCACTCTTTGACGAAATTTATTTTTCATAATAACACGCCCAGGAGTGGTTTTCGTTGTGTGCATTTAATAATGAACTCGTAATAAAACCTTTCTACCACGAAACTTGGTATCTCCCGGGAATAGGATGTATATCGTTGAAAAGCGTAACGTGATACGCGAAGGGTTAATATTTATTTTTCACGTAACTTCAGTTTTTAGCAGCAAAATGGCGTAACACACAATGTGATTACTGTCAATGAATTTCATTTTGACAAAAATACATATCCATTGCGTTATTAACATTGACGAGAAGACGAACTTTTCAAACGTATGAAGCAATGGAATGTTGGCCAGTGGTTTCTCGAACCAAAAATGTATGTGACGAATTCTCAAGTCTGCTGTTTTTTTATTAATCATCCCATATTTTGTGAAAAATGTACAATATTTACACGAATAATAAAAAAGAAAAACCTTTAACTATTCATCAAAAATACTAATATAATAAAATAAGGCATGAAAGAAATTCCTCCACATCGCCGTCATCTGGGAATGTGCTCAAGACACTGGCGACATTACCACGTTGGATGGCAATGCTTAACCTCTGACCGAGGTAAAAACCAGTTATTGGATCACGGAAAGTGTCAACCAACCTTTTGGGAATTTCCTCAAAAAGTAGACGAGTGCTGTCATTGGTTGTTAATATTTCAGTCAACCAATCGGAGGAGCACGTGGCTAAGTAAAAGCCCTACAGATCGATCGATCAAAGGTTAAGCTACGCTTGCCGCGGTCGGTCTGAGGATGGGTGACCGTCCATTTCATACCGAGTTCCCTCCGTGCCTCGGAAAGCACGTAAAGCCGTTGGTCCCGGCCGTCATTTGTAGATCTTTGGCAGTCGTTAAGGGTAGTCAGAAACCAGAAAGTCTGACAACCAGTCTTACTAAGGTGTATCGTGTTATACCCAGTAGCTGGGTTGTGGAGGTCCGATAGGCAGTTGCTCCATGTGAAACACTGGTATTCAGCTGCATCCGGTTAGACTGGAAGCCGACCACAATATAGTTGGGAAAAGGCTATGCAGATGATGATTTAAGGGGCTATTAAACGACTTTTACAGATTTTAAACTGACAATCACGTCAAAATGTGCCGTGTAAATGATTTGAAAAAAATATATGTTAAACTAGAACATTCTCTTAATCACTTAGTAAGTGAATATTTTTAATTATATTCATATTATATAGTTTAATTAATACGTGAAGTTGTGTCTGACGCGGACAAAACATTGACAATCACACAAAATCCACCAGGTATAATTAAACGAAACTTACACTATCTTACAGACAATTTTATTATTTATCTTTTAGTATACGTCTTTTCTTTATTTTGAAAGAATACTACTTTTATTTAATTTTTTCGACTAAATTTTGAAAGTTTTGGACGCAGACTGCGTCCGTTCTGCATCAGTTTTGCGTCCAAAACTCTCAAAATTAAACTATATAATATCATTATAATTAAAAATATTCACTTACTAAGTGATTAAAAGAATGTTCTAGTTTAACATATATTTTTTTCAAATCATTTACACTGCACATTTTGACGTGATTGTCAGTTTAAAATCTGTAAAAGTCGTTTAATAGCCCCTTAAGTCAACCAATCAAAGCAGCTTACACACACACATACATTTTTCGAAACCGAGGCTAGTTTATATCCAAATAAATGTCCTTTTACAGCAGTTTTGATTACGGTCGCGTAATCTCTTGTCGAGGTGGTTTTAAACTACATAAAATCAGCTAAAACTACTGCTAAAACCTACTAACATCAAACTAAAGTCAACTCAGTTAAATAATTTATTAGCGAGCTAAGCGCAGGTCTAAACCAACTCTAACTTGCTTTAGTAACTTTACTTCCGAGGGAGCGGTTTTATTTAGTAGTTTGGAAAGTGCTTCATCAACTGACGGGGTTAATGGATAATAAAACATCCATGTATGATATTTTGGTGTGTATTTTTATTTATATTAACTTTATCCCGCGTCTTGGAGGCGTGTTTTTTTTTACGGATGCATTATTGGGTACCTACTTGACACCATCGCACTCAGGGATAACGCAGCTACCCGTATCCGACACTATTGAGTGAGAATGTGTGCACGTGTAACGTAAATGTTTTTAAAATGTTCAATAATTCTTCAAACGTTTTTATGTTGTTGCATGTTGTTTTGTCTTTGTTTTTTATTTTTTACGTAAGGTGTGTAAATATGGTAAATAGCTGCAACTTCTTTCGTGTCCATCTTTTAAATGGCTAATCGCAACGGTTCTTCAACCGCATCCTGCGGTCAGCCGCACGGTTAGCCGCATTGCGGCTACCTGCATAATGCGTATGAGCCCTTAGATCATCTGACAGTTGTCACAATATTGAAAACGTCATTTTCATCAGTGTTGAAAAAAGTATTTATTTATATATTAGCTCTCATGCACATCACACATTTTACAATATAATTATTTAATTGTCGGTTTTTGCACATGAACCCTGTAAAATCCGATCCAGCCTGTCCCTTTGCTGTCCTCTCCCAGCGACGCCCTAAGCCGAGGCTCCTACCCCACAGGGGGTGCCCTTAGCGTGTAGTCGCTTAGTCTGTAAGCTATTTTGCCCTGGCTGGAGGCCCTAAAAATAATATTTTTTAAGGCACCACAGGAAAGTCCGGTTAAGCAGCCGACAACCTCCTAGGTTGCCATGCGAGATGCCAATCCGAAGAAAAAAAAAAAAAAAAAAAAAAAAAAAAAAACATGAACCCTGTTAAGGGCACTGCGAATAATAAAGTTGGTTTGCTGTTGAGCGTACATGCTGCGTCATAATTTTATAAGGTTTGCCTAACATATTACAAAATATTTCAGAAATAACAGAATTTAAATAATAATAATACATGTCTAGATTTCGTTATGATGTCCAATTTACAGTAATAAACCTTATACAATAATACACATTGAGTCAGATTTAGTCAAATTGCAAGAATAAAAGGTAAGGTAAGAATAATAGGGTTTTTAATAGGGTTGATTACGCAAAGCTAATCTCAGAGGGCGCCACCGAAGTATAACGTAAACATTATCAGCGCGGTAAAGTCAAAGTCAAAGTCAAAGTCAAATCATTTATTTCAATTAGACCATTATAAGGCACTTTTGAACGTCAAATGAGAAAAAAAAATCGATTCTAGGTGCCCATTCCAAAAGGTAGTTTTGTATGGAGAAGAATGGGCAAGAAACTCCATACTTACTCTTTTAAAAACGATGTTAACAATATTTGCATTTACAGGAATTATATAATTATACGTGAATACGATGTACCTTGCATAAAAACACTAGGCATTTGAAAGTGTGTACAAAGTATCACAGATTAAGGAATGACAGACTAAGTTATATGTACATAGATACACAGTGTTCACATATTATTACAAATGTTGAAACAGTAGACGACCACTCCTTATATTTTAACAAACAATGAATCAGTATGTGAGCCTGAGCAGTGTATAAAAAGAGTCAAATATATATATGTACATATTTATACTAAGTATGAAATTAGGTATTTTAACTTAGCAATCGGCTCGATTTTGTCTAGACTGTCGATCGTCCTATGGAGCTAGGCCAGCATGTTTCCAGGCATTCTTATCTTGAATATAGTCCTCTAGATTATAATAAGCTTTTTTACAGAGTGTACTTATAATATATGATTTAAATTTTGTTTCACTTAGTTGTAATATATCACTAGGAATTTTGTTGTAGCACTTAACACAGTACCCCATAAAAGATGTATGGACTTTAGACAATCTAAAATATGGTTGAGCTATTTTGTCCTTGTTTCTAGTATTAAAGTCATGTCTATCACTTACTTTATTAAACATATGTAAGTTTTTTCTTACATACATAATGTTTTCATAAATAAATTGGCAAGGCACTGTCATTATATTAATATTTTTAAATAGTTCCCTAAGAGATTCGCGGCGACGTAGATTATAAATGGCTCTGACAGCTCTTTTTTGTAAAATAAAAACGGATTCAATGTCAGCAGCCCGACCCCATAGTAAAATACCATACGACATAATGCTGTGAAAGTAGCCAAAATAGACCAAACGCGCAGTTTCTACATCTGTTAACTGTCTTATCTTTCTAACAGCATAAGCCGCGGAGCTTAGTCGCCCCGCAATAGATGTTATATGAGGTCCCCATTGTAATTTCTCGTTTAGCGTGATTCCTAGGAAAACCGTTTGACTAGTAAATTCCAGTTTCTCTCCATTAAGTATGATCATTGGCGTATCTAGAGTTATTTTTCAGTGGGGGCCTGGCCCCTGAGACGCCATGGCCGATGTAATGAAGCAGAGTCGACACCCAATGTTCTGTCAGCGAGTAGGTGCGATTCGATTAGTATCATAATTCATAAATAACTTTACATTTATTATAAACTTTTTTATAGTGACAAAGTTCATAATAAGTGTTAAGTTATTTTGAATTACCTATGTTACGTAACGTTATGTTTGTTCCACATGTTTGAACAATGAACTGTAAACTGACGTTTTGAACTTAGTGCTTTTTAATATTCTAAAAAGTTTCGGTCAAACGTAAACTTACCACCTTAGACCACATTATCTGGAACACGCTTGGTCCAATCGTGCCTTGAAGATACCCATATTATACTTTTCAGAGAACAGAGAGGCGGGCAGTGAATTCAGTAGACTGGCAGTTCGCACAATAAATGTGGTATCAAAGCGCTTGGTTCGAGACCGACGAACTTCAACCATATAGCGGTTATGCTTCGCCGTATCTCTGCTCGTCTGATGATGGAATAGGGATGGGGGAATTAAATCGTGCAATTTCAAAGCTAAGACGGCGGCGGCGTCGCGGCAGGCCACGAAGGAGATGGCGGGATGAACTGGACGGATTCCTCCAAAACTGGTGGGAGGAAGCAAAGAATCGGGAAAGATGGAAGGCATGGAGGGAGGCCTTTGCCCAGGAGTGGGACAGAACAGGCTAACAAAAAAAAAAAAATCCAAAGCTCTCTCTCCAAAATGTACCCGACAAAAGACCGCGGCGATAGGCTAGCAACAGTGCGGCGATGTTCAAGGGTCTGGAGCCTAGCCCTAACCTGAGAGTCGTTGTTAATAAGCTTCTAAGCATGTCTATCAATAACTTCCAACGCTTCCAGTTGGTATTTACCTGATCCATCACAAAGGTGCGAACAGTACTCTATGCACGATCGAACTTGTGATTGGTATAAGTTAAGCAGCTGTTCCGACGTAAAGTACTTTCGCACCTTTTCAAGGACTCCCAGCTATTTGGCAGCTAATCGGGCCTTGGATTCAATGAATGACCCAAAGTTAAGATTTGGCTTCAGAGTAACGCCTAGAAGCTCAAGATGGTCAGTAATCGGGATGGATACATGTCGGAAAGAAGGGGCCAGATGGAAAAGCCTCTTCTTGGCAGAGAAAAGACACGCCTGGGTCATTAAACTTGACCAGATTAGCATCGCTCCAATCGGAGACTGCCTTGAGGGGCAAATTCAAGCGTTCGACCATGGAAACACTGGATTTCAGCCGCATTGGCACGTGCGCTGAATCTGCGTACCCAAAGGTACCGGGTTTCAGCATATCATTGATATGCAGCAAAAAAAGGGTTGCAGAGAGTATAACCGAGCCCTGAGGGACACCAGCATTTATAGCCATTCGATCAGACGAACAGCCATCAATGACTACTCAAATTGAACGATCTCTCAGGAAATCCGAAATGCATGTATAGAAACCAGACGGCAAGCCATTTGATGGAAGCTTGCTAATTAGGCCATCATGCCAAATATGTTCCGGGAGAATATGGGGAAGCACTTGCCGAGTGCTTCCCCATATTCCTCGATGGCGTCACTCCAGGTGTGAGTGGCGTACGCGAGAAGATCCCCAGTGGACCGATTTTGGCGAAAGCCGTATTGACGATAACTGTGGAGATCATTAGCTTCAAGGTACGCCGGGAGCCTGTTATTGGACACGTTCCATTGTCTTGCAGATAATGGACGTGACTGAGATGGGCCTATAGTTGGTAGAATCGGCATGACTACCTTTTTTGGCACGGGCTACACGTTGACTGCGTCACTAATCCAGTCTCGAGAGAGAGCCGAAAGAGGCGTGTCAGTACAGGAGACAATTCAGGTGCGCAGGTCCTTAGAACTATAGCTCGAATATCATCTGGTCCACTGGCCTTGTTCACATCAAGATTTGCGTTACGCTTTTCGAACCTCCTTTTGGCGAAAGCGAGTATCAGACATTGAGGTCGTGCTGCCAGCTAAAGTCGGGGAAGTGTCGTCTCCTGCATCAAGATGCGAAGATTCTGCAAATAGAGAAGCTAATAGGTTTGCTTTCTCTCCTGCAGTGTGAGCCAGAGAACCATCAGGTTTCGGCAATGGAGGCAGAGAGGGACGACAGAAGTTTGACTCGACCGATTTAGTCTGGGACCAAAAAGCTTTACTACCCGCAGGGTACGTACGAGCCAAGTTTATTTACGAATGAGGGGTTTAATTTATACCTAACAATACATTTCTTACCAGTTAAATAAAGTAATAGCGTAATAAATGTAAACAGATAACAATTCTTGTCAAATAGTATGTAATATTATGTAAGTATGTAGATTTCTCGGACGTAATCAAAAGTATCAATTCAAAAGTCCTACCTGTAAATGGTTTATTTGAAATAAATTATTTTGAGTTTGAGTAAATGATTTTTGTGTGAAGTTTCATAGGTGTCCATCCTAGAATTTCGAATCGTTAACCCAACATCCTGGGGTGGGCACAAGACCATACTGGGGTGGGCACGGCCCACCCGGCCCCCCCTCTATATACGCCTATGAGTATGATGTCACATTTACTATTCCTAACATTTGGTAAAATGAATTGAATACATTTGGTTTTTTTTTCATTAAGTACCAAATTGTTTACCGTAAACCAATTTTGAACCTGAAGAATAGCGTCATTTACGTCGTCTAGATTTTGTGACCGTCTGTTTATTTTAAAAATCAATGATGTGTCATCGGCAAATAACACCATTTTTGGTTGATTTTGAAACAATTGGGGTAAATCATTTATATAAACTAAGAATAGAAATGGACCCAATATTGAACCTTGAGGAACGCCCATAGTCGTTTCAGACCCCAATGAGTTCACGCCGTTAACCTGTACTTTTACCCGTCTATCCCTCAGGTATGACCTTAGTAAATCAAGAGATGTTTTACTAACCCTGGTAACATTCCTATTTCATAGAAGTAGCGTTACGAGTGTTTGTTTGTAATTTGTTATCGGAAAATAATGGATGATAACCTAACAGACGTTTAACTATTCCGGAATTAAAAAAGCAGCTCTGAAAGCTAAAAAATATAATTTTGATGCACAGACAAAAAGTATTATCATGTCAATGTCACTTTGTTAACGTTTTAGTTCGGTGCCGCCTCTAGCGAAAAAAAAATGGCGGTAAGATTCCTAATAACATCATTTAATTTTTTTATAAACGTCACACTATCCTACTATCTAATTACATTTATAAGCACTAATGTGATTTGACCTGAACGGCCGTAGTTATGTAATAATAATACTCTAAAAACCGTTTAAATTCTAAGTGTTATTTTAATGGCTTATTAGTACGTTGGACTGTAGGTAAGTACGGTACGTTCATTCGTGAATACCAGTTTAAAAATAAGAACGCCTGCTGAAAATTGTAATGCAACAACTCAACGGCAAAACGAATTAAGGTGTAAGTAATTGTAGGCGTTCCATTACTATGTCCATTACATTGACATTGTTGTTCATGAATGCTGAATTTCAAGTGTCTTAAGAAAATATTTAATTAGATTTTATTACACAAACCTCGCAATTTTCATCATCATCACATAAAAGAGAGTCTTAGAATGACGGTACCTTTCTTGCGTCATTACTATTTTATTTTACGTCCCCAAATAAAAAGATCATAAACTCAGGAGTGATGAATCATGTGTCTTCTTAGTGAATTGATATTATTACATTTTTTTCTTTGGACCGCTATGGCCGCCATATTTTGTTTTAAGGTGTCACTGACAGAAGTGACAGGTCATTTCAAGATGGCGCATGGTTATGAGAAATGTTATAAAATCGTGTATCACACGTTGTCCATTGGGTTAATGGTTTTTTGACAACTGCTTTAGAACGTAACTATTCACTATTTCAATTTAACTTTAAAATGCGTTATAAAATACCTAAATATATAAACTGCCTTATTTTATTGGTTTTTCTTATTTATGACTCCTTACAGACATTATAATGCCGCAGATGTACCTGTTTCTACAAAATAAATACAAATTGTTATGCGCATTAAATATAATTACATTCTATCGTACTAGTGATGGGATCGATTGTATTCGCTTCAAATCAATAAATCGACAATAGTCTATAAAATTGCCGTTTAGTACAGGTACAGAAAGTTAAAGTAATTTTTACATAAATATTGTTGATTTCTATCAATTAAAATATGCACCTATGCTATCGATGCATCTCTGCAATTTTTCAATGCTCTTCTTGAAGAAGTTAGGTGTACAGGAGTCAACAATGCCTCTCGGGTATTACCTTTTTCCATGCCAATTTTCGGCGCAAGGTCTGGTATACGGTGGATGGCGCAAAACTTCCAACCCTCTTGTAGCTTAAAGACCATCTCTTGTGCCGTATGAGGTCGAGCGTTGTCGTGTAGGAGCAGCTGGGACTGCGATTATATAACCAAGGCTGGCCGGAAATTTGCGATCTTCTCCACCATTGTGTGCAGTTTCTCACAGTACACATCCGCAGTAAGTAATGCGGGGTGCGCAATAAATTCACAAAGGGCACCACCCTTTGAAAAAAAATGATACCGACACTATACAACCTAACAGTGACCATGACTTTTTAGGGGTAAGTTTTCGTTTGGGGCAATGGGTTTGTGGCTAGGCACTGAACCAGGGTCTAACCAACATAGTGACCGCTTACCAAAAAATAGTTATTTGTTATACAAGAGTGCAAAGTTGCTTTTTAACCGCGTGTTCAATTTTGATGACCGAGCAAGCGAAGGATTCTAAAATTGAATCACGAGCGCAGCGAGTGATTCAAAATTAGAATCCTGAGCGTTAGCGAGGGAATCAAAAGAGCACGTGGTGAAAAATCTTTGCACTCGAGTGCAACACGTAACTTTTCATTCCACCTCAGCGAGGAAATGACTAAATGCAAAAAAAAAACGTTTACAAAGTCTGAGTTTTTAACAAATTAAAAAAAAGTTGTATGATATATTCGGCACCATAGAGGTAGCAGTAAATAGGTTTAATGTTTTTTTTTAATTCACAAACTTAGTGCACACGATGTTCTAAATTCAATTTACTTTATCCTCTAGAGAATAAAAACGGCTTTTCCACTCGGATATTGAAGATAAATTTACTTTATCCTCTAGAGAATAAAAACGGCTTTTCCACTCAGATATTGAAGATTAAAAATACTCTTTCCGAGATGGTGGGATGAAAAAATCATTTTTCATCGCACGTGACAATGCAATATAAAAGCAATGACGGCAGTGGCATCGTGTCAGTTTTGCCAGGACACAGATTAGTCACCATAAACAACATGTAATTTTTAAAACGAAGGTTTTAATGTAATGTTATAAAACATTAATATTTACATTTTAAAACTTTCATAAAATGTTATACATAAAAAGGTATTTTAATATGTAGTAATAGTAATTTATATTGTTTAGTATTTCATATTAATAAACACAGACATGATCGTAACTGCACCATTTTTTTATCGACAGAAAAATCGATAATCGATTCTACTAATCTAAATAATCAAAACGTTACGTAGCTGCAATCACTAGTTGTCAAAACTACCACCTGTGAAAAAACCAATAACCCAATGGACAGAGAATAATCATTTTATTAAAAATCGTTGCTACAATTCTTTTTTTGACGATGGTACAAAGGTCCAAACTATGCGATACCTGTATCTTGGGGCCCGGATTGAAATTAAAACACATTTTGTGAATATTCATATTGTTTCAGAAGAACTACGTCACACGCTGGCGCCATCTGTTATCGAATAGCAGATCTACGGTTCCGGAATCTTCGAGATG
This sequence comes from Charanyca ferruginea, assembly GCA_947361185.1. Lineage (NCBI taxonomy): Eukaryota > Metazoa > Arthropoda > Insecta > Lepidoptera > Noctuidae > Charanyca > Charanyca ferruginea. The sequence continues at coordinate 30,869,146 of OX376057.1, forward strand.
TTTAAGTGTCGTATTATAACATTCTCGAACAATCTCGTGTTTGTTAGAATATTCGAGAGTATGACCTAAGTCACATATAAATAGCGGACTGCGATGCGGTGGAGTGAGTTAGTTTTTAGAAGCGAAACGGAAAACTGCGAATATTGTGAATACTGCGATCTAAGTGATTAACAAGTGATTCTTTTAAGTGATTGATTATTGAGTTTGTGACTTTTGTTTTTGTGTTTTGTTTGGTGTCAATTGGTGTTAATTATTTATTCCGAACCCTAGCTCGTAACAATATATTTTATTTTTGTTTTTTAAAAAAGAACGTTGACTCATCTAAGGAATTGGTCCGGTGTTGTGGTTGCGTTTAGAAACATACAAAACCAACCCGTCCCGGAACAACTATCTGTAGGCCATACAAATATTTGTACCGTGCAATAATCGAACCCGCAACACGCAACGCAGCAGCCACTGTTAGCTCAGCCAGGCTCAGCACACCAACCGTGTCATCGTATTAAAATTAAGCATTTTCTTAGTATGCAGCAAGTTTTCTAAACTAATGGTATTGGGGTTGGTAACGATTGAATGATTAAATTAAACGTAAGTAGAAAAATAAATATAATATATATATTTTTAAATCAAAACTGCACATAATAGATAGAGATGTATATTATCTACATACATAAATTATAGCAATAAAGCAGCATTATTTAGTTTTAATTTGCATTACCTTATTGTTTTTTTTTTGAACTACCTATCTAATCTTTTCTGAAAACGAAAGAGAAGCGAGTCAGTGATATCATAACTGTTGATAGGACGGGATGGAAGAAGAAAACGTGTGAGTAACCTGGATAATGGCAGGAAGATGATGAGGAGTCTTTTCTAAAACAGTACGTACCTACTAACTGAACATTTAATTACATTTCAGCATACCCACTATCCTTAACTGCTGGCCTCCTACAGAAGCTCAGAGTCACGCCGAGAGCCAAGGAGAGAGCTATGCTCGGAGTTTCTTTGTACGATAAAATCCGGAACGAGGAAATTCGCCGAAGAACTAAGATCACCGACATAGCTCTCAGAATATGCAAGTTGAAGTGGCAATAGCCAGGCCACATCGCACGAAGAACCGGTAGCCGTTGGGAAAGAAAGGTTCTCGAGTGGCGACCACGAACTGGAAGACGCAGCGTTGGTAGGCCTTCCACCAGATGGACCGACGACATCGTCAAGGTAGCGGGTAACCGGTAGATTCAAGCGGTAAGTTGCCGCTCGTTGTGGCGTTCTATGGTGGAGGTCTTTGTTCAACAGTGGAGGTCTTCCGGCTGATGATGATAATGATACCCACTAGGTATATACTTCCATAGAATTTTCCTAAAGTCAACTAACTTATTACAACTTCACACTCAACCCACCCAACAAAGAACAAGCATAAAGATACGTCAGCAAAGGCCAATTTCAACACAAAAGGCGCCAATTATAACCCCCATTATACAATAATTTCTCCCTCTACTATTAAATGCAAGACTAAGTTAAACGTAGCGCAGGAAGTCAACCGGCGACCCTTGTGATGCAAATGCAGTGACAATTTGCCGTTTGAATGTGGCCGGAAGCTAGGCGGGGGCTGTCTGTACCTACCCGACTTCAATTTACAATTCTATATCCCTTTTTACAGCTTATTATTCTTTGAAGGTTGAACAGTCAATTTTTGAAGAGCTTTTTTATGACTGTGTTTGTGTGCTGAATGGCGATTGTGTTTCTGTAGAAGATAATAACAATAATAATTGTAATCCCCGATGGAAAGAGATCACAGATACACTTTGACCAGGGCCTCAAGTCTGCTATTACAATAGTGGTCTATCATTGATTTCATAATTGTTGATTTTGACAAGTTTGGTAATCTACTAGTATAATGGCGTCATTATGACTTTCCAATGGCCAACCACTGACACGCCATTGTAACAAATGATATAGAATGGTAATCTCGTATAAAATGACAACTGAATGACTGACTTAGCGGTAATCTGCTAAAATTTTGACAGTTCCTTTACTTCCTTTGACCAGTGACCTACCATTAGAACGTCATTGTGCAGTCATTGCTTTTAATTCGACCGACCAATAATCGACCATTATGAATTTAGTAGATTACGAACTTTTAGCAAAATGACAATGGGATCGTGTTGGAATGACGAAATTATAAAAATAGCAGACTTAGCCCCCTGGTCAAAATTCACACGATCGCCACGACATTATTGCCATCTAAAGATGTAAAAGATGTGGGCACATTACACAGCCATCTGACCCCAAACTAGGGAGACCCTATATCTAACAGCTGATATACATACACAAATACATTTAAATACATACGTATATAGATAAACAACAACCAGACACAAGGCAAACACAAGTGCTTTTCACACAAATGTTTACCCTGGGGTGTGATTCTGTAAGACCTCATTCTAAACTTCGAATCTGCTGTGAGTTTCTTGATTGGCATTCTTAAAACTCGGTTGATAATTCGAATTTACACTAGCGCCACCCTTGCGAGCCTATCAGCGAGTTTAACTAAATTGACAGGGAGATTTAGACAGATAAAGTATGAGATGACGTAAGAAGTGGCATTTTGTAAGGTAATTTCCCTGTCACTTCGACGCTCACTTCACATTCTAACCCGATTCAAAGTGTCAAATATATCAAGATCATTTTGAACCTTATGCGAAGTGAGAGTGAACAGCGATGAGAGATGCGAGTTGTTGTTTGAATTTTACAGAATCGACACAGGGCGGGACTTGAACCCGCCACACGCTGCGCAGCAGTCAATCGCTGAATCACTGCGCTAACCGTGTCGTCAGATTCAAAAGTTTTGTTTAAGTTTTTAGTCACGTAGTTGAAAAATGTAGGTACATTATCACCTACCTAGCCTTTTCCCAACTATATTGGTGTCGGCTTCCAGTCTAACCGGATGCAGCTGAATACCAGTGTTTTACATGGAGCGACTGCCTATCGGACCTCCACAACCCATTTACTGAGTAACACGATACCCCATGGTAAGACAGGTTGTTAAATTTTCTGGCTTCTGACTACCTATAACGTGTGGCTTTACGTGCTTTCCGAGGCGCAGAGGGGTCTCAGTATGAAATGGCTGGTCACCCATCCTCGGATCGACCGCGACAAGCGTAGCTTAACCATCATGACCGGTCGATCCGTACGACGTTCACTTAGCCACGAGCTTGAAAAATTTAGGTACAGAGGCCAGCAGATCAAGCTACAACAATCTGTCAAATTTCTGTGATAGATTTTCAACTTTATTACAAAAATCTAAGGTTCATATACAATTGGGAAAAGACAGTTGGGTATGGCTTGATGTGCTGGCGTCTGTACCTTGTACTTGTTTTCGTAGATACAGTAGATACTGTTATAGATTTGATTCTAATTTACTTTAAAAAACACAATTGGCAATACAAGTACGTTTGATTTAATGAACTATTCAAATACAACAAAATAAAAATGTGGGTAGAAAAATGTCAGACAGGATATCACACAGACATGTTGTCGAGTCGACGGTTGTTGGCGAAAAGAGGGCAGTCGCTTTTTTTTATGGAATGGCATCTTGCAGGTCAACCTTGGAGGTTGTCGGCTGCTTAACCGGACTTTCCTGTGGTGTCTTAAAAAATATTATTTTTAGGGCCTCCAGCCAGGGCAAAATAACTTACAAACTAAGCGCACCCCTTGTGGGGTACGATCCTCGGCTTAGGGCGTCGCTGGGGGAGGACAGCAAAGGGACAGGCTGGATCGGATTTCGAGGGCAGTCGCTGGCGTGCGCAATGTTTTATACCCTCGGTGAGACCATAGTGATGTTATCTCTAAGGCGATGCGGTTTTTATCCGCGTCCGCCTGCGGTTGCGGGCCCGCAGCTTCTGTAGAATGCAAATATATAGGGTACACTACATAAATACGAAAAACTTTATTCCGAAAGTCAGAAATACGAATTTCAAAATACCGATTTTCATAATTCCGAATAGTTCAAAATTCCTAATATGGCAACTCCGATTTATCATTCATCCTATTTTTATAATACTAAAATTTCAAAATTCCGAACGTTTATAATTACTATTCTCAAAATACCGAGTTTCAAAAAATCGAATAAGAAAAAGTCCGACATAATGAAAATTCCGAACATCAAAAATACGAATTCCGATTATTAAAATTCCGATTATCTTTATCGTTATCGTGCAATCGTTTATCGTGCAAGCAAGCATGCAGCATGCAAGCAAGCATGCAGCGTGCAAGCAAGCACGCAGCATGCAAGCAAGCATGCAGCGTGCAAGCAAGCATGCATCATGCTAGCGAGCATGCAAGCGAACATGCAACATGCAGCAGGCATGGTTTCTGTCACGGCTACGGCGTTGCGGGGCTCCGGCGGTACCACGCGAGCTTATCGTCGCAGATGGTATTCACGCTCACCACCGCAGCTTCGGCTTACTGGCCGGCTTCGCCGGCCAGCCTCAGCCGCGGTGGCGGGCGTTAAAACCACCTGCTCCTCAGCTCGCTGGCCGCCTCGCCCCTCCGCGCCTACGCGAATTTAAATTACACTCTAGGGGTAGGGCAGACAAGACTACGTGGAGTCGGTTTCACAGCAATTCGTTTCTGTCATTAACTTTTGTGGCACAACATATTGACTTTTTAAGATTATTTTTGTTATTGTCTTTCTTTTTATACCTATATATTTTTGTTGAAATAAATTCCATAGAAAAATACACCGAATAAACAATATTCGTTAAAAAGTAATTCTACTGTTTGATAAGTTTGTTAAACAAAAAAATGTGATTAAAAATTCTTTAAATTGTGTTTCTGTGCAATTTATTTCATTCAAGTCTTTGAAACAATAATAGTCGAAATAAAAATACAAGAACCAAATATTATGTGTCTGCGAAACAAGGGGACACCATTTTGAATATATATGCATAGCTGAATTGAATCAGAATCCTAATTTTAACAGTTTATTCGGAATATTGAAATTCGGAATTTCGTTTTTCAGACCGAGAACTCATCGAGCATTTGAGTCTTCGAACATATGAAAATCGGAAAACAAACAAATCGGATTTACGACATTCGGTAAAATAACTTTCGTGATTTTAAATAATAGAGATTATAATTTTTATGTATTATGAAATTCGGACTTTTGAAAATCGGAATATCGAAATTCGGAATAAAATCCACCCCGGTGTTCCATCTCACACCTACTTTGGGAGTCACAGGAACTGGAGATACTTCCGCAACCCCCGAAGATACACTACCACCTAGGCTAAGGAGGCGTGGAGTTTGATTCCCTTGTCGTTCAAGATTTTTTCTACTAGAAATTTCTCCTTCTTCTTTTCAGCGAGTCGATGGCAAACACGGTTATGTATCATGTGTGTGTTTTGTATATGAATGTGAGTGTGTATTATGTGTGTGTATTTCTCTTTAGTAGCTCGGAGTTTGGAAGTTGGTTGTGTAGCGTATCTCGGCAAGCATGAAAAATCGTGGCCCTGCGCCTGATCTCTCTTTTAGTCGGGAGAGTTGTTATTGTACCTTGAATTAACTGCAAGTTATAACGTATCTCCTGTATAAGGACTCTTACCCAGCTGTAGAGCGACAGATTCTCTAGGTGTTAGTCTAATTTTTCCTCCATCACTGACCGTGAAGTGTCCGGGTATAATAGCACCCATTTCATCCCGAGGGTGTCGCAGAAAGCGACTAAGGGAAAATCCGGAAGTCGGGCAGCAGCGGCTTCCGTGTACTTAACAATTTTACTGCTATCCCCAAGACACCTGCCAAGCGTGAGGATTATAGTAACCCCCCCCCTTTATAGGGGAGGCTTTTGTTCAAATGTGGATTTCTTCCGTCTGATGATGAAACACTGACACGATTATAGACGACACGACACGGTTGGCGCAGTGGCTGAGCGATCGACTGCTGCGCAGCGTGTTGCAGGTTCGATTCCCGCCCAGGGTAAACATTTGTGTGATGAGCACTTGTGTTTGCCTTGTGTCTGGGTGTTGTTTATCTATATATGTAGGTATGTATTTACAAAAAAAAAAGTATTTGTGTATGTATATCAGCTGTCTGACACCCATAGTACAGGGTCTCCCTAGTTTGGGGTCAGATGGCCGTGTGTAAAAAATGTCCCCACATATTATTATTATTATTCTATATTATACAAACACTCGTGAAGAAGATGGAGATATTTTATTATTTGGTCGGCCGGTAGAAAAATATTATTGTAAATATTGTTTTTAGTTAGAGATATTTTTTTCAAAGTTTTCTATCTGCCTTGATCAAGTATGGTAATCGATTCTCGTCTTCTCGTGTCGGTTTTAGAAGATGCCTTTACCTCGCAGTGGGACTATAATAGGCTGGCAACTGCCATGGTTTTTATCTTGATTATTTTTTATATTTTGTATTTTTATATTACCTTAATTGTTTTCACATATAGAAGCAACAAGAATAATGTAAGCAGTATTTTGTAAAAACCTGATTTTAAAAGAGTGTCCGTGGAGTTTCTTGCTCGTTCTTCTCCATAGAGACCTACCTACGTTTTGGAACGAGCAACTAGCTTCAACTTTCTGACTAACTGACCGACTCCTTGACAATTCAAAAGCCTGTAAATGGTTTAATTGAAATAAATGCTTTGAATTTGACTTTGACTTTGACTGGTACTTATTAATATTACTTTTTCAATAAAAAACTTATTCAATAATTTATTTATTTATGTCACTTAAAAAAAGCCTTTATTACTTTTGTGCATCGTCGTAAATTGCGTAATGCCAATTTCAAAGGTACGTACTTGTTACGTACGGGGTCGCTAACTACGTTAAATCAAACGTAGGAGAGCTTTTAGAAGACTATATTAGGATAATATATTAGTTAGAGGTAAAATACATGACCAAGCCTTTACGGCTCCTCGGTCTGACCGCCTCCTGTCATAGTATAAAAACTATAAGTATTCTACATTATTCAAATATAATCGAATCACCTAACTTTCTAGTAGCATCTAGAATGTTCTAACCATAGAGTATATTATCTAATGGCTACTGCATCATAATCGTCACAGTACCTCTAAATCTAAATATTAATGCAAACAGACCAATGCACACAAATACAGTTTTGAGAAAAAGTAGCTTTTGTCTAAATTGTGTGCAAACCAAATTGATTTCTTATTTTTAATAAATTACCTACGTTTACAATAAATTACAAAATATTCGGGTCTAATAGTTTCTTCGAACAGAATTCTTCATTACAGGCATAAAACAACCACAGGCCTTATATTTCGGCCGGCGCGGCGCGGCGTTACTATTTTGTAGTAATGTGCTGTACATACAAACCCACATTATATATATTTACGTATGTAAGGGCTCTTTAACAACCTTCATGAGGTCATTTGGTAAAATACATTATTATGTGTGGAGATAGGATGAAGAAATTTACTAAACGTCGGGAAGTCGGTCCTTTGATGCTTTTGCAGGCTTTATCTATATATATAAATAAAATTGAATGGGTACATGTGTTGGTAAGTGCAAAACTGAAGAACGGCTGGACCGATTCGGCAATTTTGTAATACACCGATTAGATTCGGAGGGTAGAAATTGTCCGAGGGGAGAAATTGTTGTTGGTTCAAACTGATAGAACTTAACAAAGTCAAAATAAAATCATTTATTTCAATTAGATCATTAAAAGGCACTCATGATCGTCATAATTTATTTTATAAGAAAATTTGAATCTAGTTATGCCTTCCAAAAGGTAGTTTCATATGAAGTAAGTAGAGGCAAGAAACTCCATACTTTGTCTTTGAAAAAAAACCCCTGCTATTTTGTAAAGAAAAATTATAATGTTTTGCAATTACAGAAATGTTGTAAGTGAATACGATGTCCCTTGCATAAAACCACAAAAGAACAATGGCGAAAACGTAGTTGACTTAAATTTGAGCGTCTAAAAGTGACTTACATACGAAAGAAATTACATTATTTTTCTACGATTTTTCAAAGTATCACATTAACCAGTTAGGGCCGGATAAAAAAATTATGTTAAATGAAAACTTATTTGACTTTTCATTAACGTTTAGTGTTGCCATTTTACATTTATTCTGCCAAGTGACAGTAATAAGTACTTAAAGCATTTAAAGTATTGTAATCAGTTTTAGTTTGTTATTACAATTAAACGGAGTAAGTAAATGAATACAGTTTATTTCCAAGTGTAGGTTTCTTGCAGGTATGTAAAAATACTGTGGTATAAAAATAAATCAATTAGTTTCGATTAATGACTAGCAAAAAGACTAGTAGCCCAAATCTAAAAATAATTGCTTGGTAATTGACACAGAGTCATAGACAGATCTGTGCACAGAGTAAAAACGATATGATCGATGTATACATGTAGTAGATACCTATTGTATACATAGGGTAAGGCCAAAGAGAATTTATAACCACTGGGATTACCAACCTTAAACAATATTTTTACAAGACATTTCATTATGAATTAACTAGGTAAAGAAAATACTAATGCGATATTGCCTTTTTACTTCCTCGATTTGGAATATAAAAGTTACCATAGACATAACCTACAAAAGTTCATGACTGAATATCTATTATTCTCGGCCTTCTTGAACAAAAAATCTTGCACAAACTAATTCAGAAGGTGATGCTGAATTTAATAAGATATTTTTCATTTAAAGACGTAGGAATTTAATCTCAACTAAAACAATGTATGGGTGGCTGCCATTGTTCTTTGAGTATGTACAAAGTATTACAAGTTTAGTTAATTCTAGAAACTCCACGCTTAGGCCATTAGGCTTTGAAAAAAAAACTCTTGCTCTTTTGTAAAAAAAATAATTACAATATTTTGCAATTACAGAAATTTTGTAAGTGTACGATATCCCTTGGATAAAACAACTAAATTTGAGTTTGTACAAAGTATTACAACTTAAGTTAAGTTCATATCCGTGAGTTCACATATTTATAAATATTCACACAATAGACGAGCACTACTTATACTACTTAAATCACAGTAACAAGAATGGTTCAGTTGGAAAGTAATACTAGCAGAACTAGGTTCAAGTTCTAAAGATTACTTACAATACTAGGAACCACGGAACACATAATTCTTTGCACTATCCGAAGCCTTATCTTGTCTAGTAGTAGTTTCAAAGCTCCACATAAGTTCTTGAAAAGATGTGCTGTTAGATTCCTGTTACAAATTATCTGTAAGCTCGTTCTTTGTAGATCAACTGAGCTGAGTGCGAAGAAGAATAAAGGGTATCTAACACTGGTTTTCTTGTTGTAAGTGTAAGTAAAGAAATAATTAGGTACATTTAATAATTTTGACAAATTGTAATACTTTGTCAATCCTTAGCATCGGATCAATTAACGGCTTACTGCACCAAGGTACAGAATAGCATATCTGCTGCTAAATATTATCATCATCATCGCCATCAGCCCGAAGACGTCCACTGTTGAACAAAGGCCTCCCCCATAGAACGCCACAACGAGCGGAAACCCGCTTGCATCCACCCGCGACCTTAACGATGTCGTCGGTCCATCTGGTGGGAGGCCTAGCAACGCTGTGTCGTCCGGTTCGTGGTCGCCACTCGAGAACTTTTCTTCCCCATCGGTTATCGGTTCTTCGAGCGATGTGGCCTGCCCATTGCCAGTTGCAACTGCAAGTTTAAGTGGCAACGGGCAAGTTTTGACATCTCATACAAACTTAAGTACTCCTTCTAAATTTACCAAGGGAGATTTTTACAGGATAGTACTGAAGTTGGAATGACGTTCACTTAAACTCACTCTACCAAATTCAGCGAAGAGAATTGTTTCATCATAAACCCGGTGTTGAAGTACTATAATGTTTCCATTTCACTCAATCTACAGCAGAAACCAGCCTTTTAAATGAGCGTTAAAAACGCAAACAAATTCGTCCAAGTTAAAAAATATTACCCCAATTGACCGCTCATATGATTCAATGGAATATCGCCGAGTTTTCGTAGATGAATCGCCAAAATGGTCTCAACAGCTGAATGAGACGAGAATGCGACTGAACAATTTCGTATGAAACGACACAATCTGAAATCGCCATCGCTTTCGAAGACTTATTTCCGTCTGGGTTCCGCAAAAATAGTTTTGTGAGGTCAATCCGTATTACTGAAAATGATGCGAGACATTTTTATTCTGAACGTTTGTCGTTTGAAGGAATTTGTAAGAAAAAGGTTAAACAAGGCCTAAAACTAAAACAAGTGTACCTACATAACGAGAAGGAGGGTATTTCTCAGAGCTATAATCGCTGTAGAAAGGGATTATTTTCAATTAATATGCAAGAAGTTAGTGTTTCTACACTTAAGATAAGAGACATCATTTTTGTTGTTGGCCTGGATCTGTTCACGACTCAACAGTGATTAGTAACTTACATTTATATGCAGAAAAAGGCTTATGTTTAACGAACCTCCAGATCTACTAAATGATCACAAATAATATTTAACATCTAGCTGAAAAATCATTGTAGAGCTCTGAAGTTTTTTGTAATACCTAGATTTGAATTTGTCGAACATGAAAAAAATATACAAAATATACCTAGGTTTATATTTCAGGAGCAGTCGTGCGGTATCGCGCAAAAATAAGTTTTCATTATCTGTCGAAATAAGTAAGTATTAACGAGATCTTTTTCTGTAAACAACACATTAATAAGTAAAACTATAGATAATAGGCTAACAAATTTAAATAGGCTCAAAAATATTAAATAGGCACAAAAATATAAAAACGTAAAACGTAAAACGTTTTGAAGGCAAAAACATATTATAAAAAAGAAAAGTTTTCTTTTGCTTATTGTCGATAGTTTTACATAATAATATATAATGTGTTGTTTTGTAACTTTTTAACCATAACTTCGACAAATTTATCGAAATATCGAAATATCGCCGTGGTCGCGAGGTCGAAACGCACACCTTTTTTTTCACGTTAACTTAGAAGTTTGATTTTTTCACAGCTTCAAGGGACTGCGGACCTAAGTATATGGTTTCAACTCGATACCTGTACGCGTTCCCGAGATAAAGGGTCTTGACAGACAGATGGACAGACAGACAGAGAGACGGACAACAAAGTGATCCTATAAGGGTTCCGATTTTTCACTTATCTTCGAGCAAAAGTAAGATAACAGCGTCGTTCTAATCCTCGAAGCACAGAACTACTATGTAGTTTTATACCCAGTGTTGTGTTATCTTTTCCCAAAGGAGCATTGTTACTACCACAATTTTTCGATTACAGTTTCAGGTTTCATGTTTTGAATGTTATTAGACCTGAATTGTGACATTACGATGTTATGGAGATAGTTCTAAGGTACCTTAGATAACCAAAATAATTTTATTAAGGCAAATTGGTATTTTAGTCATCCAAATGTACATAATTATGCCTAAAAAAAGTAAAAAAATATAAAAATAGTAGCCTATCGGTATTGGGAACAATTTAAGGCCCAAGCTCCCGCGGATCCCCTTAAGAAAGAAACATCTTCACAATGCGGGCCGTGTTTAGATCCTACTTTCTATATAACTCTTATAAGTAATTATTTTAATGAATAAAAAAATCTAAAAAAAAGTACCATTACAGATATCTTAACCTAATGCGATAGCCTAGTCACACTCTAAATAAAAATATCATCATCATCATCAGCCTGAAGACGTCCACTGTTGAACAAAGGCCTCCCATAAGAGGGGGGAGGGGGGGTTGCCAGAATCCCCACGCTTGGCAGGCGTCTTGTAAAGTTGTTAAGTACACGGAAGCCGCCGCTGCCCCACTTCCGGATTTTCCCTTAGTCGCCTTCGACACCCTTTTTTTTTTTTTTTTTTAGCGGAGAAAATGCTGGGCGCATACCACGCCTTCCTGGGAGACGACATGGTTATGTGGGGCTTGCACCCACTAAAAACTCCGCCTGTGCACCTACTTTCGCCTTGATGGTTGGGCCACGAGAACTGCAGCCATGCGCCGACAATACCTGCACTAAACGGAAGGACAACGTCCCGTGTCGCCTCCGTACCCACTCCTGTAGGATTGGTTGGATAGCCCCAACGGTCCAATGACCGGCGCTGGGACTCTCCAGCCTCTCCGCCCATTGCCTCATGATGGCAGTCTGTGCCTCTCTGCGCCACCTTTTCACCAGTTCAGGCGGTGGACCGCTGCCGCTCTCCGCTCGAACTTCCACGATTTCCCTGCCACAAACAAATGTTACCTCTTTCATCATCTGCCTGGCCTTTTCCCAATTATATTGGGGTCGGCTTCCAGTCTAACCGGATGCAGCTGAATACCAGTGTTTTACATGGAGCGACTGCCTATCGGACCTCCACAACCCAGTTACTGAGTAACACGAGACCCCTTGGTAAGACTGGTTGTCAGACTGTCTGGCTTCTGACTTCCCATATCGATTGCCAAAGATCTACAAATGACAGCCAGGACCAACGGCTTTACGTGCTTACCTCTATGTAATGTTAATATTATATTTAAGCATAGATAAAAAAAAACTTCCCTCAAGTAAAGGCATAGCATAAAGAAGGGAATACACAAGATCATCCATAGTTTACATCTATTTCAACATCCTTAAGCTATAAAATGTCCTACTTATATAGTTTTAAATTATTTCCAACGTCAAGTTGCAGGCAATTTTCTCTTTCCAAGAACTTTATCTTTGTACCTCAGTTGGTACTTAGCTAAGAGTTTCAAACTACAGACCGCGGCAGCAGTTCAATAAGCAACGTACAGACAGACGGGTAATTTTTTCATAATAAACTGCCGTCAATCAATCAGTGGATTAATTTATTTATTTATCCTTTATTTCAGGCAATTAAGGCGCATAAAACACAATGCATAAATAAGTATAAAAACAATAACTATAAACTGAATACATTTTCAATGCAAGAGACTTCAAAACTATTGCGCACGAAGTGGCGGCGCGTCGTATTACGGCCAGTAACAACAACTCGCATCTCACATCGCTTTTCACTCTCACTTCGCATTTGGTTTAAAATGACCTTGATATATTTGACACTTTGAATCGGGTTCGAGTGTGAAGTGAGCGTCGAAGTGACGGGGAGATTACCTTACAGAATGGCACTTCTTACGTCATCTCATACTTTATCTGTCAAAATCTCCGTGTCAATTTAGTTCAAATCGCTGACACGCTCGCAAGGGTGGCGCGAGTGTAAATTCGAATTATCAACCGAGTTTTTAGAATGCCAATCAAGAAACTCACAGCGGATTCAGATTCGCAGTTTAGAATGAGGTCTTACATAATCACACCCCTGTTCACGACTCCGGTCTTAGCGGCGGGCGGCGGGAACAAAAATATACTAGCGACTGAATACGACGATAAAACCGTGCGCGTTTTCGTGGCGTGCTTCATACATTTCTATACATTTGATCTTACCGCTCACCACACCAGCCCGCACTGAACTGCAGCTCATAGCGGCAAGGTCTCGCACCAGATATTTTATACTAGTTTCTGTCTGCGACTTCGACCGCTTGAAAGTCGCCTATAGCACTCGACAATAGTGTAGCTTTCGTGGTAATGGTGGGTCTAAAACTATCATCATCATGTCAACCTTTAGACGCCCACTGCTGGGCATAGGTCTAAAACAAAAGTATGCTAAGATATATTAGGGTGTTACTACACCAATCGATCGATCATCGATCGACGTTGATCGTTTGGTGTGGTAGCTTTGGCTGATCGACGGATACCGTTCGACTAACTAATCGATCGATTGCTAGTCGATGCCATCGGTATAATCCATCACTAATAATAATCAAGCAGTTCGATCGATGTCGACTAATCCATTCTACCATCGATCGATGCCGTCGGTCGACTATCGAGCGATTGGTCTGGTAACCCCCTAAGGTTTTAAAATTGTATGCAAATGGATAGGGAACCCAATAATGAAACTATACACACATAGGTACCCCTTTTTGTCGTCAGTCGTGTAAAAAACTTATTTAATTGCCCGTCTGTATTCCCCCAGTAGCAAAAGTAAATGTACCTAAGCGTATTCAACATTTTCAATATAAGTTTTGTTGAATGTAGGAAACGAATGATACAATAGTACAGAGCCAACTGGAAAGTTATTCATTAATTATGTGTTTTGTACTGAGTCAGGAATCTTGGATTCGAAGCTAGTTGGAGAGTTAGGCTGTTCATTTAGCTATCGCCTAGAATTTGCACTGACTTTTTCTCTGAATTGTCTTTTTGTAAAAAGATTGCTTTTATCGCTATTTAGTGCCTACTTCTTATCATCCAAATTAATTAAGAAACGGTGACACCAAACAGATTAAAGTCTTCACATTTTCACCATATTTTGAAGTGGAATATTTTCATGGAATTTAAATGGGATCAACTTTGAGGTGGTATGCACTATATAGGGTGACTGGTAATTAGTGTACGATACTTAAACACGTGATTGTATTCATGATAACAAACAACTTTCCCGAAGAAAAAATGTTTTTGTACTGGTTCACTTTTTTCACAATAACACAACAGCCGTATGAAATTCACGCGCGCGCGCGCCTGTGACCTAAAGTGAACCAGTACAAAAAACATTTTTTCTTCGGGAAAGTTATTATGTTATGTTTTTTTGGATTGGTGTTTTTTTTGGTTGTTGTTGGTTGCTTCTTTTCTTTATTTTTCGTTTATGGCTGTGGTAGTCGCGCTGCAGCGCACTGACATACTCGTATAAGTACCATAATACTTAAACATAATCTTTTAATCGATAAACGGTTTTGGGGTAATTTTATACGACAAGCCCAATTACTATCAGCCATTGATATAATTAAAGCTTTAAACGAAATAAATACTATGTGCATGGTATTTCCAATTTAGATTTCGTTCCCTCCGCACACTTGTGCTAGAACTAGTATAAGGTAGGTATAACTGTCATTCTAAACTAAAGCGGAAATTCACTTTAAGCTCTCAAACGCCATTGTGTTCAGCGTAACCATGATAGAGATTACAGCAGACGCCATCTTAGATTCTAGTATGCAGTGACGGTAAGGGCGGTATCACACTGGCGAAATTTCAAGCGAGTTCAAGGTGGTAGGTGGTGGCTGTGGTGCTATTCTCAAAGTATCACAATCTAAAACTCCACGCTGCGACAGCGGCGAGTTACATTTTCGTATTCACCTTTGCTTACGCAGCGCTACCACCACGTCAATTAACGGCTTTTGGTGGAACTACTCAAGGTTAAGGCTGCGCCGAGCAAAATAATTCAAAACAGTCGTCACTGTTAAAGTGATATAATCAATACTTTTACCATAATTGCCATAAAAAATATGTAATGAATACCACAGTGAATGTGTTAACCGATTATCGTTGGCAAAAAATAAGAATACTGTTTAATTTAATAAACAAAAATACGTAAAGTTGTACAAAAATCTTTAAAAAAATCTCGTATTTAGTTGAGTTTTGTTAGTAAACTGTATTTTTTTTTCACAAACTTGAGTTCATATTAATCTTTAACATTCATACTACAATTTGTAGTTTTTACATTTTTGAAATGTCGCTTAGTTATTTTATTATTAATTTTTCGCGCTGTTTTGAATCATACGCAACGTATGTATGTATGATTCAAAACAGCGCGTCAATTAAAACAAAAATTAATAATAAAATAACTAAGCGACATTTCGAAAATGTAAAAATTACAAGTTGTAGTATGAATGTTAAAGATTAATATGAATTCAAGTTTGTGAAAAAAAAATACAGTTTACTAACAAAACTCAACTAAATACGAGATTTTTTTAAAGATTTTTGTACAACTTTATGTATTTTTGTTTATTAAATTAAACAGTATTCTTATTTTTTGCCAACGATAATCGGTTAACACATTCACTGTGGTATTCATTACATATTTTTTATGGCAATTATGGTAAAAGTATTGATTATATCACTTTAACAGTGACGACTGTTTTGAATTATTTTGCTCGGCGCAGCCTTAAATAATTTAACACTTTTGACAGTTCATAATATGAAAAAAGAAATTCGCAAAGCAAAAACGTCGTTGCACTCGACCTCGCTTTCACGGCTGACAAGATGCCGAGTTCGCCGTCGAGCATAGCCACGAATGGTAACGTTAGAGAATAGCATAGCAGGTTCGTGTTTTTGTTTTAGTTCAAGCACGCTACGAGTATGCCGCGAATAGCATCATTGAGGTAATTTAAAAAAAAAGATGAAAGAGGTTCTTAATATTCGACACGTATTTTTTTTTTTTCTAGGATTGACCACGCATTACGTTTTGCTGTGTAGTCCGATTTCGATGATTCTTATTTTAATTGTCCCAAAGTTGGTCTCTCATTTCATAAAAATATTCCACCCCTAATGGTCGCAAATTAAGGAACGGCTGATCTGTAGGCACGAAACCTACTTCTTATCATACAAATTAATTACGAAACGGTGACACCATAGAAATTCAAACGGTTATATTTTTTGTAACAAAGATATTTCCACCATTAAATAGTAAAAAAAACCTTTAAAATCGCAAGTCGGTGGCAATACAAAACAACAAACAAAACCAAAGCCGACTTGCGAATTCAAAGTTATTTTTTACTTTTTGAAGGCGATTTATATTTTATAAAAAAAAAGTGTTTTGTACGTAGACTCGTGTTTGCCTCGCCCCACTCCAGAAGACGAAAACATTGCGCGCCTGCTGCGAACTAGCGGCCCAATCGCCAGTGTGATAAGGCCCTAACACAAAAGGATTGCTATCGTCATATTCAATTCAGTTCTTGTTACACCGTCGTGCGAAGTAATTACTCGAACCAGTCGAGCGTGTAGTTAAAGCTTTGTATGAGAGGATTGAAGTATTTATTTATAGGATTGATAGTATTGTACATTAGGAAGAGTAAGTTACTGGCTTTCGCCCGCGATTTCGTTCGCGTGAATGCTCTTGCAGATTCCAATTATTTTTAAATAAAATTCGGACTATCAGCAGTCAGGGATAACATAGGGTATTTTTAGTTTAGAATCTGTTCTTACATATCTTTTTTAAACAATAAAACGATCACACTCTTCAGCTTCATACTATTTCAGAGATTCTCTTATAATAATAATAATAATAAATTTTATTGTCAGGCAGCTGAGGCCCATAGAAAAAATACACAAATAATCTTAAACAACCATGAACTAATACATATAAAAAAAAACCTTATCAACTAAACGTTTACTAAACTTAACACTTTACGTTATTAAGTAAGGTTTTTATTATTAGGTGCTGGTGCCAACTCCACAAGTAAGCAAAATGCTTTTGTAAAGGCAAACTGGTTCTTTATTCATCCAAATGTCATCACCTGCCTCAGTGGCGTGCCTAGGGCAAGGGCACTATGTTAGGGCAAGCCCGACAGAAGAGATAATGATTCAATATCAATTTAGAGATATTTTATTTTTGTGCTTTCTATGATTTTATTTTGTCTTTTTGGGCTTTAATGGAAGGCACGCCACTGACCTGCCTTGCTTTTTCCCAACTATGTTGGTACTGGTATTCAGATGCACCCGGTTATATGGGAACCCAAATCCCGTCTAACCGGATGCTCTAAATATCAGTTTTTTAGGGTTCCGTACCTCAAAAAGAAAAAACGGAGCCCTTATAGGATCACTTTGTTGTCCGTCTGTCTGTCTGTCTGTCAAGATCCTTTATCTCGGGAACGTGTGGAGGTATTGAGTTGAAATTAAAACCATATACTCAAGTCTACGGTCCCTTAATGCTGTAAAAAAACAGTCAACCCTCTATGTTAATGTCAAAAAAAGATACGGCCGTTTATGTCGCAAAAACGCATTTATAATATTAAGTAGATTAGAGTATGGATAGTAGGTATGGATTAGTATTGAAGTATGGATATGTACCTACAAATATGTACGGAACCCTCGGTGGGCGAGTCTGACTCGCACTTGTCCGGTTTTTTACAAGGAGCTACTACCTCTCTAACCTTCACAACCCAGTTATTTGGTAACACGATAAGACTCGTTGTCAGACTTTCTGGCTTCTAACAACCCATTTCAGACCAAAAGTTTTACCTGCTTTCCGGCAGCATTCAAATCAAAGAAAAGATGAAATAATTATACCTATTATTAAATTAGTACCCAGTTAATTTCGTTAATTAATTAGACAATGTAGATACCTACCTATATAAACAGCCTACGTACCAACTCAAACACAATCAATCCTGTACCAGTAAAATTAATAGATAGGTAGGTGTCTACCGCCTACCTCTATAAACGCCGTTCACGAAAAACGGAACAAAATAAATATTTTCGTAACCACTTACTGTTCACTCGTTGTCAGGTATTTTGTCAATGGCCATCAAAAATGTTAGATACCTATCGGGAATTTTCGTTTACAATATCAAAGGAACTATAGGTTTAATGTCAAAGGATTCCCGAATTAACTGTGTTCGGTGAACTATACAATCTTATATTGCTATGAGACCGAAACTTTGTAACTACGGTTTTCATTTTATTTTTATAGCCTTTTTTTATCACCATCATATCAGCCTATTACCGTCCACTGTTGAACGTAGGCCTCTTCCAGAGATCGCCAACCAACCCGGTCCTGGGCAGCCTGCCATCTGCCATCCGCTGTCAGCCACCTTCTTCAAATCGTTGGTCCATCGTGCCGCAGGGCGTCCTACACTACGCTTGACCAAACGCGGTCTCCACTCTAGAGCGTGTCTGCTCCATCTACCGTCTGTCCGTCTGCAGACGTGGCTGACCCACTTCCATTTCAGCATGATGATTCTAGGTACGCGCTATGTTGGTGTTTGCTATCTTTTACTACCCCAATATTCTTGTGGTCGCAAGTGCCTGCTAATCGCCCCACGATTCCCAGTTCTTCCTGGATCCTGGATCGATTCCCAGTTCGGCCATAGTGTTATTGGGATTTTCTATCAAGAATTTCTTAGTAGCAGTTTGGAGGTCGGTGGTGTGCCAACTTCGTGCCTCGAAAAGCACTTAACGTCGTTGGTCGTCGCTTGATCTCTCTCCGGTCGTGTCGGATTGCCGTCCCATTGCAATATTAGAGTGAGAGGAGAAGAAGTACTGCTATGTTATTCTGTGAGAACTCACTCCAGCAGGCGTAGCATGACAATTCTATCTCTACTCTACGTAGAATAGACATAGTTCTTTCTATCCTACTTGACATCTCTATCCAACCGAGCATGAGCCGACTGGTAGACTCGCGTTTCTACGTAGAGAAAGACATAATTATCTTTTCTTTCCATAGCAACGCCGGAGTGTTGTGTTGTAGATAGACGTTAAAAATTTTACGATAAAATTGCGTTTCGTTGTCGACAAAAATGTGTCAATCGATACGTTTTATCACATTTTGAACGTTTATTTATTTACTTAGAGACAACAAACAGTGTAATAATAAGTAGACATAGGTTAGAACTTAATAATAAAGGTAACAAATAAATATTATGTACACTACTCTTATCCACACTGTAATGTTATTCAATCAAAGCAACAACGAAACGTTATTTTTATTGTGACGGCTGTCGGATCGATATAAATGATACAATAACAAAATATTTTAGAAAACAATATTCAAAATTTAATTGTCCAAATGTTTCGATTTTGGAAAATAAATAGACTTGGGACTACGGCAAAAAAAAGTAAGTACGAGTAAATCTAAGTGAAAGAAATTACTAAATAATTAGCATTGTGCATTGGTGTACCTATTGTGTGTGATTAATTTAAGAGAATGTAGTCCTCGATTAGTTGAAAATCTTATTTGAGGATTGAAAGAAGATAGTCGCATCGTCTGATAAAAATTCTTGGTTTACAAAGGAAAATTCTTCACTTTTATCTTCAATCAAAGAAAAAGCATGCACCTATCTTATATCATAGCAAGTGATATATGATAGGTGCATGCTTTTTCTTTTCTTTATTACTTATCGTCAGTGTTCTTACCTCATTCACATACTAAAACTGATTAATTATTTATTTGCAGTGTGCGAAGTACCAACCCTCAGATTGAGATGTTGTTGGTGGACTACAATTTCCAAAGGAACTATTAGTTAATCTGTGACGATAAGTTTATTTAAAACAAACTTACTGAAAGGAAAATGAGACAAAGCCATTTACAAAGGTACAATTTTTATTTAAGTACTTAAAATCAATTTCTTATTATACGAGTAATGTCAGTTCTTCCATGAGTTACCCTCTACCTATGTGCCTCCATAAAGGGCTACCTCTGTGCTTCCGTGCTTTAGGGTGTACCATGATAAGCATTCAAGTCATGAGCCGGTTCCAAAGTTTAGCCTGAACCTCCTGAAAATCAATAATAAATAATTAATTTTGTGTTTTGTTATTACAGATAACATAGTTCCTGAATGGTGAATCGATATATGAGGCCCAAAAATGAATTACCTAGTTGTACATACTATAATTATATTAATAAATAAACCTATGCACCTATTGACTGTTTATTATTTCAAATTATTAATAAGTCCGGTTTCAGACTGAAATAAATTAAATACAATATAGTATAAAGTTTCTTATATGAATATTTTCTACTTTTTTTACTAGTTTGCCAAGTATTCTGGTCTTGCATGCTTCCTTTGCCGTTTATTGTATTCTTGTTCTAGATATAAGAGAGCGCCTTGACTTCCATATTACAAGTTTTACTTCGTTTGGAAGTCCAGTTTGAAAATAAGTACAACCCTATTATGTGCAATATACTTTTTTTTTATTTGGTAAGTACCTACAGTAAGAAATCTATCCAACTAAACGGCTACCTACTCACTTTCAGCAATCAAAGACCCAGCAAATGATTAGACATTGTTGGATCCACCGTACCTAGGTAATATTTCTGACCTATTTGTATTAGAAGCAGTTGGAAGGCGTGGGTTCCTAATCTTCAAATAGGTTGAACTTACTTTAACAAGAATAGGCAGTTTCTGAGATTTTCTAGGAGACAGATTCTTGCTCAGCTCCCGGCACAGATTCTGCATTTCGCTTTACTAACTTCATAATTTTCCAAAGCCTCGTTTTCGTGAAGAACGTGAGCCCCGGTTTAATGCATTCTTCTTTGCAAAAAAAAAACTGAAAGGATGGTGACGGTAGTCCTCCAACAAGTTTATAAAAACAACTTCAACTCTGCTTTTGTGGAAGAGTCACCACAATTTTGCCAATGTCACGTAAGTACTTATCATGATTGGCCATCAAATGAAGGAGATTATTCAATAACAACAAATTTAGATGGTAAAAAATATTGAATTGAGTTTTTAAAATCAATATAGATCCTTGTCTACATAGAAATATACTTGTCTAGGTCAATAAATTGAGATGTAGACTATTTGACACTTGTTAGAAGAAAAGTTTCTACACCCAAATGTCAAAAGTAGAGAAAAAAATGGTCGTCATGCTCGGCATTGTAGACTCTTGTCTACTGTAGAGTAGAAACATTTCTTCTCTTCATCGCCATGCTCGCAACGTAATAAATCTTTCTACGACCGTCATTTTGTCTATTCTTCCTGTCAGTATGTCTATTCTTCCGTAGACATAGCGGTGGTCATGCTACGCGTGCTGTTCTCACTTATTCCGCGGTGAAAACTGTTTTAGGTATTCTGTAACTCGATAAAAACTACGCTAGCGATTACAGTGACAACATAGGTGAAGCAAACTATTATTACGTTACTATTTTAGCGAATACCAAATACTTTTCACTTCAGGTAAGTGAAATCGGAAATGAGATAGGATTCGAATTCACGGGTGAATTCTTAGGATGTTACTACACCAATCGATCGATCATCGTTCGATGCCATCGGTCGACCGTCGGCCGTTGATCGATTGGTGATTGAGCTTTGGCTGATCGACGGATACCGTTCGACTAACTAGTCGATCAAACACTGATAGTCAGCTGCACCCGGTTAGACTGGAAGCCAACTCGAACTCGAACCCAACATACTCGTAGTTAGGATAAGGCTTGGCAGTTTCATTTTGCCTGTACATGGATTCTTTTGTTTGCCATTTTATAAAAATAGAATAAGATTCAAAAACATTGTTAGACAAACACTTCTAATTGTTATTGCCATCAACGCTCACTTCGAAGGTAAAAGACCAATTTCCGCTAAGGTCAAAGACATTAGGACTTGACGAAGGGGTAATAAGGACAAGATAGGGTAGCGACACGGTACTCACGGGATGACTACGATGTGTGCCGTCGTTACCCTGTTGTAATTGTATGGTGAAGGGTGACATCGTCGTGTCGTTCCGAATTCCGGCAAACTGTAGGCAGGGTTATGGAGCAGGTTTACTTTTTAGGGATGTACCGTGCAAGCGTTCCCATACTGGGGCTATTCGCCTGTAATGTAATAATCAAAGATTCGATTTGAACGTTCACTGATGTGAGGGTTTTACCAGACCAAACAATCGATGTTAGAATGGATTAACCGACGTCGATCGATAATTTCTACCAAGAAAGAAAGAAAGAAAGAAAAATTGTTTATTTGAAACCTCGTACAGGTAAACCGAAACATAAACAAATGATACCACATAAAAAAAAGACTTATATAACCTGTACGAGACCAAAAAGGCTCCTGTCTCAGCACAATGCTACGACATGAAATCTCGCAGCGCTGGTATTCTGACAGGGCCTTGCAGAGATGCCACGGGCGGCCACAGTCACGACTAAAAGGTAAATAAATAAAAAAACAAAATTATAATAATAAATATCTAACAAAAATAAGCAGGATAACCTTCTGTAAAGAATATGTAAACCCGACTTATCTATCGATTATATGTATAAAGTTATTAAATACAATAAATAAATAAAAGTACGCAATAAATAAATAAAAGTGATAATGATAATTTTGCATTGTTTAATTTTGCAACTATCTGCCAACGCCAGCGTTACCACAATGTTTGTCTTGTCTATGCCGCTAGCGTTGTGACAGTGACACTGACAAACAAAGGGACGCCGACGCCGCCTCAAATTGACAACATTGATGAAAAGTGTTAGTGTATTGTAAAGTAGTAGTTTAAGTTCATGGATAATCATAAAATTATGAACCCTAATCTTTTATGTGTGGTGTGAATCAAGACAGGGAATCTGGTCAGTGGGTCGTCTTAGTACCAGACCAATCGATCGATTGTCAATCGACTATCGATCAATGGTAGAACGGATTAGTCAATGTCGATCGAGCTGCTTGATTATTATTACTGATGGTTTATAGCCGGGGTTAATCGATCAACATCGACCATCGTATCACTCGATCAGCTAAAGCAACCACACCAATCGATCTACGTCAATCGATGTCGATCGATGGCATCGATTGACGATCGATCGATTGGTGTAATGTACACCCTAATGCTCAAATGCTGTAGTAGCGGTGAATGATTGCCTTTATATTGAACTTGATTACTATGTTAAATAAAAGGTTTGACAACTATAAACAGGATGACTCTCTTCAACAGTTTATCTATATATGTATGTATTTAAAATATATTTGTGTATGTATATCAGCTGTCTGACACCCATAGTAGGGTCTCCCTAGTTTGGGGTCAGATGGCCGTGTGTGAATCGTCCCCACATATTATTATTATATGTACGAGTAGGTAGTAGCAATCAATAAATGCAAAGTTAATTAATAATTTATACCTTAACAAATTATACTACTTAACCTTTGTCATGAATCACTCTGTCTATTGGCTATTGGGAATATCCGTTTAGTAGCTTTCGATGTAGAAATTAGCGCTCGACGTTATGGTAGCCTAACACTCCTTTCTTGTATTGCTAATATTATGGTATTGTATTGTGTGGTAAAGTGAAAGTCTCAAATTATAAAGGAAATAGCTATATTAAATCACTATCACACAGTAATATGAAATGGTAAAAAATGGTAAACTATAACAACTAAATGATTGGTAAAATGGTTATGGTAATGGTAATGGTTTGAGAACGAGGTGTCTCTAGCGAGATCTAACGCGAACTGAACTCACATTTTGGTGGACGAGCGAATGTGCATACTTGCGTTTGATGCAATTATGCATTTTCGCTGAATGTTCGATTAACTCGAACATTTGATAAACTCAAAAACAATTTTTTATAATATCTATATAGTGTTAAATAAATGAACTAGCCATACTACCTACTCAAAAAAAAAACAACAACAACTTCTTAAAAATAACAATACCCAGCGGTTGTTGACTTAGTTATAACATTTAATTTAACAATAACAAAACTCAACAAAGTATTTTCCCACAACAAATATAAAACTGAGTTGCGTACATTTGTCACATCACTATTTTAAGAGAAAATTCCTCTTAAATTAAAGATGTTATTGTCTGCTGCTGACGACAATAAAACCTGCAATGTATGTTATTTTATTTCAACCAATTTGAGACTTAACATAGAATGTTATTAACGCAATTTAATAGTAGTCATTTGTTCGTTTAAGCTTCCTTAAGGCGCTGACAACAGCGGTCACTGGCACTGGTGGAAGACATAACAGGCAAAACAAAAGCAATAAATTAAAAAAATAGGAATATAAAAAAATCCAGACTATTTTATCCATATTTTGGTAGTAATTAACGAAGGTCTTATGAAGTGCCATATTAATACTCAAATATATTAATTATCAAATCAAATAATAACATTCATAATAATTCATAATCGTATATGGTGTTTAATAATATTTCTTAAGTACACTACACGACTTTGGTTTCCCATTGGTTTGGTTTGGTTTTCCAATCATCCTTAGGATTCCGTTGTTACCGCCTGGAATCCGAACTACCTACCAATGGCGATGATTTTGTTTTTTATTTTGCAATGACACAACCCTCTTATTATCTTATCACAAAATATGATGATCAGTTATCTTAATACCGTAAAATGCTGTAACATTGCCGTCATGCTCAACATAGGCTACATTTTAAAAAGTCATTTTATTGCCGCTGAGAAATGTTTTTTTGCCTTATAGATGGCCGACTTGCTTTTAGTAATACCATAGACAGCAAAAATATTTCTCAGCAGCAATAATTTAACTTTTTAGAATATAGGCAATGTTGAGCATGACGGCAATGTTACAGCGTTTTACCGGTACTCACATATAAGTTAAATAATCGAAAACGTATAAACAACGAAAATCTACATTAATCTATCGACCGATCGATCAGATTTGATTGAATCGAGTAAACTTTTCAAAGTTCAACGACGACTGTTTAAGTTTAACTTTTATTTTTTGCCCTGCCAATGAAACATAATTTGAAATAGGTTTATTTATAGAATTTGATGCTTGTTAGAGCATTAAAGGATTTGTTCTAACTTGAGCTTTACCTTTTGTAAATGGATCCAATTAAATGTGGAGGATTCGTAAATATTTTAGAGTTTTAATTTGTTAAAATTACTGTCAACTTTATTTTAGGTTTATACCCTTAGTACGATGCCGTAACTTCAAAGATTTATATTTTAAAGAAAGGTGTTTCTAAACTGAACACTAAATAAAATTAATTTAATATTAATTACTAGCTGACCCGACAGACGTCCTGTCCCTATATATATCTACCCTACCAAACTACCTACCTACCTACCTACCCTACCTACCTACCAACCCTACAACCCTATCTACCTACCTACAATACCTTCCTAAAATTTTCTTTTATACAAACCTCCTGACAATAATACCACAAAAAAGAAAGAATTTTCGAATTTGGTCTAGCCTATCCGAAATTATGCGCTTACATACATTTCGGCGATTTATTTTATACATATATAGATAAAGATATATATTGATAGATTAGATTTAACTCTGTGGAGCTTTTTTCATCTATTATTTTTTTTATTTTTTTGGAACAAGCCCGGACACCGGCATCGAACAGGAGTTACAGTGGTTGCGAAAATTGGAGTAATTTTCGCAACCACTGTAACTCCTGTTCGATTCCCGGACGGAACAATATTTGTATGGCATTTCGGTTGTTTATGTGTGAGTTTATATGTTTGTAAACGCACCCACGATTCAGGAGATTTTTTGAGTGTACATACTACGTGAGCTGAACAAATAGATGTGCGATTAACGCTAGTGCGACAAAACTGTACTGCGATGCGACTCACCACAGTTCGAATGCACGCTTTTGCACTGAAGCTCGACATCACACAGACAGTAGTTCGACACTACGGTAGTGCGACAAATTGTGTGATAATACTCTACGGATTATTTGCCTTATCCGAGCACCGTATCACGATCACGAATGATACGCTGATACGAATATCAGCGTATCATTCGTCGTACTCCTTTATGCGTCGGCGATACGGATATGGATATCGGATCGGGCAAATGATCATAATTATGCGGATCCGTCTTTAGAATCACTATTGTGGCTGGTTTCTTTTCATATCCATGTTCGTACAAAACAAAAATTCAACGCTTCACAGAGACAAAACTATCTTCATTAAGTCAATTACAGCTTCGCTAATTGTCACTGTAAACGGTAGGTAAATCAAGGCCTCAGACAGACAAACAGACATCCCAATTAAACAGTACTTTGTAGTTTGTGTAACTTTCTCAAGATTTATCCAGCAATTAGTAGTTTGAAGTTTCAGTTGGGCGAAGGATTACAGAGTTTCTTTTTAAACTGTTGTGGATAAGAAGTTCTTTTTTTGTTTGTTTTTGCGAGGAATTCACGAGGTTTCTTTTGTGACTATGTTATGGTAAAACCTTTTACGCATGTGTTTGATCTTATCTTTTTAATAATTCCACCACCAATAGGCTTGTATTTGGCCACAACTCACCTGACTAAGATCAGGTGATGATGCGGCCTAAGGTGGAGCACGCAAGCCTAGGATAAACCGGTTCACTCGTGCCTTGAAAATACCCAGATTATAAATTATACAAATGTAACGTATTCACTTTTAATTGTTTATAAATCTGTTCATGTTCAATAGACAAATAAACCTGCATTCACCGACAGGGTTCACAATCTGTACGATTTTATGACGCGTAAAATTGTAAACCGTCAGTAAATTGGTCGCTAGCTCGCTCTGTGTCCATAGAAAACAAACATAGAACTCAAATAAAGGAAATGCACTTTAATTGTTCGAGATCAAGTACGTTATTTAATATAAACCACAAAAAGAATCTGTTTGTTTGTATTCAGCGATCAACCAATGACATGATGGAGGCACATGCACCTTGTCCGCTAATTGTCCATTCACACTAATATTACTCTGTCTGTCTGTTACGTTTTCAAATTTAGTATAATAATAATAATAAAACCATTTATGTTCAGGTTACAAAGACCCATAGATAAATACCTTAACCTAACTATACATAAAACAAAACAACAATTGCGTTAGTAAATAAAACTTAAAACTATGTTAATATCACTTCGTTGCACTTAAGTCTTTGTGCGTTCCGGTGGCACTTGGCCGCGGAAGCGACGAAATACCACATCCTGAGGCCAAAAACTTTCTTCCAACACCTGAATATGCAGGTAGCATGTTGATATGCGCCCCACAAACGCCTTAAAGTTGACGTTGCGATGCGGCTCCAGCAGCTGCACTCTCGGCGCGAACTTCACGATGTCTTCCGCGTCGGTGGTGTAGTGGAGACGGGAGATATATATATAGTTTAATTATATTTTTTTTTGTGGTTTTTATAAGTATGTATGATAGTCTGTAAGGTATTTATGTTATGGGTCTTTGATACCCGAAATAAATGGTTTATTATTGTTATACACCGGGGTATTCGGCTTTGCAGCACGAAGTTTTTCGAAACTATACCTATAAATTCCTTGAAATTTGGGGACGGATATGGGTTAATTTTTAATCTGCGACTTGGTCTGCATCCGCGAAAACCGCCACTTACGCGGACGAAGTCGCGAACAAAAGCGAGTTTTTAATACCTGCCTTCGACATCAAATTCTGGAAGACATGCGAAAGGCACGTTTGCACACGTTGGAAGTCTGAGATAATCTTCAACTCGTGCTTTTCGATCAGTATGCTTATTCATGGTAGATTTACTTGCGTATCTTTTTCAATAGTGTAGTGCAGGGACTATATATTACATGTATTTCGATACGGTTTTCACCAAATATTTTATTTTCTTAAATAAAGAGAGAAAGAAGAAAAAAAGGAAAAAGAAAGAAAGAGGATTATTATTTTACAAATTTACTGAAGTACTAGTCACTGCTACACAAGCTACGCTGTTGTAGCAAAATGCTACGCCGTAGACTGCTACGGCGTAGCCACTTTACAACTTACCACTATGCAAGACTACTACTACACCAGACTTACTATTCAAGACTCTAATAAATTAACATTAATATCGGATTTTAGGTTTTAGTCGATTTGATCGGTTATTAGTCAAGTTATACCAGCTTACTCGAGGCCTTATCCCACTGCCACTTCTACTTTTCCACCTCGATATGGTCTTGTAAATGGGACTCGGTCTAATTAAAAGCCGTACGTATCGATCGGACATAGCTAAACTACGCTTGTCAAGGTCGGTCTGTGGATGGATGACCACGACATTGACGACACGGTTGGCGCAGTGGCTGAGCGATCGACTGCGTGTTGCGGGTTCGATTCCCGCCCAGGGTAAACATTTGTGTGATGAGCACTTGTGTTTGCTTTGTGTCTGGGTGTTGTTTATCTATACATGTAATGTATTTACAAAAAAAAAAAAGAAAAAATGTATTTGTGTATGTATATCAGCTGTCTGACACCCATAGTACCGGGTCTCCCTAGTTTGGAGTCAGATGGCCGTGTGTGAAAATGTCCCCACATATTATTATTATTTATTATTATTATTACCACCCATTTCATACCAAGATCTACGTAAAGCCGATGGTCTTTGCTGTCATTAGTAGATCTTTGACTGTCATAACTACTGTTTATTATTTTTATTATTAATGTCAGCAGGGAAGGGTCAGATACTAGAACGTGTGACAACCAGTCTTGCCAGGGGTTAACGAGCTGCCCAGTAACTGGGTTATGGAGCTCAGATAGGCAAACGCTCCAGGAAGCCGATCCCAATACAGTTGGGTAAAGGCTAGGTAGTTTGTTGTAGGGTAAAGGTCTCTTCTCATATAGACGAGCCTTGATGATGCACGAGCATGAGCACCACGAATGCTCAAGGCGCATTATAAGGGTGTTACCAGACCAATCGATCGAACGTCGGACATAGACATAGTGCAGAACACGTACAGACATAGTGTTTATACTAGAAATAGGAACAAATTAGATCAGCCAAGTTTCAGATTGTCAAAAGTTCATACTTCTTTTATGGGGTACTGTGTAAAATTTTATAATAAAATACCTCTTGATATTCTACAACTAAATGAAAGACAATTTAAAACATGTATTAAACGCACACTGTGTAGACAAGCATATTATAAATTAGAAGACTACATCAATGATAAAAATGCTTAGCTAAATGCTGGTCCTGCTCCACAGGCAGTTTAGGGAATTTCCTAATTAGAGGAATGTTGTTTCCTACCCCTTTTTTTTTATTGACATGAGTACCTAACGAGTATCGTTATTATTATACACAAATATATTTTAATTACTTTTTCGACATTTTAGAAACATTGTAAACCTTAGTTTTGTATAATTTAGCAGCATTATTTCAATTTTGTAAATGTGAGTACCATGGAGCCATATTTTAAGTAAATTATTATGTGATTGACATAAATGAGAATGGCGGTTGAGAGAATTGTCATGCTCACTCAAATGTCTCGCTGGTGGTGGCGCGTGTGTTGGATCATTCAGTTCCCTTTAAAATGGTTGAGCTGAATGGTGCTGATTCGCGCGTCATGTTCGTGAACGGGCGCTGTCAGTAGAGATTGGTCAACTCTTAACTGCCATGGTTTTTATCTTGATTATTTTTTATATTTTGTATTTCTAGATTACCTTCATTGTTTTCACATATAGAAGCAACAAGAATAATGTAAGCAGTATTTTGTAAAAACCTGATTTTAAAAGAGTGTCCGTGGAGTTTCTTGCTCGTTCTTCTCCATAGAGACCTACCTACGTTTTGGAACGAGCAACTAGCTTCAACTTTCTGTCTAACTGACCGACTCCTTGACAATTCAAAAGTGCCTGTAAATGGTTTAATTGAAATAAATGCTTTGACTTTGACTTTGACTTTGTTGATCGACAGCATCGATCGATGGTAGAATGGATTAGTCGACGTTGATCGATAGTTTCTACCATACTAATCGATCGATTGTCGATGGACGATCGGTCGATGGTAGAATGGATACGTCGACGTCGATCGAGCTGCTTGATTATAATTAGTGATAGCCGGAGTAAATCGATCATCGTCGACCGATGCCATCGACCGGAAATCGATCGATTAGTTAGTCGAACGGTATCCGTCGGTGAGCCAAAGCTACCACACCAATCGATCGACGTCGATCGATGTTGACCGATGGCATCGATCGATGTAGTAACACCCTTAAATAAAGTGTCATTAGTACTTGCCCAGTATCGAGCCCACACCCTTACGTATGAGAGGCAGGCGCCTTAATCCCTAGATCATCTAGACATTGTTAACTTTCTAAAAAGAAGTAGGTACCTTTATTGCAAATTGTTAAAGCAAAAACCTTTGTCATAAAGTAGATATAATATGTACATATTTACAAATGTCTATTGACGTAACAAAACGATGCTCGTTGTTTTGTAAGTTAGAAGTTTTGAATCTAGAAGTTACGTGAAATATAGGTAAAAGTTTTCAAGGCAAAAGCTTTAGGATTGTTGAAACGGAAAACGTTTACTTTAACATTGGAATAGATAATTATTGTTTTGTTTAAACTTTCACCAGCCAGGCTGCGTTTCCAAAAGAGATGTTTTCAACTTTTTAACCGACTTCAAAAAGGATCGAGGAGGTTATCAATTCGAATGTTTATATTTTTTTTTTTTATGTATGTTCGGGCATAACTCTGTCACATATAGACAGAAAAAATTGCAAAATTATTTCAAAAGGGGTTTTCTCCGAAATGTATAAATTTTATCAAAATTGATACAGCCCTTTTTGAGGAAATCAACAAATTCCTAAAAAAAAATACTTAGACGAAGTTTTAGTTTCTTCAATCTTTGGAAACAACAAACAGAAAGCAACCGCCACCGACTTCCGATAGTAATGTGTGTTCTGTGCTAAAGTTATTTATCACTTTTTAGTTTTTGAAGGCGGTTTTCTTTTTTTTTGAAAAACCTTTTTTGACTAGCTGACCGACTCCTTGACAATTCAAAAGTGCCTGTAAATGGTTTAATTGAAATAAATGCTTTGACTTCAATGACCGATGATACCGCTTCATTGTCCTAACTTGTTCTAACTGATGCCCCCGACTTAGCCCGCGTGATTGTCGGTTTTCAGCGGGTTTTTATTTTACGGGGGTTCCGTATTTTTTGGGAACTAATCCTTCTGATATATTTCAATAATGCTTAGAGGGGGTATATTTTTAATGATAGGTACCAAATACGATGTATTAATACAACTTTTTGAATCTCAAAAAACTTAAGATGATACTTACTAAACTGACCAAAAACTTTTTAGAAAAAAGAGAACCGCCTTCGGCAATACAAAACAACAAATAAAACAAAGTGTGTTCTGTGCTAAAGTTATTTAGCACTTTTTAGTTTTTTTGTGAAGGCGGTTCTCTTTTTTCAAAAAAGTTTTTTTTTCCACTTTTTAGTGCCTCCTTATCACCCAAATCCATTAAGGAACGGCAACACAGTTGAAACAGAGATTGAAAGTCCTCCAAAGATGTAAAGATGGAAGAAACGAAAACGCCTTCTCGATTTTTGTTGTTTTTTTCAAAAAGTGCTGAATAAATTTATGTTTGTTGTATACTAAAACCTTTTCCAGAATATAACACACACGTTTCTGAAAACTGCATCAAAATCGGTTCAGCCAAACTGAAGATAATTGCGGACAAACATACATACTTACATGCAAACATACGGGTTGAACTGGGAACCTCCTTTTTTTGAAGTCGGTTAAAAAAAGCATAAGTCGTTTTTATTTTTAACTATTGTCAAGATTTAACGTTATGCAAAAAACACTATGTGACAGAGGGACAAAAATCTTGTTTTGGTTCCGTTTTTCCTGGACGGAACCCCTCAAAAACAGCACTTTTAAATCATTTCAACATAAAATTAAGTTTGTATACATCTCTTCACTAGTCAACGGGGAAAGTATACATTTCATGTATTCGCAAAAGCATTTCTCGTTACATAATAAGCACATGTTCAAACGCTCTCGAAAGGGACAGACGATTCGACAAAATAATATCGATATGTGTGGACAATATTACAATTTACGATCCACTGTTCATATTAGATAACGGGACGTAGTGTTTTTGATTCAGTGAGTTAATTTTTGAATGACAAAGCCCAACTTAGGTTGATAAAAGGCTAGGCAGAAGAAGAATCAAAATCATAATAAGTCTATGCAAATGAAATCGCGGGCAGGACCTAATACCTAGTCAGATATTTTTTACCTAAAGTAGAAATAATATACTTATACAACAAAAGGCTGTCAAACCACCATATTTATATCCCTCTGTAAAAATCTGATAATATATTTGTCTCAGCAAGGAGGAGCCCGTGGCTAAATTAAAGCCGTACAGATCGATTGGTCACAGGTTAAGCTACGCGAACCGCGGTCGGTCTGTGGATGGGTGACCATCCCTTTCATACCGAGTTCCCTCCGTGCCTCGGAAAGCACGTAAAGCCGTTGGTCTCGGCTGTCATTTGTAGATCTTTGGCAGTCGTTATGGGTATAGTCAGAAGCCAGAAAGTCTGACAACCAGTCTTACCAAGGGGTATCGTGTTACCCAGTAAGTAACTGGATTATGGAGGTCCGATAGGCAGTCACTCCGTGTGAAACACTGGTATTCAGCTGCATCCGGTTAGACTGGAAGCCAAACCCAATATACTTGGGAAAACGCTAGGCAGATGATGATGATGATATTTGTTGCAGCAAGCGATAATGATAAAGAGGATTCAATTTCATTGTTGCAGTACAGAGGAAGTGGTAAACGCCGTGACTTCAGTTGTCAGTTTCTATGGCGGAACGTGGACAGAGTCGTGTTGGAGAGTGGGAACCGTGCCAAGCTCACTTTTGCTCGAGACACCAAGCTTTACACTCATCTAGTACGAAACTGTCGGTTTGTCTTGAATTGTATTGTACGGTCACATTTTATAAAGTTACTTACTAGTACTGCTATGTTATTCTGTAAGAACTCACTTCTGATTCCGCGGTGAAAACTGTTTTAGGTAGTCTGTAACTCGACGAAAACTACGCTACCGCTACTAAGTGCTGGCATAGGTGAAGCGAACTATTATTTCGTTACTATTTAATCGAAAACCAAATACTTTTCATTTCTAGTAAGTGAAATCGGAAATGAGGATTCGAATTCGCGAGTGAATTCTTACAGAATTGCACTGCTGCATTGAATATTGTTATTCTACAACGAACCCGATACCACCCAACTTAAACGATGACGGCGCCACCGCTCAGCCACCGCTAGTGCCGTCATATTTAACTATCGAAACATGGTAATTAAGTAGGTAAATAACAGTAACAAGTTAAAAAGTCATTTTTAGGATTCCGTACCTCAAAAGGACCAAACGGAACTCTTATAGGATCACTTTGTTGTCCGTCTGTCTGTCGGTCTGTTTGTCAAGACCCTTTATCTTGTGAACGCGTGGAGAAGTGGAAATTAAAACCATATACTCAAGTCTATAGTCTATAGTTGATGTTGTGAAAAAAATCAAAATTCTATGATAACGTGAAAAAAAGATACGGCCGTTTATGTCGCAAATTAAACGCATTTATAATATTAAGTAGATTAAAGTATTGATTAGTATAGAAGTATGGATATGTACCTACAAATATGTACGGAACCCTCGGTGGGCGAGTCCGACTCGCACTTGTCCGGTTTTTTTTTAATACGAAACCAGCCAATAATTGCACACACTTAACCCACTGTCTTACACGTTTGCTATTGATATTTCAGCATAGTCTTGTAATAACAAGCTTATAAACCTACAAGGCACTATTACTGTGATGTAAGGCAAACCTAAGTATCGACTGATAAAGTCCTTTTGACCCTTGACTAATAAGATATTTAGATGCGTAAACGTTCTTACGACTTTATAAGATGTATTTTCGTCTTGTAAGCACTGTTATTACAAGTAAAATGGTGAAGATAAGTACATACAGGATTTGAACTTTCAAAAAACTTTTTTACTTAATAGACTTCAAAATATACTAAAAAGAAAAAAAATACTTAAATTTCGCAAGTCGGCGGATTTGGTTCTGTTTGTTGTTTTGTATTGCCACTGACTTGCGAAATTAAAGTTGTTTTTTACTTTTTCAAAGTGGTTGTCTATTTTTGTAAAATAGTTTTTTCGCTTTTTGGTGTCATCATCCAAATAAATTAAAAAACCGTAACACCAAACAAATGAAGTCACCCCTCAATTTCTCACCTTTAGAGGTGGAATATTTTCATCCATCAAAATAGTAATAAACGTTAACTGTTCACAACGTTACTCCCACGTCCAACAGTGGGCTAAAGGTAATGTTATTTAAATACGAGCCGGAGGTAGGTCAATGGATGTTTGCCGACGAGAGAGGTCGGTGTATGTTTATCTTGCTTAGACAGGGTTAGTAGGTAAGTAACGTTGAGCTGTGGATGCACGAATAATGATGGAATGGCCTTTTATTTGGTTTTGATTTACCAATAATAATAACTATTTATTTATTACTTATTATTTCAAACACTAACATCTAAACGACGCAATAAAGAGATATGCACACAAGACTGCATTATACTCAAAGTGTTTTTTTGGGAATGGCACCCAAGTTATATAATAAATTACCAAATACAATAAAAGATCTTGACAACATGCATAATTTCTAAAAGGCTCTTCTAAATTTGTTAGGCGAGAAAGCACAGTCAATGAGTACCTGGAAGATAAATTATAATGACATTTTTTTTGTTTTCCTTTTTTGTTATTTTTTTTTATTATTTTATTCAATTTAATTTAATTTAATGTTCTGTTATTTGGTTGAATTTATTTTTATTTTTATTAATGTAATACAAATGATTATTTGTGACGATGCAGTTATAATTGATTTTTATATTATTAGTTTTGAATGACTTTATATTTGAAATTTTATTAAAAATTAATATTATAATCAGAATATTTGTATGCCGTAGGTGGCAAGACATCGCGCTTATTTTATTAATATAGACATCTTTTGTTATCTATGTTCTACAAATAAAAAATCTTTGTCTTTGTCTATTTAAAATTATTTAAAACAAAATTTAAAACTACGGGCATAACTTAATCTAAATAACCAGACACAAATACATTACAAACAACAAGGTTGCCCTTGTCGCATCAGTACATTAACAAAATACCTCAGCATTGGGGCATCCAGCTGCTCGGCTAGGGCTTTCTGAATGCTATTAGAATTGCCACACACTCTTGTAAGTAATGAACCGTTTTTTTTTCTTCTAATAGCGTAAAGGTCATCAATTTGTACTCACACCAATGCTACAGTAACGTGGCAGCCCCAACAGCACCCTAAAAGCATTATTGTATTGTACTGGTTGGACGTCTAGAGCTTAACGCGTTTAGTTGATCCATGATCATGTGATAATGAATTATCAAAAAACAGCCAAGCTTAAGTGGAACTGGCCCGGCTGCATTTGCCGCATGTCGAACGGATCATAGGCTAAAACAAACACAATGTGGGTACCGGATAATGTCTAGCGACATCGTGGTAGACCTAGGTCTAGATGGCGGGATGAGCTTGATGGTTACAGGAGGAACTGATCTACTAGCTCTAGACAGAAAGGGTTGGAAAGAGGAAGGCCTTTGCCCTGCAGTCGGACAATACAGGCTGAAAATAAATAATTATATGATCATAGGGTTTGCAGTTTTAAAGGTTCTGCGTTCTGATAAGGTGCAGTGTGGGCAAGTCCTCTACAATGTCGACCGATGAAGATGGAGGATTCCGCTATTACCAGCCATTAACTTCTGCCATCGGCAACTCTACCAAAAAAAAACTAATATATGGCATTCGTCAATAGTGTAGTTTTCAATTAGTGAAAGATTTTTTGTGACCGGACCACAAGTTTCAGAGATTATAAAATCCCGCCGTCACACAAAATTATATTTTGTGCTAAGTGCAAATAGCTTCATAACTATACATTCTTCATTTAACATTTTCTTGTAAACATTTGTGTGATGAGCACTTTTGTTTGCCTTGTGTCTGGTTATTGTTTATATATATATGTAGGATCATCAGTGAGCGAGGAGGAGTGCCGAGCGGTATAGTACATCGTCAGGACTATAGGCGTTCCCATTATCCCAATAGGGATAAACCAGACCTGTAAAAACAATACACACTACATAAAGAAAACACAATACAAATAGTAATTAGTAACAAGAATAAAGTAAGTTAAAGGTACAGCAACAATTCAGTTAATCGAACAGACCATTAAGGTCCCACAGTTCGTACAGTGGCCAAGCCACCCAATGATTATGCGTGATAACCGAACAAACTCTTACAGGTTTACAGTTCGTACAGCAGCCTAAGCCACCCAATGATAAACGAACAAACCCTTAAGGTTTACAGTTCGTACAGCAGCTTAAGCCACCCAATGATTAACGAACAAACCCTTAAGGTTTACAGTTCGTACAGTAGCATAAGCCACCCATATACAAAGTTTATCGCTCGCTAGCAGCAAGCCTATACAGCTATGTGAATATACAGCAGCGCTGTACCAGGTAAACCGACAGTATTGTCGGGAGCAGGAGCTCTTTACTAAGTCGAATCCGAGGATCTACTGCCATACATACGGAGTGCACGCTCTTTTATAAGACGATGCCCCCACCTTGCAACCTCTCCATACAAGTCTGTCCACTGGCGCACGGAAGTGCTTCACGCGTATACTTGATACAAAACACTAAAATGTGCTAAATCTAATAAGATTACATTATAAAGTAATCAAATAACAATTGTGGTATTTTTGTCACGAATTACTTTATGAAATCACTATTGTTTATTCATGACAATTATTCAATAATAATTGAATTCAATAATAATTCGATTCACATTCAAAGTAACGTATCAACAATTGTTTTGAATAAAACCATCGATAACAATTATCGATATAAAGTAACCACAAATCAGTGTGCATACACAATAAATCATGTTTCGAATTAATAGACAATCATTGATAGTAAAATCACATAAATTAACAATAAGAAACACAAATCATAACAAATTTAGTTAACACCCACAATTGTGATTAATAAACAGTCTCCAACATAATACGTATCCATTTATATATTTGTTAAGTCCATCAGCTGTCTGACACCTATAGTACAGGGTGTACCTATAAGTTTGGTGTCATATGGCCCAAGAGATGGGGTGAAATATCCCCACATATTATTGTTATTATTGAAGAAAAAATTAAAATGACAGCGTTTTTAAACATCACTGCATTCCAGTCAAATTGTTTGAAGTAGACAGAGACAGACATTTCTCGTGGGGTGTCTGGGCTAGAATAACACCCCCCCATTTCATCCCGAGGACGTCGTAGAAAGGCGACTAAGGAAAATCCGGAAGTCGGGCAGCAGCGGCTTTCGTATACTCAACCACTTTACTGCGATCCCGAAGACGCCTGCCAAGCGTGGAGATTGTAGCAAACCCTCCCCTTATGGTGGAGGCCATTGTTCAACAGTGAACTTCCAGCTGATGATGAGGATGAGACAGAGACAGAAACATTTAGCGCTTAGTGATTTTCGCGTAAATGACCCCTAAATTAGTAATGAAAATATTTTATTAACCATTCGTACCTCCTGGGCCTTTGAGTGGTCCCTTAAGCTTTCAGTATTTACATTAGCTGAATTCGATCGTCTACGTGCGGTATTATTGTACTTACCTACTTGGAGGTAAAGATTCGAAAAATCTAACTGTTACCTGCCAGCACGACGCCCGCGAGGCGCCATTTTTTTATCTTGTCATAATAAAATTAACTTTAATGCACCGATTTAAAGCCCTATTTTTAATGGCCAATTATTTGCTGTGTTGGAACTTTGCTGTTATATTAAGCGATTACCTTATACCGAATTCATTCTGATTGATTCGTAGGTAGGTACGTGAAATTGATACTTATAAAAAGGGTCAAGTGTGTAATGTTACAAAGTATTTGATAAAATGAATTTCTAAGTACCCTACGTACCTGTGAGTATTTTATATCAAAGGTTTTGAAAAAAATGTCGGTTAACTTTTTCTCAGCGATATGGTACTTGAAGTCTATTAACAAAATATAAGGTAAGGTAATCTAAATAGAATGACTTGACTTAAATCTCGCTGAAGTCATGTGACCAGATTGTTTTGCATCGATTGTATGCAATACTCAATATCTTTATTGCTTTTTCATAAGTACAAACATGCTTAGGTTGTAGTTGTTTAATTAGCATTATTATGGACCCTGTCGGGAATAGCAAAAGGGTAGAAGAGCGGAAGCTCAGTTTAAAAAAAAATATTAAATTAACGTTGGAACTATGATGTTACATAGAAAAAAAAACAATTCATTTATTAATAATCAGTAATTCTTAATTTTAAACTACGATGAAAGTGAACAATTTTAAGAGGTGATTTCCTTTCTTCAAAAGTCAATGCCTATTGGATCATATAATTAATATGTGACGAAACAACTTTGTAGCCCTTTATGACATTTCGGATAGACTTTCCAAAATTAATCTACATTCCGCTTTTACGCTCATTAGATATTGTTGTTTTGGTCCAAATTTTATGTACTACCTCCGCTCCTCACATTTTTTTTTTTTTTTTTTTTTTATATTGTTATAGGCATGCGTTTGACCGCAACTCACCTGATCTTAAGTGATGATGCGGCCTAAGGTGGAGCACGCTTGCCTAGAATAAACCGGTTCACTCGTGCCTTGAAGATACCCAGATTATATGTTTCGGGGAATAGAGAGGCGGGCAGTGAATTCCACAGTCTGGCAGTTCGCACAATAAATGTGGAGTCAAAGCGCTTGGTTCGAGACCGTGGAACTTCAACCGTATAGCAGTGACGCTTCGCCGTATCCCTGCACGTCCGGTGATGGAATGGGGATGGGGGAATTAAGTTGTGCAATTCCAAAGCACACTCTCCGAAATCCCCTCCGAAAAAAAAACCTTTGTGGAAGCAGCCACACCTCTTGGACAAAATTGATCAAATTATTAAAAATACTTTAACATCGATTTTGAATGTGGCCCTGGATGACCGAGCGTGGCTACAAGCCACCCTGCCCATTCGTTTTGGTGGTCTCGGCGTCCGCAAAATTTCCAGTGTCAGTTTACCGGCTTTCCTGTCCTCCGTCCACAGCATCGAAAAGTTAACCAAAAAAATTTTATCTCCATCACTGGTTGACTTTGAAGTGCCGTGCTTGACTGATGCGATGAACGCCTGGAAAGTGGCTTGCCCGGATACAGATCGACCCGTGAACCCATCTTCCCAGAGACAGTGGGATGAGCCGCTCTGCAGGTTGGTACGGAATAATCTAATTCATACGTCCACCAATTCTGCTGAGCGTGCCCGCCTACTGGCTGTGGGTGAGTGGGAGTCGGGCCTCTGGCTTCAGGCACTTCCATCACCCAACATCGGTACTATGCTGTGTGATAATACCTTCCGACTCGCTACATGCCTGCGTCTGGGCGCTCCATGCGGGGCTCCACATCGCTGTCAGTGTGGTGAAGCAGTCGACTGCCTCGGATATCATGGCCTATCCTGCAGTAGGAGCGCAGGCCGAATGGCACGGCACGCCAGCATCAATGACATCCTCCGTCGTGCTCTTGCCACCGCCGGGGTGCCTGCTATTTTAGAACCCAGTGGGTTGGCACGTGACGATGGGAAGAGACCAGATGGGATGACCATAATGCCTTGGAAGTTGGGTAGGCCTTTGGTGTGGGACGCAACATGTGTCGACACCCTTGCGCCATCTCATCTTCCTAGCACAACGGGTTGTGCTGGGGCGGCTGCTGCAGGTGCCGAAAACCTCAAACGGCGCAAATATAATAACCTTCTTGGAAGCTATATATTTGAGCCGTTTGGGGTGGAAACTCTAGGGCCATGGGGTCCGAGTACCCATTTGTTTTTCGTGACATCGCCAAGCGGCTGGTCGACTCCTCACGTGACCCGAAGGCTGGTCTATTCTTGGGTCAAAGAATCAGCATTGCCATACAACGTGGCAATGCTGCCAGCCTGTTGGGCACGTGTCCCGTTGACAGCGATGTGGACGAGTTTTTTGATGCCCTTTGAGCTCCCTGCCTTTTTCTTAGAATTGTAAATAATTTTATTATTTTGATTTTTATGATTTGTATATTAAATATGATAATTCTATATCGTTTATATAATGATAACCAAACACTTTAATTTATTGTAAGTAATTCAAACAATTTGAGGGGAAATTCTACAGCCCTTTTTGAACATATTGCGTGCAGGGAGGAGTGTGTGGGGTTTGGCTTAGTGATTGAAGAAGAAGTGCACCTCTAATATTAAAAAAAAATACGTTCCAATTTCGATCCCTTTGCGACCACATTAAATATAAGTACTGATTTACTATTTTATCTGGTGTTGTGCATTATGGGAGTAAGATGTCAATGCTGAAGGGATGCGTAGATATACTAGATATAGAAGTCAAAACATTGGTTAGAAGACCACTATTAACCTGTAATTCCAAGACTCAACTTTAAATTAAAAACATTTTTAGTCCTCAAAACCCAATAAATTGTCGATATAAGTAATGTAACGGTTGCATGCATTTGACATGCTGGTCGAAACCTTATATGGCTTCGTATAAACACTGCATTTTTTCTAGAAGTTATATATTGTACTAGCTTTTGCCCGCGGCTACGCCCGCGTGGATGTCGGAAAATATCCCCTATATGTTAATCCACTTCTTTCACAATTTTTTATTGTGTGACCACCGTCAACTGGAGACCTCCTATATTGCGGATATCCATCGTCTCCTGTCTAGGTGTCCTTGACGGTCGAGGGTACCACTTTGTGCAGCTATTTTCTTTCATGCAGGGTGATTTGTAGTTTAAACTACCACAAGGACCATGTATCATGTTTGCCTTCACAATACCGTAAAGGAGAGGGTCCTGTGTAGGCTCAGGTACTATATATAACTACACTATATATAACTTTGTCGATTTGATGTAGGTTGAAACGCTGCTCTACCAACAGCAAGATGTGGATATGAGGAAGACCTCGATTTTTCGTTCCACTGAGTATATAAAGGAAAGCATCCCCCTAAACAGAGTACCTTTGGTCAGAAGACCCATCATCTTTTTCACCTTTAGGTGGAATACCCTGGCAATAATGTCGTGGCGACCGTACGACTTTTGACCAGGTAAAAGTATATCTGTGATCTCTTTTCATCAGGGATTACATGTGAATGTGATACAGAGTTGAACAGCCGCATTTGCGCACGTATGTCATGGCATCTTGTGTACGCTCGTGCATATAGCGTGGTCCCCGCCGATGACGATAGCACCGCCTTCTGACCCAGGTGCTTAACATCAACGTCCAGCCTCCCTATAGCATCCCTCATGTATACATAACTGTCAGCCCTCAGCTGCTCCTGGTTGTTCCTAATATAGTTCAACCTTTCCGTCTCTGTTTTAGCGTCGGTACAAATTTTTCATCCCCTATTTTGCCTTCTTCTGGGATGATTTTATAAAAACGCTGATACATGAAATGTTCCTGATATAGATCAACCTTTCCGTCTCAGTTTTAGCGTCTATACAAATTTTTCATCCCCTATTTTGCCTTCTTCTGGGATGATTTTTTAAAAACGCTGATACATGAAATGTTCCTGATATAGATCAACCTTTCCGTCTCAGTTTCAGCGTCTATACAAATTTTTCATCCCCTATTTTGCCTTCTTCTGGGATGATTTTTTAAAAACGCTGATACATGAAATGTTCCTGATATAGATCAACCTTTCCGTCTCTGTTTTAGCGTCGGTACAAATTTTTCATCCCCTATTTTGCCTTCTTCTGGGATGATTTTTTAAAAAGGCTGATACATGAAATGTTCCTGATATAGATCAACCTTTCCGTCTCTGTTTTAGCGTCGATACAAATTTT
This sequence comes from Charanyca ferruginea, assembly GCA_947361185.1. Classification (NCBI taxonomy): domain Eukaryota; kingdom Metazoa; phylum Arthropoda; class Insecta; order Lepidoptera; family Noctuidae; genus Charanyca; species Charanyca ferruginea. The sequence goes on from OX376057.1 coordinate 30,911,295, forward strand.
TCATCCCCTATTTTGCCTTCTTCTGCGATGATTCTTTAAAAACGCTGATATATGAAATGTTCCTGATATAGGTCAACCCTTCCGTCTCTGTTTTAGCGTCTATACAAATTTTTCATCCCCTATTTTGCCTTCTTCTGGGATTATTTTTTAAAAACGCTGATACATGAAATGTTCCTGATATAGATCAACCTTTCCGTCTCTGTTTAGCGTCTATACAAATTTTTCATCCCCTATTTTGCCTTCTTCTGCGATGATTCTTTAAAAACGCTGATATATGAAATGTTCCTGATATAGATCAACCTTTCCGTCTCTGTTTTAGCGTCTATACAAATTTTTCATCCCCTATTTTGCCTTCTTCTGCGATGATTCTTTAAAAACGCTGATATATGAAATGTTCCTGATATAGGTCAACCTTTCCGTCTCTGTTTTAGCGTCTATACAAATTTTTCATCCCTTATTTTGCCTTCTTCTGGGATTATTTTTTAAAAACGCTGATACATTAAATGTTCCTGATATAGGTCAACCTTTCCGTCTCAGTTTTAGCATCTATACAAATTTTTCATTCCCTATTTTACCCTGTTCTGGAATATTTTTTCATAAAAGCTGATACATGTAATGTATACCTGATATAGGTCAACCTTTCCGTCTCTGTTTTAGCATCTATACAAATTTTTCATTCCCTATTTTACCTTCTTCTGGGATGATTTATTAGATTCACAGTTGCTTTGAAATTAATAAATAGCCCTCGCAGTTGGCTAATAAGGGACGCCACAGTTCGCGATTGCCGTACAAAATTTATGGTGCGTTTTGACAGCTCATAAAAGTATGTCATTTCATTGGGGGTGTCTACACTCATATATTTTAGTCATTAAACACAGCACCCTTGGATAAAGGATCTAACACAATCCTTTAACAAAGAAAGTATTGTCATAGGCTTCTATGGGCATCGTTCGATATCCCATCAGAGCCCATCGTCGATTAACGAACAACTGATAATGGCCGACTGGGTTGGACAACGCTTCCATTAATCAAAAACTTACGCCCACAACCCGCATTGTGTTGTAAGCCTTCGGAAATACTAGTTAACCCGTACGGTGTTGCCATGGCTCATTTAAGCCAGGATAGTTTCTCGTCTTGTATTCTTGAAAGGAGACAAAATTTAATCGTGTAAACAGTTACGTATGATGAGAGGAGCGGGTCTACCTTTTCTAGTAGAACTTTTTATGTCATAATATTATTTTGCTTAACAGCGGATAGCATAAACTTCATTTCGCAGAAAATAGTTTGGCAGACACTCATTTATCGTACATTTAAAACTCATAATTTTGTAAGTCAGAATCATCTTTAGGCACATGCATAATAATCGAAAACTAGAACCATCATATCGCAGAAAGTTCACAGTCAGAATTGTCTTTTGGCATACATTTCATTTCAATAGAGGACTATTATGATAGATAGTTAGTTGATTTATTATGATAGTTCTGCCTTTTAATAATAAAAGACAGAACAATCAAATCTCATAAACCTTACAGTTGCAGAAACACAGTTGCAGAAAATTCGTTAGTAGAACCATTTTGTATTTTTAACATAATAATTAATTAATTATTTGTATAAATTCATTTTCATGCAACAGTAGGTCATTTTATGTAACTACAGGTCGTAGAGGTCAGGATCAAAATGTACTCTACCATTTATTTTTAAATCAGCCTACCAATCCATTCCTCTCGACAGTGAAGTTAATGTGGAAGCGTTCTGAAATTTTAAATACAGTACCTAAGCTGTTACGAATCTGTACGTGGGAAGTTTTAGCATTTTATCACGAAAGAGCTCAGACTAATTCCGCAACCCTTCCTCTACTCGAAACAGGACTTTAGAAGTAACAAATAATATCCCAGTACAGTACTTGATTGGATATCCCGATCCATACACGCCAGGATGATGCCGTGTATGCCTCACCAATTTGATTCGAGTATCGTTCCTTTGACGGATTACTGGCAATGGATTCAGGGATTCAGACTGATCTCTTGGGTACGTAAACCTGAATAGACTAATAGGTAGTCTGTTATTGAGAGATTCATTTTAGAGCAGCGATTTCTAAAGTGGGTTCCGCGGTACCTAACGGTTCTGAATAAAAGTCGTCACAGTTTCGCGAAATGACATTTATCATTGAACGAACGATTCAATGATATATGTCATTTCGCAAAATTGTGAATTGCGATATGATGGCCCGCAATAATCAAATATTCTTTAGATTATTGTAATTTTCAGCTTAGTATAAAAAATTAGATGCGACGGTAACGAATCTGTATTTTTTTTTTGGTGTTGATAGGCATACGTTTGACCACTATCTCACCTGATGGGAAGCGATGATGCGGTCTAAGATGGAGCACGCTTGCCTATTCACTCTTGACTTAAAGACTCCCAGGTTGTAGCTATCAGGAAACACAGACTCAGGCAGGGAATTCCACTCCTTAGCAGTACGCACAATGAATGTGTTCCGAAACCGTTTTGTGCGTGTGGGTGGGAGGTGCACCATGTACCGGTGGCGCATAGCCGTACGTTTTGTGGTCCGATGATGGAACTGGCTCGGCGGAATTCAATTCCGCCACACACTCCCCAAAATGCAACTGATAGAAAACCGATAGGCCAGCAACTCGGCGTCGATGCTCAAGACTTTGAAGCTTCGACTCGACGAGCCTATCATTGCCGATGATCCTCTTTTTAGACAATTATAATAATTAAAGTCAAAGCATTTATTTAAACCATTTACAGGCACTTTTGAATTGTCGAGGAGTCGGTCAGTTAGTCATGTAGAAGTTCTCTATGTAGAAGAACGACCATTTAACTCCACGGACACTCTTTTAAATCAAGTTTTTACAAAATAATGGTTAGGTATATTCGTTACAATACATTGTTCTTGTTGTTTTTAGAAATGTTCAACATAGGTCTCCAAGTTAGAATAATCCGTTCACACATTGCACTTTTATGGATTACTAGCGGGCCGGCAGACGTTGCCCTGTCCTTGTAATAAAAAAGTCCTACAACTCGACTTCAGCGCCATCTACCGGGTTTAATTGTAAATCTAAACCATTCTCAAATCCACTGGAACACACACAAAAAGTTTAATCAAAATCAGTCCAGCCGTTTAGAAGAAGTTCACTTTCATACACGCGCACAGATTTTTATATAAGATTCTAACTTGGAAAGGTATGTTTACGATTTTAATTAATATCTATAATTATTTAAATATTCGTTACTGTTAGAAAGCCTGACAACCTTTAGACAAGTCTTACCAAGGGGTATCGTGTTAGGCAGTAAATGGGTTGTGGAGGTCAAATAGGCAGTTGCATCATGTAAAATACTGGTATTCAGCTGCTGGTTAGACTGAAAGCCGACCCCAAGTTGTAAAGAGAAAAATGTATCACTTTCTTATATTGCATTGTCTTTTATTTATAATAATTCGATGGTTTTAATAATACAGGGCTTCCATGAAATAGAAGGGCTTTGTTGATTGTCCCAATGCCTTAAAAGTTTAGGAACCGCTGTAATAGAAGATCTTTCGAGTCGATTACGGTGTCAGTAAGTGGTTTTAGCGGAAGATTGTAATCTTAAATTAGGTACCTATGTACTTATTACCTATAATAAGTTAGAGACTCTGGTTGGATGACGTTCAACCTTATTATCATAGTTTATGATTGGTAATTCGTGTTCTGAGAAAAACTTACACTCACTACATCTAAATTAAATAAACATTATCTCATCATCCTGCCTAGCCTTTTCATAACTATATTGGGATCGGCTTCCAAACTAACCGGATGCAGCTGAACACCAGCGTTTTACAAGGAACGACTTTTTTATTTTTTTGGGACAAGGCCGCCACACTATTTCCTCACCACTGTAACTCCTGTAAGTCAGAATCAACAGTGGCGACCACCAGAAAAGCGCCAGAGCAATGAAGCTCGACGAGTCCCGGAGAAACGATTCAACTGTCTTGGAGCCCGCAACGAAATTAGTCAGAAAAGAACAGCGGAGGAGTAAGAAAAACATATTTTCCACTTCCCTCCAAATCAAACAGGAGACAGAACAGAACTAGGCTAATAGGCACAAAGGGACGTTTACAACTGGGAGAAACCCAGTTGCTAAGCACCACGGATTATAATTGACATACTTAATGGGCCCTAAAAAGTGAGCTGTTACATTAAATTTGATTCCAATAATAGGTATGGCAAAATGAACAACCGCAAGGAAGTGGAATCGCAAGCAAATCATCAAAACCTACATTCATAAATATGGACTCATAACTGAACCTTGAAGACATCCCATGGTTAGAGCCGTCGACATAGAATGATGTCCAAGTTTGAGCCGTTCGACATGGAACGACTGCTTGTCTGGCTTCCACAACCTAGTTACTGGGTAACACGATATCACTTGGTAAGACTTGTTATCAGGCTTTTAAGCTTCTGACTACCCATGACTATTGTCAAAGATCTATATAAAATGGTATGAATGGTGGCCATCCACGGACCAAAAGTGAGTAGATGACCATCCATTTCTAGACTAAATTATATGTGGAACGAATATGTCCAGTTTAAAAATCGATCGAAATTATCTTACATTTTCTCCGCGCACTCGTGCCCTAGGCCCTCTAAACTCCCATTTGACTCGACAAATGTTTAGTCACTCCACAATCTAAAGAGTATTTAAACATTCCCACAAGGGCTCAACCTAAAATACATTCAATATTTTTGTTCCATCTTGAACTTGAAGGATGACTTTCCCGGAACATTTACAATCGGGAGAGAGTATTAATTTTATACGCAAAAGAATATTGGTCAAAGAAGATTATGAATAAAAAAAACAATATTCTCCGCTTCCTTTATTGAAAACTGCCAAGTGAAAAGTTCAATAGTACAATTTCATTAAGTATTGAACGGATTTCGTATTCTTTGAGAGTGAAATGATTTCGAGATATAGAATTGTAGATGGCCAAGTTTTACGTTAAAGTCTTGATGGCCGATTTAAGTCTGAGATAAAAAATGGTTTGAAATTATAGATTACTAGCGGGCCCGGCAGACGTTGTCTTGCCCTGAAAATCGGTTCAAAAATCCTGGTCTAGCCTACCCTACCCCACCTACCTACTTACCCTACCCTACCAAACTGTACCTACCTATCTATCTACTTACTTAACTACCTATTCTACCAATCTACCTACGTGCCCTATCAACCTACCTACATACCTACCCTACAGCTACATACCTACCTATCTATCCTACCAACCTACTTATCCTATCAACCTACCTACCTACCCTATCAACCTACCAATTAATTAAATTAATATGCAGAATAAGGGTAGTTATTCTGCATAATTATTATTTTCCCCCAGGCCTCCATCCTTAGATCTATGCTACCCTGGTACCTCTTCACTGCGAAGAGAGCTACCTTCTCGAGTTAGCGCATAAGTTGTGCGCTCCTAGTACCAGGGTGACATACATCTAAGAAGTCCTAAAACTCGACTCCAGCGACACCTACTGGGTCCAATTGTGAATCTAAACTATTCTCAAATCCACTGGAACACACACAAAAAAAAAACATCAAAATCGCTCCAGCCGTTTAGGAGGAGTTCAGTTTCATACACACGCACAGAAGATTTTTATATATAAAAATAGTTATTTGATTATGGCGAGGCGAGGGTAGAGGTGGTAAAGCTAGCGGAAGAGTATCTTGCTTGAAACATTTATACACGTAGTACATACACATACATAAATATTTTTGACAATCTATAATGTGTAACAATATTCGCGTTTCGTTTAAGGCGACGAAGATATACGCCGGCGACCTTGAGCGACCAGAGAATCGTATGCGCTGCGTCCAAAACTCTCAAAGTTAAGTCGAAAAAATTAAATAAAAGATAGTATTCTTTAACTTAAAAAAAGGCGTATACTAAAAGATAGATAATAAAATTGTTTGTAAGATAGTGAACGTTTCGTTTAAATACAAGATGATTTTTTAGTCACGTTCCAAATTTCTCAGGGTGATAGTACCCATGAAATTGAATAACTTTCTCCAAAAAACATGGGTCGAAATATAAAAAAAAAATCGGACTTCCCATACAAAATCGATCAGCTGACTATTGATTTTGTATGGGAAGTCCGATTTTTTTTTTAATATTTCGACCCATGTTTTTTGGAGAAAGTTATTCAATTTCATGGGTACTATCACCCTGAGAAATTTGGAACGTGACTAAAAAATCATGTTGTATACCTGGTAGATTTTGTGTGATTATCAATGTTTTGTCCGCGTCAGACACAACTTCACGAGTTAATTAAACTATTTAATATGAACTTAATCAAAAATATTCACGTACAAATATAAAAAAAAAATATTACGTACGTACATATTACGTACGTATAAAAAAAAATATTATGTTATACTAGAAGATTTTCTTAATCATTTAGATTAAGAAAATCTTCTAGTATAACATAATATTTTTTTTCAAATCATTCACACTACACGTTTTGACGTGATTGTCAGTTTAAAATCTGTAAAAGTCGCTTGTTAGCGCCTTATTTGAATGTAAGTTTTGAAAGATACTTTTTCTTCTTAGCTTGTCAATGGCAAACACAGATATGTATCACGTTTGTGTGAGTGTGTGTGGATGTGTATGTCTCACAAGAACAAACACAACATAGTTATGTTGTGTTTGTTCTTGTGAGATTCCTTGTTTGGCCCAGTATTATATATATTAACGTCATCCTCTGATGCAGTCAATATGTCCTCACATGAGCAGCTGGTGATTATGCGGCGCAATATAGACAGTGGCGGAGAAACGACATATAGATTATTATTATTATATTTAGCCTGTACTGTCCCACTGCAGGGCAAAGGCCTCCCTCCATTCCTTCCATCGGTCTCGACTTTTAGCTATATCTTGCCAATTCTTAAGGAAGCTATCCTATAATTAATTTAATGTTTTAATGAGAATTTAAATTTTAACAATTTTGTATACTTAATGAAAATGTTTGCATGCCGAATGGTGAAATATGGCAGAACTCTGATGTATACCTACTACTATCTACTTATGTATTACTCATATTTGCAAATAAATGCTATTCTAATGTATTCTTCCTTTGAAGATTCTCTATGCTGCGGCCAACTAAAATACGGAGTCGGTTTAAAGTTTTCCAGGTCGGCCACGCCAACGCATGCCCAGATAAAAAGGTCTCTGAAATATACTAATAAATCTACTAGGTCTTTTACGACGTCAGGGGATTTTTGGCGACCACCATCAAAATGGTGTTGATCTATAGTAGTTTGCCACTTAGATAAATTTCCCGACCGAATTTCGATCACGGCGGTCAATTTCAATGACAAGACTAGTCAAGAACATATAGTGCACTAGTATGTGCGCAAACACAGGTTTCCTACTTTCCTCACTCTCATAGTCCGATGGAACGGCAATCCGCCACGACCGGGGAGAGATCAGAACTGCTGAATAGGTAACTTTTGTATATCAATTATCATCATCATCACCATTTCAGCCGAAAGACGTCCACTGCTGGACATAGGCCTCCCCCAAGTGGCGCCACATTGACCGGTCCCGTGCGACTCGCATCCAGCGGATCCCCGCAACCTTCACCAGGTCATCGGTCCACCTAGTAGAAGGCCTTCCAACGCAACGTCTTCCGGTTCGCGGTCGCCACTCTAGAACTTTTCGGCCCCATCGGCCATCCGTTCTGCGAGCAATGTGCACTGCCCACTGCCACTTAAGTTTGGCAATTCTTCGGGCTACGTCGGTAACCTTGGTTCTCTTGCGGATGTCCTCATTTCTGATTTTATCACGCAAGGATACTCCGAGCATAGCCTTCTCCATTGCCCTTTGGGTGACTTTAAGCCCCATATCAATTTTGTATATCAATGTTGCCATCCAAAGAACACTTTTATTGATTAATGTTATTTTTCCATACGGTATTTCAATTTGTAATCTTTTTTATCGCGTCTTTGGCAGTCGTTATGGGTAGTCAGAGGCTAGAAAGTCTGACAACCAGTCTTACCAAGGGGTATTGTGTTACCCAGTGTTTGGGTTGTGAGGTCCGATAAGCAGTCGCTCCATGTAAAACACTGGTATTCAGCTGCATCCGGTTAGACTGGAAGCCGACCCCAATATAGTTGGGAAAAGGCTAGGCAGAGTATGAATCTTTTTTGTCGCGTAATTGTCTATATTGCAACACTAAAGCTAAGGTGACAGTTTCTGTTCCTAAAGTTTCAAGCGTGTGCTCTAATGTAGCATATGTATCCTACTTTAGAACAGAATTTAGGTACGTGCATAGTGAAGACACGCCAGAATGTCATTAAGGTGGCGGGCCTACATAATACGAGCGGGTTAATGTAGTTAGTCCGCGAATGTCGATTAGCAGGGAGTGTTTAATTGATTGCACGGATCCCAAGTTCTTTTTTCTTAATTTGCTTTTATAGTCGGGGTAGGTCAGGTCAATGAAATAAAGAACCTTGTTCGAAGTAATTTCTATAATTCCGACTCACACACATTATAAAACACACAAGACCAACATAAAACGTCCTAACTTTTAACGTCCGCCATACTTCTAGCGTTCTGATCCCCTTAAATCTCTCTTAAGCGCTATTGGTCCATGCGGCGGATGCTCGCCCAGCGCCAAGAAGCTTATAGGTAAAAGTGGAGGCAACACTCTAAATACCTAAGTGAAGCCAACAGTGGGCAGATGCTCTCTTTCTAAATGCATACATAAGAACGAGACAGTGATATGTGTTTTCTTTATCTTATGTATGCATTTAGAAAGAGAGCGTCTGCCCACAGTTGGTTTCACTTAGATGCTCGGAATGTTGCCTCCACTTTTACCTATAACTTTCTTGCCCAGCGCAACCTCATTAGACGCTGCCAGGCGCATACGCGGGAGTGTTTGGATACACACTAGCGAGTTGGCGAGTACCGCGTAGGCGCTCTGCCACGACTAATGCGTTCCGGGAGCTGGCGTTCGGATACAAGATACATCCGCTACACTTTTTATTTTCTATGTTATTCTTTTTTTTCTTCTTTCATCTAACGTTACAGGACGCACCAAATACGATAGAGTAGTAAACCTGTATTTATTCAAATTAATATAAACACTTTAAGAGGTAAAAAGCTTAAAAATAAATTATATACAATGGAGGGCTCACAGGGCATCAAAAAACTAACTACACTATGAGAGCGATGCGGAGGGCATCGCTCTCATAGTGTAGTTAGTTTAGTTTTCCGCCTGTGGGTCTGCTGCAAAAAAATAATAGAAGAGAGAGAGAGAATAGAAATAATGCAGCTTGAGGCTTTCACTGACCGACGTCACTTTGAAAGCGGCTTTACTAAATAAATCTCAAATCAAAAATAAATCAACGTAATAAATTGTTCTGTTACCTCAACACATCGAGGCATGTGTTCCAATATCACATGTCTTTGGCAAATAAATGTATTATCATTTGCTTACATATTATTTCGCGTTACTTCTACTGAGAAAACAGGAATAGACATCAAAAGAATGCGCTAAAATATGATTGCCCACCCTCGCATTATAGTCACCATGTGTCTTAATAAGTTGGAGACATTCCTCAAATTGAAGACAGAACAGGACTGTATTTTTATTTTTATTCCTTTTTTCGGAATCAATGGTAGTTAATTCTTTATTCTAAGAGTACTTTGACTTTTGTTTGAGAATAGTGTGGCGGGCGTATCCAAAAAAAAATTAAGTAGCCACGTTAATCGCGGAATCGGTGGCCATTTTCATGTCCTCCAAAGTGCTGATGTAGGGACACTTTGAGCACGAAGTAAATGCTTTAATTAATGTAACATATGCACACACTTACGACCATGTCAATCCCGTCGTACTTTTAGAAACAAAAAACATCTTAAACTAGTGTAACTAATACTAATCATTAGAAAAGTGCTTCAAATAACTTAAGATTGCTTATCTATCAGAAAATTTTAGGTATCAGCTTCTTTATAATAGAGTTATCTAAAATACCACTTAACATCCTAACCTGTATGTAGGTATTACCGACAATTTTAAAGAGCAAAGAATTTTTTTTTATATTATGTCAGACGCGCTCAATCTAGGAATCGTCCTAGACGCGCTCAATCTAGGAATCGTCCTAGATTGAGCGCGTCTGACATAATAATAAAAAAAAACTTCTTTGCTCTTTAAAATTGTCGGTAATACCTATAGGTTAGGATGTTTAGTGGTATTTTAGATAACTCTATTATATCACATCGGCCTATAATCACAAGTCAAAATCATCACACAAATCCTGATTCCCTCACAAATCTTTGCCACAGTACTCTCACCGCTTTGGCGACACGATTATATTCGGAAGAAGAATTCTCTTTGATGCTATCACAAATCTTTTTATAAACGATAGAAGACTTTCTTCATGTCTTCTTGCGCGTAAAAATTGGTATCCCAAGAAAACGTTTTTGGTAGTCGGTATCTAACTGATCTTGGCTTCTGAAGCCTGTTAAATGGTACTTTTGTAAGCAAATTGGACATCACTAATGTTGTTGATAATAGTCCGCGCCATCTTGGATTCTTGTTTTGACAGCCGGATAATGAGATTTCAGTTTATTTTTAGTTTTAATTTTATTAAAATGTAGAAGCCGTAATGATCATAGCTAAGCTACGCTTACCGAGGTCGGTCCGTGGATGGGTGGACTATCCATTTCATTCCGTCCTTTCGAAAGACGTAAGTAAAGCCGATGGCCCCGGCTGTCATAGGTAGATCCTCAGATTATGAAACAAAAGGTAGATAGACCGCGCGAAACACTGAGAGTGAAGCCAAAAAAGCAAATACAAATTAAAAAACGAACACCTACCATCTCGTGACTGTATTCGCTTTTGAATTAGTATTTGTATTTTTATTTGTTTTTAACGATGCGGCGTTTCGTGCTATACCCACTGACTCGTGTCAATACAGCACGAAGCGCGTTGTATGTATTCATTTTTCAATTTGTATTTGCTTTTTTGGCTTCACTCTCAGTGTTCCGCGCGGTCTATCTGCCTTTTGTTTCATAACCTGAGGGTAGATCTTTGACAGACGTTGTGAGTAGTCAGAAGAAAGAAAATCTGACAACCAGTCTTATTAAAGGGTATTGCTAGTTACTAAGTTACTGGGTTGTGGAAGTCTGGTAGGCAGTCGCTCCATGTAAAAAGAACACTAGTATTCAGCTGCATCGATTAGATTGGGTTGTGGTGGTGAGTTGGGAAAAGGCTATAGGCAAATGATCGGTTGAAAACATAATCAGATGGGTAAAGATGCATTTTCAAATAGAAAACACCCGTTCTGATCATCATATTTATTTAGTTTGAAGGCATAAGATAATAATCTTTGGATGACACTAATTGCGCTCCACATATAAAATCAAATTAAAATGCTCTTGCTAAGCCATCCTAAACATAGTCTAACAAATACTATCAACGTTCAAAAATTCCTAATGTACAGACAACGAAAACAAATAAACGATTCCATTTTCAAATCAAAACACAAAACCAATGTTATCGTATTATTACTAAAAGTCTGTTACTGCATGTTTCCAGCCAGCCTTTTCACAGGTAGGTATAGACAAGCACAATACAAATAATATCCGAACGGGTGCCTCCATTATATTTGCTCTGGATTCTGCCTGTACTTTTATTCGTCGATGTGAACTACTTACGTCAGTAACATTTTTGCTTTTAGACATTTGAATTTTTACTTAGAAATAAATGGTTGAATTTTATTGTGAGCTGAAATGTAACATGACAATGATTTACTGAACCTGAAGTTTTGGTTTATGTATTCGTACTTTGATCCCGCTCCGATCAGAATTAACTAAGTGATTTTTAAAAAACATACAGGCTTTGTTTTTTTCTGGAAACCTGAAAAGTTTTTGTTGTATTATCAAAATATTTTTAATAAAATACCGTCCTATTACAAAGCGAGAATTTTAACCCAAGCAGACCTTTTAACCAGTTATTGTATTTTGAATTTCATTCCGGCTGACAAAGTTCTTAATAGAAAAACTGACTGATTATCAGGATTGAAACATTGAACTGCTTTCGAAACGTACAACAAAGTTACTTAAATCTGCCTTACTGTTCTTTTTGAGTAAGTGACTAACAAACAAATGACGATGTGGCGAATCCACGTCTTTCTCAACTTCCATGACTTTAACCTCGACAGACGCCATTGCTCGATCTGACAGCCCACACGCCCCGGTGTTCTTATTCTAGAAGAGTGTTCATCTCATAACCGTAATCAATTCAAATAAGCTTTTATTCATTGAAACCAGCCTCTACACAGCTCTCCACAGTACAACGGAACCCTAAAAAGAAGCAAAAGAAACTAAACCATTCCATATAAGGTTTTGTAGAATTGAATATGTCACACATTGAGGCATCGAGGCATCCAACCGTAATGGGTACCTTTCAACCTAAAGCGCGACGTGTGCCACGAAAAAAAAAACATTTTGCATAGATACAAACTAGTACGAACAAATAACAAGGTTTTTCTTCTAAGGCTTGTGGAGGAGCTCGCCTGAGGAAGTACTAGTAGTGAACTTATTACCTACCGCGAGGTAGCGTTGCTGTGTTCTCATTCTCAGTAGCAACCCGGAAAAACAGTAAAACAGTATTTTTAATACATACACGTACGTACGTTATTTATACTAAAAAAAATAAAAAAAAAAAAAAAAATACCAAAATTTCAAATATTGTAGTACCTGCCCGAGCACAGTATCACCAATACATAGTTGTTAAAATAAATTTGGTATTGGCAATCGTACCAGGGGGAACACCCAAATATTCCGAAATATTTTATTCCGAATTTCGATATTCCGATTTTCAAAAGTCCGAATTTCATAATACCTAAAAATTATAATCTCTATTATTTAAAATCACGAAAGTTATTTTACCGAATGTCGTAAATCCGATTTGTTTGTTTTCCGATTTTCATATGTTCGAAGAATCAAATGCTCGATGAGTTCTCGGTCCGAAAAACGAAATTCCGAATTTCAATATTTCGAATAAACTGTTAAAATTAGGATTCTGATTCAATTCAGCTACGCGTAAATATATTCAAAATGGGGACACCATTTTGAATATAATTATATGCGTAGCTTGTTTCGCAGACAGAAATTTCATAGAATTTCGTTTCCCAGAAAATGTTTCATATAATATTTGGTTCTTGTATTTTTATTTCGAGTATTATTGTTTCAAAGACTATTTACTTGAATGAAACATATTTCAAAGAAACACAATTCAAAGAATTTTTAATCACATTTTTTTGTTTAACAAACTTATCAAACAGTAGAATTACTTTTTAACAAATATTGTTTATTCGGTGTATTTTTCTATGGAATTTATTTCAACAAAAATATATAGGTATAAAAAGAAAGACAATAACAAAAATAATCTTAAAAAGTCAATATGTTGTGCTACAAAAGTTAATGACAGAAACGAATTGCTGTGAAACCGACTCCACGTAGTCTTGTCTGCCCTACCCCTAGAGTGTAATTTAAATTCGCGTAGGCGCGGAGGGGCGAGGCGGCCAGCGAGCTGAGGAGCAGGTGGTGAGCATGAATACCATCTGCGACGATAAGCTCGCGTGGTACCGCCGGAGCCCCGCAACGCCGTAGCCGTGACAGAAACCATGCCTGCTGCATGTTGCATGTTCGCTTGCATGCTCGCTTGCATGATGCATGCTTGCTTGCTTGCATGCTGCATGCTTGCTTGCACGCTGCATGCTTGCTTGCACGATAACGATAAAGACAATCGGAATTTTAATAATCGGAATTCGTATTTTTGATGTTCGGAATTTTCATTATGTCGGACTTTTTGTTATTCGATCTTTTGAAACTCGGTATTTTGAGAATAGTAATTATAAACGTTCGGAATTTTGAAATTTTAGTATTATAAAAATAGGATGAATGATAAATCGGAGTTGCCATATTAGGAATTTTGAAATTCGTATTTCTGACTTTCGGAATAAAATTTTTCGTATTTATGTAGTGTACCCCGTACCAGGTTGATGACTTTATTCGCCCCTATTTTACTTTTAAACTTTGCCTACCTGCCTGCTCGCTCAGCGGTCGCGTAGTAACAGCGCAGCGCACGCCTCGCGATCGCGTAGCGGCCGAGCAGAGCGTATTTTATATCGATATTATTATATTTTAAACTATATATTGCAAAGGAGAAGCATTTAATTCCAATGTTTCCAAAGAGGGAGCGCGCGTCCACGCGCGCCGTGTCGCGCCGAAAAAAATTAGGCTCGTCTGAATGGACCCTTACGGTGACATCCATGGGTAAAAACGATTGTCGAGCCATAAGTACGCGTACTACTTTAAGCACGTTATTTTGCTTGCTATTATAACACCAACACTGAAAGTATTTTTGCAGCAATAATTTTTGCTTCGGACTACGAGATATATTTTCGTCCAAAATTCCACAGTGCCAGTATTGTATATGTTGCTAGTGTTGACTTATGGCACCGAAACGAGGTCCTTAACTGCTGATCTCCTACAGAATCTCAGAGTCACGCAGCGAGCCATGTAGAGAACTATGCTCGGAGTTTCTTTGCGCGTTAAAATCCGGAACGAGAAAATTCGCCGAAGAACTAAGGTCACTGACATAGCTATCAGAATATACAAGTTGAACTGGCAATGGACAAGCTACATCGCTCGAAGAACCGATAACCGATGGGGAAGAAAAGTTCTCTAGTTCAACAGTGGACGTGTTCATGATAATTAATTTTTGCACTTACTTTGATGGGCAGTTTACGACTCGTATTTATGCATAAAAGAGATTTCTACAAGATATGAGACCATTCGTATTAGAATCTTTTCCGAAAAGACGAGGAATATCATCCTGTTAAAAATATTTGTGTGACGTTTTGAGTGCTCTCATACATGCCACGGCAGAATATTCTTTGCTCCTTATGCGAAAATGATGTACATCCTAGCTTTAAAAAATACGAGGGTAAACTTTTAAGTACCTACAATAAAACATTCGTTGAAAGATAATTAAGATGTGAATGGGATTCTCATTTTAATTTTCTTTCAAGTAATGTTTCTACCTATCTCAAATATTTTTAATCGTAAGCCAAAAGAGATAAGTATGTAAGTAGGTCGATTCTGTAAAATTCAAACAACAACTCGCATCTGACATCGCTATTCACTCTCACTTCGCGTAAGGGGTTAAAATGACCATGATACATTTGACACTTTGAATCGGGTTCGAGTACGAAGTGAACGTCGAACTGGCGGGGAAATTACCTTACAGAATGCCACTTCTTACGTCACCTCATACTTTATCTGTCAAAATCTCCCTGTCAATTTTGTTCAACTCGCTGACACGCTCGCAAGGGTGGCGCTAGTGTAAATTCAAATTATCAACCGAGTTTTTAGAATGCCAATCTAGAAACTCACAGCGGATGCATATTCGAAGTTTAGTTTTACAGAATCACACCCCAGGTCATGGGAAATAGTTGAAGTTTACTCAAAAACCAATGGACATCGATCAATACAATGGATGTGTTTTTTAATGAAATAAAATAATTAGAGATTTATGTGTCTTCTGTGCCCCAAAATATGTGGTCAGGGTGAATTATGCACTGCCACCGACGACGCCGTGGAAGTGGATAAGTTTTAGGCCAAACAAATATAAGATTGTCGTGCCAGCGATACGACGAAGAAGAAGAATAGAGAATAAACAGTTAATTAAATGAATTAAATTTAATTCGAAAACATCCATCGGTGTCTAATTAAACTTCAACCATATCCCACGATCCTGGTTACTTACATTTATTTTGGTACTTACACGTTATGTAATCCACGATTTTAAATAATTTATTTCGCCATCACACAATTTTTAATCAAGAATTTTTTTTCCATTCATCGGAAGCATTACCTATATTGCATACACAGTAATGTTGAAAATACGAAAATGAGTTTATTGTTTCGATTTCACGGTTAAGCTTCATCAAACTTCCAAATTTGGACCTTACTAAGCTTCACCCCAAGAAAGAACACAGACTAGGTACTTTTGAATCTGCAATTTCTACATCCGCGATAACTAACTTTTACGTAAACGAAGTTGTGAGCAAGAGCTAGTTAAAAATGAAAACTGAAAAGGGAGATCGACATTAATTTTGAGAAAAAAATACGTAGTGGCTTTTTCCGATTTTATTCTATCTTTTATTTGGTTACCTTTTGCTATTTGTTATGCCCCGGGGTAAAACTCAAAATACACGTTAAAAATACAAATTTGTTTTCAGTTTTTACCGCAATATTGGTGCACGTAAAATGAATTCACGCTAGCCCGTTCGGTTTTGTAAATATTCGTTATGTTGTGCATCGTATCGGATGCAAAAAAAAAGAAAAATAAAATGGTCAGCAGGTATATGCGAAACTATAAGGGCGCGGGTGACCAAGGAAAATTGTGGATAATTTCTTTATCTGTTTTTGTGTGTGGTCAAACGAACCTAATTTGGTTAGATGGGAGTTGCGTAATTTATCTAGGTACCTACATTCAACTGAAACTAACAACTCATTTTGCGTTACCGTGTAGCATAAATAAGACTTTCGTATGAAAAGGAATGCGGCGTAAATTACGTGACTCAAAGAATTCAAAAGGTTTAACTACTTTTCAAACTTTTTAATTACAAGAAGAGACGCTACGCACAACGTAAATACATTTAATTAAAAGTAACAAGTTCTATAATATAGCTAGAATGATGACTTTTCAAAGACAAAGTCAAAATTTCCTTTTATCGTTTTGGAAAATATTGATATCTTTGGAAAGGTCTGTCAGATCTTCACGTACATCGCTAAGAATATTCTCCCCAAAAATGGCTTTTTATTAAATCGTTCGGGAACTGCGATCCCACAGACTAACACACAGATACACACGTTAATCTTATCCCGTGATTGTACTTTTAGGAAGAAACACAATTTCTATATTTATTTATCATCTATATCACAGGTCATTGAAATACCTGATAAATACCAGGGTATTGAAAAAGACATTTAACGTATCTAGTCGAAAGTTAAACGTCCTTCAACGGCTTTTGGGATAATACTATTCCTAGGGTACTTTCAACGGCTATACTTAACACCCCACTGTTTTCGTCGCGGGACAAATAAAACCCTCTGTTTTCATCGGAGGGTTTTATACCCCTCTATTTACGTCGGGGGTCTAATAATACCCCTTTGTTTTCATCGGGGGTCAAACAGTACCCCTGTATTTTCGTCGTTGGTTCAACAATACCCCTCAGTTTTCAGCGGGGGTCAAATAATACCCCTCTGTTTTTGTCGAGGGTTAAAAAATTACTCACTAACTAATGATTTTCGTTTGGCCTGAGATATATTCGTAATGACGTTTTATATGAATCACTAAACATAAAGATAGTCTAATTATTAGGTAATCTCAGGTGATTGGCTTTAACCACGAAGTAATATTTACTTTTGGATTTAACCCTTTAGTGTGGCCGTGCAATGTAGCAGCCATTTTAATAAAAACATACTAGTTGACGAATGCGAACTTTACCCACGAAATCAAACTTAAAGTCATTTATTTCAAATAAACCATAGGCACTTTTGAATTACCAGTCAGTCAGTCAGAAAATTGAAATTAATATTTGGTTTGTGTAGTTTCGTTTTACAGTTTTTTAAATATACCTAATAATGTTTCACGATAATAACAAATATAATTTAAACAATATATAATTATATTTGGAAGGAAATGGATCATACCCTGTGTGAGGTCACAACCTCACACACGCATACACACACACTCACCCTCACACACGCATACACACACACTCACCCTCACACACGCATACACACATACACACACATACACTCACACACACACATACACACACGCATACACACCCCCTCACTTATGTAGGTACTTATACACCGCCACACACCACTGAACACTCCCATATACACAAAAGTTCGCATCTTTCTTTAATATTTTAAAATCTTTTTATAATTTACTGTGCTGGTAATTCTTGTAAACGGAATGAAAGAGCCTAGATCATACGACACAGGGAATCCTAGTGTGTGATCTAGGGCTTCAACCTAAATATGTAATCTATTGTGGCAATAAATTATTATTATTATTATTCTCATTTATTTATTTTATTTACATATTGTATTATATTTTTAAATATTAGTAAAAAAAAAAACATAAAAACTGAGAGAAACCTCCTGACAATGCGGGCCGTGTCCAGAAGTACTGCCTTCTGAATCAAGCCCTTGATCCAGCCGCCTAACGAGAGCCTCCTTAGATGTTGGTCGAGGCTCTTGGCAATTAAGCCATTGGCAGTAACAACTATCGGCACAATGATCGCTGAGTCCACATCCCACATGTCGACAACCTCGCGGGCCAAGTCAAGATACTTTATTTGCTTGTCTTTCTCGACCTTCACGAGGTTCACGTCATGCGGAACTGCTATGTCAATAATCATTGCGCGCTTCTCCAATCAATCCACCACCACTACATCAGGTTTATTGGCTACATTATTATTATTATTATTATACGAAAAAACATTACGTTCCTTCGAAATCGATCGGAGGATCATGTATTTTCTTTCGGTCACATTTTTCTCAACCAAGGAATTGAACTTTCGAACTTAAAACTCACAAACATTATGACCAACATAAAGGAAAAAAACGAAATTAACAGGAAAAAGTAAAATAGCGTTAAATGGCAACATTATGGGAAAGGAAAATATCATAACGGCATTAAGTTTTTATCTTCGTTCGCAAAGTAACGATCGGGGCCGAAATGTGTCTTCCGGAAAACATAAACGCACAAAAATGACGTACTATCAACTTATTTTATACTTAACACAAGAAAATTCAGTACCAAACAAATAAAAACATACGTGGTAGGTATATTTTCCCATTTCTTGCAAGGAACATTAATCATTTTTTTTAACGTTTTCAATGCTAAGTAGGGTAATAAATATTGTAACATTTGGCATTTAAACTAGTACAAAGCTACTGTATCCCCCGCTCTATTGAATGGTACAAAAAGTGCAGGAAACACACTCCGATTTCCATTGTGTGAACGTCAAGTCCGTGACTTATGGTTGTTTTAAAGAGCTTTATTTCAAATTCACGAGAGACTTTATAAAATATTACTTTTTCGCGCTTTCATGCGGAGATATTTTCTAACGCGGTGTTGACATATTAAAAATCGCTTTGTTTTTGGTCGTCTTACAGATGAAAAATCATGGATGACTATCCATTTCAAACAGAGTTCCCTTTGTGCCTCGGAAATGACGTAAAGCTGTTTGGTCCCGGCTGTCATACGTAGATCTTTATAAGGGTAGCCAAAAGCCAAAATATCTGATAACCAGTCGTACCAAGAGGTATGATGTTACCTAGTAACTGGGTTGTGGAAGTCAGATATGCAGTCGCTAAATGTAGGTATAACACTGGTATTCAACTGCGTCCGGTTAGACTGGAAGCCGACTCCAACATAATTGGGAAAAGGCTGGGCAGATTTTGATGATAGATACATTAGTGTGAATAAGTCTTTTTAGGATGACTACATTGTGTTCACATAAGCAACTGCAAGAATAAATTAACCAGGATTTTGTAAAAACTTTATATAAAAAAGAGTATTCATGGAGTTTCTTTCTCGTTCTTCTCCATAGAGAACTACTTACGTTTTGGAACGAGCAACTAGCATTAAGATTTTGATTAACTAACTGACTCTTTGGCAATTTAAAAGTACCTGTAAATGATTTAATTGAAATAAATGCTTTGACTTTGACGAAAGAAGCGCTGTGCATCGTTGGTACTGAAATCATCATGTCAGCCTTTAGAGGCCCACTGCTGGGCATAGGTCCTCCCCAAGGAGGGGTTCAGCCATAATCGCCATGGTTGGCCGATTCATGTCGGCGATTGTAGTAGGTGTTATGGTACTCAGAGGGTCAATATCCCTGTGTCGCCCACTACGACACCCACGGGTAGAAATGGGGTGGTGCTATTCGCGGCTGACATCACACGGCAACGGATGTTCAAATCTGCTGCCGAAACCTCACTTAAATCTGTTATCAGTTGGTTGCAGCAAAGTCTTCTCACTCTGAACCTGGACAAGACCAACTTCATCCCGTTCAAGCTTCACCCCTCTACTAATCCTCCTACAGGTTTTGTCAATAATGCTCACACATGTAATGGCCATATACCCTGCTCATGCTTACCTCTTCGTCAGGTAAACAATCTTAAGTATTTGGGCGTGGTTATTGATAGCGGACTCAACTGGTACTCGCACTTAGATACTATCACTACAAGAGTTAGAACAATGATTTATGTATTCAACCAGCTTAAGGCTTCTGCTGATCTCAACACTATTAGAATGGTTTATATTGCTATCTGCCAGTCCGTTATCACTTATTGCATCACAGTGTGATGCAATAAGTCATAACGGTCTAAGCTTAAACCTCATCGTCTACCTAGCCTTTTCCCAACCATGTTGGGGTCGGCTTCCATTCTAACCAGATGCAGCTGAATACCAGTGTTACACGAAGCAACTGCCTATTGGCCTCCACAGCCCCGTTGGGTAACACGATATCCCTTAGTAAGACTGGTTCTCAGACTTTCTGGCTTCCGACTATACCCATAACGACTGCCAAATATCTACAAATGACAGCCGGCACCAATGGCTTTACGTGCTTTCCGAGGCACGGAGGGAACTTGGTATGAAAATTGATGGACAGCCATACACAGACTGACGGCGTCAAACGTAGCTTAACCTTTGTCCGATCGATCTGTACGGTTTTACTTAGCCACAAGCTTCTCTAACCTTAAACCTTAATGAAATTTGGAACAGACATAGCTTTTAGGCCCCACGAAAGGATATAAGCTACTTTTTTAAATCCCGACTTCATCTTCATCCATACCAACTGACATTACGCGGACGAAATCGCGGGTAAAAGCTAGTAATAAAGAAGAGGAGGATAATACATTATTAATAAGCTAGAAATGCTAATTAGAACTTCACGTGTAAGAAATCTTATTACGCGAAGTAGACACTCTTGGCAGAATTGCTCTTGCATAAATAATTATACTTCTACTTGTTCATACGCAGGCAAAGCGGATTTATAAGTAAATTTTGTATTCGCCTGATACTTGCATGTATATTCTGTAAGTACCTACCTACTTGCTTAGAAATAAATTATCTTTTCATTTTCAAGTTGGTTGCGGAGTAAAAGTCTGGGAAACTCATGTACGCGTGGTAAAAATATCACAACGCAAACGTAAACGTAACTTAAACCAACAAAGGGCCTTCTACAAGCGCGCCGTTGATTCAAAAGTGTTCGCATAGAGTTGGTTTTCTAATTGGAAAAATATATGTTTATGTTATGTTTATGTTTTGTATATTTCGACATGCACAACTAATATAATATAGGTACACCCATTGACATGAATAATTCACTTCAGCGGTCCTCTGCCTTCCTCATTCAGCCACCACCGGGTACCTTCTTCAGGTGTTCAGTCTATTGACGACACGGTTGGCGCAGTGGCTGAGCGATCGACTGCTGCGCAGCGTGTTGCGGGTTCGATTCCCGCCCA
Organism: Charanyca ferruginea; assembly: GCA_947361185.1. Lineage (NCBI taxonomy): Eukaryota > Metazoa > Arthropoda > Insecta > Lepidoptera > Noctuidae > Charanyca > Charanyca ferruginea. The sequence continues at coordinate 30,932,920 of OX376057.1, forward strand.
GGGTAAACATTTGTGTGATGAGCACTTGTGTTTGCCTTGTGTCTGGGTGTTGTTTATCTATATATGTATGTATTTACAAAAAAAAAATGTATTTGTGTATGTATATCAGCTGTCTGACACCCATAGTACAGGGTCTCTCTAGTTTAGGATCAGATGGCCGTGTGTGAAAATGTTCCCACATATTATTATTATTCTATTATATTATTGGGCTGGAGGGCGTCCTACGCTGCGCTCCTACCGATTCGTGGTCTACACTCCAGAATCATTCTGCTCCACCGGCCATCGATACTACGACAGACATGACCATCCTAGTGCTACTTTAGCTTGCTGATTCTGCTAGCTATATCGGGAAAGAAAGAAATAAAATCGAACGAATTAACTTTGCCTCGTGCACTAGCTTTAGGTCCTTAAAAAGTAAACTTTTGACCGTTTGCGTTGCATTGTGCATTCGCACATTATTGTCAGGTATGTGTTTCGTTAAAGCAAAAAAAATAAATTAAAAATTTAAAAAAACCCCCAACGCAAAACATAAAAGCGATTATGTAAAAAGTAAAAAATAATACTTTTGTTGAGCCATCAAATGTTTGTTCGTTGAAATGGCGCTATAATGTCGCGGCGGGGTACCGCTTAAGTAAGTCAGTCCCTCAATTTCATTCACTGTCTATTAATTTACCAGCATTTCCGACCAATTTGCTTCGATATTATCAAATTTTTGTTGCTAATCTAGTTGTTAATCTTGTTGCAAATCTAGTTACCATCAGTTCGCTATTTTAGATATTTAGTTATTGCTTTAAACTTAGCGGTACCCCGCCGCGACATTATAGCGCCATTTCAACGAACAAACATTCGAAAAATTACATTTAAAATTACAAATTACATTTAAAAAATTTAAAATAAAAATTAAATTAAAAATTTAAAAAAACCCCCAGCGCAATACATAAAAGCGATTATGTAAAAAGTAAATTGAATTTACTTTTTACATAATCGCTTTTATGTTTTGCGCTGGGGGTTTTTTTAAATTTTTAATTTAATTTTTATATTAAATTTTTTAAATGTAATTTAGTTTGGTTTTGTGTGGTCAGTGTGGTCACCTATAATAATATGTTTGAAAACAAAGTAAACATCCGGTATGCGTCTAAGATCCCTACCGCAGCAAACAAAAGAGCTGATAACTATAAAACTGCTGAACCGATTTTGATGAAACATATCTAAGAACCATCGCTAGAGAATCTACTTTCAAATAAAAAAAACCGCATTCAAATCGGTCCACCCGTTAAAGAGCTACAGTGCCACAGACAGACACACAGACACACAGACACACAGATACGTCAAACCTATAACACCCCTCTTTTTCGTCGGGGGTTAAAAATATACCTACTTACAAAATTACCAAAGTTTTTAACAAATCGACTTATCGCCAGAACTCTCTTCAATACAATCAATATTCCACAAAATATAAAATGAGCATATTTAAATATCATAAAACTTATAACACCCCTCTTTTTCGTCGGGGGTTAAAAATGGTGCACACAATACTTAATTAATGCAGCGTTAATTACTACATTAATGATTGCTTCATACATTTCGTTTACACCAAATTGCAGCAGAACTAATGAGGGGTAATTCAACAAACAGGGTAATTAGTAATTACCCTCTCATCGTAGATAACAAGGGTAAGTAGAGCTTTAGTGTGCGCTCGTTCGTTAGTACTCGATTGTTTAAACAAACAACGGTTGAATACATAAATAATGTTGTTGGAATTATATTGATTTGGGTAAATTGGGGTTATTCTGAAAAGATTTTGGCTTTTCTCTAACGCTTTTTCAGTTTTCTTCCTAAATAGATTCTAGAATCTTTTTTTGTGGGTGCTATTTTGTATAAACTTATCATTAGGGGTCTTGCGACCACTGTTTATTTATCTAAGAAACTATGGATTCCACTTCTTCTTTTACGACTTGTCGAGGGTCGAATATAGTTGCATGTGATTTTAGAAGCCTGCTACGTCCAGCAGTTTTAAGTTTGTGATGACTGTTTTATACCATAGTAAATTATAGAGGAGTTCTTAAATCAAAGTATTATTAATACCTTTAAAAACAGACTTATTTCTTCGCTAACAAGGAATGGATGGACTCGCGCTTCTTACGGATTTGCACTGCAGTTCTGTATTATATTTAGAGTGACGAGTATGAGAAATTCAGTGTGAGTTTGGCTGTCAAACTCACATTCCACCACCTAGGGTAACTATACCCCACGCCCTCAGCGCGCAGCTCGTGGACCCTCACGCCGCCGGTTGACGCAGTGGCTGAGCAATCGGCTACTATGCTGCGTGTCGCGGGTTCGATGCCCTCACGGAGCAAATATTTATATAGCCTACAGATACTTATTCCGGGCCTGACTGTCAGTGTATGAGAGTTTTGAGTATTTAAAGGCGGTTGTCTCTATTGCAAAAAAAAAAAAAAATATAGAGAGTTAGCTAGGTGTTTGTATATAAATAAAAAACTTTCATAAATGTACAGACTAGTTACTGGTAAAATACGGCGGGTTAGGTTTGTATAATCATAGAGAATTTTAAGAAAACCGGATTTCGTATAGGGGCTGATATATTATCATAAAAAGCATTTTACGGTTTCATAACGGCGCGTGCGAGACCTTCGGTACCGTTATTTTTAGCACAATATAGATATTTTTATCTATAGCTGGAATTTCGTAGGTATATCGTTATGTTAATATTTTTTTTATCATCAGTTTTTGGATTTCGTAGCTAACAATATAAGCTTTATGTTCACTAGACCCCCCGGTGCCCAAGGGTTTATAATTTTGATCATTTAATTAAAAAAAATCGCTTCCATACGTTTTATTTTCGTAGGTGTTGCAATTTTGTGTGAAACAGCTGGTTCTTTGACCTAGTTCTGGGGTGTGATTCTGTAAGACCTCATTCTAAACTTCGAATCTGAATCCGCTGTAAGTTTCTTGATCGGCATTCTAAGAACTCGGTTGATAATTCGAATTTACACTAGCGCCACCCTTGCGAGCGTGTCAGCGTGTTGAACTAAATTGACAGATGAAGTATGAGATGACGTAAGAAGTATAATTCTGTAAGGTAATTTCCCCGTCATTTCGACGCTCACTTCGAACCCGATTCAAAGTGTCAAAATATCAAGATCCTTTTGAACCTTATGCGAAGTGAGAGTGAATAGCGATGTGAGATACGAGTTGTTGTTTGAATTTTACAGAATCGACCTACTGTTCTGTCTCCTTCTTGATCTGGAAGAAAGTGGAAAATAAGTTTTTCTTACTCCTCCGCTGTTCTTTTCTGATTAATTTTGTTGCGGGATCTAAGACAGTTGATACGTTTCTTCAAGAATCGTCCAGCTTCATTGCCTCGGCACTTTTCTGGTGGTCGTCTCGGTTGAGTCGCCTCAGCACAACACGTCGTGCTAGGAAGATAGGATGACGCAAGGGTTTCGATACAAGTGGCATCCCACACCAAAAGCCTACCCACAGATATAGATAGACCTAGATAACGCAAGTGCAACTACTTCGCGTGCCTATTATCGTGCCTAACTTACGATAAAAAATCGTAAGTAAAAAAAATAAAGTAAACGTTTCCTTCCATCGGTAAGTCATTTTGAGATTAATATTACGCGTAATTAATTTAAAAAACAATTATCTTTAATCTAATACCCTCAGTTATAACTGGTAATAAGGAAATAAGTAAAAATAAGGAAAAACAAAACATTCGTATTACATTGTGACGTCCAAAAAATGGCACGCTTGGTTTTCATACAGATCGTGATACTTGCGTTATCTAGGTCTATCTATAATTGTGGGCCTATCCAACTTCCGAGGCATTATAAGGTCGTCCCATTTGGTCTTTGGTCTCTTCCCAACGTCACGAGCCATTTGCCATTGAGTTCTAAAACAGAACTTTGGATACTTGCATTAATGCTTTGCATTTTATAAATTTGGAAGTTTGTAATTAGCAAAAGTATTTAGAAAATATTGGTATTTGAATATGTTTTAGTCAGAAAGTTTTCTTCAAAATAAATTAAATAAAGTAAATAAATAAAATTTACGCATTAAAGTTTATTTAATGTCATGATGGCCTAATGGTTAAGGCGCCCGCCTCTCATGCATGAGGTTGTGGGTTGGAAACTGGGCAAGTATCAATGTGACTTTTTCTATTCATATTTCTATCCAAAGCATTTGACACAGTCTCTATCCCCATCCTTCTGGCTAAATTGGAGAGGATAGGCGTACAAGGAAATGCTTATAACATTTTTAAAGATTACCTAGCCAATAGGAAACAACAAGTCAGAATAGAAAATATCGATAGTGAGGAGGCTACAGTGTCTTACGGTGTCCCGCAAGGGGGAATATTAAGTGCGACACTTTTTCAGATCTACATAAATGATCTCTGCCAAATCTCCCTTCGAAACACTAGCATCTTTACGTATGCGGATGATACGGCAATTCTTGTCTGGGGACCAGACTGGAATACTGTTAAAGAAAGAGCTGAGTATTCTTTGTCAAAAATTATCAACTGGCTTACAGGCAACTTGCTGACGTTAAACCTCTCCAAAACATATTATGTTGCCTTCTCGATCAGAAAAACTAACTCCCCACCACAAAACTTCTCTATAATAGCCCATAGTTGCCTCTCCCAAAACACCTGCACATGCCAGCAAATCGATCGAGCTGAACATGTGAAGTACCTAGGAGTATACATCGACAGTGGACTGAGGTGGGACAAGCAGATAGACACAGTCACCTCCAGAGTGAGGAGACTAATACACACATTTAAGTTATTAAGAGACTGTGTTCCACTTGAAACACTAAAACTTATCTGCTTAGCCCTATGTCAGTCCATCATCCAGTATTGCATTCCAGCTTGGGGTGGCGCCGGTAAGACGCTTCTTCTACGTCTGGAAAGAGCACAAAGTGCTGTGCTCAAAACAATGACTAAAAAGCCTTATAGATACTCCACCAAAAAGCTATATGCAGACTGCAAAATGTTAACAGTTCGGCAGCTCTTTGTGCTCAAGTCCACCATGAGAAGACATCGAAGTGTCCCGCGCCCCGATCCAGGCAGACGTAGCAAGATGACTGTATGCCCACGCATTCCCTGTAAGACATCCTTTGCCAGCAGACAATTTAATACCTTAAGCATAAAAATATACCACGATATACACAAGAAACTCAATATAGCAGGACTAAATCGCCGAAAACTTAAAACTACTCTTATAGACTGGCTTCTAAATATGAAGAACTGAACTGTCTGTCTGAACTGACTGGATGATAAAACTGAAGAACTTCTGACATACATCGCGTAACCCGCACACACAAATTCACCATCTACATTCCACAAATACGAGAACATACAAAATAACACACACACACACATTTACACAAACACCCATACATACACACACTCACCTATACACATACCCACTCAACAACATATGGTCCACTTAAGCAATAACTTTACTTTATAGTCATATACCCCTTGTATACAGCGACAACGTTCACTTGCACGTACAAAAATTGTAATTTATAATCACATTAACACACGACTGAACACTGCCACCCAAGATACGCATTCGCTTAGTTTGGGAGACAGTACCAGTACCCAAAGCACAATACATTTATTTGTGTCTAATTATAAGTCACCTTGTGAACTGTATATTTGCGACAATAAAGATTATTATTATTATTATATATACTTACTTTCTAAAATGTATCTTTTTGACATCGGTGAAGGAAAACATCTAAAGGAAACCTGGACTTATAATTGAAATAAATCTGTAATCTGTAGTCTTCTAGTCATGACTGGGGCCGCCCGTGGCATCTCTGCAAGGCCCTGTCAGAATACCAGCGCTGCGACATTTCATGTCGTAGCATTGTGCTGAGACAGGAGCCTTTTTGGTCTCGTACAGGTTTCATAAGTCTTTTTTTATGTTTTATTGTTTTACATAACCCTTTTTATGTTTGTGTTTACCTGTACGAGGTTGCAAATAAACAATTTTTCTTTCTTTCTTTTTTTCTTTTCTTTAATCGCCAATCCGCCTTGAGCGCACGTGGTGATCAATGCTCCTGCCTTCTCTGTATGAGAAGAGAACTTCGCCCTGTAGTGAGACAATTATAGACTAGTATTAATATTATTATATTAAAGTTTATAACCTCAATAAACTTCGTAATAAAGCCTATTACTAATAAAATCGAATACGTATTCCTACATTAATAACTACGCAAGTCAGTCAGATAAGACTTTAATTATCGTAATTGAAGTGAATTATTATAATTAAAATCATACCCAAACCGACTTCTAACAACCTTAATAATCTTAAATGGATTTATCTCTTCAACCCATCGAAGAATTAGCTTCAGTCTCTTTGGAGTCTAATTTTAATTAACACGAGAGTTAATGAAGTTACTACGACTAATTAAAGCAATATTATTACTTACCAGTGTAAATATTTTCAGTGTTTATCTGACTTTTTCACTATCATCACTTTTTTAGAGTTCTGTACCTCAAAAGGAAAAAAACGGAACCCTTATAAGATCACTTTGTTGTCCGTCTGTCTGTCTGTCCACCTGTCTGTACATCTGTCTGTCAAGACCCTATATCTCGGGAACGAGTGGAAGTATCGCGTTGAAATTAAAACCATATACTCAAATCTACGGTTCCTGCAAGCTGTGAAAAACACAAACTTTTAAGTTACCGTGTAAAAAAGATACGGCCGTTTATGCTGCAAAAAACGTATATTTCGACACTCTCAAGGGAATCAAAATTAATAGGATACTTCCCGTTCACCTAGAACTATGAAATTTGGCAAGTAATATCGTCTTATACTACAAATACAGGGATAAGTCTAAAACCTATACATTTGTAATTCAATCATAAAAAATATAGTTTTTATTCAAAATACGAAAATACGTTCAGTAAAGTATCAATCATCGAGGTGTGCGCGATCATAGGTGTATGGGTGACCAAATCACGAAGTTCAAACGGAACCCTCGGTCCGAGTGCGAGTGCGAGTGATCTCGGTGCGAGTCCGACTCGCACTTGTCCGGTTTTTTTTTTCTTTTCTTTTCAGCTTGAATTTTTCCACTGCTGGGCAAAGGCCTCTCTACTCTCTTCCACTTCTCTCTCATTATCATCATGTCAACCTTTAGACGCCTACTGCTGGGCATAAGTCTCCCCCAAGGGGGGGTTCAGCCGTAATCGCCATGCTTGGCCGATGCATGTTGGCGATCGCAGTAGGTGTTATGATACTCAGAAGGACGCTGCTGCCCATACTCTGGTCAATATCCCTCTGTCGCCTTCTACTACACCCACGGGTAGAAATGGGGTGGTGCTATTCGCGACCGGCACCACACGGCCGCTTCCTTCAAGGGCTGTTTGGGACCAGTCTTTGTCGAAGAAGTCTAGGTCATCCTGCAACCTCCGCTTGAGCCTGCCGCGATGTCTCTTGCCCTCTACATGGCAAGTGACTTCGCGGCAGCCAAAGACGAGCGGCAGATGTGACCAGCCCAATTCCACTTCAGCATGACAGTTTTCCGGTTGACGTCAGCTATTTATGTGATGAATCATATGGTAGTATTTCTAACCCGGTCTTGATGTTTTGTACCTAGAATGCTGCGTTCCATAGCTCTACAATCCGTTCCGTATCATCACTACATAATACTAAAAAAGTTTTATCAAAAAAAAGTAAAACCGCCTTCAAAAACCAAAAACTGATAAATAACTTAAGCACAGAACACACTTACTTTACTTTCCGAAGTCGGTGGCAATACAAAACAACAAACACAAAGCCACCGCCACCGATTTCCGAAAGTAAAGTAAGTGTGTTCTGTGCTAAAGTTATTTATCACTTATTAGTTTTTGAAGGCGGTTTTCTTTTTTTTTTTACTTTTTCTTTTTCGCTTTTTAGTATTGTCTTAACATCCAAATCCATTAAGAAACGGCGACACACTTAAAAGAGATTGTAAGTCCTCCAAAGATTGCAGAAACTAAGGGCTAAAGCACACACGCTACTTTTAGCATCGGCGATCGGCGATTTAGTCGCATTTAGAAGCTAAACGCAACGACTAAGCAAAACGCGCGATTCCGATACCGCTTCCGAACGAAAAGAGTCGCCAAAACGCGATGCAGCATCGATACAGTCGCATAATCGCCGATCGCGGATGCTAAAAATAGCTAATCTGTCCAGGCCCTGAAACGTCATCTAAGTATTCTTTTTGGGATTTTGTTGATTTTCTGAAATAGGGCTGGATCATTTTTGGTAAAATTTATATGGAACCAACAAAAAAGAATTTTGCAAATCCGTCTATATAATTATGACAGAGTTATGCTCGAACATACATAAAAAAAAATATAAACATTCGAAGTGATAACCTCCTCCTTTTTGAAGTCGGTTAATAAATAAAAAGTCAGAAACTTCTGTACAGATTTACATTTGGTATTCAGCAACAGAAAGAGCAACTATCTATTAGGAACTTCGAAAGGTTAAAGGCTAATTTATAAACACATTAATACGGACGAAGTCGCGGGCAAAAGCAAAAAAATGTATGTGAACACGATATATTTTGTAAGTGTGTATTTTCATCAATCACTGCGTAATTCCATATCTCCCCGTGGGTGTCGTAAGAGGCGACTAAGGGACTTACCAGAGAATGGGCAGCAGCGTTCTCTGTGCCTTTGTAACAACCATACTGCGATCGTCAACCCGCCTGCCAAGCGTGGTTATTATGGCAAAATCCCCCCTTGGGGGGCCTATGTCCAGCAGTGGACGTCTTTCGGCTGAATTGACGCCGTAATGGCTGAATGGATTTGTATTAGACTAAACACGCAGGAAAGCTTTGACCTGTATTAAGTCATAGGGTACTTTTAATCTTAGCAGTGTGTTACTGTAGAATTTAAAAGTACCACAGACGAATTTGCGGGCAAAAGCAATACCAAAATTCATATTTAGTACCAAATATGAATTTTGGTATATTATGAACTGTATAATTAGTCTTGCCTTAATTTTCACCAATGCTCGGTAAGTAACTGTATGTAATTAACTTATGTCATTACTGTGCGTAAATTAAATTTAGTCCTTCGATTCATAACTTTGTCATTTTCATAGTAAAATAATGTATACATGTAGTAAATAGGATTTGTAAGACTATCTACTATGACTATGGTAAATTATATTAAACTATCACATTGCCTGCGATTTCGTCCGCATTTTTTTTTCTTGTGGGGGAAATTTCTTGTGTGTTTCTATTTTTCAACCGACTTCAAAAAAGGAGAAGGTTATCAATTCGTCTGTATTATTTTTGTGTTAGACCTTAGAACTTTGGACTGGGTAAACCGATTTTGATGATTCTTTTTTTATTTGAAAGCTGATGCTTCCCGTGTGGTCCCATTTTAATTTGGTCAAGTTCTGACAATGGCATCTATGAGAAAACCGTATAAGTCTTAAATTTGCATTAAGTATGTGCGCGATTTGTAACGCGATATCTCCGGCAAACGTAACCCGATTTTAAAAATCCTTTTTTTTATGGATAGGGTATGCTTTAGGGGTAGTACCATATAAATTTTATCGAAATTGATTTAGCACTTTTTGAAAAAATCAACAAATACCCAAAAATTTTACATAGACGACGTTTTAGTTTCTTCAATCTTTGGAGTAGTTAACTTTCAATCTCTTCTTAATAGATTTGGATGAGAAGGAGGTACTAAAAAGCGGAAAATAAAAAGCTTTTTACAAAAAAGACAACCGCCTTCAAAAACTAAAAAGTGAAAAATAACTTTAGCACAGAACACACATTGACTTTAGTTCCGGAATTCGGTGGCAATACAAAACAACAAACAGAACAAAGCCACCGAATTTCGAAACTAAAGTCAATGTGTGTTCTGTGCTAAAGTTATTTTTCTCTTTTTAGTTTTTGAAGGCGGGTGTCTTTTTTGTAAAAAGCTTTTTGATGATAAAATAAAGCCTATGTTACTCGCTGATAATAATGAAGCTTTCTATAGGGTAAATAATTTTCACAATCGGTTAAATTCTTTTTATTTGTTCATTACAATCAAACATACAAACAACCAAATCTTTTAGGGTTCCGTACTTCAAAAGGAGAAAATAAGTTAGTTAATTATTATTGAGCTGACAAAAAAGTTAGATAGATAGATAGATAGATAAAACATTTATTTAGTACACACAAAAGACACATTACAACACAAAAAATACAAATCAAATGAGGATTACAACAAAGTGAGGTGTGAGTCTCAGGGTTACACCAAATGGGAGTCCAGCTCAGCATATGTCAGGCAAGTATACCTGACGCTGATATTCTGCTGAATCCCTGAAGAGAAGAATCCCTGAATGAAGTTAGTCAGTTATTATTGAGCTGGCAAAAAAGTGACGTCTCATTTTACTACTGCTGTACAAAATCTATGTGGGAATCGGAAGCTCATAAGAAGTTACATGTCAATTGATTAAACAGAATGACCAGCAGTGCTATTCGGTTCAGTCTCCCTCGGTGAACACCTAGGTGAAGTGAGCTGTCATCCGATTGTAGTGCTTTGTAAATCCCTAGCATCGGGACGGATGACTGCTCACTTCACTTGTAAAGGTGTTCACCGAGGGAGTTTGTAACAGAATAAACATACTGTGACAATGTCCCTCGGTGAACACCTAGGTGAAGCTGTTATCCGATTGTAAGTGCTTTGTAAATCCCTAGCATCAAGACGGATGACAGCTCACTTTACCTAGGTGTTCACCGAGGAAGTTTGTAACAGAATAGACATACAGTACTGACGATCGAACTCCGCGTGAGTAGAGAGGACAGTTGTGCCAGCTTAGCGTCTAAAAGAATTAAAAAAAATCGTTTAAATAAGCTTTTTAGATAATTAATTCCCGGTACTTTCTTGACAGAATTTACCTATATTATTTTTTAATCGAAAGTTATACGTTGCATCCTTAGCTACTAAGATAATTAGTACCTATGTCTTTATGCATTTGACTGCAAGCATGGAGTTGTGCCAAGAAACAAACATTGTAATATTCTGTAATGGCAATGACGTTTTGCCTTGCCAAAGTGCTCATATTATTGTTATTGTATTGCTTAGATAAGACAATATTAAGAGGAAACACAAGGGCCGTTTTTCCATACAAACTTAGTCCCCTGTTTCCTCCCTGGATAATGCCAGTAGATCATTTTTTTTTTTTTAATATCTATGGCTACTATTGGCATGTCCCTATGTTTTCCTTAATCTCATAAATTTATTATTAAAAGAGATATGAATATTCAAAAACCTAAAAAATTGCCATGATTTTCCGCTGTGTTCAAACATTCAGAAAACAAAGTTGACTTGATTATATAAAAAATAGAAAACATAGGAACACGGCAGAAGCCTTTCTTTATTTTTTAATTAAATAAGCAGTTAAATCGGTTAAGTTTTGGAGAAGAAATCAGGGGGCTACGAATCATTGATTTTGTGTACTTTTAATAGGTATTTTCGGTCAAAGCTGCAGTTGTCTCTATCGCGCTTTGCGGTTCGTGTTCGGGCATCGCGCTTTGCGGTTCGTGTTCGGGCATCGCGCGACAGCAATAGATTTTACAAATACCTAATTTTCAATTCTTTAGCCCGTGGTATTTCCTCTTAAGACTCAAATAATAGAAGCGGTAATTAGGATTTCATATCTACTCAAAGGTTGCCAAACGGGACTCTGTTACTAAGACTCTATTCTGTCGGTCCGTTTGTCTGTCTGCCTGCCACAGGTACTGTAAACTGACTGACTGTAGGTACGTGTGTGTCTTTAGAACTATAAAAGGTATAAGACACTTAAACCACTATAAAACTAAAATCGTCATCTGCAGTGTTATTCTGTTACAATCTCCCTCGGTGAACACCTAGGTGAAGTGAGCTGTCATCCGATTGTAGTGCTTTGTAAATCTGTAGCATCGGGACGGATGACAGCGCACCCATCTAGGTGTTCACCGAGGGAGATTGTGACAGAATAGACATACTGCTTAGCCTTTTCCCAACTATGATGGGTCCACCAGGGGTTACCAGTCTAACCAAATGCAGCTGAATACCCGTGTTTTAAATGGAGCTACTGCCTATCGGCCCTCCACAACCCAGTTTAACACGATACCCCTTGGTAAAACTGTTTGTCAGCTTCTGACTACCCATAACGACTGCCAAAGATTTACGAATGACAGCCAGAACCAACGGTTTTACGTGCTTTCCGAGGCACGGAGGGAACTCGGTATGAAAGGGATGGTCACCCATCCACAGACTGACCGCGGCAAGCGTAGCTTAACCTTTGACCGATTGATCTCTACGGCATTTACTTAGCCATGAGCTCCTTCCTTATAAAATTCGCTGTAAAACTAAAATAAAGTTAATAATTAAGGATATCATACTCAAACTTATTGTTTTTCACCATTTTTATATATAACCGCAAACCGTTACCTATTAGTTTACATTCCATAGAAAGTATAAAATAACATCTTTATCATTTTTTTTAATATTTGAAGATGTCTTTCCATCTATGGCAGCGAGCCAAATCTCGCACCCCGATTTAGACATATTTTACAGCCTTATTGTAATTGCCCTTTCCCACAGTGTCGCCTGCACGTCTAGGAATTTCTTTAGGTGCCTGAAATGTCGTATATTATTACAACTACATTCCAGTTCATGTAAGTTTTCTATTTAGGTATTATCTATAATTTTTGTGTGTAGGTGTTAGCGTAGGCAATTGTGTAGGAGAAAATGATTAAAAAAGAAAATTGAAACTAAGGTTAAGGTTGGAATTATCACATAGTCTTGTATATTTAAAGTCTGGTACATAGAAGTTATTTTACCAAAATACCCTTGAGAAATTGATGACGATGTTTTTTAATTATCTTTTATCTATATAATAATAATGAATCGTTGTTCGTTAGTCTCGCTAAAATTTGAGAACAGCTGGACCGATTTCGCTAGTCTTGAAATATTTGTGGAAGACCAGGAAAGGTTTATACGGTTAAAAAATTGAAAACTCGACTGACAGGACAACGTCTCTCAGGTCAGCTAGTATCACATAAATACTTTGTTTGATAGACGGATTGTATGAAGAATGATATGAAAGAAAATGGAATCTGTGAACATGATGACAGTTGACAGGACGAAACTGAAGAAGTAAACGCGTTGATCACAAGTGAACAAGGGCAGCAAAATGATGAAAATTTTGTTAAGTTTTGATCTACAGGTTTGAAAATAAAATTTGTACTGTAAGTATTGAGACTGTGAGAATTTATGAAGATTGAGATGATGATTCAAATTCAAGAAATCATTCACCAGAGAACTAAAGTCATTGACTTTGTTCGTCGAATAAGCAAGTCAGAACAGAGGCTAGAGCATTAGAGTGGAGACCGCGTTAGGGCAAGCGGAGTGTAGGACGCCCTGCATGGCATGATGGACCGACGATTTAAAGAAGGTGGCTGGTAGCGGGTGGATGCGGGCTGCCCAAGATCGGGTTGATTGACGATCTCTGGGGGAGGCCTACGTTCAGCAGTGTACAGCAATGATGATGATGATGAACAAATTTATCTGTCATGTCTTAAATGGTTCCTTTGTTTACAAAACTAAATAATTTAATGGCTTTTATTTAAGTTACTTATATCGTATTTACGTGTAATTAAACATTTCATTTTGTACACAAAATATTGGGGAATAAATATTATAATGACCACCAAAAAATACCAAATACCATAAAAATATACTAAATACCAAATGTAGTAAATGATCACCAAATTTTAGTGTGCAAATTAATGCAAAATGGATAATCAAAATCTTTTTGACCCTTATGTCCCCCCTGGGGCGGATCTGACATGGCTAGGTTAGGTTAGAACTGTGACCCCCTACGACTGCCAGAACTAAATCGCTTTTTACAGTAAAACTCATACATTTCTACAATACTTTAGGAAACACAATTTGGTGAGAACTTGACATTAAAATGGGGTTAAATGTTGGTGATCATTTACTATTTTCGGTGATCATTTACTAGATCTGGACGATTGTTAAACATTAGCCAAAATATTGTACCCGAAATCATTTAAAAGGGTGTCCCCTTGTTTCGCAGACAGAAATTTCATAGAATTTCGTTTCCCAGAAAATGTTTAACATAATATTTGGTTCTCGTATTTTTATTTCGACTATTATTGTTTCAAAGACTATTTACTTCAATGAAAAATATTTCACAGAAACACAATTCAATGAATTTTTAATCACATTTTTTTGTTTAACAAACTTATCAAAAAGTAGAATTCTTTTTTAACGAATATTGTTTGTTTGTTGTATTTTTCCAAGGAATTTATTTCAACGAAAATGTATAGATATAAATAGACAAAAACAAAAATGTTATCTTAAAACGTCAAAATGTTGTGCTACCAAAGTTAATGACAGAAACGAATCGCTGCGAAACCGACTTCACGTTGTCTTGTCTGCCCTACACCTAGAGTGTAATTTAAATCTGCGTAGGCGTGGAGGGGCGAGGCGGCCCGCGAGCTGAGGAGCAGGTGGTTTTAACGTCCGCCGCCGCGGCTGAGGCTGGCCGGCGTAGCCGGTAAGCCGAACCTGCGGTGGTGAGCGTGAATACCATCTGCGACGATGAGCTCGCGTGGGACCGCCGGAGCCCCGCAACGCTGGAGCCGTGACAGAAACTATGCCTGCTGCATGTTGCATGCTCGCTTGCATGATGCATGCTTGCTTGCACGCTGCATGCTTGCTTGCACGCTGCATGCTTGCTTGCACGCTGCATGCTTGCTTGCACGCTGCATGCTTGCTTGCACGCTGCATGCTTGCTTGCACGCTGCATGCTTGCTTGCACGCTGCATGCTTGCTTGCACGCTACATGCTTGCTTGCACGCTGCATGCTTGCTTGCACGCTGCATGCTTGCTTGCATGCTTCATACTTGCTTGTACGCTGCGTGCTTGCTTGCATGCTGCATGGTTGCTTGCATGCACGCGCAGTAAGTTTGGTTAGAACTGAGAGTCCCATTCTTGGGAATAAATTTAATATTAAATAAAAAATATAAGGATAAAGAATATTTGATTTGTTATTCTATGATATGATAATTCTAACAATAAACTTTATGTGAAACAATAATCAATGATTTGAAAATCTTGAAAGTAAGTATTCTGCGTATTGATTATTCTATGAAACGATATTATTAGAAAAAAAATATTTGAAACGAAATTCTATAAAACTATTAGCTATGAAACAACGTACAACCATTTAAAAGACTAATCATGAAGTTTCTTGCCCAACTCTTCATTTGGAACTACCTACCTTTTGAAATGGGCAAGTAGATTCAATTATTTCTTGAAAATGACATACAAAAAGGCCTTCAAAGGTCTATTTGAATAAAAACTATTTAACGTTGACTTTAAAAATGTTACTCTTATCTTATCATTATTTAAAATGGGGATGTTTAAAAAGGAGTCGTAAACCAAGTCACCATCGGAACGATATTTTTTTTACTATTTTAACTTTACTACTACGTTCACGTGATGGGCCAGTGGTTACAAGGCGCCCGGACATCGATGACGAAAAACCTCGTAAGGAAACCTGGACTCGTATTAATACAAATCTGGAATCGCCAATTGGCCTTGAGCAAGCGTGGTGATTAATGCTAGTGCCTTCTCTGTATGAGAAGAGGCCTTTGCCTTGCCTTGAGGCAGTCATCATCATCATCAGCCGAAAGACGTCCACAACGAGCGGCAACCTGCCGCTTGCATCCACCGTTTACCCGCGACCTTGACGACGTCGTCGGTCCATCTGGTGGGAGGCCTACCATCGCTGCGTCTTCCGGTTCGTGAACGCCACTCGACCTTTGAGACAATAATCATCATCATCATCATCATTTCAGCCGAAAGACGTCCACTGCTGGACATAGGCCTCGCCAAGGGCGGGGGGGGGGGAGTTGCCATAATCGCCACGCTTGGCAGGCGGGTTGGCGATCGCTGTATGGTTGTTACAAAGGCACAGAGAACGCTACTGCCCATTCTCTGGTAAGTAAGTTCCTTAGTCGCCTCTTATGACACTCACGGGAAGATATGGGATGGTGCTATTCTTTACGTCCGACACCACATGGTAAACACCACAGAGAGAGAGACAATAATAGACTGATGTTATTATACTTTAAGCCAAAACTTAACAGCTTAACACGCAACAATGACACGAGACCGGAAGGTATGTCTCTATTTCTTTGGAAGTTGGGTAATACTTTAGTGTGGGACGCTACGTGTGTCGATACTCTTGCGCCGTTCCATCTTCCTAGTTTAGCGTTTCTGTGCTGGTGCTGAACCTAAAACTTAACGGCTTGGCACGCGACGATGGCAAGAGACCGGACGCCATGTCTCTATTTCCTTAGACCTGTGGCATGCTACGTGTGTCGATACTCTTACGCCATCCTCGCCCATCTTCCTAGTTCAGCATGCTGTGTTGGTGTTGCTTGTGATATTTTGAAAGAAAGAAAAAGCGTGCTATATATATACATTTATTCGCCCCCCCAGGACAAAAACACACAAAAATAACATTAAAAAAGAAGAAAACGAAAATTGGTCCTGTACGAGGCCAAAAGGCTCCTATCTCAGCATGGTGCTGTAATTCGACCCGTTTGGGGTTTAAACCCTCGGGTCGTGGATTCCAAGTGCCCGTCTCATATTTAAGGAAACGTCCAAACGGTTGTTTGATGTTTCCCGTAACCTGGATGGCTTTTACCTTGGTTATAGGCTAAGCATTGCCATCCAACGTCGCAATGCCACCAGTCTCTTCACACACACTTCGCACACTTCCAGTGGACGGCGATGTGAAGGAATTTATAGATGCCTTATTATTTTAATGTTATTATTATAAGTAGATGCATGTTAAAAATAATAATTTAGTTGGTGTTCGTTTGCGCTAATCTCCAGAACTACAGGTTCAATTCTGTAAATTCTTTCGCTAATGGGAAGTTCATGATCCCTGAGTCCTTAAGGCTATATTTTATTACACAAACTTAGAGATCCGTAAAAAATAATAAATGTGGACGAAGTCGCGGGATAAAGCTAGTTGTACAAAAGAGATAAGTATCCATGTCGCTGGGAATAGTTGAAATTTACTTAGAAACCAATGGAGGCTTTCAAATGATATTTAATTTAATCATTCAACTGTTTATTCTGTATTAATTGTATTTTATTTTATTTATAAACACCCATTGGTTTCTAAGTAAACTTTAATTATTCCCGGCGACATGGATACTTACTAAAAAGAAACATATAATTCAAGCTGAAATATATTTCAGCTCCAAATAATCTTACAAAGTAAATGACAGTAAACTCTTTAAATACGTTTTAAAAACTGTTTATTGCTATTTTACATTGTATTTCAAGAGATATTTAACGTAACGAGACAGAATTTAAACGTAAATTGCATTCTTTAAGAAAACTATTTTGCAATGCTTAGTATTTCTGCCACTTTTAAGCTAAGAATTTTGGTCTACATTGTTCAAACGATTGAAAGTATGACTGAAACAAAACTTAAATATGTCCATTTCTGTAGGAAAAGAAAGACACAGGTTGATGTTTTCATATTTTAGTGTTTCATTTTTTTTTAAGTTACACTCTTATTATAACAGAAAGACAGAGTATTTGATAACCTGTCTTACCAAGAGTCATACCATCATTATCGTGTTATCCAGTAACTGGGTTTTTCGGGTCAGACGACGGAAGCTTACCATAACATAGTTGAAAAAGGCTAAACAGATTATATTGACTCTTAGCGAAAAAGGAATTTTTTTTCGAGTTCCCAAAATTTATATAAAAAGGTAAAACTAAATGGTAAATAAAGCAGAAATTATCTGTTTATTCTGTTAAACACTCTGATTTCCAACGGTATCGAATAACAGAGTGCCCGGCTGTCACCAAAACCTGTGTTTAATGAAGTGTAGAGCGACCGTTATTGGGTTTTTAAATGAGTCCTTCAATTAATATGGACTCGTTGTCGTAGTTTAATTTGATACAACATTTTTGAATAATTCAGGTCTTGTTGCATAGTTTGGGTTTCTAAAGTAAAGTTATCTTAATGAAAAAAACAATTTATTTTGTAAATAAGTCAAGAACACTTTTCGTCTTCAAATAATAAACTTTCAAATTTCCGCTAACCTGTTTAGTTTTGACCAAAATCGTAGGACAGAAGTCTTTTTTGGACGGAATTCGTAGGACAGAAGTTGTAGGACAGAAGTCTTAGAACAGAAGTCGTAGGGCAGAAGTCGTAGGATAGAAGTCGTACGACAGAAGCCGTAGGACAGAAATTCGTAGGACAGAAGTCTTTTACGATCTTGATAGAGAATAGGTACTGAGAGGACTTAAAAAAAGGGAGGAGGTCCTCATTTCAACACGTATATATTTTTTAATCATTGACCACACATTGCTGTTAACTGTGTAATTAAGTTTATTTAATTGAAAGTGTATAGGTACCTCACAGTTGGTCCCAAATAAATTTCATGAAAATATTCCATCTTTTAGGGTGGAAAGTTAAGGGATGACTTAATTTGTTTGGTGATACTGTTTCTTTATTAATTTGGATGATACGAAGTAAGCACCAAAAAGAGAAAAAAAAGAGACAACCGACTTCAAGAACTTTCTTGAACTTTCACGACCTGCTCATTCGGGGTAGTTGCGCCTTCAAATAATAAAAAATGAAAAAATATCTTTATTAGTAGTAGTAGTAATTATTTCACATAAATTCAATCCATATCATTACTAAAAGTCTTAACCTAATGTTAGTAATAATAAAACCACACAATATACAAAATTGAAACGATTGTCACCTACGTGTGCAGCCGTATCCAGAGATCTAGCATGGGGCTGCACACACTCAGAAAGATATTCTACCCAGAACAGAAGCGCATCGATAATGACTAAGCCATTCGATGAAATTTTTGCAGGTTACTTACTCCTATTTTAGAAGAAAGTTTATGACTTGTACCAAACATTTTAATCACAAGCCGGGAGCTAAATATTTTATTACTAACAAATAGCTAAATAAAAACACGATGAAAATTCTTACATTTGATTGTTTCTTTGTCTCCTTAATCTGGTATTTCATTTAAATGTCACTTATATTCCATTTCAAGGAAAGAAGAGATACTTTGGCGCTTGATAGCTTTAGACTTATTCAAAGCCTGTAACATTTTGCCTATTTAATTCCATGTGACATTGCCCTGTTCTATTCATCTGAGAAAATTTTATATTATACTAGCTGACCCGACAGACGTGGTCCTGTCCCTATCTATAATATAATATGTGGGGACATTTCACACACGGCCATCTGACCCCAAACTAGGGAGACCCTGTACTATGGGTGTCAGACAGCTGATATACATACACAAATATATTTTAAATACATACATATTATATAGATAAACAACACCCAGACACAAGGCAAACACAAGTGCTCATCACACAAATATTTACCCTGGGCGGGAATCAAACCCGCAACACGCTGCGCAGCAGTCGATCGCTCAGCCACTGCGCCAACCGTGTCGTCAAATCATCTATCCTCCCAACCAAACGACCTACCTACAAACCCTTTTTTTTTTTTTTTTTACTTGGGAAATCCTCATGGACTATCCCTCGTCCGGGGAAGACGGGGGAGTGTGCCGGACTCTTACCGGCTAAAACCACCACGGTGTTCCTCGACTGACCTATGGGTGGGGGTACGGGATTCGCTCGCGCATGCACCGCGCTCCCACCAAGCTATGACCCGCCAATGATACCTACCAACCCTACCTAACCTACTACCCACCTACCCTGCATAAACTGATACCCTACCTACCCTACGTATCTAGTTACTTATCTAGGTAGATAGGTAACTAGGTAGGTAGGTAGATAGGTACCTACCTACCTACCCTACCCTACCTTCCTACCCTATCTAGCAACCCTACTTACCTACCTACCCTACCTACCTAAAATGTTCTTTTATACAAACCTTGTCCTGACATTAATATTGACACAACAAAAAAAGCGGCCAAGGCACCTACCTACCTACCTACCTACCTACCCTACCCTACCTACCTACCCTACCTATCAACCCTACTTACCTACCTACCCTACCTACCCTACCTACCCTACCTACCCTACCTACCCTACCTACCCTACCTACCCTACCTACCCTACCTACCCTACCTACCCTACCTACCCTACCTACCCTACCTACCCTACCTACCCTACCTACCCTACCTACCCTACCTACCCTACCTACCCTACCTACCCTACCTACCCTACCTACCCTACCTACCCTACCTACCCTACCTACCCTACCTACCCTACCTACCCTACCTACCCTACCTACCCTACCTACCCTATCTACCCTACCTACCCTACCTACCCTACCTACCCTACCTACCCTACCTACCCTACCTACCCTACCTACCCTACCTACCCTACCTACCCTACCTACCCTACCTACCCTACCTACCCTACCTACCCTACCTACCCTACCTACCCTACCTACCCTACCTACCCTACCTACCCTACCTACCCTACCTACCCTACCTACCCTACCTACCCTACCTACCCTACCTACCCTACCTACCCTACCTACCCTACCTACCCTACCTACCCTACCTACCCTACCTACCCTACCTACCCTACCTACCCTACCTACCCTACCTACCCTACCTACCCTACCTACCCTACCTACCCTACCTACCCTACCTACCCTACCTACCCTACCAACCCTACCTACCTAAAATGTTCTTTTATATAAACCTTGTCCTGACATTAATATTGACACAACAAAAAAGCGGCCAAGTGCGAGTCGGACTCGCCCATGAAGGGTGCAGCAAGTAACATAATATAAAACTTTTTTATTTTTATATTTGAGTTGATTAAATGAAAGGAAAATTGCGGTTTACTATTTATGACGTATTAAAAACAATTACTTACTAGATCTCGTTCAAACCAATTTTCGGTGGAAGTTTACATAGTACCTAATGTATATCATATATATTTTTTTAGTTTTATTTTTACCACTTTGGAAGTGTCTTTCGCGCAAACTATTCAGTTTAGAAAAAAATATGTTAGAAACCTCAATATCATTTTAGGAGACCTATCCATAGATAGGTACCCCACACGAGGAAAAAAATATTTTTGAGTTTCAGTTCTAAGTATGGGGATCCCATACTTAGAACTGAAACATTTACTGTTTACAACATTTTTTGTTTTTTTTCTATTTTTGTGTGAAAATCTTAATGCGGTTCACAGAATACATCTACTTACCAAGCTTCAACAGTATAGTTCTTATAGTTTCGGGAAAAAGTGGCTGTGACATACGGACGGACAGACAGACAGACATGACGAATCTATAAGGGTTCCTTTCTTGCCATTTGGCTACGGAACCTTAAAAAGAATTATCCAATTTGGTGCAGTCGTTCGGAAGTTATGCGCTTACATACATTTCGGCGATTAATGTTTATATACTACTAGCAACCCGACCCGGCTTAGCATGGGCCTATAGCCTTCCTCGATAAATGGACTATCCAACACAAAAATAATTTTTCAATTCGAACCAGCAGATCCTGAAAATAGCGCGTTCAACCAAACAAACAAACTCTTTAGCTTTATAATATTAGTATCTATAGATATAGAAGATTATCTACCTATTTGAAGAATATTTAATTAAGAATACTTCATATTTTATTTATTTCATCTTAAAAGCCAAAGTATATATTTTACTTTGGCTTTTTTTAGAATTTTGCATGGTCTCGCTACCGTGGTTAATCACAATTTACACAGAAGCTTTGCATTTATTCGGAATAATATTTTTTAATATTCGGGATAACTTCAAATAACCAAGCCTATGTCGTTCTCCGACCCTAAACCTATCTCTATGCAGAAAATCCCGTTGATCGGCTGTCCCGTTACAGTGTAAAAGAAGAACAAACATTTTCGTATTCAAATATTACAAATTAGTACCGTGTTTTGAATTGTTGATTTTAGAATTCACTTTTTTATTTTTTTTATTCTAAATACTTAAATTCTCATCTGTCGCAACGGGCATTGGTTAAGGTCGCCTTTAGCACGAAGTTGTGCAGGGTTTGTCACCAGAAACGGGTAAGCATTATTGTGACTTTTTCTATATCATATTATGTACTTTCTAAAGCCGGGTAACCGTACATGCAACTGTTACCAAAAAAAACATAGTGTTTAACCTGTGGCTCGAAAACCTGCTGCGAGCGGCACGCGTGCGGCTTGCAGCGTACTCATTTCTGTAACCGTAACGTTGCACCTAACCGTAACCGTTACTGTAACCAGAAATATAGTGTGTACGTGGCTCGCGATGCACGCTCGCCTGCAACACGAGCGCTACACGAGCGGTTCACAGCGAGCCGACGATTGTCGGTTTTTGCCGCAAATCAAAGGGCGCAGTTACAGTTCGCAAAATGAGTACGCTTGATGAAAGCGTTTGGGAGACGTAACTGCGAGCCTAAATAACACGCGTACACACTAGAATGTGGCTTATACTGTATCGGGCAAGTTACGGTTCGTTAATGAGTACCCGGCTTATGTTTGTCTTGGGCATCACTGACAACCTGGACTGCAATGGAACAATAACAGGCTGGTATTATTAAAACATAAAGGATCATGGCAGGATTTCTACAAAAAAATAAAGATGTTTATACCCTGTTTACAGTAAGATTAGACATTTACAAAAACCTTTTTTACAGTCCGTTCAACCGATTTTGACTTATATTGCGTTGTTAGCATGACAAATGGCAACTGCAGTAAACAGTTGTTATTGTAACCACTTTTTTGCCTCTAATGTCATCCTTAAGCCTACGGAATAGAAGTCAAAATCGGTTGAAGGGACTGTAAAAAAGATTTGTGTTTATGTCTAATCTTATTGTGAACAGGGTATAGAGAAGTTGAATTTCTAATTCTTATACTCTTGGGAACCTAAAGAGTATTTTCAGGCATTTACCATATTTTTAAACCCCCGCAATAAAAATGGATGATAAAGGTAGGAATAGTTTAACGAAATGCTCATTATTTCAGAACGAAACGGCGACTGACAGTAACAGTGACACTGACAGCGCCGTTTCGCAGTTCTTGCTCTGAAATTGCATCATTTTATAGGAAATAAAGTCACAAATGATGATTATTTTTTACACACTCTTGTCTTCAATTTAATAGATCCGTTAATGTCACTTTCTTTTTTTTATAAGCACAAAATGGGCAACGTGGCAGGATACTTCTAGGCAAGCGTGCTTCATCTTAGACCGCATCATCGCTTCCCATCAGGTGAGATAGTAGTCAAACGTATGCCTATCAATTAATAATAAACAAAAAAAAACGAAATGAAACGAAAAAGTGTTATTTTCATTTAGAAATATTTTAATTATGCTGGGGTTTAAAAATATGGTAAATATGACAATCTACTCCTGGTAATGTATTCTCCATATTGGAAAATGTTTTGGACTCTAAACTCTTTTTCATACAAATGATTGTACGGATCTCGCCATGATTCTTTCACACAATAGACTAATTATCAAGGCATACCTAAATAGATCTCTGATCTGAACACCAAATAAGTCAATTACGGTTCAATTACCCAATCAATTGGCACATTCAATCGACTAACCACTATAATTTCAGTGGTAATTGGTACAAGCCAATAAATTAACCGCCAGACATTGCCTACCGGCTATTTAACAGTACCTAAATGAATGAATGAATAAATAAAGTATATTGATTCAGGGCTCTTGGATAAATGGAACCGTCGAATCTACGGTAGGTGGATGGGTTACCATTCATTTCATACACTCCGTGCATCCTAAAGCACGCAAACCCTGGTCCCAGCTGTCATTCGTAGATGTTTAATAGTCGTTATGGGTAGTCAGAAGCCAGAAAGACAACCAGTCTTACTAAGCGATATCGCGTTACCCAGTAACTGGGTTATGGAGGTCAGACATGCAGTCACTCTATGTACAATACTGCAATTCAGCTGCATCTGGTTAGACTGAAAGCCGACCCTAATATATTTGGGAAAAGGTTAGGCAAATGATGATTGTTGAAAAAGTTTTGGAAAGTTTCTTACAAGCTTACTGCAAGACTTGTTACATTGTTCTCACATTGTACCCTTAGATTCAACATGAATGATGTAAACTAAATTTGTAAAATATAACTGATTTTAAAAGAGTGTTCATGGAGTTTCTTGCTCGTTCTTCTCCATAGAAACCTGTTTGGAACGAGCAACTAGCTTCAACTTTTTGACTGACTGACTCTGACAATTCAAAAGTACCTGTAAATGATTTAATTGAAATAAATGATTTTTAGTTTTGAGTTCTGATTCAACCTAGTATTCATCAATTATTTATGATGAAGGGGAACAAGCATTTTATGACAAACAAAGAGGTGATCACACCTATTATTTTGGCATAGCACCTTTTGTTTTAAATGTTTCTGAAACGCCGCAACTTCTTAAAATCACCATGGTATGGTTTACCTTGAAACCAAAATGTTTTTACAGCCTTAATAAATTTATGTCATTTAGCGATGTACAAAAGTAAGGTTTTCGTAATTCTGGTTTATATATATTTTGTTTTTTAATTGACATTTATTTTATTTTTGCTTTAATAAAATAGGTATATGCAAAGCTTAAAAATAAATATAAACATATAATATGTACAATGGAGGGCTCACAGGGCATCAAAAAACTTGTCTGCATCGCTCTCAATGGGACAAGTGCCCGAAAGGCTAGCAGCATTTTCTATTATTCTGACATCATAACAATTTTTTTTTTTAATTTTAACTTTATCATTTAATTATTAGACAAAATCAGACATTTCTCATAATTTATTGTATTGTGACATTAAATATTTGCACACCACATGTAATGGTAGAATGTACTTAAATGGGCCACATTTATCTATGTTAACATCATACTTTGTACACCTACATTCTGGCAAATAAATGATTATTATTATAATAAAAAAAAAAGGAATAAGTATACAAGAAATTAGTTTTCTAAGGGAATCTTGGACATTATTGACATCGGTGAAGGAAAACTTTATGGAGAAACCTGGACTTTTAAACATAAGTCTGAAATCACCAATCCGCCATGAGCAATCATGGTGAAGAGGTCTCAAAGTGAGACGATAAAAGGGTGGTATTAAGAAATTCGGTGGTATTAAAAAGTCCGTCCGTGTGGTGTCGGACGTAAAGAATAGCACCATCCCATATCTTCCCATGGGTGTCGTAAGAGGCGACTAAGGGACTTACCAGAGAATGGGCAGCAGCGTGCTCTGTGCCTTTGTAACAACCATACTGCGATCGCCAATCTGCCTGCTAAGCGTGGCGATTATAGCAACCCCCCCCCCCCTTGGGGAGACCTATGTCCAGCAGTGGACGTCTTTGGGCTGTTTATGATTAAGAAATTAACCTTTTCATTGTGAACATTTTTTTTCAAGAGTTTCTTGATTATTGTTATCCATACGAAACTACCAGTTGGAAGGGCAACTAGCATCAAATTATCTACGACGTTCTAAAGTGCCATTCTAAAGGTCTAATGGAAATAAATGATTTGACTTTGACTTTCATTATTAGAAAATATATCTAGAACTTATAAAAAAAACTGTTTAACGAAAAAGACAACCGCCTTCAAAAAGTAAAAAATAATTTTCGTTTTGCTTTGGTTTTGCTTGTTGTTTTGTATTGCCACCGACTTGCGAATTGAAAGTTATTTTTTACTTTTTGAAGGCGGTTGGCTTTTTTGTTAATAAGTTGGTTTTTTCGCTTTTGAGTGCCTACTTCTTATCATACAAATTAATTACAAAACGGTGGCACCAAAAATAATGGGTGGAATATTTTATTGAAATTTATATGAGACTAAATTTGAGGTATAGACTATCAATTAAAAAAGAATCATCAAAATCGGACTACACTGAAAAAAGTTATGCGTGGTCAAACATAAAAAAAATAAAAAAATAAAAGAAATGTTCATAAAATGAAAATTACTCAACCAAACTATGTTAAATTTTTATGGGATCAAATGTCAACTATTCCGCATCAAACTAAAGAAGAATCACGTAAATCGGATCATAAATTACAGCGTAATCGGTGTATATTCATAAAAAAAACCAATCGAATTGAGAATCTCCTCCTTTCTGAAGTCGGTCAAAAAGTATCCATCAATTTTGCGACAGCAATAAAATTAATCAGCAGCAACATTAATCAGCGGCTGTTAATTAAAAAAACAGAATGACAGAGTAATAAACGCCGCGTCAGTGGTGAACAAACCGCGAACTTTGCTCTGCTCATACATTTACTCGTTTCTACGGGTATATAGTTTCCACTGTTGACCTTTCAGTGCAGTGTTGAGTGCTATATTATGAAGCTGCAAGCTGTTCTAGTGCGAAATATGGTTGTAATTTGTAAACTTTAATGAGTTTGTTTCTGCCGCTAGAGGTGCCACTTTATTTTTGGCTATTTTTCCTTGTTAGCGTCTTAGTAGCAATTACGATTGTTTTTTTTTTTAATGGGACAATCTCTCCACTCTATCCCATACCACTGTAACTTCTGAAAGCAGAATCAACAGTAGCGACCACTAGAAAACCGTCGAGGCAATGAAGCTGGAAGAGTCTCGGATAAACATTACAACTGTCTTGGATCCCGCAACGAAATTAGAAAGTAAGATAGAAAAAAAAAAAAACAGTTTTCACAAAATACTTCAATATATGTAGTACGAAGTATTTTTTTTTAAACTTTGCCCCACATTAGGTATATCTCCCATATGGCAGGTGCGTTTACAAACACATAAACTCACAAACAGCCAGACCCAAAACGACTACCTGTTGGCCATACATTTGTTCCGTGTGGAAATCGAACCCGTGGCACACAACACAGCAGCCAATCGCTCAGCCACTGCACCAACCGTGTCGTATTTTTTTCATCTTTACCTACTTCTGTAATTATAAAGTTCAAGTTAGTCTGTTTGTTTCTAAGAGGCAAACTCTGAAAATACTAATCTTCTACAGACAGGGAAGCTAAGTACCCTATTCATCATCATCATTTCAGCCGAAAGACGTCCACTGCTGGACATAGGCCTCCCCCAATGGGGGGGTTTTGCCATAATCGCCACGCTTGGCAGGCGGGTTAGCGATCGCAGTATCGTTGTTACAAAGGCACAGAGAACGCTGCTGCCCATTCTCTGGTAAGTCCCTTAGTCGCCTCTTACGACAACCACGGGAAGATATGGGATGGTACTATTCTTTACG
The DNA here is from genome assembly GCA_947361185.1 of Charanyca ferruginea. NCBI lineage: Eukaryota > Metazoa > Arthropoda > Insecta > Lepidoptera > Noctuidae > Charanyca > Charanyca ferruginea. Next base: position 30,960,217 of record OX376057.1, read on the forward strand.
TCTGACACCATACGGACAACCACCCTATTGCCGAGTGCCATAAGCTATGTTTAATAGTATACCTACTTGACTTTTACGCGGACCAAGTCGCGGGCAGAAGCTAGTTATTAAGTTATTAGTCCTACAGTTTCACAACTTAAAACTCTTTTTTGTAGAAAGTTATAAACAGAACTTTTACTTTCCTCGCTAATTCTTTTACCGGACCGTTGAAAAGATTATAACGGGGGCACTTGCCCCTGACCGTTTCTTCGAAGATTAAAAGTTTGTTGTTTGTCTTCTCGCCCATGGCTTTACTTTTTATTCATGGACAATTCCAATTATTGAAATTTTTAACACTTTTCTTAATTTAAATTTATTAAAATTTATTTTCTATTATTTAGTTTGGTTTTCTATAAAAAGCGTGTTTTTAGATTTTTTTAAACTATTTTTTTTTTCAGTCAATTTATTTACATTGTAATGGGACTGTAGCATTTTTATACTCGGTGAACAAAGACACGATTAGCTGTAAACTAGGCTGTTAATCAAACTAAATAACATTAAGCAAAAATGATGACTGATCACTGTTTATAGTAACAGGACGTAAAAGCAACAGTAGTTACACAACTCGTGCACGCTAAAAAACAAACTTGCAACCTCAGACCAATAAAAATCTATAGACGGGACATTGCGCCCACAAAAGTGAGACACGTAATATGAAGACGATTCGGTCATATGAAGACGGCCGCTCGGTAGTCAGCCACGAGTGAGTGAGAGCGCATGACGTACATTTGGTGAAATAATAATTACGAAATTATGCCGTCCTGTTGTATAAACTGCTGCAAAAACAATTCATGTTGTCGTAATAAGTCTTCTGGGATTACTTTTCACAAGTAAGTAACCAATTTTCTGAATAATTTAAGCAAAATCGCGAAATGTTTGAAATAATTTCTTGGAATACCATTTCTAGACGTTATTGTCTCAGTGTTGCAAGTTAAGAACATTATCTTTTCCCAAAAGTAAGGGCAGTTGAGAGTTTAGTTCAGACACGGTTCAACTAAGTGTTTTTAATCAGCTTATATTTACTTTTCGAGTACATTAGGTATGTTATTATGACATGACATATATGCTATGTATGATACGTAAGTATTTATAAAATATATTTTAATAATAATTATTATTGATATGATATTTTTAGTTCCGTACCTCAAAGGGAAAAAACGGAACCCTTATAGGATCACTTTGTAGTCCGTCTGTCTGTCCGTCCAACAATGCCCCATAAGTTGCGTCAGTTTTTTGTATGTTTGACGTTATGAGTACCTAAGATTTGTATATAAATACCTAAGATTTGCTTTTTGGTAAATTAATAATGTTCATGATATGAAAATAAATTACTCTATTTAAACTAAATTATCTTTCATTTGATACAACCAAGACAAATTAAACAATACTACCTAACAATAAAACTTTTCACCAAAGTATACCTCTCGCTCTTGGGAGACGCAGCGCAGCGCTTGCAACATTATTCTCTAGCACACATGCACAAATCTACGATATCGTACACCGAGTCACGCATACATAGCCGACTTTAAGTTTCACTTCATTCGTCGCGATTGTTTACGACCGCTCCGTCTATAGTTTTTTATTGGTCTGAGCTTGCAACATTGACCTTTAATATTTTCGTGACAAAAAGGAGATGTTTTGGACGAACTGGACGGATTCCTCCAAAACTAGTTGAGTGAAGCCCAGCATCGGGAAAGATCGAAAGCATGGAGGGAGGCCTTTGCCCAGGAGTAGGACAGTAAAGGATAACAAAAAAAAAAATACCCGGTGATATGGACCCTTGCCTCCCGCTTCCTTTACTCGTCCCGCTGTCACCACAGCCACGACTTTAGGGTCGCGACTAATGTCGTGATAAGGACACAGCTAGATTCAAACCGCAGGGAACTTTTGAGTGAGGTCCGCTTCACGAGGTAATGTGGACGTGTCGCTTTGTACCCTAACCTAATGGTGGAGAGAAAATAGAACTGAAAGGTGAAACAGTAAGCTTTGTGGTTTTGGCTCATTGTTTTAGTATGTTGAGAAGGCTAATGAACAGTGTCTTAGGAGGGAATAAATAAACAAGCTTGTGCTCTACACAAGATTGTGGGTTCGCAACCGGGCACCAATGTGCAAAAGAAAAGATGAATGGATTATGTGAAGAGTGATATGAAAGGAAAGGGTCTCGGTGATAGCATAATGATTGATAAGATAGAATGGAAGACGATCACGTGACCCGGAGTCACATAGAAGACAATTTTCCCCATAACACTCAAGAGCAACAATGTGCCCGACCAGTTTCGATTTATCAATTGATAAAGAACTGAAATGGCTTTGTTTACAATCCTCAGATTCTTTGGACACGTTACCTGCAACAACGAATCAATGGAGCGTTTGGTGATCCAGGCTAGAGTCGAGGGCACGAGACCACGTGGTCGGTCATCAACTCAATTGACAGAGTCCATCAAATCAGCCACCAAGTTCTCTGTGGCAGAATGTGCTCGCCATGCAGCCAATAGAGACCGGTGGTAAAGAAACGCGAAGGCTGCGGCCGCAGTTGTGGGCGACCCCCCAAGACCACGATCATTCTGTCAAGAGTGGACAACTAAGAAGAAGAATAAACTGAAATACATCACAAATTGAGTTAAGAATTGTGCAAAATATACCTAATTCCGAGCACCATTAATTCCTTCCTTTCTTGTGCGCAATAAAGCAACTTTCAACTCTCAGTCTATTCTATTTTAGTTTATTATCAATTAATCAATAAGAACTTGTCAAGCATATTACTGTTGACTGAACACGACAACAATTGACATAAAGTCCTCTTTCCCTTAACCTCCACCCCATGGACGTGTACACATTCCCCATTCATACCCATCACGCGTGTTTAAACTATTCATGTAACCTACATTGTTGCCCTAATATTTTTTGGGAATCAAATAAGTTCCGCCACTGTCCATTGAGTGCGTGACAAGGGTGAGGTGACCTGTTGGAGTTAGGGGTTTTTTAATGCGGCTGTGCCCAAATGTGTGGGATTTTTTATGTTAAAAGCGGTTGCGATAAATAGGTACCTATGCTCTTCTCATCATTTCGACATTGATTGTTATAGATTTGGACCATACCTTCTTGCTACGTAGAAATTGCTTTGGAAAATAAATACTTTTTTGAAAAAAGAGAACGGTGGCTTTGTTCTATTTGTTGTTTTGTATTGCCACCGACTTCCGAAACTAAAGTCATGTGTGTTCTGTGCTAAAGTTATTTATCACTATTTAGTTTTTTTTTAAGGCGGTTCTCTTTTTCAAAAAAGTTTTTATTTTCCAGTTTTTAGTGCCTCCTTATCACCCAAATCCATTAAGGAACGGCAACACAGTTAAAACATATATTGAAAGTCCTCCAAAGATGAAAAGATGGAAGAAACGAAAATTTCTTCCCGGTTTTTGTTGTGTTTTTCAAAAAGCGTTCGGTGGTTTTTCTTCTTAATGTTGTATACTAAAACCTTCTCCAGAATGAAACAAACACTTTTCTGAAAACCGTATCAAAATCGGTTCAGCCAAACGGGAGATAATCGCGGACAAACATACATACATACATACAAACATACGGGTCGAACAGAAAACCTCCTCCTTTTTTTTAAGTCTGTTAAATGGAACTTAAAACTTTTAAAAGTTTTAAATGTGGCTAGGAAGATCTTGTTTTCGAAAAAAAAAACTTATAAAATATTTTTAAATGTTTTAACTGAACACCACCATTACCGCTATACTATTGCAGCACAATGTTTTGTGTCCGTTATATTGAGCGCTACGATTGCTGTCATTCGTAAATCTTTGACAGTCATAATAGGTAGTCAGAAGCCAGAAAGTCTGACAATCAGTCTTACCAAGGACCGGTCAGTCTTAACCGAATGCAGCTGAATACTAGTGTTTTACATGGAGCGACTGCCTATCGTACCTCCACAACCCAGTTACTACCCCTTGGTAAGACTGGTTTTCAGACTTTCTGACTTCTGACTATACCCATAACGACTGCCAAAGATTTACAAATGACAGCCGAGACCAACGGCTTTACGTGCTTTCAGAGGCACGGAGGGAACACGGTATGAAAGGGATGGTCACCCATCCACAGACCGACCGCGGTTAGCGTAGCTTAACCTTTGACCAATCGATCTGTATGGCTTTAATTTAGCCACAAGCTCCTCTCAGCTCGCCCAATGATTACCTACATTCAATTAATAATTTTAATAAACAGAATAATACATCATTCACTTAACTGTAATACTAAACATAAGCTCGTAGTTACCTGAACCTTCTTTTTGTTAAAAAAGGCACGAAAGGGAGGATTTTTAATTAAATATTTTAAGGTAGACTTTTCCTGTTGTTGTAGTATGAAATTACAAACTGTAGTGTCTGTAGGTATGCCCCAAAATTACTCGTAAAATGTACCTACCTACCTGGGTAAAATATTTTTAAACAAAGTAAGATTGGTCTTATTAATCTTTCTACATAATTATAAAACCCAGATGCGACACCACCATAATACAGTCCCGGACATCTAAATCGAGCCCTCAGATTATGAAACAAAAGACAGATAGACCATGCGGAACATGAGAGGGAAGCCAAAAAAGCAAATACAACTTCAAAAGCGAATACCTACAACGTGCTACGTGCTGTACTGACACAAGTCAGTATATAGCACGAAACGCCGCATCGTTAAAAATACAAATACAAATTCAAAAGCGAATATAATCACGAGATTGTAGGAATTCGCTTTAGAATTTATATTTGCTTTTTGGCTTCACTCTCAGTGTTCCGCCGTTCTGCCTTTTGTTTCATAATCTGAGATCGAGCCACTGTATTTTTTTCTAAGTTCTACGACTAGTATAAGAACGCGAAAATTTGTGACGATAGATTTGTTACATGTAATAGTTTGTTACATATTTACGCTTTAATCCTTAACCACCTGACGCTGGTCTCAGAGACTAGCGATTTTGATTTTCAAATTATTCAGTTACTATGCGCAACACATAACTGTGTGTCCATATACTTTTTCCCCTCCCTCGCCAGTACGAGCCGTACACTTGGCAGCTCCAGATGTTTGCGCATTTAAACGCTATAGGTAATTATATTTCGCGTGCGGTCCGTGAGACCGACGTCAGGTAGTTAGGTACGTTAGTTTTGTTATAGTGTATATTTGTTGTTTTAGTAGCTTTATTATGTCTTAATTAAACGTACTACGGTGGCTAGAGGAAGCTGAATCAGATTCGGAAAACCTGAGCATACCAGAAATTCCAAATGAAGATTGCAGTGACGTAACATCTACGTCACTGCAATCTTCATTTGGAATTTTTGCCCACATGGCAGTGAATCACATCATCAAGGCGAGTGTCAGTCCGAATCAGAAGTAGAAGGTGACGGGTCTAAGCTTCAGCTTACATCATGTTTACAATAACTCCATAAGGCGGCGTTGACATGCTACATCAGAAAGGTGCAATTTACTCCACGTCTCGAAGAACTCAACGATGGCTGACGAGAATATTTTATAGAATGCTAGACACATCAACAGTAAACGCGTAGACTATCAGCGACATGAACCAAGCTCAGTCGAAGGTGCTAAGACTGAATTTAAGAATTTAATATAAGGCCTCATCTGGAACGCCGTCCCTTTGCAAACCAGAGCTGTGCGCTGTGGTTTGTAAAGAGAACTTACCACGGCACCATTCGTCAAATCCTAAAAATAGATGCCCAGCACTAAAAATTCTGAAAAATTTTACAAACGCAAGACATGTTCAACCTGTAACCTGAATAAAAAACATAAAACAGCTTACGGTTTGCATGTAGGAATTCGAATGGCATTGAATGCAGCCAATTAATGTGTTTTGATTGTCGTTGCAAAGTGTGAAAGTTGCCTCAATCGTGTCAAAATATTTTAAATTGGTGATCGACATCGAACTTGTCGTAAATAAGTAAAAGCTACTGAGTTATACTGAGTTATAGTGAAATTTCCTACTCAGATCTCAGATTTTCAAAGTTCCTAGATTTTTAGCTAAAATTTACATAATTATGTTATGTGTTGATCTTTGACAATTTAATAAAAAAAATAATTAATAAAAATAAAAAGAAATGTAAAAAATATTGTTAAAATATTAAATTAAATATTTAAAAAAACCCCAACGCAAAACATAAAAGCAATTATTTAAAAAGTAAAAAATAATATCTTTTGTTGAGCCATCAAATGTTTGTTCGTTGAAATGGCGCTATAATGTCGCGGCGGGGTACCGCCTAAGTCAAATCTCATTGCAAATCCATGAGTTCGCTATTTTACCTATTTAGCTATTGCTGACTTAGCGGTACACACACACACACACACACAGACACGTCAAACTTATAACACCCCGTCGTTTTTACGTCGGGGGTTAATAATGAAAATACAGATGTGACTTTTATTTAATGTAATATTTCCAACAATGGTTATTAAACATGGAAAATACGCAAGCGGTCTCCAGGACCGACGTCAGGTGGTAGTGTAACTGAATAACGCGTCAGCTGGCTAAGGGTACGGCCTAACGTAATTAACTGAAATTTGGCACACACATAGATATTGATCTGACTTAACAAATAGGATTTATTAGGACTAGGACGTTGACTTAATTCTGAGGTCTACTCAGACGAAGACGCGGCTAGAATGTTGTAGATAAATCTATTACTATACCTATAAAAGGTGAAATCAGAAACTGTCAAATAGTTTTTTGGCCAAAAATTATGAAAGTAGGAATGAACTCGTAACTAACACTTTGAACTATTTAACTTGCTTTTATTGGTAATTATTTGCAAATCCGGCATGGGTAGACTCTAAAACTGCTAAGTTATATTATATGCTTTCATTGTACGTACTTACATACACAGTTTGGCAATAAATAATTCTAATTCTTATTTTTAATAATGACACGAAAAGAGTGGCCAGTACGGTTATCTTCAAAACTGCATAAAAACTTTAATTTTGATCTTTGAGGCCTTAATACCTCATAGAAATGCACTGTGAGTCGATTTAGGAGTCCGAGAGTGTAGATAAGCGATGAATTGAAAAGCTTTACTGGTATAGTGTACCTTTGGATTGATTTTCGTCGCCGTTTAGTGCGAGGACAAACGACCGTAATTTTGTGAGAATTTTGTGATTTTGTGTGCAAGTAATTTACGCTGCATTCCTTTTCATACAAAAGTCCTGCTTGTGCCACACGACACAAAACACAGTTGTCGATTTCAGTTGAATGTAGGTAAATTACACGACTCACAACTGACAAAACTACGTTGGTATGGTCTTGCACTTTAATAGAAATATTACCCCGACCAAGTTGCGGTCACTTCAACCAATTTCAATGAAGGCTAGCCAAGGACGCAAGAGATATTAGGTTTTTTTTTTAAGCCGCTCTATTCCCGAATCACTGCAATATCTGAAAGCCAGAATCAACAGTGGTGATTACTAGAAAAAGGTCGAGGCAATGAGTCCCGGAGAAACATTACAACTGTCTTAATTGGATCTCACAGCGAAAATAATCAGAAAAGAACAGCGGAAGAATAAGAAATCATATTTTGCACTTCAGAACAGAACTAGCCCAATAAAGGCTTAAAGGGACATTTACAACGGGAGAAAGCCAAGTTGCCAAGCACCACAGATTACAATTAACATCATTTAATGGGTTCTAAAATGTGAGCTAAAATGTGTACACTAAAATTTGATTCTAATAATAGGTATGGCAAAAACGCTTGTACGCACGGAAATTAGCTCTAGTTTCTACCAGGTCCGCATAATAAACAACTACGGATATGAGAGTGTATATACACAAACACAGTGTACTCTCTCTTCCCTCACAATAGGGTATTTTACTCTATACGAGAAAAAATCTATAAATATGTTATTGAGACAGTTTAGGCATAAAGCAGTCGGAAAATGTAAGTTTTAGGTCATAAAATAACAAAACAAATTTTTAAAATCAATTCAAAGTTTTCAGTATTTTTAATCTGTTATAAAACACCGTGAAAAAGTAGCGGCCATGTTATTACGCCTTACGGCTGTGTAAACAAAAAATTGTCAACTGTCAGTTAACTGATTGGCGTATCGTGGCTTTGTACTTTTTTTATTTTCGTACCCAACGTAATATTTCCATTATTACACCTTTTACAAAATATGCTTTTAATTATTTTTAAATGATATACAATTATCATATTTAATATAAGCTCATCACGAACTGACGTCATTTACGATTAGCAATATGGCGCCCAGTAAGAGGCGTTTTCGTCAAACTACGCGCGAAATTTGAAAATTTAAATGCATTTTTATGGCACTTATCGATTGAATAAAAATGTTGTGTTTTTTTTTGGTGGCATATTAGCACTACAGAATTTCATTGAGACACTTTTCAAAAATGGGTGTAATACCCTATTATAAGACCGGAGAGAGATCAGAAGAGGACCAACGGCTTTACGTGCTTTCTAAGGCACGGGGGCGTCACATCACCAACTTCTAAACACCGGGCTAAGAAATTAAAAAAAAACTGAGTAACTTTTAATATCTGCTTGATTGTTGACATGACTCTTGGAGTCACATTGTCATTGTTTAACTATTGCGTCTTCTAATTGGACAGTTGAGCTCATATAGAAACCCAATAACACTTTGGCAGACTGGGGCCTGTATACAAAATCCCTTTCTGTTAGCGTTAACGCCAATGGAAAAATCAAATTGTATGGAGTTGACGTTTGCTTACCAGATGTCACGTGATGCAAATATGTCAACTGCATACAATTTGACTTCTCCATTGGTGTTAACGCTCACAGGAAAGGAATTTTATCTACAGGCTTCAGGGTATGATTCTGTAAGACCTCATTCTAAACTTCGAATCTGAATCAACTGTGATTTTCTTGATTGGCATTCTAAAAACTCGGTTGATAATTCGAATTTACACTAGCGCCACCCTTGCGAGCATGTCAGCTGTCAGTTGAACTAAATTGACAGGGAGATTTTGACAGATAAAGTATGAGATGACGAAAAAAGGCATTCTGTTAGTTAATTTCCCCGTCATTTCGACGCTCACTTCGCACTCGAACCCGATTCAAAGTGTCAAATTTATCAGGTTCATTTTGAACCTTATGCGAAGTGAGAGTGAATAGCAATGTGAGATGCGAGTTGTTGTTTGAATTTTACAGAATCGACCTACGCTCCGAGACTATCGAGGCAGTTTAGTTTACTATTTATAAATTTCGGCAAATTAGAGCTCCTCAGTATTTTAAGTACCTAGTTAATTCTATTTCCTTACTTAGTTAGGGTGAATAAAATAATAAGTCTAATTTTACACGTGAAGGCAACTTTGGTAGGTAGGTACTTTTTTCGTGTATTAAAATCACATTTCAACATAATGAGAGATTTTTAATGCTATTTTAGCATTTAGAAAGTAATTAGCTCCACGAGTTAGGCTAACTACGTCATTGTGTGGGTGTATGCTAAAACCACAAAATACGTAAGGCTGCGTCGGGTCCGAGCAGAGAGACCACTCAGAACACATCACCATTTTTACCACGCACACATTGACATTACGTTTATAGGCATTCTCAAGCAGTTTCAAGCAGACTTACGACTTGACTGTCACGTGTTGTCTAAATGAATAAATGAGAGACATTGACATTTCAGGACAAACAAGAAAATGTTGTTATAAAAAATTGCAAAGAGTTCAGTGTCAATAAAATTTCATATTGTCACAAACAAAACCTAGAGTCAAAACAGTAGCAGCCCTAGTGAGTCTGGCAAGTTTAGGTAATTATTTTTGAAGATGGTGGGAGCGGTCCTTCTGTACCCTCTATATTTTGTGCTAAAACCTTAGGTAGGAACAAGAGACTAATCTTCTGCCTTTGTTTAAATATAGAATAGAAACTCAATATCGTGTCAGTATTGATGAAAAAGATACAAATGTAGTAATAACAAAACACTTAACAATAAACAAATGACTGAATTTGGAAATAGAGTTCCATTTTTTTTAAATACTTACAAAAAAATAATTGTAAACTCATTTGTTTTTAGAATTTATTATGCAGTCTTATATACACTACGATTCAAATGGCCAGTATTGTAAAAGAAACAATAGGCAGATAGGTGCGCGGAACATTGAGAGTGAAACCACTAAAGCAAATACAAGTCAAAAATAAATATCTATAATCTCGTGATTGTATTCGCTTTTGAATTTGTATTTGTATTTGTTATTTTTTTTAACTATGCTTCGTGCTGTACGTGTGTGCTGTCGTGTCAGTACAGCACGAAGCGCGAATGTAGATATTCGCTTTTGAATTTGTATTTGCTTTGGTGGCTTCACTCTCAGTGCTCCGCGCGGTCTCTCTGCCTTTTGTGTCATAATCTAAACGGTTGCCTATTATAAATGGAGCTCGTGGTTAAGGTAAAGCCTTATAATCTATCCTTATCCTTATAATCTATCGGTCACGATTAAGTTTTGCTTGCCGCGGTCGGGCCGTGAATGGGTAACCATTCATTTCATACTCTAATCGATTTCCACTTTGGTTCTCTCACTAAGCAGAAATTTAAAATCCTGGACTGTTAATCAGAGTTGAAGTAAAGTGAATGTTATTACTTTATTTTAGCAATTGCTACAGAAATAGTGTTTAGTTTTAAGTTGGCATATAAACTGTCCACGTACCTAGGCTTACAATTAGCATAATCTTATTTAGTTAATGTTTGGTTCACGTGGTGTTTACCTTTAAGTAATTGTTCAACTGTTAAAAGATTTTTAAAGAAATGTTATTGAATACTTAAGATAATGTAAACAATTGTTGGTGAACCAAATAAATAAATACCGGGACACCTCCGTGTCTCGGAGAGCACGTAAAGCCGTTGGTCCCAGCTGTCATTCGTAGATCTTTGACAGTCGTTATTGGTAGTCAGAACCCAAAAAGTCTTACCAAGGGGTAATGTGTTACTCAGTAACTGAGTTGTGGAGGTCAGATAGGCAGTCGCTCGATGTAAAACACTGGTATTCAGCTGCATCCAGTTTGACTGAAGCTGACCCAACGTAGTTGCGAAAAGGCTAGGCAGGTAATATTTTTGTTCAAACTAAATTACGATATATCCGCAGTTTGTATGTTATGCCTTTGTATGGGATTACACTAATTATTATGTCGAACACAAACTACATACACACAGATATGTCGATACTCGATACATAGGCCCCGCGGCAACAATTAACTAACAATAACAGTTTCCTGACAACTAAATTGTTTACTTAACTAAACAATTTCATAATTAACAAACGAGCGAACAAACGAACGAATATTTTCAGCACAAAAGCGCATTTTTGTGACGTACATTCTCATCTTAAAAGTTAGTTTAAAATTCTACTAAAATAATTGCTGCTGCACTGCAAGGCAAAGGCCTCTTCTCATACAGAAAAGGTACGAGCATTAATCACCACGCTAGTACAAGGCTGATTGGCGATTTTAGACTTACTTATACTTCTCATACAGAAAAGGTACAAGCATTAATCACCACGCTACACGCTAGTACAAGGCTGATTGGCGATTTTAGACTTACTTATACTTCTCATACAGAAAAGGTACAAGCATTAATCACCACACTACACGCTAGTACAAGGCTGATTGGCGATTTTAGACTTACTTATACTTCTCATACAGAAAAGGTACAAGCATTAATCACCACGCTACACGCTAGTACAAGGCTGATTGGCGATTTCAGACTTACTTATACATATTTACATGACAACATTAAGTGTGCTGTTTCTACTTACCATCTAAAGGTTCGGCTCCATACTCAATATTAATTGCACACATAATTCAAAAGGTGGCTGGCAGCGGATGGATGCGGGTTGCCCAAGACCGGGTTGATTGGCGATCTCTGGGGGAGGCCTACGTTCAGCAGTGGACGGCAATAGGCTGATATATATATATACATAATTCAATGATCCAACTATCAAACGAAATTAGTTCATGTTGCAACCAAAGTTACTTTAGTACAAAACTTTATATACCGAAGAATTCAAAAAAGGGACATTTTGCGAAAGAAACCTTCTAAGAAAAGGACATTATACGAAAGGTACATTTTGCGAAGTAGGCATTTTGCGACTGAGCAGTGTGTTTTTCACAAACTGTTCATTTGTTCCGTGTAACCGGGATCTAAAAAAACTTATCACCATGTTTCTGCCCATATCCCATGTGACTTAGAAACGATGCAACACGTTTTCATCGCATTAAAACAAAAATAAACAAAATAAAATAAATTGTCAAGGTCGCTAAAGTCTCACTTGACCGTTTTCTTGTAAAACTAGGCTTTTTAGCTAAGGGTTTTGGAAAGTACTAAGATTTATTTAAGGCCCTGACGGTCGTGCTCGTTCGCATTGATAATGTTTATTCAATCGACAGACGCAAATACTTCTGGAGCTTTCGTAAATAAATATTGAATGTCACGATTTCAGTTCACATTGCTTTTTATTTACACTTTCTATGTTAATATTTGTTCAGTTATTTTTATTGAAACTGTGTAAATATTCTACCAGGTGAATAGGAGAGCATTCGCAATGAAGTCGTTTGCCAGAGAACAAAAGTCATTGAACATTGCGCGTAGAATCAGCATGCTAAAATGGAAGTGGGCCGACCATGTCTGCAGACAGAAAGACGGTAGATGGAGCAGAGGAGTTTTAGAGTGGTATGGCGTTTGGACAAGCGTAGTGTTAGACGCCTTGGGACACAATGGACCGACGATTTAAAGAAGGTGTGGCTGCCCAAGACCGGGTTAGTTGGAGATCTCTGGGGGAGGCCTACGCTCAGTAGTGGTCGACAATAGGCTGATATGATGTAGACGAAAAGGTGAATAAGTCGGGGAAAGTGTAAAATATAGGGATTTGTTCAATTATTTAATCAGTCAGAAATCTTGAAAAATAAAAATCCCCCGACAGAAATAAAACTCCAACAGACGCTGAAAACATTTACTCGAATGATAACAAAGAAAACTCTCGATCGAACATAACCTTTCAAACATATAAACAAATCAATATTGGTTCAGTCGTCTGGGGGCTTCGAAGCTACAGAGAGACACACAAATACACCCCTCCTTTTTTTATCATAGGTTAAATATATATTTTACTGTCTTCTTTTTTTAAAATAGAAAATAGAAAATAAGTCCTCATGTTTCGCAATTTATTCAGTATAATGTCATAAAAGTTTAAAGCTCGTTTTCTTGAATAGCCTTTAGCTAAAGTACATACCTAGTTAGAATAATAGGTATAGGCTTCGTCTTATATGCTAAGAGATCGAACATTTCAAAAACTTTATAAAGGTAGGTAACATCTTGTATCAGCTTAGGTATACTTTACGACAATATACAAATAACTACTTAATATACTTACCTACTTAAACTTGACGAAACGGTTGGTATTATTGATAATGTAATGACAGCGGTCTGTCATCTGTCATCTTTGTTTTTTGGTGAAAATGTCCATTGTGGTTAGACTGTTGTTTAATAATAAAATACGATTTATTAATCTTTTTTTTTCCCCGATATCCATCAGCGCAGTGGCTGAGCGATTGGTTGTTGCGCTGCGTGTTGCAGGTTCGATTACCACAAGGAACAAATATTTGTTTAGTTTACACTTGCTCCGGGTCTGGCTGTTTGTGCTATTGTACTATTTTTCAACAGATTTCAAAAAAGGAGGAGGTTATCAATTCGGCTGTATTTTTTTTTTATGTTTGTTACCTGAGAACTTTGGTCTGGGTGAACCGATTTTGATGATTCTTTTTTTATTTGAAAGCTGGTGCTTCCCGTGTGGTCCCATTTAATTTGGTCCAGTTCTGACAATGACATCCATGAGAAAACCGTATAAGTCTTAAATTTGCATTAAGTATGTGCGCGATTTGTTACGCGATTTCTCCGGCAAACGTAACCCGATTTTGAAAATTCTTTTTTTTATGGTATGCTTCAGCGGTGGTCCCATATAAATTATATCGAAATTGATTCAGCACTTTTTGAAAAAATCAACAAATACCCAAAAATTTTACATAGACGACGTTTTAGTTTCTTCAATCTTTGGAGTAGTTAACTTTCAATCTATTCTTAATGGATTTGGATGAGAAGGAGGTACTAAAAAGCGGAAAATAAAAAGATTTTTACAAAAAAGACAACCGCCTTCAAAAACTAAAAAGTGAAAAATAACTTTCGCACCGAACACACATTGACTTTAGTTTCGGAAGTCGGTGGCAATACAAAACAATAAACAGAACAAAGCCACCGCATTTCAAAACTAAAGTCAATGTGTGTTCGGTGCTCAAGTTATTTTTTACTTTTTAGTTTTTGAAGGCGGTTGTCTTTTTTGTAAAAAGCTTTTTTAGACAATTCTAATCAATATCCAATCGGCGTCGAATGTAATAACATTCAAAATATAGAAGGCATTCAGGTTGTTGTTGTTGTAGAATTCAATTTTAACGCTCAACAAAAAATGATTGACTTAACAATAAATTGAAAATTGAATGAACTATATAGGAACTTTCAAGCTTCAAACTCGATTTATTCTCATCAATTTTTATAAAATAATATTGGATTAGAGCCAGTGCTACCCTGTCGTGTTAGTGAACGCTGCAGTTTTATTAACTCGCAAATTTAATAAACGTTCAAGTGACGATGTCGTTCAGAAATGTTTATTGCAGCTGATAGATATAATTCCGTGTGATTCGCCAAAGATTTTTTTTTAAAACTGATTTTTCTTTAATCATATCGGTACGAGTATGTTGTGTAATATGGTGTAGTACGGTTGACCAGTGAAGTATGCGAATTAAAAAGGTTGCATCTAGCAGAGATGAGAATGATGAGATGGATGTATGGAGTAACCAGAATGACTCAGACTCAGATTATGAAACAAAAGGCAGATAGACCGCGCGGGACAATGATAGTGAAGCCACCAAAGCAAATACAAATTCAAAAGCGAATACAATCACGAGATTGTAGGCATTCGTTTTATAGTCAGGAGTCAGATATGAGTTTATTACAGGAAGTTTAAAAGTTGCGCCAGTGACAGAAAAGTTGAATATTACGGACTTATGGAACTCGTTTGTCTTGGTCATGTGAAGGGAGCAGGGAGAAAATGCTCGTAATTATAGGCATTTTTAAATTGTCAGGGAGTTGGTCAGAAAGTTAAAGCTAAATAGTTGCTCGTTCCAAACAGTAGGTTTCCATGACGAAAAACGAGCAACAAAAAGCCATTGCGTAAATGGCTACCAAACTTACATCCATCCATTCTTACAAAGTGCTGCGTATTAGAATTTAGGTTATACCTATCATTCTGACTGAAAAGAGAAGGACATAATTTATTTTATTCACTTTAAGGCTGCTTGCGCGGTTGCGGGCCCGCAGCTTCTATAGAATGCAAATATACAATTATGTAAAAAATTTAAGCACATTAATTTCATGACGCGGTTTACGCCGGCGGCGTGCACGGTTGTTTGCGGCTCTCGCTGCACCGGCGAACAACTAGTAAAATCGCGCGGGCCGCGGCCTTGGTTGTTTTGCGCCCACGGAGCGCCCAACTTACCCGTCGTATTTCCCATACAAACGCTCGTACGCGATTACGGTGTTATAACAAATTATTATCCAAATATTTTTAAAACATGGGTATCTTGTGGTTTAAATCTAGGTTTTTATGAAGCCAAAAATAAACTTTTTTGAGAAACAAATTCAGTAAACACATTAAAAAATCAGCTTTTTTTTTTATCTGAACTTTGGCCGGTCATAATGCACTCATGCATTGAAAAAGTAAAAGAACAGCTTCATAGAAATCTTGCGCATGTAATTTAGATTCTAAATTACAAACATTTTTACTAAAAACTTGTAAGGGTTTTTCAAAAACACGTATGTCCTAGATGCGCCAATTTTCCTGTGATGTTATCGCGTTCTCACTCACTCGTTTGTTTTCGAGCTTTGCGTCGGTTGAAACAAAAAAATTTTCAATCACGGTCACGTTGAAGTTCGTTCGATGGGGATGGGCGCTCTTAACCGCCCGTCTTGCGATAATCGACCGCCATGTTAACCGCACAGAACTCCGGTCTCGTGAGTTTGCATCGTAGCGGGTGCGGGTAAAAACCGCTTCGTGAGTTCTTAGCCTACAAAGGAGGCGATCATAACAATTTATAAAATAGAACTTTTTTTTGAATAACACAATATTCAACAATTACTAAACACAATAAAAATAAATTTCAATAACCACAAAAGCCTTTTTTATTAGGTTTCGAATCTATTAACCAGTGTATTGAATAATTCAAGAGATATTTATTGAACTTTCAAAGGCTTTCGTAAATACTTATATTGATGTGTTTCTTATTCTTAAACCTTGGTTCATAGTTTAAAAAGTTGTCTTTGAAACTAAAATATTCAGGGCATCATATTCGTCAATTACCGGCGACATTGCTAAGATAACCGGTGGATGCAAGCGGTAGGTTGGCGCTCGTTGTGGCATTCTAAGGGGGATGCCCTCGTTCAACAGTGGACGTCTTCCGGCTGATGATAATGAATCATCAATTTGTCCACTCCCTGGTGCCCGCTTAATATTGAATTTTAGGACACGTTGTATAGCACACCCTATATATATACGCTCTTGACAATACCTACCTAGTCCGGCTTTATATTAGTAAAATAATGTTTCTAATGGGATCAGTACTCCCAGATATTATTTAGTGCTAACAAATTTTACCCTTTTATAATTATTTCATAAAACAAATTGAAACTAGTTGCGCCACGCAGTTTCATCTGCAAGAAGGTCTCCACAAGAATCGTGCATTTTTATGGCGTAATAAGCATCTTGAAAAATAGAAATACAGACGTCAGCACATAACGCCATACCAAGCTGTAAAATTTCCGTTTTACAGATTCATAGAATTTTCTTTTTCAATTCTAATCAATAATTCTACTGTTTACCTTTTACAAGCAAACAAACGTACAAAAAACTTTATTTTAATATTGATTTGAATGGATAATGAAGATGACAACAATAATTCCTGACATATTTTCGTTTTCCATCATCTGCTTATGTTCCCACGATATTATAAAGTCAACGAAGTGGGGTTTTGTTACTTTCGGGGGGTATACATTTTTCTTATTTACGACATTATTTACAATTGTCTACATGCTACGATAAGAAACGCGTAGATATCAGTTATCTTTTATTCTATGGAAAATAAAAAGTATTCTAAATATATTTTACAGATAGGAAGCTATAACACTAATACGGAGTGCCATGGGCATATTTACACATTCTTCAGATTCATTTTTCGTAAGAATAAATTGTAGGCTAAAACTGAGTTTTCGGTCAGATTCCGCTTTCGTCAGAATAAGAACTAAATGACAAAAAGTCGAAAAGAAATAAAAAGAAGCTGCATTAAGGGGGAAATAACAATTTTCGACTGTCTGCAATGGTTACGAAAATTGGCACAAAGTCAGTTGACGTCAGGTCGACGGAGCCCCGCTGCGCGGGGTCCTATTTCGGTGTATACAAGGTTTAAAGGAACCTATTTTTTTTCTGGATGTTGGGAAAAGGCTAGGTAGATGAGAAAACGTGTTTCGATTTTCTTTTTCATATACAAAAAAAATTGCTTCTTTTTGTTTATTCTTTTTTTTTAAACGTTGCCCACTCTAGGATTTTTTTCTGTATCGTGTGTGCGTTTACAAATATATAAACACACATACACACACATCCTGACTCGGAACAACTATCTATACCCTGTGTCTATGTCCTGTGGGTCTGTTCTGATGCTTTGAACCTGAATAGGGTCATCCCTTTTCAGGTTCAAAGCGTGATAGCAGGTAGTAAGCTTATCCAGTATTTTATATAGCATCTACGTTTTACGTTATTTTACTATCATTTTATAGACTTAAGTAACGTAGCAAGCAAGTCTTTTGTTTACCCCTAAACACGCGATATAGCGTGATAGCATAGCTATCAAAACGAAAGAAAATTTTTGTTTTAGTGATAAGTAAAAACGGTTCTGTCTATAACTTTATTATGCTTGTAGATCTGACTGACGTTAGTCTCACGATTTTAGCTTTTTTGATTGACGTTGCTTTTAGCCTTTTCTTATATGATCTACCTATGTATAGTTTAACTTATCTGTGCGCGCGACACAATGTTACATAATATATTTATCAATGTATCTTTATTGTTTTAATTACTTATCTAGCGCGCCGCGGCACAATCAGCGGCGTCATTGTGTTCATGCACTTGTAATTAATAATAATAATAATATGTGGGGACATTTCACACACGGCCATCTGACCCCAAACTAGGCTGACCCTGTACTATTATTGTCAGACAGCTGATATCCTTATACAAATACTACATAAATAGACACGTATATAGATAAACAACCACCAGACATAAGCAAACTCAAGCTTGACCGATTTTTATGTTTTTTTTTTGTGTATATTTTTTAGGTCTGAGAATAAATCGTAGGCAATTTTTTTTTATATGGCAATACAACGTTTGCAGGGAATCTAACAAGTCGGATTTGACATATCATATTTGAATACTAATCATAGATAGCCGAATACTAATCAACGATTAATTCGTGTTTTGAGTGCATTATTTCAATATAAATGACAATGCCAGATCCTGCCCCACCCATGTACAGAAAAAGTAACCCATGTACAGAAAAGTAAATTAATGAAAACCATTCTATACTAAATTGTTTTTCTTTAGAACTTGCGGATTACGAAATACCTTCCCACAAAATACAAACTCTATTTTACCTAAAATACAATTTAACAACAATCACAACATCAATATCATCATCAACATCAATGTCATTATTGTTTTTAGATTTAAACGGAAACCGCAAGTTCTACAGCTACTAAGACTAATGTTTAGTTATCAGCAATAAATAAACAGTAAGATGTTACATATTGCACATTACTTTTATTGAGTGGGGCAAAGTTCTATAGAGTTTCTGGCATTGTCCTTTAAACATAATGCTTACGAATGATACTCGTTGTTATAGTGTATGGGTAACATAGTAATTAATTAGAATGTGATTAGAATTATGAATTTATTTTTTCAATTTATTACGCAGGTTGGCGCTCGTTGTGGCGCTTATGGGTTCGTTCACACAGACCGGCTGGGAGAGCATCCGCCGGCGCTCTTGTTTTCACACAGACCGACGCGCTTCTGCGCGAGCGCGAAAGAGTATATCATCCACGAAGCTTATAGGTAAAAGTGGAGGCAACACTCCGAACATCTAAGTGAAACCAACTGTGGGCAGACGCTCTCTTTCTAAATGCATACATAAGATAAAGAAAACACATATCACTGTCTCGTTCTTATGTATGCATTTAGAAAGAGAGCATCTGCCCACAGTTGGCTTCACTTAGGTATTTAGAGTGTTGCCTCCACTTTTACCTATAAGTTTCTTGATATCATCAGAGGCAGCCGGTCGGCTCCTCTTATTATTTCACACCAAGCGCGTTTGGTTTGCTCTCAAGCATACTCAATAAACGAAGTGAAAAGAAGTGAAAGGAGTATAAAAGAAGTGTCATGTAAAAATAAGCCTCATTACAATGTTTCAAAACTCTGTTTTAAACGTAATAAACAACTGCTCTCCTCTCCGAACCAGTCTGTGTGAACGGACCCTATGCAGGAGGCCTATGTTCAACTGTTCAACAGTATCGGTCGATAAAGATGATAATGAAGTAGACGTTCATACAAAGTACCGAAAAAGACGTCAAAGACTTCTTAGATTGTCAGGAGATTAGTATATGTATAATAATAAAAGAATTCTAGAAGCTGAGAGACATCAGCTAAGAACGGTTTTTGCGACAAGGCCAAATTAAGGGGTCTTTGACTTCTAAGCGGACAAAGTGACGGGCAAAAGCAAGTACCTAGCATATCTTTTGTACAGACGCCAGCACATCAATCTACAACGATCTGTCAAATTTATTTGATAGGTTTTCAACTTTATTACAAAACAATAAGGTTCATAGGTGAATACCTAAAAACCTTAACCTTGCCTCTATACATGATGTAAAGTGAGACAGAGATAATCTAGATTCTCAAAATTTTAATTGAATAGTTCTGTAATTCTGTAACACGCCACACACAGAAATATTTAATTAAATCTTTTGATAAAGGTTCGCTAAAATACGAATTGAGACTAGATATTAATTGTTCGACCATAAAAATAGAAGCAGGGTTTAGCCAAAACGAGGTTTTGTTATTAATTTAATGCTTTATAAACACGTTGCCTTTAGTGGGTGCGTTTACAATAATATAAACTCACATACAAACAACCAAATCTGGAACAAGTTATTGTTATCATCATCATCAGCCGGAAAACGTCCATTGTTGGACAAAGGCCTCCCCCGAGGGGGGAGTTACTTAATCCCCACGTTTGGCAGGCGTTTTGGGGATCGCGGAAGCCTCTGCTGCCTGACTTCTAGATTTTCCCTGAGTCGCCTTGGGATGAAATAGGAGGGTACTATTCTAGCCCGGAGGCCCTATGGTAAACTTATTGTAGGCCATTCAAATATTTGTTCCGTACGGGGATCGGACTCGAGACACGCAACGTAACAACTTAAGAGCGTGTATTCGATTCGTGACGAAAACTTCATGTTTTCGCGTTTTGCCCAGAGCAATATCGTAATGATGTGAGCAGATTATTTAAAGACAATTACAGTTTTAGAAAGATTAAGTCTTGATTTAGGGAGCTACAGAGTAAAAGTATAATTTTTAATCATGGTTTTTTAAAGCGGGGACAATTCTTTCATAGCGTTTTACGAAAATAGACGTCAGAGTTAACTTTCAGGACGAATACAACCATTACAGTGGGCCAAAATATAACGTTTTAAGCGTTTTTCCAACAGAATATACAGTCTTAAAGTGTATTACAGAGCCAAAATTACGAAAATATAATGTTGTATTAAAAAACAATGTTAAAAAAGTACAAAATCGGTTCACTTTAACAATTTTTTTCACCAGTCTTTGAATAAAAACATAACTGATATATTTATTTTATGGAAATAAAAGTTATGTATACAGTACAGAATATTTTTCAGTCCGTTATACGAACTCATTTAATTTAGACAATTATTTTAAAAAGCACTGTAAATATCGCGCACTGTCGTTTGCCGATCAATTTCAATGATTCGTGCTTATTTCGTGCGTATTTTTTTTTCTGATACACATAAACAGAATATTGTATTGTACTAGTGTGTGTCAATGCTGCTACGCCGTTCTAGCAATCGTTTTTATTTTGAGTTGCACTAAATCGAATACGCGCCCTTAAATATCGGTCAGCCACTGATCCAAACGTGCCGTCTAACTAATCAACTTTCCCTTATATCATGTTATTTGGAGTCGGCGCATCATGTTTTCTTCTTCCATTCCGTCTTATCAACCGTCATTGATTGATTTGATTCCTTTTTTTTTCATAATTATCATAATTACCTCTAACGGCGCAAGTATAATAGTCTTCTTGAAAGCTATTCATTTCCGATTTCTTTTCAGTTTTTGTGCCCATCTTGTTTTTCGGGACATCGCCAAATGGCTGATCGACTCTTCATGTGACCCGAAGGCTGGTCTATTCTTTAAAGAATCAACATTGCCATACAACGTGGCTGTGCTGCCAGCACAAAATAATATAGAGGTTACAGAAAGTCCGCTCCCGCCATTTTCAAAAGTAATTACCTAAACTTGCCAAACTCACTAGGGCTGCTACTGTATTGACTCTTGGATTGACTCTGTATTGACTACTGTATTGACTTGTAGGTTTTTTTGTGACAATATGAAATTTTATTGACATTGGTTGGAACTCTGTAATTTTTTAGGATTTTTTTAGGATTCGTGACTGAAGTCTGCTTGAAACTGCTTGAGAATGCCTATAAATGTAATGTCAATGTGTGTGTGCTAAAAATGACGGTTTGTTCTGAGTGGTCTCTCTGCTCGGGCGCGCCGCGGCCGCAGCCACGTGTCCCGTTGACAGCGATGTGGACGAGCTTTTTGATGCCCTTTGAGTTCCCCCTTCCTTATTATTATTTTTATTTATAAGATTGTATATGTTTTGTGTTTTAACACATAACATATACAAATCACATCTCTAATATTTATAAGCGTATTTAACTAAATCATTTCTAATGCTCACTGAATAATGCAATTAAAATAAAACAGTTAGATTCGATTTTTCTTTGCACGCTATATCGCTACAAAAACATTCCATGCTACAGGATGTCCCAAGCCGCAGTGCCATGTAATTGGCACAATAATGGCGGATGCCATAAGGCGAGACAAAATTAAATTCCGCCAGACTTATCACGTTACTGTAAGGAGTGTCGTTATCCCGACGTAGCGTTGTGTAAATACAATATTTTGCTTTTCCAACAGCTTGGTAGGAAGTGACTGAATGCAAAGATATTAAATAAACAACCTTATTTGTTGTTTACCAGAAAGAGGAACAAGGATTTTCATTTTTGAAAATGTCTTGTATCATGGATGCGTTTACAAACATATAAACTTACTAGCTGACCCGACAGACGTTGTCCTATCCCGATCTACCTACTTACCTGCCTATTTACCTACACCTACCCTACAACTACCCAAGACCTACCCTACACCTACCCTACACCTACCCTACACCTACCCTACACCTACCCTACACCTACCGTACACCTACCCTACACCTACCCTACACCTAGCCTACACCTACCCTACACCTACCCTACACCTACCCTACACCTACCCTACACCTACCCGACCCAAACCCTTAACATTTAGGGGGATGAAAAATAGATGTTGGCCGATTCTCACACCTACCCAATATGTACACAAAATTTGAACGAACACATTGTGACACGAGAATTTTATATTAGGTCCTTACATATGAAATTGCCGATACTTAATACTGGCAACTTTGAAATCAAATATTTTGTGTTTGATTAGGAATTCCAAATTCAAAATTATTTCAAAATAAAGACTAAAGAATATTGTTTTAAAATTCGTGTTTCATTTGTTTTCACGTCATTTGTTTGTGCTTGAAAATTGCTATAGCAACAACAATGGAGAAATTAAAAATTCGCGGTATTTACGAATATGAGTTCCACCGTGGCACCAGTGCAGCAGAAACGGCTCGAAGGATTAACGACGTGTACGGGCCAAGCACCGCTAACGAACGAACGGTGCGTTTTTGGTTTCAACGTTTCCGTTCTGGAAATTTTGATTTACAAAATGAGCCTCGTGGACGACCGGATACTCAAGTGAATAATGAAGAATTAAAGGCGATAGTGGAAGCGGATCCATCTCAAAACACTTCTGAATTAGCAGCAGCCTTTGGAGTAAGTGACAAAACAATCATTATCCATTTGCGTCAAATTGGAAAAGTAAAAAAGCTCGAAAAGTGGGTACCGTACGAATTGACTGAAGCACACCAACAAACACGCGTCGGTTGCTGCGCTTCTTTGCTCAATCGTCACAATAATGAGGGAATTTTAAATCGTATTGTCACTTGTGATGAGAAGTGGATCGTGTACGATAATCGCAAGCGATCATCACAATGGCTTAACCCTGGAGAACCGGCAAAACCTTGCCCCAAGCGAAAACTGACCAAAAAGAAGATTCTAGTTAGTGTTTGGTGGTCCTGTGCTGGTGTCATCCACTACAACTTCTTGAGATCAGGCCAGACGATTACTGCAGACATGTATTGTCAACAGTTGCAAACAATGATGGAAAAGCTCACCATTAAACAACCGAGATTGGTCAATTGCTCTAGCCCATTGCTCCTTCAGGATAACGCTCGACCACATACTGCACATCAGACGGTCGCCAAGTTAGAGGAGCTGCGACTGGAAACTCTGCGTCACCCACCATACTCTCCAGATCTTGCCCCAACCGATTACCACTTATTCCGAAATTTGGACAACTTTTTACAAGAAAGAGAAAAAACGAAAGAAGAAAACAACCTAAAACAACCTTCAAGCAGTTCATCGATTCTCGCTCCCAGGATTTTTTTACCAAAGGGATCAATGAGCTCCCGATAAAATGGCGGCAGTGTATCGATAACATTGGTGCATACTTCGATTGACTAAATATATAATTTCTTTTAAAAAAAGTTTTTTTTAATTTTTTGATACCGAGCGGCAATTTCATATGTAAAGACCTAATATGTAAGAAGATATACACAAACAGAAAGACCTGGAACAACTACCTGTCGGCCATACAAATTTTTGTTCCGTGCGGGATTCGAAACAACGACATGCAGCGTAGTAGCCAATATCTCAACCACTGCTCCGACCATGTTGTCATTATAGTACTATTCATCATCATTATGAAAAATTTATTTTCTTATATATTTATGTCTATTTATTTATTTATTAGCACCGATTTGACTCAACATATTTGGGAAAAAGCTAAGCAGATGATGATTTATTAATTTATTTATTTATTTTATTTATTTATACTTCATGCAAAACAGGATTAGGTAATATTTTTTTCGCGATATCGTGTAACGATTGACGTTTTTAACAATGTGCTCAGTGGTTAAGGCTCCCGCCTCTCATTTACATTGCGATGGATTCGACACCAAGCACGATACGAGTACCAATGTGACTTTAACAATTTGATAAATACTTTCTTAATTTATCTTGGGCATCACTGACATCGATAAAGGAAAAACCATAGATTACTGATAGGTCGCTCCGACTGGATACCGCACTTCCTAAAAACAAAAACTCCGTGAATGAAGCAACTCATTATTGTAGTGTGTGTATAACAAATTGCAAGGAGGCTAGTGTGCGTGAATAATAATAATAATAATAACTTTATTAGGCCCATAGATAAAATACACAAAATAATCTTAAACAATAACAAAAAAACCTTATCAACTATAATTAAATCACACACGTAAAGTTGGCGTCGTGTGTCGCGCGGTGTCAGCAGGTGGCCGGTTTCGAAAGCGCCAGAACACAACACCTTTCGGCCGAAATTCCTCCTTCGTGAAGGTCAACAGATGTTCAGTTGGTACTCACACCATAAAGGAGTTGAAGTTCACATTGTGGCTCGAAGCCAACTTCTCGACCCTCATAGTAAAATTTGATTTAATTCGGACGTACTCTACAGCCTCCTCAACCTTTGTAGATTAGTGCAGTCGAGACACATACAGCAGCGTCACTGGAACAGCAGGTCGCAGCAGGTGGTTCGGTACGGTCGGTGTGGTCCCACCCTTGTTCGGACAAGTTGGTTTCTTCATCCTCTTCTTCTTCCCGACCTTGATGAAACCTTCCACCATAGCACCTGTACCTGACACATTGGTTGCAAGGAGACAGGTGCCAATACCTAGCGGATTTTCGCTAGGTATTTGACGTATTTGTTGCTTCATTTTCGGTATCTAGTCTTAGTATAGCGCGCGCAGACCTGTCTATCTAAGGGAAAAACATTGTGAAATCGCCAATCCGCCTTAAACAAGGGTGGTGATTAGGGCGCTACCCTGACCAAAAGTCAGTTTTTCTTCGTTATTCAGGGGCTATTAACTCATTAATTAAGAGAAACAAACTACATCTAAAAGCATTTTATTAATGTTCAATATCCTATCATCACATTTCACCTTTCTTATTATTTTTATGTACCCTATATACACCTAAATCTCCGTGTAAAAAAATTACTAAAATAATTGAAAACATGTATCTTTTGCTAAAGTTGACGTGCTATTAATTTGAAGATTACACTAATAGATAGGTAACTTAACAATCTTTATAACTCACGTTTTATTTTATTTCAAAAGATTGTTTCTCTTTTTTTATAACAAAAAATCCCCAAAAATTGAGCGAATGTCGATGCTGCGGCAAAGAGGAAATGTATGGTCAAGGTTATTTGGTCAGGGAAGCGCCTTAAGCGTCTTACTGACCATCCTTCTTGCTGTACGTCCCGCCAAGGTCGCCATGCAAAAGTACCGTGAAAAAAAACAAATAATAATAATTATTGACGTACAGCAAGCTTATTCACGGTCGTTTTGCATCGTGCATCGTGCATGACCTTGGCGGGACGTACAACAAGAAGGATGGTGGGTAAAGCGTCTTAATGCTCGTGCTTTTTGTGCATGAGACGAGGTCTTTGCCCTGCAGTGAGACAATAATAGGTTGGATTATTTTTTGTTTTTTCTAGATATGGTAAGAGCACTAATATCTCAGCTTTTTTTATTATTTTGGACAAGCCCGCCACACTATTCCCAAACGGGAATAAATATAATGACCACCAAAAAATGCTTTAGGATCTTAAGCTTCCTTACCAAAAAAATATACTAAATAGCAAATGTAGTAAATAATCACCAAATCTTAGTGTGCAAATTTTTGCTTACCAAAATGGTTAACCAAAATCTTTTTGACCCTTAAGTCCCCCCTGGAGCGGATGGTTAAGTTGGGTTAGAACTGTGACCCCCTACGCAGCGAGCGGAGCGAGCGTGCCGCGGCAGCCACCGCCGAGTGCCAGAATCAAATCGCTTTTGACAGTCAAACTCATACATTTGGGTTAATAATGATTTGTTTGGAGTCATTTGTTTTGATAGCATAGCAAGATGTAAAAACTTTGGTAATAATTTCGCATTAAAATGAGATATTCATTTTGGTGATCATTTACTATTTTTGACTGTTATTTTAGTATATCTGGTGATAAGTTAAACATAAGCCTTCCCAAACCACTGCAACTCCTGTAAGCCAGAATCAACAGTGGCGACCACCAGAAAAGCGCCAGAGCAATGAAGCTCGACGAGTCCCAGAGAAACAAATCAACTGTCTTGGATCCCGCAATGAAATTAATCAGAAAAGAACAGCGGAGGAGTAAGAAAAACATATTTTTCACTTCCCTCCAAATCAAGGATTATCTCGGCTTGTGTTAATTAGTTTCTCGTCAAATTATATAATTTCAAAATAATAATATTTTATTTAATCTAGTGGAGGTTTTGTCAAAAGCCCCTGTGTTACAAGTCCCCTGAAATATAAAATTCACACAAAACCGAATACTTTTCATAAAAATAAATGTATCTTCACAATCAAGTAGGTTGCAAATAAAAATTCCTTTCAAATCTTTTTAAAAGGGAGTATTCACACTAAAAGTAGCGTCAATTAGTTGATTTTGCTCTTTTACTACCAACGGTTTTCATAAGTAATTTAGCTTTTTATTTCATACGAATCCATACTAATATTATAAATGCGAAAGTGAGATTGTTTGTTTGTTTGTTTTTACGCTTTCACAGCTAAATTACTGAACCGAAATCGATTAAATTTGATACCAGACTAAGTTTGAACCCCAAGAAAGGACATACAATAGGCTACTTTTAAATTAGCGATCTTGTTTGCATTCTATTGTTTTTTTACTAGTTTCGTCCCACTACCCAGTAGTGGGACGAAACTCGGTCTGGTCGGGCGAGGCCGCCCGTGTCTTTTCAGGTATTCCTTTTTTTCATTCTTATATTAAGAAAACATTTTTTTTTTTTTTTTTACTATTAAATAGGCTTTCGTTTGACCGCAATTCACATGATCGTAAGTGATAATGCGGCCTAAGTTGGAACACGCTTGCCTAAGAGGAACCGGTTCACTCGTGCCTTGAAGATACCCAGATTATACTTATCAGGGAACAGAGAGGCGGGCAAGGAATTCCACAGTCTGGCAGTTCGCACAATAAATGTGGAGTCAAAGCGCTTGCTTCGAGACCGTGGAACTTCAACCATATAGCAGAGACGTATGTCAGTCTATAAGTAAACAAATTGATTTTCATTGCTATAAGTGTTCAATTTATGTTTCAATAAAATAAGATTAACCCTGCCGTTGCCATTATATTTCGTGTAGTTCAGTATCTTTAATTATTTCTGCTAAACCGAACAAATATATTTATCTTTCTTTCTTTTTTTTAATTTAACATATTTTATACAGAATAAAATAAAATTACATGACATGATTGCAGGTATACTACAAGTATCAAGATAGTCATAGGCCAACAGTTATAAAATCTTAAAAGTATCAAAAAGGTTTCTATCATGATCAATATCATGATTTGTAGCCATCGGAGTGGATTTAAGAGTTTTAAACCGAGGTTTAACTTTATCTGAAAGTGAGGGATTAAACAGTTAAATTGCTCAAACAAGAGATTTACTCAGTTAAGCTTGTTTCTTTCTTTGATCTGTTAGGTTAGGTACTCACTGACTTTTATTCATTTACTTAAATGCCTCTAAGAGGTATTCGTCTTTCATTTAGCCATGAGCGGTTTTAATAATAATAATTATTTATTTATTTCAGGCTGCATAGGCCCATAGATTAACCTAAACATACATTATTTTATAATTTATAACTTGTGTTAATAGAGAAGATTTAAGACTATGTTAGTTGCACTTCACTTTGCACTAATTTGTCTGTGTGCTGTCCTGTGGCACTTGTCCGCGGAAGCGACGGAACACCACCTCCTGCCGCCAAGTCTTCTTCCATGACGAGAGGCAGAAAACAATTCGGTATTTGCACCACGACTCATGTACATAATCATAATTTTATATAATAAACGGCTAATTGAGGTCAAGAAAATGGTGGCGCTCGTTACAGTAAAGTTTGCGAGTACGTAAGCAAGCGTGCAAAAAGTAGAATTTGTAGTCATCGGCAAGGTATTTTATTTCGTCCTAAGTACCTACGAGTCCCATCATCTACTTCCAGAACAGTCTCAAAGAATCATTTCGTCTTTCATTTGTATCCCTGAAAACACCATTCAAGAGAACGAGAAGCCATCCAGGGCCTCAAGTCTGCTATTACAATAGTGTCAGAATGGTCTATCATTGATTTCATAATTGTTGATTTTGACAAGTTTGGTAATCTACTAATAATAATGGCGTCATTATGACTTTCCAATGGTCAACCACTGACACGCCATTGAAAGAAATGATATGATTTAGATTGGTAATCTCGTACAAAATGACAACTGAATGACTGAATCTGCAAAAATTTTGACAGTTCCTTTGATCAGTGCCTATCATTACAACGTCATTGTGCAGTCATTGATTTTAATTCGACCGACCAATGATCGACCATTATGAATTTAGCAGATTACGAACTTTTAGCAAAATGACAATGGGATCGTGTTGGAATGACGAAATTATAAAAATAGCAGACTTGGCCCCCTGGGCTTTCGCAATTGACCACCCTGTATTTCCGGGACGTCAGTGCGGCGGTGCCATAGGTAGTCTTACATACTACAACAGCCCGCGATTACACCCGTCCCGTACATTTGGTAAAATTAATGTTGCGGTGCGACTCCAGTAACTGCACCCTCGGCGTGTTCTTCGTTTTTCGGCGCACGTACTCTACGATGTCCTCCGCCTTAGGTGCAGCGCAGACGACAGACTATTCGTGACGCACTTTTTAGTCTGTGAAAATAGAACCTATGCAATTATATGCAGTAACGCACACGACGCGCAAAAAGTCCGGTGCACAAAAAAATCTCTATTTCTTCTTCTTTTTCTGTACTTCATGTACAAAATAATACTTCGCGATCTCTGCACGATTTCCATAGCGTCTAGCTCTGCCGACAGAATGATCGCCGCGACCGACTTTTTGCGCGCCATGTAGACTTTTTGTGCGCCGCAGACTCGATCGCACAAAAAGTGTGCCGTCTGCGCTGCACCTTAGTGGTGTAGTGCAGGCGGAGGAGATATACACCGGAGTGTTCGGGTTCGCGTTTTTTCGTGATTGGCACTACCTCCTTTGCACCGTCAAGAAACCATCACCATTATCATTGTTATGGTTGTTGTTGTATGGTATTGTTTGTTGTCATTATTATTGTTATGGTTAAGCTATGGTTGCCGCGGCTGGTCCATGGATGGGTGACCATCCATTTTATTCCACAACCCCTGTCTCGGTAGTCAGAAGCCAGAAAGTCTGACAACCAGTCTTACCAAGGAGTATAGTGTTACCCAGTAACTGGGTTGCGAAGGTTAGACGGACAGTCAATGAATGCAAAACACTGGTCTTCATCCGATTAGACTGGACGCCGACCCAATAATGTAGACTTGCGCAAGACTTGCATTGTCTGAAATGAATTAGCGCTAGTATCTGAGCCATTTGTGGGCACAACGACGTCTTGCAAGTATGTATTATAATAATGCGTGTTCACTAAACCCAAAAAATTTCATCGGCGCTAAAGAAACAAAACTAGAAAAATCCTTACTAGAAAACATGGACTTAAAGATGTTTAATTAAACACAAACATTTTTGCTCAGAACACCATTTTTTGTTGTAACCTCATCGCCCACAAAATATAATATAAGCTCTGTCTAATTTTGTTAAAAACGCGGCCATCTTGGACGCTTATTTTTTCTTAAGGCGCTAACAAGCGACTTTTGCACATTTTAAACTGACAATCACGGCAAAATGTGTAGTGTAAATGATTTGAAAAATATATGTTAAACTAGAACATTCGTTTAATCATTTAGTATGTGAATATTTTTGATTAAGTTCATATTAAATAGTTTAATTAAATCGTGAAGTTGTGTCTGACGCGGACAAAACTTTGATAATGACACAAAATCTACCAGGAATATTTAAACGAAACTTTTACTATCTTACAGACAATTTTATTATCTATCTTTTAGTATACGCCTTTTTTTAAGTTAAAGAATACTTTTATCTTTTATTAATTTTTTTCGACTAAACTTTGAGACTTTCGGACGCAGCACATACAATTCTCTGGTCGCTCAAGGTCGCCGGCGTATATCGTCGCCTTAAGTAGCATATCGGTACGCAACCTTTTTAGCCTATATTCTGAGAAAGCTGTAACAGCATCCGGCCATACCATTTATCTTTATGGCTGAAAGTCTAAAAATATACTTAGGTATACATTCGACCTTGAACCTTGTGAGTTCGATTATTGTGTGGGTGTCATACAAAAAAATTAAATTAAAAATTTAAAAAAACCCCCAACGCAAAACATAAAAGCGATTATGTAAAAAGTAAAAAATAATACTTTTGTTGTGCCATCAAATGTTTGTTCGTTGAAATGGCGCTATAATGTCGCGGCGGGGTACCGCTTAAGTAAGTCAGTCCCTCAATTTCATTCATTGTCTATTAATTTACCAGCATTTCCGACCAATTTGCTTCGATATTATCAAATTTTTGTTGCTAATCTAGTTGTTAATCTTGTTGCAAATCTAGTTACCATCAGTTCGCTATTTTAGATATTTAGTTATTGCTTTAAACTTAGCGGTACCCCGCCGCGACATTATAGCGCCATTTCAACGAACAAACATTTGATGGCACAACAAAAGTATTATTTTTTACTTTTTACATAATCGCTTTTATGTTTTGCGTTGGGGGTTTTTTTAAATTTTTAATTTAATTTTTATTTTAATTTTTTTAAATGTAATTTAGTTTGGTTTTGTGTGGTCAGTGTGGTCACCTATAATAATATGTTTGAAAGCAAAGTAAACATCCGGTATGCGTCTAAGATCCCTACCGCAGCAAACAAAAGAGCTGATAACTTTAAAACTGCTGAACCGATTTTGATGAAACATGTCTAAGAACCATCGCTAGAGAATCTACTTTCAAATAAAAAAAACCGCATTCAAATCGGTTCACCCGTTAAAGAGCTACAGTGCCACAGACAGACACACAGACACACAGACACACAGACACACAGACACACAGACACGTCAAACTTATAACACCCCTCTTTTTCGTCGGGGGTTAAAAAGGTTCGTAGACGATTATTGTAAAGTAGCTTTTGCCCGCGACTTCGTCCGCGTGAATGTCGGTTATCGCGGATGCAGGTGAAGTGGCGGATTAAAAAGTAGCCTATGTCCTTCCCCAGGGTTCAATCTATTCTCATAACGAATTTCATTAAAATCGGTTCAGCCGTTTCATCATGAAACCGTAACAGATAAAGTTACTTTCGCATTTATAATGTTACTAGCTTTTGACCGCGACTTCGTCCGCGTGAATGTCGGTTATCGCGGATGCAGACGAAGTTCCGGATTAAAAAGTAGCCTATGTCCTTCCATAGGGTTAAAGCTGTTTTCATACCAAATTTCATCAAAATCGGTTCAGCCATTTCATCGTGAAAGCGTAACAGACAGAGTTACTTTCACATTTATAATATTAGTATGGATGTAGTATGGATAACATTTAGCAATAGTGTAGTTTCTATGAGTAAAAGATCTTTTGTCATTGGACCAGTACTACTCCCAGAGATGACCTTGATTATTTTACAAACAATATCTCATCATCATGTCAACCTTCAGGCGTCGACTGCTGGGCCATAGGTCTCCCCCAAGGGAGGGCTTAATCGTAATCGCCATGCTTGGCCGATGCATATTGGCGATCGCAGTAGGAGTTACTGTACTCAGAAGGACGCTGCTGCCCATCCTCTGATCAATTTCCCTCTGTTGCCTTGTACGACACCCACGGGTAGAGATGGGGTGGTGCTATTCACGGCCGGTACCACGGTCAAACAAACTTAATTTCTAAAATATTGGTACCTATTTTATTGGTTTAAGTGGTGGTATTCGTAAAAAGGTACGATGGGGTGGACATATCCTCACTTGTGGTGATCCGTCCGTGTGGTGTCGGACGTAAAGAATAGCACCATCCCATATCTTCCCGTGGGTGTCGTAAGAGGCGACTAAGGGACTTACCAGAGAATGGGCAGCAGCGTTCTCTGTGCCTTTGTAACAACCATACTGCGATCGCCAACCCGCCTGCCAAGCGTGGCGATTATGGCAAACTCCCCCCTTGGGGAGGCCTATGTCCAGCAGTGGACGTCTTTCGGCTGAAATGATGATCCTCACTTGGGATAAAACCCCAAATTTAAATAAGATTAAATAAAAAAATTGGTATGTATAGAAGTAACTGCCTCGTTTATTTTGTGGTTGCAAGCGCTATTGCTAAGCGTGGGGTTCTCGGTTCGATTTCCAGGTCAGGCAGAGTGTTATTGTTTTTTTTTATATTTTTATAGGCTTGCCTTTGGCCGCAACTCACCTGATCATAAGTGATGATGCGGCCTAAGGTGGAGCACGCTTGCCTAGGATAAACCGGTTCACTCGTGCCTTGAAGATACCCAAATTATATGTACCGGGGAATAGGGAGGCGGGCAGGGAATTCCACTGTCAGGCAGTTAGCACAATAAATGTGGAAGCAAAGGGCTTGGTTCGAGACCGTGGAACTTCAACCGTAACTTCAAGCGGTGACGCTTCGCCGTATCCCTGCTCGTCCGGTGATGGAATGGGTATGGGGGAATTAAGTTGTGCAATTCCAAAGCACACTATCCGAAATGGGTTTAACAATTAAGAATTTCTCAGTAACAGCCTGGAGTTTGGAAGTTGGCGGTTAATACCCTCGCGCCTCGGAAAGCACGTAAATCCTTCTACTCCGTTCTATGGATCTTCTGTAGATACTATTCTGTTCCATGCCGTCCGTAAAACGATACTGGGCTATCAATCACAAACCTTTTGATGGATGTAATTCTTTGAGGGTACGGAAGTGTTGTCGTCGGAGTTACGTAATACGTCTAAGTTCATCGAAGGAGACCGTAAGTATTTTATTGGAGTGAAAGTTAAGAGGAAAATAGGTCATGGGGTTATGAATACGTCGACACACATTCTGTGAAAAAAACACTTTACTTTGTCCACAATTAATAATAAAATTAACTTAAAAAAAAAATGTTGTGCCTCCCTAGGAATTTCTCCTGTGTCCCGGGTGCGTTTACAAACATATAAACTCACATACACAAACATCCAGACCCGGAACAATTATCCGTAGGTCATACTAATAGGTTCCATGCGGGACTCGAACACACGCAGCGCAGCAGTCAATCACTCAGCCACTACTATTAACTAACTACACTACTTTTAATATGCCTTGAAATCTATATACTTAACTATTAAATAGTCAGTCAATTTATTTACTACATTCAAAAGAATTAAATATATACAAAGCTTAAAAATAAATTAAAAAATATATTTATAATATGTACAATGGAGGGCTCACAGGGCATCAAAATACTCGTCCCCATCGCTCACAATGGGACAAGTGCCCAGAAGGCTAGCAGCATTACCACGTTCAAACATATAACTTCCAAGAAGGTTAGAGTTGGCAATTAAGTAACGTCATAAGCAGCGTATTGCCATACTAAAAGACATGTTTCAAAATGGGCCCAGTCTATGTAAACCATTTAAAAAAAGAGAAAAATCCGTAGATTCCTGAAAAAATACAGATCATCATCATCTGTCTAGCCTTTTCCCAACTACATTGGGGTCGGCTTCCAGTCTAACCGGATGCAGCTGAATACCAGAGTTTTACATAGAGCGACTGCCTGTCGGATCTCCACAACCCAGTTACTGGGTAACACGATTTCCCTTTCTAAAGTCTGGTTGTCCGACTTTCTGGCTTCAGACTACCCGTAACGACTGCTAAAGATCTACAAATAACAGCCGGGACCAACGGCTTTACGTGTTTTCCGAGGCACCGAGGGAACTCGGTCTGAAAGGGATGGTCACCCATCCACAGACCGACCGCCGCTAGCGTAGCTTAACCTATGACCGATCGATCTGTAAGGCTTTAACTTAGCCTCGACAAAAAATAATACAGATAATTCATTTAAATGTGTACTGTAGTAAATTGATGTTTAACAATTATTTTCATGGATTTTCAAGATGGCGTCACTCAGATCTAGTTACTTTTTAAACCATAGATCGACCATTGATCATAGAAAGAGAACTGTCAGCTGTCACAACTTCAGTCACTTTCGTCCGTATGTTCTGTGCTTTCGTCTCGATTTGTTACTAGTTTCTGGAGTTCTTTTTAACAACCTCGTTTTTGTTGTTTGAATGTAACACCGTTTCTTTTTCATTTGTTTACCTGGCTATCCACAAATCGAAGCAGAAAATCAGAATTATACATGTCAAACGTCATTAATCAATCAAAATGACAGCTTACCGCCCTGGCTGTTTTTTTGTTGTGTGTTGCAATTTCAAGTGCAGTTTCTTGTGTTTTACCTGCACATAAAGCCATTTTAAAGTAATTAGACAGTTGAGAACTATTTAAAATTCGTTTCCTTATTTTTAAGTACGGTGTACATACATTGACTGGGTCCAGGCTCCATACATTTTGAAACAACTCCTTTATAGGCATCGATATATATGTACTACGCACATATTTCTATGTTTATAGGGAATCGCAACAGTTCTTTGTAATATGATGGTTGAAAGACTTATTAAGAGCGCCCATCCCGTCATATTTCCCATACAAACGCTCGTACGCGATTACGGCGTTATAACATATTATTTTCCAAATATTTTTAACACACGGGTATCTTGTGGTTTAAATCTAGGTTTGTATGAAGCCAAAAGTAAACTTTTTTGGGAAACAAATTCAGTTTTTTTGCACAATTATTTTGTCTGAACTTTGGCCGCTCATAATGCACTCATGCATTGACAAAGTAAAAAAACAGCTTCATAGAAACCTTACACATGTAATGGAGATTCTAATTTACAAACATTTTAACCAAAAACTTGTAAGGCTTTTTTAAAAACACGTATGTCCTGGAACAAGTTTTGTGAAATTTCCGTGCGCCAATTTTCCTGTGAACTTATCGCGTTCTCACTCACTCGTTTGTTTTCGTGCTTTGCGTTGGTTGAAACAAAAAATTTTTCAATCACGCTCGCGTTGGTGTTCGTTGGATGGGGAAGGGCGCTCTTAAGTGTTTTTAAATGATGCCTTGCACTAGCATTTTCTGGTGCAACGCTCTCTGTACATACATAAACCGGTTATTTTTTGATCTGTAACCAAACTCGATAAAATTTTGTAAATAGAATAAGAGCCAGGCGTGTGGTTAGCCAATTTTCCTTTAAACAATTTAATGGAAAGCCCTGTTTTGTGAGTCACCGTGTACAAAATGTCAACGAGTTTAGTTACTTTTAAACCAAATATATTACGATGTTCTCTTCAATCCAATTTGTGTATTTTCGAATTTCCGTCATGAAGGCCAATCACAATTGAGACTAGTGGGGGAGAAATTATAGTGCACAAGTGTCCAAACACAGGCGAACTCTTTTTTCCATCACGCTTAAAGTCCGATGGAACGGCAATCCGACACGTCCGGGGAGAGATCAGGCGCAGGACCAACGGGTTGACCATCGGCGTGTCACACTAACAACTTTTAAACTCCAGTCTGCTACTGAGAAATTCCTAAACTCAATACACTTTGTGTCCGACCTGGGAATCGAATGAATAAATGAAAGAATGTCTTCATTTGCCAGAAACACGGTACATAAGATGATATTATTTAAAATATTTAGTTCAGCAACTCAGGAACTCATACATAGCAGCATATTTGCGTATACTAATACTACATTAAATATTTCATTACATTCCTTAATGCCTAATAAAACATTTTTAACAGTTATTTTTATCACACATTAAAGATATTAATGAGGTAAATACTGTCACAACACCACACAACAAAGCGTATAAAGATTAAATCTTTGAACTTTTTACGCAAAAAAATATACGGAACGACCACACTTTGATGTAAAACTGTTGGTTTAGCGTTAATTTAACTTTTCGTAAACAAACCCGTTAGCGGGATAACTTTTTCAAGTCCCCAAAACTGAATTATGAAATTCATTTAAAAATGTGAGTGTTATTTTTTTGTTTGTCGG
The DNA here is from genome assembly GCA_947361185.1 of Charanyca ferruginea. Lineage (NCBI taxonomy): Eukaryota > Metazoa > Arthropoda > Insecta > Lepidoptera > Noctuidae > Charanyca > Charanyca ferruginea. Next base: position 30,996,933 of record OX376057.1, read on the forward strand.
CAAAGGAATTGTTTTTGTGATCCTCTAGGCTTTTGCAAAAGTTTCGGTGTAGTTCACATTGTTGGTGACATTCAGAAAATTAGGGTGGTGAGTTATTCTGGTGGTGGCTGTGAATGGAGGTTAAAGTAATAATAATAATATGTGAGGACATTTTATTATTATTATTATTACTTTAACCTCCATCCGCGAACCGGAAGACGTTGCGTTGGAAGGCCTCCCACTAGGTGGACCGATGACCTGGTAAAGGTTGCGGGGATCCGCTGGATGCGAGTCGCACGGGACCGGTCAATGTGGCGCCACTTGGGGGAGGCGTATGTCCAGCAGTGGACGTCTTTCGGCTGAAGTGATGATGATGATGATGAGGACATTTTCACACACGGCCATCTGACCCCAAACTAGGGAGACCCTGTACAATGGGTGTCAGACAGCTGATATACATACACAAATACATTTTTTTTTTGTAAATACATACATAATTATATAGATATTATAAAGTATTATGCTTCATAATCTGCCCAACTTTTTTCCAACTATTTTGGGGTTGGCTTCCCCAGTCCAACTCGATGCAGCTGAATACCAGTGTTTTACATGGAGCTACTGCATGTCTGGCTTCCACAACCCTGTATTTGGGTAACATAATGCGCCTTAGAAAGACTTGTTGACACTTTTTGTATTCTGACTACCCATAAGGATTTTCAGAGATCTACGAATGACAGGGGAGAGTAACAGCTTACCCCTCCGTGCCTAAGAAGCATTAGGTAGTTTTCCTGAGAAAAAATCATTAATTTTCTTTACATTGCACTAAAGCTTTTTTAACAAATAACTTACATGATATATTTTTGAAACTCATGTATACAGAGAATGAAATTTTTGGACAAGAGTCTTGCTCAAAATTATAGAGAATACTGTTTAGTGATAAAATACTGTTCAACGTATTAAAACTTTTTTCTTGTTTGACCATCAGTTTCATATTTAGCTCAAATGTTGCTCTCTGAATGATGATCTAAAGCATATTTCTAAATAAAAAGTAAAACAAAACAAATCAATTTAACATTTGACATTAACATTTAACATTTCCTGCTGTAAAAGCGCAAGCCGGATAGCACGGCACGCCAGCATTAATGATATCATCCGTCGTGCTCTTGCCTCCGCCGGCGTGCCAGCTGTTTTAGAACCTAATGGCTTGGCATGTGACGATGGTAAGAGACCAGATGGAATGACCATAATGCCGTGGAAGTTGGGTAGACCTTTGGTATGGGATGCAACTTGTGTCGACACCCTTGCGCCATCCCATCTTCCTAGCACGTCGTGTTGTGCTGGGGCGGCTGCTGCAGGTGCCGAAAACCTCAAACGGCGTAAATATAATAACCTTCTTGGAAGTTATATGTTTGAGCCGTTTGGGGTTGAAACACTAGGGCCATGGGGTCCGAGTGCTCACCTTGTTTTTAGGGATATTTCTAAGCGGCTGGTCGACTCTTCACGTGACCAGAGGGCTGGCCTTTTCTTGGGCCAAAGAATTAGCATTGCTATTCAACGTGGTGGCGTGGTGGCGCTGCTAGCCTTCTGGGCACTTGTCCCATTGTGAGCGATGCGGACGAATTTTTTGATGCCCTGTGAGCCCTCCATTGTACATAATATAAATATATTTTTTAATTTATTTTTAAGCTTTGTACATATTTAATTCTTTTGTAGTAAATAAACACTACATTTAACATTTTAACGATACAGAACGAATACCAGTGAATCCGGAAGAAATTATTTTAAAATAATAAATAGAATTTGTTGAAAATCTTTCTTTGTCCGTCAATAAGTTTTCTCTGTACTAATTAATAATTAATTTAAAAGGGTTGCTTCAAGTCTTTGAATCTTTTGAAAGTATCAACCTTGTAACCCACTTTCGTCTATTAGACTACTAGCTTTAGACCACGACTATGTCCGTGCAAATGTCGATAATACCGGGCGGAGACGAAGTCGCGGATTTAAAAAGTAGCCATATTCTTAGCCAGTATTGGTAGGCCTCCCACCAGATGGAACGACGACATCAGTAGCCGGTGGATGCAAACCGCAGGCCTTTGTTCAACAGTGGACGTCTTTGAGTTGATGATGAAACATACTTTGGAACGAGCAACTAGCTTCAACTTTCTGACTGACTGATTCTGACAATTCAAAAGTACCTGTAAATGGTTTAATTGAAATAAATGGTGGAGTTTGATGATGATGATCACGATTCTTAGTCAGACACCAAACTACCCCTTTTATAAAATTTCATTACGATTTGTTCAGTGCTTTTGCCGTGACTGGCCGTGAATGACCTGCGCATACTGGCGGACGGCAGGAGAGAGCACCGAGGAGGATTTCTCTATCCGTCAGCGCACACTGACATGACCAATGCGAGCGTACGCCAGCTTACCGAAGCATCCTACATTTCATACTACAACTCACTACACACAAAATTGAAATGTTGCAATTTCTGCTATCTTTTGTCTTTGTCACATGCCCGTGATATGTGATAGGGGCAATTATTGTTATTAACCTAGTTGCTTTTTTACATTATGCTATTGTGTTCAACTGTAAAATGGCCATCGAAAACAGGTGATGAATAAAACTGGTGCTTATAGCACAGGAGCTTATCCTAGTTTAAGCCCAGTTGCACTTTGTCTAGTATCTTGCCACTTTATAGAATAACTCCCTTGTTTGTTTACCCTGTAAATTAGGTTATGTCTTGGCTTAATAAATATTCTTATTCTTATTCTTATTCCTATCCACCGGCATTCAGCGAGGAGTCACCGCTCGCCGCGACTTGATTATTCCTTTAGCGACTATGCAGTCGATTTTGTTTCTTAAAGACTGTGTACTATTCCCGAGTTCGTCACCCGATTGATACATTTAAAATCCTCTGCCGTCTCATCCGCCAGTCTGAGCAGGCCATTAAGGTAGGTTTGGTATCTAGGTATATGATATACTAGATGTATAATTATGTATGTGTAATTTATAAATCTTTTTAACTTTTTAATTATTCCTGTTTGATATGCACGTGCCACGTTATCTCTTCATAACCCTTGGTTGACTGGTAGAGAATGCCTAAGGCATTAAGTCCACCTTTGTTCCTTTGTGCATGAAGGGTAAATAAATAATACATACAGACAGAGGCATTTCTGCATTTTATATTATTAGTGTACCTTTCATTCATCTTCCAATTTTGAGTAATCTTTTATTTTCATTATTCTCAGTTGCAAACGTAAATTAATTAATTTTATTTGTACTTTTGTTTTCACGAATCTAATTATAGAACCAATTTAAAGATTTAAGGGGAAAAGCCATGTTCTAATAGAATACGAATCCGTAAACGGCGACCCGCAAGGTCAGGTGAACTTTTTGCCTTAGAACTAGACTTCTAGCCTGCGTGTACGTCGTATCTGGTGACGAATAAGGTCCGGCACCCATTGTCAGCATCAACACTTAAACTTAAAGGTTATAACAATAACAATAATAATATATGGAGTCATTTCAAAATTTATGCTTAGAAGTTGATTTATTCATCTTATTTACAACATTTAAAAAGAATTAAATATGTACAAAGCTTAAAAGTAACTTAATATATATATATATATATATATATATATATTAAGTTATATATATATATATATTATTTACAAAGGACGGCTCACAAGGCATCAAAAAACTCGTCCGCATCGCTCACAATGGGACAAGTGCCCAGAAGGCTAGCAGCATTACCACGTTGAATGGCAATGCTAATTCTTTGGCCCAAGAAAAGGCCAGCCCTCTGGTCACGTGAAGAGTCGACGAGCTGCTTAGAAATGTCTTTAAAAACAAGGTGAGCACTCGGACCCCATGGTCTAGAGGTCCTAGTGTTGAGTCATTTCACACAATATGAAGTAAAAATTTCAATGTTAACCATCGTAAATACAAAAACAATACTGCGGTATGCTTAGGCATGCCGTGTATTGCAATTTCAACTTTATTTCAATACCTTTTAATTATATTTTTATTCGTCGCCTATAGGTGCCGATGCGTGCCGATGCCGTCAATGGGCGCGGGGCTTTGAGGTGTTCCTAATTCATATAGAGCAGATACATTTTTTCCTTAACCTTATGTCACTTAGGTCAGCTCGGCTTCTTCGGAGGAGCTCGTGGCTAAGTAAAAACCGAACGAATCGACCGGTCATGATGGTTATCTACGCTTTCCGCGGTCGGGTCGAGGATGGGTGCCCATCAATTTCATACCAAGATTCCGCCGTGCCTTGGAAAGCACGTAAAGCCGTTAGTCCCGGCTGTTATTCGTAGATCTTTGACATTCGGTATAGGTAGTCAGAAGCTGGAAATTTTGACAACTAGCCTTACCAAGGGGTATCGTGTTTCCCAACAACTGGGTTGTGGAGCTCAGATAGGTAGTCGCTCCATGTAAAGCACTCGTATTTAGCTGTGTCCGGTTCGACTGGAAGCCGACCCCAATATAGTTGGGAAAAGACTAGGCAGATGATGATAATTTTGTATCGACATCTAACGCACATGCTGTGTACTACACCGACGGTTCCTTGATCGCGCGAGCAAAGTTCTTCGCGACGTTAGCATTATATATACAAAATCCCGACTACAACTGTCGGGCAGTAGCCCACCAGAGACAACACCCGTCTGGTCGAAGGATAAGAAATTGACCACTATGTTCCTCATACCTCTACAAATTTGAATCGATTTAGGTACATGTTGTTCATAAATGTTAGTTTTCAATAATAATTCAAACATCGAATCCTCTGTAAATTACTCTTTCGCTCATAACCTGGACCAACAACAATGACAGTTATGATCATAGAGAAATACCTTTAATCACCATGCTTACTTAACGAACTGGTGAACAGGAATACGATCAAGTGATGAATGAACAGGAAAACGGAGAAATAAAGGAACGGGGGAATAATATTATGTTTCTAAACTGTAACAACTTCTTAACTTTAAACAAACACAAAGATATACACAAAACTTTGAGTAAACGCTTTTGTATTTGACTTTTCAAATACACCAGAACAACTTCTTCGATGCCAAACACATCAGATCTTTTCCCTCGCATATCGCGAAAACTTTACTTTTCAAGAAAACGTAACTTTACATGATATTCCGCGTTCATTCTTATCTAATGTCCATATATCATTCATACCCTATTTACTCATCTAGACGACGACTAACATCATAAGTTTGGGCCCAGTCTGCCTCAAGATCGATCGCTGAAAGAAAAACAAAATTCCCGAAACCAACAACTCAATTTCAACTTTAACTTCGACGCTATAAAGTTTGTAATTGCTTGGGAGTTTGAACATGACATGTAGTAACAGGTATAACAGAATTCGCCAAGCAATTTGCAAGCCAGATAAGTTAAAAGTTCTTTAGTAAACAAACCTATGAAGGTTTAGAAGTCAATTAATAAATATGATGTTTTTCCGATCAAAATCGAGTTATTTTTTTCGAAACAAGTTTAAACTTTCTCAAGGTAAATTGCCTTGACACTTTTAAATATTCAAATATAAAAGATTTTTACAGAGCAAATAAAAAAAAGAAGATGGAAGACATCCGAAGAATTTTGCTCTTATTTTTTGTCTATTTGCAAGGTTTATGCTATGTGGTATTAAAACTGTGCCTTATTATACAAATTTATATGTCATTACTCCACTGAAGTGCTTATCGGGCAATCCTTATTTCGGGCAAAACGTTATACGGGCAATCGTTCACTCGGGCTAACGTTCTTCGGGCAGTCGTTGTTTTGGGCAAACATTCTTCGGTCAATCGTTCTTTTGGAAGAACGTTCTTCGGACCATGTTTCATTAGAAAGCCCAACTCTAAACAGTAGCGCTTGCAACCACGTGACTTTGGGCAGGCAAAAGGGTTGAACATAATACACACCTCTGCTTACCCCATTAGTGAATAATAACATGATGTTATGTATTTTAGAACAAAACACAACACCAAACCCTTAGCTAAAACCTCTAAAATGAGGCTTACTAATAAAAGCGCCTCTATTTTCACAACTCCACTATAACTTTCAGGCAATACCTTCATAAAATGGTTTATTGGGTATTTCAGGCCCTTCGCAGCATCCCTGTTCAGATGAAACTAATTTTCAGCATAGACATCGGTCTACTCGCTTTCGTTGAAAATTTTACGAGTAATGTGTATGTAGCAGAGTAAAATATCTATAATAAATACAGTTGTAGTGTCTGTTTGTAATCCTAACTAATCCTAATTCCTAACTATTTAACTATTAACTATTAACTATTAACTATACTATTAACTATAATATTAAATATTTATTAACTATTAACTATTAACTATAATATTAAATATTTAAATATATTATAAATAAATGCGAAAGTAACTCTGTCTGTCTGTCTGTCTTTTCTTCACGCCTAAACTACTGAACCGATTTGTGTGAAATTTAGTACAGGGTAAGTGTGAACCCCAACAAAGGACATAGGCTACTTTTTATTCGACTTCGACTTCGACTTCGTCTGCGTCCGCGATAACCGACATATACGCGGACGAAGTCGCGGGCAAAAGCTAGTGTCTAAATAAAAGCTTTTTTTTCTAAATCCAAAATATGAAAGTACCTTCCATTAACCGAAACGTGAGTATTGTTGGTTGTGTTGTTGTTGTGTGTCATCCTGTGGAACTCCTTGAAAAAGGTGGCCGTATGCCATCGAATCTAGTCGGACGAACCCGACAACACAGTGAGTTAATCCGTTATTCTCAATCTATAATATGAAAGTACCTTTAACAAATAAAATATTTTTAATTTTTTCGTCTGTCTGTTCCAGTTAATCTCTGAAACGGCTGGACCGATTTTATCGCAGCCTTCACTGGCAGAAAACTGATGTTATATGGAGTAACGTAGGTTTTTTACTTCTATTTTAGAAAAAAATAGGGTTCCATGCAAGAAAGATTAAAATTCCGCTAATAACCGACATTCATGCGGGCGAAGTTGCGGAGAGCATCTAGTAGGCTATATACACCTGCTCACCGGTTCCCCTTCAGTCATTAAAGTATGTACCTAAATATTTATTTATGAGGTTTTAGTATCCATAAAATTATGGGCCAATCCCTCTCATATCGATGGATGTCATAAAGAGCAACTAAAATGGTCGCCTGAAGATAGGCAGTGGAGAAATCTACCGTCTGCTGACAAGTTAGTTATATTGATAATAAAAAAATAAAGTTTAAAAACTAAAACCCGACCACAACAAAAAGTGATCTAAAAAGTACGAAACAAGAAAATATTTCACACAGAAATCAAGACATAGGTACAAAATGGTCAAGGTAAAGCCGTGGTGGCGTGCCTGTGTCCCATATGGGTGCGATGAACATGAATTATAATGGCATGCACCACCTTGACCATTTTGTACAGTCAACAGCAAAAGTAGATGATCAAAATCAGAAATTCAATACTAGTGAACGGAGTTCGCGTCATAATTGTGTGGCGTCGAAGTGATTCAAAAGTATGTGTGTGACAATCACATACTTTTAATAAATAAACTAGTCATTAATTATATAAATTAGTGTTAGTAAATTAGTATTGAATTTCTGATTTTGATCATCTACTTTTGCTGTTGACTGTACCTATGTCTTGATTTCTGTGTGAAATATTTTCTTGTTTCGTACTTTTTAGATCACTTTTTGTTGTGGTCGGGTTTTAGTTTTTAAACTTTATTTTTTTATTGAAACCATTTTGGAGTTTAAATACCAGTAGTAGTTTTATTTTTAATCATTTGTGACAAGTTACAGCTAAGTATTATATATTTAAAAGGTACTAGTGAACCCCTTTCCAATGATACCAAACACGGTATGCTATCTTATTTATTTTTTATCTTTCCTTTTTTTATATGATTTGTGATAAGTCACTACTAAATATTAAATAAACACGGTATGCTTGTCTTCATATTTTTTTTTATCTTGGTTTTTTTGTTCGCCAGAGGGCGCTACATTGGATTCGGTGACACGTCATATAGCCTATAACCAGCGGATGATCAAGACGCTTCTAACAATACCTCATTTGTTCAGTTCTGATAAGTAGTTTAGGAGCTATGAGCGAACAGATGAACATACGTACATACATACATACATACATAGCCTGTCAAAATCATAACCTTTGGCTTTGCCGTAGTCGGGTAAAAAATCATAACCCTCCTTTGGCTTTGCCGTAGTCGGGTAAAAACTACCACAAAACACAATGATGATGATTTATGAAGAAAATCGGCAAAACCAATGTATTAGGCGTTAGTCTTTTCCCTAAAAGGTTCGGCAGAGATGTAACCCAACGGTTAAGGTTCGGTTCACACAAACCGCAGTTTTGAGTGGATGCACTCGGAACCGGACGGCTGCGCTCGGGCCGGGGGGGTGCTATACAAGGGCGGTATACAGAGGTATACCGCCCTTGTGTACAACACTTGGACTACAAGTGTTGTTTTCAATGTGTTATAACGTGTGCTTTTAAATTGAGTCATGGATTTAAATAGCTCTGATGAAGAAATACCTATATTTGTTAGCAATATTATTTGAAGCACAACTAAACAAACGAATACGCAAGCGGAGAGAAATATGGGTTAAAAATATTTGGCCGCCATCGCCGCGCCGGTCGGCCGCGCGAGCGCAAAAGAGCATGCAAACCGAGCCATTCGGCTGCGATAGCGCGGAAGTACGGCATTAGAGGCAGCCGCTCGGCTCCTCTCATTATTTTACACTCAAGAATTATCAATAATGAAAGAAGTGACATGTAAAAATAAACCTTGTTATAGCGATTCAAAACTCTGTTTTAAACGTGATAAAAAATATGCTCTTCTCTCCGAGCCGGTCTGTGCGAACGAACCCTAAGGGTCAAGTCACACCGGGATGGCAGCGGTCGGCAGCGCAGTAGCCGGCAGTTTTGCAGACAAACTATTTTCAACTTTATCTTTGAACATCAAAGCATACTATCGTTTAGAGATTTGTATGAGTCGAGCGGCGGCTCACGTCGCCGCGCGGCTCCGTTAGCATAAAAGAACGGCTCGCCGCGTCGCTGCCGGCCGCTGCCATTCCGGTGTGACTCGGCTCTAATGAGCCTACCACACGCACAAGCAACACCACAGTTTTGCCCGCGCAAGCCTTTTTACACGGAACACGGAGCGTGTGGTTGGTAAAATACGCTCCGTGTTCCGTGTACAAGCCGGCCTGCGCAGGCAAAACTGTGATGAAGCTTGTGCGTGTGGTAAGCGCTTAAGGCGCCCAAATCTCATGCACAACGTTGTGGGTTCGCAACCAGACACGAGCAAGTACCAATGTTACTGTTTCAATGTCAAACATCTTTCCAAGTTTATTAAATCATCATCATCATATCAGGCGAAAGACGTCCACTGCTGGACATAGGCCTCCCCCAAGGGTGGGTTTTGCCATAATCGCCACGCTTGGCAGGCGGGTTGGCGATCGCAGTATGGTTGTTACAAATGCACAGAGAACGCTGCTGCCCATTCTCTGGTGAGTCCCTTAGTCGCCTCTTACGACACCCACGGGAAGATATGGGATGGTGCTATTCTTTACGTCCGACACCATACGGACGGAGTTTATTAAATAAAAATGCAAAAAGGTGTTTATTCACATAAATATGTCGTCACATCACACAACAGACACATACGACACGTGACACGCCACACGCGACACGCGACACGTTTCGTAGACATCACTGATATCGGTGAACGAAAAACATCGTGAGGAACTCAGGACTTATCAAATATACAAATTTCCTTCTCCGAAACGGTTTGACCGATTTTTATGACTTTTTTGTGTAAGTAGATTTGGTAGGTCTGAGAATAGGTTGTAGGCTTATTTTTTTATGTGGCAAAACAATGTTTGCCGGATCAGCTAGTAATTAATATTGGCCTGAAATCACCAATCCGCCTTGAGCGCACGTGGTGATCAATGCTCGTGCCTTCTCTGTATGAGAAGAGGCTTTACCCTGAAGCGGGTCAATTACAGGCTGGTGATATTTTTATTTTTAATTACAGGCTGGTGATATTTTTATTTTCAATTACAAGCTGGCGATATTTTTATTTTCAATTTCAGGCTGGTGATATTTTTATTTTCAATTACAGGCTGGCGATATTTTTATTTTCAATTACAGGCTGGTGATATTTTTATTTTCAATTACAGGCTGGTGATATTTTTATTTTCCGAATTTCAGCTAGGCTAAGGAACACCAGCCCCTCAGAAGTGATTTGCAGTGACCAATATGGAAAGCGCTCAATAGACTGCGCACCTAGGTAGGCCGCTGCAAACACAATCTAGCAAAATGGGGGATTATTAGATCCCACCCAGTGTGAGTGCGGTGATCCTAACCAGACAATGGCCCTCTTAATACAGTGCCCCTACACCTATACCTTATAGGATATTTAAAACGCCACTAATGCTGCGATAAATGTGACTACCTACCCCAGTAGGCAGTCACATTTATTGCAGCAGATTCCTTGGGCCCACCCAAGGAGTCTAGCAAAAAGGAAAACCACCGATTCGAAGGCTAAAATGGCGTTGGTCTCGCTGCCCCAGGTTCTTGAACTAAAACTACGTATTTTTCCACGCAATCTCAGGGCGCGCCTCCGCCGCATCTATAAAAAGCTTTATAAATTATTACGGCGGTAATAAAGCGGCAAGAGGGCCCTGTCATCCTGATGACGTAATGCAAACATTAATATTTTAAAACGTAAAAGCTTGTAGCTGCCGTTAACTCGATGTTAGGAGTGAGTTGAGTAGATGATTTATATTCTAGAGTGGATGTAAGAAAGATGCTTGTGGCTAAGTGAAAGTCTTACGTGTTGATCAAACTACGCTTGCCACGGTCCGTCAGTTGATGGATGACCAAACTTTTCATACCAAGACTTTTCCGTGCCTCGGAAAACACGTAAAGCAGTAGATCTTTGACAATCGTTTTGTGTAGTAAGGAGCTGGGGTGTGATTCTGTAAGACCTCATTCTAAACTTCGAATCTGAATCCGTTGTGAGTTTCCTAATTGGCATTCTAAAACTCGGTTGATAATTCGAATTAACACTAGCACCACCCTTGCGAGCGTTCAGCGAGTTGAACTAAATTGACAGGGAGATTTTGACAGATAAAGTATGAGATGACGTGAAAAGTGGCATTCTGTAAGGTAATTTTCCCGTCATTTCGACGCTCATTTCGCACTCGAACCCGATTCAAAGTGTCAAATATATCAAGGTCGTTTTGAACCGTGCGAAGTGAGAGTGAATAGCGATGTGAGATGCGAGTTATTGTTTGAATTTTACAGAATCGACCTACTGGAAAGTCCGATAATCAGTTTTACCCAGGAGTATCGTGTTACCTAGTAACTGGGTTGTGGAGGTCAGAGAGGCAGTCGCTCCAGGTAAAACACTGGTATTTAGCTGCATACAATTTGAGTGGAAGCCGACGCTTACATATTTCGAAAAGGCTAGGTAGATAATGAGTATGAGTAAGAAAGATCATCTAAGTCAAAGTCAGAGTCAAATTATTTATTTTAATAAGACCTTCCAGAACGTAGTAGAGTTTCTTGCCTTTCTTCTCCACACGGAACTACTTTTGGGAGAGGCCCCTAGAATGAATTCGTTTTTCTTGCAATGACGTTCAAAAGTGACTTTTAATGATCTTATTAAGATAAATAATTTGACTTTGACTTTGACTTAGATGATCTTTCTTACTCGTACTCACCATCTGCCTAGCTTTTTCTCAACTACAATAAAAATTTTAGTTCTAATCTTTAATTTTTACTTTTAATTTTCTTTTTTTTTTTTTCGTTTAGTTTAAGTCCAAATTGTTTTTGTCGGAGGTGGGCGATAATGACTGTGACACAGTATTTACCAGTTTTTTATGCAGTTGTTATCGAACACAGAGTTTCTGTAACCTGAGTTATTGGTTTAAAAAAAATTAAATATTATTATTATTAACTATGTTGGGGTCGGCTTCCAGTCTAACCGGATGCAGCTGAATATACCAGTGACTCATATGGAGCCACTGGTTATCCAATCTCCACAACCCAGTTACTGGGTAACACTGGTTGTAAAATGTTCGGCTTTCTGACTACCCATAACGACTGCCAAAGATATACTAATTACAGCCGGAAGCAACTACATAAAATATTTTATGTTTGCAGCAAAATATGAATGCAGTGGTTTACATGAATAAAATGTAGTGTCCCATATTGCGCGCAGAAGAGCATAATTGCCCGCAGCTAATTTAATTTCCCGCTACGAGCTGCGTAGGCATGTGCTACGCCGTAGCATCTGCTACGTATTACTACGGCACAAGTTACCATTATAATGAAAGAGAGTAAATTAATGAGGAAAATCTGGAAATATAATAATAGCAGCGTATAAGTGTCCCACTGCAGGGCAAAGGCCTCTTCTCATACAGAGAAGGCACGAGCATTGATTACCACGTGCGCTCAAGGCGGATTGGCGATTTCAGACTAATATTAATTGTAAATCCAGGTTTCCTCACGATGTTTTCTCTACCGATATCAGTGATGTCCAAAATAAACTTAGAATGTACAGTCAGCAAAATAGACAGGTTTGCAGATCATCGGAAATGGTTGAAGTTTACTTAAAAACCGATGGATGTTTTTTTAATTAAATTTAATAAAATCATTGAATTGTTTATTCTCTACAAGCTCTCTTCTTCCACTTCGACAACCATTTTCGATGACCTGCATACCTATCTCTTTTGCTGACTGTACTTATGAAATTGAAAAAGTCACATTGGTACTTGCTCGTGCTCGGTTGTGAACCTGCACCTCGTGCTCGCGAGGCGAAAACCTATACTACTGAATCATCACAATAGTTAATATAGACACATGGAATCATTAATGCAGTTTTTTTGCAATGGTATAGCCTTTTGCTTAATGAGTCTATTTTAATTATACAGGCTGATTTACTGCGACTACGTGTATTTTCAAGTTTTTTTTTTATGGTCGGAGAAAGGAAAATTAGCTATTCTGTACATTTTCATTGCGTTGTATTGCTTTTCTGTAGGAAACAAGAATATTGACGTGAAAACGTCTCTAAAATTGTTTACATAGTGGGAGTCAAGTCAAAAAACCGAATGATAACAAAATCGGGGGATACAGTTTGGTGTTGCAGTTTTATGTCCTTCATCTCCATCCTAAATTCCATTACAGCATTGAATAGCTAAAGGACATGCCCGCTACACTGTTACCAAACCACTGCAACTCCTGAGAGCTGATCAACAGTGGCGACCACTGGAAAAGCGTCGAGATACTGAAGCTCGACGAGTCCCGGAGAAACATTACAACTGTCTTGGATCCCGCAACGAAATTAATCAGAAAAGAACAGCGGAGGAGTAAGAAAAATATATTTTCCACTTCCCACCAAATCAATCAGGAGACAGAACAGAACTAGGCCAATTGGATCAAAGGGATTACAACTGGGGGAGCCCAGTTGCAGCACCACGTATTACAATTAACACTATTTAATTGGTCCTAAAATGTGAGCTGTTACATTTGATTTCAATAATAGGTATAGCAAAAAAAAATTTCACAAAAAAGACAACCGCTTTCAAAAAGTAAAAATAACTTTCAATTCGCAAGTCGACGGCTTTGGTTTTGCGTGTTGTTTTGTATTGCCACCGACTTGCGAATTGAAAGTTATTTTTTACTTTTTGAAGGCACTTTTTTGTGAAAATTTTTTTTTTTCGCTTTTTAGTTCTTACTTCTCATCATAGAAATTAATTACGAAACGGTGACATCAAAAAAAATATGTGATCCCTTAATTTTCAACCCTTATATACAACCGAAATATTTTCTTGAAATTTATATGGGACCAAATTTGAGGTATAACACTATCAATTAAAAAAAGAATTATCGAAACAGACTACACTGAAAAGAGTTATGCGTGGTCAAACATAAAAATAAATATTTTACAAATAAAAAAAAGTCATAAAATGAAAACTACTGGGCAGAACAATGTTAAATTTTTATGGGACCAAAGGGCAACTATTCCGCATCAAACTAAAGAAGAATCACGTAAATCGTATCATAAATCGCAGAGTAATCGATGTACATACATAAAAAAAAAACAACCCAATTGAGAACCTCCTCCTTTATGAAGTCGGTTAAAAACGCTTGAACGCACGGAAATTAATAAAGGAATAGCTAAATGATCAAAAAATTCATTGAAAGAGTAACAAACATCCTCCATCCATACTTATAAGCTTTCGCCTTTTTAATAAAACCAGCAACCCGCCCCGGCTTTGCACGGGTGCAATGTAGATCAAACCTTCCCCTTGAATCACTCTAACTAATGATGAAAACCACATTAAAATCCGTTGCGTAGTCCTAAATATGAGCTTATTGTGAACGGATCGTATACCTAGGTATACGATCCGTTCACAATAAGATCCGTTCAAACGATTTTGACTTATATTCCGTTGGCGGCATGACAAATGGCAGCTGCAAAAAAAACAGTTGTTATTGTAACCACTTTTTTGCCTCTAATGTCATCCTTAAACCTACGGAATAGACGTCAAAATCGGTTGAAGGGGCTGTAAAAAAGGGTTTGTGTATATGTCAATTTTATTGTGAACGGAGTATAAGCGTATAGAGGGCGGGAAGCGACTATGTTGTAATATAATATACTATTTAGAGATGTAGTAGGAGGGATTAATATTATGAAAACTATGTATTTGATGATAAATTAAAAAAGTTAGCCCTTCAAAATCTGAAAAAAAAGAGTTTTTTTGCGTTTTCGTACCTACTACTCATAATTCAACTTAATTGAGAAACAGTAAAACAAAACAAATTAAGTCATCCCTTAATTGTTACTAACACTATGAGTCTTGTTACTCGAAATAAATGATTATTATTATTATTATTATATTAATTTTTTTCATGCAATTAATATGGGTCCACCTTTGAGGTAGGTATAATCCACTAAAAAACGTATTATCGAAATCGGATAACACTATAAAATGTAATGCGTGGTCAAACATACATCTATCTACTACATATATAATATATAAAAAGCGGCCAAGTGCGAGTCGGACTCACCCAAGAAAGGTTCCGTAGCAGCATTGAATGAAAGGTAGATTGCGGTTTACGATTTATGACGTATTAAAAAAAAACTACTTACTAGATTTCGCACATCATATTTTTTTTTTACTTTTATCATTTTCTTATTTTAGACGTTACAGGGGGGGACATATTTTACCACTTTGGAAGAGTCTTTCGCGCAAACTATTCCGTTTAAAAAATAAATGATATTTGAAACCTCAATATCATTTTTGAAGACCTATTCATAGATACACCACAGGTATGGGTTTGATGAAAAAAAAAAATGTTTAGTTTTAGTTCTAAGTATGGGGAACCCCAAAATTTATTGGTTTTTTTTCTATTTTTATGTGAAAATCTTAATGCGGTTCACAGAATGCATCTACTTACCAAGTTTCAACAGGATAGTTCTTATAGTTTCGGAAAAAAGTGGCTGTGACATACGAACGGACAGACAGACAGACATGACGAATCCATAAGGGTTCCGTTTTTTGCCATTTGGCTACGGTACCCTAAAAATGAATCCCTATTTCCCTTGGTCACAGCATCACGCGTGAACGGCTGGACCAATTTCGTTATTTCTTTTTTTGTTGTGTTTGTTATTGTAAGTAGAAGAAGAATATAAAAGAAAAACTAAAAAAGATGAGTGGATCATTCAAAAATTTTTAAAAGAACAAAAAAAATTACATAGATGACGTATTACTTTCTTAAATTTTTGGACGATTGGCGCAATTAGTAGGGTATGTAGGGTATGTAGAGTATGTAGGGTAGGTAAGGTAGTTAGAGTAGGGACGGTAGGTAGATAGGCAGGTGAGTAGGTAGATAGGGACAGGACAACGTCTGTCAAGTCAGATAGTAAAAAATAAATATCTACGTGTTGAATTGAAAACCTCCTTTTTACTGTAGACTGTTAAAAAAAATACATTCAAAATGATTAAACCATGGCAGCCACAGCTTAACCTGAGCCTCGGGCTATTTTAATAAGGTCGCAATAACAGCGCTGTTAATTAACTAAATCCAATTAAATGCTGTTTAATGACATGATAGTAGTAATTTTGCTTTAAGAGTAATTTCGAATAAATTAACTAGATATTTGCAAAAACAGACTCTCATTAACAGCGGTTTTGGTTTAATTGGATTTGTAATTATTGCTATTGAAACAGTGTTATTTAGTAATAATTTTGATTAGCATTGGTAAGGTAGGTAATTTTATTTTGTGTTTTTGTTTGTTGAAGAATGTTATAATCCAAAATTACTTACTATATTAATATTATAAATGCGAAAGTAACTCTGTCTGTTACGCTTTCACAATGAAACGGCTGAGCTGTTTTTGATTAAATTTGGCATGAAAATAGCTTGAACCCTGGGGATGGACATAGGCTACTTTTTCATCCGCGACTTTTTCTTCATTCGCGATAACCGACATTCACGCGGACGAAGTCGCGGGCAAAAGCTTTTAAATAATAATATTATTAATTTTATTATCAGGCAACTGTGGCCGGGTTGGTTGGTGATCTCTGGGGAGGCCTACGTTCAGCGGTGGACGGCAATAAGCTGATATGATGCGTGAAGTCACAAAGTGCGTAAGGCTGCGGCGCGCCCGAGCAGACAGACCACTCAGAACAAACCGCCATTTTTCGCACGCACACATTGACATTACGTTTATAGGCATTCTCAAGCAGTTTCAAGCAGACTTCAATCTCGACTGTCACGTGTTGTCAAAATTAATAAATGATGTAATTGACATTTCATGACGAACAAGAAAATTTTGTTAAAAAAAATTGCAAAGAATTCCAACCGGTGTCAATAATATTTCATATTGTCACAAATAAAACCTACACAGTCTTATTACAAAAAGCGGTTTAACTAAAAAACCTAATTTAAACGTCTTCTAAACCACGGTCTAAACAAAAATGGTATTACAAAACGTGGTTTTTCGGTAAACCATAGACTAAACCATAAAGCATCTATGTTTAACATCATACTTTGTACACCTACATTCTGGCAAATAAATGATTATTATTATGGTTTAAAACTAAACCTCTACGACCCTTAGTTTTACGATGGTTTAAACCGGATCTGTCAGTTTCTCTTTTAGGTCACATCATCTTTTTCATCGTGTTACTTAGCAACGGTAGTCATGACTGGTCTGTTTATATGAAGTGTCAAAATATTATGAAAATTAATATTTTATTGTAAGTTAATTCTATAAAAACGAATCAAGTACATCGATTCGTTAAAAACCAATATAAAGGATGATGAATGAAAAGTATGACAAGTAAGTAATAGCATAAATACTATAATATATCGCGCGAGAATGTTACGTTTCGTTATAAGTACTGTTGTATTTTTTTAGAAATTACGACATTATGCAATGTGCTTAAACCTAAACAAAACTGCAATCGACGAAATGACTAAATACTGTTTATATCCATGCAAAATAACCAGGTCTTAATATTTTTAACACTCTTAAACATCATCTAATCATTAGCGTATTATCAAAACTTTTTCTTTTCTGGGCATATGGAACGTTGCAATAGAATGATGTCATGGTGAACGAATTATATTTGTATTAATCTGTGGTTGATATTTAAACTATAGCTCAAATGACGGTACTAAGAAGACCATGGTTTATTTAAGTTTTGTAATAAGAACAAATTTAGTCCATGGTTTTGCAGATAAGCCTAGACTTGATAGTCCAGGTTTAAACCAAGGTTTATACCAAGGTTTATTTGGTTTTTTGTAATAAGACTGACAGAGTCAATACAGTAGCAGCCCTAGTGAGTCTGGCAAGTTAAGGTAATTGTTTTTGAACATGGTGGGAGCGGTCCTTCTGGTGTAGTAGCCACATGAAGTAAAGCTCAACAAATCTGATTAATTAACTGCACATCTTCTCTCTGCTTCGCTCATCTCCGCCTCAGTGGAGTATCACCCTTATGCCACATATTAAGTTTGGTCTTATATGAACTATTATATTTATCACTACAGAATAATACATAGTATATTATGTGTATAAAGCTGATATTACAGAATACAAACCTTTCTTTAGTGAAGAAAGGTTTGTATTCTGTAATATACTAACAACACTAGTATACTGGTACGTGCCATGTTCCCTAAAATGTTTTGTATAAAAACAGTTTTGTATTACCAGAGGAAATGGAAGCACAGTTCCATTTACTATAGTGATAAATTATGCTACCAGCACTAAGTAGAAAGTATTTATGTCGCAGAGTAAAGAAGAAAGACGACATTTTGAAAAATAACTGCTCGAATTGCTTTTTGGTCTTTTTAGTTTATGCACTAGTGATTTATGGTGACGGATAGTGAAGACATTTGGACTTAAAAGGCTCAAATCGATAACTGTTGCAGAGCCAGCATGGCTATCAACAATGGCAATTTCTCTTTGGCATGAAAATATTTTCTCGAATCAATTTCGAGTTAATTACAAAAATAAAACAATTCAGTTGCAAACTATGTTATTTAAGTACAACTCGTCTACAATTAATTAGAAGACACCTCCCGTGACAAAATAAATGATTTGTACCTAGGCGTTAGGGCACATTGACAGCGCAGCGAAGGTACAGACAGCATCATCATCTGCTTACCGCCTATCCGAAGAAATTTTAATGCATGTGGGGTAAGCAGTTGATGACGGTGTCTGTACCTCTTTATTTTAGTTTAGTTACGTTCATTGTTATAGGATTGTTTTGTTTTTGCATATAATAAATGCTAAAAACAATATGTTTTTAACATTTTATTACATAAAAAATATTTTTTATTGTATTGTTCATTATCTGTGGCAATTGAAACTGATGTGCGGTCGCACTAACGTACCTACGTCGAATTGATGTTCTGTCGCACCACTGATAGTCGACTTAACGTACTGTGCCTATCACTTGTCGCTTATTTGTTTGTCGCAACTTTGAGGTAGAGTCATTGAAAACATACTTTAGTTCCTGAAAAAAGTAATGCTAACATTAGTTTTTAGCTAAATGTCGTGATTCACAATCTCACCGCAACATAAACATGTGGTAAATGCTAAATGAAATGTAAAGTGGAGAAAGTGACGCGTTAAGATGTTAATGAGATTAAATGTATGTATGAGACTTCAGTAGGTAGTTTGAATATCTATGTGCATTAACCATGGTTTATAAAAGTTAGGTGAAACGGTGTGTTCAAAAACCACTTCTTTCTTTTCTTTTTTTAAAAAACGTTGCCCCACACTGGGGTTTTCTCCTGCATCGTGGGTGCATTTACAAACATATAAACTCACATACACAAACAGCCAGACCCGGAACAACTACCTGTAGGTCATACAAATATTTGTTCCGTGCGGAAATCGAACCCGCGACACGTAGCGTAGCGCAGCAGCCAATCGTTTAGCCACTGCGGTAACCGTGTCGTCAAAAAAAAGTTAATAAAAAAAAAAGAAAACCGCCTTCAAAAACTAAAAAATGATAAATAACTTTAGCACAGAACACACATTACTTTACTTTCGGAAGTCGGTGGCGGTGGCTTTGAGTTTGTTGTTTTGTATTGCCACCGATTTCCGAAAGTAAAGTAATGTGTGTTCTGTGCTAAAGTTATTTATCACTTTTTAGTTTTTGAAGGCGGTTTTCTTTTTTTGGAAAAAGCTTTTTATTTTTAGCTTTTTAGTGTTGCCTTAACATCCAAATCCATTAAGAAACGGCGACACACTTAAAAGAGATTGAAAATCCTCCAAAGATTGAAGAAACTAAAATTTTTTTGGGAATTTGTTGATTTTTTCAAAAAGGGCTAAATCAATTTTGGTAAAACTTATATGGGACCATTTCGGAATAAACCTCATTCGAACAAAAAAAGAATTTTGCAAATCCGTCTATATATGACAGAGTTATGCCCGAACATACATAAAAAAAAGGACAAAAATTCGAATTGACCACCTCCTCCTTTTTGAAGTCGGTTAAAAACACACTTGTACACTTGTGCACTTGTAAATATAAGCATCATATCAGCCTATTTCCGTCTACTGCTGAACGTAGACTTCTACCAGAGATGGCCCACCAACCCGGTCTTGGGTCGCCCGCATACGCTGCCAGCCACCTTCTTCAAATCATCGGTCCATAGTGACACAGGGCGTCCCATACTACCGCTGCCTACACGGCCTCCACTCTAAAACGTGTCTGCTCCGTTTACCGTCTACTGACAAATTTCTTCCACTTCAGCACAGTATAAATATTAGTGCTACCCTACAGTAGTGACACGCTCCGCATCCCTATGAAACCATTCCTCACCTCTTCCCGCGCCTCACTCAGCAATTGCGCCTACAACTATGAGACCAACGAGACACTTAAAACTACTTGTACAGAGGCAACATACAACCTTAATTTTTTTTTTTCTACACAACTTTTTAATTTAATTTTATTTATTTATAATTTTACATCAGAACATAAAATCCATAAAAGTTGTTAGTAAAGCTTAAAACTTTGTTAGTACCTTATAACTACTTATCCCACTTATCCCACATTAAATTTGTAATGAATTTGCATGAATACTATTTTTCATCACTTCAACATCAGGAATGACCTCCAGACAATTTGCTTTCAAATTTACAAAACTTCTTCGGGCACCAGTTAAAAAAAAATTACTACAAAAAAATACAATTTTATTATCGCAACTCGTGTTAAAACCACAGCTAATCTCATTTACGTGGCGTAATTTTTTTGAAATATTACCGCCATCTTGTCACGAGGGCATTCATTTTGTTGACTTATGTCTGCCATTTTGCTATTTTGTGCCAGAGGAATTTTAAGTCTATCCATGCTGCGTTAAGGTGAATTTTCGTTTGAGAAGTGTTTTTGGAGAATAGAGCTCTTATGTGCACGAAGTGACTGTCGTTATATGAAGTGCAATTGTGTTTATATAAGTGAGAATTTCATCTCAGTAAAATAATCATATGCGTGGGTTGACGTATGCTTTAGGTAGGTAATGTGCGAGGTAAAATATTACAGGAAGCTCATCATTATTATGTTGAGGTGGAAAAGTGAGGGTTGGTGACACAGACCCCCCCCCCTACCCCCCCACCCCCCACCCCTACCCTATTGGCACCGTATTTATAGGGTTAAATTGCTCCTGCTGCATTCAGCAGAAGTTTATCGGTATAATTGGTAAGTTTGTTTTTGCCTAAACAGACAAACACATTTATTAGACGAACTACTAGTCACTATTTTAATGCAAAAAAATATAAAGTAGCTGCAGACAATTATTGTTAAATAGAAACAGTAAGTAGACCTCAGAATGAAGCCGATGTCCTAATTTATACCGCAGGAACGCAAAAAAGGAATAAAATCGTATCGAGTTTTTCATCATCATCAACCGTAAGATGTCCACTGTTGAACCAGGGCCTCCCCCTTAGGGACGGGGGGTCGGTTGCCATAATCCCCACGCTTGGCAGGCGTCTTGGGGAGCAGTAAGGTTGTAAGTACACAGAAACCACTGCTACTCCGAATCTTAAGTGAGCCTTTTTATGTTGGCGTTTTAAGGCTGGCGTTGGGTCACAACTCACCTGATCTTAGGTTATTATGCGGCTTATGGTGGGGCACGCTTGCGTAGGACGAAACGGTTCACTCGTGCCTTGAAGACACCTGGATTTTGAGTATCGAAGACCTGGGGATTCCACAGTCTATCAGTTCGCACAATAAATGCAAAGCGCTCGGTTAACCGGGCGCTTTGCATTTATTGTGCGACTTTGATGTGCGACCCTGGAACTTCGACCGTATAGCGGTGACGCTTTGTCGTATCTCTGCTCTTCAGATGATGGAATGGGGATGGGGGTATTAAGTTGTGCAATTCCAAAGCACACTCTCATTCCTTCATAATAGTAGTAGGAAGTCGTGTTTCCAGTCATATCATGATTATATCACCAAAAATTAAGTTAACATGATATTTTTGTAACAAATCCGAACACATTCAATGAAAATACTTTGATATTAATTAATAGACTGTAGTTCGACCCTAAGATAGTAAGAAAAGACACGTCTACGTATGTGTCAATAGAAACATTCGCGAAGTAATTATCGCAAAGTTTTCGGAAGAAGTTTCTTTCAGCTAATTACAGTTGTAGGGCAAAATATTATTAGCTAGTATTTGGCCCTGTAAAGACACCTTTTCATGTTAACTTCGACCGAAGTATATAGTTGGTTTGTTATGGTATTTCTTTACTCTCGTGTGAATGGGCAATCTTGATCTTCTAATATATAAAACTCTCGTGTCACAGTGTTTGTTATCGGAGGAAACACAAGGGCCGTTTTTCCATACAAACTTAGTCCCCTGTTTCCTCCCTGGATAATGCCAGTAGATCAATTATTTTTTTTTTAAATATCCATGGCTACTATTGGCATGTCCCTATGTTTTTCTTTTTCTCATAAATTTATTATTAAAAGAGGTATGAATATTCAAAAACCTAAAAAATTGGCATGATTTTCCGCTGTGTTCAAACATTCAGAAAACAAATTTGACTTGATTATATAAAAAATAGAAAACTTAGGAACACGGCAAAAGCCTTTCTTTATTTTTTAATGAAAAAAGCAGTTAAATCGGTTAAGTTTTGGAGAATAAATCAGGGGACTACGAATCATTGATTTTGTGTTCCTTTAATAGGTATTTTCGGTCAAAGCTGCAGTTGTCTCTATCGCGCTCTGCGGTTCGTGTTCGGGCATCGCGCGACAGCAATAGATTTTACAAATACCTAATTTTCAATTCTCTAGCCCGTGGTATTTCCTCTTATTTTCATGTTTTTTTTTGTGTGTATCTGGTGGGTCTGAGTATAGGGTTAGCCCAATGACCCACCAGATAAAGAAAAACAAAAACCCACCTAAGTATATAGACTGTATTATGATTTGACTAATTCATTTCTTTGACTGTACGTTTCGTCACATTCCACGTGGCCGTATCGGGCAGATTTTTTTTTTTAAAGAGCCTTAGAGTAGGTACTTATATCAATAGAACAAGTAGCCGACGGCGACTCGACATGGCGGCGATTGGACGTGGTGCGACCCGACATCAAGGGAATAAATCGGCTTTTTATACCGCTCGGTGATAAGAACAACTTATATGGCAAAACAAAGTTTAATTGCTGGATCAGCCAGTATAATAATATACTTCTTCTGTGCGTGTGTTTGTCATCTCGACGACACGGTTGGCGCAGTGGCTGAGCAATCGACTGCTGCGCAGCGTGTTGCGGGTTCGATTCCCGCCCAGGGTAAACATTTGTGTGATGAGCACTTGTGTTTGCCTTGTGTCTGGGTGTTGTTTATCTATATATGTATGTATTTACCAAAAAAAAATGTATTTGTGTATGTATATCAGCTGTCTGACACCCATAGTACAGGGTCTCCCTAGTTTGGGGTCAGATGGCCGTGTGTGAAATGTCCCCACATATTATTATTATTATTATCTAACCACTTCTTCTAAACCTTATCGTGAACTCACCCTCATTCATTCTCGGTCTGAACTAACCCCAACAGTTTGATACATAAATTTTTGTTCGAGAAGGTTAGGCCCACTTACACCAAAAGTTACTATCGTTACTTGCTACCACGACTTTAACAACTAACTCATGGTTAGAGAGTTAATAAGATAACCGTGCATAGCGCCAGCGGGCCTTTGGGTTTTAGTAAGGGTAAAATTGGAACTTATAACCTCTTTATCGGCAGCCTATTTCCAACTATGTTGCTGAATACCAGTATTTTACATGGAGCGACTGCCTATCTGACCCCATCAACTCAGTTACTGGGTAACACGATACCCCTTGGTAAGACTGCTTATCCAACTTTCTGGCTTCTGACAACCCATAACGAATGTCAAAATCTACGAATGACAACCGGGACCAATGGCTTAACGTGCTTTACGTGACACGGAGGGGTGTCGGTATAAAATGGATGGTCTCCCATCCACAGACCGACCGCGGCAAGCGTAGGTAGCTTAGGTAACTTTTGCCAATCGATTCGTAAAGCTTTTACTTAGCCTAGGCCCCCTCCCCCTTCTGACTCACACATATATAACAATATTAGATAATAATTATACATCCGTACACGTATGTATAGGTATAGTTGTCTGAACATGTACAACCATCTGTCACTCCGCGTCAGGTACGTTAGGTACGTGACGTGTAGGTACTTGGAGTGTAATATTCAATTATAGAACTAGGTCACAATGTTTTGGTAAGGAAATGGGCAAGTCTATTGTTGGCGCCACATTAGTAAGTTAACAAGTGTCTTCGCTATATAATCATGATTAAGCAAATAGCTTTATAATATTTATTGTTGTGAAAATATTTTAGCGCTCTGTACACCGCATCGTCATCGGTATCATGAATCGTACACAGTACATATAGCCACGATGAATGACACTACATAGAGACGTGTCTATTGTAGGTAAAACCTGTATTACAGACCACCAGGTTTACCTTTTGTCGGACAAAAGCTTATGACTTATTGTACAATAAAACACTTATAAAAAGTATAAATGGTGCAACGAAAAAAAAAATGAAATAAAGAAACAAAAATGAAAAAAAAAAACTTGAGAGGTGTCAAGGGACACCCGGATGGAACGAAGTTCCTTTCGATTAATTAGTGAAGGAATTGTAATAAAATTTTATTACAATTCCTTCACTAATTAATGTGATGCGTTAAAGTGAATTTAAGTGGCTTTAAGCCAGGGCAAAAAAAAAGCGAGGAATGAAAAGTTATTATGGCTGCTTACATTGTAAGTAAGTAATTTTAAAGATTAACATTTTCTAACATGTTAGTACAATGCGTAGTTATTTAGATAGAAAGACCAATAAATTATTTCTGCGCCATCTATTGGCCGTTCGTAATTCGATCTCGAAGAGCACAGTTGCGCCAATAACGTTAATAGATGGCTCTTAAATCAAATATACAAAAGTGTCGTGACAACTTTTCGTAAGAATTTTTTCCGTCTAGCCCCCTTTCACAACGCGCGATAAGGAACTTCGTTCCAAAAACATATCTGGTTACACAAATATAAGTAGGTTAACGTTGAGTTGATGGCGATCTCTGGGGGAGGCCTACGTAGCGTAGTAAAGCAGTGAACGGCAATAGGCTGATTTAATAATAATAATAATACAATAATACGTGGGTGTGTGGGTGTAAAGAAATGTTGTATTAGAACTTTAATTAATATTTCTATGACCCTGAAGATGCACCAGTAAGCTTGCATTGTGTGCGTTTAAGTAAGCTTATATTGCGCACTATCTGAACAGTGATTTCTCACACCAAAAAGAAAAGTAATTTCCTAGCAATAAGTTTTAGTCAATTTTACTTACTTTGGGCAGTATGCGTAGTTAACCGTGATGTATCTTTTGACCCCTATATTATAGAGGTTTCATATTTTTTCTACACACAAGCTGCTAAAACCAGTCCCAAATGCAATAAACAAAACAAATGATTATTATTATTTTTCACAATAAAATCATCTTACTAGAATCATGTGATTTGTCACATTAAAACCCCGCAGCAATCTTCAGTTCATTATGTTGTCAAGTCGACCATTGATGCTATTTGTCCAGAATGAAAAATATAAGATACCACCCTTGCATTCAATCTCTTAAACCTAAGCATAAGGAAAAAACAAAGAACCCAACACATATGTAATAATCCAAATAACAAATATCCACACAATCTTCCCATATATTATTATTAAGTCCTCTTCTATCTCTCTCGCACTAACGCCATTTCCCCCTGTCAAGTGAGATAAAAGATACCACAAGGGAAAAAGGATTACCGAATGTTACTAAAAGCTTCACGCTGCCCCGTTTTATGCTAAAAATCTGTAAAATGCAGGCTTCGTGTGAGCGCGTTGAATTTTCACTCAAAATTGTGTGTTTCAATTTGAGTTATTATATTTGCATTGCAATGAATAACTGTGAATGAATAAATGGATAAAAGTTTTCGTTTCAATATTTTCAGCTTTTTTTGTGGATGAGAAATGTTTTAATATGGAGATTATCAAACAAAAGGCAGATAGACCGCGTGGAACACTGCGAGTGAAACCACAAAAGCAAATACAAATAAAAAAACGAATACCTACAATCTCGTGATTGTATTCACTTTTGAATTTTTATTTGTATTAGTATTTGTTTTTTTTAGCGATGCTTCGCTTCGTGTTTGTCTGAGTCGTGTCAGTAAAGCGCAAAGCGAATTGTAGGTATTCGTTTTTGAATTTGTATTTGCTTTGGTGGCTTCACTTTCAGTGTTCCGCACGGTCTATCTGCCTTTTGTTTCATAATCTGAGATAGAACTGTAGTTTGTAAATAAAGTGTGTCCAACTTAAGCAAAACATTTTTGTCCAAGATCTCAACGGCATCAAAACTATGTAATTTTGAGAGTAGATAAAGAAATATGTAGAAAAGAAGGCATGTGTACTTGCTAGTATCAATGCTGGGGGGCATTGTCCAGAATGGTCGATCATTGATTTCATAATTGTTGAGTTTGACAAGTTTGCTAATCTACCAATATAATTTCATCACTATGACTTTCCAATGGTCAACTGACACGCCATTGAAAGAAATGATATTGAATGGAAATCTCGTACAAAATGACAACTGAATGACTGACTTAGGCGGTAATCTGCTAAAATTTTGACAGTTGCTTTGATCAGTGACCTACCATTACAACGTCATTGTGCGACCAATGATTGACCATTATAAATTTAGCAGATTACGAACTTTTAGCGAAATGACAATAGGATCGTGTTGGAATGACGAAATTACACAAATAGCAGACTAGGCCCCCCGGTATCAGTTACAAAAGCTACCTTAGTCACTGAAAGAGAGTCCCTAAGAAACGATTCAACTGTCAAGCATCCCGCAATGAAAGGATAGAAAAGAACAGAGACAAAGTAAGAAACGACTATTACATCATCATCTTCCTGCCCATGTGACATGATACTTGGGATCGGCACAACACGTTTTCTTCTTCCATTCTGTCCTTTCAACTGACATACTATCAGTGACTCCGTTTCCATTCAAGGAAGGCGTGGAAGGTCCTCGTCGCAGGAGGAAACTATTTGCCGTGCCCCAAGGAGTGTGCACTTCCGAGCTGTCGCACTGCTGAACTCTTTGCTCACCCAGCATATAGATCTGGATATCTTCCATGATAAACCGTATTATGTGTGTAAATGTTTATATTTATTCTTAAGTAGAATCATAAGTTAGTGTTAGACATAAGATATTTAAATTGTAAGCAATTTGGTCGCAAGCACTATCAGCTTATGTTTTTAAATAGATAAATAAATTAATATTCATAACTCTTTTGGTCATATGCGTTTCATCCCTTCTCTTCACATGCCCGTAACAAGACAAACGATTTCCTTTCAACTTTGTTACATGTGTCTAAGACACTTTGTACCAGCTGTTGATATATTTTCTCGTTATCACGTAGTACCTAGAAAATTTGTTACCAAAAAAAAAGCATAATTCCATTTCATCATCGGACGAGCACAGCTACGCCGAAGCGTCACCACTATAAGGTTGAAGTTCTACGGTATCGAACCAAGCGCTTTGCTTCCTCATTTATTGTGCGCACTCCCAAACTGTGGAATTCACTGCCCGCGGAAAAAAAAGTGCGTGTCTTAGCACTTTTTTCCCTGGTGATAGATTTTTAAATAGGTACCTAGAAAATCTGTCACCATAAAAAAAAGCATAATTCCATTCTATCATCGGACGAGCGGCTTGCTTTCACGTTTATTGTGCGAACTGCCAGACAGTGGAGTTCACTGCCCGCCTCTCTATTCCCCGATACATCTATCTATATAATAATATGGGTATCATCAAAGCACGAGTGAATCATCACTTAAGATCAGGTGAGTTGCGGCCAAACGCAGCCTTAAGAACATAAAAAAAAAAACATAAACTCAACAACACAACACAGCGTACGCCATCACATTATTTCGTCACCCAGAAATATATTAAGTGCAACTAACAGAACACGAATGTCTTTCACGTGAACGGTTTTGTCGACCCACTGAATATTCACAAAATTTTCTGAAGTGAGAATGTTGCTGACAAGTTTCATTAAATTAATTTACTGTTTTAAGTTGCGAACTTAAAGTTTATTATAAATATTTGCATGTGAGTTGTTTCAGGTTTTCATGTAGGTAAATCAGAGTTACGAGCTAGCAACCCCAAATACCTAAGGATCTGTACAGACAATGTAGCAATATGTTTAAAAATACATTTCTATGATTTATCTATATAAATATAAATGAATCATCGAAATGTATGTAAGCGCATAACTTCCAAATGGCTGGACCAAATTGAATAATTATTTTTTTATTGTGATTGTTGTTGGCAGAAGAAGGTTTGTATAAAGAAAATTTTACGTAGGTAGGGTAGGTAGTTAGGTAGGTAAGTAGGTAGATTGGTTGGGTAGGGTAGGGTAGGTAGGTTGAGTAGGGTAGATAGAGTAGTTAGGGTGAGTAGTGTAGGGTAGGTAGTTAGGTAGGTAGGTAGGTAGGTAGGGTAGGTCCATACCAACCCTTAGGCACCATCATCACCACCAACCACCACTTACAATTTGGCAGATATGGACAGGACAACGTCTGTCGGGTCAGGTAATTTTTAATAAACTAAAATACCCCAGCCTTCGGCTTCGAGTCGCAGTTTAATATCAGTGTTGTACATCGAGCGGATACTTATCTGACCTCCACAACCTAGCTACTGGTTACCACGATACCCCTTGGCAAGGTTGGTTGTCAGACTTTTGGGCATCTGACTACCCATAGCGACTGTCAAAGTTGTACGAATGACTGCAGGGACCAACAGCTTTATGTAATTTCCGAGACACGGCCGAGACTTAAGTAAGGTACTGTTTAAGACCTGTGTGCTATCGAAACGTAAAATTATGTCTGGACTGCTCACTGTTTTGCTCTCTCGCTCTCTCGTGACCGATCAGCCATGTTGTAAACCATGTGTGTAATTGTTGCAAAATAAATGCCAGTTTATTTAATACCAGTGTTTATCTCAGAATACTGTATATATATATTACCAAAAATGTCATGGAACCTTTGTCCTATTTCATAATATATCCGTCACATAGGTATCTCAGGTGTAAGCAAAGGCGCCTCATTACTCTCCATTGAGATAGTTCACCGAAATTCGGTTGGGGGCTTTTTTTTAGTAAATTAATAATTATTACTATGAGATTAGATTGACGAAAATGTTTAGTTGCAATGACAAATCCATGTGACTTCCACCTTTCGTAACACCCAACAATTTACAAAATAAAGTGTTAACTCAATCCCTGTACTCCTAAAACAAAAGGTTTAAACTAAATTAGTTTTTAACCCGTGCTGCCGGTGATTGTGATTGTTCTGATTTTAAAGGTAAGTGCCTATTCACACACACTCAAATTGCTTCGTATTTCGCTTTTGTTCACTAACTTGTGAAGACGTTAATATGTAGTAACAATTGAAATACACCGAGGTATTAATCGTCTTACAACGGAAAAGCGACACGACATATTTTCAACATTTAAACAATTAATATACTTTTCTACTAGCTGACCCGACAGACGTTATCGGTATATCGGTTTTATTAACAGATAGATAGATTCAAGAAGATGGTTTATACGTATAGTTTGATATTGTTTTGTGTTAATTTATTGAAATATAACGATAATTGATCAACATGTTAGGAGAAATCAAGCACGGCAACCGTGCGAAGCCGGGGCGGGTTGCTAGTTTTATATAATAATAATAATAATAACCGAAGGTTTTGTCTGTGCGATTATGGATGAAGTTATGATGACGAACAACTACCGGAGGTATATTGTGAAGGACGGCACGGTTGACATTTGTCGGGCATGCCACCGGCCGGGTGAATCAATCCGACACATTATCTCTGGGTGCTCTCGTCTAGCTAACGGAGACTACTTGCATAGACACAACCTTGTAGCTAGGATTATCCACCAGCAACTTGCTCTAAAGTATAGGCTTGTGGAGTCGGAAGTACCGTACTACAGGTATGTGCCCGACCCAGTTCTCGAAAATGGCAATGTCACGTTGTATTGGGATCGATCTATCATCACTGACAGGACTATTGTTGCCAATAAGCCTGATATAGTGGTGATAGATCGATTAGAGCGTCGCGCAATGATTGTTGATATAGCGGTTCCGCATGACGAGAACCTCGTGAAAACCGAGAAAGATAAACAAATTAAGTATCTTGACTTGGCTCGCGAGGTTGTCGACATGTGGGATGTGAATACAGCAGTCATTGTGCCGATAGTCGTTACGGCCAATGGACTCATTTCCAAGAGCCTCGACCAACACCTAAGGAGGCTCTCGTTAGGCAGCTGGATCAAGGGGTTGATACAGAAAGCGGTACTCCTGGACACGGCGCGTATAGTCAGGAGATTCCTCTCTCAGGAGCCCTGACCACCGGTAGCTTGGACCCTGTTCCCTGATACCGGTGGGCTACTATTTTTTATATTTTTAAATGTTTTTATTTTTTTTACTAATATTTAAAAATATATTATAATATGTAAACAAATGAATAAATGTGAATAATAATAAAAATTATTTTATAGGTTTTTTAAATTTCGCGCTTTATTACCCTACCTGTGCACGAATAAGAGAAAGAATCAAAAAATACCAAAGAAATTTGACCGATTGTTGTAACTTGATGTGCTGGCCTCTGTACTAGACTAGTTTTACGCCTTACCATCCAAAATAAACGCAATTTTTTGCAAGACTTTCTTAATAAGTCTTCAAACTTAGACTTTACCATCAAAGGTATAGTTACAACAGTTCATCTTGTACTCAAACAATGGAGAAGTTTTACTAACATAGTTTAGGTTTTTTTCCTTCGCTATAGTAGATTAGATAAGTATATCAGAAGGCTAATTCTCATAATTGAATAGTAAACACCACTAATCCATTGATATATTTTTTATGAGCTGCCAAAACGCCAATTCGGTATAGATTTTGTATGGCTATAGCATAATGTAACGTACTAACTCATTGGGCTAACTATTATTGATTTCAAAGCACCTAAAATTCGAATTTTACAGTTAATTGAAAATTAATCTAGTTTCAGGGCTTAATTAAAGTGTTTTGGAAGAAGTTGTGTCTTAGAATTAATGGTTTCTACTATCCAACTAAAAACGCTCATAATAAAGTCACAATCACATCTCAGCGGAAATCAATGTGTGTGTGTGTGTGTGTGTGTGTGTGTGTTATCAAATTGCAGGTTTGCTTGAGAGTGAGTGAGTGAGTGATTGTAAAATGATAATGTTCTCAAACATGAATTAATTACTCTTAAAAACGCTACAAGTTAAAGAAAAATGCGTCTATGTCTAGGTTATCTATTTATCTCCATTGATATCCTTCGTTTGGGTTCTTATCCAAACGTAGGTAAGTCTGTAAATAAAACCACCGTTGAGTAGTTCTAACTAGTAAAAGACATGATTTCATTTATTTTTAACTGTAATTTAGCTCACTCTATTTTAAAAAAGCAGCAGTAGCATATGCCATTATTTTTAAAGCAGTGCAACCGTTTATGGGCCTTCACACATTCCATAGTTTGGAGTATTGTTTGGAATGATATTTCTAAGCTTATCTATTTAATCTCGTTATTAGTTCTACAAAAGAACGAACTATGTCCAAACTCCTATTATTCTTGTACAATAGAAATCTATATCTGTACACGTATAACAGTCTCCTTTTAATTTGGACATGAGTTTTAACGTCTTTTCTGTTGGTATTTTACTTTTGTCTGCGCTAATAGAGTAGGGACACAGAAAGGTGACCTGTGCCTCCCAGTTCCTCGAGCGAAAAAATGCGCCTATGAGATATGTGATTGGTTGACTGAAGTATGGACATCCAATCAGAGTAGCTGACGCACTAAACTACTACTACAATCCGTTTAAAAAAAAATCTTTTGCTATATTTGCAAACAGTTCATGATTTGGTTTAAAAAAATGGAACAGGAGTTAACTGACTATGGAAATGGTTTTATCATCATCATCTACATATCAGCCTATGCCGTCCACAGCTGAACGTAGGCCTCCCCCAGAGAACGCCAACCAACCCGGTCTTTTGCAACCCGCATCCATATGCTGCCAGCCACCTTCGCCAGAGAACCAAAGTCACCGACATTTCTCGTCGAATAAGCAATAGTATTATAGTAGTAA
Organism: Charanyca ferruginea; assembly: GCA_947361185.1. Classification (NCBI taxonomy): domain Eukaryota; kingdom Metazoa; phylum Arthropoda; class Insecta; order Lepidoptera; family Noctuidae; genus Charanyca; species Charanyca ferruginea. The sequence continues at coordinate 31,029,209 of OX376057.1, forward strand.
TAAATGCTGACTAGGTAAGTCTAGATAGTGATTTACGGCTTTACAATTTGAGACATTATTTCTGCAACGATTTTTGTTTGAGGAACCTTTCTCATTGTATAGAATTTCCGTACAATGCTTGATGTGTAGCCGTGTGTACAGTGTTAGGTAATTATTATTACTGATGTATTCGTATTTTTTGATATAGGGAAGATTGAGAAATATAATAATAATAATATGTGGGGACATTTCACACACGGCCATCTGACCCCAAACTAGAGAGACCCTGTATGGGTATAAATAAATAATAAATAATAAATATCTTAGTCAGTCGTAATAGCCAGAAGCCGAAAGTCTGACAACCAGTCTTACCAAGGGGTATCGTGTTACCTAGTAAATCAGTGGGTTGTGCAACTACCCTACAATAAGTTTTGTGTTGCGTTGCGGAAGTGGTTGTTAGAAGAGTGTTTTTATTCGATAGATGAGTTCTTTCAAAAGTGTCCCTGTAAATTTGATACTATATAGCACAGACATATTTAACGGTTAAGTAGACATAAATTGAAAAATGTAGTTACACAGTAATTAATATCTTAACTTGTAAAAACCTGTACTATTGCATGCTATAAATATTGGCCAAATGTGTGTTACTGAATATTTTATATAAGAACTCCATGTATGTACCTACCATGTTTTTATGAATGAATTGAATTGAATTGAAGGTCCGATAGGGATCGCTCCATGAATTAGACTAGTATTTAGCTGCATGTGGTTAGACTGGAAGCCGACCCCACAAACTTGGAAAATGGTTGGGCAGATAGATATTCATCATCATCATCATCATGTCAACCTTAAGACGCCCACTTGTGGGCATAGGCCTCCCCCAAGGGGGGGTTCAGCCGTAATCGCCATGCTTGGCCGATGCATGTTGGCGATCGCAGTAGGTGTTATGGTACTCAGAAGGACGCTGCTGCCCATCCTCTGATCAATATCTCTCTGTCGCTATACTATGACACCCACGGGTAGTAATGGGGAGGTGCTATTTGCGACCGGCACCACACGGTTAAAGATAGATATTACTTTTAATGACAAGAGTATTTTTTAATTATCTTGTTACATCACTCATAGTAGTGTAAACTATAACGGGACTGCCCCGTTGGTGCGTGACTATTGCGCGTGAGGTTCTAGGTTTGATTCCTAGGTAAGGCAAAGTGTTATTGGGTTATCTGTTAGGAATTTCTTAGTAGCAACCTGGAGTTATGGGGGAGGCCTTTGTTCAACAGTGGACGTCTCCCGGCTGATGATTATGATGATGAGCCCGGAGTATGGAAGTTGGTGATTCAACACCCCCGGGTCTCGGATAGCACGTAAAGCCGTTGGTCCTGTAGGTCGATTCTGTAAAATTCAAACAACAACTCGCATCTCACAACGCTATTCACTCTCACTTCGCATAAGGTTCAAAATGACCTTGATATATTTGACACTTTGAATCGGGTTCGAGTGCGAAGTGAGCGTCGAAGTGACGGGGAAATTACCTTACTGAATGCCACTTCTTACGTCATCTCATACTTTATCTGTCAAAATCTCCCTGTCGATTTAGTTCAACTCGCTGACACGCTCGCAAGGGTGGCGCTAGTGTAAATTCGAATTATCAACCGAGTTTTTAGAATGCCAGTCAAGAAACTCACAGCGGATTCAGATTCGAAGTTTAGAATGACGTCTTACAGAATCACACCCCAACGCCTGATCTCTCTCCGGTCGTGTCGGATTGTCGTCCCACCGGACTATGAGAGTGAGAGAGGAAGGAGTGCACTTATATTTGCTTACACACTGTAATATCTCCTGCTTTCTTGCCTAGTCTTCATTAAGATCAAAATTCAGTGGAAAAATAATTATAATCTAAACTATCTATCTAAAATAATACTTTTATCCATACTTATATTATAAATGTGAAACTATCTCTGTTTGTTACACTTTAACAATGAAACGGCTGAACCGATTTTGGTGAAATTTGGTATGAAAACAGCTTGGACCCCGGGGAATGACATAGGCTACTTTTTAATCCGCGACTTCGTCTGCATCCGCGATAACCGACATTCACGCGGACGAAGTCGTATGCAGAAGCTAGTATGATATTATAAAGAGAAAAGATTTGTTTGTTTGTTACGACTTAACTCAAAAACTACTAGACTGATTTAAAAAAATCTTTCACTATTGGAAAGCTACATTATCTTTGAGTAACATAGGCTACATTTGTTTATTCAAAAAATAAGGGATCCTTGAGAAAATTCACGCGGACGAAGTCGCGGGCAAAGTGCTAGTTATAGTATAAAATACAAAACAATGATAACTTAAAAATAACCCTAGCCTTGTCACATTATCATCATTATCTCAAACACAAAGCTACAACGGCCATCTTAATTTCCCAGGAAAAAAAAGAACCGGAAAATCTCCGAAAATTTTCGTGTTACTTTTCTCTCATCCGTCCCGTATAACTAAATAACAAAGCCTGTCACCCCTTTTGTTCAACACGTAGGATAGTTCTACACGTGTTCGGAACTATAATCTCATTCATAACACGTCCCTATACTCTTAATTATCAAATTTTATTTATCTTTATTTTTATTTATCTAATTTTATTTTTATTTATCTTTATTTAATTTTATTTATTTATCAGACTTTGGGAACTTTCATAACCGAGGTTTATGTTTGGTAATTATTAAAGTCTATTTATTCAGTAAGGTAACAAATATAATAATAGAATTAAATTGAAAAGTTATTTTTAGAGGCGCTCGTAGCACAAAGTACCAGAGAGACCACTCAGAACAAACCGCCATTTTTCGCACGCACACATTGAGATTACGTTTATAGGCATTTTCAAGTAGTTTCAAGCAGACTTCAGTCTCGACTGTCACGTGTTGTTAAAATTAATTAATGATGTAATTAACATTTTACGACGAACAGGGACGTTCCAACCACTGTAGGTCGATTCTGTAAAATTCAAACAATAACTCGCATTTCACATCGCTATTCACTCTCACTTCGCATAAGGTTCAAAATGACCTTGATATATTTGACACTTTGAATCGGGTTCGAGTGCGAAGTGAGCGTCGAAGTGACGGGGAAATTACCTTACAGAATGCCACTACTTACGTCATCTCATACTTTATCTGTCAAAATCTCCCTGTCAATTTAATTCAACTCGCTGACATGCTCGCAAGGGTGGCGCTAGTGTAAATTCGAATTATCAACCGAGTTTTTAACATGCCAATCAAGAAACTCACAGCGGATTCTGATTCGAAGTTTAGAATGAGGTCTTACAGAATCACACCCCTGGACACAAAAATTTCATATGGTCATAAATAAAACCTACAGAGTCAATACAGTAGCAGCCCTAGTGAGTCTGGCAAGTTTAGGAAATTATTTTTGAAGTGAAGATGGCGGGAGCGGTCCTTCTGTGCCCTTTCAATTTTGTGCTAAAAGCGTACGGAGCGATCGCTTACCTCGATAAGTCTGTGGGTGTCCATCAACTTCATACCGAGACCGCTCCGTATCTTGGAAAGCTCGTAAAGCTGTTGACCCCTACTGTCATTTGTTGATCTTTGACAGTCAATGTGGCTAGTTAGAAGCCAGAAAATCTGACAACGAGTCTAACCAACGAGTATCGTGTTACCCAGAGTAACTGGGTTGTTGACGTCGCAGACAGGCAATGGCTCCATGTGAAAGCCGACCCCAATATAGTTGGCTGAAAAAGCTAGGCAGACGATGGTAAGAACGGTAATGGTTTGTAAAGAACCAGCTTCTGACCGCTTATTAACTTTTTAAAATTAAAAACATATAAACTCTTTAGCTACCTATATAGGGTGACTGGTAATTAGTGTACGATACTTAAACACGTGATTGTGTTCATGATAACATACAACTTTCCCGAAGAAAAAATGTTTTTTGTACGCTTCACTTTAGGTCACAGGCGCGCGCGCGCGTGAATTTCATACGGCTGCTAAATATTTCACACAGAAATCAAGACATAGGTACAAAATGGTCAAGGTAAGCCGTGGTTGCATGCCTGTATCCCATATTAGTGCGATGAACATGAACATAATGGCATGCAACCACGGCTTACCTTGACCATTTTGTACCTATGTCTTGATTTCTGTGTGAAATATTTTCTTGTTTCGTACTTTTTAGATCACTTTTTGTTGTGGTCGGGTTTTAGTTTTTAAACTTTGTTTTTTTATTTAATCCATTTTGGAGTCACAGCTAAGTATTTATATATTTAATAGGTACTAGTGAACCCCTTTCCAATGATACTAAACACGGTATGCGTATCTTAATTTATTTGGTAATCTTTCCTTTTTTTACAATAATTTGTGACAAATCACCACTAAATATTATATATTTGAAAGGTACTAGTGAACCCCTTTCCAATGATACCAAACACGGTATGCTTGTCTTCATATTTTTTTTTAATCTTGGTTTTTTTGTTCGCCAGAGGGCGCCACATTGGATTCGGTGATACCTCATATAGCCTATAACCAGCGGACGATCAAGACGCTTCTAACGATACCTCATTTGTTCAGTTCTGATAAGTAGTTTAGGAGCTATGAGCGAACAGATGAACATACATACATACATACATACATAGCCTGTCAAAATCATAACCCTCCTTTGGCTTTGCCGTAGTCGGGTAAAAAGTTACTATTACCATAACCGACCAGTCAACGTAATTTTGTGTTGTCAAACATCAAAATATTATGAAATCTCTTTTTGAATAACTTTGACTGACGGATTTTTATGTCACGAAACAACCCGTTACATTTAGCGTACGTTAAACATCTCACGTCATAGTAACTTTTAACCGTCCGTATGTAACGTTGACCGACTGTTTGAAACAACCCGCCCATAGAGTCTTAAATTAATATTTTTACAACAATAAATTCAGTACAACATTTTGTTATTATCAAACCCGACTAAACACTATTTGTATAGGAAAATACAAATTTCATAAGGTTGTTTGTATTTCATTATCGTTTCTTAGTAATCGTTCAAGAGTTAATACCTTGCCAACACTTGCGAGAACAAATATTTGTATTTGTTCTAATACCTTGTTTGTTTGTTATTCAATAACATCTGTAGGTGTTAAAATTGGATTTAGAGTTTGGGTTGAAAGACTTGAACGTACCTATCTTTTATTATTCTGTTCTAAATAATTTATTCATGGTTTCACTATAGTCTATGTTTCGTTTTCATTTCTCCTTTTGAAGGTCTGCTGGCAGAAATTTCTTAAGAAATAAGCAGTACCTATGTACACATATTTTATAATGTTCTATTCCTGTGTTGTCTACTGTGTGTACATAAAGAGTAAAATAAATAAATAAACAATATTTTAATCTGCTTCACATTTCATCAGATATACAGCATTTCTTATTTTGAGACAAGCCACCTAATTCTCAATCTATTGCAATACTTGTAAGCCAGTAAAAACAGTGGCGACCACCAGAAAAGCGCCAAAGCAATGAAGACGAGTCCCAGAGAAACAATTCAACTGTCTTGGACCCCGCAACGAAATTGTGTAGACAAAAATGTAGTCGGATAAGTCGGAGTCTTAAAATTCGAAAAAATATTGTCACAAACTGATATAGAAGAAATCGTACCCTTAACATCTAGCAAGCAACGCAAAATGTCACCTCTATACCATATCAACCTCACCGTCAACCTATTACCAAAACAATCCCATCAACCGCGAGATTAGTTTTACAATTCTAATTTTAAAAAATGTATATCTTTATATACAGGCTGGGGACGACGATACGACAAAAAATGTTAATACTAGTTCATAAGAATATTTTGAAACCATCAAATAAATCTTAAAAACAAAATTAAAAAGAAAAATCAGATATACTAAAGAGCATAAATAAATGTAACCAAAATAAAATGCCATATGAAATATTGGTTTTCTAACTTGTGAGAAGAGCGGCAACTTGTGGCGTCATAATTTAATACTATTAATGCTCTTTAAAAACAATTACACCAAATTATCAAATCTTACCATGAGCCTTTTTTGTGCTATTGCCATCCTCACCCTGTATAAGGTAAGGTAAGTCACACTGTTTTCCTTGAAAATCTTGACACAAATGCATAATATTTATGTGTATTTCTTCTGGTGTGAATAGAGTGAAATAAATTGCAACACGGGCATACACTTGTGTCACAATTTGTGTCGCAGTCGAAATGTAAAATGTCTCCACTTTGTAAGGTCTCGCATATTCTCGGCTCTCAAAGTATTTGCTGTCATATTGTTATGTTTGTACGTGCAATAAAAAGGTTATCATATTAATTAGATAAATAACCACCAATGATTTCAAAACAGAACTTCTCTAAAAAACACACATGATTTTAGCCCTGAAATCATCATCATCATCATGTCAACCTTTAGACGCCCACAGCTGGGCATAGATCTCCCTTCTAAGCCTAGTGGATGCATGTTGACGATTGCAGTAGGTGTTATGCTACTCAAAAGGACGCTGCTACTCATCCTCTGGTCAATATCCCTCTGTCACATTTTACGACACCCATAGCCCCCCCAAGTTTTATTTACTAACACAATTGTTATATTGTTATATGTATACTTAAGTTAAAGTATTTTTCTATAGGTCTTTGTTACCTGAAAATAAATGGTTTATTATTATTTATTATAAATAGGGTAGTGCTATTCGCGACCGGCACTACACGGCCTCCTTTAAAACCCTATTAATTTTCAATAAACAGTTAAATGAGATTTTAGTTACTTTGAAATTAATAAATAGTTAGACAATTGACTTGGCAAATGACTAACCTACAATTTAGTGACGTCATATGTATATATTGTCATACAAAATCTTTGGGAGAATCGCATTTTGACAGCTAAAAAGTATGTCAATTGATTGGTGGTGTCACCTTCCCAATTAATTATATCATCAATATTATAAAGAGGAAAGATTTGTGTGTTTGTAACGAAAAAACTGATGCTTGGATTTCAATAATTCTTTTACCATAAGAATGCTAATTTTCCCTGAGTAACATAGGCTCAATGTTAGTGCAGCGAGCATTGAAGACAGCTATGCACGGAGTTTCTTTGCGCGATAAAATACGGAACGAGAAAATCCGCCGAAGAACTAAGGTCAACAACATAGAGCTCAAAATTTGCAAGTTCAAGTGGCAATGGGCAGGCCATATCGCTCGAAGAACCAATAACTGATGGGGAAGAAAGGTTCTCGAGTGGCGACCACGAACCGCAAGACGCAGCGTTGGTATCCCACCAGCTGGACCGACTACATCGTCAAGGTCGCGGGTAACCGGTGGATGCAAGCGGCAGGTTTCCGCTCGTGGTGGCGTTTTATGGGGGAGGTCTTTGTTCAACAGTGGACGTCTTCCATCTGATGATGATGAACATAGGCCATAATTATTAATTGAAAAAATTAGGGATCCTTGAGGAAATCACGCGGACTAAGTCGAGGGCAAAGTGCTAGTTATAAATAATTTATTATAGCACAAAGTACGCAAGGCTGCGGTGCGACCGAGCAGAGAGACCACTTAGAACAAACCGCCATTTTTGGCACGCACACATTGACATTACGTTCATAGGCATTCTCAAGCAGTTGCAAGCAGACTTCAGTCTCGACTGTCACGTGTGGTCTAAATGATGAATGAGAGACCTTGACATTTCATGACGAACAGGAAAATTTTGTTATAAAAAAAAATGCAAAGAGTTCCAACCAGTGTCAATAAATTTTCATATTGTCACAAATAAAACCTACAGTTTCAATACAGTAGCAGCCCTAGTGAGACTGGCAGTTTAGGTAATTATTTTTGAAGATGGCGGGAGCGGTCCTTCTGTAACCTTTATATTTTGTGATTATAGACACAGTAGCCCATGTTTTTCATAATTACAGAAATATACGGTCGCTCATAAATCATTAAAAGAGAATGGTTCATTAATTTTAATTGGCACATAACATTTTTCATTCGCCGTGACGTAAACCATGTATTTTCTCCCATCCTTTCACCACATAAAAGGATTCGTCACTCTGGAACCAATTTTGCAGAAGCTTTTTTATCCTCAAAAGGGAGTGAATCGTTAGAAAAATGTTTTTGAAGCACCTTTCTATTCGGCATAAAAAAGTGCCACAGGAAAAAGAAGTGACAATTTCCCGCAAACCCCATTGAGTTTTGTCTCGTTGCTATTTTTCAGAATGCAATAAACTTGTCAGAAACAGACTGTTTCTGATACTTTATCATTTTAGTTCCCCATTGGCTTTTAACGTAGTAAATAAATCACTGAAATAAAGCAAAAAGAATCACATGGGATTGAGTTAAGGTAACAATTCGGGTTACCCTTGAAGTCAAATACATGCGATGCTACGGCGTAGCTGACGTGATAATCTCACTGCTTGCGCTACGTAAGCTACGGCGTAGCACATAGCCAAATCCGCTACGCGTGGAGCGAAGACTTTGAACTTTGCTACGAAACGAGCATATTATTATAGTATGTTATGTTAGTGATTAATTCAAGAAATAACAATATCTGAGAAATATTCGGTAAAGAAACCGCCTTTAAAACAAGAAAGATTTTCCTACAAACTGTCTGAATGATTTTAAAAGGCTTTGCGTCCATTTTAATAGAACATTTCTACCCGAGTGAGGGAACAATAAAGCAATTTGTGGAACTAACAATGGTGGCAACTTAATTACGTCTCTCAGACGTGCAACTGTAGACGTGAGTATTTTGTAACAGTATGTAGGTTTTATTGTTGCACTATTTTCTACTGTATACCATAGGTATATATTATGTAAATGATAAGTAAGATAAGTTGGTCATTGGTTAAGAGTTCAAAAAGCATTATAATATTTCAGGTCAGTACCAATTTTCGATTTTATGTATTTGTATAGATTTTATATACATATTTGTTATGAATAAAATCATTTTTATTTTTTTTCTGTCTGTTTGTCTGGTTTTCCAGCTAACCTCATGAAACGGCTGGACCGATTTAACGGGACTTTCAATGGCATATCTGAAGTTATAAGGAGTAACTAGATACGTAGGCTACTATTTTAGAAAAAGGCAACTGTAGGTACCTACGCGCAAAAAAAAAAACTCGCTAATTACCGAGAATCACGCGGACAAAGTCACGGGTATCAGCTAGTTGAAGATAAAGATGAACTGAGATTAAACATGACAGGAAAGATCAGCCCGAATAGTCAAGGTTCAACAGAACTGAGTTCAAAATTCAATACACCAGTAACTAAACTTTATCTAGAAACTCAAGTTAACTTAGAAATAGTTCAGTTACAGATCGTCGGATTTCCATAACTGATACTGTTTCTCATTAAAAATCGATTCGAAATTACTAAGATATCATCTAAGTTTATATTTTGTAACTAGTTTAATTAATTATAAATATTCATCGGTCTAGCTCTAGAATAATAATTTGTAAAGTTGTCGTTGAATTTACATGACAATGGATTTATTTATTATAAACACCTCAGGGAATGAATACAGTGATTAAAATTACAATTCATATTTCATGCTGGCAATGGAACTTTAAATTAGGTGTTATTTTTGAATATTTACGATAATAAACGTTTTTTGAGTAAAATATGCTTTGGATTTGTTCCTTTTGTTTAAGGTCTATAATAAAAATATTGTAATGTTCGATATATATATGTACGTGTACGTGTATTCAAGTTTAAATACCTTGGACATGTCTTGTCCGCCGGCATGAAAGACGATGGCGCTATTGAACGAGAGCGAAGGGCGCTGTCGGTTAGAGCAAATATGATAGCTCGTAGATTGGCCCGTTGCTCACCGGATGTGAAAACAACTTTATTTCGTGCATACTGCACTTCATTTTACACGTGCAGTCTGTGGGCTGATTAAACGCAGAAATCGTACAGCGTCCTTCGAGTTCAATTTAATAATGCGTTTAGGATGTTGATGGGGTTGCCCCGCTTCTGTAGTGCGTCAGGGATGTTTGCTGAAGCTCGAGTCGATTGTTTTTATGCAACGGTGAGAAAACGATGCGCTTCCCTGGTGCGCCGGGTGCGGGCCAGCCCCAACATTATTCTGCGCTGTGTAGCGAGTAGGCTCGATTGTTTGTATGTGAGTCGCTGCTGCAAGCTTTCAACCTCGGTGTTACGCGTGTGGCAGTGATTCGCATATATTCATGGTAGGTTAGAATAAGATTAGAATAAGAATACTAACATAGGGGGTAAGGAGGATTGTTACTAACACAGTTGAGTCTTTGTTACTTTTTAAATAAAGATATTATTATTATCATTATCATGCCAATATTTAGAAGCCCCCTGCTGGGCATAAGTCTCCACCAAGGGGGGCAATCGCAATAGTACTCAGAGGGACGCTGCTGCCCATCCTCTGGTCAATATCACTCTGTCACCTTCAATGACACCCACTGGTAGAAATGGGGTGGTGCTATTCGCGCCCAGCACCACACGGCATCGTTATATTTATATTATACAAATTTTATAAAGAGGTAAAAATCTCTACAAGTCTCAAAGTCAAAGTCAAAGTCAAAGTATTTATTTGTGCGATTTCTGGTGATAACAGGTCTTACAGATTTTTCAGAAACTCAAAAATCTACCCTTTGGGCACTTTCTCTTCTATTCCTTTGCTTGTTCCCATCATTTGGGGTAGGCTCTCCTCGTTACTCCGCGCCGGGATGCTCTGTCCTGGGTTTAAAGATTGTCAATATGAAGGGTCTTCAAGTCACGGGACACAGTTTAGAGCCATGTGATGGGTAGTCGACCTTTACCTCAGCTGCGCTTTACTTCATGAAGTGATATTGCTCGGTTTACGATATAATCGGGTTCATTTCTCTTGATGTGTCCGTACCATCTTAGACAACTTTCTCGAAACTTGTCTGTAGTAAGGGCCACTATAAAACTTCGTCTGATGTACTCGTTTCGTACTTTATAAAGTCTAGTTACTCTGCCGGCCTATTTAAGAATCTTCATTTCATTGGTGTGCAGTTTTTGTTGGCGTTTTGCATTTGTCTCCCAGCATTCGGCTGCATACAGGATCGCAGGCCTAACTGCTGTTTTGTAGACTTTTTGAGTAAAAATCTCTGCAAGTATTAGTCCGATTACAAAGAAAATATTTCGTTTATTGAAAACTACACTATTGCAGAGTACCATAGACTATATAGTATACTAGCTTCTGCTCCCTACTTCGTCTGCTTCGACTTATAAATTAAGACATAGCCAAAAATATCCTATGTGATGATACATATGATTAACCCCTCGTAGCCGAAACGCAGATCTACGCGAGACACAAAAGCTTTTTAATTGTGTCTGTAATTACGGCATACGAGGGGTTAAGCATGAAAGAGTAACAAACACTCACGAACTTTCTCATTTTTAATAAGGATTGAATGTATTAGGCAGAAGTTAATAGTTCAAATATATATTGCCTACCTTGAGAAATGATGAATACGTCATTCTTATTTGAACAACAAATAAATCGCATTTGCATGAAAATACTTTCAAACATTCTAACATTCCAACAACTCTCTCCTTTCTTTAAATTCAATCTACTTTCCTCTCAACCAAATCCTTACAATGTACAAATTGAGATGTTATCGAGAGCCCGAATTAAGTCTAAATCGGATCCCAATCAGTCACGTCGATACTCAGTCGAGAGGAGAACACATTGTTTGTGCACCAGGAGGACCAATCTTTTGTGAGCCAAAGGACCAATCTTTTGTGAACCAAAAGACCAATGTTTTGTAAACCGAAAATCCCCATCCTTTGTATTTTCAGTCATATATAGATGGTTTACTGAAGACAATTGAATTGAGTATCAATCAATTACTGTTAGTTTTAATTTATATGGTAATTTGGGAGTGGAACACATGGCGTCGTTGGGTAGACGGATAAGGAGTATTATGTATGATTATTAGTTTAGATTGTAAGTGACGTTCCACACGAGGCGACTAGAGGTTGTCAGAAACTAAGATCGATGTTTGTTTTTTTTTTCTATGAATTTAGCTTGGCACACGAATGATTTTATACCACCGTACAATATTTAACAATTTTTAACTTTATTTTATTTGTATTACTTTTTGTTATTATGGCCATAGGAATATATACGTTCTGTGAAACTTTCAAGTGCCTATTTATTACGTTTCAAAGATCCCTGTGACGTATGAACAGACAGACAGCAGAGCCTTAGTAAGAGAATCCCGATGGTATTCTTTGGACAGTGCGGGACCCTCAAAACTGACAAGGAAGAGTTCATCAGTGGTTCAGTTAAGTATAGTTATGCTCATTGCAGGTCACATCGCTCGAAGAAACGATAACCAATGAGGAAGAAAGGATCTCGAAGGACGACCACGAACTGGAAGACGCAGCCTTGGTAGGCCTCCCACCAGATGGACCGACGACATCGTTAAGGTCGCGGGCAACCGGTGGATGCAAGCAGCTGTTCAACAGTGGACGTCTTTTGGCTGATGATAAATCATTATCATCAGCCAAAAGACGTCCACTGTTGAACAGCAAAAAAAGAATTGAGTTTGAACGATTTGAAGTCATCATCAGATGACTTCAAATCGTTCAAACTCAATTCTTTTTTTTTCAAATGAACCATTTAGGGCCGATTCACACCGGAATGGCAGCGGCCGGCGACGACGCCAGCGGCTGCCAGCGGCCGCCAGCGTTACCGCTGGCAGCCTCGCGCGACCTCTACACCCCACGCGCCTAGTCCCATCTTGACTAGTTTAGTTTCTACATTCGGCATGGAAACTCGGTGTGTTTGGAGTGAACATGATGGAATTGGTTTCGCACTTATCGTATAACGTATCCCTTCGCTATACTACAAAGAAATCGTGCGCTCAGTGTTGCGACGGGCGTGACGAGCAGCCTCGCGACCTTTTTAAGCGATACTGGTCTTTTAAGTATGTAGATAAAGTTTAAAATTATTTCACACTGAAAGTGCTCGCCGCGCTGCTGCCGGCCGCTGCCATTCCGGTGTGACTCGGCCCTTACAGGGACTTTTGAATTGTCAAGGAGTCAGTCAGTCAAAAAGTTGAGGCTTGTTGCCCGTTCCAAACAGTAGGTTTTATTTTTCATTGTATTATTGTCTACTTACCCAATGGCATCTCATAGGAATTGATTAAATACAATAACTATTGTTCTAATATCCATTTAGTGTTATTCACAAAACATGTCAGAAACAAATGCTTGTCAAATTATGCTGCCATATTCATTTCAATAATGTGAAATTCAGGAGCATATCAATTATTAGTTAAATGGAGTACGGACATAATACATAAACTTATCGATAACTAGCATTTTACCTGCGTCATTGTCCGCGTTATTATTTTTACAGATTTTTTGGTAATAATAGTACATAAAGATAATGTAGCTTCCTATTAGTGTAAGAATTTTTAAAATTTATTAGGTTATGTATTTTTTGTGATTAAAATACGACATACGACAAACCAAATCGAAGAGATTTGATTTGGTGTATGTTTGCAAGTTTGTTTGACATGTTCATATTTTGTTTGTCTTTATAATTAAAATTGTAGTTTAGATAAAGTGGAATATACGTGTACATGTTACTCTATTATAAAATTACAAAGTTATTATTATTTTAAATAAATAAAATTTAAGTGTCTGTTTGTAAACAGCTTTTTACTAAATGCATATATGAAAGTATACCTATACGATTAGTTTACGCTAAATAAAAATAAAACAATTTTTAAACTTTTTGTCTCTCTGTCTGTTTGTTCCGACTAATCTCTAAAACGGCTTGACCGATTTTGACGGGACTTTAACTGACAGATAGCTGATGTTATAATGTATGAATGTTATAATGTAACTTAGGCTACTTTTATTTTAGAAAAAAAATAGTGCAATAAAAAACCCCACTGAAAACCGAGAATCACGCGGGCGATGTCGCGGGTATCAGTTAGTTGATAATGATTCGTACGATAGCGTCAGTGAAGCGCGTTGAGGATTGTTCAGCTAATCAATATTAGTCGGATTGGATGCTGAATACTAATGGAATCCTATTTGTGAACCCTACCATTGTCACGTATTAATAACAAGGGATTTCTGAGGTACCTTCGATTTAATTATGTCGGGACGTGAGAATTGTGTGTGTTTGTGGCGATGTGTTTTTTTATTAAACATTTTCCTGTTGTTCATTTATCATTGCCCAGTAGTGGGACAGTGTAGGAGTGAGAGAAAAAAACGTTAATTAAACATTTAATTTCATATTTTACCATGATTTTCGTTGGACGTTTAAAATCGTAACTCTAATAATGAATTACAATCTTGACGTTGCGAAATTCCAATCGTGATAAATGTTTATAAATAGGTACCTAAAAATATTATTTTTAAAACAGATTTATCCTACTAAATATTTACACACAGATAACTTAAATAACAACTAGCGGGCCCGGCAGACGTTGTCCTGCAACCCGACTGCAGCGCCACCTACCGGGCCCAATTGTGAATCTAAACCGTTCTCGAATCCATTGAAACACACACAGCAATTTTCATTTAAATCGGTCCAGCCGTTTAGGAGGAGTTCACTTCCATACAGAAGATTTTTATATATAAGATAAATCTAAAAAACAAAATAAAAAAGTAATTTAAAAATTAGTCTACCAAATGAGTAAATTACAACATTTGATGAACCAATTTAACAGGGTTTTTTCGATTTATACCTAAAATGATATCTAATTGTGATCTAAATTCGATCTAAAAATGTACATTTGTATCAGATAAAGAAACAAGAATAAAACTAAGATATAAGAAGAAACGAACGCAACGAAACAGTCTTGTCTGTATCAATAGAATATAATTTTAATGATTAAAAGATTGACATAAAATGAAAACTGAACATTAAGTCTCCTTAGAGAGAACTGATGGTTTTATCAATTAAATAATACTACATACAGTGACGTTATGAACTGACTATGCTATTGAAAAGCTAATATAATTCTGTCGTTTGCATATTAGTTCAATTCAATTTGATTTCTCCCTCATATGCACTAACTAACAGTTATTCAATTCGTTTGTAGTTAAAAAATGCTCGTTCTGTATTAGAAATATAACAGAAATATTTTACTAATGCTTCTTAAGGAGCTGATCAAATGAGAAGGAATGCACTCTGCTCACAAAGGAGGCATGCGCATAAAAATACTTATGAATACATCAAATGCTTTCATTGAAATGCCGTACGGGAGCTCTCAAAGGGATCTCGCTACAAAATAACTTTGAGATTGATCTCACATTTATGAATATAATTTTATAATTTTTGAAGTCGATTTTTTGAAATTTTAGGATACTTACTTAGTCTTGGTTTTGAAATTTAATCCATGCACTTATTTGTGTTTATGCAGCCATTTTGAAAATAAAGAGCTGGTTTTTTTAATTGATCAATGTTTTTTAATCTCTGATACATTTTATAGCTTTTAGAGTGGCAACAATTTACAATAGATAGCAAGTTTTCACGGAATTTTCATACACATCTTCGACTAGGTAGAATTAAGGATAATTCTCGAGACGAAATTTCAGTCACGGTGGCTAAGTACGCAGGAAATATTTAAAAGGCTTATGTTTAAAAAACCTCCAGATCTTGTGATCCAGATCACCAAAAATAGAAAATAAAATTAAAACCAAAAATAGTAAATTATCACCAAAATTGTATGAGTTTGACTGTAAAAAGCGATTTAGTTCTGGACCTCGGCGGCCGCTGCCGCGGCACGCTCCCTCCGCTCGCTCGCCTCGTGCGTAGGGGTCACAGTTCTAACCTAACCTAACCATGTCGGATCCGCCCCAGGGGGGACTTAAGGCTGAAAAAGATTTTGGTTATTTTGCACACTAAGATTGATCAGTTACTACATTTGGTATTCTAAAGTATTTTTGGTGCATATTCTATTTATTCCCATATTAAAATGCACAATGGCAATCCGACACGACCGGAGAGAGATCAGGCGCAGGACCAACGGCTTTACGTGCTTGCCGAGGCACGGGGGTGTTACACCGCGAACTTGCAAACTCCGGGTTGCTACTGAGAAATTGCTGATAGAATAACCCAAAAATATATTGCCTGAACAAAAGACCATCAAGGCAGTTAAAAAAAAAAATACCAACTGTTGTGCACCAAGGGCCCAATTAAGATTAAAAAAAAAAAACTTAATAAAAAAATTGGATCGCACTCATCTGCTTTAATATTAAAACCTTGTAATTGTCAATGAACCATTTGATTGCCTCCAAATTCTTTTTATTGTAATAAATACAATTACTTCGTTTTCAAGTTTTATTTATAGTACGCGAAGCTTTACACATTGAACTTTGTATCGTTCTTATTGTGTCGTGTTGTTGTCGTGTTTGCCTTGTGTCTGGGTGTTGTTTATCTATATATGTATGTATTTACAAAAAAAAAAAAATGTATTTGTGTATGAATATCAGCTGTCTGACACCCATAGTACAGGGTCTCCCTAGTTTGGGGTCAGATGGCCGTGTGTGAAAATGTCCCCACATATTATTATTATTATTATTATTACAATCGCCTTAGGGGTGAGACTCGTACTTAGGTGTCAAGCTTCTTTACCCATCCTCGATATATCAAGTGCAAAGAATTCAAAACAAATAAATATGCGTGTATATAAACACAATATACTGTCAGAAAAGCTTACAGATCACCACGGTTTAAATTGTACAATGTAATAACCCACGCTCCGCTGTAGTGTCTCGTCCGTTTTGAATCGCAAATTATCGTAAATAAAACGCAATAACAACGTTAGTTTGGTTCACGTTCAGGGTTGTCGAAAAAGCATTTGCATTTTGTTGTGAAATTGCTTTTTGTTTTTAATTGCAATTTATGGAAAAAAATATTTTTGTTTTTATATTTAAATTGCATGTTTCAAGTGACACGTTTCAAGATGTTAACAATATTGTTAATGGTATTTGGTGACATGTTTTTTGTTTTTTTTTTATGTTGCTTAATGAGGATGAAAGATAAATAGTGACATAGTCAAAAATGTTTTGACAAGGTTGGTGGCATGTATTTTAAGTAAGACTAGGCAAACACAAAAGGAATTGGTACTTTAAAGATCCAACTATTTTCAGATTTGCTCAAAAATCTTTTACAATTTTTAAAATCCTTTAAATTTTTTAAAGCTTTCGATTTAAATAGAACTAGTGATCACCATGTCAACCTTTAGACGCCTACTGGTGGTCAAAAGTCTCCAGTAGGTAGGGTAGGTAGCAGTAGGTGCTATGGTACTGTAGAGACTTGCCCAGCAGAAAGGCTTTATGTAATGAAGCCATAACTATTTAGTTTATGGTTAGAACCTGCTGGAAATATATTTGAATTATGTAGAAGGATAGTTTTTATACGATGACATGTGATGTCAGAGTCATACCCAGCTAAGCTCAAAGCTGCGGTCTGTAAAAGTTCCTCTCGTAAATCTGATTAATATAATCTTCTACAAGTTATTCGTACCTTTCATTTAACGTAGCTTAGTTCTACAGTAATTCGTACACGGTACAAGGTACAAGTGTAGCCGAAGTGTTACAGTACTTATAAGGACGCTGCTGCCCACCCTCTGGTCATCCCTCTGTACATTATAATATTATAATATCCCTTTTACGACTCCTACGGGTAGAAATAGGGCTATTCGCGGCTGACACCGCACGGCGTCATATCATAAAACGAATAAAAATGAAATAATAACCTCTGTCATGTTTAGCGAAACGCAATTGATCGATTTGCAAAACTCGGCCATGCTTTTGGAAACGCGCGTGCAATTTTTTTTTTTCTGTTAATCGGCTCTAAACTCTATTCTAAGGGTATTAGAGTCCTACCAAACGTGTTAAAACTATTGAGAATTAGATTATCTATCGTTTAGACGCAAGTTTGCAACATCACGGAACCAATTTTTATTTTCAATCGACATCCAAAGTTTGACGAAGCCATTTTGTATTATTTTGTAATTTGCTGTGGTCGTGTTGATTTGTGCTCGAAAGCAAAATGCCTTAAAGTATTGTAATTTATTGGTTTTTACTAATGTGATGGTTCTAAATTAATCTAGAAAACCTGTTCTGTGATAAATCAACGTTTTATTTACTGATACTATAAGTGAAATGTGCTAAAATCGAAATAGTCGAACGCGTGTTTGTTGTCGTTGTGTTTTTACGTATTACAAAGTGGTAATTTAACTTAATTACATGAAATCGCGGGAAACTATGTGTGACATGATAAAGTTTAGACATAATTCTAACCACAAAACGTAAAAAGTTCCATAATATCTTGAAGATGTGCTGGATTACATGAATTTTGGCGCCAAGTGAGTACTTTGTAACGATTTTTTTTGTTTTTTTTTGTTTTGGTCTCGCTAGTTTCCAGCTAGACACGGTTCACTTTCAGGGTTGCGGCTTTTTTTCACGTTTGGTATTCGTTTGATTGTGATGCACAATATGCGTATATTTGTAGTGTTGGTTTATGTCTTGGTTGTGATTTTTTTATTTATATTATTAAAAAAAAAACATACCAAATTTCATCAAAATCGGTTTAGCCGTTGCGTCGTGAAAACGTAACAGACAGACATAGTTACTTTCGCATTTATAATATTAGTATGGATAAGGAAAAAAAATTAATTTGGGATTATTTAAAATATATACATATATGTATTATAATTTTTTTATTATTGTTTTATTTTTTTTTACTTTACTTTTTTTCATAATATACATATTTTTTTAATCTTATTAAATAATGACTTATTTACAAATATTTTTTTTACGTATTTACGAATATTAAAAAATAAAAATAATGTGATTTAGGAAATAAAGGTAATTATTTCTAACCCTTTGTAAAAAAAATAATAATTAATAAGATTTAAAAAAAAATAACGGGATAAATTACATATTTTAAATATTATTTTTTTTTTTTTTTTTTAATTTTTTTATGTTTATTATGTATTATATACCTACGTTATTTTATTAAAATATTTATTTTACATTTTTTATTTGAAGTTTTATTCGAACCCGATATTCAAAACAAATTACTTGGTCAGATGCAACCCTAGCTTCTACAGCCGCCATCTTGCGAGACTTGGGGTTCATTCAAGGTCGTTGCGTGTCGTTGCGTGTGTTTTTAGACAGAAAGTCGTTGTAAGTATTTGTTGTTATTTTATTAAAAATGTAATTAACTGTGGTAGTTTTATACCATAAATATAAACTATAGGATTTGATCTATTCGTCACATGAATGAAACAGGTTAGTTGAGAGCATAGTGTCATCGTAATTTTAGTTTGAAGTCGCTATGCTTTTGTTTTATAAAAAATCTTCCTTTGTGTTTTCTGTCCATTATCTAAGCAGTTTATAGACTTATGGGAAACTTTTTATATTACTATTAGAGCTTATGAAGTGACCTTTCTAAACATAGCTATATTTTTGTTCTAGGTTGTGTAGTTTTTGTGTAAATCGGCTATGATTGTCCGTCTAGTTTTATTGGTGAATGCGGTGGTGTTCCGCGTGGTGCGTGTAGATTCGATTATTATTTTTATGTAGATTATCTACCCAATTATTACTGTTTCTTATTAAATAGTACAAATAACTATTCTAGTATTTAAAAATGATGGAAACTATATACTTAGAGCCGTATTTTTTTCACAATTCAACGTTATTCGACTGAAACCGGCAAAATATGCTCGACCTTGACTTTAGTCTCGTATAAAATATTCTACACATAATTTCAGTCAAAACAAAATACGTTATTTTGTTCTTTATCTAATTGTCAACACAGAACAGTAAACACGCTTACGCTAGGCCACTTGGTTCGGTTTTAAACAAAGTTTTAATGAGGGCGGCCGCGCTGAGCGTTAAGGGTCAAATTTCAATGGTAGGGTTCAACGTTTTTTGGGCGGCAAAAGCTTCAGAGCGGTTAAATTGACATTAAAATTTGTAAGGAAATGGGGGAGGTGAAGTAGGAGGGGAAGGGGGAGAGGACATGGGGAGAGGAAAGGAGGAAGGGAATAAACTAACTAAACTAAAACGCACCACACCAGCGAAAATTTTGAAATGAAATGAACCTTCCACACAGTTCCATTTAAAGTAAGTCTTACATTCGGACGAATATCAGCGTTTCTTGGACTAACAAACTTATCTTGCATCCCATCTTTCATCCCTCATTTTTTCCTGATTACAATCATTGCTGGCTTTGTTACAAGGCTGAATGCGGTAAATCCTTGGGCTATGATAAATGTAGTGACGTCAGGAGCCCGTTTCCGGTTCCTATTTTATTTTTACTACCGCCGGGATTTTTTGTAATATATTTCGGTAGTTGACAGCCCTAGTTTGTGTGTAATGACTTGGTTTAGTTAGGAAACTTATAATTTTTTGAGTGGGTAATTTTTATTGCTAGCAATTTGGAAATAAAACTGGGCTAATTAAAAAAAAACATCACTCCGTATCCTGATGACACAGTGGTTAAGACAAAAAGGGTGGTGCATTCTCATGAATGATGATATTGGAGGTTCGATACGGGGCAAGTACTAATGCGATTTAGTTTTAAATCTGTAATTAAATTAAAGTGTATCCAACGGAGCTACCTGTGTTCCTAATTATCTTCAGAATGTCGAAATGAAATTCTACCGATAACTTTGTATAATCACAATTTTCTCCGTCCTGTCATATCTGGCCGATTGCCAAGACTAACATTTGGAATCTGCCGTCGCCTTCATTAGTAGATCGAATAATACTTTTCTCATGATTACGTAGGTATACTCAATTTTCTATATTAGAA
Source organism: Charanyca ferruginea (assembly GCA_947361185.1). NCBI lineage: Eukaryota > Metazoa > Arthropoda > Insecta > Lepidoptera > Noctuidae > Charanyca > Charanyca ferruginea. Next base: position 31,049,997 of record OX376057.1, read on the forward strand.
GAAAGAGTAGAGCTATCATCATAAAACAGTTTCGAGACTGATAATCTACATCACTGTAGGTATAATGTATGTATTTAAAATATATTTGTGTATGTATATCAGCTGTCTGACACCCATAGTACAGGGTCTCCCTAGTTTGGGGTCAGATGGCCGTGTGTGAAATGTCCCCACATATTATTATTATTCACATTCATTTATTTTATATACATATTAAATTACATTTTTAAATATTCATATAAAAACAAAAACATTTAAAAATATAAAAAAATAGTACCTCACCGGTATCGGGAACAGGGTCCAAGCTACCGGCGGTCAGGGCTCCAGAGAGAGAAACCTCCTGACAATGCGGGCCGTGTCCAGAAGTACTGCCTTCTGAATCAAGCCCTTGATCCAGCCGTCTAACGAGAGCCTCCTTAGATGTTGGTCGAGGCTCTTGGCAATTAAGCCATTGGCTGTAACAATTATCGGCACAATGATCGCTGAGTCCACATTCCACATGTCGACAACCTCATGGGCCAAGTCAAGATACTTTATCTGCTTGTCTTTCTCGGCCTTCATGAGGTTCTCGTCATGAGGAACAGCTATGTCAATAATCATTGCGCGCCTCTCCAATCGATCCACCACCACTATATCAGGCTTATTGGCTACAATAGTCCTGTCAGTGATGATGGATCGATCCCAGTACAATGTGACATTGCCATTTTCAAGAACTGGATCGGGCACATACCTGTAGTATGGAACTTCTGATTCCACGAGGTTGTAATTCAGAGCAAGTTGCTGATGGATAATCCTGGCCACAAGGTTGTGCCTGTGCAAGTACTCTTCGTTAGCAAGACGAGAACATCCAGAGATAATATGACGGATTGATTCACCCGGCCGGTGACATGCCCGACAAATGTCAACCGTGCCATCCTTTATAATAAATCTCCGGTAATTATTCGTCAAAATAACTTCGTCCATAATTGGACACACAAAACCTTCGGTTTCTCCAAATAGATCACCGAATCGTAGCCAGGATACGGACGCTAAGAAATCCACATCGGGCCCGTGTAGGGCCCGGAAAAAGCGTCCGTGAAGCTCCTTACTCTTCCAAACCTCCTCGCGATCATTAGTCTCAAGCACTACAGGCTTGCACCAGTTCTCTTTAGCCAAGGAGAGCGGAGTGAGGCCTTTGTCCACTGCAACTACATCTCGGTGCATCCCCACGTCGGCTCCTAGGAAATATTCCCTGAGACTGTATATCTCACGGTTGTGCAGAGTCTTAGCATTTAAGAAGCCACGACCTCCGCACTTCCGCGGGATATACAGTCTCATTACCGATGACCGTGGGTGATGCATCCGATACGCTGTCAACAATGTACGGACTCTCCTATCCAGGGCATCGAGTTCCGTTTGAGTCCATTTGAGTATGCCGAAAGAGTACATCAAGACCGGCATGACCACCCGTTGAAGGCGCGCACCTTATTTCCGCCTGACAAAAGACTATTTAATACTTTCTTCAGGCGGCCAAAGAAGCGCTCCTTCAACGATTGCTTCATGTCAGCAGCATTGATGCCCAACGCTTCCGCCATACCCAAATATTTGTAGGTCTCAATTGAAGAGAGGGATCTAAGGTTTATGGAATCCGAAAGCTGAACTCCCTCAGATTCCACAATCTCCCCTCGCTTGACATGCATGACCGCACATTTGTCCACGCCAAATTCCATCCTGATGGCGCTACTGAAAGTTTCTGTTACTTTCAGTAGCTCCATCAGCTGTGAACTGTTGGTGGTAAAGAGTTTTAGGTCATCCATGTAAAGGAGGTGAGATATTACCTGACCTCCTCTCTTCAATCTATAGCCTAGACTTGAATTCTCCAGCAGTGTGCTTAGAGGATTCAAGGCTAAGCAGAACCAAAGTGGACTCAAACTGTCACCCTGGAATATACCCCGCTCAATCCTTATCGGTTCACTATTCCTCTGGATATGTCGACATCCTGGATAGCGAAGGACCGTCCTCCACTGCCCCATACACGACATCAGGAAGGTGCGCAGAGTGGTATCTATCTTATACAACTCTAGCACCCTCATGAGACATGTATGCGGCACAGAGTCATAGGCCTTCTTGTAATCTATCCAACATGTCGACAGATTCTTTCGGGATCGGCGAACCTGTTGACTGATGGCCATGTCAATCAGGAGCAGCTCCTTAGTACCGCGGGACCCATTCCTACATCCATTTTGAGAGGGAGACATGATACCGTTACTGTCTATGTGTTGGTTAATTTTCGCTCTCAAAATAGATGTAAAAACTTTATAGACCGTCGACAAACATGTGATCGGTCTATAATTTTTAGGCTCCGCAGTACTACCTGATTTATGGAGCAGGTGGGTTATTCCTGTCGTCAAGAACTGGGGCAACGATCCTGATTCCAAGGCTGACTGGAACAGAGACGCTATACGAACGTGCGACCTTCTAAACCATTTTATCCAGAAGTTGTGCAGCCCATCCGGCCCTGGAGACTTCCAATTAGGCAATGGACGGACTGCACGAGCTACATCATAGGGGCTGATAATGATTGCCCCCATTTCTGGTACCGGGTCGCACGCTCGTTCGACTTCCAGAGTCCAATCACCCTCAGTGTGACTGACAGGCACCGACCAGATGTTGCGCCAGAACAAACACATGGCGTCATCATCCGGCAGGTGCGTATCAGTCACACTATGAATCGGTCGCTCCCAAGTCCTATAAACCCACCTTTCATCGCTCTGGAATGTGCGATTCTGAGTGTATCGTTCAACCCGCCGCTTATACCTTCGAATACGGTTTGCCCATGCATACACCTTCTGTTTCAGGAAGTCGATGCGCTCTGTGACCCAGGGCATATAGTCTCGAGGACTGATATCAGTCCCAGAGAATGCCCGCCTCACAAAGCGCATCACTCTAGGGCGAGTATTGCCCTCCCTAAAGCAAATAAGTTTGCCGATGAGCACTCTGGCCTCACTAATACGCCGCTCAATTCTGCACTGCCACGCCGGTACGGCAGGTTTTGGTCGTGTAGCTCTATCATCACTAGGAAATTTTACGTGAGTCACACGACATGCCGCAACAGCTGCGCAGTACAAAATCGAAGGTAAACGTGGTCTAAGCTCAGGCGGAATGAATCGATATTCTCGAATCGCACCCTCCAAAGCGCTCCTCAATTCATCATTGCACTGGGTACTTACTTGTGTAACCATGTCATCACTCCCATCAGTAACATGGCTACGTGTTGCGGTCGGCTGTGGTTGTGCCACTTCCACAATCTGCGGCAGGGGAGCAGTAACATGGTTTCTCTGCATTTCAATTCGGAGGCGATCAAGTACAATGTCATCCAACATACGATTGCGCTGGATGACCCGCACCTGATCCGATAATCGTTGTGCCGAAACGTTGACAGCTGGCTCAAGCACCTGAAACAGAGAGAGCATCCGAACACGGTACGCGGTCAGATTACTTCCCCCCTCTGTAGCCCCATAGTATGCGCGCATGACATTTTCATTGATGGCTTGTGTCCATCTCATGCGCTGCACACTTCCGCCGGGAGCACACTTCCGCCCTATCAGAGGCCGGTGGGCCTCGCGGTCCTAAACCATCCGGCGGCCGGCGTCCTCCCCGTCGACGAGCTGGTGGTGGCGTCGTAGGCGGAGAGAAATACTCGTCGCTCGAGCTCAACGCAACTGCCGAGGCCGGTATCACAGCACTCACGGTGGGACTGGGTTCCGGCGGCGGCGAGGCGGAGCTGAGCAACGGGTCCGGAGGTGGTGGGCGTGCTCTGCGTGCTGCTGCTCGCGTCAACATTTTCTTCGTCACATTTTATTTACATTTGGCTGATTTTCGCTTCTATTGTTCGTTTCGTGTTTTGTTGTGTGAATGTTTCTATGACAGATGTCATGATGATATTATATTTTTCAGGATTGTTTTTTGATCTATTGCCGCTATGTCTTTGATTTTTATTAAAAGTAGATTGAATAAGTGGCCAAAACAAGTACTTGGGTGATATTTTTCCAATGATTTTCATGTAATTTGTATAATTTTATTAATTTAAAACGAAAATTGTAAAAAATTTAAGTGTGACATCTAGAGTTGCCAGTTATTATTATTATTATTATTTGTGTTTGTTTTCTTTGTTCTCAGCTCTTTGGCTGGTTTTAACTGCATTTACGGGCCGGAGCCAAGTAAATGTAGCGTGTGGTGTGTATTATGTTGAGGGTGTATTCTGTTAGGGGTCTGCTTCGTGTTCATCAATCTGCATGAACTTTCTCACGATTCGGCACGTATTTAATATGGCAGCTTTCTGTAGAGTGATATAAAGAGTTTCTTGTAGATCAAGTAGTTTTAAGCTATGGAGAAGATGGTTCGGGATAACGCCTGTTGTGGATATGACTATAGGGATAACGTACACTTTTTCTTGTCGCCATATTCGAGTTACTTCATCTCTGAGTTCTGTGTATTTACAAATTTTTTCAACTATTGTTTTTTGTAAGTTATGTGTGTTATTATTATTATAAGATGATCAGATTTAAATCTCTCCCATTTCTGGGGAACTACGTCCAAATTGCGGGCTTTTGGCCAAACAACTAAGACGGGCGGCGTTAGGCAGTTTAGTCTATAGACAGAAACTTTCTGACGATTCTGCATGTGTTCAGTATGACTGCTTTCTGTAGGAGTATGTATGTGAGTGGATGAATGTCTAGTGTTTTAAGGCTTGTATGAAGTGTTTTGGGGATGACGCCGGTGCTGGATATTATGATAGGGATGGTCTTGACCGTGTGAGCTCTCCATTGAGTTTTCAATTCTATAGTCAAGTCTGCGTACTTTGAGAGTTTGTTTGTGTGTGTGGATGTTAAATTATGTGTGTTAGGTATAGCTACATCTATCAGGTATACAATTTTATTTTGCTTATCGTGCAGGGTGATGTCAGGTCGGTTGTGATGTATAGTCTTGTCAGTCAGTATAGTTCTGTCCCAGTACAATTTGTATTCAGGTGAATCTAGTATAATTTGGGGTTGGTATTTATAGTATGATATTTTTTCTGTAATGAGATTGTGTTTATGTGCGAGTGTCTGGTGTATGATTGCTGCTACTTGGTCGTGCCTGTGTTTGTAATCTGTTTGCGTTATAGATGAGCATGCGCCTGTGATGTGTTGTATTGTTTCAGGCTGTTTATGACAGTGACGGCAATGGTCACTACTTAGATTACTGTCGCGGATGATGTATTTCCTGTAGTTTTTTGTATCTATAACCTGATCTTGAATCGCTAGCATAAATCCTTCTGTTTCAGGAAACAGCTCGCCTCGCTTTAGCCATGCGTTTGACGCTATCTTGTCAACATTTGGGTCGGTCAAGTTTAGGCGTTGACGTCCATGAAGTGATTTTTGAGCCCATGTATCTATTTTTTGTTGTATGGTGTTTATCTTCATCTGTTTGGTGTGATCCGCAAGAGAGAGTGGTGTGAATGTGTCTGCTTGAGATATGGCTTTGTGTAGTATTGATTGTTGCGAATAAGTGTGAAAGAATGATCTGAGTAATATGATTTGTTTGTTGTGTAGGTTTGTTATGTCAATGAGTCCTCTACCGCCCTCTTTCTTAGGTAGGGTCAATCTTTGAATGCAAGCTCTTGGGTGATGTTTCCTGTGCTTAGTCATGGTAGTATTAATTATTCTTTGTAGGTTCTGTAGGTCAGTTTGTGTCCAGCGAATAATTCCAAATGAGTAGGTAAGTATGGGGATAGCATACGTGTTAATAGCTTTGATAACGTTTCGTGCGTAAAGATGTGTGTGCAGTATTTTATGTAGTCTGTTTTTGAATTTTTGTTGTAGGGTCTTTTTTGTATCTTTGTGGTGAATTTCCTGTGACTGGTGGTATCCTAGGTATTTGTATCCTTCAACTGGGACTACGGCGTCTATAACATCATGATTTGCTAATTCATATGAGGCAGGTTCTATTATACCTTTGTTAACAGATTGGATTTTACATTTGTCTATTCCAAACTCCATGCGAATATCGTTTGAGAATGTCTGAGTGACATCAGCAAGTGTGTGTATTTCATTCAGTGTGCTTCCAAAGAGTTTGATATCATCCATATACATGAGATGAGTGAGGCTTGTCTGTTGTGCGTCGTGTTTAATTTTGAATCCTATGTTATTTTTGTTAAGCATGTTGGACAGTGGATTCGGTGCAAGGCAAAACCAGAGGGGACTCAATGCATCACCTTGGAATATACCTCTTTTTATCGGAATGAAATCGGTTTCGGAACTTTCAGTACAATTGCATATTTTAAGTTTAGTGTTCCAATTTAGCATTATCTTTTCCAGGAAATACGTGATTGCAGGATGAATTTTGTAATGTTTTAAAATATATATTAACCAAGAATGTGGTACAGAGTCAAATGCTTTTTTGTAATCTATGTACATGGTATGAATATTGCGTTTTTGACTGATTGCTTGTTTAGAAGCTACGGCGTCGATCGTGAGTTGTTCTTTACATCCTTGGCTATGTTTCCGGCAACCTTTTTGTTCCTCTGCCAAGATGTGATGTTCATGAGTGTGTTTGTATATGGATTCACTTAAACATGATGTGATGATTTTATAGATATTCTGCAGACAGGTAATTGTACGATATTTAGCAGGGTTCGCTGAGTCTGATGGATCTTTCGGTAGCATGTATGTTATACCCTGTGTGATGTAGAGTGGCATTGTATCAGGTGAGTGTATGAAGGCGTTAATGTGTTTGAGTAATAGTGTGTGAGTGCATGTGAATTTCTTATACCAGAAATTGTGTATGTTATCAGACCCAGCAGCTTTCCAGTTGTGTGTTCGCGATATTACGGCTCTCAGAAGATGTAAATGGATTTGCTCGAATTCCATTTCCGGCATATCCTTCAGTCTCTCTCTATCTTCCTCAATCCATTGATTCTGCTCGTGATCAATAGGGTTTGACCAGATATTAGACCAAAATGTATGTAAAGATTCAGGGGTAGGTAAAGTGCTGTGGTTTCCTGATGAGGTAATATGTTGTTGTGTAAGCTTTCTGTAAAATAATTTTTCAATGTTGTAAAATTGTTTGTTCTGTGTTTTCCTAAGTGTTGTCTCTTTGTATCTTCTTAATCGACATGACAAGGTGTTCAATTTTTGTTTTAGGGTGTCTAGATAGTGAGAGGTGTCAGTATTTTGGGTTTCGTGTTGAGTGTGAATTTTGTATTGTTGTTTTATTTTAACTATGTGTTTTTGTAAGGCTTGTGATCGAACGCCTCTTGTATATTCAGTCAGTCTTCCAATATTTGCTCTGAGATCATTAATCCTTACTTGCAGGCGTCTTTGCCACCAGGGCTCACTTTGTGGAGTGTTATTTATCCTATTTCTTTCTGTTATCGTAGCGCCACTAAATTTGGCTGAAGTATAGGCCGCACTGTAGATAGTTGTTTGTAATGTGTCAAAGTCTGTGTCAGAGGTTAATGTGTCTGAAAGTATACTAGAGTTGAGGTGACTTATAATAGATGCTAGTTTTTTGGAGGGTTTCAGTTTGGGTATGTATGGTCGGCTTGTTGGATGTGTCTTTAAATTTACTAAAAGTTTCCACGAACATTTCTTTTAATTGTAGGTGTAATTCTGTGGGAAGGCTTAGAGATAGATCATTTATTGCCTGTTCCGGCTCTAAGTTAAGCTCATTTGTAATTGTCTGTATCGGGTCTGTAATATTAAATGTTGGGTTCTCTTCTGCATGTTGGGTTATGTCTTCGGGAGTGTGTGTAATACCAGGATCTTGTTCATTTCGAACCTCTTCTTGAATTTTATTCAGTTGCTCAGTGGATAGAAGGCGATTATTAACAATAGATCTACGTTGGTCTGCTATTCTTTGTATAGTAAGGTGGGCAGTTTCAGGGTATTTAGAAATAATGTCTTGGTGTAATAAGTTAAGTCAGTTTCTAGATTTGTCAGTCGGTAATAACTTCTCATTATGGCTTCGTTAAGCTTGTCTGACCATCTCATTCTCCGACTTTGCGGGTGGTCTGTGGTTGTGTTTATGTGTGATGGTGGTTGATTTTGGAGTAGAGCTCTTACTTCCTCTTTTATATCCTCAATCTCTTGATGTGTTAGAAAGCCACGATGAATTATAACACGGCGTTGGTCTCCTACTCTTTGTTTTCCTACTTTCATTTCAGGGAACTCTGCTATAAACCGTGCATGTAAAGGTGTAAGGTACATTTTTGTGTTTGATTCTAATTCACTGATGATGAAATAATGGCGCATGATGAAAATATTCATGTCTTTTGTTCACGTCATACGTATGCGCCTTCCACCTTGGACGGGTGCAGTGACTTTAGCTAAGGTAGCTTCATGCACAACATACATGGCGGATTGTAATGATGATGAAGGTGATGAATTGGGTGAACTTTTATCCAGATAAGAAGGTGGTGATGAAGAGGTTGATGAAAATAGTGATGATGTTGGTGAAGAAAATGACGACGATTTGCTATGTTGGACTGTAACAGTTCGAGACTGGACAGGTTCGTGCGATACGGTGCCCTCCCCAGAATACGTAGGGCAGCCCGGGCTGGAAGGCCCGAGACGGGATTCTCCATCGCGGTTGGCTCCGGTACCCGCCTGGGGTATTATTCTGTTTCTTAGACGCATCGCATATTTGTTATGAATTACGAGGAATTGGGAAACGGGAAAGCTTCTAGCCTGGGAGTGGACTAGAAGCTTAGGTTGGGATCTCAATCCCAGTCCTCAGGCTGGGATTAGGTTAGATAAAGAAGGGAATTAAGGAAATGGGGATTAGGGTAAGGGAATTCGGAGATGGAAAATGCTTCTGGGCTGGGAGTGGACCAGCAGCAAATTTGTACCCCTCTTGGTCTGACCTCTTACCCTAGACCTGTCCGGTATGAGTGTATCTACCGGCATAGCCCTAGCGCTCATTGAGGCGCACAAGCCCCACCACGACGTCAACGTAGAGATACGACGGGGGGTTATTATTATTATTATATTTTCCTTTATTAATAAACGGGGAGCAAAGCTACATCATTATTAACTTCGGTTTCACCATATATAATAATAGTAATCATTTAATTCAGGTAACAAAGACCCATACAATATATACCTTAGAGAAGAACATACATAAACAATATTACCTACATTACGTGTTAAGAGTTCAGTTCCCGCGACCCCCGACCTAGGTGTGAGATGTAACACCAGAGTGGTTTCTAGTCAGTAAGAGTCTGCAAACCACTTTGCCCGACCCAGGGCTGTGCACATCCTTGAGGACTTTCCACCCGGAATCCATGAAGATTTTTTCTAATTATAATGATAGTGTTTTTAATTAACCAAATAAATTTGTCGATATCTACACGAATTAAATATAATGTATACAAAGCTTAAAAATAAATATAAACATTTAATATGTACAATGGAGGGCTCATCTAAAAACTCTTCCGCATCGCTCTCAATGGGACAAGTGCCCAAAAGGCTAGCAGCATTACCACGTTGAAAGGCAATATTAATTCTTTGACTCAAGAAAAAGCCAGCCCTCTGGTCACGTGAAGAGTCGACCAGCCGCTTAGCAATGTCCCTAAAAACAAGGTCAGCAGTTGGGCCCCATGGTCCTAGTGTTTTAACCCCAAACGGCTCAAACATATTGAAGAAGGTTGATATTTACGCCGTTTGAGGTTTTCCGTGTGATGTGAAAACATTTTCTTTTTTTCTTTTCTTCTCGTCTCAAATCGCCAATCCGCCTTGAGCGCACGTGGTGATCAATGCTCGTGTCTTCTCTGTATGAGAAGAGATCTTTTCTCAGCAGTGGGACAGTAATAGGCTGGTATTATTATAGCAGGATTGAACATTGTAGACGTACCTTTTCTACTTGTCGGACCAGTCAGGATTTAGTCCGTTAGATTCAGTCATGAAAACACACTGGGTATAGGGTACAATGCACGGCATTTATTAAAACCACAATTTAACATTAATTGATTTAAAATAAACTCGGCCTTAAATGAAATAAAATAGACATAGCATTTAACACTTTAACACAACGAATCGTAAGTACAGTTTCGGGACGTATTAGCTCCGATGCGGTCAGACACTGGATTCTAAATGTCTTCCTCGCTGTGGGCTGAAAACATCACGACTCTGTAGAAGCGCGCCAAAAGTAGTCGTAGATCACGTGTTCTTGATAATGGCGCGCTTGCGATCCGTTTCACCATAGACTATTTATTGTCTTTGCGTTTCACGTTCATACTATTGACCGGATACGACATACTTATAAATGAAACCCACAAGAACAGAAAGTTTACAAAACCACAGACCAATTACTTATACGAACTAAACCGAAGTGTAATTACCGGATATTGGTTCAACTATCAAACTTATAACTACGCATACTTGTTGGTACCTACGAGCAGTTACGTGAACTTCAGACCAGTAGTTTTGGAGTTGAAAACTGTTAGATAAGTCAACATTAAGTTTAATGAGTATGGCATACACGGAATCAATTCGAGTATTGGAAGTTACTTGGGAACGTACATAATGGTAATGAAATTATAATTATACCGATAGAAATCCGATCACGTAGGCCAATCTCAATGAAGACTACCCACGTCACCATCATCATCATCAGCCGAAAGATGTCCACTGTTGAACATAGGCCTCCCCCATAGAACGCCACAACTAGCGCTCCTGCCGCTTGTATCCACCGGTTACCGGCGTCCATGCCGCCCGCGGTCATGTCGTCGGTCCATCTAGTGAAAGGTCTACCAACGCTGCGTCTACCGGTTCGTGGTCGTAAATTCGACCTTGCTGTAACCTGAAGGTTCCCATCCCAAGCATGGCCAAGACGAAAATATCATAATAATTGGTAAACTATATAAGCTTTTTAAGTGTCTTTTATACACTTGTTGAGCACTATACTTACCAATTTCTCCTTTAAAAATCATTTAGGAATTGGGAATAGTGTGGCCTGAGAAAATAACTTAATGATAGTTTTTAATTTTAGTTTCGTATAATATAGCAGCATTATTTCCATTTTGTAAATGTGAATACCATGGAGCCATTAATTAAGAAAATTATATGTGTATGTCATAAATGAACCTGACGGTTGAGAGCATTGCCATGCTCACTCATTACCTTGCTGATGGTGGCTCGTGCGTTGGATCATTCAGCTCCCTCCGAAATGGTTGAATTGAATGGTGCTGATCCACGCGTCATGTTCGTGAACGGGCACTGTCAGTAGTAGCTCGTAACTGTCATCCATAGCTTTAATCTTGATTATTTTGTTATGTTTTGTATTGATCTTTACTTGCATTGTTTACACATATAGAAGCAGCGAATAAAATGAAAATTTGATTTAGCTGAGTACGTATCCGTGGAGTTTCTTGCTCATTCTTCTCCATATACACCTAAATGCTCTGACTTTAACCACAAAAATCCTAAAAACTTTTAGTGCTAACCCTAGATTTAGTCTAACAGATGGTAGTCGGTCCACAAAGCTGCGCTATCCTGGATGCAGGGGTACAATAGACCGACAACGCGCACGAGATAATGTTTTTCATAACGTTACCCGGCTTAATGGAGGATTCCGTGTAAGCTTTGAGTGTTTCTAAAGCTATACGATTTATGGGAAATATTTATACGATGCTATGAAAATTCAATATGTTGGTGTCAACCATATTTATTTATTAATACTTGGTTTAAGGAGCTCGTGGCTAAGTAAATGCCTTACAGATCGATCGGCCAAAGGTTAAGCTACGCTTGCCGCGGTCGTTCTGAAGATGGGTGACCATCCATTTCATACCGAGTTCCGAGTATACTCCGTGGCTCGGAAAATATGTAAAGAAGTTGGTCCCGACTGTCATTCGAAGATTTTTGACAGTTGTTAAGAGTGGTCAGAAGCCAGAAAGTCTGACAATTAATCTTACCAAGGGGTATCCAGTAACTGAGTTATGAAAGTCTTGCTTAGACGGGCTGGCAAGGTAACTAAACTTAATAAAGTTCAAAACGAATACATCAGAGGAAGTTTTAAAGTCGCCTCTATTACAGACACGCTTCGAGAAAGTTGTCTCAGATGGTACGGACACAAAGAGAAAAGAACCCGACCACATTGTAAATCGAGCATTAACACTTCATGAGTACCCCGTGACTTGAAGACCCTTCATATTGGCTGGTACCTTTGAACCGGATTCCTTACAAATGGTTCTGTAGTGAATCTAGCATGTATGCTTACCATCCGAATTTAAATTGTATTTATTATTCAACAAATCTCTTAACCGGATTAAATATATACCTACAAAGCTTAAAAATAAATAAAAAATATGTTATGTACAATGGAGGGCTCACAGGGCATCAAGAAACTCGTCCACATCGCTCTCAATGGGACAAGTGCCCAAAAGGCTAACAGCATTGCCACGTTGAATTGCAACGCAAATTCTTCGGCCCAAGAAAAGGCCAGCCCTCTGGTCAAGAGAAGAGTCGACCAGCCGCTTAGAAATGTCCCTAAAAACAAGGTGAGCACTCGTGCCCCATGGCCCTGGAGTGTCAACCCTAAACGGCTCAAACATACCTTCCTTACATACCTTACCTTATTAACTACATATTATTTCTCTGAGCTATCTATTTTCAAACTTTCAGAGTATCACATTTTTAGAGCTCACCAGACTTAGCTTGTGTCGACTCAAGAAAAGAATTACAGGAATCGTTTCTGTCCACCATCTAAAAGAAATAAATCCGAATGCAGACGTTTGAAACTTCTATTAAACTGTCATCAAACGATGAGACGAGAATAAAAGCAATTGAAACACAGACACGGACATGAAATAACGGACGCCGTAATTCATTTTCATTCTTTTTTAACCGCCTTCAAAAGCACGTCTTTTTTAGTCCGATTTCGATGATTTGTTTTATAATGGATAGTGTAAATCTCAAAGTTGGACCCATATCCCTTCGTCTCCAAATATTAGTCGCATGTCATTGTTTAACTATCGTGTTTCCTAATTGACAGTTAAGCTCATATAATATGAAAATATTCCACCTCTAAAGGTGGAACATTAATGGTTGACTTTATATGTGCGATACTAATGAGGATGCATTTGTTTTTTAGGGTTCCGTACCCAAAGGGTAAAAACGGGACCCTATTACTAAGACTCCACTGTCCGTCTGTCTGTCTGTCTGGCTGTATGTCACCAGGCTGTATCTCATGAACCGTGATAGCTAGACAATTGAAAATTTATTATATATTTCTGCTGCCTCTATAACAACAAATACTAAAAACATAATCCACCTCGAATATGCGGCACAAATTTGGAACCCATGCTATAATAAATACATTGATCAAATTGAAAATATCCAAAAAAGATTCATTCGTTTTCTATGTTTCCGCCTCCGCATTCAATACCACTGCGTGAACTATTTAGATCTATGCAAAAAATTCCATTTGCAGCCACTTATAAATCGTCGAAGGGTGACGGATTGTACATATCTCTTAAAAATTATAGCAAATGAGATTGATTGTCCTGATATTTTGCGTAAACTGCATTTCAATGTCCCCCAGAGATTAGTAAGATTTAACCCACCTATTTCGATACCCTCCTCTTCTTCTAATTATAGGCGTAATTCTTACCTAGTGCGAACGAGCAAAGACCTTAACTCATTGTGTAAGCAATTCTCATTTGACGTTTTTACCACCAAAAGCTTTTCAGTGCGGGATCAGCTAAACCTTGACTTTTTCAAAAGTGAATAGTTTTACTGTTGTCCATTAGTGTTAGTGATTTAATAATCCTTTAACTCTTTAAATTTTCTGATTGTTGTGCGTGTCTCCCGTGATCCTTAAGATCTCTATAAATTAATATATTTCTAGCCGTGAGAACCTATAATTGGCTTTATGTAACTTATTCAACTTCTGTATTCCAATCTTTGTATAGCTGTTGGTTTTCCATGTAAATAAATAAATAAATAAATAAATAAATAATAAAATAAATATTTAAGGGGGGCTCCAATACTACTAAACATGATTTTTTGCCGGTATTTTGCTCGATGTGTAATGTTCTTGGTATGGAACTCCTCGTGCGCGAGTCCGACTCGCACTTAGCCAGTTTCTTTTTGTTGTAATAAGTAATAAGAATTTCTTCTGTTTCGTGGGTGCGTTTACAATCAAATTAATTCAAATACACAACCAGCCAGATTCGAATATTTATTGCGTCCGATAATCGAACCCGTGACATGCAGCGCAGTAGCCAATTGTTCAACCACTGCGCCAACCGTGTTGAAAGAAAGAAAGAAAGAAAAAGTATTTATTCGTCCCCCAGGACAGAAACACACACAAAAATAATATTAAAAAAGAAAACGAAAATTGGTCCTGTACGAGGCCAAAAGGCATGAAGCTGTAACATTAAAAACCGTCACAGCGCTGATATTCTGATAGGGCCAACGTCAGAAAAGTCAAAAGTGATGCCACGGTCAGATACGATCACGGATAATAAAAAAAAATGTGTTGCCAAAGTAACATACATGTTATAGCTATCATACGCTTTCAGTGTACCACAAACCCTATGTTTTCAGTGACTCTCATTTTATGCAATGAGTCAACACTTATCCGGATAACAATGGGAACTTTCAGCCGAATAACGGTTTTTAGTTTTGATTTCTAAACCTTCTTTTGTTGGGTACATGAGGACAATACGTGTTCCTAACAAGTGTTATCGTTCTCATAGAGTAGGGATAATGGGCGGTGTTTGATATTATGTGTTTTGAATTGTGGGAATTATTGATTTAGGGTTGAAAATCGTTCGTTTTTTTTGTGTAATGTTCGATGAATGGAGTGAGAGACTAACTTTTAGAAACTTTTCCATTCTAATCTCTGTCTTCAGTCAAAAATGTCTTTAATTACCTACCTACTTGATAAAAGGGAGGGAGTCGTATAAAATCAGCCATTTCTTTTTATTTTTTCAAACTAAATCAAAACTTTTATTCTCTATAATATTGTACAATATATGATGATATTACATTCAGGTGGTATCAGCATATCCATAACGTGCAAATATCAACAACATACAATTTTTATGTCAAGGCTCGTGGCTAAGTTAAAGCCGTACAGATCGATCGGTCAAAGGTTAAGCTACGCTAACCGCGGTCGGTCTGTGGATGGGTGACCATCCCTTTCATACCGAGTTTCCTCCGTGCCTCGGAAAGCACGTAAAGCCGTTGGTCCCGACTGTCATTCGTAGATCTTTGGCAGTCGTTACGGGTAGTCAGAAGCCAGTAAGTCTGACAACCAGTCTTACCAAGGGGTATCGTGTTACCTAGTAACTGGGTTGTGGAGGTCCGATAGGCAGTCGCTCCATATAAAACACTGGTATTCAGCTGCATCCGGTTAGACTGGAAGCCGACCCCAATATAGTTGGGAAAAGGCTAGGCAGATGATGATGACAATTTTTATGTCAATATTATCTTAAACTAGCTTTTTCCCGCGACTTCATCCACGTGGATGTCGGTTATAATGACTGCAGACAAGGTCGCGGATTAATAAGTAGCCTATGTCCTTCCCCAGGGTTCAAGCTATCTTCAAGGCAAATTTAATTGAAATTAGTCCAGCCGTTTCATCGTGAAAGTGTAACAGACAGAGTTACTTTCACATTTATAATATTAAGTCTGCCGTGTGGTGCCGGCCGCAAATAGCACCACCCCTCTTGTACCCTTCGTAGATAGCGACAGAGGGATATTGACCAGAAGATGGGCAGCAGCGTCTTTCTGAGCGAAGTTACCTACACCTACTGCGATCGCCAACATGCATCGGCCAAGCATGACGATTACGGCTAAACCCCCCCTTGAGGGAGACCTATGCCCAGCAGTGGGCGTGTAAAGGTTGACATGATGATGATGATGATGATGAAACTATACCAATATTATAAAGCTGAAGAGTTTGTTTGTTTGTTTATTCGGTTGAACGCGCTAATCTCAGGATCTACTGGTTAGAATTTAAAAATTAATTTTATGTTGGATAGTCCATTTATCGAGGAAGGCCCATGCGAAGCTGGGTCGGGTCGCTAGTATTAAATATGGATGGATAAGTAATAAGTATGGAAGTATGGATAAAGTAAAAGTATGAAAATTGATTAGTTAAACTTTTCATTAAGTACAATTGATTTATCCTGATTGTATTTTTTTTGTATCTGTAGGTAGCCTACAACAAACAACTTTACATAAACCTTTTTTTTATTTTAACAAAAATGTGTTATGAAATTCGGTCAGGCAATCTCCATATTCAATTTAACCCATTCGCCGCCGCGGCCGCGGACTTTTCACATATTCGTGCCGATAACAGTTATTCAGTGTATAAATTGTGCAACTCGCTATTACTGTATCAATCAGAGACATTAATAGTGTATAATAGTGTGTATTAATAGTGTATAATAGTGTATAATAGTGTATAATAGTGTATAATAGTGTATAATAGTGTATAATAGTGTATATCTTTGGAGTTTTTTTTATATAGGGTGACTGGTAATTAGTGTACGATACTTAAACACGTGATTGTGTTCATGATAACAAACAACTTTCCAGAAGAATTTTTTTTTTGTACTGGTTCACTTGTTGTCACATACGTGCGCGCGCGTGAATTTCATACGGCAGTTGTGTTATTGTGATAAAAGTGAACCAGTACAAAAAACATTTTTTCCTAGGGAAAGTTGTTTGTTATCATGAACACAATCACGTGTTTAAGTATCGTACACTAATTACCAGTCACCCTATATTCTTGGAACCCTAATTATTTTTCTAAAATAAAATTAGCCTGTGTTAGGGCGGGTTGTTTCAAACAGTCGGTTAACGTTACATACGGACGGTTAAAAAGTTACTATAACGTGAGATATTTAACGTACGTTTAATGTAACGGGTTGTTTCATGACAGAAAAATCCGTCAGTTAAAGTTATTCAAAAAGAGATTCCATAATATTTTGATATTTGAAGTAGCTGTTTGACAACACAAAATTACGATGACTGGTTGGTTATGGTAATAGTAACTTTTTGACGTACGATTTTGTGAAACAACCCATTTTTTTGATTTGACGATAGTTAGCGCCATTTTTGACTATTACCGGTCAGTAATGGTTAGATGAAGCAACCCGCCTTAAATCAGTTATCAGCCAGTGAAAATCTTGTCAAAATCCAACCAGCGTCTTCGGAGATTAGCGGAAATGAACACACGGATAATATAAAAAAAATGGTATAAGTTTAAGTAGAGTGAAAATTCATAGTATTCATTTAATAAAATGCTGTCATTTGTGTATGTATGTGATTATTTATATAGATGTGTAGAATTAAGAATATTATGCATTCTAAACATAAAACAAAAGAGTACACGATTATGACCATATACTACTATTACCGCCATTTCGTCAGCGAAGACTTCAGAATTAAGCCCGTCACAGACGTAGCTATATCTATATACCTAGTCTTGCCATAAGTATTGTCACGAAGAAAAAATGTTTTTATTTAATGCAAATAATATTTATTACTTTTACAGTGTGTTAGTTTAATTCATAAATATAAAACAATTTCAAATATAAAAAGCTTATTCGAAGTGGTCTCCATTGGCTCCAATACAGTCCTTTAAACGTTGAGGCCAGTTATCAATAGAAGCACGCACTCTTTCCATGCGAAAATTCTTCACTGCCTGTATGAATTGTTATAGGGACTCTAAATTATCATGGCGTTTAGAGCAAGCCGTGCTCTCTAAAACTGACCATAAATCATAATATCGGACCGGGACTAGACAACGGCCAGTCTTCAGCTCTGATGAAGTCCGAAACGTTCACTTCCAACCAAGACTGCGTGGACCGAGTTTTATGACCCGGCGCCGAGTCTTGTTGGAAGGACCATACTTGGTTATTGAACATGGTGTTGTAAGGAGCTTAACTACCTTCTCCAGAATGGTATCTTGATACACTTATGCCGATGTTTTGATACCTTTTTCACAAAAATATGGCTCAGTCACTCCTTCATAGCTAACACCCCACCAAACCATCACTGGAGTCGGATAATGCCCACGTTGCACTCTGTCGACTAATTGGGAAGTTTCCTTAGAGCTTTAAGTATATACGGTCATTTTGTTTGTTAAAATGTTGCTCAATTGTAAAGATTTTCTCATCCGTAAACAAAATTTTTCTTTGACCTCGTTTTGCGTACCGCTTCAGTAGTTGTTTCGATTTTACCACCCTATTCTTTTTTAAATTCTCAGTTAAAAAATGACCGATGCATCTCTTATAGCCTGCAAGTCCTAAGTCATCTTTTAAAATACGCGACATGGTTCTGGGTGCTATCTCCATCTCCCGAGATAAAATCTTTTGCTTTCGGACAGGATTTCTTCGAATTCTTTCCCTTACTGCTTTGACCACCTTTTTCGTACGAACACTACGAGGTCTCATTGTACCTATTAATAGCCCGGTACACAAACATTTGACTAATACCAAGCGTATGGAGAGTTTTAAAAATGGCATTTGGCTCCATACCAACTTTGTGTAATGCAATCACAGCGATTCGGTTGGCAAAATTAGAAAACTCAATGAACAATCGTATAAAAATGACAGAATCCAAATTCAAATGTAATATCTCTCTTATTTTTAATTGTAACAGTATTTATGGCCAGACTAAGTATATAAAAGCGAAAGGTCATTCACTCACTCACTTATCACGAAATATCGAAAACCGCTTGACATATTAAGATGAAATTTGACAGGGAGGTAGTACATAGTGAGTAGACGTCCGTTAAGAACGGATTTTGCGACAGGGCCGGATTAAGGAGGTCTAATGGCTCTTCCAAGTTTGTATAAAAGTCCTTCATTGTTGTGCTATAGACTTGATATTTGGCAGGGAGATAGTTAATATTTAGTACACGTCCGCTAACAACGGATTTTGCGAGAGTGCCGGATTAAGGAGGTTTAATGGCTCTCGCATGTTTATATAAAAGTCCTTAATTTTTTGCGCTACGAACTAGAAAATCGGCAGAGAGGTAGTAAAAGTAGTAGACGTCGGCTAAGAACGGATTTTGCGACAGGTTCGGATTAAGGAAGTCTAATGGTTCTCGCAACTTTGAACGTCCTTGATTTTTGTGCTACAAACTTGCAATTTGCTAGGGAGGTAATTTATAGTTAATATATGTCTGCTAAGAACAGACTTGGGACAGGGCCGGATTAAGGAGGTCTAATGGCTCTTCCAAGTTTGTATAAAAGTCCTTCATTGTTGTGCTATAGACTTTATATTTGGCACGGAGATAGTTCATATTTAGTAGACGTTTGCTAACAACAGATTTTGCGACAGGGCCAGATGAAGGTCTAATGGCTCTCGCAAGTTTGTATGGAAGTCCTTAATTTTTTGTGCTATAGACTTGAAATTTGGCGGGACGGTATAAGTTAATAGTTAGTAGACGTCCGCATAAAACGAATTATGCGACAGGGCTGGATTACGGAGGTCTAATGGCTCACGCAAATTTGTATGAAAGTCCTTAATTTTTTGCGCTACAAACCTGCAATTTAGCAAGTCTAGAGTTTATGAGTAGGAGACATTTGCTAAGAAAAAATTTTGTGATAGCCTGGACTTGCGCTCGCAAGTTTATATATATTAATCCTTGGCTTTTTGTACCTGTAAATTGGTAGAGAGATAGAATATAGTTAAGACATGTCACGTAGAAACAGATTTTACGACAGGGTCAGTTTAAGGGAATATAACATAACTCTATGTGTTCAACAAACATTTATTGATTACTTATAATATAACAAATAGAAAATACAACTTAATGAAATTCAAACGAATCGAGGTCTTCATATTTTTTAGTTATTAGATTCATAAAGTTATAGCTCAAATATTTCTTTGTATTTTCCCCTGGGTACTACTGTGACGCTTTTTAGTGGTTAAAAGTACCTATCTTAAAGTACGTAAAACCTAGTATTCACATATCACAATATTAATTACCAAATTCCAGACAATATTTTATACATCTTTGTTTATCCCACATTGACCATCGTTTCCTGTAAAACTATAGATTTAATTTAAGAAAGGTCACATTTGAAATCTATACTATCCATCCCCTCTACAAACATACAACAGTTTCGAGTAGACACAACCTAACAAAATGGGGGATTATAGATCCCACTGATACCCAGTGTGAGTGCGGTGCTCCTGACCAGACAATGGCCCACTTACTACAGTGCGCAAAGTGACCCGTCACCTGCACCTTAGAGGACATTAAAAACGCCACTAATGCTGCGATTAATGCAGCTCCTACTGGGCCCAAGCAGTCTAACCACGAAAGAAAAATTAACAAAACCATCGATTCGAAACGAAGAAAACCACTGTATCATAATCACAAATGCCATCTCTTTAAATATATAATGAATTTAAATAAACTGCAGCCTGAAAATAAAACTATAAATTAATGTGGTGGTGTGGTGTGGTGGTGTGGGTTGTAGGTTCGACGAAAATAACAACATCTATTTTTTTACGAATTGGTGCCTTATAATAGGCCTTTTTCTGTTGACTGAAATATAAAAATAGTTTGCTTTTAACATCATTAAACTTCATATCTTCATAACCACGCGGACGAAGTCGCGGGCAACATAGTAGCTAGTATATTTATATAATTTATAGCAAGACATATTACGATATATTTTCTATAGTAATCTTTCAGTGACCACAGACGCAGCAGCTATAATATATATCTTTATTACGTCGTATTCCAATTCCAAAAGTCGAATCCAATAGGGTATTTTACTCTACACGAGACAAAATCTATAAATATGTTATTGAGACAGTTTAGGCATAAAGCAGTCGGAAAATGTAAGTTTTAGTTCATAAAATAACAAAACAAATGTTTAAATTCAAAGTTTTCAGTATTTTTAATCTGTTATAAAACACCGTGAAATGAAGCGGCCATGACATTGTGCGGCTGTGAAAACAAAAAATTGACAACTGTCAGTCAACCGATTGGCGTAATATAGGCTTTGTACTATTATTATTTTCGTAACCAACGTATTTTTTTCATAATTACACCTATTACAAAATATGCTTTTAATTATTTTTAAATGATATTTTTATTTATTTTATTTTATTTTTTTTATTTGGCTCACCAACAATTAAATACACTTTAAATACAAATATATGAGATACATCCAATATGCTTATAGACTAGTGTACCAATCTCTTACAGGTAAGCACATCATGTACTACTTATTTGTCGATTGGTATTAAAAAATACAAATTAATAATAATACAAAAATATTGGGTATTGGGCGCCTACTTAAAATTCGATGAGTTTTTATACTCGCCGAACATAAGCATGTTTTCGATTGAGATCGATGTTAAGCCAAAATTATAGAATTAAATTTAAAATCAAAATAAAATAAGAATCAGAATACAATATAAATTAAGTTCATAATACGATTAAAATCGAAATCAAGCCAAAAATAAAAATCGCATCGAATTAAATTTAAAATCAAAATAAAATAAGAATTAGAATACAATATAAATTAAATTCATGATACGATTAAAATCAAAATTAACTCAGAATCATAATCAAAATTAAAATTAAAATCAACATAATTATTACAGCGGAAGTAAAATCAACACTGGTGTTAAAATCAAAATCAATACAAAAATCCAAAATTCTTTACACTAAATTTTACAAGTTTTTGTACATTATACTTCGGAACTTACCAAGTGAGTCAGAGTGCACATCGACCAGGTCACTGCAGCTATTTAATAATTTACATAGACGGGGGATTGGAGAATTAGCGCCAAGGACAGTTCTACGAAGAGGAGGACACAAGGGGGTAATGGGAGCTCGTGGGCTTTTCATGGGTACACGGAATTTGATTTTGCTCAACAATTGGGGGCTGTCAATTTTACTTCTCAAAATTTTAAACAAAAATGACAAATCCAGTAAATCTCTCCTCTTCTGTAGGGATATCATCTTGAAATGCAAGAGTCTCTCTTTATACGATCGCTTCTTTTTAGCTATTCCGGAAGAGTATGCTAAATGCCACAGAAACCGTTTTTGAATTCTTTCCAATCTAAGTGTGTGAGTGGCATAGTGCGGTCTCCATACAGTGCTGCAATATTCTAACGAGCTGCGGACCAAACAATTATAAAGCAGAATTTTAGTCTTATTGCGACGGAAACAGGTAACATTTGTTATGACAAACCCAAGCATTTTAGAGGCTTTTTTAACTACATTTTCAATGTGGGGTACAAATGTTAACTGCCTATCGAACAACACTCCCAAGTCTCTTATCTGTTCCACTTCCTGAATTAAGTTGCCACCAATGTGATAAGCAGATCTTGTAAATTTAGTTTTTCTAGTGAATTTTACGTGGAAGCACTTGCTGATGTTTAAACTCATATCATTATCTTCACACCACTTTACTAACATGTCAATATCTCTTTGTAGCAGCTCAACATCAAGGTCTGATTCAATTATTCTGCAAAATTTTAAATCGTCAGCATACATGTAACACTCAGAGAATTTCAACTCATTGGCAAGATCATTATTAAATAGGTTAAATAAAACCGGGCCAACATGTGATCCCTGTGGGACGCCAGACGTGACCTTGTAGGAGTTTGATTGGTAGCCATTGACGGCGACAAAGAAGGAACGACCACCAAGATAGGATTTCAACCAATTGAAAAGGGAGCCCGTGAAGCCGTAAGCAGTTAATTTATGCAGAAGTACATTATGGGGGACGCGATCAAATGCCCTGCTGAAATCAGTATATATCACGTCAACTTGCTTCCCTGCGTCGATGGCACTCGTAAGGGTCTCCGTGAAAGTCACTAGGTTTGTACATGTAGATCTCGAACTTACAAAGCCATGCTGGGAATTACTAAGGTAAAGCTTCAAATGGGACTGTATGTAGGGACAAATCAATGATTCAAAGACTTTGGCTAAAGTAGATAAGATTGAAATTGGCCTATAGTTATATACATAATTACGATCACTGCATTTATGAATTGGTACCACCTTTGCGACCTTCCAAATATTTGGGAATATACCGGACGCAAGTGATCGATTGAATATTAGCAATAAGGAAGCTACTAGAGGCGACGCACACATAGAGATATACAATTATCATATTTAATATGAGCTCATTTGATACAAAACGAACTGACGTCATTTACGCTGAGCAATATGGCGTCCAGTAAGAGGCGTTTTCATCAAACTACGCGCGAAATTTGAAAATTAAAAATTTAGATGCATTTTTATGGCACTTATCGATTGAATAAAAATTTTGTGTTTTTTTTTGGCATATTAGCACTACAGAATTTCATTGTCTTTACGTGTTGTCTTTACGTTGGTGCGCTCGCAGTAAGTCTACAGATACGATAAATCAGTAAATGACATTCAAAACTACGTTTTAACAGTTAACACAAACTGAACATTTATTTACTCTGTGACTTCAACCCCAACACTGCTACGGTTTAGCCCCAGGCGGAGTCGACTTCCTTTATTTTATACGTTGGTCGTAAATGAAAGTCCTAAAAAGGTTGTGTCTGACAATTGTTTACGTGTGTTCTTGGCCTTTTGTAGGTAAGTACTGATACAATCTGAGAGGATTTTCTTTAAGTAGAAAACGTGTCGGATTTGTGTTTGGACCGTAAAAGAATAAAAGCAGTTTTGCACTGTAGAAACTAATTGTTATTCTCGGATTATTCTAAGATTAATCATCATCATCATCATCATTTCAGCCGAAAGACGTCCACTGCTGGACATAGGCCTACCGCAAGTGTCGCCGCATTGACCGGTCCCGTGCGACTCGCATCCAGCGGATCCCGCAACCTTTACCAGGACATCGTCTTCCGGTTCGCGGTCGCCACTCCAGAACTTTTCGGCCCTATCGGCCATCCGTTGCCCTGCTCACTGCCTGTGTTTGCCATCGACACGCTAAACAGAAGAATTGTCTGGTATTATTTTAAAATTTGAAATTATAGTAATAAGCTTAACATGGCTCTAACATGACGTTTAAAATACACAAACAATGTTATAAAGGAACATTGTTTTCATTTACATTATTTTACGCATGTCTAAGCTTAACGTTTCTGTGATTTCAGGAATATAATTTAATTTTCATGTCTGGAAGGGTACTAATAAAATGTAAATGTTCTTGTTTAGTATTATGTGCTACATTTCTGTGTATTGTGCAGAACTTAGAACAAACTGGGAAAATAAGTATTTAACGTAGGTACTGTAGGTCGATTCTGTAAAATTCAAACAACAACTCGCATCTCACATCGCTACTCTCACTTCGCATAAGGTTCAAAATGATCTTGATATATTTTACACTTCGAATCGGGTTCGAGTGCGAAGTGAGCGTCACGGGCCGTCACGGGTGCGAAGTGACGGGGAAATAACCTTACAGCATGCCATTTCTCATACTTTATCTGTCAAAATTTCCCTGTTAATTTAGTTCAACTCGCTGACACGCTCGCAAGGGTGGTGCTAGTGTAAATTCTAATTATAAATCGAGTTTTTAGAATGCCGTCCAAGAAACTCACAGCTGATTCAGATTCGAAGTTTAGAATAATGTCTTACAGAATCACACCCCTGTGAGACTGGCTGTTAAGAGAATTAAAATCCTAGAATAATTAATTATTTTGGTATTAGAACACTAAAAAAACGTTTACCGTATCTCTTAAACAGCCTGCCGGAGGATATCAACGCGAAGGTATTAAACGCATTTTTAAGGGCGCGTATTCGATTTAGCGCAATTCAAAATCGAAATTATTGCTAGAATGGCGTAGCAGCATTGACACACACTAGTACAACTTAATGGTCGGTTTGTGTGCATCAGAAAAAGAAATACGCACGAAATAAGCACGAATCATTGAAATTGATCGGCAAACGACAGCGCGCGATGTTTTACAGGGCTTCTTAAAATAATTGTCTAAAATAAATGAGTTCGTGTAACGGACTAAAAAATATTTTGAATATTAAGCATAACATTTACTTTCATATAATAAATATATCAGTTATGTTTTTATTCAAATACTGGTGGAAAAAAATTGTCAAAGTGAATCGATTTTGTACTTTTTCAACATGGTTTTTTAATACATAATAGTAATATTTTCGTAATTTTGGCTCTGTGTCTGACTTTAAGACTGTATAAACTGTTGAAAAAACGCATACAATTTGGCGCATTTAACGCATTTTGGCGTACTGTAATGGTTGTATGCGTCCTGAAAGTTAACTCTAACGTCTATTTTCGTAAAACGCTATGAAAGGATTGTCTTCGCTTTAAAAAACCATAATTAAAAATTATAATTTTACTCTGTAGCTGTCTAAATCAAGACTTAATCTTTCTTAAAACTGTAATTGTCTTTAAATAATCTGCTCATATCATTACGATATTGCTATGGGCAAAACGCAATAACATGAAGTTTTCGTCACGAATCGAATACACGCTCTTAAGCGTAAGCATAAAAAAATATTACCTAATATTATTAAAAAGTAGCCTATGTCCTTCCCCAAGGTTAACTTCATACCAAATCTCATCAAAATCGTTTTAGCCATAAGCAACAGATAGAGTTACTTTCGCATTTACAATATTAGTATGGATATGGTTTAGTATGGAGTAGCTTTTACCCGCGACTTCGTTCGCGTAAATGTCGGTTATCGCGGATGCAGACGAAGTCGCGGATTAAAAAGTAACCTATGTCCTTCCCCAGGGTATGAGCTATTTTCACAAAAAAAAATTCATCATAATCGGTTTAGCCGTTTCATCGTGAAAGCGTTACAGACAGAGTTCCTTTCGCATTTATAATATTAATAAAGTAAGTAAGTATGGATTGTGTATCAGTCAATAGTAGATTCAACCTGTCCCGGAAGGTTTCGGCTTAGATACTTACCGGTTTAGTCCATGTTCAACAGCCAGATTCTTTACCCCCGACCATGTTGAACCCCTAAATGCATGTTGAACTCCTGGGGGGTTTAACATTTTAATTAATTGGTCATCTTCTTTTTGTCCATATTCAACCCATTGTGGTTTTTTGAGCCACGTAACTTACATTTAACTAAAACTCATTTTGCTTACAAAATTACGTTCTTTACCCTCACATTTATTCAACAACATAATAACACAAACCAAACTAACTTCACAACAGACTGATGCGTCGATTTACGCTATATGACTTCATTTACCGTTCAATTCGGGTGCGGTTGTATAATAAACGACTTCGGCGACGTCCCGTAAGATAGGTCGTCGGGACAAATCGACCCGAGCACGGGAGTGTTAACTGTACCTTTACTTAGCGGTGAGACTACCAATTTGAAGTCGATCTGACTGTTTATACTTTAGTTAAAAGCCGATTGGAAGGCCGTTAATGTAGTTGAGTAAAGTGGTTATTATTACAAAGTTGAGTTTTTAACCCCAGACGAAAACAGAGCGATGTTAAGTTTAACATGTGGCATCAGTGTCTCTGTGTGTGGGCATCGTAATTCTCCAACGGCGGAACCGATTTTGATACAGAGCATTTTTCATGTTACTTGTTCTAGAGTATTCCTAGCTTATTCAAGATAATCACTATTCAATTGTTAGAAGATTAACTACTCCATTCTAGTTGATATTTATTTATTATCGTTATTATTGTCAATTCTGGATGACTTTTAAAAATCCTTCCAGAACTAAAACCTCTAACTTCCAAAACGACTACTTTGTAGATTTTGAAGGCGGTTGTCTTTTTGTAAAAAAGATTTTTTCTTAGGAATGTTTTTATTGAGATTAAAAATGTCACGAAAATCTAACTCTCATAATTTACTACGTATGGAAATTGTGCTTGCGATCCATTATGTAGTAAGCCAATCGTCTACCATTAAATGAGTGAATTAAATGTAAGTACTGTAAGAGATCCTATTGGAGGATTCTTACTGGTACCGGGTTGTGGCGTAATTATATTAGGTTTAATCTAGAAATGAAAGCACTGATAGGTACTTGGGATTGGTTTATATTTTATGATACTTTCAGTGTGGCCGTGACAAGATCAGGCTAAGAAGTCCTAATGTCAAATGTAAAACAATACAAGTCTACTATTTGAACTTATTCTAGAAGCTTGCTGAGTGTTCCGTCATAGAGTATAATATCTAATGGCTATTATCTCAGAAACACATCAGATCTCCACAGTACCTACCTAAATGTAAACTACGCGGGAAATAAAGCGATTAAAGAGATTATATTATACATATCGCCAACATGTATCGGCCAATCATGGCGATTACGGCTGAACCCCCCCTTGGGGGAGACCTATACCCAACAGTGGGCTTAGAAAGGTTGACATGATGATGATGACGATAATTATACATACCTACTACTACTATGATAAACGAGAAACTTTATGAAAATTGATGAATGAATGGTTGAATGTATGCTACTCTTTCACGCTTACAAATATCACAACAAAAACTGACGTGTATGGTTTAAATTAAACAACATACCTAACTAATTTAAGACAATTTCGACCTTACACCTTCTGCATAACGTCTTTCTTTAAACGCTAAAAACTCGAACATTATTAGTGCGCTATTTTGAGGATGTTTTTGAATCGCTAAGTGTGTCTCTTAGTTTTAGTTTATTAGTGCCATAAACATTAAAAATGTGCTATACGTTCGTATAAAAATACGCCATCTACAAATAATGTACACTTACCAGAATAATAATTCCGTTTTAATAAAAAAAGAAGATTTCAAAACATCGTCACATCAAAGCTTTTCTATGTAGAAATTTTAATTTTCTTTCATTTCAACACTGCAAAACGCGCTGGGGTAAAAAAGACCCCGCTGCAAATTATTATTAATTATTAAAACTGTAATTGGTCGGGCTCCGTCTGCCTTTGCTTTCCCAACCCTTTGACCGCTCACCGTATGAAGCTTTCAAATAAACCCGGGGTAATATTTACCCCTAATTAAGAAATTCGTTAATTTATTTGTAATTAATTTTTGTTTGGAATTTCATTTGATTTAGCGGCACCGGTAAATGTGTTTTATATTTTGTGGTTTAAGTTCTAAAAGTTGTTTTCCTTCTGGTTGTTTGTGCTCATTTATTAAAAAAACATTGTTCTATTTCATTAGGATCCCCGTTTAATTACTGGGTTGCCTCAAAATGTTCTTGTTTTATTTAGAAAATACTGTTGTTTTCGTCAGTACCTACCTACATATTTTTTATGGAAAGGGAACCGTTTTCCGACCTCGCCATAAACCTTTTAGACGGCACTAAAATTGAAATATAAGATGTAGTTACCGTTGTATAAAATTCTGTAAAAGACTTTTTTCTAAATAGAATTAGGTAAACATTTTTTCTGTATTTCCATCATCTCATTTTACCTGATTGAAACAACAAATCTTGTGTGTTAATAAAAATATGCCAAGTACTCATATAAGGTTTACACAAAACACACAAATAAAAAGCATGTTACAGAAAAAATAATCAACGTGTAAATATTTCTCCTTTTATATATGTTAATATTTGGAAACAAATTGCTACAGTATAATTCCAATAAATTTATTTTCATATTTGTTTTCGGCTTAACCCTCTGAACGTCTGAGTACCTTAATATACCTTTTAACACAACTAGCTTTTGATCACGACTTCATTTGCTTGAATATTTCTTCATCATCATCATCATTATCATTAGCCGGAAGACGTCCACTATTGATCAAAGGCCTATAAAACTAGCCCCAAAACACCACAACGGGCGACAACTTGCCGCTGGCATCCACCGGTTACCCGTGGCCTTAACAATGTAGTCGCTCTATCTGTAGGTCGATTCTGTAAAATTCAAACAACTCGCATCTCACATCGCTATTCACTCTCACTTCGCATAAGGTTCAAAATTACCTTGGTATTTATATTTGACACTTTGAATCGGGTTCGAGTGCAAAGTGAGCGTCGAAGTGACAGGAAAATTACCTTACAGAATGCCATTTCTTACGTCATCTCATACTTTATCTGTCAAAATCTCCTTGTCAATTTAGTTCAACTCGCTGACACGCTCGCAAGTGTGGCGCTAGTGTAAAGTTTTTAGAATGACAACCAAGAAACTCACAGCGGATTCAGATTCGAAGTTTAGAATGAGGTCTTACAGAATCACACCCCTGGTGGGAGGCCGACCAACGCTGCGTCTTTCGGTTCGTGGTCGCCACTCGAGAACCTTTCTTCCCCATCTGTTATCATCGGTTCTTCTAGTACAACCATTGCAACTTCAACTTGCATATTCTGAGAGCTATGTCACTGACCTTAGTTCTTCAGCGCATTTGCATGGTTTGAGGAACGCTGTGTGACTTTGAGATTCTATCGGAGGCCAGCAGTTAAGAACCACGTTTTTGTGCAGTAAGTCATTACTAGCAACACACACTGGTTAAAAACCTTCGTCTTAAGAATTGAATTTTGGACGAAAATATATCTCGTAGTTTCCCGAACGATGCCCATCTGAGTTTAATTTTTTACTCGTTGAACAATTTGTCCAATGTAAACATAGTGCTCGACAACTTCGAGAGTATCGTTCCTAGCAACAACCGGTATGCATGGAATATGGAGTTTCGACATAATTATGGTCTTGTCCATATTCATTTTAAAACTCACCAGTTGAAAAACGTTACTGAATTTTTCTCACTGATAAAGTAGTTCCCGAGATTAGACAAAAAGAAAACAAACAAACTCTACAGCTTTATAATATTATTATAAATATTGATATTTAAATACGGTGTAAACAGGAATACGAAACGTTATCAGGACGTTTGCCTTGTTATTATGGGTAGCTGAAACAACATGGCGTCTCCTACCTCGTATCGAAATTAATGTCGTTCCCCATCATATATGACAGGTTGGCCCAAGTTAAAGGATAGACATTTTGTTTTACTTTCATGTCTTCTTTGTCAATTGAGGTACCTACAGCGTACAAAGACCTAGAGGTTCCCTATCGATTTGCATAAAATTTTAAGACCTAATATAACTTGCCATACTTTTGTTTCGCATAATTATATGTCCGCATAATATTATTTACACATAACAGCTTACGCATATTTTTTGAACATAATTTATATAATCACAATAATAATTAATCATAACATTTTAAAGCATAAAATGATATTAAAATATATTTTTACTATACTAATCAAACAAACATACATCATGCATGCAGCAAGCATGAAGCATGCACACATGCATGCAGCAAGCATGCAGCATGCATGCAGCGTGCAAGCGAGCATGCAGAAAGCATGCAACATGCAGCAGGCATGGTTTCGGTCACGGCTCCGGTGCTTCGGAGCTCCGCGCGAGCTTATCGTCGCAGATGTGTTTTACGCTCATCACCGCAGCTTCGGCTTGCTGGCCGGCTCCGCCGGCCAGCCTCAGCCACCGCCGGCTCCTCAGCTCGCGGGCCGCCTCGCCCCTCCGCGCCTACGCGGGCTTAGATTACACTCTAGTTGTAGGGCAGAGAAGACTATGTGGAGTCGGTTTTGCAGCGATTCGTTTCTGCCATCAACTTTTGTAGAACAACATATGGAATTTTTAAGACAATACTTTAACGTGGTGCAATAGATTTACGCAGTAACATTATGCGAAATAAATTTATGCCAAAACAAATTAGCCTTAAAGATTATTATGACACTGTATGCCAAAAAAAGAATATGGCAAAGTATTATTATGACAAAACAGTTTATGCCAAAACAGTTATGCCAAAGTATATTAGGAAAAAGGACAATATACGAAAAGAAGGGATCCCGACCTAGACAGTCTTACTAACTTCACTAATCATTAAAAGCATCTGGGTTATTATGAGCTTTTCCATGATCACAAATAAGCTAAGCTTCCAAAATTTTAGTCTTACTAAAAAAAACAAAACTTTGCAAGCTCATGTCTATTTTGACATTTTTTCTGTGTTTGGTTTTGTATGCTTTCTCTTTCCGTAATTTTTGATAAATTACCAGCAACAACCGGGGATCATAATGGGTAGTCAGAAGCCAAGCAAGTTGGACACTTCGACGCCTCACAGTTCTGACGCCAACTCCGTTCATTAGTATTCAATTTCTGATTTTGATCATCTACTTTTGCTGTTAGGCAGATGATGACGATGAACCAGCAATAACCACAACTTACAAACAAATTAAATACAAACACACCCCATTCTCACATTTTAGACCACAATAAAAACAATCGAGCGGCACAAACAAACGACTACTGACCCCAATTAAACCGCGATGACGCGTCATGACGGGACAAACACGTCCGTCATGGCACGTGTACGTTTGAGGGTTAACTCACACAATTATGAATTATTGACGATTTAAGTTGAATGGTCTGTCCTGGAGATGGTAGACACTGTTGAAATTAAATTATAATATTAGATCATAATTTGTAATATTTAAAGTAAAGTTTTCTCCGAAGATTCTTGTTTATTAAATCAGGAAGTACTCTCTCTTCGTGACTCTAACTACACATATTTTGCTCTGAAAAAATATGGCGGCCGAAATCAATCTTACTTCATTACTGTAGGAAAATATTACTATGGCGAGAACTCAATACAAGTCGATTCCGTCGTACCGATTCCTTCTGAAGTTTAGAACAACAGTATTATTATTTATATTAATGACCTCCCCAAATCCATCAAGTCCTCCATGGTTCTGTATGCTGACGATAGCACTGCAATAGTTGTGTCTGAGGACCCCTCGACTCATGAACATGAGATAAACCATACGTTGTCATCTATAGTTAACAGGTTAAAATTAAATGAACTTAAAATAAATCTAACTAAAACTTTTATAATGACTTTTTAAACAAAAAAATCAAAATCAAATACTATTAATATACACTATGAACAAATAAACATAGAAGAAATAAACTCGACAAAATTCCTTGGACTACACATAGTCTCAGACATGAGTTGGAGGACGCATATTGAACAAGTATGTACTAAACTAAATCGGTATTCAAATGCCGTATACATGCTTCGTAAAGTGGTAAATCGTAGTGCCCTTCTAACTGCTTACCACGCTTACGTTGGTTCGACACTAAGGTTGGGGAATGCCACTGATAGAGAAACCTTCAAAGCCCAAAAGAAATGTATCCGGGCAATATGCGCTTTAAAACCTACAGATACATGTAAACCACATTTTATAAATCTAAAAATATGGACATTCCCATCACTGTATATTTATGAGCATTTATAAGTATTCGTTTTTGAATTTGTATTTGTTTTTTTGGCTTCACTGTCTGTTTCCGCACGGTGTATTATCTGCCTTTTGTTTCTTAATGTGAGAGGTAAGTATTAGTATGTTACAAAGTTTCCCTTAAAACGTTATCGAAAACAATCAAATAATAACATTCAACCAACAAACCAATTAAAAATCAATTATTTAAATCAGTTTCCCAATAAACAAAACATGTTTACAAAAGAGTCGTGACCTGAAATTGTCGTACGTTATTCAGTTAAGCCATGAAATATGTATGAGATCGGAATTAGCCGGTATAAGGCGAGGCACAAATGATGGCTGTTTTACATTTTTATTACAACGACACTTTTCCTTTACGTCAGATTAAACACGCGTTTTGTATATTCGCATGATTACTTTCGGTTTAAGGGGTATGCCCTAAAGAAGCCCGCGAAACTCAAATTTTCTTACGTTTTTTTGGAATTTGCAGCTTCATCATTTCAGCCGAAAGACGTCCACTGCTGGACATGGGCCTCCCCCAAAGGGGGGGGGGGGTTGCCATAATCGCCACGCTTGGCAGGCGGGTTGGCGATCGCAGTATGGTTGTCACTGTAAGGTACCCTCTACATTATTATAATCTATGTCATTAAAGACACCTTATATGCCATATTATTATTGTAATAAACTCAGTATATTCTCAGCAGTCATTGGTTTCATTTACTGTCTTTGCCTACCGTACATGGCGACCCTGCGCAAAGAATCTGCTATCCGAGCGTCGCGTATTTGACACCACCCGGCCAGCGCTGGCTGGCGCCGCACCGTATATGGACAAAGAATGTAAAACAAATCAGTGGATCTAGTACAAAGTGCATCCAATATGAATAAAATACTTTTATAAGTGGTTTATATCACACGTACTGGTGCAAAATATACGGAAATTCATAAAAATGGGCTCAACACAGTCTCATGAAGAAGTAATCTTGGCACAAAACGCAGCTGGAGGCTCGAACCAATGACTGCTGAGAATATACTGAGTTTATTACAATAATAATATGGTATATAAGGTGTCTTTAATGACATAGATTATAATAATGTAGAGGGTACCTTACATCACAAAGGCACAGAGAACGCTGCTGCCCATTCTCTGGTGAGTCCCTTAGTCGCCTCTAACGATACCCACGGGAAGATATGGGATGGTGCTATTCTTTACGTTCGACACCATACGGACGTATTTGCAGCTTAGTATCACGTTCTCAGCACCTACCTAGCCTTTTCCCAACTATGTTGGGGTCGACTTCCAGTCTAACCAGATGCAGCTGAATACCAGTGTTCTACATGGAGCGACTACCTATCGAACCTCCACAACCCAGTTACTGTGTAACACGATACCCCTTGGTAAGACTAGTTGTCAGCCATTTTGGCTTCTGACTACCCATAACGACTGCCAAAGATCTACGACTGACAACTGGGACCACTTTACGTGCTTT
Source organism: Charanyca ferruginea (assembly GCA_947361185.1). Lineage (NCBI taxonomy): Eukaryota > Metazoa > Arthropoda > Insecta > Lepidoptera > Noctuidae > Charanyca > Charanyca ferruginea. Next base: position 31,083,671 of record OX376057.1, read on the forward strand.
TCGAGTCACGGAGGGAACTCAGTATGAAATGAATGGTCACCCATCCACAGACCGACCGCGGCAAGCGTAGCTTAACCTTTGAACGATTGATCTGTCTGACTTTTACTTAGCCACGAGCTGCTGTCCAAGTTAGAAAAGCTGGTAAATGTGTCTATTTAATGAAAATACGACGTTTACAACGTTTTCTAACTTGACAGTTATATTGATGATTTTAATCAATATATAACAGGATCTTTGAAAGCATCGACTTCTTTGTCTCTGCTCAAAAATGTAAAAATCTCGTCTACAAACAAATTTTGGATTAATTATTAAAGTGAGTTAATATTCACTAATTCTCTCTCCCTCTTTCTTTCTTTCTCTGTTGTTTGCATGCCTGTCTATGTTTATATTTAAGTTTACTATTAACTACTTTCTCTGATTTAACAGCTTAGAATAGCGCACTATTAGATAATATTACTTTTAATATTAGATTTTAGTGTATAACTGTTTATTTTCCCAAATAAAATAATAAAATAAAAAAATGCATATTTGTTACTCCTAGATTTCTTTTTTATTACCATAGAACTTAATAGTGGGCTGAAAATTGCAGAAAACATAAGAATATTTGAAATTCACTGGCTTCTCTGGTGCTTTCACCTTAACTGGAGCACGACAGTAACTACGCGTTATTTGAGACAGGCGAAAATTGGATATCACTGAGACAGAAAGCAATAAAATGTTTCAAATGAAATGGATTTTGTGTAAACAACATTATAGGCAATCCTCAAAGCATTTATTTCAATTAAACCATTTATAGGCTCTTTTGATTTGTTAAGAAGTTTGTCAGTTGTCGGAAAATTTGTTGAAAAGTTATTTGCTTGTTACAAATTCTTAGGGAAGAACAGGCGAGAAACATATAGTATAGGTCGTGCCACAGAATAGATAGGTCTGTAGGATACTTCCAGGCTAAAGATTTAAAAAAGACGTCAATTGTTCAGTACATAAATGACAAGACGATGAAAATGAACTTGTTTTTTTTTCGGATTGGTATCTCGCAGGTCAACCTAGGAGGTTGTCGGCTGCCTAACCGGACTTTCCTGTGGTGCTTTAAAAAATATTATTTTTAGGGCCTCCAGCCAGGGCAAAATAGGCGACCACACGCTAAGGGCACCCCCTGTGGGGTACGAGTCTCGGCTTAGGGCGTCGCTGGGATCTCTGGATCGGATTTCCATTATTTAGGGACGAATTTTTAAACTGCGGGCTCAGCGGCGCGGGCTGGCACGAGCAAGGTTCGGGGAGGAATGAATTTGAAACTGCTGTTTTTTTTAATGAAGTTCCTATAGCAGTTTGCGGTAGGTGTGATTCGGAAAAAAATGTTACACCACGTAGGATTTTTGCGTTATAGGCCCGTACGCATTTCTCTGTCTCTCAGTGCAATTTTCTGCGAGCACCACCGCGCGCAATCTCTTTCTTTCTCTTTCTCTAGTGTGTAGTGTGTGTAGTCTTTTTCTTTTTCTAGTGTGTGTGCGTGCGATTATAAAAAATGCGTGCGAGTGTAAAAATAAGATTTGGTTAATCTTGTCCCTTTGTTGTCTTCAGGTACAGGCGTACACCTTAGCGTTCAGTTTATAAGATTTTTGCCCTGATTGGAGGCCTTAAATTCTCTTTAAGTCACCAAAAGAAAGTCCGGTTAAGCGGCCCACAACCTCATAGGTTGACTTGACCAGCGATACGCAAATCCGAAAAAAAAGTCTTCAAAAGACACGTTGTTATTAAAAGCTTGAGTAGAGCTTTTAAGGTTGAGAAGAGTAGGTCCTAGTACACTTACGGTATTCCTTTGATAAAAAATACAAGCATTTTACCATCAAAGTACGCATTTTGTTTGAGTACTTATGAATATTCGCATCTAATCGTGGGTACGAGCATTTCGCTTTACATTTTAATAAGTTATTATTATTATTTATTTATTTATTTATTTATTATTAACCGTTACGCCCGGCACAAATGTCGCCTGTTTTGCATTTTTATTACACTTTCCTTTTACGTGAGATTAAACTCGCGTTATGATTGCGTGATTATTTTGCGAGTATTTCTGGAATAAGGGGCAAATTATGGGTACCTATCTATTCTTTCAAAAATATTAATAAAAATGTGATATGAAAAAATGCTCGTGTTATAACACTCGTGAGTTGAAGTGAGAAGATAATAACTCAAACTTTTACGAACTAAATGGCTCTTCTATTTTCAAACACAGATTTAAATATTACACAAGGGATCCTTACATATTATATATGCGAAACTAATTAAAAACAATACAATTTTGTTCAACTACAAAAGCAAAGAAAGAGGGGTAGCTCAGAGGGCATCAAAAAACTCGTCTATATCGCTGTCCACGGGACATGTGCCGAACAAGCTGGCAACATTGCAACGTTTTATGGCAATGCTGATTCTTTGGACGAAGAATAGGCCAGGGCTCTTGTATTTCGGGACATCGCCAAGCGGCTGGTGAGCTCTCCATGTGACCCGAAGGCTGGCTTATTCTTGGCCCAAAGAATCAGTATTGCCATACAACGTGGCAATGCTGCCAGCCTGTTGGACACCGTGTCCCATTGACAGCGATGTTTTCAACTGACTTCAAAAAAGGAGCAGGTTATCAATTCGTCTGTATTTTTTTTTTCTTTTTTTTTTAATGTTTGTTACTTGATTTCTTGGGACTGGGTGAACCGATTTTGATGTTTCTTTTTTTATTTGAAAGCTAGTGCTTCCCGTGTGGGCCCATTTTTTGTCCAGTTTGGTCCAGTTCTGACAATGGCATCCATGAGAAAACCGTATAAGTCTTAAATTTGCATTAAGTATGTGCGCGATTTGTTACGCGATTTCTCCGGCAAACGTAAACCGATTTTGAAAATTCTTTTTTTTATGGATAGGTTATGCGTCAGGGGTCCCACATAAATTTTATCGAAATTGATTCAGCACTTTTTGAAAAATCAACAAATACCCAAAATTATTACATAGACGACGTTTTAGTTTCATAAATCTTTGTAGTAGTTAACTTAAATCTCTTCTTAATAGATTTGGATGAGAAGGAGGTACTAAAAAGCGGAAAATAAAAACCTTTTCACAAAAAAGACAACCGCCTTCAAAAAGTGAAAAATAACTTTAGCATAGAACACACATTGACTTCAGTTTCGAAATTCAGTGGCTTTGTTCTGTTTGTTGTTTTGTATTGCCACCGACTTCCGAAACTGAAGTCAATGTGTGTTCTATGCTAAAGTTATTTGAAGGCGGTTGTCTTTTTTGTAAAAAGCTTTTTATGATGCCCATTGCGCACCCTTCTGCCTTTTTCTTGGAATTGTACATAAAAAATATAATAATTAGGTATTATTTTTATTTTTAATTTCTATATGACGGCGTCAGCGATGGCTGAGCGGTAGCGCCGCGCCGTCATCGTTTGGGTTCGGTGGTACCGGGATTCGGGTCCATTGTAGAATAACAATATTCAATGCAGTACTAATTAACCTTACTTTTTTAAATTGTGATCGTACAATACAATAATAGAATTAAATCATCTTTATCGTTAAATTATCGATTGCTGCGACATATACAGGATGAAATTGAATTCATTAGCAAAATTTTAAGGAGTGACTCAGACCACGAACCTGAACAACTTTCATTATGGAGTCAACTCAAACAGCGCGAAAAAAAAACAGCTGTTCCATACATTTTGGCCGAGTACCTATTGCACTTCTGTATGGTACAGCTGTTTTTTTTCCCCGCTGTTTGAGTTGTTCAGGTTCGTGGTCTGAGTCACTCCTTAAAATTTTGCTAATAAATTCAACTTCATCCTGTATATCAGTTCAAATAAAATATAGGCTGGTTTCAAAAAAATAAAATAAAATACGGAGCAAAAATTTGACAAGTCCATAAATAAACACTCACAACATACTGTTATAATAAAAAAACACTCCCTCGAAGCCTTGCAATAAAATCTTCACTCCTCAAAAACACGGCAATCCGCCATACATTCTTAACTATACGCCTATAATCTTCAAGTCGTTATCATGATAACAACGCGTTTCATTGTTATTTTATCCGTTAAGTACTACTTCTCTTTGTTATTTTATCTGTGGTCGGTGATCTGTGCTATCATTGGCCGGTTTATCATCCAGTTTTTATGTATGTTTTCGCTTTGGGTAGTTGAAAAAAGGGAGCTTTATTTTGATTGTAGTAGGAAAAGATATTGGCACTCAATCTTTGGGTTTTTTTGGCGCTTTTTAGGGTTGGCTCAAGGTGACGTGGGGAAACAGTGGGCCAGAGAAAAAAAAACAATTCTATTACGTTCGTCAAGACCTGATGAATTAGATCACATTATCATCATGTAGGCCAAAAATCTTTAACTACTGGACCTATGTATATCGGTCGTTGTGATGGTGCTTAAGGAAGGCATATGTTGAAGGTGTATGTGCAACGACCGGTTCTATGCATATAAATATTGCATCTAGCAAATCCTCGCGAGCCTGACCATCTGGCCACCTTGGGGCCTTGGAGGCCTACCACACTGCAACTTTTTTGTTTTTTTTTTTTAATACTAGCAATTGTAAGCGATAGTAGCAATTGAAGTCGCTGGCAATACAACAAACAGAAACAAAGCCGACTTGCAAAATTACATTTTTTTTTTCTTTCTTGGTTTTTGAAGTCGGTTATCTTTTTACCCGACTGCAAGGAAAGGGTTATATTATTTTTTGTAAAAATGTTTTATTTTTCGCTTTTTAGTGCTACTTCTTATGATGCAAATTAATTAAGGAACAGTAACACCAAACAAATTGAGTAATCCTTTAATTTTCCACCCAGGTGGAATAATTTCATGTATTGGTCCCATATAAATTTCAACAAAATATTCCACTCCTTTAAACACTTTAGGTACGTACACTTTTCATTAAAAAAAGAATCATCGAAAACAGACTACACTGAAAAAAGTGATGCGTGATCAAACATAAAAAAAATATATTCGTGTCGAGTTGAGAACCTCCACTTTTTTGAAGTCGGTTAAATATAGTTATTGGGTGGTTGAATTCTTCAAGAAGGTCCTGACCGGCCCTTTGCGGTGTCAAGGACGTAATAATGACCAATGACCTTCATTATGTTACTTATTACATGTATACATGCATATATAACATGTAGTGAACGTTCATATTATTTCCAAATTTCACCTACCCAAATACATACACATCAAATAGTAAAGAAACGTAATTTCTTTATAATTATGTGATACAGTACGCGACACGTTGTTGTATCGCATTATAGGAAGAACAAAGAAAATCAATTTTTCATCTTATTGCTTAAGCGTGACATGTTCCAAGGGTTCAAACGAATGGCGTGTGCGTGGACTGAAAAAAAGCGAAGGCAGAAAGCGATTTTGTTATATTTTATAGCCTATGAACTAGGGACTACCACGTTAGGTAAGCAGTCGAAAGGAAGACTTCTCTTATCCTACGACTGCAGGCTCCTATCCTAAGACTAACTCTTATCTTTTCCTTTGGCTGCTCCTATCCTTAGACTCTTCCTATTCTGAACCTCTTATCCAAAGACTTTAACTCTTATCCTAAAACTGCTCCGATCCTAACACTTGTCATATTTTAAGACTCCAATCCTAACACTCGTCATATTTTAAGACTCCTATCCTAGGACTCGTCATATTATAGAGAGACACGGTTTCTATCCTAAGACTTAAGTCTTATACTTAGACTCCTCCTATCTTAAGATTTATCTTATGACTTCTGAATTGTATCACGGGGTCGGAAAAAAATTAGATTGGGAACTCAGAAGCTATTGTACCTGGTTAGTATCTACAACTTGCTCTTTATTAAATAATACATAACGTAGACTGTGGAATATGGATGTACGTAGCGTAGGTGCTGCACGCTGCAATATACAATAAATAAAAAAACGTTAATTTCCTCTACCTATCATAATCATATGCCTAGCCTTTTTAAGCGTCTGCTTCCAGTGTAACTAAAAACAGCTGAATACTCAGCATTTTACATGAAGCGACTGCATATGTGACGTCCACAATCCAGTTTCTGGGTAAGCTCTTGGTAAGACTGGTTGTCAGTCCTTCTGGCTTCTGATTACCTATAACGTCTGTCAAAGATCTACTAATGACAGACAGGACCAACGACTTTACGTGCTTTCAGAGGCACATAGGTCATAGGGGTGATCCACGGACCGACTGATCAGACTGTGGATTTTATCAAGCCACGTACCCAAATCTCATCTGTCTATGCCTTCTGGGGTGTGATTGTGTAAGACCTCATTCTAAACTTCGAATCTGAATCCGCTGTGAGTTTCTTGTTTGGCATTCTAAAAACTCGGTTGATAATTCGAATTTACACTAGCGCCACCCTTGCGAGCGTGTCAGCGAGTTGAACTAAATTGACAGGGAGATTTTGACAGATGAAGTATGAGATGACGTAAGAAGTGGTATTCTGTAAGGTAATTTCCCCGTCACTTTGTCGCTCACTTCGTACTCGAACCCGATTCAAAGTGTCAAATATATCAAGGTCATTTTGAACCTTATGCGAAGTGAGAGTGAATAGCGATGTGAAATGCGAGTTATTGTTTGAATTTTACAGAATCGACTTACAGAAGCTACAAAGTCAAAATCAACATTTATTTCAATTAAACCAGTTGCAGGCACTTTTGAATTGTCAAGGATTTGGTCAGTTAGTCAGAAAGTTGAAGATAGTTGCTCGTTCCAAAACGTAGGTAGGTCTCTATGGCGAAGAACGACAACGAAGGACACTCTTTTTACTAAATGCTGGTAACATTATATACAGGCGGGACATTAATTTTATTTATGTGTTGAGGCTGGTATCCCTGGAAGCTAGTAGACTAGCAGAACTTTTGCACCAAGTAGGTAGTTGCCACTTACACCTTAGGGAATTTCTCGGAAGAGTTATTTGTGTGTAGTCTATTTCGTGGCCTCTGAAAGTTTCTCATGTAATATGCATGCTGCTGTCTCCACGTTGAAGATACATACACTTTGACATTCACACTATATTTTATTTGATAACGTATGTTTTATTACGCGATACAATTCAATTTATTTTCAAGTAGCAGACGTCGGGAATCTATTTCCAAGAAAAAGACAGCAAGATGTAATAATGTTGTACATCTTTTGAATTCTTATTAAGTGCGAAATATTATAAATGCGAAAGTAACTCTGTCTGTCTATTTGTTTGTTAACTTTAATTGTTTGTGAAGCTTTAAATAACTGAACCGATTTTGATTAAATTTGGTACATACTGCGGAAGCCTGGACCCCAAGAAAAGACATAATTAAGCTACTTATTAATCCGCGATAAGGTCTTGGTCTGAGATATGTATGTATACTTACTTATCTATTGCTTTATCAAAAAACCAATAAAATCTTAATCGCTTTATCAAAAAGCCTTAAAACCTGAAAGTCTGTACTTTTTATAAAAACTAGCTTTTACCAGCGATTTCTTCCGTGGGAATGTCAGTTATCACGAATGCAACGAAGTCATGGATTAAAAAGTAGCCTATAGCTATCAGACACAGGCAAGTAAGTGTGCAAGTAAGTGTGTGGCTTTTACAATGTCATATGTACTTTCTGAGTATATCTTGGACATCATTAACATCGGCGAAAGAAAAAGATCGTGAGGAAACCTAGACTACTGATAAATATAAGTCTGGAATCACCAATCCGGCTTGAGCGCACGTGGTGATCAATGCTCGTGTCTTTTCTATATGAGAAGAGGTCTTTGCCCTGCAGTGGGACTATAATAGGCTGGTGTTATTTACTTTTATGATTCATCATCGTCATATCAACCTTTTCACGCCCACTGCTGGGCATAGGTCTCCCCTAAGGGGGGTTTGGTCGATGCATGTTGGCGATCGCAGTAGGTGTTATGGTACTCAGAAGGACGCTGCTGCCCATCCTCTGGTCAATATCCCTCTGCTGCCTTCTACGACACCCATGGGTAGAACTGGGGTGGTGCTATTCGCAGCCGACACTACACGGTAAGGTACTACGGTACTTTTATGGTTTAACCAGTCATTCTCTACAGTCCACCAGGTGTCCTCATACCGAGTGATGTTCTGTACATAGTTTTGTAAGGCACCTATTCATTGGCATTCCTCCAACGTCTGCGCAGCGACAACGTTGCGCAGACATGACGTTGACGTCGCGAGTCTAGAAGCAAGCGTTTACGTTGCGTACCCGCTGAAGAGACTCAGAGTTGCGGACAGAGGGCAGAGTAGGACGGCGTGTTTGTAAATGTTGCCAAAAAACGCAACGTTAACGTTGCGAAGACGCAGCGCAAACGCTTGTCACTCGCGACGTCAACGTCAACGTTGGAGAAACGCCAACGCTCGAAAAACGCCAGTGAGTCAGGGGAGTAAGACTGATAAACAACTAGAAATATCTAAAATCATCTAATTTACACATTTCTACAGCTGCATATTTATTAATCTCAAGTGTAACCTCAGTATGTTGATTCACACCACAAAACTGTCTAACACATCGTTACGTAATCTAGATGGAACTATTTCTAGAATGTTCCAACTTCATCAAATTACTGCAGCAGTGTTTGTCATGCCACCGATGTAAGCAACTTCGTGCATGGCAGCCATATAATAGAGTAGAGGTTGAGCGAAGGTACACGTAGGTGGTGCAGATGACACGAGATCTAGTAACGGTTTAATAGCACAAAATAAAAAGGTAAAAAAAGTTAAAGTTGAAGTTACAGAAGGACCGCTCCCGTCATCCTCGAAATTAATTACCTACACTTGCCAGACTCACTAGGGTTGATACTGTATTGACTCTATAGGTTTTATTTGTGACATTACGGATTTTTATTGACACTGGTTGAAACTCTTTGCAAGTTGTTTATAACAAATTTTTCCTGTGTGTTATGAAATGTCAATTTCATCATTTTGATCATTCATTTTTTTTTCGCTTGTCGAGACTAGAGTCTTCTTGAAACTGCCTGAGAATGCCTGAGAATGCCTGTAAACAAATTATGTGCGTGCGAAAAATGCCGGTTTGTTCTGAGTGGTCTCTCTGCTCGGGCGCGCCGCAGCCTTACGTACTTGGTGCTAATAGTGTAACTACCCACGATATCATTAATTAAAAATGTAACGGGATTTTTTTTTAATCCCTGATGAAAGCAGAAATTACACGAAAATGATACCAGCCAGTAATTTAAAAAATGTAACTGTTTTTATAACTTATTAATTTATTTTTAAACGATTTCAAAAAAGGACCAGGTTCTCAATTCGGCTGTCAGGTATGTGTTTCTGTATGTTTGGTACGCGATTTCTCTAGCAATTGGGCATCATTTCGGAAATCCTTATTTTAGTATTGACATTTATGGATTTGGAATGGTGAAGGGCGAAAAATTAAAAACTTTTTTACAAACAAAGACAACCGCCTTCTGAAACAAAAGTGATAAATTACTTTAGCTTTATGACTTTAGTTTCAGAAGTCGGTGGCAATACAAAACCACAAACAGAACAGAAGCCGACATCAGTGTATACCTACTCATTAGTTAGTTAAAAAGCGCATCAAAAAGGCATTAACTAAACTATCAAATAACATAAAACAACAAATCCCAAATCTAAAAATAATTCCACTACACAACAACAATAATTAGAATCAAGATTCTAAGCTAATTACTAATTCTGGTCACTACGGAATTCAGATCAAATGAGATTCACCCACGTGCGTGACCTATGCGAATGATCTTCATTTGATACGCACTACTACGTTGAAACCTACATTTAATTAGGAATCTGTACTATAGGTATATTAGAGGATACAATAATACAGGAGGGGTCGGGTAAGGCATGTTTTCGGAGAAAATCATCACCTGCCGCTCTATTTTTACATAATTTTTTTGCTCACCCTCAGATTATGAAACAAAAGGCAGATAGACCGTGCGGAACACTGAGAGTGAAGTCACAAATACAAATTCAAAAGCGGATATCTTCAATCTCGTGATTGTATTCGCTTTTGAATTTTTATTTGTATCTTTATTTGTTTTTTTAGCGGCGTTTCGTGCTATACTGACTCGTGTCAGTACCTACAGCTCGAAGCGCGGTATAGGTATTCGCTTTTGAATGTGTATTTGCTTTTTTGGCTTCATTTTCAGTGTTCCGCGCGGTCTATCTGCCTTTTGTTTTATAAACTGAGGCTCACCCTTTAAATACTGTTAATTGTAATCCATGGTGCCTGCTAACTAGGCTTCTCCTAGTAGTAATTGTCTCTTAGTGCCTATTTGTATAGTCTTCTGTCTCCTGCTTGATTTGGAGGGAAGCGTAAAATATGCTTTTCTTACTGATCCGCTAATCTTTTTTCGGAACGAATTTCCTTAACGCGGCTTACGGGTAGGAAATCGTCACGTAACGAAATGCTTGTGTGTATGTGTGCGTGTATCGAGCCTACTACATGCATACAAATGACATTGATGATTATAATTATATAATATGTAATAAGTATTTTTTTTTTTTTTAACAGACACGTACGTAAGGAACTCCCGTAAGGAACGAAGTAAGGAACTTCGTTCCTTACGGGAGTCCCCCGACCGCACAACTTTTTGGAACGAAGTTCCCTAATGCGGCCCTAGACCGAATTAGTATAAATCGTCACGTAACGAAATGCGTGTGTGCATGTGGGCGTGTATCGTGCCGCTGCGTCGCACTCGCCTGCTTGTGACATATAATTTTTTTTTTTTGTACAGACACGTACGTAAGGAACTTCGATCCTTACGGGGCCCCCCGACTGCACAGTTTTTATTTTACTTAATTTCGTTACGGGATCCAAGACAGATGTAATGTTTCTCCGGGACTCGTCGAGCTTCATTACCCCGACGCTTTTTTGGTGATTGCAGAGGTTTGGGTAGTGAGTCGGGCTTGCCGATCTATTTTGTAAAAACCTTCCGCGGAGAATACATATGAAGCATGCCTTTGTACAGAGGTGAGCACATAAAGCGACAACAATCTGCCAAATTTATATTTAAGTGGGAACATTTGACAGTTTGGTATGGTTTGATGTGCTGGCGTCTGTATCTTTGTACATGAAGTCTAAATAAATGAAGTGAGCGTCAGGTGAAATGTCATCCCACCAAGCTAGAGATTGACAGCTTAGCTTAAACTCACTTCAACTTCATTTACTGAGAGAGATATTTACAAAATAGCACTGCAGGGGTGTGATTCTGTAAGACCTTATTCTAAACTTCGAATCTGAATCCGCTGTGAGTTTCTTGATTGGCATTCTAAAAACTCGGTTGATAATTCGAATTACCACTAACGCCACCCTTGCGAGCGTGTCAGCGAGTTGAACTAAATTGACAGGGAGATTTTGACAGATAAAGTATGAGATGACGTAACAAGTAGCATTCTGTAAAGTAATTTCCCCGTCACTTCGACGCTCACTTCGCACTCGAACCCGATTCAAAGTGTCAAATATATCGAGGCTATTTTAAATCTTATGCGAAGTGAGAGTGAATAGCGATGTGACTTGTGAGATGCCAGTTGTTGTTTGAATTTTACAGAATCGACCTACTGATCGTAGTAATGCAAGAAAATATTGTAAGCAACATAACTTAGCACAAGAAGGCAATTCTGTAAAGCTTTATGAATTTCCGCATTCTAATTTAAGTTTGAATCTGTAAAAAAATTTTTGAGAATATTTTGACATTGATTGTCTCAGATGCGATTACAACTACTTAGGTTTCGAACGTTTTTAATTACGAGAATTATTTTTCAGTAACAAAGAATTCCAATTAAAATTGAAATTGGAACATGCTAGATTTTTAAAGTAAAAACAATTTAGAAGTACTAAACGATACCTACACCACAAAATATAAAGTATACAGAAGGGCCGCTCCCGTCATTTTCGAAAATAATTACCTAAACTTGACAGACTCATAGGGTTGCTACTGTATTGACATTATTGACACTCGCTCAGATTATGAAACAAAAGGCAGATAAACCGCGCGGAACACTGAGAGTGAAGCCAAAAAAGCAAATAAAAATTTAAAAGCGAATACAATCACGAGATCGTAGATATTATCTACAATCTCGTGATTGTATTCGCTTTTGAATTTGTATTTTTATTTGTTTCTTTCAACGATGCGACGTTTCGTGCTATACTGACTCGTGTCAGTACAGCACGAAGCGCGTTGTAGGTACTCGTTTTTGAATTTGTATTTGCTTTTTTTGGCTTCACTCTCAGTGTTCCGCACGGTCTATCTGCCTTTTGTTTCATAATCTGAGGACACTGGTTGAAACTCTTTGCAAGTTGTTTATGACCAAATTTTCCTGTTTGTCATGAAATGACAATTACATCATTTTGATCCCACCAAAAAATATAATTTAAATAGACGCGAAGTTCGGCGAAAAAGAGTTGAGATTTATTATAGAAAGTGTATTAAAGTTTAAATAAAATGAAAAGTCCTGACTGACTGACTGACTCATCAACGCCCCCTTGGACCTAGAAAGCTGAAATTTTGCACAGAGTTTCCCTTTATAATAATAGACAAGAAATAAGGAAGGATTTGTTGAAATTCAACCCCTAAGGGAGTAAAATAGGAGTTAAAAGTATGTATGGAAAATCGTCATTTTTGTTATTTAAACCATGAAAATTGATGTTTATCATTCTGTAAAACCCCACACTACAATGTGGGGTTTTGTGTCGGTACACCGACATTTACGCGAATAAAATCGCAGGCATCAGCTAGCACTTAGATAAAAAAAATAGTGTTGTGGATTTTTGAATAAAAAGTGGTAGGTATATTAGAATATTATTACTAAAAAATAGTGGCACAGGTTTCACAAAAATTATTTACAGAAAAATATTTTCGTCGATTGCGACATTGTTTAAATGCACGAGTGTTGTATCTCAGTGTGTAGTCGCATCCTCAAATAAAGTTTTTTTAAATATGTGATCTTCCTTCATAAGCTTATTCAATACTCTACAGTTTGTATATTTATTTCTAAAAAATGAACCGAATTTATCTTCCATTGCTTCAACAAATTGCACAAAATGATCTTCCGGTATAATTAACAAATAATAATAACAACCAAATACACAGCAACCGTAATAATACCGCTTATTCATTTTGACAACACGTGTCGCTAGTCGAGACACTCGAGACTGAAGTCTGCTTAAAACTGCTTGAGAGTGCCTATAAACGTAATGTCAATGTGTGCGTGCCAAAAATGACGGTTTGTTCTAAGCGGTCTCTCTGCTGGGGCGCGCCGCAACCTTAGGTACTTTGTGAAAGAAAGAAAGAAAGAAAGAAAAAAAAAAGAAAAATTGTTTATTGTAATTGTTTTTTTGTGCCTACACATTACTGGCTAGAATTAAAAATATGTTACTATTTTAAAATATTCAATTGAATAGTCTATTTATTTTGGCCTCAGCAAGTCAGGCCATTGGAATAATTTAGTTGAACAAATTGAGTAAGATCAACATTAGTAGACTATTAAATCTCTCCCTGGGAACCTATTCAGAATTAAGATTTTCAACCATTTAAATATTTAGTGAAAGACATTAGAATAATCTGAAATGGTGAGTTTATTTTCAAATTAAAATTAAAATATTTTCAATAAAATTGTGTTATAAATAATAGAGAATTGAAATTTTGATTACAAAAAGAGATCACAAGGAGGATCGAGGTTTTGTCTTCAGAACCTTTGTGAAGTATTTAAATAAATAAAAAATGTTTAATCGATATATTAATGGCTCTAAGCACCTATCTTTAAACCATTGTATAATTATTTCTTTGAATATTGGCTGATATTCAAGGACCTCATCAACCACATTTAAAGCACACTGTTCATGATTTACAAACATAACATTGCTTTTAGACGTAAGCGGGGACACTTAAATATTGCTAGCCGGCTCCCTTACCTAATTGTTCATTTTAAGGGAAGCATAGTGCCGATCATCACTCAAGTATTGTTTATGAATAAGTAGGATTTTGGGACACTGTGCGTCCGCGCGCACTATTAGACCTCATAGCATTGTTCTTGAATACGGGTATAAGTAGTGTAAAGGCCCATTTAGATGGAGAGAGTTTCTCGAACGTTTCTAGGCGAGAAATCGTACGCTACTATCGCAAGCAATAATCGCTATAAGATTATCGTATCACAATGTTTACATACAGGCAAGAACTAAATTCTCGCCAGCGATTATATGTCATTATATGTCTCTTCAACTTCCAAATGTAATTCAATATACAGAGTATTAGATGCTCAAAAAGTGTTTCTTCGCGCTATCCATTTTTTAACCCAACATCTTTTTTCCGTTTTCTTAGTAATTCTTGTTTAAGAAAAGCAGATATAATTAAAATACCCTCGCGCACTCATGGTAGCAACTGGCACAAAACCTCGAAATACAATAAAATTCTCGCTTTGTAGTTCTGTTTACACGGAGATAGATGTATTCTATTGCGAGGCAATTGTCACCCAAGGGGAAGGGCGATAATCGTGAATGTTTACACGAAGAAACTTTTTTAATGTTCTTTCGATAATCATATGTTCGAGTCGAGAAACTCTCTCCATCTAAATGGCCCTTATGTAACGTTGAGCTAAAATTATTATTACCTGTTGACTTTTATTTTAAGGGTTCTGTGTCTGTCTGTCTGTTCGTCCATCAACACCCTTTTTCTCAGCAAGCTTGATAGCTCCTATCAAGTTCAAGTTACAATAATATCAAATAAGTACTAAGGGCTGCCATGTCTTGGAGCGGTAAAAAAAATCGTCAACGTAATCAAAAGATAAGGCCTGATACGGCCGTTTATATTTTTTTACACTAAAATCATAAAGAATCATGGCGAGATCAATACATTAATTAGTATGAAAAAAAAGAAATAATTTAGAGTTTAAAATATTTTCCAATGTGGAGAATACATTACCAAGAGTAGATTGATATACTTACCATACTTTTAAACCCCCGCATAATTAAAATATTTCGAAATGAAAATAACAGTTTTCATTTCGTCTAGTTGCCCATTTAGTGTTTACAAAAAAAAAATGACAAGTGACATTAATGGATAATCAAATGCAGACAAGTGATATGAATAGTTGTTTACAATGACGGAGTTGAAACAGTACATTGATTATTCTTTATTTGTGACATTATTTCCCATAACACGATGCAACTTCAGTGTAAGAACTGCAAAACGGCGGTTGTCAGTGTCACTGTTACTGTCAGCCGCGGTTTCGTTCTGAAATAATGAGCTTTTTGTTAAATTATTCACTTTTATCGTCCATTTTTATTGCGGGGTTTTAAAACTATTGTAAATGCCTGAAGATACTCTTTAGGTACCCACGAGTATAAGAATGAGAATGTCAACTTCTCTAAACATCTTTATTTTTTTCATACAAATCGTGCCATGACCCTTTGGCAAGAAGTAATGAAGCACAAGTAAAGGAAAAATCCGAAAACCGTATTTTTTTAAATATTGTACGGGGAACCCTCGGTGCGCGAGTTCGTCACGCACAAGACCGACTTTTTGGTTTTAAAAACCACTTTTTATGGTAGCAGTCAATGTAACACACGCAAAACATTGTGCTTATGGGTGCATGCAGCAGGAGTCTCAAATGTATTCAAAGTTATGTTATACCATTTAAAACACGAAATCTTGAAAACTACTTGACCGCTGAAAGTGAAATTTGGCAGGCAGGTAATAATAAGGTGACCTCCGCTCGAAGTCCCAGGCAAAAACTTGTATTGCATAAATTCGTACCTACATATGTTAAGCGTTTAATTAATAAGCACTAAACGTTTGGAGAGCAAACCTAACAATGCCGGTCGATCGATCGATGCAATCCGCAATACAGCTAATATGCTGCTGAATAGGGTAGCTGTGGTTTTGTGATTAGGGAGGTAAATCTATTGAAACTAGTTCATTGTTTGCTAAAATTTGTTAATCAACTTTGATATTAAGAGCGCCCAAACCGTCATAATTTCCACACAAACGGTAGTACGTGATTCGTTATAACAACTGTTTCTCCAGATACTTCGAACGGGAACACCCAAATATTCCGAAATATTTTATTCCGAATTTCGATATTCCGATTTTCAAAAGTCCGAATTTCATAATACCTAAAAATTATAATCTCTATTATTTAAAATCACGAAAGTTATTTTACCGAATGTCGTAAATCCGATTTGTTTTTTTTCCGATTTTCATATGTTCGAAGAATCAAATGCTCGATGAGTTCTCGGTCCGAAAAACGAAATTCCGAATTTCAATATTCCGAATAAACTGTTAAAATTAGGATTCTGATTCAATTCAGCTACGCATATATATTCAAAATGGTGTCGCCTTGTTTCGCAGACAGAAATTTCATAGAATTTCGTTTCCCAGAAAATGTTTCATATAATAATTGGTTCTTGTATTTTTATTTCGACTATTATTGTTTAAAGACTATTTACTTGAATGAAACATATTTCACAGAAACACAATTCAAAGAATTTTTAATCAAATTTTTTTGTTTAACGAACTTATCAAACAGTAGAATTACTTTTTAACAAATATTGTTTATTCGGTGTATTTTTGTATGGAATTTATTTCAACAAAAATATATAGGTATAAAAAGAAAGACAATAGCAAAAATAATCTTAAAAAGTCAATATGTTGTGCTACAAAAGTTAATGACAGAAATGAATTGCTGTGAAACCGACTCCACGTAGTCTTGTCTGCCCTACCCCTAGAGTGTAATTTAAATTCGCGTAGGCGCGGAGGGGCGAGGCGGCCAGCGAGCTGAGGAGCAGGTGGTTTTAACGCCCGCCGCCGCGGCTGAGGCTGGCCGGCGAAGCCGGCCAGTAAGCCGAAGCTGCGGTGGTGAGCGTGAATACCATCTGCGACGATAAGCTCGCGTGGTACCGCCGGAGCCCCGCAACGCCGTAACCGTGACAGAAACCATGCCTGCTGCATGTTGCATGTTCGCTTGCATGCTCGCTTGCATGATGCATGCTTGCTTGCTTGCATGCTGCATGCTTGCTTGCACGCTGCATGCTTGCTTGCATGCTGCATGCTTGCTTGCACGATAAACGATTGCACGATAACGATAAAGATAATCGGAATTTTAATAATCGGAATTCGTATTTTTGATGTTCGGAATTTTCATTATGTCGGACTTTTTGTTATTCGATCTTTTGAAACTCGGTATTTTGAGAATAGTAATTATAAACGTTCGGAATTTTGAAATTTTGTATTATAAAAATAGGATGAATGATAAATCGGAGTTGCCATATTAGGAATTTTGAACTATTCGGAATTATGAAAATTGGTATTTTGAAATTCGTATTTCTGACTTTCGGAATAAAGTTTTTCGTATTTATGTAGTGTACCCATTTCGAACACACAGGTATTTTGTACTTTATATCTAGGTTTCTATGTAATAAAAAAATGTGTTTTAGCATTTTTCATTCCAAATTACAAAGTAAACAAATAAGTAGGTAAGTTGTTTGATTTTTTTTTTTCATTTTATTTACTTATTTGATCAGGTTACATTATAACAACAGCCCCACAAAACCGTGTTATCGGTTTGACTGTGGGATCGAGTCTCCGTACAATAGTCGAACCATAAACATAACAAGAAACAATAACAAAGTAAACCTTATATAACAGTGATTTATATCAATTCGCTGCTAACAAATAGTCAGGTAATATTTTTTAAGCTTACGTTTAAAAATGCGTTTAGAACCTTCGCGTCGAATACCCTCCGGCAAACTATTTAGCAGATACGGCAAGCGTTTTTTAAGTGTTCTATCACCAAAATAATTAAATAAACCATTTTAAAAAAATCCTTTTTTTCGATTCCCCATTCGATAGAATTTGAGGAAAAGAAAATGTTTTAAGACAATATAGCGCATTATGGCGCCTAAAATCAGCCATTTTAATTTTAATAAATCTAGAGTCACTCTCACAATTAAGATGAATCTGACGATATTTACAATCTAAAATCCATCAAACCATTTAGGGTATAGAGCGCGCCAAATAAATAAACACACATACATACATCAATCATACATTTATCTATATATGTATGCATTTACAAAAAAAAAAAAAGTATTTGTGTATGTGTATCAGCTGTCTGACACCCATAGTACAGGGTCTCCCTAGTTTGGGGTCAGATGGCCGTGTGTGAAAATGTCCCCACATATTATTATTATTATTATTATTATTATACATACACTCGAAAAACAGTCTCAGCGGCTTACTTACAAATTTGTAAAGCTGTTTATCAACTTTCAACCAACCAGCTTATTCCGACTTAACCCACTGCTGTGTATAGGTGCTAATCCCCAGGCTCACTATGTTCTGGGGTCCTCAAAATATGGAAGTACCATAAATAAAACTCTGTTTGGTCCAGGTTCACAGACCTAGTAATACAGCTATATAATTTAAATAAGACTGTCCGGTTATAATGACGTCACTGCATCTATCCAATGTGTGTGGCCAGTACAGTTCAGTGCAAACAAACCATTCATGTTAGACCGCACAATATTAAATGGAACCGCGCTTTGCATCTGTGGAAGTCGGACTTGTTAACAGAGAGATGGGTTGATGTTTGTGTTCGAACGTGTACCTACATTTACTGTATGCCTATTAAATGATGCGTAGGCAAGGGAAGCTCAAGACGAAAACATCGGTATATACACAGATATAGATAGACCTAGATAACGCAAGAGCAACTACTTCGCGTGCCTATTTTCGTGCCTAACTTACGATAAAAAATCTTAAGTAAAAAAATAATGTAAACGTTTCCTTCCATCGGTAAGTCATTTTGTGATTAATATTATGCGTAATTAATTTAAAAAGTTTTTTCAAAAAAAAGAAAACCGCCTTCAAAAACTAAAAAGTGTTAAATAACTTTAGCACAGAACACACATTACTTTACTTTCGGAAGTCGGTGGCGGTGGCTTTGAGTTTGTTGTTTTGTATTGCCACCGACTTCCGAAAGTAAAGTAATGTGTGTTCTGAGCTAAAGTTATTTAACACTTTTTAGTTTCTGAAGGCGGTTTTCTTTTTTTTTTTAAAACTTTTGCCTTAACATCCAAATCCATTAAGAAACGGCGACACACTTAAAAGAGATTGTAAATCCTCCATAGATTGAAGAAACTAAAACGTCGCCTAAGTATTTTTTTTGGGAATTTGTTGATTTTCTCAAAAAGGGCTAGATCAATTTTGGTAAAATTTATATGGGACCATTTCGGAATAAACTCCTTTCGAACAAAAGAAGAGTTTTGCAAATCCGTCTATATATAACAGAGTTATGCCCGAACATACATAAAAAAAACATTCGAATTGATAACCTCCTCCTTTTTGAAGTCGGTTAAAAAACAATTATTTTTAATCTAATACCCTCAGTAGGTAATACCTGGTAATACCAAATTTAGGAAAAACAAAACATTCGTATTACATTGTGACGTCCAAAAAATGGCACGCTTGGTTTTCATACAGATCATGATACTTGCGTTATCTAGGTCTATCTATATCTGTGGGTACCTATATATGATTTTATTATAATAGAATCACGTAATAGCGTGTGGGAGTATTTTGGATTGAGGACAATAATTAAATAGATTATGTTTTGATTTTCTTAAATGGCTGATAGAGAAAGCCAGTTTTCAATAATTATATTATAATCTACGTATCAACTGACTCGTTGGTCTCGTGGTCGCAAACGCGACTGCTGAGCGAGAGGTCCTGGTTGCGATTCCCAGGTCGGGCCAATTGTTAATGGGTTTTTCGATTAAGAATTTCTCACTAACAGCCCGGAGTTTGGAAGTTGGCGGTGTAACACCCCCGTGCCTCGGAAAGCACGTAAAGCAGTTGGTCCTGCGCTTGATCTCTCTCCGGTCGTGTCGGATTGCCGTCCCACTGGACTATGAGAGTGAGGGAAGAGGGAGTGCATCTGTGTATGCGCACACACTTGTGCACTATAATATCTTCTGCGTACTTGGCTGATCTCCACCGAGATTGGCCGCCGTGACCGTAATTCGGTCGGAGAAAAAAAAATTACAATCTACGTATATCATCATCTGCCTGCTTTTTCACAACTGTGTTGGGGTCGGCTTCCAGTCTATCCGGATGCAGCTGAATACCAGTGTTTTACACGGAGCGACTGCCTGTCTGACCTTTACGACCCAGTTACTGGATAACACGACACCCCTTGGTAAGACTGGTGGTCAGACTTTCGGACCATCGAGCTGTTCCGGGTTCAATTTCTGCAAGGATCCAACATTTTTGTATGGCCTACAGACAATTTGTTTTGAGTCTGATTGTATATGTATGTGAGTTAATATTTGTCAATGCACCTATGAAAAATGTAATTCGCCATTTTGTGGTACCGATCATCTAGGATTTGATACTTATCATAGTGTAAAGTATTCTACTAGTGAAGCCCTTTCATTTGATACCCATATTGAAGGAGTTGTGAAAAAATATGTGATTTGCCATTTTGTAGCGGCGGCCATCTTGCACCGATTTTCATCAAACATAGCTAAGAACACTCCCGACTAATTCACCTTTCAAACAAAATCAAAATCGGTTCATCCGTTCGGGAGCTACGATGCCACAGGCAGACACACACACACACACACACACACACCGTCGTTTTTTCGTCGGGGGTTAAAAATATCCTAGCGTAACGATTATTTAAATAAATCAGTTACATTTTAACCATACCGACACAACTCATAAAACATACAGACAGATCTATATTTAACAACACACTTTCACTTTATGGAACAGCTAAAAGCTGCTCCTCAGTTCCATCATTATGTTCAGTGATTATTGTTAAAATTCTCCCCTACAGTTACCCCCTACTAAGGAATATAGTCGTAAACCGCTTTTACGCTCGATATAAAGACCGTTTTGTACGACAAAGTATGAAACATTGTGCGTTTTAGCAGGGTTGAATTGAAAGTAAAAATATCGAAACGTAATAAGAATATCAAATGGTAATGAGCTAAATCATTTAAATGAAGGTCGATCTTTATTTCCTACACTAATGACAACCTGCTACACTTAAGGTGCTAGCAAGCAACTTTTGCAGATTTTAAACTGACAATCACGTCAAAATGTGTGGTGTAAATTATTTGAAAAAAATATAAGTTAAACTAGAACATTTTCTTAATCATTTAGTATGTGAATATTTTTGATTAAGTTCATATTAAATAGTTTAATTAAATCGTGAAGTTTTGTCTGACGCGCACAAAACATTGATGATTGACACAAAATCTACCAGGAATATTTAAACGAAACTTTTACTATCTTACAGAAAATTTTATTATCTATATTTTAGTGTACGCCGTTTTTTTTAGTTAAAGAACACTACCTTTTATTTAATTTTTTCGACTAAACTTTTAGAATTTTAGACGCAGCGCATACGATTCTCTGGTCACTCAAGGTCGCCAGCGTATATCGTCGCCTTAAGAGGATTGTGAGGAGCCGACACGCGGAGCGAGTAGGTATTCCCAAAAATGATATCTGTTTCATATCGCTCGCTCTACCTCCCTCCGGGTAAACAATACAAATACAATTTGCCCCTGTCCCCCGACCCGTATCGTGACTCGATAGAGACTGTTTCAAGTCTAGGAGGCAATTACCACATTTCTTTTTTGAAATATGGTTTTGGGCGTTAACTTGTTTCTTCCCCCTAAACCTTCACGAAATGAGACAAATTAGGTCTCATTCGATTCAATACATCTTACACCTTTCGTCTTTTTAAGTATTATAGTATAGTTTAACTTTAAAAAATAAAAATAGCTCGAGGATGTGTTTAAGTCAATCTTTTTTATATTTAGACGATAATTACTTCTATCGTACGCAATATTTCTTTAAAATCAAAACGTATTGACCTAGTTTTTCATTATATCTTCAACATTTCCAAAAATTATGAAAATTAGACTAAGTTTAAGCGATACCCCCCGGGGTATCGCTTTTTGTATGAGAATTTACAGTCAATCCTCTTAAGGGCGGCCAACCCGTCATAGTTCCCATACAAACGCTCGTAGGTGATTACGGCGTTATAACAAATTTTCCTCCAAATGTTTTCACATACAGGTATCTTGTGGTTTATATCTAGGTTCCTATATAACGTATTTTTTTATTTTATTAAGAAACAAATTCAGTAAACACGTCTGAAAATCTGTTTTTTTGCACAATTTTTTTTTAAGCTTTAGCCGTTCATTATGCACTCATACATTGAAAAAGTAAAAAAACAACTTCATAGCCTTGTAAATGTAACGGAGATTCAAAACTACAAACGTTTTTACCAAAAACTTGTAAGGCTTTTTCTAAAACACGTATTTCGTAGAACAAGTTTTGTGAAATCTCCGCGCGCCTATTTTCAAGCTCACTCTTTCGTTTGTTTTCAACCATTGCGTTGGATTAACAAAAAAAATAACTATCATGCTCGCGGTGACGATAGACCGATCGGGAAGGGACTTCTTAAGAGTTGATATCGTAGAGCCATTCACCTTTTGACCGCAATGTGAAAAAATCAAAAACGTGCCCTCGGCGACAAGTTACGAATTTCTACTCTATGGAATATACCTATAGAAGTCTGTCATGTAGTCGTGACCGTAGCGTGCTGTGCACGTTTTTGTTTGTCATCTAAATATGACAATAGCGGTCAATATCTTAGCAACTAGAAGAACCCTCGACATGGTCTAAAATAAAATAAAAATATTTTTCGGTTTCGGTATGTGTTAGATACAACAAGGAAATAATGATCTGCTTTCAGTTCTTATCGACCTTTAAAATGTACCCAATCAAGTCCATCCCTGTACTTTATTACGTACACAGGTTTACAGCCCATTTAGTCAGTACCTACCTACCAGAACTGTTATAAAATGTTGAACATCTCAGATTTGATATACCATTAACAATTGTACTTTTACTACTGTTAATTTTAAAGAAATTCATTTTTTTTAATGAATTGATTGTAGTGTCCTTTTTAGGGTCCCTATCTTTTGAATACAGGGCTGTATCTTTTGAACTGTAATAGGTAGACACTTGAAATATTCACAGAGTGTGTATAACCATCATATCAGCCTACACTGCTAAACGTAGGCTTAGTCATCCCGTGGGCTTAGACGCAAAACGTCTTTTTCGCAAAATGTCTACTGGTCGCAAATTACTCTTTCTCAAAAGGTCGCATACTAACAATTCTTTTTTCGCAGAATGTCTCTTTTGCAAAATATCGCTTTGGTAACTTAGAATAAAATTTTGCCAGGTTTAAAATAAAGTTGTTTTTTTTTCTATTCGTTATTAGTACTATCTAGTAGTATTGATGAATAAATTGAAAAACTATAAACATTTAATTAATTAATTTAAAATACCCGAGACATAGAGATGACCAGTTCCAACTGACGGCGCCCGTTCACAAAAATGACGCACGAATCGGCACCATTTAGCTCAACCATTTTGAAGGGAACCGAATGATCCAACACATTCATGTGCACCATCAGCGAGACATTAAATATGCATGTCATGACATACTGACAACCACCAGGGCATTTACAAGGTATGTCTATACCTACATATAGTGCTCACAATCAAGACTCAATACTCAATTCTTTATTGCATTCCACAATCTATCTATACATATAATAAAACAGTAACAAAACTGTGTCTGTACATTGAATATATTAAAAAATAAATAATTGAGGGGGGTTTAGGAACAGTAATAGAGCACGAATCCAAAAAAAAAATTCTGTCTGTTTGTCTGTTTGTCTGTTTGTTTGTACACGCTAATCTTCGGAACTACTGGGCGGATTTGAATGATTTTTCTTTTGTTGCATAGGTATTAAGTCTGGGCAACATATAGGCTATAATTTATCTTGGAAACTTGAACACCAGATGCAGAACCGCAACAGACCAGCTAAACTAGAAAAGATACAAAAATGGTACCATAGCAAAAATTGTTCCACGTGATGAGCATTTTCTGCTGAGAGAATAAATTTGAAGATGTGGAACACCTGATGTGGAACTCCAAGAGCCCAGCTACACCATGACACATATAGGAATGACGTCTTTGCAAAAGGTGTTCGGTCTGATGGGCATTTCCTGTTGACTTCTAAAAATCGAAGATCAGAAACATCTGATGTCAAAATCAAAGCTATCACTAATTTCACTGTATCTTATAAAATAACATAAGCAGGGAGTACCTCCACGCGGTGAGGGCGGTAACAGTTTCAGATCTTCGATTTTGCCGACCCCGTTGTCGCTGGCAAAAGCAACAGGATCCGCGTACGAAGTTGCGGGCAGAAGCTAGTGTAGGAATAAATAGAATAGGATGGAATAGTTTGAGATACAATACAATGATTACGAGACCTACATATTCAGCTGCTTCATCAAATGCTAATCAATTAATCTAAGAACCCTTAAATTGTCAGTGTGGAGCAGGACCAGCGTCCAGCCAAGTATTTTTATCAGTGATGTAATCACCCAACTTATAATGCTCGGCAAACAATCAAGTACTTCAAAAAGAAAAAAAAATAAGTTAAGAGAACTGGGCCGGTAGACAAAATACCTTTTCTGTTAGCGTTAACACCAACCGAAAATTAAATTGTATGGAGTTGACGTTTGCTTACCAGATGTCACATGACGCAAATATGTCAACTGCATACAATTTGATTTTTCCGTTGACGTTAACGCTAACAGAAAAAGGATTTTGTCTGCAGACCCAGATTTGCCCATTACTGAGAATAACCAACTGCAGCTCCACAAAATATTGTACAATTTGTATTCATCAATATTGACTTAATTAATATTAAAGTAGGTAAATGAAGGAAGAACGTAATTAATTCATCCCGCCTGCTATCTCCCGTTAATGAATCTGTTTGATGACTCTTAAGCCTCTTACTTCGGTAATAATATAATTAACATCACCATTAGGTGTACGTACATTAATATCCTCTCTTAAAATGATAGGTACTAATTATCAGATGACATTATTTTTATTATTTTTGTCAAGGTGACCCCTGCAGGGGCGATCTCCATTAATTCATCCGGGCTTAACAGGTATTTGCCCAGATGATTGTTGCGCTTGTGCATTAGTGCTCCGCATTCCCCCAGAAGGTGAAGTGGCGTTTCATTAGCCTCATTACAGCGTCTGCAGGTTTGCGTAGCACTTAACCCTAGGTGGAACATGTGCTTGTTTAAGCAGCAATGTCCTGTAGTGGCTCTAGCTACAATGCGCAAGTTGTTCCTACTGAGTGCTAGGACTTGTTTACTAAGGTCGCGGGCAACCGGTGGATCGTAACTTTTACCGGTGGATCGGCGTTCCATGGGGGAAGCCTATGTTCAACAGTGGACGTCTTTCGGCTAATTATGAATATGATGATTATTTTTAACCAACTTCAAAAAAGGAAGAGGTTCTTAAGTCAACACGTATTTTTTTTTCTGTTCGACCACGCATGACTTTTTCAACTGACTTCAAAAAAGGAGGAGGTTATCAATTCGTCTGTATTTTTTATTTATTTATTTTTTTATGTTTGTTACCTGATTTCTTTGGCCTGGGTGAACCGATTTTGATGATTCTTTTTTTATTAAAAGCTAGTGCTTTCCGTGTGATCCCATTTTAATTTAGTCTAGATCTGACAATGGCATCCATGAGAAAACCGTATAAGTCTTAAATTTGCATTAAGTATGTGCGCGATTTGTTACGCGATTTCTCCGGCAAACGTAAACCGATTTTGAAAACTCTTTTTTTTTATGGATAGGGCATGCTTCATGGGTGGTCCCATATAAATTTTATCGAAATAGATTTAGCACTTCTTGAAAAATCAACAAATACCCAAAAAATTTACATAAACGACGTTTTAGTTTCATCAATCTTTGTAGTAGTTAACTTTCAATCTCTTCTTAATAGCATTGGATGAGAAGAAGGTACTAAAAAGCGGAAAATAAAAAGCTTTTTACAAAAAAGACAGCCGCCTTCAAAAACTAAAAAGTGAAAAATAACTTTAGCACAGAACACACATTGACTTTAGTTTCGGAATTCGGTGGCAATACAAAACAACAAACAGAACAAAGCCACTGAATTTCGAAACTAAAGTCAATGTGTGTTCTGTGCTAAAGTTATTTTTCACTTTTTAGTTTTTGAAGGCGGTTGTCTTTTTTGTAAAAAGCTTTTTACATTGTAGGTAGTCCGATTTCGATGATTACCTTTTTAATGGATAAGTGTATACCTTAAAATCGGTTCCATTTACATTTAATGAAAATGTTAGGCCTCTGAGGCTGGGAATGAGTTATTTTTTGGTGTTACCGTTTCTAAATAAATTTTGATGTTTCAAAGTAGGCACTAAAAATAAAATGATAAAGAGGAAATGAATGATAAAACAGGGTTTTGTCTATCTATATCTGTGGTTTTACCTAACGCGATAGTGCACTTACTATAATGTCATCACAGCATAATATTTCCCCCTTAGATTTTTGTAATTTATGATGAAACTTACTCAGAGAGCAACAGAATAGGTCCGTCTCACTAGCTATGATGTTGAGCGTGCGGACTGCACGCGTCAGCAGCGCCTCAAAGATTGGTAAGACCGCGCGGCTCCACTAATAGTCGTCGCCACACTTACCTAGCCTAAGGAATCTTAAATGTCTTACTACCTTCAGAGTAAAGGATGACTCACGCTAGACCGTGTCGGGTCCGAGCCGAGTGTCGGCCGACTAATATTACATATATTTTGTATGAACACACTCACGTTATACCTACGGCCAACACTCGGCTCGGACCCGACACGGTCTAGCGTGAGTCATCCTTTAGACTACGGCAGTTTCTTATCGCCTCGCAGAAAGATCTGGGTATGACTGTCTCGAACATGTCTATCATATAACTGACTGTCATAAACCTGGGAACCAGTATTTATTTATTGTTAACATTTTCTAGTCTCTCCAAATCGTCTATTTTATTCGCACTTACACCACTATAATTATAATTAGTTTACTCATTTATATATTAATACACACATGTACTTATAAATAATCCAGTAATCAAGACATATTTTACATATCAACGAACATGAACGTTTCAATGCAAACTTTATTGTACCTAATTGTGGGTATACTTACAAAACTTCAGTCCGCGCATAAAATTTTGTCACAACACCTGTCAACGCCAATATAACTATCTCATCTGCTCGACGTCCATATGTCACTGCAGGGATTCAGCAGAATATCAGCGTCAGGTGTGCCTGACACATGCTGAGCTGGACTCCCATTTGGTGCAACCCTGAGACACACACGTCACTTTGTTGTAATCCTCATATGATTTGTATTTTTTGTGTTGTAATGTGTCTTTTGCGTGCACTAAATAAATGTTTTATCTATCTATCTATCTACCTATCCAGGACACATAAGCTCATCTGCCTTAAATTTTAAAATAAATTCTAAATAAGGCCCGGTTGTGCCAGGCAGCGTTATCTTTTAACTTTGAGTTACTAACATATAATAAGCATAATATGTGTGCCAAAAAAATAAAAATAAACATTATCAAAGTTAGTAGCAATTAACAGGAAACTTGTAACTCAAAACTCAAAGGTTAAAAATATTTTAAAGTGAGTTTCTTTTAAAAAATCACGCCTAGCCATTGCGAGTAGAATATCGTCGTTGATAGTCCGATGTTGCGTAATTAACATTTTTAAATAGTTACCGCAAATGCGCACTTTCGATTATTTAACATAAGGTCGAAAAGACAATGCCAGATTCTGCCCCACCCATGTACAGAAAAAGTAAATTAATGAAAATAATTGTAATGAACATAGAACCTTTCTATATTTATTTGTTTTTCTTTTGAACTTGCGTATTACGAAATACCAACCCACAAAATACAAACTCATTGTACCTAAAATACAATTTAACCTATAATCAATGTCATTATTGTTTTTAGATTTAAACGGAAACCGCAAGTTCTACAGTCACTAAGACTAATATTTAGTTATCAGCAATAAATAAATAGTAAGATGCTACATATTGCACATGACTTTTATTGAGTGGGGCAAAGTTCTATAGAGTTTCTGGCATTGTCCTTTGCGGTATTTGTCCATTTTTGTCACGCGGAATTGGATTATCGACTACGATATTGCTAAGGGGCGGGTCGTCTCTTCACGTGACCAGAGGGCTGGGCTTTCATTACCATTCAACGCGGTAATGCTGCTAGCCTTGGACGAGATTTTTTATGCCCTAAGTAAGAGCCCTCCATTGCACAGACAGCTTCATTATCTGCTTACCCCCTATCCGAAGAAATTTTAATGCGTGGGGGGTAAGCAGTTGATGACGCTGTCTGTACCTACATAAAATGTATAAGTTCCGTATATATTTAACTAGCTTTTGCCCGCGACTTCGCCCGCGTGAATGTCGGTTATAGCGAATGCAGCCGAAGTCGCAAATATAAAGTAGCCTATGTCCTTCCCCGGGGTTCAAGCTATCTTCATGCCAAATTTCATTAAAATCGGTTCAGCCGTTTCATCATGAAAGCGTAACAGACAGAGTTACTTTCGCATTTACAATATTAGTATGGATGGATTAGTGTGTCAATATTATATTAAAAATAATTAACAACTAACCTACTTATACCTACTACTAAAAACAATAGTCATAATGAAAAGGTACCGCTAAAACGCAGCTAACAGAAAACACTTCTTAAAAAAACCTTAAAGAAAAAAGATAACACACATACACTCTTTACTGCTTCACATAAAACCTCCTAAACATACAACGATATCCCGTACACAGATAATCAAATATTAAATAATTCAAACTCCCATTCAAAACACAGAGATTACTAAGCCAAAGACATTAAATATACCAGCGCACGGTTCGGGCCTGGCCGCAAAAACTCGTAATCCTAATACAATATGTAACACCACAGACCATAACCTTTTACTCTGGTATGGCAATGAATAAATAAATCTGTTTAATTTTTCAAGGCGCCGCTGGTTAGGGTGGTTTTTGATGGCATGGGAGAGTTTTTACATGCTTATAATGGACTAAGATCCAAGAGTTGCTACGGCCACGTCATAATAATAATAATATGTGGGGACATTTCACACACGGCCATCTGACCCCAAACTAGGAAGACCCTGTACTATGGGTGTCAGAGAGCTGATATACATACACAAATACATTTAAATATATACGTATATAAACAACGACCAGACGCAAGGCAAACACAAGTGCTAATCGCACAAATATTTACCCTGGGCGGGATTCGATCCCGCAACACGCTGCGCAGCAGTCAGGCGCTCAACCACTGCGCCAACAGTTTTGTCACATCGTCATTTTCAAATTCAAATTCAAATTAATTTATTCGCTCTAAGTGTTGGTACAATTTAGGTCTTAAAATAAATAATTATACAGGGCCAAAACAGTAGTCATAATGAATGTGACATGCAAACATTTGGGTTCATACTTATTATTAAATAATTCAACAATTCAAATTCAGTGGCATTTTGCAATATAGTTAATACAATTTTTTTGTAATACAGTAGAACCTCGATTATCCGAACTAATTAGGACCGACACTAGTTCGGATAATCAAAAGTTCGGATAATCGAAATGTGAGTTTTTTGGGACAAAATCAAACGAAAACCAAAACCACGCCTTTATACATAAAAACACGTTTCTATTTGCGTGGGTATACATTAAAATTGCGAGCGGAATCTCCGTAAGAGGACTAACAACGTTGGACAAAACAAAATTCGCGCCAACGTTCGGATAAACTAAGTCAGCGTTCGGATAATTGAGGGTTCGGATAATCGAGGTTCTACTGTACTATTAATGTCCAGGGGTAAATTATTATGATTGTTATTTCATTTTTAATCTCTTATCAAATATGTCGTTTACTGAGTACAAATTCTTTTCCTTAACCATACTTTAAGACACCTTGCAAATTTATTCGCGGGCAAGATTTTAATGCTGTCAGGTATAGCATTAAATATGCGAACACACATTGCATAGCAATTCTTACTATATAATGCTGTCCTAGGAATTATGGGCAACACTACTCTATTTCTGTGCCTAATGCTTTTTGAGAACATTACATGAGCTTTTTTAAATAGCTCCGGGTGCATCTTAACTTAAACATAGTAATAAATAATCATCATCTGCCTAGACTTTTCCTAACTATATTGGGGTCGGCTTCCAGTCTAACCGGCTGCAGTTGAATACCAGTGTTTTACACGGAGCGACTGCCTATCTGACCTCCACAACCCAGTTACTTGGTAACACGATACCCGATACCCCTTGGTTAGACTGGTTGTCAGACTTTCCGGATTCTGACTACCTTTAACGATTGCCAAAGATCTACAAATGACAGCCGGGACCAACGGCTATACATTCCAATATATATTCCTTTATCTATCCTCTACCTACCCTTGCAAAAAATGACGTGGTTCTAGCGACGTTGAGATCTTGGACCATAGGAAGTGTTGTCACAGCAGACATCGTGCATCATAACAATGCGTAAACATCATCATGAATGCAAATGATTCCCTTCTTTGCCATATATATAGAGATCCTTAGGACACGAGTGCCCAAAGGAAACGTTACGTTAAACTATGATTACCGCGGTCGTTCCGCGGATGGCCGTCCATCCATGAATCGGAAACCACGTAAAGTCGTTAGTCCCGGCAGTTATTCGTAGATTTTTGACAGTCGTTAAGGGTTGTCAGAAGCAAGGAAATCTGAAAACCAGTCTTACCAAGGGGTACCGTGTATTATCTAGTAATTGGGTTGTGGAGGTCCGATAGGCAGTCGCTCCGTGTAAAACTCTGGTATTCAGCTGCATCCGGTTAGACTGGAAGCCGACCCCAATGAAGTTGGGAAAAGGCTAGGCAGATGATGATTGTTAATATGTTAAAATGAATTAGCCGTAACAACTCTTAGATCTTAGTCCATTATAAGCATGTAAAAACTCTCCCATGCCATCTAAAACCACCCTAACCAGCGGCGCCTTGAAACATTAAACAGATTTTTTTTTTGTGGGACAAGCCCGCCACGCTGTTCCCAAACCACTGCTACTCCGGTAAGCCAGAATCAACAGTGGCGACCACCAGAAAAGCGCCCAAGCAATGAAGTTTGACGAGTTCCAGAGAAACGATTCAACTGTCTTCGATCCCGCAACGAAATTAATACAGCGGAGGAGTAAGAAATGGAAAATATGTTTTTATTACTTCTCCGCTGTTCTTTTTGATTCAACAGATTTATTTATTCATTGCCATACCAGAATAAAAGGTTATGGTCTGTGGTGTTACATATTGTATTATATAATATAATATAATATGTGGGGACATTTTCACACACGGCCATCTGACCCCAAACTAGGGAGACCCTGTACTATGGGTGTCAGACAGCTGATATACATACACAAATACATTTTTTTTTTTTTGTAAATACATACGTATATAGATGTATGGCGTAGATGAATGTTTACCCTGGGCGGGAATCGAACCCGCAACACGCTGCGCAGCAGTCGATGGCTCAGCCACTGCGCCAACCATGTCGTCGTTATATAAATGTGGACGAATGGAGAGTAAGAGAAAGAAAAGATGGATGGATTGTGTGAATAATGATATAAATGATAAGGGTGTCAGTGATATCATGGCAGTTGACAAGATGGAATGTAAGAAGTAAACGTGTTGCTCTGATCCCAAGTAACATGCGGCAAGGGCAGAAAAATGACGATGGGTGGCACTAATCGAGGCTTTAGACGACTGGGACTGCAATTAACTGGGACTATGGTCCCAGTGGCCGGATCCATTTCATTTAAATATTTTTTCCGGCGACTGGAACCACGCATAAGTGAATAACAAAAAGCTATTGTTCAAGCCAAAAGCTGTACAGTCAAACAAAAAAATATTTAAAACTAGCGACCCAGCCCGGCTTCGCATGGGCCTGTATACTGTTTTTGGCTTGAACAATCATCGTCATCATTTCAGCCGAAAGACGTCCACTACTCACCACGGACACTTGAACAATAGACTTTTCTTATTCATTTTGGCGTGGTCCTAGTCGCCGGAATAAAAATATTAAAATTAAATGGATCCGGCATCAAACCTCCACCAATCGTGTTTGTCATATGATATAGGAATGGGATAGGTAGTCGTACATAATATTTTCTCTTATGTAATTAATTATTTGATTTAGACCAATAACTTTATCTTTAATTTTTCGTTCTTAGAAAAACAATTATTATTATTAACTAACTTTTATCAAAGAAGGTTTAATTAACCGACGCTCATACCTTCTTTTTCCCACCATTCGGCGGACAATCTCCTTAGAGTAAAATCTTAAATTTTTTTTACTCACTCTGTATACACCCTAACCAAGAAGCTTATAGATAAAAGTGGAGGCAACACTCTAAATACCTAAGTGAAGCCAACTGTGGGCAGACGCTCTCTTTCTGAATGCATACATAAGATAAAGAAAACTGTTGAAATAAATGGAAACACTAGATAATGAGCGACTTATCATTTAATGTGGTATATAAATATGTAGAGCACATAATGACAGTACTACTATATGTTGACAGAGAGAAGACAGAGAGCCTAGCCATAATATATTATTATAAACTATTAGGAGCGTGTGTGGTTGCTGTTAATAGTTAGACAGGCGTTTGCGTTCCAACTTATATTCCAACATCCTCTCCTGAATGCAAACCCATAGCTTTGGTGAAGCATTCACGCTTTAGTCAATGCAATGGCTCCGTTAGTATACATCAGCAACCATGTCTTGACTCTTCTTGTATATTAAAGATACTTGATTGGTTGATACTTTTTCTTTCTTGCCTTATGGCTATGGCTTGAAATATCACCAAATTCGTTCTTCTTTGTTTTAAAGACCCGTTTATATGGAATTAACCTTTGTTTATCAGATTGAAACTCCTCATTCATTGCTTGTTTCCATTCTTCTGCCTGCTCGCTTTTTAAAGCTTCTTCAAGAATTTGTGGGTCACTGTAAAGCAAGCTTGATGTTGTCTCAACATTCATACAAATATAAGATGCAGGACTTTCATCATAGAATTCAATTCGTCGGCGTGATCTTGAACTTCCCTGGAATGTCGGAGTCGAGTCGACGTCGCTTTCGTTTGGTACGTAAATCTTGTCTGTAGGATCGTCATATGTTGAACTTGAGGTGTCTGAAACACGAATGACCGGAGTTCTCGGTGTGGATGGTATATCCTCATGAACATTATCACTTTTAGTCCTCACTTCAGACTGAATTGTCAAAGGTAAGTTTATTTCATTTTTATTCGTATTATTTGTAGTTTTTTGTTTTAACTTTTCTTGAATATTATTGTTAATTATGTTTGTTTTTGTCTCATTATTTACAATTGTTTTTGTTTCAGGTGCAGTATTTATTACGTTTCTTTTTGTACCTGCTTCAAGAAATGTAACATCTCTACTCATAACGACTTTTTTACTTTTAGCTTCTATAAACTTATAACCTTTGGTACAGTCTGAATATCCAACAAATATTAACTCACTAGATTTTGCATCAAGTTTTTTACGTTTTTCCTTTGGTGTGTGCACCATAGCTCTACATCCGAATATTCTCATATGACTTAAATCTGGTTTAATACCTGTCCATGCTTCTTGAGGTGTAATGTTGGAGAGAGTACGTGTAGGTGAGCGGTTGACTATGTAAGCAGCTGTTGCCACTGCTTCAGCCCAAAAATTTTTCTGTAACTCAGCATTCAAAATCATACATTTGGCACGTTCTATTAGTGTACGATTCATCCTTTCACTTAAGCCATTTTGCTCCGGAGTGTAAGGGTTAGATGTTTGATGCTGAATACCATGTTTCTTTAAATAAACTTCAAAATTTTTGTTAATGTATTCCGTCCCATTGTCACTTCTTATGACTTTTATTGTTTTATCCAATTCATTTTCTACACGACTTTTAAACTCCAAAAATTTATCAAATACCTCGGCTTTACTTTTAATAAAATACACAAATACTTTATGTGAAAAATCATCAATAAAAGTTATGAAATACCTTGCACCTCCAATCGATGTGGTTTGCATAGGTCCACATACATCCGTATGAATCAACTCTAGCAATTTCTTTGCCCGGGAGCCATTACTTGGAAAAGGTTGCCTGGTTTGTTTACCTTCCAAGCATGTAATACATACGCAACTTTCTGTCTTTGGTGACAATTTTACACCGGTAGCCATGTTTGGTATTTTATTAACATCATTAAAGTTCAAATGTCCCATACGTTGATGCCACAAGTAGGTATCTGTCTCTGTATTAGCTGTCATTGCTCTGATTTTACAATTGTTGACATTTAGTCTATAAGTATCATTAATAAGACTTGCACAAGCAACTATCATGCCATTTTGGTTATATATTGAACATCCAGTCTTATTAAAATCCACTTTACAGCCACTTTTCACTATTTTACTAACTGCCAATATATTTGTCGATAATTCTGGTATAAATAATACATTTCTAACCTGTATTGCACTGCTACTACCATCCTTATTTGGTACCCATAGTGTTACATTGCCGCACCCTTGAACATGTAGTTCTTTGTTGTCAGCAATCCTTATGCTGTGAACAGGCGGAGTAGTCTCATCTTCCAACCATTCCTTATGCATCGTCATATGAGTAGATGCACCAGAATCCACATACCAATTCATCGAATCATTCAAATGCATGGCTGAAAAAGTAGCTATAAAACCATTATTATTATAATTGTTTTTATTTTCAGACTTTTTCTTCTTGTGCCAACAATTTTTGCTCAAATGTCCGTACTTGTTACAATAAAAACAACGGGGGCCTTTTGACATTGACCGTTTGGTTTTTGGGCTATTACTTTTGGAGTTTGTGTAAAATGCGGTAGTGTCAGATATATTAACTTCTTGTATGAGTTTAGTTTTGATGAGGTCTGCACTTATTTTTACACCCGAACTCTCGATTGCCATAATCATGGGCTTATAAAAATCTGGTAAACCCGCCAACATCAATGTCCCTAACCACTCATCATCCACATTAAATGAAATATTTCTCAATTTATATGCTGAAGACATTATCTTATTAACATAATCTTCTACATTAGTAGATGTTTCTAGTGTCGTATTGATTAAATCCTTTAATAATCCAACCTTACGGAGAAGACCTGAGTCTTGGAATGCACGTGATAAGTTAGTCCATACCTCTTTTGCCGATTTAGCATCCTGGATATGAACATATATTATAGGATCCACCAATAATATTAATTTGGACTTAGCTTTTAAATCTTTCTTTGATTCAGCAGGTCCATCTTCCACGCACTCCCATAATTCCTCATGTTGTAAGTATGCTTTTACGGCGAAACTCCAACTCGACCAGTTATCACGGCCAGTAAGCTTTTGAATAGACGGCAACGAATTATTCGTTGTCATTTTCAACAATGGCTGAAAACCGGCAACGGCGTGACACTTTTTGAGGTTACGTCTTCTTAGTCAAAATATTAATTTAATCAATGTTATTTTTACTGAATAACTTTACACAGGCGGCCTGGGCCCATAACCTGTTGAAATAAATGGAAACACTAGATAATGAGCGACTTATCATTTAATGTGGTATATAAATATGTACAGCACATAATGACAGTACTACTATATGTTGACAGAGAGAAGACAGAGAGCCTAGCCATAATATATTATTATAAACTATTAGGAGCGTGTGTGGTTGCTGTTAATAGTTAGACAGGCGTTTGCGTTCCAACTTATATTCCAACAAACACATATCACTGTCTCGTTCTTCTGTATGCATTCAGAAAGAGAGCATTAGCCCACAGTTGGTTTCAAGCTTTTGTTCTAAGTGTTGGCTCCATTTATATCCGGAAGATACGTTAGGGTCATGAAGATATAGATCTTCATGACCCTAACGTATCTTCCGGATATAAACAGCGCTTGTTATATCTAAACGCAGGGCAACACCTAATATGATTTATTTTCGAATATAATTTCACATTCACCGCTATAACATAAGCAATTTATATCCCACATTATTTGCTTTTCCGCTTTATTGCTAAACGTGGGTTAAATCCGGCTTCATAATAATAGAAGTTACTATTGTATGGATACAGGGTTTACTACTTTTGATTGCAAGTCAAGTAAAATTAAAGTTATGTAAATTATCCTGTAGAATTTACTTTACTTTATTTTTGTTTAAGCTACCCATCATTATGTGGACTGGAAGACGCCCACTATTGGGCATAGGTGTCCCGAAAATTATCAGAAAAGAACACACATTGTGCCTTCTGCTTCATCAATAATTAAGTAACATTGAACAAAAAATATTACTGGAAACGACTTTCGTTTCTGGTTATTTTTTGGTATGAAAAATCACTGTTTATTATAGGTAATAGACGCAAAATATTACGCTTTCCAGGTGTTTTTTTTTGTTAATTCTTAGTTTAATTAATAATTGCAGTACGTACAGAGGTCAGCATATTAAGCTACAAGAATCTGTCTTTCTTTGATACTCAAACTCAAACTCAAAATCATTTATTTCAAATAAACCATTTACAGGTACTTTTGAATTGTCAGAGTCAGTCAGTCAGAAAGTTGAAGCTAGTTGCTCGTTCCAAACAGTAGGTTTCTATGGAGAAGAACGAGCAAGAAACTCCATGAACAACACTCTTTTAAAATCAATAATATGTTACAAATTTCGGTTACATCATTCATATTGAATCTAGGGTACAATGTGAGAACAATGTAACAAGTCGTGTACGTTAAAAGAGGTTTAGATAAAAATATAATCATAATAAACAATTCAAAATAAAATTAGAATAACCGAGGCAGCTAAGAGATGACCAGTCCCAACTAACGACGCCCGTTCACGAACATGACGCACGGATCGGCATCATTTGACTCAGCCATTTTGAAGGGAACCGAATGATCTAACACGCGCGCCACCGTCAGCGAGACATTACAGTGAGCATGACATGCTCCCAACCGCCAGGGCACATTCAAGTCAATGAAAGACATACCTTGTAAATGGTAGCTTTAAATAACATAGTGCTCACATGTATGTGCTATGAAAAATTATATAATACTAATACATTGAGTTTATACAATGCAAAGATAATGTAGATCTATATCTTCAGCAGCTCCAAAAATAATTAAAAATGCTAATCAATGAATCTATGAACCCTTATGGCTATGGAGCTAGACCAGCATCCAGCCAAGCATTTTTATCAGTGATGTATTCACCCAATGAATAATATGCTCGGCTGCATAGTGTGCGTTTTATATAGGACTTAAATTTTGTCTCATTTAGTTGAACAATGTGGGGAGGTATTTTATTGTAACATTTTAAACAGTACCCCATGAAAGAAGTATCTACTTTAGCCAGTCTGAAACTCGGTTGAACTAGTTGGTCCCTATTTCTAGTGTTATAATTATGTCTTTCACCCCTTTTACTAAAAAGATGCAGATTTTTTCTAGCGTCCATTATGTTTTCATAGATGTATTGACAAGGTACCGTCATTATGTTAATTTCCTTAAACAGTTCCCTTAGAGAATCGCGCATACGGAGATTGTAAATGGCTCTGATGGCTCTTTTCTGCAGAATAAAAATAGACTCGATGTCTGCAGCTCGTCCCCACAGTAAAATACCGTAAGACATTATACTATGAAAATAACTAAAGTAGACCAGTCTCGCGGTATCCACATCAGTAAATTGCCGGATTTTTTTGACAGAATATGCTGCCGAGCTTAGCCGTCCAGGGAGAGATGTTAAATGAGGACCCCATTGTAGCCTTGAGTCGAGCGTGATCCCCAGGAAAACAGTTTAACGTTGATAGATTTTCAACTTTATTACAAAACGTAAGGTTTGAAGGCGCTACCCCGACTAAAAGTGCGTTTTACTTCGTTATTCAGTAGCTATTAACTCATTAATTAAGAAACAAACTACATCTAAAAGCATATTATTAATGTTCAATATCCTATCATCACTTTCCACGTTCTTATTCTTTTTTAATGTACTCTATATACACCTAAATTTCCCTGTAAAAAAATGACTAAAATAATTGAAAACATGTATTTTTGCTAAAGTTGACGTGCTATTAATGTGAGGATTACATTTATAGATAGGTAACTTAAAAATCTTTATAATTCACGTTTTATTTTATTTCAAAAGATCGTTTTTCTTTTTTTATAACAAAAAAAACACAAAAAATGTGCGAATTTCGATTCTGCGGCAAGGAGGAAATGTATGGTTAAGGTTATTTGGTCAGAGAAGCGCCTTAATTGGAAAAAAAATACAGTTTGATATGGAATTTAAGCCCGCGTAGGCGCGGAGGGGTGGGGCAGCCCGCGAGCTGAGGTGCAGGCGGTTTGAAGGCTTTGAAGAAAGCAAGCCGAAGCTGCGTTGGTGAGCATTAAAACCATCTGCGACGATAAGCTCGCGTGGGGCCGCTCAGACCCCGCAGCGCCGGAGCCGTGACAGAAACAATGCTTGTGCATGTTGCATGCCTGCTTGCATATTTCATGCTTGCTTGCATGCTGCATGCTTGCTTGCATGCTGCATGCTTGCTTGCATGCTGCATGCTTGCTTGCATGCTGCATTACTTTACACCAATTGAATATTCGATAAAATACATGTTTTTTTTTTATCATTAGCACAAATGTTGTTATAGCAAATAAATATTCGACGAACTGAAAATTCTTTCAAACGATATTATACTAAGTGATGATTTTCTTAAACGTTGTTCGATTTAGTAATATTGTATCAAACGTTGTTCGACCAAACAAGGGTGAACCGGCTTGATGTACTGGCCTTTGTACATTGTGTAAACTTCCATTTTTATCAAATTGCTTATTATTTTGTAGTTGAATCTAAAAAATAGAATCTACTTTAGAATCGAATTTGCGCACATTTAAATAAGAGCGCTTTTACAAAGCACTCCTGATGAAAAACAAATTCCAGCTACACCTAAAAAACCTAAACAATTCTTATTGCTGGTAACATTCCCAAACATTCAGCAGCTCATTTTGAAAGTTACAAATGAAGCCATCCATTCAGGAGACAGAACAACTATAATATTTCAAAACATATTTTCTATTGTCTTGGCTGAAGTTGAAATATAGCTGTCCTTGGTTACTTATAGGAAGTAAAAACCAAACTGTATACAGAATATGTTAGTGTTACGGAAAATTTTTGAAGGCAATTTTTTTTTTAATTTTTATTGTTATTGCGGATGCAGAAGAAGTAGCCTATGTCCTTTTCCGGAGTTCAAGCTATCTTCATACCAAATTACATCAAAACCGGTTTAGCCGTTTCATCACGAAAGCGTAACAGACAGAGTTCCTTTCACATTTATAATATTAAAGTACCTATTAATTTACTCTATTTATACCAAAAAACATCTTCTGCCTCACCGAATCCAACTGAATTTTATATGGAGTGTTTTATATGGAGCGACCGTAAGGAACTATTAGTTAATCTGTGGTCTGACCTTCACAACCCAGTCACTGGGTTACACGATACCCCTAGGTAAGACTGGTTGTCAGATTTTCGGGCTTCTGACTACCCATAACGTCTGTCAAAGATATACAAATAACAGC
The DNA here is from genome assembly GCA_947361185.1 of Charanyca ferruginea. Classification (NCBI taxonomy): domain Eukaryota; kingdom Metazoa; phylum Arthropoda; class Insecta; order Lepidoptera; family Noctuidae; genus Charanyca; species Charanyca ferruginea. The sequence continues at coordinate 31,123,268 of OX376057.1, forward strand.
CGGGACCAAATGGTTAATATACTATTGAAACGCAACATTACGATTATGAACGGATATAATGTAAATATGCAACTAAAGTATACTTCCAACTGCCGTTAGGTAGATATGCCATTTCATCATTTCTTTTAATACTGGGCTACTACATTACAAAGGCTTATCTAAAATTATTAGAAAAAGTCAAAATCATTATTTCAATTAGACCATTACAAGGCACTAAGTACTGAAAAAAAAATTACAAATATATAATCTAATGGTTGCCCGTTTCAAAATGTAAATTTAGCACTATCCTCGAAAACTTACCCATTTTGTAACCCAACCAAACCTTGACCTTTTTGTAACTCAACCAAAAAACTGATAAAACGATAAACTAAAATCTTAAACCTTTTTTTTTTTTTTAATCCACATGGACTGTCCGCCGTCTGGGGAAGACGGGAGGGTGTGCCGGACTCCTACCGGCTAAAACCACCACGGTGTTCCTCGACTGACCAATGGGCGGGGTACGTGATTCGCTCGCGTATGCACCGCGCCCCCGCCAGGCTATGATCCGCTTACAAGGCGGATCCCGTCGACTTCGGCGGTCTGAGCGCCGCCGAATCCTCTAGTGTGGCGCGCGCGGAACACGGCGCGCCGCCTACACGGGCCTGCATCTGGTCGGGTGGTGGACTGCAAAATCTTAAACCTACAAAAATAATCTATCCAAAAAAATACAGCAAAAAAGCTTTTTACAAAAAAGACAACCGCCTTCAAAAAGTGAAAAATAACTTTAGCACAGAACACACATTGACTTTAGTTTCGAAATTCAGTGGCTTTGTTCTGTTTGATGTTTTGTATTGCCACCGACTTCCGAAACTAAAGTCAATGTGTGTTCTGTGCTAAAGTTATTTTTCACTTTTTGAAGGCGGTTGTCTTTTTTGTAAAAAGCTTTTTATTTTCCGCTTTTTAGTACCTCCTTCTCATTCAAATCTATTAAGAAGAGATTGAAAGTTAACTACTACAAAGATTGATGAAACTAAAACGTCGTCTATGTAAAATTTTTGGGTATTTGTTGATTTTTCAAAAAGTGCTGAATCAATTTCGATAAAATTTATATGGGACCACCCCTGAAGCATACCCTATGTATAAAAAAAAGAATTTTCAAAATCGGTTTACGTTTGCCTGAGAAATCGCGTAACAAATCGCGCACATACTTAATGCAAATTTAAGACTTATACGGTTTTCTCATGGATGCCATGGTCAGAACTGGACCAAATTAAAATGGGACCACACGGGAAGCACTAGCTTCCAAATAAAAAAAGAATCATCAAAATCGGTTCACCCAGTCCCGAGAAATCAAGTAACAAACATATACAGACGAATTGATAACCTCCTCCTTTTTTGAAGTCGGTTGAAAACACGTGTAAAATTAAACTCAGACTTTAACAAACTCTTAAATTGACTGAAAAAACACAACAACAAAATAGCGACTGGCCCACCGAGCCCACCTCTCGATAAAATTGTGTTCTCGTAAAGAATCGATTAATAACGTAGCCGGGGGTCGCGGTGAGGGATGAAACGTCAACTCGATTACAATAGGGCATTATTTAACAAGCCGTAGATGGTGGGGATTCACGGGAGGATATTGTAAACGGGAGCACTGCGGTTAAAAGAACATGGATGTAGACCGGTCGGTTTTTTTACACAGAAGTCAATGTTGTTGTTGTTCAATGACATTGTAAAATAATCTTAATTCCAGTAATACTGGTCTTGTTTTGTTTTTGAAGATTTAAAATTAAAGTAACAGAACAAAACCTTAATCAAGATTGAAGTATAACTTAAAACTCTTGGTTCGTTTATTGTTGCCAAAAAGCTTGGAGTCCTCTCAAAGATGCGAAAGTACTTCACGTCGGAACAGTTGCTTAACTTATACCAAACACAAGTTCGATCGTGCAAGGAGTGTACTGTTCGCACCGTTGGGATGGATCTGCCAAATACTAACTGGAGGCGTTGGAAGTTATTGATTGACGTGCCAAGAGGTTCATTGACAACGACTCTCTTGTTAAGGTTAAAGCCTCCAGAGCCTTGAACACCACCACATCGTTGCCAGTCTATCGGTATTTTATCGGGTACATTACGGAGAATTTGCTTTGGAATTGCGCATAATATTAATTTCCCCATTCCCATTCCATCATCAAAGTTCCACGGTCTCGATACAAGCGCTTTGATTCCACATTTATTGTGCGAACTGCCAGACTGTGGAATGCACCTCTCTGTTCCCCAATAAAGTATAATTAAATTTAACTATAATTTATGTGGGAATGGAATGTGAGATTGAGTAAAAGGGAAGAATTTACCGGGAGTAAAGGAGGGGAGAAGACGAGGAAGATTGCGTAAGACATAAGACGATGAAGACGTGTGCTTAGGTTTGCTATTGACAAGAATAATAATCATTTAGTTATATAGCTGGGCGACCGAGCTGGGTATTTTTTTTTTTGTGTTTTTTAAAGATGTAACCTAGTGTCGGCGCATGAGTAACTACAGGCGACGACGGCGGAGGTGCGTGTGCGGCCGGGTTCGATACCCCGACCCTGCGCCTTCCCCGGTGTCGCCTGTAGTTACTCATGCGCCGACATATTCCCCGGGTTGAAGGAATGTCTTCAATCTTCTACTGGAAGGGGGCAGATACAGTTGAAGGCACGACGAATGGTGCCCCGCTTCGTCTTCAGCTCGGCCACTCTCGTGACCCCGTCGACGCCGGGATAGGTCTTCGTGACCCGGCCCAGGGACCAGAGCAGAGGTGGCGTTGTTTTGTCCTTTATCAGGACTAAGGACCCCGGCTTCACTTCACCTCTGGAATGAAACCACTTGGATTTGGCCTGCAGCAGAGAAGTGTATTCGTTATGAAATCTGCTCCAGAAATGCTGCCTAATGAACTGGATTCGTTTCCACCGATCCAGCCGTGTGATGTCAGCTTCAGTCACCTGAGGGTGCAGTAATCTTTTAAAATGATGCTTACAGGATTTCACAGCAGCTTCAGCCAATGAGTTAAAATGAGGACTGTAAGCGGGCGTAAAAATAAATTCAATACCCTCCTGCGCTATTTCAGATGCAACGTTTGATGACTGTAAGAACTTATACATGTCATTTGATGCGCCTACGAAGTTTGTCCCGTTATCGGACGTGATGCTTCGAGGCTTACCTCGACGCGCCACGAAACGCGTAAGACTTAAAAACTACCGTACCGTTCAGTAACTACAGGCGACACCGGGGAAGGCGCAGGGTCGGGGTATCGAACCCGGCCGCACACGCACCTCCGCCGTCGTCACCACTCAGCTCAATACCACGGTCGACTACGGGCATTTCTTTATAACATTCTAACTATATCGTTGTATAGTAATTACGGCATTAAAGCTATGTTTAACAGTCCACTATCTTTTATTATAAAGTCCCGATTGAGCCTAATCACCTAGCTAGATCGATTTATTGCCCCCGAAACCTAAATTTCCTGAAAATCATTGGAGCCGTTTCCGAGATTCAGATTATATACAAGAGTTGCTCCTTTAAAGGTATTAGATATTATAATAATAATAATATGTGGGGACATTTTCACACACGGCCATCTGACCCCAAACTAGGGAGACCCTGTACTATGGGTGTCAGACAGCTGATATACATACACAAATACATTTTTTTTTTGTAAATACATACATGTATAGATAAAAGTAAGTGGTTTTACTCTGAGCCCACATTCCCACATTATGTTCTATATAATAAAAATAAATCGTTGTTCGTTAGACCAACCACCAACCACCAGTTTGGCTAATTTTGGTCTTGAAATATTTGTGGAAGTCCAGGGAAGGTTAAACCGGTGAGAAAATTGAAAAATCTATTGACAGGACAACGTCTGTCGGGTCAGCTAGTATTATAATAAAAATATTACAGTTTCCATCACAATCTAGACCTGTATGTTTCCAAATCTCAAGATTCCCGGTGGTATTCTTGTGATTTTACGATGCCATTCAGCACTTTCTCAACTCAATTATTCTTTGTCTGATATTCTTTGATGCAACTAATTTTATTAGTGTTTTTAAATTGCCTTTCTTTAAATCCTTAAACCTTTTCTTTTAGAGTTTTAGGTTAATAATAAAACCTAATTGAAGTTTCCTTTACAATAATTAAGTAAGTTTTTTAGTATTTGTGTTATTTTATAGTTTAACGTTAAGACACGCATTAAGAGCAAGTACTTATAAAGAAACTGTTGTTAATAATTTTTAAAAGTTATAATAAGAAAATTAATGAATTGAATTGATAAACCTAACCGTATTTTCATTTAAGGCTATTATAGATAAGTTCTAGCGAAAAGGTAGCTATTGTAGTTTTCAATCGGTGACAAATTGTAATCAGACTTCATACAAACAATTCTTTATATTAGTAAAAATTAGTCAAATTTTAAAGAATTCAAATTATTATTTTGGGGCTCGTGGCTAAGTAAAGACATACTCTGTGGGTGACCATCCATTTCATATCGAAACCCCTTTTTTATCGTGAAATCCTCATGGACTATCCCTCGTCCGAGGAAGACGGGGGGGGGGCGGACAGGAGTCCGCGCGTAGGGTAGGAACCCTACCTACCACCTCCTACCGTGTCTCGGAACGCACGTAAAGCCAGCTGTTATTCGTAGATCTTTGACAGTCGTCTGTAGCCAAAAAGTCTGAATACCAGTCATTCCAAAAGATTGCGTGTTAGCCGGTAACTGGTTTGTGGACGCTCTATGTAAAACACTGGTATTCCGCCGGATCCGGTTAGACTGGAAGCCGAACTCGCCTTAGGGCGGGTTGTTTCAAACAATCGGTTAACGTTACATACGGACGGTTAAAAAGTTACTATGACTGATGATGTTTAACGTACGTTAAATGTAACGGGTTGTTTCATGACATAAAAATCCGTCAGTTAAAGTTATTCAAAAAGAGATTCCATAATATTTTGACGTTTGACGTAGCTGTTTGACAACACAAAATTACGTTGACTGGTCGGTTATGGTAATAGTAACTTTCTGACGTATGATTTTGTGAAACAAGTCATTTTTTTTTATTTGACGATCGGTAATGGTTAGTTGAAGCAACCCGCCCTAAGTTGGGAAAAGGCTAGGCAGATAATGGTGCCGATTCCCTTGTTCACAAAGTAAAGTAAAATTAGGCATTCGGTATCTCTTACTACCGGGCAGCTAAAAAAAAGGACAGCGACAGACAATGACTAAGTTAGAGATGTCAAATTAGTTTTTTCCTTGAACATCGCAGTATTTTTAATCAATACGTTCTGAAATGACAACTAAAGGGTTTTCCAATAAGAGGTGTAATTTTGATATTCAAAGAAAAATGCAATTTTTTTATATAAATGATCGGGTGTTTATTTCATATAAATAGGAAGGTATGCTGTTAATATTGGAAAATAACATAAAGAAGAAAGAAAGAAAAACCATTTATTCACGAGAAAGTGACGCACATTACATAACAAGACTTAAACTAAAACAAGTGGATACATGTTGTAGAAAACAAATACAAATAAAATAAAAATAAACTATAAAAACGTCCGAGACAGAAATATGCGTCACTGCCACGAGAAACGAAAAAAAAACAAAAAAACATCAGGCAAATGACCACCACGACCACGCTTACAGGACCATATCCTTTTCATGAAATTGTGATCACCTCTTTGAGAGATAACACGGTCCGGAAACTTTTCCCGTAAAAGATCAATGGTTTCGTTGCTTGTGTGGCACGTAGCGCCGTCTTGTTGAAAGTAAACGTTGTCCAGATCAATACAATCCAATTCTGGCCATAAAAAATCATTAATCATCTCTCGATAGCGCAATCCATTCACTGTAACTGTTGCTCCAGCCAAATTTTTACCATTTTTATAGTGAATTTTAATAATTTTAATGCGTTGTTGAAGCGTGTATCGTTCCATTTTTATTAATGGCGTAGTTTCTACTTGTCAAATGTCAAAAAATGACAGCTTCAAAAGTGACATCTACCGAAATAGCTGGCTATTCAAAATAACAATTCTTATTGGAAAACCCTTTATAATTGTACTAGCTTCTACCCGCGGATTCGCCCGCGTACAAAGTAACTTTCCCAAGACACAATTTTATCCAAATAATAGTCCAATGGATTATGCTTGATTGAGTAAAAACATGCAAATTATCTTAGTCTTAATTTAGGTTTGGATCCGGAGTGCTCAATATGCCCAGTCCAGTATCACATTATTGGGCAATCCAGATCCAGATCCATCTTCCATGCGAACAGGTGAAGGTTGCTGCTGGAAGCTGTTGGAACTGCCTCGTGTGGGGCGGATCAGGGACACAACTCTCTTGCAAATAATCTCTGCAAATATTTGTGTTCATAAACATACCTGATGCGCTACAGTAGCGAGGCAGCTTCATCAGCGCTCTAAAAGCATTATTGTAGAGAACACGCAGAGCGTTATATGATTTTTTTGCATGCTTGACCCATAGACTGCACGTGTAAAACGTTTGGCAAAATGCCTTTAACAATGTAGGTAGCTTAAAAATATTAGTGGGATATTACAAAACACAATACTACCGATCTCCGAACTACATTGTACCATACTCCGAAGTACATGCAAGTTTTGGGCTCTTGATACTCTCAAACAGCCAAATAGCTGACCACGTGAAAAACATGGAGTGCCCTTATGAATTCCTGCTACTTTCAGCGTTTAGCCCTGGGAATTACGTCATTATGAATGCTAATTTTAGCGAAAATGTTTAAGAATTATTGAAATGCGGGAAATCGAAACCATCTCTCTTTTGGCTGCTTAAGTAAGAATAGTGGCCTTTTATAATATTTCTACTCAGTTCAGTAATACGCAGCCTGGTGCCATTGTACAATTTCGGCGCATCAAAGTTATGCATCAGTAGAACTTGGACGCCAACCTTGAGCTCTAGTTTATGGAAAGGCACACCTGTAACTCTAAGGTATTTAGAAACTCGACGGGGTAGGCAACAGTATCGTTACTGGTGATCACTGTGTTTGTGATCTCCGTCTGGAGATCAAAGGTATACCTATCCATAAAATATTATAAGCGAAAGTCTAATATTTTTCTTTTTATTTTAACATTCATAATTTATAATATTATTCTTAGGCGCGATCTAAATCGACGCCAACGCCATCTAGTGAGAAAATCGGAACTAAGATCATAACAATTAACGTTATTAAAACCCAATCAAAATAACATTAAAATTGAACTATTATCCCACGGGAACGCATTACCAGGATAATAGTGCATTCTGTGGTTAAGGCAGTGCCATTGATAAAGTTCAAAACTTAAGATTTGATAGAATAACAATAAAGTTGAACTATTATCCCAAGGGAACACATTACCGGGATAAAAAGTATCCTATATGTTAATCCAGGAAATGGTCTATCTATGTGTGCAATTTAATAAACGATCAGCTCAATTGTATAACAAAATAAATAAAGAAATCTTCGTACATGCAAAATCATATCATATATGTAAAGAAATGTTGATTAATTGGATAAAACCATTGACATATGAAAATACTGAAGCTCTTCTACAAACGTAACGTAATCCAAGTACACGATCCACCCACACACTCACAGAGACTCTCCCATACCTACACGAACATTCACACACACACACACGCACACACACACACACCACACACATTCATTACACTCCTCATGTACACTCAACAACACATACCCACTCATGTGTTTCTTACTTGTTTTATTGGAGAGAAAGAGATATTATGTAGATTGGTAAAGAAAAGTTTGCTCTAAAATTCGATTTCTCCATGTTCGTACCGCAAAAGACTACTATTCTCAAATTGTGAAACCAGGCTTATTATTGATCCCGTTCCACATAGATCTGTCACGCTTAACGAGTAACCATCCAATAATGTGCGGATTACGCCAAATTTATCTGTTATTACGATTTTTTCCTTGAACATATGATATGAGAGTTCAATTCGAGCTTTTGAAGATATCGAGTGCCTTGGGAATTATTTTCGGAATGAGATTTGCTGTAATATACTTTTCATGTTTGTTGAGCGTGATGTTATTACTTTTGAGAAGGTTTTTCTTGTTGTTCTGTTTTTATATAATACTAGTTAATGCCTCCGACCTCGTCCGCGTGAATTTCAGTTATTATTGGGGTATTTTTTTATGCCGAGCCGTGCCAGTCGCGTATAGCACCATTCCATTTCTACCCGTGGGTGTCGTAGAAAGTGACAGAGGGATATTGATCAAAGGATGGGTAGCAGATTCTTCCTGAGTGCCACAACACATACTGCGATCACCAAAATGCAACGGCCAAGTATGGCGATTACGACTGAACCCTCCCTTGAGGGAGACCTATGCCCGCCCAGCAGACGGCGTCTAAAGGTTGAAATAATGATGAATTTTTTTTTGCACTGAACCTTAAGAGCGCCCAACCCCATCGAGCGAACTTCGACGCGAGCGTGATTGAATTTTTTTTTGTTTCAACCAACGCAAAGCTCGAAAACAAACGAGTGAGTGAGAACGCGATAACATCACAGGAAAATTGGCGCGCAGAAATTTACGTGAACATCGCTATGGGCGTAGTGTGATTATTTAATAATGCTAAGATAAATACTGTAAAAATAATGTTATTCGAATTTTTTAATAACTTAACTAGGCCTCTACGAAAGCGGTTTTGAATTATTTGTATCATTTATATAATTTATTTAAGCTTAAAGTTGCGCTAAAATTTGCTTAAATACTCGAATGTTTAGAGGGTCCTAACTTTCAAACCAACTTTTTTTATGGAATTCTGGCTTCGTACAGGCGTAGGTAATAACAAAACGAATTAATATCATCCTGATTTTCTAAAATACAACCATAAATAAAGGAGTAATCACCTGTCGCCGTTTGTATGGAAGATTGACCGGCTTGAACCTTAAAACTTAAAGGTACTGATGACATCAGCTGTTTTATACTAATTGGTAATCAAACTATTTGGTAAAGAATTTATGTGCAGGCAATAACATGCATAATAATGTATAAAAGATTGGAAAATATTTAAACAATTGGATAATATTTTTTTAAACGTAATTAAATGATAACAATGGATAACTTAAGATCGTAAAATTTTTATAGCATTATTTTGAATTCAGTTTTGCTCGTATACCTACTGTTTGTTCCATTTATAATTTAGGTTTTACCCGCGACTTCGTTCCCGTCCCTGAATTTCGGTTATCCCTTCTTGGGGTTCGAGCTTAGTCTTTACCACAGATATAGATAGACCTAGATAACGCATGTATCACGATCTGTATGAAAACCAAGCGAGCCATTTTGTGGACGTCACAATGTTATACGAATGTTTTGTTTATCCTAAATTTGGTATTACCAGGTATTACTGAGGGTATTAGATTAAAAATAATTGTGTTTTTAAATTAATTACGCATAATATTAATCACAAAATGACTTACCGATGGAAGGAAACGTTTACTTTATTTATTTTACTTACGATTTTTTATCGTAAGTTAGGCACGAAAATAGGCACGCGAAGTAGTTGCTCTTGCGTTATCTAGGTCTATCTATATCTGTGGTCTTTACCAAATTTCATCTAAATGGGTACAGTTGTTTAGCCGTAAATGCGTAACAATCAAACAAATTCAATTAGAATTTATAAATATTAATATGGATTCACATTATTTTATGAACGCAGTTCTTCCTGACCTAGAGTTTTAAAATTAAGAATCAATTCATCATTGAAAAGTAAAAAGAAAAAACAGCGTCTTTGAAACCTTGCACATGTACTTAATGGAGATTCTAAATTACAAACATTTGTCCCAAAAGTGTAAGGTTTTTTGAAAAAACACGTATTTCTTGGAAAAATATTTATGAAATATCCGCGCGCCAATTTTCATGCGATGTTATCGCGTTCTCACTCACTCGTTTGTTTTCGAGCATTGCGTTGGTAAAGAAGGTAGGGTAAGAAGGTAGCCGGTGGTAGCTGGATGCGGAAGGCAGAGGACCTGAAAAATGGTGCGCCATGGAGGAGGCTTATATCCAACAGTGGACCTCTATTAAGCCGAAGTGATGATGTTAATTCGGACTAGAATCAAGTCTACTATAAACATAATCATTGAAACGAACAGACCACTGTACATTATTAATATATGCGATAAAAGATTGACTACCTCAGGGAATGTCAAGTTCAATTCTTGAAATTATTGAAATTCTACAAAAAACTATTTTGCTTTTACATTTTTTCTACATGATAAGAGTCACTGTCGAATATTTCATTAAACAATAGAGTATAAAAGACTTATATTTTTCTTTGCTAAACTAGATTCCTACCCTCTACTTAGCGACAATGTCTCCGTTCCTTATTTTGTTGTGTTCTTGTTTAGTAACACTTGCGGCGTCGGAAACCACGCCTAGCAGGCCTGAGCCGTACTTGGACGAACATGCCCACTTCCACTTTGAACGCTTCATCGAAGAATACAACAAAGTATACGCTGACGAAGAAGAAAAGCAAGCCAGGCTAGAAATATTCAAAGAAAACTTAGAATTGGCTAACAGGCTGAATGAGAAAAGTCAACACACTGTATTTGGTATGTTAAAACAAATATAATAATATGTAATTAATGCTTGCAGGCATCCGTATGGTGTCGGACGTAAAGAATGGCACCATCCCATATCTTCCCGTGGGTGTCGTAAGAGGCGACTAAGGGACTCACCAGAGAATGGGCAGCAGCATTCTCTATGCCTTTGTAATACTGCTATCGCCAACCCGCCTGCCAAGCGTGGCGATTATGGCAAAACCCCCCCTTTTGGGGGAGGCCTATGTCCAGCAGTGGACGTCTTTCGGCTGAAGTGATGGTGAATTTATGCTTCACTTGACATCCATGTTCAATTACTGAATCCATACTAATATTAAAAATTTGAAAGTCACTCTGTCTGCCTGTCTGTTGGGTTTTGGCTAAACCGATTTTAATATCTGGTATAAAGATAGTTTGAACCCTGGAAGGACAAAGGTAGTTTTTAATCTGCGACTTCCTGCACATCCGCGATCCGCTGAAGTCGCGTGTAAAAGCCAGTAATACTATAAATGCTAAAGGTATCTGTGTTTGTCTATATGTTTATTTGCTACCTCATCTTGTCAAAACCACTAAACCGAGTGTTGTAAAAATTTGCAAAAAGCTTGGAATATGGATAAGAACTACTTTTTAACCCGTGACTTCGTCTGCATCCGCGATAACCGGCATTAGCTAGTTTGATTATTAACATTACAAATAAAACTTTTAATATGGCAGATGGGACCGGCTGTAGAGCGAAACGTCGTCGTCACCTCAACACGACACGCCACTTTTAAATAATAAATATTTATTTAAACATACTCATACTATTTAAAACCTATTTCTGTTCTGCTAACTTTAGTCTGAGTGCTAACTTTAGTCCGAGTTTCGAAGTTTTATATCTGCCAGCCCTCCCGTGAAGGCAAAATGTTTGTTTTAATTTATCTTTTATTTAATGATACCAGTATGAATGTACAAAAATGAATGAAATATGAATGACAAGAAGGTCAGTGAAAACATGACAGTTGACAGAACGGAATGAAAAAAGAATACGTTTTGCGCCGACCCCAAGTAACAGGACAAAGGCAGGAAGATGATGATAATATCTTTTATTTCAGGTATAACACAATTTATGGATCTAACTAAAGAAGAATTCAAGAATCATTACACCGGTTTAAAAGTTCCACCCCCAACGAATTTGACTGACACACCGTGCACTGTAGTAACAGATAGTCAGATTCCTGATTACAATGCGCCTGAGTCGCATGACTGGCGTACTCTCAACGCTGTCACTCGCGTCAAGAACCAATACCAATGTGGAGGGTGCTACGCGTTCAGTACAAGCGGTTAGCCTTTCTAATATTATTTTAACTAGTGACAAAAATCATACGTTTACAAATATTTCACTCTTTCCAATATAACCTTCTCTAGCCAATCTAAAATAAGGTTAAGGGTTTAAAGTCATCACACCAGCATTTCCTGGGCCTGCTGATTATAATATTGATACATTAATTTCACAGGAAACATCGAGGGTCAATACGCGATCAAGCATGGAAGTCTTGTAGAGTTTTCTGAACAACAAACTATTGACTGTGATGGAAATTCAAATGGATGTAATGGTGGATATATGGCTACAGCTTTCCGGTAAATAAGTATACAGGGTCAAAGCTAAAGCATTTATTTCAATCAAACCATTCACAGGCACTTGTATTGTCAAGGTCAATTAGTTAGAAAATTTGCAAAACGTAGGTAGGTCCCTATGTAGAACAACGATCTACAACACAAGAAACTCCACGGATACTCATTTCAATATTTTTTTTACAAAATCCTCGTTATACACGGTGAAATTGAATTCATGAGCAAATTTTTAAGGAGTGACTCAGGAAAAACAGCTGTTCCATACATTTTGGCCGAGTACCTATTGCACTTCTAACGGGTGGCGCAAAAGTAAAGACCCTATTTGGTTCAGCTATAACATTTTTTCTAAATTAGAAAACTAGATTTAGATTTTTTTAAATGTATATTTGTGCCATTAAATTTCGTACCATTAGGATTTAAAGATGATGTCTTTTAAATGGTGACCTCCAGAGTTGATACACATTTGAGTCCTTCAAAATTGGTTATGAGTGACGAAGCGCATTTCCATCTCTCAGGGCATGTCAATAAGCAGAATACTCGGTTCTGGGGCACTGATAATCCGCGCATTATTCAAGAAACACCTCTACACCCACTAAAAGTTACTGTATGGTGTGGCATCTGTGTTGACAGAGTGATCGGACCCTATTTTTTCGAAGACGCTGGAGGCAATGCGATTACTGTCACTGGAGAACGCTACAGAACCATGTTACGTGAGTTTTTGATACCCAGTTTGGACGAATTGGGGCTGGAGCACATCTGGTTTCAACAAGACGGCGCTACGGCACACACAGCGCGCGACACTATGGACTTAGTGAGGGACGCTTTTCCAGGCCGAGTTATCTCTCGTTTTGGCGATTTGCCTTGGCCTGCAAGATCACCCGATCTGACCAGTCCAGACTTCTTTCTTTGGGGTTTTTTGAAATCTCGGGTGTATGTGAACAAGCCACAGACTCTCGCAGCTCTAAAAGAAAACATTCGTCAAGAAATAACGAACATATCGCAGGAAGTGTTACGGCAAGTTATGCAAAATGTCATAAATAGGGCTCAAATGTGTATCAACTCTGGAGGTCACCATTTAAAAGACATCATCTTTAAATCCTAATGGTACGAAATTTAATGGCACAAATATACATTTAAAAAAATCTAAATCTAGTTTTCTAATTTAGAAAAAATGTTATAGCTGAACCAAATAGGGTCTTTACTTTTGCGCCACCCAGTATATGGAACAGCTGCTTTTTTTTCCGCTGTTTAATTTGTCTCCATATTGAAAGTTGTTCAGACTCGTGGTCTCTCCTTAAAAATTTGCTCATTAATTCAATTTCACTCTGTATGTAAATTCGGAAGTCGGGCAGCAGCGGTTTCCGTGTACTTAACAACTTCACTGCGATCCCCAAGATGCCTGCCAAGCGTGGGGATTATGGCAAACTCCTTAACAAGGAGGCCTTTGTTCAGTAGTGGTTGCCTTCTGGCTGATGATAATGATATGTGATAACAATAAAGGTATATAAAACGATTCAAAAATGGCAGTGAACAAGATGAACAACATCAACTATTGTGAAAGTTGTGATCCAACAAACGCGTCACCGCGGGTATAAGGGACATCGATGGCCAACCAGTAACAGTCATGAATCCCCAGCGTTAATTGTTAGTGGGACTAAAAAATAAATAGCTGATACATAGTTCTTAAACTTAAAAGTATTTGTAGTGTCGAAAGATGTGGCAAAAGTTTACGCGTCCATGAGACTGTAGTTTCATATGGCATGCAGGCATGGAATGACCAAATATAGCTTGTTTATAGGAATAAGGTAATAAATTAGGATAATAGGAAGCAAGCCTATTCAGCTTTTGTAACTTACCAGTGTATCCCTCCTGATTTAAACGCCTTTCTTCTTGGTTATATTACCTTATTCATTTGTCAACTACTACTTAGAGGTCAACTTCGCTTTTTTGTTAAAAAAACATCCTGGATACACTTAGATGAAATGAGCTTGAGGTGAAACAATCAGAGCTAAAGAAATTAATTTCAACGAATCGTCATCGGCTATATATTTCAAAAATCTGCACAGGCCGGGTGGCGTATCATCGATAACTTTACTTCATTAATTATTTAACTTGTTGCCAGATCAATTATTCAGCAGGGCGGTATCGAGTCAGAAGCTGATTATCCGTACGAGCAAGTACAACAAAGCTGTCAATTTACCCCAGGCAAAGCAGCGGCCAGACTTACAGACTGCACCCTATACGCTGTTAATTCACAAGAAAAACTAAAACAAATATTATACAAGGTCGGACCTATTTCTATTGGTAAGTTATCACATACAGATAACAACCATTGGGTTGTCGTAGATGTTAAAGTATGATTCCGCAGCTGACTGCAGGCGACAACAGCAGACGACGTGTCCGCTTGCCAAGAATCATCATCATCTTTCTGTCCTTATCCCATGTTACCTTGGGCCAGCGCAACATGTTTTCCTCTTCCATCCCGTCCTGTGAACCGTCACTGACTCCCTTGTCTTTCAAATATTCATCCCACAATCCGTCTGTCTTTTCTACGGCCTTCCTCTTCCTATCTACCCATCTTCATTTATATTCATAACTCTTTTTTCAATTTTACTGTCACTGGCGCAACTTTTAAACTTCCTATAAGGTACTTATTTCTGATCTTATCCATTCTGGTTACTACATACATCCATCTCAACATTCTCATCTCGGCTACATGCAATCTTCACGGCCCAACATTCCGATCTATACAGTACGACAGGTCATATCACGGACTTGTAGATTTTCCCGTTTAACTTGGGGGCACTTGCTAAGGGACGTATGTCATATCAATCAGAACTAGTAGTGTCATGGCTACATGTCGCTTGGTGTTGTAGTTAGCAACCAGATATGGAATTATCTTAATTTCAGCTTTTATATCCCATGTTTTTTCTTATAGGTCTACAATCCGACAACTTCCGACTTTACCGTGGAGGTGTTTTCTTGGATCAAGATTGCAATTATGGCCAAGTAGACCATGCAGTTCTGCTGGTGGGTTACGGTACTACAGGTATGTCATGGTAATTTAATTATTTACGAATGTAATAAAATTAATCATAATCTTGTCTCTTTTAGGCATAAAAGATTTCTTTATTAATATATTATCTTAGACTATGCTTCGACTAACGCTTATATCTTATATTGGATAAAGTACCTAGGCGGCCGAGTTTTGCTCGGATATTTTATTTTCGTGTTTTTAAAAATGAAACGTAGCTAGATTGATTTATCGCCCCCTCACAAAATTTCATGAAAATCGTTGGAGTCGTTTCCGAGATTCAGATTATACATATACAAGAATTGCTCGTTTTAAAGGTATTAGTTAGAAAGATAAAAGTAATTGTTCTATCTTTCATAAAATTTCAAATATCGTTTCAGATGGCATGGATTACTGGATTATTAAGAATTCCTGGGACGTTACTTTTGGTGAACAGGGCTACATCAAAATACAACGTGGCGAAAATGCACTCTCATGCGGAATGATGAACAATGGATTGATGGCATCATCTACAGTAATGTAATCTTGTATCTCGAAATTGATAAGGACTACAACTTCATTTATGGTTTTTGGGTTTATGTAAAATAAAATATTGAGCAATGATATTTTGGTTTAATTTAAAAAGGTACACATAGCTAAAGGGCTAGAGGCTAAACAGAGGGTTTTGTGGCTGAGTAAAAGCCATACATATCAATCGATAATGGTTAAGTTACACTTGCCGCGGTCAATCCTTGGATGAATGACCATCCATTTTGATCCCTCGCTCCCTCTTAGATCCTTCCGTGCCACCGTGTCCCTCCGAGCCGCAATCGCCCGGAGTCGTGCGGCCGGTGATCCGCGTTGCGATATGCTTAAGACTGCGCCGAGCAAAATAATTCAAAAAAGTCGTCACTGTTAAAGTGATACAATCAATACTTTTACCATAATTACCATAAAAAATATTTAATGAATACCACAATGAATGTGTTAACCGATTAAAGTTGGCAAAAAATAAGAATACTGTTTAATTTAATAAACAAAAATACGAGTTGTACAAAAATCTTTAAAAAAATCTCGCATTTAGTTGAGTTTTGATAGTAAACTGTATTTTTTTTTTCACAAACTTGAATTCATTTTAATCTTTAATATTCATACTACAATTCATAGTTTTTACATTTTCTTTTCAAAATGTCGCTTAGTTATTTTATTATTAATTTTTGTTTTAATTGACGCGCTGTTTTTAATCATACGCAACGTATGTATGTATGATTCAAAACAGCGTACAACTTTACGTATTTTTGTTTATTAAATTAAACAGTATTCTTATTTTTTGCCAACTATAATCGGTCAAGGGCGGGTTGCTTCAACTAACTATTACTGACCGGTAATAGTCAAAAATGGCGCTAACTATCGTCAAATCAAAAAAATGGCTTGTTTTACAAAATCATACGTCAAAAAGTTACTATTAACATAACCGACCATCGTAATTTTAAGTTGTCAAACAGCTACTTCTAACATCAAAATATTATGAAATCTCTTTTTGAATAACTTTAACTGACGGATTTTTATGTCATGAAACAAACCGTTACATTTAACGTACGTTAAACATCGCACGTCATAGTAACTTTTTAACCGTCCGTATGTAACGTTAACCGACTGTTTGAAACAACCCGCCCTAACACATTCATTGTGGTATTCATTACATATTTTTTATGGTAATTATGGTAAAAGTATTGATTATATCACTTTAACAGTGACGACTGTTTAGAATTATTTTGCTCGGCGCAGTCTTAAGGGAAATTGGAAAGGCCATTTGCAACCAAATTCCACCATATGCAACATGATTGATACTTCGTTATCATTTTTTTGTTATCCGCTTTAAAAAAAGATTAAACGAGCAATGGTACAACAAAGTCAAAAGCCTTACTTAAATCTTAAGGGTTTGCGATAATTCTAATATTAGTATGCATTGAATACCTTGTTGTACAATAAAAAGTATTGGTTTTTAAATCATTCCACCATTTTTTAAATATTATTTGTTAGTTCAACTTAAATATTTTAGTACCTAACTATTAACAGCCAATAAATATTGAATATTTAAAAGTGTTGCCTGCTTTAAAAGATAAGTAAAATATTTTTTAGCGCTTATAATTTGAGCAATGTAGACATTTACTTTTAGTATTTACCGATATAACTGAGTCGTAAAATAGAAATATATTTTTAATGCCTGTCAAGTTCACGAAGAGTTCCATCCACACATATCCGGGCCGTGCCCGGGATGGGGACGGTCCGTGTCCGTGACAAAACATAGTTGCGAACACTTTATATGAACGCGCACGTCACGGCGTCGGCCCGGGCACTGAAGCACCGTCGCCGGCCCGGACACGGTCGTGTGTGAACGAGTTCATAAAATGTTTGGATGTGTGGATAAAGCTTTAGGCAAAGTTCTGCCCTAGATGTAATTAGTTCTGTTAAAGTCTATAACGATCATGGCATCATTGTTGGTATTGTTGTGCATGAGCTGGTTTGCGCTCGTGGCTGCTTGTTCGTAGTTCGTGAAAAGTTCGCAGTCGTGCAAAATTTCAAGTTGATAAACGCAAGAAATTAGATTTTTGATTTAATCTAACATCCCTTTTTTCACCCCCTTTGGGGGTTGAACTTCCAAAAATCCTTTCTTAGTCGCCTACATCATAATAGGCAGCCGTGTGCGAAAACTCAGGTTTCTAGTCCAGTAGTTTTGGCTGTGCGCATAGAAATCTTCTTTCTTAATCTATGGCTGTGCGATACGTCAGTCGGTTAGGTTCTCCTTTTCAACCGACTTCAAAAAAGGAGGTTAATCTCAATTCGACTGTACTCGTATGTTATTTTTTTTTTTTGTATATTTGTTACGCGATTTCTCCGGCAAATGTGGATCGATTTTGAAAATGTTTTGGATAGGGTATGCCTCAGGGATGGTTAAAAACAATTACAGTTTTCGAAAAGATTAAGTCTTAATTTCGGCAGCTACAGAGTAAAAGTATAATTTTTAATTATGGTTTTTTGAAGCGAAGACGTTTCTTTCATATCGTTTTACAAAAATAGACTCAAACTCAAAATCATTTATTTCAAATAAACCATTTACAGGTACTTTTGAATTGTCAGAGTCAGTCAGTTAGAAAGTTGAAGCTAGTTGCTCGTTCCAAACAGTAGGTTTCTATGGAGAAGAACGAGCAAGAAACTCCATGAACAACACTCTTTTAAAATCAATAATATGTTACAAATTTCGGTTACATCATTCATATTGAATCTAGGGTACAATGTGAGAACAATGTAACAAGTCGTGTACGTTAAAAGAGGTTTAGATAAAAATATAATCATAATAAACAATTCAAAATAAAATTAGTATAACCGAGGCAGCTAAGAGATGACCAGTCCCAACTAACGGCGCCCGTTCACGAACATGACGCACGGATCGGCATCATTTGACTCAACCATTTTGAAGGGAACCGAATGATCCAACACGCGCGCCACCGTCAGCGAGACATTCCAGTGATCATGACATACTCCCAACCGCCAGGGCACATTCAAGTCAATGAAAGACATACCTCGTAAATGGTAGCTTTAAATAACATAGTGCTCACATGTATGAGCTATGAAAAATTTATATAATGCTAACACATTGAGTTTATACAATGCAAAGATAATGTAGATCTATATCTTCAGCAGCTCCAAAAATAATTAAAAATGCTAGGTAATCAATGAATCTATGAACCCTTATGGCTGTGGAGCTAGACCAGCATCCAGCCAAGCATTTTTATCAGTGATGTATTCACCCAATGAATAATATGCTCGGCTGCATAGTGTGCGTTTTATATAAGACTTAAATTTTGTCTCATTTAGTTGAACAATGTGGGGAGGTATTTTATTGTAACATTTTAAACAGTACCCCATGAAAGAATGATCTACTTTAGCCAGTCTGAAACTCGGTTGAACTAGTTGGTCCCTATTTCTAGTGTTATAATTATGTCTTTCACCCCTTTTACTAAAAAGACGCAGATTTTTTCTAGCGTTCATTATGTTTTCATAGATGTATTGACAAGGTACCGTCATTATGTTAATTTCCTTAAACAGTTCCCTTAGAGAATCGCGCATACGGAGATTGTAAATGGCTCTGATGGCTCTTTTCTGCAGAATAAAAATAGACTCGATGTCTGCAGCTCGTCCCCACAGTAAAATACCGTAAGACATTATACTATGAAAATAACTAAAGTAGACCAGTCTCGCGGTATCCACATCAGTAAATTGCCGGATTTTTCTGACAGCATATGCTGCCGAGCTTAGCCGTCCAGCGAGAGATGTTAAATGAGGACCCCATTGTAGCCTTGAGTCGAGCGTGATCCCCAG
Organism: Charanyca ferruginea; assembly: GCA_947361185.1. Classification (NCBI taxonomy): domain Eukaryota; kingdom Metazoa; phylum Arthropoda; class Insecta; order Lepidoptera; family Noctuidae; genus Charanyca; species Charanyca ferruginea. Next base: position 31,142,863 of record OX376057.1, read on the forward strand.
GAAAACAGTTTTATCAACGAATTACAGCTTCTCATTATTCAATACTATGTCACAGTCATTACTTTTGACATTTGGTAAAGAAAATCTGATGCACTTCGTTTTTTTTTCATTCAATACTAAATTATTCGCCGTGAACCAATTTTGGACTTGCAGTAAGGCGCTATTTACGTGGTCTCGACGAGCCCAGAACCTTCTGGGCTCGTCTGTCTATCTTAAATATTAAAGAAGTGTCATCAGCAAATAACACCATTTGTGGTTGATTTTTCAACAGATGAAGAAGATCATTAATATACACTAAAAAGAGGAAAGGACCCAAAATTGAGCCTTGTGGAACCCCCATTTCTACCTTTAAACCATGTGAATTCACCCCATTTATTTGGACTTGCTGCTGCCTATTAATCAAATAAGATTTTACTAAACTAAGCGCAAGTCTACCTAGTCCGTAATGCTCAAGTTTCAAAAGTAGTGTGTCATGATTTACGCAATCAAATGCCTTGGAGAGGTCACAAAAAATTCCTATGGCATCTTGCGCCTCGTCCCACGCAGTAAATATGTGTTTTAATAAAGTGACACCAGCGTCAGTCGTACAACGTCCTTTGGTGAAACCATACTGTTGATCGTGTAAAATGCCATTAGTGTTAAAATGATTAAGCATCTGATTAAGCATAATCCTTTTAAAAACCTTGCTGAAAGCCGGCAGCACGGACACGGGTCTATAATTATTAGTGTCTTTACTGTCACCGGATTTAAAAAGAGGTATAACCTTACTAAACTTCATTAGATTCGGGAAAACTCCTTGGTCTACGCACATATTAAATATTAAAGCCAAATGAGGCGCTATTGTCTCAATTATAGACGTACAAACTTTAATAGACATACCCCACAGATCCTCAGTAAATTTTATCTTAATTTGCCGAAAAGCTTTTAAAACTATCACGGGGTTAATATGTTTAAATTGAAATTCTACCGGGCAGCCTGGTACGTTCGCTTTTAAAAAGGCAATTGAAATGCCAGGTGAAGAATTTAAAGCTTCCGTGGTTTTAATTGGTATGTTGGTAAAGAAATTCACAAATTCATGCGCTACTTCTATGTTACAGCTTAGGGGACCACGTGATGTCTCTAATGTATACTCAGTGTTACGAACTTTTTTCCTGCCAGTCTCGTTATTAATAACTTTCCAAACTGTCTTTATTTTATCGTCTGCCGATTTGATTTTGTTGCTAATGTATGGGGCCTTCGCTACCCTGCAAATATTTCTAAAAGTTTTAGAATAAGTAGCAACGTACTTGTTGAATGTATCCGTGTTAATATAAGGCTTAAGGCCATAAAGCTCAAACAGTCTTTCCCTACTTTTTCTAATACCTCTAGTTGCCCAGTCACTAAATACAAACTTAGGGCTAATATGTTGTCTTTTTTTCAAAATTATTATCGAATTCAGACTGCACTACAAAAAAGAAATCATCATACAATTTATTTGCATCGTTATTATTATGGTCTAGAGTACTTAACTTATCATTTAGGGTAACATTGAATTTATTTAATTTACCAGTTTTTATTGGTCTAAATTTTATTTGCACTTTTGTTAAAGGCATTTTAAACATATAAGTTACCGTTTGACCGCTATGATCCGATGGCAGATAATTAACAATGGCTTTATCTAAATAATCACAATCACAAAAAATATTATCGATACAGGTAGCAGTCGTTGGAGTTACTCTAGTAGTAGGTTCCATAAAAACGTTTGACAAATTAAATGATTTAAATAGGTTTAATAATCGACAATTATTCAAATTATCTTCTAAGATATTAATATTAAAATCACCACAAATAATTGCAGATTTGCTACAAGTTGCAAGTTTCGCTAGGACATCTTCCATTACCGACTCAAATAAAGAATAGTTTAGGAAAATTGGGGGTCTGTACACGCACACTATAATATGCTTATCCAGCTCGACACAGGATAGTTCAATGCAATGTTCAACCGATAGGCTAACAATGTCATTCCGTTGTTTATATTTCAAACAATTTTTTATTAAGATAATGACCCTCCACGGGACATAGCGTTACGATTAAAACAACTGCCTACACTATAGTTTTCATAATTAATTAGCATCTGGTAATCTTTTAACCAATGTTCAGTAAAACAAACAATGTCAAACATGGTTTTTTCTAAAAACAGTTCAATTTCTAATAATTTGGAAGAAATACCTTGAATATTTTGATGAAATAATTTTAAGGTATTCTGCTGTTTTTGCAACTTAACTTTTTGAGAGCAAGAAGGTACTTTATTGTTTGTAGAAATAGCTATATTGTTACTGGTTCCTTCTATTGTCTTACAGACGTCAGAGTTAACTTTCAGGACGAATACAACCATTACAATATGCCAAAATATATTGTTTTATGAGTTTTTCCAACAGGATATACATACAGTCATAAAGACAGCTACAGAGCAAACATTACGAAAATATTACTATTATGTATTAAAAAACAATGTTGAAAAAGTAGAAAATCGGTTCACTTTGACAATTTTTTTTCACCAGTATTTGAATAAAAACATAACTGATATATTTATTTTATGAAAGTAAATGTTATGTTTAATATACAGAATATTTTTCAGTCCGTTATACGAGCTCATTTATTTTAGACAATTATTTTATAAAGCACTGTAAAACATCGCGCGCTGTCGTTTGCCGATCAATTTCAATGATTCGTGCTTATTTCGTGCATATTTTTTTTTCTGATGCACACAAACAGACCATTGTATTGTACTAGTGTATGTCAATGCTGCTACTCCGTTCTAGCAATCGTTTAGATTTTGAGTTGCGCTAAATCGAATACGCGCCCTTAACATAGAGGGTTGATTTTACAGCATCAAGGGACTGTAGACTTGAGTATATGGCGCACGCGTTCCCGAGATAAAGGGTCTTGACAGCCAGACAGACGGACAACAAAGTGATCCTATAAGGGTTCCGTTTTTTCCTTTTGAGGTACGGAACCCTAAAAAGAATCTAATGACGCAGTTTTACCAACCTAATGAAAACTTCTAAGGCTTTCTTAATTTTCCTTCATCAAAGTGCCTCACGTATTAATCAAGAGAAAATTCAAACATTCAGTATTGTCATAACAAAAAAATAATTACCTACCTAGAAAAATAATTATTATTCTTCTTGTCTTTCGCTACCTGACCGGGATTGTATTCTGTAAACAATCGTAAATTTTCATCGTACAATTTCTCGTGATACCATAAATTTTCACTGCAGGAAGACTGTCCCATAAAAAGGTACTCAATATCGAACGTTCGTAATAGAATGTTCCCAAATATGGGACAATAAAGGTGAAATGGCGGATGCAATACGCCGTATGGTGTTATTAGCACACGAAATGGATACTGCTGAGGCCCTCATGAGCAAATTGAAGGAAAAGTATGCGAATCAAGTCGATTTTCGTATTGGAAACACAACAACTGTCCTATAGCATTCTGCTTTATTTATTTAAGACGCCGCGACATCGACTGGCTTCGGATTTCTATTTTTTTGATAATCAAATATAGACTCTAGTATTCAAGGATAACGTAACTTCTTATTCGCGATGAAATTTGCAGAATTGAACCAGTAGTTTCGGAGATTAGCCCATACGAACTCAACCACTTGTAATAGTGATTGTGATGTGATAGTGAAGTGATGGTGAAGCGCAATTAGTATCACACGTTTATACAGCCTTCAAATGAAACAAACATTATGTGTGAAACAGGTATTTTTAATTGACTTATGTTTTACGAACCTCCAGATATAGTAAATGACCTTCAAAAATAGTAAATGATCACCAACATTTAACCAAAGTATTGTAGAAATGTACGAGTTTGACTGTCAAAAGCGATTTGGTTCTGGGGGTCACAGTTCTAACCTAACCTAACCATGTCGGATCCGCCCCAGGGGGGACTTAAGGGTCCTAAGATTTGGTCTAATCCGTCCTAATCATTTACTATGTTTGGTGGTCATTATATTTATTACGTTTTTAAATACAAAATTAAATGAATTCCCGTTACATAATTGTAAATCAATATAAATAAGGGATTTCCCTCAGTCATGGTCACCTGCTCAATTCTCCCAAATATTTTTATCGACCCACATGTAGCTTCTGCGTTTGGGTGGAACTTGAATGTTTAAATTCAATCCAATACAAACAAATCATTAGAACGCAATCGTATTTTTTTTATTAGTGGTACCGGGTTGTTATATTTTTAGTGGTTTTTTTTTCTTCAAATCGGTGAAGCAATATTAGAATATATTTTTTTCTTCATAACATATCGTATGGAAATCTGGACTTACGATATATTATATGTTTGAAATCGCCTTATTTATAGTACACGAGTACTTTGCCCTGCAGCGTGGACCATATTATTTTTATTTTATAAAATACTAGTTTGTCCGCGACTTCGTCCGCGTGAATTCCGGTCGATGAAAAAGAAGTCGCGAATTAAAAAAAATGTTTAAGAAAAAAGACAACCGCCTTCAAAAAGTAAAAGATAACTTTTAATTCGCAAGTCGGCGGCTTTGGTTTTATTTGTTGTTTTGTATTGCCATCGACTTGCGAATTAAAAGTTATTTTTTACTTTTTGAAGGCGGTTGTCTTTTTTGCTCATCATAGAAAAGAATTACGAAACGGCGACACCAAAAAAAACAGTCAACCCTTAATTTTCAACCCTCAGGGGTGGAACATTTTCTTGAAATTTATATAGGACTAAATTTGAGGTATACACTATCAATTAAAAAAAGAATCATTAAAATCGGACTACACTAAAAAAAGTTATGCGTGGTCAAACATAAAAATAAATATGTAAAAAATAAAAAATTGTTCATAAATTAAAAAAACTACTGGGCCAAATAATGTTAAATTTTTGTAGGACCAAATGGCAACTATTCCGCTCAAACTAAAGAAGAATCACGTAAATCGGATCATAAATCACAGAGTAATTGATGTACATACATTAAAAAAAAAAACCGAATTGAGAACCTCCTCCTTTTCGAAGTCGGTTAAAAAGTAGCCTATGTCCTTCCCCAAGGTTCGAGTTACTTTGAAATGTATTATAATAGTATAGACTAGTAGTAGTAAAACTGCATTAAAATCCGTTGCGTAGTTAAAAAGAACTAAGCGTTTACACAGCGGGAGTGACATTGTTTTTATACTATACTCCATTTACAATAAGATTAGACTTTAAAACAAACCTTTTTTACAGTCCGTTCAACCAATTTTGACTTCTATTCCGTAGGCATAAGAATGACATTAGAGGCAAAAAAGTGGTTACAATAACAACTGTTTACTGCAGCTGCCATTTGTCATGCCACCAACGCAATATAAGTCAAAATTGGTTGAACGGACGGTAAAAAAGGTTTGTGTCTATGTTTAATCTTATTGGAAAAGGAGTATATGTAATAATAATAAAGAAGTAAAGAAAGTAAAGATTACGGTGTTTGGTTTATTTTGATGATTTATTCGTAAAATATCGAGCGATTTCGAAAATACGTACCAAGAATACCTTTAAAATCTCTCATAAAATAAAATTTCCTTTCACGGTCACCAAACACAGGGATTATTAATCAAATTTCTATGCGATGGCGAAGATTAAAGAAATTTTAAAGGTTACAAAGGAAATTTCACCTTTTTATAACGGTTGAGACCTGTTTGATTAACGTTTTTTACGGTAGACGCAAGTAATTAAAATCTTTTGGATTTTTTTTTGGTGAGATTTTTATTTTGTGTTATGAAAATTTGATATTTTTATTATGTGTTTTAATTTTTAGGTTTATGAACTCCGTGCCTTATCCGGGCATGTACCTTCTTCTAATTATTATAAAACTGGCTTTTGCCTGCCACTTCGTTCGCGTGATTTTATCGGGCCTGGGTTTCGCGTGTTGTTGGGGGGCAGTAAAGGGACAGTCTGGATCGAATCTCGATTATTTAGGGACGAAATTAAAGCCACAGGGGCAGTGGTACATACTTTCATGCCTTACTAAACCCCTAAACAGACGACGAATTTTCAAAAATCCTTCCAAAGTTCTCACCTTCCTGATTTAATAATATAATAATAATAATCACTTTATTTCAGACATCATTCACATCCAAATATTGTTAGTAAAATATGAACTTAAAAAAAGTGAAAAATAACTTTAAAATAGAACACACATGACTTTAGTTTCGGAAGTCGGTAGCTTGGCTGTTCTATTTGTTGTTTTGTATTGCCACCGAGTTCCGAAACTAAAGTCATGTGTGTTCTGTTTTAAAGTCATTTTTCAGTTTTTGGTTTTTGAAGGCGGTTGTCTTTTTTGTAAAAAAGCTTATTTATTTTTCACTTTTTAGTACTTCCTCATTATCTAAATCCATTAAGAAATGGCAACACAGTCAAAACAGAGATTGAAAGTACAAGGTGAGAACATTACAACATCATCCATGTATATTTTTTTGCTTTCTGTCGATTTTTTCAAAAAGTGCTGAATTCATTTCAATTAAATTTATATGGGACCACCCTTGAGGCCCATACCCTATCCATCAAAAAAAGAGTTTTCAAAATAGCTTTACATTTGCCGTAGAAATCGCGTAACAAATATACAAAAAAAAAAACATACAGACGAATTGAGAACCTCCTTCTTTTTGAAGTCGGTTTTAATGGATAGGGTATGCCTCAAAGGTGGTCCCATATAAATTTTATCGATATTGATTCAGCACTCTTTGAAAAAATCGACAGAAAGCAAAAAAATATACATGGATGATGTTGTACTTTTTGGTTTTTGAAGGCGGTTTTTTTTTGTTGTAAAAAAGCTTTTTATGCAAGTAGTTTGCTTGTGATAGTATGCCCTGCCCGTTCTAAGTTATTTAAGTAACTAGTCAATATGCTTGACAGGGTATATAGTATGATATTAAATTAATGAAATTGTATAATATTAATCTCATCTCATTGAATTTAATTATACTTTTGCATGGGTACACTACATAAATACGAAAAACTTTATTCCGAAAGTCAGAAATACGAATTTCAAAATACCGATTTTCATAATTACGAATGGTTCAGAATTCCTAATATGGCAACTCCGATTTATCATTCATCCTATTTTTATAATACTAAAATTTCAAAATTCCGAACGTTTATAATTACTATTCTCAAAATACCGAGTCTCAAAAGATCGAATAACAAAAAGTCCGACATAATGAAAATTCGAAACATCAAAAATACGAATTCCGATTATTAAAATTCCGATTATCTTTATCGTTATCGTGCAATCGTTTATCGTGCAAGCAAGCATGCAGCATGCAAGCAAGCATGCAGCGTGCAAGCAGGCATGCAGCATGCAAGCAAGCAAGCATCATGCAAGCAAGCATGCATCATGCAAGCGAGCATGCAACATGCAGCAGGCATGGTTTCTGTCACGGCTACGGCGTTGCGGGGCTCCGGCGGTACCACGCGAGCTTATCGTCGCAGATGGTATTCACGCTCACCACCTGCTCCTCAGCTCGCTGGCCGCCTCGCCCCTCCGCGCCTACGCGAATTTAAATTACACTCTAGGTGTAGGGCAGACAAGACTACGTGGAGTCGGTTTCGCAGCAATTCGTTTCTGTCATTAACTTTTGTCACACCTCGGACACTTCATACAAAACTTGCAAAATAATTACCTATTACTACTACAAAACCAAATGACGTTTGTACACGTGCAAATGTGTGCGTGAATTTTAGTAGGGTTGAATCAGTTGGATGTCGTGCTAGCGTACAAAATGGCGCGAAAAGTGCAGCGCTCTGCGTCGGGCGAACCGAACGACGACGGCACTACCCGAACGTTTCGAGCATTATTATGAAGTGATCTTGTCCGAGCGTTCAATTATTTATTTCTTAAAGAAATAAAATAAATGATGTTTGATTTTGAATACTCGGATTTGTAATGACATTTAAAAAGTAATAAAATAATATTTATAATGTAAAGAGGTTTATTTAATCATCAATAATGGTAAACTAAGGTACCTAATTACAAAATATAGAATTCACGACCGCCCCGCACCATTACGCGGCAACGCAAGGAGGCGACGCGACAAAGTTAGTGCGTAGGGTACTACTTTTCAGTTCCAAGAATGAATAGAACGTGAAAGAAAGAGACATAAGTACATAACTAAGACAAAAAAGAGAGAGAGAGCAATATTAATAGTTGGTAATGTTGGTATGATAATATTACGGAAGTTTTAATTGTATTATAAAACGAAGTAAACTTGGAAAATAAATGAATCATCGAGATTAAAACTAATAAATAAAACTTAAAACAACCTAAATCGCAAAATTGTGTGTTTGTGGCAGCAGTACCTACAACGCTGCAGTTCTTACGATTTTGAGCGCCCTGGTTAAAGAGTCGGCGATTAGCACCTCCAAGTGCGGGGTGAGGTGCGGTATCTGATATAGCGCGGGGAAGGGAGTGTCCCTTCTGTACGTAGTACTATTAAGTATTCTGTGCTTTTGTAGCACAACATATTGACTTTTTAAGATTATTTCTGTTATTGTCTTTCTTTTTATATATGTATATTTTTGTTGAAATAAATTCAATGGAAAAATACACCGAATAAACAATATTCGTTAAAAAGTAATTCTACTGTTTGATAAGTTTGTTAAACAAAAAAATGTGATTAAAAATTCTTTGAATTGTGTTTCTGTGAAATATGTTTCATTCAAGTAAATAGTCTTTGAAACAATAATAGTCGAAATAAAAATACAAAAACCAAATATTATATGAAACATTTTCTGGGAAACGAAATTCTATTAAATTTCTGTCTGCGAAACAAGGGGATACCATTTTGAATATATATGCGTAGCTGAATTGAATCAGAATCCTAATTTTAACAGTTTATTATTTTTTATTATTGAAATTCGGAATTTCGTTTTTCGGATCAGGAACCCATCGAGCATTTGATTCTTCGAACATATGAAAATCGGAAAACAAACAAATCGGATTTACGACATTCGGTAAAATAACTTTCGTGATTTTAAATAATAGAGAATATAATTTTTAGGTATTATGAAATTCGGACTTTTGAAAATCGGAATATCTAAATTCGGAATAAAATATTTCGGAATATTTGGGTGTTCCCCTTTTGCATGCCTAAATTGGTGCAACACAGTGGACTGCGCATTCAATGAACACCTAGAAATGTATATTTATGTACCGTGTTGAGTAATAAATATTGGAATTTAACTATCTGAGTATGCAGTTACAAGATATAAAATAGGAAACAAAAATGAAAAAAGATTTTTCAAAAAAAGAGGAAACCGCCTTCAAACTGTAATAACTGTAATCACTGTAGTAACTGTCATATAGACGGATTTGCAAATATCTGTTCTTGTTCGAAAGCGGTTTATTCCGAAATGGTCCCATATAAATTTTCCCAAAATTGATCCAGCCCTTTTTGAGAAAATCAACAAATTCCCAAAAAAAATACTTAGACGACACTAAAAACACACAAACACAAAACAACAAAACACTAAAAAGCAAAAAGTAAAAAGTTTTTCAAAAAAATGGAAACCGCCTTCAAAAACTAAAAAGTGATACTTTACTTTCGGAAGTCGGTGGCAATACAAAACAACAAACACAATGCCACCGCCACCGACTTCGTAAAGTAAAGTAATGTGTGTTCTGTGCTAAAGTTATTTATCACTTTTTAGTTTTTGAAGGCGGTTTTCTTTTTTTTGAAAATACTTTTTATTTTTCGCTTTTTAGTTTTGCTCTAACATCCAAATCCTTTAAGAAACGCCGACACACTTAAAAGAGATTGTAAGTCCTCCAAAGATTGAAGAAACTAAAACGTCGTCTAAGTAATTTATTTGGGAATTTGTTGATTTTCTCAAAAACGGCTGTATCAATTTTGATGAAATTTATATGGGATCATTCCGGAATAAACCTCTTTCGAATAAAAAAAGAATTTTGCAAATCCGTCTGTATATGACAGAGTTATGCCCGAACACACATAAAAAAAAATATATATAAACATTCGAATTGATAACCTCCTCCTTTTTGAAGTCGGTTAAAAACACGAATGAATCGTAATTTCATATTCAAATATGATATATTATGTCAAATGGGACTTCTTATAGATTGTCAGGATTTTTTTATTAAGACTTTCCTAGACTCTATTTATATTAGGTAGTAGAAGAAAAACGATTGTCAGGATTTTTTTATAAAGACTTTCCTAGACTCTATTTATATTAGGTAGTAGAAGAAAAACAGAAAACCGAGATCCATTTTCAAAATTCCAATCTAAAAAGTCCTCATCGCATCTCGAACACAAAAACGTACAAAGACAAAGGGCCACACACGACAATACAAAGTCATCGAAGTATGAAACGAAGGTGTCTTTGTCTCGCTACCTTTGTACTAGTCAGAACACCTTTCCTGTTTACTAATGACAGACGTCTTAATAACTCTACTTCGAACTAGCTGGTATGGTTTCTTTGTGTCAATGATGAGACCGAACATCAGGAAATTAATGAGGAAAATGTTTGTTACGAGAATTCTACAAAGTCTGTATACCAATTTTAACATTTCATTTTGTCATGCATCAATTACCTATTGTAATTTAGACATTGCATTTGTTTTCTTAAATTACTTCCACCATTTCCTTAAATCGACACTAATATAGAGGAAAGATTTAATATTTGGTATGTTTGTAACGAATAAACTCAAAAATTATTGGTCCGATTTCAAAAAATCTATGTGCTGCCTTTTTTATTACCCCGACTGCAAGGAAAGAGTTATGTTTTTCGCGCCGGTAAAATAAAATAAAATATTCTTTATTACCTGATATCTTCCAAACAACTGAACGGATATATTTCGTTAGGATATCGTTAGATTCGTCTCAGTCCCAAGTGTTCTTAGATACGTGACGAAAATAATAAATAAACGAGGCAGCCGGAAAATGCCATTGTTTGAAGTTTAAAAAAAATAGATTTTTGTCTAAAGCTATAATATGGGTATCAAATTCAAGGGCTTATTTTAAGGATTCTGAAAATGTATAACATCACAGTAATAATTAAAAAATAAAAATAAAAATCACGTAATAAAACTATTTTTTCTTCAATATCTGCAATGTGGATATCAAAAGAAAGAGCTTATTTTAAAGATTTCAAAAAGGTATTACAATGCCTTATAGTAATATAATAATAATACAAAAAAAACCAGCCAAGTGCGTGCTGGGCTACGCGTGATGTCGGGTTCAGTCGCGTCGTTGCCATACTTACCCATGCAGTTCATGTTCGGTCCCCATTGTGTATATTTTTATCGCTTTTGACGTCATTAAAAATAAATAATAATAATAGGTAGTAATACATAGGTATAACTGAAAAGTCTCAAATAAAAAAAATAAATTAGAAAAATAAAAAACCCGACCGTAAAAAGTGAACTTTATTAAATAAGTAAAAACTGAAAAGAAATAATCAAGTCCGGTAGTCTAGAATTATGTTTAGTAATTTTGAATAACTATACATAAAAACCACTCCAGTAGCGATTTGGTCAGTCGGGACCCATTATAGGGTAGGTTTGAGCCGGTCTAGATTTGAATGGGTCCCGAGTGATCAAATCGCTATTGGCGCGGTTTTAATTATTTTTTTCGTACATAGGATTATTATTAAGATTTATTGTCTGTTTAGTAAAGATTTGAGTGAAGTAAAAACACTATCTAATAAATAAAACAAATACTAGTAACTAACGCTATATTTCAAAAATACTAGCCTTGTTACTAGCGTAGACTAATAAGCAAAGCATAATTTGGACCTGACAATCACAAACAACAAATTGGCTCGCTATTTCTCAGACAGAAACATAAGCGTATGAATTTGAGAATAGAGCGCTTAGGTGCAGCGCAGACGACAGACTATTCGTGACGCACTTTTTAGTCTGTGAAAATAGAACCTATGCAGTAACGCACACGACGCGCAAAAAGTCCAGCGCACAAAAAATCCGTGTAATTCGGGCAGACCGCACCGCGCCGCGCCGCGCCGCTCGGCACAAAAAGTGTGTGAAAAAAATTGAACGTTTGCTTCAACGCGCGCTAACGCAGACGGCGCACACTTTAGTCGGCAATCTGCATTTGCTAGGGGTAGACGTATAGAATCCGAAAGTATAGGATGTACCCAAAATTCTCTATTTTTTCTTCTTTTTCTGTACTTCATGTACAAAATAATACTTCGCGATCTCTGCACGATTTCCATAGCGTCTACGTCCCTACAGCTCTGCCGACAGAATGATCAAAGATGTGCGTCGTGTGCGTTGAGTCTGTGAAAAATCCGCGACCGACTTTTTGCGCGCCATGCAGACTTTTTGTGCGCCGCAGACTCGATCACACAAAAAGTGTGCCGTCTGCGCTGCACCTTATAGTTGTTATTGAAAACTTTACTATTAATATAGCTAGCTAGCTGTCTAGCTGTGAAGTAACCTGAAACAAGTAACCTATATAAATATGTATAGATATACATACATTATGTATGTGTAGTTTAATTAGTTCTGTTATTTTTTTACTTTGCACCTGTCATGTTGTCTCTTCACCACCCTTCGTTGATTGTTACAGAATGTCTAAGGCATTAAGTCCGCTTTTGTATCTTTGTACATGAAGTTAACTAGTTTCAAAAACTGTTCAAAATTCTTAGTGAATTTTGATTTAGTTGTATATTAACCTATAGGTTCTCCAGAAATGATTTAATGTATAACAGCCACGTTTTTAATCGCTCGAGCGACGACGGGTCACCTCATAAGTCTGCCATTAACTGCGTTGTTTGCTTAATTAAATTAAATAGGTTCTTTTCTAAACGTGGGTTGTGTTAATAATTATTTTCCCTTTTCTCTTTTTTCGGTATGGCATCTCGCAGGTCAACCTAATTATTTTCCCAGTGGTCGACCTCTTTTTGAACCTTCTATTATTACGTGCCTTTCAAAATGTAACAAATAAGAATTGTATTTTTTAAAGTTTACAAGTATGTTGCTAACTTCATGATGTACTCTATATTCATCAATCATACGCAAAAGCCACAAATGACAGAGTTCCAGTTCCAATCTTGTCACCGTATTTGCATCTCAAGGGCCGTAAGATCGATTCCCGGGTGAATACAAAGTGGTTTCCGCATTCGGATGCATTGCTTTTGCTACTTTATAAGGCTTTTCTGCATCTGTCTGTGGCTTTCTTTTGGTCCTATTGGGAATCTTTTGTTCTATGTATGAGCTTTGAGTCGGAAGTGTGTTTTGATTGGTTTCATAGACCCAAAGTACCGTCTGATTTGTTGAAAACAGTCTGCAAAAGATAGATATGATTTCGTCATGGAATCATTTAGTACGTAGGTACTATGTTTTTGTGAACGATTTAGTGAGACCGAAAAATAGTTTAATTAAGCATTAAAGCTTAGTAAAAATTTATTGATGATCGAAAATGCCCAGAATTTGAACCTTCTGTATAATGAAATACCAAATAGGTATAATTACTCTCGTTAATATTAAATCATCATCATCATTTGCCTCTGCAAATATAGTAAAGAGTCATTTATATTATGAGTAAATAAATAACTCCAAGTTTTACTTATCTTGTTTGTCGACATTATTTATTTGTTCTAATAAATTACGTTCACGGCAAGAATGACAGGAAAATACGGAAAACTTAGCTTTTGAAATATACGGAATCATATTGTTTAAGTGCCCGTGTTTACAAAGTCAAAAGCCTTACTAAAAACACTGAAACAACACGTGTAGATTTTTAACCGCCTTCAAAAAGGAGGAGGTTATCAATTCGGATGTTTTTTTTATGTATCGTATGGCATAACTTTTTCCGTATTTCCAAAAAAAATTTATATGGTCCCATATAAATTTTACCAAAATTGATCCAGCCCTTTTTGAGAAAATCAACAAAATCCCAAAAAAAATACTTAGAAGACGTTTTAGTTTCGTCAATCTTTGAAGGACTTACAATCTCTTATAAGTGTGTCGCCGTTTCTTAATGGATTTGGATGACAAAAAAGCGAAAAATAAAAAGTTTGTTTGTAGCTTTGTGTTTGTAGTTTTGTATTGCCATCGACTTCCGAAACTAAAGTAATGTGTGTTCTGTGCTAAAGTTATTTACCACTTTATAGTTTTTGAAGGCGGTTTTCTTTTTTTTGAAAAAACTTTTTTAGATTACCTATTTCGTAGGTGGTCAAGGTCACCCGCTAAAAGTCAACTGCTAAAAATCTCTCGTGGTGATTATTTACAAAATTAGCACTTACCTCGTTATGCGATAAATAACATGTAGTCGTATGAAAATAAATGAATAAATATTAGTATTAACTAGCTTTTTCCCGCGACATCGTTTGCGTGAATTAATTTCATATTCATCTGTCTAGTCTTTGCCAACTAGTCTAATAAAAGCAGCTAAATTTATTTTTTAAATATACCCAAAACACCTATTACCGAAAGATTTGACAGAATTGGACGAATAGTTTTGGAGAAGAGCCCGAATAAACACAAACTCAGCGCAACAGGGACTTTAATTTATAATGTAGCAGTGATGTAGTTGGTATTGGAGAACGAAATAATCTTTTGTGTATATTCCAGGCAACTAATTAACAACTAATAACTCCCTTCCCTCCCCCCCTTCCCCTTTCCTTCCTTATGTGCCTATTGGCCTAGTTCTGTACCACAGTAAAGATATCTATCTTTACTGTGTCTGTACTGGCTCCTGCTTGATTTGAAGGGCAGTGGAAAATATGTTTTTCTTACTCCTCCGCTTTTCTTTTCTGTGTAATTTCGTTGCGGGATCCAAGACAGTTGAATCGTTTCTCTGGGACTCGTCGAGCTTCATTGCTTTGGCGCTTTTCTGCTGGTCATTCTGCCTGTTGATTCTGGCTTACAGGAGTTGCAGTGGTTTCTTTAATAACTAACGATTTTTCTTACTATAGAAACCTGATTCGAAGTCCGGATCCGGGTCCGGGTTCGGGTCCGGGTCCGGATCCAGTACTTCGGTTATTTTTTATTTCGAACTATTTTATACAATAATATTAGAATCAGTGGGACACAATATTTATGAGAAATTGATTAGGGGTCTACTAACCAACCCTTATAATAAATATAACCACCTTTTACATCATCGATCTCTCTCCAAATATCGCTCTCTGTATTTTCAAACGCCAGTATATCCAACAATTTTGTATTTATTCGGCAGATTTGAGAGGTGGGCTGTGGAGAAATTTATCGTAGAACTTATTAGGTCACACGTTGTGTTTTTACCGTGTGCGTACGTTTGGGAACAGGTCAAGTGTGATTTATGGGTTGTTGTGCCGCTTGGTATACTGTCACAAAGGTTTAGCTGTGGTTGCTTTATTTACAGACTGCTGGTACTTTGGTAGGCTGTGACTTTTTACGTTTAGGCAAACTTTGTTTACGTGTTATTGAACTCGGGCGAAAACAGAGGGGTATTTTAATAAGTTTAACGTGTGTCTGTTTGTGGTATTGTAACTCCCAAAAAAGACGGACTGATTTGAATTCAGGTTTAAAAAAACGATTTTAAGGTGAAGGTTAATTACTTATGTGATCATCGAAGATCTGTTTAGGCCTGTTTATCGACGAGTCGGGAGTATTTTATAGCAATAAAACCACACCACGTACTCAGAACGAAGACATTTATTTTATATTTCCAAGATGACTTATAGTTTGCGTTGTAACGAAACCATAGCTTGAATTTAAATCGACCAACGCCATCTATCGAGTCATGAGGTAACTTTTACTACAAAATTATTATTTTACTATAAAAACATAACATGAACATACCGCCCACCAAGGACCTAGTCCTTTCAAGCCGCCCACCATGACATAATCGAGAGTAAATATATGGACAACTTCAGTCTTTTACTACAATCCTTGGTGTTCGGAGATTACAATGTTCACCTTTTAACATAACATTATGAGCTTATTTTTACATTTTTAAAAGTAGTATCTAAGTGGACTGTATATTATATATAACATAACATATAAAAAAAGCCATAAAATTACACATGTTCTAATTCATTCATCATTGACAGGCAAAACACATAGCTTAGAAGTTGGGCGTTTGACTCGGGAGTCCTTACACCGAAGGGTAACTACACGCACTAAATTGTCCTTGCCAGGGTGGAGTTCAACTACCTGGCCGTATAACCACTTGGCAGGAGGTAAATTATCTTCTTTTACGAGGACAACATCACCAACTTTCAGATCACGCGTACGTTTAGCCCACTTGTGTCGTTGGAAAAACATAGTTAAATACTCCTGAGACCAACGTTTCCAGAAAGATTGAATCATTCTTTGTGTCAATTGCCAACGTCTCAAGCTACTGACTGTCACATGCTCATAATCATAATCTGGTGCGATTACCAGTGGCTGACCGACCAAGAAATGTCCTGGTGGCAATGGGTTTGGATCTGAATAATTCACACTAGACTGTGATAAAGGTCTGGAATTCAGACACGCCTCAATTTGGGCTAAGACGGTACTCAGCTCTTCAAAAGTCAGTGTCGATTCACCAATTACCCGTTTGAGGTGATGCTTGACGCTTTTGATCCCAGCCTCCCATAGACCTCCAAAGTTAGGAGAATGAGGCGGGATAAAATGCCATTCGGTTCCATTAGTAGCTAATATAGGAGCAATTTCTCGGGGAAGAGATGCGCATTCATCGCGAAACATAGCTTTAAGCTCCTTTGACGCCCCTACAAAGTTGGTGCCATTGTCGCTATAAAGGTGACTACAATGACCCCGTCTAGCCACAAAACGTTTAAATGTAGCAAGAAAGCTTTGAGAGGTCAGATCAGAGACCGCTTCTATATGCACAGCGCGAGTCGCCATACATACGAACAGACATATGTAGCCTTTGTAAGACTTATGTCCACGACCCCTTGCTGTTCTTATTTGTATCGGTCCCGCGTAGTCGACACCTGAATGAAGAAAAGGTTTACTTGGTGTCACTCTGCATGATGGTAACTGACCCATCAATTGGTTTTTTGTTACGGCTGCATGACGAACACACGGTACACATTCGCGAATGTGAGCCTTGATCAAGTTCTTTCCACGAACAACCCAATACTTTGACCGAAGATAATTAAGTGTTAATTGGGGTCCACCATGCAGTACACGCTCATGAGCATCCGATATAAGTAATCTTGTCAAATGGGATCTATGAGGAACTATGATGGGATGTTTCATGTCATCACTTAATTGAGAATTTTGAATCCTACCTCCTACTCTCATCAAGTCCTTATCATCCAAGTAAGGATTCAAAGAAGTCAAACCGCTGCGTTTGCTGACGTCTTTTCCGGCTTGTATTGCCTTTAATTCTGTCTCAAACCAAACCTTTTGACTTTGCTTGAGACAGCAATGTATGGTGTCCGCAATCTCAGAAGCTGAAAGATAAGGTGGCAGCCCTGTCTGTACTTCTCTGGCTACCTTTATTTTCAGAAATCGTCTGCAATAGGTGAGAGTCCTGATCAACCTTCGATACGATGAAAATCTGGACCACATCAGTTCAATCGGGTCATCGTCTATCTGAGCTGCATGAACCTTGACAGACTTTAGTTCCAGTTTAGTCATTATACCCTTAGGTCTACAGTGTTCTATAGTATTCGCAAGTAACCACGACGGTCCATGTTTCCACAGCGAGTCGTCTAACAAAGATGTAGGTGTTGTACCCCTTGAAGCAATGTCCGCTGGATTGTTTTTTGTATCGACATAATGACATTGAGTCGAATCAAGGGAGTTAAGGATTTCAGAAGTCCGGTTTGCGACGAAGGTTTTCCATCGACTCGGGTGATCGCTCAACCAAGCCAGTACGACCGTTGAATCTGTCCAAGCATGTAAGTTAGATTTTTGAATATTCAAGACACGAGCCACTTCTAAAAGCAATTTGTTTACTAAAACTGCGCCACATAGTTCCAGTCGTGGTATAGAAATTTGTTTTATAGGAGCTACCTTCGTTTTTGCAGTTACCAGATTACAGTAAACTCGACCTACAGCGTCGATGACTCGGATATAAACAACCGCGGCGTATGCTACGCTTGACGCATCAGAGAAACCATGCAGTTCCACTGTTTGATCATCGCTTTTTCTGGTAACCCACCTAGGAATCTTGAAGTTGTTGAGTGTATGCAACCGACTACGATAAGAGTGCCACTCTGTTAGAAGATCCTCAGACAGTTTCTCATCCCAATCCAAACCAGCGATCCATAGTTTTTGGATGAAGATTTTCGCGGTGATTATACATGGTGCTACCCAACCTAAAGGATTATATAAACGGGATATCTGTGATATAACTGTTCTTTTAGTTTCAGATGCAGACGGCGACGGTGTTGAAAAGGGTAATTTAACAGTAAAATGGAATTCATCGGAATTGCGATTCCAGGTAAGACCTAGAATTCTAGTGGTTTCATCTTCTTTTATTTCCAGATCTCTTCCAGTATCCAGCCTTATCTGTTTTAGCAACTCTTCTCGGTTACTTGTCCATTTTTGCAAAATGAAACCTGTTTTGTTCAATAGTTCATTAAACTCATGATAGATTTTTACAGCTTCTTCATCAGTCTGACAACCTGTCATTAGGTCATCCATATAGAAGTCTGTCCTAACCCTACTAGCAGCGCATGGATACGACTGACCTTCATCGCTAGCGGTTTGCTGCAATGCCTTGACTGCCAGGTAAGGTGCACTAGATGTTCCAAATGTAACTCTCAAAAGCCTGTATTCCTTTATAACAGAATGAATGTCATCTCGCCATAAAATCCTTTGAAAGTCCACGTGATCATCAGCTACTTTAACTTGGCGATACATTTTTATTATATCGGCTACCAAGCATACTGGATGTTGTCGCCACCGCATAACTGTATGACGTAAATCAGCCTGTAAGGGTGGTCCTATCATTAAGGTGTCATTTAAGGAAACACCATCGGATCCCTTGGATGACGCATCAAACACCACTCTTAATTTTGTGGTTGATCTGTCTTCACGGATTACAGCATGATGCGGTAAGTAAACAGCGCCAACTTCGTTTTTGTCTTTTTCATTAGGAATCTCTTCCATATGACCTAGTGATAAATATTCATTTATTACCGATGAATATTGTCGTTTAAGCTCGCTATTTTTTGTTAGCTTCCGTTCAAGACCGTAAAATCTTTTTAACGCTATTTGCTTTGTGTTGCAAGGCGTTTTTCTGGATCGAAAAGGCAGTTTTACAATGTAGCGACCATCTGCATCCCTACATGTGGTTGCAGCAAAGTAATCCTCACATGCTTGCTCTTCAGGGCTAAGAATTGACTTTTCAGAGCACGTTGGCTCTGCCTCTAGTTCCCAAAACTTTTTCAGGATTTCATTTTCTTCGACCTTAGAGTGCATGCTTAGTATTACATTGTGACAAGACATCACTCCATCTTCATCGCTGACTTCTCCTGATATAATCCAGCCAAGGTAAGTATTTTGAGCCATTGTTTTACCCTTAGGGTCCTTGATTAAGCCTTCTTTTAAGACTTTAGTATAGACTCCCGACCCTAACAAAATGTCAATTTTGTTAGGCTTATTGAAATTTGGATCAGCCAAGTGATTAATATTGTTAAGCTCTGGCCAATCCACCAATGTAAATTTCCTTTCAGGTAAAATCGAAGTCACCTTACTCAGCACATAAGCTTTTATTTGAAGGGTGAAGTCAGGATCCCGTAACGACTGGATGTTAACTGTAACCATAAATTTAGAAGTTAGATCTTTCTGACCGCCCCCTACACCTGAGATAGACGTTTTAACCGCTATCTTTTTTAATTTCAATAACTGAACCGCTGATTCCGTAATAAAGGAAGCTTGTGAACCCTGGTCTAACAAAGCTCTCAAAACTTGTGGGTACCCATTTTTCGATTTAGCCTTAACAAGGGCTGTAGCCAGTATGACTTGACTATGAATACTTTTTGAGAAATGGGTTGAAATAGGAGGTTCAGTTATGGTCTCGTTCTGTGGCTGTTCCTTTTGCAATGGAGACGCAGAAGAACTCGCTTCTGCTCCTGAGTCTTGTTTAAGATGTAAGAGAGTATGATGCTTTCTATTGCACATTTTACATTTGGTATTTACTCGACAATTGAAATTAAGATGACTTGAGCGAAGGCAATTAAAACACAAACCATGAGATTTAACAAATTCACGACGCTGATCGACGGTCTCCTGAGCGAACTTTTTACAATAGCACAAGAGATGCTCCTCGGAACAATGTGGACAGGATATTTCTGAAACTACGTGAAATGCTTTAGTAGTACCTTTAGACTTGCTACTTTGAGGTTCTATAAATTCAAAAGCCCGAAAACGTTTATTCAAAAAGCCCTGAAAATCATTGAAGGTGGGAAGTTCCTCGCAAGATTGACTTACGTGCAATTCCCACTGCTTCCGAGTCTCAACGTCCAACTTGGAGCTTATTAAATAAATAATAATGATATCCCAAGCGTCCACCTGCACCCCTAGATTTGACAATTCATGTAAGCAATCGGTTGTGGTATCCAAAAGCTCCTTGAGAGCGATGGATGACTCAATCGCCATTGGTTTTTGGTTGAGTAGGCGCTTGAGAATACAATTGGCTAAAAATCTCTTATTATTGTAACGACTATTTAACAGAGTCCAACATTTCTTATAATTTGCATGCGTGATCGGAATGTGTTTTATGAGTTGTGATGCTTCACCTGACAACTGAGATCTTAAATAATGTAAGCGTTGTACATCATCAAGCGATTGATTACTATCAATTAATGACAAAAACAAATCCCTGAACGTTGACCATTCCTGATATTGACCACTAAAAACAGGAATTGTTATTTTGGGTAATTTAGCCATTGACATCATTTTCGGTTGACTATGGTCTGCTGAGAAATCACTCATTTTAGAATACTGAGATGTTGGTAAAGCATTTTTTAATTCTACTTTATAGTCTAGAAAAGTGTCTGTAACTGCTTCAAACACATCATTTTTGATGTAACTTGTTGCACACAATTCAGTTACTGTGTAGTTGAACAACAGTTCATCATGTTTTCTTGTGAAATCTTCAAACTGTTTATCTAATATTTCCAAACGTGAGTCCACATATGCCTGATTTATTCTGTCCTTTGGAGATTTTTTGAAGTTGATAAGTCCTTTCTGAATGCGATTTTTAATATCATCCAACAGCCTTAACTTAGCCTCCATGTTTCCAAATACTGATAGTTACTTCGTTAATTTATAAGTTTGGAATTTTTTCTAAGTATTGGAATATCGTAAATTTTCTAAGTGTTTAAACTGTTCTTTATTTCTAGGCAAAATCGGGCATAGATTCGGGGTCTCTTCAATTTTTGACGAAATATTCTAAGTCCCAAGTTTCAGCATCAACTTTAAATTTTTACAAGTCTCTGACACTTGGAACTATTAATTAGATAAATGTACTCACAGTTTTTGTTGCACTTTGAACACTTTAAAATAACTTCCCTTTAACGCTCCGCTCATCTCCACAGACCATGCTCGGCTCGCTTACATAGATCGTCTCCTTTGCACCAATTAGCTGCTTCTTAACTCCCAACTCCGACATCAGAGGGCACTTTTAGCTTTTTTCAAAAACGTTCCGAATCGTAGGACCTTATGATCATCGAAGATCTGTTTAGGCCTGTTTATCGACGAGTCGGGAGTATTTTATAGCAATAAAACCACACCACGTACTCAGAACGAAGACATTTATTTTATATTTCCAAGATGACTTATAGTTTGCGTTGTAACGAAACCATAGCTTGAATTTAAATCGACCAACGCCATCTATCGAGTCATGAGGTAACTTTTACTACAAAATTATTATTTTACTATAAAAACATAACATGAACAGATAAAGATTGGAGGCCAATTTGAAATTTCTGACTCGGAAGTCGTAATTTTACCTTATTGATCTTATTACTATTAATGATAAGTAGGTATTTAAATTGTGCAGAGCGTGTCTTTTCGTAATTTTAAAAGTTAGGATAAAACTTAAATTATTTTTTTTTTGAATCCTCAACAAAAGCCCTTATAGTGGTTTTGTTTGGTCTTTTAAATCATCAATTTAATTTTAATTTATCCTTAAAATGGTGAGTGTGTAAGATAATAAAAATCTTAATATTTGGTGTTAATTTAGTGGATAGTATTTATACCGTAATAATTCAACTACATTTTGGACGAGTGTTAAAAATAACAATTACCTAAAGCCCCAGATATTTAATTAATTAGTATTTTCATAAACGTTGCTTAATTTACCTTGAACTTTTTAATTAGTTTCAGGTAAGTAAGCACCTACCTATCTAATTAAAGGTTGTCTGAAATTCGCTTTAAGCAATAAGACATTTTATTCAAAGTATGATAGCCTAATTGTCGGTAAGTATTTAAAATTATGCCTTATTGCTACTACCACAAGGAGTTTTTACTTATAGCTTGTAGTCATCATCGTCATCAGCCTATCGACTATCGACTGCCTATCGGACCTCCAGATCCCAGTTACTGGGTTACACGATACCCCTTGATAAAACTGGTTGTCAGACTTTCTGGCTTCTAACTACCCTTAACGACTGCCAAATATGTAGGTACAAATGACAGCCGGGACCAACGGCTCCAAGGCACGGAGGGAACTCGGTATGAAATGGATGGTCACCCATCTACAAATCAACCGCGGCAAGCGTGGCTTTACTTAGCTTGTACTATTATCCGAAATAATAATATGTGTTCAAAATAATGTATAAAAAACTGAACCTATTTAGTCATTTCTTTATATAAAATATGGTAAAACAAATACTACTGAAAACAATCCTAAATGTTAACCACGCTTTCTTCTACCAGTCAAGCGGCCAAGAATAACGTTTCTTGCCGTCTTCAAATCCTCATTTACCCGTTTGTCTGAACCTATCTCCTAACCACAGACATATAACTCCTAACTACAATCCAATAACCTAACAAAACCCATACAATATCTTGCACCTAACCGTGTGTTATGATACAAAAACTTGACATTATTGTACAATTTGACGTATCGTCCGAACATTAGGCCGAGCCCGAGGCGACCGATATTGGGAAACACATCTATCATGGAGGTTCGGATGGAGGGGGTGCATCCAATATGGTAGTTATTTTCACGTCTATCAGTTGTAATTGATGAGATAGTTAACTGAGATGGTTAAGTTTTCTTGAGTCTGTCACTATTTAGTTAACGATCAAAGTTAAAAGATGCTTTCGTATTTGTTGTTTTTTCTTAACCACTATCTAAACTAAAATTATAAAGAGGAAAGATTTGTTTGTTTGTTGCGATTTAACTCAAAAACTACAAGACCGATTTAAAAAAATCTTTTACCATTAGAAAGCTACCACTTCAACGAGTAACATAGCCTATATTTATTAAAGTCAAAGTCAAATCATTTATTTCAATTAGACCATTAAAAAGGAACTTTTGAACGTCATAATAAAAAAATATAAAGTTGATTCTAGTTGCCCATTCCAAAAGGTAGTTTCGTATGGAGAAGAATGGGCAAGAAACTCCATACTTACTCTTTTAAAAATAAATGTGTACAATTAATAATTAATTAATTGGAAAAATTAGGGATCCTTGAGAAAATTCACGTCGTTGTCCACGTGAATTTTCTCAAGGATCCCTATTTTTGTCAGGGGCAAAGTGCTAGTTTCTTATAAGAGCTTAACTTTCCGTTATGTCTTCTTAACTATTATCACACCTAAGACACTATAGAAACGAAACGATTTAATTACCTACACCACTACGAAAATAACAGACTGTACAAATATGTGCTTGTGTGTGCGTGTCTACGCACCACTTGAACTAAAAGCAGTTTCGAGAGCACGTTCGACGCGGGAAGAGGTGAGGAACTGTGTTGGATGGAGGCGGGGAATGTCGCTACTGTACGGTAGTACTAATATTTATACTGTGTTAATAAACTAGTTTCTCTTTATTTATATAAAAGGCTAATCTAATTGAGAACTCAAACTCAAACTCAAAATCATTTATTTCAAATAAACCATTTACAGGTACTTTTGAATTGTCAGAGTCAGTCAGTCAGAAAGTTGAAGCTAGTTGCTCGTTCCAAACAGTAGGTTTCTATGGAGAAGAACGATCAAGAAACTCCATGAACAACACTCTTTTAAAATCATTAATATGTTACAAATTTCGGTTACATCATTCATATTGAATCTAGGGTACAATGTGATAACAATGTAACAAGTCGTGTACGTTAAAAGAGACTTAGATAAAAATATAATCATAATAAACAATTCAAAATAAAATTAAAATAACCGAGGCAACTAAGAGATGACCAGTCCCAACTAACGGCGCCCGTTCACGAACATGACGCACGGATCGACATCATTTGACTCAACCATTTTGAAGGGAACCGAATGATCCAACTATGGGTGACTACTAGGAAAGTCCAATTTTACGACTTGATTAGGTAATACAAAAAATAGCTAAGCTGGCTAGCTAGTGAATAGGTACTTATACTTAGTTATGTAATAGCAACTGGTAGTATTTTAACGAGTTCGGCTTAAAATCACAAAACGTGAATAAAGTTTCATTGACACAGCTTCACTGGACTGTACTGTTTGTCTTTGTGCGGTAGGTTTTGTATTTGTTCTAGAGAGTTCGCATGAGATGAAGCTGCTGGAGCGTAGATTCATGTAGGTATACGGTCCTGGAAAATTTAGAATACGGGTGGTATGCAGCATTCATTTTTTTTAAACATTGCGTCACACTGGTAACTTTTCCTGTACCGTGGGTGCGTTTACAAGCATATAAACTTACATATACAAACAGTCAGACCCGAAACAACTATCAACAGGCTATACAATTATTTGTTCCGTACGGGAATGGAATCCGCGATACACAGCGCTGCAGCCAATCACCCAGCCATTAATGTACGCCACTGCCTTTAGTCATTAATCAATTGGCATACTTCTTATGTCCTGTCAAAACGCGATTTTACATAGACTTGTATGGCAATAGAGCGAACTGTAACGTCACCTGTTTGCTAACTTAAATGAGTTCTTTATTGATTTCAAAGCAACTGAAAATCTAATTTTGCACTTAATGGAAAATTAATCGGGGTTTTCAGGACTAAAATGTAGGGTTTTTTTATAAAGGCGTTGTGTCTTGGAGTTATTTTTACAGGTTTCTTATTTTTTGTTTCCAAGCGAAGTGGTTATTACCATTTATTAGTATTTGTACCTAACATTTTCTGATTGAATAGCAATTAAAATATTCAATAATATACCGAAGGTCATTAGAGAACTGCGAACCAGCGTATTCCAAAAGCAACTCCGAGTATGGCTTGTAGAAAACTGTGAAAATAAATTTTAAGATATTGACATTTGTAATTTAATTTAATATGTAAGTGGAGATTTAGACAATTTGTAATTTAATTATTTTTCTTTGACGTTTCTAATTTGTTATGTAGACAATTTTTCATTTAGTACTTTTTTTTAAATTGGAATATAATTATTTTGTTTATATTAAAATCATTATTATTATCACAAAATTTGCATGCCGAATTTAGTAGGCGAAATATGAAGAGCTATTGTGTACATAAGTTTATAAAATCTGCAAAATACCATATTTCAGGCAAATAAATGAATCTATCTATCTATCTATTCAAAATACTTTTGTTATAGCGACTACTATTTCCCGAAATAAAAATAAATATCATAAATAGTTATTTTTATTTAGGTACAACAGATTTTCTAATAATGTTTAGATCAATAAAATCGGAATAAAAAAGCTTTTTACAAAAAAGACAACCGCCTTCAAAAAGTGAAAAATAACTTTAGCACAGAACACACATTGACTTTAGTTTCGAAATTCAGTGGCTTTGTTCTGTTTGTTGTTTTGTATTGCCACCGACTTCCGAAACTAAAGTCAATGTGTGTTCTGTGCTAAAGTTATTTTTCACTTTTTAGTTTTTGAAGGCGGTTGTCTTTTTTGTAAAAAGCTTTTTATTTTCCGCTTTTTAGTACCTCCTTCTCATTCAAATCTATTAAGAAGAGATTGAAAGTTAACTACTACAAAGATTGATGAAACTAAAACGTCGTCTATGTAACATTTTTGGGTATTTGTTGATTTTTCAAAAAGTGCTGAATCAATTTCGATAAAATTTATGTGGGTCCACCCCTGAAGCATACCCTATCTATAAAAAAAAGAATTTTCAAAATCGGTTTACGTTTGCCTGAGAAATCGCGTAACAAATCGCGCACATACTTAATGCAAATTTAAGACTTATACGGTTTTCTCATGGATGCCATGGTCAGAACTGGACCAAATTAAAATGGGACCACACGGGAAGCACTAGCTTCCAAATAAAAAAAGAATCATCAAAATCGGTTCACCCAGTCCCGAGAAATCAAGTAACAAACATAAAAAAAACGATGTCAAGTTAAAATATTCTTGGATGTATTCTTAATGCATCTAAAAGGAAGATATTTCTAGAAAGTTTTTTTTTTTTACTTTTTGCAACCAAAGAAACAAAGAACAAAGACAGACTTAATGCCTTATGCATTTTCTACCAGTCAACCAAGGGTGGTGAAGAGATAACATGGCAGGTGCAATTTATTGTGCAAACAAAAACATCAAATATCATTTTCATAAAATTCTGAACCGCTCCCTATGTTTTTGAACGAAAATGTTAAGATCAAGAAAATATACCAACATGAAAAATTGTGGCAACACATTTTTTGACATTTTCACCAAAATTCTGTAACACATTGGTTTTTACAAATTACCCACATACCAGTAAATTCGGTCGCGAAAAGGGACATTTCTATTTACCGAACAAATCCACCTGTCAAGGCCTAAACAAGAATGATGGTCACCCTTACCCTCTCATTTGTCGAAACAATTTACACACAATTTTTTGTCACCTTACTGCACCGGTTTTCACAAATTGTCTTGAACATATTTTATAACAATACACAATGACTTTCGAATTTTATAATTTATTTTGAAATTGTTTTTGCTGTGTATTTTAATCGCGTAATGTCTGCCTCGCCTTTTTCCAAGTACATTGGGCTCGACTTCCAGTCGAACCGGAACCAGCTGAATACCAGTGTTTTACATGGAGCGACTGCCTATCTGACCTCCACAACCCAGTTACTGGGTAATACGCTTTGGTGAGACTGGTTGTCAGACTTTCTAGCTTCTGACTACCCATAACGACTGTAAAAAATCTACGAATGATAGCCGGGGCCAACGGCTTTACGTGCTTTCCGAGGCACGGAGAGATCTCGGTATGAAATGGATGGTCACCCATCCTAGGACGACCGCGGCAAGCGTAATGTCTTGTGATACAAATACTAATATTATAAGGGGGTAAAGTTTGTAAGTTTGAATATAGGGGGTTATCTTCGAAACTACTCATCTGATTTGATAAATTCTTTCACAACTGTACTCCATTTATAATAAGATTAGACATATAGCCTTTTTTACCGTCCGTTCAACCGATTTTGACTTATATTGCGTTGGTGGCATGACAAATGGCAGCTGCAATAAACAGTTGTTATTGTAACCACTTTTTTGCCTCTAATGTCATCCTTAAGCCTATGGAATAGAAGTCAAAATCGGTTGAAGGGACTGTAAACAAGGTTTGTTTTAAAGTCTGATCTTATTGTAAATGGAGTGGAGTGGAGTGGAACACTGAAAGTGAAGCCAAAAAAGCAAATACAAATTCAAAAGCGAATACCAACAACGCGCTTCGTGTTGTACTGACACGTCACACGAGTCAGTATAGCACGAAACGGTGCATCGTTCAAAAAAAACAAATAAAAATACAAACTTAAAAGCGAATACAATCACAAGATTGTAGGTATTCGCTTTTGAATTTGTATTTGCTTTTTTGGCTTCACTCTCAGTGTTCCGCGCGGTCTATCTGCATTTTGTTTCATAATCTAAGGCATACATATACTGACGTCCACGCGAACGAAGTAGCGGGTAGAAGCTAGCTATTAATAGTAATAATAATACCGGCCTATAATTGTCCCACTGCTGGGCAAAGGCCTCTTCTCATACAGAGAAGGCACGAGCATTGATCACCACGTGCGCTCAAGGCGGATTGGCGATTTCAGACTTATATTAATTGTAAATCCAGGTTTCCTTACGACGTTTTTCCTTCACCAATGTCAGTCATGTCCAAGATAAACTTAGAAAGTAAATATGAAATTAAAAAAGTCACATTGGTACTTGCTCGTGCCCGGTAGCGAACCCACAACCTCGTGCATGAAAGGCGGGTACCTTAACCACTGGGCTATCACGACATTACACGATATTAAAAAAAAAATCATTGCCTGTAAAGTCGGTTTACGGACGATAGTTTTACGTGATAACGTCATAAAGAAACATTATGGCTAACATATACATATAACATAAGCAAATAATGTCTTCCGTCGAGGTGGGCGGAGCTTATTGCTTGGGCCGATCGTGCCTCTCTATCACTTGTTCCGCGCTCTCGCTTGCACGCTCAAGCACAGGCGGAACGTGACACTTTTTCGTTCGTGCAGCCGGTGTTCATCGATTTATAAGACGTTATCACGTCAAAATAAATATATTTTATTATATTTTACCTTTTATTTCAATGTAAAAACTTAAATATGAAAAGATCTTCATTTTACCTTTTGTCACCCTACTGTGCGGTCCCTCTAATTCTAATCCTTTCAGAAAATTTTATAGAACCGCGAAAATATAATAATCTTTCCGAGATAATTTCAGTTTCATCTTTTATCAAGAAAATCCCTTTAGGTTTTTGTGATTTACAATCTTAAACTCAATTTGATGTGTGACAATGAACATGGTGAT
Source organism: Charanyca ferruginea (assembly GCA_947361185.1). Lineage (NCBI taxonomy): Eukaryota > Metazoa > Arthropoda > Insecta > Lepidoptera > Noctuidae > Charanyca > Charanyca ferruginea. Next base: position 31,171,711 of record OX376057.1, read on the forward strand.
AGCGATTGCAAAGTGAATTATAATTGACACAATTAGTATTTATATACTAATTAAACATACTTTCGTTTTTAACCCAGGCTGGCCGCAGCAAAGAGAATCTTCAAAGGTGAGGGTTCTCATATGATACCAATCTTTAATGCCTGTGTGGCATCTCCCCATAGACCATGGTCCACCCTACTATCTTGTCATCTGCTAATGTGCGAACGTAATGACTGCATCAGCGAATGGCGTTGCCATGGCTGAATTCTGTACCTATTCAAGAAGATTTACACCCAGTTTACTGAGTGTAAATCTTCTGTGAACATAGTTCTACCAAAAGGTGCCAACCCGCAATCACTCGATAGTTAAATTAATTACCGACGAGAAACTAATTCAATATGTCAAATGTGTCACGTTAGTATACATAAAGAAATAACAGTTCAATGTACGTCCTAAACTTATGCTTATAATATAGTTAAAATTAGTCAGAGAGAGACACAAATTTTAACTTTTTCATTCATATCAATTTTCACACAATCTATCCATCTTTTCTTCAGCCTTCCTCTTCCTCTCCATACCTACATCTAAATTAATATTCATAGCTCTTTTGGACACATGCGTCTCATCTCTTTGTTTATTATTTATTTATTTATTTATACTTCATGCACAAAGGTACAAAGGCGGACTTAATGCCTTAGGCATTCTCTACCAGTCAACCAAGGGTGGTGAAGAGATAATATGGCAGGTGCATTACAAAAAGTAATATTCAAAAAAGCTAAACAAAAAAAAAAAAAAAAAACTACCCATACATAATTATATCTTGGAATACATATACACCGAAGTAAATATATACATACCATAAAACATATATATATTATCCTATGATAGTTTTTTTTAATTAGGACTAGCCTGCCTCACTATTTCCAAACTACTGCAACTCGGGTGACGACCAGAAAGGTAGCTCGACGAGGCCTGGTGAAACCTTAGGTACAGTACAACTGTCTTGGATCCCGCTACGAAATTAACTCGATAACTGTCGAACGAAAGAAGTTTAAGGTCGAACCTCCACTGCTTATGAACCTATGCGGTATCGACACTCGAGAGGTTTCAGAAAAGAACAGCGGAGACTTTTAAAAATATTCCCCTATTATTAAAAGCCACTTTTATATTCAAATTTTCGCATTGAATTTCACTAACAATTTTTGAAACAGCCCACGTAGAGATAATTATAATTCCTTTACAAAAGCATTTGAGAACTTATGACATGGGTTGTTTTTATTATGACAGAACTAGCCCCGTATTATAGCGAAAAATCTAAAAATAAACCTTGGAACCGCAATGACACAGCACTTGCTTTACATGGAGAGTACTCAACACGTCAGCCGTCATTTCAAATGACAGCCTAACGTCTGAACTGATAGCAAGCAACGCAATAAGCGCATGTCAGGAAATGTGACAAGTTATGAAAAAACTTTATTGTTCTCTTGCGTAGTTACGTGACATGTGCGGAATGAATGCGGTAAGAGGGGGTTCATTTAGAAGGGACACCCTCACATCTGTCATGACGTAGGTAGTTAATTAATAATATTAGTCCCAGTCTATTGTTGTTCCAATAAAGGCAGACAGAGAAGGCACGATAGTCTAGCTAACAGCCAGGTTACGCCGCACTGTTTTTCTTCATCGATGTTAGGGATGCCCAAGATAAACTTAGAAAGTACATTGAGTTGAATTAAATGTAGTGTGTGTGTGTGTTGTGTGTGTGTGGTGTGTGTGTGTGGTGTGTGTGTGTGTGATGTGATGTGTTGTTATTAAATGTTTACATTAGGTACGAATAAAACATAAACCTACAAGAGTACAAAGTGAACAGTCATAAGAATTAACGCTCGAATCAAGTCACCACTGAATAATTGGTGATCATATTATTGTTACAAGATAGTAAGATGTTTTTGTTAACTCTCATACTGCAAAACGAATGTATTTTCGAATTGGAAATACGTTTATCCTATAGAATGTTGGTTTTATCTAAACGCCAGCAATGCTATTCTGTAAGAACTCTCCTCTCCTCAACTCCAGTGTTCACTTCTGATTCAGCGGTGAAAACTGTATTATGTATTCAGTAGATGAAGTAATAAGTGAGAACATAGGTGAAACGAACTATTTTCAACCGACTTCAAAAAAGGAGGAGGTTATCAATTCGTCTGTATATATATATATATTTTTTTTTTGTGTTTGTTACCTGATTTCTTTGGACTGGGTGAAACGATTTTGATGATTCTTTTTATTTGAAAGCTAGTACTTCCCGTGTGGTCCCATTTTTATTTGGTCCAGTTCTGACAATGACATCCATGAGAAAACCGTATAAGTCTTAAATTTGCATTAAATATGTGCGCGATTTGTTACGCGATTTCTCCGGCAAACGTAAACCGATTTTGAAAATTCGTTTTTTTTATGGGTAGAGTATGTTTCAGAGGTGCTCCTAAATAAATTTTATCGAAATTGGTTCAGCACTTTTTGAAAAATCAACAAATACCCAAAAATTTTACATAGACGACGTTTTAGTTTCATCAATCTTTGTAGTAGTTAACTTTCAATCTCTTCTTAATAGATTTGGATGAGAAGGAGGTACTAAAAAGCGGAAAATAAAAAGCTTTTTACAAAAAAGACAACCGCCTTCAAAAACTAAAAAGTGAAAAATAACTTTAGCACAGAACACACATTGACTTTAGTTTCGGAAGTCGGTGGCAATACAAAACAACAAACAGAACCAAGCCACTGAATTTCGTAACTAAAGTCAATGTGTGTTCCGTGCTAAAGTTATTTTTCACTTTTTAGTTTTTGAAGGCGATTGTCTTTTTTGTGAAAAGCTTTTTACGTAACTATTTTACCGAATACCTACTACTTTTCACTTCAGGTAGGTAAGTGAAATCGAAAATGAGGTAGGATTCGAATTCGCGGGTGATTTCTTACAGAATTGCACTAAAGCACAGTTACATAAAAGTTTTGTGTGATATTTCGTAAACGATTTTTTTCTTGTAGTTGTTACTAGATCCTCTGATACTCCTTCATTGCGTTTTATAACTCCCAATGGTCCACAAGCTGGTAAGCACTCGCCAGCATATCCTAACGCTTCTGATACCTACGCTCTTAGCTAACCATAATAATGATCCCACTCGAATGGCCGTACCCTAAGGCGGTTCTCTGGTTTACATGGAAATCATTGTTCGGCCTGTTACATTATACTGTTTCATGGGGTTGTCAAATTAACAAAATTCATCATTGTTCAGCCGCCGCATTGTTGACAGCGTCATAATGTTTGGTGGTTTTGGAATAGGTACCTGCCGAAGTAAAACGGGTTATTGTGTTTAGCAGAGTTTATTAATTACTTCGTTAAAACTAAGTCAAATACATATCCATACTAATATCCATACTTAATATTACTTATAAATGTGAAAGTAACTCTGTCTGCTACGCTTTCACGATGAAATGGCTGAACCGATTTTAATGAAATTTGGCATGAAGATAGCTTGGACCCCGGGGAAGGGCATAGGCTACTTTTTAATTCGCAACTTGGTCTGCATCTAACCGACATTCACGTGGACGAAGTCGCGAGCAAAAGCTAGTTATTTATAAATCGATTTTGTCATAATAATTAGTACACATAAATAGATTTGTGATAATTAACTAATCTGTTGAAGCGTACGTAACTTGCTAAGTCATTTAAAATCTTAATTTAATTTAATTAGTCTTTAACGAAGCAATTTTCATGGAATAGGAGACGCTTCCATCATTATGTGATTTTGACATTGTTATACAAATACATAAATATACTAGCTTTTAAACGGAACATTTTGTATGAACCCTAATATTTTCGATGATAAAATATCCTGGCCTTTACCACTTAGGAATAAAGTAGCTTCTTGTAAGCTTCTTGTAATTCCTGAAATTACCGCGAACGAACTTAATTTCAACTTTAATTTATAATATGTAGTGATGATGTTATTGCGATTATGTTATTTTGATATTGTGTAATTCTGACACAATGTACTTAACTTTAAAATTTTACCATCATGTAATTTTTAGGGTGTTACCAATCACTGGTGGTGGGTGTTACCATCGATCGATGGTAGAATGGATTAGTCGACGTTGATTGATAGTTTCTACCAGACCAATCGATCGATTGTCGATCGATCTATTAGTTTGTCGAAGGGTATCCGTCGATCAGCCAAAGCTACCACACCAATCGATCAACGTCGATCGATGTCGACCGATGGCATCGATCGATGATCGATCGATTGGTGTAGTAACACCCTAAGATTATACAGCGTGACTAGCAATTAGTTACCGATATTTAAACCACATTATTGTGCCAATTGCTAGGATCAATTTTTTCTTCTAGGACATACCTATGAATCCACTGGTTCTGAAGATATTGAAGGTCAAATACGAATTCTAACTCTCCATGTGCTAGGTTCTGTAGGGTCTTGAATAGTTGTAGTGATATGGTTGATTATCACTTTGATTCTCTCAATAGACCAAAATTTAAATTTCTGAACTGTTTAACAGATTTGTTATAAAAGTTTTAGACTGTGTACATAACTTGTTAAAGAAATGATGCTTTTATTGATACATATTTTACTGAGTTTACTTGTACAATATGAGTTTACGATATTACTTTTTATTGTTTTCTTTTTGTCCATGTGGTGTTTACCTTTAAGTAATTGTTGCACTGTGTAGAGTTTAAACGCATGTTTTATTTTTGTTTGTAAATTAGTGTAAACATTTGTTGGTAAACCTAATAAATAAAATAAAAAAAAATAAAATTCAAAATTACTAAACTTCTTCCTAAAAAGTACTTATAATCAAAATTTTCTTGACAAAATACGCTTTGATTTTACAAAAACGCAATGAATACCAAACGCAAAGAATACCAAATGCACGGTACCTATCAGCACAGCGAATTATGTATATCAGCTGTCAGACAAATATAGTACAGGGTCTTCCTAGTTTGGGATCAGATGGCCGTGTGTGAAATGTCCTTACATAATTATTATTCCCTCATGTGTCTTAGTAGACAAAAATGGTCCTAATAATTGGTTGAGTATCGGTAGCTACTCAAGGCGACGATATACGCCGTCGACCTTGAGCGACCAGAGAATCGTATGCGCTGCGTCCAAAACTCTCAAAGATTAGTCAAAAAAATTAAATAAAAGATAGTATTCTTTAACTTAAAAAAAAGGCGTATACTAAAAGATAGATAATAAAATTGTCTGTAAGATAGTAAAAGTTTCGTTTAAATATTCCTGGTAGATTTTGTGTGATTATCAATGTTTTGTCCGCGTCAGACACAAGTTTACGATTTAATTAAACTATTTAATATGAACTTAATCAAAAATATTAACTTACTAAATGATTAAGAGAATGTTCTAGTCTAATATATATTTTTTTCAAATCATTTACACAACACATTTTGACGTGATTGTCAGTTTAAAATCTGCAAAAGTCGCTTCTTAGCGCCTTAAACCAATCACCCTAGATTTTGAGTACTTATAATTATGTGATTTTCAGATTAATAGGTACTGAATTTATGGCCAAAGTTTGAACATCGATGTCCTTTCCATTGTGTATACCTACTTACTTTTCTCTGCAAAAAAGCTTTACTGTAACTAGAAAACTTGTAAGCCTTAAGTAATGTTTTACGAAGTTGGCTCAGTCCTTTGTTAAGCCGGACTTCGGTTTACTTCGATATTTATAGTCCGGATTACTCTTAAGATATTTTCTTGCAGTGTAAGCAAAAAAATAGGTTTAATTTATAGAGGTCTTTTAAGATCTTTAAAGTTACGAAGAGAATTGCATTGAGAGAGATTGCGAATATTTAAATTAATATCGGCCTGTCAATGTCCCACAGTAGAGTAAAAAAAAGCGACCAAGTGCGAGTCGGACTCGCCCATGAAGGGTTCCGTAGCAGCAAGTAACATAATATAAAAGTTTTTTATTTTTATATTTGAGTTGATTTAATGAAAGGTAAATTTATTGCGGTTGACGATTTATGACGTATTAAAAAAAACTACTTACTAGATCTCGTTCAAACCAATTTTCGGTGGAAGTTTGCATGGTAATGTAACATCATATTATATTTTTTTTTTAAATAAAGTGTTTTATTTCTGATTATCCTACTTAACAATCTAAAATTAATGTACCTACATAGGTAACCATTTTCAGGAAGATCATTGTGCATTTTTGTAAGCGTTTTATATATATGTCGGAGACAGTTTATTAATCACATTGTGGGTGTTAACTAAATTTGTTATGATTTGTGTTTCTTATTGTTAATTTATGTTGATTTTACTATCAATTATTGTCTATTAATTCGAAACATGATTAATTGTGTGTGCACACTGATTTGTGGTTACTTTATTTCGATAATTGTTATCGATGGTTTTATTCAAAACAATTGTTGACACATTACTTTGAATGTAAAACGAATTACTTTATGAAATCACTATTGTTTATTCATGACAATTATTATTGTGTTATTTGATTACAGATCTTATTAGATTCAGCACATTTTAGTGTTTTGTATCAAGTAAACGCGTGACGCACTTCCGTGCGCATGGGCAGACTTGTATGGAGAGGTTGCAAGGTGGGGGGCATCGCCTTATAAAAGAGCGTGCACTCCGTAAGTATGGCAGTCGATCCTCGGATTCGACTCAGTAAAGAGTTCCTGCTCCCGACAATACTGTCGGTTTACCTGGTACAGCGCTGCTGTATATTCACATAGCTGTATAGGCTTGCTGCTAGCGAGCGATACACTTTGTATTTGGGTGGCTTATGCTACTGTACGAACTATGAACCTTAAGGGTTTGTTCGTTTATCATTGGGTGGCTTATGCTACTGTACGAACTATGAACCTTAAGGTTTGTTCGTTTATCATTGGGTGGCTTAGGCTGCTGTACGAACTATGAACCTTAAGGGTTTGTTCGTTTATCATTGGGTGGCTTAGGCTGCTGTACGAACTGTAAACCTTAAGGGTTTGTTCGTTTATCATTGGGTGGCTTGGCCACTGTACGAACTGTGGGACCTTAATGGTCTGTTCGATTAACTGTATTGTTGCTGTACCTTTAACTTACTTTATTCCTGTTACTGATTACCATTTGTATTGTGTTTTCTGTACTAATAGTGTGTAATTGTTTTTACAGGTCTTGTTTATCCCTAATAGGATAATGGGAACGCCTATAGTCCTGACGATGTACTATACCGCTCGGTACTCCTCCTCGATCGCACCTGACGATCCGACATATATATAAAAGGATATGGATATACGAAAATTCGTTCTATTTTTATTAATTCTTGTTTGATCAAAAAAAATTCCCATCGTTTTGAGGAATGCAACTCATCTCATTGAGTAGTTAGTATTCATGGTCTTTAACAATCGGAAGTGGGAACTCGTTTCGTTAGTGGACGCTAGTGGGTCACAGGTCCGAACAAAATGCCCGTTTATCTTTTCACAGTAGGTGACTATTTTGTACGGAACCTTCTCCTATTTCTTCGATTCGTTCTTCGCCAGATACAAAGATAGATTTATCTGAACTTTTCGTTTGTAATAACCACTTTCGCGTTTCCATTTATATAGATCCATTTTTTAAAGTGAAGAAAATAGAACACCACGTCGGCAGCGAATACGACACAACAAAATCAAAATGTCCGTACCGAGACTATAACAACATTTGTAAGACCAATGTATTCTTGTACAGGACACCACGGATATAGTTTTGGATACTAAGTAAATTATATTAAACCTTTATAATCCTGTTAAGATTTTAATAATATTGGTTTATACCACTATAAAACCGCTCCGTTTTACTTATAATTGTTCTGAAAAGTGAATTTATAAACCCTTATAAAACCAAGTAATAAATACAAATAGTTTCCAGTATATTTAGTTCTGTTTATCACTTTTATTGGCGTACTTTACTCATAGTAGTTCTATAATGCTTCTTGTTAGCAGTTATAAGTATAGCTTACCAGTTTATTTACTCTTGAGTGCATTTACACCCTCGCGATACTTTTATAGGTCACCCAAACTTATACTGCACCCTTAATTTCGACCTATAAGTAGTTATAAGCTAATGTATAAGATTAGATATACTATAAGACCCAACTCACTCCATGCTTGCTATTATAAGCGTGGCAGCAAATACTAGAACCGTTAAGAGAATATTTTAAGTGTTGAAAGCAAAATTATCCTATAGTTGTAATTGCAGTCAGCCAAGATTTGGATTCTAACTAGCATCATAATAATATAACTTCAAAGTCTACTGGAGTCTACAGTCCACAACCGGGAATCGGTAACAGTCTTCGTGAGAGCCGTCGAGCTGACGCGTGCCTGCAGCTCCCAGGACGGATTCTACTGATAGGTCCGCCTGGGACGTCCGTTCCCGAGCTTAGAGCTGATTGCGCGCCAGTCTTTCTTCGGTCTGATCCTGATTGCCGTCCGGGCTGGAGCCGCCTACGCTATTTACCTATCTACAGTGCGTTTAGGTTAGTCTCCAATATAATTCTGTATTTTTACTCATCTCATTTTTCTTTAATTTATTAAATTTTATATGTGCAAGTCTACTTAGCCTTTCATTTAATAGGATTAAGTAGATTTGTTACACACAGTACTTCTTGATAAGACTGGTTATCACACTTTCTGCCTCGACTGCCAAAGATCTACGAATGACAGCCGTGATCAAAGGCTTTTTCACTTCTCTTGCTCAAAAAGGCCGTTATTGTAGCATACCAGAGCGTGGATAAAATAGCATTTCATCCTCTAGGGGAAAAAGTTTTTTTTTTAATTTTTGTGTGTCAAATGTGAAAATGAGCCTACAAAAACGAAAAAGTCTTTAGTCATGAGTAGAATAATCATAAATAAAGACTCGACTTATTACTGTTTCATAAAAAGAACCTCATTTTAATTTTGAAAATGGAACTAAAATCGGCGATCTCTGGTAGAATGCATGCAATGTGTTGTGGCTACAGAAGAAACAAAAAAAAGACATTGGCGCGAAATCTTTATAATTTTTCTCTAATTGCAAATTGAATTGGTAGTGACCGTAATTAATTTCTCGCAATCGTAGTGAAAAGTATAGTAACGCATTAAGGGGCTATTAAACGACTTTTACAGATTTTAAACTGACAATCACGTCAAAATGTGCAGTGTTAATGATTTGAAAAAAATATATGTTAAACTAGAACATTCTCTTAATCATATAGAAAGTGAATATTTTTGATAAAGTTCATATTAAATAGTTTAATTAACTCGTGAAGTTGTGTCTGACGCGGACAAAACATTGACAATCACACAAAATCTACCAGGTCTAATTAAACGAAACTTACACTATCTTACAGACAATTTTATTATCTATCTTTTAGTATACGCCTTTTTTTTTAATTTAGAAAGAATACTACTTTTATTTAATTTTTTCGACTAAATTTTGAGAGTTTTGGACGCAGACTGCGTCCGTTCCGCATCAGTTCTGCGTCCAAAACTTTCAAAATTTAGTCGAAAAAATGAAATAAAAGTAGTATTCTTTAGAAATAGATAAGGCGTCCCCTTCTCATGTGCGAGGACGCACATGAGAAGGGGACGCCTTAACCACTGCGCCATAGCGACAAATAGGGACGCTTGCAATTTGCTTTTTTTTTATTAAGGCGCTAACAAGCGACTTTTACAGATTTTAAACTGACAAACACGTCAAAATGTGTAGTGTAAATGATTTGAAAAAAATATTTGTTAAACTAGAACATTCTCTTAATCATTTAGTATGTGAATATATTTGATTAAGTTCATATTAAATAGTTTATTAACTCGTGAAGTTGTGTCTGACACGGACAAAACATTGATAATCACAGAAAATCTACCAGGTATATTTAAACGAAACTTTCACTATCTTACAGACAATTTTATTATCTATCTTTCAGTATACGCCTTTTTTTAAGGTTAAAGAATACTATCTTTTTTTTAATTTTTTCGACTGAACTTTGAGAGTTTTGGACACAGCGCATATTGTTCTCTGGTCACTCAAGGCCGCCGGCGTATATTGTCGCCTTAAGTTATTTCCAATTATCTGTGGTTTGCTAAGTGAACGCTAAATCTCTATTCTGGTCGTAAGGTTTCTAAGGCATATTTATTTATCTCCAATCCCTTAAATACCTATATAATTTAGCTTCTTAAATGATAGAAGAATAATTATTATTTCCAGAGGTATTAAGATCTCGCAGATTAAAGCGTCAACAGAATTTATAAATTAAGGCGTAAAGAATTTTCTCACAATACACAACTCTATACCAGAATTTCAGGTAGCATTGTAAAGAAAAGAATAACGTTCAAAGTGGTTCGAGCTCGCATTGACATACAAAAAGACTTTTCATGACGGGAATACGCGGTACCTATAGAAAATCCAAAACCATTTGCGAACCGTCATAGAGGAAATACTACCATACCTTTGAGACAGAGGTCGTCCAGTGAAGTGCAACCACTATTAAAATAGAAATCAGGCACAACTGATTTCTTTGCATTTTGATATTGTAGGTTTTAATAGTCTGTTTTCAGGTTTCTGGTAAACAAAAATTAAGGTTGTTTATGAGACATGCCGTTTAAATACGGTGCATGACAAGGTAGGGACGTGTAGCAAGAAGGTCACAGAATGGCACCCAAGAGACGGTAACAGAAATCGAAGAAGACAGCACTCAAGGTCGGGAGACGGACTTCGATTTAACAACTGGAAAATGGAGAAGGGTCGCCCAAGATAGGGAACAGTGGAAATCATTGGAGGAGGCCTTTGCTTATAGGCACACCGAACTGAAAGACATTTTATAGTTTATTTTATATTTTTAAGTATCTCTTCTTCTTCTTGTGCTTCTCTGAACTACGAAGGTAGGCAGTCAGCTCTGCATACCTACTCTTCGCGAGATGGAATAGTTCTGCGACGCTCGAGATACCAGTCCACTCTCATTGGTTCCTTAAGGCGCTAACAAGCTACTTTTGCAGATTTTAAACTGACAATCACGTCAAAAAGTGTAGTGTAAATGATTTGAAAAAATATATGTTAAACTAGTACATTTTCTTAATCATTCAGTATGTGAATATTTTTGATTGAGTTCATAATAAATAGTTTAATTAAATCGTGAAGTTGTGTGTGACGCGGACAAAACATTGATAATCACACAAAATCTACCAGGAATATTAAAACGAATTTTTTACTGTCTTACAGACAATTTTATTATCTATCTTTTAGTACACGGCTTTTTTTTAAGTTAAAGAATACTATCGTTTATATATTTTTTTCGACTAAACTTTGAGAGTTTTACTTTTTACTTAACTTGGATGGGTAAAGGCCCATCATGATAAGTTGTAAAAGGGCGTATCTTTTGTGTCCTAGATAAGCAATTTCCCTTACTTTGATGGTATTCCTAAGTTCGCGTTTCTTGCCCACACGTCGCAGGATGTCTTCGTTTGTAACCTTCTGAGTCCTAACTAACTTTGAGTATTGTGTAAGAAATGTATCTACTAGGAATAAAAAACCTTATTATTATGCGACATTTCTGTTTTGTCTTAGGGGTGGACAATGTAACTACCAGCAAGGCTTCTACTATAGCAGAAGTCCCTAGCAGAAAACAACCTCTAACTAACATAATTTTCTATATAAAACGTGAATTATTAACAATTTCAAGTTTATTTATGCCGCCTATTTGGCCGTAATTACAAAATCCGTCCCGTCTATGAGGTAACTTTTCAAATAACAGCCCCTTTAAACTTATAATGATCTGTTAGCGATAGAACCAGTTAAACTTAGACCTTTCTTACGTTCAAGTTTTCGTTGTGTTGTTTTGGGATGATTTTCAATACTTTTGGTAATTAATGGGTTCAATTTGAAACAACACTTCATGTCTCATGTTGGTCCTAACACACCTACGACACTCCACACAAACGAAACGATTTAATTACCTACACTACTACAGCTAACGTTCAAGTTTTCGTTGTGTTGTTTTGGGATGATTTTCAATACTTTTGGTAATTAATGGGTTCAATTTCAAACAACACTTCATGTCTTATGTTGGTACTAACACACCTACGACACTCCACACAAACGAAACGATTTAATTACCTACACTACTACTAACGTTCAAGTTTTCGTTGTGTTGTTTTGGGATGATTTTCAATATTTTTGGCAATTAATGGGTTGAATTTCAAACAACACTTCATGTCTTATTTTGGTACTAATATACCTACGACACTCCACACAAACGAAACGATTTAATTACCTACACTAATACTAAAATAACAGACTGTATAAATACGTGCGTGTGTGTGCGTGCGTGTCTACGCGCCGCTTGAACTAAAAGCAGTTTCGAGAGCAGGTTCGACGCGGGAAGAGGTGAGGATCTGTGTTTCGGAGCGAGACGGAGCGTGTTGCTACTGAACGGTAGTACTAATATTTATACTACGGTACTAAATTCTACCTGCGATTTTGGCCGCGTTAAAGAAAAATATACCTTAAAACATATACTAATAATAACATCCCATGCCAATTTCGACTACAGTGACAGTTTCTGCTCTAAAAGTTACGAACGTGTGCTCTAATGTGGCTTATGTATCCTATCTCAGCACTGAATGTACGTGCACAGTGAGGACTCGTCAAAATACCATTAAGGTAGTGATATTGTGTATTGGATGGTGACTTGTGACACTCAACAATAGCACAACCGCGACGCTCCATAGAAACGAAACGATATAATTGCCTACACTACTACCTATCTTTATTCTGCAAAAGAGGGCTGTCAGAGCCATATATTAACTCAGCAGACGCGAGACTCTAAGAGAATTGTTTAAACAAATGAATATCATGACGGTACCTTGTCAATATATATACGAAAACATCATGCATGTTCGTAAAAATCTTCAGCTGTTTAGTAAAATAAGTGACAGACATAACTTTAATACTAGAAATAGGAACAAATTATATCAACCAAGTTTCAAATTGTCAAAAGTACATACTTATTTTATGGGGTATTGTGTAAAATGTTATAATAAAATGCCGCTCGATATTTTGCAATTAAATGAAAAGCAATTTAAAACATGCATTAAACGCACACTATGTAGGCAAGCATATTATAAGTTGGAAGATTATATCAATGATAAAAATGCTTGGCATAATGCTGGTCCTGCTCCACAGCCTCTTTAGGGAATTTCTTAATTGCAAGAAAATTATGTTGCTCACCCCTTATTATTGACATGAATAACGTGTACCGTTATTATTATTTACTTATTATGTTTTATCTGTCGAATGACATACTTACATACATTGGAAATTTTAGCTTTGTATAAATTAATAGCAATATTTCAATTTTTATGTAAATGTGAGAACTATGGAGCCATTTATTTATTCAATGTGTTTGACATAAATGAGCATGGCAGTTGAGAGCATTGTCATGCTCGCTCAAATGTCTCACTGATGGTGGCATGCGGGTTAGATCATTCGGTTCCCTTCAAAATGGTTGAGCTAAGTGGTGCTGATCCGCGCGTCATGTTCGTGAACGGGCGCTGTCAGTTGAGATTGGTCATCTCTTAATTGCCATGGCTTTTATATTAATTTATTTTTAATTACAATGTTTTGGATTTCTCTTCACTTACATTGTTTTCACATATAGAAGCAACAAGAATAATTGGATTTTGTAAAAGCTTGATTAAAAAGAGTGTCCGTGGAGTTTCTTGCTCGTTCTTCTCCATAGAGACCTACCCTACGTTTTGGAACGAGCAACTAGCTTCAATTTTTTTTTTTTTTGACTATTCAAAAGTGCCTGCAAATGGTTTAATTGAAATAAATGCTTTGACTTTGGCTTTACCAAAATAACAGACTGTACAAATACTGGGTGGCGCAAAAGTAAAGACCCTATTTGGTTCAGCTATAACATTTTTTCTAAATTAGAAAACTAGATTTAGATTTTTTTAAATGTATATTTGTGCCATTAAATTTCGTACCATTAGGATTTAAAGATGATGTCTTTTAAATGGTGACCTCCAGAGTTGATACACATTTGAGCCCTATTTATGACATTTTGCATAACTTGCCGTAACACTTCCTGCGATATGTTCGTTATTTCTTGACGAATGTTTTCTTTTAGAGCTGCGAGAGTCTGTGGCTTGTTCACATACACCCGAGATTTCAAAAAACCCCAAAGAAAGAAGTCTGGACTGGTCAGATCGGGTGATCTTGCAGGCCAAGGCAAATCGCCAAAACGAGAGATAACTCGGCCTGGAAAAGCGTCCCTCACTAAGTCCATAGTGTCGCGCGCTGTGTGTGCCGTAGCGCCGTCTTGTTGAAACCAGATGTGCTCCAGCCCCAATTCGTCCAAACTGGGTATCAAAAACTCACGTAACATGGTTCTGTAGCGTTCTCCAGTGACAGTAATCGCATTGCCTCCAGCGTCTTCGAAAAAATAGGGTCCGATCACTCTGTCAACACAGATGCCACACCATACAGTAACTTTTAGTGGGTGTAGAGGTGTTTCTTGAATAATGCGCGGATTATCAGTGCCCCAGAACCGAGTATTCTGCTTATTGACATGCCCTGAGAGATGGAAATGCGCTTCGTCACTCATAACCAATTTTGAAGGAAAATCATCCTCTTCAAGGTTGAGGTTTATGACGCGCTGGCAGTAATCTAGACGAGCTCGGTGGTCAGCAGGCAGCAGCTGATGAGTCATTTGAGTTTTATACGGGAACATCTTTAAGTCTTTCACCAAAATACGCTGCAGGGTCCGTCTGGAAATGCCCAATTGCGTGGCACGTCGCCTCGTTGATGTTTCTGGACACTCTTCCACATCTTCGCGCACAGCATCGATATTTTCAGCTGAACGGCCTGTTCTTGGTCTCCCAGACTTAGGTCTATCCAATGTTGAGCCAGTTGCTTCAAGGCGTGTGGCAAAGCGTCGAATTGTGCGACCAATCGGTGCCGGACGGTGGGGAAATCGTCGACGAAATTCACGTTGTGTTCTTATCACTGATGAATTATTCCGTAAGAACATTGACACAATTATTCCACGTTCTTGGGGAGTAAAACGGTCCATGTTTATTTTCAGTGTATTTTACATTTGTTCACTACACAATTTTCAACAACAGAATGACAGAAAATGTCATATAAAAAAAAAAAAAGTATTTTCTTTAGTGCCATTACTTTTGCGCCACCCAGTACAAATAGTGTAGTTTTGTATTAGTGAAAGATTTTTTGTAATTTTATCAGTAATTCCAGAGATTATTTCTTACGAACAAGAAATTATAATAATAATAATATGTGGAGACATTTTCACACACGGCCATCTGACCCCAAACTAGGGAGACCCTGTACTATGGGTGTCAGACAGCTGATATACATACACAAATACATTTTTTTTGGAAATACATAGATATATAGATAAACAACACACAGACACAAGGCAAACACAAGGGCTCATTACACAAATGTTTACTCTGGGCGGGAATCGAACCCGCAACACTAACAAACTTTATGTTTTTATACTAATAACAATTAGCTATGTGACATACGCATTCATTCTTATTCTAGGCTTTTTTGGCATCATGATTAACATTAGTATCATGAGTGACAAAAAGGGTTATGGATATAAATAGGGATGGATGGATTGTGTGAAAAATGATAAATTTGTGTACAGAAAAGAAAGACAGAGCGCGCGTGAGAGAAAGAGAGAGGCGTGTGATAAAACTCAAAAATCTTACGTGACGTTACATTTTCTCGCGAATAGGGTATTTTACTCTATACGAGAAAAAATCTATAAATATGTTATTGAGACGTAAAGCAGTCGGAAAATGTAAGTTTTGGTTCATAAAATAACAAAACAATTTTTTTAATCCAATTCAAAGTTTTCAGTATTACTAATCTGTTATAAAACACCGTGAAATAGTAACATGTTATTACGTATTTTTTTCATTATTACACCTATTATAAAATATGCTTTTAATTATTTTTAATTGATATACAATTATCATATTTAATATGAGCTCATTTGACACAAAACGAACTGACGTCATTTACACCGAGCAATATGGCGTCCAGTAAGAGGCGTTTTCGTCAAACTACGCGCGAAATTTGAAAATTTTAAATTTAGATGCATTTTATAGCACTTATAGATTAAATAATAATTTTGTGTTTTTTTTGGTGGCATATTAACACTACAGAATTTCATTGAGACACTTTTCAAAAATTGGTGTAATACCCTATTACACATACCGAAAGAAACAAGAACTGACGCACATAAGTACAAAAATTGTTGCTAATAAAATCCTAAAACAGGTACCGCAAACCAAACAATTTCGATCCAAAAGTCGTAATGTTACATGTGTAGTTCAGTAAAAATCTTTTAACTTTTTAATTACTTTTTGTTAAGCACCTGCCATGTCATATCTTCGCCACCCTTGATTGACTGGTAGAGAATGCCTAAGGCATTAACTCAGCCTTTGTGCCTTTGTGCATGGAGTATAAATAAATAAATAATAAATAAACAGTAATTAACAGTTCAGGCTGAGCGATCGACTGCTGCGCAGCGTGTTGCGGGTTCGATTCCCGCCCAGAGTAAACATTTGTGTGATGAGCACTTGTGTTTGCCTTGTGTCTGGGTGTTGTTTATCTATATTATATGTACGTATTTACAAAAAAAAATGTATTTGTGTATGTATATCAGCTGTCTGACACCCATAGTACAGGGTCTCCCTAGATTGGGGTCAGATGGCCGTGTGTGAAAATGTCCCCACATATTATTATTATTATTAGTTACCTATGTATCAGATCATAAATAACTACACAATTTAAGGTCGAGGCAGTACATCAGCTACCATCTTGAACCCATTACGACAATGTAGGTACCAGCGCCATAACACCCGATAAGTACCTCGCTTACTAGCTTAGTGCATTAGTGTGAAACATGATTGCATTAACGTAGTAATAGTAACTACCTTACCTATTTAGGTAGTGTATACAGTACCCCATATTATGTAGACATCCTTCCTACTTGTTTTATAAATGCAAAAGTTTGTGAGGATAGATGCATGTTTGTCAGTCACTCTTTCACAAAAACTACGGGCGCATTTTGATGATACTTTACAGTAATTTAGTTTATACATCATAATAACACATAGGCTACAATTTATAAGTTTTTTGGAGTGTGAATGTAGGAGAGAAAAAGTGGTGAATTGACGAATGATACGACTATGCTTAGTAACAGAAAATCATGAATCAGTTGAAGTCACCAGTTTCCAAATATCTTCAGTTTCCAAGCTTAATGCCCAAGTACTAGGAGCGCATAATTTAGTATCTAGTACTTTCTATATAAATAAAAAATAATATTTGTATGTTTGTCCTCTATGTTTTCCTGGGTTCTAAACTTTAGCACTTAGGGAGGTTGTTTTGCGTAAGCCCTGGAAGGGAAAAAACACCGGGATCGAACATACAACATAGGTATACCTACTGAACCACTCTATTGGTTGTAGTAATTATGAAAGGAATCAGGGAAGCAGAATCCAACTAAAATTTCAAAAGCAAAAGTTTATGAAAATTCACCTAAAGAGCTGAAATTTGGCAGCCACACTACTGTAATTAAAGTAGTACTTTACGCATGAATACAAATGTGGATAGATAGAGAAGGAGAGTGAGGTCAAAGACTAGATGGATAGATTGTGTGAAAAATTAAAAGAAAGAAACAGGAGTCACTAATAGACAGGGCGCAATGAAAGAAGAAAACGTGTTGCGCCGCGTCCGCCGTCCCGAGTAAACTGGTGCAGTACTTCTAGAGCCACGGTTCCAAACCTGGGGGTAATTACCCCTGCCGGGGTAAAACTGGTATTCTGCGGGGGTAATAAGGTTATATACTATAACAAAGATTAGACCAAATCTAGCTCGCTACTGCATTACCAACAAAACAAACAGTACCAACCTTCACACTAAAAATGTTGTATTTGCAAGTTTTTTAAAAGTCTGTAAAGATTATATAAGTAATGTGATTCGTAAGAACTTACAATTTGTGCAATTTTTATATATCTAATAAAGTTAACTTATATTTAGTGTGTTGTTTTGTTTTGTGTTCATTGGCAACATGAGGGAGAGCGGGAGGGGTAAATCAGATTCTAGTTAAGTCATAATAGGGGTGATAAGACTGAAAAGGTTAGGAACCACTGTTCTAGGGGTTACAGTAATTCTAGGTGCAGTAGTTGACAAAATGAACTGGTAGGTAATTTAATCTACTCAACTGATTACCTTTTTTTTGTACTAACAGATTGCACTGACTCACACACTTTTTCAATGTTTGTTGAAATATAAGGAGTGATCGATTACTGTTTAAATATGTGAACTCTATGTATCTATACTGTCTTTTCTTTGACTTTCTTAACTTGTCATACTTTGTACTTGTTTTCACGAATAATAATGATTGTGTAATGTGGTTATACAAATATTGTAAAAAATATTTTAAAAGAGTAAATGAAGTGTTATATATGCTCTTTACCTTCAATGTTATATTTTATTTAAAAGCAACGTGAATAATGTAACCAGGAAAGAACTTGATAACTTGAAAAAAGTATCTGTGGAGTTTCTTGCTCGTTTATCTCTAAGTATAGAGACCTACCTACCTACGTTGACAACTCGAAAGTGCTTGTAATCGGTAACTATAGGACTGGAAGATCTACTTTTAAAATTTTTACATAAAAATTGGGACTTATAGTTTTACCAATAAATATGTCTCGCATCTGGTCAATAGTACGAACATGGAACGAATCGCAAGCGCGCCATTTGCGACAACACGTGATCTACCACCACAAGGCAGGCTTCTACAGAGTCGTGATGCTTTCAGCCAACAGCGAGGAGGGCATTCAGAATTCAGTGTCTGATCGCATCAAAGCTAAGACGTCCCGGAACTGAACTCGATTCGTTGTGTTTAAGTGTTACTCTGTTTATTATAATTTGAGTTTCTTTTATATTGTGGTTTTAATAAACACCGTGTATTGTACCCAGTATGTTTGCATTGGACGAAACCCATCTTCTGCCCATATGATGACCGAATTTAACGGACTAAATCCTGACGATCCGACATATCCTACTAATATTATAAATGTGAAAGTTTGTGAAGATGCTTGGATGTTTGTTACTCAATCACGCGTAAACCGTTGAACAGATTTGCATGAAAATTGGCACATAGGATACTTTTTAGCCCGGTAGTATGTTCCCTTGGGATAATCGTTATTTTTACGCGGGCGAAGCCGCGGGCAAAAGCTAGTGTTTATATATTTATCTTCATAGTCAAATAACACAGATACGATTAAGCTGTCACTTCAATGAAAACTTTGATTATTCAATATAATAATAATTATATTATAACAAGCCAGTGCACAAGTAACAACTGATCAATTGATTAATGAACGCCACAGATGCGCAGAACCAACCACTTCGCTAATTAGTTTTTAATGGGAGAAGTTTTGATTTGAGTCTCGTACTCGTGTCGGTTTTCATACCATACGTGTATCTTTAGTAAGAACAATAAGAGTAGGTACCTTTGTGTTGTAGTTAATAATAATAATAATAATATGTGGGGACATTTTCACACACGGCCATCTGACCCCAAACTAGGGAGACCCTGTACTATGGGTGTCAGACAGCTGATATACATACACAAATACATTTTTTTTTTAATAGTGAATAGAGGAGCGAGTTCGGGTTTGAGTTCAAGTTTCCATGAGGCACAAAATATAAAGGTTACAGAAGGACCGCTCCCGACATCTTCAAAAATAATTACCTAAACTTGCCGGACACACTAGGGCTGCTACTGTATTGACTCTGTAGGTTTTATTTGTGACAATATTAAATATTGACACTGCTTGAAACTCTTTGCAATTTTTTTTATTAAGTACAATTTTTTCCTGTTCGTCATGAAATGTCAATGTCTCTCATTTACTCATTTAGACAACACGTGACAGTCGAGACTGAAGTCTGCTTGAAACTGCTTGAGAATGCCTATAAACGTAATGTCAATGAGTGCGTGCGAAAAATGGCGGTTTGTACTGAGTGGTCTCTCTGCTCGGACGAGCCGCAGCCTTAGGTATAGACGCCAGCAGGTCAACCTACCCGAAACTGTCACATTTTCCCAATCAATCTTGAACCTTATTCTTTAACCATAAAGTTGAAAATCGATTAAAGAAATGTGACAGATTGTAGTAGCTTCATGTGCTGGCGTCTGTACTTTGTGCATGAGGTCAGAATTAACAGTTGAAAACGTCTAAATTCAAATGGTTGAAACAAATGAAGGTCTTCATCCCTACAGAACCGTGAGGCCGGCCATACACGTGCAGCTCGAAGCAGTCAGGATTGATTTCTTCAAGCTGCATAGTGGACTATATACCTAGCTTTCTATTTACATACTAACATGGAACCTCTGGAGCAGTTGCGACTGCTCCGGGCTATCAGCAGCATGTGAAATGACAATGCCAGATCCTGCCCCAGCCATTTACAGAAAATGTAAATTAGTTAAATAATTGTAATTAATATAGAACCTTTTCTTAATACATTGATTTTCTTTAGAACATGCGAATTACAAATCAATGACACAAAGAATTTAAATCCTTTTCCCATTTCACGTTTTCTGGCGACCATCCGCGTTACTATTTACGCATGATAGACACCTAAACAAACTTTGAAATACCTTCTTTCTTCTACCTAAAATATTAGCAATTCACGTCAAAAAACATTCTTTCCTCCGGTTACTTTTCAAACTTAGGTAGCTCGATTACTTTTGGTTGGTTCGAGGTCCATCACCTTTACAGCAGATTTAAGGGTCCCAGAACAAATTGCAGCAGCGTAGGTTATTTCCAAAAAACACCGTTGCTTAGTCGTAAGGGTAAATTGAGGTTCATTATCCCTAATTTACTCTCTCAGCTATTTACTCACACAGCTTTGCGGGATGACTGGTAGTTATATTTTTTGTGTCTTGTTACAAAAGAGGCCATCTTGAAGAAAAAAATTCTCGTGGGAATTATAAAAAATAATCACGTCACACATATAAAGTAAAAAGAGGGGCTCGTGGCTAAGTAAATGCTGTACGGATCGTCGCTTGCTGCAGTCAGTCCGTGGATGGGCGATCACCCAATTCATACCGAGACCCCTCCGTGCCGAGGAAAGTACCTAAAACGGTTAGTCCCGGCTGTCATTCGTAGATCTTTGACAGTCGTTGTGGGTAGTCAGAAGCCAGAAACTTTGACAACCAGTCTTACCAAGGGCTATCGTGTTAGCCAGAACTGTTTTGTAGAGGTCAGGGTGGTAGTCGCTCTATGTCAAACACTGGTATTCAGCAGCCTCCGGTTAGACTGGATGCTAGACTCCAACGTAGTTGCGAAAAAAGGCTAGTCAGATGATGAAATAGTTAACTGAGTTAACAAATAAGTGACGTCATAGTTTAGTATTGTCATACAAAATGTGTGGGTGAAAGGCTACGCAGATGATGATGAGTTAAACTTTGAACTTAGAGTTCAATTTGCAGCAGTAAAACAGTAATGTAGACCTTTAAACTAAAAATACTTCATGAATAATATAATCACACAACCTAACCTACCCTGCTGGTAATACTGATAGTGTTGCCACATGACATTATTGCTAAGCTAAGGTCTTTTTGAGCTCAGAGTATGTAATTTTGTAAAATGTATTTGGTTTTTTTTTTGTGCCAAAAAATACAATTTTCTTTCAGTCTTTCTTTCTAATAATGTTTTGAGTGCTTTGTATCAGCAACTCCTGTAGAGAATACAAGTTTGCATGCAAAAGAAGGCAAGAGAAAAATTAATTAGGTAAAAAGCAGGACCCCAATATTCACAAAAATTTACACAAACAGACTCAATTAAAGTTCTATAAAAACTTATAAACTGAAAGTTATTCAGTTAGTCGAACAGAGTCAAGTCATCAATTTTGACAGGCGCTGAGACCCAACCTTGTATGGGATCAAATTAATTTATCTCAAAAGCATCACGAAACGGATCAACTCGCCTCGGGGAATGAATTCGGGCCTCTCATAAGGAACTTATTTTCACCTAAATTGCAGACAACGAGGTACCAAGGTTTAGCAAATAAGCGGCAGTTATTCTTACGTGAAAAAGTGCGAAGATTATAAGGATGTTGATTAAAAAATAATGAACTGATGCTACCACTTATACGTCATACGTCTGTAACAATTGAACTGCCAAAACCGCCTTACTGCTACGCAATAAAGACCAAAGCCGCAAACGTGCGGTTGACTGCGCCGGAAAGTTTGTACCACAGTTCTTATTTATTTTATTTTCAAATAGATTTAAATTTAAAATATTCTTTCGATCGAATGCCGGTCACGGCAGCCAATTTCAATAGCGACTAGAAAGACGCAGGAAGTGATTTTTTTTAACATATTCAAAAACAACCATTTTGAAGGCACTTGACTGTAATAACACAAAGAGCAAAGCGACAGACAAAAATAAAAGAGGTAAATAATAAAGGTATAAATGTGGAAGGTGAAGGTGAAGGTGTGCAGGAAGGTGAAGGCAGAGTGTGGGTCGCTGGCGTTCCAGGACAGTTCAGGCCGTTGACTCCGGCTTCAACTCGGCAGGCCTTGCAGGCGTTCTAGGATGCAGGAATGTTGGTCTGGAGAAAGATTTTAGATGGGTTCAGCACAGTGAACGGAAATAAAACATAGCACCACTCGATTTGGGCACAGAATAACCTGTGCAATGTTTTCGTTCACGATACCAGATTTGGGCACAGAATAACTTGTACACCATAGAAATATACATATATATCGATGTTGTGCATCGTTTTAGCTCACGTTGGTATAAAAGGTGGAACGAAGAGACAATGAAGTAATCCACAATTTGCTATTGAGATGTGAAGATTTTTATTATTTCAATACACTGTGTAGTTTGGAGAGTGAAATAGAGAACAGCTCGGTAGTAATCTTCAGCGTAAGTAATCGATCAGCTCACATGCTCAAATCCAGGAACACGCTCCAGTCAAACGCATTGTACTCTTTGGTCAAACGCTCTTCCTTTCAATCAGGTTGACAAGGCTTTTTTTCTATTTTTTTTAATTTTGATTTTAGCATGTTTATGTTTTACTCTATGAGTAGTAGCGGCCAGAATTCGTATTAGTATTTTTCGAAAAGGTTGTCAAGGGATTTAGTATGAGGACTTCATAGTGTTAAGAAATGCCCGATTTAGAAAGTATTGGTATGTCACAAGATGACATTATCATGACAATATAAATATTGAATGTAAACAATAATAAATAGGTATTTTAGAAAGATAAAACACCTAATGAATACGAGTGAAAGTGAATAGCAGACGAGTTTGGGGATAATATGTATGTAAAGACAACGAAATACTTAACCACCACCACCAAAAATGTGATCAAACTAGCATTTCACATTGAAATACACTGTTTAAGTAAGTTTATTAAAATATACATCATATTATCCCAAGAACTGTCGAAAAAAAAATATTACACCAACAGTATTTTGAATGACACCCCACACCATGAGATAGACACACACAACAAACAATCATACCTAATTTCAGGGTAGGGGATGTAACTAAAAAAAATCTGTCAAGATTTCATTTCGGTATGATTAATATGAATTCTAAATTACAGCTTTCTAGTACTTAGAGTCTCAGAACTAAGCCGCGTATAGACAGACATACGGAAGGACATGGCGAAGCTATTGAGGTTCCTTGTTATTTACAAAAATGCAGGACATAACCATTACATTGACGAATTTAATAGTGAATAGATCGCAGTCCGTGTTAGCTTCCACGAGCTTATTTAGTGCGTCCAACACGCGCGGTACGGCAGACGCAGCACGGGTTGCAGTCCAACACGAAGGCACCGTCTAGCAGTCGATGTTTTCTGCTACGGAGAAAATTACTCGGTGTTTAGTGTTGAATCTCGAGATCACGAGTCGTTCTTGTTGACTATGAAACCCTAAAATGTCAGAAATTAAAGTACATAATTAAAAAAAAATATTATTAGACTAGACTTTCATCAAAATCGGTTAAGCTCTTTCATCGTGAAATCGTAACAGACAGAGTAACCTCCGCATTTATAATATTAAAGTATGGAAGTATGGATTAAGGCATAGCAGTCAGTGACTACTGGGCTAGGTTTGGTTTTGCATGGTAGCGAAACCTTTTTCATGAATTCAGTTTATGGTAAAAGATTTCGTCACCTTCCCTCCAGTCACCGTATTATGCTTCCTTCTGTAACGAAACCATAGCGCGATTCAGTCACATTCACAAGTGCTAGACGGTACAACGCTATCTATCGAAAACAAGTAACAACCATACGGCCTGAAATATAGGGAGGGACGTACGTAATAGAAAAAATATTCTTTTTTGTTCGTTGTACAAGTATTAATAGTGTATTATTGATGTGTGAATAATCTTTTATTTGATTAACTGACATCAAAAAAAGGAGGACAATTCGACTTTAATCAATTCGACACGTATATTTTTTTTAAACTTTTACCGCGTATAACTTTTAACAGTGTTGTCCGATTTGGATTATTCTTTCTTTAAAGGAAACTTTATCTTTCTTTAGCTTCTTAGTTAAGTCGGATAATAAGAAGTATAGGCACTAAAAAGCGACAAAATACTTTTAGACAAAAAAGACAACCGCCTTCGAAAATTAAAAAATAGCTTTAATTTCGGAAGTCAGCGGCAATACAAAACAACAAACAATTTCAAAATTAGATTTTTTTTTCCATTTGGACAAAGCTTGAATTATGAATAACTAAGTACAATAAATATAATTAATATTTTTTATAAAAACCCTTTCACATCAAATCTCTGTTTCACACGTCTACGTACTACCTACATCTGATACACGTCAAAGGGCTCGATATTTATCGTAGAGCTGTCTCCAGTATTGCAGCGTAGGCGCTCGGTTGATGTCGGGAGCGATGGCTGGCTGCTCGTTCAGCTCTAGCCTTGTGGGAGAGGATAGAGACGTAGGTGGCCACTGCAACTCGCTGCCTTCAGGAGTAGGTGTCCTGCACATAATATAACAGCTTTCGATAATTATCTAAAGGCTACTAATTAAAAACGTATATTTAGTCGCAATCTAATTACGGCAGCAAACAGTGTCAAAATATTGTCAAAAATTTTGATTCACTATAGGCAATTTTAACAAATTGAGACTGAGATTAAAATGCAATCCTAAAAGTTATTAGAATTGCCCCACTAACTGGGTCTCAAGTCTGCTATTACAATAGTGTCAGAATGATCTATCATTGAGTTCATAATTGTTGATTCTGACAAATTTGGTAATCTATTATTATAATGGCGTCATTATGACTTTCCAATGGCCAACCACTGACACGCCATTGAAAGAAATGATATAGAATGGTAATCTCGTACAAATTGACAACTGAATGACTGACTTATGCGGTAATCTGCTAAAATTTTTACAGTTCTTTTGATCAGTGACCTACCATTAGAACGTCATTGTGCAGTCATTGCATTTATTCGACCGACCATTGATCGACCATTATGAGTTTAGCAGATTACGAAGTTTTAGCAAAATGACAATAGTTTTGGAATGACGAAATTATAAAAATAGCAGACTTGGCCCGGGTATCCGCGAAAAGAACAGTCATTGTGAAACAATTGAAAGAACTTAGGAAGTTTTGTGCCCATTTGTAATAGAGGTAAAGTTAAATTTGACTATATGGGAAAGTCGATCTATTATGACCATGCCATGATAAATTGACGTACGATCAACTAACTTGGTGTAGTTGCATTAACAGTCATAACCAGAAAAGATCTAACAAGGTCCAGATGCTGATGGTATGACGACGAAGTAAGTAATTTAATCTGCAGACAGACTTATCGTCAGTAATAGATATTGATCCACCCATATATTTTAGTAAACTCTATTCCACTACATGGAGAGTCCTGCCTAGAAGAAACAAATAATACTCACCCATATTTAGCAAAATTGGTCCACAATGTTGTCATTGTTTTAATCATTTTGGTCTCGAACATTGATGGGATAGGAAACAAATTGAATAGATAGAACAGCTCATCTGCATGCGTAGCACCTAGTGCATTCCAGAAGGTTCGCCCAGCAATAAGTTTTGGCAAATTCTTTCGGCCGTTGTATTGAAATTCATAGCTGTACACTGACTTATTACTAGTCTTTAAAATAAGTTCAGTTTCTATATACCCAGGCAGATTAAAATTTGGTTCCCCATGTAATCTAGAAAGTTTCAGTATCGTTGCCCAGGAGATTTCATCGTCACCCATGTAAAGTTTCCTTAAAACTTGAGCAGCTTCTTTCCTTTCGACATCCGTTGGAAAGTCTAAATCATATAGTTCCAAAGTAGCTTCAAAGTTAATATTTCTCAATGTCTCTTCAGTATCGAGAGAAGCAAAAAAGTATCCTTCCTCATTGTTAGATCCTATTATTACTGGTACTTTGTTGTAATCTCCCTTAGTGAGTATATTATATGGTGTATCAGGTAGGTAAGGTTCAACGCCTTCTATAAGTCGCTCAGTGCACGGTACAAATGGTAGATGTGCAAACATCAACCGCCCTTTCTTCCTTGGTATCGGTGTGCCAACCAAATCAGATAGAGTCGTGTTCATGAATACACTATAAAGCTGGTGAGGGTCCTTAATGTTATGCCCCAATTCTTTCGCTAATTTCGCAGCCGGTGTCATCGGATCTCTCTGTCGTGCCCACGATCCCATAGAGGAACCACTCTGCATGATAGCTCTATGGAAAAGTCCTTTGGACATTGGTGATAATAGATGGTAGGATACTGACGCGCCACCAGCACTCTCACCGAATATCGTGACGTTGTCAGGGTCACCACCAAACGCTCTAATATTTCGTTGAACCCATTTAAGCGCAGCCACCTGATCCTTAAGCCCAGCATTTCCGGGTGCTTCTTTAATACCTAGAGATAGGAATCCATGGACGTTTAATCTGTAGTTAAAGGTGACGAGGACGACGCCTTGAGACACTAGATAATCGGGTCCGTATAGAAGAGCTGACCCGGACCCTTCTATGAACCCTCCACCATGGATAAACACCATGACGGGTAGGGAAGCACCATCCCAAGCGTGGTTAGGACTGTAGACATTCAGAGTGAGGCAATCTTCTGACCCTACTACCAGTGACTTGGTATACACTTGCGGGCATCGCATGTTCTCATTGATAGCTTCGAAAACACCTTCCCACTTCGGCGCAGGACCGGGAGCCTGAAACAGTCATTGTTATTTACCTGACGTGATCGGCAAAAACTGCCAGCTCATAATAAAAATTGATTGTTAGCAAGCAAGCACCTGAAATCTGTACTTGTATTGCGAACTGGCGTAAGGAATACCGAAGTACCGTTGATGAGTGCCATCGGGCGAAAACTGTCCGCGAACTAAAGATCCATCGTGCAGTCGTCGTGTCGGCGTGGGCTGGCGGACAAATCGCGTAGCCCAGAGCGACCACAACACTACCCACTTGACGCGAACGTACATCACTAGACTCTATAGAATCACAATCACATTACAGCACTTGTCAGCATTACTAAATAAATATACGTCTATAATTGAATGTAACAGAGCTACTTTTGATACGAGACGCATAACTTACCTTGAATCGGTGAATTTTATCAATATAAGATAATGATGTCATTGGACGTCATTATCAACTGCATACTTAAATATTTTTATTACCTACATTGTTAAACATATCTACTTCATTAATCTGTTTACCTTGACAGTACTTGTACCAATTCAATGTCTACCAGCGAGATAACTTATCATGCGTATTGATATAGCTGCCATTGATCAATACTCTCTCTCATCACTTAGGCCCCCTCTTTCTGAGTCGGATATTATCTAGGCCCGGGCAAGTTAGTAGTCACCAAACAGGTATTTTTAATTTCAATTATGTACTTTCTTTTATCTTGGACTACACTGACATCAGTTAAGGAAAACATAGCGAATAAATATAGGTCTGATATCGCCAATCCATGAAAATTCCTATCTATCTACTAATGTTTTAAATCGTTTCGAAGAATTTGCTACTATTACAAATGGGAAAGATTATGGCGATATTATGGATTGATGAATGTATCCTACTCTTTCATGCGTAAACGACTGAACGGAATTAGCTAACATTTGGTACACAATACATATAGAATGATATTTTTTTTTTTTTTTTTTTATGAGTCATTTATTATTTATTTCAATAAGAACTTAGTACCTAGGAATATATATACAAAACTTAAATCTAAATAATAATATTATGTACAATTGGTAGAAAAAGGCAGGGAGCTCAAAGGGCATCAAAAAACTCGTCCACATCGTTGTTAATGGGAAACGTGCCCAACAGGCTGGCAGCATTGCCACGTTGTATGGCAATGCTGATTCTTTGACCTAAGAATAGACCAGCCTTCGGGTCACGTGAAGAGTCGACCAGCCGCTTGGCGATGTCACGAAAAACAATATGGGCACTCGGACCCCATGGCCCTAGAGTTTCCACCCCAAACGGCTCAAATATATAGCTTCCAAGAAGGTTATCATATTTGCGCCGTTTGAGGTTTTCGGCACCTGCAGCAGCCGCCCCAGCACAACACGTAGTGCTAGGAAGATGAGATGGCGCAAGGGTGTCGACACATGTTGCGTCCCACACCAAAGGCCTACCCAACTTCCAAGGCATTATGGTCATCCCATCTGGTCTCTTCCCATCGTCGCGTGCCAAGCCATTGGGTTCTAAAATAGCAGGCACCCCGGCGGTGGCAAGAGCACGACGGAGGATGTCATTGATGCTGGCGTGTCGTGCCATTCGGCCTGCGCTTCTACTGCAGGATAGGCCATGATGTCCGAGGCAGTCGACTGCTTCACCACACTGGCAACGATGTGGAGCCCCGCATGGAGCGCCCAGACGCAGGCATGTAGCGAGTCGAAAGGTATTATCACACAGCATAGTACCGATGTTGGGTGACGGAAGTGCCTGAAGCCAGAGGCCCGACTCCCACTCACCCACAGCCAGTAGGCGGGCACGCTCAGCAGAATCGGTGGACGTATTAATTAGATTATTCCGTACCAACCTGCAGAGCGGCTCATCCCACTGTCTCTGGGAAGATGGGTTCACGGGCCGATCTGTATCCGGGCAAGCCACTTTCCAGGCGTTCACCGCATCAGTCAAGCACGGCACTTCAAAGTCAACCAGTGAAGGGGATAAAATTTGTTTGGTTAACTTTTCGGTGCTGTGGACGGAGGACAGGAAAGCCGGTAAGCTGACACTGGAAATTTTGCGGACGCCGAGACCACCAAAACGAATGGGCAGGGTGGCTTGTAGCCACGCTCGGTCGTCCAGAGCCACATTCAAAATCGATGTTAAAGTATTTTTAATAATTTGATCAATTTTGTCCAAGAGGTGTGGCTGCTTCCACAAAGGTGAAGAGCGGAGGTAGTACATAAAATTTGGGCCAAAACAACAATATCTAATGAGGGTAAAAGCCGAATGTAGATTAATTTTGGCAAGTCTATCTGAAATATCATTAAATTTTTTAATTTTTTCTTCAATAAAAAGTGAAAAACTATCTTCCAAAATAGGAGACCCTAGGAGGTGTAAGGAACTTTTGTCTAAAATTTTGATGTCTGGGGCTATTGCATTAAATTTCTCTAAGGTCGATTGTCGGTCCGTAATGTCGGTAAGGTATATTTCACATTTAGAAGGGTTTAAGACCAAGCCAATAGATTTAAATTTTGGTTTTAAGAGTTGCAGATCTTTCAAAACGGTGTCAATATCACCTCCCAGAGTCCCGTCATCTAAATACCATTTGAATTTTGAATTTTTAATTTAATTGTTGTATAATTGGATGAATAGCCAAACTGAAAATAACTGGCCCGAGAGGGTCACCTTGTTGGCATCCGACTGCAGATTCTAAAATGTTGTCCTTATATAGTAATTTTGAAGGGTGCCTGTAGCACTGCCACATAAAACCATAAATTTCTGGGAGTTCTTTTTTGACTTCGGCCAACAAAGTGTCTCTATTACCAGAGTTGAAGGCATTCTTTACGTCAACCTTGAGAATGACCTCACCTTTTTTTGAATTTAGAAAAGTAGAAAGGGCATGTACGGCAGCCTCGCAGCCCCCTCTTGAACCAAAGCCAAGTTGCAGGGGCTGAAATTTGCTGGTAAGCGTCTCACCGTAAGCTTTACAGCAAATTTTGGCTGCCATACGCCTGTAAGTACACCCCACGGCAATGGGACGAATGCCGCCGTCTTTCTTGCGAAGGGCACATAAATTGGCCCCGTACAAGACATCAACGACGGCATTATTCACACCGCCGCAGAGCATAAGTTTCATCAGAGCCGCAAGTTCCTTCAAAAGCGACTCACCAGCTTCCCCGGCGCCCGAACTCAACAGATCTTTTAGGTGCTGCGGAGTAAGGCCGTCGAGGCCGCCAGCAGAACCACTTCGAAAGGAACCAACGGCTGCTAACAACTGGGGAACTGAAACATTTAAAAAGAAGAATCAAGATCAATGATATTGATCTAACTTAGCACAGGATAATTTGCATCTCGTTTTTGTGTTCCCTTGGAATAGTTTAGGACACTTTAGGACTTTGGTTTAATTTTTCAATAAGTGTTGTTGATGCATGCACTCAACCCACGGATATCTATGACTCAACCGCATAGGCGATAGTACTAATACTTATACTGTGGCATAGGCGATGCGGGCGACGGCGGACCGTGAGCGGTGCCGGGCGATAACGAAGTACCTACTAACATCGTGCATCGGCGCAACCGCTTCCACAACAGACAGTGAGCCTTTGCTATCTTCATCTTTCTTCTTTTATCTATCATCTATCTTTTTATTTTATATTTTTGTAGGCTTTTAGCTTTTATCTATTCATCATCATCGTTTCAGCCTAAAGACGTCCACTGCTGGTATGTCCAGCAGTGGACGTCTTTAGGCTGAAATGCCTATCTGGCCTCTCCAAGGTTTTGCCATAATCGCCACGCTTGGCAGGCGGATTGGCGATCGCAGTATGGTTGTTACAAAGGCACAGAGAACGTTGTTGCCCATTCTCTGGTAAGTCCCTTAGTCGCCTCTTACGACACCCACTTTATCTGTTACGTCAGCGTAATTGGCTCATTGAAGCTGTGTTACTCGTAGCTTAAATAAATAAATAATAATAAATCGTACGGCAGCGCTCGCGCATCTTAACATGTTTACCTTTATTTACATATTACTCTTAAGTATTGTTTAATTATACATCTCACACATTATACGTTTTTTACAGTCCGCTATATATTTCCTATCTCCAACTGAGAACTATCGTCATAACAAGTGTCCTTCTTTCGAAAACATTATTGAAACAATACGTTATCATTTACGGTTAAAACAGTTGCACTGCTTGAACAGTATTTATACGATGCTAGTAATTGGTTATTTTATTTCATTTCTACAGGTGCAAATCTTGCATCGTGTAAATAAGACTACTCGCTACTATTTCCGATTGTGTGTCAAAACTAATAAAACGAAATAAATCAGGACATCGCTGCTACTAGATTTTAAAACTAGATTAAGTCTTTGTTTTTACTTAACAATAGGCTTTGCTGAAGTGACTTACTTAAGTGTGTTACTAATTGGAATGAGGTATAGAACTAATGTAGTTGGCAGGGACTGGAAAAAAAAGAAGGAGTTCACGATACGCATATCAAAAGTGAAGCACCTAAAGTACGCCGGACCGAGACGCACACAAAGATCGGTACACCGACCGTACCGATCTTTGTGTGCGTCTCGGTCCGACTCGGTAGTCGGTACTTTCGGCGCGGAATCCTTTTTTATCTAGTCCGTGATTATGATGTAAATGTGTGCGTGAGGCATGTTTGTACAAACGGTCTGGCTTACTTATGGTGCTTCACTTTCGATATGCGTCGCTCGGAGCCCTTTTTTTTCTAGTCTGTGGTAGTTAGTATAAGAGAATTTTGCGGATTAATGGAAGAAGATTTTATTGGCGTGTCAGAAGTACTTTGAGAGGAATTTACGAATGTGATGAGTACCTAATACATTTTCATATGTTTTTACTCTACCATAGATACGACACTATAAGAATCAGTAGTTAGCATCAGTTGTACTGTAAAAAATATATAAAAAACCACCAAGCATGTAACATCGCCACGCCATGCATAAATCCACCCCGCCAAACGTTCCGTCTTCATTACTCTAAAAGCTGGAATAAATAGAGTTAAGTGCATTAAAACGATGATAACCAGAATTCCATGCATAAAATGCATTCAATCTTTACACGTAATACCTACAGACATGCATTAGTTCAATTGGATTCCTCTTTATGCGCCTGTGGGGTATGAAAATGGTTAAGCCAGAGCCGGCTTAAGGTTCTTGGTACAGCACTTGATATTTTTTAAGATATTTGTCAAATGGTTTGCGGTGGTGCCAGCCCAGTTCTACCCGTGGGTGTCGTAGAAGGCGACAGAAGGATAAAGGAAGGGCAGTAGCGTTCTTCTGAGTACCGTAACACCTACGGCGATGGCCAACATTCATCGGCCAAGCATGGTGATTACTGCTGAACCCCCCCTTGGGGGAGATTTGTGCCCTAGCAGTGGGCGTCTAAAGGATGACATGACTACTACAACATATCTATTATAGAAATGACAATGCCAGATCCTGCCCCACCCATGTACAGAAAAAGTAAATTCATGAAAATAATTGTACTGAATATAGAACCTATCTATACCAAATTGTTTTTGTTTAGAACTTGCGGATTACGAAATACCTACCCACAAAATACAAACTCATTTTACCTAAAATACAATATAACCTATAATCAATGTCATTATTGTTTTTAGATTTAAACGAAAACCGCAAGTTCTACAGTCACTAAGACTAATGTTTAGTTATCAGCAATAAATAAACACTTAGATGCTACATATTGCACATGACTTTTATTGAGTGGGGCAAAGTTCTATAGAGTTTCTGGCATTGTCCTTTCTTTCACTAATAATATGGTACGTTACCCCTGACTGCTATATTTATTTAAGAAAATATTAGTCTTGGGCAGTACAGGAAAATAGTGTTTTAATGAAGTAAATTGAACCACCCCTCCGGTATCTTAATAACATCATAGTGGTTAAAGTAGAATCGCTGTAATTTTACAAAAAAAAAAAACAAGAAAGTTGCAGTGTGGTAGTCCTCCAAGGCCACATGGTACACGAATGATCAGGTCACCTAGATCACCTATTCCCAGTAATGGGCGTCTAAAGGTTGATGATGATGATGATGATGATTATGATGGTCTAATGGTTGGTTGCAGATGTCTTTAAACATCGGTGACTATTAACATTAGATTGGCCGTCATGTTTGCCAAAAAATTACAGAAAATAATTATAACGTAGGTATTATAGTTTTCTAGCAAAGATCAGAGCGCGGTGTTGTGATACCTGTGTAAGGTACCTATAGAGACCAGTCAAGCTTCAACAATCTGTCAAAATTCTTTTATAGATTTCAACTTTATTTCCAAAGCTTAAAGTTCATATTCAAATGGGAACATTTGACAGTGTGGTATGGCTTGATGTGCTGGCGTCTTCTGCTGCAGGAAAAATGCGCTTATAACATCTGAACGGTGAAGGAGAAACATCGTGAGAACACCTGAACTTATAATCAATGTAGTGTGTGTAGTGGGATCTTTGGAACAAAAATTATCACAACCGGTTATTATCGTATCATGTCATTACAGAGCTCACTGAACGAAGGCGAGCGGCGGGCGGTTAGGACAGTGCCGCCGCTTCGCTTCGCTTCGCATTGAATTCGCCTATCTCCGCATCGGATCGCTTCGCGTCGCGTTCACTTTGAACCGCGTCGTAACTCATGTTCTCTCTTCTCTTCTCTCTCTTCTTATTATTCACGACCTTGTCGCTGTGAGCAGCAGCTAAGAAGTGCGGGGCGGGGTTGTAGGCCGTAAGAAGCCGCGTTCACGACTCAGCGGCGCGGGCTGACTAGAGCAATGGGCTGCGGAGCGATGAGTCACGCATATGGGGTTCGGTATATAATTACCTACAACAAACTGCAAACACCAATAAGGCTGCCCGCCCACGTCAGACTTATTGTAGGACCGATTATCGGTCGATTATTTCATAGTTTCGTGAGACCGACTTTTTGTGGGAGTTCATATGTTCCATTTCTCTCCGACAAAACATCGGTCACCGATTGTCTGACGTGGGCGAAGACCCTAAGGCAGTAATAGCGTTTCTCATTTGACAGCGATTTTTAGGAGGAAACACTTAGGATTCACAGTAATCCGTTGTAATACGTGGTGCTTGCCTACTGGGCTTCTCCCAGTTGAAAACGTCCCTTTGTGCCTATTGACCTAGTTCTGTTCTGTCTCCTGCTTGATAATGAGGTAAGTAGAAAATATGTATTTCTTAGGGTGTTACCAGACCTATCGATCGATCGTTGATCGACGACATCGATCGATGGTAGAAAGGGTTAGTCGACGTCGATCGATAGTTTCTACCAGACCAATCCATCGATCGTCGATCGACGGCATCGATCGATGGTAGAATTTATACGTCGATGTCGATCGAGCTGCTTGATTATTATTACTGATTGATTATAGCTAAGGTTAATCGATCAACGTCGACCGATGCTATCGACGGGCAAACGATCGATTGGTTAGTGGAACGGTATTCGTCAATCAGCCAAAGCTACCACACCAATCGATGTCTATTGATGGCATCGATCGACGATCGATCGATTGGTGTAGCATCACCCTTACTCTTGTTCTTTTCTATTTATTTTCGTTGCGGGATCCAAGACAGTTGTAACGTCGTCGAGCTTCATTGATTTTCTGGTGGTCACCACTGTGGATTATAGGAGCTCATGGCTAATTAAAAGCCGTTCAGATCGATCAGTCAAAGGTTAAGCTACACTTACCTCGGTCGGTCTGTGAAAGGGTGACCATCCATTACATACCGAGTTCCCTCCGTGCCTCGGAAAACACGTAAAGCCGTTGGTCCCGGCTGTCATTCGTAGATTTGTGGCAGTCGTTATAGGTAGCCAGAAGCCAGACAGTCTGACTACCAGTCTTACTAAGAGTTATCATGTTACCCAGTAACTGGGTTGTGGAGGTTCGATAGGCAATCGCTCCATGTAAAGCATGTGTAATATTGGTGTTCAGATTTTCAGCTGCATCCGGTAAGACTGGAAGCCGACCTCAACGTCGATGGGAAAATGCTAGGCAGATGATGACCACTATTGATTATAGTCTTTTAGAAGTTGCAGTAGTTTGGGATTAGTTTGGCGGGCTTGTCCAATGCATTCACAGTAAGAGCTTAATCTTGCTGAGCCCTTACCGGATCGATGTATGAATTTACTATGTTGTTGGAGGCTCTTGGAATGAAACACGGCAAATCAATTTAGCACTTTAAATTATCAAAGTCTAAGTCAAAGCGTTTATTGCGAACTAAGCGTACAATGTTGGTGTTATATATATGTTAAGTTAGTACTTATGACTTAGTAGTCTTCTTCTTGTTTAGAATGATGAGATGAACAGTGTTCTAGAATAAGGGAACGTAAATGATAAAATAATATAAGAATATAATTAAGAATTACCAATACCTACACCGATCCGTGTGGTGTCGGACGTAAAGAATAGCACCATCCCATATCTTCCCGTGGGTGTCGTAAGAGGCGACTAAGGGACTTACTAGAGAATGGGCAGCAGCATTCTCTGTGCCTTTGTAACAACCATACTGCGATCTCCAATCCGCCTGCCAAGCGTGGCGATTATGGCAACCCCCCCCCCCCACCCCTTGGGGAGGCCTATGTCCAGCAGTGGACGTCTTTCGGCTGAAATGATGATGATGATGAATACCTACACTAACAAACGTAATAGTATAACTGCGTATAATTTCTAGTACTTAGATCTCCTGGTCCTCACAGTAATTAATGACTTTCATGGTACCTTGTTTCCGTTCTAAGATTCATGGCAATCCTTGAATGGATTGGATTAGATGGTCGTCTTTTGCAATAAGGGTGGGTGTTTTTATGTTATTACTTCAGGATAATTAGGTAATTTTATTACTGAGGTAGGTACAGTCCGCGAGGCGTAAGCTAAGCTTTGCATTTGTGTGAGTGTACATAGATAGTGGAGATGTGACGCCGGCTTAAAGCGCGACGCGTCCCTTGCTTGGTAACCGGTTTATACTGCTTTTTGGCAACCGGCCTGAGGCGCGGTGCGTTGTACTATTCCGCAAAGAAGTGTTCTTGATGATATAACGAAACTTAAGATGAAATGAAAATTAAGATAATGAAAATGATGAAGATGCAATATCCGGTGTAGAAGAATTGTTTATATTTGAATTTTATTTATTGATCACTAATAAAAAAATGTATTATTAAAGTTTTTTTATCAGACTGTACTTTTGCACTCACACACATGCAAAGCTCATCTTAGGCCTCGGGGACTTTAGGTACGCGCTTATTATTAAGGAGGTACAGGTAACCATTTTATTATGCGCTAGTATTAATTATTACTTTGCTTTGGCGTCAGCTTTCCTTATCAAATTAGTCTAGCGTTAATTACGAGAATGTATGATGTATGTTAGATATTTCTTGATTTTAGTACTAACTGACGCACGTGTAGAAATCGTAATTTTCATGATAAGTACAGGTGGCAAAGCCCTAACTTTTTATTGCTTACTAGCTTTTGCCCGTGAGTGTTTCTGCATGAATTTTGTTACGGATCTCAATTGTTTTCAAGTACGACATAGCTATCTGCTATGGTTTTTTCAAGAGTGTACTAGTGTGCCGGGTATCCTGGCTGCAGCATCAGACCAAGAATTTCATAATTTTGCGTAGTTATATAAGGTGTTAAAAAATTTACTTTACAAACGTGTACTTGCTCAGTATCGAAAAACGAATAGGTATATAGCAAAAAAAAAGCAAGCTGAGCAAGTACACATATAAAATAAAGTCTTTGGTACACATATGTTTGAAAGTAAAGTAAATACCCATTATGCGTCTAAGATCCCTACCAAAGCAATCAAAAGAGCTGAAAACATTGAAAAGGCTAAATTGATTCTGATAAAACATGTCTAAGAACCATGGCTAGAAAACTTGCTTTCAAATAAAAATAAACCACATTCAAATCGTTTAAAAGCTACGGTGCCACAGATTGACAGAGACACACATATATCAATCAAACTTATAACACCCCTCTTTTTTCGTCGGGGTTTAAAAATACAGCCTATAGCGCTTACGGATAACATAGCTTCCAATTAGAGAGAGAATTGGACTGCTGAAACAAAAACAAACATATACAATCACTTCAGTTTTTTAGCATGGAATTTATACCTGAATATTTTCCGAGAATGCATAGAAAAAGCAGTAAGTATGCAGTATGTTTGGAGAACTGATACTTAAAATGCATATTATATACTCATTCTTATCGACAAAAGCACGTTTATAAAAAAAATCTAAACCAACACGCCGCGAATGTTATTTTTAAATTGGCTGAAGTAGGGTGTTCAATTAAATGTAAATATCTTACAATCTACGAGACCTACAGATATGCAAACGTTGAAACTATGAAAAAAAAATCCTGAATAATATTGTTTGCACAAAAATTACTTAATTTATTAAAATTTCTACTCGAGTGCAAAAATATTTAATGTTGCACAATTGTGTTTATGTGTTGCATAAACACAATATTATGCAACATTAAATATGTTTGCACTAGAGTGAGATAGCAAAAGCAGTAAGTATACAGTGTGTTTGAAGACTGATACTTAAAATGCATATTATATACTCATTCATATCGGCAAAAGCACGTTTATAAAAATTACTAACCCAACAGGCCGCGAATAGTAGCTATTTTATTTTTAATTGACTGAAGTAGGGTATGTTCAATAAAATGTAAATATCTTACAATCTAAGAGACCTACAGACGTGCAAACGTCGAGGCTATGAAATAAAAAGAACTAATTTTCCTGAATAATATTTTTTACACAAAAATTACCTACTTAATTTATTGCAGTTTCTACTCTACTGCAAAAATAACCTCTTAATGTTGCAAATGTTTTTATGTTTAATCAAAAGTATTTGAGTTAACCTACAAAATGATACCAAAACATTGACTATACCCTAATTATATTAAGAATGTAAGGATAAGTGGTAAAAATGTTAGTAAGAGGCGTGATCTAACCTGTGGGTAATAGACAATACATAGGATAACCTATACTTATATGTTTGGAGAACTGATACTTAAAATGCATATTATATTCTCATTCTTATGGACAAAAGCACGTTTATAAAAAAAATCTAAACCAACACGCCGCGAATGTTATTTTTAAATTGGCTGAAGTAGGGTGTTCAATTAAATGTAAATATCTTACAATCTACGAGACCTACAGATATGCAAACGTTGAAACTATGAAAAAAAAATCCTGAATAATATTTTTTGCACAAAAATTACTTAATTTATTAAAATTTCTACTCGAGTGCAAAAATATTTAATGTTGCACAATTGTGTTTATGTGTTGCATAAACACAATATTATGCAACATTAAATATGTTTGCACTAGAGTGAGATAGAAAAAGCAGTAAGTATACAGTGTGTTTGAAGACTGATACTTAAAATGCATATTATATACTCATTCATATCGGCAAAAGCACGTTTATAAAAATTACTAACCCAACAGGCCGCGAATAGTAGCTATTTTATTTTTAATTGACTGAAGTAGGGTATGTTCAATAAAATGTAAATATCTTACAATCTAAGAGACCTACAGAAGTGCAAACGTCGAGGCTATGAAATAAAAAAAAACTAATATTCCTGAATAATATTTTTTACACAAAAATTACATACTTAATTTATTGCAGTTTCTACTCTACTGCAAAAATAACCTCTTAATGTTGCAAATGTTTTTATGTTTAATCAAAAGTATTTGAGTTAACCTACAAAATGATACCAAAACATTGACTATACGCTAATTATATTAAGAATGTAAGGATAAGTGGTAAAAATGTTAGTAAGAGGCGTGATCTAACCTGTGGGTAATAGACAATACATAGGATAACCTATACTTATACAACTAAATATTTGAGATAGTTTTCCGTATAAGTATCACGAGCAGGCGAGTGCAAGCAGGCATGCAACATGCAATCAGGCGTGCAACATGTAGCAAGTATTGTTTCTGTCACGGCTCCGGTGCTGCGGGGTTTGGGCGAACCTACGCGAGCTTATCGTCGCAGATGGTTTTAACGCTCACCACCGCAGTTCCGGCTTGCTGGACACATACACACACATTTCGTTACGTGTCGATTTCTACAAATTCGCTCTACCTGTAAGCCGCGTTAGGGATCTTCGTTCCAAAAACTTGGTAATGGGAGCGGTGAATGCTTATGCAAATCCCGCACCCTGCCATAGGCAGAGGTGGAACACCGCGGTGATTTAAGCCGGTAAGAGTCCGGTATGCCCCTCCGTCACCCCCACGACGGAGGAAGTCCATGAGGACATAATGAGCTGAATGGTGCTGATTCACGCGTCATGTTCGTGAACGGGCGCTGTCAGTAGAGATTGGTCAGCTCTTATCTGCCATGTACTTTATCTTGCTTCTTTTTTGTGCTTTGTATTGTTAGATTACCTTCATAGTTTTCACTTATAGAAGCAACAAGAATCATGTAACCAGACTTTGTAAAAAACATGATATAAAGAGTGCCCGTGGAGTTTCTTGCTCGTTCTTCTCCATAGAGACCTACCTACGTTTTGGAACGAGCAACTAGTTTCAACTCTCTGACTATCTGACCGACTCCTTGACAATTTAAAAGTGGCTGTAAATGGTGGAATTGAAATAAATGCTTTGACTTTGACTTTGATTTCCACTGTGTTATGGACCACATTAGTGCCGTCAAAGTGAACAGCGACACAGCGAAGGAGCGGTGTAGGTCGCGAGCAACTATATCGTAAAGACATGACACACAAAGCGTGCACACTTTTGAAGATATCACAACTCAACTGCAAGCTGCAACTTGGTGTAGCTTCTTCGGTACAGATAGCGTCATCAACTGGTTACCCCCCACGCATTTAAATTTCTTCAACATTGTGGCTTTATTTTCTTCGTTGTTTTGTATTGCCACCGACTTCCGAAACTTAAGTCATGTGTGTTCTGTACTAAAGTTATTTATCACTTTTTAGTTTTTGAAGGCGGTTGTATTTTTTGTAAAAAAAAGCTTTTTTATGGTAAAACTGATATCAATTACGGTAGATAGATAATATGAGACAAATTAAACTCTACGCCATCCAATTTCGCCTCCTTATAAACGGATCACGATCCAACGCTAAGGATCTCTAAAAACATAATATCTTCCCAGGTAGAGGCTCGATGTTTCAATTTAATTAAAAATACTCCGCTGTTGTGCAACCGGTTTACGGTTTAGTGCATTTTGTTTTAAATAGTTATTAGAATGCATACTTACAGTGTTTGAGAGAGAGTAACTCGTGGCTAAGTTAAAGCCGTACAGATCGATCAGTCAAAGGTTAAGCTACGCTAGCCGCGGTCGGTCTGTGGATAGGTGACCATCCCTTTCATACCGAATTCCCTCCGTGCCTCGGAAAGCACGTAAAGCTGTTGATCCCGGCTGTCATTTGTAGATCTTTGGCAGTCGTTACGGGTAGTCAGAAGCCAGAAAGTCTGACAACCAGTCTTACCAGAAATGTGTTACCCAGTAACTGGGTTGTGGAGGTCCGATAGGCAGTCGCTCCATGTAAAACACTGGTATTCAGCTGCATCCGGTTAGACTGGAAGCCGACCCCAATATAGTTGGGAAAAGGCTAGGCAGATGACATGATGTGACTTACAGTATTTGAAAAGTATTCAATTAAAGTTGATTTAGCTTCATTTTTGGCATTCTTTTATGA
This sequence comes from Charanyca ferruginea, assembly GCA_947361185.1. Taxonomy (NCBI): domain Eukaryota; kingdom Metazoa; phylum Arthropoda; class Insecta; order Lepidoptera; family Noctuidae; genus Charanyca; species Charanyca ferruginea. The sequence goes on from OX376057.1 coordinate 31,212,692, forward strand.
CTACAACTGAGTTATATCTGTTTAAAAATACCTAACTATAGCACTTTCGCTGCTTTCGCGTTAAACGATACCTTATAATATCCGCAATTAACTGGCATTATGAATTAATTTTGGTTTACGTGAAAAAAAACTCATATAAAACCAAACTTCAGAGGTGTTTCGTTTTTAGGGTTTCGTACCTCAAAAGAAAAAACGGAACCCTTATAGGATCACTTTGTTGTCCGTCTGTCTGTCTGTCAAGACCCTTTATCTCGGGAACGCGTAGAGGTATCGAGTTGAAATAAAAATCATATACTTAGGTTCACGGTCCTTTGAAGCTGTGAGAAAATCAAACTTCTAAGTTAACGTGAAAAAAAGATACGGTCGTTTATGTCGCAAAAAACATACATTTCGACACTCTCGAATCAACAAGTAATTTTGTCTTATATTATAAATATAGGAAAAAGTCAGAAAACTATACATTTATAATCAAAACAAAAAAAATATATACTCTTTATAACGAGCTTTTGTCCGCGATTTGGTCCGTGTGAATTTCAGTTAACTCGGATGCAGACGAAGTCCCGGATTAAAAAGTACCCTATGTGCTTTCCCAGGGTTCAAGCTATTTTCATACCTTCGGTTCTGCCGTTTCATCGTGGAAGCGTATCAGATAGAGTTACATTCTCATTTATAATATGGTAAGTATGGTTGTAAGTATGGATATGTTGTATATGTACCTACAAATTTGTACGGAACCCTCGGTGAGCGAGTCCGACTCGCACTAGTCCGGTTTTTTTTTATGAGAAGTGTATTCGCATAGAAGATCTACGGCTACCGAATAATTTATTAATTAGGTATAGGTATTTCTTCTTAGATGTATGTCACCCGGTACTAGGAGCGCATAACTTATCTATGTCACCCTGGTACCTCTCCACTGCGAAGAGCCAAATTACTGTCGAGTGGACATTAAGGTAGGTAAGTAGGTAGGGTAGGTAAGTATAGGTAGGAGGGGTAGGGTAGGCTGGACCTGGGTTTTGGTAAGAATTATTGAAATGTTAGGTTGATAGAGTAGGTAGGTTAATAGAGTAGGTATGTAGGAGTAGGGTAGGTATATTAGGTAAGTGGAGTAGGGTAGGCTGGACCTAGATTATTGTACCTACCGTTTTTAAAAGCAGGACAGCGTTTGCCGGGCCCGATAGTATATTTGTGTCATTCATTGTAATAGTGAATTATCTCCTTGTAACTGAAACTAACTAACTAGCTTTTATAATGAAAGATATGACTAAATGTGATACCATTGAGCAAAAAAAATATGTATTTTAAAAATATGGAGTTACAACACTTTTACCATAAACCACACATTTATAAAACCATTTGCCGGTTTTTTCGTCAGTCACATTGTACTGAGACTCGGGTCTGGTGACGCGAGAGCAAGCGATGTACAGTTGACCGTGGGAAAAGCAGCTGGTCCTGAGGTCGACACCCGCAGCCTTCAGTGTCTGCCCCTGAGACTTGTTTATAGTCATAGCAAAGCACACGCTCACAGGGAACTGCACGCGCTTGAATTGGAAGAGGTAATTAGTACTAGTAGTCGATTATCGCAACCCCTTTCTATGGGGAAGGACTTTGTTCAACAGTGGACGTCTTCCAGCTGATGATGACGATAAATGTGTGGCGTCGTCTTGCTCGATTACAGGGTTCATTAGGGTGTATACTACTTCACTTCCTTCAATTTGCAAGAGAATGCTTTTAATGATCGCAGCAGCTTTGCATTTTTAGGAGTTAAATTGGCCTGTTTAAACACCGAAGAATTCTCTACACCAGACACCATCACCGCCCCGTACACCAGATGAATCAGTTCTTCTAATGTGCTACTCGTAATAGTACAGGGTCTCCCTAGTTTGGGGTCAGATGGCCGTGTGTGAAATGTCCCCACATATTATTATTATTATTAATTGATGTTTCGTAGCGTCTGCCGGAAATCGCTACTAAAGAACTGTGATCAAAAGTAAACTACGAAACAACGATTACACATTTTACGCACAAAATTATTTAGTGGGACAAATGCTACTAATCTAAGAACATATTCCCATTCGTCCCTCTAAAATCCCGAATGGGACGAACGGGAACAAATTTAATATTATTTTTGCAAATTCCCGTTCGTCCCACCGACTTCGTTCCCATCGTGGGAATACACCAATTATTCCCGTCCATCCCATCAACAAAATTAGTGGGACGATCGGGAAAAGTATTTCGTGGGACCAATAGAACTAAAAAAAATAATTAATAAATTATTCCCGTTCGTCCCATCAACAAAATTATTGGGACGATTGGAAAAAATAATGACGAAACACTAGTGGGACGAATTCGATTGGACGAACGGGAATACACCCCTATACAAGCTCAGTTTTCATGTATTCGCCATTTTTCAGAGGATGAAAGTACCTATGAATATGAACAAAATGGAATCAGGTCTGAAATATGAAAAAGAAAAAAACCTTAGCTGCTTCCCTACAAAATGCACTACAACACGCACAAAATATATATGACGCAGGGAAATGGTACAGTTGGCTGAAACTACGTTAAACGGACGCCCGCGCGGTTCCATACAAAATTGCAACGTCGCGGGGACCCTCGCGGTCGCCGGTATAACGCAGGTTCAGCCCGTAGAGATTTTGAAAATCACGGCAGATAATACAATAACAACTCCGTTGGGTCATTTCCCTAAAGAAAGTTAGTGATTTGATAAAATCACGCAAAAAACGCAAGCCCATTAGAATATTAAAAAAAAACTAGTCGACTAATGTCTTAACCCTTTTTCAAATATGTCATACTTTCTAAGCGGTACTTCCAAACTTAAGACCCTTTACTTAGTCTTTAAAAGTCTTAAGAAGAAACATAAAAGAACAAACAATTCGTATACATTTAATCCTTCTCATTTTTTAAGGTTCCGTAGCTGTAAGGGAACAACGTAACCTTTATAAGATTAGTTTTGTCCGTAAGTTACAAAAGCTTTTTCGCGAGATCTATGGGACACAGGAACTTGAATTTTGTAGTAATAATATAGTCCATAGCACTCAAGGGAAAGATTTATTCCCTTGACGTCTTGTCGCGTCACGTCGAGTCGCCGTCACGTCGCGTCGCCGCCCTGTCGAGTCGCCGTCACGACTACTTGTTCTTTTGATATTTCCTTAATGCTTTTTTATTTATTTTTTAATCTGCGTTTTTTTTAAATCGCGAATGTGACGACAGGTACAGTCAACGAAATAAATTATTCAATTATTACATACTAAATAAATAAAAATATTACTTTTATTTCTATTATATAAACTGTATTACGATTTGAATAATTTCGTTCGTTACTGTACCTTCCGTCACATTCGACGTGGCGGCACCTGGCAGATTTTTTTTAGTAAAAAGCAATAGGAAATATCGAAAGGACAAGTATACGTGACGGCGACTCGACATGGCGGCGACTCGACATGGCGGCGACTCGACATGGCGGCGACTCGATGTAGTGGCGACTCGACGTTGCGGCGACTTGACGTAGCGGGGACTCGACGTGGTGGCGACTCGACGTGGCGTGACTCAACAACGTCAAGGGAATAAATCAGGGAAACGTAGTTACCTATTGGTGAAAAAAAAATTGAAATCTGGCGAGGAATTTTGGAGATTACCCCGTACATACAAACATAGATTTCTGTAAACACTCGAAAATTAGATTTAAAATTGCTTAGTGTATTTTGGTTCAGAACCTTAATTATGCGAGCCGATCTTGCTCCTGGCGGGTTTTTTACGATAACATTCCCTATTTTTACAAGCACCATTTAGTAAAAGCACTTAGCACCTGAGAATCTTTATTCAGAAACGAAATTAATGTTCTATCCGAGCAAAGAGCTTCCATTTTGCAAGACGCGTCCCCTCTTTTATTCTCTTTCATTAGCTTGCATTTGAAGCAGAATAAGAAAATGTCTAATTATTATTCCTGTAAGTATCTCAGATAGAATAACAGTTATGGACTAAGATCCCAAAGTCATTAGACTTACGTCATGGTATGGCTAAAAGGACATGGTAAAAAATGGCCTAAGAATCAACCCGTATGAAAACTTTGCAATAATGACTAGTTTTTATTTATAATTTACATAACAATTATTACAATAGAACAGACATTTCATAATATCGGAAACATTAGCGTCGGACACACGGACACCGCGGGGGACACCGTGTGTCCGACGCTAGTGGAGGTTTTACCTTTAACGTTTTTGACCTGGCAGTTAACGTATTAATAGTAATTCGCTTCGGTCTTATTCCCTGCTGTCATTATTTTTTTGTTTCAATTTGAAGTTTTTAATAGGCAACTTAAACTCAGCAATCTCAGCGCTTGATCTATAATTAAGGTTTTAGTTACAAATAGAATAAAGCGGTAAAAAGCGCTGTGTGAATCGAGCAACATCGACACTGACAATCGATCACAGGTGACACTTTGAAAGAATCATGGTGAGATTCATACATTCATTTGTATGAAAAAAAAAGTAATTTAGAGGGTTTCAAATATTTTCCTTAGCATATTTTTAAAACCCCGCATAATTAAACTATTACGAAATGAAAATAACACTTTTTTGTTTCATCTCGATGCCCATATTGTGTTTATAAAAAAAGAAAGTAAAAAGCGATGCTAGATGAGCAATCCACCCACCCGGGTTTAAACCCAGGTGGGTTTAAACCGGGTGTTTTGGGATAAACACCAGATTTCCACCCAAATTTCGGGTGTAAATAGTTTTTATACATAAATGACACTTAGTTTTTAATTATTATTCTTTTATTGAATTAGGTATACATAATTAGGTGAAATAAAATAATGCAAGAAAAATATTATAGCCCATCTGATGGATGTTAGCTTTATTCTTCAACAAGTTGTTGATAGAAGAAGTCATACCTGATGAATGGTGCAACAGTTCACTGGTGCCCATCTTTAAAAACAAAGGTCATGTGCTGGAGTGCAACAACTATAAAAGGATAAAGCTAATGTCACATAATATGAAAGTTTGGGAGAAAGTTATTGAAAGGCGGTTGAGAGAAGACACTGAAATTTCACAGAACCAATTCGGTTTTATGCCTGGTCGAGGCACAACGGACGCCATTTTCGCTATCCGCCAGTTGTGTGAAAAATACAGAAGTGTGCGTAAGAACTTGCACATGGTGTACGTTGACCTCGAAAAGGCATACGACCGGGTGCCTCGGGAAGTGTTGTGTGTTGTGTCTTGCAGGAGAAAAGTGTGCCTGGGAAGTATGTGCGGTTAATTCGAGCAATGTACAGTCGATGCAGTACCCAAGTCCGGTCTACTGTGGGCACTACTGGCAGCTTCAATGTGGCCGTCGGCTTGCACCAAGGGTCGGCTCTCAGCTCCTATCTCTTTCTGGTTATAATGGACGCTTTGACGTCGGACATCCAGGAAGAGGCACCCTGGTGTATACTGTTCGCCGATGACATTGAGCTGGTAGCCGAAAGTGGCCTATGGGTCCAAAGCAGATTGGAGGTGTGGTGGCAAAGTGTGAGTACTGGTCATCCAGTATTAACAGACACTGCACGTCGTTTAGGTTTTGTTTAAATACCTCGGTTACCTATAACAGTTATGTCAAATAATAAAACGATATAATAGGTCATGCATATATTTAATTGATGAATAAATCCCTCACACAAAGACTAGAGAGTGTTGGCCTGAAATTGACCAGAACCAAAACGGAGTACTTGTTTTGTGTTTTCGGCGGTCTCTCTAGTCTTGTGCCCATGTCTCTAGACGGAACGCCCATACCGACCTGCTCCGACTTTCTACTGGGCGTATGGGCGTGTGAGGTACCCCTCGGGTCGCTGGTCCAAGGGGATGGCGATGTAGACCGAGACGTAACGCATCGGATCAACGCAGGATGAATGAAATGGCGACAGGTCACTGGAACAACTTGTGACCCACGGATGCCCCTCAATTTAAAGGAGAAAATCTACAAGTCCATGATAAGACCTGTCGTACTGTATGGATCGGAATGTTGGGCCGTGAAGAAGATGAATGAAAAAAGATTGCACGTAGCGGAGATGAGAGTGTTGAGATGGATGTGTGAAGTTACCAAAATGGATAAGGTGCGAAATGAATAGGTATATTACAGGAAGTTTGAAAGTGGTGCCAGTGACAAAAAAGTTGAAAGGGAATCGTTTGTCTTGGTATGGGCATGTAAAGAGAAGAGACAAAACTCATGTGACCAAAAGAGCTATGAATATTAATTTGGATGGATGGAGAAGGAGAGGAAGGCCAAAGAAAAGATGCGTGGATTGTGTGAAGAATGATATGAATGAAAAGGGAGTCAGTGAAAGTATGACGTTGGACAGGACGGAATGGAAGAAGAAAACATGTTGCGCCGACCCCAAGTAACGTGGGATAAGGGCAGGAAGAAGAAGATTCGTAGGAGAGCAAAAGAACAGAGTTTGCTATCGGAACTGGTCACCAAACATTTTAGATAGTGAGACACAATGTTTAGATGATTTACCGTCACCGACAAAGCTATATAGACCAAGATCTCCATCAGTCTATTCTTTCTGTCCCCACGGTATAAAAGTAGGAAAGAATTAAAAGATAACGCAGTTAAGAAGTCTAATTGTTCAGAATGTGTTTTATGGAGAGGGAGAAGACAAAAGAGATGAACTATTCGAAAAATTTGTGGCGGAGGAATTTAAGTATATTAAGCCATGTGTGCGCACCAAATGCTATGAACAAATCTTAAAGTATTTACAGGAAGCTAAGGGGTATCATGTAAATCAACTTACAAATTAGGAATATGACAACTAACACGCTTACGCTCGAGTAACGCTAATTACACACTCAAAAGTTGAAATAATAGAAAATGTGATTTTTGAAAATTCGTTTTTATCTCGTACCATTTTATTTTACCCTTCCTGATCTAAAGCTGCCTACAAAGAAATGAAATGAATGAAAATCACTTTTAAAACATATTTTTTAAAATAACTAATTTAATTTCATCAAATCAAATAGACACCCAATTTTCTGGGTGTTTATGGGTGCTTGCGGGTGTTTATCGGGTTTTTATCAAAGCACCGGGTTTAAACTCAGTGGATTGCCCATCTCTTGCTAACGGATCTATAAAATTGGTAGACAACTGATGTGACAAGTGTGTGGAAGAAAAATAATCATTATTTATTATTTCCCATAAAACGATGCAATTTCAATGTAAGAACTGCGAAACGGCGCGGCTGTCAGTGTCACTGTTACTGTCAGTGGCCATTTCGTTCTAAAATAATGAGTTTTTCGTGCGGGGTTTAACAAATATTGTAAATGCCTAAAGATACTCTCTATGTACCCAAGAATATAAGAAAGAATTTCATCTTCTCTAAACATCCTATTTTTTTTTGTACAATTCCTGCCATGATTCTTGGAAAGTAATGCTAGTCTTATTATTTTGCCACCCGCAAGACGCGCACTCATCTAACACACACACATCTCATCTATCTTTTGTATTATTCGTGTAAATATTGCTAATCAATTTCGGAGGATAAACTGTAAAACCTATTAGACACCAATAAAATGAGGTTGGATGAACCAGCCATAGTTTATCTGTATAATACATAAATATATCTATTAAATACTATTAGTAGGACATAAAAGAATCCATACTACTTGAGTAGGTAAATTACATTCCGGCATTCAAGTATATTTGAAAGTCACTTAAATGTTCGACTCAATAGTATTTCCGTTTTACAAATAAATCAGATTTATATTTGAACGGGTGTATTTCATTTCCTTTCACGTCTTTTCATGCTTCCATATTATTCGTTTTATCGTACGACCGGATGTCTTCTGTCGGTCTGTCTGGAGGGAGAAAAGTAAGTAGGTACCTATACCTGTGCTTCAGAAGACAGGACATGTCTGGGGGAAATTTGATTAATAATTTATTTATACTTACTTAGTATTTTATCGGAAAGCCGTAAGGATCGATCGGTTTTGGTTAAGCAACGCTTGCCGCGGTCGATCCGTAGATGGGTGACCATCCATTTCATACCGAGTTTCCTCCGTGCTTCGGGAAGCACGTAAAGCCGTTGGTCCCGGCTGTCATTCGTAGGTAGTTGGCAGTCGTTATGGGTAGTCAGACGCCAGAAAGTCTGACAACCAGTCTTACCAAGAGGTATCGTGTTACCCAGTGCCAACTGGGTTGTGGAGGTCAGATAGGCAGTCGCTCCATGTAAAACACTGGTATTCTGCTGCATCTGGTTAGACTGGAAGCCGACCCCAACATAGTTGGGATAAGGCTAGGCAGATGATGATGACTTTCATAGTATTGTAAGTGTGACGAAAAGAGGCGTGTGATAAGTTTAACGTGTGTATCTGTGTACGAATCTGTGTCTGTCTGGGACATCGCGGCGCTCAAACGACTGAAGCGATTTCAATTCAAAGTGTACGAGCATCGCCACATGATTAAAATTTAATTGTTTTACTTTTTTGCTTACTAAACTATACTCTACTTTAGCTGAATAGGCAATGTTCACGCGCAACTTTACTGAGTTTACTTAGGACAATGAACTTTTACTTTATATTTAGTGGAATAAATACTTTCATAGAATACGAACACCAGACAGTGATTTTATTTCTGTGAACATCCCGTCGTTAGTGACACCAACACCGTTATTACACTCTACACTTCAGTGTACGGGCAACCTGCTCTTACATTTTTGGTCCTTCGAGCCGGAGACTTTTTAGTTATTATTCAAAAAAATCTGTTTCTTGTCATCGTTTCGTTACGCGATTTGACAACGGCGCCCATTCTCTTATTCACAAACTAAACTAAAGTAAGACAATTGGTATCTCTTAGTGCCAGGCAGCTGAAGAAAAGGACGGCGACAGATATGAACCAAGTTAGAGATGTCAAATTAGTTTTTCCTTGAATTACGCCGTGTTTTTAATCGATTCGTTCTGACATGACCACTATTATAATAATAATAATAATAAAAGGTCTAGCATTTGGGAAGATCAAATACAACATAACGACAAAGCATCTTGGATAGCGGAAGAAGAAGATAAATGGAAGAGTATTGATGAAATGAAATTCGAAGAGATAACCGAGTCCGATATTACGTACATAACGGCTAGACTATATAACTGGAAGGCACCTGGAATAGACAAAATACATAATTTTTGGTACAAAAAACTAACTTCATTACACAATACACTAGCAAAAAATTTAACAGATATTATATTAAGACAACAGAACTCACCCAAATTTATTGCAACAGGAATCACTTATATGCTTCCTAAAACTAAAAACTCACGGCAGCCCTCCCAATACAGGCCAATTACATGCTTACCGACGATTTACAAAATCTTAACATCATTAATTACAAAAACAATTAACTCACACATTGAACACAACAATATAATAGCAGAAGAACAGAAGGGATGTAGGCGAGGACATATGGGATGCAAAGAACAACTGATTATTGACTCCACTATACATAAACACGCCACAACCCGAAACTTGCATGTCATTATATTATGATAAAATATGTTAAGCTACTATTGTATCTATAAGAACTATTATAACCATATTTTTCTGCAAATAAATCTTTGACTTTGACTTTGAACAAAAAACAGAAATCTTCATTGCACATATATTGACTACAAAAAAGCCTTTGACAGTGTTCCTCATTCCTGGCTATTAAAAATATTAGAGATTTATAGAATAAGCCCAAAAATAATTGATTTCTTACGCCATATAATGCCACAGTGGAAAACAACACTGCAAATAAATTGCAATCAAAGAACCATCACAACACGACAGATATCGATAAAAAAAGGTATCTAACAAGGCGATTCTCTGAGCCCCCTGTGGTTCTGTCTCGCACTAAACCCCCTATCCCATTTACTGCAAAACTCTAGGGCCGGATACTGCCTTAAACATACTACACAAGAAACCACAATATCACATCTTATATACATGGACGACATCAAACTGTATGCAAAAACAGAAAAGGACATGAAGAATTTAGTAGAAGTAACAGCAGAGTTTAGTAAGGACATTAACATGCAATTCGGCATAGAGAAATGTAAAACACTTCATATTGTAAAAGGCAAGGTACGACCTGGCGACTATGTAGTAAATTATACGGATACTATAACAGCAATGGAGCCGACTGATTTGTATAAATATTTAGAATACGCGCAACTAAAAGGGCTAGATCATGTAAAAAATAAAAATACACTAACTACAGCGTACAAAAAAAGACTTCACGCCATTTGTAAAACGCATCTTTCTGGTAAACACCTCATAAAAGCCTTAAACTCTTTCGCTATCCCGGTATTAACGTACTCATTCGGAGTTATAAAATGGAATAAAACAGATACTGAACAAATAGAACGAGATAGACGCACAACACTTACGAAACACAAACCCAAATCTGCCATTGAAAGACTGACCATCAAACGACAACATGGAGGCCGAGGCCTAATAGATATTCAGCATCTTTGGCATAAACAAGTGAGTCGGCTAAAAACATTATTTCACACAAAATCACGCACTAGTAATATACATAGAGCCATAGTTATAAACGACCACAATTACACACCACTCAACCTAAACGATCAAACAGATACACAAAATCACACCAATGAAGACCGACAAAAACAAAAAATGGAGGATTGGAAGAAGAAAGTACTTCATGGTCGACACCCTCATGACCTAGAACAACCTCACATTAACACAGAAGCTTCAAATAAATGGCTCAAAATAGGCAATTTATTCCCAGAAACTGAAGGATTTATGATAGCTATCCAAGACCAAATCATTAACACAAGAAACAACAGACGATAAATTATAAAAGATCCCACAGTAACCAATGAAAAAAGCCCAAAAAGGCCACAATCAACCAGAAACCATCCAGCACATTACAGGCGCATGCACAACACTCGCACAGACAGACTACACTCACAGACACAATCAGGTAGCAAACATCATTCATCAAAAACTAGCACTCAATCACTCACTGATACAAAATACCAACACACCTTACTACAATTATACACCACAAACCATCTAAGAAAAAACCACACATAAGCTCTATTTCTACCGCGCTATACTCACCGACAGGACAACTCATTATAACAGGCCGGATATAACCCTACAGGATAAAATAAATTAAGTAACTTACCTGATAGATATTGCAGTCCCCAACACACACAACATACAGAAGACAATCACTGAAAAAATAAGTAAATATACAGAGCTCAAGGATGAAGTCACTAGGATATGGCGCCAAGATAAAGTATACATAGTCCCTATAGTCCTTTCCACCACAGGCATTATCCCAAATAATCTTCTCCATAGCCTGAAACTACTAGATCTCAAAGAAACTCTCTACATAACTTTACAAAAATCTGCAATTTTAAATACATGCAGAATCGTCAGAAAATTCTTGCAGATTGAAGAAAATGAAATAGGCCCCCTCCACGACACATAACGACAAACATTTTACACACCACACGCTGCATTTACTTGGCTTCCGCCCGTAAATGTAGCTGAAGCCAGCCATAGAGCTGAGAATATTTAACTCAACTGAAAATAATAATAATAATATGTGGGGACGTTTTCACACACGGCCATCTGACCCCAAACTAGGGAGACCCTGTACTATGGGTGTCAGACAGCTGATATACATACACAAATACTTTTTTTTTTTGTAAATACATACATATATATATAAACAACACCCAGACACAAGGCAAACACAAGTGCTCATCACACAAATGTTTACCCTGGGCGGGAATCGAACTCGCAACACGTTGCGCAGCAGTCGATCGCTCAGCCACTGCGCCAACCGTGTCGTCCAACTATAATTGTATGAACATTTTAGTTCAACTTAAATTGACAGCTCTTATTAATATCTGTTTCTTTCTTGTTTTATTGGAGAGAAAGAGATATAAATAGCTTAAAATAAGTTTAACTCGTGGACAACTGAATTGCCACCATTGTCTATCACTTAGCAATCGAAAACGATTGAATACGTCGTTACGAAAACTTACACAAATTCCAAACAATTCGGATTTATCTAATTTCGATATCGTTAATAATAATGTGTCTTTGTTCAGGTCCCCGGTTGCATTTCGCATACAACCTTTACCTACAGTCCCTACTTATTTATGTAGGTATAATATAATCCGTGCTCAGCTAACTTATATTTAGTCTCCGGATGTGTTAAAGCCAGGCTATAATTTCCAACATCATCAATCAAAAACGAAAAGAAAAATTTTCGAAACACGTCAGCGTAAGTGAAAGTGCCTATCAACTCGTGAAATAGCGTATCTCGCCAAATATTTATGTAAGTATGATATTTACTTAGCCTTATTTACTTACGAAATGGGAAAGTTTCATTACGTGATGAAAGGTGGCACCTCGTCAAATAAAGTTTTTGAAGGACGCCTTGAGAGCGTCCTTAGGTCGAGGGGACAAAAATCGACATTGATTTTTATTGGAATTTTCTTTCAATTTTGGAATGGTTTCGTTGAAGTGTAGGTATAGCATAAGTAAATACTTACAGTAAGGTTCTATTATTTTAAATGACTAACTTTCTGAAATTACCCAGTTTCCAGGAGAAGTCCTGTAGCAACTTAGTTTTGCAGAAATGAAAATTCATGATTTGTAGCTTATTGAAATCAGAAATAGGTCATGTGGCGAATGGCTGACGAAAGCAGCTGTCGTACCTACCCACCTATGATGATCCAATTTTAAAATAATGCACTATAAATCTCAAAATGGCAAATAAATACTTAGGTAGGTACCTATAATTATAAAGATCGGACTAACTTACCAAGTGACGTCCGATCCTCAATTATGTGAAGTAATCTCGTCCTCATAATTTGATACAATGTAGTATGCACTCCTGCATGCTGCGCTGCCACAATATTTAAAGATGAACATCTTCCTAAGAAAAACTAAACGAGCCCATCACTAATTTCACGGTAACATCCCTAGTGACACTTCCTCATCCGTCATTGTTTCAAAGCACACAACTTTCAGTAAGGGTGAGAATCTGAAACATATTCTGGGTAGGGTTGGGAATAGTATGAGGACGAGATTACTTCACATAATTGAGGATCGGACGTCACTTGGTAAGTTAGTCCGATCTTTATAATTATGTTCCGTAATCTCGTCCTCATAATTTGATACAATGTAGATGTTTAAAGAAGAAAGTTGTGATAATAAGATCAAATTGCTTAATCAATCAGTCTTTCTGTTAGCTAGGTACCTATTTAATTAATAATTGAGTCTAGCACTGCAATTCGACAAACTTTAAAAAATTGTCTTCTACATGTTTTTATAAGGACAAAATCAAAATAAAAACAATGTTACAATCAGGTGATGATATCACATCCTAAGTGCTAAACAATCAAAAGTGTTTTCGTTTAGGCAACAATGAAATGAAAATAAACAACTTAGTTTCTTCTAAAATATTAATTTAGATGCTTATTAAAGTTTGCTACACTCAGTCAATGTTTTGTTCTCATATACTATGTAGGTATAATATTTTATGTATTAATCAAAATTATGTTATTGTTACATCAGTTAACCTTCCCTTCTATGTAACATTTTAGAACTTAATAAATATTCACATATTATTATTTGTTTCTCTTAAAACCTAGTTTATGATGAAGGTGTGAGCTAGTTTACTCTGCTGTATGTGAATTCACTAAGTGTCACAATTAATATTATCATTAATGTCACAAACTGCCCGAGCAAAATAGTTGGGATCACGAATGATTGGTCTTTTATAAAATCGAGCAAACACACTCCAGCCTCAGAGGTGGGCTGCATGTCTTGTGTTATGAGCTGTATATATATATATATAGTGACATCTATACCACTACCAGACAGAATTTGTTTGATCCATCTACCAATGAATGCTGAAGAAGCTGAGTGATATGGTTTCCTAAATGTCAGTATTAATCTTCTATTATTATTATTATTCTTAGTTTTTAGTTACATTTAAGGTAAAATGAGGCTAGGTTGTAAATTATGGGGGGGGGGGGGGGCAGAGGTCTTGATAGAGTCTGAAATCTTAATCCTATGTTATCTCCATTTATAGATATATTTTCTACAGTTTGTACTCAATGAGTAGAAGCAACTATCAAGAGTGTGACCAATATTTATATATATTTTTTATTAAGTACTTCTAGACTAAGACTAGCATTTGGATACAAGGTTAACAGAAAATTTAAGACTATACAAGGATCCCAGACCTCCTCATGCTTAAGTTTCTTTGGCCTTGGTTTGAAAATACCTCTAAAGAAACGTTTCATCCTATCATCCACTTCTACATGTGGTCCTATAGGTAATCAGTGATAAGGCTGATCTTATGGAGTTGAAAAAACTATAGGATAACTATTCTCTAAATTTAATACTCAAATATGAAATAATCATAGGTATTGATGCTGACATGGGATTTATCTCCTGTTCCCTACCAAAGACACACCACTGCTTCAGAGCAGAGTTGTATTATTTTCTTGTTTTATCTGAAAGGGAGGCCAGCACAACTTCTATTTAAAATGGGGCAATTCCTCTTCTTAGGAAGGCTTCCTTGTTAATACGGCTGTTATGAGAGTCTTGTGTAGGAGATGTGGGTCTCTAAAAAGGAGATTGTAATAGACTGAAGTGAGGTTTAAAGATCAATTTTTGAAATATGATCATGGATTCAAACGGTGTGTACTATGACTGCGATGGCCAGTGTTGTACCACAATAACTTCCCCCCCCCCTCTTTTTTAAAGTGTTCTGCTTAGTAGTGCAAATGGAGGGAATGCATAAAAGAAATCTGTATTTCACTTAAGGGTGAAGGCATCTGTGGAGATTGCATCTGGGTCTGGATACCATGAAACATAGTTTAGGCTCTTGGCATTGGCTTGACTGGCAAACCAATCATTTTCTGGACTGCGAAACTATTTGACGATTATCTGTATGCTACGTCTGAAAGCTTCTATTTTATCTCAGAATGTGAATGTCGGGATTCCTTATCAGCTATGGTACTTATATAAGATGCATGCCTTTGTCTTCACACCACTTCATAAACTTCTAGCTATATCATTGAGATGAGGGTAGCATGATTCCCCCATTTTATTGATATGTGCTATGACTGTAGTGTCATCTATTCTAAGTAAGATTTCACAATTAGGTCTGATGCAGATGTCTTCAAGCCTATAAAATCTGTCAGCAATTCCAGATAATTGACGGGAAAGCATTTGTCTTGGTCTGTCTAATAACCATGACTTCTAATAACATTTCAAACAGGACCCCAACCCATGAGTTAAAATTAAAATCTCTTATTTGGCAATGATAGTGCAGGCGAGATGTCCACCACAGTAAATCCATTACAACTTCGCTATTTAGTGATATGGTTGCATTATTATTATCAGAATTATATTATTACAATTATCATTAAAGCCATTGTTTTATGACTTTCAAGGATTATTGTGTATAGTCAACCATATTCTAGTGCTGGGCATGCTGCTGCAAGTAAGCCTAATATTTTGGTAACTCTCTTATTTAATATT
This sequence comes from Charanyca ferruginea, assembly GCA_947361185.1. NCBI lineage: Eukaryota > Metazoa > Arthropoda > Insecta > Lepidoptera > Noctuidae > Charanyca > Charanyca ferruginea. The sequence goes on from OX376057.1 coordinate 31,228,265, forward strand.
ATGGTCTGTCTTATTTAGCTTCAGTGAGTGGTATAGAAAAAAATTATGGAATCTAAGATAAAGCCTAGAAATTTGCATTTTGTTTAGATATAAAAACAACTCTTTTCTTTGTTAATTATGAACCCTGAACTTCCAAGTAATTGTTTAGTAATAGGTATCTATAATATTTTTCTTGCACTGAACATGATTGATTTCATAATCTCAGTAAACACCTACGGTGCTGTGCTGCTGAGACCAAAGAGGAGGCAAGTGAATTCATACATTGTATACAAAAATTTAAATCTCAAACATTGTCTATAAGATTTTTCTACTGACACTAAATAGTATGCATTTTTAAAGTCAATAGTTGCCATGTAACAGTTTTGACTCAGTCTGGTTGTCATTCTGATGTCCTCTTTACCTTACCCTTTGAAGTGAATAAATTTATTCAGTTTTTTAAGGTTTACAATGAAGCACCATGTGCCATCTACCTTAGGATGAAGGAAAATATTAGATCAGATAGGAATTGTTTCTCTACAGGGTTACATGGTTCTATTTATAGCATCTATCTGCAACAATTTGCAACAGTCTGCAACAACTAAAGACATCAATGTTCTTTCCCTTTCTTAAAAGAAAATATTGTTGACAGGATATAAACTCTGTGAAGGTAGGTAAGTAAATGAATTTCTGTACCCTGACATCCAGTCACATTATAGGGTTAGCGTTGATGCTGTCCCAGTTAGAAAGGTAATATTTTAATCTACCTGTTTGTACCTGGTTCACCGACATGTCTGGTGATGATGTTGATGCCTCAGCGGGGACCTTCTGGTGCGGTCATCTTCAGTTTTTACTTGGACTAAGTGTTGGTGGTCATTGAGGACCCTGGTAGTTTAATTAATTATTAAACTTGCATTTTGCAGGTAGCTTGGGTCTTGAAAGCACAGTATTTTTCCAGTTCCTGGGCAGACTTCTTTACTGCTTTGCAAGTGGTCACTCTATCTTGCAGTTTGTCCCCAAACAGGTATTCAATTATTGTTGTATTTTCCATTAGTTCTCTTAGGTTTTTATTTAGACCTGGGAGAATAAGTGACCGTCTTTTGACACTGTCACCATGGAACATGTCACATAATAAGCGTGAACTATCAATGTCTCAATTTCTTTTATATTCTGAGTCAGCATTGTGTTTAGCACCTAACCATTTGCAGCGATGACAGCAGCCAGTGTCGCTTGTTTATCACTGATCCTTTAGTTTTGTTTGGTTCCACTGTCGTTCATGGCTTTCTTGAAGAATAGCTTGTATTAAGGCTACTATTTAGGTCCTCAACTAACTTATGGGAAACAATACATTCATCACCTAAAATTTTAATTAATTCTTCAGGTACCTCAGATACCCCTTAGATTGGTTGCTCTTTGGGTGGTTTACTCTCCTGAGTGAGTATGTGTTTGTCAATGTGTTCCCTATTGAGTGACTGTGCGAGCGAGAATGGTTGATCAGAATGGGGTGGTTATGGGGCGACTAAGCTGACGCCGCCGAGTATACGGAGGGCTCAGACTGTGAGACCGCCTCCGGCTATATGAACGGACTGTGTGACCGATTCCAACTGTATGGTTGACTGCCATGTTCGTCATACCCGTCTGGAGAAAAAAGACGCTAACATTATGGTCTGTCACGCTGGCTAACCTCTCGTGATAGCTCAACATAGCGTGTGTCCACAGTACAGCTCCTCGTGGCCAACCTCTCGTGAAGGCTCTTGAGGAATATTATATAATTATGCCAGATAACCTCTTGTGAAAGCTCAATTATGGCAGTTAAATAGTCACGCTGGCTAACCTCTCGTGATAGCTCAACATAGCGTATGTATTCTATAGTGTAGCTCCTCGTGGCCAACCTCTCGTGAAGGCTCTTGAGGAATATGATATAATTATGCCGGCTAACCTCTCGTGAAAGCTCAATTATGGCAGTTAAATAGTCACGCTGGCTAACCTTTCGTGATAGCTCAACATAGCGTGTGTATTCTACAGTGTGGCTCCTCGTGGCCAACCTCTCGTGAAGGCTCTTGAGAAATATGATATAATTACGCCGGCTAACCTCTCGTGAAAGCTCAATCATGGCGGTGTAGAATACAATTTATACCATGGTGGGTGTGAACACAGGATATTTCATGGTTTTAATCTTCCGTAAAAGGTATATGACTCAATTGTGTATGATATATATTGGTTTCTTGGCTAAATGAAGGTAGTCTTGCACATATAACACTTTAGGGGCTTACCCGAATGGCGGCGGCGGCGACATAGTTTCATTTTTTTCTTTAATTTCCTATAAAGGGTCTCAATTAAGACTGATTCCTTCTTCCACATTAGTTTTAGTGAATTTTAGTTGAAGAAAAAATTAATGAAAAACACTAATTGGGATGATAATAGATTATTTACGTGTACAACGCAGCGCACAAAAAAGTACAATGACGGATGAGGAAGTGTCACTAGGGATGTTACCGTGAAATTAGTGATGGGCTCGTTTAGTTTTTCTTAGGAAGATGTTCATCTTTAAATATTGTGGCAGCGCAGCATGCAGGAGTGCATACTACATTGTATCAAATTATGAGGACGAGATTACGGAACATAATTATAACGTAGATAGTAAATAATTAACAGGAACACACGAACTGTAGGTAAAATACATGTAAGTAGGTAGGTATACTACTTATCTGGTTTGCTAGTTTTGCTACTGTAATTTCTGAGAGTTCTTCTTTGGCTCAGCGCACACCGAGAGCAGAGCAGAACAAAGCATTTATTGAGACCACTGAAAAAATGACTAAGACTTATAAGCATACAGTGCAAAATTAAATACACGTCCTCCAAACTTGATGCTCGACCATGCTCGAGTTTGCAGGATGCGTGTTCGAGCATGCGCTCTACATGCGCGAGCGCGCTCGGTCGAGCAGCCGCCGCGCTACCGCGCGCCGCCCACGCTCAGATTCAGTGTTGCCGCAGCGAGAAAATATTATAATATCCATAATCATAAAAATGAATACCTCTTGGACAATGCTTACACTATAGGTACTTAGTCTGGCCATAAATACTGTTACAATTAAAAATAAGAAAGATATTACATTTTGGAATCAATATTTGGAATCTGTCATTTTTATACGATTGTTCATTGTGTTTTCTAATTTTGGCGCCAATACATTGTACAATATTTTGCGATATTGGGGAGTGGGGCAGTGGCGGATTAGCCACGTAGCAAGAGTAGCAAATGCTACGGGCCCCGCGCATTTGGGAGCCCCGCGCACGAATGCTTTTTGACCGTAAAACATTTATGACAATATTTATGGCAAGACTAGGTATATAATATAGGTACGCCTAAGGTAACATCTTTCCCTCCACGTTTCTTCTACCAGTAGGTACTGTTCTTCTCATTTTATGACGTCTAATTTTATTGAAATTAATCGACAGTTTTTTTAATAAAATAATTTAAAAAATAATCAATAATCATATAATTATAAAAAAATAATTTAAAAAATAATCAATAATTATATAATTATAAAAAAATAATTTAAAAAATAATCAATAATTATATAATTATTGATTATTTTTTCAATTATTTTATTAAATGGCTATCGGATTATCCCGGTAGTAGGTAGGTACCTACTGTATGTAATGTAATGCTCGAAATCGAATCTCAAATGTTACATTACAGGCGAAGGCTCCAAGTGAGAGAGCACCTTCAGACGAAATACTTTCATATTCAATGTTCATATTATTTAAAAGCGGGATAATTTATTATTTTTTTATTTACATAAATTCTTTATGTTCCTTTTCCTCTGCCAAAAGGGCGCTAATTATGAAGTCCCAATAAACCATATTGAACACAGATGTGTTCAATATGTATTATTGGAACTAGCGACGTTGGCAGACGCCAACGTCGGATTATGGCATCAAACTGGCTATGCACGCCAACCTGGCAACCCAGAGCATTTTCAACGGAGCTTGCTCACGGAGGGGCTAGCATGCCGCCTGCATGTTCGAGCAGGCTGGTCGAGCAGTCAAAAGCCTGCTCGACCATTTTGCAGTTTGGTTTGCGCTGACCCTTTTTGATGCATTTCGAGGCGGGATGACCGGGGTTAATTCTCAACTTGTTCACTAACACACACAGAATTTAAAACGCTCACACGTTCACATTTTTTTTTACACGCACTCCGCTGTAGAAAACACACGTAGGTACACATACAGTGTTTAGGTATTGTACCTACTCACAGAAAGATGTTCATACGGACAATTGAAACGCGCGCGCGTTTCTCGATATAGTCCCTTCACCGTCAGTGATCAGGTGATCACCTATTCGTTCAAACTCAAACCCATTACAGGTTTGACAGTTGCAAAGAGGTACCAACCCAAGCACATTTATTTTTATTATAGGTACCTACCTACCCGAATGATGTCGATGCCAGCGTCATGATTGTATTCTGCTACTACTAAAATTAGCAGTAACAAAAATAATTGGTGATTACCTATTCATCCGGCTGCTGGAGGAGGAAGGTAAAGTTTTTATTTTATTTTATTCCATTTTATTATGTATGTACCTAATGAAGGTAGTTAAGAATGATAATTTCAAACCAGGAACAAAGCGCTGAGTAGGTAGGTACTAGGAGTCCATGGTACTAGGTAAGCAGGCAACTTTAACAAAATAAGTATTGCAAGGTGTATAAAATGGGCCAGACTAAAATTGGAATTTATAGGGTGCGGTATATTGACGCAGCTAATTAATTACATATATATTTTGTTAAACCTTTTTTCCTTCTGGTAAATCAAATTCATATAACCTATTTTATTCAAACTTGTAAGACTTTATTCTGTGAATTGTTTGTATTGAAAATTGCAGTTGAAATCGCGGAAATTGTATGTAGCCATCTTTTGACGAATGTCGTAAAATAGCTACCATCTAGCCGTAGAAAGATGAACTTTTACGATATCGTTGTAGTTTAGAATACTGAAAATAGATGGCGCAATTTGTAGGTACATTTGATTGTAGATTTAAAAATAAAATTAACTGTTATTACTTTTTAATAAAAAAATATACTTTTGTACATTTCCACAGTAATCTTAGAAGTATTTTTCAAGTGGTTCTCCCAATATTTGTTCGAGCTTTCTAATGGCATCTTTTGTGGATGCTTCTATTTTAGAGTCGCCATCTTCAAGCAGTTCTGCAAGGAATGGAACGCTCTCAGCCAGGAGTGGTAACCAACTGCTGCCTAACTGCGTTGCCATGGCGACGAGGCAGTCCAGGGCTGTCAACCTGAAAAAAAATATGAATATATTAATTTTTAACAGACTTCAAAAAAGGAGAATGTTCTCAATTCGATGTTTTATTTTGTATAACCTTCTTTTTATAGAAAAAAGGTAAAACCGCCTTCAAAAACTATAAAGTGCCGCCGACTTCCGAAACTCAAGTTATATGTGTTCTGTGCTGTGTACACTACATTGCGCATAGCCCAGCACGCACTTGGCCGGTTTTTTTTTTTGTATTATCATTATATTAATATGGCATTGTAATACCTTTTGTGGATTCCTTAAAATGAGGTCTTTATTTTGATACCCACATTGCAGATATCGAAGAAAAATTAGTTTTAATACGTGATTTTTATTTTTTATTTTAATTACTACTGTGATGATATACATTTTTAGAATACTTAAAATAAGCCCTTGAATTTGATACCCATATTATAGCTTTAGAAAAAAAACTTTTTTTTTTCTTCAAACAATGGCATTTCCCAGCTGCCACGTTTATTTATTTATTTCGTCACCTATCTAAGAACACTCTGACTAATGAAACGAATCTAACGATGCCCTAATGAAATAGATCCGTTCAGTAGTTTGGAAGATATCAGGTAATAAATAATATTTTAAATACAAAGACCGACGCGAAAAACATAAACCTTTCCTTGCAGTCGGGGTAAAAATCAAGTCTTAGACTGTAATATAGACATAGAACACTAGACTACTGACCAGCATCTCGCTGAAAGGGACAGAAAAGCACAACTAAGAACACTTACGGTACAGCGTATTTCCACCATTTTGCAGGATATGTAACGACTTTGTTTAGGCACATGAGCCAAAAACGCGGCACGCGATGAGGAACAAAAAATATTAAGCTCTGTCTCTTTACTTTACAAGCATCTTGTATATATTTTTCTTTTTCTTGTGTAAGCGAGACAGAAGATGATGAGCAGTCTATAGTGCCTTCTCTGTCTACGGACTATAAACTAAGTAAGGTTATGTTTTTTGCTGTCAATATTTAAAGTGTCTGGCAATAATACTGCCGACAGAAGGTGTCTGGCAGTAATTATTTGAAATTGTTTACAATATTCCCCACATTTTACGTAAAAATCAGACATCAGACTGTAAGGGCGGGTTGTTTCAAACAGTCGGTTAACGTTACATACGGACGGTTAAAAAGTTACTATGACGTGCGATGTTTAACGTACCTACGTTAAATGTAACGGGTTGTTTCATGATGTAAAAATCCGTCAGTTAAAGTTATTCAAAAAGAGATTCCATAATATTTTGATGTTTGAAGTCGCTGTTTGACAACACAAAATTACGATGACTGGTCGGTTATGGTAATAGTAACTTTGTGACGTGTGATTTTGTGAAACAACCCATTTTTTTTATTTGACGATAGTTAGCGCCATTTTTGACTATGGGCGGGTTGTTTCAAACAGTCGGTTAACGTTACATACGGGCGGTTAAAAAGTTACTATGACGTGCGATGTTTAACGTACGTTAAATGTAACGGGTTGTTTCATGACAAAAAAAATCCGTCAGTTAAAGTTTTTCAAAAAGAGATTGCATAACATTTTGATGTTTGAAGTAGGGTAAACTACTAGTGATTGGACACTTAAGTGACTTTAAATAGTAATAATTATTTTGTGGGTTTGTTTTTGAAGCTAAACTTGTTAGGTACTAAAATTTTATTAGTAGATGTTTTATTCTATCATAGTTACCTTTGTGTAAAATGTAGTTTAATGATATATAGGAAATAAAAAATAAAATGAAAAAGATACTAAAACGTACAGTTATTGGACAGAAATTCTAATATTGGACACACAATACTAGTCAATGGACAGATATTCTGACACTGCTTTAAGAATAAAAAACATGTTTAAATAGCCGCCAATGCTTGAGCTATATTAGTAAAAGGCTAAATGAGTAATTTTCAATCATATTTATTGCAACATTATTAAAAATATCTCAGTTATACTATCACTATTATCTTTGAGTAACAAAATTACTTACTTTAACTTGGCACAACACAGTTTAGTCTTAATAGGAATTATTTTATAAGTAAAACATAAACAAAACTTATTTACTTTTATAAAAACATAAACATCTTATAACACTTACACTTAATTACCTAGTTATTATTTTGGTACAACTTCGAATCAGTCTTAATGTGGAGATCTTTCAATGTAAACTAATGTAAACTAAAAATCTAAAGAAAGTTACTCTTACAAACAACAAAAGAACATAAAAAGAATTCTTGATAGGACATTCATATTTCAAAATTACTTTATCCCCTACTTCACAATTTATTATCCTTTTTCTGTTGCATGACCATATCATATAAAATCCCAACTTTTGAATCTTCTGTATCGTTAGTATTCTGCATCAAATTTGTTAAATCATCTTCACTGTCCTTTTCGGAACTTATATCTTCAATTGTGTCATTATCATCTTCTTTGTAGCAATGATGACATACAAACATGTCTATTGCAATATCCTCTGGTACGTGTTTTTGATGCTTTGCTGGCACACATCTAATATGAAATATTGACGAACACATGTCACATACTACTCGATTAGTCGTCTTTGTTGACATTGTGCACACTTTACATGCATTTGTGGTTTGTGGTGTTTCTTTATTTACACATTTTTTTTCTTTTTTCGCCTTTTGCTTTTTTCTTTTATTCTCTTCTCTTGTTTTCTTTCTTTCTTCCTTTGTTTTTATTTCTATTTCCTTCTTTTGTTTCTGTTCTTGGAACATCGCTCTATACTTAGCTGAGGTAATCGCAAATGGCATTTTAACTGTATTTTTTTTACCTTTCCTTTCTGGGGTTTTGGGTAGTGTCAAAAATCTTCCAAAAAGACTATTTGATATAACTTTAAAAGCAGGACTTTTCTCGACATTCTCTGTGTTAGCATTTGCTTGTGATGCATTAAGTGAAGTAAACTGTAATTCATCTGTTCTAGGTTCATAAGATGTCAGTTCATGGTCAATATGTTCAAATGTATTTGAATGTGGTTCATTTCCTTGTGATGCATTAAGTGCAGTCTTGAATACTTGTTTTGCTGGAGTTACGTGTTGTGTCGTACCAAAACCAATATCCTCATTAAGAAACTGTAAATCATCTAGTCTAGGATCGTACGATGGCGGTTCATGGTCCATTTGTTCAGTAGTATTTGAATGTGGTTCTAGAGAAACAATATTTTGTATATTATTGTCTGATGTGTTAATAAGATATGAATCTAAATCAGGAGAATTGTTAACATTAAATACAGAGTAAAGTTGGTATAAAATTTGGGAGTTTTGATCTGTGTCTAATCTGGGTTCGTTCATTGACTTTAATTCTGACATTTTCGATGGTCCAACTATTTCCGAAAACTTTGACAGTGTTATTACATTTTGAGAGTTTGTTTCAATTGGTCGAGACAAATTAGGTGGGACATTTTCATCCTGATTATTAGTGGTACCACCCAAGCATTTAGTGTAATCAATAGCATCTGGATCAAAAGGTACTAATCCACAAGTTTTAAATCCATTAATGAGAGTTTCGGGTTTTAATGATTTTTCTAGAGCAATTTCTAGTACTTTTGCAAAATTAACTTTCGTAATAGGCTCTCCTTGATTTTCTAGGTACCACAAACGTGTTGCGTCTTTCCAGGCTGCTTTTACAGACCTAAAAACAGCTACATCAGCTGGCTGCAAGACACGCGTGGCATTAGGGTACAATGCAATAACTTCGATGCCCAACTCCTTACAAAGCTTGCTTACGTTGTAAGTAAGATGACTTTTGTGACCATCTAAAAAATATATGACAGGCAAATTAATACCTTTTTGAATTAGGTAGGGATGATAATACATTCGCAATATATTCGAAAAATAATTCCGATGTCATCCATCCGTTATCGCTTCGACCGATTCCCCATTCTTTTGGAACTCCATCCACAATTTTTTGTGGAATACGTTGATAATTGTATACAACCATAGGTGGACAGGCATATCCAGCAGCGGAGAACGTAAACATGACTGTGATCGATTCTTTCGCATTACTTGTCTCTACATTTTTTGTCCCCTTGGCTGCTAACACTTTCCCTGTTTTAGGACAAAGCTGGAATCCACTTTCATCACCATTAAACACCCTTCTCGGATCATTTAAAATGTTCAGTAAATTGTTATCCGATAAATAGCTGTGGATCTCGGCAAACCATTTGCGAATGTTCGGTTCTGATACACAAGCACTTGATTGTGTCACACCCTCACTAGTACGTTGGACAATTGCCGGGTGTCTTTTCAAAAATCCTCTAACCCATCCGTCTGCGGGATAATTATTTTTAAATTTATTAGGACGGAGGTTTTCTGTCAAGAACTTATAGACACTTTGTTTTAAGTCTTCTATGTTTAATGGAAAACCCTTTTGCATCATTTCTTTGATCCAAAACACTAACAATTGTTCTTCTTCTACGGTTAAAATAGGTGCTGGACCAAAGGTTGTTTTATGGGTAGGATTTTTCAGTTTAAAATGTAACGTTGACTTGGGAATGCCATATTTTCGAGCGATTTCTCGAATTTTGCCACCTTCATTAATTTCTTTTAATGCTAAATTTAAAACAGAGACATCATAATCTCTTTTCTTTCCTTTAGGCATTTTTATTTCTCCATAAAATAACTCGAAACTGCAACAATGAATTATTGGACACTTCATTACAAGTCATTGGACACCTTGTCCAAATACTAGTAAGAATCGTCTAAACTGCCTAAAACTCAAAAAATGGTGCAATATGTTTTAACTGCATAATTTTAGAGTATAATTTTGCTAAAATAATAAAGGAACAAAAACTCAGTTATTGGACACGTGTCCAATAACTCAATTTTGAGAGATTAATAACGGTAGTCATTGGACAAGCACAAATAACCTAAACATAACATCCAAATTGTTTAAAACTTATAAATTACTAAAAAGAATACTGTACCTTACCTATCTTCAATGAGGTAAACACCAAAGATTTGTTCTCTCAACACTGTGACTTACGAACGACGTCGGTTACTTTACAAATTTCTTAATTTTCTGCCAAATGTCACCGTATCGCGCCAATGTCAAATGCAACTAAATATTTTCGAATTATTACTGCCATCTATCCAAAATATCGTGAATCACTAAGGATGGTCATTGATTAAAGTACAGAAAAATCATCATAGATTGCGTTGAAGTTCAACAATATCCTTATTATTGACATATAATCACTGAACTGTCCAATAACTCGTAACGTCCAATCACTAGTAGTTTACCCTAGCTGTTTGACAACACAAAATTACGATGACTGGTCGGTTATGGTAAATAGTAACTTTTTGACGTATGATTTTGTGAAACAACCTATTTTTTTGATTTGACGATAGTTAGCGCCATTTTTGACTATTACCGGTCAGTAATGGTTAGTTGAAGCAACCCGCCCTAAGTAAAGTGAGTACAATTTTTACGTACCTGTAGCACCTGGTACCTAATAATTGGCCGTCGGCCTAAGCTAGCAGGCATGTATACGCGTTCACTGTACACACTAATACTACACTATTGAATATATTTTGTCCATCAGAAAATAAGTAAGGTCTGGGAGCCCTGAGATCTTGCTCTATTACTTATTGGACATTATAAGCTTTTTTTAACAAACTGACTCTTTCACATAAAAAAATAGCACCAACCTGATTTCAGCATCATTATGCCTCGTCTTCAACAATATTTGATAGTTCAACAGCTTCCACAATGAATCGTCAGCTGTAGCAACAGCAAACTGAGACACACATGGAATAATGTACTCTGTAGCCCTTGCTTTAAGGCTCTGAATACCTCCCAACGTGTTCTCAAGCTGGTCCACAACAGGTTGCATTAGAGTTTCGAACCTATCTTTGTTCAGGAAACTCTGGCTGTCATAAAGGAACACTGCATGGAGTGTTTTAATGATATACTTGATCAGCATCAAGCATTTGTCTTCGGAATCAAAGTATTGGTCTTCAGTTTTGCTGTTGTTACAAGCGTCAAGAAGATCTGACGCGTTCTTTATGAAGTGTCCAGCAAAGAGTACGAATAAGCCTTTCAGTTTGTCTGCGATGGCACAGCTTAATCTGTAAAATATAACAATAACAATTGTTTTTAACAGAACAGTTCTTAAAAAATGTATTTGCATGAAACTGTGTCGATATCATACCTGTAAAACGTAATAGTCCGGTCCTTATGCCCTTCAAAATTGGTTCTTATCGCCCAGTCATAGATCTTGAAGTAGAACGGCCTAAAGCTGGTCTCAGACAGTTTCAACACCAGGCAAACCAGGGCATTGACCACTTCATCTTCTGCCCTATCAATGACTTCAGCATCTACATCTTTTTCGACAGCATTACTTCTCAACTGCAGTGCAGCTAAGAAGAATGATGTTAGGTCCTGTTGGAGAGCAGTAAAATCTGCTGTCGTAACATTTGCGAAGCTATCAGCTAGCACCGACATCACAGGACCAATGGCATCAAAGTTCTCCTTCTCCAAAAGCATCTGATGAGTCTGGTTCACCACAGGAATAAGCACCCTCGGTGGTATAGATCCCGCGATTTTCTTCTTTATAGTTAAAAGTTTTGAGACTATTGCCGACACTTTGCTGCACTCCTGGTCTTGACTCTGCCATTTGGCCAATAAAATTGAGTACTCGTACAGGATTTTCTGCAAGTAAGGACTCAGGAACAGAGGTAGGCTTTCAACTATTTTCGCTATTGCTGTCACTGTGCTGAGTAAAACTAGTTCTTGGGTTTCTGCTTTACGCTGCTTTTTGAGCACTTTTATTAGAGCTGGCATGAACTTCCGAAGGCTAGCTAAGGCATGTGCTTTTAAGTTGCTACATAACTCTGCCAAACATAAAACAACTGAAGCCATGACATTGCCAGGTATATTCGGATTGCATGTATAGTCTGTGACCGTTTCTAAAACATCCTTGAAAGGTTCAGGATTCTTTGATGCCAGCATTCTTGTCAACAACTTCAAGGATAGAAGAGCAGTTTGTTGGTTTAACTCCAATTCCTGAGAAGCGATCTCGCTTAAGCTCTTATCTCTCACTTCGATTGTTCTAACAATATCCAACAGCGAAGGTAATAATGAAAACAGTAATTCCATATCGACACCTTCGAACAATTCCGGATTGAACTGGATTTTCGAGTTGAGCAGTTCCATAGACTTCCGTCTGACCGTCTGCAGTGTATGTTTCAGAAGACCTCTGACCACAGACAAGAACATTGGAGCCGATAACAGGTTGTTTGTATGATCAAGCAAGTCGTAGCTATGGTGCAACATAACACGCCAATATTTTGCAGTCTTGTCATCAGAAACTTTAGATATAGTCTGAATGAAAGTCAGAATATTAATTATAAATGTTTTATAGTTGGTTTCCATAGCTTTGTCATCAGTTGCCTGGCTGCTGTGCAGGATAAACCTTGACGAGGCTAAGCAAGTGTTCATGAACGTGATTACCATGTATTTGTAATGTCGTAGCTGTAGGGGTGTATGTCCTACTACGCTGAATATGTCACTAGGATCGACGTCAGCGTCCATTGTGTTCTCATCCTTCTGTAAGGGTAGGGATTTGATGTAGATAATCAGTTTTATGAAGTTTTCTAGAGCAATTTCTGGTGGAAATTCTAAAACAATGCTTTGGCCAAAATCAATTCGGTTTATAGGCGCTTCCTGGTCAGCTAACGTTCGGGAAATACGTTTGTCAATTTTTTTGTCTTCACTGAAATGGGCGACATGAGTCTCGAGCAGTAAAGCCAAGAAAACCCAAAGGAATTGGCTAGCTCCAAGAGTTTCTATCAGCTTTTTGAACAGCGGCAACCTTCGATGCTCCGGGACGTGTAATACACAGTCAGCAAAGATTCGCAAAACTGGGACCACGCGATTCTGTAATTGCTGAAGTTCCTTATCAGTATAATCCTCAATGTTCTTGTCCAATTTCACCAAAATAGGTATCAAAGTCTCTATAATCTTAATTATTATTTGGAAACTGTAAGCGTCATCATGTCTAAGGACTGAAGTACCCATGAATGTGAAGATTTCCATGGTATGGTGAAGAACTTGTTCTGGTAACATGAACGCAGCGTGAGACAAGAGAATCAGAGCATGGTGGTGGGTTTGAGGGTTTTGAGTACCCCTGATACACTGCACAACCAGTTCCACGTCAAAAACGGATTTCAGTGACTTCATTTGGTCTTTGTCTTTTTCATCAACGAATTTCTTGCAATAATACCAGAGCGATGACAGAATAAGCTGTTTTGTATACTCTACATACGACTGCTCTTCGAACCTTAAGCATTTGTTTAATATCTGGAATAAGAGTGACACAAAAGAATTGTCCAATTTCATTTTCTTCTTGCTCTGAACAAATTCAAGGAAAGCAACTCCCAATCTCCATTCATCTGTTTCTGTCACTTGATAAGATAACATGGAGACTGTGGACTTTTTTTTCTTAGACACGCTCTCGGCAGGATCGACGGCATGTAACATTTTCTCCAATATCGGCTTGAAGTGACTGAACTTAAGATGGATCTTCTTCATTATTCTAGATGCAACACTCGATATATTTGGATTATTGCTCACTGCGCCAGCGCAGGCAATCAAATAAACAAGATTGTTAGATCGCTCTTCAGGGACTTTGTTAAAAACATTCTCGTCTATTTGCTTCATAATCAGAGCAGCAGGACTAACGAATGATTGGTCCTCTTGTAAAATACACTCTCTGTACTCCTTTAGACCTGATGCTATAGAATTCCATACTTGCTCCTTCGAGAATGTCGAAATAGTCGATTCATTAATGTGGCTGTATACAGTTTTAAACATATTCGACTCGTAAATATCAAATGTAAATCTCGCATTTAATTGATTTTGATTCAAAGTTACGTCTAAAGCTTTCAGAGATTGGACAAAATGCGGAAATGCAAAAGCATTGTTAACTTCGCAGAGAATTTTCAGAAAACTTGACTTGATGTGAGATGGTGCATCAGAATTCAATATACCCACCAATTTTAAAAGACAGTTACGTCTAAACATCTTATTCTGGTCTTTCTGTGTCAATATCGTATTTAGTGCCTGTTTTATTTGATTGTGGTCAAGTAGCAATTCTTCCTTATGTGCTATTAATTCTTCAAACAGTTGGACGTACAGAAGCTTCTTATCAGGTTCTTCTCTTAGTAATTTGATCACAATATCGACAGCGCATTCACGAATAGCTGTTATCGGATTGTTGAGGCAAAATAGGACAGTTAACACAACTACATCTGAATCATACAACCATTTTTCATTTTCTTGTACAGCTAGGAAATTTGACAGTAACTTGAGGCTTCTTAGCTGAAGTTCAGGACCTATGACATCTTTTGGTTCAGTTGCATACAGAATATGTCCACAAGCAAAATTAGCAATAAACTCGAATTTCTCTCTAGCGTTTTTGAAGAACTTTTCCAGAAGTTTCTGGAGAAGAGCAACATAATTTTCTCCGTAACTGGGAATCGCGCATCCGATCACACAAATCTCATACAATCTTCTAATAAGAATCGTTTCAGGCGTTTTACACACGTCACACCAAGGCTTAGGGATGTCGCTTATATTCATGCCTTCAATTACTCTGGAGAAAATATACTCAATGATTTGGAAAAGCATGTTATTCTGGCGACTAAGTTTTATAAATTCAGGCATGATCAAGCTCGAAAATACTTGTCCTTCAGAACTGTGAACTATCAATCTATTCTCAACAGATTCAAGAAGTAGATTTAATATAGCAGAAACTTGTTCAACAGTAGCATTTCTGAGTGAACTGATTTTAAGTAGCATATAGAAGCAAACATCCAAAGTATTATTTTTATTCAACTGATGTTCATCCAGTACCTCATCCAAATTTATTGTTCTATCAATGAACAACGCTTTGAAAATAACTTCGCATAATTTTGCAGGATCTTCCTTTATTGAACCTTTCAGTTCTTTCGTTTTATTGGTAAGTCCGAATTTCTTGCCCCAATCTGAGGTTAGTATCTGCCATGTTAGTTTAGCAGATTCTTCATCTTTAGGAAAAAGGTATGGCACTATGGCTAATACAGTTTCTTGGTTGACAGGCAACATTTTAATCGAACAAAATGTTGTAATTGCTTTTTTGACGACACTCCGCCATTTCTTAGAACCTTTTCCGAGTATGGCAACAAAAGTGTTGGTAGCATCTATTTCGTTTAAGACCTCTTTTAAATACTCAGTAGGGATGTCCAAAGCTGCATTAACAACTTCAGGGGTGTCATCATTAAGCCTATTAATCATAGATTCTTTCACAAAGTCAGCATTCTCAATTTTTAAGGACTCAAACTCTTTAGAAATGTACTTGATAGCTTCTACACGCAATTTTGCATTGACATGGTTAAGGTTTTCAAATAGATATGTGCCACCAACCTTGTGTGCGATTGCGGGTTTAAAACCTAACAACTTGGATAGATGAGTTCTTCTTCTGGATGAATTCTTACTGTTAGAACTCATTTCTTCTTTAACAACTTTGTCGAATGCGTCAGGATACTGTCGTTCAAGGTTCTTAAGGAATAGTGCATACCAGTTGAGGGTTTTACTAGCAGCATCCTCTTCATCAATTATTTCTATGTCACTTTCATTGCCATCATCACCATCATTCATTGTGTTTGAGCTTTCGGGTTGGAAGGAGTCGAGGACACACCTGGAAAATAGAGAATGTTTACATTAGCATTTACATAAAAGCTTCTAAATGATACATAGTTTACCTCCCTGACTATACTGTATAATCATAATATATGGATTTTAAAACTGCAAAATAGTAAAGAAAGTAAGAACAATAGTGCCAGTTCATACATATTATTCCTGCAAAGAGATAAAACAGTTGACAAGTTTCTGAAGCACTTTTTCAAATTCAAATTCAAATTTCAAATTCAAATTCAAATTTCAAATTCAAATTCAAATTCAAAATCATTTATTTGCTAATATGGGTAATTACATAAAGTTGTTAAAAATAAATAATAGAGCATAGTTCAACCATATTGAGGCATGCAAATGTCAAGCTTAAAGCAATGTTGTTGTACAGTTAAATGCAACAGTGATTCAATTAAAATAAGGAATAACACAATTTTAATATTTTAATAATAATTAAACATTAGCAAATATAATTTCACAAGAATAATTAAAGATTAAAATGTCATGTATTAAGTTCGAATTTTTGATGTGCTATAAAGCTTATTAATTAAACATAACGTACAGAGCCAAAGAAATTAACAAAATCAAAATAAAAAGGATTAACTACTATTGATTTGAAAAGAAGAAAAAGTTACAAACTTACTTGATAATCAATTCAGGCTTCTGCTGCTTCAAATCTACTTCACCAATCAATATTTCTGGTAGCTTACAGTACCTCCAAAAGTTTTCACCCTTTATCAATGGCAGAACGCTAGACAAGAATGCTAACAGAAAGGCCCTGATATTATTACCCCTTTCAGCTAACTTCTTAATGTGACCGCATAATGCATTCATTATATCCACGGATATATCATTTAGTATATTTTCAGACATTCTCGTCACATGGTCTTGATTCTCATACATCATAGTTATCAGGATTGCTACATCATACGAAATATCAAATTCAGTTGTCAAAAGTTTCAGGACAATTTCGTTCAGTGTATCCTCTTTCAGACTTGTTTTTGTGAACAAATATCCAAGTACAATGTACGCTGCTGCTCTGAAGTCTGGGATGGATGACTCTATAGCTGTTATTACTATTGGTAATAAAGCATTCACAATTCCTTCAGTAACTTTTTTGCTAGTGTCAATAACACCAATCGCTGTTTGGCAGAAGAACGCAAACACGGTATTGAGCTGTGTTGCCCGTTCACCAAATTCTTTTACATATTTCAAAGTTGTCTTTGCTATGAATTGTAAGGTTCCCGTATTTGATACGCATTGGTTGAACAAAACCTGATTGGCTAATGCTATGCCATATTTGTGAATAGGCATTAGCCAGTTCCATCTATTATTGTTTGATTTGATGTCCATCAGCTGAACAAAGCGGACAAATATTTTTGTGCCATGATATGGCAGAATAAGGGCCATAACAGCATCTTGGTTGTACTCATGTATATGGTACCTGTTAATTAACCATTCTAAGGCTTTGTGCGAAGATTGCAAAAGGAGGTAGGGTGATAACTGCAGTAGAAACTTTTCTATGGTCTGGTCAAGATTTTGATTGACCTCTTTTGATTGCACTGCTCTCTCGAAATCTTTGGACGATAAGTTGAATAATGAGTCTTCGAAGACACGGAATCCTTCATAAAGAGCTATTAGTTCCTTTAACCCGCTGATACCGATTTCATAGAACGTGTCGCGATCCTTGTTAGCGGCATCTTTAGGATCAAAAAGTAATGAAACCGTTTTGCCGTCATCTTTAAAAACTGTTGACTGAGGTACTTTTAGCTTTTTAAGCTGCTCTGCTAAAGATGTAGCAGCCATGGTTCGTCTTATTTGTTTTTATCTGTAAATTATTGATCATTAGTAATTTAATTTAATACCACACCGGGACAGAATATAGGTTATGTTATTTAGTTAGTAGTTGTACGTACCAATTAATCATTTACGGAGAGATTACGGAGAGGTTATATTTATTAGTAATGTTTCACTAATATTTAAGATTTAACTTATAACACAAATTAAAAAAAAAAGTCTCATTAGCACGTGGTAAATCAAATAAATTCTGCCAATGTTTACTTACAATACAAATCTAACAACTTAGTTGTCAACTTGTCAATGTCAAATGTTCAGTGTGACCAGATTTAAATTAGTCAATAATGACTAATTTGCTGCTAGCATAAGCTAGCAGCTCCGCTAAAATCTGCTAAACTCTGTTCAACTTTTTTATAAACTGCTAAAATTCTGCAAAAACAAATTAACTCTATTTTGAACGAAATTGTATAAAATAAAACAGTTTTGACTGATTACACTTCGAGTTGTAACTTCGAAAAAAAATTGTATTTCTTAATTAAATGTATGTACCGACTTTAAAATACAGAAACTGTGAAAAAATGTAGTATGTACCAAATAATAACTAGCTGTTGCAACGTTGTCCTATTGTCTTGCGGTTTCGATATTTTATAAAAATAATCATAATCAAATAAACACGATAGTATTTTGGATTGGATACCTACTAGGCTACTATACTTTGTAGTATATAACAATATTTTGTAAGGATTCATGGGTAAATTCACTTACCGATAACTGTCCAAAATATCCAGTAAGTGTCTAATGCTTTTTTTGTGTTTCGCTTAGGTTACATGATCTTTTAAAACAGAAAGCCGTGAAACTCATTTGATTATTATTACATGCTTTACAAAAAGCAGCATTGCAGTCATCCTTGGCTCTTGATAACCAGGACGAAAACAATGGATCCTCCTCCTACTCAGAACGATACTTCTGGTCATATTTTCTTTTTATTCTTACTGCACTTGCACACACAACACAGCTGACCACCAACGACTACGAAAAAATGCACTCTACATACAACTCGAGAAAAAATCACATGAGCGGGGAGTTCCCCTAAAATAGAGTAAGTACTAAAGGGTTGCCAGTACAACAAGAAAAAATAGACAAATTGAATTCTGCTAAATATATGTTAAGGTTTCATTAGATTCTGCTAAAAACTGCCAAATTTTTCTATTCTGCGGCATAATATGCTAAGCTCTAAATTGGGGGTCAAATTCTGCTAAAATCGCAGAATTCTGCTAAATCTGGTCACATGTTTACCAATTTTATTGTCAACATGAAATCTTACATCTTTAAATGAAATGGGTTTGCTTTACAATAAGTTTAGACATTTTTAGTTACTTCGTTTCAAAGTTCTTAATGCTTCATAAAGGCTTTAAAACAATAAATCTTTAAAATAATACTCTTTAAATAATAAATTATATATTATATTTTAGTACTTTCCAAAATATTAAAAATTTCAAGAGACAAGAGGCAGCAATAACAAAACGTACCATGATTTTTACCCGACTTCGGAAGGAGGCGACTTCAAATTGGTGGTGGTGGTAAGTATGTAAGTATTTACGTGATAAATTAATATCTTCTTTACATAGTAAGTATAAAACAAGCTCACTACCGCTGCGCCGTCTGTTTGATTACATCTTTTAAACTACGCAACGGATTTTAACCTTTAACTGCCGTAGTGACGTCTGTCAGATGTTGATAAACCTTCCCTCGCTCATATTTTGACTGCCGCGCGCGCTACGCCCTTGCCTTCTGCAGTACCTTCACTCGGACCCGTGCGTTGCCCCGCAGTGAGGTGCAAGAGCGTGTGAGGTGCATACGTTGCCCGCTACACTGCAGTTGACGTCTCTCAGACGCAAGGTCGGTAGGTAGCGTTATTCTCTCTTTACGTCTGAAAGACGCCTGCGCAGTGTTTATGTATTTTTACTTAACGTCTCGTTGTCGTTACGACGGTGTACACGTTACTATGTTTTTTTTAAATATTATTATTAATCTTTAAT
Source organism: Charanyca ferruginea (assembly GCA_947361185.1). Classification (NCBI taxonomy): domain Eukaryota; kingdom Metazoa; phylum Arthropoda; class Insecta; order Lepidoptera; family Noctuidae; genus Charanyca; species Charanyca ferruginea. The sequence goes on from OX376057.1 coordinate 31,248,072, forward strand.
TCAGGCAAAATACCCATAATTTGGTTAGTATTGACTTAATCTACGTTAGTATACTTATATTACTAAAACATAAATAGAACTACCGCCTTCTGGTGGCACTTGGCAACAACACATGCCGTGCGCACTTTTGTTATGTTTTCAGATGGTTGAATCTCAAGGATCAACATAAAAAAAAGAAACAACATGATTGCCTACGTCGTGAAAATTTAGAAGAAGCTGTTCGTAATTTGATCCAAGTGGAAGACATTCAGATTTTAACCAGTTTGACGACAGTGATGCAAACCCAATTTTCGTATTGGAACAAGGCGATGATTCCAGTGCATATGCCTGACGTGAGCACTGAACGAACAAATTTTTTTTGCTGTGTCTGTGCCAAACCAATATGCCTTAGTTGCTGCAATCAGATTTGCAATGACTGCAACTAAGAATTACTTCATTTTATTATTTACTAGCTTCTGCCCGCGACTTCGTACGCGGATCCTGTTGCTTATGCCAGCGACAACGGGGTCGACAAAATCGAAGATCTGAAACGTCTGATGTCGAATTCTAAGAGCCCGGGGACGAGAAAACAACGGGATGCGCGAGATGATTCGAGACGTTCAAAAAGTACAATTTTGAATCATACCTCCGATGGCGGAATATGTGGCGTAGTCAATCATAGGAGTATATGTAAATGAACTCCGTTCCTTATCAACCCAAGGACGGTCGCCATCACCTACGGCTATATCTTGAGACACATCCGATTCTTCAGATGATATTGACATTCTGTTCAGAGAATGTCGAAGTCGATCAGAATTCAAACGTTCGTTGCGCTCTTCTTCTGTCTCTTCATGCCGTACTCCAGCAATTCTTTTTCTCTCACTTTCTAACTGATTATGAATATTTTGTTGTGTGCGTGTTCGGGACAATCTATACTATAATATTATAAAGCTGAAGTTTGTTTGTTTGTTTGGTTGAACGCGCTAATCTCAGGATCTACTGCGTCGAATTAAAAAAATATTTTTGTGTTGGATAGTCCATTTACCGAGGAAGGCTATAGGCCAATGCGAAGCTGGGTCGGGTCGCTAGTGTATGATAATCTCGATCAGCAGTTAGTCGTGCATTATGTTCATCATTCGGTTCAAAAGACCTGTTAGTAGATGTGCGAATACGCTGAGAACTCAAGCGTAATTTTGTATCGGTAAACGTTTCCGATTCGCGAGACAATGCATGTCGCTCACGATCAGCGGACAGTCGCGCATCACATTCCGCAGCAGATGCGTAGATACGCTGAGAACTCAAGCGCAATTCTCTATCCGTGAACGTCTCCGACTCGCGAGACAATGTATGACGTTCACGATCAGCGGTCAGTCGCGCATCATATTCTTCACTGGTCTCTAGAGACCTGGATGTGGATGCGTAAATATGCTGAGAACGCAAGCGTGCTTCGCGATCTGAAGAGGTTTCCACGGAGCGAGTTGCAGCCTGATGTTCCCAAACAGCATCAAGTCTCTCCTGACGCTCTTCGGTAGATTCTTGGGATCTTATGATCCTCAATCTTTTCGCTCCTTTAAAACATTGGGAAAGATTTGACCTCTTTCTAGGCATGGTTATAGTTTTATTGTAAAGAATACCTGATCAAGTAAAATCTAAGTGACTGCTCCCCTGCCTTACCGGGTAGGCTACCGTGTCACGAAGATAAATGGAAAAGGAAATTAAACACCCAAATAACATAAGCCCGGAGGCATACTTATTCGATAAAATAAAAAAATAAATGGGAATTTTGGTCAGTAGAGTCAAATTTTCAATGATATACCATCGTCATCAAAAATCAGTCCTGAACTGTTACCGCCTTCACCGCGTGGAGGTACTCCCAGCTTATGTTATTTTATAAGATACAGTGAAATTAGTGATAGCTTTGATTTTCACATCAGATGTTTCTGATCTTCGATTTTTATAAGCCAACAGGAAATGCCCATCAGACCGAACAACTTTTGCTAAGACGTCATTCCTATAATATGTGTCATGGTGTAGCTGGGCTCTTGGAGTTCCACATCAGGTGTTCCAGATCTTCAAATTTATTCTCTCAGCAGAAAATGCTCATCACGTGGAACAATTTTTGCTATGGTACCATTTTTGTACCTCTTATAGTTTAGCTGGTCTGTTGCGGTTCTGCATCAGGTGTTCAAGTTTCCAAAATAAATTATAGCCTATATGGTGCCCAGACCTTATACCTATACAACAAAAGAAAAATCACTCAAATCCGCCCAGTAGTTCCGAAGATTAGCGTGTACAAACAAACAGACAAACAGACAAACAGACAAACAGACTAACAGACAAACAGACAAACAGACAGATTTTTTTTTTGGATTCGTGCTCTATTACTGTTCCTAAGCCCCCCTCAATTATTTTTTTGTTAATATATTCAATGTACAGACACAGTTTTGTTACTGTTTTATTATATGTATAGATTTCCGTCTATATTTGTTTCTTTTTTTAAAGGTTTTATTCTATTAAACTAGAATAGGGTTTTATATGAGACAAATTATGCTAAGAAATCTAGGAGTTGTTCAGAATAAAGGGTCACTGTTAGTATGCACAAATTGTTACAAAAATGGTTACTTTGTCCCTTGTGATTTATTCGAAAGTAGGTTGAAGGCTGCGTATTACGAGTAATTCTTATTATTTAGAGTTTTAATTTTCTGAAAAACAATGTTTAGAATGGTTATTACTTGTTGCGTTGGAAGGCCTCCCACTAGGTGAACCGACGACCTGGTAAATGTTGCGGGGATCCGCTGGATGCGAGTCGCACGGGACCGGTCAATGTCGCGCCACTTGGGGGAGGCCTATGTCTAGCAGTGGACGTCTTTCGGCTGAAATGATGATGATGATGATGTACCTGTGATTTATTGTGATTTTATTATAGTGCCTATAAAAAATTAAAGTTTTGATCTCACTCAATGTAACTTCCCTAAAATAAAAGTTGTGTTCAATATTTTTATTTGGTTTAACTACTGTAGCGGTAGCGCGACCTCTGCGCGCCGCCATCCTGAAAGCATACACATGCGTCCTTCCGCCACGAAGCGCGAACGCAGACTAAAGCGCCCCTTAGAAGCGCGGGATATTTATGGTTTGACCCGCGGAGTGAATCGCGACCGCGATCGATCTAAATACTTCGGAATCCTGCGCTCTGATTGGTTGTACATATTTTAGCATTTAGGTATATCACTACGCATAGGTTTAAGTTTGTAATATAATAGGGCTCATTTTATTTTAATAAATCATTCCATTTTCTACACTCGCTCGGTGTTGTCATTTACCCATAAAACTTTATACTAGAGGACACTCGCCTCTAAATTGGTGACCCGACAATCCTGAATCAAGACGCCTACCTTCAGATACTTCTAATAGTGAAGAACCGTCGAGATCAAGTGAAACAGCATCATGTCAAGGGATAATGCCGAAGATTTCTGTGACGCCCAAGGAACCGTGACAGCGAAGAGCGACGTGGCTACGGTATCACTACCAACACGTATACCACCATTTTGGCGCCAAAACCCCCGTCTCTGGTTCGCACAATTTGAAGCCGCCATCGCTGCCAGTAAAATCGGAGAAGAACAGAGATTCAACCTCGTCGTCACACAGCTGGGCTACAACGATCTAGAACAAATTGGCGATATCATCCTCAATCCACCTAGTTCTGGCAAGTACACCGCACTCAAGAACAGGCTGATATCAACATACCAGGAATCAGACCATCGCCAGCTACAGAAATTACTCGGCGGCCTCGAACTCGGCGACCAGAAACCTAGCCAGCTACTCCGCAAGATGCGTGATTTGAGCGGGAAACTCCTAACAGATGAAGCTCTCCAAGTCATGTGGCTCAACCAGCTGCCCACGCAAGTCCGCGCCGTGCTCTCTGTAAACACCGAATCCACGCTCGAGATACTAGCTGCAATGGCCGACAAAATGATGGAGCACTTCGAGCCAGCATCAGTCGCCGCAGTCTCCACCGCAACCACGTCAAGTCAACGCGAAAGCCAACAGAATGCTGCATCCATGACGAACCTACAAGTCGATTTGTTATCAAAACAAATCGAAAAATTATCACTCGAGATCGCTGACCTACGCACGAGTCAACAACAGCGCGCGGCGTACCCCCGCCGCCCTCGCCCCCGTTCCCGCCACCAGTCCGCGTCGCGGCAACGCAGCGGTTCGCGCCAAAATTCCCGCGCGCCAAGCAAGCCGGGCGACGCTGATTGGCTGTGTTGGTATCACCACCGATTCGGAGAAGAAGCTCGCAGGTGTGAGTCCCCTTGTGCAACAAAGAAGCGGGAAAACTAGAACATACATCGACTGTGGCGGGAGTCGATGTTAATCAACGAAGCCACCGCCTATGCATCACCGACATTAACAACAGAGAGAAGTTTCTTGTCGACACCGGAGCCGACATATCTGTGTTAGCAGCAAGAAACAAACAATATTTGAAGCCGACAGAAAACACCTACAAATTATTCGCAGCGAACGGCACAGAAATATGTACCTACGGAGAGCGTACACTCGAGCTCAACTTAGGTTTACGTAGAAAATTCAGATGGACATTCGTCGTCGCTGACGTGAAGACATCGATACTGGGCGCAGATTTTCTAGTAAATCACAAATTACTAGTCGACTTACATCACCGAAGACTAATCGACCGCGTTACCGATCTCAGCGTTAACGCCGTCCAAGTACAGTCAACTGAAGAAACCGTCTACATAATCGACCGTAACCACGCCTATCATGACATCCTGAAGAAGTATCCAGACATTCTGCGACCCATGTCACTCAAGACTCCGGCTAAACACGACGTAACACACCGCATAGAAACAACAGGACAACCTATTTACTCGAGGCCACGCCCCCTTCCTCCGAACAAATACAACGCCGCAAAACTCGAATTCGAAAAGATGATGGAGATGGGTATCTGCAAACCTTCGAAGAGTCCATGGGCCAGTCCACTACACGTCGTCAAGAAAAAAGATGGTTCACTACGTGTATGCGGCGATTACCGAAGACTTAACGCCGTGACTGTACCCGACCGCTATCCAATTCCGAGAATTCAAGACTTTACGTACCAACTACACGGGAAAAAAGTCTTTTCAAAACTGGACATGAAGATGGCATATTTTTCTATACCAATCGATGAAAAAGACGCTGCAAAGACCGCCATTATAACACCATTCGGTCTCTTCGAGTTTAACTGCATGACGTTTGGCCTACGCAACTCAGGTCAAACGTTTCAACGTTTCATGCACGAAGTATTACGTGGACTCGATGACATAGTATTTTGTTTCGTCGACGATTTACTTGTTTACTCTACGAATGAAGAAGAACACCAGCGCCACCTACATCAAGTACTTGAACGATTGAACAACTATGGCGTCACACTCAACATCGATAAGTGTGAATTCGGCACGAACAAAATACAATTTCTCGGATACAAAGTCACGCAAGACGGAATCAAACCCACTGAAGATCGCATTCAAGCAATAATCACCTATCCGAAACCAACTACAATACAAGAACTCAGAAGATTTTTAGGCATGATCAACTTTTACCGCAGCTGCCTACCTCATCAAGCCGAACATCAAAACCTACTAAACAAGTACCTACACAATAGCAAAAAGAACGACAAATCACCAATCGCCTGGACGCCTGAAGCCGAACAAGCCTTCGAACAATGCCGCCAAAGCATACTCGAGGCGACCGTTCTGACGCATCCAATACAAAACGCTCCGCTTTGTTTACTTACCGACGCATCTGATACCAGTCTCGGCGCCGTACTTCAACAGAAGGTTGACAACGTGTGGAAACCACTCGCCTACTACTCCAAGACAATGAGCGAGACGCAGCGAAGATACAGTGTGTACGACCGCGAACTACTTGCGATGTACACAGCTGTTAAGAATTTACGTCGACTGATAGAGGGCAATGACCTCACGATCTGCACCGATCACAAACCTCTAACGTACGCGCTTACAAGAACGCCGAGCAGTACCGACACACCAAGAAGAGAGCGACAACTTCACTACATAAGTCAATTCTGCACAAACATCAAGTACATTCATGGCGATAAAAACGAAGCAGCTGACGCGTTATCACGGATATCAGAAGTCGAACTACTGAACTCAACTATCGACTACAACAAACTCGTTCAAGAATATGAAAACGATGCTGAGTTACAAGCTTGCCTGAACAACCCCAAACTCAACTTTACCCGACTGACTATGCCCGGAGTTCAACGACCTATACTATGCGAAACATCTACAGCGAACATTCGACCTTATTTACCATCAACTTATCGTCTTGCCGCCTTCAAAGCGCAACATGAATTAAGTCATCCCGGAGTTCGAACATCAAGAAAAATCATAGCAACGAAGTACTTCTGGCCTTCTATGAACCGGGACATAGCTACATGGGCAAGGGCCTGCATTGGGTGTCAGCGCGCTAAAGTTCATCGACACGTGAAAAGCCCACTCGGTGAATTCCAAGAATCTACTAGGTTCGCACATACTCATCTGGACCTCGTCGGACCACTGCCGCTATCTAATGACTATAGATACCTAGTCACGATGATCGACCGCTGCACCAAATGGCCCGAGGCGATACCTACGCGTGACATCACTTCTGAAACAGTAGCGAAAGCTGTGTACGACGGATGGATATCGCGATTCGGCTGCCCGCTACGAATTACTACGGACCAAGGACGACAGTTTGAGTCTGCACTGTTTACGTCGCTGATGAAGAAGTTTGGTGTCACTCGCATTCGGACCACTGCATTTCACCCGCAGGCAAATGGTCAAGTCGAGCGATGGCACCGAACACTAAAGTCCGCGTTGATGGCGCGATCGGCCTCAACACGCTGGAGTGAAGAATTACCTACAGTTCTCCTAGGACTTCGCACCGCACTTAATGAGAACACCTCCGTCAGCCCGGCCCAGATGACATACGGTACAACAATACGCATCCCGTCTGATTTCTTCGTGCCTACAACGCCGAATATCGAAGACGCCGAGTTTGTTCGCCAGCTGACTGAAACAATGTCGTCGTTGTCGCCTGTGAGAAGAACGCACTCAACGAACGCGAACACATTCGTGTACAAAGATCTCGCAACCTGTACACATGTGTTTCTGCGCAACGACACCGTGCGCAGACCGCTCACGCCACCCTACGACGGTCCGTTTGAAGTACTACACCGCAGCGAAGATGGAAAACTATTCACACTGCAACTACCGTTACGTACCGCCGTTGTGTCAGTCGACAGATTAAAACCAGCACATCTATACAACGAAGACAACAGTGACAACACACAGACTACAATAACGCCACTCTCGTCGCCGCCGTCGCCACCGCCGCCGGCACCGACAGCGCCAGCAACACCGCCACCGATCGCACCGACGTCGACTCAAGCTAATTCCAACTTATCAGCTGCACTTCATCCATCGAGCTCAACGCGCAACAACACCTACGTCACAAGATCCGGCCGCAGAGTGAAAAATAACGTACGCTTCGCTTGAGGGGGAGCTATGTAGCGGTAGCGCGACCTCTGCGCGCCGCCATCCTGAAAGCATACACATGCGTCCTTCCGCCACGAAGCGCGAACGCAGACTAAAGCGCCCCTTAGAAGCGCGGGATATTTATGGTTTGACCCGCGGAGTGAATCGCGACCGCGATCGATCTAAATACTTCGGAATCCTGCGCTCGAGCTCTGATTGGTTGTACATATTTTAGCATTTAGGTATATCACTACGCATAGGTTTAAGTTTGTAATATAATAGGGCTCATTTTATTTTAATAAATCTCGAACCCGATGATCCCATCACCCTCATCCAAGAGAGTAGTAGGGAAACCAGTACGATCCGTAGTAAGTACAAAAACAAATACCGACCGCGACTCCGGCCCCGCCGCCGAGGCCCTCCGCGACCCCCCGTAATATCACAGCCCGACTCTTGCTCGACGAGCCAGCCCGCGCCGCTGAGCCTGTAGCTTTAAATTCCCCAAAATAATTTCGACCCAGCCTGACCATTGCTGTCCCCTTAATGACGCACTAAGCCTAGGTTCGAACCCCGCAGGGGGTGCCCTTAGTGTCTGTTCATTTAATAAATATCCTTAGTTTGTAAGCCCTGGCTGGGGGCCTTAAAGTAATTTTCGGCCACCACAGGATTGTCCGGTTAAGCAGCATCAACCTCAGAGAGTTGTTGCGCTGCGAGTGGTCATACCAAAAAAAAAAAAATTTTAATAAATCATTCCATTTTCTACACTCGCTCGGTGTTGTCATTTACCCATAAAACTTTATACTAGAGGACACTCGCCTCTAAACTACTAACTAACTTAATTCCAATTATCTTTGATAATCAGGAAATAGTAGAGACAAGGTATTTTTCTAGAAACCCCCCTTGCAATATCAGCGTCTGTCAGACGCCACCACGTACCACGGTACATTATGAACAAAAGTCATCACTACGGCAGTTAAAGTTGCGTTTTCATCAATAGATAGACCATAGAGTGATTCGTGAACGTGATGTAACCAGTATTATGTAAAAACTTGATGTAGAATGTAGAGTGTCCGTATAGTTTCTTGCACGTTCTTCTCCATAAGACCTACCTACGTTTTGGAACGAGTAACTAACTTCAACTTTCTGAATAACTGACCGACTCCTTGACAATTAAACAGTGCCTGTGAATGGTTTAATGAAAATAAATACTTTGACTTTGATTTGACTTCACGAAGTTTTATACTTACGTATAGTTTTTATAGACAAAAGATTTTTATTGTCTTTGTCGCACGTTCTTCGGCCTAAGATATAATATGAATTAAAGACGAGTGGCTGCAATATTATATTTTGTTTGTTCTTATATTATTTTTTGAAAGCTTGTGATTTATAAAAAGAAACATTTGTAAAAACTTTTTTTATAAAACTATATATTTATAAAACATTTATAAAAATAAACTTTATTTTTCATTTCTCCTTCTCTCATGCATGATAATTCGACCATAAATACCGTGAGCATGCACGCGTGCACCGTTCACCACGGGCGGGCGTGCTTTATTGCTATCAATGTATTTTTGTAGATAGAGCTGGCAACACTGCCAATGACATTGGACTTTGGTTGGAGTCTTTTCCTATTCAATATTCATTTTCACTTTTATAGTGACACTGACAGTCTGTCTGACAGTCACACACAGATGATAATGTTTGTTTAGTTTAATCTCAGTTCAAGGATTCGTGTTTAATTTACGCAAATTATGTTATTGAGTTTTATCAATTACTTATTAATTAATTAACAATATGTGTATGCTATGACGTAAACGTAGTGTAATTGTAATGCGTGTTTTTTTGCGTACTCAGTAAACGTCGAATAATTTAAGAGTAAACGTGCGAAGTGTCTTTGTTCTCGTTAAAAAAAATGGCATTGAAAATAGTATTTTCTGCTGTTCTATTATTTATTGTTCCTATTTTAACTTATAAGCCTGTTGTATTAATCCACGGGGTTATGACTGGGAGTGCTAGTATGGAAATGATAAAATTCAGAATTGAAGAGGTAAGTCTTCTTTGTGAACTGTTCTTTTTTCAGATATTGTTTTATCTATACGCTCATTTAAATTCAAGGTGAGGTTCATTCACCCAGTGTCTATTTGTCAACATAATGACTTTGGCCATTGTATTATGATCCATCCAGAAATTGCAATTGTCAGGGGAAATCCCACTATTCAATTACCTACACTATTTGATGAATTTCGGCCCACGACAATTTAATATAGCTTTGTGAACACTATTTTAGATCACTATTTGATTTTTTTAACTTATTTTGAACATGCAAGGTATGTATTGAAGTTACACTTAAATGTTATCAAGAAAGTCTTGCACACCGTCAATTGTTTTTTAAATACAGTTACCTATTGTTACCAGTGTTGGTAAAGTAGGTACCAACATTTAAGATATTGAGTAGGTATCTTCTTACTTTATTTACCAGACCCAGGTCATTGTGTCCCAATGGACAATTACTGCATTGAGTATTAAACAATGGATTGTTGTTTTAATTTCCTATCAGCTATATAGGAAGCTTTGATTTATTATGACAACTATATAATAATGTTAAAAATTATTATGTTTTAAAGATAAGAGTTACTTGTTTACTGCAATACCTTTATTATATTTTTTATTTTATTATTTTACATACAATGTAATTAAAAATAGTTTGCACTTTTCTTGCTTAAATCTTCAAATACAAGTTTCTTTTTCAAAGAATTGAAACTCCTGTATCTATATGACCTATACAGAAATTAAACATGGATTATTTATTTATTTACACTTCATGCACAAAGGTACAAAGGCGGACTTAATGCCTTAGGCATTCTCTACCAGTCAACCCATTATCATTTCTATGATTAGGCAGAAATACAATCCACTCTTAAATTGTTAAAACCCAAAGGGCAAAACATGTGCCCGTCACTAGTGGAGGTTTGATCTTCAGCTTGGTCTGGCAGTCAATGTAATAATAATAATAATATGTGGGGACATTTCACACACGGCCATCTGACCCCAAACTAGGGGGAGACCCTGTACTATGGGTGTCAGACAGCTGACATACATACACAAATATACTTTATATACATACATATATAGATAATGTAATAAAAAAATTAAAGAATCTATATTTAACTAACCAACTAACAAACTATGTGTGTGATTCTAAAGATGAGAAGTTAGGGAGCTCAAAATTAAACAAAAGTAACTAAGGGAATAAGGTTCGGGCGCCAGAGCTCACTAGGTAATTTAAAAACAAAGGAATCCGGGATAGCTGAAAGGTAAAGGAAATGGCCTCTAATCTAAGGTCGGAGATTTTTGAAATTAAGCTGCAAATTCTTTAACAATAGCTCATTTATTTCTTACATCGCAGGCATGGTGAATACAATACTAGAAAGTTCCTTTCATTAGAAGCGAATGTTGTTTTATAACTATTAAATTCTATATCTAAATTTTATGCTAAAGCTGTCAGTATTGCACGATTTTAAGTTGAATCTACGAAAAGAAAGCTAAAAAAACATACCACAGGTTTTGGGAAAACTATTTAAAATAAACCTTTGATGTGGATTGGAGACTCGTGGTGAAACGCATCAGCTCATCTCCATGATGAATTTAAATGTTATGGATGAAAATCCAAAGTATAAGTAAGAACGCCTTTGGGGCTGAAAACGAAAACGATTTCCTTTGTTAGTTAAACCCACGCGTCGAGCAAAATGGCGACGAGGTAGTAAATCGGGAATTTTAAACACTTACCGCTCTTATAGAAAATAATGCATGCCAATCGCTCGTGCTATGAGCACAACCAAAACGCGATGGCGTTATAGGTGCTGAAACAATGGAAAATCGACGAGGATTAGGACACACGACCTCAAGTTTATTGTCAGGTCATGGTGATGAAAATCCAACCAACAATATACTCACGGTTTCAAAAATACTGGAGAAGCACTGCCGCTAACATGGTTACAAAATGGTTCCAACCAGGGGTGGACCTTTAAAACATTTCAATCTCGTGATTGAAATGGAAGAAATTAATTTAGCATTGCTCTTAGCAAAGGCGGATCAGAAAGTGCGTCTTAATTAACCTAAAACGGAAACGTCAAAATAATCTGACAGCCGGGGAATTAAGATCCAACTGTCAAACGGATGGTCTATGGTTTTATCGATTACTCTACTAAATCCTAGCCAATCTATCAAATATCTAAAGTGTGTCGCGGCATTACCGAAAACTTCGAAAAAGTGACGAGAGAGGTCGACACTATGTAGCGAGTAAAAATTACTCGTTACATTACATCCCTCCCCGAAAAATAAAAGAAAGGAACTTTCTTTTATTAGAAAGAAACAACGAAAAACGAAGTGAACAAAAAATTCAAAAAGCTATCATAGTGCAGTTAGGCGTCATGGCCACTGACTAAAACTTCGGTACTACAACCGATCAACAAAGCCAAACACAAACAAATCCAAATTCAGTTAAGCCCGAGAGCCGCTGACTAAAACTCTAACAAGACTAAACACTAAACAAATCTAAACTCAGTTAGGCACGAGAGCCGCTGACTAAAACTTTAACAAGACTAAACACTAACTTTGAGTACAGTTAAGCGCTATGGCTACTGACTAACTTTACACTAATTTACTAAACTATCCTACACCTCTTAAGTTCAGTTAAGCACTATCGCCACTGACTAACTTCAGCCAACCTACTAAACTAAACCACTCCACTTAAGTTCAGTTAAGCACTATCGCCACTGACTAACTCTATACATCTCTACCAACTAATCTGGAGTGCAGGTAGGCACTATCGCCGCTGACTATCCTCAACTAACCTACAGTTCAGCTTTGAGTACAGTTGGGCACCATAGCCTCTGTCTATCTCAGCAACAACCAATTAAAAATAACAATACCTAAACAAAAATTTTAGATAGAGTTGAAGGACTCTACCTAAAAGTATAGATTCCGAACCACTAAAGTCAGACAGAGTTGAAGGGCTCTATCCAAAAATATTGATTCCCAACAAAAAGGTTAGATAGAGTTGAAGGGCTCTATCTAAAAGGCTGGATAGAGTTGAAGGGCTCTATCCAAAAGTATTGTCACAGCAATAACCTGTAACAACCAAAAACCATATTGTGATCGGCGCTACACCACCGAACTTCCGAGCACAATAGTAAAAAGGTATGACGAAAGTCAAAATTCCACCTTGTGACTGGCACAACAATGACCAACACAAGGGCAAAAGGGCAAATGAAAGCTGTGATTGGCTCTACTCTACCAACCTTCCAAGCACAGACAAACAAACAAAATATATTGGATTACCGAAGGGGAAAATCACAATACCTAAAGGCGAAAGCCAAGATGAAATCGAGGTCAAAAATTACACCAAGATCCAAAAACAAAGTACATTCTTTAACAAAAGTTTCAGAATGACCGCAGAAACAAGGTAGGACGTTCTATAATAAAAGTTACAGAGTGACCTCAAAAGCAAAATCCGGTATGAACGCGTTTCTAACAAAGTCAAATCCAAGTCTAGTATCGAAAAAATATCTAGACAAAAAACAACACTGTCAACAAACAGTAAAAAAAAATAGAATTAAAATCAATAACTATTTAAAACTATGAGAGGAATAGAATGATTTTAATCTACAAAAAGAAATATTACAAAAAACTTGAAATGTAATTTAAGTTTTTTAAATCTTTTTAGGTAATAAAAACCTAAAGTGTAAGGTTGTATAGGATCTCTCTTTTTCAAAAAAAATGTAAACAAGTAAAGGATTACCTTTAAAAAAGAAAGAAAGAAAAGATATAAGATCCCATACAAGCTCAACAAACAAACAAAACAAACAAGATAAGATCCTTTGATGTGTAAAATGTATAGTGTAAAGAGTAGGTATTTCTAAATTAACCAAAATGACCTAAGTTTATTTTAATAAGAATTGACTTGGAATCTAATAAATTGTGTTGAAGTTACCTAACATAATAATAGTTTCAGATGGTCATAACCTTTCATTCATCATTCTAACAAAGACCAACCTTCACACAAAAATACTCAATACCAAAACCAAATCTATGAATTCCCCAAAATTTTAAAATTTAATTATATCCTTTACATGATAACGACCCACGGAACCCTTATTTAAATCTTTCAAAACATAAACGTTATCAGAAACTTTTTCAGTTATTTCACACTTTAAGAACTTAGGTGCAAGCTTAGCCGAAAAATAAGCAGGTGCATGAGATTGAACAAAACTTCTTCTCCACACAACATCACCCACATCAAAAGAAATGACTTTCCGACCCTTATTATAATAAGCGGCATTTCGCTCATACCCCTTTAACAAATAAGTTTGAACTTTAACAAAAATATCACTAAGTGAATTAAGAGAAACTGCATAAGAGTTCCTATTTGAAACCTCTAGTTGAGATAAATTATCAACAGAGTTACTAAAATGATGTAAGGAAGCATCTAAAACAAGTTCCCTACCAAACATAAGAAAATTAGGTGTAAATTCTGTAGCAAGATTTACACTATTATTTAAAGCTAATTGAACATTGGGCAAAAAACTTGACCAAGTCCTATGATCGTCTTTAACAAAACACGATATGCAAGTTTCGACTGTTTTATTATATCTCTCAACAGGATTATTTTGAGGTGTATACCATGTGTTATAAAATATTTTAGTTATATTAAAACCTTTCAAGAATTCTACAAAATGTTTTGAAGTAAATTGAGTTCCATTGTCACAAACTACTATTTTTGGACAACCAAATTTAAGAAATATTTCTTTTTCAAAATGTTTACAAATTACTCTAGTAGTTGCATTAATCATTGGAAAGAACCAGCAATATTTAGTAAAAACATCTACAACTGAAAGTATGTATTTATGACCAGAATAAGTTTTAGGTAAAATACCTATTATATCTACTGAAAGCATAAGCATGGGGCGATCAACCTTTTTAGGATTAATCATAGTACCAAAAGGAGGAGAAGTAGTATGTTTGTAAGCTTTACAAGTATCACAAGACAAAATGTATTGGTGAACATCATTAAACATACCTTTCCAAAAATAATGTTGTTTTAATTTCTTTAGAGTTTTATGAATACCTAAATGACCTGAATTTACATCATCATGATTTGACCTAATAGTATCTAAGATATTCTCTTTAGGAATTGAGGGTTAAATTTATTTCTACAATATTTATACAAAGTGTTATTTTCGACTCTAAAATTCTTATACTTTCTAGGAGATTTCTGGCATTGAATAAATATTTTTCTATACCAAGGATCAATAATATCATCATCAGGGGAGACTAAATTATCCTGAGTGGTTATAGCAGTGACTTCTATACGAGATAAAGCATCTGGAACTAAATGTAATGAACCTTTTTTATGAATAATATCAAAAGTAAATTGAGAAATTCTAGCAGCCCAACGAGCTTAGCGTCCACTAGGATTATTGAGACCTAGGAGCCATTTCAAACAAGCGTGGTCAGTAATAACAGTAAACTTCATTCCCTCAATATAAGGTCTAAAATGTTCTATGGAATCTAAAATAGCTAATAATTCACGTTCTGTGGTACTATAATTTCTTTCACATTTATTAAGTGATGTAGAATAAAAAGCAATGGGATGTTGATCACCATTATCATCTTCTTGACTCAAAACACTACCTATGCCCACAGAGCTGGCATCACAATGCAAAAAGAAAGGTTTTTCAAAATTAGGACATTGCAAAACAGGGGAAGTTATTAAAGAATGTTTTAATTCTTGAAATGCATTTTCAGCTTCGTCATTCCAAGTAAGTGACTTTTTAGAATTTTTACTACCTGCTGTCAATTTAGTTAAAGGAGAAGCAATATCAGCAAATTTACAAATGAATCTACGATAATAAGAACATAAACCAAGGAAACTGCGAAGTTGTTTTACCGTTTCTGGGCGTGGGAAACTTTCTATTGTCTCTAATTTAGAAGGATCAGTATGTAAACCATTACTGTCAACAATGAAACCAAGATAGCGAAGTCTGTCCTTGCAAAAATTACACTTTTTTAAATTTACAGTTAAACCTGCCTCTTTTAATATACTATGAATTTTATGCAACTGTGCTATATGGCTATTAAAATCAGAATTAATACAAATTAAGTCATCTAAATAACAGAATACAGAATTATCATACTCTGGACCAAAAAGTTTATCTACTAGTCTCTGCAACTCAGCCGGTGCATTTGTGAGACCAAATGGCATGCGAACAAATTCGTACAGACCTTTTCCAGGTACTACAAAAGCAGTTTTTTCGCGGGAGGATTTTTCAAGTGCAATTTGCAAAAATGCTTTAGAAAGATCTATAGTACTAATATATCTAGCACCTCTAAGGTTATCTAATATTCTAGAAGTATAAGGAAGGGGATAAGAATCTTTAATAGTAACAGAATTTAAACGTCTTGAATCTAAACACAATCTAGTACCTCCATCTTTCTTTTCTACCGCCAATACGGGTGAACACCAAGGAGACTTAGAGGGTTGAATAATACCTTCTCCTAATAAAACTTCTACTTCATCAAAAAGTTCCTTTTGCTTAGCAGGACTCAGAGGCCAATATCTCTGTTTAAAAGGTTCACTAGTAACGTTAATTTTATGTTCAACCAAATGAGTAAGACCTAAACCTCTTTTCTCATAAGAAATATCTTCAAACAAAGCAATAATATTATCTAATTTTTGTTTCTCAGAAGGAGAAAGTTCAGAAATAGAGGTAATTGAACAAACTTGTTTATTATTTTCTGGAACAAGTATAATGTTCTTCCACAATTCTTCAGCTAAATGAAATTTAATCCAAAAGTCAAAACCTAAAATAATTAATGGATCAAAAGAAGGAATAATTAAAAACTCTACGGATTTAGTTATATTATCACAAGTTACTGGCAAATCCATGGCACCAATAATTCTCCGGGCGGAGCCATCCGCAGTGCAAGCAGCGCCACTAATAGGTCTAATTTTATAACCCAACTGTAAAAATCGTTCATGTGTATTTGAGCCTAAAATGCATTTATCGGAACCACTGTCCAACAAACCTGAAAAAATTTGATTACCAACAAAAAAAGTTAAAAATGGTCTAGCATCATTTTGTTTTGTAAACAGAATAGGGGCCGAACGATAAATATTAAAAAAGGTTTTTAAATAATCTAACCAGTTGGAAAATTCTTTGTCACGGGCAACATCATCAGGCTTGTGACTTCTAACAATTTTTTCACCCATCGAGACGCTCGAAGTTTTATCAAAAACGTGGGCTCGATGCTGCCAAATCAGTTTTTTGACTCTTGCGAGTTTTTAGTATCCAAATTACAAACGTCACAAGTCTTAGAAGTGACCCCAGCTTTATGACACTTAAAACAAACAACGCCTGGAATAGACTTGCAATTTTTATATAAATGTCCAGGTTTTTTGCATTTTAAACAAACTAAATCATTAGAAACGGCATTAGATTTAACAGAAGGTTTAAGGGATTCTTTAAAAGGTTTTCTGTTGACAACAACTTCTAAATCTTTTGCAAGTTCCAGAAATTGTTCGATTGAATCTATTTGTCTACGAAACAAAAAGGGTGTGTAAATTGGTAACATATTTTGTTGTATCACTTTAACTAAAGTGTAGTCAAATAAAGGTACTGAAAGACGACTAGCCATATCATAAATTTCCGTAATGAAATCAGGAAGCGACTCAGACTGTTTCTGTTTCCTGGTGCGGAGCTCATTTTCTAAAAAGTGATCAAAATTAGGTGTATCAAAGCGTTTCAAAAGCGCAAGCTTAAGTTCATGCCAGGAAGAAATACGAATTCGAACAGATCTAAACCATTTGAGTGCAGTACCATCAAGCAAATCTGTAAAAGAACCAACCAGCAAATTTTCGTTGTAATTTCTATAAAGAAAATATTCTTCAACTTGTGTAATAAAATCACGAACACAAGTTCTACCATCATAAATTATTTTGCTATTTTTCAAATCAGGCAGTTTAGTAAGAGGAGGAAAGTTTTTACGAATGTTTTCGTTAACAAGCGCATTCAAGGAGTTAAAAGAAGGCAAAGCTCGAGCTGTAAAATCCGAAGACGAATGTGCGATTCCAGATTCAAAAGGATTGCCAACATCGGTGGCATTAGCCATCTCGTGACCTTCCTCAACAACATTAGCATCAGCAGCAGTAGAAGCTTTGACCTCAACCGAATCCTGAGGCGGTGGAAACTGAACTTCCTTGTCCTCCATGACTAACGAGTAACAAGGCAAATAGCAATGAAAAGCAAGGACTAAACTTCAAAGAATTTCAAAATAAATCAAAGTTTGTAAAATAAAATTAAAGTTTGAGGTTAAGTATCAAAATCAATGTGGTATTTCCATGAAAAATTGCTAAGTTATTTAACGTTAAAAAGTGCAATAATAACTCACAAAACGGCTTAAAATTAAATAAACTAGGTGCACAATAATGTACTTAATGTTTAAATTTAATTATTAACATAAAAAGTTAACTTAGATATGAATTATATCACTGTATGAGATTTAACAATAACACGGTCTACACTTAACAATTGTTGGTTTTGCTAAGGAAAAAACATGTTAAAAACACAAGAAAATAAACAAATTATCCAATGTAAAACTAAAACATTGTTTGCAAAATACAATACCAAACTAAGTTACAACTTATGAGTCTAATTATTCAAAGTTTATAAACTAGATCAATCACAATGTAAAAACAATATGAAATACAATATGAATACTAAATATTGTAAACAATAGACTCATTAGTTAAAATATAAATGAATTTAGTGTGCAATACTGACTGTACTCACCGTACAAACCTGCTTCAGTCCCTGTTCTAGTGCGACAATTGTAATAAAAAAATTAAAGAATCTATATTTAACTAACCAACTAACAAACTATGTGTGTGATTCTAAAGATGAGAAGTTAGGGAGCTCAAAATTAAACAAAAGTAACTAAGGGAATAAGGTTCGGGCGCCAGAGCTCACTAGGTAATTTAAAAACAAAGGAATCCGGGATAGCTGAAAGGTAAAGGAAATGGCCTCTAATCTAAGGTCGGAGATTTTTGAAATTAAGCTGCAAATTCTTTAACAATAGCTCATTTATTTCTTACATCGCAGGCATGGTGAATACAATACTAGAAAGTTCCTTTCATTAGAAGCGAATGTTGTTTTATAACTATTAAATTCTATTTCTAAATTTTATGCTAAAGCTGTCAGTATTGCACGATTTTAAGTTGAATCTACGAAAAGAAAGCTAAAGAAACATACCACAGGTTTTGGGAAAACTATTTAAAATAAACCTTTGATGTGGATTGGAGACTCGTGGTGAAACGCATCAGCTCATCTCCATGATGAATTTAAATGTTATGGATGAAAATCCAAAGTATAAGTAAGAACGCCTTTGGGGCTGAAAACGAAAACGATTTCCTTTGTTAGTTAAACCCACGCGTCGAGCAAAATGGCGACGAGGTAGTAAATCGGGAATTTTAAACACTTACCGCTCTTATAGAAAATAATGCATGCCAATCGCTCGTGCTATGAGCACAACCAAAACGCGATGGCGTTATAGGTGCTGAAACAATGGAAAATCGACGAGGATTAGGACACACGACCTCAAGTTTATTGTCAGGTCATGGTGATGAAAATCCAACCAACAATATACTCACGGTTTCAAAAATACTGGAGAAGCACTGCCGCTAACATGGTTACAAAATGGTTCCAACCAGGGGTGGACCTTTAAAACATTTCAATCTCGTGATTGAAATGGAAGAAATTAATTTAGCATTGCTCTTAGCAAAGGCGGATCAGAAAGTGCGTCTTAATTAACCTAAAACGGAAACGTCAAAATAATCTGACAGCCGGGGAATTAAGATCCAACTGTCAAACGGATGGTCTATGGTTTTATCGATTACTCTACTAAATCCTAGCCAATCTATCAAATATCTAAAGTGTGTCGCGGCATTACCGAAAACTTCGAAAAAGTGACGAGAGAGGTCGACACTATGTAGCGAGTAAAAATTACTCGTTACAATAAACAACACCCAGACACAAGGCAAATACAAGTGCTCATCACACAAATATTTACCCTGGGCGGGAATCGAACCCGCAACATGCTGCGCAGCAGTCGATCGCTCAGCCAGTGCGCCAACCGTGTCGTCAATGTATTAACTCAATGATCAGGTAAAAAGCAGCCAAGTGCGAGTCAGGCGCGCCCATAAAGGGTTCCGTAGCAGCAAGTAACGTAATATAAAAGTTAAGCTAGGTTTGTATGAGGCCAAAAATAAACATTTGAGTTGATTGAATGAAAGGTAAATTGCGGTTTACGATTTATGACGTATAAAAAAAAACTGCTTACTAGATCTCGTTCAAACCAATTTTTGGTGGAAGTTTACATGGTAAAGTACTTCATATATTTTTTTTTAGTTTTATCATGCTCTTATTTTAGAAGTTACAGGGGACACACACACACACTCATTTTACCACTTTGGAAGTGTCTCTCGCGCAAACTGTTTGGTTTAGAAAAAAATGATATTAGAAACCTCAATATGTTTTTGAAGACCTATCCATAGATACTCCACACATATGGGTTTGATGAAAAAAAATAATTTGAGTTTCAGTTCTAAGTATGGGAAACCCCCAAAATTTATTGCTTTTTTTCTATTTTTGTGTGAAAATCTTAAGGTTTTACGTTTACGTTACGTTACGTTACGTTTTTTTTTACGTATTTTGTGAACCGCATTAATGCGGTTCACAAATTACGTCTACTTACCAAGTTTCAACAGTATAGTTCTTATAGTTTCGGAAAAAAGTGGCTGTGACATACGGACAGACAGACAGACATGACGAATCCATAAGGGTTCCGTTTTTTGCCATTTGGCTACGGAACCCTAAAAATGGTGAAGGTGAACCCTCCATTACTTATGTATGTAATTGACACTCGAGAGCTTAAAACTCTGCCAGAGTCCTGAGTGAACTCTGTATCTCTTATTCATAAAATATTTAACTCCATTTACAGCAACATCCTGGCACCATAGTCTACAATGTGAACAGATTCGAGAGCTGGTCCAGTTTGGAGACCATGTGGCATCAAGTCCTGGAGATTGGCATGGACATTGCCAACATATCTGCTAAGCATCCGGAAGGGATTAATCTTATTGGTATGAAGACATGACAAATACAAGCTCAGTTTGGGAACTGAATTAAAAGAGTCTTTTGGTTACAGCAGTGCTGTTCTGTTGCTGTTCAAAGGAATTTTTTTACAGAACGTTCCAGCAGATTAAGTATGTGAGTTTTTGTAGGTATTTGTGTGGAGCAGCTCGTGGCTAAGTAAAAGACGTACAGATCGATCGGTCAAAAGTTAAGCAACGCTTGCCGCGGTCGGTCTGTGGATGGGTGACCATCCATTTCATACCGAGTTCCCTCCGTGCCTCGGAAAGCACGTAAAGCCGTTGATCCCGGCAGTGGTTAATAGTAGTCAAAAGCCAAAAAGTCTAACAACCAGTATTACCAAGGGGTATCGTGATACTCAGTAACTGGGTTGTGTAGGTCCGATAGGCAGCTGTAAAACACTGGTATTCAGCTGCATCCGGTTAGACTGGAAGCCGACTCCAACATAGTTGGGAAAAGGCGACGCAGATGATGATACCAGCTGATTAATTATGTGTCTTTATGTAGGTATGTGTCATGTGTGTATATTAATTATTTATTTAATAGGGTATTTTACTCTATACGAGAAAAAATCTATAAATATGTTATTGAGACAGTTTAGGCATAAAGCAGCCTGAAAATGTAAGTTTTAGTTCATAAAATAACAAAACAAATTTTTAAATTCAATTCAAAGTTTTCAGTATTTTTAATCTGTTATAAAACACCGTGAAATAGTAGCGGCCATGTTATTACGCCATACGGCTGTGTAAACAAAAAATTGACAACTGTCAGTCAACCGATTGGCGTAATATATATAGGCTTTGTACTATTATTATTTTCGTAACCATCGTATTTGTTTCATTATTACACCTAGTACAAAATATGCTTTTAATTATTTTTAATGATATACAATTTATCATATTTAATATGAGCTCATTTGATACAAAACGACCTGACGTCATTTACGCTGAGCAATATGGCGTCCAGTAAGAGGCGTTTTCGTCAAACTACGCGCGAAATTTGAAAATTTAAAATTTAGATGCATTTTTATGGCACTTATCGATTGAATAAAAATTTTGTGTTTTTTTTGGTATCATATTAGCACTACAGAATTTCATTGTGACACTTTTCAAAAATGTGTGTAATACCCTATTCTATTGAGATATGGAGAGAACTGTTGTAAACAAATGCAACAAAAATTGCCATGGTGATCAGATTGTACAAAAGTGGTCACTCTTTTTAAGAGCGCCCATCCCGTCATATTTCCCATACAAACGCTCGTACGCGATTACGGCGTTATAATTATTTTCTAAATATTTTTAACACACAGGTATCTTGTAGTTTAAATCTAGGTTTGTATGAGGCCAAAAATAAACATTTTTGAGAAACAAATTCAGTAAACAAGTCCGAAAATCTGCTTTTTTGCACATTTTTATCTGAACTGGCTGTTCATAATGCATTCATACATTGAAAAAGTAAAAAAAACAGCTTCATAGAAACCTTGCACATGTAATGGAGATTCTAAATTACAAACATTACTACCAAAAACTTGCAAGGCTTTTCAAAAACACGTATGTCCTGGAACAACTTATGTGAAATTTTCGCGCGCCAATTTTCCTGTGATGTTATCGCGTTCTCACTCACTCGTTTGTTTTCGTGCTTTGGGTTGGTTGAAACAAAAAAAATTCAATCACGCTCGCGCTTAAGTTCGTTTGATGGGGATGGGTGCTCTTAAGCTGACAACTAACATTGTACTGTAAACATTTCAGGATATTCCCAAGGAGGTCTAATCGCACGCGGCATAGTGGAGACATTTCCCAATGTGTCTGTTAGCACATTTATATCTCTTAGCTCACCGCAAGCTGGACAATATGGAGGTAAATTCACATTAATATTAAAATGCGAAAGTAATTCGATCTATCTATCACTTCATAGTGGGAAAATCAGTAAACCAATCGTAATTAAACTTAACTAATAAGCAGTTTGTGATCTGGAATAAGGACATAGGCTTTCCAATATGCGACTTCATCTGCGTCCGCGATGACCGACATTCAGACAGGCTAAAAAAAGTCGAGAAGTCGTATGTAAAATGAAAGAATTAAAAACAAAGAAATAAGTATGACTCAAATGCGAATTGATTATCTTGTAACGTAGGTAGGTACTTGTCATTGACATGATGTAAATGCCGACAGCGTCGGGAAAAAAATAATTACTTTCATCACTACATAATATAAATTAAAGTCTCCCCTGCTGAGTTTATGATCGTTCGGGTTAATCTCAAATAATACTGTACGAATTTTCGTATGATTTTCACCTTTAGAATGAAAAATATCTAGGAAGTTCATAGGCCAATTTTTGGGCATAATTCAGTGCTAAGTAGGTACCCGTGCGAAGCTGGCCTTCTCGCTAGTGCAGAATTATTATGTACATACCCCAAGCACAATATTCTGGCAGAGAAACAGGATCTTACCATTTCATGCAATAGGGTATTTTACTCTATACGAGAAAAAATCTATAAATATGTTATTGAGACAGTTTAGGCATACAGCAGTCGGAAAATGTAAGTTTTAGTTCATAAAATAAGAAAACAAATTTTTAAATTCAATTCAAAGTTTTCAGTATTTTTAATCTGTTATGAAACACCGTGAAATAGTAGCGGCCATGTTATTACGCCATACGGCTGTGTAAACAAAAAATTGACAACTGTCAGTCAACCGATTGGCGTAATATAGGCTTCGTACTTTTATTATTTTCGTAACCATCGTATTTTTTTCATTATTACATCTAGTGCAAAATATTCTTTTAATTATTTTTAAATGATATACAATTATCATATTTATTAGGAGCTCATTTGATACAAAACGAACTGACGTCATTTACGCTGAGCAATATGGCGTCCAGTAAGAGGCGTTTTCGTCAAACTACGCGCGAAATTTGAAAATTTAAAATTTAGATGCATTTTTATGGCACTTATCGATTGAATAAAAATTTTGTGTTTTTTTTGGTATCATATTAGCACTACAGAATTTCATTGAGACACTTTTCAAAAATGTGTGTAATACCCTATTACGGGCATTCGTATGTCGCGGGTCCGATTACGAAACAAATATATTATGGTCTGGCTGTGTGTGTGTGTGACTTTGTATGTTTGTAAACGCACCCACGTCACAGGAAAAAGTCGAAGTTTAAGAATTCTGTACTCCTTATCGCTTCTAGCATATCGTCGTTAAACGTGAAATTCCGCGTAAGTAACTAAAATTTTTAAATACCGCAAAAGTACACTTTCTTTTATTTAACATAAGGTCGAAATTTGCGGTATTTAAAAATGTTAGTTTCGCGGAATTGCACGTGCAACGACGATAATTATGACGCTGCCTCTTTTTAACCGACTTCAAAAAAAAAGGAAGGTTCTCAGTTCGACCCGTATGTTTGTATGTATGTATGTTTGTCCGCGATTATATCCCGTTTGGCTGAACCGATTTTAATGCGGTTTCCAGAAAAGTGTTTGATACATTCTGGTGAAGGTTTTAGTAATACAACATATAGACATGTATTCAGCGCGTTTTGAAAAAAATTACAAAAAACAAAAAAAAATAAATAAATAGAAGATGTTTTCGTTTCTTTCATCTTTGGAGGACTTTCAATCTCTGTTTTGACTGTGTTGCCGTTTCTTAATAGATTTGTGTTATAAGGATGGTTCGATCGTCTGTTGGCAGTTGTAACCAACATTCTAAACTTCCAATACCCATATTTTTATTTTTCATGTTCCAGCCGGCTTCCTCCACCTGGTATTTCCTGGTCTGGTAAAAGACACGGTCTACGAGCTGTTCTATTCTCGAGTAGGGCAACACACGTCCGTTGGTAACTACTGGAACGATCCGTACCATCAGAGCCTCTACGAGTCGTACAGCGTCTATCTGCCATATATTAATAATCATATAACGTGAGTAGCATTATAATTATTTAAATTGGACTTATCTTCTAATATACACTTCTGGACACATCTATTGGCCCACCTTGTATTTTCAGTTTCGTTTGGTCCTAGCTAAAATTTTATATTAGGTCGAGCAAAAAGTTTTTATGCAGTTTTGAACCTGGCATATTCACAATTTCACTCAATAGTCTTTTTTTGAATTTCGAACACAGAATTTAAAGAAACAAAAGACAATTTGGAGCCTGTTTGTTGATATCAAACAATCGAATACTAAGAAAACTTGGTTTTATTGGTTTACTTGGATTTAATTCTTGAAAAAGTGATTGATATCTTTGGTTTTGCAACAAACATTACTTATTCTTAACATTAAGGTGAGGTTCTATCAATAATCTATGGATACTTCACCTGAAGTCGCCGCCCAAGCTGTGCACTTAATCAGGCCGGACACAGCCAAAGAAACGTGAGTGCTCAACTTAATTTAAGTCGATCTGCGGTCCGAAATGTTTATCGGAGGTACCTAGAGACTGGCGGCTTTGTTCGTCGCCAAGGAAGGCCACGATCTCGGGTCACAACTGAAAGGCAGGATCGATTCATCGTGACGACCAGCTTGAGAAATCGTCACCTTACCTCCATTGAGATACAAAACCAACTTCGCGACTTCCACGGAGTATCTGTGAGCGCTCGAACTGTTCGGAGAAGGTTAAAAGAACGCGATATGGTACCACACAAGCCAGCTAATGGGCCCAAACTAACGCGAGCCCACCGAACAGAGCGCCTTCATTTCGCACGTAGTCATTTAAATTGGACACAGCAAGATTGGAGCCGTGTACTCTTTTCTGATGAGTCTAAAATTGTGTTACATGGCAATGATGGAAGGAAGAAGGTCTACCGACGTAAGGGAGAGCGTTTCGCACAATGCTGCTTTGAAGAGAGGGTTGCTTATGGCGGTGGCTCATGGACTGTCTGGGGCGGTATATCCGCGAGCGGCAAAACTCAACTTGAGGTTGTTACAGGACCACGGCTGCCAACATTAAATGCTGAAAGGTACATTCGTGAGTGCTTAGAACCTCACGTGATACCATACGCGGACTATGTGGGCCCAAATTTCCTTTTTATGCATGATAATGCAAGAGCCCATGCGGCCGGCATCGTCAGGGAATATCTTCGGGATGTGAACATCACAGTTATGGACTGGCCAGCCAGAAGCCCAGACATGAACCCCATTGAGCACATGTGGGACGAGCTAAAAAGACGTGTTAGGGCTCGTCAGCCAGTTGCCCAGACGATGCAGGAGTTGAAAACTGCCATAGAAGAGGCATGGGAGATATCCCTCAAAATTTCATAGAGCGGTTGATAAACTCTATGCCTAATCGTATGAGAGCTGTGGTAGATGCCCATGGAGGCAACACGCGTTATTAAATTAAACCTTTATTTGATAAAACATGTTTTTTATTCAAAAATCAATTGCCTTTAACAAGGCGCATATCCGACTTGTTAGGCGTAGCTCCATGTCGTATGGTATTCTGAATTCAAATTTAAAACAATACGATCGAAAAAGATGGTAAAATGTATCAGGTTTAAAACTGCATCAACAGTTTTTGTTCAATCTAGCAATCATATTTCGGTAGGGGCCATCGAAACCTAAACTCTAAGGTGGGCCAATAGATGTGTCCAGAAGTGTATAAAAATCTTGTGTCATAGTGTTTGTTTCCGAAATCCTCCGAAACGACTTGACCGATTTTTATGAAATATTTTGTGTATTATGTGTTTGGTAGATAGGTGGTAGGCATCAAATTATGCATTATAATACCATAGGGAGTAGGTGTCACAGTTTCTAGCACGTATGAATAAAAGTTTGGCAAGTTTAAGGGCTTAAAAGGTATGCGAAATGCCACCTAGTCGAAAAAGTATCTGAAGAATTCTAAAAGTAAATTGAAAATAGAATTGTTTAGGCCTTTTTTATATTTTGCCAACCTTCCTATGAGCTAGTACGTATTATGGGCTTACCACACGCACAAGCATCACCACAGTTTTGCCTGCGCAAGCCGGTTTGTAGGTACACGGAACACGGGTGTGGTTGGTAAAATACGCTCAGTGTTCCGTGTACTAACCGGCCTGCGCAGGCAAAACTGTGGTGAAGCTTGTGCGTGTGGTAAGCGCTTTACAGTTACTCTCAATACAAATGTTTAGAGTACTCTAGGTACCTACATTATCTACATTGGCACTACACGCCACCACGTGTACATAATAGAAAGTAAATGCGGGGTTAAAGGTATTGTATGTTTATATTGATTGCAACTGATTTATCGCTACTGAGTATTACAGTATATTATCAATTATTATTGTTAATTTTATTTATAATTTTCCTCATACCACATACAAAAGAACAATGCATAGTTGTAATCGTTATTTGTTGTGCATGTTATTTTTAATAAGAAAATGGTTTTGTTTTTAAAATAAATAAATTAATTTAATTTTCGTAATTGATTTTTCTTCTGCATGCAAATTGTAATTTGTAACATTTTTTTAAAGCTTGATTTATTGCAGGTTATTCAATAATCTTGACCTATTAGTTACTCAAAATAGCATATTAATATTTTATTAAATGTCAGATACACATCAAGAATTTCGACAGCACATTCATCGGTTCCATGGTGTAACGGTTAGCACTCAGGACTCTGAATCCTGCGATCCGAGTTCAAATCTCGGTGGAACCTGAACTTTTTGTGTTTTTAAACAAAAACGCTAAGCTCTCTTTTTTATTTTTAATGATTTTTTTAACCTTTTTTTATTAATAAATTTTATTTTTTTGAATAAAAATATGTTCAATTTAATAATTTATTTGCATTCAGCTACTAAAACATAAAAGCATGAATAAATTCAGCATTGGTACCTATTTTTATTTTGCGTTTATAACAAAAAAAAGTTATTTTTAAATATTCTTGCGCAGTTTAAAATTGTTTGTGGGTGTTGGCTTCTAACTAGCAAACAAACAATATTCTAATACGTAGTAGTAACTAAAAATAGTAGCTGACGTCATACTTCTAAACGAGACCATAATATGGACGCGCAATACTAACGTTAGTGTAATTCAATGATATAAATAATAAATTAAAAATGTTGATAAATTAATTGTGAATAAGTTTTTTTTTGTATGAAATATTGTGCCGTTATTCGTACAAATATTTGCTTTAATTTGCCATTCCAAAATTAACTTTATCTTAACTTTTATAAAGTGTATTTTGTATTACACATGTTTTCTTTTAAAACTGCAGTTTAAAAACATAAATGATAAAGAGTGAAAATTAACTAAACAAAGCAAGAAATATTTTACGCTTGACGTATTTCGTTTGTTTTCGCTGATGAATGATGATTAAGCAGTTCTATTTTATCTACATATTATAAACTATGTAGGTAGGTATGTTATTTATTAAAGATTTATTATTTCTTGTGTATTTTTTTTACCTACCTACTTAGTTTTAGATGATTGGCGAATGTATACAAATATTTTGTTATAATTTGTTGCAATAAGTTTGTACTATTTTGTATGGTGGCAGTATTTAGACCTAGATTTACACCTGGTTCCTGGAACTTAAATGATCGTCATGTCAAAATTAAAAATAAATCAAGTGATCTGATTGGCTGTTGAGTCAACCAATCACAGCAGTTTCTGCATTTGAAAATTTGTATTGATTTTATAATAATTATTATTTTGTCAATTATTCAATTATTATTATAGTCGTATTACCTGAAATACTTACCAGCATAGATTTTTGACTAATGAATGTTTTCTACTTTTCAGTTCAGCAAAATCAGCAGATTTCAAGAACAATTTGCTGAGGTTGAAGAGACTTGTCCTGATTGGTGGCCCCGATGATAATGTTATCACGCCTTGGCAGAGCAGGTAAATATAAAAACGTAAACTAATCCGAAATTTGGGTAATCCCGATTCATTTTCAATTAACTGCAAAATTTGCTTTCAAATAAATAAATAGTGAACAGAAGGAAAGAGGAGATCGTGGCCTCGCATTGTAAAGAAATTCTATACAAGGCGAGATCAGCTTATACTGGAAAATTAAATTAAAAGTAGCTATGAAAACTTTTCGATAGGCAAGTTATCATAGGCATGTTTGTTAATAAATTATATTTGATAAAAAATATGTCTCATCTAGTTATCTGATGGGCGAAGGTCGATCTTCCACGTCTCCTCTACTATTCGGGAAGTACCTGTGTCGCATAAACAGGGAGCCAGACGCTTGGTGTCACCACTGCGTCGACTGCCGGGAGGACACGGCGCGGCATACGCTGGCAGAGTGTGCCGCTTGGGAGGGGCCGCGCCGTGCCCTCGTCTCAGAAGTAGACAGTGACCTGTCGCTGACGGCCGTGGTCGAGTCGATGGTCGACAGCGCAGAGTCCTGGGACGCGGTGGTTTCCTTCTGCGAAACTGTCATGTCGCAGAAGGAGGCTGCGGAAAGGGTGAGGGAGATCACTACCTCCCACCCGACCCGCAGCAGGCGCACCGGGAGGGCGGACAACGCCCTCTTCTGGCCCCCCTAAATGAGTCCAGGGGCGGCAGACTCGGGGACGTCTGCCGCCCCCCACATACATCAGGACCCGAGGTGGCGGCGCGTAGTGTTCCACGCGCGCCCCTCTTACACGTCCGGAGGAGAGTCTAACACCTCACTCCCCCCCCCTGACCCGAGAAGTGGCCCGCACTAGTCGGGGGTTGCGGAAGTATCTCCAATTCCTGCGACCCCCGACGTAGGTGTGAGATCGAACACCGTGGTGGTTTTAGCCGGTACGAGTCCGGCACGCCCCCCCGTCTTCCCCGGATGGGGGATAGTCCAAGAGGATTTCCCCACGATAAAAAAAAGGTCTGGTTGCACGATACAGGAGAAATTAATTGAAATTACTAATATGAGGCAAGGATATTAAAAAAAAAATCAAATGAGACTTTGTTTCAATTACAATACAGTATATTTTGCAAGCACCTTTTTAAAAGAACTTCAGTAGTTAATCAAAAATATTTAAATTCCAGTCAATTCGGCTACTACGATGCAAACGAGACAATTGTCGAGATGAAAGGTCAGGACATATACATGGAAGACAGGATCGGACTCCGGACCTTGGACGAAACTGGTCGTCTCCACATAGTGACGGTGCCAGGAGTTAACCACTTCAGCTGGCACATGAACATAAGCATTGTTGATGATTGTTTATTACCGTTTTTGGATTAAGAGAAATGAGGGTAGTTGATAAATCGTGACGTCATAATTTTTGACAGTGATTTAAAAATAGAACGTTACAGCACAACGCGTTTGAGGTTCCATTGGTTGCTTCCGTCGTAAATCAATTTTGTTCGTTTAAAATAAAAATTGGCGAAAGTATTTGTTGACACACAAAAATCTATTTTAGGTCTTTATGCTGAGGTTTATAATTCTTTAACACCTACATAATGTGCTGTAAAAATGTTGTTAAATCATTTAAAACTTTAAATTGACTTAAATAGATGCCAAAATGACTTTGAATATTGGAAAAGTGATCAATAATTTTAGAAAAATATTTTCTAAGTAGCCAAATTTTACATTACGTATTATTTTATTTTTTGTATTTTTGTAGTTATACAAAGTGAAGTGAAGAAGCTTTCCCGAAATATTGAATCTCGATTTTTATAGTTGTTTAATGCACAGTAGTAAGAAAAAGTAGAATTTAATTCAGGCTTTTTAGTTCCTACAAGTTTTTATGTATAAGCTCAATATTCTAGCTGTTATGATACTACAGACGTTTTTGTACAGCCTAAAGTGTATGCCCGTTCGTCCCACCACCGTCCTCCCCTGGTGGACGAAAATTACGCACAATATTATTAAGTGGAAGGAATGTCACTAACCTAAAGTAAAGAACGTCCCACTAAAATGTCGGGTGGAACGTCCGGGAATAAATTTAATATTACTTATTTTTTTTACTACCGACCGTCGTCCCACCAGTGGGACGACCGGTGGGACGAATAGGAATATACGTAGCCAGAGCCTATATCGCTTGGCCCTATTTCGAACGAAAATGAGAGGAATAGGGTCAGATAATACAGATTACTGACTCTACATATTATAAAACTTTACATAATGTACAAAATATTTCTAAATTTCATCTGTGAAATATGTACAATAATGTCAATGGGTGACAAACCAAAATAGCCTTTATTGCTAGCTTAAAATATAATATGTGACGCGTAACTCCTATTGTAAGCTAGCGACAGTTTTGAAACGTCCAGCAGTGCATTAATCTTAACTCATATAGGTAGATAAGTATTATGCGTATTTTTATAGAGTGCATTTTTGGACACAAGGAAAATAAACCGTATTGTCTTAACTATAAATACCATAACAGAGTGATCAAGCAAGTTCAGGTATGCATTGTTTATTCCATTTTCAAACACAGTCATTGATGTACAAAAAACGAAGATGCATAGCGATTCATAAACGTTCCAAAAACTGAGTGCACTACCTGATAATGTGTGTTCATGTCATTAGGCCAAAGCGTAAAAAAATACTTTAATTATAGAATTATAAGGTCGAAATCGTTTTATATTAGTTGCGTTGTTTAATTCGTTCTGTCCACTACACTTTTTGTTGTGATAATTGTAAGGAACTATGCATCTATACCATTTCACAATAAGATTAGACATAAACACAAACCTTTTTTACAGTCCCTTCAATCGATTTTGACTTGAAAAAGGTTTTTGTAAATGTGTAATCTTATTGTGAACAGGGTATAGGTTTTTGTAAATCAATGCTTCCAGTTCAATCTTTAAAAACTTACTTAGTGACTATTTTCAACCTCTAAGGGCGGATTCGATCAAACTTGTATAAGTCTTATCCTGGGAATAAAATGACTAATAGGGAACATTACGCGAAACTCGGCGCAGAGGGCGCCACTAGCACATTCCGTAAATCATAACCTCGTATTCTTGTTATAATATGTTATTAATTGTAATAACTAGGTATTTTGTGAAAATATATCGAAGTTTTAAGTAATTTTACTTACCTAACTGTACTTTAACCATATTATGGCGTCCTACGACCATTTGAAAGTGGATTCTAGGTTATGCTCAAAATAAAATAATATTTGGTTGTCTTACATGATAAATGTGAACGTTATTCTGTAAATGCGACTATCTCACCTGACCACTTAACCTGAACATATTTTAGAGTGATTTTTAGCTGCTTCCCAAAGTTTTCGAACATTTTCTTCTTTTGGAAATAAATAATTCCCTTTATTTCTTCATCGAAATACACAGCACTGATACATTATTGTATAATATAACACACTTCCCAATTTTGAACTCAATTAAAGGCAGAATTTCACGCTTTGAACGACTCGTCGATAAACTGTTTACGGACTATGCTAGTGCTGCACTCTGGTGCCAGAACATTGCAGTAATATCCCTTATTACTGTAGAGTTTTTTGTTTTACCAAATTTGAATCCCGGAATAAAATAAATGTCTATTACCGAGAGTAAATCGCTGTACCGCCATAATGCATCGAGTAAACAAGTTATCTGAGATTAAATATGTTATATAATGGCGGCCGCTGCTTTATCAGCTGACAATGACAACTCTTGTGAATATCATTATAAACCGGCAAAATCATGTAGCAATAAAATCTTGGGTTCCGCTTTAAAATCAGTTGTATTTCTATTTTAGTTGGCTTACACATGTTATTTATCATGCATTCATCAACTCGAGAGTACCTAGTATTGGCTACTCTACGTTTGTGATGGAAAAACGCATACAAAGTTATCTGAGATTAAGACCAATGAGTAAAATTATTCAAGGGTTAGTTACTCTGGTACAACATGGCATTTGATCGAATCCGCCCCAAAGCGTATATTTTTAATAAGTAAATTAATATTTAAGTTTACAAATCTTTTAGGTCATTACAAAACCACAAGCTCAAAAACATGATTATTATTCTGATAAAATATAATTAATCATTCTAACCACAATGTCATTTAAACAAAGTTAGTTTTCATAGTTTAAGTTACTGCAAACCACGTGTGATTTTTAAATATTTATTTAATTATTTGGTAATCTATTTTTAAGTAATGACTTTAAATCTTCATCTTTGTAATCTCATAATAATTGAATGACTCAATTTTAATTATCATAAGTGTGAAATAATCCGTTGATAACGTAATGATTTGTAATTCATAAATGATTTTCTGATGTTTTATTATTTACTAACTAAAGCATGCGACTTCGTTCGCATGATTGTCGGTTATCAGCGGAATGTATTTTGCGCGGAACCCTAATTAAAAAATAAAGTAAATGTAGCCTCAGTTACTCCTTATAACATTAGCTATCTGCCATGAAAGTCCCGTCAAAATTTCTTAGATATACGCAGAGTTAAGGATCCTACTTACATTTTAAAATGCATTATAATTGTACTAACTGATAATAAACTGAAAAACGTCACGAATAGAGCTGTTATTTGTTTGCAAGAAATAATTCAGCGCGGCATTTACGCAATTTCAAACTATAGTTTTGTTAAAATTAAGTTCATTTATCAAATGAACAAACTACCCATAAATATTGGTCCACAATCCATAAAATAAAACTAGTTTTATAAGTAAAGACACCTTCCGGTGTCTTTACTTATAAAACTAGTTTTTGCTTTAATTTTATTCCTATTCTTATCATTTTGTAAACAGGATTAGAACCGAAAAAAATCGCATGTAGCCGCATCTGATCTACAATTTACATTGGTCTTTATCATATTTGTAATAAGTTCCTTTTTATTACTGAAATAGTTCAAAATCATCATATTTATTGTGTGAATTAGATTTTAGTCGTTTGACGTGAGTAATAATATATATTTTTAATGCTCATTTTGTGTTTTATTTTATTTTTAGTTTTTCCTTCGGATTTTTATATTTAGTGTGCAGGTTATTTATAACTTACACTTTGCCACAATTTTACATACAAACTTACACACTAACAAACTAATTTTACCTCTTTATAATATTAGTATACATGTTACAGTCAAATCTCTTAACCAGTCAAAACCCTCAGTAAGATAAAACGCGTTTGCGTTACAAAAACAAAAATACGGAACGCCCTAATTATAAGAATCACTACAAAACAAAACTTTTAAAGGGCCAAAAAAAACCTACCAACCTAATAGGTTTCTATGTAGATAAATTTAAACGGCTTATGTTTAACTTATCCCCAGATATAGTAAAATATAGTCAAAAACAGTAAATGATCACCAAAATTAAAACCGCATTTTAATGCGAAGTTATAACCAAAATTTTAAATGCTCACCAAATTGCGTTTCCTAAAGTATTGTAGAAATGTATGAGTTTGACTGTAAAAAGTGATTTGGTTCTGGCAGTAGGGGGCGTAGGGGGTCACTGTTCTAACCTAACCTAACCATGTCGGATCCGCCCCAGGGTGACTTTTGTGTGTTTTAGACGTGGATCCACGCGAGACACAATAGATTTTTAATTGTGTCTGTAATTACGGCATTTGAAAGGTTAAGGGTCAAAATGATTTTAGTTATCCATTTTGTTAAGGGACCACGGGCGACCGACTAAATTATAGCCAAAAAGTTTACATCTTGCTATTCTAAATAGCCACGAAGTATGTTGCATTAATTTGCACACTAAGATTTGGTAATCATTTAGGTACTACATTCTTTTGGTAAGGGAGCTTAAGATCCTAAAGTATTTTTTGGTGGTCATTATATTTATACAGAGGCCAGCTCATCAAACTACAACAATCTGTCTTTTCAACCGACTTCAAAAAAGAAGGAGGTTCCTTCTCAATTCGACTGTATGTTGTTTTTTTTGTATATTTGTTACACGATTTCTCCGCCAACTGTGAATCGATTTTGAAAATTCTTTTTCTTGTGGATAGGGTATGGCTCAGGGATGGTCCCATATAAATTTTATCGAAATTGATTCAGCACTTTTTTGAAAAATCAATTAAATCCCAAAAAAATCTACAAAGACAATGTTTTAATAGTTTCTTCAATCTTTGGAGTACCTCTGTTTTAACTGTGTTGCCGGTTCTTAATGCGATGATAAGAAGGTACTAAAAAGTGAGGAATAAAAATAGATAGATTTTTAACTTTATCACAACAGAATAAGGGTTATATTCAATTGGTTTGGTTTGATATGGCTTGTCTGTACCTTTGGGCATGAAGTATAAATAAATAAAAAAACATCCTGCCATCCATCCTCTTAAACTTTCTCTTTTAGTAGCAGCAGGATACACTTGGATAACT
Organism: Charanyca ferruginea; assembly: GCA_947361185.1. Lineage (NCBI taxonomy): Eukaryota > Metazoa > Arthropoda > Insecta > Lepidoptera > Noctuidae > Charanyca > Charanyca ferruginea. Next base: position 31,282,994 of record OX376057.1, read on the forward strand.
TTATTTGGTGTGCGGTTTTAACAGGTAACATGGGATTCACAAAGTTTTTAATAACAGACTAAATCAAGCAATTCGTCATAGGTCTCAAAACGGATGCGAAACGGTTTATTCATATTTGTATGCCAGCGTAAAACCACAGATTATTTAATATTGTGACATCAGCGCTAGAAATGTCTTAATTGTTTACTTATGTTTACCAATATTGCTGAGAAAGATGATGTAGGTATGGAAAGGTAGGTAACGATGATATTGAAGATTATAGAACCATTTTATTTGTACGAAAATAAGTTACGATATATATAGTAATAAAATACGTTATTAAAAGTCATAACACCTAAATATATAAAAAATAAATTCAAAAACAGGGACGACGATCTATTCCAATACTGTAATGTTATGAATGTGTTCAATAAAGTTAAATTTTTTACCTTTGCTGAGGTCATTAGGCCCGAGCCGCTGACCGAAAAAACAAGACCTGACTTTTTGAGACCTTATTACACCCAAAAATAAATACGTTCTACCAAAAACCAACAATGTGTACCTACGGGATGAGGGTTGCAGAATATTTAGTACCTTACTTTCTTGATAAACTTCCAGAAGACCTACAAAGTTTATACAAAACAAGTTCGAAAAGTTATAAGTACAAATCTAAACGTTTCTTTACACAAAAGTTTACTGTATATATATATTTTTTTTTTGACTAATAAATAGGCTTGCGTTTGACCGCAATTCACCTGATCGTAAGTGATAATGCGGCCTAAGTTGGAACACGCTTGCCTAAGATGAACCGGTTCACTCGTGCCTTAAAGATACCCAGATTATACTTACTTTACTTACCTTATTGTCATGTGTAATCATTATATTATTTAAACCGTCACTTGTAAAAATCAAATGAACGGCTCGCCAGCACAGATAAACCCTGAGAGGTTTCCGTTGTATGGCAATAATACCATCTGTAATATAGACTAAGTATTTTGGAAATAAATAAAAATAAAAGTTTTGAATGTTATAACTAAACTTTAAATACTTCCATTGACCCCTTATACTGATGAATACTAAGTAAGCCGACATCCCGACAATCATTTTTGCTCTTTTTGCTCAATGTTACTATGTTTGAGTTCCCTTGGTCGTTGGTCCCAGCACATATGATAAATAATACTGTCATGTGTAATCATTATATTATTTAAACCATCACTTGTAAAAATCAAATGAACGGCTCGCCAGCACAGATAAACCCTGAGAGGTTTCCGTTGTATGGCAATAATACCATCTGTAATATAGACTAAGTATTTTGGAAATAAATAAAAATAAAAGTTTTGAATGTTATAACTAAACTTTAAATACTTCCATTGACCCCTTAAACTGATGAATACTAAGTAAGCCGACATCCCGACAATCATTTTTGCTCTTTTTGCTCAATGTTACTAAGTTTGAGTTCCCTTGGTCGTTGGTCCCAGCACATATGATAAATAATACTGTCCCGGTTATCATTCGTAGATATTTGGCAGTAGTTATGGGAGTCAGAAGCCAGAAGGGGTATCGTTGAAATCCCCATTATTGCATTTTGACTCTCGGTCTATAGCTGAACTAGTGGGAAATAAAAAAGTTTCGATCGTCACCACTTGGGAGGAAAAGTAGGCAAATGATGGTGTGTGTTACTTAGTTTTATGGGCAGTATTAGTAGTTACCGGTTATATCACAATAAATGTGGCTTTTTGCACCTCATCATCATCATCATCATTTCAGCCGAAAGACGTCCACTGCTGGACATAGACCTCCCCCAAAATGAGGTGTTTTGCCATAATCGCCACGCTTGGCAGGCGGGTTGGCGATCGCAGTATGGTTGTTACAAAGGCACAGAGAACGCTGCTGCCCATTCTCTGGTAAGTCCCTTAGTCGCCTCTTACGACACCCACGGGAAGATATGGGATGGTGCTATTCTTTACGTCCGCCACCACACGGACTTTTGCACCTCGTAACTTTTAATTCATGTATTTTCTTGCCACGTCTTCCTTTAACTGTGTTTAATGAATTAAAAAACTTTGCCCAGATCGACGAAACCGCTGATTTATGGGTAAATTTTTACAACCGGATCTAAACCGGCCTTGTATAGTCCCCTTGGAAATTTTCACCTGCAACAAAAACCTAACGAGGGTTCCGTTTTTGTCATTCGGGTAGAGGACCCTAAAAAGGTGAATTAGCTTTTTGCATGAGGGCAAAGTCAATCATTGAATCAAAGTTTTAATTTGAAAAACTATATCTTACCTAACTTGTTTTTTATGCAGATTGTAATTAATTTCTTGTTTGTTCTGTTCTGTTGATTCAAGTCCAATTATTTATTTCAATTAGACCGTGAGAAGGCACTTTTGAACGTCAACTTCTTTCAAGAGTTTCCTGCCAATTTATTCCATACGAAAGTTTTCGCACGGACAAGAATGGGTAAGAAATTCTATACTTACTCTTATAAAGAATACAGTTGTACAATAATTTGTGGTTTGTGGTGTGGTGTGTTTGTGGTTTGTGTGTGTGTGTTTGTGGTGGTGTGTGTTTTGATGTGTGTGTGTGTGTGTGTGTGTGTGTGCTAGTTTGTGATGTGTGATTTGTGGTTTGTCTGTTGTAGTTCGTATTATGTGCGATGGCTGTCGTTACAAACCTACGTGTTCTAGAGAAAGTTAGGATATGAAATACACATTCTTTCATCATTATATAGCATCGTATTAATTTGTTAATTTATTTATGTAGGTCCTTATTTGCATATTAAAAGTATAAAAATAAAGTAGTTATGTAGATTTTTGTCATGATTGAATAATTATGTTGTTATAATCTACCAAATCATTAGTCGGATGATCTCATCAAATAAATAGTTAATTTATCTAATTGATAGATATCGAAAATGATTCCGGATTTAAATGTGTAACTTTCTTCGAAGTTTCATGACATAATTGTCTTAAATAAATCGTCATCATCATCATGTCAACCTTTAGACGCCTACTGCTGAGCATAGGTAGGTCTCCTCCAAGGCTGGGGGTTCATCCGTAATTGCCATGCTTGGCCGATGCATGTTGGTGATCGCAGTAGGTGCTATGGTACTCAGAAGGACGCTGCTGCCTATCCTCTGGTCAATATCCCTCTGCCGCCTTCTACGACACCTACGGGTAGAAATGGGGTGGTGCTATTCGCTGCCGGCACCACACATACGGCCATAAAGTTTAAATATATATTATGCAAAAACTACAATGATTTTGTAGGACTCGTATTTTTAAGTTCCGTCTACCATAGAGCATATTGAGATAGAGAAGACACAAGACTTCCAATGGGCTGGCCTGGATGGTCCTGTAGTGCTATTCTGAATTAAATCCCCTTGGGTGAATTGGGTGAACTGTCGGTGTTGCATATTATACTACACATGTATATGCGCAAACACAGGTGTAGGAACTCCGTTTTTCCTCATTCTCATATTCCGATGGGACAGACTCGACCGTGGAGAGATCAGGCGCAGGACCAACGGCATCTCATGCTTTCCGAGGCTCCGGTGTCACGCCACACCACCGACTTCTAATTCCGGGCTGCTATTGAGAAATTCCTACTAAAAAACCCACAAACACCTCGCCCGACCTGGGAAGTCAAGCTCAACTTCAAATAAACCATTAGGTACCTACATGCACTTTTAAATTTTCAAGGAGTCAGTCAGTCAACAAGTTGAAGCTAGTTAGTTGCTCGTTCCAAACAGTAGGCTCCTATGGAGAAGAACAAGCAAGAAACTCTATGAGCACTCTTTTAAAATCAATAGAATATTCCAAATTTAGGTTACATCATCGTGAGAAAAGTGTTACAAGTTGTGCATGTTAAAAGAAGTCCAGAGACAGTCACAATAAGCTTGAAATAACCGTGGCAGCTCAGAAGGAATCGAACCAACTTAACAGTCAAAATTGTACACCGTTTAAAGAACTCATCAACAAAGTACCTAAACGATTTTTCAGATCAAAACAACATCATAAATGATGTTTCATGTGACGTGATTGCAAATAATAAAATTATGCTTGTTATCAGTCATTATTATGACAGTCAACTGCCTATTGACGTCTTTTACAACTTCCTCAGGAAATGATAACGTTTGGCACGGAGGCAACTATTTCTTTTACCTTATAAGGTAAGAAGCAAAATCCCCATGTTGTTTTCTCTTATCAGATGTTACTCAATATTCTAAGAGCCAAGTATTACTCATAGTGTACTTTAAACTAAGTTTTATCTTGTTCCGTAAACTGATAACTTAAGTTCGGGCATTCCTTGCAAGCGCCTGCCTTTATCATGGAATTATTGAGTTACTTATCATGTAAGTACATATTAACTTAATACAGCTGTGTTTTATGATTTGTTTTTATTTTGTAATTTGAATATGTCTCGTGTAGTTGAATGTTTCGTCTGGTCGAAAGGGCAATTAAAAGTCAAATCCAAAACATTTAGCGGTTCCGTAAACAAAATATGCTACCTATATACATTTTTAGTGCAATGACACTTGGCCGCAAGTTGGCAAGGGATTCGGGTTAACCCATATAACAATAAATAATAATAATAATTCATTTATTTCAGGCTGCATAGGCCCATAGATGATTACCTTAACCTAAACATACATGTATATTTATTAAGGTATGTATGTATCAGGGATATTCCTCTTCCAGGGGATATCACACCTGGTAGAAACTAAGTTAGGGGAAGGTGACATTAGTGGCGCGGCTAGGATTCTTTTTAATAGTGATGTGGTGGCACCGTGTTCTCCTGAAACACTCTCAGCTCTGGAGAGTAAACACCCTGCCCCAGCAGATGGCCTTTCTTTTCCTGATCCTCCAGACTCGGATAATCATTCCCTCACCGTCACAGGTCGAGAGTTGATAGCTGTCGTTTGCTCCTTTCGGAGCGGCTCCGCCGGCGCGGCGGCCTCGACGGCTTGACTCCTCAACATCTAAAGGACCTCATTTGTTCAGGCGCCGTTGTAGCTGGTGAGTTGCTCTTGAAGGAGCTTACGACTCTGATCAACCTCTCCTCTCTTCGGCAAGGTGAACAAGGCCGTCATCCACGTTTTGTACGGGGCAAACTTATGTGCCCTGAACAAGAGGGATGGCGGCATTCGTCCCATTGCCGTGGGTACTACATACCGTTGTATGGCAGCCAAGATTTGTTGTAAATAGGGTATTTTACTGTATACGAGAAAAAATCTATAAATATGTTATTAAGACAGTTTAGGCATAAAGCAGTCGGAAAATGTAAGTTTTAGTTCATAAAATATCAAAACAAATTTTTAAATTCAATTCAAAGTTTTCAGTATTTTTAATCTGATAAAACACCGTGAAATAGTAGCGGCCATGTTATTGCGCCATAGGGCTGTGTAAACAAAAAATTGTAAACTGTCAGTCAACCGATTGGCGTAATGTAGGCTTTGCACTTTTATTATTTTCGTAACCAACGTAATTTTTTCATTATTACACCTATTAGAAAATATGCTTTTAATTATTTTAAAAGATATACAATTTTCATATTTAATATGAGCTCATTTGATACAAAACGAACTGACGTCATTTACGCTGAGCAATATGGCGTCCAGTAAGAGGCGTTTTCGTCAAACTACGCGCGAAATTTAAAAATTTCAAATTTAGATGCATTTTTATGGCACTTATCGATTGAATAAAAATTTTGTATTTTTTTTGGTGGCATATTAGCACTACAGAATTACAATGAGACGCTTTTCAAAAATGAGTGTAATTCTATGGTGAGGTTGTCTCGGAAAAATTTCAGCCCCTTCAGTTAGATTACGGCTCTAAAGGGGGCCGTGAGGCTGCCTGTACACGCTTTGTCGACCTACCTACTTAAATTCTGGCAAAGGACAGGTCATCTTGAACGTTGACATACAGAATGCCTTTCACTCAGTTAATAGGGACACCTTGCTGGCAGAAATTAAAAAATAAATTCCCCAAATCTATAGTTTTCTGTGGCAATGTTACAGACATTCGTCTAAATTACTATATCGTGACAACCTTTTAGAATCTGCTGTTGGCTGTCAAAAAGATGACGCCCTTGGGCCAGTTATTTTCAGTCTAGCCATTCATCCAATTATTCGACAGCTAAATTCGAAATTTAACGTTTGGTATCTCGACGATGGTACCTTGAGAGGTGATGTTGACAGTGTTTTAAAAGATTTGATTTTCATAAAAAAGAAACTGCATTCAAGGGCTCACAACCTATGGAATGCAGTTTCTTTATTATGAAATGTGAATTATACTTATCGGACGATACTGACACACAATCGACAATTTCCAAATTTAACGCAATAGCCCCAGACAACAAAATTATAGATAAAAGCAGTCTTTGTCTCCTCGGGTCTCCCATCTTCGAGAATTCCTTTCCCAGTTTTATTGAGGAAAAGATACAAAATTTAAAAGACATTTCGAAAAGATTAATCTAAATTAACATGCATTCGGTCATCACCATTATTCGGTACTGTTGTTTCGGCCCTAAATTAAATAACTACCTTTGTGCTTCCCATTTGTGGAAACACAATCACCTTTTAGAGAAAATGGACCAAATTATCCGTCATACTCTATCATCTGTATTAAAGTTGGCAATGGACGACCGCATTTGGGCCCAAGCTACTCTACCTATTCGTATGGGGGGCCTCGGCGTCCGCTTTTCAAGTATCAGTTTGCCTGCATTTATATCCTCGGTCCACGAGACTGAAAAATTAATCAGGTTTGTTCTAGCTCCTAAACTGGTTGATTTTGATGTGCCGTGCTTCGCCGAGGCCATGGATGCCTGGGCCTCAAGTCTGCTATTACAATAGTGTCAGAATGGTCTATAATTGATTTCATAATTGTTGATTTTGACAAGTTTGGTAATCTACTAATGTAATGGCGTCATTATAAAAATCAATGATAGACCAATCTGACACTATTGTAATAGCAGACTTGAGGCCCTGGACACTTGCTTGCCCGAACACTGATTTACCCGACAACCCATCTTCTCAGAGGCGGTGGGATGAGCCGCTCTGCAGGTTAGTACAGAATAATTTACTTTCCACTTTTACTAATTCTGCTGAGCAAGCGCGTCTGCTGGCTGTGGGTAAACGGGTATCGGGTCTTCGGCTTCTGGCACTTTCGTCTACTTTTCGCCTCGCTGCTTCCTTACGTTTAGGAGCATCTTGTTGTTCTCCTCATCACTGTCGCTGTGGGGAAGCTGTTAACTGCCTCGGACACCACGGCCTGTCGTGTAGTCGGGGTGCGGGTCGCATACCGCGGCACGCTAATATTAATGATATCATTCGTCGTGCTCTCGTCGCCGTCGGCGTTCCAGCAGTTTTGGAACCCAACGGCTTGGCACGCGACGATGGCAAGAGACCGGACGGCATGTCATTATTTCCGTGGAAGTTGGCTAGGCCTTTAGTGTAGGACGCTACGTGCGTCGATACTCTTGCGCCATCCCATCTTCCTAGCTCAGCGTGCTGTGCTAGTGCTGCTGCTGTGGCTGCAGAAAACCTCAAACGGCGAAAGTATAGTACCCTTGGTGATAACTTTATTTTCGAGCCGTTTGGGGTTGAAACCCTCGGGTCGTGGGGTCCGAGTGGTCATCTTCTTTTTAAGGAAATTTCCAAAAGGTTAGTTGACACTTCCCGTGATCCAAGAGCTGGTTTTTACTTTGGGCAGAGGTTAATCATTGCCATCCAACCTGGCAATGCAGCCAGTCTCTTGGGCACATTCCCAGATGAAGGCGATTTTTCTTGTCTCTTTCTAGTAATAACTACCTTATTCCTTTGTCTTTCTGCTTGTCCAGTTCTTTGCTCCCTTCCCTTATCCCTTCTCTTCAGCAACAACAACTCAAAAGCTTCCAATCTTGGTCTTTAGAGCTTTATAAATTCATATTTGCTATTGCACTCTTTACCCTTCTGTAGTAATCCTCTTTTTATGAGCTAACGGAAATCTGGTATTTAACCTACCAAATCAAAAAATATTGATGACTTAAAAGGTTTTTTTTTTTAAATAGGTACTTTAGTAAATACCTGTTTACCTAATCTAATCCGTACGGGAAACCCCTTGCCTTTTTGTGCAATCGTAAATTAATATTCTATTTTTGGATTTGATTACCATTTAGTCACCTTTAATGAGGCTTTAATATACTTAATCTAATATTATTGGAAAACCGGACTCGCAAATGACAATGCCAGATCCTGCCCCACCCATTTAAAGAAAATGAAAATTAATAAAATTATTGTAATGATTAAAGGAGCTTATTGTAATAAATTGTTTTTCTTTAGAACTTGCCTGCGTTCTTGGCTTGTTTCCACGAGACAGGCTCGACCTAGTGTGGAGTTCATTAGCAAAATCCTTCCTTTGTGTCTTATATATTTGCTTTTTTTTGTGAACCTAATTGTTAATGTAGTCTACATTAACAATAAAGATAAGGAAATGTAAAGAATTTTTTTGTTGGCAAATAAGCAACATTATTATTGTTACTTGCGGATTACAAATCAATGCTAATAGAAATTCAAATACAGTTTTTTTATTTAAATTAAACAGAAACGGCTAGTTCTGCAGTCATTAAAAGTAATGTTTTCTTATCAGCAATAAATAAGCAGTAAAATGCTACATATTGCAAGCTTGTGCATGGCTTTTATTGAGTGGGGCAAAGTTATATAGAGTTTTTGGCATTGTCCTTACGTAATCGCCATGCTTGGCCGATGCATGTACTCAGAAGGACGCTGCTGCCTATCCTCTGGTCAATATCTCTTTGTCGCCTTCTACGACAGCCACGGGTAGAAATGGAGTGGTGCCATTCGCGGCCGGCACCACACGGTTCCGCTTCCGTTCAGCTGAAGAGCGCCAAACAACCATCTGTCCTCACAAACTTTCGCATTTATAATACCTACTTAGTACCTAACTAGTAGGAAGAAGGATTGAATAGTTTTAAAAAAGCTCCAGATATACGGACTGACTGGCAAGTCCTTATTCTATTTTTTTTAACAATTATCTCATAACTCAATTTGAAATGAGTTCGGCCATGATAAAACCAACCAGTGGGCTAATTCACGTAACTAAAGAAATGCTGTTGCAGTGCAGTTGCAGTTAAGTTTCGATCAAAACAACGCTTTTCGTATTCTCTACCGCTGTCAGACACGCTCAGGTCAAGTTCGCGTCACTCGAACCCAATAACGGCATTCTACTGTTGCGCGTCTTTCGCGCGTGCTTTGGAAAGCAACATGATCGGTATTCTTAGTAGAATACCGATCATGTTTAGACGTCTCAAAATGACAGTTAAAAAGCACTAAAATCTGTACTACTGGGGTATTATTTTAATATTATAATAAAGTCATATTCAGATTCTATTCAATTATTTAATGTGTAATATTTTTTTATCTCATGTGGCTACACCATGGGTAAGTTTGGTTGTCGTACAGCTGACGTGCAGTTCACGCGCAACTTACGCGCAGTTCAAAGATTACAAGAATACCGTTTATCACTCAAACTTGAACTTAACTGCAACTGCACTACAACTTCATCGGCCCGTCATAAAATTACGTGAATTAGCCCTCTGAACCTCTACATTACTTCTGTTTAACTTGCATCATAGGCAGCTGATGTTTAAAAAAAACATGAAAACATCAAGTAACTGACCGAAACACTACTTTGCACTTGCCATAGATATATAGGTACTATATTTCCTAAGTCATGAAGAATGATGTAATCTAACTTTACATCACCAAAAACTAGCCCAGACGACTTGTCACTGGCCATAACACATGACGTCATCGCTAAAATAAAACCTATTATGCCTTTTACTTTTTTGAATATTCAATTGTGCATTTCTTGTGTGAGTCATACACATGCCGCATCCGTCGATGTCGCTATGCAGTTTTTTTACGCCATAACAAGCCATGGAAATAATGGGAGCCCCGTGAATCAACTGTTGGAATTTCAAATTGTGGTTGAGAATCTGTATTCCGTTTTGGATGCCTTTTCTCTTCATCGGATTTTGTATAGATCTATCCAGGCTGCATTATACTAGTCGTTAGGAAATAGGAACTAGGGTTTTATAATCTAACTATATAATAAAAATGGATCGTTGTTCGTTAGTCTCGCTGAAACTCGAGAACGGCTGGACCGATTTGGCTAATTAAGGTCTTGAAATATTTGTGGAAGTCCAGGGAAGGTTTAAACGGTTTAAGAAAATTGAAAAACCAATTGACAGGACAACGTCGTTGGGTCAGCTAGTAATATTATAAAGAGGTAAAATTGGTTTGTTACTTTGTATGTAGGGAGGGAAATCTCCGAAAGTACTCATTCGATTTAAAAAAATCTTTAACCAATGGGTAGCTACGTTATCCGTAAGTGATATAGGCTAAATTGAATTATCAAAAAATTTGGGATCCATGACAAAATTCACGCAGACAAAGTCGCGGGTAAAGTGTTAGTCAGTCATAAAACTTTTCGATAAATATCCAACTAATTAGGTACAGTCAGCAAAGGAGATAGGTATGCAGGGTCGTCGGGTGCGCTAGCCCGTTTGCTGCCCAATTTAGGAGGACCCAACGCCGCCTGCCGGAGGCTCTATATGGGGGTTGTGCGGTCTATGGCGCTCTACGGGGCTCCAGTATGGGCGGAGAACCTGGCGGCCCGCAATATCGCAGTGCTGCGACGTCCGCAGCGAGCGATGGCCGTCAGAGTGGTTCGGGGATACCGCACGATCTCCTTTGAGGCAGCGAGCCTCCTTGCCGGATCTCCGCCGTGGGATCTCGAAGCGAAAGCCCTCGCTTCACTTTATGAATGGAGCGGGGAGGCGCGGGAGCGGGATATGCGACCGGTGCCTCGAGAGTACGCGCGGCGCCGCTCCGAGCTCCGCGTGATCCTAACGGCGGAATGGGAGGGACGACTTCTCAACCCCAGCGCAGGGCACGCCGTAATTTCGGCGGTAAGACCCGTCATGGAGGATTGGTTAGAGCGCCGACACGGTGCCCTCACGTTCCGGCTGACGCAGATACTGACCGGACATGGTTGTTTCGGGAAGTATCTGTGTCGCATAGGCCGCGAACAATCGCCCGGTTGTCACCACTGCGGAGATTGCCTGGAAGACACGGCGCAGCACACGCTGGCTGAGTGCCCAGCTTGGGCAGAGCAGCGCCGTGAACTCTCCGCAGCAGTAGGTGACCTCTCGCTCCCGAACATCGTTCTTTCGATGGTCCAGAGCGAGAGTGCGTGGGAGGCTGTCGCCTCTTTTTGCGAGCATGTCATGCACGCAAAAGAGGCGGCAGAGAGGGTGAGGGAAGCAACTGCCTCGCTTCCCTTCAGTCGAAGACGCACCGGGCGCCGGAGGGCGCTTAATGACCTCCGGCCTCCATGAGTTGCCGGCCTGCGGGTGGTCGACTTAGGGGCAGTCCACCACTCGACCAGATGCAGGCCCGTGTAGGCGGCGCGCCGTGTTCCGCGCGCGCCACACTAGAGGATTCGGCGGCGTTCAGACCGCCGAGGTCGACGGGATCCGCCGTGTAGGCGGATCATAGCCTGGCGGGGGCGCGGTGCATGCGCGAGCGAATCCCGTACCCCCGCCCATAGGTCAGTCGAGGAACACCGTGGTGGTTTTAGCCGGTAGGAGTCCGGCACACCCTCCCGTCTCCCCCAGACGGGAGACAGTCCATGAGGATTTCCCCACGATAAAAAAAAAAAAAAAAAAAAAAAAGGGTCGTCAGGTAAAGTTAAAGTTTACTTAGAAACCGATAGATAGGTGTTTTTGAATAAAATAAAATAAATTTAATAGAGAATAAACATATCAATGATTAAATTAAATTTCATTCGAAAACATCCATCGCTTTCTAAATAAACTTCAACCATTTCTGATGACCTGCCTACCTATCTCTTTTGCTGACTGTACATACTGTATGAGCGTTTCGATTTAACGTTTCTACTGGTTAGCTAGTAAACCACGTTAGTTCCGTTCATATTTATTGGATTAGAATATAGATGTGTTTTTAATCGAGTTCAAAAAGGAGACGGTTATCAATTCGGAAGTTATTTTTTTATGGATGTTCGGGCATAACTCTATCATAATATAGACGGATTTGCAAAATTCTTTTTTTGTTCGACAATCTCTGTTTTAAATGTGACGCCGTTTGTTAATGGATTTGGATGAGGCTATACTTACTAAAAAGCGGAAAATACAAAGAAAAAAGTAAACCGCCTTCAAAAACTAAAAAGTGATAAATAACTTTAGCACAGAACACACATTACTTTAGTTTCGGAAGACGGTGGCAATACAAAACCACAAACACAACAAAGCCACCGCCATCGACTTCCGAAACTAAAGTACTTGTTGTGTGTTCTGTGCTTTATCATTTTTTAGTTTTTGAAGGCGGTTTATTTTGTTTTGGAAAGAGTTTTTTATGTGTTGCTCTTGAGTTATCCTGCACCTTCCAAACTCTTATTTGAGATCCATGTCCATACCAGGCTTACATACGGACGTCAAGTATGAACCCTGACTGCAAACCATCACGAATCACGATCCTTCTGCACCGGCAGTGGCGGCGTTAGGCGTCGGCGATGTCGGCGACCGCCGACGGCCTCGCGCCTATAGGGGCCTCACAAAAAAGTTTTTTTTCAAGCTGTTAAAATTTTGTTATCCCTATTTATTCTTGTATTTCCTATTGTGTTATTTATCTACAGTTGTCTGGCAATATTATGAAAGTAAAATATTTCCGCGTGCGATATTCGGGGAAACCCCGAATCGTTAATTCGAATATTAGAAAGAATATCTTTCTAGGGGCCTCGCAAAGAATTTCTCGCCTACGTCTACTTTTCGGCTAGCGCCGCCACTGTGCACCGGTCTCAGTTGGCTGCTTGGCGAGCACATTCTGCCACAGGGATCTTCTGGGTCGGCTTCCAGTCTCACCGGATGCAACTGAATACCAGTATTTTACATGGAGCGACTGCCTATCGGACCTCCACAACCCAGTTACTGGGTAACAGTAACACGATACCCCTTGGTAAGACTGGTTGTCAGACTATCTGGCTTCTGAATACCCATAACGACTGCCAAAGATCTACAAATGGTAGCCGGGACCAACGGCTTTACGTTCTTTCCGAGGCACGGAGGGAACTCGGTATGAAAGTGATGGTCACCCATCCACAGACCGACCGCGGCTAGCGTAGCTTAACCTTTGACCGATCGATCTGTACGGCTATAACTTGGCCACGAGCTCCAAAAATACTAACCATCAAAAAAAAAAACGACACATTATGTAGCAAAAAAAGAAAGTCTTAAATTACAATGGTTCTAGCTGTTTCAGTTATGTGACTGTTCTTCAAAATGTATTCAAAGACTGTAGTAAATGATCACCAAGCTTAGTGAGCAAATTAATGCGATATTACTGACAGACTTTTATAAGTTTGTGTATTTTTTTAGTTTAGAGTCATTTGCTCTAATAGGTAGTATACCAAGATTATTTTAAAATTTTGTGATCGTTGAATAATCATCAATCAGCAATATAAAAAAAAACTATTTTTATGTTATAAGTAATTTACTCTCGTGTTAGGTATGTCGTGAGGGACATAACACGAGAGTAAATTATAACATAAAAATAGTTTTTTTTTATAGTAAGTATATTAATTATTTAAATAGTAATTTAATATGACGTCAATGTTAAAGAGGCGGTTGAGTGTGTATGTTAGAAAATAATTACCTACCTACACTATTCCGGCACTTCACTATAATGATAACGTTACCTAATTGTTACATAAGTCTGAAGCAGAACCACTTAGGTACCTATACTACCCAACTCTTGAAACTTTTACGTCACAACACGTAAAAAAGTCCCGTTTGGTAGGTACCTACTCAAAACATCAAGTCTTCCGATATTATGATAGTGATCAATCGATAAAACTGCACAGGTTCGATAGCCGATAGAAATTTTCTATTGTAGGTAGGTACCTACAAACAGGTAAAGTACTGTTATAATCGCACCGTGGAAAGGTACGGTCACCAAAACAGATTAGTAAACAGGGTCGTCGAATATAGTTGAATTTTATTTACAAAGCGATGAATGTTTCTGAATACGACACGGTTGACGGCACGGTTGGCGCAGTGGCTGAGCGATCGACTGCTGCGCAGCGTGTTGCGGGTTCGATTCCCGCGCAGGGTAAACATTTGTGTGATGAGCATTTGTGTTTGCCTTGTATCTGGGTGTTGTTTATCTATATATGTATGTATTTACAAAAAAAAATGTATTTGTGTATGTATATCAGCTCTCTGACACCCATAGTACAGGGTCTCCCTAGTTTGGGGTCAGATGGCCGTGTGTGAAAATGTCCCCACATATTATTATTATTATTAATAAAATGCAATTAAATTAATTTAATTAATTAATTTAATTGTATTTTTCTCTGTTAACAGAGAACAAGCAGTTCATTTATTAAATTAAATTTCATTCGCCTTGAGCAAGCATGATTATCAATGCTCATGCCTTCTCTGTATTTTGCCAGCCTTTGCACTGCAGCGGTACAGACGCCAGCACATCAAGCCATACCAAACTGTAAAATTTTCCCAATTGAATATGAACCCTAAGCTTTTGTAACAAAGTTGAAAATCTTTTAAAAACAATTGACAGGTTGTAGTAGCTTAATGTTGGCCTCTGTACATTTGGGTACTTCACACCACTAATCAATTGACATACTTTTTATGACCTGTCAAAACGCGATTACCCTACAGATTTGGTATGGAAATAGTTAAAGGTGACGTCACTTTTTTATTTATTTGTTTATTTTATTTTATTTTACTATTCATCCTTAACAAAGCAACTATAGTAAATTTAATTTGGCTTATGTTTAACGAACCTCCAGATTATGACCTCCAAAAATAGTAAATGATCACCAACATTTAACCAGTTCAGTCACAGTTCTAACCTAACCATGTCGGATCCGCCCCAGGGGGGACTTAAGGGTTCTAAGATTTGATGATCATTTACTAATTTTGGTGGTCATTTGGTGACTAAGATTTGGTGATTTTTTACTATTTTTGGTGGTCATTATATTTATTCCCATTTAATTTTACAGCTAATTGAAACTTAATGCAGTTTTCAGGGTTAGTACCTATCGTTTTTTTTTTTCAGACAAGTTTTGTCATGGAATTATTGGGTAATGGACATGGTGTCAACTTCCCAATTATAGGCTGGTATTATTATTATTTTATTCATTCGAAAACATTTATCGGTTTCTAAGTATAATTCAACTTCCTACTTACTTCTTTCCGCCGACCATGGTAGGTAACTACCTCTTTTGGTGACTGTACTCTACCTACCTACATGTTATTTTTCTACGTCAGTCGGGGGAACCACCAATTGTTTTGATTAGGTTTTTATTTTATGTAGGCAGGTAGATAAGTGCTAAATGCAGTTTTTACAACATCGTTAAGACATCCGCGTAAGGCTCTGTTTTGTTTGCCTTCCTTAATTGGTCATTTGCAGACGCAAATTAGACTGACTTAGAAACAGTAGGTACCTAGCAAAAAAGAGATGATTAGGCAGCTAAGTATTGAATAACATCTTTTTATCTTATGTTCGTGTGCTAAATATATTATGTATTAAGCCCGTCACAGACGTAGAGCTATAATATATAATTTAATATTTTTTATAGCAAGGCATATTACGATATATTTTCTATAGTAATCTTCAAGTGACCACAGACTCAGCTATAATATCTTATATCTTTATTACGTTACCAAAATATGTGGACAAATATAGCAAGGCATTTAATATATAAGTATTTCAAAAATGTGCAGCAAACAACGACCGCAGACTTAATAGGGGCGAAAATATACTTATTATTATATTATTTTATTTATTTACTTATTTATTTATTTTACTTTACTTTGTTAAATCATAGTCATGCTGTGTACACATATTTAGGAGTACCTACAGTCTCGACCTGAATTTAATACTTACTGTTACTTAAGCATTTTATTGTCTGTATTCTGTTTTGTGTTCCTAAATAAATAAATATTTTTTTTTTTTTTTTTTAATATTTATTTATTTATTTATTTAGACACCTACAAAACAGAATAAATAAATAAATATTTATTTATTTATCTAAGATATTATACATATGATATTATAATTACCATGTGCGGATAGCTGGATATAATATGATATATAGCATAGTATATTAATAAATATAGCTACGTATGTGGTGGGCTTTATGACTGCCCGCGACTACGTCTTTCTTTTTTACATTAATAAATATAAAGTAGTTCTGGAGATTAACGCGTTCAAACATACAAAGAAACGTAAGTACTAACTGATGCCCGCGACTTCGTTGCGTGTCGTTTATCAGCGGGATTTTAATTTCCTTTGCGCGGAACCGTATTTTCTGAAATAAAAGTAAGCAAAGTCAAAGTCAAATCATTTATTTCAATTAGACCATTAAAAAGGCACTTTTGAACGTCATAATAAAAAAAATATAAAGTTGATTCTAGTTGCCCATTCCAAAAGGTAGTTTCGTATGGAGAAGAATGGGCAAGAAACTCCATACTTACTCTTTTAAAAAAAATGAGTACAACATTTTGCATTTACAGTTTACAGTTATAAAACTATACGTGAACACGATGGACCTTGCATAAACACACTATATTGAAGTATGTACAAAGTATTACAAGATAAAGAATGACAGCTAAGTTGTATACATAGATACATAGTGTTCACATATTATTATTTACAATTATTGTAAAAGTAGACAACCACAAGGACAAGTATAAGGTACTTATGTACTTATAACATTAGCTATCTCCCAGTGAAAGTCCCGTCAAAATCGGTCTAACCGTTTCAGAGATTAGCCGAAACAAACAGACGGACAGAAAAGGAAAAGGACAGTACAATCTCACTGGTTGCGGCTACTGAGACACTACTTATTTTCATACATTGCCCAAGGGCGTAGTGTGACAACGCATGGTTAAAAAAATATATGTTATGAGTTATGACAAAGCCGTTCTGGCTCTAGGTGTAAGTACGTCGTAAGGCGTTCTGCGATCCGTACTCCCCATCATCAGAAGAAAACATGTAGCGACCGCAGCGGCACACTACTCGACTGATCGTATGTAACTACGACGCCCACGGGCGTAGTGTGCGTAGGGAGGGGACCATAAAAACCTGAATGTGTGCGTGGAGGTACCAACTTTGAGGAATTTTTGAAAATTGTGTAGTGACAGTACGAAAGCCTTAATTATACCTGTGGTGACAGTACAACATGCCGTTCTTTATGATAGTATGGAAAATCGGTCGTTGTGTGGCGTATTGATTTTATGCAAGTAAAAACGTCGACAGGCGTAGTTACTGTCGTATCACTTATAGCTACCTAGACGCCTGTGGCTGTTACTGTCCGCCAACGTTTTAATTATCAACCTTCGTAGTTCGGAGAGGCACTAGCTAGAAGAAGAAGCATTTACCTGTGAAATAAGTTACTTACTATTTTCAACCGACTTCGGTTTGTCACCAATATAACTATAGGTACCTAAGTATAGCAGAATTTGAACCTCGCGAAATATCGGTTGCTATGACCATTTAAGGAAACTCTCGAAGAATAAAACAATGGTTACAACGCTACCAATGACCGATACGTAATTATAATAGTCATTGATTTTTCCCTCTGTATATGGAAGTACGTACTTACTACATTTTGGTCCTCAAGAATAAATGCTTAAAACGTCACGCACCGACGTCAGATGTACAAGGTGTACATGACCTAGAGCACATACAAACCTAGTAAGTATTAAATTATCAAGGAAAACCAAATATTTTTCAGTTTTTATCAAATCTTTTACTTTAACCAAATTCAAATAGACGTTTAAGACTCATAAAAGGGCTTAGTGCAGGGTTACTTAAAGTGGGGTCCACAGACCCCTTGGGGGTCCGTAGCATGTGTATAGGGGGTCCGTAGGTCTATTAATTCTTAACATATATTATGTACTTCGCCACGTACCGTAACTCGCCACGACGACGAATTTGTGTCGTCAATAAAAGTGATTTCATAAAATACGGCTTGTTTTCTTTTCCTAAAATATTTTTTGACAGGGGTCTGCGAAATTAAACCCTTTCAAAAAATATTTTACAGTACCTAATTACACCCATTTTTAAAAAGTGTTTCAATTCAATTCTGTAGTGCTAATATGCCACCAAAAAAAAACACAAAATTTTTATTCAATCGATAAGTGCCATAAAAACGCATCTAAATTTTAATTTTTCTAATTTTGCGAGTAGTTTGACGGAAATGCCTCGTAGTGGACGCCATATTGCTCTGCGGAAATGACATCAGTTCGTTGTGTGATAAATGCGATAATATTAAATATGATAATTATTTATAATTTAAAAATAATTAAAATGATATTTTGTAATAGGTGTAATAATTAGAAAATTACGTTGGTTACGAAAATAATAAAAGTACAAAGCCTTAATACGCCAATCGGTTAACTGACAGTTAACAATTTTTTGTTTACACAGCCGTACGGCGTAATAACATGACGGCTACTATTTCATGGTGTTAGAAAACAGATTAAAAAAGCTGAAAACTTAGCATCGAATTTTAAAAATATGTTGTTATTTTATTAACTAAAACTAACATTTTCCGACTGGTATTTGCCGAAACTATCTTAATAATATATTTATAGATTTTTTCTCTTCGAGTAAAATACCCTATTGTGAAAGTGGTCCGTGACTCCAAAAACTTTACGAAACCATGGCTTAGCAGCTACGTACGGATCAATCGGTCAGTTAAACTACGCTTGCCGCGGTCGGTGCATGGATGGGTGATCACCTATTTCATACCGAGGTGCCTCCGTACCTCGGAAAGCACATAAAGCTGTTCATCCCGGCTGTCATTCGTAGGACATTCCAAGGGGTATCGTGTTACCCAGTAAAATGGTCGTGGACGTCAGATAGGGAGTCGCTCCATGTAAAATACTGGTATTTAGCTGCATCCGGTTAGACTAGAAGCCGACCCCTTGTCGGGGGCGGTCGGGGCGGATGACGATTTAAGATTCATGAAGGGACCTTCATTTTCAATGTCTTATAGATAAAACGTTTGCTTATAACCTATCTACCTAGTGGGATATCCCCTTTTCATAGAGATAAAATTATGTACCTACTTTATCGAGTTGTTTTCAATGAAAAAAATAGAATCCAAATGTCGGTCAATGACACAGGAAATTAAAAAAAAATGTTTTGGTTAACCTCGTTCTGATTGACATTAACCTCATGTTGAGCAGCTACCTATTTGTATTTCCTTAAGGCTGCTCTCTCGAAAAAAGCTTGAAAGAACCATGCAGATGAAGCAACTTTTCGTCAGCATTTACAGCGAAAGTACATCTGAAAAAAAAAGAAAATTGTTAGTAATCTGCATGATTATATACGTAATTATATATATACGTAATTTGGTTAAAGGTTAAGAAAAAAAAAATGTCAAATCACCTCCAAATCATTGAGATAAAACCATTTTACTCCTTATTTTCATAACAGTAGAGTATAAAAAAATATCTACTGCTTTGCAATACAAAGGCAAATGATTTGGTTTTGTTACTTTTTACAAATATGAATTATTTTTATTAAAATAAATTAAAAATGCATCCGATTAAAGACTGCGTCTACATCACCCCCGCACTCGTCCACAAATTCAGTACGGGCCAAATGCTCAAGGTTATTGGCATGTATACAAGTCTTAAACAAATTCATAAAAATCTAATATCCGTAACTAAAACTATCCGAAACCATAGAATAATGCGAAACAATTTAAATTCATAACCGTATCTGAAAACGGTTTAATATTTTCTCTAACCGTATCCATATGCGAATCCAAAAGAAGATGGAAAACGGTGGGAAAAGTATTTAATTATTGATGAAAAATTAGAAAATAAGAAAAGTGAATAGGTATATAGGGCGACTGGTAATTATTGTATGTGTTCATGCTAACATTGATAACTTTCAACAACTTTCCCAAAGAAAATATGTTTTTGCGGATAACAGCTGATAGGTCAAAGGCGTGCGCGCGCCAAATTTTACAGACGGCTGTTGTGTTATTGAAATAAAAGTGAACCAGTACAAAAATCATTTTTTCTTCGAACACAATCACGAACACAAACGTGAACGTGATTGTGTTCTTATCATGAACACAATCACGTGTTTAAGTTTCATGCACTAGGTAATTACCAGTCACCCTATATCTATGGATAATTACCTTAAGTACGTACTTACCTAATATCCCTGATTTATACCTCCGTATTGATTGTTACTACTACGTAATAAAAAGCTCAAGGAAATAAAAAAACAAAAGAATTTCTAAAAAATAAAATAACTTGTCTAGTCTTTTCTGAAAATTATGTTGACATTATTAAAATAGAATATCTACTAATAATATTACAGAAAAAGTAGTCAAAACATTGCAATTTGAACTAGAGTACGGTAAAATAAATTATAGGTAATAAATTTTTCTATAGACCAACGATATATTTTGTATTTGTTTTAATTTCTTGTAGGTAGTTTGTTTGAGTTATACGTGCGTAGGCGCATGAATATGATTCATATTTGTTGATTTCTCACGGAGGCGTGTCCCGGCCCGTCGTTAAGCGTTCTATAATTCGACGCATCACTTGATAGATTAGATTATGACTGACCGTCATAATACCGTTATTACGGAAAAACAAGCGTACAAAAATAATAAACATGCTAAGTATAAATTATTATAAACTAGCTTTTTCCCGCGACTTCGTCCGCCAATACTAATTTACTAACTTTAATTTATATAATTTATTATTAGTTTATTTATTAAAAGTATGTGATTGTCACACACATACTTTTGAATCACTTCGACGCGACGCGAACTCCGTTCATTAGTATTGAATTTCTGATTTTGATCATCTACTTTTGCTGTTGACTGTACTTCCCCAGGGTTCAAGCTATTTTCATACCAAATTTTATCAAAATCGACAAGACAGAGTTAGTTTCGCATTTATAATATTAATAGTATGGATTGCGTAAATTGCGTTTTAGAACTTAATCAATAGGTACCACAGAATACTTAATAGTAGGTACTTCAATACATTATATGTGTTTGCCTTGTATCTGGTTGTTGTTTATCTATATACTTGTATATAAGTATTTAAGCTTGTGTTTGTGTATTATCAGCTGTCTGACACCCGTGGGGTGTCCGGGCTAGAATATCACCCCCCCATTTCATCCCGAGGGTGTCGTCGAAGGTGACTAAGGGAAAATTCGAAAGTCGGGCAGCAGCGGCTTCCGTGTACTTAACAACTTCACTGCGATCCCCAAGATTCAAGCGGTCAGATGGCCGTGTGTGAAATGTCCCCACATAATTATTGGAACGAAGTTTTGGAACGAAGTTCCTTATCGCGCGTTGTGAAAGGGGGCTAGACGGAAAAAATTCTTACGAAAAGTTTGTCACGACATGCTATATAATAAGCTAAATTGAATCGTTGGAACTGTCAAATAGAGTTCATTATTAGTTGAATGGCGGCTTTTCTATGAAAATATTGGAGCGAATTAAAACCTTATTTTTGCTATTTTTATTAGCCCGACCGGACAATAGGAGCTATGTGCAACCGAATTTCACGGTTAATGTGTAAAAATAAGGTTTTAATTCGCTTTTCTATGAAAATATTGGAGCGAATTAAAACCTTATTTTTACACATTAACCGTGAAATTCGGTTGCACATAGCTCCTATTGTCCGGTCGGGCACCAGCCTATACGTTTCTCAGAATAATTTTATCATAACTAGTTTGGTAAAATTTCAATTTTTAACCGTTTACGTTTACAAAATAAAGTCCGAATTCGCTTTTCGTAGATGTTTTGGTTTAAATTAAGCCAGTGGGAGCTTAGGTGGGTACCTAGGTAGGTAGTGGTACTTACTTTTATCATTGGCGAATTATTTGTAGTTGTAAGTAGGTAAGTGAGTAGGTACTCTTTTGCTAGAAAAAGAAAGGCAGGCAGGCGTAGGTACCTATAGGTGCTATAGGTAACCTATTTAAATAAATTAGAGCTATTCACAAACACAGTTTTAATCAACTTTGGCTTAATTAAAAAACTTACCTATTAGGTATAAAATTTACACTTCCCTGTATCGAAGCAACTGCTCAATATGGAGTCCATTTCGCTCGATACATAAACGGGCACGTTTAATTAAATTGTCTTTTAATTACATTATATTTGTTAATAATAAAAAAAATATTATTATAACTTAAAAAAAATAAAATTTTATTACAATTCCTTCACTAATTAATCGAAAGGAACTACGTTCCATCCGGGTGTCCCTTGACACCTCTCAAGTTTTTTTTTTATTATTTACAAAATACAGCGTTTAAAAACTAGAACAAGAAAAAAAATACACGGTTTCTGAAAATTACAACACAAACCACCTAAATTCAATTATCTACGCCGCGGCCAGAAGTCGCCGAAACGTAATATTACGAAGAAAATCTAAATTCATGCGTAACGTTTGCTATAAATTAGTTTCTTGATATATTGAGTTTTCTTATGTTCTGCGTAAGCTATACTTAAACGCGTGATTCATAGTACTAGATAAATTAGATCATTAACAAACGTAGATCAGATAGTTAAGGGGGTGATCCATTAGCGGCAAAAACAGGAGCACATAAAAACCGCTGTTAGCTCTCCGTACATGCTTAAAATTCTAAGACCACGGGATGGATAAACTCTGGTGGATCACCTGCCTTACAAAATGTAGAAGTCATTACAAACGGCGCCACGAGCGGCGGCGCATGCAAAATTTGGCAAATTTTCTATGTCTATTTTCAATAAACAAAATGATCCTAACGATCCTAAAGCTCCTTGATTAAATAATCCTGCTCTCAGCCCATGTTACTTAATATGAAGATCATCAGTATGTCTATTCTGTTACAATCTCCCTCGGTGAACACCTAGGTGAAGTGAGCTGTCATCTGTCCCGTTGCTAGAGATTTACAAAGCACTACAATCGGATGATATCTCACTTCACCTAGGTGTTCACCGAGGGAGATTGTAACAGAATAGCACTGCAGATCATCTTGATATGATCCTTTTCTGGATGGAAAGGGAGAAGAAGACATTCCTTATATTCATAATTATTTTAGTCACATGCGTTTTATCCCTTCTCTTCTCATGCCCATATTGAGACAACAGTTCTTTTTTTTAAAAATCAAAAATACTATCAACTAGGAAAACATGTCTAGAATTAGGCTACGACACTAAACTAATGTAGCTGTTAACGAACGCTTATATTTGTAAACATATTTTTAGATCCAAATAAATAATTTGAAATTTGAAATAAAATCATCGTGAACCATTAAAACTAAAATTGAAATAAATAAACCGTTTCTTATCAGCGCGTACGCTGCATAGGATTCATAGCAAGACCTCACAAGAGTCAAGCGTGCTAAACCGCCTTCTTGCGTCCATTACACGAATCAAAGTGTAATAACAGTAAAATCAGAGAATAAAAATCATAATAATTTTACAAAGAAACACAACATTTTCTATGAAATAAACGACAAATCGATCTAAATAGATTATCTACAAAAAAATGTCCGCGGTCGTCATTTTCCGAAGAAAAATACATGCGTAGAATTTAAATCCGTTTCTTTTACAATTTCTGCTAACTGGCGCGTGCGATGCGTGAGCGCATGAATCCGCATGATTCATAGCGTCGAGTTCTCACGGGGGCGTGTACCGGCGCGTCTGGCATCGTTGACGCGTTCCCGACATTCGACGCGGCTCTTGAATAGATTAGGAAACAGAGGCGACAAATTAGGAATGGAATAGAAAAAAATAAATTTATTATTCAATGTTAAGGCGACGATATATGCCGGCGACCTTGAGCGACCAGAGAATCGTATGAGCTGCGTCCAAAACTCAAAGTTTAGTCGAAAAAATTAAATAAAAGATAGTAAGTATTCTTTAACTTAAAAAAAGGCGTATACTAAAAGATAGATAACAAAATTGAATTGTCTGTAGGATAATGTAAGTAACGTTTAATTA
Source organism: Charanyca ferruginea (assembly GCA_947361185.1). NCBI lineage: Eukaryota > Metazoa > Arthropoda > Insecta > Lepidoptera > Noctuidae > Charanyca > Charanyca ferruginea. The sequence continues at coordinate 31,307,050 of OX376057.1, forward strand.
TACCTGCTAGATTTTGTGTGATTGTCAATGTTTCGTCCGCATCAGACAAAACTTCACGAGTTAATTAATATGAATTAAAAAAAACTATTTAATATGAATATAATCAAAAATATTCACATAAAGTCAAAGTCAAAGTCAAAGTCAAAGCATTTATTTCAATTAAACCATTTGCAGGCACTTTTGAATAGTCAAAATAAAATTGAAGCTAGTTGCTCGTTCCAAAACGTAGGGTAGGTCTCTATGGAGAAGAACGAGCAAGAAACTCCACGGACACTCTTTTCAATCAAGCTTTTACAAAATCCAGGCTACATTATTCTTGTTGCTTCTATATGTGAAAACAATGTAAGTGAAGAGAAATCCAAAACATTCTAATTAAAAATAAATTAATATAAAAGCCATGGCAGTTAAGAGATGACCAATCTCAACTGACAGCGCCCGTTCACGAACATGACGCGCGGATCAGCACCACTTAGCTCAACCATTTTGAAGGGAACCGAATGATCCAACCCGCACGCCACCATCAGTGAGACATTTGAGCGAGCATGACAATGCTCTCAACTGCCATGCTCATTTATGTCAAACACATTGAATAAATAAATGGATCCATAGTTCTCACATTTACATATTAATTGAAATAATGCTATTAATTTATACAAAGCTAAAATTTCCAATGTATGTAAGTATGTCATTCGACAGATAAAATATAATAAGTAAATATAATAATAACGGTACACGTTATTCATGTCAATAATAAGGGGTGAGCAACATAATTTTCTTGCAATTAAGAAATTCCCTAAAGAGGCTGTGGAGCAGGACCAGCATTATGCCAAGCATTTTTATCATTGATATAATCTTCCAACTTATAATATGCTTGCCTACATAGTGTGCGTTTAATGCATGTTTTAAATTGCCTTTCATTTAATTGCAAAATATCGAGCGGTATTTTATTATAACATTTTACACAATACCCCATAAAAGAAGTATGTACTTTTGACAATCTGAAACTTGGTTGATATAATTTGTTCCTATTTCTAGTATTAAAGTTATGTCTGTCACTTATTTTACTAAACAGATGAAGATTTTTACGAACATGCATGATGTTTTCGTATATATATTGACAAGGTACCGTCATGATATTAATTTGTTTAAACAATTCTCTTAGAGACTCGCGTCTGCTGAGATTATAGATGGCTCTGACAGCCCTCTTTTGCAGAATAAAGATAGAATCTATATCTGCAGCCCGTCCCCAAAGCAAAATACCGTAAGACATGATACTATGAAAGTAACTAAAATAGACTAGTCTAGCGGTATCCACGTCTGTCAATTGCCTGATTTTTCTGACAGCGTAAGCGGCCGAACTTAGCCGCCCTGCAAGAGATGTTAAGTGAGGACCCCACTGCAGCTTTGAGTCAAGCGTAATCCCTAGGAAAACTGTCTTTTCGACGAATTCAAGTACGTCCTTATTTAATAAAACGTTACATTCACTACTTTTAACATTCGGTAAAGCGAATCTTATGCACTTGGTTTTCTTCTCATTTAACACTAAGTTATTTGCAGTAAACCAATTATGAACTTTAATCATGGCGTCATTTACGTCGTCATAGTGCTGTGCCCGTCTATTTACTTTAAAAATCAATGAAGTATCATCAGCAAATAACACCATTTGAGGTTGATTTCTCAGTAAATGCGGTAAATCATTAATATAAACTAGAAATAGGAACGGACCCAATATTGAGCCCTGTGGTACACCCATTTTTACTTTCAAGCCCGATGAATTTACACCGTTTATTTGAACTTGCTGCAGCCTATCATCTAAATACGATTTTACTAATCTGAGCGCTAGTTTACCGAGTCCGTAATGCTCAAGCTTCAAAAGCAGTGTTTCGTGATTTACGCAATCAAATGCTTTGGAGAGGTCACAGAAAATGCCAATGGCATCCTGTGACTCCTCCCATGCGTTAAAGATATGCTTAATCAAAGTAATACCGGCATCAGTAGTGCAACGCCCTCTGGTGAACCCATACTGTTGATCATGTAGGATGTTATTGCAATTAAAATGACTGAGCATTTGATTAAGCATTACTTTTTCAAACACTTTGCTGAATACTGGCAAAACCGAAACGGGTCTATAATTATTCGTGTCCTTGCATTCGCCGGATTTGAAAAGTGGTATAACTTTACTGTACTTCATTAAATCTGGGAAAACTCCTTGGTCTATACACAAATTAAATATGTAAGCTAAATAGGGTGCTACTGTCTCAATAATCGATTTACAAACATTAGTAGACATTCCCCACAAATCCTCAGTAACTTTGATCTTTAGTTGTTTAAAAGTTTTTATAACAACCTCAGGGTTTATATGTTTAAATTTGAATTCCGAAGGGCAGGATAAAACATTCGTTTTTAATAAATCAAAAGCAAGTGAGGGCGAGGAAGCTAAATTTTCAGTAGTTTTAATTGGAATATCGGTAAAGAATTTCGCAAATTCCTGAGCAACATCGATATTAGTACTTATCAGACCACAGGGTGTCTCCAGAGTGTGGTGTGATGAAACCAATAGAAACAAAAGAAATAAAACTGATTGTTTTATTTCTTTTGTTTCTATTGGTTTCATCATTGATAATTTTCCAAACAGTCTTAATTTTATTTTCTGCTGATTTTACCTTGTTGCTTATGTATAAAGCTTTAGCTGTCTTGCAAGTATTTTTAAAAGTTTTAGAGTAAGTAGCAACATACTTATTAAAAGTTTCAGTGTTTATATAAGGCTTAAGGCCATACAGCTCAAAAAGTCTTTCCCTACTTTTCCTGATACCTTTAGTTGCCCAGTCACTGAATAAAAACTTAGGGCTAATAGTTCTAGGTATTTTCTTAAAAATATTATTAAACTCTGTTTGCACAACTAAAAAAAATTCTTCATACAAAACATTACCATCACTCATATTAAGGCCTTGAATGTTTAACTTACTCATTAAAGTGCTATTAAATTTAATTAAATTGCCAGATGTTACTGGTCTTGACAGTACCTGCACTTTTTGTATTGGAGCGTTGAATTCAAAAGTAACGGTTTGCCCGCTGTGATCAGACGGGAGATAATTCACTATAGCCTTTTCTAAATAGTCGCAGCAACAAAAAACATTATCAATACATGTAGCAGTAGTCGTAGTTACTCGTGTTGGTTCTAAAAACACATTTGACAAATTAAATGATTTAAAAAGACTTATTAATCTACTGCTATTTGAATTGTTTTCTAAAATATTAACGTTAAAGTCACCGCAAATGATTACTGATTTATTGCCATTTGTAAGTTTAGTCAAAACATCTTCCATTATTGACTCAAAAATTGAGTAGTTTTGATAATTAGGGGGTCTGTAAACGCACACTATTACATGCCTATCTAGCTCAACACAGGACAGTTCAATAGTATGTTCAACCGATAGTTCCACTATGTCTTTACGAGACTTAAATTTGATATTATTTTTTATTAAGATTAGTGAACCACCACGCATCATAGTTATCCGGTTGAAACAACTGCCAATAGTATAATTATCATAATTAATTAACATTTCATAATCCTTCAGCCAGTGTTCGGTGAAACAAATAATGTCGAGCTTTGTCTTTTCTAAAAACAGCTCAATTTCTAATTGCTTAGAAGAAAAACCTTGAATATTTTGGTGAAATAATTTCATGGAATGTTGCTTTGACCCTTGTTTACAATTTACTAAGTGATTGCTAGATGATACCTTGTTTTTGATAAATTTAACTATATTGGTACTGGTAACTTCTGTTGTCTTACTGACTAGTTTAAACTATTATTTGTGCTTACCACCTTATTAGTATTATTACTAACTACTGTGGAGTCAATTACAGATGACTTCGACATATTACTTATGTCTGAGTTAATATTAAAAGCTAATAGCCATGCTATCTGACGCCTAAATCTAATGGGCAGATACACTGTATCTCTAGTCGATTTTAATTTTTCAACAAAACTGTTGGTGTCTAAAAACATAAGCTTGTCACTATAGTGACTAACTAGGAAATGCATATGTTTATTAAGAATATGTATCTTAATATTTTCCCTATGTGACAGGTGCTCAAAGTATGGAAATGCGCATATTATTATTTTATGACAATTAACGTTTAAAAGTTCAGTGACACTGTTAGTTATATCATTAATACAAATATTTGAGCTATTACCTACACATACAGTAATAATTGTATTAGAGTTGTATTCTTTTTTAATTACAGAAGATATTATTTCTTTGTATGAATTCCCAGGGGTGCAATAGTTTAATACAGAATGACTCAGATTGTTATTTACTAATTTACCTAACCCTCTCCCTAAACTGTCCGAAAACATAATAGGATAGTAACAAACATTATTCGAAACATTATTGCAAGTGAGTAAACTACTGTCCGCCTGTGGAACAGTAGATGAAGCTTGTACAATATCAGTTGTTACATTTGTTTTGAGCATACACTCACTGGTACATTCAGATTGGGACAGGTCTTCTGGTACCTCCGATTGGAGAACCCCAAAGATTGGTTCCTTCTGGAAAGTACATTGAGAGGTGCTGAGAGGCAGCGGGTCCACTCTGCCTGCATTGGAGTTACACATATCTACTAACTCATTTGTGGCAAGGATATGTTCTTTTATTTGATTTTGAGAATGCACATACTTCCTATATAAAGAATGTAGTGACTCTTCAAGTACCTGAATTTCTGACTGTAACCGTTGAGTGTCAACCTTATAAATGTTTGCACTATCTTCTAACTTTATTTGAAAATTGTCTAATTTATTTATTAGAAACACACGTTCTCGCCTTAGTTTTATGTTATTGCAATAGTGTTTCTGTTGTTTCCTAAATTTATTACATTTTTTAATAATTTTGTTCAACTTAACATATTTTTTCATTTTATTGTGACTGATTTTATAATTACTAGTATTTTGTTTCAGTAAAGAATCTTCAGTAAGGTCAATTGTTATTAACGAATTTGGGTTACTATTACTCTTCAACAATTCATTATATAAATGGTTAGTTTCAATAACCCGAGTACATTCTTTTTCCTTCTCTAATTTTGCATACCGCACATTTGCATGAATTAATTCTTCTTCTAGATCCCTAACTTTACTCAAGGCCTCCTCATATAGGTTGCTACAGCTGTTGAAACCATCTGTGACCACCCGCAGTTTATCCCGTTCCTCAACAACATCCAGGTATTGCTGATGAAGGTCTACAAGCTCCCGCTTCAATTTGGTGTTTTTGTCAACAATCTTTTTAACTTCCTCTTCACCTTCCTCTCTCTCCAGTAATAATTGTTGACATTGGATGTCAGACGCCTTTAGTTCTTGTAGGGCCGTTCTCAATTTGAGCTCCAAATCCTGAGCAGTAGCTTTACGGGTCATCACAGGCATGGTTTCAGGATTAGTACTGAAATTAGAATTGAAGAAACGGTGAGAACTAATCAAATAAACAAAAAAGGAATGGTAGAAATGAAAGAAAAAGATGGGAAATTTAGTACTTGAGGAGAAGAAATGAGGTAGGCTGTAATCACATTAATTGCAAAGCTTAACTAATTCAAAATTGTCTTGTGATTTTATTTATCCCTCTATGTGGGTAGGATCCTTAGATTGAAGTTGTAGTTTTATATCAAGACTACAATGCAAATTATGAAAAATACACGTTATTGTTTGTTGTAATGTATTCTACTAAACTATAAGATTAACTCTATTTCGAAATAAGTTATGTCTTTTGTATGAGAACAAAGTGACAAGGCCCTATTGCAAAGTACCACCAAATCTCCCAGAATAAATGATGCTGGGACTCAACAAGAGCGTGTTATACAATAAGTGACGCTTGTTTGTGTGCTAATATCTGGCTACAATGGAATAAAAGTAAAACAATACTCCCCGTTTAAATCCGTACGTTGACATCAGCTGACCGGTATAGGTTACCGGTAACGATGAATAACCAAAACACTGTGTTTACTTTGTTACTTTGCAGGAAAAACAATAATCCTGAATTTTTATGCACTTATTTGCTTAAACATATACTGACTATATTCATATTATATAGTTTAATTAATACGTGAAGTTGTGTCTGACGCGGACAAAACATTGACAATCACACAAAATCTACCAGGTATAATTAAACGAAACTTACACCATCTTACAGACAATTTTATTATCTATCTTTTAGTATACGCCTTTTTTTTTATTTTGATAGAATACTACTTTTTTTTTAATTTTTTCGACTAAACTTTGAGAGTTTTGGACGCAAAACTGATGCAGAACGGACGCAGTCTGCGTCCAAAACTTTCAAAATTTCTTTCAAAATCATTTACACTGCACATTTTGACGTGAATGTCAGTTTAAAATCTGTAAAAGTCGTTTAATAGCCCCTTAAGACGGTGATCTCGTAAAGAAACTGGGATACCTGTATCTTGTGGATAAGATAATATGCATTGATAATGATATATTTATTATTGCACTTTATTGTGTAAACAAGTACCTAAATCGCTTATCAGATCGTATGTGACTGTAAAAATAAGTATTATATTACCTACTCTGAAAACAAATAAGTATAAAAAAGTACCTAATTAAATTAAATAACTGCTCTGCACTTGACCTGAAAATGATTATGGTAGGTACCTAGTAGTAAGTAGAGGAACCTACTGGCAGTAGGTCAAGGGTTTCGTTAGAAGGAGTCTACTATGTTTAACTTTTATACGAATTAGGTGCATTATAAAAGAATAGCTCGGTACTTATTTTAGGTATAAAAGTAGATGACGAAACACATTACCTACTTATTCAAAACTAAGAATTACACATTATTAAATCACGTGTTGATAAGTAATATAAAGTCCGAACGATTAAGTAGATGCAAGTAGATGATATCAAAACGTGTTCTCAATGTTTCTGATTACACAATCTTCAGACGACAGATGGAAACTATGCTAAAAGTGTTGCCATGCATGAGTCACCGTCAAAAATATTGTGCATGATTAATAAGTGCTAAATAAATCGAATAAAATATTTGATACTTTCACTGCCCCATCTGCATAATTTTATATCTATGTTACGAGACTGGCTGTCGGCATTTCTTAGGCCTCAGGTTACATTACTACGGATGACTCAGTCTTGCCTTACATCAATTTAGTAAGAGTTCTCAATATGATTCACCTGCGCCTGAGTTTTATTTCTCTCCCTTTCTTTCCTACCAGGCTGAAAGAGATAGCCATACCAACATAATTTTTGGGGAAAATCATGCAACTTCTATAATAATATTTATGATTCAATCAGATCAATCATGATTGTTAGTGTTTATTACGAATAATGTTATCTGTAGAAAGAAATGGCTTATGACTGAAAGGAAGTCAGGAAGTATGTGAAGAGGAAGGAAAATCAATAATATATAGTGTTGATATTGTTATTACGAATTTCGAAGAAGTAATTCAAATGACACAGTCTATTGTTTATCGAATTTCATTAATACATCGTCGTCTTCCTAATACAAAATGTAATTGTGTCCATGTCTTTATGCGATGGGGATATTAGAGCCACTTTGACATAAGGACATGTAAATAAGAGGCACGAACTTAGTCTGAAACCTATAGCTTAGCTAAATAATTATTCCTCCATCATCAATCACTTATATGAAAGACGAGCTGATGCCCGCGCCTTCGTCCGCGTGATTATGGGTTATCAGCGGAGTTTTCTTTTTTTTTTGGGTGGTACCCAATTTTTTTTTTTCTAAAATAAAAGTATCCTAAGTTACTCCTTATAACATCAGCTATCTACCAGTGATAATTCCGTCAAAATCGGTACAGCTGTTTCAGAGATTAACAGGAACAAACAGACAGGCACAAGATTTTTAAAAATGTATACTTTGATATAGTGCCTACCAATATACTTTCATATGCATTTAGTAAATAACAGTTATTTTGACATTACGAAAATACACCAGTTTTATTTATTTGTATAGATGTACTAATTTACTATCAGTGTGCTGACGACAAGTCACCATAATTTTGTATTAAACCGACATGTGCTTTGAATATTAAGAGTAGGAACCGCCTCGTCACCTGCCATTATAATAATTTATTCATACATGTTAGGTAAGTAGGTAGTTTGTTTTATTTCAATCTGGTATTATATGACATAGGAATTACTATGTTAGTCATAGCTTATCATGAATCAAAACAATAACACATAGATACAATTGTTTAAAAACACTTACAGAAATCTACTTTCAACATGAGGTGATAAATAACCTCAATCTAGGGGCGGAACCGGTAAAATACATTAGTATATATAGGTAACTAAGTACTTCTAAACCTGTAAATAAACTTAAAACAATTTTACTGTTATTTTTTAGGTAAGTTACCGACCGACGACGGGCAGTTCAATGACACCAATTTTGTCTATGTAAGTGATAAACACCATCTAATATATAAAAATCTCTTTGTGGATGGTGTTTGTTATCACTTCTCCGAAACAGCTTGACCGATTTTTATGATTTTTTTTTGTGTCTATTTGGTAGGTCCGAGCACGGAATAATAAAAACTATTATTCCGTGGGTCCGAGTATATTTATATTTTTTATTATTAGGCAAAACAACGTTTGCCGGAACAGCTAGTATAATGAATAATATAATGTATAATAAAAACAGTATCTGCCTATGAAAGAGAACATTCAATATTTTTTCGTAAGCATTATATTTTGCACTTTTGTACTTAAAATTTATTTCTCAGTAGCAACCCTTACACATAACTGGCGAAATGCTGGCTACCTTTCCGAAGAATTCATGTGTGATGTAACACTTAAAACTTGCTCCCTAAAAATATTTTTTAATGGGCTTTTATTGTCCCACTCCTGGGCCAAGGCCTACATACATACCTACTTCACACTTCACCCTCCACTCCTTCCATGTTTAATGATTCTGTACTTCATCCCTGTGTGTCCAGTGTGTCAGTTTACAATCTCCTTCGTGGCCTGCCCCGACCCCGTCTTACTCTCTCAGGGTCAGCCCTGTGTTATGTGAGCCTGAAAATATAAAAAAAAAAGGTATAGTGAGTGGGGGGGAAGACGAAAAATTCTGATTTTTATTTTATTTTTAAATATAGTAAGAGGGGGGAAAACGGGGTAACATAAAAGTCGTCTAATAAACCTGGAGTTATAGACCATTTTTTGTGTTACGCCGTTTTCCCCCCTCTCACTATATTTAAAAATAAAATAAAAATCAGTTTTTTTTATGACAACACCATGTGTACTTATAATTTGCAGTATTGGCTCTTTTCAGAGTCTTATCGTCATCATCATCAAAAGACGTCCACTGTTGAACAAAGGCCTCGCCCATAGAACACCACAACGAATGTCAGCGTCTTAATAACTTGCTAATTGTATTCAGTACTTGTGTATTTAACATACATGCTAATCATCTCACTACGTAGGTATTTTAGTAGGTAGTTTACCTTATACGTGATCAAGGCTACTATTACTCTACGACCAAGGTTACAGAAGAATAACATAAACAAATAACATAGAGGATTAATGGCCGTGTTATTTCCTGTTATATGTAAAATTCTTGTTTGGGATTAATAAATATACAGTAGACTCTAGGATTCCCTGAGTTGAGTGACATATTACATGCCTCAGTATAAAAACCAATAGGTATCTACCTATTTACTTATGAATGTCATGCGTAAACTATCATTAATTGACCGGAATTGTTACAATTCCGATTATGCGCATTGCGCAGAAGTAGGTATTTACCTACTCACATAAAATTATTATAATTATTAATCTATTGCATAATATAGTTTGTTTGAGTGAGTTATTTTTTATAAAGAAAATTGTATGCTAGCTGGATGCTTTACTGAAAATTAAACTAAAATAGGTACTACTACCAGTAACACCTAGGTATTACAAGAACATACTAATATCTAAATAAAAAAAAACTGAAAAAAATATTTGTGACCAATTCTTTTTTATTACCTAAGTACTTAAATACATAAGTAGGACACAAACTATATAATGTATACTAATATTATAAATTAACAGGTAAAGTTTGGTAAACAGGGGTAAGCTTGGAGGTAGCAGGCAATCTCCGAAATTTCTCATCCGATTTCAAAAATTGTTTCACAAATAGGAAGCTAAGTTATCCCTGAATGCTATACTTAGTCTATGTTTAATTTTGTTTTCTAGTTATTTTAGTTTTTTTTCTCCTCTCTTTTATGTGAATGTTGTGCGCTAATTTTTGTATATATATATACGACTAATAAATACGTAAGGGAATGTACCTACTGGCCTCTGTTATTTAGTTTTACACTAGCTCAGTGGTTTCATTCAAATAATCCGATCGTATGTAAAATGGCAATAGAGATTTTCAATTTTAATTTTGTATTCTAAGTCAAAGTCAAAGCATTTATTTCAATTAAACCATTTGCAGGCACTTTTGAATAGTCAAAGAGTCAGTTAGTTAGTCAGAAAGTTGAAGCTAGTTGCTCGTTCCAAAACGTAGGGTAGGTCTCTATGGAGAAGAACGAGCAAGAAACTCCACGGACACTCTTTTCAATCAAGCTTTTACAAAATCCAGGCTACATTATTCTTGTTGCTTCTATATGTGAAAACAATGTAAGTGAAGAGAAATCCAAAACATTCTAATTAAAAATAAATTAATATAAAAGCCATGGCAGTTAAGAGATGACCAATCTCAACTGACAGCGCCCGTTCACGAACATGTCGCGCGGATCAGCACCACTTAGCTCAACCATTTTGAAGGGAACCGAATGATCTAACCCACACGCCACCATCAGTGAGACATTTGAGCGAGCATGACAATGCTCTCAACTGCCATGCTCATTTATGTCAAACACATTGAATAAATAAATGGCTCCATAGTTCTCACATTTACATAATAATTGAAATAGTGCTATTAATTTACACAAAGTCAAAATTTCCAATGTATGTAAGTATTTCATTCGACAGATAAAATATAATAAGTAAATAATAATAACGGTACACGTTATTCATGTCAATAATAAGGGGTGAGCAACATAATCTTCTTGCAATTAAGAAATTCCCTAAAGCGGCTGTGGAGCAGGACCAGCATTATGCCAAGCATTTTTATCATTGATATAATCTTCCAACTTATAATATGCTTGCCTACATAGTGTGCGTTTAATGCATGTTTTAAATTGTCTTTCATTTAATTGCAAAATATCGAGCGGTATTTTATTATAACATTTTACACAATTCCCCATAAAAGAAGTATGTACTTTTGACAATCTGAAACTTGGTTGATATAATTTGTTCCTATTTCTAGTATTAAAGTTATGTCTGTCACTTATTTTACTAAACAGGTGAAGATTTTTCCGAACATGCATGATGTTTTCGTATATATATTGACAAGGTACCGTCATGATATTAATTTGTTTAAACAATTCTCTTAGAGACTCGCGTCTGCTGAGATTATAGATGGCTCTGACAGCCCTCTTTTGCAGAATAAAGATAGAATCTATATCTGCAGCCCGTCCCCAAAGCAAAATACCGTAAGACATGATACTATGAAAGTAACTAAAATAGACTAGTCTAGCGGTATCCACGTCTGTCAATTGCCTGATTTTTCTGACAGCGTAAGCGGCCGAACTTAGCCGCCCTGCAAGAGATGTTAAGTGAGGACCCCACTGCAGCTTTGAGTCAAGCGTAATCCCTAGGAAAACTGTCTTTTCGACGAATTCAAGTACGTCCTTATTCAATAAAACGTTACATTCACTACTTTTAACATTCGGTAAAGCGAATCTTATGCACTTGGTTTTCTTCTCATTTAACACTAAATTATTTGCAGTAAACCAATTATGAACTTTAATCATGGCGTCATTTACGTCGTCATAGTGCTGTGCCCGTCTATTTACTTTAAAAATCAATGAAGTATCATCAGCAAATAACACCATTTGAGGTTGATTTCTCAGTAAATGCGGTAAATCATTAATATAAACTAGAAATAGGAACGGACCCAATATTGAGCCCTGTGGTACTCCCATTTTTAAATGTCATCATTTCAATTTCAATGGCATTTTCTAATCAAAACAACTAGGGATTCATAATAAAATTCGCGGACTTAAGCTCTATCCACACATCAGGGCCGTGCCAGGGAGGTGAACGGAGCGTGTCCGTAGGGTTGCCAACTCTTTGTCGGTCAAATATAGTAGTACTAAAATTTATACCCATCAAAAATAGTAGATAACGAAAATGTGAAAAAAAATATAGTAGGTTCCAAAAATTAGGTACCTAGGTACTTTATTTTTTTGAAGAATATTTTGTGAATTATTGAAAGCATCTGTCAACTTGACATTCCAGAATAGTTAATAATTGACGTTTTGTTTTACGCTTACACATTTTGTAACGAATATTATTGCTAAGAGTTTGATGCCTTTAAAATATAGTAGTTTCGACAACTATATCTTTTTTCCAAAAATATAGTATTTTTTTTTTTTTTTTTTTTTTTTTTTTTTTTTTTTTCTGTATGGCATCTCGCAGTTCAACCTGAGGGTTGGTTACTGCTTAACCGGACAATCCTGTGGTGCCTTAAAAGTGACTTTTAGGGCCTCCAGCCAGGGCAAAAACTTATAAACTAAGTGACTACGCTAAGGGCACCCCCTGTGGGGTACGAGCCTCGGCTTAGGTCGCCACTGAGAGAGGGCAGCAAAGGGACAGGCTGGATCGGGTCTCTAAAAAAATATAGTACCTGGTCGGGCCTCTAATATACACTCGGCGTCACAAAAATCGCACCTTTTCGAAAATAAGTTTAAAACATGTCCCGCCAGTAACGAATACATTAAACCCAATTAATATTGGTATCAATTAAAAGTATGTTTAACGACCTTTAAATTAACAACAGTTAGAATTCCTAAACACAACAGATCTCATTAGCACGTAACGTTAAAAAAAATGTTGTCAAAATACGCATTACAACGGCCACTAATTGCACCTCCCTACAAGGGTATAAAACGGGCGACCCGGGTTAAATGTGGGTCATTCGCTATTCAACCTTTGATGTGAACACACGTGAACAGCTACAGCAAGAAAAATACCCCAGAAGATGGATACCACTGCAGATGAAGCCGCTCAAGTCATTGCACTACTGCAATCAGGGATGCGGCAATGTGATGTTGCTCGGCAACTGAACCTGAGTCGTTTTGCCGTTCGACGAGTGTTCCAACGTTTCCAAGAGACTGGTGGCTATATCCGAAGACGTGGATCTGGAAGACAACGGTGCACATCCGAAAGAGACGATCGCTTCATTGTTTCGACGTCTTTACGTAATCGGTTCTCCAATGCTGTTGAGCTGCAACAACAACTGCGATCAGCTCGCAGAACTTCTGTAAGCGTCTCCACGATTAGAAGAAGAATGCGGGAGAAGAAAATTGCAGCTCATAGGGCTGCTACAGGGCCCAAATTGACTGCACAGCATGGGAGAGACCGGTTGCAATTTGCCCGTGACCATGTGGATTGGACAATAGACCAATGGAGGGCTGTGCTCTTCTCGGATGAGACGAGGGTGTGTCTTTTCTGCAACGACAGGCGTCGAAGAGTGTATAGGAGGCAAGGGGAACGATTCGCACAAGCCTGTATTCAAGAGACAGTGGAATACGGGGGTGGCTCGTGCATGTTCTGGGGCGGCATGTCAATCGACGGTAAAACGAACCTTGTGTGTGTTTCTCGGACTGGAAGTGCTCGCGGGCAAGGGTCGCTGACTGCTGCTCGGTACATAACAGAGATCTTAGAGGAGCAGGTTGTCCCTTATGCGGGTTTTGTTGGCAGTGGGTTCACGTTAATGCACGATAACGCCCGTTGTCACACCGCTTTAATTGTAAGAGACTACCTGCAAGAAGTTGGCATCCCTGTTATGCGCTGGCCGGCGCGAAGTCCAGACCTGAACCCTATTGAGCACCTTTGGGATGAACTGAAACGGCGAGTACGGGCACGAAATCCTGCCCCTACCACTCTCCAAGACCTTCAAGATGCCGTCGTTGCAGAATGGGACAACATTCCACAAGAAACTGTTGTCACATTAATATGGTCCATGAGAGAACGCATGGAAGCAGTCATCAGGGCTAGGGGGGGTAACACTAGGTTTTAAGTTAGTTTTAAGGACTTTGTTGTAATTTTTGCTGATAAAATAAAATTTAACTTTTTAATCATTTGCATTAGCTTGCTTTTTTTTATTCCCTGGTAAACAAAAAACCAAATCCATTGATTTATTCTGAAATTTAAATAAATTGCCTTTCCAATTATACCGTATAGTCATATGTATACCATTGATTAATAGGGTTAAAATGACTTTGAAGGGAATTCTTAAAGAGGTGCGATTTTTGTGACGCCGAGTGTAGTAGGATACTATATTATATAGTAGGGTTGACAAACCTACGTATCCGTGACCGTGCTCAAAAAAATATCATTGTGAATGTGAACATTTTATATGAACTCGTTCACACACATCTATGTCCGGGCCGGCGACGGAGCTTCAGGGCCCTGCCGACGCCGCGTGACGTACCCATGCACGTCATCGCGTCACTTTAATACACATATCTAAAAAAAAATGAATGACGACTTTTTAATAGAAGCGGTACGCATGTTATACAAGCCGAAGCTGCGGTGGTGAGCGTTAAAACCATCTGCGATGATAAGCTCGCGTGGGGCCGCCCAGACCCCGCAGCGCCGGAGCCGTGACTGAAACAATGCTTTGCACAAGCATGTTTATACAACTAGCGGACCAGGCAGACATTGTCCTGCCCTTAAAATTAAAAAGTCCTACAACTTGACTGCAGCGCCACCTACCGGGTCCAATTGTGAATCTGAACCATTCTCGAAACCACAGGAACACACACAAAAAATTTCATCAAAATCGATTCAGCCGTTTAGGAGGAGTTCACTTTCATACACACGCACAGAAGATTTTTATATATAAGATATATAATAAAATGGTGACTGAGGGGTACAGATGGAAAGTCGCGGCCTGTACACGGTGCGGTCACATCCCTGACGTGATTGAACGAAATGTCCCTGACGCAGCCCTGACGGGGCCCGGATGCACGGTCTTAGCACGGCCAAGGCCCTGTCACGTTCCGCGCACGGCCGTAATGTGTGTGGATAGACCTTTAGCCGTTGGCAAAAACTATAAGTACCTAGTCAATCGATATTTATGAAGCATAAACATCAGCTGACATTATAAACGATTACATCACTCAAGAATGTTTATATGTTATATAAACATATTACTTCAGTATTTAATTTTCTATTAGGTATCGATTATTTTATAGGGAAGTTACCTTTTTCAAGAGATAATAGAGTGTGATTATTATCTCTCTATGTATAAAACATACACAATAGCAAATGTTTACAAACAAAATCATTGAACTTCAGACCGCGTCATTATAACATCATTTGTACTTAAACGAGTTTTAAAACAGGTAATTTTGACCGGTTATGTCCCGAGGTGATCTGAAAATCATTTGGATTATAAAATTGTTATGTGGCGGACTTTAAACTCTGAATAGTCACGGATATAGCGAGGTGATTGTAACTAGGAGTGGTATTGTAGCCTTTAAGTACCTACTGAAACCACTGTGATGTGATTACGGTAGGTACCGGGAAGGCTTATTATCAACTTAATTGAAAGCTCCCTCCAAAATGGTTGAGCTGAATGGTGCTGATTCATGCGTCATGTTCGTGAACGGGCGCTGTCAGTAGAGATTGGTCAACTCTTAACTGCCATGGTTTTTATCTTGATTATTTTTTATATTTCTAGATTACCTTCATTGATTTCACATATAGAAACAACAAGAATAATGTAAGCAGTATTTTGTAAAACTTGATTTTAAAAGAGTGTCCGTGGAGTTTCTTGCTCGTTCTTCTCCATAGAGACCTACCTACGTTTTGGAACGAGCAACTAGCTTCAACTTTCTGACTAACTGACCGACTCCTTGACAATTCAAAAGTGCCTGTAAATGGTTTAATTGAAATAAATGCTTTGACTTTGACTTTGAAACACTATTTTCCTTATTATCTCATATCATCATCTGCCTGACCTTTTCCCAACAAGATTGGGTATTTTACATGGAGCGACCGCCTGTCTGACCTCCACAACCCAGTTACTGGGTAACACGATACCCCTTGGTAAGTCTGGTTGTCAAACTTTTTGGCTTCTGAGTACCCCGTAAGGACTTTTAAATATCTACAAATGACAGCTGGGACTAACGGCTTTACGTGCTTTCCGAGGTTCGGCGGGTTCTCCGTATGAAATTCTACTTAGCCACGAGTTCCTCCTCTTATTATTTCATAATGGTTTATTTATTATATTTTTAGCTAAACCGTCTTGTGAGCCTCCGTGGCTGTAAGTGAAGTTCAAAAGGACAATGCCAGAAACTCTATAGAACTTTGCCCCACTCTATAAAAGTCATGTACAAGCTTGCAAAATGTAGCATCTTACTGCTTATTTATTGCTGATAACTAACAATTCGTTTTATTTTAATGACAGCAGAACTTGCCGTTTTTGTTTAAATCAAAAAACTGTATTTGACTTCCTGTATGCATTGATTTGTAATCCGCAAGTAATATATAATAATAATAGTGTCGTTTATTTGCCAACAAAAACAGTTCTTTAAATTTCCTTATCCTTATTGTTAATGTAGACTACATTAACAATTAGGTTCACAAGAAAAAGCAAATATAAGACACAAGGAAGCATTTTTCTAATGAACTCCACACTAGGTCGAGCCTGTCTCGTGGAAATAAGCCAAGAATGCAGGCAAGTTCTAAAGTAAAACAATTTATTATGATAAGGTTCTATAATCATTACACTTATTTTATTAATTAACATTTTCTGTAAATGGGTGGAGCAGGATCTGGCATTGTTATTTAAAATTGTGTTTAAGTAATAAACTATTTAAATTGGGTTGGTTATACCGTGTGGTGCCGGCCGCGAATAGCACCACCCCATCTCTACCCGTAGGTGACGTAGAAGGCGACTGAGGGATATTGGCCAGAGGATGGGCAGCAGCGTCATAATAGTACAGCGTCTTCTGAGTAGTTCACTTAACGCCTACTGCGATTGCCAACATGCATCGGCCAAGCATGGCGATTACGGCTGAACCCCGCCTTATGGAGACTGCAGTGGGCGTCTAAAGGTTGACATGATGATGATGATGATGACCTAACTACTCAATTAAGTAGAAATAGGTATCACATAGCAGACAGGATATCATTATAATTTGTAGGTCGATAGATAGGTTAAGTAATTAAAATAGATTTAATTGACTTTATAAATGTAAGCATGAAGTTTATTTGTTACCTACTTGTTTTTTTATGTAGGTAGGTACTACTTATATACGGGTCTCCCCCTTATCATTAAAATCTATGTAGGAAATTGTTTTAGATTATGTATGTACTAAAACAATTTTAATTACCTTCCTTATTAGCCATATTGACACATCAAAAGTTTGCGATCACTTTGAAAAATCGAAATCTTTTTTGTTACGGTAGATTATAATTAAGCTTTCTTCTTCTTTTTAGATTCTATAATTAAAAATATGTATTTAGAATATAAAACAATAAAATAGTTCAATTGTTTTTCCATTTAAAAGGATTTTAGTCCTAGCTTACGCTCATTCAGAAATCTGATTTAGTCAATTTTAACGGATTTAAAATACTGCAAACCAGACCATACCACCCACCAGCACCACCATATTTACCATATTACCATACTTCAGACCATTCGGAATTGCTTGCACCAGGCTGGAATATGAGCACGGAGGTCTTGGCGAGCTCCTCTGAATTCCCGGAGATTACAGTGGGCTAGGCTTCGGCAAAATGAAGAAGAAAACATTTCGCAGAACTGTCTCTTCGTTGACGAATCGCGAATCAGTACTCGTCCAGATAACCGACGTGTCCGTGTCTGGAGAAGACCAGGAGACCGTGAAAGGCAAATAACTGCCACTGGAACAGTTCAGCAAGGCGGGAAATCGGTGTCCTTTTGGGGTGGTATTATGATTGGAGCTAGAACGCCTTTGATCCCGTATCGAGGCTTCATGACAGCACACATGTATAGAACAGTTGCTATTGATGGAATTGTCAGACAATTCCGAGTAAACCAAAGGCACCAATTTGTACTGGTCGATGATAATGCGCCCGCCCATCGAGCTCAACGAGTCAATGCTGCTCTCCGAGAATACGACATCACAAGATTAGACTGGCCTGCCGGCTCGCCTGACTGAAACCCAAGGTACCTACTTACCTGCTACCTAATTTTTTTTTTTTTTTTTTTTTCTGTATGGCATCTCGCAGTTCAACCTGAGGGTTGGTTACTGCTTAACCGGACAATCCTGTGGTGCCTTAAAAGTGACTTTTAGGGCCTCCAGCCAGGGCAAAAACTTATAAACTTAGTGACTACGCTAAGGGCACCCCCTGTGGGGTACGAGCCTCGGCTTAGGTCGCCACTGAGAGAGGGCAGCAAAGGGACAGGCTGGATCGGGTCTCCATTAATTAGGGGCTATTTTAAAGCTAAGGGCTCAGCGACGGTGGCTGGCGCTAGCAAGGGTCGCGGGGGGGGCGTCACAGGGTCGTCGCGAGGGACCTCGGCGGCGAGGTCGGAATGACGGTAATCTGTATCTGTGTTTAACTAATGTGCTAGTGGCCCTATTTCGTTCTTGAAGGAGGGTAATAGCGTCATCTGGATCGGACAGGGTATGACGTGGACGACGGGTCCTGCTAATACGCTTAATTTTATGCAAGTACTTCGATTTTAATAATAAAATAAAAAAGGGGTAGGTAAGTAGGTACTTATGTAGGTACGTAAGAATTATTTTTTTGATCATACAATAACGTAGAATGACAATGACTTTGACTTTGACTTTAGTATTTAAAAAATAACTTTTATCTACTGGTGTTAAAAGATTAATTTCGTCATTACCCAATAATACAATTATTATTCTTTGTTCGAAAAAGTTTGGCGTAACATGTCTAGGTATCTAAAAATACATGATACGTCCTTGTGGTAAGTACCTAAGTAGGTACTAAAGAAACCTTTTCATGTACTTCTATCAAAACAAAGAAAATTTATGTCACTACCTACCTACCTACTTAATTACTTACAGATTTTTATCTGCCATTTATTACAGAAAACCACGCGTAAGATAAATAATTAGTGACTAATGTTAATCATCAGCAATCACCATGTTCAACCTTTAAGCTTAATTTTTCTACAGTGTTCTTTGAAACTACATTTAATCTATACTAATATTATAAAGCTGAGGAGTTTGTTTGTTTGTTTGGTTGAACGCGCTAATCTCAGGATCTAAGTACTTACTGATTCGAATTGAGAAATTCTTTTTGTGTTGGATAGTCCATTTATCGAGGAAGGCTGAGCATAGGCCCATGCGAAGCCGGGTCGGGGCGCTGTCAGAAA
Source organism: Charanyca ferruginea (assembly GCA_947361185.1). NCBI lineage: Eukaryota > Metazoa > Arthropoda > Insecta > Lepidoptera > Noctuidae > Charanyca > Charanyca ferruginea. The sequence goes on from OX376057.1 coordinate 31,326,516, forward strand.
ATATTAGTATTATTAAAACAAACGGCTGATTATGATCAGCCGTTTGTTTGTTTTCGTATGCGAAAGAAAAAAAAAAGTGCGGATATTTGATACCGAACTTTCAAATCAATTCAATTCTAAAACCAAATCAAATAGGTACCACATCGTGAAAAAAATATGTAACCTAAATCCCCTTTTGGGGGAATAACTATAGCTAGGTATAACGGTAAGTCAGGTGAACGAGACTACACCGACCTATTCACGTTACATTGAATGAGTGACGCATAGGGGACTCCCTATCAAACGATGTAGGTATGCGCGTGCGCTTATAAAAGCGGACGCGGCACAAATTTCATTCATTCGCACACCGCCAACAGTGAGCAACAGTCGCTACTAACACTACTGCTAAATAAAAACATCGGAATTTCGTAAATTAAATTCCAAATAAATAATTTCATCAATAACTACAACTTTGAATTCTGAAATAGAATTCTCTCTCAATTTCTAATTTGAAAAAAGAAAACAAAAATCAACATGAAGAAGTACTCGATCGTCGGCAACAAGAAGAAAGTCACCATGGAGGTGAATCCTACGCAACTGAAGATTGTGGGGAACAGCTGCATCGTGAGGGTTGCTGTTAACCAAGGAGAGATTGAAGTGATCGGCAACGACTGCCGCATCGAAGTGACTGACAACCATGGAGTGATTAACTTAGTGGGGAGCAACGGCATGGTGATCGTCACCAAGCGATGGAAAGGCGACCAAGTCCATCTGCTCGGCAACAGCTGCCACCTCATGGTAGCCGGCAAGGAGAAGAGCACAGGAAATTACGAAGCCCAGCTTTCACCATTCAGCAAAGACCTGGATGACGTGTTTGAATCCATTTTCTCATTCGTGATGCGGTGATGGGACCACAGTGATTTTTGGACTTAAGTGCTGTGAATAGCTTCTTGTGTCAGTTCACCTTCTGATTCTGAAAAGTAGAATCGTTAATAGGTACGGAGGTAAACGAGTTTTCCGCCATAGAATAAGTAGAAATTGTTCTATGTACTGTGCTGTGTTAAATAAATGCTTTGAATATTACCTGAACAGTTTTTTTTCTCATTGGAATTACAATTGGTTCGATGTTATTCCCCTCTGAGGTATGCTCGTTCTAATTGATTACTTTTGTCTTTTTCTAACGCTTGGTGATGATAGAGACGGATGACAGCGTCATCTCAATTGGTAACAGTAACGTTGTTTTTTCTATGAAGACTATCAATCTTTGTAGTGACTCTTAAAATGTGGATGAGTAAAGTTTTAGTAAGGGATATTATCAACACATCTCAAGCATGACATTTTTTCAGTTTTTTATGTTCATGTGCTTTTTTAATGCGCTGCCATATTATTCTAAACAGTACCTACCAAAGATATGCTGAAAAACAATGCTTTTTGAATTACACGTTTAGGAAATAGGTTAGGTACCTATATATAAGTACTTATTTTTACTCATCCATAAATGCGAAAGTAAAGTCTGTTACGCTTCCACGATGGAACGACTGAGCTGATTTTAATAAAATTTGGTATGAAAATAACTTGAACCCTAGAGAAGGACATAGGCTACTTTTTAATCCGCAACTTTGACTGAATACAATACTAATAGTAGTTACAGCTATAGTCATACTAAAGCTACTTCATTCGGTAATACAAATAGAAATCCAAAAATACTCCTAATCATTAAATAAACAAGAATATCACTCTTTGAGGTTCTTTAGGGTGAATTCTTGAACCAATTGATAGGTAAAAGTGTTCCGCATGATAATAACCGTTTTATCGGCTTGTGTCCCACTTAACATCACAAGGTGACCACAAATTAGATATATAGTACAAAGCTTATCCATTACTGGCCTTTAAAAATAAATGATTATATTGATATCTAGTTAAAATGTAGTCCTGGTAATGAAAGGCCTCGTATAGTTCCACTGATTTAAAATGACCTTCCTGAACAAGGGTCCAAATTAAACCACACTTTAGTTAAATGCCACCCACGGTAATAAGTGTCACATGAGACACTATTAGGCCCACTAGCGCCAAAAACTTAACGAACATGAGGTTATATTACCAAATGTCATACATAATGGGCCTGTGTTAGCTAACTGGTTTCCTGTCCAATGTCATAAAAAGTATATACCTATAAAATGCACAAAAAAGCGTGATCGCGATTTGTGGTAAGACCGGTTGGTATCCGTGGACGGGTCTAAATATAAAAATAATAATAATAATAATGTATTTATTTCGTACACAGACATAGACATAAAAGTACATAATAGATTCTTACTCGTATGAATAGGTTGTACAACAGTGACCCAATTTAAAGTCGAACATCTGACTAGAACTAGGCAATAAGCCTGTGTCTTAGAAGCTAATGTTCCCCAAAGTTACAGTGACATACAACTGTTTTCTAATAATCGTACAAGTACTTCTTACGTTACATTTGTGGAGACTTTAATATTAATATTTTAGAAAATAACGCAAATAGCAGTAGATTATTAAGCCTCTTTAAATCGTTTAATTTGTCAAATGTGTTCTTAGAACCAACACGAATAACTGCAACCTCTGCTACTTGTATTGATAATGTTTTTTGTAGCTTCGACTATTTAGATAAAGCTATTGTAAATTATCTCCCTTCAGATCACAGCGGTCAAACCATTGCTTTTGAGTCCAACACACCCTTGCAAAAAATACAGATACAGTCAAGACCAATAACATCTAGTAATTTAGATAAATTTAATAAGACTTTAATTAGTAAGTTACCCGTTCAGGAACTGAATATGAATAATGGTAATATTTTGTATAAAGATTTTTTTTCAGTTGTGCAAACAGAGTTTGATAATATTTTTAAGAAAAAAACGAAAACTATTTGCCCTAAGTTTTTATTTAGTGACTGGGCAACTAAAGGTATCAGGAAAAGTAGAGAAAGGCTTTTTGAGTTGTATGGCCTTAAGCCTTATATTAACACCGAAACATTTAATAAATATGTTTCGACTTATTCTAAAACTTTTAAAATTGCTTGTAAAGCAGCTAAAGCCTTATACATTAGCAACAAAGTTAAATCAGCTGATGATAAAATTAAGACTGTTTGGAAAATAATTAATAATGAAACAAACAGGAACAAAAAACATAATACTGATTACACTCTAGAGACTTCCCGTGGTCTCTTAAGTACTAATAAAGAAGTTGCTCAGGAATTTGCAACATTCTTTACCGATATTCCTATTAAAACTACAGAAACTTTAGATTCTTCGCCCTCACTTGCTTTAAACTTACTAAGTTCGAATGTTTCAGCATGTCCCACGGAATTTAAATTTAAACATATAAACCCTGCAATCGTTATTAAAGCTTTTAAACAACTCAAGATCAAGGGTACTGAAGATTTATGGGGGATGTCTACTAATGTTTGTAAATCAATTATTGAGACAGTGGCGCCCTATTTAGCTTTCATTTTTAATTTGTGTGTAGACCAAGGGGTTTTCCCGGATCTAATGAAGTTCAGCAAAGTTATACCACTTTTTAAATCCGGCGACTGCAAAGACTCTAATAATTACAGACCCGTTTCAGTTTTGCCGGTTTTTAGCAAAGTGTTTGAAAAAGTAATGCTTGATCAAATGCTCAGTCATTTTAACTGTCACAAAATTTTACATGATCAACAGTATGGTTTCACCAAAGGACGTTGCACTACTGACGCCGGTGTCACCTTAATCAAGCATATATTTAAGGCTTGGGAGGAATCTCAAGATGCTATTGGTATCTTTTGCGACCTCTCCAAAGCATTTGATTGCGTGAATCACGAAACACTACTCTTAAAGCTTGAGCATTACGGACTGGGTAAACTAGCGCTTAGCTTAGTAAAATCATATTTGACTGATAGACTGCAACAAGTTCAAGTAAACGGTGTAAATTCATCGGGCTTAAAAGTAAAAATGGGGGTACCGCAGGGCTCAATATTGGGTCCGTTCCTCTTTTTAGTTTATATAAACGATTTACCTTATTTGCTGAAAAATCAACCACAAATGGTGTTATTTGCTGATGATACTTCCTTGATATTTAGAGTTAATAGACGGGCACAGCACCATGACGACGTAAATGACGCTATGCTTAAGGTTCATAATTGGTTTACTGTAAATAATTTAGTATTAAATGAGAAGAAAACTAAATGCATAAGATTCGCTTTACCGAATGTTAAAAGTAGTGAATGTAACGTTGTATTGAATAAAGATGTACTTGAATTCGTCGAAAATACTGTTTTCCTAGGGATTACGCTTGACTCAAAGCTGCAATGGGGTCCTCACTTAACATCTCTTGCAGGGCGGTTGAGTTCGGCCGCTTACGCTGTCAGAAAAATCCGGCATTTGACAGACGTGGATACCGCTAGGCTTGTATATTTTAGTTATTTTCATAGCATCATGTCCTACGGTATCTTGCTTTGGGGGCGGGCTGCAGATATTGATTCTATTTTTATTCTGCAAAAGCGGGCTGTCAGAGCCATCTATAATCTCAGCAGTCGCGAGTCTCTAAGAGAATTGTTTAAACAGATTAACATCTTGACGGTACCTTGTCAATACATATATGAAAACATTATGCATGTTCGAAAAAACCTTCATCTTTTTAATAAAATAAGTGACAGACATAGTGTTTATACTAGAAATAGGAACAAATTAGATCAGCCAAGATTCAGATTGTCAAAAGTTCATACTTCTTTTATGGGGTACTGTGTAAAATTTTATAATAAAATACCTCTTGATATTCTACAACTAAATGAAAGACAATTTAAAACATGTATTAAACGCACACTGTGTAGACAAGCGTATTATAAATTAGATGACTACATCAATGATAAAAATGCTTGGCTAAATGCTGGTCCTGCTCCACAGGCAGTTTAGGGAATTTCCTAATTGGAGGAATGTTGTTTCCTACCCCTTTTTTTTTATTGACATGAGTAACGAGTATCGTTATTATTATACACAAATATATATTTTAATTACTTTTTCGACATTTTAGAAACATTGGAAACCTTAGATTTGTATAATTTAGCAGCATTATTTCAATTTTGTAAATGTGAGTACCATGGAGCCATATTTTAAGTAAATTATTATGTGTTTGACTTAAATGAGCATGGCGGTTGAGAGAATTGTCATGCTCACTCAAATGTCTCGCTGGTGGTGGCGCGTGTGTTGGGTCATTCGGCTCCCTCTAAAATGGTTGAGCTGAATGGTGCTGATTCACGCGTCATGTTCGTGAACGGGCGCTGTCAGTAGAGATTGGTCAACTCTTAACTGCCATGGTTTTTATCTTGATTATTTTTTATATTTTGTATTTCTAGATTACCTTCATTGTTTTCACATATAGAAGCAACAAGAATAATGTAAGCAGTATTTTGTAAAAACCTGAGTTTAAAAGAGTGTCCGTGGAGTTTCTTGCTCGTTCTTCTCCATAGAGACCTACCTACGTTTTGGAACGAGCAACTAGCTTCAACTTTCTGTCTAACTGACCGACTCCTTGACAATTCAAAAGTGCCTGTAAATGGTTTAATTGAAATAAATGCTTTGACTTTGACTTTGACTTTGACTTTGACAATAAAAACTAGATACCTGCTATGTGCATACAGTATTTAATTAATTTAAGAAATAATTTTAATAAGACGGTCAGTTTCTTCATAATTATGATAACTCCTGCAATCACTTGGTAAGTATAATTTTTTACTCCATGTCATGTGCGTAATAAAGACCAATTATAGAATAATATAATTTTGCATGTTATATATGTGTACTACATATATAACATGCAAAATTATATCATTAAAGAAATCAGTAATGGTTAAATACTCAAAACGCTGCTCAATTTTAAGATGCCTCAACTCTCGTACTGTCACAGTCACTTTGACATAAAGTGATAGATAGCACGAGACTTAACGGCATCTTAAAATTGAGTAGCGTTTGAGTATTTGGCCATAAGTATATTAAAGGTATAAATCCGGTAAGTGGCAAATAAAAAGTTTAAACACCACTTGGTGACAGACGGACAAAAAGTTATCCTAAGTGTGTCGTATGTTCCTTTTCGAAATACGGAACCATCAAAAAATAAAATTATAAAAATAAATAACCTGATATATTTAGAAATTTAGCAATGTTGATTAACTAATAATTAGACCATTGAAACATTAAAAACCGCGCCCATAGCGATTTGATCAGTCGGGACCCATTAAAATCTAGACCGGCTCAAATCTTCCCTATAATATCCCGTTCCATGCAGTCGGGGTAAAAACACAATCACGAACATGACGGAATACAAGGGCTAAAGTTTTCATTTTACTCAATTACATCAGTTTATGAATGAGTAATTGTATCTTATCAGAATTATTATGAACGTACAATGATAAGCTAATCTCCATCACGTAGAAGTAGCAAATACTTCAAATAACACTTGACGTGTGTCTATTGACGTAGATACTTTATCAAGTACGTCAATCATCTCATATCATCATCATCTTTAGACGCCCACTGTTGGGCATAGGTCGCTACCCGCGAAGACCTCTGTCGGTCCCGCACCGTGCTTATTGGTAGATTCCATTGCGGGTTTCAGCCTTAATCGCCACGCTTGATCGATGTATGTTGGCGATCGCAGTAAGTGTTATGGTACTCAAAAGGACGCTGCTGCCTTTCCTCTGGTCAGTATTATTGATAGGAGTCCTATATTGTGGTTCCGGCCGCGAATAGTACCACCCTATTTCTACCCGTGGTTTTCGTAGAAGACGACAGAGGGCTATTGATGTCAATATCAGTAGCAAAAATAAATCTGGAGGCCACCAGCCTATCCTTAAAGAACGATGAAGATCAATATTGAAGTAGGGAAGACAAAGCCGGAAAATGAAGCTAGAGATTTGTTAGAAAGAAATTAGAGTGAACTTTATGCATGGCAATTCTGAAACATAAGCTATTTAGTCATCACTGGACATGATGGTAGGTAGTATTTGTAACAAAACAAGAACTGTAGAAAGATAAAGATAAACGGAATGAAAAGACTTGCGTTTTTTCACAGCGCGGCTAATGAACAATCCGAAGCCGAGTACAATTTAAGTGCAATTTTGGGCTTTCAAAGAGTTGTATCCCACGCCAAATATAGTTTTTATTTCATAGGTATATCCCCTATCTAATTACCCCTATTACCTGCAATCCAATCACTTATTCAAAAATACTACGACAATACATCAATCATATAAAAAATAGGTCCGTCCTTCTATAGAATGAAGCCATCACGTGACCAGCGTCAATTTAACGACCATAGTTAACACATTTACTATAATTACTGTAAAGTTAGTGCTGTGACAGTGTTTCGGGTGACCATATTTACAAGTAATAGTAAGACTGTCTTTCAAGAAGAGAGAGTTGTTTAGTTATCATACTTTAATACAGACATGAAAATTAACATTCTCTCATTCATACTCTGAGTGTCAAATAAGATAGGTTTCTGTTTCATAAACAACATAGTGAACAAAACACTATCTTCTTTTGTTCGCTATATCTATGCACACTAAAGAGCAAAACAATTGTAGATATTATAAAGCGATTCCGCGACACAACTCTGTAAAACAAACAATTTATGCCTGATTATTATTTTAATATTATTTTTGAATTATATTTTTAGTTGCTTTGAATTCAGTCAATTGAGTTAGCACTATTGTCTGTCACAGCACCGTATTGCCATACCAAATCTATAGGGGAAAATTGCTGTTTTGTCATATATACTTAGTATATCAATAGATTGGTGGTGTCTTCAACCTATTTTTAAGAACGCATTCTAATCTCAATTAGAATCTGTCAAAACTACGTTTAATTTACCAACTTTTGGACAGGTTTTGCAAATAGTTTTTACGTTTTTGTTTACGGGGATTGACCTAATGATCTCATAAGACTTTATCCTGTTTCTTTTTTAAAACTTGGCATATGACAATTAGTTTCGTGAATGCCAGCGGTTTTTTTCTAACACTAATGCACGGCCTGGATGGATGTTGCAATAATATTATTATTCCCACAATCAGCAGTCGACTTTTACAGACTGGTTGAACTGAATCATTCTACAGCTGCGTGGCTAGATATATTCTATTCAACTTTTGTACTAGGATATGTTGTTGTAGGTATATCTCTATATGTTAATCTAGAACATGGTTTATGGTAAAGTTTCAACCAAAGATTTAAAGTGTTCTTTCACCCTACATAAGCGAAAAGTGGCAATACAGAAACAGTTTGCTCACGCTGCTTTTCCATTTAGAATTGACATTTTCGTGATAAAACAAATGACACAAACGATACAGATTGTGCCCATTATTTGACACGTAGCTAGGACACATCTAACGTATGCAATCTTTGATTTTTCACCAAATTCGTAGGTACAGCCGACTATGGTATGCACAAACTCACACGTTTACATCATTTTAAAATAGATGATGTTATTATCCAGTAAACTAGTACACATAGTGAATAGACACGTGTCATCGGGAAATCCCATAAAAGTGATAGGTCACGATCATTACCTCCAAGATAAATGAGGAATCGTGTGGTTAATGTTGGAAGCGGTATTTCTGTTGTGGTTTGTCTATGAAGTGGGAAACAGTGGGTAAGATTGAGAATTGATATAATTAAGAACAATGTTGAAATCGTAGGGCAATTACCACGGGGTCAATGTTCAAATTGATGATGAATACGATGACCGGATTGACCTCTAAACTCTAAAGGTGGTTGAAATTCCTAAAGATTTTGGTACTGTCCTGTGAATTTGAATACCATGATTATTGCTCCTTCTTTTACAGCGATCAATTCAATTATTGTGTTTTAAAACACTTTCCTATAGTTTATAAGCAAGAATATGGCTTTTACTTACCCATACAGTTAAATTACCTCTCATTGCAAACTTAAACTTCAAATCTAAATTCTTGCACGTAGGAAGGGACACTAATCGACACCCAAATAACTATAATTTAAGTGCAAAAAAAACCTCGTCCCAATTTCTGACTTTCACCTTCACACCTTTCACTCCAGGTAATTCCCCAGTAGCCTTCAAATGACCATCTCTTACACAACATTATGATTTCTTACCAACATCCAAGATCTTTCCTTATGCAAGATATTATACGTCAGTATTTTTATGCGAGGAATTAACCCGTCTGCTCTGGCCTACCTTGGTTTAACTCCGGATGTCCGATATGACCAATTTAAAGATGGTTGTGGAATTGTGGATGTGTCAGCCGGATGATAGTTAGCCTTAACTAGTCGACTGACGTCTGGTTGAATCTTATTTGTTTTGGAACTGAGAAATTGATTAGATTAATTCTAATGCTAACTTCTTGTATATGAGCATTGTTATCGTCTTCTAAACTTACATTGACGAGGGTTATTGGTATATTGCTTTCAGATTATTAAAAGTATTTTGCTTCAATAATTAGTAAGCTAAATTGCCTTCATCTTATACTTGTCTTAAATTAACCAAGATCGGTATCTGTCTAGGCTTGTCCAAACTATATTTGGTTCGTATTCTGATGTGACTAAATAATAGTATTACAATTCGTCTACTTGTATAAGGTATGCATGTATGTTAAAGCCGTAGATGAATAGGTAGTATAGGTACAGGATTGTAGAGATTTGCCCAACGAGGAAGGCTTTATGTAATGAAGCCATAACTATTTAGTCTATGGTTAGAACCTTCTGGATACCTTAGAATTATATTTGAATGACGTAGAAGGATAGTTTTTATATACTATGACATGTGATGTCAGTGAGACCCAGCTAAGCTTAGAGCTGCGGTCTGATAAAGTTCCTCTCGCTAATCTGATTAATATAGTCTTCTACAAGTCTATAATATCTTTCATTCAACGTAGCTCAGACTCTCAGTAATTCGTACATAGTTACAAGTGTAGCTCAGGTGCTACAGGATCTACTCTATAGGCTGAACTTTAAATTGATCGTCATTTCTATCAAATTCATATTTATGTCGAAGTCACCAAAAGAGAGACCAATCCATGTCGTCGGGAATAGTTGAAGTTTACTTAGAAACCAATGAAAGCTATGAAATAAAATTTAATTAAATCATTGAACTGTTTATTCTCTATTAATTGTATTTTATTTTATTCATCCCATCGGTTTCTAAACAAACTTCAACTATTCCCGGCGACATAGATACCTACCTATCTCTTTTGGTGACCGGGTACCGTTCGTCTTCATTTTTGACACCCAGCTGACTATTCAATTATATAACAAAAGATTGTAATTCAAATATTTACATAGTTTAAACATTACGCTTTTCGCTGGCAATCATATGTCACGTGTTACCTATGAATAATATACCAAACAAAAATGTTCTAAGAAAATCAGCATAGCAGTTTTTCAGTCTACTCATTTCAATTTCGGAAATTTCGCTGGATTCGACATTCATTTCGTGTTAATAAGGTGATACGTGTCTTTTAATAAATTTTGAGCAAGTGATGCATGAGAAAACAGAAATGTCACCTTATCGTTCTTATCAGAACGTTTCGTATAGTTATCTCAAAAAGTTGGTAGCTGAAAACTTGACATTGACTTTGGAGTATGCTGTAATGGCGGCATTGGCACTTCACTTGGCGTATTTGTGCAAATATTGGCCTTATTTGGAGTGTACAAATTCGACTTCATTCTAATAAGTGTAGGGTATATTTTGTATTAACCAAGTAATACGCCAAGTAAAGTGCCACCATTAAGAAAAAGATAACACTACCGGTTAGATAATTTTGAGTTTTTTAAACGTACACATGCAAAAGCAAATTGAGTCAGGCCTACCGATTTGTGCTCACGATTTTTATGAAATCATTGTAGTTACTGATTTCAATATCAGATTACATAATGTGGTTATTCACTTTAATTCCAGCTAAATAAAAGTGTTTGAAAGCGTGCGTTGCTTGCAACGTGCATGCTATGCTATATGAGTCAGCATAGTAAATGCACTTTGCACTAGAATGTTTTGAACATTACAGGCCAAATCGTGGCTACGTGTGGTGGTTGATTCATAATATGTAGTTAGGTACTTTCTTCTAGAAACTGGCAAATCAATTTGAATCAAATTACCTACAGATCAGCAATCATTTTTTGCGATTTTAATGATGATCATAAAAACAATTGCAGTAATGAGAGTGAATACAAGTCATTCAATAGTCTGCTAGTTCGGGATTTTTTTGTCAAATTCTGCTTTGATCTTAAATTCTTTTAAATTTTAAGAAGCTCAAATACTAATATTTATATAATGTGTATATAATTTGGAATCTTTTTGACATTATATTACTGTATTTGACATAATAACTTAGATATATATATTTTTTCTGAATTTGCGTATTAACTTGTAGCCATTAAGTAGAATTAATTGATAGTATGTAATTTTTTTAATAACTATTTAACAATGTTATGAAGGAGACTACTTTTATTGTTAATCTGAACCGATAACTGCTGGTCCTTGTACTTTACTTAAAAATTTTAATTTTAACTTTACTTATAAATAGTGAAACTTTATATCAATTTTACCATACAATGTACCAATATTCTAGCAAATAAAGCATTCATTAATTCATTCATTCATAAGAACTTTATAAGAACAATAATACACAATTAGACAGCTAATAACAAGCTTCCACGCAGAGATAGAGACATGAATACGCGATAACAACACAGTTTTATTTAATTTAGGAGTCTAAAAAGGTAATATTGACAATTTAAATGCAGCTAGCAGATGCTTCTATAAGCAATGGATTTTCTAATTGCTTTCTTGCTGTGATTGCATCGGTGACAGTGATTATTAAAAAAGAACTGCTACACCATACATTTTGATCGTGTGAATGTAACATTTTTTTAAAGAACAAATGACATTTGTTTTAAATAACCTACGTAAAAAATTGTACCCAAATCTAAGTTAACAGTTTGCATGACGATCCACCATGTATAAACAAAGAATTGTCCATCAAGAATCATGGTCCCCGTACTCAACATACACCACTTGTTACGGCAGTTATTAGGTAAATGGCTAGAAGTTGACAACCACTCGAATGCACACGATTGGGTACCCATAACTAACGGTACAGTCAGACAAATTAGTGTTTTTACCAGTAACCAGCAACATTAAGAGCTGTGAATCTTATGCGAATCCCGCACCCCCGACCATAGGCAGAGGTGGAACACCGCGGTGGTTTCAGCCGGTAAGAGTCCGGCAGACCCCTCCGTCACCCCCATGATGAAGGAAGTCCATGAGGATTTCCACTGTGCAAAAAAAATTCAAGTGCAGCATTGCCTTTTTGTAAGAACTCACTTCTGATTCCGCGGTGAAAACTGTACTAGGTATTCTGTAACTCGATGAAAACTAAGTGAGAACAGAGGTGAAGCGAAATAATTTTACGTAAACTATTTTGGCGAATACTTTTCGCTCCAGGTAAGTGTAATCGTAAATGAGGACTTCTTACAGAATTTCACTGCTACTAGCAAACACACTAATAAATGTATAGTGAAAGACAACCAGGATTTAAAATAAAAAATTCTTGGATTTGTATGAATTTCTGGAAGAACGGGGAAAACCAACATCTTAATTTATTTGTCGTTTCCCAAAACTGTTCTGTTTATCACAACATTAAAAATCTGTTTCTTTGCCAAGTGTCTCGGAAAAACCGATTTAAAAATCACCTATTTCTCAAGAGTTGGCACCGACTTAAACATAAATCTTACATTTATTAGAATTCACCATCGATATTTTGAGCGTGATAATTTTGTAGTATAGGTCTACCTTTTGCCCGCGACTTCGTCCGCGTGAATGTCGGTTATCGCGGATGCAGACGAAGTAGCGGATTAAAAAGTAGCCTATGTCCTTCCCCAGAGTTCAAGCTATTTTCATACCAAATTTCATCAAAATCGGTTCTGCCGTTTCATCATGAAAGCGTAAAAGACAGAGTTAAGTTCTTTCGCATTTATAATATTTGTATGAAAGTATGGTTATAGTAAGTAAGTATAGAGTATGGATTACTATTTTATTGGATTTGCTATGAAAATGGCTTCTTCTGAGTAAATGTAAACTATTGCTAGAAAAAAAAAATGTTATCAAATATTCGAGGTCAATTTAATCATCCTCTAGAAATAAGTTGGGTCCATATTAGACCATGGATCATTTTATTAAAATATTTTTTTTTTACTTTTTATGTTAACTGTACTTTACCTTGATCAATATTCAATATCTAACTGTCCATTTGTTATATGAACTCTCGTTATCAGTTGTAACTGTAACTGATAAGGACGATTCAATCGCTTTGTTTGTACGACTTTTGATGATTGCCTCCCACTTTGTAATCCATTTAGGCTTTATAGTTGAGTATTTCGGGAGTTTTTATCAAAATAGTATCTACTCATTTTTTAGGAAACAAAACAATGAATATCTACTAAATTCCAACTTTTTAATTCGTATTATGTCCAAAATGATTTTCGGAATAAAAATAAGATATAAAATAATAAAATATCAAGGGTTAAAAAATATGATGAAACTGAACACCAAAATGTAAAAAAATAGGTTAGTAAGTATTCATTTGGAATATTTCTTAAATAATATTATAAATCAATTATAATAATACTGTATTATCTTAAAATAACAATTATTCAGTAAATCGAAACCACCAAAAGTTAAAAAAAAATACAAAAAGTTTAGGTTCCACCGAGATTTGAACTCGGATCGCAGGATTCAGAGTCCTGAGTGCTAACCGTTACACCATGGAACCGATGAATGTGATGGCGAATTTAGTGTTACCTTGATAAAAACATTATGTAAACGTATTTGTAATGAATTATGTTTTATAATGTTTTACAGCAATAAAGTTGAAATGACGTTGGCTATTTCACTTATTTAAAACTAGCTGTTGCTAACGACTTCTTGATCGGGATTTTTGATTTTTTAAATTTTATTTTTTGATCAGGCTAAAGACAAACATATAAAAAAATATTTTTATTTTTATTGATTAGCTTTAGTTTTACTAATATCTGCTTGCCGCATTTAATTATTAATGATTCATCTATTACAAATATTATAGACACTAGCACTTTCCTCGCGCTTTCGTGTGTTTTTTTTTACGGATCCACTAATTGTTTAACAAAATAAAATACAGCATTGAGCACTCAGTGATAACGTTGTTTCATATTGGCGAAAGAACTGTAAGTACTTAGTGGGCATGGCAGACGCTGCCCTTAAAATAAAAAAGTCCTACAACTCGACTGCAACGCCATCTACCAGGCCTAGTGTGAATCTATACCATTCTCGAATCCACTGGACCACACACAAACAAATTCATTCCAATCGGTCCAGCCTTGCAGCCGTTTAGTAGGAGTTCACTTTCATACACGCGCACAGAAGATTTTTATTTTTTAGAACTATTATTATTATTATTTGACTTTCATTGATTTCATTGGTTTTACGATAACGGAGGTCAAAGTTGGGGAGAGTGGGAGACTATTGCATAAGATAGTGAAAGTGAGGCAACAAGTTCATGATACATTCTCAACAGAACGATGAAATGATTATAAATTCAAACTAATTTCTACTTAGAGAGCATTACCATTGGGTCGATTTTTCAATCGTCTGGCAACTTTTATATCAAAAGCTTAGATGTGGCGGTTTTATTTCTTTACAAACTCTGTCTATTCCCTGGAAATGTATCCATTTAAAAATATTATTTTGTAAGCTATTTTATTACGCCCGCCTTGGATGACTTACTCAGGAATTATGAGTCATAACATCGGAACTAATCGGAAGAAGTGGAAGGAATGGGGGACGTGGGCCCTTGAATGGGACAGTAATGGCTACCAAAACAAGCCGTTACCCATGAGTGGGAATGGCTACCAAAACAAACCCAAGTATTCATCATTTTAATCACTTGTTAAAGATTTTCAAATTAATATTATGACAAAATAAATAATTTAAAAAAAACTGGCAAAGTGCGAGTCGGACTCACGCACAAAGGGTTCCGTACCATTATCTATACATACATACAACATTAGACATCGAACAACAAACAAACAAAGATCTTGTTTGTTGTATGGGAGCCCCCCTTAAATATTGATTTTATTTTGTTTTTAGTATTTGCTGTTATAGCGCGTGTGTAACAGAAATACATAATTTGTGAAAATTTCAACTGTCTAGCTGTCGCGGTTCTTGAGATACAGCCTGGTGACAGACAGACGGACGGACAGACAGCGAAGTCTTAGTAATAGGGTCCCGTTTTTACCCTTTGGGTACGGAAACCTAAAAAAGACAACCGCCTTCAAAAACTAAAAAGTGATACATAAATAACTTTAGCACAGAACTAGTTTTTAGTTTCGGAAATCAGTGGCTTTGTTCTGTTTATTGTTTTTTATTGTCACATAATTTTTGAAGGCGGTTATCTTTTTCGTAGAAAACGTTTTTATTTTCCGCTTTTTAGTAAGTATGTACCTGTATGTATGTATGTGTCTGTATGTCCTATGTATGTATGAAACACAGTTAAAACAGAGATCGAAAGTTCTCCAAAGATTGGGGAAACAAAAATGCCATCTATGTATATTTTTTTAGGTTTTGTTGATATTTTCAAAAATCGCTGAAACAATTTCGATAAAATTTCCAAATGTTGTTTACCAAAACCTTCTCTAAAATGTAACAAATACTTTTCTGAAAACCGCATCAAAATCGGTTCAGCCAAACGGGAGATAATCGCGGACAAACAAACAAACATACATGACATACATACAAACATACGGGTCAAACTCGGAACCCTTTTTTGAAGTCGGTTAAAAATGAAATCTGTCTGTTTGTTTACGCATCGTTTTAAAATACAAACCTAAAAATAAGTCACTAATAAATTCCACATCAAATCTATTTTACTTAAGACATATTCAGGCGTAAGCATAGTAAGTCAGATGACGTCATTCCACCGCAAGTGCTCATGCCTTTTGACCGCAAGAACTCGTAAGTAATCTGACGTCACGACCGCATCCTGCTTTATGTACAGACGCCAGTACATCAAGTCACACCCAACTGTCAAATTTCTTTGATAGTTTTTCAACTTTATTTCAAAGAAATAACGTTCATATTAAATTGGGAAAATTGTACAGTTGGTTTGATACTTGTTTAATTTTTAGAACTACCCATTGTAAGAACTTACCTAATGGGGAAATGTAAAGATTATAAGGTTAAAGAATTTATTGGTAACGTTTGGTGTGAACTGTGAAGTAATGGAAATGAATATTGCCCTAGAAGGGAGTGGTCAATTCTCAATTGAGAAGATGACACCATTAAGCAATAATTCCAAGACAGTATTTCTTTAAAAGGACACTTGATTTTAGCCATGGTAAACCGATTAATTTCCAATTAACTGTAAAATTAGATTTTTTGTTGCTTTAAAATCAATTAATAGTTAGTCAATTGAGTTGGTAAATAAGTGACGTCACAGGCTGCTATTGTCATACAAAATCTATGGAAGAATCTCGTTTTGACAGCTCATAAAAAGTATGTCAATTGATTAGTGGTGTCAAGTACCCAATTATGGTACGCAATATTGAATAGGGAAGGTTATTGAACAAACAATAATGCCTTGGAAGTTGGGTAGGTCTTTGGTGTGGGACGCAACATGTGTCGACACCTTTGCGCCATCTCATCTTCCTAGCACGACATGTTGTGCTGGGGCGGCTGCTGCAGGTGCCGAAAACCTTAAACGGCGCAAATATAATAACCTTCTTGGAAGCTATATATTTGAGCCGTTTGGGGTGGAAACTCTAGGGCCATGGGGTCCGAGTGCCCATATTGTTTTTCGTGACTTCGCCAAGCGGCTGGTCGACTCCTCACGTGACCCGAAGGCTGGTCTATTCTTGGGTCAAAGAATCAGCATTGCCATACAATACAACGTGGCAATGCTGCCAGCCTGTTGGGCACGTGTCCCGTTGACAGCGATGTGGACGAGTTTTTTGATGGCTTTTGAGCTCCCTGCCTTTTTCTTAGAATTGTTAATAATTTTATTATTTTGATTTTTATGATTTGTATACAAACAATTCAATAATCAAATTAAATTTCATTCGAAGCTTTTCATCAATTCTCTATTAATTTTATTTTATTTTATTCATGAACTATCTTCCATCTTTTTCTAAACAAACTGCAACTATATCTGACGGCATACTGACGACCCTGGTTACATAATTCTTTTGGTGACTGTACATGATATAATTTCACGCTATCATAATATCTTAGCACGCAATTATTAAATCTTCAACTCTATTTCTGTTGCGTTTGTGTTCATTCTCAATTAATCAATGTAAACTGCTTTACATTCTTGGTCTCTCTGCGTTGACCGCAAAGCACCATTTTTTTACGTTTTTTTCCACATACTTATAATTATTTACATACATTTACTTGGCGGTAACACGTGCCTATTATGTCTATTATATGCTAATTATTCTATTGTTTATGTATGTATATACACAGCTGTTCTATTTTCAACAAATTAGTTAGACTATTGTGACGTCACATGACAGATATTTGCTTTATAATAATAGGTAGTTATTATGTTTTTACATGATAATATGCATTACGGACCCATCATACCACTGGTGCTATGGTGGATCGCCTTTGATCTGGGTCTCGGCGGCCGCTGCCGCGGCACCGTTCGCTGCGCTCGTTCGCCTTCGCGATTTAATAGTCTCAGTTTCTAACCTTTTTTTTTTTTTTTTTGGTACTGGGTGGAAAATCCTCATGGATGTCCTTCGCCCTGGGGCGGGCGGAGGGGTCTGTCAGACTCTTACTGACTAAAAACCACCCCGGTGTTCCATCTCACACCTACGTCGGGGGTCGCGGGAACTGGAGATTTTTCCGCAACCCCCGAACCGAACCTAACCCAAACGATTTTCTTAGTGGTACAGTTTTAGACCCACCTTATTACTAGTGGTACCTATGGTGGGTCCGCAAACATAATATGACGATAGACGCCAGCACATATACCCATACCAAACTCTAATTTTTTCCCCAATTGAATGATGAACCTTAACGTTTTGGAATAAAGTTGAAAATCTATCAAAGAAATTTTGTCAGATTAGTAGCTTGATGTGCTTACGAGTAGACAGAACATTAGCACACTCTTTGAATTTCATTATTTAAGAAGGTTGGTACTCGGAGTACTACGACCGACTGTCAAAGCTCGTAAAGCCGTTGGTCCCGGCTGTCATTTGTAGATCTTTGGCAGTCGTTTATAGTAGCCAGAAGCCAGAAAGTCTGACAACCAGTTTTACCAATTTATATCATGCTGTAATACTCTCTGTTTGTCAGTGTTGCCACTTGAAATTAAAATAAAAGTCATGACACAGATTGACGAACAGTGTGGTTATGTGGGGTCTACACAGAAAAATAAATAAGTTCATATTTTTCTTTCCGAATTTATTTTACTTTACTTATTTATATTTGTTTCATCGTTTACACTTTATTTTTTATTATCCGTGGCATTACTTTGGGCCCTATCAGAATATCAGCGCTGTGACGTTTTTTTAATGTTACAGCACCATGCTGAGATAGGAGCCTTTTGGCCTCATACAGGACCAATTTTCGTTTTCTAGTTTTTTTATTTTATTATGTTATTTTTGTGTGTGTTTTTTGTCCTGGGGGGCGAATAAATCACTTTTCTTTCTTTCTTCTTTCTTTACTGGGTTGTGAAAGTCAGATTAGCAGTCGCTCTATGTAAAATACTGGTATGGCTCAACTGCTTGTGGTTAGACTGGAAACCTACCTCAACATTATTGGGAAAAGGGCATTACCATGTTACCATGACTTATTGTATGTATGTACGTAAGAACCTTCTATCTACTGAATTGAAGTCAGTTGGCGATTTAGACTTACCATATTAAGTCCCTAGATTTTCCCTACGACGTTCTTCTTCACCGATGTCAGTGATTTCCAAGATAAACTTAGTAAGTAGGTACAGTCAACAGCAAAATTAGATGATCAAAATCAGAAATTCAATCAACCATGAACTGTTATACTTACTTACCGACCTTAGTAAAATCTTATTTTTAGCTATTAGGTAGGTACCAACCTAACACGTCATCTAAATATTTTACGCAGTTAATGCTTCCATCATTGAACAGTTAAATTAAAACATTCGTGATTCTTAGTAATTCGTGACTAGCTAGGTTAATGACCTCAATAAAAATGGCGTAGGTACTTCTGTTAAGAAAACTGATAGCTACGTTGTTTAAGAATAATGTACTATCTGTGTGTGTAATAAGGTTGATTATCTTAACATCGTGATTAATTCTCAGTATGCAATCATAATGTATGATTACAATGTTGATAGTGGTACATAATTTCGACTTATTCGTCCCATCCCATTCGGTTCCATGGTGTAATGGTTAGCACTCTGGACTTTGAATCCAGCGATCCGAGTTCAAATCTCGGTGGAACCTGGGTGTACTTTTTGTGATCACAATTTTTTTTTTCACAAAATCACAGTTGGTTTTTGGTACGTTTTTTATACTTATTTATTTTATTTTTCTGAAAAAAAAGTACATTTTATTAATAAAATATGAAAATAAATGGCTCACACTTCCACAGATGGATTTTGTGGGTAGTTGTGTGCAAATTCACGGTAGATAACATGCCAAAATTAAATGACAGTGCAAAGGTACTGACGCCAGCACATGAAGCCGTACCAAACTAAAATTTTACCAATATTGAAAATGAACTTTATTCTTTCGTAATAAAGTTGAAATCAGATTGTTGTAGCTTGATGTGCTGGCCTTTGTACAAAGCCACTGTATTTAAAATTGGCAGTGCTTAATGTGTGGTGTGGTGTGTTCTGAGGTCACATATGCAAAGTACTTTGAAAACCCAGGCCTCAGATTATGAAACAAAAGGCAGATAGACCGCGCGGAACACTGAGAGTGTAGCCACTAAAGCAAATACAAATCAAAAGCGAATACCTGCAATCTCGTGATTGTATTCGCTTTTGAATTTGTAAATTGTATTTGTATTTTTAGGGTTCCGTACCTCAAAAGGAAAAAACGGAACCCTTATAGGATAACTTTGTTGTCCATCTGTCTGTCTGTCTGTCAAGACCCTTTATCTCGGGAACGCGTGGAGGTATCGAATTAAAATTAAAACCATATATTCAAGTCTACGGTCCCTTGATGCTGTAAAAAAATCAAGCCTCTATGTTACGTGAAAAAAAGATACGGCCGTTTATGTCGCAAAACACGCATTTATAATATTAAGTAGATTAAAGTATGGATAGTAGGTATGGATTAGTATAGAAGTATGAATATGTAACTACAAATATATGTACGGAACCCTCGATGGGCGAGTCCGACTCGCACTTGTCCGGTTTTTTTTAACGAGGCGACGCTTTGTGCTGTGCTGACTCGTCTCAGTACAGCACGAAGCGCGATTGAAGGTATTCGCTTTTGAATTTGTGTTTGCTTTGGTGGCTTCCCTCTTAGTGTTCCGCGCGGCCTAACTGCCTTTTGTTTCATAATCTGAGACCCAGGCAACCTACGGAAGATTAGTAACGTCAAGGCGCTGCTTGCCTTTCTTGGGGAGCTGGGATGGATCGAATGATTTACTTACCACCTTATATCATATATTCCATTCCTTAATGTGTGGTTGTAGATAAAATACTCTATACGTAAAGCACTCAGCCCAGCATTTGAAGAGGTCATCAACCTTTACACGCCCACTAATGGGCATAGGTCTCCCCCAAGGGGGGGTTCAACCGTAATCGCGTTGCTTGGCCGATGCATGTTGGCGATTGCAGTAGATGTTATGGTACTCAGAAGGACACTGCTGTCCATCCTCTGGTCAATATCCCTCTGTCGCCTTCTACGACACCCGTTTCCCGTTTCCCGTTTCCCGACACCTATTCATGGCCGAAACCACACGGTTGGAAAAGGTATGTTTAATTTTTTTTAACCGACTTCAAAACAGGAGTATGTTCTCAAATTGACTGTATTTTGTTTTGTATTGTATACCCGTTAATATAATCGCTAGCTGTAACTGATTTCGATGACTCTTCTTTGTTCGATAGTAATAGTATACGTCCCCAAGTTGGTCCCACGTAAATGACAATGCCAGATCCTGCCCCACCCATGTACAGAAAAAGTAACCCATGTACAGAAAAGTAAATTAATGAAAATAATTGTAATGAGTATAGAACCTTTCTATACTAAATTGTTTTTCTTTAGAACTTGCGGATTACGAAATACCTACCAACAAAATACAAACTCAATTTACCTAAAATACAATTTAACCTATAATCAATGTCATTATTGTTTTTAGATTTAAACGGAAACCACAAATTCTACAGTCACTAATACTAATGTTTAGTTATCAGCAATAAATAAACAGTAAGATGCTACATATTGCACATGACTTTTATTGAGTGGGGCAAAGTTCTATAGAGTTTCTGGCATTGTCCTTTCATCAAACTCAGTACATGAGTTTTGATTTTACTGCATCTTTGGTACGGTACGCTTAAGTTCCATAAATGTATGAAAAATCGTATACATGCAAGCAGATGCCCCGTACTATAAATTAGGTGACATCAAATGTGAATCAGCCAATTGAAAACAATAAAATGACTGCACCATTGTATCAATTCAATGTTGTACCTACCTACCTAATTTTGTATTACTTCACCTAATACAAAAAACCCATTCAAACATTGTCGCCCTAAAAACCTATTTACAACCAAAAAAATAAAATACATTTCACGTAATACCCTTTCATTACTAATAACCAAGGTTTATACTTGACGGGCCTGTTGGTCTAGTGGTCACTGACCCTGACTGCTAAGCCGGAGGTCGTGGGTTCGATTCCCACCCAGGACAAACTTTGTGTGATGAGCATGAGTGTTTGTTCTGTGTCTGGGTGTTTATCTATAATATGTATGTATTTATAAATTATATAAGTATGTATATCAGTTGTCTGGTTACCATAACACAAGCTCTGCTTAGCTTGGGACCAGATGACCGTGTGTGAGTTGTCCCAAGATATTTATTTATTTATTTATTATTTATTATACTATAAAAAAATCGCCTGACAAGCCAAGTTTTGCCAAAACAACACCATTAAGTGACCATAATTCGTATTAAATACGTCCCCAGATTATTTGGCCGTCGATCACACCCAACTAACCCAGTCCCGCCCAGAAGCCTCCAGGGCATCGTATTACTTTAATGAAAAAGCATCAAATAACGTAATTGACGGTGTGACGGAGTGACACTGTGGGAATGGGTTGCCGGGTAAAAAATTCACGGTAGGAATTTGTCAATCTATTTTTAACCACGTTCCAGGAACAGTGAAAGTTTCTTAATAAACAATTTTCTCATTTATTTACGTATTTATGAATTGTATAGTGCCAATTGAGTTTACTTTATTAGTCATTAGTGCATTAGTTCTATTAATTGTAGGTAGATCACCTTAGGCCGCATCATCACTTAAGATCAGGTGAGTTGCGGTCAAACGCAAGCCTATAACAATAAAAAAAAAGAAAAGATGCTATATTGTTACATGCCAAAGCCCTGCCAACTCTCAATCTCTCAATGACTAAATTGCAATTAATTTCAAACTAATTGATTGATGTGCCTAATCTGTTAGGGTGTTACTACGCCAATCGATCGATCATCAATCGATGTCATCGGTCGACATCGATCGACGTTGATCGATTGGTGTGGTAGCTTTGGCTGATCGACGGATACCGTTAGTCTAACTAATCGATCGATTGCTGGTCGATGTCATCGGTCGACGTTGATCTATTAACTCCGGCTATAATCCATCACTAATAATAATCAAGCAGCTCGACGTCGACTAATCCATTCTACCATCGATTGATGCCGTCGATCGACGATTGATCGATTGGTCTGGTAACACCCATACATTACTATTAAGTAATAACAGTCAATTACTTATCTAAAACTTATGTGTAGATATTTGAAATGAATCAGCGTTTAATACCCTAAATCAATAGAAATGCCGTGTATTTTAGCGCAAAAGTAGAGCCTATTGGAATTTGTATTTCTTGATTTTTTTATCAAGAAATTCAAATTCCTATATGTAAGTCTAGTAGTCAAGGTCATCTTTAGCATGGTTAACACTTTGTTTGATAAAGCTCAGTCAGCGTATACTCAGCGTTGTCTTGGGATTTTCCACCACAAAACAAAAAATAGAAATAAAAGTTTCCATTTTATTCCGAAACACTTATCAAGTACCTATTAATTATTTGTTTCATTATAAGACATACCGATAACCTCGGGCAACGTAATAAAAGAGAGATAAGAGCCACGTACAGACCAACAAAAATATATTTTCTAGCTTCTGCCCGCAAACATTCCGTAATATTGTAGCTTTCTACAGAGAAAGAGTTTTTGTAATCGGATCAGAGAGATCATTCCAAAGATTACCTCTAAGGCCGGCCATACACGGACTGCTTATTGAACTATTAGTCTTCTACGTACACACACACACACACACATACCTACATGGAACCGGTCGAGCAGTCACGAGTCACGACTGCTTCGGGCGGTCAGCAGCGCGGTAAAATTTCATCGTGTAGTCAAGCAGTTGCCAGGCATACCTTGACTGCTCGAGCTGTCGACTGCTCTCGAGCAGTTTCTCCGCCCGCGCTCTTTATTCTACGTCACGCGCGCCTCCCGCCCGCATGCTTTTTGTTTTGCTTGTTCAGCAGTTATCAATGGCAGCTTCAAGCGGTTGACTATGCTGCTCGAGCAATCCGTGTATGACCGGCTTTACAAACAAAAAAGTTACTACTACTTTCTTTCATTTTCCTGTTAATTTTTTTTAAGCTCTGGCAACACTACCGTGACAAGGCGTGACGCTGTCGAGCTCGATGTCTCCCGGGACGCACAATTTATTAATCAGAAATAATAATTCACTAGTAATGTGGGCAGCGCGTGAGTTCTATACGATAAACATCGCTCGTAATCGGAAGGGTTAAGTGTAGGGTTGGCGCGAAACTATGATGATTATTTTATTTAGTTCGCAAAAAAATGGTTTTCCTATTGATCTTTAATGCAGGACATCGTTTTGTAGTTGTTGTCACTACGTTAAGGTCGGAATCGAGGAACACATTATTTTCTTTTGAATGATATGATAGGCTAATCATAGGTTATTTTTAGTCCCTGATGATCCACTGATGGTTTTAGATTACACAAGCTGTGGCAGGTAACAACCACTCACGAGCCTACCATGTGGCCTGTGCTATGCAGGAATAAGGATGAAGATCATCTAAGACCTTTTACTCCTATTAAAAAAAATCATGGGTCAAAACATCCTCAGTCTCTTTGTCAGAGCTATTTGAGTCGGTACCCGAGAGTGCCTTGTGTATTAAGTAATTGTTGCAATAGTCACTGACAAGTGGCAATGGCAGAGTCAGCTCGGGCTATTTAATGTCACGCATTTCTTCAGTAATTAATTGCAGACTATTAGACAATAATATCGTAAATATATTATTGTACCTTGTATAAAAACCATTTAGCCTTTACTCTATTGAAGTGACAACCCTACATTTAAGGCGGGTTACACATTTTTAGCTGAGGTAAAGTTAATTAAAAATACGTTAAGAATTTAAATGTAGTTATAAAATAGATAATGTTGATAATAAATGGAGCCACTAGTTAGTAACGAGGCAAAAATAAATATTTCAGGTATTTTTTTCTAAATATAGATCTAAAATATAGTTGTTTTTCTTTTTTTTGATTTTGGTTTAGGATCAAACAGCAACAAAGGTAACACGTTGAAAAATGTTTCCTAAAACATAAATTAGTAGACGTGTCAAAAAGTTTTTGGATTTTGTTGTTTTTTTAAGGCAGTTTGCACTGCACAGCCCACTGTACAGAGCCTGCATGGGGGCAAACGAGACACGCCAGTAGTACGTCAAGGTGCTGCTGGCGTTTCTTGAGGAGCTGGGGTGAATCGAATGATTTACTTCCCACCTGTACGCAAAATACGCGCTGAGACGTGGAGTTGGGGACACCAGCCCGTCATACTACTACTAAGGCACTTTCCTGTAGTCAAACTTAACTCTTAGTTAACGCTAACTGATCTACCTGCAGTGCCACCGACACATAGATTTTTAATCCACATACTCACGCTTTAACTCCCAAGGCGGCAGCAACGAAAGAGTTCGCTTTTTTAATTAAAGTAATCAGTAAATTCGTTAGGGCGCGGCCAGACTTCGTATGAATGCTTAAACATATGCTAATTAGCAAGGGTTTACCATATCGCAGTGTATCACGGGCTTTACGTTAACTGATAAATTGGAAGGCTCCACCCATTTTTTGATTTTGGAATTATGAGGGATTTTGGACTGATTTTGGAGATAAAGATCTTATAAATCAAGGAAAGTTATTAAAATTCAAGGAAAATCTGCGAATAAATTCCTAGAGTGGATTTCTCATCGAGATTCCAATACTTATATTGTTTTATGTTTCCAATACATAATATTGATTTTAAAAGCGTGCTCATGGAATTGCTCAATTGCTCAACTAGTTGAGCAATCTAGTGCAGTGGGGAAGTAGCAGTTTCTTTGTCGATTTTCTCCATAGAAACCTAATGTTTGGAACGCGCAACTGGCTTCAACTTTCTGAAAAAAGCACTTTCGAATTGTCAAGGAGTCAATGAGATTCCTCGTCAATACAAAAGTGCATCTGTGGGTTATTTGAAATAAATGGATTTGAGTTTGAGTTTTTATGTAAAAAGTTTTTTGTGAAAAGTTCATTGCTACATCATGTACCTACGAAATAAATATTAATTGCCAATGGTTTACTTTTACGTCGAAATGGTCACAAATATCGCGTAGAAACAATGCTTTTGTCATATCTAATCATTCATTATAGTTTGTCAATGATAAACCTTATCGCTATTTAGATTAGGGTTTAATTCATACAACCCTAAACTGCAAATCAATCGATTATTTTTGCATTTTGATTAAAAAAATATTTGATTTCGATGTCGATGACTATACTGTTTTGAATAACTCCTATAGGTAAACAGGTAGGTATACTTACCTACTTATGTAATATCTGGGTATATTGCACAAAGTAGTTTTTGACGTTATATCAAAATTACATTACAGTAAACTCCCGTTTATGCAAAATGATTGGGACGGCGACCAGTGGGCTAATTCACGTAACTAAAGAAGTGCAGTTGCAGTTAAGTTTCGATCAAAACAACGCTTTTCGTATGCTCTACCGCTGTCAGACACGCTCGCGTCAAGTTCGCGTCACGCGAGCGCATTAACGCCATTCTACTGTTGCGCGTCTTTGGTGCGTGCTTTGGAACGCAACATGATCGGTATTCTACTATTCGTTTGACGTCTCAAAATGACAGTTAAAAAGCTCTAAAATCTGTACTGGGGTATTATCTGAATATTATAATAAAAATATGAAATGTTTCTAATTGATTCTATTCAATTATTTAGTGAGTAATATTTTTTCTCTCATGTGGCTACACCCCGTAACACCCCGAATCGCGTCAATACCGCGAAATTTGATCGTAAAACGTGTGTAGAATGCTATTGATATGGTTGTGAATAGGCCTGCAGGTTTTTGACTGAAAAATTATGATGAAAACTCAAAGTTTTCAAGTGCTGGATAACAAAGCTTGTTTATTTTTCGTTTCTACATAACAAATCTGCGTTATTTACCTGGAGCTGGGGCATACGTTAGGCTGTTTAACACCTATTACAACACGTCGGTTTTTACGTACACATTTTTCAAGATGTTACCAAAGAAAAAAAAAGTCCGAAAGTTTTGTTCGGATAAAGCGGAATTCGGATAAATGCGATTCGGATAAACGGGAGATTACTGTACTTACTATAAACTTATCTTGTTTTTGAAGCACACTGTACTGGGTACCTAACACGATACCTCTTGGTATCGTGTTAGGTACCCAGTAACTGGGTTGTGGAGATCCGATAGGCAATCGCTCCATGTAAAACACTGGTATTCAGCTGCATCTGGTTAGACTGGAAGCCAACCCCAACATATGTAGTTGGGAAAAGGCTAGGCAGATGATGTTATGATAAAAAAAGCTTTTTTACAAAAAAGACAACCGCATTCAAAAACTTGAAAGTGAAAAATAACTTTAGCACAGAACACACATGACTTTAGTTTCGGAAGTCGGTGGCAATACAAAACAACAAACGGAACAAAGCCACCGACTTCCGAAACTAAAGTCATGTGTGTTCTGTGCTAAAGTTATATTTCACTATTAAGTTTTTGAAGGCGATTTTACCTCCTTATCCAAATTCATTAACATGGCAACACAGTTAAAACAGAGATTGAAAGTACTCCACAGATTGAGAAATAAGAACGTCGTCTACGTAAAATGTTTGGGATTTTGTTGATTTTTTCAAAACTGCCGTATCAATTTCGATTTATATGGGACCATCCCTGAGACATACACTATCCATGAAAGAAAGAATTTCCATCAATCAAAATCGATTTACATTTGCCGGAGAAATCGCGTAACAAACATACAAAAAAAAAAAAAAAACGTACTGTTGAATTGAGAATCTCCTTCTTTTTGAAGTGGGTTGAAAAATGTAAAAAATCAACAATAGAAATACATACTAGTTGCATTTTAGGGTTGCATGAAATAAACGCTAATAAATAAAAATGTTGATAACATTTTTCATTGATTTAATTCTAATGAATGACAGAAAACGGGGACATTACAGATAACGGGGTGTGGTTGTATTATCATAAGTAATCAAAATACAATGGTCATACAGAACTACGGATAAACAATAATACTTACTTACGTTTTGATTAAAATTATCATCAAACACGATAAGACTTGTGATTGTATTATTATATTATAATTAACATTATCGCAAACTGCTTTAGCTCGCGATTTCGTCCGCGTAAAAGTCGGTTATCGCGGAAGATTTTAAACTGATAATCACGTCAAAATGTGTAGTGTTAATGATTTGAAAAAAATATATGTGAAACTAGAACATTCTGTTAATCATTTAGTATGTGAATATTTTTGATTAAGTTCATATTATATAGTTTAATTAAATAGTGAAGCTGTGTCTGACGCGGACAAAACATTGATAATCACACAAAATCTACCAGGAATATTTAAACGAAACATTTAGTATCTTACAGACAATTTTATTATCTATCTTTTAGTATACGCCTTTTTTAAGTTAAAGAATACCAACTTTTATTTATTTTTTTCGAATAAACTTTGTGAGTTTTGGACGCAGCGCATAAGATTCTCAGGTCGCACAAGCTCGCCGGCGTATATCGACGCCTTAAAAAGTAGCCTATGTCCTTCCCTAGGGTTCAAGCTATTTTATTATATATTATATATATATATTTATTATATTTTATAGTTATAGCTACTAACAACATTCACGACCTCACAAACCTGACTAACCCCAATATTCTAATAGACAGCCTAATAAGCTTACTGCAAAAATGTCTCACTGCCGGTACTCTTGTTATCAGAATACCCCTTAAAAATAGATTAATCAGTATTTCTAGACCTAAAAAAAGCCTTCGACACAGTCTCTGTCCCCATACTTTTACACAGGCTAGAAGGCATTGGCGTAAGAGGAATGCCACTTAAACTAGTCAAAGAATACCTGACCGAACGCAGATACGTGGTAAAAATAGGATCAGTCACAAGTTCCGAAGAGATAGTCACATACGGAGTAGGACAAGGTAGTGTGCTCGGACCGACGCTGTTTCTCATTTATATAAACAGCCTATGTACCATGTGTATCGAAGGCGCTTACATATTTTCATATGCTGTTTTCTCGGGAGAAACGTGGAACAGCGTCGGTCACACCGCCGAACGTGGCTTGGCTAGAATAGCTACCTGGCTCGATCGAAACCTTTTAACGCTAAATGTTTCAAAGACAAACTACATATGTTTCTCCATTTCCAACCGAACTCAGCCATCACAAGATTTCCAGATTAAAATCCATACCTGCTCTCACACCCCTAACACCAACTGCTCTTGTTTAAAAATTAGTAAAGTAAGTAGCACCAAATACCAAGGTGTAATGTTTGATCAAAGGCTATCGTGGCACTTGCACGTAGAACTGTTAATGAACAGAGTCAGAAAATTAATCTGGACCTTCAAATCTCTTCGTCACGTAGCTACTAAAGATCTAATCCAGCAAATTTACGTTTCTCTGGGTCAGTCTATATTGACGTACTGTTTGCCAATTTGGGGTGGAGCATCAAAAACAAAGTTTTTAGGACTAGAGAGGGCACAGAGGGCTCTACTAAAAGTCATGTTTTTTAAACCATTAAGATTTCCTACAGAAACCTTATACCTTACTTCGAACCTCTTGACAGTTAGAAAGCTCTATGTCCTGCAGATAACAATAAAAAAACATAAATCCCTCCCCTTTGTCACTCCCAGAACACAAACTAGGCGGAAGGAAAATGTAGCTCCAGAACCCTCAGTCAAAACTACATTTGCTACAAGACAATACACAAAGCAGTCCTCTCGTATATACAATTACCTTAACAAAATACTCACCATATACTCTATGACATACCACGACTGCAAAAAGACACTTACTGAATGGTTGACTAACAAAAGTTATGAAGAAATAGAGCCTATACTCCACACAATCACATAATTCCCAAAATACAGATTATCTACACATACAATTTGCTACTGGACTAAAACAAACAGCACACAAAACAACATCTCCCACAACAATACACACACTCTAACCCTACACACACACACACACACACACACACACACACACACAAAACTGCGCGCATACTTTATTTATTTATTTAATTTCTTCTTTTTGTTTTGCTACTCGTATAATATTGTTAAATACTTTTGCATGCTTTCAAAATTATCTGTGGTTTATTTTCTCACACATATTATGTATAGTTAATGTAAACTGGAGGAGCGGAACCACCTAATACAAGCAAATCTTTGCTTAAAAGGTGACTCCAAACTTAACTGTGTTTTTACATATTAGTTGATGAAATAAACATTTTTATTATTTTTTTATTATTATTATTTTCATATCAAATTTCATTAAAATCGATTCAGTTATTTCACCGTGAAACCGTAACAGAGTTACTGTCGCATTTATAATAAAAGTATGGATTTACATTACAGCAAACTAACTTCTGCCCGCGACTTCGTCCGCGTGAATGTCGAAAGAGAAAGTCGCGGATTAAAAAGTAACTTATGTCCTTCCCCAGGGCTTAAGCTATTTTTGTACCAAATTTCATTAAAATCGGTTCAGCTGTTTCATCGTGAAAGCTTAACAGACAGAGTTACTTTCGCATTTGTACTATTAACAAGTAATAAGTAAATAAGTATGGATTTACATTATAGCAAATTACCAATAGGTGGTTTATTTCTTAGACCTAAAAGCGACACGATGACACGGTTGTCGCAGTGGTTGTGTGATTGGCTGCTGCGCTTGTACCTTGCGGGAATCGAACCCGTGCCACGGGTACAAATGTTTGAATGGCCTACAGACAGTTGTTTTGGGTCTGGCTGTTTGTGTATGTAAGGTTATATGTTTGTAAACCTACCCACGATACATCAGAAATTCTTAGTGAAGAAAAAATAAAGAAAGCTGCTATGAAATTACTATTGATAAAACGCTTTTTAACACCTATTTCTTACCCAGGCCGTCACACTTACACGTATAGGCCAATATCTTGAAAACTTCTGAAACTTACACTGATTCCTAAGTTGTAGTAAGTTGTAAACCAATAATAATAAAATGGTCACAATCCGATCAAGGGGTCAGCTGCGGTCCAATTACCAGATTGAATAGTTAAACTATAACTCCTGGAGTCAACAGTCAAGCGGTTAATAGTTTCGGAGAAATACTTGGACAAACATACATACACATGATACACACTATTTACACGAATAATTAAGAGGGACTTTCACTTCCACGCAGATGAACCCGCGGGAAAAGTTAGTTTGTTACAAAACATACGTACTTACATCATAGTTTTTACATTTTAATTAACATTGTGTTATCTAACGCAAAATGAACACAAAGATTACCTAACGATAAACAAAATAGGGGTCAAACCAAAGAAAACCTATTAAATCCAGTAACTTCTTGTTAAACCTAAATATTTATAAAACATTAAAGAGTCAAAAAGTCACGCAATATCTCCTACAGCAAAATAAATGTGGCAAGAACACCAAAACAATAGTTTATTCTCCAAAAATATAACAAACTTCTTCTCTGGAAATCCAAAAAGTTCAGGTTCCACCGAGATTTGAACTCGGATCGCAGGATTCAGAGTCCTGAGTGCTAACCGTTACACCATGGAACCGATGTGATGGTTGGCGAAATTTAGCTTTAGTATCGGAATAAAACTTTCACCTGTAGCTAATTTCGTCGGAACATTGCCCCTGACCTAGAAATAGTGTATTAGGAATGTGTGATCTGTGATAGTTTATTTTTAGAAGTGAATGTTGCTTTGTACTAATACTGCGTAGGTTGATATTATTTTAGTGTAAGTACTTGTCTTATGCTTCGTGCATACCGAATATAAATAATAAATATTATGATATAACCACAATATTTTGGAGATAGTTTATGTTGTAAAAATTGTAACATTGTATGTATACCACAATATTTTTTATTAAACACAAACAATCAGCAATCAGTCTCAGAATTTTTTATTTTTCAAATATAGGTACATACCTAGGGTTGCCATTCGTCCCGATATATCGGGACTGTCACCGTCATTGGGGCCTCTGTACCGAACGTCCCGACAAAGCACTATTACATTCCATACACTGTTACTGAGACTGAGAAGCTGAAGGAATTTTGTACTTGTGTTGAAATCAATATTATTATAAAAGAAAGCCCCCACCGCGTCTGTCTGTCTGTATGTTCGCGAAAAACACAAAAACTTACTTCCTTATCGGATTTTTAGAATGAGTGAAACGTTTATGTGTAAGTAAGCACAATTTGCTACGGTTTTGTGTAAATTGGCTGAAATAATGACGATGTTTTTTGAAGATGGCGAAACAAAACATGGCGATTGTTTAGTTTAGTAGTAAATATTATATACTCCACCGATTTAAGCTAAAATTAAAACAACTTACCATACGACCGTTGGTTACGCTTCGGATGGATTTTCATACGGTTTCGCTACAACGCAAAAGAATAATCGAATTATGTAAAACACAATTTTTTATGATTTAGGTATTAATATTTTTAACCAATCTTAAATGGCAATACGAAACAACAAACAGAACAAAAGCCGCCGACTTCCGAAACTAAAATCATAAATGTGTGTGATGATGTAAATTATCACTGTTTCTGAAGGTGGCTGTCTTTTTTAACCGACTTCAAAAAAAAGGAGGTTATCAATTCGGATGTTTAAACATATATATTTTTTATGTATGTTTGGGCATAAGTCTGTCATATATGTATTATAGACGGATTTGTAAAATTATTTTTTGTTCGAATGGGGTTCATTCCGAAATCGTCCCATATAAATTTTACCAAAATTGGTCCATCCCTTTTTGAGAAAATTAAAAAAAAATACTTAGATGACGTTTTAGTTTCTTCAATCTTTGGGAAACTTACAATCTCTTTTGAGTGTGTCGCCGTTTCTTAATGTATTTGGATGTTAAGGCAATACTAAAAAGCGAAAAATAAAAAGTATTTTTTTTTAAAAAGAAAGCCGCCTTCAATATCTAAAAAGTGACTAATAACTTTAGCACAATACAAAACGTGGCAATACAAAACAACAAACACAAAGCCACCGCCATGCGCCACCGACTTCCGAAAGTAAAGTACCTACCTAGGTAATTAGTGTGTTCTGTGCTAAAGTTATTTATCACTTTTTAGTCTTTGAAGGCGGTTTTCTTTTTTTTTTTTTTTAAACTTTATTGTAAAAAGTTTTCCTATACAAAATAGTTAAGATGTTTCGCATCTGAATCTGTCAGGCATATCGCGAAGGTTTTTTTTTTACCTTACATTTTTCTTTCAATAAACTTTACGAAGGCGAGTGATAACATAATCGGATTGATAAATGAATTCATTGAACAATATATTGCTGTTTCGTGGAGATAAATAATGTTTTTATCGTAATTAGACCCTAGGTAGGTACTAGGGTTGCCAACCCTACTATATAATATAGTATCCTACTATATTAGAGGCCCGACTACTATATTTTTGAAAAAAAGATATAGTAGGCGAAACTACTATTGTAGTGGTGTACGTAATGTATGTTTAGGTTAAAGAGTTAGCAGTATTAAATGGGACGTCTCACTGGACACTTGTGTTTCTTTTATACAATAAGCTCCCCACATTACATGGCGACCCTGCCATGAGCGGATCAGGTTGCGCGTGGGAGCGGGCGGCGACGCGCCAGCGCCGGGCTGCAAAACGCGAAGTCGACACATTCTATTAACTTAGTACGAACTGCTATACAGACTTTGAATATAAAGATTGCGATATAAACCCGTGAGTACTGTGACCGCGTTACACGAGTAAACTAAAAGACTGTACGTACATTTTGTGTGCCGAAAGCCTGTACAGTAATTTTGTGCCTAAAACCTAACCAGTAATTTTGTGCTGTTATCCTAACCAGACATTTTGTGCTGAAAACCAGTGCGGAAATTTTGTGCTGGAAAACGTGTGCGATGGGACAGACCTACAATAAACAGGAAGAAAAGGAAGTCATAATCTCTCAGTATGCTGTCGGTGACAACAGCGCAACAGGAACAACAACAAACCACATGCAAGCAAACAACATCTTGCTATCAATATTCCTAGCAGTATTGGGAATCGGAGTACTGATATATGTCTACAAGAGTTACAGAAAATGCCATTCGAAATGGATGCGGAAGGAGATACAATCAGATTTCATGAGGCGAATCCATTCAAGGCTGTCGGGACGTGGACATCAGCGTGATCAACCTACGGTCCAAGAGGATATTTAAGCAACAGCTATGGCGTTCAGAAGTGGCGTACCTATTTGTGATTAACAGTGAGTAGAGTGAAATAATAAAAAGTAAAGGAAAAAAGTGCAGTGCTTAGTTATAGAATTACTATTAGGTATTATAAAACGCGTTTCACGTTGTCGATCTTATAATGTTTGGGTAGTTAAGATAAACTAGAATGTATAATGTTTAGTTAGGTATTATTAATGGAACATGATTTAGAGGAAATCTATGAAAATTTGAAACAAATACAAATTGCATTGAGAAAATTGGGTCCTAGTAAAAGATTAAAATATAAGGATAATGTTAAGGATAAAATTCAGAAAGCTAGAATATTGCATTTTAAGTATAAGGATATTGTAGAATTAGTTACCTTGCAAAGGGATTCAAGCGATTTAACTGGATATATTTACCAGACATTGATTGAAAAAATTGAGTCAATTTATGAATTAATTTTGAAATTTAATGTTGAGCTAGAAAAAGATTTTGATTCTACCATGGACAAGTTCGATTTAAAAGCGGCAGCGTCCTTGATTCCTGTTATGGACGGAACGGATGAAGTAACTGAGAGAATAATTAATGGTATAGATATGTACAATAGCTGTTTGCCGGATGACAACAGTAGAAAATTGCTGATTTCCTTCGTATTGAAAACGCGATTAAGTAAATTAGCCCAACTAAAAATTAAATCAAAATACGACAATGTTGATGCCCTAATTAGTGATATGAGAAATTACTTATTAACGAAAAAATCAGCAAATTCCTTACTGATACAATTAAATAATATTGCGCAAGGAGAAATGTCTGTAACCGACTATGGGTCGAAAATAGAACAACTGTTTGCCGACCTTACTATCTCACAAGCAGACAATAATAGCTCCGCTTATGAGATATTAAGGCCCATAAATGAAAGTATTGCAATTAAAAAATTTGCAGATGGTCTACGTAATAGACGCCTAAGCACCATCATTGCTGCTAGAAATTTTGACAGCTTGAAGAAAGCGGTTAGAGCTGCAGAGGACGAAGACTTGGCGCAGCCTAATTCAGGCGTGGTGCTGAACTACAAAAGGGGTAAGTCGAGAAATAGTTTTAGAGGACGAACCCCAGCAGGCAGACCAGGACCAAGACAGCGAGGTCAAGGTCATCGTGGACCAGGTAATACCAATAATTATAATAATAATTACAACGGGTACAACCCAAATAATAGTCGAGCCAGAGGAACATATCGTGGAAGAAGAAGCTACAGAAGTTATAGAGGATATCGTGGTCAAGGTCAAGAGCGTTACCAACATAATGTATTTTATTCGCAAAACCAGCGAAACCCAAATCAACCAGGTCAATTAGTACCAAATATACCGAATAATCAAGTTAATACGACACCTATAAACAGTGAAGGAAATCCAGAACTAAATTTTTTTCGAGTATAAAGCATTAACGTGTAATAAGGATTTAAGCTACGTTAAGTTCTTTATCAGTAATCAGAAATGTAACTTATTATTGGATACAGGTGCATCTCTTTCTATCATACACAGTAAGATTATTCCAGAAAACACAACTTTTTATATAGATAATACAACCGTAAAAGGTATAGGTGGAAACGTAAAAATAAATAAATACGTTTATTTAACATTGTATAATGACACCGGGGAACAATTCCATCATAAGTTCCACGTATTCGATAACATGCCGAGTACAGCAGACGGCATACTCGGATTAGATTTCCTGAGAACGAATAATGCTGACATTGATTTGAGTAACAGTGTTCTAAGCTTATACAATAAACATCAAGTACAATGTAGTATGACAATTTATAATTTTTATAATGATATTAACATAAACAATGATTACTTGTTAATACCTCCGAGAAGTGAATCTATACACTTTTTAGAATTAAAACAAAATATAAAGGAAGATTGCGTGTTATTTTCGAAACAATTAGGGGAAAATATATTTTTAGCTAGTTCCATTGTAACACCAAAAAATGGAAAAATTCCGGTTAGAATTCTTAATTGCGGAGATAATAGTTATCGATTACCAGTTTTTGAACCAGAACTACACTCAATATGTAACTATACGATTTGTAACTTCGAAAAATCTGATTTAGACGTGAACGGAGCTAAAAGGTTACTACCATTATTAAATTTAGAACATCTTAACACAGAAGAAAAAACTTCGTTACAAACTATTTGTGCCAAATATGCGGACATATTTTATTTGGAAGGTGACAAGTTAACTACGACTAATTTGATGGATCATTCAATAACGTTAAAACAAAATAGTAGTCCAGTTTATGTTAAACCCTATAGGTTACCAGAAAAATATAAGCATGAAGTTGAAAGACAGATAGAAAAAATGATAAATGAAGATATCATTGAAAAATCATGTAGTGCATGGTCCAGTCCAGTATTGTTGGTTCCAAAAAAAAGCGACGAGTCAGGAAATAAAAAATGGCGTTTAGTAATTGACTACAGGAAGATTAATCAAGTTATACAGGATGACAAATTTCCACTTCCCAATATTGCGGAAATCCTTGATTCGTTAGGGGGATCAATATATTTTACACATTTAGACTTAAATTCAGGATTTTATCAGGTACAACTGACACCGGAAAGCAGAAAGATTACATCATTTACAACTAGCTCTGGTCAGTACCAGATGAAGCGTCTACCAATGGGTCTCAAAATAAGTCCAAGCGCATTTAGTAGAGTTATGTCAGTAGCGTTAGCGGGACTTACTTATGATAAGGCGTTCGTATATTGCGATGACGTCATTGTTTTTGGTAGGAATTTGGAAACACATAATAAAAATCTAATCTCGGTATTCGAAAGATTCAGGAAAGTAAACCTAAAATTAAATCCTCATAAATGCGAATTCTTGAAAAAAGAGATTTTGTATTTAGGTCATGTTGTATCATCATCAGGTGTCTTACCGGACCCTGAAAAGACTAAAACCCTTCAAAATTATCCAATACCAAAAAACGCGGATGAAGTTAGGCGATTTGTTGCTTTCTGTAATTATTACAGAAAATTCATTAAACATTTTGCAGAAATTACAATACCATTAAATCGACTACTAAGGAAAAATGAAACATTTATTTGGTCACATGAATGCAATAAAGCATTTATTTTTTTAAAAGAAGCACTAAGCAGACCACCAATTCTAGAATACCCAGACTTTTCTGATAGTAATGAATTCATTTTGCAAACCGATGCGTCAGGAGTAGCGATAGGAGGAGTACTTTGTAATAAAAATTTAAAACCGATAGCGTATACAAGTAGACCGCTGAATAAAGCTGAATTAAATTATCCAGTGATACAAAAAGAATTACTTGCAATAGTGTGGTGTGTAAAATATTTTAGGCCATATTTATATGGAAGAACATTTACAATTATGACCGATCATAAACCATTACTGTACTTATTTGGAATGAAAGATCCTTCAAGTCGTTTAATAAAATTCCGATTAACATTAGAAGAATACGATTACAAAATAGTATACATAAAAGGTAAAAATAATGTCGTAGCTGACGCGTTATCGCGTATCCAATTAACATCTAATGATTTAAAAACAATCAATCAAGAAATTATTACAGTTATGACTAGGGGACAAATTAGGAAATTACGAGAGTTAGAAAATAAAGATAATTATCGGGATCATAATATACCTATCGACGAGAGGCCTGATCAACCACGAGTCGTAGATATACTAAGAAAACCGACTGATTGTAGTGGTGGCAACAGTGCCGACATAACATTTATACAGGGACATGAATTAAACAAGAAAAGACAAAAAGGAGAAATACAGGAAGAAACCACCTGTTTAGCGTACGCACCGATAGATAAAACAATTTATGTTAATCTCAATTTTAAAGCGCAATACTCGCGAGCCGATTTTGTGAACGAATTAAGAGATTTTTGTAAAAAGTTAAATATTCAAGAAATATTTACAATAAAAGATTCATACAACGCGTTGTTTATAAAAGAATTAACTAATGAAATAAATAGTAGAAGTGAATGGCCAAATATAATAATACACGTGCTACGAAATGTCAGAAAAATAATTGACATCAATGAGCGAACGTTTATTTTACAAGACTATCATTTATTGCCAACCAGCGGACATGCGGGAGTGAGACGCATGGTAAATAATATACAGAAAAAATACACTTGGCCGGGTTTAGAGCGAGATGTTAGAGAATTTGTAAGTAAATGCACTAAGTGTCAGATTATGAAACATTCTCCAAGTTATAAAGAGCCCATGGTAATAACCACAACGGCTTCAGGAGCCCTAGATAAAATATTTTTAGATATTGTAGGACCTTTAGATAAGGACATAGAAGGTAATCAGTATATCCTCACGATACAGTGCGAATTGAGTAAGTATGTGGAGGCCTACGCATTACCTACTAAAGACGCAGTTACTGTAGCGAGAGTATTCGTAAGTAATTTTATATTAAGGTACGGGATACCAAAGGCAATAGCAACAGATCGAGGAACGGAGTTTATGGCTGCAACTATGATAGAGGTATGTAAACTTCTAAGTATAGATAAACAATCATCCACTGCTTATCATCATCAGTCAATAGGAGCGCTAGAAAATTCTCATAAAAACTTACGTAACTTTTTACGCATACAATGTGAAGGTCATTCCGAAACATGGAGCCATTGGCTACCATTCTGGAGTTTTAGTTACAATACAACTGTCCATTCAGCAACCAAGTACGCACCATATGAGCTTGTCTTTGGAAAACCATGTAGGATACCAAGTAGATTAAGAGATTGTATTGAACCACTATATAATACTGAAAATTATGCATTAGAATTAAGGTATAGGTTACAAAAAGCGCATAAGGATGCTCATCAAAATTTAGTACAGAGTAAAATTGTAAGAAAAACTAAATACGACCAAAAATGTAAACCTCTTTTATACAATAAGGATGACTTGTTATTGTTAAAAAATGAATCAGGTAATAAAATGGAACAACTGTTTAATGGTCCATATAGTGTTTTAGAAGATAAAGGTACAAATGTTGTTATTCTTAAACATAATAAACCTGAAATTGTGCATAAAAATAGGACAAAACCTTATGTTGTATAAGTATTACTACAGCACCTAAAGCAAAAAAAAAAAATTTAATTAGATTAATTTTAAAGGCATCAAACTCTTAGCAATAATATTCGTTTCAAAATGTGTAAGCGTAAAACATAACGTCAATACCTATTTTGAACGATTCTGTAATGTCAAGTTGACAGATGCGTTCAATAACTCACAAAATATTCTTAAAAAAAATAAAGTACCTACCTAATTTTTGGAACCTACTATTTTTTTATCATCTTTTCGTTATCTACTATATTTTTATGGGTAAAAATTTTAGAACTATGTACTATATTTGACCGTCAAAGAGTTGACAACCCTAGTAGGTACCTATGTTGATCGTTAAAAACATGCTAGTTGGTTATGTCATATCAAACTTTAATGTTAAATTACGTACATTAGATATACCTATCTCGATAGGTACCTAAATATATTATACCTACTGTTATTGCGGTTATATATAAACTAATCCATACAAATATTATAAATGCGAAAGTAACTCGGTCTGTTACGCTTTAACGAACACGGCTAAACCGATTTTGATGAAATTTGGTCTGGGGAAGGACATACCTAGGCTACATTTTGGGGTTCCGTAGCCAAATGGCAAAAAGCGGAACCCTTATGGATTCGTCATGTCAGTCTGTCTGTCCGTCCGTATGTCACAGTCACTTTTTCAAAATACTATTTTTTTTTAATTCATTTAATTTACGTATTTTGATATGAAGAAAATACCTAATCGTAAAGAAAAAAACGTACCTATTGTTTATCCACGCGCCAAATATTTTACACAGACTTCGAAACTATATTTATTATTTTATTGAAATAGCTGTAACAACTCAGATATAACAACAATATTGAAACTTTCAGGTAGAAAACTTTTTAACTCCTTTCGGAATACTTTTAAACTTTGAGGTTTGGAAATAACTGTTCAATCTCTATGGATCTTTTTGACGAAGCGATTGTCAAAGTAATGTCATTGTTTTCGAAGTGGGTAGTTTTATATTGCTGGTTTATTTAAAAAGTGGGTTCCGTTCCTGTTATGAAGTTGGTATAGTTTTCATAAATATTTAACGGTTTTAAATAAAACAGAGTTTCTTTTTTTGAATCGTAACTGTTATGCGTTCCTTTTTCGGACGATATTTCTGACTACCTTACTCTGTAAGTCTGTATGGAGTCATCATCTGCCTGCCTTTTCCCAACTATTTGGGGTCAGCTTCCAGTTTAACTGGATGTAGTTGAATACCAGTGCTTTACATAGAGCGACTGCCTATCCGACCTCCACAACCCAGTTACTGAGTCACACGATACCCCTTGGTGAGACTGGTTGTCAGACTTTCTGGCTTCTGACTACCCATAACGACTGTCAAAGATCTACGAATGACAGCGGGGCCCAACGGCTTTACGTGCTTTCCGAGGCACTGAGATGAGATGGATGGTCACCCATCCACGGCTTGACCGCGGCAAGCGTAGTTGAACCATTACCGATCGATCCGTACCTTCGGCTTTTTTACTCTGTCCGTAGTCTGGGTCTAAAAACGACTTGTTGATTTCAATGACTATTCAAATTCAAATTCAAAATCATTTATTTCAACCACTTCTAGGTCATAAAACACAATTTCAAATAAAATTTCATTACAATAAAAATAATAAATAAAATAACATAAATGAAATTTAAAATTATTATCATCATTAAAATTAAACCATTAAAATCAAATTCAAATCATAAATATTAAATTAAAAACCATAAAATTAAATTAAAATCATAAAATCAAATCAAAATCATAAAATTAAAATAACAATAATAAAATTAAATTAAGCCGACTAAAAATACGCCTGCCTCTGAGTCATTTGTTTGTTTGTCATTACATTAACCATGTAACAATGGTTGATGTAGTGACAATCAAACCTGTTCGCAAATACGCTCAGGATGGTGTTGGAGGTGGCCCGGAGCCTGCGCCCCAGAGATGTGCACCGCTTTCGCATCGTCGTGTAGAAACAGTCGACACGGGCGTCGGCGAACATCCCCGACGCACTGCAGTGCCGGGGGAGCCCAAACAACACCCTGAACGCATTATTATACTGAACACGGAGCGTTGTAGTGCTTCTGGGTGTATGACACCCACAGGCTGGCTGTGTACAGGGGCGTACAAAACGCTCTGAATAGAGTTATTTTGACGGCCCCCGAGCAACGAACAAACCTGCGCGCGATCAAATTCGCCCTCACAGACAACGCTCTCCGCTCCCTATCGATGTCCGCATCGTCCCTCAGGTCAGAGGTCACGATATGTCCGAGATACTTAAACTGTTGAACCCTTTTCAACTCCACACCGCTCAATCTAATAGGTGGAACAGAATCCGGACCGCTCCGACCCCTGGCCTGAAAGACCATGCATTCACTCTTCTTTGCGTTATAGAGCAAACCGTGACTCTGCGCATAACGCTCACATATGCCCAGCAACCTAGACAGACCACACACTGAGGCGCTCAGCAGCACCATGTCGTCCGCGTAGCTAATATTGTTGACATTAACACCGTCAATATGGCAGCCGACACGGGTGCTGCTAAGCTCCTCTATCAGTGCGTTCACGTACAGGTTGAAGAGCTTCGGCGAGGTCAACCCTCCCTGTCTCACCCCGCACTCCAACCTGTACGGTTCCGACAAAGCACTCGACCATCGAATGACGTTGACCTGGTTAAGATACCAGTACTTGAAAATGTCTATCAGTTCGAGAGGCATTGATATGTTATTCAATTTCTGCCATAGGATGTCATAGCTAACCAGGTCGAACGCCCTCGAGAGGTCGAGAAAGCAGGCATAAATAGGTGTGCTCCTATCGGAGTAGTACTTGACAGTTTGCTTCAGACACAAGATAGCTGACTCAGTAGACAGTCCCGGTTTAAAACCAAATTGGTTGTCATGAATGTCTACATACCGGTCAAGCTGTGTATTAAGCAAACTGTCAAGAACCTTAGCAAGCACTGTGGCTAGTGAAATGGGCCTGTAGTTGTTTGTGTCTCATATTCATATTCAATAACGCACCACGATAAAATTGTCATGAAATCGAATGATTAGATTAATCTTGACTAATTTAGTGAGATTACCTTCCCAAATTTTTTGTGTTTTACCAAGATGGTAAGATAGGTTGTGTGATTATTGATTAGGTATGTATGGAATTTTATTAGGTGTAGGGGAAATACATAGCACCAATTGCGGTCATGGTTAACGACACAAATCATACGCATAAAAAGTAGGTCATACAAATGTCGCAGTCATCTGGTTGAATCTGCTATTTGATTGAATGACTAGCGCGTTCATTGAATGACGACATTTAATTGAAGGACTAAAGGACAACTCGTTAAGTTGTTTAGTGTAACGTTCAACGTCTTGACTGAACGTCATTTAGCATAGTCGTTGAATGGGATATAGCCAACTTTGTAATGTTTGGTTTGGGGGCACGCCGACTCGGATAGGTTAGGTTAGAAGTGGATGGCGGGGTCTAGTGAGCGAGCGAACCGAGCGAACGTCGAACCCGCCATCCCCTTCGTGGTTAGTGTTTTGAGGTTAGGTTACAAAAAATGCATTTTCTTTTCATAGGAGTGGTACCAGGGGGTCGGTGGACCTCCCCCTCCGCTTTTTTTTTTTTTTTTTGAGCGGAGAAAATGCTTGGCGCATACCACGCCTTCCGGGGAGACGACATGGTTATGTGGGGCTTGCACCCACTAAAAACTCCGCCTGTGCACCTACTATCGCCTTGATGGTTGGGCCGCGAGAACTGCTACGCATGACATTCGCGACCCATCCAGCGTGGCCCACTTCAGGGCTCCCTCTTCTTCGCCCGCCTCCGGGCTCTCACCTTCAGCGATGTCCGGATGCACTGGGACATCACCACTGCTCCAGGGACCGTGTAGCGTAGACGATAGAATCCCCAATCTATCGTCCGCTGGTCCCTCTTATGGGGGCATCAATTCGGCATTACGCCGCCTGCGCCTCCCTGCCCTCCTGCGACGAATCGGGTCAGCGAGGGAGTTCGCCTCCCTGACCCGCTCCGCCGCTTCCTTCTGCGAGATTACGTCCTCGCAGAAAGATGAGACCGCTTCCCATGCCCTTTCATTGCCGGCCATAGCCCTGACCACGACCGGCAGCGACAGGTCCTCTCCAATTTCAGTCACCAGAACACGTCGCTGCGCCTCCCAGGCAGGGCACTGCTCGAGAGTATGCAGGGCCGTGTCCTGGTCGCAACCGCAGTGGTGACACATGGGCGTCGCCTCCCGTCTTGCCACTGTGTGCAAATATTTGCCGAAACAGCCATGCGCCGACAATACCTGCACTAAACGGAAGGACAACGTCCCGTGTCGCCTCCGTACCCACTCCTGTAGGATTGGTTGGATAGCCCCAACGGTCCAATGACCGGCGCTGGGACTCTCCAGCCTCTCCGCCCATTGCCTCATGATGGCAGTCTGTGCCTCTCTGCGCCACCTTTTCACCACTTCAGGCGGTGGACCGCTGCCGCTCTCCGCTCGAACTTCCACGATTTGTTTGTAAACTTCGGCAAGCACTCGTGCTTCCAGATCCCACGGGGGAGTTCCTGCCAGTGCGAACGCCGCCTCAGCTGAGATTGTGCGGTACCCGCGAACTACCCTGACAGCCATGACTCTTTGCGGTCGCCGCAGATGAGCCTTGTTCTGGGCAGTCAGAGAATCCGCCCACTGCAGCGGACTGGAGCGCCATACAGCGCCATCGAATGCACCACCCCCGTGTAAAGCCGTCGACAGCTGGCGCTTGGTCCACCCAGATTCGGCAGTAGCCGACTTAGGGCGGAAGCTGTGCCGATCAGCTTCGGGGCAAGTCGGCAGAAGTGCTCACCGAAGTTCCATCTACGGTCTAGGACGAGGCCCAGGTATTTCATGTGCGTCCGCACCATAATTCGCTCACTACCTAAAGTGATGTGAGCGCCCGCCGGTGGTCGGCGGCGAGGTCCATAAAACACCAGGGACTCCGTCTTCTCGAGCGCCACTCTGAGACCCAGCTTTTCTATGCGGCTGATGACCAGAGACGCGCCCTCGGTGGCCAAGCGCGCCGCCTCCTCAAAGTTTCTTCCTCGGGCTGTGACGAGAGTGTCGTCA
The DNA here is from genome assembly GCA_947361185.1 of Charanyca ferruginea. Taxonomy (NCBI): domain Eukaryota; kingdom Metazoa; phylum Arthropoda; class Insecta; order Lepidoptera; family Noctuidae; genus Charanyca; species Charanyca ferruginea. The sequence goes on from OX376057.1 coordinate 31,370,742, forward strand.
GCATAACAGATGACGCCCAGCCCGGGTGAAAGATCACCGCGAAGGGCCCAGTCGTAACCCAAGTTCCACAGAGGAGGCCCTAGGACCGACCCCTGTGGAACACCACACGTGATAGGCCTCCGCACGATTTGGCCATTGCGTCCCTGGTAGCTGACACATCGCCCCCTCAAATAGTCTGCCACCAGACCTCCCCCTCCCCTCCCCAACACCACCCATCCCAAATTTCAATCACCTGACTGATTTTACGTCCGCTCTGTTCAAAGGGCTATGTTACACCACATAATCCGCTAACTAGTTGGACGTTGAGTGACGTTTGTTCAATCAACGTTCGGCCTAGTCAGTCAATTGAATGTTGTCATTCAATGAACGCGATAGTCATTCAATCAAATAGCAGATTCAACCAAATGACGGCGACACATATACCTGGTAGTAGGAAGGTATTTATGGTCTAAAAATGTATTACGTATATTGTCTTGCCTTATACAACACATCACACACACATTTACCTCCTTGTCCTCATTGTCCTTGTCAATACGTACATAATTTATTTATTAAACTTTATGCATATAACGTAAAAAAACATTACACAAAGGCGGACTGGACTTAATGCCTTGGGCAATTTAACTTGTATCTCTAAAACACGGATTAGAAAAAAAAGAATGACACCGCGCCACGCATATCGAAAGTGAAGCACCCTAAGTAAGCCGGACCGTATGTACAAACATGCCTCACGTACACATTTACATCATAAGTAGTCACGGCCTAGAAAAAAAAGGTTTCCGCGCCGAAAGTACCGCCTACCGACCGTACCGATCTATGTGTGCGTCTCGGTCCGGCGTACTTTAGGTGCTTCACTTTTGATAATATGCGTGGCGTGGGATCCTTCTTTTTTGTTTCTAGTCCGTGCTCTAAAATAACTGTCTGAAGGTACCGTTATTGCTGCAACCAAATAAATACGAAGGTAGGTTAGGTATTTATTTAAAAAAATGTTTAAAAATAAACACACTAATTCAATAATAATTTAATTTCCTAAGCCGTGTAGTGCCCGTCGCGAATAGCACCACCCCATTTCTACCCGTGGGTGTCGTCGAAGGCGACAGAGGGATATTGATCAGAGGATGGGCAACTGCGTCCTTCTGAGTACCATAACACCTACTGCGATCGCCAACATGCATCGCCAAGCATGGCGATTACGGCTGAATCCCCTCATGGGGATCCCAGCAGTAGGCGTCTAAAGGTTGACATGATGATCCTAATTTAATAAATAAATAACCATTTTTGCCAATTTAAACACGGAACACAAAAAAAGTGATTCAAATTCAATTTATCGTTGCCAACTTAAAGCCAGTCACAAACGTAGCTATAATATATATCTAATATTATAGCTATAATATATAATAATATAGCTAGCCACCACACCACACACGGTAGCTATAATATAATAACATATTTTCGCCCTTATAACGTCTGCGATGTTTCACATTTTTGAAATTTATATTAATATATCACCCTATATGCCTTGCTATATCTGTCCACATATTTTGGTGACGTAGTAAAAATATATATTTTAGCTGATCGTAGTGCTTGATTATAGCTACGTTTGACGTTAGCTACGTCAGTGCTTAACCCTAAAATACGCACGTCTATTCCAAATTCGAAAAGACACAGATATGTCAGATATAAAGTTACATGGAAGTGGCGAAGCGGCCCACAGCGTTTATCCCTCATTGTAACTCTATAACATATTTATTGGTGGGTAACATTCGAAAATGGAATGGCTCCTTGGAGTAACCGAACGGTTGTAACGGGCGAGTCGTCCGCCATTTTACATTTTTATTTTGTCAATAGTTAATGTGATGTGAGCAGGGTTGGTATACGTGTAGGGGTGGGTTATATTGGGATAAGGTTGGTAATCTTGAGAAAAGTTTAGTAAGACATTACAATATATGACCATTTTTCCTTTCTTAGTAACCTTGTGTCCCTCCGTATTCCTTTTCCTATTTTAATACTTTCATTACTTTTTAATAATAGCTTTCCTGTATATAAATGTATAGTGTCATTCATTACTGTAAATAATGTAAAGTTGTAAGTAATTTAGTTTGCATTGCCTTCTTCCTTCATTACTCTGTTTTTTTCTTTACTTTATTTCATAAATACTGATCTTATTTAAATCGTACTTACATACTCCCAAATTTCGTAATTATTAATTTTATTTCCGTTTCCCTACCTTTATTCCTTACCCTGTAAATAAATAACTTGAAATTGGCTAAACGCACAAATCGTGCCAAGCCAAAAAAAAGACATTATAAAAATAGCATAATATGATTAGTGAACTTCATAGCACAGATTATAATTATCTGCAATCTTTTCAGCCAAAGGCAAGTTCCTAACTGGTTCTAATAATTAAAACTAGAATCCAGCAACAACGGAACATTACATAAACAAACAATATAACAACGTTTTAAACACGAAAAACAAATTATAAAAATTAGAAAATAGAGCCAGTAAAAGGCATCGCAGTTAATTTTGTTACCAACTGTATGAAGTATAGCTAAATGATGATTGGGCGGGATGTTGGTCGGGCTACTTCCTTGCAAAAGTTATTCTAATTGTTTTTCTAGGCAAGACTATACACCAAAGATTTTTCAATCAGAAATATAGGAACTATCCAAAATATCCAAAAAATAAAAACATATATCTGAAGACAAATCCCTCGACTCTTATCCCACGTTAGATCGGCAACGCGACGTCCACGGGCATACCTACATTTGCGAAGTCGCTTAGCGACCGCTATAAAATATTGTTTTTTTACCAATATTCCGACAGGGACTACATCTACAAACTGAGTAGGCCAGGAGACAGGGGAAAAGAGTTTTGATAAACTTAGTTTTTTTCGAAAACAGAATTAGGATACGTAGGATATTGTGTTGACTTTAATGACTGCTAGTTCTTTGATTTTACAAACTCTTTTGTCTCACATACATTTGCAGGAAAACAGCATGTATGACCGTTACCAATTGAAAATGTCTCTTAGGGCTGGTTACTTCAACTATACTTTACTGAAGGGTAATAGTCACTAAATTTTTAACAAAAAAGACAACCGCCTTCAAAAAGTAAAAAATAACTTTCAATTCGCAAGTCGGCAGCTTTGGTTTTGCGTGTATATTGCCACCGACTTGCGAATTGAAATTTATTTTTTACTTTTTGAAGGCGGTTGTCTTTTTTGTTAAATTTTTTTTTTTCGTTTTTTAGTGCCTAATTCTCATCATAGAAATTAATTACGAAACAGTGATACCAAAAAAAATCTGTCATCCCTTAATTTTCAACCCTTAAGGGTGGAAAATTTTCTTGAAATTAATATGGGACCAAATTTGAGGTACTTAGACACATTGAAAAAAGTTATGTGTGGTCAAACATAAAAATAAATATAAAAAAATAAAAAAAATGTTCATAAAATGAAATATACTGGGCCAAACAATGTTAAATTTTTATGGGACCAAATGGCAACTATTCCGCATCAAGCTGAAAAATAATCACGTAAATCGGATCATACATATCAGAGTAATCGATGTACATACATAAAAAAAACCAACCGAATTGACAACCTCCTCCTTTTTGAAGTCGGTTTAAAATGGCGCTAACTATCGTCAAACCAAAAAAAAATTGAATGTTTCACAAAATTATGGCCATAACGCATCAAAAAGTTACCATTACCATTAGTCAACGTAATTTTGTGTTGTCAAACAGCTACGTGAAACATCAAAATATTATGGAATCTCTTTTTGAATACCTAGTAACTTTTAAAATAAAATAAATAATAAATAAATTAATTTATTTCAGGTAAATTACACCCGTAATTGCCAACAATAAAATAATAAAAAATAAAACACTATACAATAAAATAAAATCAGATGAAACAGATTAAATAGGTAACGGTATGTAACGTTAACCGACTGTTTGAAACAACTCGCCCTTAGAAATTTACGGTTAACAAAGTCCTGCTTTAATTTTGGATAGGGAATTACCTACCTATTTTTTTTAATACCTAGAAAATAATCCGTATTTTGTAGGTACCGTTGGTGCAGTTGATGGATCCTATGTCTCTATATTACTTAACCCAATTTTTTTTTCGTAATTTAAAGAAAATCAAAAAATTCTCTACTGCACTCTAGCTCCTAAACAACATCCGAGCATAGGTGGCAATATGAAATATGAAAACGTGGGCCATCGCAACCGAAGCCGCGGCGCGTTCATATATTGATTGACGTATCTGAATATTTTATAGTAACCCATTTCTACTTGGACGCTGAGCTGGATGTGGCATGTATCAGTTTAGAAGTTTTACAAGTCAGAAGTGGGTTATGGAAAGTTTTTTCTTATATCTTCTTTGTTTATTATTTACTAAATTTTCTATACGAATGTAATAAATAGGTAAAATGGGTTTGTTGGTTGGTAAGTTTGTATGCAGGGAGTAATCTCCGAAACTACTCATCCGATTTCAAAAATTCTTTCAACAATAGGAACCTACGTTATCCCTGAGTGCTATAAGCTAAATTGTATTATCAAAAACTAAGAGATTCTTGAGAAAATTCACGCAGATGAAGTAGTGGTTAAATACTAGTCTTAAATAACACCTTAAAGATTGAGAAAAACGGATTAACTCACTGTGTTGCAAACACCAACAAAACCAAACAACACCAAAAAGAACACCATTTAAAAACGTTTTTTACGAAAAAGAAAACGGTCTTGATAGTGAAAAATTACAGAACCAATATGCCACTGATTTCCGAAACTAAAGTTATCATTCTCTGGTTCGCCCCAAACTATAGAAAGTTAAGTCAGATTTTCGAGGAATTAACATAGTTCCATATAAAAGTAATAATAATCATCATAACACAGCCCAAAGACGTCCAGACTGGCTGGACATAGGTATCCCCAAGGGGGGGGGGGGTTGCCATAATCGCAGACGGATTGGCGATCGCAGTATGATTGTTGGCAATCTGTGGCACAGAGAAAGCTGCTGCCCATTCTCTGGTAAGTCCCTTAGTCGCCTCTTACGACACCCACGGGAAGATATGGGATGGTGCTATCTTTACGTCCGACACCACACGGACGAAGTAATAATACCGGCCTATAATTGTCCCACGCCAGGGCAAAGGCCTCTTCTCATACAGAGAAGGCACGAGTTTTTGTCACCGCGGATGCTCAAGGCGGACTGGTTATTTCAGATTTATATTAATTAGAAGTCCAGGTTTCTTTACGATGTTTGCCTTCACCGGTGTTAAGTGATGTCTGATATAAACTTAGATATTAGATATGAAATTGAAAAAATCACATTGGTACTAGCCTGTGCCCGGTTGCAAACCCACAACCTCGTGTATGAGAGAGGGCCGCCTTAACCACCTTAACATACCTTGATGCATATGATGTTAGTAATACAGTAGGTGCTTAAAAACTACGTTAGTAAGAGTAATATTTTAATTAATATATTTTCTGTTGCACTCATCTGACACACCATTAAGTACCTATACCCTTTAAAAAAAAAAAAGAATCATACAATTCGGTTGAGAAATGTCAAAGATAACAGGAACCAAACCAAAGAAGAAAAAAAAAAGAAAAAAAAACCAAAGAAGAAAAAAAAATACATACAGTTCTATAAACCTCCTTTTTTTTAGGTCGGTTAATAAAGGGAAACATTGGTGCCAATTCTGTTGTGCACGAACTAAATTAATTTTAAGCTATTTATGTCTCTTTCTCTCCAATAAAAATAGAAAGAGACATATATAAGAGCTGTTAATTTAAGTTGATCTAAAATGTTCAAACAATTATATTAGTCATTTCAGAACGTATTGATTAAAAACACTGCAAAATTCAAGGGAAAAACTAATTTGACATCTCTAACTTAGTTCTTGTCTGTCGCCGTCCTTTTCTTCAGCTGCCTGGTAGTAAGAGATGCCAAATGCCTAATTTTAGTTTAGTTTGTGAACAAAGGAATCGGCATCATTATCAAACACGCTGATGGCCCACTTGAAGTTACCTATAGAAATCTGCAATGCCAGAAGTATGTTTTGACAGTTTTTCTGTACAGAACAAACTATATGATGAGATGGTGTGCGGACCAACCATACCACTGGCCATACCTCTGGTGGTATGGGGGTCTAAAACTCTACCACTGAGAAAATCTTTTGGGTTAGGTTAGAACTGTGACCATTAAGGCTGTTCAAGCCGGTCAATCTTCCATAAAAACGGCGACAGGTGATTACTCCTCTATTTATGGTTGTATTTTAGAAAATCAGGATGATATTAATTCGTTTTGTTATTACCTACGCCTCTACGAAGCCAGAATTCCATAAAAAAAGTTGGTTTGAAAGGTAGGACCCTCTAAACATTCGAGTATTTAAGCAAATTTTAGCGCGACTTTAAGCTTAAAAAAAGTATATAAATAATACGAATAATTCAAAGCCGCTTTCGTAGAAGCCTAGTTAAGTTATTGAAAAATTCGAATAACATTATTTTTACAGTATTTATCTTAGCATTATTAAATAATCACACTAGGCCCATAGCGATGTTCACGTAAATTTCCGCGCGCCAATTTTCCTGTGATGTTATCGCGTTCTCACTCACTCGTTTGTTTTCGAGCTTTGCGTTGGTTGAAACAAAATAAAAATTCAATCACGCTCGCGTCGAAGTTCGCTCGATGGGGTTGGGCGCACGAAGGCGAGCGGAGCGAGCGGTGCCGCGGCAGCGGCCGCCGAGTGCCATATCCCCTCTATTGTTGGTGAATTATTTGGGTTAGGTTTGTTGGGTGGTGGGTTTTAGACCCACCATACCACCACTGGTATGGCCAGTAGTAGGGTGGGTCCACAATAATCAGATGTCACTTTTAATCCACGAATAAAATAAGTTGGTTAAAAATTGTACTAAGTAGTAGATACTAAATACTTCGTACACACGGTTCTAATTACTTCGATTAAAACACATTTTTATAAATAATACTGAGTACATATTTACCAACACGACATAATTGTAATATAACAATTAATATTATGACGTCACCATATCATTGACAACTATTTACAGTTCACCTTTCATTGCTCCTTTTGCACGCAAAATGTTTCTACAAGGCTATTTAAACTATTAATGGAAGTTACAATTACCGCTGATTAAATAAAGTACGTTAGCTTGTTCATTCGATACGTTTAATTACAAATAGGGAAAATATTTCTTTCATACATATTGGTTGCAGAATTTTCCACACACGTTCTCGTGTTAGTGTAAAATTCTACTAGTGCCGATATAATTAACATTAACAACATTACACACTCACACACACATTTATTTTAACATGAAATGTAATAAGATTTTAGTAAATAGGTTGTTAATGTTATTTTTATATATGTTTGCTTCACTATAACAATACATGATTATTATAAATAAATAATTGTCCCGTTGTCCTAATTGTGTTCTTGCTTTGCTTCGTATTCAAACTGAGAAGAATTAAATATGTATTAATTTTCAACCGACTTCAAAAAAGGAGGAGGTGTTTTTATAATATAATAATAATAATAATAATTTATTTATTAAATATCGTTTACAAACCTGTGTTTCAGGCCATCACTTTACATTCAAATTATATGGGTTCATTATTATAAAGTTAAACTGATATAAAATAGACTTAATAAATTATCAACATGCCAAAACTTCTAGAAGTATCGTTAATTTTGTTAACATTTTCTACATTTTTATAACTATAGTATTAGTAAATTGTTGAGCCTTTTTTTAAATGAGTTGAACTATTTATTATAAATTGCTGGTAAATAAGTCGTAATGTTTACGGAAATTTAGATTGGAGTCAATAGTGACCTAGATTATTTAAATGTCCGCTTTAGCTAAAGTGCTAAAGAGCATGCTGTGTCAGCGTTCTTACGTTTATGTGCTACAATTATGTGTGGAAATGTTTGGATGAGTAAGTGGTAGGTATATGTTATTGTTAAATTGTAAATTAAATGTTTTTCGTATTGACTTTAGTGTAGCTACTCATGCAATATTTTCTAGGTGAACTTATTTCTAATGTTAGTAGAACATCTTGATAATCGGAAAGTGAAGAATTAGTAACCAATGTTTTGGATGGATTTTTTTATGTTACAATGATATGGTATATATGCATGTGCTGTTTCGATGCGTGGGGTGAATAGTGAGATGTTAAAAGTTCATTGTCCAATAGGCGCCCTTAGGCGCTTTCATAGTCTATTGAGTTAATAAAGTTAAGCTCTGCATATTTGCGCGCCGGGCAACTTTCATCACCAGTTGGATGGTCACATTTCCTCTTGAATCGTTTGCACGTCGCACATTGAGCGGGAGAAGATCTGTTGCTGCATTCCTTGAAGGAGTGTCCAGTCTCACCACAGTGATTGCAAGTAGGACTAGTTTCTCGGCAAAACTTGGCTGCATGTCCGAACTGCTGGCAATTGTAGCACCAGGTGACTATCGTGAAATCTCTCACAGGGCATGATGTCCAATTTATAAAAAGTCGGCCTTGGTTAATGACTATTTTTCTTTTGCTTGCAGGTAGTTCTAGGATATAGTTACAGGTAGGAAGGTCTTTCTTACCCGATTTGTGACTCAACTTAATGCTCTGAAGGAAAGACTCACAAGTTATATTAGGCAACTTGTCTGAAAGGTTCTGCTCGTAAATGCAATCAAATACCTCCTTCTCGGTAAGGGCAACGGGAACACCAATGACAGTGACCCTTGGACGACGTTTAGAAGGTTCTTCTATTGTAAGGCCCGATGAAACAAGCTTTTCCGAAGTCTTCAGTTTATCAATGTCGCCTTTGCTTTCGGTGATGATCAGGACACCCCCATTTTTCACCTTTCTCAGGCCACGGGCATGGAGCTTAAGTTGTTCGGGGGAGATTATCTTTTGGACAAGTGACTTGGTGTCGTCACTTGTTTGGGTTTTATCGCATGGATAAATAGCGACTGACCTCAAATTTGCAGGACGGATGAAGTTATCGTCACCTTTCTTCACCATACTAGCATAAGAATGGTTGTCTGGTGAATTCAGCTTAGTTTCTACAACCTCTTTGAACTGCTGGAGAGAGTTCGCAACGTTCTGGTGTTCCTGTAGGTGCTGGATTGTGGTATGGGCTTGGATAGTTTTCTGCTTCAATGACTGGTATAAGACGGCCATCTGAGAAGTTCCACTTGAGACCTTCCGGCAAAGATTGGTCACACGAAGCTTCTGGTCAGAGTTCATTTTTCCTTCACCAACAATAGTGCAAACTTCGTTCACAATGGCGTCTATAGACAACAACCATTTCTGGATCTCCGGCGTACTAATTACTTCAGACGGCAATTCATTGACCTCGGGTGCTGGTGGAATTGGGTTGCTCGGGGGCAACGGTGCAGAAGGCGTTGGTGGGGGACTACGCCGTAGTAATTGGCTACGACCAAAGGGGCTCGATCCTGGGTTAGACATATTACCCGAAACACTTTATTATTGTATATATGAAGTATTTAGTTCATCTTGCAACAACAAACTTGAAAAAACTACAATTCACACACGACACACTTTACTAAAATACTGACGGCGCAAATAATTATATTTATTTGTCGTAATTGTTTATTTCATTATACGGAATAAATACAAAATACACGTCCGCTTAGTCTCGCGTCTCGACAAGCGATCGATTATGTTTGTTACCTGAGAACTTTGGACTGGGTGAACCGATTTTGATGATTCTTTTTTATTTGAAAGCTAGTGCTTCCCGTGTGGTCCTATTTTAATTTGGTTTAGTTCTGACAATGTCATCTATGAGAAAACCATATAAGTCTTAAATTTGCATTAGGAACGAAGTTCCTTATCGCGCGTTGTGAAAGGGGGCTAGACGGTAAAAATTCTTACGAAAAGTTGTCACGACACTTTTGTATATTTGATTTAAGAGCCATCTATTAACGTTATTGGCGCAACTGTGCTCTTCGAGATCGAATTACGAACGGCCAATAGATGGCGCAGAAATAATTTATTGGTCTTTCTATCTAAATAACTACCTACGCATTGTACTAACATGTTAGAAAATATTAATCTTTAAAATTACTTACTTACAATGCAAGCAGCCATAATAACTTTTCATTCCTCGCTTTTTTTTTGCCCTGGCTTAAAGCCACTTAAATTCACTTTAACGCATCACATTAATTAGTGAAGGAATTGTAATAAAATTTTATTACAATTAGTGAAGGAATTGTAATAAAATTTTATTACAATTCCTTCACTAATTAATCGAAAGGAACTTCGTTCCATCCGGGTGTCCCTTGACACCTCTCAAGTTTTTTTTTATGGATATGGTATACCTCAGGGGTGGTCTCATATAAATTTTATCGAAATACATCCAGCACTTCTTGAAAAATCAACAAATACCCAAAAATTTTACAAAGACGCCGTTTTAGTTTCTTCAATCTTTGGAGTAGTCAACTTTCAATCTCTGTTTTAACCGTGTTGCCGTTTCTTAATAGATTAGAATGAGAAAGAGGTACTAAAAAGCGGAAAGCGGCGGCTTTGTTCTGTTTGTTGTTGTTTTGTATTGCCACCGACTTCCGAAACTAAAGTCAATGTGTGTTCTGTGCTAAAGTTATTTTTCACTTTTTGAAGGCGGTTGTCTTTTTTGTAAAAAGTTTTTTTAATTTGTACAATAGATTCATATCAATGAATCATAGGGTAACTGATAAGGGACGTAAACTGATAGCCATCAAGCCAAAATGTTGTTCTTTTCTAATCGTTTTCAAGTTTATTCTTATATTGTTTAGTTTAATTATATAAGACAATAGGCTTATGTATTTAATTTGGCGCAGTGGCTGAGCGATCGACTGCTGCGCAGCGTGTTGCGGGTTCGATTCCCGCCCAGGGTAAACGTTGGTGTGATGAGCACTTGTGTTTGCCTTGTGTCTGGGTGTTGTTTATCTATATATGTATGTATTTACAAAAAAAAAATGTATTTGTGTATGTATATCAGCTGTCTGACACCCATAATACAGGGTCTCCCTAGTTTGGGGTCAGATGGCCGTGTGTGAAAATGTCCAAACATATTATTATTATTATTCGTCTCTAATACAGGATGTCTATATCTTTTTTTATTCGATCTCCTGAAATAAATCAGAACGATGTCAAGAACCTTTTTGACATCGTTCTGATTCTTAGGTACACTGCAAGAGATTTCTTTAGAAATATGTAAGCATTTCTTTTTTTTTCTGTTCCTTAATCAGCCAGTTTGCTATTGCAGTCCAACGCTCTAGCCTCTCTTAAACTCTCCATAAAACCCTTTACTCAGTTCCATAATCATCAAAGACACCGAAAAAACCTAATAAAAATAAAACAATTTACTATTCCGAAAGACACTCACTAATTTCCAAGAAAACTCCCGAAAAAAAGGGTATTTTTCTAACAAATCAGTCACCGGCTTGACACCTCGAAACGGTTGTCACTCTGACAAGTATTTACGACGGAGGGCTAAAAAAACTTTGCAAACTACCCACTTTTCATTTGAAATGTAATCTAAACGACGAACGACAAATGAGGTTCGGACCTGACTACGTTTCCACCTACTTTGTCCCGTTCATATTTTTTTCCGTAGCTTTATTCTTTTTCTTTTTATTTAGCTACTGTTTTGTTTTATTTAAGGAAAGCAGTATTGTGGTGTGTTCTATTTGAATAATAAATAGTTTAAAAAAACTAAAATCACGCTTTTTATAGAAAACCAAACTAAAAAATAGAAAATAAATTTTAATAAATTATTTTATTTAAAAAAAAGCGTGGGGTGCATAGTGTCAATAGTTATAAATATTTTGTTGACAGATATGAGTAGAGTGATTATCATTTTGATAATATCTTAAAAAGCACCCCACGCTTTTTTTTAAATAAAATAATTTATTAAAATTTATTTTCTATTTTTTAGTTTGGTTTTCTATAAAAAGCGTGTTTTTAGTTTTTTTAAACTATTATTTATTTTTTACTTTTTAGTTTGGTTATATCTATATCTATAAATATTATGTACATTTATTCTACCAGGGGCGCTTGTGCAGTACCTTCCTAGTATATAATATAGCTGTTTTTAAGGCGTGTAATTTTGAACGACTTATGTTTTTTTTTTTTTTGTTTTTTTTTTTTAATAATTTTAACAAATTAGTGTATTGTCATCGGTCCTCGATAAATCTACAAAGTTTGAACGAAATCTGGCCGTTTAAAGTGGGTCAAAATCGCTCCCAAAGAAGTCGGTTACAAAGGTTACAAACAAACATACAGGTGAAGCTAATAAAAAGCTGGTAAAAATAGCATAGTTTTATATTGGTTACTATTATTATCAGCTTTAATTAAACACTGCAGGACAAAACCCTGCATACCCCTCCAAGTCCAAATCTCTCTCAAGGCTGCTTTCTCGAAAAAAGCTTGAAAGAAGCATGCAGATGAAGCAACTTTTCGTCGGCATTTACAGAGAAATTATATCTGCCACAATTTTTCTATCGGTATCACATAATAAGAAAAAAAATTCAAATCACCTCCAAATCATTGAGATGAAACCATTTTACTCCTTAATTTCATATCAAAAGAGTAAAAAAAAAATCTGCTGCTTTGCAATACAAAGGAAAATAATTTGGTTTTGTTACTTTTTAGAAATATGTTTTATTTTTATTACAATAAATTAAAAATGCGTCCGATTAAAGACTGCGTCTACATCACCCCCGCACTCGTTCACAAATTCAGTACAGGCCAAATGCTCAAGGTTACTGGCAGTACAAGAGAGAGTTGGAATTAGAGCTATTAGAGACCAGTCTTTGTCAAAGGAGTTCAGATTATCCCGCCATGTCCGCCTGGGCCTGCCGCGATGTTGCTTGCCATGTAGAGGGACCAGTTGGGTCGGGCGTTTGGCCCAATGATCGTCTGATGTGTGGCAGATATGTTCAGCCCAATTTTATTTCAGCATGACAGCTTTCCGAGTGACCTCAGCTATTTTTGTGATGGAACGGATGGTGGTATTCCTAACCCGGTCTTGCAGTTTTATACCCAGAATTCTCCGTCCCATAACTCTTTGGTAAACCTCGAGCGTGGACCTCTGCTGATTTGTCAAAGACCATCTTTGTGGGTATAAAAAATATTTTATTAGTATTATTTACATCTTTCCTCAGTCCTGGCAGTCATGAACTAAATTCTTCTACTGTTTAATTCTCTGAAATGGATTCAGTCTGCTCCGTTTTCTTATTTATTTTCTGCCTATATAAAATGACCTATAATGCCCAAAAAATACTGTTAAACTTGCCACTAACTTCGATAACTGGCTGATTCTCAAGAAGCCCTCATGTTGAGAGGACTGAAGTAATTTGTCCTAGTACAACGTACAACGTCAAAATCCTCAGATCCTGAATACGTAACACAACCCAAGCTCCAATTTCTTTTAGAATCGAACTCTTACTTACCACCCCTTCATCCAAAACACAACAGCTAAGGCGACAACCGCACAGAACGATTTGTCCGCCGTCTAGCGCGATATTGCGCGACAAGACTGATGATGCACCGCGGCGTCGCCCTTTTAATAAAATATTTACTGAGAATAGGGATGAGCGGGTTACACTTTGTAAATCGACTTTGGGTTTATTGCGAGCGACTTCTTGGTGTGAGCGTGTTTTGTTTGCGGTTTGACTACGAATCTTGTTTGAGCATTTTCTTATAAGATTTTTGATGGCATGTCAATGACATTCCTAAATGTAATTAATAAAGAGAACAATTTGAATTGGGGTAAGAATAATGGCCAGATATTGTTAATACCTATGGTAGGTAGATCACCAACAGCATCTAGCCAATCACTTACCAATTTAGACGTCTTCTATAGGGTTTAGAAAAGAATTGTTCCCTAAGTGTAAATTGCGGAAACCCCTTTGATCGAGTTTCCTTATGTGACAAACATGATGCAGTGTATAGTTTTATACCTATTAAACAGTTGTTAAAGCTAGCTTAGAATGTTCTCCCTGCTTATATCTGCGTCCCATCCCTAACAAAACGGATTACATAGCCACAATGATCTTGATATCAGTACTTACGTACTCAGTTGTAACTTTTTCGATCTCGCTCTCTGCTTCTAAGTTTTTCTATTTGATAGTTTGGAATTTATATCATTTTTTATTTTCTATTCCTGTTTTTGAGATTAGATGAGTTTTTTTATAGACTTGTCTTGATAAGTTGCTGGTATCAGTGTCATCTCAAAACTAAATCAATCAATCAAATCTGGTTCAATCTGCTTCGAAATTCGATTCATCATGATAAGTGGGTCAACATAACATCTGAATTGTTTTTATTTATCCATTTTCCTTAAATTATTTTTAGATCTTGCTTGTTTACTTCTTTTTATCAGTTCTTTCCTTTGATTGTGTACTACCCGGACACTGAAAAGTTCTTTTGGCGACGTAAATTAAAATAGTATAATTTAATTTATGAAAATGAAGAACACAGCTTCGTTCTTCTGTCTGTTTCAATCCTGTCTTAATCTCAATTCGTAATTGAATCCAATGTCTAATCACACTTTCCGATTTTATTTTTAAATTCGGCTTTTTTATCATTTTCGTGGTTTTCCTCCAGATTGGCAATTCCCGTATTTTTAATAACGGTCGAATTTTAATCTCAGTTTCAATCTTTCAAAATATTCTCTAATTTACCAACATTTTTGACAAGTCTTTAATATTGATCATCGAATAGATGGGATTGCGACTATATTTAGAAGGTTTGGTTTACGAGAAAAGCTTTTTTCGACGACACGGTTGGCGCAGTGGCTGAGCGATCGACTGCTGCGCAGCGTGTTGCGGGTTCGATTCCCGGCCAGGGCAACATTTGTGTGATGAGCACTTGTGTTTGCCTTGTATCTTGGTGTTGTTTATCTATACATGTATGTATTTACAAAAAAAATGTATTTGTGTATGTATATCAGCTGTCTGACACCCATAGTACAGGGTCTCCCTAGTTTGGGGTCAGATGGCCGTGTGTGAAAATGTCCCCACATATTATTATTATTATTTTAAGGCCCATAGGCCTGAGTTGAACTAACTATCCTACCTAAAAAAAAACAATCATTAAGAGTCTTTCCACTTAAGGCGACGATATACGCCGGCGACCTTGAGCGACCAGAGAATCGTATGGGCTGCGCCTAAAACTCTCAAAGTTTAGTCGAAAAAATTAAATAAAAGATAGAATTATTAACTTAAAAAAAGGCGTATACTAAAAGAGAGATAATAAAATTGTATGTAAGATAGTGAAAGTTTCGTTTTTAAGTATACCTGGTAGATTTTGTGTGATAATCAATGTTTTGTCCGCGTCAGACACAACTGCACGAGTTAATTAAACTATTTAATATGAACTTAATCAAAAATATTCACATACGAAATGATTAAGAGAATGTTCTAGTTTAAAATATTTTTTTTTTCATATCATTTACGCAACACGTTTTGACGTGATTGTCAGTTTAAAATCTGTAAAAGTCGCTTGTTAGAGCCTTAATCTTCTGACAATCTAATAAGTCCGATTTGACGTTTCTTTTTTCGAACTTTGTATGAAAGTCTAGGTCATCATCATCATCATCAGCCGAAAGACGTCCACTGATGAACAAAGGCGTCCCGCATAGAACGCCACAACAACCGGCAACCTGCGTAAGTACTTTAATTGAAAAATAAAATTCATAATCTTAATTCATTCTACATTATAGATTGAGAACAACGGATTAACTCACTGTGTTGTCGGGTTCGCCCGACTAGTTTCGATGGCATACGGCCACCTTTTTCAAGGAGTTCCACAGGATGACACACCGTCCGTCGCGTTCCTGCGTACACTGCGACCCATACACTATAACGAGTATCGCTCGTAGGCATCAAGTTAAACTGTATATTGAAAAAAAATGCACTCAAAAACACGAAATAATCGTTGATTAATATTAATTATCATATGAAGAGCGTCCGGTCAAAAGGGCCTGTCTTCTCTTCAAATTTCGACTTAAATTTCGGGTTCTGGTCAGAAGGTGCTAATTGTATTGAACTGTAATAACTTTTTGAGCACCATGTTGCTAATTTACTTGTCAAACAATATGGACATGGCTGGGCCGATTTACCACAGCTATCATTTTTTAGGAATATTATTCATGATGAACAAACGACAATGACTAGTGATAAATATGTGGGGACATTTTCACACACGGCCATCTGACCCCAAACTAGGGAGACCCTGTACTATGGGTGTCAGACAGCTGTTATACATACACAAATACATTTTTTTTTTTGTAAATACATACATATATAACAATAGATAAACAACACCCAGACACAAAGCAAACACAAGTGCTCGTCACACCAATGTTTACCCTGGGCGGGAATCGAACCCGCAACACGCTGCGCAGCAGTCGATCGCTCAGCCACTGCGCCAACCGTGTCGTCAAACAATAACAATAACAATAACAATGAAGATCACCAGCATGATGATGAATCTTGTGACTGTCTAGAACATGACATTGGTCAAGTTAGAGTATAACTTTTTGTGTCTTCTTTTATCACTATAATAGTATTAAAAAAAACCGGACAAGTGCGAGTCGGACTCGCCCGCCGAGGGTTCCGTATATATTTGTAGGTACATATCCATACTAATCCATACCTACTATCCATACTTTAATGTACTTAATATTATAAATGCGTTTTTTGCGACATAAACGGCCATATCTTTTTTTCACGTTAACTGGGAGGGTTGATTTTTTTACAGCATCAAGGGACCGTAGACTTAAATATATGGTTTTAATTTCAACTCGATACGTCCACGCGTTCTCGAGATAAAAGGTCTTGACAGACAGGCCGACAGACAGACAGACAGACGGACAACAAAGTGATCCTATAAGGGTTCCGTTTTTTCCTTTTGAGGTACGGAACCCTAAAAACAACAAATTTCTATTTTTCTATACATTTCCAGTTTAAGCTGGCCTCTCATTGTATTGAAATTCTATACAATGCGAGATCCGCTTATACTGGAAATGTATACCTTGATGTGTAGCCGTGTGTACATACTTACAATAAGCATATTACTGATCAAAAGGTGCTATTTATTTTAGTTCCAAATCAAAAGGGGCTATTTATTTTAGTTCCAAATCAAAAGGTGCTATTTATTTTAGTTCCAAATCAAAAGGGGCTATTTTCAGAAAAACTGATCAAGAGGTGCAATCTACAAAAGTTATTATTAAATTTTATGGTTTTTGTTAAAGATATAGAAATTATATTTTATTCATAAAATACGTCATTTTCTCATGTAATATCTCAATTGAAAAATAAACACTTGCTTCATACATAATTTCAGAAAGCAGAAGTTTTTTTTTCATTTTTCTGAAGTTTGGTTAGCATGTAAATAGCCCTTTTTGAACAGACGCTCCTCATAATTATATCTCAAATTCAACTTCTTAGATTGCCAGGAATATAAACGGGTTAAAGTATTCGGTTCGGTATTCAGCATTCGAACCGAATTTTTCGATCCTCTTATGTTTAGAGCGAGCGACCCTATCTAAACAAAACACACTCAAAATCTTCATACCCCTTTTCCTTCACCAGTGAAATGTATCATTTCAATACATAAGACATCTCAAGGGAAATTCATACATCAATGCTGATATGACGTCACTCTGCGAGATGAGTACCAATACATCGAAGGAAATCTTAATCCAATAGCTAGCGACAGCAGAATGATTTATATAGGGAAGTGGAAACGTGATCGGGTGCCTAAGATTGTGTTGTCAAGCGAATTCGGTTTCTTGATAGTAAATTGTTTTGAGGTCTATGCCAAGCAGTGTTGATTGTAACAGGCTGGAATGATTTATTAATGAAAATAATTTGGATTTTGTGTAAGTTTCTAAATTCCCAACACAGTCAGCTAGCCAGCAGGGTGAGCAATATACCTAGGTGGTTTCAGAGACAATTAGAGAGGCTCAAAAGTACTTATTGCATTTTTACAGGGTATTAATTGATGAGTCGTTAGGTCCCTAACCTTTGCCCTGTGGGATAAATAAAAGGCTTGTATTAAAATTATTTATACAATTTTTTTTAAACAGATTTTTTATTGAGATTATTTTAAATGCTCCTGTCAGTTTCATTTATTTGTTGAATTCTTTTCGAATGTCTTATGTTACACAGTCCGACATAAGCAGCGGAGGTTTGAACTTCAACACTTTCGCCCGACAGTCGTTGAGTTAATCGTTGCGACAATCCTGGACCATGTTTCAATGCATTAAATTCCCTTTTCATCGATACCCGTTACGTCGTCTTTTGAGTTTTCTCGGTTTCATTACTGCTAAAGTATTTATCGTCGACTAACACGAACAAAAACAAAAGTACAGTCACAAGTCATTTTTTATATAGGTATTCTTATAGGCTTGCGTTTGACCGCAACTCACCTGATCTGTGATGATGCGGCCTAAGATAGAACACGCTTGCCTAGGATGAACCGGTTCACTCGTGCGTTGAAGATACCCAGATTATCAAGGAAGGGTGTAAAGAGGCGGGCTGTGAATTCCACAGTCTGACAGTTCGCACAATAAATGTGGAATCAAAGCGCTTGTTTCGAGACCGTGGAACTTCAACCACTTCAAATGATTAACCTACGACGAAAGTGATTTAAATCGGAATAATTTCATTTCATTTTGACATCCTACCTCATTACCAAACGACGCTACTTCTTATTCTCTAAGCTATCTGAGATCGTGCATCTCTACTCATGCTGCGAGGCACATTTTAGCGGCCCCAGCCAGTCAGCAATATACTCAGCTCTCACACACCTGAGCGCAATCACATTAGCTCTCGTACACACAGGATTTTTTATATACTTATACCTCGCTTTTTTATCGTTAATATTAAATATAATCAAATTTTAACAAAATTCGATGATTTTTTACTATCTGTCTTGTAGGTACTTCGCTTTTAATCATAATTATTGGTTTAGTCTTGCGCTTAAGTGTATTTTTTATATGAAAGCCAGTTTTTAGGTTATTTGTTGGTAATTATGGAGGTACCTAAGTAAGTACCTATAATACTATGTACCTATAATTCAAGTAAGTACCTATAATACTATGTACCTATAATTCAAGTAAGTACCTGCAAATAAAGTGGAAGTGACGTGGAGTTTTAAGAAAGTATAGGTAAGTTTTGTTTTTTTATTTATTAGCCACCGGACACGAGCAAGTATCTATCTACCAATGTGACTTTTCAACAGACTTCAAAAAAGGAGGAGGTTCTTTTTTTTTAATGTTGTTTCTTTTTTTTTGTTGTAACTTTCGACTGGGTGACCCAATTTTCATGATTCTTTTTTATATTAAAGCTGGTGCTTCTCGTGTAGTCCCATATAAATTTTATCGAAATTGATCCAGCACTTTTTGAAAATATCAACAAAACCCAAAAAAAATACATACACGACGTTATAATTTCCTCTTTCCTCAATCTTTAGAGTTCCTTTATTCTCTGTTTTAACAGTGTTTTCGTTTCTTAATGGATTTGAATGAGAAGAGGGCACTAAAGAGTGGAAAATAAAAAGCTTTTTTACAAAAAAACAACCGCCTTCAAAAACTAAAAAGTGAAAAATAACTTTAACACAGAATACACAGACGTTAGTTTCGGAAGTCAGTGGCAATACAAAACAACAAACGGAACAAAGTCATCGACTTCCGAAACTAAAGTCATGACTGTGTGTTCTGTGTTAAAGTTATTTTTCACTTTTAGTTTTTGAAGGCGGTTGTTTTTTTTTTTGTAAAAAAGATTTTTCAGTTTCATATGTACTTCTAAGTTTATCTTGAACATCACTGACATCGGCGAAGGAAAATCATAATCACCAATCCGCCTTGAGCGCACGTGGTGATCAATGCTCGTGCCTTCTCTGTATGAGAAGGGGCCTTTGCCCAGAAGTGGGATACTTATAGGCTCGTATTATTAGGTATTGATTTAGTTTTAAGTTACTCTTTGTTACAAACATTTTTAGACTTAAACGATTTGCAAAGACTCGATTCCGAAACTTGAACTCTATTTTGAAGCTTTTTTTAAGCTGTTTTGATAAACTCAAACTTTAATCATTTATTTCAAATAAACCATTTACAGGCACTTTTGAATTGTCAAGGAGTCTGTCAGTCAAAAAGTTGCAGCTAGTTGCTCGTTCTAAACAGTAGGTTTCTATGGAGAAGAACGAGCAAGAAACTCCATGAACACTCTTTTAAAATCAATAGAATATTACAAATTTAGGTTACATCATTCATGTTGAATCTAGGGGTACAATGTGAGAACAATGTAACAAGTTGTGCACGTTAAAAGTGGTCTAGTGACAATTAAATTAGACAATTCAAAATAAATTTAAAATAACTGAGGCAACTAAAAGATGACCAGTCTTAACTGACGACGCCAGTTCACGAACATGACGCACGGATCGGCACCATTTAGCTCAACCATTTTGAAGGGAACCAAATGATCCAACACATGCGCCACCATCAGCGAGACATTCAAGTGAGCATGACAAACTCTCAACCGCCAGGGCATATTCAAGTCATCGAAAGACGTAAATGGTAAAAGTACATAGTGCTCACATGTATGTGCTATGCAAAATTATATAATTCTAATCATCGATATATATGTACTACGCACCTAATAGTTTGAGTTTATCCCTTTAACTAGATATGCAAATGCAAAGATAATGTAGTTCTACATCTTCAGCAACTCTAAAAATAGTCACCAATGCTAATCAATATAATAATTTTTATTTTCCTCACAATGCCCATTCGCCAAAGTTCGCGTGCGTTGACAACACTTTTTTCCCTGCTCAACTCTCCGACCCTCCGTCTTATCTAATGTCTCACTTTTAATATCTATGTTCTTCACACGCCAGGAATCTGTGGTCTTATAACAAGCCCTTTTCATTCTTCTCTCTTTACTATACAAACAATCTGTAACCTAAAACTAGTTAAAATATTTGGTTTTTGGTGAAAATGTTACCCAGGCTGGTCGGACATAATAAAGGGTTATACACAATAGGGTAGTACATACTACACCAAATTCGAATAGGGGCATAGCATTGGATTTGGGGCGTGCATTCCAACACGACGCGACGCTCTGCTATATTATGTCCGTGATTTATAGCATCGAATTCTCGTCGGTAATTAGTGCGTGCCTTCAACGAGGGCTAACGGCGGGTTGCATGTTGTTAACTGGAGATTAAAGTTAACTACAGTTTTGTTGACGAGTTTAACTATTTGATAGCCACTGTCATGTATTGATGACAAACCAAAATGTGCTCAGCACGCCACGGTCACGAATACATGACTGACTTCTATACGTAATTCCATAGAGTATGTAAGTTAGCTTGTCGCCGAGGGCTCGTTTTTGCTTTTGTTCGTTTTTGTTTATGTATTTTTTTGACAGCTGATTATTTTAGTTTTATAGCTTTATCTTAAACTAAACTGTACTCAAAGTTCTGGAAATAGATTTAGTTTAACCAGTTTACAATTAAGGCCATAACCAAAATTCGTTAGTTTTAAAATTGTATTATTTCTTTACTCAAATTATGACAGAAAACCAACAGAAAAATGAGTCTTCTTATGTAACAATTATGTAGCTAAACGTATCGTGCTTATTGTGGCACGTTTACTGAGTCACACTTACATAGAATTGATACGATACGATATGTCAGGTCAGTATAAAGTCAAAGTCAAATCATTTATTTCAATTAGACCATTATAAGGCACTTTTGAACGTCAAATGAGAAAAAATTGATTCTAGATGTATAATTATGTCAATTTCATTTACTGCCCGTCTCTCTGTTTCCCGATAAATATAATCTGGGTATCTTCAAGGTACGAATGAACCGGTTTATCCTAGGCAAGCGTATCCTAGGCCGCATCATCACTTAAGATCTGGTGAGTTACGTACAGCCAAACGCAAGCCTATTAAAACATCAAAAAAGTCAAAGACTATTGACCACTACCCTTAACGTCTGTCTGAAGAACGTATAAGCACAGCTAAGTATTAGTACTACCGTACAGTAGCGACACGCTCCACCTCCCTCTGAAACCGTTCCTCACCTCTCCCCGCGTCGAAGACTAGCTCTGGAAATTGCGTTATTGTTCGCGCGGTGCGTAGACACGCACACTCACGCACGTATCTGTATAGTCTATTATTTTAGTATTAGTGTAGGCAATTATATCGTTTCATTTTTATGGAGTGTCGCGGGTGTGGTATAGGTTTCAGTTTAGTAGTAGTTACTACGGACCTGTGTTTCTTTTACTAAACTTAAATGAAATAATATTAAAATTAAATTTAACCATCCATGGTACAACCGGCCGCAC
Organism: Charanyca ferruginea; assembly: GCA_947361185.1. Lineage (NCBI taxonomy): Eukaryota > Metazoa > Arthropoda > Insecta > Lepidoptera > Noctuidae > Charanyca > Charanyca ferruginea. The sequence continues at coordinate 31,393,118 of OX376057.1, forward strand.
CACCGCGGATTACCGGAGATTGAGTATAATCGGACGCCCGGGAGCGTCCCATTAATAACGGTACTCCGTTAATTGAACCGGTTGCCGCCTATATTTCAAATATAGAACTCTATAAAATATAGCTTCACTAACGATTCAGCTTAATCGTGGATTACTTAAATAGTGCCATTTGACGTGATTAATTTTTATTAAATATTTTGATTGATGCAGTTGCAAGGAAGCAATTATGAGATAGATTAAATGAATTTGAAGCTTATTGCCTATTCAAAGTCAAATCATTTATTTCAATTAGACCATTAAAAAGGCACTTTTGAACGTCATAATAAAAAAATATAAAGTTGATTCTAGTTGCCCATTCCAAAAGGTAGCTTCGTATGGAGAAGAATGGGCAAGAAACTCCATACTCACTCTTTTAAAAAAAAATGTGTACAATATTTTGCATTTACAGTTTTCAGTTATATAACTATACGTGAATACGATGGACCTTGCATAAAAACACTATATTGAAGTATGTACAAAGTATTACAAGATAAAGAATGACAGGTAAGTTGTATACCTACATAGATACATAGTGTTCACATATTATTATTTACAATTATTGTAAAAGTAGACAACCACTCCATACATTTCAACAAACTATGAACCTATGAACCAGTGTGTGACCCAAAGCAAGAATTAAATATAATGTATATACTAAGTATAAATTAAGTAGTTTAATTAGCAATCCGTTTGATTTTGTCTAGACTGTAGATTGTCCTATGGAGCCCGGACCAGCATGTTTCCAAGCATTCTTATCATGGATATAATCCTCTAAACTGTAATATGCTTGTTTACAGAGTGTACTTTTAATATATGTTTTAAATTTTCTTTCATTTAGTTGCAATATATCACTAGGAATTTTGTTATAACACTTAACACAGAACCCCATAAAAGATTTATGAACTTTAGACAATCTAAAATATGGTTGAGCTATTTTGTCTTTGTTTCTAGTATTAATATTATGTCTATCACTAACCTTATTAAATAAATGTAGGTTTTTTCTTACGTACATAATATTTTCATAGATAAATTGGCAAGGCACTGTCATTATATTAATATTTTTAAATAGTTCCCTAAGAGAATCGCGGCGACGTAGATTATAAATGGCTCTCTATTATGTTAAATGACAAATTGCGCTTAAAACAAATTTCGAGGAGTTTCGGACTGTCTTTTGAGTTTATAATTTGAATTATATTGAAAATATTTTGTTCAGCAATTTATACAAAGATAGGATAAACCTGTACATTATTTTCAACAATTTCTTTGGGCTTTGATTGTTACAAGTTGAAAAGTAACTTCACAAACGGAAGTGTTACCTTCTAAAACAAGTTTTTAATTACACAAGTTGCTGCTAAGCAATAGCAACAACACTAAAACTCTAAACAACCGTTATCAGTAATTTACCGTTACATAACCTCCAATTATAAGAACAGATTCGAATGCTGCAGATCGATTCAAAGCTGGCATCGATTGCAGCCCAAAAACTGTTATAAAAAAAAAGAAAACTCCAAATTCAAATAAACCCGCCATAGTAACGGGTGCGTTCAGTACATTTCCCGCGTTCCTCCCTACGGGTTATTTATGAACATTCACTGAGCTATGTAATAATCTGAGGCGGGATTTAATTTGTCGGACTGATTTCACACTAGAGTGCGAATGGGATAGACTTATACAAAAATATGCAAGTTAGAATAGTATAGAGAATCGGACGCTGGAATCGTTAGCGGTTTCGGTAGACAGACCGTAATGGAAAATCGGATGTGAATTTATTTTCCAGGATCTTTTCTGTGGAGTAAATAAAGGGATTTGGGATTTGTGTGGGATGTTAGATTTTTTCGTTTTTGTTACCGTGTTGAAGATTGTTTTTGTATTGTTGGTATGGTAATCATTGTTCTGATTGCCGTTTTAGTAACCAAAATAACACATAGCTACGATAAACTGCCAAAAGATTCAGAATAAGGTAGAACACCACCTATCAATTGTCAAAATATACTTTTTATAATCTGTCGAAACGTCATTCCGTCATAAATTTTGTATGGCAATTTGTACTTATGACGTCACTTCTAGTTCGTCGTTTGCCAACTCAATTGATTAACTATTTATTGACTTTAAAATCGAGTTTCCTGAAAACTCGATAAATTTTCTAAATTAAAGTGCTTTTTAGACAAAACCTGTCTAGGAATTATTACTTTACTAGCTTTTTCATCCGCGTAATTTTCGGATATCGGAGATGCAGACGAAGTTGCGGGTTAAAAATTAGTTTATATCCTTCCCCAGGGTTCCAGCTATTTGATACAAAAACTCATCAAAATCCAAAGCCGTTTCATCATGAAAGCGTAACAGACAGAATTACATCACATTTATAATATTAGTATGGAGGTATGGATGGAGTCATTTACCCAATTGTCATCGCCGCCACCGGTTTCTGAGGTCGAACGGTAAGGTCTTTAAACCTAACTAACAGTTAAATTAATAACTAACAACTCAACGATTTAACCACACACTTAATCATTACCAAACTGTCTTCAAGTATAGTTTCATTAGCAAACTTAATTGTCCCATTCACCTTGCCAACAACCTGTGAGCTTCCACCAAATTACGAAGACCTCTCTAACCGGTTCAGCTTTCCCTGAATCGTCGATAAATGTGCGGTGTTGGCAAGGCGTGGGAGGTTAGACTATGTTGGTTTTGCATACGGTGTTGTCAGGTAATTAATCAGACTAAATACCCCATGACGCGTCATGACAATAGGATTAAAAGATATTGTATTTGGTTTGTGTAAGCACAAGTGTTTGCGTAGAATAGTGTTGGTTTGTTGATTAATGTCCATATTGCTGTATTTTTTCTTTATTTTAGTGATGTAAGATATTGAGTAAAATGTTCAGGATTAAAATGAGTGCCTTTTGATTCAGTTAGTGGTCTAAAAGGCGATTTAAGGTGATGTAAAGTGGAAGAGCCTGTTCCACTTCGATTAGCAATCTGTTTGTCGAACATAATGGTAGTGAGTTTACTGTCAGGCGTTAGTATTTTTTTACTGCAGTGTGGTGCTGGACGTGGATAACACCATCCCATTTCTACCCGTGGTGGATGTCGTTGAACGCGACATAGGGACATTGACCCTAGGATTGGCAGCAGCATCCTTCTGAGTACCACAACACCTACTACGATCGCCAAAATACATCGGCCAAGCATAGCGATTACTGCTAAACCCCCCTTTAGGGGAGACCTATGCCCAGCAGTAGGCGTCTAAAGGTAACACTCCCATGATTATGATGGTGAGTATTTTTTAGCGTCTACCAATTTGCAATTAATAATAATATTCATTTATTTCAGGTACTTAACCCATATAGAACAATAGAACAATAACATTGAAGAAGAAAATTACATTACATAATAAAATAAAACTAATAATACACCAATTCATAAATTCAATTCAATAATATAACAATTCATTATTGCATTATTGCACTTCCTAATAATAAATGTAGGGACGTTACAAGAGACTGGCTCCTACGATTAAATTATAATGAAACTGAAGACATTACTAAAAGTTAAACATGTTTTAAGAAAGATACACACCACCTCCTCTACACCTACTTTACATGCACACCCTCACACACATTACACACCTCACTCTTTAACACACTACACACTACACACTGTACACACACATTCTTCACTCATCATTGTGGTAACGTACGTATTCTAAATAGTCTGTTTTCCCTGTAAATTTTAGTACATTTTATTAATTTTACTTACCTATTTAGTTTTCCAATCGTTTCATTTCATAAATATTACAAATACTGTGTTTTTATCAATGAATTGTGTTTTTGATAATTAAGTGTGGAAGGCGCTGACGACTGTGACACAGTTTATACTAGTATAGTCGTCAACGTAATCTCTTAAAAATATGTATTCATTGCCATGATTTTGTACTTATACTAAGAGAAATCTGTAATTTAAGAGTGATAAATAAACTATTATTATTATTATTATTAATTTATAATTATAACACACCATTATTATTAATTGCGATACATAAAACTATTTTTTTAAATTTTATTTGTTAAAAAATTAGGCGCCTTTATTTAAATTATTCCTTTTACGTCGTTTGTCGATACATTGATTTCCTACAGGGAATCACCATTAAGTTTTCTCGATTTCTTTACCTCTACGTCAAGCGCATGATGCACAGTCTTTTGTTTCACCATGATGTCGAGAGTAGTCATGAATAAAATTTTAAATACGTCACCTTATTGCTGGCTGCCTACAAAACTGTCTGCCGTCTGGATTTACCTTTTACCGAAGCATGAGCTATTATTCCCCTTTTTCGTTTAGCTTGTAATATGTGGACACGACACTGCAACAAAAAGAGGTCAATGTTTGTCATTTGACGTCATTATATCTAGTAGGGGTTTCGAAACGTGCCGATTGGGTTTCATCATCATCAGCCGGAAGACGTCCACTGTTGGACAAAGGCCTCCCCATGGTGGGAGGGGGGGGGGGGGTTACCATAATCCCCAAGCTTGGCAAGCGTCTTGGAGATCGCAGTGAGGCTGTTGAGTACACGGAAGCTGCTGCCCGATTTCCGGATTATCCCTTAGTCGCATTCGACGACATCCTCGGGATGTAATGGGGGGTGCTATTCTAGCCCAGACACCCCACGGGGGACCCCGTCTGGATTTCTGGTTAAAGACATTTAATTCTTATAAAGAAATGTACATTTCAATGACATGAGAACAAATTTAAACATACAGTTTAAAAACTAATCTTTGTCTTTCTCATTTTAATCTTTATGCTTTCTGATTTACATTTTTATAAAAGCATGTGCTACTCTTACTCGTACCCTTTCCCGTTTGGATTGTTCTGAATGTGTGGACACGACACTACAAGAAAAAGAGGTCCATACGATGTAATGATGTCTAGTAGGTGTTTTATTTATTTATCAGACAATCGGGCCTGCTCAACAATCATTTAAAACCGCAAAAAATTAATACAATTAGAAATACGAACGCCCCATTAGTGCGACGAGCACTTGTTTCTCCACTCGTTAGCAGACTCCATTTGTTTGCCGCAACACGACCTAATCCCGGGATTGTTCCCGGATAATCCGGGATCACGAATCATGACACTATTGTTGTAAGTGTGAAACCGACACAAATAGGCCTACGGCTTATGAGAACCCCCTGTTGTAAATACAATGACGTTAGCATACAAAAGGTTTGAAGTCTTATTTTGTGAGTGATAAGGGGCAATTTTCATTTGTTGGCTTTTGGATTGCGGTGATGTTGCGATAGTGGATTCTTTTTTTGAATTTTTGTTATGTATGTTACAAATGATTGTCGACTTTAATAATATAGAAGTAAAGTTGATATCCTAATATATTTATAACATAGAAGATCTAGTGTAAAGTGTAGCGTATTCCGTACCGTTTATTTGTAATCGTGTATTGTGCGTAGTTAATAACGAGATTATTATTCGTTGACCCTTTTGGGGAGGTTTGTTCAAATATTGGCTGTGTTTGCCAAATGAATGGTGAAATTTGGTCATATTTTGCGTTGGGGTCGCGGTTTCTTGTTTGCGCTTTTAATAGCTGTGCCAGTTGAATAGGTTTGTTTATTTAAGTTTTTGTAGGCCTTGCATACCTTATTGAAGTTGAAGTATAAATGCGTCAATTTTCAGTGTGAATCTACCATATTTTTATTATTTAATATTTTTTCCTCAGCATTTGATTTAACATCTTACTTAAAAAAACAATTAGATGATCCTACCTATTGTCTTAAAAATAATATGTTTTAATTTGTTTTAACTGTATCTCCGTAGCAGGTTTTGCGTAGCATAATGCCTAGCTTATGCGTAGCATATGCCTAGCTTATGCGTACCATATTCGTAGCATATCCGTAGCTTACGCGTAGCATATTCGTAGCTTATGCTTGGCATATTCTATTAAGCTCATGCGTAGCAAATGTTCAGCAGCTACTTAATTTGTTATGTAATGCAATTTCCAGTAGGTATATGTTATAAGAAATAGTTATCTGCTTTTTTTTACAGAATAGCAATTATAAATGAGCCTACTTCGAATATTTTTAAGTGAAGGAGTCGGGTAATTCTTCTACTTTTTAGGAACGTTCGCATAATCTCATTATCATTACGTCAAAATGTCTCTCTTCACCTACATCTTTTTTTGTTTGGCACAGTATTCATTCACGGCAACGCCATCTGCTAACGCAGTTATTAGGTCCTCACATGAGTAGGTGACATGACAGGACATGCGGCGCAAGATAGAAGGTGGACCATGTTCGAGAGACGCGGCATAGGCACTAAATGACTGAAGATTGCCAAATTGAATTCTGTTATGCACGAAATAAAACTTATTGTCGGCTATTTATATCTGTTACTCTCCAATAAAACAAGAAAGAGACGGATATTAATAAGAGCTGTCAATTTCATCATTCATCATCATTTCAGCCGAAAGACGTCCACTGCTGGACATTGGCCTGCCCAAGGGGGGGTTTTGCCATAATCGCCATGCTTGGCAGGCGGATTGGCGATCGCAGTATGGTTGTTACAAAGGCACAGAGAACGCTGCTGCCCATTCTCTGGTAATTTAAGTTGATCTTAAATGTTCATACAAATAATTTTAGTTGTCATGTCAGAACGAACGATTTAAAACACGACAAAATTCAAGAAAAATCTAATTTGACATTTCTAACTTAGTTCTTATCTGTCGCCGTCCTTTTCTTCAGTTGCCTGGCAGTAAGAGATGACAATAGTCTAATTTTAGTTTAGTTTGTGAACAAGGGAATCGGCGTCTATGTCAAACAAGCTGCTGGCCTGCTTGATCTTACGTGGGTACGGCTGCCTATAGACCATCTGAAATACCATAGGTCTTACAGCTGTGTAGCCATCCCAGAAAGATAGCTGAAATATCTATCATGAGCCTGTTATGTTAAAAGGTCACATTGTCGCGATAAGGTGAAAATTTGCGTTGCTAGCACACATTTGGACAAGTAATTTGTCATTCAGGCACACACGAATACCCTTCGCTCAGCTGTCGGTAAATTTCTGCACATCAAAGGGTTTTATCGCGACAAAGTTCGTGCAGTTGACCACAGTTTCACGCCCTCTGTTTAGTCGTTGCGTCTGGTTCACCTGAAACCTCGCGACGTTTTTAAACTGCTATGTTTTTTTAAGAATGTTGTATAGTTTGTGGTCAAGGGAACCGGCGTCATTATTTGAGAACCAGCATCTGTGGAGATTCTTGTGCTGCGGATATAGAAACTTCGTTTCTTAAAGAACACAACACACCTACACTCAAGTTAACGACAACAGCTCTTAAAGATCAGACGATAACTTGATATTCTCAAATGGAAGATCCACTTCAATTTATTCAACATAAAATTGGTAAGTAAATCGAAAGCAATTCTCTTAATGGCCGCCGACGGTTGCGAAAATAAAAATAAATTTACATCGTATCGAAGTGATCTTGTCGTGTCGTGCCGTAGTCGTGCCGTACGACACCCGGGGGCGTCGTCAAATGTCGTATTGACGATAATTATCGAACGGTTAGTGTTGATGGGGTGAATTTGTTGGTGGCGATACGGGTACGATACGATTTAGGTGATAGTAATCTTCGGTTACTACATAAGTTGCTAATTTAAAAAGGGAACTAATTTTTTGAGCTGTTATTTAAATATTCGAGATGTTATTATGATCAGTTGAAAAACATATTGAGCAGTTATTTAATTTAATGACGGTTGATAAATTTATGCGCCAGTAAAACATAGACAGTAATAAAGAAACAATTGATCGGTTATTTCGTCTTACTATGTCAGTACTAAATAAATAACTGGCCAGTAAAAATTATGGAATGGGCAGTTACGTAAATCAAAATGTCTAGTCGTCCGATATATAATCAGATGATTAGTTTACAATTCATTATACTACGTATTATGGTAATACTTAGGATGGATCCGACATGGTTAGGTTAGGTTAGGTCAGAACTGTGACCCTCTACGCCAGAATCAAATATCTTTTCAGTCCCGCCCCTCTTCCCTAACACCCCACTCCCTCCCCTCATTGTTTATAGAACTGCTTAGAATGAGATTTCTTACCGACTAATTTCAATTTGTCAACTGCCCACTCGTAACTGCGCATTTAGTTATTTTACTGCTCAATTATATATTCACTGATCCATTTCATTATTTTTTTATTACTCATTTTTTTGTTTATTTAACTGCTTAGTTTGAACTGCTGAACTAAGTAGTTATTAAACGTGCCATTTATAATTGCTAACTTACCAAAACTGCTATTTACAACTGCCTCTTTAAATCAGTGCCATTTAAAAAGACTGCTTGAAGGGGATAAGCAATCTTTTTTAAATTTAGAAAAGTACCAACATATTTTTGGGGACTATATTTCTTGTCACCAAAATTTATATTTGTCATCAAGTTGTATCACCTAATAAATAGATCGATCGCCACGAAATATTTTCGTTCTCAGATAAACAAAAAGTGTTCCCAGGTATGAATTATCAAATTAATGTTAATATTATGTAAAATAAGAGATGGATTACCAATAAAATTGTAGTGCATTAGATGAATATAAACTTCGTTCTTATAATAATAGTTTTATTACTTAAATAATAGCTTCGTGCTCAGAATGGTAGATCTGTCACCAAATAAATCTTAGGACCCCATATGTTCCCCCTGGGGCGGATTCGACATGGTTAGGTTAGGTTAGAACTGTGACCGACTGCGGACGAGGCGAGCGAGAGGAGCGAGCGTGCCGCGGCAGCGGCCGCCGAGTACCAGAACCAAATCGCTTTTTACAGTCAAACTCATATATTTCTACAATACTTTGGTTAAATGTTGGTGATCATTTACTATTTTTGGAGATCAATTACATTTATTTGGTACTAGACCCTATATCTCCATGATTTTAGGTGATTTACTGTGGAATTGATTTTATATTGTTTGGTGACTACATTTTGGTGACAAATCTATTATTTGGCGGGCAAACCCTATTATTTAAGAAACACAAAACTAATTAAATTGGCGATAGCTTAAATGATACCCCATATTTTTTAGTCTTAAAAGTTACACTTTGTCCACTGTGATCAATTGATTGATCATATTAACTGACTAGTTTCTGTCCGCGAAATTGTATGTTCCCTAAAACCTACCTTACGAAACTATTACAGTGAAATAAAACTACACACAAAAAAAAGTTAAGCTAAACGATTAAATTAAATTGTATTATTAAACGAAACGTGAGTATTGTTACCAATTATTATATTATATAGATTGAGACGACGAACGAGGTTCATTAAACTAGTCGAACGAACCCGGTAACACAGTGAGTAAATCTGTTTTTCTCAATCTATAATATTACATTAACGCTATCTATTAATTTTAATATTATTGGATAATAATCTTCCTCTCTCCTTTACTTATATTAAGTGCCTGGTATGGTCCATTATGATCGAAGTTTTATAAAAGTTACTACCTAAGCTCGCATTGTGGAATGTAATATAGTATATGGAGTATTTCATTTCATTTTATCCCGAGGGTGTCGTCGAAGGCGACTAAGGGAAAATCCGGAAGTCGGGCATCAGCGGCTTCCGTGTACTTAACAACTTCACTGCGATCCCCAAGACGCCTGCCAAGCGTGGGGATTATGGAAGCAACCCCCCCCCCCCTTTATGGGGGAGGCCTTTGTTCAACAGTGGACGTCTTCAGGCTGATGATGATGATGATGAGTATTTAATCATTTTTGTAATCGGGATAATACTTCCAGGCATCACCTCTTACAAACAAACAGACTAATTTACCCTTTTATAATATTAGTTTAGATTCATCATCATCTGCCAAGCCTTTTCCCAACTATGTTGGGGCCTGCTTCCAGTCTAATCGGATGCAGCTGAATACCAATATTTTGGAACGACTGCTTATCTGACCTCCACAACCCAGTTACTGGGTAACACGCACAGATTTAGATAGACCTAGATAACGCAAGTACCACGATCTGTATGAAAACCAAGCGTGCCATTTTTTGGACGTCACAATGTAATACGAATGTTTTGTTTTTCCTAAATTTGGTATTACCAGGTATTACTGAGGGTATTAGATTAAAAATAATTGTTTTTTAAACTGATTACGCATAACATTAATCACAAAATGACTTACCGATGGAAGGAAACGTTTACTTTATTTTTTCGCTTACGATTTTTTATCGTAAAGTCGTGTGGTAACACGATACGCTTTGGCAAGACTGATTGCCAGATATTCTGGCTTCTGACTATTTATAACGACTTTCAAAAATGAACGAAGGACAGCCAGGACCCACGGGTTTACGTGCTTTCTAAGGCATGGAGAGGTCTCGGTCTTACAATATTAGTTTGGATTGCAAGTAACAAATTTAATATCTATTTTTACTAACAGTATTAGAAGGCCTTCGACCCCTTAAATCGCCAGTACGAAAGGCACCTTCGAAACCCATAGGCCTTTATCGTAAAGGTAGAACTCCTTATGGCCTATAACGTTTAATGTGGCTTGCATGCTTGGGGTGGCTGCATCCGATGCATATTGTGAATTGAGATGTACAATTGTCATAATATAGATTGTACCTCAATTCTGCCCATCACATTGTCCACTTGGAAAAACATTTTTGAAGGAAAGACAACCGCATTTAAAAATGCAACTGATAAAATTACTTTAGCACAGAATACATACGATTTTTAGCTAAGGAAATGGATGTCAATATAAAACAACAAACAATACAAAAGCCACTGATTTTCGAAACTAAAGCAATAATAAAAATTATGTGTTCTTTGCTAGAGTTAGTTAAAGTTGATTTTTTATAACACTTTTTTCACATCTCGTCTTATTATTTATAATCATCCAAACTATTTAAAACGGTAACACTAAAATAGAGTCATTGTAATTGATCTATAATTTGAAAAAATATCACTAGATGATCACCCCGGCAGACTACAAATTTTGCAATATTTCCTTGATTTTTATTTAAGACTAGCTGACCCGACAGACGTTGTCCTGTCCCTATCTACCTACTTACCTGCCTGTCTACCTACACCTACCTGTGATCCATACAGAAGTGCAATAGGTAGGTACTCGGCCAAAATATATGAACAGCTGTTTTTTTCGTCGCGCTGTCTGAGTTGGCTCCATAATGAAAGTTGTTCAGGTTCGTGGTCTGAGTCACTTCTTAAAAATTTGCTAAAGAATTCAATTTCATCCTGTATAGATTTTCTAAATAATCACTGAACTGATGCGCGAAAGAATTTACATATTTGGAACAGTTATTCCGCAGATTAACCCGAATGAATATAAACTCAACTTTAATTTATTTATTTATAATATGTACGTATATATTTGTATGTATTTTATTTTGATGGTGATGCTGATGGATAACAGCCATAGTATAACATCGATGTTGCTCGACATCAGTATTGCTATTAAATTACATGCAGGCATTACCCTCAAGTTTCAAACTTACCTATGTACCGACTACAAGCCTGCAGAGGTTTACAATTTTAGTGTAGAAATAACAGCCAATTATTTTAAATATTAAGGGCGCGTATTCGATTTAGCGCAACTCAAAATCTAAATGATTGCTAGAACGGCGTAGCAGCATTGACACACACTAGTACAACACAATGGTCTGTTGGTGTGCATCAGAAAAAAAAATACGCACGAAATAAGCACGAATCATTGAAATTGATCGGCAAACGACAGTGCGCGATGTTTTACAGTGCTTCTTAAAATAATTGTCTAAAATAAATGAGTTCATATAACGGATTGAAAAATATACTGTAAATTAAGCATAACCTTTATTTTCATAAAATAAATATATCATTTATGTTTTTATTTACATACTGGTGAAAAAAATTGACAAAGTGAACCGATTTTGTACTTTTTCAACATTGTTTTTTAATACATAATAGTTATATTTTCGTAATTTTGGCTCTGTAGTAGACTTTAGGACTGTATATCCTGTTGGAAATACTCATAAAACATAATATTTTGGCATACTGTAACGGTTGTATTCATCCTGAAATTTAACTCTGACGTCTATTTTCGTAAAACGCTATGAAAGGATTGTCTTCGCTTTAAAAAAACCATAATTAAAATTATACTTTTACTCTGTAGCTGTCTAAATCAAGACTTAATCTTTCTAAAACTGTAAATTATCTTTAAATAATCTGCTCACATAATTACGATATTGCTCTGGGCAAAACGCAAAAATATGAAGTTTTCGTCACGAATCGAATACACGCTCTTAAGCTGAAGAGTTTGTTTGTTTGTTTGGTTGAACGCGCTAATCTCAGGATCTACTGGTTCGAATTGAAAAAATATTTTTGTGTTGGATAGTCCATTTATCGAGGAAGGCTATAGGCCCATGCAAAGCCGGGTCGGGTTGCTAGTTTAATATAAATTGCATGACTGAAATGATGATACACATGAGACTAAAGATTGACATATTAATAAATGATAATATATTTTGACATAATAATAGTAATTAATGATAAATGTATTTTCACATGAGTAATAATTAATTAATTACAAAGTATTTCTGCATGAATAATAAATAGTTATTTGTTATACAAGAGTGCAAAGTTGCTTTTTAACCGCGTGTTCAATTTTGATGACCGAGCAAGCGAAGGATTCTAAAATTGAATCACGAGCGCAGCGAGTGATTCAAAATTAGAATCCTGAGCGTTAGCGAGGGAATCAAAAGAGCACGAGGTGAAAAATCTTTGCACTCGAGTGCAACACGTAACTTTTCATTCCACCTCAGCGAGGAAATGACTAAATGCAAAAAAAAAACGTTTGCAAAGTTACTGAGTTTTTACAAATTAAAAAAAAGTTGTATGATATATTCGGCACCATAGAGGTAGCAGTAAATAGGTTTAATGTTTTTTTTTAATTCACAAACTTAGTGCACACGATGTTCTAAATTCAATTTACTTTATCCTCTAGAGAATAAAAACGGCTTTTCCACTCAGATATTGAAGATAAATTTACTTTATCCTCTAGAGAATAAAAACGGCTTTTCCACTCAGATATTGACGATTAAAAATACTCTTTCCGAGATGGTGGGATGAAAAAAATATTATTGGATAGATTCTAAATTATTCTTAAATATTGTACAGCGATCTATACCTATGTATATTATTATGATAAGAGCTCTTTCTCCATCTGTGACAAACAATAAATGAATTTGAATTTGAATTCGCCAATCCGCATTGAGCAAGCGTGGTGATAGTGCAGTCGTTCTTCTCTGTAAGACAAGCGGTCAATGCCCTGTAGTGGGATAGTTATAGACTGATAGTATTGTTATTAATATTTTGTCTTTGTTATTTAACTAGTAAATCAACAAAATATGTAGAAAGAACACAAAAACCTTATTCAATTCCCAAAAAACATAAACAATAATTATTTTTTCAACGTAATGGTATTTTAATTGGCTATAAAACCAGCATCTGCTGCTCACAAATCAATGTTGGCAAATTGTGGTGGGCAAGCAAAATCTCCCGCTAGCATTAAATCTTCGTTAGTGGCCGCTAGATGGCGGAAGGCACGCGATCTCGTCTGGTGTATTAGTTAGGCAGTTAGTCACTGCAAAATATAACAAAATAAGTTGAATTTTGAGATTGTTTTAGAATAATATACCTAGATTATGTAGGTTCTTATGTCTATATTACTTACTTTTGCTTAAACTTTGAACAAGTACTGATTTAATTTTTTGCGCCTGATTGTATAGTTTTAGCAACAGGCTTATATGCGACTGTAAGTTTTGACAAAACATAGCAAGATTTACTTTGATTGGTTATTTACTTATTCCATTAGAACATTTGTGGAGATATTGGCTTTTAAGTAGGTACTCTAATTTTAAGCAACGAAATGGCCTTGGGTTCCGAAATCATACCAAAAAAGAACTTATTTTACAACTAATTAAGGGCATAGTAGGTAACTTGTTATTAAAAGTATTCCTTTCCAGCAGTCATATTGTTTTAAAATCTCTTTCGGAGGGAGAGAGGGGAGATTATTGCAGAATAGACCTGCAAGACGTGATAATGTGATCTTTGAAAAAAACTTCTTCAAAACCCCTTCTCTCAGACTTTCGAGTCCAACTAAAAATTTACTAAAAATCTACCAAACATCGCATGTTAAAATGCAATGCGTCGTACCCGCGAGAGTTTCCTAAATCAATTATTCGCGATAACTGTTTAGTTGGACGTGAATGGGCCACTCACTGCCATCCGTCACAATTTGCACCAGATAATTGGCCCAATGATATTAAAGTTTCAGAGGTTTCAAGTCGTTGAGAACGTCTGTTTGTCAGTGGCTTGTCGAATTTAATAGACTAATTAGTTTCAGGATTGATATGAGCTAACCAAGTTGAATACGTAAGTGTGTTTTGTTAATAAGTAATTTTAGGTTTTGTAAGGAGAGTTTAAAAATTACTGGCTTTTGCCCGGGACTTCGTCCGCGTGAGTATATCGATACTCACGATAATCGTATCGCGGATTAAAAAAGTTTTTAACAAAAAAGACAACCGCCTTCAAAAAGTAAAAAATAACTTTCAATTCGCAAGTCGGCGGTTTTGCGTGTTGTTTTGTATTGCCACCTACTTGCGAATTGAAAGTTATTTTTTACTTTTTGAAGGCAGTTGTCTTTTTTGTTAAAGACTTTTTTTTTCGCTTTTTAGTGCCTACTTGTCATCATAGAAATTAATTACGAAACGGTGACACCAAATAAAATCTGTCATCTCTTAATTTTCAACCCTTAGGGGTGCAATATTTTCTTGAAATTAATATGGGACCAAATTTGAGGTATAGACTATCAATTAAAAAAAGAATCATCGAAATCGGACTACACTGAAACAAGTTATCGTGGTCAAACATAAAAATAAATATTTAAAAAATAATAAGATGTTCATAAAATGAAAACTACAGGGTCAAACAATGTTAAATTTTTATGGGACCAAATGGCAACTATTCCGCATCAAACTAAAGAAGAATCACGCAAATCGGATCATAAATCTCGGAGTAATCGATGTACATACATAAAAAAAAACCAACCGAATTGAGAACCTCCTCCTTTTTGAAGTCGGTTAAAAAGTAGCCTATGTCCTTCCCCAGGGTTCAAACTATTTTCATACCAAAAGCGTAAGGGTGTTACTACACCAATCGATCGATCGTCGATCGATGCCATCAATCGACATCGATCGACGCAGATCGATTAGTGTGGTAGCTTTGGGTGATCGACGGATACCCCTTCCACTAACTAATCAATCGATTGCCGGTGGATGGCATCGGTCGACGTCGATCGATTAACCACAGCTATAACCCATCAGTAATAATAATCAAGCAGCTCTTTCGACGTAGACTAATAAATTCTACCATCGATCGATGCCGTAGATCGACGATCGATCGATTGCTGTGGTAGAAACTATCGATCGACGTCGACTAATACATTCTACCATCAACATTCAACAACAGGAACAGTATTCTGAAGATTTAAATTAAAAAAACATTTTCTTCAAGTTCATTATATTATTTGTAGTATAGATATTTACAATCTGCGTATGCGCGATTCTCTAAGGGAACTGTTTAAGGAAATTAACATAATGACGGTGCCTTGTCAATACATCTATGAAAACATCATGTACGCTAGAAAAAATCTGCATCTTTTTGATAAAAGAGGTGACAGACATAATTATAATACTAGAAATAGGGACCAACTAGTTCAACCAGGTTTCAGACTGGCTAAAGTAGATTCGTCTTTCATGGGGTACTGTTTAAAGTGTTACAATAAAATACCTCCCCACATTGTTCAACTAAATGAGACATAATTTAAGTCTTGTATTAAACGCACACTATGCAACCGAGCATATTATAAATTGAGTGATTACATCACTGATAAAAATGCTTGGCTGGATGCCGGTCTAGCTCCACAACCATAAGGGTTCATAGATTAATTGATTAGCATTTGTAACAATTTTTGGAGCTGCTGAAGATGTAGATCTAAATTATCTTTGCATTGTATAAACTCAATGTGTTAGTGTTATATAATTTTTCGTAGCACATACATGTGAGCACTATGTTCTTTAAAGCGGTAGCTTTAAAGAACATAGTGCTCGTAAATGGTAATTTACGAGGACTCTCGACCTCTCATTGACTTGAATATGCCCTGGCGGTTGGGAGAGTCATGCTCACTTGAATGTCTCGCTGCCGGTGGCGCATGTGTTGGATCATTCGGTTCCCTTCAAAATGGTTGAGCTAAATGGTGCCGATCCGTGCGTCATGTTCGTGAACGGACGCCGTCGGTTGGGACTGGTCATCTCTTAGCTGCCTCGGTTATTTTAAATTTTGGTTTGAATTGTTATTATAACTATATTTGTCTCTAGACCTCTTTTAACATGCAAGACGTGTTACATTGTTCTCACATTGTACCCTTAGATTCAACATGAATGATGTAACCTAAATTTGTAAAATTTATCTGATTTTAAAAGAGTGTTCATGGAGTTTCTTGCTCGTTCTTCTCCATAGAAACCTACTGTTTGGAACGAGCAACTAGCTTCAACTTTCTGACTGACTGACTCTGACAATTCAAAAGTACCTGTAAATGGTTTAATTGAAATAAATGATTTTGAGTTTGAGTTTGAGTTTGAGTTTGAGTTTGATAAAACATCTTTACGCCGTATTATGCTATTATTATACCTACTTGTATTAATACAATTATTACAAACAATTAGTTCGGTGTATTTTAAATTATTTGTAGTACTTTTTAATTCCTTATAGACACTTTCTACACAAAAAATATTTCTTAATGTATAGTGCTACGCCGTAGCACTCGTAGCAACTAACTGATATTATAGGTAAAGTGTAATATTTTCATTTTAGGGTTCCGTACCCAAAGGGTAAAAACGGAACCCTATTACTAAGACTTCGCTGTCTGTCCGTCCGTCTGTCTGTCACCAGGCTGTATCTCAAGAACCACGATAGCTAGACGATTGAAATTATCACAAATAATGTATTTCTGTTGCCGCTATAGCAACAAATACTAGAAGCAAAATAAAAGTTTTAAGGTCTTCATCTCACTTTGCAAAACCTTACACATTATTATACTACATAAAACGTTAACCCTACCACACCCAAAAAAAATTCAACATCACATAGGTAATTCAAGTACAGTCAGGCAAAAATACGATAAAAATACGTTATTTGAATAAAAAGTACCTATTGCGATCGGAATGATTGATCCTATATAGCTCTGACGTGATGTCGCATAAAATATTGATGCGTCTACGTCATAAAAAATATTCCCTTTTCAAACATTCTCCAATGACCAGGGAAGGCTTTTTGCATAATTTTCTGGATCGCAGCACCTTGATTCGCTGAGTGTACCGTCCTAAGGTTTTTTTATGTATACAAAGTGAATTTTTATTGATAGTTTTATAACGGTTTTTTATGTTTTGATATGGAGATTGGTGGCTGGAAATTGAGGGATATTGCTGGAAAAAAAAATTGCCTGCCGATGGACTTGTAAAAAATTTTGGGGTGACTTCAGAAAGTAAGCACTTGGTTTATGAGTAACTGTTTTGGGAGTATTTAGTTTTTGCTGAGTAATATGTCTATTTATTTATTATAACACTTTTTCATCGTCTTTTTTTTAATATTGTTATAGGCTTGCGTTTGACCGCAACTCACCTGATCTTAAGTGATGATGCGGCCTAAGGTGGAGCACGCTTGCCTAGAATAAACCGGTTCACTCGTGCCTTGAAGATACCCAGATTATATGTATCCGGGAATAGAGAGGCGGGCAGTGAATTCCACAGTCTGGCAGTTCGCACAATAAATGTGGAGTCAAAGCGCTTGGTTCGAGACCGTGGAACTTCAACCGTAAAGCGGTGACGCTTCGCCGTATCCCTGCTCGTCCGGTGATGGAATGGGGATGGGGGAATTAAGTTGTGCAATTCTAAAGCACACTCTCCGAAATGTACCCGATAAAAGACCGATATGCTGGCAACGGCGCGGCGGTGTTCAAGGCTTTGGAGCTTAGCCTTAACCAGGAAGTCGTTGTCTATGAGCCTCTTGGCACGTCTTTCAATAACTTCCAACGCCTCCAGCTGGTACTTGGCAGATCCATCCCAGAGGTGCGAACAGTACTCCATGCACGATCGAACTTGTGCTTGGTATAGGTTCAGCATCTGTTCCGACGTGAAGTCTTCTTCCGCATGAATTTTCTTAAGGACCCCTATTTTTAATAATGCAATATAGCCTATGTAGCTCAAGGATAAAGTAACTTTCGATTGGTGTAAGAGTTTTTGAAAGCGGACCTGCAGTTTTTGAGTTATATCGTAACAAAGAAACAAACAAATAAATCTTTCCTTTATAAAATGTTAGTTTAGACTAACACTTTTTCCGCGAATTCGTTCGCGTTTTTTTTTTCCCGTGTTCCGTATAATAAAATATATTCTATGACTATACATTAGAATAAAGATAATACCGTATGTTTATAAACAAAAGGCGTTTCTTTTTACCGATAATATTACATCATTCATAGATACAAAAAAAAACACAATCCAGAACAAAAAAGTTTTTATTATTTAAATGTCACTCAATATCGGATACGTTAACTCCGTACATTTTTGATTTTTTACGCCGATATATATATATTTTAATCTATTATTTATGTAGATTAACGAGTTTAAGAGTCCCTCTGTTATTTAACTTCTGTGTATACATACAGGGTGCCATAACAAAATTCACTTTTAATTTTTAAATAAAGCCGCGGTGTGAGACGTGCTGTGTCGTCCAGTCGCGCGTCACTTTCAATTTTAATTGAAAAGAAATTTTAAAATCTTTTAAGTGTTTTTTGAGATTATCCGTTACTAGCAACCATACAAAAAATCAAATATTTTCTTAATACGTATTCGTTTAGATCTCATTAATATGAATCAAGTTAAAAAAATCATAGGTTTTTATCGTCCATGCATTCTGCTGCGTTGATAATATTGTCAGGCGTTTGATTAAAGTTTATTCCCTACTTATTAGTTGTTTGAACTAAGTATGTAATACTTTGCTTATCCAACTTTTTTATATTAATAACTTTAACTTATTTCGGTCTCCAAATATTAAAGTCAAAGTCAAACCATTTTAGAACGTCTTAATGGAGAAGAATTGGTAAGATACTCCATACTTACCCTTTTAAAATAATTGGTAACAATATTTTGCATAATACCATCATTCTCAAATCAACATAGATGACGAGTCCAACCCTTTTCTACCAATTCAACGGTCGGACCCAAAGTGGTCATAACTCAATAATCATCCTATACCGTTTGATTCCCGTTTTTATATCGTAATAATATCGGGTGACGCCGAAGACGAGAATAAATTTTATCTCTCTATCACTTAGTGTCGTATTGCTATCGTAAATTATACCAAGGTTTACTTTGTCATATTTATGGCAACGTAAAGTATGAGAGCGAAGGTTTACTGTAGTAATCACTTTTCATATTAGACACTTGTATTGCAGGTTTTATATGATCATATTTTTGGTTACGAAAAAATATTATTTTGATATTTTTTTTATGAGTATGCTATGTTTTCTTCTGCCTACGCTCGTGAAATCCTTATGCTGAACCTGACTTTTATAAGAACGAAGCTGGTGGAGATACAGTGCATGACAACAATGACAAAATTGGAAACTAATAGCGCATTACCTTTGATAGAACAAACGAAAAAAATTTAATTTTTTGTACTATGCCCTTGCCTTATTATCTCTTCACCATCCTTATTCGACTGGTAGAGAATGCCTGAGCTATTAAGTCCGCCTTTGTACCTTTGTGCATGAAGTTAGAAATTAATAGCGTAATTTTCACTACTTCCAACGTATCCAATTTTTCGCACACACTTCCAAATCATCATATTATTTTGAAACTGCTTCTTCCCAAATAAGTTAAGCAGATAATAATTATAAAACGCCAACCGTATCACCATCTACGTCGTAAAGACTTATAAGATTCCCGTCACCCCCCACCAGAGGCGGACCGTAAGTTTGTGGGGCCCTGGGCTAATACTTCTTGGGACCCTGCTCAATGAATCAACTAAATTGCCAGTTAGTAAAAAAAAAAATGTTTTCGATAGTGATGTTTGTCGTTTGTTGTGTTGTTTTTTTAATATTATTATCAATGTGTAACTTAACTTAATCTCAATTCTCTATTAATTTCAATTTGAATCAATCTACATCTTCATTTTATCCAAATTTTCTTTTCATTTAATTTGATTATTTTTGTGATTTAATTCTAATTTAAATTCTCGTATTCCAATTTTAGTGCTTATATTTTTCACTTTTAAACTTAACATTAAGATAATCCGTTCACCCATGCTGTAAAGAATAAGTATGTACTTGCCTTTATTGCAACCTATAAACGGAAGAAGTCACTGTCTCCTGAAATACAGGTACTCTAACCTAGCTCTGGAGACAGGGTCTCAAATATTTGTAACTAAATTATGGTAATAAAATTATTATTATTATTATTATTATTATTATGTTTAGAATAGTCTTTTTTTAAATTAATATTATTGTCCATTGACTTCAATAGGGGGCCCTATATATTAACGGGGCCCTGGGCTGCAGCTCAAAAAGCCCTAATCCGCCCCTGCCCCCCACATTACCTAGCACAACACGTCTTTGTATATTGGCTCACATTTCTCCACACGCACATTCTTTAAGGAGTAAGGACATTTCTATCAGCGGGGAAGATATTTGAATGCTACCGATCTCCCATCTGTAATTGATTCGCAGTCTGCTCTTTGAATTTCAATTTGAACGATTAAATTGATATAAGTGAGTCGCGGAGACGTATTGTACGTGAGAGGGGAAATCAAATCGTTGAGTTTGGGGTTCGTTGTGTAGGTAGTCTGTTTCCGCTGGTATGGTAAAGAGGTCTTTATTCTGGTGAGCGTTTTGGAAGGGGAAAATTTTCTTTTGCAAGAAAATTTTCTCATGCCTAGTTATTTTTCGTTCATTCGAGTGCAATTTTGTAAGCTTGCCTAGTACAGTTTTCGCGGTGCGGGAGGGGTGTGGAGACGTGACGCAATAGCTCACTGATAGGTCAATTTATGACAGCTTTCACCCCTCCCGCACCGCACAGCTACCGCAGAAACGGTCTGAGTTAGGTGGTCGGGCTTTAGTGCAGTTTTCCATATTTCTTGACAATTTTATGATAATGCGTACGATGCATTGTACTGTCTAACTGCAGTGCTATTCTGTTCGAGGGACATTCCCTCGGTGAACACCTAGGTGAAGTGAGCTGTCATCCGTCCCGATACTAGAGATTGACAAAGCAGACGGACGAAAGTAACAACCATACAATAATTATATTTAAAATTTATATCTTTTATAACATACTTTATAACAAAGTCAACATATAGTTACATTACGAGATTGATTATAGGCCTCGGCTGTCATTAGACTGTTTCGCCCTAACTCATAGTACTAGTAAAAAGCGGCCAAGTGCGAGTCGGACTCGGCCATGAAGGGTTCGGTAGCAGCAAGTAACATAATATAAAAGTATTTTTATTTTTGAGTTGATTGAATGAAAGGTAAATTGCGGTTTACGATTTATGACGTGTTAAAAAAAAACTACTTACTAGATCTCGTTCAAATCAATTTTCGGTAGAAGTTTACATAGTAATTAATGTACATCATATATATTTTTTAGTTTTATCATTCTCTTATTTTAGAAGTTACAGGGGACACACACACATTTTACCATTTTGGAAGTGTCTCTCGCGCAAACTATTCAGTTTATAAAAAAATGATAGTAAAAACTATTAGAAACCTCAAATATCATTTCTGAAGACCTATCCATAGACGAATACGTATGGGTTTGGTAAAAATAAAATTTTTAAGTTTCAGTTCTAAGTACTAAATTTTATTGTTTTTTTTTTCTCTTTTCGTGTGAAGATCTTAATGCGGTTCACAGAATACATCTACTTACCAAGTTTCAACAGTATAGTTCTTATAGTTTCGGAAAATAGTGGCTGTGACATACGGACGGACAGACAGACAGACAGACATGACGAATTCATAAGGGTTCCGTTTTTTGCCATTTGGCTACGGAACCCTAAAAACTGTATCAGAAGCGGATAATGTTAAAAGATGCCAAATAAATAAGTGGTCTATGGATAGCTATAGACCACTCAATATTAGACATCCCACCTTAAACCTTCAAGATAAAGTATCAAAAACTTAACCTAACCCATTTACCTATTGTTACGGCCTAGCCCATCACACAAACGAGGATAGGCAGCGCAAGAGTACTATTATGTAAATACGAAGATTACGATCGTCTCGCAACAGGATATTATAATGGCCTCGGAGGCGGCCTGATGCGATTGGACCGGTGTAAGGGCGCGTAACTCAATACGCAACTTGGACGCCCCTAGTGGCGGGTAGGGATGGGACACAAGACACAAGACGTCTATAGCTTTAAGCCTATTTCTTTTTTTTTTTTTTTACTATTAAATAGGCTTGCGTTTGACCGCAATTCACCTGATCGTAAGTGATAATGCGGCCTAAGTTGGAACACGCTTGCCTAAGATGAACCGGTTCACTCGTGCCTTAAAGATACCCAGATTATACTTATCAGGGAACAGAGAGGCGGGCAGGGAATTCCACAGTCTGGCAATTCGCACAATTAATGTGGAGTCAAAGCGCTTGGTTCGAGACCGTGGAACTTCAACCATATAGCGGTGACGCTTCGCCTTATCTTTGCTCGTCCGATGATGGAACGGGGATGGGGGAATTAAATTGTGCAATTCCAAAGCACATTCTGGTAGACATCTTCTGTATACGGCCTCGTCAGGGTTTCTAGAGTCATTAACGACATGAAAAAAATATTTTTATAGCCTACAGGTAGTTGTTCCAGGTCTGGTGGTTAGTGTATCATCATCATGTCAACATTTAGACGCCCACCGGTGGGCATAGGGTGTAGGGGGTCGTTGAGCCGTAATCGTTATGCTTGGTGCTAAGAAGGACGCTGACGGTTAGTGTGTGTGTTTTTATTATAAAAAAAAATAAGTGACGCATAACGGCAAAATTTTTTATTTTTTTTATTTTTTGGCATAACAGTGTGATAAAATCATAATTCGTAAGATTTACTTTCTTTTTTTAATTTTGCATTTGTTTAGGAGTGTAATAAACACGACATTATTTTCTAATTATGTTCGAAGTCTAGGTAAAACTGTTTAAAATTCTTTCTGTGGGGGGTGGAGTATCTGAACCGCTACCAAACTTCAAGTCACCTACTGTATTTAAGCAAAACTTGTCGTGCCATTATAAACAACAGAAAGAACAATTTTTCAAAGACTCGATAAATATCTCCATTATCCAATTCCTCCCATCACTAACCATCTTGGAACTCCCGAAAACTCTAAACGGATTCGACGTCTGTGCTAAGCGACAGTTTTAAAGTATCCTCCTAACTCGATTCCGATGTTGAAACTCGACATCTTTATGTAAATTGTACCAACTTTACTTTGCGGGCGACTTCTATTCGTAATGTGTACCTCTAGTGAAATATTGAGTCTGCGACTTTTGTAAGTTTGTTTTATTATCAGACTACAGCTTAGCTAAACGGAGGTATTATAATTTAATTGGGTGGATGAGATTATCAACAAATAATTTCATGACAGAACTTTTCTATGAAACACTTGATTTCAGCCCTGAAATCCCTATTTTATGTTTACAGTAAAATCTGAATTCTCGTTGCTTTGAAGTTAGTCAATTGAGTGTGCAAATGGCAACCTACTAGTGACGTCATAAGTATGAATTGCCATTATCAGGGAATCACGTTTTGACAGCTCATAAAAAGTACATTTATGTCAAGTATGCTTTTTTAAAAGGTGTTTTTTTTAACCTTCATCAGAAACAGGAGTGTTAAAAGTTTACCGTGTACCTGTCATACTGTATGGATCGGAATGTTGGGCCGTGAAGAAGACGAATGAGAAAAGATTGCATGTAGCCGAGATGAGAATGTTGAGTTGGATGTGTGGAGTAACCAGAATGGATAATGTGAGAAATAAGTATATTAGACAAAATTGAAAGTGGCGCCAGTGACAGAAAAGTTAAAAGGGAATTGTTTATTTTGGTATAGGCGATGGATAAGAGATAATAGATAAGAGGATAAGAGGAGGAGAGGCCATAAGAAGAGGGATAAGACGCGTGTGACCAAAAGAGTTATGAATAAATGTGGATTGTTTGTGTAAAGAATGATACAAAACAAAAGGAAGTCATTGATATCAAAATGATTGACAGTACTGAATGGAAGAAAAAAACGTGTTAGAGTTACAGACAGCCCACTGAGCAAAGCCAGCACACGGGGCAGACGAGATAGCAGCCCAGTGCTTCTGAAGTGCACTACGCTTCATTCAGGGCAAAGTACTTCGATAACCCAAGTAACTTACGAGAGATCGGCAACGTCAAGGCGCTGCTGGCCTTTCTCGAGGAGCTGGGGTGGATCGAATGATTTAAGTACTTCCCACCTGTACGCAAAATACGCGCTGAGACGTGAAGGTGCGGACACCAGCCCGTTATACTGTACTATATTATACTTTAATACAAAGTACGTGAGGCTGCGGCGCGCCCGAAGAGAGACCACAAAGAACAAACCGTCATTTCTCGCACGCACACATTGACATTGCGTTTATAGGAATTCTTAAGCAGTTTCAAGCAGACTTCAGTATCGACTGTCACGTGTTGTCAAAATGAATAAATGAGAGACATTGACATTTCACGACGAACAGGACAATTTTGTTATAAAAAAATTGCAAAGAGTTCCAGCCAGTGTCAATAAAGTTTCATATTGTCACAAATAAAACCTACAGAGTCAATACAGTAGCAGCCCTAGTAAGTCTGGCAAGTTTAGGTAATTATTTTTGAAGATGGCGGAAGCGGTCCTTCTGTAATCTTTAAGTTATATTTTGTGACTATAAGTTGAATGACATAATGTGCCTACTTTCAGGGCTTAGAGGAGGAGAGGCAGAGAAGTAGTGTGTAGATCAATTTCGCCAGATTATGTTAAATCTCATATTAAGACTCCACACCAGAGTTCATTATCGTCACCAAAGTCGATTCAACTCTCTCTCTATCTTTTGTCTTTGTTTTTACTAAAAGTAATGAAGACAATATATTTTTAACGTGAGGTGAAGCCGGGGCACATAACGAGTATGTAAGATCGTGTCAATGCTAGTGTATGTCGGTAGGGAGTTTGATGTCGTGACGTGGATTTTTAATGGCGCATGGTGCCTTGTATGTTAGTTTGCATGAAAATACAAAATAAGTACCTAGTTAAGTGAGGACCTTGGTAGGTAATTGAATTTTATGGCAAATATCTGCCCAGTATCTATTGCGTATTTTGTAAATTATTATTCTGATCGAATAGATTCTAAATAATGATACCACTGGGCCTTGGAGTCGAACCAAGACTGATTCTATCAAATACACACCTACCTATTGTCAACTGATCACGTAGGTATTTGACTGTAAGCGCATCAATACAAAAGACTGCAGACGCTTTCCATTCGCTTTCCTCTACATATTACATACACTACTCCCCAGTGAAAAATCTACCTTAACTACTTTAAAACACCATCGAAATTCCTTTAACAACAACCTGAAGAAACCATCGAACCTCTGCTAAGAAGAAACGTATGTTATTTTGAGTGGAATAAGAATATCTATCTATAAATTGCAATGTTCGAAATTGGTAGTCTATAAACCGTTGAACTTTCAACCCTATCTCTTCATTCTAGGGTGTAATTTTGTGTGTAGTGAATATAAAGCAGGTGCGACACTGCTGTGGTCGCGACAAGGTACAATTTGAATATATTTGATGGTTCCTACCAACCATTGTGGAAGGGTGGAATGATATTGGAAAGTGATATCTGTCGTGATGAAATTGGCTTCCATCGCGGATTATCAAGGCTTCAGAATTGACTTTATTTTATGACTATTGTGTGCCTTTATGAGATTACGATTGGTACGTATGAAAAGGTTTTTGAAAAATTTTACTGGAACCGTCATGCAGAGCAATTTAGCTAACAAATTGCTCTTTATTTCTAAATTTACTAATAGATTTTTGACCTACGTTGTCTTCTGTTGGGCAAACTATCTATCTATTCTATTTGAAACTGAAAATCAAAATAACTACTTTAAAATTAAACACAATTCGAATTTCAAATGTCGTACAAAGAAACTTCCAAAAATGTTTGCCTTCTCACGAAAAAAGAAAAATAAATCGAAATGTGTCCTGGGACACATAGTGAAAGTGAAACTTCAACGGACAAGCCGCTGCCGCCTCTCACCACGCGATATATCGTTTACCCCAATGATATTCTAATGAATAATGATATTAATATAATGATATCAATATAATATCATTGGTTTACCCCCTCCACGCGGCCGTAACGTTTTTTCCTGACAGAAAAAATCCTAATAAACCCGTCTATAAAGAAGTTTCACTTAAAAAATTCAAAATGACTTCAAAATTATTTCGAACGTCAATAATCAAAGATGGCACCCAAAAATTCTACCCTTTTTAACAACAAGTACCCTTGCCTTATGGGCCATAATACCATGATATTTTTTCTACTTTCGTAGTACAGTATCTATGTATTATTTGACCATAATCCAATAAACATGGAACCAACCTCTAATAAATAAAAAACTAAAGGATTCATATGGGTGTTACTACACCAATCGATCGATCATCGATCGATGCCATCAGTCTTGATCGATTGACGTTGATCGATTGGTGTGGTAGCTTTGGCTGATCGACGGATATCGTTCGACTAACTAATCGATCGACTGCCAGTCGATGGCATCGGTCGACGTTGATCGATTAACTCCGGCTATAATCCATCACTAAAAATAATCAAGCAGCTCGATCGACGTCGACTAATCCATTCTAGCATCGATCGATCATCGATCGACAATCGATCGATTGGTCTGGTATCACCCTTAGCGAACTCTAAATAATATGCCGTAAATAATAATAAACACTTGCTGTTATCAGCCATGACCTAAGATTAAAAATGTCAAGGCGTTACTGATAGTATGTAACATGTTTTAATATTAATTACCTGTAAGTATTAATCAACGAATCAACGTACCTAAACTTAATTATTTTAAATTTGTAAACGTGTATATTTTATTTATGTTATATGTATATTTAAGGACTACAACAAAATAACTAAAGCACAGAATTTTAAAAATGAAAGATTTAATGTTAAGTAATACTTTATAATATTTTCCTTAATATTTATTAATCTTTTTGTAACAAAAGAAATACAGAGGCGGACTTTACGCCTTAAATTTTAAAATAAATAATGACTATTGATTTCTAACCAATTTAACTTTTTCTCTTTTTAAAAATACAATAAACATTAAAAAAAATATAGTTCACTCACCTAAACATGTTTAAGAACGACAATGTAATCAATAATCGATATCGAATATAAAGTCGATAAACAAACAAAAGTGCTATCAGGTTCCACCGAGATTTGAACTCGGATCGCTGGATTCAAAGTCCAGAGTGCTAACCATTACACCATGGAACCGGTTGTCTTGAGTTACGAAATAGTGCGTTGGTTGCTATCACCGACTATTCGGCCGTGGCGCACTGGCGTCATCGAATCCAATGTTCTATATTGATTCACGCGATAATCACCTTTATCGACTGGGAAATAATAATCTTATTAACGTAATCGTATAAACGATTTTTCTTTGAAGTCGTGAGTTGATTGACTTATGTACTTGGATACCTATGTAAAATTAACATGATTTAGTGTACAAAAGTATTTAAATAAAAGATGCGAAGTGACAGCGACATACTTTAAAGTATTTTCTGTGTCAATGAAAAAAATTATTCGTTTTGACAAGATACATGATAATTACATATGACCGATATTTAGGATATTTTTTTTCTAATAGGACTGACATGGGAATCCACAGGTTTTGGAGATTTTTAAGGTCAAAATAGCAATTCTTTATTATAGTTTTTGTTTTGCACGAATACGTGTTCCATCCATGTGCCACTACTATTTTTTTTCCAAATAAACATACTTACATTATATCGCTCAGTTGATAGATATCGTGCGTTTAAATTTGATTTGTAAAATCAAAGCGTATTTATTAAGAAAATTAGAAAAATAGTCTTACGTTTGTTTGGATAAAAAATGCTAATTCGACCTTCAATATCTTCAAAACCAGTGGATTTCCTGGTATGTCCTGAAAGAAAAAAATAATCCTAGTAATTGGTACAGTATGTATTTTGAATATCGGCCACTAATTACCAGTCACGCTATATATATACGTACTTTAATAAGTTTATCTTTAAAAATTGCATTTTAAATTGTTGGATATGCGTAGGACAAATTATCCATTTCAATAATCAACTCTAACATCCAATTTTCAATTTCGCAAAATTACTCTTTAATTAAGTAAGTAAGTACTTAGGTATTTTATTTTGGTGAACTTGAGGACAATTTATTTCTTTTATTAAAAAAATCCGTTTTACCTTTTCACTTCAAATAATAATGACGTAAATCCACCAGGGTCGTACTCGGACGGGCAAATCTTCTTCAATCTCGCGGGGCGCACAATCATCGGGCGGGCCATCAATTATTCACAATACTGATTGCGTCCGAGACGCATGTGGATACCAATGAATTATATATGACGCTGACCCATCAGGGAACGGATTTAGGTAGATCTTTTTTTATGAAATTAAAAAAAAAAATACGTTATGATACTGTTTCTCAGTAAAGAACTAAACGAGGATGCTGTATATATTGCGAATAGTAGACCTACTGATTTCATTTACATAAACTGACTTAAATGTTCTTTTCTTTAATAACATTTTTTAAATTCAATATTATAGAATTGAACAGTTTTTCAGATAAGTTTTCCTTGGAATTTATACTTGACTTCGAAACTATGCACTATTTAATTATAAAACTTCTTTTGAAGTCAAAAGTATCAACTTTACATTAGTTTCCACCGAGATTTGAACTCGGATCGCTGAATTCAAAGAACCATTACACCATGGAACCGACAAATTTCACTATTAAAACGATTACTGGATTTGCACCACTCAATTCGAACAACATTAATCGATTAACAGTATTACAATAAATTGTATCTGTATCCCCTAATAATTGGTAGAACAGATGGTTGAGCTCAAATCACTATCAATTCAATACTTTTTTTTGACGAACTTCCGACTATTATCAAAACTAACATACAATGACTGAGTTTTATAATATTGAAGTAAATAAACTATTATGCTATTACTTTGCATTTGTGAAACTTTCTTACTTTCACAAATTTGATTTCTATTAAGAAATTGCTTGGTTATATACATTTTTTCCCCAATTTTCCATGTTCTAAATCCAGCTCTGTCTACAACAACGGTCCAACTCGCTTTCGTCCCACAGTGCGTGCTAACAGGCGTTTAGCGTTCGTCTATACCCACGGGACTGGCTCCTTGCCGCTTTACTACAAATCTAACTAGGTTTTTTGTGTAACATAATCAAATACAAAATGGACTTACGGCTTTTGTTCTGGTGAATATAGCGAAAATTGCGCGTGTGGTATTGTCATTTTTTGTACATGGTTTTTATCCAGACGAGGTTAGGGAAAAGTAGGTTCCTAATAATATTAGTTACAGAAGAGTCGCTATCTTATAGTTAGTAAACGAATGATAATGTTGTGGCATTAAGAGAAAAGGCAGATTAAAGAAAGCAATAAGTAGATGTTTGGATAGTGCTGACTCCAAGAAAAACGAAACGGAACGGTTCCACAAACCCGAATTAATAAAGGTTTGACCTGAATGGTGATGAAAGATAAAAATCGGCGTCCAAATTAGATGCACTTCTAATTTTGAATATCAGAGAAATAATGTTTCAAGGACAGAGCTATGTTATCAAGTGTGACAATCTAAAACCACCGTGTAGGTAGACCTTAAGCTGTAATAATAAAAACGCTCAATACATCAGCCATTAGGTTAATGATCAATCGATCATGACGACGCAAACATTGACATAAAGACAAACATACTGTTAGTATGGAATCGGGTGCCAGTTAATTGGATTAATTTAGGGTTCCGCGCTGAAATTGGAGTGTTAGAAAAATATTGCGGTACAATTGGGGAGCCCTATACCATCAGAAAACTCGTAAAAGTTCATATTAATAAAGGCTGTAATTATATGCCACATAGCTCAATAATCAATAATACTTACTTGAATGACTAACGCAACGTCCATACTCAATATTATCCACATTGTTTTTTTGTCTTGTGATCTATTAATTCCTCTTTTCAAGTTCACGCTTACGCCTACCTACATAGCACAGCGGTAGCGTCTATAAATTATATACAATCTGCTTTGGCTTCCCTTCCGGACATATCCATTTGGTGCTGGTAAATTCCGTGGATGTATTTTTGAGACTAGTAAGTTTCGCCCTTAGGTACTTTTTTTTAAAGGGCACATTTTGGTTCCTATACTTTATATTTTTGAATCAGTAACTATTCATTTCCTTTTTAATTTTAAGTTTCGGTGACCAAAAGTCTGAAATTGCCAATCCGCCACGAGAAAGCGTTGTGTCTAGCTCGTGTCATCTCAGTACGAAAAACGGGTCTTTGCCTTGCATTGGACAATAATAACCTTATATTTTTATGATTACACGATACTGAGTGATCACATCTCTTATAATTTATTCAAGAATTATTATTCAAAATATTTCGGCACCTCCACTGTAACTTTAGAACCGTCTCTCCGATATTAAATCCTATTCCCTCGCCTCGAGATAACGGCGAAATAGAATTAAGATCAGCTGTACATCTCAGAGTATATTTACATAATTATTTAGATAGGCTTTTATTTTACACTGTATTGTATTTTAAGATGTTGCTTTGTCTTTGTTTTGATCAGAAATGTCGTTTACGTTATCTCCTTGCTGACTGTGTGTGATTCTTTTACAAAGACTCTGTAATATTCCGGTTCATCTTTTTTACTGCACGTAAGATCTTAATAAGATCCTTATGTCATTGTTCTCCGTTCTCTTTCCTTCATATTTTCTATACCACTTCAATATGTGGAACATCCTGAATTGTACATGCTAGTTAAATTTTGATAACACTTCTGTTCAATTTCTTGTATAGGATTTTACCGAAGATTAAAATGCCCTCATTCCTTTATAATGAATGGTTAAAAGTTTGTGTTACTTTTAAAGGACCAGAATGTTAAAGGAAATACGTTTACTTAGTGTAAACAATTCACACAGTTACAGCTGTACCAGTCATTGCTATAATATTTTAACCTGGCCTGACTTTGTCATCTGAACCAAAGTTTCGTATCGAGACCAACTGACATTTTATCTTAGAAATAGTATTATTATATGTACTTATTTTGTATGTGTGTTTAGTAGGTACCCTTAAACGTAATAGTTATTAAAAACTTCATACTTACTTCATGAAATTAATCAACGTGAGTGAATTTGTAGAAAGGCTTGACTTTTTGAGTCTAGACATCTTTAATATAGATACCCACCCATCTCATATAAGTGACAAAGGTAATCTTTAAGTAAAAGAAAGACAAACTGTTATACATCATCATATTTATTGAAGTGACAGTTGCTTATAATAATAACTCGTAAATTACGACCGTAGGATTGCACATTTTTCTTTGGGATCGTTAACATAACTAGTTTAAAAGTTTTATACAATATTTACAATGAGTTTACAGTAATATTATAAAATACAATTTATTTAAAAATTTCGACGAGATATTGTTAAGATACATTTTTAAATATTTATAGACAATGATTGAAAATAATAACAATACATAACCTTTTTTTTTTTGTTGGAAAAATTGGGAAACATTGATTCAGTTGCATGAAAGAAAATTTGCTAGAAACAAAATCATAGGTATTTTGAATTTGCTACACATAAACATCAGGTATAACAGAATATATATATTTTTTTTCAGATTGCAGTTATAATAACAATGAAAACAAACTCTGTAAGAAGATCTATTATTTGAAAATGGAATGCGATTCTATAATGAATGCATAATGGAATAGCTATTATTTTGTCTTTTAGGCGCACACAAAATCTATGGAATGTGAATGGAATAATTACTTAATTTTAATTCATATTTTGGTGTTTCTTTCTAAAAAATACGGCTCTATTAACTATTTTTGTTTGTGACTTTGGCATAATAGATTTTCCACAATATTTTAATTTCGTAATTTACTGATAATCACTTACGTATGGATATTATTTACATAAAACTGTAGGATTGAAGAGCTAGCATTTTTATAAGCTCTTTAATTACTTTCAATAAACAGAAAATATAAAAGTAGCGCCATGATTAACAAAAATAAAATTGAAATACAATGAATTATAAGACTAAGTGCTTTTACATAAGATTACAGCCATAAAAATAGACAACATTTTTGTACATTTTACACTACCTACCTCTTAAACTATAACTGCTAAATATTTTACATAATTCGATTTTCATTTTGATATTTTTAAAATGATGTATATGAATATGATATTGATATGCGAGTATTTGTCAACTATAATTATAATCTAATGAAGATATTACGACTTCAATATGACACGTAATTATTATAATAATAATAAATTGGTTGTATGGCTGTTGGAAATGGAACTTTGGTATTAGGTATTGAATTTTAGAATATAAATCTATTACAGTTGCCATAATGTTAATATATTTTTCCATTAAATTGGAAAATATGTAGATGCTAAATCTGGTGGCTAATATTTACTTATTTGTTATTTATATTTTTAATAAACAATAACACGGAATGATGTCAAAAGACAACAAAGTATAAAATTGGTATAGTTCAAAATAAAAGAAGTTCTTAAAATTAAGTCGTTCATGTCTAAAATAACTATTGGAAAAACATTTCGGAATGATTCCATCAGTCCATTAAATATTTATAATTTGTGACTTTATAATTAGGTGCCTAAACTTACATGATTTTAAATAATTATTTTGTTTTAAATAATTATTTGGTGCTCTTTGGATATTTCCAGCTGAAATAGTTGTTTGTGTTACATTTTTTTTTAAATATTGAGTATTTTTGTAAATTTAATGCGAAATTTAATGTTTTAAAATATATTTCCCGTTTGTTAAAACAAACATTAATAGTCAGAAAACGTAAACATTTTTTTTATATATCTCTGGATTATCATGGAAATATATAATACATATGTTTTTTTTTATAAATAACGCAACACAAACAATTTTTTTCCAAAAATGACACTTTATTTTGAAGTTTACTTTGAGATCAAAAAACTCACAATTACAAAGCTTTTATATTTTAGTTACTTTTAATCTTAACTACGTACATGGTTGCGGTAACATTAATATTTCTTAGATGTTTGTATGTGTTATTGCCTAATTTTAAAACTCCTCTATGAAGCGATGTGAAATTAATTTAAAATAAGCCTTACTTTGCTTTACCGAAGTAGAATGAAACTTAAGATTTTTTACCCACGTAGCGTAGGTGCATTCACATAATTTCATAATTTTGATTTACCTATACAGTTTTATCTGCAGTAATAGTTGTTAGCTGTAGACACATTGTATCGTCAGCGGTTTGAGTATTATACAAGGGATTTAAAATAACAATACATTTTACTGTCTGCAAACATAAATAAGTAATATAAACGGGCCCAAAATAGAGAAATATGAACTTCTTCATAACATCAACCAAAGTGTATTTTTTCTCATAATAATTATTTCAATAATAGCAGCAATACTATTCTGTAAAATCGCACTCTCGAGTTCGTCCCTGTATTCTTTTAAAAAATGACAGCGCCGTCATGTTCTCTACGAAGCGAGTTCAATAGTCAGCATTTAACAGAATAGCCTGGCTGCATAGGTCAAGATCACAACATAAATCACCAAAAATCTTTCACCACCACATCGCTCCACCATGTCTTTGGATCCTCTCCATCTTGCAAGCCTCAACGCCAGCCGGGGGGCGCGAAGGCGGTTGAAGTTCAGGAGGGCAGTGGCTGTAGGGGAGGCACTGCGGTGCTCATGTGGGCCCTGAAGTCTGGGTGCTGGCGTAAATCGGGGTGGGGGGGACGGAGATCTGTAGGACAAACGAAACGAAATTAGTTTTTTTTTTAATAGTCTACTAATTTTAATGCTTCTACTAATATACTGCTACTTTATCCATACTTAATATTATAAATGTGAAAGTAACTCTGTCTGTTACGCTTTCACGATGAAACGGCTGAACCGATTTTGATGAAATTAGTATGAAAATAGCTTGAGCCCTGGGGAAGGACATAGGCTACTTTTTAATTCGCGATTTTGCAATAACCGAATTTCCCGCGGACGAAGTCGCGGGCAAAAGCTAGTACCTTTAGAAGATA
The DNA here is from genome assembly GCA_947361185.1 of Charanyca ferruginea. Taxonomy (NCBI): domain Eukaryota; kingdom Metazoa; phylum Arthropoda; class Insecta; order Lepidoptera; family Noctuidae; genus Charanyca; species Charanyca ferruginea. Next base: position 31,427,675 of record OX376057.1, read on the forward strand.
GAATTATAAAGTCATCTATGTTTCTAGTTATTATACTAATCTATGTAGTTTATTTGGAAAGTGACGAAGCCCTTCTTTATGACGGTAGTCGTAAAATGAGGACCTTTTCGTAATCTCGACATGATTCATCATCATGTCAACGTTTAGACGCCCACTGATGGGCATAGGACTCCCTCAAGGGTGCAGCTGTAATCGCCATGCTCGGTCGATGCATGTTGGCGATCGCAGTAGGTGTTATGGTACTCAGAAGGACGCTGCTGCCCATCCTCTAGTCAATATCCCTCTGTCACCTTCTACAAAATCCACGGGTAGAAATGGGGTGGTGCTATTCGCAGCCGGCAGGCACCACACGGCAACAACCCAGCTCCCAACCCCCAACTCAACAACCCAGTCACTAGGTAACACGTTACCCTTTGGTAAGACTTTCTGTCTTTTGACACCTATAACGACTGTCGATCTACGAATGACAGATGGAGACTAACAGCTTTACATGCTTTCCGATGCCATTTAGATAATAATAATTCTTAATGGGGTAATGCTATTCGCGACTGGCACCACACGGCTAATGCCGACATGATTAAGCAAAAATAATTATCAATTCTCACCTATCCGATGCTGCTCAGCGACGGAATGCATATCAGTGGGATGCATGCCATGGACATCAGTATGTGGCTGCATATGCGGTGGCTGGGGAGGCCTTAGATCAGCATGCTGAGTCTCCTTATGTCTCCTCAGATCCACCTTCCGTTGGAAGGCTCTGCCACAAAGCTCACAGGCGAAGGGCTTGAAGCCTGTGTGCTTGCGGGAATGGGTGATCAGGTTTGAGCTCTGGCTGAAGGCTTTGCCGCAGACTTGGCATTTGTGGGGTTTTTCACCTGTGGACAAAGGAGATAGATAGATCGTTAGATAAAACATTTATTAAGTGTACACAAAAGACATATCACAACAAAAAATCATATGAAATAAAGATTGGACTAAGTGCGGTGTGCGTCTCAAGGTTATACCAAATGGGAGTCCAACTCAGCATATTATGTCAGGCAAATATACCTGATGCTGATATTCTGCTGAATCCCTGCAGTGGCATACGGACGTCGAGCAGATGAGATAGATTGGTGTTGACAGGTGTTGTGGCAAAGTTTTATGCGCGGACTGAAGTTCTTCCGCAATTACAATAGTACCTATATTCACAAAATATAGCTTTGTATTGGAAAGCGCTCTTGGTCGTTGGAGTGTAAATTATGTTTTGATTACTTGAATATTCATAAGATAGGTGTTTAAAACGGTATAAAGGCGAATTCCTGAATGTACAAAATCAAGTAGCTTTACTCATCGCAGCGTCAATCAATGTTAAAAATATAGGTAAAACAGTTGCATTTTTGGGCAGAATGTGAACACGTACTTAAAAGTTGCCCCTCTGGTGTTTCCATTAGTGGTTTAATTATTTATTTATTTATATTTCATGCACAAACGTACAAAGGCGGACTTAATGCCTTAGGCATTCTCTACACCAAAGGCACACAAGGCGTTTTAAACAAGGCAGTGGCAGGCAGTGGTAAGGCAGTGGTTCAATCACCAAAGGCATGAGATGGCATCAAATGATTACTTAAACTTAACTTAGAACATGTAGGTTAGAACAATAATAGGCTTTCAAGAGCTGTATAGTATCTTAGTATAGGAAAGTGCAGCACTGGTCGGTATCAATAAATCGCCAGTTCTAAACTTATTTTTGGACAAGACTTCTGACCTCGCTGATATTAATAGCGTATAAACGGTTACTAAACAAGACTGATATTTTGGTATAGAAAATCACACAGCAAAAGTCGAAGTCCAATCATTTATTTCGATTAGACCATAAAAAGGCACTTTTGAATGTCATAATATTAAAAAAAATTGATTGTAGTTGCCACTTCCAAAAGGTTGTTTCATATGGAGAAGAATGGGCATGAAACTCCATATTACTATTATAAAATAATGTTTACAACATTTTGCATTTAAAGGAATTATATCTAATTTTATGTTAGTACAGTGTACTGTTAAACCACTTTAATAAAGTATGTACAAAGTATTACAAGTTACAGAATGACAGCTAAGTTATCTACATAGATACAATACATACTATAGTGTTCTATTTACAAACATTGAAACAGTACACGATCACTCCTTATATTTCAACCACCAATGAATAAGTGTGTGAGCCTGAGCAATCTATAAGTCCAAACAATATAGAAAAATATATTTTTACTTAAATTAAGTAGTTTAAATTCTCAATCAGTTTGATTTTATGGACGGACCAGCATGTTACCAATCTACCACTATATCTCAAAGTATTAATATAATTCAGGTACTATGTGTTACCAATGCAAAAAATATAGTTGATCCGGGTAATCGTGGAGCATTTCCGATGGTAATCCGCGCCACATTCACGATATCGATCCTCTGTGACGCGCGACCCTGCAGTACCGATAGGGTTGTCGATAGCGAATCGGTTTTACTGTTTTACCCTTACGTATACGGTTGTATTGGGGATTGTGGAGACTGCACGGAGACGGAAAATTGACCAAACTATGGGAATTGTGAAACAACAATCAAAAATATAAATAGTCAAAGAGGTATGTAATATGAACGTTTGTTAGGTAGGAGGTTGCATGCACTTGGCATGCAGGTTGAAAGCCTTGACTAAATGTTTCGTGTAAACACTCTGGATTCGTTGCAGAAACTTTTCGTATTTAGAAACATTAGTGTTATTTTTATATGACAAGGTGTGGTTTGACTTGTGACCGTGAGTGGCCGATGTGCTCTTTTAATAATATAAAGTGATAAATAGTTTTTTCGAGTTTAATTCCAAGAACCACCATTAACGCAGTGAACTCGTGCATCGATCAGGTACTGTACGTGCTCATCAGGTTTGAGCTCTCTTATTTATAATTTTATCTTAGGTAGGTTTATTATCCTTGTCATGTTGCAATTTCAAGCACAAATAATTATATTTGTAGGTCATAAACGTTAAGACCTGTTCTGTTTTCTGATATGTAAAACAGTATGACAAAATAAATACTATTTGGTAATGTGAAAGATGCTTAAATATAATACAAACATTAAAAAAAATAAAGCTTCAATAGAAAAATATTTCCCATAAAACTTCAGTCTGCCAACCCTAGCTATACCGTGTTAATAAACCTTTGCGGAATCTGTTCGCAGTTTTCTCTCTGCTCCGTATTACATATACGATTTATAGAGAGGCAGCCCTGAACTATAGGTACCTAGCTACTACGTAGTGTTCTATATGTATGGTTAACCCTGTTTATACCGACAGAGGCTGGCAATATTGTCTGTAAATATAGAAATCCAGGGAATCTGTGTGTTCGCTCTGCTTTTATCGAATGGTAAATATAGTTCGGATGAGTGTATGTGGTGAATTTAGTGTGCTATATTCTCTTAAATTATGTTCCTAGTCTAAGTTAAGTATATGGCATGAATTTGCTCAACAGAAAGCAGCACAATGAATTATCGATTTTTCTTCTTTTTCGTCTTGCCTTTTGATGACACTACCACCATGTAAACCTTTAGACTCCCACTGCTAGGCATAGGTCTACAAGGGGGGGTTGCCGTAATCGCTATGCTTGGCCGGCGCATGTTAGCGATCGCAGTAAGTGTTATGATACTCAGAAGGACACTGCTACCCATCCTCTGGTCAATATCCCTCTGTCGCCTTCTACGACACCTACGTGTAGAAATGGGGAGGTGCTATTCGCAGCCGGCACCACGCGGTTTTTTGATGATAAACTATTTAACTATTATAATATTGTTGCGGCCTAGAATTTGGTTAGTTATTTCTTATTACATGCTTTAGTATTTTGTGTTACAAAAGTATTTTGTGTTAAAGCCTAGATTGTAAGGTTGAGTTTGTAAGGCTTTTAGTCACATAAAAAATCGAAGTCGAAGTTGCCTAGGAAAATTGAAATTAAAGGTATTGCAACAAATTCTCATTTCAAACTTCGCTGACGATTTTAGAGGACTAGGCGACACGACTGGTGTAGTCTTTATTAATTTGTAGCTTGGCAACCCTATCTTCACATTTATACAATACTAGCTGACCCGACAGACGTTGTCCTGTCCCGATCTACGGGGGATGAAAAGGGGGTGAAAAATGGGGATGAAAAATAGATGTTGGCCGATTCTCAGACTACCCAATATGCACAAAAAATTTCATCAGAATCGGTCAAGCCGTTTCGGAGGAGTACGGGAACGAAAACTGTGACACGAGAATTTTATATATTAGATGTTCTGTGTATACAATGATGTAATTTTTGTGTCCGTAAACGCGGTTAGAATCTCTGCCCTGAACAAATTTATTTTGCGTCGCAGTAGAATCAAAGAATAAACGAATTGTTTTCAATTATAAATGTTTTTGATATTTTTCTATCTTTGCGGAAAACTGGTACTTAACAAAAGGCGTAATCTGGTTGGCCTAGACAAGTTTATTTTAATTCTGATATGGTTCTCCAAATTGAGACCTTTTAGAATACAGTTATTGCACCTTTTTTAACATTTATTTTGGTACTTTAAGTATTGTTTGATTTGAATTCATTTGCAGAAAGGGTACAATAATTAGGTACCTACTAACATATTTTTTATGAAGACTGGAAATAATAAATCAAATTGACTCTTTATCATTACATAGTCCCCCGCTTAGCTTAGACACGTGCGTTCGGGGTAATCTCAGAAACTTCTATATTGATTTACACGTGGATTTACATATGGTTTTCAGCAATATTAAAGAGGGGTTAATTTGGAAGGTTTCAAGCTTTAGGTCATTTATAAGCACATTAATGAGGACAAAGTCGCGAACGAAAGGTAGTGGATGTTATAAATCATAAAAACATATTTATTATTAAATTCCTACTTTTTACTAAATAGTAAAAAAAAATAATTATAGTATTTCTTTCTTTCTTTTTCTCTTTGTTTTTCTTTTTTTAAAGGGAATGTTCAAACTCAAACTCAAACTCATTTATTTCAATTAAACCATTTACAGGTACTTTTGAATTGTCAGAGTCAGTCAGTCAGAAAGTTGAAGCTAGTTGCTCGTTCCAAACAGTAGGTTTCTATGGAGAAGAACGAGCAAGAAACTCCATGAACACTCTTTTAAAATCAGTTAAATTTTACAAATTTAGGTTACATCATTCATTTTGAATCTAAGGGTACAATGTGAGAACAATGTAACACGTCTTGCATGTTAAACATGTTGTGTTAATTGTTTAGGTAATGTCTAAAAACACAGATTTTAAAAACATATCTTTTATTATGCCTTAGCCATAAATTAACCATAGAGTAATCTGTGCTTTTAGCTTAGACTACACTAAGACAGGTTTATCTACTAGTGCCTACATGTATATTATCTACTAGTGCCTACATGTATATTATTGTATATAGTCCACACGTCCGCGTAATCTGTGCGCACTCCGTTCCTTATTACGTATTCCTCTCATACTTTCAGCTGGACCTTCTTTTATTTAGCTGGAAAACTGTTGTATCTTTATAAGTAAGTCTGTTAGACACTTACCTATATGATTTTGCTAAGCATTGTCAAGACTTAATAAAATACAAGAAGCATAATATTATAAGTAAGCTTTTCACTTCTCTTGCTCAAAAAGGCCGTCATTGTAGAATACCAGAGCGGGGATAAAATAGCATTTCATCCTCTAGGGGAAAAAGTTTTTTTTTTAAACTTTTGTGTGTCAAATATGACAATGAGCCTTCAAAAACGAAAAAGTCTTTAGTCATAAGTAGAATAATCATGAATAAAGACTCGACCTATTACTGTTTCATAAAAAAAGAACCTCATTTTAATTTTGAAAATGGAACTAAAATCGGCGATCTTTGGTAGAATGCATGCAATGTGTTGCGGCTACAGAAGAAACAAAAAAAAGACATTGGCGCGAAATCTTTATAATTTTTCTCTAATTGCAAATTGAATTGGTAGTGACCGTAATTAATTTCTCGCAATCGTAGTGAAAAGTATAGTGTAACACACGGCGCTAAAACCCATTAAAACTCCGTTTCTATTTACTCCCTCGCTAAAGCTCGGGAGTAAAACTACCTCGTATATAATGGGTCATTTTAGCTCCTTGTATAACATTCTACTATTTTTATTTTTCTTGCAGTTTCCCATTATTTTTTGATAATAAAATTATAGCTTTCGGGGGTAACATAGCTTCCTATTACGGAACCAGCAGTTCCAAAGATGAAGTAGCGCGTTTGAACTTAAAAACAAATTCTTCACCTTTTTACCTTTTACCATACTAATCCATCCATATCCATACTCCATACTTTAATATTATAAATGCGAAAGTAACTCTGTCTGTTACACTTTCACGAAGAAACGTCTGAACGGATTTTGATGAAATTTCGTATGAAAATAGCTTGAACCTTGAAAGGACAATGACTACTTTTTAATTAGGGGTCAAGTTATTAAGGCAATAAAATAAAATAGAAATAAGAAAGCAATCAATATTTTTAACTATTTTTAATTTGTTTTATGATTTTCCGCATTACTATAAGCTAATAGGTACCTACTTGTCTACCGACCCTAACTTTGATACTTTTTTTTTTACTTCATTTTGAGAGAGTAATGTATACTAATATTATAAAGCTGAAGAGTTTGTTTGCTTGTTTGTTTGGTTGAACGCGCTAATCTCAGGATCTACTGGTTCGATTTGAAAAATTCTTTTTGTGTTGGATAGTCCATTTACCGAGGAAGGCTATAGGCCATAGGCATGCGAAGCCGGGTCGGGTGGCTAGTAGTGTATATTGAAGTAACCTACAATGCCGTAAGTCTATATGTGAGACATAATACTAAAACTTCATTGCTTGATATCGTGATTCCTACGAGACAAGAATTTAATATCGCCTTTGTCGTCTTCGGCTTTTGTTTGGAGAAATGCCATCTCAGGGTTTGTGTTGAACTGTTCATAAACCTTGTCTAAAGAAAATACACAAAGAATTACAGTATCCATACTACCTAACAGTTATTATTATAATTTAATATTACAAATGCGAAAGTAACTCTGTCTGTTACGCTTTCACGATGAAACGGCAGAACCGATTTCCATGAAACTTTTTATCCGCGATAACCGACATCCACACGGATGAAATCGCGGGCAAAAGCTAGTATAAAATAATTCGATAAAAGTATTAGGAACCTACCTACTTACTTTGCATCATTATAATTATCAATTTAATAGACCTTCAATTCTACTGACCTTTTAAACCATAATAACCTATCTTGAACCTACTTCTGTGTGTAGGTATGTCTGTACAGAAATTCTCAGAAACTGATGAACCAAGCGACTGTCTCAGTATGATTCAACTTGTGGGTGTTACTGCAAAAAATAATTATTCTAAACCGACTCTACAGCACATTAATTTCCAAGCACCTAATTGGTACATAAATTCTGAATCATCTTAAGTGGGAGTGCAAATAAATTGGCATGTACAGTACGCAAAGGAGATAAGTATCCATGTCGCCGGAAACAGTTGAAGTTTACTTAGGAACCGATAGGTTTTTATGAATAAAATAAAATACAATTTATAGAGAATAAACAGTTCAATGATTTAATAAAATTTCATTTGAAAGCCCGCATTGGTTTCTAAGAAATCTTCAACTATTCCCGACGACATGGATACTTATCTCCTTTGCGTACTGTACATAAATGTACCTACCTAAACTGATATCGCATTACATAGTCACGTGACAATTTGAACAAGGAAAATGTGACCACACCTTCGCTACTAACAAATCACGGTACGCCATTGATACCTACCTAACTCTAGGACCGAAAAAGGGCCAGTTCGTCAATCAAGGGTGCTACAGAGAGCCGACTTCATTAGTGTGAGCGGGAGGTTAGTCCGTCTCTTTCCTACCGCTATGTCGCGACGGCAGAGCAATTTATAACCGTCGTACCATTGGGCCGTGATTGCGGCGGCTCCACCCCGCGTCGCGTAGCAACGTAAGGGGGGCCCCCACTCTTCCGTTCCCCCCCACCGACCCTTTCCATCGCAATTTTCCTTTGAATTGGAAATCAGAGTAGCAAGGCCACCTCGTTAGTGTCTCCATCTTCGCGATACTCTACAGATTTTTACTGAGCGAAAGATGTTCCCTTTGTGGCGCTCGCAAATTGTGATGTTTTGGGATTCTGCCCCTTTTCAACTACCTATACGCAGCGTGAATAAATTTGTGGGGGCATAAATTGTTGGGCATTAAGTTCCGAGTTCCGCTCCTGATTGTGTGATGTAGCCGTTATCGAATTTGGTGTAGGTATTTCCTATATACAGTACCTATACCTACCTACAAAGTGGTTTTAAATTTAGGTACTGTTTTTAGTGAAAACGTTTAATTAAGTACGTAATTATAAAATTCATAGGGATACAATTGACTACCATTTTAAGAAGAGCTTCAATTGTTAGCATGTTTTTAAGAGGTAATTTGGGAAGATCTCAAAATCTTTCATTAATGCAAATTTACACTACTATTGAGTGCCATAGACTGTTTTATGGTACTTATACTTTACTTTCAAGCGGAGGAAGTCAAGTGCAAAATGTTGCACACAATACAACGTACTCTTACTATTTCAGGACTCACAAGACATTCTACATTCATAAGCATCTCCCTTCCTCATCAACATCTTCAAAACACAATTCCCAGTTAAAAAGTTACCCCACAACATACCAACCTACAGCTAAAACATTACGCATTACGCGAACTTATTACGGCCTGTAAGTCGTAACCGCCTGTAACACGTAAGTCCTTCTTCAGTGCGTAAAATCTTCGCCGGAGTAACTGCGTAATTACGCGCAATACGGCGGCGGTAAGGGTGCGAAGTGGGCCTTAATTGTTTCCGAGGGCATCACCAGGGGAGAATGAATTCAAGATATGGACTATGAATAATTGATTTGGTGCCGAAATTTTAGATTGATTTGTTACTGAAATGGTGAAAGACTGGGTGAAGGGGGTAGAAGTGAAAGTTCTGTGTACTGTAAAGGCTCATGTATAGGTGAAATGCATTTAGCATGCTGGTACCTTTAACTTAATAGCATCGTCTAAACACTCCGCATCCTTTTAGGATAATAAGAATTGGTTCAAATCTTAGAATTGTATTGTTTTTATATGACAGAAGGATAGTTCTTGGCCTGACTCCTTTTCAGAAACACGTATTATTATTTTATTACAGAAGTGCTTTTAATTAAAGTATTCCTATTAGCATCCTCACACACCACGCTATATCCCGGTACCTGTAAGAGGCCCTACAGTTTAACCTCTTACTTTTATAATGTAAATGTTGATACAATATTGTGTTTGCATAGTCTCTTTAGGAGGTAATATAAGTAGCTAAACTTTTATTTGGCTGATAACGATTTTAAGTTTCATTGTGGGAGTCATATTTTATAACAGGGTTTTGTACGACTTGATAAATAGTAATAGATACGGTTGAAGCTGTTGAGGATTTGCAAGTTTCATGTTTAAGTCTTCATCAGTCTTCATCATTAAGTCTTCGTCATTGAGAGCCGAGCCAAGAATGTTGAAGGTAAAACCCCCATTAGCGTTGGATTCTGGTGGCCCCCATAGCGTTCAACGTGTTAATAGACACAGTTTTCAATTTCTGGATAGTCTGGGGTGTGATTCTGTAAGACCTCATTCTAAACTTCGAATCTGAATCCGCTGTGAGTTTCGTGATTGGCATTCTAAAAACTCGGTTGATATTCGAATTTACACTAGCGCCACCCTTGCGAGCATGTCAGCGAGTTGAACTAAATTGACAGGAAGATTTTGACAGCTGAATTATAAGTATGACGTAAAAAGTAGCATTCCGTAAGGTCCCCGTCACTTCGCACTCGAAACCGATTCAAAGTGTCAAATATAATCAAGGTAATTTTGAACCTTATGCGAAGTGAGAGTGAATGGCGATGTGTGATGCGAATTGTTGTTTGAATTTTACAGAATCGACCTACTGGTCAGTGAGAATTTTTGACAGGGCTTTTTCCGACTTGAAAGATATGGCTATAGTGTCGTCCGAATTGATAATAGCAACTACTGTGATGTTTGTCAAATTTTCATAGGGCCATTGAAGTGGCTAAAATAAGGCCAACAATGTACATTTACACGATGACTACTCAGCTACAAAAAACGACTTCCAACTACAAAATTCGTTCAGTACATAATAAAAACTTTCATCTAAGCTCTTTATAGAACATTTACTTTTGTATAGCGCTTCCAGATGTTATGGATGATAAACTAGTAATAGGTAAAGTGTTACGAACTCTGTAGATGTTCACAGATTTTTACAACCATCGTTATGTTGTTGATTGCAGGGTTTTTTGGCCTGACCTTTGCTTTGAAGGTTATTCGGGAGAACAAAAGACAGTTCACAGCGATAAAAGTAAGATATCGTAATATAGGATCTAATCTAGAAATCGAGATTCGTTGAACTTTTTGGTTGGGGTTCTAAACAGAAAAATACCTCGCAATTTATGCACTTTTAAAGATAATGAAAGAAATGTGTTGTGAAAATGAGAAGAAATGCTGAAGATGTTAAAAAAACATATTTGCCTTTCCTGTTTTAAACACAGTGTGCCAACTGCACAATTATGACGCCAAAATTAAAAAAGTAAACTTTTACAAACTAAACCCTCGTTGACCACGTTTCTTTCAAATCACGTTCAGCGTGATCAATAAAAATAAAATACATAAATAATTGAACACTAAAAACGTATGAGCTTGCAATAGGCGCGTTAAGTATTAAGTTCCCAGGTTGTGATTGAACGCAACCCGGGTAGCGATAACCGTAAATCCCGGGTATACGGATCTTGAACCGGGATACAGGGATGAATCCGGGTATCCCGAAAAGTTGTGAGTAGGTGAAGATAGCTTAGTAAGTTATAGATGAAACGAATAAGGAAGAAAGGGACATGATATTAGGTATTATTAAATACCAATATCGTGTTGAAGCCAAAAACGACAAAATGTAACAAAATTCATAGTAGAACCTTCTTCGTCATAATATTTACTTAGCTCTATACGAAACATGATCCTAATGTTATTGCTTCAAAAATCTTTATGAGATTTAATGTCTGATTTTTAAACTATGCATAGCAATATTACTATTCCACATCAAAGGCAATCCTAAAAAAACGTTTCTTTATCACCGAATCACACCCCCAGCCCCATAATTAAATAAACCAATCGATAAAATTACACCAGATCTCAGGAAATCACAAAGCCATAATCGTATAACGAGATTCGCAGTAAAACAGGACAATACAATTAAAATGATTGCGAATGCGTCCCTGGCAAGACTCATCTGCACAGTATCCTGCCTGGATTTTTATGGGGACGTACTTTAGATGGTCGTGAATTAAATATACGATGGTACAAACTTAAAGTGCTTCCTTGAGTGAGATTTTACGAAATATTGCGTGGTGTGTGTGGTTGGAAGAATTTTTGGTGTTAGGATTTTTAGGGGTGGTGGGTTGGTGAGAAATATTTCGCGTCTAAACAATTTGGTACTTAAACTTGTGATACAAAAATTATAGAAGTCACTTGAAAAAATTTTTTTTAGGGTTTGTGCTCCATTTTTTTCTTCTAGATGGCAGGAATTGATTTGATTATTACCTGGCGGATTTATTCGGCTCTAGCCATGTACGTTACCTTTCGTACAGTTAATGCGGTAGTACGAGAATTTTCACGCTCCGAATCACCGTTTTTACTCGCTGAATCCAACACTAAAATCTGAACCTAAGTGAGTCAGCACTCAAATGGGCACACACCAAGAAAACCATAACAGTAACTTAAGCGACTACTTGTTCTATCTTAATAATTCACCGACTTATAAAAAACGGAGCAAATTGGGGGGCGGGGGGAGCTCGTGAATTCACCTTGCATTTACATTCTCATTGATTATTCACCGCGCCTTCCTGTGGAGACACACGGGACACTGTGTCGATGTACAAATAAATTATGTTGAGCTCTGTGTTAAATATTGACGCTGTTGGAAAACGTCAACATGGAAGACTTCAAAAATTTATGTGGTGCACTTTTATTACATGCAATGCTTTGGAAGCTTCACTGTAGCGTCATCTATTGAAGAATAAAGAAGAAACCAATAAGTTAGCTAACGATAACATATTAAACAGCTCCTCAATAAAAAACGTAACATCATTGAAAAGACAACGATATAAATCATTCAAAAGTCAAAATTAAAATGTCAATTAAAACTGATCTCTAAAATAAAAATAAATATTCCAATGATCTTAGAAGATACAGAACATCAGAATTGACCACACAGTGTCCCAGCTGGAAAACACAGCGGCGTCAGTTTACGTTAACCGCTGAGCGCAAACTGCACTTACTGAAACCAGGTGCAGGATTAAAAGTACAGGCTTTAAGGAAACTAGCCGGGAGCGAGTGTTCACTGACACGGTGATAAATTTAACCTTAATGTATATGCTGTCATGGCCTTTCAGTTTAGAGAAAAAGAAGGAACAAGTTTGAATAAAGATTCTAGATTAATAGAGGATAAGCTATAAATAACTAGGTAAGTACTTGTGGAGGTCTATATTCACATAACAAATCGGCTTATTGATTTAATAGGACATGAAGCTATAGGTACCAAGAATAAGGTTTGACTTATCAACGTCAAGTTCGTTTATAAATGGAAGCTTCCATAGGAAAGAAATAACGGTCTTGAACAGCATAATAGGTACAATTTTGGGACAGTAATGATTCATAATGATAAATAAATCCTAACTCAGATAGTTTTTACAAATAAAACTCCAAATTCTGGTATCACGAACATACAATTCCCAGTAACAATTCAAGACAACGTGACATAAAAAAATACAGCTGGAACTCAGTTCTTGCTGATACAAGCTGTACTATATAGGAGCATATAGCGTTATATCTCAACAAATCCACACGGGTTGAGATGCCGGCGTGATTACCGAGGTCGGTAGTGAAGTGCGGATTTTCTCCGGGAGAATCCCGGTTTACGACCGAACCACCCTACACCCTCCGAGGAGGGATGACCGTATACGTATATGTTAGACGTTTTAACGGACAGAATTGATGGAGATAATGTTTTTATCGGCCTTTATTTTGTTAAAGATGGATGTTGTTTCTGATTTTCTGATGTTTTTCGTAGTAAGAATTTTTAGGTGTTTATTGTAGAATTTTGTGGTCGGAGATTTTTCGGACTTACTTAAATATACTGCCAAGCCTATCTAATAGGCAGAATATGAAATCTTGTAATAAATCTTTAGTTATACTCTTTTTTCGGTGTGTTATTGTGGTTGAAACCTTATTAAAAGATTCTAAAATCGATTCTTTCACGAAAGCAAAAGCCCATCTAACTTAAATTTACAAACCCACTCAGAAAATCCATCCCAGTGCCAATCTCCAGAATTTTGATTGAGCAAACAAACCTCTAGCCTGTGAAAACATTGTAACAACGATTCAATCTCTCTACATTCTATAACAACACTAGATTCTCGGCTCTAATGGAAAGTACGGCACAATCTTGCCTCAAGATCTTCGCAAACAGACGCCATCTTTGTTCGAAAAACAAAACTAAATTCTCAACGGTTTTCGTTAAGGAAAACTGCTTTGTAATTGTGGGATAATAAATTGAGAGACGAAAAAATATTGTTCCAATGCCGCGAGAGGAGAGAAAAATCAAATTGTTACTATGGGTTGGTGAAATGGTTTCATCTGTTGTAAGTATTAGTTTCGGTCGAACAAAATCGAAAATGTGAAAAATAATGTGAATAAATTTTGTTCAATGCTTTTTTGATTCAAAACACTGTGTTTAATAGTGGAATACCTATTTGACTAAATAGTACTTACGTATTTTATGTGCGACTGCAAGATCTTTTTCTTGAATTTGAAACTCATTAGTAAGATCGTCTTAATTAGTATTATAAAAGCATAAAACATTTGAAATTTTTAACAATTCAAAGTTCATAAAACACAACATAACAGTTCCTTTTATCTATACAAACAGAACTTAAAGTTGGGTCACATAACGGGTCTAAGCTCTTCACGTACCAGACGTTTACGATTTGCCTCTTACTCGGAATATATGTGTTGTGTAAATGCCACTTAGACGAAAGATTTATTGTAGTGGCTACCGAAGCTCTTTGCCTACATGAGCAAGTTTTTTACGCTGAAAACGTGGCCAGTTTTTATATGCAATATTTTAAAAATGTGATCTGAAAGTTTGCGGTTGCGGTCGAGTTTAAAGGAAATAAGAAGTAAGGTGAGTTTCCCTATAAAGTTTTGGTAGTAATCATTTTTAGCCAACTTTAAGTCATATTATTACTATATAAAATAATAGTTTCCTGTTTCTGGGAATAAAAACATAGGTAGTTTACGTACCGGAAAAATAAATAAAACTAAAAACGTTGATTTCATTCAATCCTAAACTGCAACACATCAATTCGTCTCTCCAATTTCCCAAAGAAAATGAGCCGTTTTAATCACCCCCAATAAAATAAGATACGCCAACATAATTGACATGCCACCGTGAAAATCATCGTGACCCCTTAGAAAAACTCATAAGGTCTTCCGTTGACAGTTGACAAATTCGTTAATTTCACCCCTCGACCCTCCGACGGTGGGGTCCACATGGGAAAATATAGAATGTTTTTGCCAAGAAAGTAACGTTTTGTAACACTGTGCGGATTAGTAAGGCTTTTGGAGATTTTTGGACGTTAATTTGGAGTACCTATGTCTGTGTTCAAAAGCGGTGTTTCTAGCAAAAAAAATCGGAGGTTTCTTAAGAAGAGAGATAAGATCGTTCTTACTATCTTATTCATCAGGGAAACGGTAAATGTCTGACCTATTTTTCGCTGTGGAATGAGAAGTGTGCAATTTCTCCGTGATTAAATATTTTCTCCTAGACTATTTGAAACTTAAGCTTAACTTAAACATAATTTGAGGGGCCAATTCTAGTAAGTTTTAGTAAGTTTCCATTCTAACTAATCTGTCATCAATCTTTCAATAATACCTCTATTTTTAACAAGATTTTTTCTTGAGAAAAAAATGAAAAAAGTGTTTATTCACATAAATAATTTGTTACACGCTATATTTACCTCTGCCAAACTGCAAAGCAGTTTGTTGGCAGACGTAGCTCCGTTTTTAAACATATTATTATTCTATAATGACACTTTTTCACCTTTACTGAGATAAAACTATTCCTACATTCCTTAAATTGGCGCATTCGCTTTGATTGGCGTTCAGATGAGATACCGACTAGATATTGATCGTTTATAAATATTAGAATTGGTCTTCTGTTCTTCAAGATTTAAAACAATATTGATGCGTGATACTTGTAGTCATTTTTTTTTTCTAGAAAAAGTACTGTGTTTAGACAGTAAAAAACATAGTAAACAAAAGCCCAAGGTCTCATAAGTAAACAGAGCACTGTTCTTCCACAATGTCGGTCAGTTGGCAAGGAATGCGGCAGATTGCCGTCCGGCCGGATTGCCGGAATCGGCTGGAATGCCACTGTCACTACGTTTATTGCGCTGTGTTAGACGAAGGAATGTTGGATTTTTAGGGGACACCCTAGAGATTGGCGGTTGAGAGCGTTCTCATTATGGAGTACAGTTCTTTTGTTCCGGAATTGGAGATTAAGAGGTATTGTGGAGTCTTTCTTTAACAAGGTCTTAGTCTATCGGGAGTAAGTAGCCTATCTTTAGCGTTGACATTTGAGGAGGTGAAGAACACAAACTCACTTTTCCATTTTTCGTTTAAATGTTTTTTTTAGTCTATGTGCAAAAAAATGTTAAATTGAATAAAACAAATAAGTAAAACCTTATCAAAAACACCACTTTTCTTATATAAATTTTCATGTCAAATAGAGAGTTACGAACAAAACCACACTTTATACTCTAAAGTTAGTCTCTCAGTTATTTACATTTTACTGTTTTCTCCAAAATTAAAAAAAGTGGACAAGTGAGGTTTTGTTCTTCACCTCCTCATTTATCAAAATACTAGTCAGCATAATCAACCTCTCGAAAGTCAATGACACCGCATAGGTGCATAAGCAGCGGAGGTTTGACCTTCAATATTTTTCGCCCGACAGTCCTTGAGTTATGGGAAGACAACATGTAAGTAATAACTTAAATGTGTTAAAAATAGTAATATCACTTTGAAATCAAACTTATGAGGCGCTTCAGATTGTTGATATATAATTATTGTCTGTAATAACTACATAAGCGTCATTTGAGCTTTTAGTATTTTAGGACGCATGCAAGAAATAATCTAAAACTTTATAATATTTAAGACCTGAACGAAAAGCTAAAAATCTCTACAAAAATCGACTCCAATCTTTTCACAGTTCTGCCAAAGTTTTGTGGAACAGGACCTTCAAGAATGCGAGAGTCACCGCGCTTATTGCTCGGTGACAATTGATGTTTGTACTTTTGGGGCCTGGGGCCCACCCTGTCTTTGTTTTCGGGGGCCATTCTCAATCTGAATGCGTATCTGTTCTATTGTCGGGCACTATAGTTACTCAATGTATTAATTCTCTGCCGAAAGTCATTAACTATGTTTCTTTTAAGCTGCATAAAATTCTTGACTATGAAAGTTTATCAGACAGCTGCTGCTGTTTCTGAATGCAAACATTTATTTGACATCCAGTGAAAAATATTCTGTGAAACTGACAAAAAATATACTGGTAGGTGTAGTAGACTCTATGCAATGCAGTTTTAAAAACTATTTTACGTTTTCTTTTCATTGAGTTTCTAACAAGTCGACTACAACCTACCTGGGGGCCAAGTCTGCTATTTTTATAATTTCGTCATTCCAACACGATCCCATTGTCATTTTGCTAAAAGTTCGTAATCTGCTAAATTCATAATGGTCGATCATTGGTCGGTCGAATTAAAAGCAATGAGTGCACAATGACGTTCTATTGGTAGGTCGCGGATCAAAGGAACTGTCAAAATTTTAGCAGATTACCGCCTAAGTCGGTCATTCATTGGTTATTTTGTACAAGATTACCATTCTATATCATTTCTTTCAATGGCGTGTCAGTGGTTGACCATTGGAAAGTCATAATGACGCCATTATATTAGTAGATTACCAAACTTGTCAAAATCAACAATTGTAATAGCAGACTTGAGGCCCTGATGTTATAAAGTTGAAGCTGCTGCCTATAGACATCTGCATCAGAGACTTTGCAGATAACCTAGGTACCATAATAATTTACAAAACAATCAAACATTCCACTTAGCTATCACACCATCAACACAGTAGCAGGTTTTCACAAACAGGTCCAAATGCGAACAATAAATATTTATTTAATAAGTGGCTGACATAATGTGAAGAGGGTTTCAAGTGATTTGGAGTACACTTGAATTAAGTGGACCGTGTTGACAATAAGTGATCTAATTGTTAAGCACAGTTTACTGTCGCTTTTTAGGGTTAAAATTAGAACAAAAATATTGTGTAGATAATTGGTATGTGGAGAGGATTGTGGTGTGGTTAAGATATATCACTGATATCATCATCATCATCATGTCAACCTTAAGACGCCCACTGCTGGGCAAAGGTCTCCCCAAAGGGGGGTTCAGCCGTAATCGCCATACTTGGCCGATGCATGTTGGCGATCGCAGTAGGTGTTATGGTACTCAGAAGGACGCTGCTGCCCATTCTCTGGTCATTATCCCTCTGTCGCTTTCTACGACACTCACGCGTAGAAATGGGGTGGTGTTATTCGCGGCCGGCACCACACGACACTGACATCGGTGAAAGAAAACATCGTGAGGAAACCTGGTCTTATTATTAATTTCTGTTGAGTGGAGTTCCAACCAGTGCCAATAAAATTTCATATTGTCACATATAAAACCTACAAAGTCAATGCAGTAGCAGCCCTAGTGAGTCTGGCAAGTTTAGGTAATTATTTTTAAAGATGGCGGAAGCGGTCCTTCTGTAGGTACCCTCTATATTTTGTCGCTATAGCGAAGAATAAAACAAAAAAGCCGCCAAGTGCGAGTCGGACTCGCCCATGACGGGTTCCGTAGCAGCAAGTAACATAATATAAAGTTATTTTTATATTTGAGTTGATTGAATGAAAGGTAAATTGCGGTTTACGATTTATGACCTATTAAAAAAAAACTACTTACTAGATCTCATTCAAACCAATTTTCGGTGGAAGTTTACATAGTAATGTACATCATATAATTTTTTAGTTTTATCATTCTCTTATTTTAGTAGTTACAGGGGGGGGGGGGGGGACACATTTTACCACTATGGAAGTGTATCTCGCGCAAACTATTCAGTATAGAAAAAAAATATGATATTGGGGTTTCTACCTCAATATCATTATTAAAGACCTATCCATAGATACCCTACACGTATGGGTTTGATGACAAAAAAAATTGAGTTTCAGTTCTAAGTATGGGGAACCCCCAAAATTTATTACTTTTTTCTATTTTTCTGTAAAAATCTTAATGCGGTTCACAGAATACATCTACTTACCAAGTTTCAACAGTATAGTTCTTATAGTTTCGGAAAAAAGTGGCTGTGACATACGGACGGACAGACAGACAGACATGACGAATCCATAAGGGTTCCGTTTTTTGCCATTTGGTTACGGAACCCTAAAAAGGTCATGCCACACCAGTTACTAATATTCTTCATCGTAAAATATCATCATTGACATCCATCCCCATAATCCATGTACCATAAAATCCAATAGAAGAATATGACATAAATAAATTGGTACTCAAATGCAATAGACAATAGCAAGGGTTGGGCATCGTTCAGACGGATTATCTCGTAATAATCGAGTGCTTTTACTAGCCACGATGTTATTGCGATTGTTGATTGAATCGGTTTCAATTTTTTGTTGTTGGTTGTATCTGATGCTGTGTTTCATATCTCATCATTTGCCTAGCCTTTTTCTCAACTATGTTGGGGTCGGCTTCCAGTCTAACCGGATGCAGCTGAATACCAGATTTTTACATGGAGCGACTGCTTATCTGACCTCTAAAACCCAGTCACTGGATAATCCCTTTGGTAAGACTGGTTGTCAGATTTTCTGGCTTCTGACACCTATAACGACTATCGATCTACGAATGACAGACGGAGTGCTTTCCGATGCTAAATATATAATAATCATTCTTAAAGGCCTGTTTCGCCACTATCCAATAACATCCAATAGGATGTACTAGTTCTACAGGCCAATTCCCGGTAATAAAAACGTTCAAAATCTAAGTAGTCGTAATTTTGGCGCCAATTCTACTAACCTTAAAGTATTTAAATTTGTCAAAAATGCCTGTAATTTATCTACCTAAATTTTTTGAAATTTATTTATTTATCTATTTACACTTCATGCACAAAGGTACAAAGGCGGACTTAATGCCTTAGGCATTCTCTACCAGTCAACCCAGGCGGTCGACAAATAGCGACAATCAATGTCAAAAAATGTAGGTAAATTAGTCAGTTCCATTTTAAATATATTTGGTCAATAGTACGGAATGAAAGGTAGTGGAACAGACCTTAAAAATCTATATTGATCTATATATCCTGAGGTAAGACTGGTTGTCAGACTTTCTGGCTTCTGACTACCAATAACGACTGCCAAAGATCTCTATTCAATAAATAAAGTAACTAAATTGCAATTTCATGTCGTATCGTCATCGTACCGTGTGGAAAGGGTTAATCGTCCGACTATTACAACATATATCTATGATTACAACTATAAATCTAATATGACAGATATTGGGGTTCGTGGTGAGTGGCTGGACTGGTGGCTTTGCATAATTTCTGTGTGATATCTGACGCCATGTGCGAGGCAAGTCGTTAGAGGAGATTAAAATGTAATAACTTATAAAGCGATATTATTTTTTATGAGAAATTATAGATTGGTTGGTTATCTTCTTAAAATTTATTCAGTGCGGGAATCGAACCTATGATACCTATGGCACAGCAACCAACCATTCAGCTGCTCCAGCCGGGTCGTAGATAGAAATAAAAACTAAAAAAAAACACAAGCCTATAACAATTAAAAAAAAGACTAAAATAGATAAGATTTACCTAAACAAGCAATTTTTCAGTTCTTTTTTCAGGTTGTCAAAACTACAAATTACCGCATTCAAACAGTTTTATAAAAGATCGGAAAAATCACAACTCGATTCTTCGACATAAGTTTGTAACTAAAATCCTTTATTTTTTTGAAAATATACAATCATTTTGACTTAACACGATTTGGTGTTATTTCAACAAATGCATCACATTTGTCAGTATTATTTTTGCACTCAAATTGCACCCGCTCTGCACAAAGCTATTACAGACCAAATTCAAACTATCTATCATTTAACTATCAACCCTAACTTCACCCTCATAGGGTATAAAATCAGTAGCAGTCCATTGTTTTCTTGGCAAGCGCCGGTTTGCTAAAACACTTGGACAACTGGCGCCATTGTCGCACCGTCAAATCAAAACACTCGGAAAGCGCGCGAAGCGGAGCACTGGCCAATCAAAATAGAGATAATTTGATTTCAAACGCGGGCTATTTTGAAAATCGAATGGAGCGTGTGTTTAATTCTCGGTTTAAATATTCGAATGTTTTTAGTGAAAGTATGTTCTACTTCTATGCCTTTCTTTTTATTTTTACCAAATGCATTACTAGAAATCATTGTTTTTCTTACTTACTAGATAGTTTACTTAAAATACGTTAAAATATACTTTAGCGAAAGCGAATAGATAAACGATTTCACGTCTTTCCTACAACATCCATCGAGTAGCAATCTAATACTTTTAAACGAGCAATTCTGGTACATATAATCTGAATCTCGGAAAGTGCTCGAACCATTTTCATTAAATTTAATATGCAGGGGGTCTCGGGGGCGATAAATCGATCTAGCTAGGTTTAATTTTTTAAATACGCGAAAAATAATATACGGTGCAAAGTTCGGTCGCCCAGGTACTTAAAACTAATTTTCATGATCTTTTCATATCAAGCGCTTTATTTACATTCAAATGCAACTAATCCTATGATCTCTAAATTGGCTAAATTATATAAAAAAAGAATAATGCAAAAAATCGCTAGAGCCACGCGGCCATCACGCGCCGTAACGCCACACCCCGCCAATGAGTACCAATCAGTGGATTGCATCAATTAATGTTCACGCGAATTTTGCAATTACAATTTATTATGTAAGTATTTTTGAAAGGGAATAAATATAATGACCACAAACAAATACTTTAGAATACCAAATTTAATGTAGTAAATGATCACTAAATCTTAGTGTGCAAAATAACCAAAATTTTTTTGAACCTTCGGTCCTCCCTGGGGCGGATCCGACATGGTTAGGTTAGGATAGAACTGTGACCCCCTACGCACGAGGCGAGTGAGCGGACCGAGCGTGCCGCGGCAGCGGCCGCCGATTGCCAGAACCAGATCACTATTTACAGTCAAACTCTTACATTTCTACCATACTTTAGGAAACACAATTTTGGTGATCATTTACAATTTTTTTGGTGATCATTTACTATTTTTGGTTTTATTTTATATACTATTTTTGGTGATCATTTACTAGATCTGGAGGTTCGTTAAACATAAGCCCTTAAAAAGTACCTAGTAATATTTTACAAGTTGGTTAATTTTCATGTGTTTTCTGGGTTAAAATAGCTTATTGAACCAACATGATTTTTCTCAATTCATAGTTCGCAACGATTGCATCAAAGTCAAAGTCAAATCATTTAGGTCAATTAGACCATTTAAAGGCACATTTGAACGGCATTTACAAGAAAAAAGAATTTAATCTAGTTGCCTGTTCCAAAAGAAACTTAGTTTTGTATGGAGAAGAATGAGTAAGAAACTCCACCATCGTTGAATACCTATCTAATCGAATTACTTTTTTTAATAAATATCCAAATGTTTTTATAAGTAGCCACCCTTGTTTAGCTTATATTATGAATTGATAGGGATGGGAACCCATTTAAATTATTTATTGTTTAAATAATGACATCCTGTCGATTAACCCGGGTTGTAGGCGTGTGCAATACACCAGTTTAACTTGCTCTATTCTTTAATTTAAGGTTTTGACACCATCGGATCAGTTTAATTTGGTTAGTTTTTTACAGTGAGAGAATATTTTTGTCAAGTTTTATATCAGCCTCCGCAGCTTTTGTCTAGAACTAGTAAGATTGCGAAAGTATCGCAATCATACTACAACTGGTATCTTCAGATATTTTAGATCTACCTAACTACAAACAAAATTATTGACCAAGTACTTCAATAGTCAAACCAAACTCTAGCGTTATACTGAGCGTCACTCATTAACCTTCCATATTGAAACTATTATTGAATAAATTGCTGGCCAGACCAGAAAGCCAGAAACAAAGTCAACCATCAGTCTTACCAAGGAGTATTATGTTACCCAGTTACTGGGATGTGGAGGTCAGACAGGCCGTTGATTTTCTTTCTGACTTTCTGGCAATTGGCCAGCTATTTATTCAATAATAGTTTTAATGTGGAAGGTTAATGAGTGACGCTCAGTATAACGCTAGAGTTTGGTTTGACTATTGAAGTACTTGGTCAATAATTTTGTCCGTCTATGTAAAATACTGTACCTAATCAGCCGCATTCAGTTAGACTGGAAGACAATCCCAACATACTTGGGGAAAGGCTAGGAAGATAATAATAATGTGCTGGCCAATTGCAGCTTTTGTAAAACCACTAAGTTTGTCTCTCTACCTGAATCTCAAGAACAACAGATAAGGCGGTAAGTTTATAATCACCTCTTTAAAATAATAACTTTTTTGTTTCAATTATTTCCATTTAAACTAAGTCATCGTAACCAATTCCTATTAGCTATTAAAAGTCAGTACGTTACTTAGGTACTTAAAATGGTCCTTCCCGTATGAAAAGACCAGTTTTTGGTTTTGATCTTACCAAAGATTTCCTTATATGTACTTCCCCTGCTCTAACATGACGAGTTCATTATTTAACTGTGGTAGCAACAATTATACTAATCACTATGTTTGTTAATAAGTAGTAATGGATTTACGGCAGGAAGTATGGTGCGGGCGATAACGGCAACTTTTTATACCGACCGGCGTAACAACAATGAATACTTATTAGCCTCTCTGCTTTAAAATAATGAGTCAGTTTTTTACAGATATGGTTTGAAGGACCTTTTGTGTAATAAAAATCGTAACGCTTATTCAGCGTTTGAAAAACCGAGCCAGAAAAGTCGACGTTCAATTTTTCAATACTGAGTAAGGGATTTTTATTAAAAACGTCTTCTACAAGCAGAAAAAGGGTTAAGTAGCTATTGGTTTTCTTAAAACACAAGTACTTATATCGGTACTTTTGGCATTGCTAGATATAGTGGCTCCTATATTTCACTTTGCTGATATTTCAATACCCTTAACCCTGTAAGAAAAGATTCCGCCGTCTGACCTTTTTAATATGTCAAAGTTATTCAAAACTCTCATTGACCAACGCAAATGAACCTCATGTAACTCAACCCTGCAAATTAGAATAAAGAAGTAATCATTAATATGGCCGAAATCAGCCGACGAAATCTGTCGGCCCTTCGGGAGTACTTCGGGGGCGCTCGGGTCGTTTCGTGCGCAGCGGGGGCGCGGGACCTAATCGCGATAATGTGTTTATTGAATTACCGGAGCGGCGCGTGCGATGCCACGCGTCGACTCCTGCACATGCTAGAACAGTTAAGTGGTTACTCGTTATGAGTGATAGATTGAAGGTGCGGTTTGATTTCCTCTTTTTTGAGTTTAGAGGGTACTGTTTGGTAATGGATTAGACAATATTTGTTGAGATTTTATTTTAGGCCCACATCTTTTGGATACATAAATAAAACGTAGATTTCTTAATACCTAAAAGCAACAGCAAAGCTATTTATTAACAAGCATATCTGAAGTTGCGGTTTAATGGCCTTGCCAATAGGAAGTTTGCAAAATGCAAATTCCTAAAAAAAATAGGGTTTTCATAAAGAATTTATTTCAGAATAATTTCCTGCTGCATTAAAAATTCCAGTAAAGAATGTGGAAAAAGACAACGTATTTTTTATCATGCAAAACATTACAAATATTGTTTAGAAACGAATATGTCCACGCGGCTCGAAGGACCATTCTTTTTCTCACAAACAAAACATAAGAAAATAAAACTACAACGATACTGAGTGAAAACAATGCAGGTGTCGGATTACTGGCTACGAAACGTGGGGCAAAAGAGGGCTGAGGACATTAATTTAATTATCCTCCTCTCTTGGGAGCGTCTAATATTATATGGGAGTGAGGCGACCTCCCGGCATACAAATTCAACTGTCATTTTTTCGCGTGAGAAAAAAATCTCGCAAAACTGATTTTTTCTGTTGGCATCCCCTGTGAGATCAGGTTGCGTGTGGAAAAATATAATACAAATCTGGATTTGTGATGTTTCTTTTTAGGGAATTGACGTGGAGATAGAAGTTGGATTGTGAAAATTGTGGATAGGAATCATTTTGTCTGTGCCAGAAATAAACATGAATTATAAATCTAAAGATCAAAACGTACGTCTTGAACTTGTTATTGCAATGAAATATGTTTGAGCTTTGAAAAAGGTTATATGAGAAATATCCTTAATTATACTAGCAGTAAAATTGTTGAAGAATCTGATCACATAATGAATGCGAGGTTACATGCAGAAATTTTAATAACGTCATCTGTCAATGCAAATCACCTCGGCAAAGATGTAAAAAAAAAGTAATTAATATTACAAGCGCATCAACCACTCAACTCCTCACACAATTCCATTTAATAAAACGTTTTAAGGTATTAAAAGAAAACGCCACTAAAATCGAAGCATTCTAAGATCCAGATCCTTAATTAAACTCAAAGCACGTAGCACTCCTTGATTCAGTCCCCCCGGGCAGCGACACCTACCCCCACCCTCGGACTCCCCCCTTTCCTTATGGACCGCTTAGATTTCCACCCCCCAGGTTGTGTGGATGGAATACTTGAAGTCCTGAATCTTGTACGAAGAATTGGTTTCGAGAGATTGGACACTTAGTTTTATATCTTTTAGTTTTTGTTTTGTTGGAAACGGTCTAACGGTCGAACTATTAGTAGTAGGTAAATATTACGATAAAAATTTGAATGTGTGCAAGTAAAATATACAAGTAACATGATATCACATATTATTATGTAAAATCTAATATATTCAATGTATGTATTTACTGATAAAACAAAAGCTATCTTCAATCAAATTATCGCAAACGCAATGCTGAATGTTTGAATGGACATTATGTATTTATCAGGTGATAGATTTTTATCTAGCATGAGGAGTGACATTCTACTGTTGCCTTGAACCTTTTTAGCGCGTAAATCTGGGTCTGTTGTAATCAAGACCAACGAAATATTCCTTCACTAACGTAGCTATGTAGGTGCGGCGTGGCACTCACTCGACAAATGAAATTAAACAAAGACAGAATCAATAGTACCAATGTCACTTCAGTCACAAACGCCTTTATTAAAATCTTCTTTAATAAAAACAATTAGGAAGATTATAAAGTCTTTACTACGAAGAAAAAATCAAGGGCGTTTTTCTCATTTACATTTTTCTACAATTTCTACTTGAAATTGCTCCTTACGAATCCAATTACAAGATAGCAAGCCTCTTTGGACTCTGAAGATGTCTCTTTGCTATTTTTGAGTGTGAAAAGGCTTTAAAAAGTAATCAAAGGGGCTGTGAACAGAAAGTTAAGAACATTTGGCTCGGCTAAGACTATAATGAAGAGTTTTATGGTTTTTCATTTTGTTCTTTGAAATCTTTTTTTTTTAGAATCTTTCTCGTTCTAACTGCTTTCTTTTTAATGTAAAATGCGTATCTTGACAGTTATTTTTTCATTTGTATGTTAAAAGATTAAACTTTTTGACCGTTTTTAATGATATATGTATTCTTCTTGATATTAATGTTTCACTCAATAAAATAAACAACTCTACGAATATTAAACGGTCTTCCTACTTTAAGTTTTAAGCATTATATAATTTATAATCCCCACATTCAGTTATCTGCTTTACGTTTTAATTGCATTTTAAATGCTATCTCAAACCGAACTAATTTTCCAAATGCTTTTTAAATTCTTCACCGCAAACCGAGGCTAGGGAAGTAATGTTGGTTAAAAAAGGAAATAAAAGCAAACAAAAAGAGGCCGAAATACAGCTACTGTGTAATTATTTCGAGAGCTAATGTGCCACTTGTTTATTCGCCGACTAATTAAGAGAAGGAAGAGTTTTTAAAAAAATACTTCAACTCAGCCTTTGAGTGAATCAAACATTCATGAGGTGGAGTGAGAGATGTCGGACGTAATCGTGTTACATGATTCCTCTTTTTTAATTTTTATTTTCTTAATCTCTGTTAATGGATGGTCAATTTTATAATGAGAAAAGTTTTGATAAGTATTTTTAAAAGTGGAGTGCTACAGGGAGATATGTTCGGCCCTTATGTTTTTACATATTATTTAGGAACAGGTATATTTCATTATTAATTCTAATTGTGGTCTTCAGACTGCTGAATGCTAAAGAACACAGTACCTACATTAATATATATAAAATAATCCTAAATACAAGTAACGGTAGTTTCGACTCAATGAATAATTTAACTTCCCAATTAATAGCCCGAACTAACTTGAAACTAGCAACTCCAAAATTGGAGTTAACTGCAGGTAGAGCCAAACTTCTGGGACCAATTACACTCAAATTCAGTTCTTGAGGTGACAAATCGCGAAGCCGTCCTCGACGTTGACTAATCACCCGCTTAATTTAGCTGGCGTAATTATAAATAAAATTTCAACGATAAATTGTGCTAGGGTACATTAATCAAGAAGTTGGGACACTGATTAAAATACCGTTCGTCCAACTATTTGCTAAGTTGATATCGTTAATAATTTACTCGTTGAGGGTAGGTTTAGGGTGAGATCAGGTGTGATGCGTGGTTTAATTTATTTGGAGCTGAGACTAGGAGCATTTTGTTGGATTGAGGAGGGATTGTTGCGTTGTAAACGGAAGCAAGCCGGTACTTGGAATTTTTGGTTGTGGAATTTAGTATGATACTTGTTTAGGCAACTTGTAAATGCTTTGGGTGATTCAATGGTATTAGAAGAAATTTAAATAACCAATGATATTGGACACTTCAAAAAATGTATATACTCGTATCATAATAAGTACACAAGTGATGCATGTGGTGCAAGTGAAGACAATAGAATATTTTTTCAAGTTAAGAAAATGGAAATTCTGATTAGAGTCGATTGCATCTGCAAAGAAAGTTTAAAAAAAACTGCATCATTTTAAAATTTTCTCCAGGTGAATTCATATGAAAATTTATTCATCACTATCTGCAGACCACCCTATAGCAGAAACATGTGCCCAATAACTAACCCAACCCTTCTGTTACATCCTTTTCGCACGTATTGTAAAATGTATTGCTGTTTCACTCCCACTCACTGTCAAAGCAATGAAAACGGCGAATCTATGCGTCTGAATCACGGAATATCGCACCCCCACCCTTATCTTAAATGAACTGGGGAGAACAGTAGGTACTGGTGAAGGAAGGAACGTCTTTTTAACTGTAAGGGATGTTTTTCAATGTGTAGGTGTGTATGTGGGAGTAAAAGTATGTGTAGAGGGATACACAGAGGACAATGTAAGAGGACATGGTACTAATGCAGCAGCATTGAACTTAATTATTAATAACTAGCCCTTGCTCGCGATTCCGTTCGTGTTTAAATCAAATTAATACTATAAAAAGCCTTTGGCACTCGTCAATAGTTTAGCTTACTCTTGCAGATAAAGATTTTTGCAAATGGACTAGTATTTCCAGAGATTTTCTCTTACAAACAAGATTTAATAATAAATAATAATACCAGCCTATAATTGTCCCACTGCCAGGCAAAGGTTGTCCGTATGGTGTCGGACGTAAAGAATAGCACCATCCCATATCTTCCCGTGGGTGTCGTAAGGGACTAAGGGACGTACAAGAGAATGGGCAGCAGCGTTCTCTGTGCATTAGTAACAACCATACTGCGATCGCCAACCCGCCTGCCAAGCGTGGCGATTATGGCAAAACCCCCCTTGGGGGAGGCCTATGTCCAGCAGTGGACGTCTTTCGGCTGAAATGATGATGAAGGCAAAGGCCTCTTCTGATACAGAGAAGGCACGACCATTGATCACCACGCGTGCTCAAAGCGGATTGGTGATTTCAGACATAATTATAAGTCCAGGTTTCCTCACGATGTTTTCCTTCATCGATATCAATGATGTCTAAGATAAACTTAGTTCTAAGTTTAGTGCTACATATGAAATTGAAAAAGTCACATTGCTCATGCCCGGATGCAAACCCTCAAACAAACAAGGTTAATCTCTTTATAATATTAGTGGGAAATAAAACAGTTTACTGCATGAAGACGGTAGAACAATAAGCTTAGTACAACTGATACAAGATTAAATACATAACATGAATTACCCTGTGCTGAGTGAACCCCGCTGTTAGACAAATTGCTTTATAATAGATCAGCTGTAGTGATAGACAATGAGGGCAGAGTGATCATCATTTCTGATAACAGTTCAAGTACTTTGCTTATTGACGTTATTTATTGTTTGACACCTATCAAATGTAGTAAAGTTCAGAATCAACAGTACTATTCTGTAAAAATCTTCCTCAGTAAATTTTGGTGAGAGCTGGGCTGCAATTTCTAGAATCAGATGAGAAGATAGCTCTCTTCGCTTCACTTCAGAATGGACCGGTATTATACCTATCCAACAGCTCACAAAATAAATTTATTTTTCCAAAACATCCAGTCATTCTGAATTTCAATTGTCTCATAACCGTCTCAAGTACGAACTTAAACCTAAAATTACAAGACAATAATTCACCACGGCACTTCCCGAGTCCATTTACTTATCCGACATAATTCAGGGAGTTATGCTGTCAAAACATCTTAACCAACCCTCCACATAATTAATGTAAGACGAGTTTCTGTTGTTTTATAATAATCGCGTAATGTCGCGGTTACATTATGGAGCGATTGGGTTACAGAGTTACAGCTACATAGGGAAGGAAAGGATGGGGCGCGGATCGAAGGTTTCATTTTAAATGTGGATTATCTAAAAGTGTAGCTGGTTTGCGGAGACCCTCTGTTAACAGAATAGCTTATGTAGAAAAGGAGAATACGTCACATGTGATTAAAGATCGAGTTTTGTATTTTTTAACCGACTTCAAAAAGGAGGAGGTTATCAATTCGAATGTATATATATATATTTTTTATGTATGTTCGGGCATAACTCTGTCATATATACACGGATTTGAAAAATTATTCATTTGTTCGAAAGGGGGTTATTCCTAAATGGTCCCATATAAATTTTACCAAAATTGATACAGCCCTTTTTGAGAAAATCAACAAATTCCCAAATAAATTACTCAGACGACGTTTTAGTTTCTTCAATCTTTGGAGGACTTACAATCTCTTTTAAGTGTGTCGCCGTTTCTTAATGGAATTGGATGTTAAGGCAACACTAAAAAGCGAAAAATAAAAAGTTTTTTTCAAAGAAAAGAAAACCGTCTTCAAAGACTAATTAGTGATAAATAACTTTAGCACAGAACACACATTACTTTACTTTCGGAATTCGGTGGCAATACATAACAACAAACACAAAGCCCACCGACTTCCGAAAGTAAAGTAATGTGTGTTCTGTGCTAAAGTTATTTATCAATTTTTAGTCTTTGAAGGCGGTTTTCTTTTTTTTTGAAAAAACTTTTTATTTCAAATCAAACTCGTAAAAAAATAGTATCCATTAAAATACAATTTATAAGGCAT
Source organism: Charanyca ferruginea (assembly GCA_947361185.1). Taxonomy (NCBI): domain Eukaryota; kingdom Metazoa; phylum Arthropoda; class Insecta; order Lepidoptera; family Noctuidae; genus Charanyca; species Charanyca ferruginea. The sequence continues at coordinate 31,457,555 of OX376057.1, forward strand.
GAAAGAAGGCGTCAGTCACAGTCTACTGAATTTTACAATCTCTGTCACAATGTTATTGATTTGCTCGATGAACTTCACGGCTCTGTCCCCGAAGCGCTTCATGAATGTAAGATGTTGCGGTGTACAACTATACGTTGGCGTCTCGCTAACATTTAAGTCCGCGGATAAGATTCGCTGGGACTCTGCGGTACCTAAGTGCCATTGCGATTTCATTTGACCGTTCTCACTTCCACAACAGACTTGATTGTGTGTTAACAATAGTGTTCCGAACCCAAATTAAATATTAATAGTGTGGTGTGGAAAGGTTGTGTCTAAAGCTTTTGGTCCTTGGTCTCCAGACAAGGTAAAGTGAGACTTAAAGTTAAGTACTTGTGAGTCTTATTGTAGTCTAGCATTATCATTTTTATTTTTTGATACATTCACCCTAGTTCATAGGGGCAGTTTGAAAAAAAAACATACTTTTCACAGTGCACTGATTAACACTATACACGAGTATCGTAAATCAAAGTAACTATAATGAGACACTCACCAGTATGAATGTAAGTATGCTTCTTCATATCCGACTTCTGGTGGAATCGTTTACCGCAGTACTGGCAAGGATAGGGTCTGGTGTCAGAGTGGATCAGAAGATGCGTGGACAACGTGCTTGATCGCTTGAAAGTTTTCCCACACTGCTTGCATTCGAAGACTTTCTCCACACTGTGGACGGCCCTGGCGGAAAGGGATAAAATGTTATATTTGGAAGTCAGGTTTGAAAGATTTTTAAAAGAAAAGATGTTGGTGCAGAACTGAATGTAGAAGAAGAAGGTAGTTTGTTATTGGATGAAGTAGTTTAAGTATAAATTGTATAGCAATAACAGCAAGATTATAATAATATTAGAAATCAACAAAATGCCTGCGCTGGCTGTTGACCTATATCCATCCACTCTGAACAAATGTGCCATCATTTGAATGATTGTCAAAACAAATAACCAAATATTTTCCACCTTTTCGATGTACATTTTATGTACTCACCTATGCTGACTCAAACTGATTTCATGTCCAAAAGTCTTGCTGCAAAGCTCACACGCAAATGGCCGCTTTCCATTATGAGACCGCCTGGCGTGCACCTCCAAACCATGAGGAGTGCTGAACATCTTCTCGCATTTGACACAGGAGTATACATCACCCAACGGCAGAGGCCTAGATAAAGGACCAGGGGCTCCAAGGACCGCTGCACGAAGTCGCAATAATTCAGGACCAGCTGCTTGTACAGCATGAAGATATAAATTACTGTATCCTCCCCAGCCAGGGAGACCAAGACTTCCAGCGTCTCTCAGAAACTCCGCGAAAGGTAGCGGGGGGTATAGGAATGGTCTTTGGGGCTGCACTCTGGGGGCATCAGGTCGTAGTAACGCACTGACAGAGAAAGCTTCCGATCTTTTCGGTGGAGGGGATGTATCTGGAGGTCTTCTTGGGGAAGATGGTGGGGAGTCAACTTCAAGCTCAGGTGAACTAGAGCGAACTGATCGAGGGGACTGTGGTGATGGCACCCAGCAGGGACTTCCGCAACGGGAGGCTGGTGATATGCCTTCAGGTCGGATCTCATGGTGGTGGTGTTCTTCTTCTTCGTCTTCTGTCCTGTCTGTCCTCTCGCTGACTAAGCGGTTAATTCCGAATTTGATTTCTTCTGCAAACAAAGAAATATTATTTCAGTTATTTATTTTTCCATATTAGATTGTCCTTCTTCTATACGTCACAATGAGGAATTTTGTTTGTATTATTTTAAATTAAGCCATTTCCTTTGTAATCATTCATCGTTTGTTCCGAACAAAAGCGGTCATCATCGAGACTGATGCAAATAATGCATCTAACCCTACAATTGTTTGGGTCATAAAGACCCCAATGCGCAGGTGCCACACTTGTCGCACCGAACGAAATGGGCCGTATCATGTCGCTGGAGCAAATTGACTTTCATCTGTTCAACCCTCGAAGCCCAACCCCCGTAATTAACACGTCGGGTCGTTTCGGACCCCTATCTTTTTTTACAATTCACTAATCCGCGGGCGCGACTAAACGAAACTATTGCTGTTCAGTTTTGTTAAGCTTTGTTGGTATTGTTCAATGTTTGATTAAGAATTGGAATGTGAATAAAAATTATAATTATTCGATTGTGTTTAAGCTTGTACCGGAAAGATGTTGGGTTTCTAACAATGTTTTTAGTAAATGGACCTATTGGCTCTTTACCTTCGATTTGTTTGTGTTTATTGAATAAGTTTATTTAGTACACGTTAAGACACGTTATATCTCGGTATAAATCAGGCCGGTCTACATCACATTTTAGAGTGGTTTTAATTAAATTTTACAGTACTCAAATCTTTTAAGTTATTTGTATTTTAATAATAATAACACCCAGAAACTACGCACATGACAATCAAAACTAAACACATGACAAAATAGTTACACGTGTCCAAAAGAAAATCTAAAACAAGAACACAATGTCCCACAGAATAAACTTCATACATCATCAACTAACCATCAACACCTCATGCGCTGTCCAAAAACAAACATCCATCTCGAGTCGAGACAAGCTCCACTAATGAAGAGCGACCCCCATCTGAAACGCAGCAGCTGTCGGCATTTGGAGCGGAACCAATCGGGGGACTTCGGCAAAATTCGGCAGTGACTTCGTCATCGGCCATCCCCAACGAATATTTCACGCTCGGGCCTCTTTTAACAATGCCCAGCGTTTAAGGGTTGCTGCTACACTTGTTTGTTTGTTCCCTACCGACACGGCTTTATCACCCTATAGTATTTATTACATATTAATGGTTATTTAGATTCATTGTTACGCCCCGACAGTATGCTCGAATTTATGGCAGTGCCAAATATTGAATGGAACCCTCAATGAACGTAAAGAAAGGCGTTCTATTGTTGTATCATAATTATGTGATATAATTTTGGGCTTTGATTTATAATTTTGACAATGTGTATTTGTAATAGGCATCAGCTATGACCATTGGTTTTTTTCTGACATAACGAGTGTTAGAGATTATTTGACGTCATTTTGAACTTTTCTAACCCTAAAATGCATCGGTATCCAAATATTACTTCGAAATTAAAATTTAAATACTTTCTACATTCGATATAACTCAAGGTAATTGAAACAACGTATCTGAACAAGTCCAACAAAGTCTCATATTAACCTTATTTTTGCGTCAACCGGCCAGACGTAAGACAAACACGAAAACACTATCAACTGCAATCGAATTAAGGCATTTTTAGCCGCAAATTGGATTACAAGCTGTCTGCATTTTTTTCTATCCAAACAGAGCATTAGCGTCATTAATGTCAGACTATTTGCAGGCTTAATGCAATTTTAATTATAAAAGGCGAGGCTCGCCGCAAATTGCAAGCGATGCATTCAGATTGTTATTTTTCTGAGAGCTTTTAACAAATTAAAAATATGTATTTGTGTATGTGTGCGGAGGATTTATTGTTAGCGTGGTTTTTGTAAAATGTTAATGCGTGATCGCGGAAATGTCGCTTAGATAGTGAAAAATGGATGTCCATTTTTCGCTATCAACTGCTACCTAAGTGCATTAATTAAAATAATATATGAATGCATTCAAGTAATTATAATGGATATTAAACATAAACAGTTCTGACGAGTTTATAGGTCGGTTAAGGCTGAGGTAAGGCCTAATGAACACAAATTATATCAATAAGCGAAACAATCATTTAAAATAAGTTAAGTTATACCTATAAATTAATAATCCCCATGACGAATAAAAATGACAATAATGAGTATGGGGTTTATTTTCTGATACATAATAAATAAACATATTATTCAAAATTACACTCAACCTTTACAACTCTAAACCATTCTAGTAACAAAAAAAAAAACAATTGAATATCTCTTATTCTCTTTTTGATTGAAGGATCTTTTAATTCACAAGATTCAGTTTTGATCTAGATGACTCATTATTTCTAGGTTTCCACCACCTAACCTTTGTTTACACTTCAAATGGTTCTTTTGTTCCTAAACATAATGCAGTCAAACAATAATTCAAGTAGGATATAGCATACCCCTAACAAAAGTAAATGAAATACCAATTCAAAATAAAAATGCTAAGTCACGTTCTAATCGTTAATCAAGATTTGTATGAAACTAAATCATACGGGGACCGTGTCGAATATTTATAATTTTAATATACAATCCTGGTCCTTTTGACCCTAGACCGAATTCCAAGTGTTAAATGCGTAATTAATTTTATTTTATATGTAGTGTTGTCCTGCTTTGATTACCATGTCGCATGTATTGAAAAGCATAATTTTAACAAAATATGCAATCGATTAACGGAAACCCCATCATAATCGAATAAAAAGTACCACCATCACCTTTTCGAATTCGGTTAAAAAAAACAACTGCTACGATTTATTCCCTTGACGTCGAGTCGCTCCACGTCGAGTAGCCGCCACGTCGAGTCGCCGCTACGCCGAATCGCCACTACGTCGACTGATCGAGTCGCCGCCATGTCGAGTCGCCGTCACGTCTACTTGTTCTTTTGATATTTACTTAATAATATGATTTATTTATTTTTTTAATCTGCCTGGTGACGTGTTGTTAAGTTAAAAATAATTCTATGCCTTCATTCATTGCAGTCCTCGAAAATAAAATCTTTTATTGTACCTATATAGTATATACCTATAATTTTTAATGGAATTATTCAGATGAATTCCGCATTGAGTCATTTTTAAATGAATAAAATTACTCAACGTTTATACTGATTATCACAATTAGTCAAAAAACAGATTAATACCTTGTTTAATTTATCTTTAAACATGTCTGATAACGGCGCGGCGCTGTGATCAATGCGAGGATAATGTTATTTACAACTATACTGATAGTCAAAGATTTTAGTTTATCAATAAATTAAATAGTTATGCACTTTGGACGAACTAGTGATTTATCGTCAAAAAGTTAAAACATTATTCATGAATGAATAGTGTATTAATTTTAGAAGCGTGCGTAGTGGAGTGATTTTATCTTTTGACAGATAAGCCTTTTCCTGGAGGTAGACTCTAAGGACCAATAGCTTTTAGGTTAAGTATGTGTAAAGGACCAAGAAATTGTTTACATGATGATAAAGTTAATGGTGATATTTTTGTGTGCCTACGAAATAAGTCCAACCGTTTAGTTAAAATAAGCTCTGTCATTCAACAGAATAATTTAAAAAATGAAAATTTTCGCAAAATATTTTGCATAAAAAATGTTGGATTTTTTTGGCAAGAAAGAGTTGTGATTATCATGTACTTATTGAGTACTCAATCAGAGTCCTCCTGTCCTTGAGAAGCGAGGTTTATCTATGACTAGCTATTGCGCGCGACTTCGTCCGCGTACCTAATTCTTTTGACGGAGCCCTATTTTTTGATATATAGCTACGTAGTTTTTTATTAGTAAACGAATTTAGAAAATTAGACCAAGGGGCCAAGTCTGCTATTTTTATAATTTCGTCATTCCAACACGATCCCATTATCATTATGCTTAAAGTTCGTAATCTGCTAAATTCATAATGGGCGATCATTGACTGCACAATGACGTTTTAATGGTAGGTCACTGATCAAAGAAACTGTCAAAATTTTAGCAGATTACCGCCTAAGTCCTAGAGAGATTGTAACAGAATGGACATACTGAATGACTATTTTGTACGAGATTACCATTATATATCATTTCTTTCAATGGCGTGTCAGTGGTTGACCATTGGAAAGTCATAATGACGCCATTATACTAGTAGATTACCAAACTTGTCAAAATCAACAATTATGAAATCAATGATAGACCCTTCTGACACTATCACCCGCGACACTCCATAGGAATGAAACGATTTAATTGCCTACACTAATACTAAAATAATACACTATACAGATACGTGCGTGAGTGTGCGTGTCTACGCGCCGCGCGAACAAGAACGCAATTTCCAGAGCTAGTCGTTCGATGCGGGGAGAGGTGAGGAACGGTTTCAGAGGGAGGCGGAGCGTGTCGCTACTGTACGGTAGTATTAATACTTATACTGTGCTTGAGGCCCAGTTATCCGGAGATTAGACCGGACGAACACAAACTCTATTTTCATTTATAATAATTATGTAGTGGTAGTAATAACTACCACTTACTACTTTGGGGGAGGCCTATGTCCAGCAGTGGACGTCTTTCGGCTGAAATGATGATGATGATGATGATGAGTAATAACTTGTTTTGCTTGCTCGCTAGCTTGCCTATTGATTGGGTACAAGTATAATAGGCACTACTGCCATAATAGCATTTATGGCATAACCTATATACAATTTTGTAAAACACATTTTCAAAGAGTAATTATTGAGTTTCTTATCCATTCTTCTCTATACCTACGAAACTAAGATAACTAGATTCAATTCCTTTTTTTCCTGTAATTTTTAACGTTCATAAGTGTCTTTTAATGGTCGGATTCAAATAAATTATTTCACTTTGACTTAATGATTCAAATAAATGATTTGAGTTTGAATTAAGAATTTTTTTAAGTATATATTTCTTCATAGAAAGGGTACCTACTAGTAAGTACTTGTGTAAATAGGGCATAATCCATCCATTAAAATAAATTGTTAATTGTTATCGGCCTTAGTCATCTTTTAGTAGGTACAGACGAACTTTTAGTACCCCATTACAATACTAGTGTGTAGATAAAGTAAAACCTCCGTAGTACGTGACCGATCACGAATTTATTAAATCTCTCACAAGTAGGTACATATGCATAAATCAAATGTTATCATTCGCTTGTAATACCTTTTATCAATCGTAATAATATGATTTTAATACCTTTTATCGGTTTAGATTAGCAAAATCAACGATTGTAAATAACCCACCACTGTCTTAATGATTTCTTTTATTTCACTCACTCATACATACTAAAATTGTTTTATTACTATAGTATCTATGTGTCCTACACTAAAACAGATGTGGTCTGATTGGTTGGTAGACATAATTATAATCTTTATGTCATTCATGTAGAGGCATCCGGCTTATAGCATTAAATGTTATTGACGTAGGTACCTTATTGCTGGTGATCAATAAAAATCATAAAAGGATTGAGGAGTGATATTGTAGTGATATGAATAAAAGCAAGGCTTAACAAGCTAGACTCCTATGATAAAAACTGGTCCCAAACAGTCCTATGGAAGGAGAGTAGGAAGGTCTTGCTGACCATTAGGAAGGTCTTTGCTGAGCTGAAAAAATAGGCTGATAGTAATAATGATATTAGATTTGAAGACCTGATAGTAGGGTCTAGAAAAAAAATGCAGAAAGAGAATTAAGACCTTTATGTACGGTCAACTAAATAAATAAGTAAACAGGGTCGTCATAATAGCTGTTTTTTTTAAACCGTTTAATATCTTCGGATGGAATTGAATTAATGAACTGTAATTAAATTTCATTCGAAAACTTCCATCAGTTTCTAAGATAACTGTGACTATATCTAACGAAACTGGTTACGGATCTCTTTTGCTGACTGTACCTATTTATTGTTTCTTTAGATAGTCATTCTAATGGTCGTTTACAAAAAAAATGTTATGTTAGGTTAAAAGACTCCTAGGACCAATTTTATTAACCATCTTTATCTATGCTATGACATAATCATTATAATTTTTATACTATTTATTATACTGTATAAAAACATTAAATGATAAAACCATACGCTATATTTATTACCTATAAGTAGGTAATAAATATAACATACGGTTTTTGTTGAAAATTTCATTGTCTGTTCCAATTAATGAGTATTAGGGATTGTACCTGACCACTACGGAACGCAGACGGTATGAATCATATAACCATACCAGCCTATTATTGTGTCGCTGCTCTTCTGATACAGAGAAGGCACGAACATTTATCACCACGCTTGCTTATAGGCGATTTCGGACTTATATTTAATAATAATAATAATAAATAATAAATAAATAATTTCTTTATTTAACTTACACAAAGTTTTTCCAGTTTTTCACACACGGCCATCTGACCCCAAACTAGGGAGACCCTGTACTATGGGTGTCAGACAGCTGATATACATACAGAAATTTTTTTTTTTTGTAAATACATACATATATAGATAAACAACACCCAGACACAAGGCAAATACAAGTGCTCATCACACCAATGTTTACCCTGGGCGGGAATCGAACTCGCAACACGCTGCGCAGCAGTCGATCGCTCAGCCACTGCGCCAACCGTGTCGTCAACCACAAATTTATAAGTTCAGGTTTCCTCACGATGTTTTACTTCACCGATGTCAGTAATGCCCAAGATCAACTTAGAAAGTACGTATGAATTAGAAAAACTCATATTGGTACAGTACCCGGTTGCGAACTTATAACTTAAGACGCTAACAAGCGATTTATGCAGATTTTAAACTGACAATTACGTCAAAATGTGTAGTGTAAATGATTTGGTAAATTTGAAAAATATATGTTAAACTAGAACATTATTTAAATCATTTAGTACGTAATTATTTTTGATTAAGTTCATATTAAATAGTTTGATTAAATCGTGAAGTTGTGTCTGACGCGGACAAAACATTGACAATCATCCAAAATCAACCAGGTATAATTAAACGAAACTTACACTATCTTACAGATAATTTTATTATCTATCTTTTAGTATACGCCTTTTTTTAAAGTTAAATAATAATAAAATCTTTTATTTAATTTTTTCGACTAAACTTTGAGAGTTTTGGACGCAGCGCATACGATTCTCTGGTCGCTCAAGGTCGCTGGCGTATATCGTCGCCTTAACTACAGGTTCAATAATGAATCATAAGCCAAGCGTAATCTTTATTTCCAATTACTAATCGTTGCATTTACAAAATGACGTAAGTCTGTTGTTAGTAATCATGGCAAGTAAGAAGAAACAGGAACTTCAGTATAATCTAGTTAAAACTCAATTTACCTGATTTGAAAATGAGCGAAGAACTTTCAGGAATGGAAACGTTGGAACTGGTTTTGATGATTTGATTTAGTAGAACGTATGACAAAGACTTATGCTGTGGAGATAGATGGATAGATAAGTAGAATACACCTACCTCCTTAATCTTTAAGTCTACGGGTCTAATGGCGGTTGAAAATGTTTAATTAATTTTCAAACCTAAATTGAATTGAATTTATTTAAAAAACTAGCATTTGCCCGCAACTTCGCCCGCGTGTAATTTTTTCGGGCTCTTAATTTTTTTATAGCAAAATTTTAGGGGTACGTAACGTAGTTCCTTTAGCGAAAGAATTTACAAAAGCAGACCAGTAGCACACCCGCGACACTCCATAGAAACGAAACAATACAATGCCTACACTACTACTAAAATAACAGACTGTACAGATACGTGCGTGTGTGCGTGTCTACGCGCCGCTCGAACAAAAACTCAGTTCCCAGAGCGGTTGTTCGACGCGGGGATAGGTGAGGAACGGTTTCAGAGGGAGGCGGAGCGTGTTGCTACTGTACGGTAGTACTAATACTTATACTGTGCCTGTAGTTCTAAACTTACACAAACTTAGCTTTAATCTACATCTAAACTAATATTCTAAAGAGGAAAGATTTGTATTTTTCAATGTTTGTAACGAATAAACTCAAAAACTACTGGTCATATTTCAAAAATTCTTTCACCATTAGAATGCTACATTATCCCTGAGTAACTGCATAGGCTATATTTATCAATTGTGAATCCTTGAGAAAATTTACGCGGGCAAAGTGCTTGTTAGTAGTAGTAGTATGACGGGCTGGTGTCCGCAACCCTACGTCCAAGCGCGTATTTGATAGTATAAATAAATAAATAAACACGCGGGGACATTTCACTCATGGCCATCTGACCCCAAACTAAGGACACCCTGTACTATGGGTGTCAGACAGCTGATATACATACACAAATACATACATATATAGATAAACAACACTCAGACACAAGGCAAACACAAGTGCTGATCACACAAATATTTACCCTGGGCGGGAATCGAACCCGTAACACGCTACGCAGCAGTCGTTTGCTCAGTCACTGCGCCAACCGTGTCGTCAAAATGTACATTATATATGTACTGATAGTGACTAGTGATCATCATTATCTGCCCAGCTTTTTCCCCTATGTTGGGGTCGACTTCCAGTCTAACCGGAGGCAGCTGAATACCAGTGTTTTATGGAGCGACTGCCTATCGGACCTCCACAACCCAGTTACTAGGTAACACGATACCCCTTAGCAAGACTGGTTGTCAGATTTTCTTTCTACTACCCATAACGACTGCCAAAGATCTACGAATGACCAACGGCATAACGTGCGTGACAATCACTAGTGATGATAGTGATAAAATTAATGATAATTATGTAACTTTTTTTTTAGTTACAGCTCAGAACAGGAGCGCTGTTCTGTTACGGTGTATGCGCGAGCGAATCCCGTACCCCCGCCCATATGTCAGTCGAGGAACACCGTGGTGGTTTTATCCGGCACGAGTCCGGCAGGTTTCCCCGGACAGGGGATAGTCTATGAGGATTTCACCACGTTAAAAAAAAAGGAGCGCTGTTCTTTAAAAGCTTTTATATTAAGTTTAGGTAATGTATGCTTCTCAATCCCTAGCATCATGCGAGGTGCAACTCACCTCAAGGTCACTTCATCTAAATTCATCGAGGGTTTTTGACACATACCGATAGACTGTAATATTGGTTTGATGTCATCATCATAATGTCATAGACGCCCACTGCTGGGCATAGGTCTCCCCCAAGGCATAATCGCCATGCTTGGCCGATGCATGTTGGCGATCGCAGTAGGTGTTATGGTCAATATCCCTCTGTCGCCTTCTACGACACCATCGGGTAGCTATTTGCGGCCGGAACAACACGGTTCGTTGGACGTAACAGTAACTAACAGATTAGAAAAAGAAATTGGTTGTCTTTAAGGTCGGTTTACGGGCGATAGTTTTACGTGATAACATCATAAAGAAACATAATGGCTAACATATATAACATAAACAAAAAAGGACTTCTGTCGAGGTGGGCGGAGCTTATTGCTTGGGCCGTGCCTTTCTATCGCTTGTTCTGCGCTATCGCTTGCACGCTTAGGCTCAGGCGGAACGTGACACTTTTTCGTGCCCGCAGCCGGTGTTCATCGATTTATAAGACGTTATCATGTCAAAAACGCATTCCATCTCTGTCTGTTGATTTTACACAATAAAACTAGAACCAGCCCATTGCGCAAACATCACAAAAAATCAACCTAAATTAAAAAATCATTATAGATACTCGTAGTTATCGCTAAACCTCGGGTGTAATCTCGTAGGATTTGTGGTTGTAATCCATTTCAGTGTGGATTACTAATCAAAGTTATTACGCGAAGGTCTACGATTGATTACATCGAGTTATTCCACTGAATATATCTTACTTCGGCATAATGGCATAACTCAAAAAATTAAGAAATCATTACCAAGGAGCTCGTGGTTACATAAAAACCGTACGGATCGACCGGTCATGATAGTTAAGCTACGCTTGCCGCGGTCGGTCTGTGGATGGGTGACCATCCATTTCATACCGAAACCCCTCCGTGCCTCGTACGTAAAGCCGTTGGTCCCGGCTGTCATTGTTTAATCTTTGACAGTCGTTATTAGGTAGTCAGAAACTCGGAATTCTGACAACCAGTCTTTAAAAATGGGTATCGTGTTACCAAGTAACTGGGTCGTGGAGGTCTAAAAGGCAATCGCTCCATGTAAAACACTGTCAAAAGTTGGGATTTTGACCTTCGACCTTCGATTTCGACCTAGAAGAACATGTAACTATCGGCGTCATTAAGTGTCTATAAAACTATTCACTATCACTACATAGGTAATATAAAAACAAAGCTTCGTCTGTCTGTCTGTCCGCGATAAACTCAAAAACTGCTGAACGAATTTTCATGCGGTTTTCACCAAAAGACACAGTGATTCATGGGAAAGGTTTAAGTTCATAATTGGTTAAATATGACGATAATACCCGTGCAAAGCCACGCTAGTACCTATAAATTAAGTTCATCATTATCATTATTATTTTATTATTTATTTATTTATAACAGCTTATACTATCATTACAGGGGTTTCCCTAATGTGACAGTTAAGACCTTAGACTAATAAAACCAAACATATACTTACAATAACCACAATTAAAATGCCAACATTATTAAATCATTACACTGCAGCACTATAACACCAAAACATAGCATACACAAAATAACATAATAATTATTACTAATAAATAATTAAGTACTTATCGTGTAAGTAATTATTCAATAGTAACAGTCTTTATAACAGTATTATACATAGTCCATACTAATCTCTAACATAATTTACATAACTACTGACATTTTAATAATAATTACTTAACATTTTGTTGTTTATCTATATATGTATGTATTTAAAATATATTTGTGTATGTATATCAGCTGTCTGACACCCATAGTACAGGGTCTCCCTAGTTTGGGGTCAGATGGCCGTGTGTGAAATGTCCCCACATATTATATTATTATATTATATTTTGCTCGTAGCATAACATTAATAGCAATACCCTTGTGAATTCACTCCCACTACATGTAAACACATCAATCTGAGTTTGGAGGTCGTTGATGGTACGGAAAGCTCTGGTAAGGGGTGCCTTGGCGAGCAAGTTAGTCCTGGCTGTAGGTACCAGTACAGTGGCGGGCGACGCCGCCTCCACACGTGGCGGTCCGGCACACACAGACTCAAGCGCTGCAATACTCCCAGGTTACTCTCCACTCCACGAAGTACCTTCACCAAGTAGACCACCAGCGTAAACTCCCGTCTTACATGCACATGTTATGTGACATATACATAAAGGTATGTGTTACTCTGTCATGCACATCTGTAAACACTTCACTTTTCATTGTTTGCGCAATAAAAGAAAATAAAATTACTCACGTTTCCTTCAAATCTATCTATTTTGACATGTGCCACTGTTAAATCGGCGAGTGATATATTCATAATATTACCTATTGATTTCGTTATCTACTCATATTATCTTTACGGCTTTGTTTTTACAAAGAAATATCTTTCAACCTTCAAAATGCTGCTTATTTTGTCAATGTCAGTAATTCGAAGCTTGGTAATTGATTGTCCATATTGTGTAAATCACGTAGTTAACATGTTATCAGAGTTTTTTTCCCCGTCATGAACTGATGAATGAAAGCCGGCTTGTCGGCTTGTCAGTTCGAGTGTAACGTCAGCTAAGGACAGATTTAAACATACTGCTACGTCACAAAGTATCGATGGTATTAACAATGTCACTTTATACTCAGCGATAGATATGATAAATCTGGTCTTTCGGTACGATCTAAGAAGTGCGGTATCGACGATGGGGATTACGTTGGTTGGTCGCACCTAGAATTTCGGGAAGGTACCATGGGTACGTCACGTTTTGGACCTTTGCCCAAGTCTGACATTTTGTAGGATGGATTTCAGTACTTTCGTAGGACCGACTTTTTGTGGGACATCTGCGTTGGTATCTTCATAATATTCCATTCTCACCGACAAAAAAATGGTCACCGATTTTCTGTCTTAGGTGGACAGTCTTTTGCAGTCGATTAAAGTTATCAAAGAAAATTCCAGATTTTAAATTCGAAAGAAGAAATGTAAGTGCGCGTAATTGTTATCGCAACTTGGTTTTTCCACATCAATAAAATACTAATAAATTGATTATTAGGCTTTGGTACAATGTTTGCAGGTATTTGAGTTAATACCAACTTTTATATACACAAATTAGTCATTAATGAATTACTGAACTACTTTAGATAGTGTCATAGTGGAGTGCGTAGGTATGCATTTAAACTTGAAAGTTATAATGACATGGATATTTGGTTGACAAGTCAATAGGCTTCCTAAAAAGTTCAAATCTACATAGAAAGGACCAAGACTCTTACAAAATTTGGTCCTTAAATCAACAAATAATTCAATACCCTGAACACAAATTAGGTAAGTTACTTTGAGAAATTAGCAGTAAATCAAATTGAAATCATGGCCATAGCTTTTTCCATTGTTCCATAATTTCCAAGTTCTTTATTTATTAACCTCTACCTCAGTAAGGTTATCAACATTAGGGTGACCCTGCGCTATCTCGGCGGCGCCTTTGTATGCGTGCCCCGATTTCTCTTCTTAACGTTTCTAGGAACTATTTGCTGAAACAATAGCACGCTTCATGTTTGTGATGCATACCAACTTAAAAGTGCAGTTTAATAAAGCACTTACAAATACCAACTCTGCATTCGAGGGTTAAGGTCGAAAATAGCGCGTAAATTCTTGAATTAAATGCCGTTTGAATGTTTGTTTGTCTGTAAACGTTGACGAAACCGCGGTGTCTTTGAGATTAAACTCTCGTTTGATAATTACCAGTCAACAGAGCGCTAAGATTTGTGATTATGACCAGTTTACAAGGTTTATTTTTTAATGGCCTGTCGTGTGTGATTGAGGTTAATTTCACAAACTTAATGCTTGCTAATAAAACATGGATTGTTTGAGAAAATGATGCTAATTGGACAGTGTTTTTTTGGTGCTTTGTGACATTTACTGTATTCTTTCTAGACATTTCTTTCAAAATCTTGAGCTGTAGGTAGATTCTGTAAAATTCTAACAACAACTCGCATCTCACATCGCTATTCACTCTCACTTCGCATAAGATTCAAAATGACCTTGATATATTTGACACTTTGAATCGATTCGAGTGCGAAGTGAGCGTCAAAGTGACGGGAACCTTACAGAATGTCACTTTTTACGTCATCTCATACTTTATTTGTCAAAATCTCCCTGTCAAATTTAGTTCAACTCGCTGACACGCTCGCAAGGATGGCGCTAGTGTAAATTCGAGTTATCAACCGAGTTTTTAGAATGCCAATCAAGAAACTCACCGCGGATTCAGATTCGGAGTTTAGAATGAGCTCTTACATAATCACACCCTTGAGATGTTTCAGTTGCTAGTCCGATAAAGATACGAATGATTATAACTCTAGCAACATTTTGACACTAGCACGAAAGGTTCACTTAACAAACACAGTAGGCAGTACGTTTTTGAGATTAGTCACCCCACCAAGCTTAGCAAACAAATAACGAAACAGAATAATGTCCAAAGAGACAAACATCAAACAATTGCTACGAGCAAAAGTCACGCCAACAAAGGTTATCAAGACTTGGCGCGACTTGGCCGGACTTGGCAAACAGTGTAGTGAATAATAGGGTAAACAGTCAAGCGGTGTCGTGACCGCTTGGCAAATATTGACGGTTATACCTGGCACGAATTTTACCCTTTGATTGATCGAGCATTGTGGTTAAAACTTGGCTATTTTGTAATTTAGAATCGCATGTCGCCTTTGAAGGGTTGAGGGTCACTTGATTTTACTTGGAAATTGTATTAAACCTGGAATTATGTTCAGTAAGTGGTGGATTCCGTTGCGTCATTACACTTACAGGAGAAATAACGTGGTCATTTCAAATCTAATATTTTTGTGTCAGATTTGAAATCACTCTTTTTAATGATGTGTTAATTTTAACGTAGTGTTTTTTTTTTCTTTATTTATTTTGTTTAATTACATATGGTATGGCGAATTAAATATTGAAAAAGCTTAAAAATAACGTAGTGATTGGATTTCTTTGTTTAGACAAGACTCAAATTGGCTGCATTAAGTATACAAAGCTTTTCGTAAATACGACTAATTCCTTCACAGACGCTATACAATTTAAAGGAACAGCGTTGGAGTTATAACTATGTAAAAAGTCACTTTCTTTTCCAAGTACTTATTAAGTTATCCTAATTGTTTGACCAAAGACGCAAGATATCATTAAAATCCTAAATCGAAAACTCGTGTCACAGCAAGATGTTTTACTGGAAAAGGCCCCATACAATTTGTTCGTTTTAAACAACCGCCCGTTATCTGGTCGACTAATGTTTGCTTACCAGGGTACACATGTCCAAATCGGATTTACAACGCCGAGACAACTGTGTGGGAGGGTCAGCAATCAAGAGTTTTTATTTCTTGGCCATTTTTTGAGACAAAATATCCTATGAGTGGTAACAGGCAGAATATTAATTAAATTCTGAACAAACGTAAGGTTTAATTTATTATTTATTTTGTATTTTCCAGATTAACAACAGACGAGGCAGTCAGTGAAAGCATTACAGCAAGCATTGTGGTTTACGTTGGACAGGACGGAATGGAAGAAGTAAGCATGACGTTGAACAGGACGGAATGGAAGAAGAAAACATGTTGCGCCGACCCCAAGTAACATGGGATAAGGGCAGGAAGAAGAAGAAGTTATTGTGTTATTTTTCTCAATATTTTATTCTAGAATAAAAATAGACAATCGCGAGTAGCACCATCCCATTTCTACCCGTGGGTGTTGGAGGAGACCTATGCTCAGCAGTGGAGGTCTAAAGGTTGACATGATGATGATTATGTCAAATTAATTGAGAGTACCTAACACAAGTTTTTTAAATCCACGGTCATATCATGTCCAACATTAAGCCTATCAACATAAAATGGCTACCACCCATAAAGCTATAAATAAACTCATAACACCACACTAATTCTCTATCCGTACCTTATCAACATCGAAATTTGTTCGACACAAAAATTACAAGTATCATAACATGCACGTTTAAACTGTCGATAGAGGATATCGATATCGTTATCTCACCTTTGTCGTACCGCCAAAATCAAAGTCATAAAACAACGTAATTTTGCCTGTGATACGAGTTGACGTATCGATAAGATATGTCAACCCTAAATCTGAAGCCGTGGGATTTAGACACCAAATGTTATTGGAGTTTCTACTGGTTATTAAATGTTGGGTATTAGTTTTAGGTCGTTTTATGTGGCCTGCACTGTAATATAGATAGTGGACGGTGTTTTGAATGAGTTTGACGTCAGTTTTGTTGATGAATAACATCACGACTGTACTGAGGTAAGTAGACAGGTACAGTTCTCTCAATAAAGATAGAAAATTGGGACCCTTGTAGGAGACTGTGCTTTGGAATTGCACAATTTAATTCCCCCATCCCCATTCTATCATCAGCCAAGCAGAGATACTGCGAAGCGTCACCGCTATATGGTTGAAGTCCCACGGTCTCGAACCAAGCGCTTTGATTCCGCGAACTGCAACACTGGAATTCACTGCTCGCCTCTCTGTTCACTGATAAGTACTAGGTATAATCTGGGTATCTTCAAGGCACGAGTGAACCGGATCATCCTAGGCAATTGTGTTACACCTTAGACTGCATCATCACCTAAGATCAGGTTTATTGCGGTCAAACGCCAGCCTATTAAATCGCATAGTACCAACTTGTTTTAGATTGACAACCTGAAATCAACTGTCATCTGCTCTGTGATCCAGACAAGCTTCAGGTAATCTGTTTGGGTGCTTTCATTCATTTGTTGCATGCCAATTTTATCAGTTTCGTAAAGATACTAGAGCATCTGTTTGGCGGAACACTTGAGATCTAGATAATTTGGCGGTAAACTCAAAAGGTGCCCAGAGAGGTGATTTCGTAATGGAATTATTGGCTTAAATGACGTTTCGTTACGCTTTGACATTGCAAATATAGACTTTTCCTTTTCACAATATGGAAAATGTTGCGTTGTGTGTCTCTCGATGAATTTCCAGTAACTACAAGTTGTTGTTAAGATTGAGTGGTTACCACTCCAGCGTGGTCACGGTACCGGGGGGTTCAACCTACTCCTGATTGAAACACAGTCTCAATGAATAGGTACTTCTTGTAATATATTTGGGATATTGAAATTATTATTTTATTTAATGCTGAACCGCCTGACAGCCCTCGTCGTGGACTGTCAAGTTTTTATTCTAATTTAGAACAGAGTTTATCTCATCGTCATATCTGCCTATTCCTTCTACGTAATAAACTGTTACAATAAGGTTGGACATGGTTGGTTGGAGTAACTCGTAGCTAAGTACATATAAGCCGTACCTACGAATCGATCGACTATGATTGAGCTACGCTTGTCGCGGTTAATCCGTGGGATGGGTGACCATTTATTTCATACCGAGACCCCTACGTGCCTCGAAAACACGTAAAGCTGTTGGTCCCGGCCGTCATTCGCAGATCTTTGAGAGTCGTTATGGGTAGTCAGAAGCCAGAAAGTCTGACAACCAGTCTTACCAACGGGTATCGTGTTACCTAGTTGCTGGGGTGTAGAGGTCAAACAGGCAGTCGCTCCATGTAAAACACTAGTATTCAGCCGCATCCAGTTAGACTGAAAGATGACCCCAGCATACTTGAGAAAAGACTAGGCAGATGATGAACATGGCTAAACCAACCAGAGCCTCTACAATAGGGTATTTATTACACCCATTTTTGAAAAGCGTCTCAATGAAAGTTCTGTAGTGCTAATATGCCACCAAAAAAAACACAAAATTTTTATTCAATCGATAAGTGCCATAAAAATGCATTTATATTAAATTTTCAAATCTCGCGCGTAGTTTGACGAAAACGCCTCTTACTGGACGCCATATTGCTCAGCGTAAATGACGTCAGTTCGTTTTGTATCAAATGAGCTCATATTAAACATGATAATTGTATTACATTTAAAAATATTTAAAAGCATGTTTTGTAATAGGTGTAATAATGAAAAAAATTCGTTGGTTACGAAAATTATAAAAATACAAAGCCTATATTACTCCAATCGGTTGATTGACAGTTGTCAATTTTTTGTTTACACAGCCATACGGCGTAATAATATGGCCGCTATTATTTCATGGTGTTTTATAACAGATTAAAAATACTGAAAACTTTGAATTGAATTAAAAAAATTGTTTTGTTATTTTATGAACTAAAACTTACATTTTCCGACTGCTTTATGACTAAACTGTCTCAATAACATATTTATAGATTTTTTCTCGTATAGAGTAAAATACCCTATTCTTCGGACGCAAATTGCAAATACAATGATGGTCTTACCTCTCACTGGGTATGGAGTCTCATGGCTGTTGGAGGGTGGTGACGAGATCCTGGGTTCTGATCGACCGGCAGACGCTCCCCAGAGTGACTGGCACAGCGTGTTCCGTAACGCTTCACTAGCTGTCTTGCCTGGTAAAGAAGAAAGATAGAATTAGTAATGGAATCCTTGACCATGTTTATCGTAGTGTGGAAGATGGTTGGTTGGAGGAATCCAAAGCTTGACCTTTCTTCGGTACAGGGGCTCACATAATTATGGTTTATGGTTATTTTTTTAGTTTGGTTTTTGCTTTGCGAACATTGAATATGTAAATTTCAGATTATGAAACAAAAGGCAGATAGACCTCGCGGAAAACTGAAAGTGAAGCAAAAAAAGCAAATACAAATTCAGAAACGAATCCCTACAACGCGCTACGTGAAAATACAAAAACAAATTCTAAAGCGAACACAATCACGAGATTGTAGGTATTCGTTTTTTAATTTGTATTTGCTTTTTTGTCTTCACTGCCAGTGTTCCGCGCGGTCTATCTGCCTTTTGTTTCATAATCTGATAAAGAAACACCTGCTAACATGAGTAACAATATTGTTATTCTGTAAATCTCTATTCCATGAATTTAGGAGAAGTGAGCTTAAGGTTACTTGTCAATCTACAGCATCCACTCACTCCACGTTCACCTAACTAAGCGCCAGGGTAGAAAAATCAAATATTCTTACGTTTTTTTGCAATTTTTAGCTCAGTATCACGCATAATAGTATTGTAACAAAAAAGAAGTAACAAATATGATAATTATGATTAATGAGTGAATTTGATTTATATATTTACTAACAACTATTAGGCAAACATTGTTACTAACCCTTATATGAGTGCAAACTTGAAATAAATGATTAATAATAAAATATGCATTTACAGCATTATAATAATTCAAATCATCAAAATAACTCTCCAAGTTAAAAAAAAACTCGTAATTCGCATCGGCGTTTTTTTTTTTGTTACAATACAATCTGATAAAGTGCTGAAAATTACAAAAAACGTAAGAAAATTTGAATCTCGCGGGCTGCCCTAGGGCATCCCCCACATCCATTAACAAAAATTCGTAAAATACATTGAAAATCGACGATTAAACCTACAATGAGGGTAAACCGGTCAATATTCATCAGTAGGGCACTTCCTCATTACAGTCTCGCCGTAATTACACGAACGCCAGTTATATGACTCACGCGCATCTGCCTGTCCTATGTGGAAATTGATCTGGGTTTTTATTTAGTATTTGTCTAGGATTTTTGCTGCTTACGTGTCGATATGAGCTTTGAAAAAATAAGTTTGGCAACCAATGTAGGTAAGGTACAGGGTAAGGTTAGAAGGGGTATATATCCTTCGGGAATACGATTCTTTTATTATTTTCAGCCTGAAATTTTCCTACATCAAGGCAAAAGGCCTACTGCGACCGCCAACATGCATCGGCCAAGCATGGCAATTACGGCAATGAGATGGTGGTTTGTTCCCCTTGGGGCAGACCTATCATCATACCCAGCAGCGGGCGTCTAGGGATTTACATGATAATGATGATAATGAAAGCACAGGTTTTTCCACTCTCCTTCATACCCTCTCTATTAACCGCTTCAATGTGACGCCACCTCCTGAAGGCGATGGCCATTGTTTAACTATTGTTTCTGCTAATTGGACAGTTGCACTCTTAAGCGCTATTTGGGACCAGTGTATGTCAAAGGAGTCCAGATCATCCCGCCATCTCCGCTTGGGCCTGCCACGATGCCGCTTGCCATATAGAAGGACCTACTTATTCGTTTTGAGAATCATAAAATCACTTTAATACTCCTTAATCTTAGCCAGGGCCGGGACTTTACTGTTATCTAACAACAACGTTAAAAAGAACACCTTTGAAATCCCTCCTACAGTAACGATTTTGATAACATGAAATTAATGTATTGTCATCTAAACAGAACGGATATACACAGATCCAACTACATACGCTAGGAAAAAATGATCTCAAATTAGCTTGCAAGAATTCACCTAATCATACAAACAAACCACAAGAAGAATGTACCAACACCATTGTATCTAGAACTTATACTTATCAAAGGAATAACACTTCAATCAATCTTAATTAAAGGTTCTAAATATAGAGAAAGAGCAAACATCGCGCGAAGCTTATAAGCAAAGTGTTGATCCAGGACTGTAGGAGTCGAAGTTGTTAGTACGGCGCTAATATGGTGCTTAGTAGCTGATGCGTGAAGAGTTATAATGTCGTGTTGAAATGTGGCAGTCCATAATTTGTCAGTTTTTATCACGGAAATATTATTATGAGCCTATTGTGTCCCACTACAGAACCAAGGCCTCCTTTCTTTCTTTCCAATTTTATTTTATTTTATTTTTTTACTTTCCATTTTTCTCTGTGTTTTGCTACACTAGTCCAGTTTTATAGGTAGCTCGTCTAGTCATCTTCTTCTGGCCCTACAGTGCTATCGGTTTCAACATAAACCTTTACATATGCGGTCACGTTAAAAGCCTATTGCATTCTGTCATCACATAAACATGCAGTGATGTCTAAATTTTCTCCAAATCAAAAATATAGTTATTCGAAAGCTTGGATAACAAACGTTGCTTATATTCAGAATTATTTTGTGTTGTCCGGTTTAAAATTCTTTTTTCGTGTTCTTCGGTCGCTTTTGTGGTAAAAATATGAATCCTTTCTCCCAGCTACTCCATTTTAGCGGCCCACTTAACATCAAACAATTGAATGTTTGTCTTATCAATGAAATGGTCAGTCATGATTTGGCTCATGCCCTCAGTACCACGTTGGTAGCAAGTCACAAGACATTTAGCTTAACGACTCTATTGCATCCGTACACTTTCTTCAGTCGTGATATTAATTCTTGGAATAATCTTCTTTATTAATTCTGGGAAGGGGAATGAAAAGGAATGAGGTTTTAGTTGGATTTTGTTGCAGGCTCTTCGAACGTTTGGTGTGAACAAGGACCATTTTTACGATAAGTGAGATATTAAGTTTGAATGACCTAATAATTCTATCGTCTGTTTTTTTACTGGTTTCGATGCAATTTGACATGCTTTTCTTTACGTCATTAATTTTTAAAATAATATTTACCGAAGTAAAAAAATTGGAAATAATACCGCTGGTCTTTTAGTACTAGAAAAGGACCAATAAATAGAATGCACCTAAGCTATTGTCAGTAGTTAGCATAGACTTTTTAAATAATAATTCTATTTCTTGTATAACAATCTTCAATAAACAAGTAAAATGATGATTTTACATCGATTATATCGTGAACAATTTCAAAGGGATTATCGATAAGAATTATCTGAACATGTATTTAGGTAATCACTGCCGTTGTTACAAGATATTAACATTATCGATTACATTTATTCCATGTAATTCTGATAGGGAGCCTGATTAAGCAAATAATGTTTTTTTGTACCTATGTATTTTACGATTTAATTATTGTTTGATGTTTCGCTACTTATGTGATACTTCCAGTTCTGTCTGCATTTAATTAGCTTGGAATTAAAGTGAATTATAATTATAATGCCTAACAGCCTACACTTAGGCAGGTATGTGTACATACCAAAGACCTTTAGAAGAAAATCTGAAATGTCAAAGTCAAAGTCAAATCATTTATTTCAATTAGACCATTAAAAGGCACTTTTGAACATCATATTATAAAATGACAATGCCAGATCCTGCCCCACCCATGTACAGAAAAAGTAACCCATGTACAGAAAAGTAAATTAATGAAAATAATTGTAATGAATATAGAACCTTTCTATACTAAATTGTTTTTCTTTATAACTTGCGGATTACGAAATACCTCCCCACAAAATGCTTGTATTTTCCCTAAAATGCAATTTAACCTATAATCAATGTCATTATTGTTTTTAGATTTAAACGAAAACCACACGTTCTACAGTCACTAAGACTAGTGTTTAGTTATCAGCAATAAATAAACAGTAAGATGCTACTTATTGCACATGACTTCTATTGAGTGGGGCAAAGTTCTATAGAGTTTCTGGCATTGGCCTTTGAATTTAGTTGTTAATTACGTAATATATAACAATAAACATAATCATATCCCTTTCTATTGATTCATAATACACATTTGGTGCGTTAATTTTACCCATATTGACGTGTTCATCTAAAACTCTACTTGGAAACAGGAGTAAGTAGACTCTCTGACTCTTCATTCATAACGGACTGGAAACAATGCGACCCCATTTGTTATATTCTATGAATTTCCTGATATCGATAATGACCTACGTCAAACTTAATAGATTTGATATTTTACGTTATGAATTATCGATTAGTAATAAATAAATAAAACTTTATTGTTACTGAATCGAATAAGGACGTTTTATTTACGTGCGTAAAAGGCAAATTTTCATGATATCTAATTGGTGGTTATAAAATCATCTGTGTCTAAACTGCGTAACAAACGTTGCGTGCGTTTTCAAACAAGCTGGTAAAGCCACGAAACCGTTTCTTTTGGCTAACCTTGCTATATGTAATACTAGCACTTAGCCCGCCGCTTTGTCCGCGTGAATTTACTCGAGAATCCCAGTTTCTTTTTTTTTATGAAATATAGCCTATAGCTCAGAGAGAACGTACCTTCCTATTGGTGAAAGAATTTTTGGAATCGGATGAGTAGTTTCGGTGATTACTCCCTACATACAAATAAACTAACAGACCAGTTTTACAACAATATTAGTAGTTTTCTTTTACATATTATATATATGTAGGTATGTATGTATGTATATGTTTATGTAGGTATATGGTATCCAGATATATAATTATGTATATGAGTTTATATCTTTTTAACTTTTTAATTATTACTTTTTGTTATGCACCCGCCATATTATCTCTTCATCACCCTTGGTTGACTGGTAGAGAATGCCTAAGGCATTAAGTCCGCCTTTGTACCTTTGTGCATGAAGTATAAATAAATAAATAATAAATAAAAATCCGTAGAAGGTTTCACCTTTAATATCTACTTATTATTTCAGCTTTCGACATAACTGAGGAGAGATCAGGTGCAAGACCTACTTTATGTACCTACTTTTTGGGGTGTCACACCATCAAATTCCGAACTCCGGGTCTGCTATTGTACGAGTTTCTAATGGAAAAACCCATTAAGGCGCTACCCCGACCAAAAGTGCGTTTTTCTTCGTTATTCAGGGGCTATTAACTCATTAATTAAGAGAAACAAACTACATCTCAAAACATATTATTAATGTTCAATATCCTATCATCACATTCCACGTTCTTATTTTTTTTGATGTACCCTATATACACCTAAATCTTCCTGTAAACAAATAACTAAAATAATTGAAAACATGTATCTTTTGCTTAAGTTGATGTGTTATTAATTTGAGGATTACACTAATAGATAGATAAGTTAAAAATCTTTTTAATTCACGTTTTATTTTATTCCAAAAGATCGTTTCTCTTTTTTATAACAAAAAAAAACAACAATTGAGCGTATTTCGAGTCTGCGGCAAAGAGGAAATGTATGGTCAAGGTTATTTGGTCAAGGAAGCGCCTTAAACTTTGAACGACCTGGAAATGGAACCCAGAACCCTATACTCAACACTCACAACAAAATCAACGGATTCGTAACAAAAAAAACTTTCAAAATCGAAAGTATCAATAAATACTCTTAAAAATATATAGTTATCCAAAGCATATCACACTCGCAATTTTAACTAGGGTCGCCTGGCGCCATTGAATTGCTCTCATCCTTTCGAGCACTGATTGTCTCACTTACAGCCATCCGTATGTAATCATCACGTGGTCGACCATCCATCTGCATTAACGAACAAACAAACTGACAGGAAGATAGAACAATAGATCTTATTAGATATGTGGAGAAAATCACGCTTGAAGTAGCTGATGGCTTAAGTGAAATTAGTGAAGTATCAGATAGAGTTCAAAATGATGAAAGAGGTATATTCATCGCTACATAATTACTTTGTGGTTCTAACGGAGTTTTGTATAGGCCACATAGGAACTATGAAAGTACTAGCGGTAGAGTTCATCATCATCATCATTTCAGCCGAAAGACGTCCACTGCTGGGCATAGGCCTCCCCGGGGGGTTGACATAATTGCCACGCTTGGCAGGCAGGTTGGGGATCGCAGTACGGTTGTTACAAAGGCACAGAGGGAGTTCAGTCAGGAGAAATTGTGACAAATTTCTTTTACTTTTGTACTTTCGTCTTCCATACTATTGTACTGTTTCATTATTTGATACGCTGTGTACTCATATTTAATGCCGGCACTTCACATGGCGTACTTGTGCAAACATTCGCCTTATTTAGATACTACAAAATAGTTATTGAAATATTGTCGATTTTGTATTATCCAAATAAGACGAATATTTGTGCAAATACGCCAAGTGAAGTGCCAGCTTTCGAATAGGTAGAGTCTCGATCAAATCAAATCAAATCATTTATTATTTGTTAAGACATGGGTAGGTACAAAAGTAAATTATACAGTTCTTGAGTTTGAAACAATAGGACTCCATGCTATGCCAGAAGGCGCACAAATATCGCATGCAAGAAAAGGGCACTGAGTAAAAAATAAAAAATAAACTTAAGTACTGCCTTTAAAATAAATGAGAAATAACGAACACACGAATACTCTGCTTTACGTATGTAATGTACCTATTGTCTCTATTCTGCTTTGTGTTTTAAAAACCCATGAAGAGGGTAAGTCATAACTTATAACTGAGTACTAAACAGCAATTGGCTCAAGATCGACTCCTCTTTGACAATACTCAAAAGTATACAAAATGTTCTCCAGACAACAACACTACGCTTAATCCAAAAGCCCTTCCAGATGAATTAGGACCGACAGGATAAGAACAGTAACTAAGTAAGTGGCAAGGACAATCAGTGCAGAGGAAGAGACCGATTCGGTGGCGCCAGCGACTGTTAAGGTCGTGAATCTAACTATGGTAGTTTCAAATTGAACACATGTGCAGCGGTTCCAAAACTAGCAAACCAAGTTTTTTAGATCTATTCCGTTCTAATACCTACAACTAATACCACTGGTATCACCTTATTTCGGTGTACGCTCCGTTCGCCCCTTGGATCTTGGCCCTTACGATTAAAATGTTCCACTCGCCCCGTTTTTATTTATTTTGGGGTAGTGATTCGCCCCTTGCGGCATTTCCTTGGAAATTTTACCAAAAAACGTATAGTTAGACAGAAAAATGCATACACCTAGTTCCAGTTCATTTCTGCTTTCCTGGTAGTTTACTAAGATTTGTTATCGCTGTATATGAGCTTAGCTTAAAGCTGATTAAGGAATCGCTACATGTAATTGTGCGCGGAGCTAAGGACCAGGAATAATGTAAAATCAATACTGGCAACTGAGACTTACTGTGTAAAAAATATAACAAAATTATAATCATTTTGAAATGCAATTGCAACGTACTGCAGTAGTTATGAGTTAAATGTAAAAAAAATAGAATCATTAATTTTTTTACCATATACTTAATAATATTAACATGTTTTAAAAGTTCGAAATGCGATAGCTACTTCGGCTGCTTGGCGTACAGGCCTTGGTTATAAGAATTTTAATTGTGTGCCTTTTGGATTAAAATTGTGCGATCTATGACAGGAGTTCGTGGCTATGTAAAAGCCTTAGCTATGTGTAAGCTACGCCTACCGTCTTTGGTCTGTGGACGGGTGACCATTCATCTCATCCCGGGACCAACGGATGTAAGTCATTCGTCGGGTTATGAATAGGCAGAAACCAGAAAGTCTGACAACCAGTCTTACCAGGGGGTATCGCGTTACCTATCAACTGATTAAAACACTGAAGCCGACACCAACACATATTATTGTATTGATAGGCAGATGATTGTATTATCTATTATCTAAAAACTTATCAAATGAGATATAGTGTCTAAAACACATAGAAGCTTCTGGACATTCGTACGTGACTATTAGTACTACCAGTGTAAAACAGGACTGGAACAAAACCGACAAGGGCAATCAGTGCAGAGGAAGAGGGCTATTCTGAGGCGCCAGCTAGTGGTAACGGAACTTTCATAAATCACGTTTCATCCATAACAAGTCTAATTTTTGTCAATCCACGCTTAATCCTACAAATCCATACTTCCATAATAATTCTTAATATTATAGATGCGAAAGTAACTCTGTCCGTTACGCTTTCACGATGAAACGGCTGAACCGATTTTGATGAAATTTGGTATGAAAATAGCTTGATCCCTTTGGAAGGAAATAGGCTACATCCGCGTTTAATGACATTCACAACATCCACGCAACGAAATTAATCAGAAAAGAACAGCACAGGAGTAAGACACACATATTCCCGGCTAATAACATAATTACACAATTATAGGTAACTCAAAATCTCGTACGAAGAAACTGACTAACACATCATATACTTTTCTTTCTACTTTTCTTCGTGACAATATTTATGGCAAGACTAGGTAGATACTATTAGTTCCCATATCTACAAATTTAATTGAGTTTATTACTTATTGACAATAAATATGAGTAGACCGTTCTATTCTATGAAGCTCGTAGTCGGGAAAGTTAACGTTGACTGTCGAGTAAACCACAAGCCACCAGTACCAGTAATACCATAACATTCGCCTAAAGGATGACGATTGAGCTAAACATTTTCTCTCTAACATTTGAGCGAGACAATCTTTACTTTGGTCTTAAGATCCGCATTAGAATTAAAATTGAAATCCAACGTAAAAATTAGATTTCTTTCACAAATATTTGTTTGGAACAATGAATGAAAGATGATAAATGTTAGAATTACTGACAGCGGCTTGAATAAAATTATTATCATGCAATCATCAAAACATCCGTCAAGCTTTATAACTTTATTATAATCTTTTCTATGAAGTCACATGTTAGATAACATTCATTGAAAAAATCTAACATAGAAGATAAGACTGAATTTCGACGTTCATTCACTAAACTTTAGTTCTTTCACGTTCTTGCAACATACATATATAACAATAAAAAAAAATTAAGACCATCAAATGAACTCAATGCCGCCGACCAACCAACGAAATTGGTAAAATTTGGAGTATATCAATTACTATAAATAGAAATAGATCGTCACTGTGTGAACAGGGATATCTATTTTTAAATGGGCACGCCTGTCATTGCAGCAATGAATCATGGTATGAAACTAGGATGTAATATGTAGTTGCGTCTGTTCGTAACTACTAAAATATTTGCAATATACAGAACCTTACTTCTTCTTTTCGAGTCGATGGTAAAAGTGAATCATTATTTTTTGAACTTAGGCTCAGTAGCCTACGTTCAAAAAATAATAAGCGCGGTAAACATACGCTACCTACTGAGGTAGCGTTGCCGTAGCTGAGGTAGCATTTTTAATGTCGTCTAAAGTGCCGGTGTAGGGACACTTTGGATACTGTAGTAAATGGGCCATCGTCTGGTCAGGAGCTCCAAACTCACACTGGGTATCGGTCGGTTTTGCTGTAGTCAGTGGGCAGTCTATTGAGCGCACTTCATATAGGCCACTGCAAATCAAATCTGAATGGCAGGTGTTCCTGAGGTTGGGTGATGGTTGGTGATGTTCCTCCCACAACTTACGATTCACCGACAACCTTAAAATCGGGAAAATCTTAATATTTAGGGCGCGCCTTCAGTTCTGATAAATCTTATATTACAAAAGGCAAAGAGACTCACTGACACTGACACATATAATTTTGAAAACTACTTGATCTATGAAATTGACATTTGACAGGTAGGTAATAATAATTTGTTCAAAGAAATGCAACAATTAGAATAGTAATAAATGTAGTTAATCAATTATTCATAATAAAAGATGAGCAACTGTGCTTGAGCTGGACTGAGCCTGTGTTTCAGGTCACAGTTTATAAGTTACTTTATAGGTAGAAGGCGTTAGCTAAAACAGAACTTGACTTTGACTTTCATGTAGACAAAGTCGCTGGAAAAAGCTAGTCTACACTAAAATTATAAAGAAGGGATTTTAAACTTTGACTTAATTTTGGTTTTTGCTCAACATCATTCATTTCTACGAAACCATATCACAATAAAAGTATATCCCTAACCTTAATACCCTTTAAAGTCCAATCGAAATCACAAAACAAAACTGTTGAAAAGTCTCCATACTCAAGTACACAGTTAAAACAAAAGACTCGCCGAACGGCGCCAATGTTACGAGAATCAATGACCGTCGTCCGGCGAAGGCAGATCATTAAATTGACGCTCGCCACGCCAATTGTGACATCGCTTCCTGTGATGAGTGGTTGGGCAAGTTATGGGATGGTAGCGGTATTGTAGGAGCAAAGTTTCATAAGAGGTTAGAGATACACATTAAAAGCTACAGAAGAAGGAATAAAATATAGAGAATACAACGATGTGTTCTTTAATTGTACACGTAAAAAATGCAGTGATGATTATCGAGATGGAGAGTTTATAGGTAACTATGCAAATCAGGAACTCTTGAAATAACTAAAGAGATGATTTTTATGAATTTAGATGTGTGAGCTAATAATAATGTTGTTAAGTAGACTGAACATCTTTGGGGTCAACACACGACCCATGGCATGCGACATCGCGGCAGGCCCAGGCGAAGATGGCGGAATGGGTTGAACTCCTCCGATTAATACTGGTCATAAATAGTGAAAAGTGGAAGGAGAGTAGAGAGGCCTGTACCCTGCAGTGGGAAAATTAAGGCTAATAATGAAATATACTAAAGATCAAGATGAAGAAAACTTCGAAGTTATATAAGACTAGATTATGTTAGAAAGATGAAATAACCGCTGTTGCTTCCAACATAAGCCTTCTAAGTGTCGCGTGCTGATTCTTCCATGTCGAAATATAACAGGGATTTATCTCAGACATTACTTTAATACAGCTTGGATCATACATTAAGTGTTTGTTAGCTTTATATCACTTGTGCTGTTGCAATTTGCAATTGATACTGTCTGCGATCTTCCAATGATTCTTTAGCTTCATTCCTAAGTGGGCTTTACTTTTTTTCTTATTCTAATACGTAACAGATTCTGTGTCATTACAAGGTTTTCGTTCCGCATTTTGTAGTTTTTTAATTAAGTACAGAGAACATTATGATTTTTTTGTCGTTTTTCACTTATAGCCCAAAAAATGGTGTTACTTTATCATAATCAGTTTTGTTTACCGATTAACTATTAAACAGTGTTTTAAAAGACATGACCGATTACTATAGAAGAGTTTTTTTTCTTCTAATTAACTGGATAGGAACTTGAATTGATTCTATTCTAATGTAGGAACGGTGAAAAAGAGCCAAAGTATATGCACATATACTAGCTTTTAAACATCGACTAAAAACAAAACACTGCTTCAATATTTTGCTTCTATGAAACAACTACAAACATTCATTAAAGTATCAATCATAATCAGTTATCAAGACCACACATTAGCACCTAAAATAAGAAAGCTAGATATAATATCGCATCAAATCATGTCGGCTGGCAGGCGCCTGGGGTTCGGCGCCTCAAATAACACGCGTCCGGCTACTGCGGATCATGTATCAGATTGTGCTTTATTGAATAATTTTCGTATTAGTTATGTCTCTTTCAAATTCGAATATGATTCTTATTGAGAAAGTTTTAGAGTTCAAATGTTGCAGTAGCATCGCTCGCATCGCTGCTTCTTTGCTGCTTTTCTTCAGCTTTACTATGATTTAAATAGTAAAATGTTAATTTGTACATTTGCCTACACAGTTACAACAAATAAGGTTTTAAATAGAGTTATAGAGGCAAATTGCTGCTATTTATTATGAAATTCAATTATGGTGTATGGCAATGCAAATTTTTTGGCCCAAGAATAGACCATCAGTCTCTTGCCACACACACAACGGGGCAATGCTGCCAGCCTGTTGGGCACGTGTCCCGTTAACAGCTATGTAAACGAGTTTTTGACCCCTATGAGCTCCCTTATTTTTGAAATAGTACATAATATTATTATTTTTATTTTTAAGTTTTGTATATATTATACCCGATACGGTGTGAAAATGGTTTGGACTATATTTCTTATTAGATTTAATAAAATTAATTTCATTTGCATTTTGAAACTAAACATAAACATATCTAACATATTCTAAATCACTGTATCCTAAGTCATTATCATCATCATCATTATCGTTTCCTACAACTCCAACTTCATCATCAAAATGAAAGAATATCACCATAATATCAAACTCTATATTAAAACCAGCTGCTCCTCTACTCGTAGATACTCGTGTTATCACAAAAGGCAGCCGCTCAGCATCAATTAGTGTCCGTCGAACAATACTTCACTCAATGGACCGGCGGCCATTCATTCGCGTATTATTAGATAGTAATGTGGTTCAATCGCTCGATAGGTTATAGAGATGAATAGAGTCGATTGATGAGTTGTGAAAGTTTATGATGCGGTTTTTGTTCGCGTAAAATTCAATTCTCTTTTTTTCTGTAATATAATTTTTACGTATGTCTAGCATGTGATGAGAATCTAAAATCTATAACTTGATTGATAAGGTTGACGTTTCTTCGATAAGTACTACCAGTCTTGTGTAAGTGACATAATTTGAAAATTGATCTTCATATGTTTCTTTATGGTATGGCATGGCAATCAATCCCATCATTTATTGAACAAAATCATCACTGCTTTTCGCAAAGCTTTGTCACCATGCCTTGAATTAAGTATGGTCCACCATGTCGTATTACTAATCAGTAAATCTCAATGCCTTGCTAACCAACAAAAAGGTCCCTAAAACTGCAAAAAAACTAAGTGCAGTAACTCCAAAGCTACCGAGTTCTAATCCGGGTGTCGCGTTACCGTCCTGGGTGGCCTCGTACAGTACATTATTATAATTGGCCAAGAACAACGGTCGACTATCTACAATCTAGAGAATTCTCAACGGAAACTGATCGATGTTATGTCATGATTATATTAATATTATATTAATAACACTTGTTTGTTGACCATTTACTGTTGATAGCCCTTCATGTGAGACTGCCATAGAATCTTTGTAAATCTTAAACATGCGGTGTGGTGGTGATACGTAGAAGACGTATTTTTAAAAAGAAATGGCGTCCAAATAATATTATGCTTACATCTTTTAAGTGACCAAAATCAGATAACAGTGATATAGACAAAGCAATAGACAAAAAACGTGAGGAATCTCACGGAATCTCTCTCTGTTTAAGATAACGATATTTTACTACAATTAAACAAACAATAGTAGGTAGGTACTTAACTTGCTCTTATCAAAGCATAATTGGCTGATGCAATAAAAGTACGAAAAAGTACCTACAGACAGTGAATTAAACTAAACATTTTTATATTAAATTTAAGAAAAATGCAACAAATTAACTAATAATGAAAGTCAAAAAAACTAAAAATTCTAGCTACCAACAAATTACTAAATACAAAGAAATTTCATCAGAATACTCAGTTCATTATAAAGAATTCCATAAAAAAACAAGATAAACAGAGCCGTATGACATTCTTATCTGGAGACAAGCGGTCTACAAGACCCAGATATCTGTAACACTGAGCTTTTGTACGTTATAAAGAATCTTTCATTTTTTATTGCAAAACATACGGCCCTGAGGTCACCGAGGTCTTCGCTTCCTAACAGATTAGCAACTGAAAAATATATATTTTTTTGTTAACGATAACAAAGTTGCTAATTAACGTAAAGCTTATAAACCAACGGAGGAAGTCGTTGATTAGGTATGTTCGTTTGTACCTAATTATTGTTAACATTGGTTGCTCGCTAAATTCTAAATTGGGTCAAATGGGAATAACAAGGGAGGGACCATTGTAACAAACAATGATTTATATAAGAGGAAAGGTGACCTGTTATTCCAAATAACGTTTATAGCACTTAATGAAGATATTTCTCCTACTTCATAGAATACGGCACTAAATAATAACCCAATTTACACCGGGGAATATATAGTTGATCCTCAAGGCAGTTCAATTGTTGATCAAAAATAATTCAAACAAAGCTGGTTTTGTTTTCTAGAAGATCACGAAAAGGCGCACTTTGATTTTATTATAGTGTCAATTAGGTTTTTCAGGACAATAGAAAGGATATCGATAGGCGATCGATTTAATAGATGCCATTGATGAAGAATATTAACTCTAAGAATCTAATTATTGATAGAAAGCAAAAAGACTTTCTATCAATAATTAGATTCTTAGAGTTAATATTCTTCTTCAGTAATCTTACCTTTTGCAGAAAAGCGAGCTCCTGTCCCACTATTCCTCCTAGTCATCCCATTTTACCGCAGTAGCATGGCGCCTGTCCTACATTAGTCAGTCCCTGACTCATTGTTGGCTAGTCCACTAAGAGTTCCCACGTTCCATCCGCCCACAGCCTCCGTTTTCAGATGCAACGTCCGTGATACCTAATCAACGGGTTTCCTTACTTTAGGAAGGTCAAGACTGACATCAAAATTGGTTTTCATCGTGATTGTAAGAAATTGGCGAAATAATATTCAATATTAAAGATTATTAAAAGAGCATAAATGAGCACTTTGTGTTCTGACATTTGAATATATTGATTTCTGAAACCAATTGAACAGAGTACTTGTGAAAAATATAATGATCATCAATCACTATCTTTACAGAGGACTTTGACAGAGTTGTAGTACACAAGGGCCAGATTATATTTTTTCAACCTAAAATGGGACATTTGCCCACAACCTAACTAACAATATAAAATAATGTAATACTACTTACGTAGAAAACAATTCTATGTACACGTCTGTCAAAATCAAATCATTGGTCGTTTCCCACGGAACCACGCCACCTACGCGTGCTCTTAGTCATAGCCATGTCCACTGTTTGTCATCTGCCACTTTAATTGATCCAAAGAGATCTAGTCGTAAATTAAATCGTGGCTCATAATGGTCGAGTGTGTGAATATTTTTTTTATTAAGTATTCGCGATAGAAATGGCCTTGGCTTGCCTTGGCCTGCCTGGTTATGAATGGATGCAGATGCGTTTATTGGTTATTGAGAAGTAGGTTAATGTAATATAGGCGAAGATTTGTCACTTAAGATTTTGATGTAATGGTTCTTGCCATATGAGGCCATGATTGTTTGTGTCCGTGAAATTAGTCGAATAGTGATGTATTCATTTTTAATAGTCATACATTTCGGCCTGACGAATAGATAGGATCCCTGCTATGTTTTTGCTAGAAATCTTTTTATTAGCTGTTATCATTCAATGATACTAAAATTCATTAAGTTGTAAATTCTTTAGAATTCTCAGATGACTAGAATCTATTTCAACACCGCACTGTAACTACCGCACAGCAGTTTTTTCATTACAGTATTTTTCCTTTTCTACCACAGCATTTGTTTCCCTTACTCCAGGTCCCTATATTTCTAAATCTTAAAGAACGTTCATATTTTTAATTTTCCAGCCCATCGATGGTCGTATCTGATACAAGAACAGTGTGCCAGCGATTAAATTGTACAATCTTCTGGCTGGTGATTGGCGTGCGAACGCCGGAATGGGTTAAGAGGTGTTAATTGTGCGAGATTGAATGTTTTCTCAGGGCAGAATTTCAATTGGACGCAATTGTTGCTTCGTTTGATGGTGCTTTTTCATAGAAGAAAAGGTTTCTTATCTATGTTGCTAATAAGATTTAGGTGCAATTAAAATTTGATTGAGAAGAGCGAAGATATTCTGTTTTTTCTTTTAGGCCTTCAATCTGAGTTCTATACTTAACTAAAATAAAAAAATACTTAACGGAAGATAGTCAACTCATTTTTAAAGTAAATAGAAGTTGATGAAAATTGTTGAGAAATGTAGAATTGGGAAAATCTATCACAAAATCTGAGATCAGAATCTTATTGATCCTATAGACTTTTATTAGATTCGATTCCCGCGCAGGGTAAATATTTGTGTGATGAGCACTTGTGTTTGCCTTGTGTCTGGGTGTTGTTTATCTATATATGTATGTATTTAAAATATATTTGTGTATGTCTATCAGCTGTCTGACACCCATAGTACAGGGTCTCCCTAGTTTGGGGTCAGATGGCCGTGTGTGAAATGTCCCCACATATTATATTATATTATTATTAGCTTCGTCTTTTGTAAAAATACATGAACTAAAATTCCACCTGAAACGCATACTCGTGAGACTAGCCCCAACTGAATTGGGGTCAAAGTCGCCGATCGGATAGTGTTACACTTCGCAATCCAGTCCTATGTTTAAGTCCTTTGGAATTCAAGAATGCCTTGGCAGCAGATGCAAAAAAGTGTTTTTTTTTTCAAACCAAGCTAAAAGTGACAGTCATTGATGGCTCTATCATGTTTTGTTCGAAAATCTTTAATTAATATTGAAATGAATAAGTTGTCTAGTGTAAAGTGAATGTGTTAATTCACATAATGTAAAGTAAAAAATATTCGTATTGATTATCCCAGCCAAAAAAGTACCAATCAGAATTCAATACGCCCAAAATAAAAATTCTAACCAATTTTTTTTATTAATCAAAATTTTTCAACTAGACGGGGCCACACACTAAAAAAATGTTTCATCCAATCTAAACCTATCTACAAAGTCCACCAATTTGACTAAACCGCCAGTAGTCGGCATAATAAAAACAGTTTCAATCAATTCCATTGCCTATGATTCATTGCGCTCATTGGTCAGTTGCGCCTTTGATGTCAACCGCCCGTTTCGCAACAATTGGACACAGGAAGATTCTAATAAGGTTAAGATTTAAAGCTTTAGGGTCAATGAAGAATGGAGTTTCGTCTACATGGAAGTATGGAATCGGATGATTGATGGTAATTAAGGAGTGGAACTACTTGTTATTGGGTACTTGTGATGAAAATCTTGTCGATATAGACCTTGGTACATGATTGATCTTTGCAGGAAGAGGAAAATTAAATATTTTTTTTTAAGGATTGTGTGAATTTTATATGGCTACAAATTTAATAAAAAATCAAAATGACAGAGCCTATAAAAGATATAGATTTGTATAAAAAAAAGACAGTAAAAGGCGTTGACAACAAATAAACAGAAATAAAGGCCGGAGGTTGATTCAGACGGTTTTTAATTAATATTAATGAAATTGAAATAGTTTATAAAACTATTAATTTTGGTTACCGGGAAGAACTATAAAAACATTTGTGATCAAAACAAAACACGGAAAGCAGTGTTCTTAAATATGTATGTTATTGTATGGAATGCAAATAATAAAATCAATTCATATAGTTTTGTCAATGAATGACAGTTTTCCTACGCACAAGACTACTAGGAAAAAAAAATATTAATACTACCACATTTGCTACTAGTTACAGGTAAATATTTCAAACCTGTACCATTTAAATACGTGAAATCAAGAGCATTTAAAAATCTTTTGTAATCAACTAATCATCTGCTTGTTGGGCCAACCGCATCAAAGGGTCCATTAATAATTAATTTGGGCACTAAATCGCCTTCACACGACGAAGGGATTTGCCAATGCGGCCACGTGTTCCCCATTAGCGTAATGGCGACCCTGGAATCTTTATCGTTTGTCTAATCCTGAGATGAGGTCGCGATGAAATATGTGACGAATTTTTGATCTGGATTCAGCTTTCCTCTCTTATATTGCTAATCATTACATAGAAAATGATAATCAATTAAAAATCGATGTTGAAAAAAGCATTTATAAATGTAGTTGACTCAACAGCGGTGACTATAATTATATGAGCGTCATTTCTACCGTTTGTAAATCTATTAATACGATGATTGATCAGTTTGTCATTAATTATTTCTTGCCTATCATTGATACGAATATCTTTAGCATCATGTGTTTCAAAACCCTTTACAAAAACAGTACTCGAATTATAATTTTTATTACCGTAACGCAATGATTTAATGCAGGCAGCATTAACTGTGAGAAGCGGATGTAGGATGTTGCCAAGGACGTGCGATTTTTATGTCGTCGTTTTGTCGCGAGCAACACATGTTCGTCTGCTTCGCAATTAAAGATTGCTTATTTTTTTGCCGTATGTCAATGGTGTAATAGACGCCCGGATGACTGCGCTGTTTATTTTAGATGTGAAGTTTGTTAATTAAAATGTTGTGAATGAAATAGTTCCATTTGTCAATTTTATTGAGCGCCAATTTTTATATGCTGCTGTTTAAAGAACTGCTGTAGCAGTTCTTTCCCAAATGCAACGCGGAATAAGAAAACTGATGAAGTATGCTTAGCAAATATTCTTGATTAAGTACTTAGTCATTGATTGAATAAAGTAAATCTCTGTATGTGTTTTTAAATGTATCCCATTTGCATCATTTAGTATTATGCACAGCTTATGTGCTCATAGATTATTATGTGGGCAGGGTTACAAAAATAATGTGTTATGTGTGATCTAGTTTTTTTATTAGAGTTATAAAAATAGGTTTTTATTTTTTGCTCAGTCACTGCTTCCTTTAATATATTATAGATTTGACATAATATTGTGTCAATGTCTGCTTCTATCTCGTTTCCATCTTCAAAAACCTCACCAAAAACATCCACACAGTACATGCACACATTTCTTTTCCGCACAGATGCGTAACATCACATATGACATTGGTAAAAATAAATCGCATAGCTCAGTAACGTTTCGTGTCGACGGTAATTCATTTAGGGGGACTGCTAGTAGTGCCGAATGTAACAAATTAGATTTCCATCCCGAATGATGGATCGCCTGTGCGGTGTGCACTTCCGCGCACAGAAATCAGGTCTTCACACGTAGTAGGTAGCTTTGTTGTGCTCAAAGAATCAGGATTTCAGTTGTTTAAACCATAAACCGATGAAACACTTAGGTTTGTGTTCACTAACATTTAATGAAAAGATTCCATATTTAAACATTTCTTGTACAAATTGACAAAAACAACCGTTTAAACGTTTAATTACGGAACTAGTTAATTAAATGTTTGTGGACAAGGGCGTTAAATATTATTCGAAATACGAATATATTTTTTCCAGAATTGTTTGAAGATTTGTTTTAAATAATCTAAACAAATGAATGTGTATGACAAATTTTGGTGACATGACATATTAATGTAAAGTTTACCTTGTTTGTTATTTGTATGTTAAAAAAATCAGATAGAATTTGGGTACCAAACTAATATCTTCATAGCATGCAGCATTGCAGTTACTTAAGTAAGACTTACGTCATGCTAAATTCATATTGCAACCGTCACTTACGTTGAGATAAATTCATTTTTGAAACATAAATGTTTTCCTTGACTACAAAAAAAATAAAGCGAATAGAATTCTAATCAAAAGAAGTCCGCTTAATGACAAAATCCCCTTTTAATTTGTTTTGTTAAGCTATTACAGAGGTACTATACCATTAACGGCAAAAATAATAATAAAATCTTACAAACTGATTATAGAAAACAATTAATATCTAAGAGGATATTATCCGGATTGTGTGTAATATCTACGTTGGTTGTCGAGACATCTGATCCCAGACATAATCGGATTTGGCTGATCGAACACCGGCCGTTATTGGGTTTGCCATTATTTCTGTACGACACGCAACTAGACATTGATTTTAATGAGATTGCGTGTTTTTTGTTTCTATATAGCCTTTGTCTTTTTCTGTTTATTTTATTAACATTTTGTGTAAACATACGTTAGGTACCTAAATCTAAATGAGTATGGTTAAAACAGCTTGTTTAATCAAAATAAAAAAGGTAATTACCATAGGAATCGTTTTCGTACCAAAAGACCAATCGCTTGTTTCATATTTGGCTTGACTACCTTGAAATCTCGAAACAAAATGTAAACGACTGTAACCTATTCCATAGATATTTAATCTTTAATTTTTATTTATAAATAATTTTAATTAATTCTTATTTAAATTCTTTTCCAAACACAAATCCTTTTTTGAGGAAAAGAACCCAAAACGTATGTTAATTTCTCCCTTATCAAAAGTTTAAATACGCGTAAAACAATTACAATTTCGTAATCCTCTAAAAATGTTCGTAATTTAACAATCGGGCTAACACTTAGAATGCAGAGGGGTAGGCGCGTGCCGGGTCTAAAGGACCCACCGGATTACAGTAACGGTGCTATTGTACTTTGGGTACTTCTTGCCCTTTCGTGGCCGGTGCAAGGTTGATTGGAGTGCTGTTAGAGGGATCCTCTTTTTTTTAATTTGCATTATTTTGGTGTCAGTGTGAACGAAGAAGGGTTATAATGTCAATTGTGTGGTTCTTTTTTTCTTTTCTTGTCAATTGATGCATTAAAAATATTCTGCCACCTATGCAGGATTATATAGATAGGATATGTAATTATTGTTGGTATTGATTATTTGCTTCTTTATTTCTGATCACCTAACCTGGGTGGGTTAGGTGATCAGAAATAAAGAGCACACAGGTGTTCTATAATAGTAAACCCACACATTACCAGTCGGCTATGTTAGTTTTAACCAAGTCTAAAACCAGACTTCAGTCCTATTACTGACTTTTAAATATAATACACTCACCTAACTTTACCTATTACTTCATATTCGTCTTTTCTATTTCATTTATTTAATAAGTACTATTAATTTTGATAAATAATATTTTTGATTAACCACTAAACCACTATTACATTTAATTATTTATATCATAACTATGATGACTTGTATAGCGCATACTATGGTTGAGATTTGTTAATTATTCTGATATTATTGTTATTTTCCTTATACGTACTTATTAAAGTTACAAAATAATAATACCTACGCCTAGTGTTACCATTGATAACAGTACCTAAGGCTTATCTATAATATATTATTAATTTTTGTATAGAACGATTAAAAATATATTTCTGAAACATGTTTTCGTATGATCAAGTAAGTTGACGCTAATTAAAAACTTTAATTATAACAATTTTATATTATGTTCTTTTCCGTTTCTTAGATAAAGCTCTATATATTTAAATTCTTGTTTTTAAATACTCGCTTTAGTG
The DNA here is from genome assembly GCA_947361185.1 of Charanyca ferruginea. Classification (NCBI taxonomy): domain Eukaryota; kingdom Metazoa; phylum Arthropoda; class Insecta; order Lepidoptera; family Noctuidae; genus Charanyca; species Charanyca ferruginea. The sequence continues at coordinate 31,497,526 of OX376057.1, forward strand.
ATTTCAAGTTTCAAGACTAATTGCATGAAATTATGATTAAATTCTTTGCGTTTTCTTTTCTTATTTAATTATGCTGATAAAAGTAGACTGCGTTCATTTTTCAGTTAGGTACCTCATCATCATCATCATGTCAACCTTTAGACGCCCACTGCTGGGCATAGGTCTCCCCCAAGGGTTGCTGGGGTTCAGCCATAATCGCCATGCTTGGCCGATGCATGTTGGCGATCGCAGTAGATGTTACGGTACTGGTATTTAGAAGGATGCTGCTGCCCATCCTCTGATCAATATCCCTCAGTCGTCTTCTACGACACCCTCGGGTAGAAATGAGGTGGAGCTATTTGCGGCCGGCAGTACACGGTACCTACCAATCCATATTTTACTAACTTATTTAAGGTTTTCCACTATTACCAAAAAAGGTAAGAAATCATTAGGTAGGTGAATACCATATCCAATTTAAAATATAGGAATTCTAAAATTAAAAATTTCGCATCTTCCATAAATGGAGAATGGAAATTCGGAATTAATATTTGGATTGCATAGAGTATCGATATCCGGTATCATTTCCTTTGTGTTGCGGTATCCAGGTATCGTGTGAGAACTTAAATTTCCTTTGACCAATCAGAATTAGAGGCTCCATCTGTGAACGTGTGAAGTCGGGGAAGGGAAATATAAGCTTTTTGTGATGGTGAAGAAATGAATAGTGCAGAAAACGGTTTCTTTTTTACTTTATAATTAGAAAATTAGCACCATGTTTTATTGCACAATGTAAAAAGGTGTCAAGCATTACATTGGCATTTTTGCATTTTAATTAAAGATATTCACCGTTAATCGCTATTTCAGTTAAGAAAAACCATGGGGGCTTAACTATTAATAAAACTTTTACCTAGATATATACGCTTTATTAACTAAACTATATCAAAGGATTGAAAATGAACATCTTATTCAGAACTCAAAAAGTTTCAGGCTTTATTATAGAGATTTTACAATTAAGTACCGAAATTTTGATACGTTTGCATAAACTTTTTCTTAAAACATTAAATACTATTTCAAATAAGCCTTCTCCAAAGTAAGATCTAATTATCTGTTTAATAAAACAAATGTATTACAAATACAGGAATAAAAAAATCCCAAACCTACAAATAAGTAGGTACTGTAATACTCAGTTATAGGTTCGAATTCCCAATAGATCGAGTTATAACTTAATTAAAAGTATAGCTGCACCCAATAACGTCATAATAATAGTGGTCGGGTGTCATTTGTCAAGGGTCGAGGGGTGACAATTAAGTTTCCTTTGACAGTTGTATTGATTATGTGATCAGCTAGTTCATAATAGGAATTGGATCATTTTGAATAGAATATGAACTTAAAATCTGGTCCTTTTGCCAATTTTTTGTTTGCAAAGCAGTATAAAAAAATATTTATAAATTTTTCTTGTGTGAAATCTGGTTCTAAATCCTGTACCTATGCCAATCTGAGTTAGGATTTTGAAAACATTTTTTGCAATATTGTTTTGTGAAGAATTAATGAGACGGTTTGACAAGTCTTGTACTTATAGAAAATATCTCATACTGCCATATTTATTCTTCAGATAAAATATATTTGACAATTGAAGCATCAGCCTTTAGAAGAATTATAATTAGTAAGTCACTGTGAATTATAAATTCAGGATTCTAAAAATATAGGTACATATGAATGCAGCATTTAAAAGCGTAGATATCAATTTAAATTATTTATTAGGTACCTAGAAACTAAAACGCAAAAGATATCAATTTTTCATTTGATGCCTTTATTTTGATCTAACTTCGGCTCGCGGCATTGTCCGCGTGAAAAAATAAAATGAAAAATAGAATGGTATAGGTACTTCCATTCCAGTTTTATTTGACACTCAGCTATAGTGTAACTTTCTATCAGTTGGAGATTATTTCTAATTGAACCAGGACTTCCATAGACCATTTACAAACATAAAAAAAAAACATCAAAACATTAAAACTTTACCTCTTCATAATATTAGTATAGATGCTCAAAAAAGGCTGAATGCCTACTTAAATATACACAATATTAACATTAATCAGCTAATAATTATGTAAAGAAGTTATTTATTACTTCATTCATGAAAATCTGATTAGAATCTGATCAGAACGTTTTCGTTTTTTTACAAAGTCTAAAAAAACCTCCATTGTGTTGTTTTTTCTAATGGAAATCCCATTATTTTCATTTTTCATAAACGGATAATAAGTCCAGTAAGAATCTAAAATAAAATATCTTTATTCAAACTTTTGAACAACCTATGTTTTGAAACTTTTGCGGCTACTCTAAGTTGCAACTGAATTATTGTCACTACTTAAATATGAAGTTAACAAACAATAAGTAAAACTGTTTTCTGTATATTTAGCTTATAAGGTGTCTTTGTTAGTTAACAGACAAAAACATACTGTAGAGAAGAAAGCGGCACAATGTAAACATTTGCAGAGATAGAATTACTTTGTCGGTACTGTTTATTAAAATAACCCGTTAAATATTTAATGGTAATTATTTTGTAGATCCTAAAGTTCTTAAATGATATGTCAATTATTTTAAGGAACAATCTGATAAAATAATCACATAAAAATCAAAACATAAGGTAAACAAAACAATTTTTCTCCAGAACAAAAAAATATTGTTTCCTACCTTTCGGGGTGACCACTCTGAAAGCGCTGTTGGAGACAGGCCTCGGGGATCCCTCCCGCAGCGAACCAGGTGAACCACTTCCATTCCTCACCATTGAGAAGTCCAGGGGCATAGGAGGCATCGCACTTACTTCCATTTTCAAAAAATTACGGCCTCCAACGCATAACACACAAAACCTATCAACCGACTTTAATTCTAAGGACCGATTTCGGATTGAAGGACCAAAATTTGGAATACCGAATTTAAAAATTCGTGTTCGAATTTGGAATGGCGAGCGTGCGCCCGGCGCGGGTGGCGACTATGTTTTAAGGCAGACACACACTCGCGGCGCGCTCTCGCGGCTTTCTGTTCTGTAAAGCCGAAAATCTCTAGAATCTCCATAGTGATTTCGACCTTATCGCTTGAGCCGTTTTTCTGTGGGCGTGGTGTGGTAAGCCCCGCCTCGGGCGTCGCAAGCCGCCATGTGCCCCGAGTGACAATCACTTTGTATAGGTAACACAATAATATGATTCGTGATGGATTTTATTGTGCTACCGATGCATTTATACGCGAGCAATTTTTCGCTGGAAAAAATTCGCGTTCGCGCGTTTAAGTAGATATGTAGATATTGATATGAATGGAGAGCTGTATCATTGATAAGTTTTATTGTTATTGATAAGCATTATGAGAATGAATCCATTCAGACTTATTTCTAACTTATTTAAAAATAAACGTATGAAATATTTTTTTGTTGGTTGTTATACTTACTAAGTTACAATTTACTTTAAATAGTAATTTTTTATTTTCAAAATACATGAAAAATTAAAAATAATGTTTCTTATTTTAAAAACAAAAACCTATCAAAAAATTCTGTTTACTTATGAACGCATTTTAAATTTAAATTTCGAATTTTAAGCTAAGTACATACTTATGAATTATTTTCCAATCCTATAAATGCTCTCACTACGAAAATCAGCAAAAGGTACCATAAACAAATACGAGTCGTATCTGTTTTAATAACGCAGGGAATTCACGAATTCGTCAAAAGATGATACAATTATCCGTGGACAGACGCAGTAAGCTTGCCGTCACGAACCGACATTTAAAACAATGAAAGCTTCAATTTTTCACAGCGGATGGCCCCGAATACGGGACGCTAATCCTGACGCGCCTACGCACACGTATTCTGATTGGGTGCGATTTTTTTTCCGGATAGTAAAATAATTATGATAGATAGATAGATAGATAGATAAAACATTTATTTGATACACACAAAAGACACATTACAACACAAAAAATACAGGATTACAACAAAGTGAGGTGTGTGTCTCAGGGATGCACCAAATGGGAGTCCAGCTCAGCATGTGTCAGGTACGTATTCCTGACGCTGATATTCTGCTGAATCCCTGCAGTGACATACGGACGTCGAGCAGATGAAATATTATATTGGTGTTGACAGGTGTTGTGACAAAATATGCGCGGACTGAAGTTTTGTACGTATACCCGCAATTAGGTACAATTACATTGTATTGTACAATAAAGTTTGCATTGAAACGTTAATGTTCGTTGATGTGTACAATATGTATTGATTACTTGATAAAGTTCTTTGAATGATAGAGGTTTTGATTTGAATTTAGAAAGCAGACAAGAGTTCTATTTTTGAAAAATCTGATGTTATTATTTTTTAAATTATTTTTTGCAGTATCTATGTACATATTTTGGTAACTATTCGAGTGGAACAATAACTTTCCATTTCATTCACGAATTTTTATTTTTATTATATTTAGAGTAAGGGACTTTGCAATTAAAATAATGCTCTATGTTTTTCCCGTAGTAACCACTAACCACTACTTAATTACGATTGAAATCTTTAGAACCAGATGTATAAAACCCAGTATTTTCCCAAAAATTGTACCATTTACCATACATTTTTCTTTTAAAAAAATATAACAATGTCGGTCAAAGGGCACCGTAAATCCCAGAATAAGGAAGCAGAGTTTGCTTTGCGAAAACTAATTACGCCTCCACTTCGCAATGATAAAGCAAAGCCGTCGTATGGGATATTTTTATTCGGGACAAAATGAAATTCCCAGCCATCCTGCCCAATTCCAAATCCAACCTTACATCTACAGTGACAGGGTCAGTTTTACAATGGCGATGGTCTTCATTTCAAGTGAGCTACGGAAAAATTTTTACTACGTACTCAGTGCAAAATAATCCTGGCATAATCTCGCACCTAAATCCCATTATTCTGATCATCCCCTCGATTCTAGTCGGGGAGGTCGGAAAAAACGTGGAATATGAAAATCGTAATCGTAATTCGGTCTTCGGACGTTTGATTTTCGGGATTTAGTCGTAAAAGTTGGCGCGGTCAGAAATCAGAATTTATTAGAACGAAAGGTTTCTATGATTTCTCTTTTAGATCTTTGTTTTCTTATGATTTTGTTTCAACTGAAGAATTTTTGTACCTAAAGACCAAAATAGTAATATTAGTGTACTAAGCACTAACCTACCATTTTTAAACTACATTATTATAAATACGTAGGTTTAATGTTTTACTTATGAATTACATAAACTAATTTAACACTAGAAATAAAAGGCAACTCGTGGCTTTAAAGCCGTACAGATCGATCGGTCAAAGGTTAAGCTACGATGACCATCCCTTTCATACCGAGTTCCCTGCGTGCCTGGAAAGCACGTAAAGCCGTTGGTCACGGCTGTCATTTGTAGATCTTTGGCAGTCGTCATGGGTAGTCAGAGCCAGAAAGTCTGACAACCAGTCTTACCAACGGATACCGTGTTACCCAGTAACTGGGCCTTGGCTGGGAGCCTTAAAGAAATTTAGACCACCACAGGATTGTCCGGATAAGCAGTTTCAACCTCAGAGAGTTATTGCAATGCGTGGGGTCAAAAAAACCACTAAGTGGGTTGTGGAGGTCCGACAGGCAGTCGCTCCATGTAAAACACTGGTATTCAGCTGCATCTGGTTAGACTGGAAGCCGACCCCAATATAGTTGGGAAAAGGCTAGGCAGATGATGAATACTAGAAATAAAAACCACATATAATTCTTTATTTTAATTACCCAACATAAGATTTTGACGATCAACCCTTTACAACCGCAGTTTGGCTAATAAAATTTAACGCAAACCATCAACCTGGTCTCCCAATCCTTTGCTCATTTTAATACAGTTTAAAATTCAAAATATCTGACGGTCATTTACACAAATGGCCACTCAAAAGCGAGTGTCAGAAACTCTGAGCAATTTTGTACGGGGCTATAAAGACGAAAAGCTTATTAACCCTACCGTTTTGAAGGGTACCCGCTACGTTTTCCAACTAGACACTGTGTGCTGGCTGTGTTTTCTTTTGTTTGTTTGTTTTTTAAACAGCGTGTAAATTAAAAAATAAGATAACCTAATTGAAGTTTCACTGTTGTTCTAGAGTTTTTTTTTTTAATTTGCTTTGCGACTTTTACCAATAAAACTATCAAAGTAAAAGTCAAGTCATTTAGTTAAATTAGACCATTAAAAGGCACTTTTGAATGTCATATAAGATTTGAATCTAGTTGCTCATTCCAAAAGGTAGCTTTTCGTATGGAGAAGAATGGGCAAGAAACTGCTTACAAAACTATCTAGTTGTAATATTATGTTAGTTGGTGGAAAAAATAAATTCATAAATACATACCTATTACTTACCTTTACTTAAAATATTTTGATCATAAAAAGTAATAATTACAATCAAAATATTACAAACGCTGCAAGCTTAATGCCTTAGGAATTAGGTCCGCCCTTGTATTCCTAAGGCATTAAGCTTGCAGCGTTTTTCCTTTCTTCTCCATAAAGTTTAAATAATAAAATTCAATCAATTATTATGACCATACTTATCATAACAGGGTATTAATAATTATGTAAATAATCAAGTCCGCCTTGCACCCGAATTCAACTTAACCCTACAAATGCCAAGCCAAACTAAAATAACTAATCGCATTAAACTATACACAAACTTTCTTATACTTCAACCTAATTACGACAGAACTTCGCGAACTTACCTAGCTTATGTAAAACCGTGTACGGTCCGGACACGGTGTCCGTATCAAAAAACGTTGGAGGAGCGACCGGGCCAGTGTTGCGCATACCACTTTAATTATACTGAGTTAATTAATACGAAACATTACGACTAGGGCCTTGAAAATTGCGGCTTTGGTGAGAAGTGCGGGCTGCGATGGTATGTGAGAAGATTTTGAGTTCTTTTTATAACGCTTGCAGTTCTTAGGATCTTCAAATGACAATGATGTTATGGAAATATCAATCTTATCAATAGCGAAATACAGCTTTAAATGGCATGCACTTATTATAGTGACATCTAGTGGAGGGTAGCTGCACTTGCTCATTAAACTGTTCTTGAAGGAGGACGAGTAGTAATGACAAAAAAACAGCTATTTCAAATTAAGTTTTCTGCCAGCGGTCCAGTCCCCATGACTGTCTATTCTTATTTAGGTATTATGTTATTATTGTTAATGTAATTAATATTTTATCAAATTCACCTGAATTGCTCACCCCGTGGCCCCACAATTACCCCAAAAGCTTAACTACAAGCAGGTAGTTCTCTCAAAAATCATTTGGTCTTTGCCTACGAGAGGCGTTTTACAGAATTACCCGGTTCTAATGTTTACTTTTAATTCACAGTCAAAATTTTATTTCAACTGACTCCTGTAATTTAAGCGCTTTTGGTAAATTAGAGCGCTTTTTGGTAAGAAAGTAGGAGGAGAATCTAATAAGGTAAATATTTGTAACGTTTGTGATTATAAAATATTACTTGTTTTTTTAAGTCTGCAATTAGATTATGGATGTAAGAGGCAAACTCCAAAACTGCTCATCCGAATTAAAAAATTCTTTCACTAATAGAAAGCTACATTATTTCAGAGTGTCATAATATTTGTTTAATGGGATGTTTGACTTACATGCGGGCGCAGTCGCGGGCAAAAGCTAGTATATTTTTTTTGTTCAAATACTATTAATTTTATTTATTTCAGTAATTTTTTGTTAGTGTTATTTGGCAGAAATATCAGAAAAAGAGCTGCACATCACTTGCTAAATGGAGCAACAATTTACTATACTTAAAACTATAGTTTTTACAACTGCAGTGTTCAAAGTAAAGGACGGTAGTTTTGTCGTGACTAACTTCTTTCTAAGACATTAACAACTTGGAATTAGAGCGATGTAGTGACGGAGTGTCTGTTAAACTTTTAGCAGTAACTTGGCTCTTTTGAACAATATTTATGTCTTACTGCACGTTTTGCCTTGCCTAAATTAGTATAGCAGCTTCGCTGTCATAGTTTTTCACAAGAAGTGTTCCTGCTTAGAGTTCATGTTTGTAAAAAAAAACTACCATATGAATAAGAAAATTATCTTAGTTTGAGTATTGTGACAATCATGTTAATACCTACTTCCTATTTTTTTCTTTTTTTTTAATTTTTATTTTCTTAAAAATTAACAACCCTTGATTAAAAAAAAACTAAAATATTGTTTAATCTTAGTGTATAATCTTCAAAATTACCATCAATATCTTTTCCCAACGACATTTACAACCAATTTAACTAAAAAGCGTACTCCCAACGTCACTTTAACAGGACTTTAATAAAAGTGTAAAAAGGAAAAGTTTCAACGTTCAAGCGGAGAAGCGGCTGAGCGGCCGCCATTGCGGTATTTACCGCGGGAAATTAGAATTAAAATAAATACCCCCGGGCCGAAACAATTTGCATCTAGATGTGACATTAGTAGGAACAATTTTATCTTTTTGCAGCGGGTAGGTGAACAAATTAGAGACGAATTTGTAGGGTTATTTCTGGATGGCTGTTTTAGGGTTATTGGTTTGGTTGGTAGATTAATTTATTACGTGTTGAATGTGTGTCATTAAGGGCTTTGAACTGTATGCCCAATCAAAATTTGGCTATTTTCGAGAAAGTTAATATTCATAGGTAGGTATATGATAAAACTGTTTTGATGTTGTTCAAAATAATTTCATTGACTTGTTCAACCGTGTGGTGCCGGCCGCGCATAGCACCACCCTATTTCTACCCGTGGGTGTCCTAGAAGGTGACAGAGGATGGGCAGCAGCGTCTTTTTGAGTACCACACTAACACCTACTGCGATCGCTAACATGCATCGGCCAAGTATGGCGCTTACGGCTGACCCCTCTTGGGGGAGACCTATGCCCAGCACTGGGCGTTTAATGCTTGACATAATGATGATGATGATGGTATAATAAATTAATATAGTAATATGGATATTTGTTTAGAAGATATTTTTTTCAAAATTAAACTTCATTGGTGTCATAACAACAAATTCAAATTAAAATTCAATTCAAATTCAAATTCTCATATGCGAACTAAGTGTATAAACATTATGAAATATTAATAATATGTTTGTTCTTAGAACTTAGTTGCCTGTTATGGCATTGCAATTTAAATTCAAAGACAGTATTTTTTTACAATACAGTTATTTTACAATTCAAATTATCTTATTAAAATATCATTATTCATATATTATGTAATTAATTATTCTTATAATGGCTATTCTTACATTATAATTTATATCACATTAAATTTAGTATCACAATCATTTTAATATTGATGAATTATTTATCTTCAAGGAATTCTTATACAGAATAAAATGCCTTTTTAATCAGAAAGTCTTTTAGGTTTCTTGTAAAAAGACGAATCGAATTTAGGTTCTTAATGTCTATTGGTAACTTATTAAATATTTTTATGCCCATACAAAATATACTATTGCTATATACTGCTACCAAAACCTTTTTAGATAAAGTTATTACCCAAAACTAAAACAGATACATAATGATAATGTCAAGAATTGTGAGATTTGTGTACCTACTTTAAAAATAGTAACTTAGAAGTTATTAGATTATTTTAAAATCTTTGTTTTTTTCTCTTAACATTCGAATACCAACTCTAAAAACTAAAAAAAAACCATTTTGAATTTCGAACATTCCACAAGCTAATACTGGCACAACTTTAGATATAATCTTAAAGCAATTGTAACAAGTCTAGATGTTCTAGCGGGGGTCATCGACACCCCACCACATGTCACACAAGCTTCCTGTGCTTTATTATTTTCATGTGCGAATAATTCTATTGCTTTTAATGGAATTAATATCTGTGCCCAGACATGTTGCGTTTGCAGGGTTAAGACTTGGAACATGTGTATCTTGCAAGTGTTTTATTTTTTTTCCTGAATTTTTATTAGGCTTTTTTGCCTTATGGTAAATATTTATAAATGTTGATAGATTAATTTTAGTTAATTAGATGATTCTTCAGTGGGGGTATAGATAGAGTGATGATTTGATGTGATTAATGTTAGATTTTTGTGTCTTGTATTATGCTTGGTCTTCCGTGTGGTTGTTATTCTTATTCCTAGACGACGCAAGGACAATGTTTAACTGACATTATTTTTCAAAAGAAACCCTAAATCATTATTTATCTAAAGAAGGTGGAAGAACCTAACATGATGGATTAAAGAAATTGTGATGTGGATAGCTTTAGGTCGGTCATGCTTGTGTCGCGTTTCGATGCGGACGTGTTTACGTATTTTCTATATCGATTAGCGCGGCGCAAGCTGACGCTCGCAATTACCCGCCATGAGTAGTGAACTTGTGGTGAATGAGCTGCTGGCGTTCCTGCAGCAGAAGCTGCATGTGATGGATGAGGTGTCCGCTATCCAGATCTGCGCAACAAACTTCAGCGAGGAAGATATAGCTGCTGCCGAGCTATTGTTGTTTAGTGTGCTGAATAAGCGCGACCAGATTGTGTCCCGCCGGCGTGACGGGACTAAGAGGAGCCTGGAAGATATCATCACGCTGTTCAAGGAGACCGACCCTGACGACGTGCCGGCGTTTGTAGCGAGGGAGCTACACAAGCTGCCTCCCGTTACCTTCGACCACGTCAACGTAACGAGCCTTCTGAAGGATATTGAGTTTCTGAAGGCCAGACTCGCGGATGTGCAAGCGAAGTTAGACGCATCCCAGAATTCCGTCGCCGATTTGCGCAAGGAAGTCACGGAGTTGCGCAATAGTGTGGCGGTAACTAGGTCACCTGTAGATGCGTCATTCGATAACACGCGTTGCGATGCCGGCCTCGATATTCCGTCGTCGAAAACCGCGTCAGCAGTTTCGTCGCCTGCGCGTCCGTCGTTTGCGGAGCTAGCAAAACGTCCTGCCTGCGCGCCCCGCAGCCCTGCGCCCGTCTCCGCAGCGCCTCCACGAAGCGCCGCCCGAGCCCCGAGCCCCATCCCGCTGCCAGTGTCTGCAGCCCCGGTGGAACCTCTGCAGAGGGGTTTCGTTATCGTCTCTGTGAGCGCCCCTAGCGCTGCTAGTATGAAGCCTGTGCCCGTAAAGGCACCGAATAAGGCGGATAATGGGGATGGTTTCGTGACGGTGCAAAAGAGGAAACGCCGATCACGGAAAAACGCGAACCGCTGCGGCAAAGCACCAACGAAGCCCGATGTAAGTCTGCGTGCCGCTAAGCCGAACACTCCGGTGTATATCTCCCGCCTGCACTACACCACTAAGGCGGAGGACATCGTGGAGTACGTGCGCCGAAAGACGAAGTACACGCCGAGGGTGCAGTTACTGGAGTCGCGCCACAACGTTAACTTCAAGGCGTTTGTGGTGCGAGTACCGAATTGTTTCCTGCCCCTCGTCATGGAAGAAGACTTTTGGCCGCAGGACGTGGTATTCCGTCGCTTCCGCGGACAAGTGCCACAGGACAGCACAAAGACAATTTAGTGCAAAGTGAAGTGCTACTAACAATAGTCTTAAGTCTTTACTACTAACAAAAGTTACAAATTTTAAATTAAGTATGTTTAGGTTAAGGTATTTATCTATGGGCCTATGCAGGCTGAAAATAAATGGATTATTATTATTATTATTTAGCACTTACTGCAATCATGCGCAGGGTACGCGGCAGCCCCAACAGCATCTTGAGCACTATAGCGGACAGGTGGGACAGTCCCATACTGGGGCATTGGATACGCCTACATGCCACTGTGGCGTATACTTAATAATAGTTTTAATTGTTTCATTTTCCTGGTAGATGTAAGTGTTAACACTAGTTTCTAAGTTATGTATTGTACTAACCAAATGGACCTTCGTCTGAAATAATAGAGTTATTATTATTATTAATACAATCAATCATCATTATCATCATGTCAACCTTTATACGCCCACTGCTGGGCATAGGTCCAACGAGGGGGGGTTCAATCGCCATGCTTGGCCGATGCATGTTGGCGATCGTATGGTACTCAAAAGGACGCTGCTGCTCATCCTCTGGTCAATATCCTTTTGTCGCCTTCTATGACATCCACGAGTCGAAATGGGGTGGTACTATTCGGAGCCGGCACCATACGGCTTCATCGTCAGCACATATGCTGTTCACTTGTGGTTGCACTTGTGGTTGCACTTGTGGTTGCACTTGTGGTTGCACTTGTTGTTGCTAAGTGTACTATGCTTCTTTAGCGATCGTGAGATTGCAGAATTTACAATGTATAGTAAAAAAGAAAACATTATTTGCCCAGCTTTTCCCCAACTATATCATGGTTGACTTCCAGTATAACTGGATGCAACTAAATAACCTTGTTTCACCTGAACCGGCTGCTTATCTGACCTCAACAACCCAGTTTCTGGGCAACACTCTGGTAAGCCTGGTTGTCAGACTTTCGGGCTTCTAACTACCTGTAACGATTATCACAGATCTACGAATGATAGTCAGCACCAACAACTTAACGTGCATTCCGAGGCATGAAAGGAGGGTGTCACATCACCATCTTCCGAACTTCGGACTGCTTTTGAGAAATTTCCTAATGGAAAACACCCAATAACACTTTGCCCGTCCTGGGATTACACTTAGGACCTCACGCTCGGCAGTTTTGCTTGCCACCACGAAACCAAGTGGTAGTATTCATTACGCGCCGTGAGTGCAGCTGCTGAAGTCGCATCGCAACGTCAACTTTAAGGCGTTTATGGTGCACATACCAACATGCTACTTTCATTAGGTGATGGAAGAAAACTTTTGGCCACAGGATGTGGTGTTCCGCCGCTTTCGCGAACAAGTTCCACCGGAACGCACAAAGACTTAGTTCAACTAAATGATACTAACATAGTTTTAAGTTTTATTTACTAACACAATTGTTATATGTATACTTAAAGTAAATTTATCTATGGAGCTTTGGAACCTGAAAACAAATGCGAAAGTATTTCTGTCTGTTACGCTTTCAGGATGAAAGGCTGAACCGGTTTTGATGAAATTTGGTGAAACGATAGCTTGAACCCTGGGTAAGGTTATAGGATACTTTTTATTCAGCAATTTCGTCTCATCATCATCATCATTTCAGCCGAAAGACGTCCACTGCTGGACATAGGCCTCCCCCAAAAGGGGGGGGGGGGGTTACCATAACCGCCACGCTTGACAGGCGGGTTGGCGATCGCAGTATGCTTGCAGTATGGTTGTTACAAAGGCACAGAGAACGCTGCTGCCCATTCTCTGGTGAGTCCCTTATTCGCCTCTTACGACACCCACGGGAAGATATGGGATGGTGCTATTCTTTACGTCCGACACCACACGGACACAACTTCGTCTACTTCCGCGATAACCGACATTCACGTGGGCGAAGTCGCGAGTAAAAGCTAGTGGTTTATTATTATTAAGCACACCTGCGACACTCCATAGAAACGAAACGATATAATTGCCTACACTACTACTAAAATAACAGACTGTACAGATTCGTGCGTGTGTGTGAGTGTCTACACGCCGCTCAAACAAAAACGCAGTTCCCAGAGCCAGTCGTTCGACGTGGGGAGAGGTGAGGAACGGTTTCAGAGGGAGGCGGAGCGTATCGCTACTGTACGGTATTAAACTACTAACATTTATACTGTGCTGTAAGTATGTTCTACTGGATATCTCTGACATCGAAGCAAAAAGGGCTGAAAGTAACTGTGTTGTCTCTGATGCCCACTAGCGCCAAAAACTTAAACCAAAGTTAGTTGGAAATACAAGTTTAAATCTATATACTAATTAATATCATGAAATTAAAGAGTTTTGTTCATTTTAACGCAGTTATCTTCGAAATTTTCAGTCCGATTCTGAAGCTTTTTTCAGCAATTGGAAGCTATGTCCTGAGTGCTATAGGCTATTTTTTATGGTAGATAGCTATAGGCTACATACTGGTCTACGACGCGGGCGAAGTCGCGGGCAAAAGCTAGTTACAAATATGTCATGTCATACATAATTGGCTCGGCGACAAGTGGCTTTATAAACATATTTTTTCAGTTTCCTGTGCTCAGTTTGAAATAAAATAATACAATAACAATAAAAAATGTATTCCACAGTTACATAACGAGTGATTCGCGCCGTCTGACTGTCTGTCCCGATAAGTCGACACATGTTCGCAACGTTAATGATCTGGAACTGCTACAAGTGTTTCACACTATTTAGCGTAGAGTTCATAATGGATAGAATAGACAGTGAACTTCTTAATACCCTGTGTGTATTGGTCTTGTAGTACTTACAACTATAAAGAAATCACACATAGGAAGAATAGGCGTGCGTGACGTTATATTACAAAATCACACATTCAGTAGGTCTATTCTGTTACAATCTCCCTCGGTGAACACCTAGGTGAAGTGAGCTGTCATCTGATTGTAGCGCTTTGTAAATCCCTAGCATCGGGACAGATGACAGCTCGCTTCACCTAAGTGTTCACCGAGGGCGATTGTAACAGAACAGACATTCAGATGACAAATTCAGGGGTGACTGTGGAATTCCAATGGTTTTTTTTTTGGTTTATCAGACTAATGACCATAAGAGTTTTGTGGTCATAATTAAAAATGCTGTGTTGAAACTGCTTTACAGTTTGGCTAAGGTTAATGTAACGTCTATAAAATATTTATGTGAATAAACACTTTTTTCATTTCATTTTATGGCTTAAAACATTTGGCAGTCTTAAGTAGCCTAGATTCTAAATAGTAGAGACGATTGAAAATAGCTTTCCATCCTTAAAGTGCCAGGGATGGATGAAGTAGAAAACATTGTCGTTGGTCCAACTTTGCTTTTCTTTAAACACATCAAATTCTCTTTAACCACAATAGATATTCCTTTATATTATGACCGCATCTATTTATTCATAACACTACACACTTGTGTCATTAAAAAAAAGCTCATGAATGGACGGTTCAACAGATATAAAACATATTCCTTGGAATATGTGCACGCTATAGGCCATTTATATGAATTACTCAGTAACTATTCACTGCTTATTGTTAGTTGTCTTTGTGTAGAATTTGTCTTACTTGTTTAATAATATTTAGTCTTACTTGTAATGTTTTCTTCTTTTCTTGTTTTGTAGTTTTGGATCCATTTCTGCATTACTTTTCCTTTAATTTTTACTTTTCTCTGTGGTATTCTATATTTATTTTATTTTTTTACTTTAAGAGATGGATTTGTTTTTGGAGACTTTGTTGTGCCACCAAAGTCAAAGCCATCATTTATATCAATTAAACCATTTACAGGTACTTTTGAAGGTCAAGGAGTCGGTCTGCTCCAATGTGACGCCGCCTCCAGGAGGTGTTGGCCATTGTAGTACTATTAAGTATTCTGTGCCATTGTTTAACTATTGTTTCTGCTAATTGGACAGTTGTACTCTTACGGGCAAACCCAATTACCTATTCTATCTCCAATTTTGGCATACTGGTAATAGAAAAACGTATCTGTCTGTGGTTATGATGTCCCAATTATTATAAGAGAGTAAGGAATCTTACCGGCACACGATATCTATCGATGAGAGGGTCTGTGGCTTACTACGGATAACTATTTGTATGAAAAAGCCAAAGTATGTGTCCCAATGACGTGTTGGCAATTATTTGTTTGATAGGGTGGTAACTAATGGTAACAGACTTGTTGATCCGCCGAATTCTGGGAATAAATGGTTTGCTTTTAAAATAAACTTTATTTATAATCTCATGAAACCTGTCCTACTCAAGTTAAAGTACCTACTGATTTTGAAATATTATCAGAGTTAATCCCACAAGGAAATTGCTTTTGAGGTCCTTTATCATAGAACCAATAACAAACAATAAAAACCATATCGATCATATTAATATGAGCGAATTAACTTGTAATGAATTTACATATAGATTCCATTTAAATAAATCAACAGCAAGTTATTTACTCAACGAAATAATTACTAAAAAAAAATATTTCTTGAGTTTTAAATTGTCAATTAAGTACGTTTAATTCCTACTCTCTAGACTTACCGCTTTGTTTAGCAAAATGTAGTCAAATCTTGTATAATGTTCGAGTTACTCGCAGAGTTTTATAACTTATGTAAACTATAACTAAATCCAGTAATTTAATACTTTAAACATACAGAAGTTTTTTATAAAAATTAAGTTGTTTGTGATGATGTTGGTTGTAACGAAACGCACGGGAGGGCCACCCCTATCTATTGTTTCCGTCACAAAGATGACCGTTATTGGTGAATGTGAAACACCGATCAAACATAGATAGAAACATATGGTCTTCCAGCAGTAGTGATCTACATTTCAGTGAAGGTAGGTAATTGGTTTCAGCCGTTAGTCAGAAAGTTGATGCTTTCCAAAACGTAGGTATCTTTAGTTTCTTGCTCGTTCTTCTCTATAGAGATCTCTTTATGGAGAAGAACGAGCAAGAAACTCCACGGACCCATTTAAATACTTTTTTTACAAAATACTGGTCCAATTTAACCACTACTAGATTGCGACTGTTAGAAGTTATTCCATAGTTTTTTTTTTTTAATATTGATATAGGCTTGCGTTTGGCCGCAACTCACCTGATCTTAAGTGATAATGCGGCCTAAGGTGGAGCACGCTTGCCTAGGATGAACCGGTTCAGTCGTGCCTTGAAGATACCCAGATTATATGTCTCGGGGAATAGAGAGGCGGGCAGTGAATTCCACAGTCTGGCAGTTCGCACAATAAATGTGGAAGCAAAGCGCTTGGTTCGAGACCGTGGAACTTCAACCGTATAGCTGTGACGCTTCGCCGTATCGCTGCTCGTCCGGTGATGGAATGGGGATGGGGGAATTAAGTTGTGCAATTCCAAAGCACAAGAACAAATACGATGGTAAGACTTTCCGAAGTCGTCAGTAAGGGACAAACATTTACTTGTCCCGTATGACATTCGAAATTTCCATAGCCGAAATTATTCAAATAAATAGGATCAAGCTTAGACTCTTCAGTCGTTTCTCTCAAGGCTCCCAACACCAAGTCATCATCATCATCTTCCTGCTGTAGTCCTTGGGGTAGCTTGGGGTCGGCGCAACACATTTTTTTCTCCCATTCCGTCGCGTCAACCATCAAGCTATCACTGACTCTCTTTTATGTAATTCTAAACACAATCCATCCATTTTCTAGAATAATTTATGGAAATTACTCTAGAAGATGGATGGATTGTGTTTAGAAAATACCAATACCATTTTACCATAGCTATTATTGGAGTCAAGGAGGGATATTGACCAGAGGATGGGCAGCAGCGTCGTTCTGAGTACCATAGGACCTACTGCGATCGCTAACATGCATCGGCCAAGTATGGCGATTACGGCTAAACCCCTCCCCATTAGGGGAGACCTATGGACAGCAGGGGGCATCTAAAGGTTGACATGATGATAATGATTATTGAAATCAAATGTTGCACAATTATAATCCGTGGATTTTTCTTACTCCTCTGTTGTTCTTTTCTGATTAATTTCGTTGCGGGATCCAAGACAGTTGAACCGTTTCTCCGGGACTCGTCGACCTTCATTGCTTTGGCGTTTTTCTGGTGGTGGCCACTGTTGATTCAGGCTTACAAGAGTAAACTCTCGGTTTAGAAATAGGCTGGCGGCTTTGTACCTTTAAAAAATATTCATCTTTTCTTTAGCCTTCCTCTTCCTGTCCATCCACCCACAGTAACCACACCGAATTATCAAGGACCTTATGTTTTTTTATCAAAGCTAACAAATCAACTTCAATAGGATATGGCGTAACAAAAGCAAAACAAATGAACGGAAGCGAATCATTGACATGTGGTGCCAAGTCGTCTCACACGAATTGATATGAGTTCATTCATTAAGTACCTACTACTTATAACTGCGCTGTTATAATTAATGTTTCAGTTTGTTCTGCGAGTTGGTCACGATTGCGATGATCGTTGAATGGTATTTATAGTACTGCGAATTAGACGCTTGAATGAAACATTTTAAAACTTGTTTTTATTTCATTGTGTCTGTATCTTCTAGATGGTGCTTGAATTACATTTGTTTTTTATCTTCTTCAGATTATGCATAAAGAAAAAGAAATTCCTTGTTTGACTCCGTATTCAGCAACGGCAAAACGATCTGCTGTCGCACTTATAATGTCCTCACAGGTGTAGCTGACAAGACATGCGGCGCAAGATAACAGATGGACCATGATCTACCGAGAGAAGCCGCATAGGTATTGCAAATTGATCTTTCCCATCGTACTTGAAAAACCAGTGCTCCCTCTGGGTATTTTAGGAAATGATTAGAATCATGTACCTCGTCCCAATGATGGAAAAAATTGGGCCATTTGTAAATAAGATAATATGGTGAAATTACTACCCACGTTATGAAAAAAGTACCATCAATTACATCAATATTAAAGTAAAAAACCCTCCACTGCGACAGGCAAAAACTCTAAACCACATTACCGTATATCGTCCTTTGTACCCCCCAACAATTCAAAATAAGAACGTCGCTAAACGTTTCATTTAGCACGTTCAAAAACGAGCGTGGATTATAAAAAGAGCAAAGAAAACATTCAACAATGGATTATTGTCGTAAAGAGAGGCAAGGTGAGTGTCGTGTTCTTGTTTTACCTAAGTTACCGTTTATTGTGGTTTTTGAACGCATCGTCGGGCTCAACGTTTGTAAATTCACTTTATGTAGGAGTGTGGTGAACTGGGGGCCAAGTCTGCTATTTTCATAATTTCGTCATTCCAACACGATCCCATTGTTATTTTGCTAAAAGCTCGTAATCTGCTAAATTCATAATGGTCGATCATTGGTCGGTCGAATTAAAAGCAATGACTGCACAATGACGTTCTGATCAAAGGAACTGTCAAAATTTTAGTAATTCAGTTGTCATTTTGTACGAGATTACCATTCTATATTATTATCATTTCTTTCAATGGCGTGTCAGTGGTTGACCATTGGTAAGTCATAATGACGCCATTATATTAGCAGATTACCAAACTTGTCAAAATCAACAATTAATTAATCAACAATTAATTAATGGCGTCATTATGACTTACCAATGGTCAACCACTGTGACCATTGGTAAGTCATAATGACGCCATTATATTAGTAGATTACCAAACTTGTCAAAATCAACAATTATGAAATCAATGATACACTATTTTGACACTATTGTAATAGCAGACTTGAGGCCCTGGTGAGTTAGGGACTGTGTTAAGATGCTGCGTTTTTCTTATTAGTACTTGGAATAATTGTTTACTGTATGCCTTCAAATCATAATAGATGAACAATATTGAAGAAAACATTTCATATGTTTCCTCGCTTTATATGAGTTCACAAAAACATTACACATACCTACGACACGTGCATAGCATACAAAATTATACCTACAAAATTCCCCAAAAGCAAAACTTGTACGATTTTTCACTCACAATTTAACCCTCAAACTTCAAAATCATGCAAACTAAAGGAAATCCTGCTGCCGATTTCTGTAACAGACATCAAAGTGGCGATAACAAAGGAACCCTAAAAACATAATGAGACGGCGATGGGCGCAAGTGCTCCCGTTCGCATGGTCCCGTAGCAATTTTAGGATCTCATAAATATGTATAAGGCGGTACTCTTCTTTTCCTTTACTTATCAATTATGGGGTCGTTTAGGCGACACGCGGGATCGCCCCGCGGAAAATATGCTCCGGCATTGTAAGGGTTAACCTTTTTGAAGTGGTATTGTGCTTTGAAGATTGTGTTAGTTTTGAATATATTTTGTATAGATGTGTTTATTCATGGAAATGATTTTTTTTAAAGAAATATTTTAAATAGCTAACTATACCCTGTTCACAATAAGATAAGACATTTACACAAACCTTTTTAACAGTCCGTTCAACCGATTTTGACTTATATTGAGTTGGTAGCATGACAAAATGGCAACTTCAGTAAACAGTTGTTATTGTAACCATTTTTTTGCCTCTAATGTCATTTTTAAGCCTACGGAATATAAATCAAAATCGGTTGAACCGACTGTAAAAAAGGTTTGTGTGTTATTGTGAACAGGGTATAGGTATGTAGGTGCTGTCTTGAAATAATATGACTTTGAACTAAAGCCTTCTCTTGAAACTGATCTCATGATCTATTTTCCTACATTATTCTACGACTACTAAAGCTTCAACTATGAAAGCTTTTCATATTTATCCAATCCCTACGTTACACACGAACGCCCAAAGAAAACTGGTAAAAAATATCAATATCGTTCAAAAGTTTCATATTTACATAGCTTACCTGTTACCAACAGTATTATCCCAACTTACACGAAATCATTCGGAATACGTCAACACAGCTCTGTAACCCTTAACCGCCCGGGGCGTGAACGACCCCCTTTAAAGCTAGGGAGCAATTTTATTGCAAAAAATACTCGGCAATTTTACGGGCACAACAGACTCGATGTCCCTGAGGTAGTTTCGATTCAGACTCGATTATGTTTAGGGTTAAACGTCATTGATATTGCCGATCGGTGCCCACTGGAGGGTTATTGAATTTTTTTTCGAGGCCTCTAATTTGTACGGTCGCATTCGAAGGGTTAGATTGAAATGATATTGTATATTGATGATGTTTTAATTAAATTTTGTTTTTTGTATTGTATTGTACTTATAAATAAATATTGTTATCTTCTGTGATCGCAGATGGCGATTTGGTTTGTCAGAAAATATTATTTAAAAAATCCTTTAAGTCTGACTTTTAGATTAATAGTGTTGTGTTCATTTACTCTGCTCCTCTTTTCTAGTTTTCCAAAAGTCAAAAAAACGTTGTCACACTGCCTTTGTAAAATAGTACTCAAACGATACTCAAATTAAAGATGCCGTAAGTCTCGTACTGTCACAGTCATTTTGACATAAACAGACAGAAACAGCACGAGACAGCTTCTTAAAAAAAAACTAAATAGCGTTTGAGTATTTCGCCATATTATGTGATATGAATTATAATTAACAATTGACAAAGACACACGATAAAAACCTACAGCCTCTGATTATGAAACAAAAGGCAGATAGACTGCGCGGAACACTGATGATTTTTGATTTATGGAATTGATTTTAATTTGTTAATGTTTTTAATTCAATTTTATTCTTATTGTAGGTAGCGAATTGAATTAAATTGTAATTTATTGAAATAATAATTTAATATTTCACACACGGCCATCTGACCCCAAACTAAGACATGTTAACGTTAATTAATTGATGTAGGTACTAACATAGGTAATAAGCACGACTAACAATTAATGTGGACTGTAACTGTCTGAATAAATAAATAAATAAATAAAAGCGAATACCTACAATGCGCTTCGTGTTGTACTCACACGAGTCAGAATAGCACGAAATAAGCCGGATGGTAAAAAAAACAAATAAAAATTGAAAAGCGAATACAATCACGAGATTGTATGTATTGGCTTTTGAATTTGTGTTTGCTTTTTTGGCTTCACTCTCAGTGTTCCGCACGGTCTATATCTGCCTTTTGTTTTATAATCTGAGATCCTAGTAGATAAGTTAATTTGAATTTGTAGGAAGGTGTATGTTAACAATCTTTCACCACTGTTACATGTCGCCATGTACAGTCAGCAAAGGAGATAGGTATGCGGGGCCATCAGATATAGTTACAGTTCACTTAAAAACCGATAGATGTTTTTGAATGAAATAAAATTAAATTAAGAGAGAAAAAACATTTCAATGATTTAATTAAATTTCATTCGAAAACATCCATCGGCTTTTGAGTAAACTTCAACCATTTCCGATGACCTGCATACCTATCTCTTTTGCTGACTATACATTATCGATACATCATCGAATAAACCCTTACACTACCCCACAGAGAAACCACCATTGTTTTTTTTTTACAAAATCCATTGTTTAATCATTACCACCATACCTATAAACTTAATCAAAAATACGTTGAACAACATAACAAAATCCAATAACCCGCATTTACTAAAAAGAGCAATCTTTTTTAATCTTCGTACGGAATCGTAAACGCATCGGACGAATCAAACTCGAGCGTTTTAGCAATTTACTGTGAATTTAGTGTCGGGGGCCATTTTTAACCAATTGTCCGTAGCAGGAGATCGCCAGATAACTGCTGGGGCCCGCATGTGCGCACACGCAATGCTTACATAGATCAGGTGGGGAAAGAGATGGGTTGACGCGACACATGTTCCGGGTTCCCTGTGAGACTTTTAAGAGGATTGTGTAGCTGTAAATTATCATACAAAAAGCAATATTTTACCCCCCCTAAACTTACTCTAAATTTATTTTTTTTTGGAAATATTGTAGATATGATGAAAAACTAGGCCAAGAGTGTGATTCTGTAAGACCTCATTCTAAACTTCGAATCTGAATCCGCTGTGAGATTTTTGATTGGCATTCTAAAAACTCGGTTGATAATTCGAATTTACACTAGCGCCACTCTTGTGAGCGTGTCAGCGAGTTGAACTAAATTGACAGGGAGATTTTGACAGATAAAGTATGAGATGACGTAAGAAGTGGCATTCTGTAAGGTAATTTCCCAGTCACTTCGACGCTCACTTCGCACTCGAACCCGATTCAAAGTGTCAAATATATCAAGGTCATTTTGAACCTTATGCGAAGTGAGAGTGAATAGCGATGTGAGATGCGAGTTGTTGTTTGAATTTTTCAGAATCGACCTGTACGTTTTTGTGTCAAAGAAATATTGTGTACGATATTAGTAATTAAAGCATCTAAGTATCTTCATTTTTGACTTAAAAAAATCCTTGTACCTTTTTATTTTTTTAATTGTACTAAGTATACTGAATTACTTAAAAATAACGTACAGACCTAGATTAAGGTGTGGGAAGCGTTATGGCCCAAAACCATATTTCAAAAAGGAAATGTAGGTAATTGCCTGCAAGACTTGCAACTCTCTCTATCGCACGATACGGGTCGAGGGGCAGATTGTACTTGAATTGTTCACCCGGAGGGAGGCAGAGCGAGTGGTATAAAACAAAAGCATTTTTGGAAATACCTACTCGCGTATCGGCACCTCACAATCCTCGTAATCACGGAATAGAAAAAACAAGTGGAACTGCCCACGCAGCTATCCCCCGTGTGTCACAATCATGCGGAAAATATGTAAAATAATAACAACCTTCGTCATTTGTAATAAGTCTTAATATTGTTTGAATGACAAATGAGATTTTTGTCAAAGTTGAATTTGTTGTTTATTAAAAATTAAGACTTATTGCAACTGACGAAGGTTGTTATTAATTTACAGAATTCTTCCGCATAATTGTGACACACACGGTTTAGCTGCGTAGGCAGTTCCACTTGTTTTTTGCTGTTCCGTGGGTGCAATACTCTGTCCGAGTCCGAGAAATGAGTGGTGGCTCTTCGTCAACAAGCTTAAAAGAACAAAAGACAACCTTATATAATATATATTACAAAGTATTCGTTCCAAATACTACCATTTCATTGATAAGTTGGTTGTGTAGTGGTAGAAAACCATAGAAAAAAATAGGAGTTGAATATTGAAATTATACGCAGGCACCGCACTCACACTGGGAGTGGGTGGGATCTACTCGTATATTTTAATCTCCCATTTTGCTATACTCCATTTACTATAAGATTAGACTTTAAAATAAACCTTTTATACAGTCCCTTCATCCGGTTTTGCCTTCTATTCCGCAGTTGAGGCAAAAAAGTGGTTACAATAACAACTGTTTACTGCAGCTGCCATTTGTCATGCCGCCAACGCAATATAAGTCAAAATCGGTTGAACGTACTGTAAAAAAGGTTTGTGCATAAGTCTAATCTTATTGTAAATGGAGTATAGGTTGTGTTTGCAGCGGTCTACCTAAACGCCACTAATGCTGCGATAAATGTGTCTACCTACTGGGCCCAAGTAGTATAACAAAAAGAAAAAGCATCGATTCGAAAAGAAAAAGAGAATCACATAGATACTAGCCCGGTTTCGGACCCACAACCTCTAATCGAAGCGAATTTCTCGATCAAATTTTCGAATGATACCTAAGAAATGAAAGAAACGAGAAGAAGTACCTACTTTCAACTTCAACCACCCAATTTCAGCTATGTCGTGTCTGTTTTTAATCTCTGTCTTCCGCCCTCTGTGCTGTCGCATCGTAATTAATAAATCGTTAACATCGATGTGTATTGTTTCATGGTGGCGCAGTATCGGTAAAGGTGGCTTTATGATTTATTTATTATTATTTAACGTCAATAAGGATGTGGTGGTTATTGGTGTTAGAAGATAAGGGCTTTTTTGTGAAAACAGTTACTGTTTAAAAGTGGAAATAAAAATACAGGTTTTAGGCTTTCTAATTTTGTTTTCGTTTCGTTGCTTCGTAAATTTATTTTAAAGATACAGAAATTACTTAATGAAGAAGAGAACTAGGAGAAAATATTTAAAGAGACCAGGAGGGAGGAGCAGTGGTGGGCCTTCCATTAAAGCCGAAAAGCCAGGCTTGCTATCGCGAGACGATAAAAAACTACAAAGAAAGCACCTCTAAGTAGGTATTGAATCATTACCTCATAAGAATTGATAACAATAAACATTTTAAATTGTGACACTGACAGCATGAAAATGAGCTAATTATAGTGATAATACATATGTGTCTGATTTTGCGGAATCAAGAATTTTAAAGAAATTCATAGGGTTTTTATTCTTTAATCTGTCGGACTTGCCCTTACTTTGAACCCTAGGCACGCCGCTGGGGGAGGTCCACAATCTACACCATCCCCCTGGATGGTGTGGATTGACCAGAATGGATAAGGTGAGAAATGAATTTAATAGAGGAAGTTTGAAAGTGACGCCAATGACAGAAAAGTTTAAAAGGAATCGTTTGTCTTGGCATGGGCATGTGAAGAGACGGAATGAAACGCATGTGACCAAAAGAAATTATAAAGATGATGATTTTAAAGCACCAAGTAGGTAATATTAAAATATGATTAGAATGCTCAAGTATAACAATAACAAAAAAAAATGGGTTCAGTTCTACAATTTAACTGGGCAGAAATAAGAACGCAGTTATCAATGTAGTGAATGGAAGTGGATAGGTTTTGATTTTTGTTTATTTGTATTATTAGGAAAGAAAGTTCTTGGAAGACTTGGAGGCCTTTTCCCAGCAGAGGGACAGAAAAACACAAACCAGGCATCGCCCCCTTGAAACGCTTTAACAACCCCCCAATTTTTGCTGAGCTCTATAGGGCGAGAGACCTAGATGGGCTGTTAATGGCTCCGTAAGTCTCTATCGTTGTACAACTTCGACAACTTTTCACTTTTAATAGCACGGCTCCGACACAGTAAATAATTTGCAATTAAAGATAGAGCTTAAATCGGTTGCGTTAAAATATGTTTTTAAATGACAACATAAAAAGGTTGGCTGCTCGCGGGCGGCGGCGTCCTGGCAGTTAACGGTCGTTTTCAAATGAACCTTTATGTATCCTTCTTTCTAAGATCGCTACTGACATTATTTGACAGGCAAGCTCCCCCCGGTACAATCCCTTAGTCGCCACCTACGACACCCATGGGGCAGAGAAGGGCAATGTTATTCGTAAACGGGAACCACGCACGCTGAATGATATATTAACTTGCTAGTACCTAAGTAGTGAGAGTTTGGATCTTGGATCTTTTAAGTACTATTTTCTTTTATTAAATGGTTGTTATTGGCACTTACAGCTGTAAGACTGTCAAATATCTCCGAATAACATCCGGGACCAACGGCTTTACGTGTTTTCCGATAGTTATCATCAATACCACAATTGGCATGTGCCAAACAGACTAAGAAGTCAAATAGTCAAAGCCGGCCGCCGTGAGAGCGCTCTCTTGCTCCACATCAACTAATTACGCGTTATTCTCACTGATTAAAGCACAGCTTGCGACTAATGAGTGACTCATGTAACTATCGGTTCAGACTAACCTTTAGAACGGCCGACACGGATACGATCTTTTTGTCTTAGCAAACTCAAACTCAAAATCATGTAGTTCAATTAAATTATTTACAGGTAGTTTTGAAATGTCAGGGTCAGTCAGTCAGAAAGTTGAAGCTAGTTGCTCGTTTCAAACAGTAGGTTTCTATGGAGAAGAACGAGCAAGAAAGTCCATGAACACTCTTTTAAAATCAATAATATTTTACAATACGGTCAACGTAACTTGGCGCGTCTGAAGTTAGCTGTTTGGCTGCGCAATGGAACTTTTAGGAACGAAATTGTCTACTACGCAGCTAATCGGCTAACTTCAGACGCGCCAAGATACGTTGACCGTACTGTACGTTCATGTTGAATCTAAAGGTAAAATGTGAGATCAATGTAACAAGTCTTGGATGTTGAAAGAGGTCTAGAGAAAAATATGGTTATAATAACAATTCAAACCAAAATTTAAAATCACCGAGGCAGGTAAGAGATGACCAGTCCCAAAAGCGGCATTGGTCTTCCCTAAGGCGGCAGTCATGTTGGCGTTCGCAGTAGCTGTTATGGTACTCAGAAGGACGCTGCTGCTTATCCTTTAGTCAATATCGCTCTGTCGCCTTCTACTACACCCACGGGTAGAAATGAGGTGGTGCTATTTGTGGCCGGCATCGCACGGCATAATGAGTACATACTCTAATTTAAAAATGGATCGAATTTATATTGCGTTTACTCTTGTCACTCGCAGGCCATCAGAATTCGCTGCTATTTTAAGATAAATGTACGATAGAACAAACGTACAGTAGAATCTACCTCACAACACAAAAACGCAGTGTAACAGACGAAATCATAGTACAACATTGCCCCATTACAAATTTAAAATCCCAATTAAAAGTTTTAATGACAATCGTAAACACTAAAACGCCCTTATAATCTGTCGAGCATCGTTCTCACAGCCAAGCAGTCATCTTTCTCAATCAACGAACCATTGGCTGTCCACGATTTTTATTGTTTTTGAACGAAACCTACGGGTACATATGACCACGAGTTTTCTCCCTTTTTCTTATCAAACGATTGGATAATTAATTTTACAACTCCTTAATTGAGCTAAACTATCTTAAAATCTACTAAAATCGTTGGTTATTCGCTTTTTATTCTCTGTGTTATTGTCGTTTTTTTATTGCGAATAAATTGATGTTTGTTAGTGGTGGAGTGGCGTCGTAAAATGATGTTATTGTTCTCTAAATCGATTATTGTAAGGGTTGGGTTTGAGGAAAATTGTTATTTTTTTTAGGTTGTAAATCGTTTTAGGATTAGATGGTGACATTTTGTTTCTCGCTGCGGTTTTGACTATCAGGTAAGTTTACCTAAATGGTGTTAATAAGAATATAATTATCTATCACTACATTTTATAAATTCAAGTTAAATCTGTGTTAGTTCGAGATGTGTTAGATCTTTAGAACCACTAGACCGTTTCTGTAAATTCTTTCGATGAATAGAAGCCATACGTTATCCCTGCGTGCTAAGGGTTTATTTTATTATTATATAAAACCGGACAAGTGCGAGTCGGACTCTCTCACCGAGGGTTCCGTTCAAATTTATAGGTACTATCCATACTATACGATTTGCTTGAACAATGGTAAACCACATAGGGTACTTTTTAATCCAGGACTTCGTCTGCATCCGCGATAACCGATAATTACACGGAGCAAATCGCGGACAAAAGCTCGTTATAAATAAAGAATATATTTTTTATGATTTAGTTACTTACAAATGTATAGTTCTCAGACTTTTCCCTGTATTTATAGTATAAGACGATATTACTTGTCACATTTCAGAGTTCTGGGTTAATGGAAAGTACCCTATTTTGATTCCCTTGAGAGTGTCGAAATGTACGTTTTTTGCGACATAAACAGACACACGGACAGACAGACAGACGTATAACAAAAGAAATAATGGTTCCGTTTTTTTCCTTTTTAGGTACGGAACCCTAAAAATTAGAGACTAATCTTAATAGACTAATAAAATTCACTCAAACAAAGCCTAGTTGTAAAAATAGATAATACCGCAAACAATTTCAGATCAAGTGATTCTCATCACACACTTCTGTAAATTGTTAATTTATTTCAATTTTACTCCTAATACCTGTTAGGCGTAGGTTTTATTTTAATCAGTGACCTTGTCTGCATCTGCGATAGCTGAAATTGACGCGAACGAAGTTATTGTCAAAAGCTATCCTACTAATATTATAAATGCGAAAGTTTGTGACGATGTTTGGATGTTTGTTACTCAATCATGCGTGAACCGTTGAACAGATTTGCATGAAAATTAGCACATAGGTAGACCATTTCCTGGATTAACACATAGGATACTTTTTATCCCGGTAATGTGTTCCCTTGGGATAATCGTTCTATTTACGCGGGCGAATCCGCGGGCAGAAGCTAGTAATTGATAAACCAATTACTAAATGTAAGAAAAATCCGTTGAGATAATAGCAAACGTGGAATTTCCAACATCCTGATCATCGACTTGTACCTACTGAAGTCAAGCAATGAATCTAATATCCCTATAATTTATTTTTAGGGTTCTGTACCCAAAGGGTAAAAATGAAACCCTATTACTAACATCTGTCTGGCTGTCTGTCACCAGGCTGTATCTAATGAACCGTGGTAGCGTGATAGGTTGTTGAAATTTCATCACAGATGATGTATGAAAAATACCTACCAAAAAATACCTACTAAAAACAAAATAAAATAAATATTTAAGGGGGGCCCCCATACATTAAACGTGATTGTTTTGCCGTTTTTTGCTCGATGTCTAATGTTGTATAGATACCTAATGGTACGAAACTCTTCCTGCGCGAGTCCGACTCCTACTTTGCCAGTTTTTTATTATTATGAAGTCCTTTCATTGGCTAATCATCATCAGACCAAAGACAAAAGGGTGAATGTACGGTTTACAAAAAAAACAAACAATGAAACAGTACCCGCATGTCGTTATTATCACTTAAAACTGATTACAGAGTTAATTATAGTGACGTGTCAGATTGCTTATTAAGAGCCCCTGATGAGACAATCAATTCGTGAGTCTTTTGTTTATATGCTTATGTTGACGGTACTTCAAATGTGGGTATGGATTGAAATTTTCACGCTGTTGAAGAGAAGTTCCGAGCTATCGCTGTCGTTGAGGCTGAAGTAAACCTGAAATGGAAAAGCCTATGGGAAAATCAAATGTAGGTAAATGAATTAGAAATCTTTCATAATGGCGCCCATTCTCTTGATCACAAACCTAACTAAAATTAGACAATTGGCATCTCTTACTGCCAGGCAGCTGAAGAAAAGGACGGCGACAAATACGAACTAAGTTAGAAATGTCAAATTATATTTTTCTTGAATTTCGCCGTGTTTTAATCAATACGTTCTGATTTGACAAATAAAATATTGTATGAACATCATAGATCAACTTAAATTGAAAGCTTATATCTGTCTCTTTCTTGTTTTACTGGGAAGAAAATAAATAGCTTAAGGCAAGGTATTCCGAATTTTAGCAATTTTTGTAAATTTTTGAACAGCTGTATTTATTTTTAAGATCAACCTAGAATTATGAAATTGGTATTTTATCAAAATATAACATATTATCTAGTCTTTCGGAAAGACAGAAACATGATTAATAACAATTTACTCATTAGAAAAAATATATAAAGGCAACCCTAATTAAAACTTAAAACATCGACTACTCCGAGATCTCATCACTAAATGATATGAAAGTTATACCAAAAGAAGTAGCTTGTTATTATTTAAAATCTCGGAAAAAAACTTTTTTACTGTTGTGCACTTTCGGTAAGACAAAAAAAACTGCACTTTTAGTGATTTTATAATTAGTAAAGCCTCTCGAACAGAAAATGCAATACAGTCGTTATTTAATAATTCAACAATTACACATTCTAACTTCAGCCTAGCAGCCTACATTCGAGGCTAACTAGCCCAAGTGACATTAGGGGCAATATTTCACAACAAAATATGTCGCTTAATCTCTTGGGGCCATCACTCAAGCGAAAACGGAGCGTATTAAAACGCTATTGTTTTTTAGTTCAGTCGCGTTCAATTCCCATTAGAACGGGCTAATGAATGGTTTTTTTTGTTGACTGACAAGCAACGATGGTTGATGAATAAAATTTTCGTTTTTTGGGATATTCTGTGTCAGTTTTGAACAATTTTTGTTAATAATCTTCGTGTTAACTTGTTTGTTCTTTTTTAGAGTGAATTCTTTGCTTTTGGTGTGGAGTTCAGAGATTTTTGTTGAGTTTATTTTGGCCTGGGAGAATGTGGTTGTTTTTTAAAGTTGTCTGTTTTTCTTTTCGTTTGCTTCTTTCGGAGAAGGGAATTAATCTTCTTGTATTATATAAACGTAAGGTCACTCAACGACTAAAGACGATATTTTGAAAATTGCTTGAAGCTTAAATTTTACAGTTAGGTTCAGTTAAAAACGGATTTGACTTTGACTTACACTCAGGCAAAGTCACAAGCAAAAGCTAGTATTTTATAAGCCTACGTCGTGGAAGTTTATAAAAATCGAAAACACCTTGGTAATAAAATTGTAATCCATCTAAGTCCTACCAATACCTCCACTTATTGATTAGTATGTCTATTGTGTTACAATCTCCCTCGTTGAATACCTAGGTGAAGTGAGCTGTCATCTGTCCTGTGTCTAGGGATTTACAAAGCACTACAATCGGATGACAGCTCACTTCACCTAGGTATTCACCGAGGGAGATTGTAACAGAATAGCAATGCAGAATATATTTAAATTATTACTGTTCATTTTTAGTTTTTGTTTACTATACCTAAACCTGAAAAGAGGTCAATGTACTTATCCATTATATATTTTTTTTATTATTATTAAATAGGCTTGCGTTTGACCGCAATTCACCTGGGCCTCAAGTCTGCTATTACAATAGTGTCAGAATGGTCTAACATTGATTTCATAATTGTTGATTTTGACAAATTTGGTAATCTACTAATATAATGGCGTCATTATGAAAATCAATGATTGACCATTCTGACACTATTGTAATAGCAGACTTGAGGCCCTGATCTTAAGTGATAATGCGGCCTAAGTTGGAACACGCTTGCCTAGGATGAACCGGTTCACTAGTGCCTTGAAGATTCCCAATAATATTTAGGTTTTACATACTTTGACACCAACCCTGTAAAATGGATTAAAATCAAAATTAGCTGAACCATAATTATATTCTATATAGTTACATTGAAATATTTGATATTTATTTATATATTTGTGTATAATAATAATAATAATATGTGGGGACATTTCACACACAGCCATCTATCTAACCCCAAACTAGGAGACCCAGTACTCTGGGTGTAAGACAACTGATATACATATATCAGTTGTCTTACACCCAGAGTACTGGGTCTTCCAGTTTGGGGTTAAATGGCTGTGTGTGAAATATTCCCATTGATTTATTATTTGCAAAAACTTGCGCATTTCTTAGGTTTTGGCTAGTTTTAAGCTACATCAACGGGCCCAAGCTAAGTCGATGTAGCGTGTGGTTAATTTTTACGTAAAAAATGTAAAGAGATGATTCTGTCGAAATGTGAATTTAAATGTTTCAAAAAACTGATTTCTTTTTTATCAGTAATTTCTCATCTTGCAACTAAACATAATGTCATTCAATCCATAACAAAACGCCCTTATCAAAAATAACAAAACTGTTGTCATACTGATGGTCAGTTTAATTAATTACTTAGTTATATTACATGTAATCACTATATCACGACAATTCACTCGTCATTAGGATAGATTAGGTGGCCCTCCCTGATGTCAATTTTGCGTGTTTTATAACACGGATTGAGTGTAATCTGTTAATAACTTTAGACTAATGGCGGGAAATATGATTTGTTTTTTTTTTTAATCACATTCACACAATCACATTTAGTTGAAATCACAAATTTTAGCATTTTGATTTTTTACTGATTTCAAAGAAATTAGATTGTTCTCAATTCGCTCCGTGTGTTTTTCTGTGAATTAAACGAGACAAGCTATAAATTTAAATTAAAAATAACACTCGACGCAACCCACATTTGGTCAGACCTGTGGCACATGCTCACATCCATTAACAACTAGAATATGGCTGATAAGATTTTCTTGAATCGTAACTTAGAACACTCTCGAGGAAGTACCTTTCAGACAAACAAAATAAAACTAAACCATAATCAGTTGAAATGAAAACCCAAATCCATTTGGAAAATACTATGCCACAGACAGACACACATAGACACAAATATAAAACATAAAAAGCCCTCTTTTTTCGTCGTTGGTTTTTTTTACCAAACAACTATGTATGATTTAGCAATAATCATTCCCAAGATAATATCCTTTTCATGTCTAAATGTCCTCAACAATGCAATTAAAGTGATTCATTCTGCAAACCATACACAATACCAGACAGCCAAAGGGTTACCAATTAAAAATTTCATTATTGACAAAAAGCTTCGATGAGTGAGTCGGTGGTGCATGACACTATTACCATAAAACTCCACGTAAGGGTGGGTAAATAAAAATTTATCCACGACACAGCAAACAAGGGTGAAATTACCCTCATTTTTACAATATTTTGATATATTGCCCCTAATAACAGACACGGGGTGACCAGTGACGTTTTACAGTAAAAAATCGGACTTAAATGTGTTTACATTGTAAGGAAATGCCGTTTAAGCTCGATATGTTAAAGTTTTGTTTGATGTTAGGAGGGTACTACTTGTTTTCGATTTAGATGAGATAGTGAATTGAACACGATAGTAAAAAAAATGTGACTCTTGTTGGTTATGTTTGCAGATTAAGTAAAATAAATGGCTTTGAAGTGAGTAGGAAATTTGCAAATTGATACTAAGAACTACTGGTTGCTAAATTGCAAACAGTTTTGAAATGCCTGAAGTGGTTTTCTCTTTACGGGCGTTTATGTTATGTTATGTATGAACGATACAAATGAACTGTTTATAATAAATCCATTTTTATTACCATATCCATACATTATTTTATATTTTGTTTACAATAAAAAAATTGGTAGGTATATATTTATTAAACATTTGTAAAAATAGTGCTTTGCTCGCAGCTAGGTGATAAGACTCAAGTTAACGGTGGTTAGGAATCTAGAGTGAGTAGTTAAGCAACCTCCTCACAATGCATGCCGTGTCCGATGACCGATTCTACATTTGACTAAAATCTAATTAAAATAATTAATAGACGCCTTAAAAACAGTAACCAATGAACATTAAGTACCTTTACTTTAAATCGCTCTTTCATATTTATAAACTCTGACTTTTTATAGCAAGCTACATCCGTTAGTGAGTTCTCATCGAGTTGGAACAAATAGTAGCTCCAGTGTTTAAATTTTTCAATGACGACCATTTCATTCTCATAGTTTCCGTAGATATTAAATAATAAAACAAACGATATTTGTACAGTCGGCACACGCCGGTTTTATGGCCACACCGTGTAGTCCACGATTGGATGGATATTTGCTTAAAACAATGAAATAATTGAACCTTTTTAATGATTTTGAATGATATGTAGGTTATTTTTTTATATTTCCGCAATTTGATTTATTCAACTAATTTTGAATACCTATATTTTGTTAAAACAACAATATCAATACTTAGGTGGTACGTGTTTATACAGGGTGGATTTGGTAATTTGGTGTAATTGTTTTTATTGAGCATTAATAATATTAAAGTATGACGCCACAAGTTGCCGCTCTTCTCACAAGTTAGAAAACCAATATTTCATATGGTGTTTTATTTTGGTTACATTTATATGTTCTTTAGTATATCCGAACGTTTTTTTTAAATTTCGTTTTTAAGATTTATTTGATAGGTTTAAAATATTCTTATGAACTAGTATTACCAGTATTTTAATTTTTTGTTTTATCGTCGTCCCCACTCTGTATTAAAGATCATTATGGACACTAGGGCATAGCACTAGGGTAGAAAAGAGGAAACTCTGCTCAGGAAATTATTGAATTAATGTGAGAACTATTGTAACTTAAAAAATAATCACTTCATTAATATTTTTTAATTACATTTCATTTTGTTTTTTTTTTCAGATAGGCAGTCGCTTCGTGTGAAACACCGGTATTCAGCTGCTTCTGCTTAGACTGGCAGCCGACCCCAACATAATTGGGGAAAGGCTAGATGATAATTTATCATTAAATACTTCATCATCATCATCATTTCAGCCGAAAGACGTCTACTGCTGGACATAGGCCTCCCCCAAGTGTCGCCACATTGACCGGTCCCGTGCGACTCGCATCCAGCGGATCCCTGCAACCTTTACGAGGCCATCGGTCCACCTAGTGAGAGGCCTTCCATCGCAACGTCTTCCGGTTCGCGGTCTCCACTCTAGAACTTTTCGGCCCCATCGGCCATCCGTTCTGCGAGCAATGTGCCCTGCCCACTGCCACTTAAGTTTGGCAATTCTTCGGGCTACGTCGGTAACCTTGGTTCTCTTGCGGATGTCCCATTTCTGATTTTATCACGCAAGGAAACTCCGAGCATAGAGCCCTCTCCATTGCCCTTTGGGTGACTTGAAGCCTTCTGATGAGGCCCATTGTGAGCGACCACGTTTCGGTCCCGTATGAATACTTATTTATAGAAAAATAACATTAATTTTTTTAACAGTATTTTTAACCGACTTCAAAATAGGAGGAGGTTCTCAATTCGTCGGAATCTTATTTTTTGTATGTTTAAGATCACCGATTGCTGGAAAACGCTTAGACCGATTTGGAAAATTCTTAAAAGGGTAGACTTCACAGATGGTACCTACAATATAAATTTTATCGAGATTGATTCAGCACTTTTTGAAAAATCCCGACTTTAAGTAAAAAATTATACATGAGTAAATAATGTTTTAAGTTTCTCCAACCTTGTACTTTCAATCTCTGTTTTGACTGTGTTGCCGTTTTTTAATGAATTTGGATAATGGAGGTACTAAAAACGAAAAATAAAAAGCGTTTTTCCAAAAAAAGATCGCCTTCAAATCTAAAAAGTGATAATTAAATAACTTTAGCACAGTACACACAAGACTTTAGTTTCGGAAGTCGGTGGCTTTGTTCTGTTTGTTGTTTTGGATTGCTTTTTATCTTTTTAGAGACGTATTGAAAAGGAGGAGGTTATCAATTCGTCTGTATTTTTTTTTAGGTTTGTTACCTCAGAACTTTCGACTGGGTGAACCGATTTTGATGATTCTTATTTTATTTGAAAGCTGGTGCTTCCCGGTTGGTCCCATTTTGTTTCCAGTTCTGACAAGGGCATTCATGTGAAAACGATGTAACGATTCGACGATCGATGTGATGATTTCTCCGGCAAATGTACACCGATTTCGACAATCGAAATTGATTTAGCACTTTTTGAAAAATCAACAAATACCCAAAAATTTTACATAGACGGCGTTTTAGTTTCTTCAATCTGGGGAGTAGTTAACTTTCAATCTCTGTTTTAACCGTATTGTCGTTTCTTAATAGATTTGGATGAGAAGGAGGTATTAAAAAGCGGAAAATAAAAAGCTTTTTACAAAAAAGACAACCGCCTTCAAAAACTAAAATGTGAAAAATAACTTTAGCACAACACACACATTGACTTTACTTTCGGAAGTCAGTGGCAATACAATACAAGCTGAAGTTATTTTTCATATATAACTTTTTAGTTTTTGAAGGCGGTTGTCTTTTTTGTAAAAAGCTTTTCTATTATTTAACTCTACAAGCCATCAAAAACCATAGCGTGACTGATGACCTGCCACTCAAAGCCAACATAATTCCTTATGACCCATAATTGGCTCAGATAGACTCAACTATAAAAAATTACACTTCACACTAAATACTTTACCCAACCCTAGTTAATAAACCCGATGACTCTATTAAACCCGAAGCTGTTTACCTAATAGAATAACTACCTATCGTATAATAAATTGGGAGATTTCCATACTCGATAACGGCCTACGTTTGTCATTTTAATACCCAAAGTGCCTTGGGACATCCTTCAATGACGTCATTATGAAAAACTTACAGCACCCATCACTTGTCAAACCCGAAATCATTCGAACTTCAACTCTGACTTTGAAGCTATAGGGGTGAGGGTAAGTTGGGGTCTGTAAAGTTAAGTTTGTAGGGCTGTCCGTAAAAAGGGGGTTCAAAGACAGACAAGGACGTATTATTAAATTTCCTGATGGCAGCGATGTGAGGGTACAATTAGTGTTTATAATGTTGTTATGAAGTAAATTAGGGGTTATTATAGTTGAATATGGGATTTTTTGTCAGGTGTGGCGACTAGAGTTGGTGATTGGTATATTAGCTGAGAATGAAAGTAACAATGCTGTTAGCTGTTTATTATGGATCCGTGTGACCTAAATTCATATACCTACCTAATTTTAGCACACTAATTCATACCCTAGATTTAGTTAACTGTTAAATTCAACCTATAACTAAAGAATAGTCAATAATTATTATATTAATACGTGAACAGAAATCTTCGTACTCCTTCATTCGTAGGTACGCTACTACGGAGCACGCACTTCAGCACGCGCGCTGTTCAGCTCACGGAGCAGTATAAGATTTTACATAGTTACTGTATTATATGGAGAAGAAGTGCAGGAAGCTAAAATAAAATAAAAATCAAAATTAATTAAGGTTAAAGTTCGACGCGTGCGCCGCTAATTACTATTACTCTGCTATGCTACAGATAAATTAAAATGTTGTATACTTGTGATTGTGTGGAGGAGGTACCTACTGCAGATGTCGAAAGGGTCACGAAGTCAGTTACCAATTTTGACCATAATTTCCCCATCACCTTTGACTCCAGGGGTGTGATTCTGTAAGACCTCATTTTAAACTTCGAATCTGAATCCGCAGTGAGTTTCTTGATTAGCATTCTAAAAACTCGGTTGTTAATTCGAATTTACACTAGCGCCACCCTTGCGAGCGTGTCAGCGAGTTAAACTAAATTGACAGGTAGATTTTGTCAGACGAAGTGGCATTCTGTACGGTAATTTATTATTATAAAACACTTCGCACTCGAACCCGATTCAAAGTGTCAAATATATCAAGGTCATTTTGAACCTTATGCGAAGTGAGAGTGAATAGCGATGTGAGATGCGAGTTGTTGTTTAAAAAAAGAATCGATCTACAGAAGACAAGAAACGTTATTTCCACACTAAATACCACAAGAAGACCCACTTCATTACAGCACAAAACTGACGTATTTCATTTAGTGCAAAAACTTATTCAGCACAAAACACCTCATCTTGCACAATGCACACTGCAGTTTCTACTAAATTGAACTTAATTTTAAAACTGGCCACACACTGTTTTTGTTTCGCGTGCCTTGGAGGCATGTTATACGGGAAATTATTTTGGGGCTGACCTGCAACACTTCAGGCGTTTCGCCAGCCAAAAACTTGGAGGTGTTATGTTCTGGGTCTGATTGCATGTGAATCTGGTGTACTAAATGAATTTATATGTTAACGCTTGTTTACAGTAATTCGAAATTATTTACAGAATTAGACATATTTGTAATGCCGGTTTATAAGTTTCGTAACTGCCTCATTAAAACAATCAAGTGCCTATATAATAAACAAGCAATTATTAAATATACCTAATATTTAATAATTGCTTGTTTATTTAACTTCATTTCGTTTTAGTGAGAACATAAACATCTTTTTTTATATTGTGTATAACGGTGTGAGTTGCACATTTGTATCGCATATTTATTATGTAAATTAGTTCATAAGATTTAATGTGTAACTGTTTGTTTGTCCCAAATAAATAAATAGTAGTTTATTTCCACAAAACGTCACGACGTGCAAACTTCAAAGACAAAAACAATGAAAGCCTCTGTGCGCCCTCTTCGGCGCGAGATACTACATAGTGTCATAGTGTCTACAGACATCCTGTTGCGAATCGGCGCTGCTTAGATCATGACTCCTACGAACGCCACTATAACGCACAAAAGCATAGACTATAGACGGTCTACCAAACGCAGCGGTAGGTGAATAGGTTAAGGTAGTTAATCAGTTCTATAGTTTTGAAGGGGAATAACTGGGTCATTTTAAGGTCCTGTACCTCAAAAAGAAAAAAATCTAACTTTTATAATCCGGATAGAAGCCATATGAAAATAAAAAGGGCAGTATATTGTGGATGATATACAAATAAGGGTATTCACCCATAAAACGTCAAGGAAATGAGACGTGTGTGAGGCCTATATTCAGCGCTGTGACGTTTTTTTTAATGTTACAGC
This sequence comes from Charanyca ferruginea, assembly GCA_947361185.1. Lineage (NCBI taxonomy): Eukaryota > Metazoa > Arthropoda > Insecta > Lepidoptera > Noctuidae > Charanyca > Charanyca ferruginea. Next base: position 31,535,698 of record OX376057.1, read on the forward strand.
ACCATGCTGAGATAGGAACCTTTTGGCCTCGTACAGGACCAACTTCGTTTCTTTTTTTTATCTATGTTTAGTTTTTATTAGTTATAATTATTATTATTAGTTATATTAGTTATGACGACACGGTTGGCGCAGTGGCTGAGCGATCGACTGCTGCGCAGCGTGTTGCGGGTTCGATTCCCGCCCAAGGTAAACATTTGTGTGATGAGCACTCTTGTGTTTGCTTTGTGTCTGGGTGTTGTTTATCTATATATGTATGTATTTACAAAAAAAAATGTATTTGTGTATGTATATCAGCTGTCTGACACCCATAGTACAGGGTCTCCCTAGTTTGGGGTCAGATGGCCGTGTGTGAAAATGTCCCCACATATTACTATTATTATTATTAATTATGTTATTTTTGATACTGCGATCGCCAACCCGTCTGCCAAGTGTGGCGATTATGGCAAAACCCCCCCTTGGGGGAGGTCTATGTCCAGCAGTGGACGTCTTTCGGCTGAATGATGATGTTATTTTTGTGTGTTTTGTCGTGGCAGGCTATTAAATGCTTTTTTTTCTTTCTTTCATATTAGTAAAGATTTTTGGACTGTTAACTAAACTTTAAGATTACCCAATCTTGACGTTTACTCAAGACTTCTCGATTTCATATTTTCGTTCACGTAACCACAGCGATTAATTACCAACTTAGCCCCCGTAAGTTTCCACCAGCACGGAACGTAATTCAATTTGGTGGTAAAGCGGTTATTTGTTGTAACAGAACTCTGTTCTGTCTCATTTCGGGTCTAGTTAACCCTGCTTCAAAGTATAATCTAGTTAATTGAAATTTTTGAGGGGAATGCGTTTTAAAAAACGCATACGAGGAACAACGATAGTTTCAACTAGAAGGTACTATGAATTCGGAAATGAGACGAGGAAGGATGAGAAGGCAAAGTATCTTCGTGTCTGTAAATAAACTAAGAACTTTTGTGATGTCAATACAAGATGAAACAAGAAACTACAAGTGAACAGACTACAAGTGAAGAGACTACAATCACTACTGTTGGGCACGTGTCCCGTTGACAGCGATGTGGAAGAGTTTTTTTTTAATTTTTTGATGTCATGAGCTCCCCTGCCTTTTTCTTGGAATTGTACATAATATTAGTATATAGATTTTTAAGATTTGTATATACCTAATATTGTAATTATCACTACTGCATAGTAATTATAGTATTTTCACTGCCTTTTTCAATTTCCTCTTTTTCAAGGAAGTGATTTGTTTTTTTTTTAATAAATATCGATTATGATTGTAACGCTTTGTCAATCCTTAGCATCGGATGGATGACAGCTCACTACACTTATAGTTCACCGAGTGAGATTGTAACAAAATAGCACTGCTATAGATATCTACGTATAGATCTTACTATAGGAAGTTATGTGAGAGACACAGCATTCGAAAATCGTAACATACGAGGGTACGCTAGCATCGACAAATGCGTTAGGTTTTAGATTTGTAGGGCTGTCACTGCTTTTTTGTGCTGAAACATGGCGGCTTTCTGTTGCTTCCTCAGCTTTTCTTGGCCAGTCAGAGTCGGTGCTAAAGAGTATGTTTGATCTTAGTTCTGACAAAAAGAGCTAACCGATATATCAATCTAATTTAATATGAGTAAAAAAAATATCCAGCAATGACGTTGTACAGCCAATACTTATGCCAAGAATTGATTTATAATTAATCAGATCAAAAGTCAATATTGTGATTACTTTGAAAACTAGGAGAAAATGATTGTTTTGGTTCGATTTTTGGAACTAAACTTAATTTGTATGCTTTCTACTCAACTTCTGATTACAGATATTGTATAATCCCAACTTTTATAAGAGTCCACCTTTCAATATTCCCTCTACGAAGTCATTGATATGGTCGAATGCATAATTTACTGCTACCGTAAAACGCATCATCATCATCTCTACACATTTTTTTTTTATTATTTGCCTAATAGCCTAGTATATAGAGTACCTATTAAAGACACCGACATCTTGACAGAAAATACATATCCACTCGAATGTATTGATCGCCAAGAATATATTCCTAGCCTGAAATTCTTCTCTAGAATTAAATAGAAGGTAATCTTCGCATAGTTGCGTTAAAAGGAGTTTGACTGGTTTTCTACATTGTTAATCTTAACAATTTCATTACACTGTGTTTAAACTACCACTTGAGTGTTAGTGGGAGAGTTCTGTCCACTCTCTAGTTTCTTTGTTACTCGTTTTTCGCCATAGAGACTGACCTATGTTTTGGAACGAACGGCTTTAACTTTCTAACTGACAAATAAAAAGTTCCTGTAAATGGTTTAATTGATAACTTTGACTAGGTTACAGGGCCTCAAGTCTGCTATTACAATAGTGTCGGAATGGTCTGTCATTGATTTTCATAATGACGCCATTATATTAGTAGATTACCAAACTTGTCAAAATCAACAATTATGAAATCAATTATAGACCATTCTGACACTATTGTAATAACAGACTTGAGGCCTTGGACATGATCTTTCGCAATAAACACAAAATTTGCGTCATCAGTTGATCCGTCGCTCATAAAGTCAATATTTTTTTCAGCACAGCCCTATTTGACATTTTTAACAGAATTGGGTGCTCAGGTGCGGAGGGCTGTTAACTCGTGATTTTCGTTAATCAATGGATTGGGCCAAAGTGATCGAAAGAGGAAGCAATTTCTTAGCTCTTTGGTACACACATGCGTTCTAAGGGTACGTTTAATTCACTAAGAAGGGTTAGTGTTTTCCTTATTTACCGATTTGATTAAAGTGTGATTTTTTGGAAAGGTTATTGGTTTATGTCTTTTTGAGATATAACATGGTGAATGCTTTGTTTTTGTTGTGCTCTAACAAGCTTTTATTCTGAATAATATAGGTTATTTATTTTATCAACTGACATTTATTGTGAGTACACTTATACAAAACTTATAAAATAAAATAATATTACGTATCATATTTAAAAGTAGTGGGTGCTTATGAATGACGAAAAATAAGCCGGATTTGGGCGGTTCTTTCTAAACCATCTGTAAAGCTAGTGTATTCCTACCAGTTTCCAAGTAGGTCGCAATTTTTGTACGAAAAAAAATGATATTCTGTATATCTGATCAGTTGAAGCGATTGAAGCGCTTTTAATTGCTAAATTTGCGTCAATTGATTTTATTGACATGCAACTTATTATTTCGGGGAACTTTAGTAATTAACAGGACGTACTGAATCATCATCATCATCATCAGCCTGAAGACAACCACTATTGAACAAGGGCCTGCCCCATAAATGGGGGGTGTTGGCATAATCCCCACGCTTGGCAGGCGTCTTGGGGATCGCATTGAAGTTGTTAAATACACGGTGCTGCCCCACTTCCGGATTTTCCCTTAGTCGCCTTCGACGACACCCTCGGGATGAAATGGGGGGGGAGGGTGCTATTCTCGTACTGAATACCTTAGGTATAATATGACCGTTGGCCCCGGCCTTTATTCGTAGATCTTTGGCAGTCGTTAAGGCAGTCAGAAACCCTGATAAGTTGTGGAAGCCAGAGAGTCAGTTTTTCCATGTCATGCTCCATTTTAGGGCCAAATAAATAGTGTTAATTGTAATTCGTGGTGCTTGGCAACTAGGTTTCCCCAATGGTAAACGTTCGTAGTTCTGTTCAGTCTCCTGCTTGATTTAGAGGGTATTGGAAAATATGTGTTTCTTGGTCCTCCGCTGTTCTTTTCTGATTAATTTTGCTGACGGATCCAAGACAGTTGTAATATTTCTCCGGGACTTGTCGAGCTATAATGCCTCGACGCTTTTCTGGTGGTCGCCACTGTTGATTCTGGCTTTCAGAAGCTGCAATGGTTTGGGAATAATTTGGTGAGCTTGTCCCAAAAGTCGCTCCATGTAAAACACAGGTTTTCAGCTGCAAACCCCAACAGTTGGAAAAAGACTAGGCAAATGATGACTTAATAACATTTGTACTCCGCCCTACAGAGAGATATTTTTATTTTCTTTATTTCTTTAGGTCTACCAACAGGTGTTACAGATATACATTAAAATACAATAACAATGAATAGTGATCTTACACACTAATTAAAGGTAAACACCACATGCAACATTTTTACAAATGGTCACTAAACTTAAAAACCTTAATTTAGACGTACGGTATGCCAGTTGTGATATTGACCAGAGTTCTGTTTCTGAGTACCAGGGGTGTGATTCTGTAAGACCTCATTCTAAACTTCAAATCTGAATCCGCTGTGAGTTTCTTGATTGGCATTCTAAAAACTCAGTTTATAATTCGAATTTACACTAGCGCCACCCTTGCGAGCGTGTCAGCGAGTTGAACTAAATTAACAGGGAGATTTTGACAGATAAAGTGTGAGATGACGTAAGAAGTGGCATTCTGTAAGGTAATTTCCCCGTCACTTCAACGCTCACTTCGCACTCGAACCCGATTCAAAGTGTTAAATATATCAAGGTCATTCTGAACCTTATGCGAAGTGAGAGTGAATAGCTATGTGAGTGAGATGCGTGGTGTTGTTTGTATTTTTACAGAATCGACCTACATATCGCCTACTGCGATCGCCAACATGCATCGGCCAAACATGGCGATTACGCCCTTGGGGGAGACGATATGATGATGATACTCCGCCTTGTGTCTCACATTTCACATCACATCACAGGGATCTCTCTCCACTAACTCCATTAGAACTCTTATACATTCCGATACGATCACAAAGTCAATTGCTAATGTCCTCGCGTCCCGATTACAACCACTTCCCGGGGATTTGTTATGATCCCGCTAATTGTTCGCATCCCGGTCGAGGTTCGTTCCTTCCTCATTAACGCGTGTGACGTCACTGCGCCCGCGCAGCTAATTGTTATGTGCGAGGAAGTGAGATTGGACAAAGCGTGGGTGTTTTTTTGCATTGTTGGCGCTTGTGATTAGGAATAAGTTACGAAATTTAATTTAATGCTTTTCAGGAACGCAGGTTCTAGTTTTGTTCTAGAGTAAAATTAATGGTTTTAAACTACAGCGATGAAGATACGCCGAGCAGATTGACTAGCTTATACATAAAGATGATGCTTCAAAGGATATCAGAATTGAATATTGCGCATAAAAAGATGGGTGATGGTCCAAGTCATAAGCTTTTCAGAGTTTCGAATCGGCAGAGAAGTATAAAATGTAAGTGTGGTATGATGACGTATCCTATTTTTGGTACGCCTTAGCACCAAATGTTTTCTACTATGGAAATGTCTTAAGGTAAGTCAAAAGAAATTAGCACCCTCACTTAAAAGAAGACCAAAGAAGAGATTTAAGAAGAAAGTGAGAGAAGGGGAGGGGGGAGTGAAGAGATAGGTGAAAAGTAAATAAGAAGCGATGCGTTCTGGCTAGATTCAATTCTGTGCCCTTTTTTAGGTTGCCAGTGTAAAGGGTCACTTGTGATCGAGGTTTTGTAGAAGGTTATTAAAAAGGCTAGGCGGATGATGACTTTCCACGGGGGCCATAACTCCAATCAGATATTTTAAAGGTCGGAACTCTCAACACAGCCTTGTTAAAATGACGCAGGTTGTGCGATGTTGTGGGATTTTAGTGCAAAACAAAGAAAGATTTAACATTCTAATAGCTTAGGATACCGAAGCAGACAAACATACAATAAATTACCTGAAAATATACGGCCAAGCGAAACCTATGTGTATTTAAAGTTAGGTTAAAGGCATTGGTCTTAGGTAAATGTTATTATGCAAATAGTTATATATCTGTGTGTTAATTATAATTTAGGTATAATCTGTTTTATGTATAAAGCTAGATATAAGTTTAATAATATAATATTTTTAATTGTGAAAGTTCCTAATCTACGTTATCTTAGATAATAGATATTCATTGCAATATTATTAACATAAAGTGATCTTGCTGCGCCCTGACATGTTTTGTACTCACTAGTTTTTAGCCTAGCATGTAATTACGTGCATGAAATAAATATCAACGATATAGGATTTTTTTAAATGTCACCGCCATGCTCGTTTAAATTGCGCCACACCCAAAAACCGGGAGCGTAGCGGAACTTAAATTCGAAATCTTTGAGATTCAAATCGCCACAAACGTTGTTATAGCGCCAGACGGTAGGATTTCAAAGAGAAGAGTTGGTGGTAGGTACCTATGTTAAGAAGTATCTTGAGCTTTATCTGCCTGTATTAAAATACCTTTTAAATGATTTAGATTAGTGATCATAAGGTACGTTTCTGACTGCTAAGTTTATTTTATTCTTAGTGTTGTAGCCCGACCACTTCTCTGAGACCATTTTGAACGTATCTGTGCAGTGCGGTAAGGGTATGGTGACGTGAATGACGTGATGCGAGAGCTCACTTACGTTAAGGCGCGTCCCTGTGCAAAACGCAGTGGTAGCCATTTTTTGTTCAGTTTTTCGGACCTTACTACTCTATATCCAAAAGAAATATCAACAAACAAAAAATTGATTAAATTTCTTCATATTCTTGACTCCAAAATGGTAGATCTGATTTTTGTTTACGAAGTATAGTATTTAACTAATCTCCTCACAACGAAACCACAGAAATGAGAAATAATTATTGAAAACATGCATCTCCTCGGTAAGTAACCATTAATTCGATTTTTTACTAACACTAATGGATAGGCAATTTATTAATGAACATTTTGGTAGATTTTTTTTTTCAAAATCCCAAAATGTGATTTTATTAAGATTTAATTAAGTATCTCTTGCGCGGCGCAAAGGGAACGAATGCTCAAGGTTATTTGCTCAGGGTACTGCCTTAATTTGTGATAAATCATCATCATCATCAGCCTGAAGACGTCCATTATTGAACAAAGGTCTCCCCCATAAGGGGGGGGGGGGGGTTACCATAATCCCCACGCTTGGCAGGCGTCCTTTAATAGAACTGACCAGTAATTCTTGATTTGGTGATTTTAGAAGCCACATGATACTTCTGATCGCAGCAATCCTATTCTGTAAATATCTCTCTGACGCTTGAGATGAACTGTCCATCTTAAGTATTGATGGGACAACAGTTCAATTCAAGCTTATTTCACCGAAACTCATCGAAGGAGACTTTTACAGAATAGTGCTGCAAATGTATCGTCACAATTATTAGGCCAAGTTAGTTCGTTATAGGTATTGACAAAATAACTACATGGAATACGTCTAGCTTTATACATTGCAATAGGCTACAGAGATCAGCTATGTCTTAGGTACCAGCTCAATTTGATTTGAAATTGCATCAGCATTGATTTCATTATTTTGATTGCGTAGGTCCGTCACGCAATTTATAGCCACCATAATAAAATGACCGGACAATTATCAAACCTAACCCTCAAACCCTTATCTTCCATCCATCCATCCACAGGGACCAGTTACTGTTATAAACATGGCCCAAACAAAGCTCAGACATTCCACCTAAATAACCTCCATTTTGAAAAATCGTTGGAAAAATCTCACGTGTATTATAAAGCGGGGCGCACACGGTATACATTTCATAAAAATAAACACTTAGGTAATGGGAATCGCACGCACGTTGCCGCTGCCGCCCCGCAGACGACCCGCTGTCGCCCCGTCGGCGTGCCGCAGTCGGAATAATGTGAAAAAGTAAAGCGGACTTAGAACGACCCCCGTGGGGCCGAGAATCGGTTATTTGCCTGTGGATTGTTTTGAATACGACAGTGTGGTGGATTGGTAAGTATGCTGGATTAGATACAATGTAACTTTCTGTATTGAACAATAAGTTTCCTTTTCAACCGACTTCAAAAAGAAGGAGGTTCTCAATTCGTCTGTGTGTTTTTTTTTTTTCTGTATGTTTGTTACGCGATTTCTCCGGTAAATGTAAAGCGATTTTGAAAATTCTTCTTATGATGGATAGGGCATGCCTCAAGGGTGGTCCCATATAAATTTTATCGAAATTGATTCAGCACTTTTTGAAAAAATCGACAGAAAGCCAAAAAATATACATGGATGATGTTGTAATGTTCTCACCTTGTACTTTCAATCTCTGTTTTGACTGTGTTGCCATTTCTTAAGGGATTTGGATGATAAGGAAGTACTAAAAAGCGAAAAGTAAAAAAACAGCTTTACAAAAAAGACAACCGCCTTCAAAAACCAAAAAGTTTTTGAAGGCGGTTGTGTTTTTTGTAAAAAAGCTTTTTTATTGAACTGTCTTTACAGAGATCTATATATTCTAGTATCGGGATGTAAGTATATTTTTTACTACTAGTAACTAGCAATGCAATTTACTAAACGGCACAATGTTTTTATTGAGATTTTCTTACAAAAAAAAATCTTCCAAGTTTCCCGGTGAATTTTCCAAAAATTCATGTCCTTGTCGAAAAATACGAATCAGCCAAACCGGTCAAGCCGTTCTCAAAGATCAAGGCGGCAGTTGATTCTTATTTATAAAATGTATTATATATTTAGATTAAGTTTAGTTGACTACTTTTCAATACAAAGATTTTTATAGGTTTCCAAAGCTTTACTTCTCATTATCTTGTGTATCCCAGCACTAAAAACCTTACAGTGTACACAGAATGTTCTTTTTAGCTTTCAAAACTAGATGTCATAGTATGTATGTTCTTCATTCTCATCCACGTTTCTACATTCCAGTACTCACGCAATCGGCGTACTCCATGCGTAGGCGCCATTTATAATTCATAGTACAAGACACAACTACACAAACTAACGGTGCGCCTGTGTACTCCTGCCTTTGGTTTGCTTTTCATTTTTCAAACGCTTGAATCGTACCTTTTTTTGAATGTCGAATGACGTTTGGTTGGTGCCAGTGTTAAAGTAGAAAGAAGGTGTGATGTTTTTTAGTTTTTTTTTCTACTGTATCCTTGTATAGAAGTTTAGTATAAAAATAATGCCATTTTATGTTCTTGTGATCTTCGTCGAAACCTCGTCGAAGCTCGGTATACACATGACTAGTCTTACGAAGCTAGAAGCTCGTACGTATATATACCAGTGTTTTTCATGGAGCGACTGCCTGTCGGACATCCACAACCTAGTAATTAGGTAACACGATACCCTTTGACTAGACTGGTTGTCAGACTTTCTGGCTTCTGACTACCCTTAACGACTGCCAAAGATCTACAAATGACAGCCGGGACCAACGGCTTTACGTGCTTTCCAAGACACGGAGGGAACTCGGTATGAAATGGATGGTCACCCATCCACAGACCGACCGCGGCAAGCCTAGCTTGACCTTTGACCGATCGATCTGTACGGTTTTCACTTAGCCACGAGCTCCAGTCTATTTTCAATAATTGGTCCAAAAAGATTAATAAAGGATTCTATTACCTTTCCACTTCAACTTTACTCACATCCACTTTTTGCTTTCATTTTCAAATCGCCATTAATGTTTAATACGAAATATAACAGGTAATCTCATACATTTTCTTATATAACCTACAATGGAGGATTACTTTCTTCATGGGAATAATATTACCATAAAATCCATTTCGCAAGAAACGTACACTTGGCAACGCGATTTGTTGCCAAGATTAAACCGGAGATTAACATACACGTTATATTTTGTTTTATTTATTGTTATTTGTTATTTTTTGCTTATTCCTTGGTATATCTTGTGTTATTCCTTCGGGACGGGGAGTCTCAATTTTTCAATGTCTGTGCAGAAAATGATAGGTTTCTTATTGAAATATACTTTTTCAGTATCCAACCTACATATACGGATTATTAGCAGTCTCTACTATTACTATAAATAAGGTTTTTTTTCGGTCCTAAGGTCCGGAGCTCAACATAGTTTGGGACTGTAGCAGGACCAGAAAAAGATGTTAGGACAAATTAACGTTCGGTCGAAAGGAATATGGGACGACAGTATAAGGGTTAGCTTATTATAACAATGATTAATTGATAATGAATACAAAACATCTCAGATACAGTTGAAAATTGTATACCAGATTATAATTCCCCGCGGAATTTATCTTACACTCAGTTAGGAAGTTTTCAACTCTATTCCAATTGGATTTAATTTCATTATCAATAAAGAAATGAGAAACTGTACCAGCATATCGATAACGTCTGCCTATTATAGCAATAATCAGAACTGAAGAGATATATGCTGTGCTATGAAAAATCAAAGAAGTATTGACAATAGCTTTTAGAAAGTATTACCAAACATTTCCCAAAAATAAAAAATTCTGTCCCAAACTATAACAATAACAATCAAGCCAACAGTGTACCGATGGCAAAAAAAAAACAAAGTCATAGAGGAACTGAACGTATTTTCCTTATGGCTTTAATTAAGCCGCGTTCGCCGGTAGGACGGCCATTTTTGCGCACCGTACCGCTCGTGCAGATTGATTAAAAGTCTATGGCCCATGCTTTATAGCGCGTTTCCATTGTACTTATGTGTTTTTGTGGGGGGCGAATTTATGTTGGTGATAAGTACTTGCAGACCTAAGCGTGGATTTCTCACTGTCGTATTTTAGTCTTCAATTGACAGTATTTTTACAATACGTGCACTATTGTTAGAAAGAGGCCTTTCTATTCGATGTGAAATCTGATGGTAGTTAGCTTCTTCTTTTCGATTCGATGGTTTTTCTTTTAGTTAGACTACTTGGGCCCAGTAGGTATTAGTATTTATTATCGCAGCATTAGTGGCATTAATATCCTCTAAAGTACAGGTGTAGAGGCACTTTGAGCACTGTAGTAAGTGGGCCATTGTCTGGTCAAGATCACCGCATCTGTATTTCGCTTGTTGTTCAACATAACACACACACACACACACACCCACACACACATACACACACACACATTTATAATTGTAATTGTTGACTCTCTGCACGTGTTAGTGTTAACTGTGAGTGCAGAGAGTAATTGAAATAATAATATATAAATAAACAAATGTTAGATAAATAAATAACACGTAAGGTCTTACTTAAACTACTACGACGGTAAGAGACCGGACGGCATGTCATTATTTCCTTGGAAGTTGGGTAGGCCTTTAGTGTGGGACGCTGCGTGCGTCGATACTCTTGCGCCATCCCATCTTCCTAGCTCAGCGTGCTGTGCTGGTGCTGCTGCTGCGGCTGCAGAAAACCTCAAACGGCGAAAGTATAGTCACCTTGGTGATAACCTTATTTTCGAGCCGTTTGGGGTTGAAACCTTCGGGTCGTGGGGTCCGAGTGCTCATCTCCTTTTTAAGGAAATTTCCAAAACGTTAGTTGACACTTCTCGTGATCCAAGAGCTGGTTTTTACTTTGGGCAGAGGTTAAGCATTGCCATCCAACGGGGCAATGCAGTCAGTCTCTTGGGCACATTCCCAGATGACGGCGATGTGGAGGAATTTTTTGATGCCTTATTATATTAGTTTATTTTTGGTTTTTCTTTTTTTAATTGTACGTGTAAATATTGTATATTTGTTAAAAATAATAAAAAACTACGACGGTTGAATTCTTAACACTAGCCTTTGCCCGCGTCTTCGTTCACGTACATTTTCTTATCAATACCTAATGGTTTTGATAATATAGTGTCAGGTATAACATAGCTTCCTATAACCGAAAGAATATTCAGAGTCGAACTAGTATTTCTGGAGATTGGCGTATTCAAACAAAAAACAAACGAACTCTTTAGTTTTATGATATTACAATAGATACTTTACAGTCAACCTGGTAGTGAAGAAAGCATTAGGTATTTGTAGACAAATTTCAGGGAACCTTACGCTGCAGGACTTTTACGACGAAAAATACTACCTACTCAGTAACAAAAAGGTGGTTACCTACAAGCTCTCTTGTAAAATTAAAACTTAATCTAATTTTACTACAGACTAACAGACAGCTTCTACGATCGCCAACATGCATCGGCCAAAATGTGTTAAATTAATAAGGGTGGCGCTACAATCGCGACTGGGTAAAAATTTTCTAACTTGGCATACTTCAATCCGTCAGCAACTGCTAAATTCATACCATACCCTGTACCGTGCCTACGCTAGCGCCATTTTGGCGGGTTTTGAAACTGTTATTTACTGCTTAAAATTGGACACTTTTTCAACTTTCCCCTCATAATTATGAGATGCTTGTATTGTTGTATGTAGTTACTTCGTGGTATACACCAAAGGACCAAAAAACTATCTCAGTTTTATACGTTTACAAAAAGCTAGATGTCCATAGAAGAAAAATCCCGTTCGACAATGGACACAAACTCAACCGGTGTAGTGGGCAAGCAGCATCTAATTTATGGTCGAGGTGGGCTCCCGGCCCGATAGTTATGGCGGACGCTAATTCAGATGGACACGGAGTTTGTTACCGTACCATTCGCAGGGTTAAGCATTTAATTAAGGACGTTTGAATCGATTTACATATGTATTGCTTTGTTGGTTGAGGGTGATGATTTTAGTGGCGATTTTAATGTCGAATGTAGGTCATTTAGGTTCAAATGGTGTAAACCGAAAACAGTTCTTTAACACAGATCAGATACATGCGTTCCTTTGAAAGAACTGATGATACAGAACTTCCCTATTTAATTAAGTAGCCTTAAGCTTTTACTCCTAACAACATCCTACTTGAGTTCCTGTCAATTTAAACATTTTATTTCGACCTATGTGGTCTATTTATAGCCTATTTTGTGGCTGGATGCGGAAAGCAGAGGAAAAATGCCGCACCATGGAGAAGGCTTATGTCCAACAGTGCAACTTTAGCAAGCTGAAGTGATGATGATGATTTCGAGCAAGTGTGTTGCAGTTTACCCCATTCACGGTAGGTACTTGTCACCGAAGTTCTGCAAAATATAAAATACATACAGATAAGTACTGTGGTTGCAGACTGGTTTAATCATTTTCACACTTATTTCAATAGTTTATCTTAGGTTTCATCATCATGTCAACCATAAGACACCCACTGCTGGGCATAGGTCACTGGGCTGGGCTGGGCACTGGTGGGCTGGCGTAGGATCTTAGGTATATTAATTGAGTAATGAGATATCTAAACATTGATCTAAATAAAATAGAACAACAGGGACTTGGTCACCGGCGAACAGGCGGTTTTTCTTGAAGGAGTTCCAATACTATTCCCAATTATCGATGTTGGAGTTTGATTTGAGTAGAAAACTGTTCCAGGGGAGTTCAAAATCCCTATAGTACCCAGTGGCGTGCCCAAGGGTCAAGATAGGGCAAGCCTAATATTTTTTGTACGATTAGGAAAACGCCAGCCAGTTGCTCAGTTATTATTAATTAGCTCATGTTGTGATCTTATTAGTGCAAGCCTGGCTTTTCGGCTTGTATGAAGATCCGGATAGTACCCACCTAGCAACCTCATCCGACATTACAAACAAAACCTCAATTCTATTCTTTTCTCTTTGACGACACGGTTGGCGCAGTGGCTGAGCGATCGACTGCTGCGCAGCGTGTTGCGGGTTCGATTCCCGCCCAGGGTAAATATTTGTGTGATGAGCACTTGTGTTTGCCTTGTGTCTGGGTGTTGTTTATCTATATATGTATGTATTTAAAATATATTTGTGTATGTATATCAGCTGTCTGACACCCATAGTACAGGGTCTCCCTAGTTTGGGGTCAGAACGCCGTGTGTGAAATGTCCCCACATATTATTATATTCTTCAGTAACAAACCCAACTATAACAGCTCCATCATCATATCAAAGTAACGAATGACCACAAAAAGCTCAACATTAATCCTGCTATGACGGTGTAAGGCGGGCTGCACACTCTCTCGCAACGAGGATTGACTGTGACAAATATACGTGTGAATCCAGCCTGCTATGTTACACTATTCGCGTTTTGTGAGTTTCTTGTGGATTGTTGGGCCATGAATTATGAGTGGGAGCGATTTGGTTAGAGTAAGTGGGTTTAAAAAACAAAGGAGAAATGGTGCTGATCTTCCCGATGACGCACGGAACTTGAACATGAGTTCGTGAACGGCCGCTGTTACTTGAGGTTGGTCATCTCTTAACTACCATGGGTTTTGTCTTTCTCTTCACCTACATTATTGAAGCATTAGTGACGCGGCGCGCGGTGATAAGCAACAAGAATAATGGAACCAGTTAGTACTTTGTAAAACTTGAATAAAACAGTGTCCGTGGAGTTTATTCTCTCTATAGAGCCCTATATACTTATGTTTTGGAACGAGCAACTAGCTTCAAGTTTCTAACTAACCGCGCTCCTTGACAATTAAAAAGTGCTTAATATTAATACGACAGTTCTCAGTACAATAGTTCTTGATAATACGACGTAATATATTTTAGCATCACCAAGGTCATGTTTATCCTGATACAGGAACCGAATCTTTGCGACACCAGACTAGTCATCATCATCATCATTTCAGCCGAAAGACGTCCACTGCTGGACATAGGCCTCCCCAAGGGGGGGGGGGGGGGTTTGCCATAATCGCCACGCTTGGCAGGCGGGTTGGCGATCGCAGTATGGACCAGACTAGTAACTGCAATTAATCATTAAGTATCATCATCATACAAGCGAACGACCTCTCCCAAAAATCACAACTAAGTGGTAATTTATCCAGTGGATAGAATTTTTGTGGAATTACAAACATTCTTAACCAAGCAACCGGGCACAAGCCAGTACCAATGTGACTTTTTGAATTTTATACGTACTTCCTAAGTTTATCTTGGCGATTGGCGAAGGAGAACAACGTGAGGAAACCTGGACTTAAACTAAATATACTTAAGTTTGAATTCGCAAATTCGCCTTGAGCAAGCGCGGTGATCAATGTTCTCTGTATGAGAAGAGGCCGTTAGAGGCCTTTGCTCCAGTGGGATAATAAAATATGGGCCGGTTTCTTTTTAACCGACTTAAAAAAAAATGGAGGTTATCAGTTTGACCCGTATGTTTGTATGTATGTATGTTTGTCCGCGATTGTCTCCCGTTTGACTGAACCGATTTTGATGCGGTTTTCAGAAAAGTGTTTGTTAAATTCTGGAGAAGGTTTTAATATACAACAAACATAAATTAATTTAGCGCTTTTTGAAAAAAACAATAAAAACCGAGAAGACGTTTTCGTTTCTTCCATCTTTCCATCTTTGGACGACTTTCAATCTCTGTTTTAACTGTGTTGCCGTTTCTTAATGGATTTGGGTGATAAGGGGACACTAAAAAGCGGAAAATAAAAACTTTTTTAAAAAAAGAGGACAGCCTTAAATTAAGAAATCAAAAAGTGATAAATAACTTTAGCACAGAACACACATGACTTTAGTTTCGGAAGTCGGTGGCAATACAAAACAACAAACAGAACAAAGCCACCGACTTCCAAAACTAAAATCATTTGTGTGCTAAAGTTAGTTATCACTTTTTAGTTTTTGATTGAAGGCGGTTTTTTATTATAAAGTATTTAACCATATCATATTCTATTCACCACTGCCACGGAAGTTTGCTAATTTGTCACCTAATCTTGACTACTTCGACTCGGCATAGCTTCGATTATTTTTCCTAGAATTACCTATCATCCCCGCCAACTTCGTGGCCACACTAAACACCTAACGTAGGCAGCTATTAAGGTTTATTCATTTGTCACCCGTCAGCGCATCGTTTAGGTGAAGCCCAACAGATGTCGCTAGTGCGATTATGAACCACTTTCGGAGACCAATCGAGAGAGTGGACGAGGAAAATGTTACTGAGTAATGGTGGAAATTGACAGTTGAGGAAATGTATCTTGTATATATGGGGATAAAGAGTTCCATAAAGCTAAAGGAAAGCGGAGGCTCTATAGAAATATTTCAAATACAATATTGAGTTACGAGTACAGACGCCAGCACATCAAGTCATACCAAACTCCCCTTTCCCAATTGAATATGAAGCTTAATATTTTGTAATAAAGTTTAAAATATATCAAAGTTAGTTAGAGTAGGTAATAAAGCTCTTGGTTAGTAAAGCCCTACAGATTGTTCGGCCATGATGGTTAAGCTACGCTTGCTTGCCGCGGTCGGTCGGTCGGTCGGTCGGTCCACAATAAAGACATTGATTGATTGATTGATTGATGGGTTACCATCCATGTCATATCGAGACCCCTCAATACCTCAGAAAGCACGTAAAAACCTTAGGTCCCCGGCTGTCATTTGTGGATCTTTGACAGTAGTCAGAAGCAAGAAAACTGTCAACCAGTCTTACCAAGGAGTATCGTGTTGCCCAGTTACTAGTCTAGGTTGTGGAGGTCAGATATTCACTCCATTTATAACAGTGGTATTCAGCTGCATCCGGTTAGACTGTAAGCCCGAGACCAAGATGATAAGAAAAGGCTGCTAACCTACTTAGTTAGCAATACATTAAGTAGAAGATGGTCAATTACAAGATTCCACAAAACATTCAAGTATAATATTGACAGATTCGCAGAGAGCATAAGGGTCAAGTCACACCGGGATGGCAGCGGTCGGCAGTTTGGCTGACAAACTATTTTCAACTTTATCTTTGAACATCAAAGCATAGTATCGCTTAGAGATTTGTGTGAGTCGAGCGGTAGCTCGTGGCGCCGCGCGGTTCCGCGAGTCGTTGCCCGCCGCATAAAAGAACGAAAGTTCGCGGCTGATCGCCGCGTCGCTGCCGGCCGCTGCCATTCCGGTGTGACTCGGCCCTAAGAATCTAAAGCTAAGGCTAAGTAAAAATATTCACCTTATTTGGATAATACAAAATGTACTCGTGTAACCCTATAACTATCGGAATAAAGTCGATTTTGTATTATCCAAATAAGGCGAATATTTGCACAAATACGCCATGTGAAGTGCCAGCATAACAAATAAAGGCTCCAAGTCCATGGAAAAAATTCTAGAAGAAAGTTACCTACGCTTAAGTAAATCAGACCCTTCATTTGATTGACTATCTATTAATTAACTAGCATTTCCGACCAACTTGCTTCGATACGACCAGATTTTTCATTGGGTGTTCAATTGTAAAATGAAGCTATGAGTATACATGTCGCTATTTAGTTATTGCTTTATACTTAGCGGTACCCCGCCGCGACATTATAGCCCCATTTCAACGAACAAACATTATCGTGCCATCCATAAATTTCTACACTTAAAAAAATAATATATAGATGTCACTCAATCGAATTTGAAGGCTCAACAATAGGCATTATTTTTTACTTTTTAAATATTCACTTCTTTTGCGTTGGGGGTTTTTTAAATTTAAAATTTAATTTTTATTTTAAATTATTTAAACGTAATTATTTTTTTTTTGTTTAGTAGTTTATAGTTGTGAGCGTATTACAACAAATTTTTGCTATTATTTTTTCAAGAGTGTACTGGTGTACTGGATATCCGGGCTGTAGCATCAGCTCATCGTGTTGCCACTATTGCATTACATGTAGAATTAAAATTAAAAGGCATGTATGATGATTACATTACAAATAAATTGTCCTCGAGCATTCTGGAGCTACGTGGAATTAAGGCATCAAAATAATTCCTACCTTTCAGTGCTGCAGTTTGACAATCAGTTTTCTAGTGACGGTGAGGAAATCTGTAATTTCTTCAGCGAATATTTCCAGTCCAACTTGCTAGAGCCCGTTAGTTCACAAGACACTTTTTCACGGTTTGACATACAGCACAACAACATCAGTGAACGGGCTGATTGCGGTACATGCGACATGCCTCGATAGAAGTTCGCGAATAAAAATTTACTCGAGAAACTGCTAAAGTGTGTGGAATTTATTAAATCTGCGAGTCCAGACAAGATCTCCCCAGTCTTCGTAACAAATTGTGATACTGGTCTCTCGGTCCTTGTCACGATCCTATTCAGACGATCTCTTAACACAGGTGTCATGTCCATCGTGTGGAAGTCTGCATAATATAACACCAATTTACAAAAAGGGGCCAGGAACCTAGGTTGATAACTACAGACCAATATCCGAGTTATGTCTGTTTGCTATATATTGTTAGATAAAATTATATACATGCAAGTAAGTTCTGCTCTCAGGCATAGTTTTATGGAACATCAGCATAGATTCTTGGCCAGTAGGTCAACGACAACTAACCTCGTTCTCTGCAATGACTTATTATTCATCAATGACGTTGATTATTGCTTCTATCGTTCGAAGATTCTACGATGCAGATGATATTAAAATCAAGAAGCAAATCTCCTCTACGTCGGATATCCTTTTACTGCAGGAAGATCTAAAAAGGTTCCAGCACTATTGTAATATTAATATTAATAAGCTCCAAATCAAAGTCGTTTATTTCACACTCCTTTAACTAGAATAAACTGCAGACGAAACTCATACTTCATAAGAGCGTGTCATAAGTACAATGCAGCCTGCCGAGACGTCGACTTCAATATTACTTACGAAACCTTAACTTAAGAAATATCTGTGTAGCTTTTCTTTGGAAAACTTAGTATTATTTTATTTCTCTAATTTTACTTCACCTATTATTCTTTCGCTCTTATTTATATTAAGTAGGTACCTAGCTGTCTTTTACCTTACCTAGCTGTGAAAACCATGTATACCGTAGTGAAAGCTTTTAATTGGCTCTATCGATGTTACTAATTAAATCTAATATCTGTACCTAGCTCTAAAAAACTGATTAAAATGAATCCAATTACGATATATCTGCTATTATTTTTTCAAGAGTATACTAGTGTGCTGTATATCGTGGTTGCAGCATCAGATCAAGAATTCCATATTCCTGCATAGTAATATGGCATACATGAGTGTTTCAATGAGTGGTCACACATTTGTTTGAAAGGTAAAGTAAAAATCCGCTATGCGTCTAAGATCCCTTCAGCAGCTAACATAAGAGCTGATAACTTTAAAACGGCTAAACCGATTTTGATAAAACATGTCTAAGAACCATCAGTAGAAAACCTGCTTTCAAATAAGAGAAACCGCTTTCAAATCGGTCGACGCGTTTAAGAGCTACGGTACCACAGACAGACGAATAGACGCGACCGTAGCGCAGCTAACAAAAGAGCTGATAACCTTGTAACGGCTGAACCGATTTTGATAAAACATATCTAAGAACCATCGGTAGAAAACCTGCTTTCAAATAAAAAAACCGCTTTCAAATCGGTCGACCCGTTTAAGAGCTACGGTGCCACAGACAGACGAATAAACGCGACCGCAGCGCAGCTAACAAAAGAGCTGATAACCTTGTAACGGCTGAACCGATTTTGATAAAACATATCTAAGAACCATCGGTAGAAAACCTGCTTTCAAATAAAAAAACCGCTTTCAAATCGGTCGACCCGTTTAAGAGCTACGGTGCCACAGACAGACGAATAAACGCGACCGCAGCGCAGCTAACAAAAGAGCTGATAACCTTGTAACGGCTGAACCGATTTTGATAAAACATATCTAAGAACCATCGGTAGAAAACCTGCTTTCAATTAAAAAAACCGCTTTCAAATCGGTCGACCCGTTTAAGAGCTACGGTGCCACAGACAGACGAATACACGCGACCACAGCGCAGCTAACAAAAGAGCTGATAACCTTGTAACGGCTGAACCGATTTTGATAAAAACATGTCTAAGAACCATCGTTAGAAAACCTGCTTTCAAATCGGTCTACCCGTTTAAGAGCTACGGTGCCACAGACAGACACACAGACACACAGACTTACAGACACGTCAAACTTATAACACCCCTCTTTTCCGTCGGGGGTTAAAAAGGTGATATTTTGATATTACAAACAGACACTTCTATTTCATTTTATTTATTAGTATAATATGGAATTACATCAACCTAAATTACCTAGCTTCTTATTATCGTCTTCATCACAAAGTACGTAAGGCTGCGGAGCGCCCGAGCAGAAAGACCACTCAGAACAAATCGCCATTTTGCTCACGCACGCATTGACATTACGATTTTAGGCAATCTCAAGCAGTTTCAAGCAGACATCAGTCTCGACTGTCACGTTTTGTCTAAATGAATAAATGAGAGACATTGACATTTGAAGACGAACAGAAAAAAACTGTTATAAAAAATGCAAAGAGTTCCTACCAGTGTCAATAAAATTTCATATTGTCACAAATGAAACCTACAAAGTCAGTACAGGTAGGTAGGTAATTATTTTTGAAGATGGCGGGAGCGTTCCTTCTGTGTGTCTTCATCCAAGAGACAGAATATTAAGCTGACTAACCGAAGGATCTTCAGGCCGAGAAACAATAAGCAATCAACGTCCAAACGAGTCATAAATCAGGCAGAATCTTTGGTGGGAACCGTCAGCTGCTGTGACGGCGCTGAATAGCTTTATTTGCCATAGAGAATTGGTTTTGGGTATAGGTGGACCTATTTAGTGTAGACCTACACTATAAAATAGTAAAAATATATAAAAACGTGGTGTGTTTATTACTGAATTCCTCCAAAACGGCATGTCCGATATTTTTTTTTTGTGTATTGTTGGTAGGTCTGAGAATTATATAGGTCGTAGGCTATTCTTTTTTTTTATTGGTATGGCTAAACAACGTTTGCCGCATCAGCTAGTACTTTAAACAAATAAAATCTTTATTTCAAGCCTTATGTTGATAATAGGTTAGTAATTGTTATTACGGTATTTACTTACAGTAGGTACAGACGCCAGCACTTAAAGCCATACCTAACTGTCAAATTTTTCCAATTAAATATGAACCTTATGCTTTTATAATAAAGTTGAAAATCTATCAAAGAAATTTGACAGATTGTAGTAACTTGATGTGCTGGCCTCTGTACAACAGATATAGCTTAATTATACTTGCTTGCACCTGCCTGCCTGCCTGGTACCTGGCTGTACATACATGTCAGCTGTGAAGTCACCTTGTATAAATAAATAAATTGGACGAACCCGGGAACACAGTGAGTTAATCCGTTTTTCTCAATCTATAATGTGTAAATAAATAAAGCTATGTTAGTCAAATTTTAAACTTACACTAATCCTAAAGCTGCCCTTATCCAGTGATTCTGGTTAGGGCAGTCGACTCGTGCAGCAATCACTTTAAGCATGCTGTTGCCATTGCTGAGCAAGCACTGCAGTAGGGAAGCTGATTTTTATGCGCATAATTGCTTGAAAGCCGTCACTATGCGACTCCGGAAACATACCCGACGCGCTGCAGCGCCACGGCAGTCCCAACAGCATACATCAAACCGCCGCGCTCGAGTAAGAATCTATATTTTTGGCTAAGATGTGGCGTAGTCTCCATAAAATCATCTCATCAAAACGTCTCATTTGGTTTCGAATGAAAATAATTGACATGATAAACAACCCCTATTGAATCGAGTAATTTGTCGACTGTCGACAATGCCGTCTGCCAATCACATCAGCCGATATGCGTATCAATTCTGATTTTTGCATCTTCTTCACGAGAAAGTTTTGGAAGGGGCATAGATTCTAGCTTTCAGTTGCTGCTGCAATGTTCTGGAGCCAGAGTGCAGCACTAGCGTAAACAGTAAACAGTTTTTCTACGAATCGTTCAAAGCGTGATGAAAATTGTGAAATTCTGCCTTTTATTGACTTCAAAATTAAGAAGTGTACCTATTATATTATACAATAATGCATCAGTGCTGTGTATTTAGATGTAGGAATGAAGGAAATCATTCATTCACAAAAGAAGAAAATGTTCGAAAACTATGGGAAGCAGCAACACGACTTTCGAGCTAAAAAGCACTCTAAAATATTTTCAGCACATTTTAAATCCGAAGATTCCATTTAAATTGGAAAGTATTCAGGTGAGATAGTCGCATTAACAGAATAATGTTCACTTTTATCATGTAAGACAACCAAATATGATTTTATTCTGAGCATAACCTAGAATCCACTTTCAAATAAATAATAATAATAATAATAATATGTGGGGACATTTTCACACACGGCCATCTGACCCCAAACTAGGGAGACCCTGTACTATGGGTGTCAGACAGCTGATATACATACACAAATACATTTTTTTTTGTAAAGACATACATATACTTATAGATAAATAACACCCAGACACAAGGCAAACACAAGTGCTCATCACACAAATGTTTACCCTGGGCGGGAATCGAACTCGCAACACGCTGCGCAGCAGTCGATCGCTCAACCACTGCGCCAACCGTGTCGTCAAAAATGGCCGTAGGATGCCATAATATTGTTAAAGTACCTACAGTTAGGTGAGTAAGATTTATTAAAACTTTAATATATTTTTACAAAATACCTAGTTATTACAATTAATAACATAATATAACATGAATACAAGGTTTTGCTTCATGGCGGTTTGTTAACTGTATGTGCTAGTGGCGCCCTCTCTGCGCCAAATTTTGCGTAATGTTCCCTAATAAGTATCCTTTTTATCTGAAGCAAAACATATACCAATAATAATGTCCAATCATTTACAGGAAAAATAACATTATAATTTTTCTGACGATTAAATTCGGTAAAGAAATTAATTAGCTAAGTAGCTGTTCCAAAGCATGAACTGTATTCAACTAACTTTAGTTCTTATAAATAAGTACTTACCTACTTACAGAAGTAAGTCAGCACTCCTAATTTTTTTTAAACACGACGCGTTTTAACTTGTATTCACTTCAGCAAATGAGCAAACCCTTACCTACGAGTAGGTACCAGTAGCAGTAGGTACCAGTACTAACAAAAGCGAAACATTCTATACAAAACCTTTACTTTTTCTAACCCCTTTTTAGATGTAAATAAGTGTCAACCGATAGGGTTGTCACCACACCGTTCGTAGTGACTCTGTTTGTATAGAAAACATGGGAGCAACGCGAATAATGTTTACTTTGCTCCAAACCTTTTACTTTTCGTTGATTGTGTTTTTAAATCATCTGGCTGAGATGAAAGAAATGAAAATAGCGAGAATACTTATTTCAATGTGTTTAGGAAAGTTTTTAAATTAAAGTTTAGATTGTTTTATACATGAGTAATTGAATCTACAATACATTTTGTTGAATTCAGAGTTTACAGTGGTAAAGTAATAAACGGCACTATGACGTAGGTAACTGCTGCAGCAGGTTGCTATAGAGTAATTGCTATTCAAATGAGGTAAGGTTGTCATTGCAGCCGAGGCTGTAATGATAAAATCATGCTCAAGAGTTTAGAAAAATGTTTCTCACACGACGTTTTTCAAACTTTTGAGTGAAAAAAAGTCATAAACTTAGAGTATATTTTTGGACCAAGATATGTGGTGAGTTGAGGTCAAACGCAAGCCTATTAGAATATAATACACAAAAAAAAAAGATTTGTGAAAAATGGCGCGCCGATTTCTTAAGTCAAACTTCGAACCCGCAGGTTGCTGACCCAGGTGGTTATCTGACGATTTTTTTTTTAATATTCTAATAGACTTACGTTTGGCCACCTGATTTAAAAATAAAAAACTGAATACTTTGTTAACACAAGTTACTGTAATTTGACAAAAAAAAATAATTTTGTGACTTACATAATAAAAAATATTAGAACTTTGTTATGATTTCAATAATTTATTTCTATAAGTACCTACTTGTCTGTACCTTTCGTCACATTCGACGTGGTGGCACCAGGCAGTTTTTTTTAAAATAAAAAGCATGAGGAAATATCAAAAGAATCAAAAGAACAAGTAGACGTGATGGCGACTCGATGTAATGGCGACTCGACGTAGCGGCGACTCGACGTGGCGGCCCGACGAGGTGGCGCGACTCGACGTCAAGGGAATAAATCGCAAGTGTGTGGAGAAATCGCGTAGCAATCATAAAAAAAAACAAAGCATAATTATTACATTTACATACAGTCTAAATGAGAACCTCCTTCTTTTTTGAAGTCGGTTAAAAAATATCTTTAGAACTCAAAATAGAAAGCAACAAATTGTTAGGTATCATCATAGCAAATACCGAAAAAGATCTAAAAGCTTGTTTGTTGTACTTCGTCCCTGGCTAAAAGGAACTCGTGTGTCATCTAGCGCATAAGTACTTTCGTATAAGTTACACTAAGAAAAGTGTAATACTGAAACAAAATCGCACCATGTTCCTCAACATGCCAACAGGGCGATTACCATGCCATCTATGCGACAAATTATGAAACTCGTATTCCTTGCACTATTCCGAAACAAAAAATATGAAAAAAAAACTGAAAACGGACTTAGCAAATTTTTCCATTGCCTACGTTTATTTATGGATAAAAAATAAATAATAAACGACATGCATAGACAATGTTCTCAAAAGACTGTGTGTCATCAAAAAAAAATCTAGCTGACATGGTTTACTGACAGATTTAATAAACAGCTGATTAATTGTCAATTTGACAAGTTCGACGTTTTGTTTTGTGGTGGTTTTGGTTTAGTTAGCATCTTAACCTAAAATTGGCGCGGCTTTTAGGTTAAAATCTCACGTATCTTTTCATTTTATGTCAAAAATAGTGTCAATTTTGAGTGCAACAGGTGTAAATTACTGTACAATTGTAGATAAGACCCAATAATTGGGTCTTACGACCCGCGTGTGCGCGTTTCATGTCAAAGTTATTTATAACATGGTGTAAATAAAACTTTGTTTATTGTTTTCGTTTATTATTTCATAGTTCTTAATAATAATTTTCTCTCTCCTTGTAATAAATGCTTATTTTTTTTAAAACCATAGTCAGTAGATCAATTAATTTTAAAATAAAATTTCCTTTGCCGCGACGATTTAATTTAAAAAATAAGTTAGCTATGGCTAGTGAGAGTCTAAAAAGTAAGAGTGATATGAAAATTGATCACAAGCCAATAAAAAAAATGAAGCTTGAAAGTGATGATCAGTTGGTTGAGACTAGGACAGTGGCTACTATGTGTGGGGCTTGGAGACCTGAAGAAGAATACGGGGGGTTGATCTTTGTGTTCAAGACCAGGGAGGCGTGCCTGAGTCCTGACCCAACTAATGAAGCTGACTATCCGGAGAACATTCAAGATTTTTGGGATGCAACATTTCCAGCCAGCGATGATGAACAGGTATGGAAGTTTTTATTAATATATACCTTACTCTTTACCTTTGCACTTTTTTTTAACTGTTATACCATCACTCCGATTATCTTCTAAAGTAGATAAAATTAAAATAACTATTATTTCGTTTTTAGGGGAAATCTCTCACAATTGTATAATTACTAACGCCATCTCTTCAACGTAACCAACACTATGTCCTACGAGTCGTTTGTATTGAGCTAATAGGTTTGTATTTAAAATGTTAGATGGCGCTGTAATACATTTTCCGAACAGTACGGTAAGTACAATACGTGGCAGTTCGAAAATGTCCTGATAGATGGCGCAAAGTTCATTTAAGTTTTATGGCAAATAAAACGTTGCCTAGCTGTTATTTCATTGCTTAGTTACAGTACAGAGAACCTAAGCAGAAAACAGCTAAAAGCCTGCTGTGCTCACTCAGCTTACAGTATTTTATAAATGGGAATACCGCTGAGTATTCAATTGATTTTGACTGGTAGGTATTGACCGCTTCAACAATAATATAAATGTAGGTAGGTATATTCATCTACGTAGGTACCTACCTATACTTAATCACAAAATAAGTAGGTAATACCTACTTAACTATTGAGTAAGTAGGTACCTTATGTTGATGAGTAGCAGTGCCTAAATATTAGTAGGCTTACCATAACTTTCAGAGAACAAATCAAATCGAAGTTTTTAGTACCTACCTACCTACCTACCTACTTACCTATCATCATCATCATTTCAGCCGAAAAACATCCACTGCTGGACATAGGCCTCCCCAAGGGGGGGTTTTGCCATAATCGCCACGCTTGGCAGGCGGATTGGCGATCGCAGTATGGTTGTTACAAAGGCACAGAGAACGCTGCTGCCCATTCTCTGGTAAGTTCCTTAGTCGCCTCTTACGACACCCACGGGAAGATATGGGATGGTGCTAGTCTTTACGTCCTACACCACACGGACAACTTACCTATAGTACCTATTTGTAAAACAATTTTAAACTTAAATTAGGTACCATGATTATTTTTGACCTAGTCATAGGTATTTTACTTTTGAAAGGAGCTCGTTTTTAACCGACTTCAGAAAAAAGGAGGTTATCTGTTCGACTCGTATGTTTTATGTACCTATGTAGGTATATAGGTATGTATGTTTGCCCGCGATTATCTCCCGTTTGGCTGAACCGATTTTGATGCGGTTTTCAGAAAAGTGTTTTACATTCTAAAGAAGGTTGTAGTACCTATACAACAAACAGAAATTTTGAAAGCGCTTTTTGAAAAAAAACAACAAAAACCGAGAAGACGTTTTCGTTTCATCCATTTCTTTCCATCTTTGGAGGACTTTCAATCTCTGTTTTAACAGTGTTGCCGTTTCTTAATGGATTTGGGTGATAAGGAGACACTAAAAAAAGGGAAATAAAAACTTAAAAAAAAAGAGAACCGCCTTCAATACCTAAAAGGTGATAAATAACTTAAGTAAGGTTTTTTCTGTTTTAATAAAAGTAAGTAAGTACCTACCTACCTAGGTTAGATAATCGTACAACTGGGCGTAGTAGGTATGTCATTTTAAAATTATAAATAAGTTGACCTACAAATCAATATGGATTCAAAGGTCTCTACTGACAACCTGTCGAAATTATTAAAATACGGGACATTTATGGGACGTGAAGCAATACGGGCCGCGATGGTCAAATATGGTGACAGTCCCATATAAGGATTAATATATATCTAACTAGCGGGCCCGGCAGACGTTGTCTTGTCTGAAAATGAAAAAGTCACCTACCTAATTGTGAATCTAAACCATTCCCGAATCCACTGGAACACACACAAATAATTTCATCAAAATCGGTCCAGCCGTTTAGGAGGAGTTCACTTTCATACACACGCACAGAAGATTTTTATATATAAAGGCCTATTCAAACCTGAGCGATATTCGCTGCCGCTGTGGGTAGAGGTAGGTACATACCGCGCGGGTTTCGCTCAGGTATTTAGTATCAAGTACCGCGGCTAGAGCGACCTGAGCGATATTCGCTGCCGCTGTGGGTAGAGGTACATACCGCGCGGGAGCAGCGGCATGCATCCCGCCCCTCACTCCGCAAGCGGGGTTAACATGACAACAGTTACGCACGATATTCCTTGGCGAAAGAAAAGAAGGATAGCGAAATCCGTTTTGGTGTGAACAGTAATATTACCGCATACTTACTGGGTTTTCTCTGCCGCAGACGGTAGCGAATACCGCTTAGGTCTGAACAGTAATATTACCGCATACCCACTGGGTTTTCTCTGCCGCAGACGGTAGCGAATACCGCTTATGTATGAATAGGCCTTTAGATAGGTATACGGGACGTAAGGCAACCCAACCTATTCGGTTTCAAGAATTTATTTCTTTATAAGAATTTACAAAATTCACTTACAAGAGAAACAAAACAAAAAATCTTAATATATAAAAGGTACAACATCGGGAAGAATGAGTACTTAAATAAATTAGTTACCTATATCCAATATCACTTACAAAAATATTACATAATAATATTATGGTTCCTAGACTTTACAAGCTTTACAAAACTGTTTCTGCAAAAAAATTTTTTTGTTTAACTTTAAAGACGTTTACACATAGATTTTGACATTTCAATTTCGCTTGGTAAACTATTATGTAATTTGGCTCCCTCAAATCTTATATTATATTTGCCATAATTTGTTCTTGGAATCGAAACTTCCAGGGTATTTATTTTACTGCTTCTTTACCTCTTATTACCTGCCTTTTAAGGATTTCAAGAGCTTCAAACATTAAAAGCTGGGTACCTACTTACCTAGTAATTAACCTACAATACGACCTTTGTTGACTACCTAGGTACCTAGATCTTTTATTAGGTATTTTGATGACAACTATACTCCGTTTACAATAAGATTAGACATTAACTCATACCTTTTTTACAGTCCCTTCAACCGATTTTGACTTCAGGCCTTTCAGGCTTAAGGATGACATTTAGAGGCAAAAAAGTGGTTACAATAACAACTGTTTTTTGCAGCTGCCATTTGTCATGCCACCAACGCAATTTAAGTCAAAACCGGTTGAACGGACTGTAAAAAAGGTTTGTGTATATGTCTAATCTTATTGTGAACGGAGTATAGTCTTGTCACAAAATATAGAGATTGCCGCAGCCTTACGTACTACTTTGTGGTCTTGTGATGTGTGTAGGTACCTACCTACTTAGGTGGGATGTGTTTGACATTGTGTGTGAACTTTTTAATATGCACGTTTCTGAATCTTGTAGGTTGTAGCTACAATACGGTCAACGTAACTTGGCGCGTCTGAAGTTAGCAGTTTGGCTGCGCAATGGAACTTTTAGGAACGAAATTGTCTACTGCGCAGCTAATCGGCTAACTTCAGACGCGCCAAGTTACGTTGACCGTACTGTACCTTCCTATCTGAACCACGTACCTATACCATTCCAATAAGGGTGGACAACAGACTTGCGTCTATCTAATTCACATTCACAATGCCAAATGTGTTAGATTACTAACCATCAATAACAGCTCCAAATCCCTAAACCCAAAGCTTATGCTTAGAATATATTTAAAGTTAATTAGCGTTCTAAACAATCTTGAGCTCGTTTTGTCAAAAATTACCTCAGTTTGTGTAGTTTTTCTCACTCACACGACCTTAGTAAAAAGGACCTCATTATTAGAAAAACCTCTGCTTTTCACGCTGATATTAATGAGGTGCGAGTAGCGACCCCAGCTAAATGAGGCAGCCGTGTACTTACAAAATGGCGGCCATTAAATATACAAACTCGCAAATCTTACGTTCAATCTTAATATGTGACGTCGTTAGGTTTGTAAAAAACAAATACAACGAACAAATAGAGTTAACGCAACAAATTGTCCTGTTTCGTTGGAAATCTCATTTGAACGTTTAAGAAAGATTCATAAGATGTAATGTAGGTAATCTTCCGACCGGATTTCGGTCACGGCGGCCAATCTCAATGGACTGATCTCCAAGTACGCAGAAGATATTATAGTGCACAAGTGTGTGCGCAAACACAGATGCACTCCCTCTTCCCTCACTCTCATAGTCAGGTGGGACGACAATCCGACACGACCGGAGAGAGATCAGGCGCAGGACCAACGGCTTTACGTGCTTTCCGAGGCACGGGGGTGTTACACCGCCAACTTCCAAACTCCGGGCTGTTAAACTGAGAAATTCTTAATAGAAAAACCCAATAACACTTCGCCCGACCTGGGAATCGAACCTTGGACCCCACGCTCGGCAGTCGCGCTTGCGACCACGGGACCAACGGGGCAGTCAGGGCAGATTCATAAGATATTGTACACGTGAACACCAAAAACTTTCTTCTTGAATCTAAGCTAACACCCCGGCCTCAGGTGTAAGCAAGTTTAAATCAAGTTGCAGTCTATCAGTACCCCTGCATATTTCAGAATGTAATCACACTAACAAACTTCTAACTTATTGATACACTCCTTCGCTGAATATTCCACGGTTTCAGTTACTAAGTTGCATTCGGTACACTAATCAGTTTGGGATACGTTCCTGCTACATTATGTAGTCCTGGTACTACAGGGTTGGCAGTTTTTAAATGCAACTTTATTTTTTAAGCTTGTAAATATGTAGTCCCATCTTATTTCAAAAGTCAAAGTTAAAACGTCAATTTTAATTAAAACATTTACAAATCATCATTTACACGACATTATTTTGCCAGATTATCATCCCTAAAAGGTTTAATTTGTTGTGTAATCAAACATGTCAATATTTATTATTGTTTGTTACTATTTTGGTCAGTATAATCTTTAGAACAGCTATTTAATCCGTGTGTTGCCGGCCGCGAATAGCACCACCCCAGTTCTACCCGTGGGTGTCGTAGAAGGCGACAGAGCGATATTGACCAGATGATGGGCAGCGGCGTCCTTCTGAGTACCATAACACCTACTGCGATTGCCAACATGTCTTGTATCGGCCAAGCATGGCTATTACGGCTAGGGTTCAGCCTTTCGGGGAGCCTATGCCCAGCTGTGGGCGTCTAAAGGTTGACATGACATCTTTAGAACAGCTAACATAATAATGAATACTTAAATAGAGAGTATTTTAGATTGAACAGGCTAAAATGATACAAAGGATTTTTTGTAGAAGTATTTTCTTAACATACCACGACGACAAGGGTCATAAAGCCCAAATTATTTGTAGCACCCCGAGATTGATGTGCAAAAATCGACGCTTATTGGCTCCGCGTGTGATTGATTAAACTAATTCACCAACCACTCTCGCCCACACACTGCCTTAGCAACCATCAATATTTGCTTATTCACTTAGCAAGATTTTCACGTGTCTAGTTTATTCCACCTTTAATTTCCGGACGTTCTACTCCTGCATTGTCAGGGAATTTTCTGCTCACGAAAATTCCGTATTTGAGGCAACCCTAACGTGGAAACATGTGTGCAATTTTGTACACCCAGATGTTTACCAGCCATATGTGCAATTAATATGCATTTTGTATGCGTGCCAAAGATATGGAGACAGAATCCTGTGGTGTTGGAAGTTATTACCTACATGAGAAGCAGCCTGAAATTGGTAAGGTTTATGCCAGAGCTTGTTTTATTGTGTTTAACTACTATAGATGTCGATATCATTGTTAATTGATGAATGATATCTATTGATCGTCTTTCATAAGTTGCTTTATGCTGTAAATGTCAAAACAAAACAAACGAACATCTGCGTTTTAAAATGTTTAAGTGCTAACTCTCCATATTGCAAGAATTACAGGCTTGCGTAGCTTGGACCCTATCTCAAAAATTCTGCAACTTTTTACCGCAATAAATTTAAATAATTTAATTGATATTCCTAAGAGTCCCTTCCGCCACAATCTTAACTCCGAGTTAGTTGGTAACACGTCGAGGTTAAATTACAAAATGTCACAAAATTGACCCGTGTTAAAAACCAAGAGTGAAAAGATAACCCTGACTGGCGCAAGCGGGCCTAAGATATTCCTAACATTTTAATACTTTTTCTTTACATATTTTTCTGTCTAATCTCAAGACCAACTTTCAGAGAAAATAACGAAACTAAAAAAAATAATTGCTTCGCGCAACAAAGGCGTATTTAAAACGCGTTGTCAACGAAAATGTTATGACAAAGGCGAATTCCTGAGCCTTCGTCCCAGTACAAAATTGCGGGCATTCCCGCGAAACTCGTCGACGTAAATTCTTTAAAACAACTTTGTGTTTTGTAAGGATCAGCGCATGTTGTAAGTATCGTCGACAATCGCATAATATTAATGTTGTTTCTTCCCCCTTTGTTGTTCTTTTCTAGAAAGAAAATTAATTAAGCTTTCTGATTAATTTTGTTTCGAGGTTCAAGACAGTGAATCGTTTCTCAAGGACTCGTCGAGCTTCATTACCTCAACGCTTTTCAAAAATCGAAATCAAAATCATTTATTTGCTTAAAATGTAGGTACAGAGATGGTACATAAATATTTAAAGTGCTTAGACACATTTCGCCATTTGGTGTTGACATGCAAATTTACACAAATAAAAATGTAGGTAACTCACATTTTCTGGTGGTTACCGTTACTGTCCGTTTCCGTTACCGTCTGCAGACGTGGCCGGCCAATTTCCACATCAGCGTGCTGATTCGACGCGCAATTTCATCTAAATTCATTGAGGGTGATACTAACAAAACAGCAATGGCAGCAATTAAATCTTTAACTTGTTGGCTTTTGAATGGTGTTAGTAAACTTAAATTACCTTCACGTTTATTTTGTTATCACAATGTATTCTCTTGGAGACAGTTGGTAGTATTACGAACGGTAGCATCGCGAAGAATACGCAATATGTTACTCGGTTTGTTTTGTTTGTTACCACAAGTCTGAGAAGATCTTGCTGTATACGTAAGTACCTACCGTTGATATTAATTCAAGATTCATTATTGTCATAGAAGCGTCTATGAGAAAATACGGCCTGACTTTAAATTTACTAGCTATTTTTCAGTACTGTGGAAATATGAATGAAAAAAAGCCGGACAAGTGCGAATCGGATTCGCTCACTGCGGGTTCCGTACAAATTTGTAGAGACATATCCATACCTACTTAATATTATAAATGAGAAAGTAACTCTGTCTGTTACGCTTCTACAATGAAACCGCTCGCTGAACCAGATTTTGATTAAATCTGGTATGAAAATACCTTGAACCCTGGGAAACCACATAGGGTACTTTTTAATCCGGGTTTTCGTCTGCATCCGCGATAACCGACATTCACACGGACCAACCCGCGGACCAAAGCTCGTTATAAATAAAAAATATATTTTTTTATAATTTAATTACAAATGTATAGTTTTCAGTCTTTTCCCTGTATTATAAGACGATATTACTTGCCAAATTTCATAGTTCTAGGTCAACGGAAAGTACCCTATTAATGATTCCCTTGAGAGTGTCGAAATATACCTTTTTTGCGACATAAACGGCCGTATCTTTTTTTCATGTTAACTTAGAAGTTTGATTTTTCACAGCTTAAGGGACCGTGGACCTAAGTAGATGGTTTTAATTTTAACTCGATACCTTTACGCGTTCCCGTGATAAAGGGTCTTGCCAGACAGACGGACAGACAGACAGACAGACAGACGGACAACAATGTGATCCTATAGGTAAGGTTTCCGTTTTTTCCTTTTGAGGTACGAAATCCTAAAAATCAGCTGTACAACTAATAACTTACTTTTACATGATCAAAACAGGAAACAGTTTTCATATTTCAGATACTTCCATAGCAAAATTTTTTTACATTCATGAGTGTTTTTACCATCTGAAAGATTACCAGTGAATTTAAAATACACTAAGCGACTTTGGACCACTTGGAGCTAAATCGTGTCTTACGACTTATCTTTGCCTGCGACTAAAAGTCGGAAGTGTACGTTCGCACTTACCGTCACGCCACGAGCCTGTCTTGGGTGTCTTAAGTTATTTTAGCCCGATATTACATTTTAATGTGTGTTGAAACAGAATTATCCAACTATGTCATGTCTTCTGTAAAAGTTTTTTATGTTAAAATGTTAATTCTTGTGGGAATTCAAGTTATGGCCTGGCATTTAACGTCTTTCTCATAACAATTGATAGGGTTTTAAAACTGTGGTGTTTTGACCTTGTCGAGGTATTTTGCTTTTACTGGTACTAACTCTTGTGCGGTTGTAAGAATGCCATTTAAAGTTTCTACTTTCTTTGTAAAGGAACAATGTTCTTAAGTGCGTAAAATTGTATTTCTTTAAGCGCTACCTTACTTGGGGCATTCGCCTGTAATGTATTAATCCATGATTCGATTTTGTGCATTACTTAAACAGTGATAATGATGATGCGATCCGGCCGATTTCGGCCAAGGCGATTACTTCGGATCCGCTGTAGTTGATGTTAATTGCCACAGGTGGTCGGGCTTTCAATCGGTCACGCTTGGCATCAAGCTCAAGGCACCACAACAACAACACACACAACACAATACAACACTGCACAAAAAATACAATACTGCCTCTTTGAAGATCATTCGCGTCATATTCCTCACTCATTGATGTAATGCTCCCTGTGCCTGCCTTGCCTTTGCAACCTGTATGCCTTTACACAAAACTTTCAACTCTTGTGTCTATCTATCTGTTACATTTCCACTGCTCTGTTGGTCTTGTAGTGGCAAAAGCGATTGTTGAGCGTGTCGTCTACTTGTGATTCCCAGGTCTGGCAAAGTTTTATTGAGTTTTCCCATGTGGAATTTCTTAGTAGCCGCCCGGAGTTTGCGTTGGTATACCTCCTTGCCTCGAAAGCACGTAAAGCCGTTGACCCTGTGTCTAACCTCTCCACGTTCGTTTTCGGGTTTTTATTGTCCCATCACACTATGAGAGTAATCAAAGAAGAATGCACTAGTGTTTACGCATACACTATTGCACTATCTGTATAATATCTCCTGGGGACTTGGTCACTCCACTTACATTGGCAGGCGTGACCGAAATTCGAGCAGGAGAATATTAATATTTGTACATTTCCACATACTTAATATCGACTGTGCCTTCTAGATATGATCTAATTACTATCTATACCTAACTGAAAAGGTTATACATATTCGACCTTTAAAAGTGCCTTAGAGACTCGCTACCTCAAGTAACCTTTACCTATCCAATTCATACAAATATTAATATCATCAATACTTTCATATCCATATAAAAGATTTTATACTTAATACAAAAAAGGGTCGCGGATATTATGTGAGAATATAACATTAATACGACGAATCACAAATTTTAACTTCCTCAATTTCGTTTATGGACGTAAATTGGGGACTGTTAAGCCGGGATTAGGGCCCGAATGTTTGCTGATAACCCAAATTTCATTCGGGAAAAGTACTTGATATTAAGTAGAAGATAAAACAGTATTGATTGAAAAAGGCAAATCAATTAAGTATTGCATTGGTATTCTGTAAAAAAATCTTGGGTGAATTGTGGTCAGTGAGCTTTAGATGATCTGTCACCCTTTTGATACAAGGGATTTTTTTATTGGACAATCCCGCCGCACTGCTCTTAAACCACTGAAACTCCTGTAAGCCAAATTAACAATAGCGACCACCAGAAAAATGCCGAAGCAATGAAGCTCGTAAATCTCAGAAAATCGATTCAACTGTCTAGGATCCCGCAACGAAATTAATCAGAAAAGAACAGCAGACGAGTAAGAAAAAATGATATTTTCAACTTCTCTCAATGTCAAGCAGGAGACAGAACAGAACTAAACCAATAGGCAACAATGGACGTTAACAACTGGGAGAAGCCCACGACTTGATGGTAGAGGAACTTCAAGTTCACTTAATAATAGACCAGCAGATATTACAATGTTTAAGTTAATTGTTAAACAATTTTTTTTTTTTTTTTTTTTTACTATTAAATAGGCTTTCGTTTGACCGCAATTCACCGGATCGTAAGTGATAATGCGGCCTAAGTTGGAACACGCTTGCCTAAGATGAACCGGTTCACTCGTGCCTTAAAGATACCCAGATTATACTTATCAGGGAACAGAGAGGCGGGCAGGGAATTCCACAGTCTGGCAGTTCGCACAATAAATGTGGAGTCAAAGCGCTTGGTTCGAGACCGTGGAACTTCAACCATATAGCGGTGATGCTTCGCCGTATCTCTGCTCGTCCGATGATGGAACGGGGATGGGGGAATTAAATTGTGCAATTCCAAAGCACACTCTCTAAAATGTACCCGATAAAAGACCGAAAGGCTAGCAACGGTGCGGCGATGTTCAAGGCTAATAAAGTTAGCTAATAAAGTTAGTTTTGTCCATAGGAATAATATTAGTCCAGTCAGCAATACGGTTGACTGTAAGTTCAGAATGGACGTACCTACTACAATCGACCTTGTTTTTTGTTAGTATGTTCTTGTAGGGTTGCGTCTGACCGCAAATCACCCGATCATTAGTGATGATGCGGCCTAAGGTAGAGCATACTTGCCTAGAATTAATCTGTTCACTCGTGCCTTGATGATAACCAGACTATATTTATCGGGGAACAGGGAGGCAGGCAGTGAATTTTACAGTCTGGCAGTTCGCACAATACATGTGGAAGCAAAGCGCTTGTAATTGTTTTACCACATTGTTGATAATATTGTGTATTATATTTGCTTAAAGACCAATTTCACAGTTAGATATTTTTGAGCCTAGCGAAATTTCTATTTACTGGTAGTATTTGTTAAAAATAGTAAAGCATTCGAAAAATCGTCTTTTGCATACTTTGAATGAAAAAATCACGTAATATTATTGCGGGTCTTGAAACTGACTTATGTCCCTAAAAATGCCAAAATAATACTGGTTATATTGAAAACAGGACCCTACCTGTTTAAATTACCCCTCCAATTTGGTTAGCAAATATTTTTGGCCCAATTCAATATTGCTTAAGCGTCTACCTGGTTTTCACTGAGCAATTTAGATAGATATTTTTTATACTGAAAGTATTTTTCAGCCTGTTTGTGTGGGGGCTGCAAAATACACCTGTACACACTCCCCTCCCCTAACTTATTCCTTTCGGAGAATTTTAGGTGACGTAAAGCATTAACAATTGGACATTTCGGTCTGGTACCTAATAGGATTTCATTTTCTATTTAAAAGAAGGTTTTTTGTTAACTGTTTTTTCTTTGATTAACACATGCTCGCTTTTTATTCTTTCTGAGGTCTTTCGAGTTTACATGACAGCTGGTAAATATTCTTATTTTTGCAATTATTAAACTGTTTAGGTATTTTTTTCAGTTTTATGATTTGATTCAAAGCTCTATATTTTAACAATGTGGGTCACGGGAGGTCTTTGAACGCTATTACAGGACCGATTTGTTTGGAATACCATGGGGTGTCCTATGCCCAGCTGTGGGCGTCTTTCGGTTGATGTGATGATGATGTCATTTTAACAGTTTAAACTGGAAAAGTTGCAAACTTTTTCTATTTCACCAATAATATAATCTTTGACCCATAAATCAAAGCTGTTCGAAAGTACTCACTCTAATTTTCTCAGAACTTATTTATTTTTATACTGAATCTAATTTATTTTAAAAGAAAAACGATGGTTTCTCATTTTATTGAGTTATTGTGTAGTAAAAATGAAATACGTTTCTATTTCGTTTGTCAAAATGAATTATATTGAAGTTTCTTAATGGTGTTCTAGACTATTTTTAACTGCAGATTTATGGACCAAGCAATTTAGATATAAAAAGTTAGACATTCAATCGACTGAAAGTTTATTTTCGTTATGGAGGTGCGTTTAAATGGGTTGGTACACTTTCAATAAATTGGTACAGGCAACAAAGCACCCTATGTGAAAGTGTAACAAATTGCTTTTTTAAGAAATGAATTCGTAGATCTAAGAAAGGCAATAGAAGGAGTGGTGTAGTACCTATACGTATTATTTATATTTTGCCTTTCATGCTTACCTCCGTTATATATTTGTCCTTAAGAGCTTTTTCAATGTCATAATGTACTTTCTAAGTTTATTTTGGATATCATTGACTTGGGTGAAGGAAAGTATAAGTATATCTGGAATCCCCATCTTGCCTTCTCTGTATGAGAAGACGCCTTTGCCCTGCTATGGGATAATAATTATAAGTATATTAATGAGTTTATTTTGCTCATAACATCTAGAAAATTCACTTGAAATACAATCATATGCTAGGCATAAGTAGTTTCATTTCATTTCCATTATCCATAAACCAATATCATAAAACAAAGCGTAGCTCAAATCAAAATAGCACCCAACTCACCGACGATCAATATCTGACGACTTCATGTTTCAAATACCCGGATGAATACACGTTGAATCCACCTGCCTGAGTTGGCATCAATCATAGTGCCAATCGCTGTCAGCTGCCAGCAATCTTCGCGGACTCACCAGTAACTGGTATTGGCTGCCGAATTCGTGCCAATATCGTGTCATGTTAATGCAATGGGGTCTCTTCTCCTTGTTGTCTCCCGTCAGTTCTTTTGTTCTGACAGTGTTTTGTTTTTGCGACAGTTGTATTTGTGTCTAGGTTCGAGTGATTGATTGGTTGCTGGGTATCGATTGATTGATTGTTGTAATTAGGAATGCTTAAGCTCTTTATTGCTTTCGAATTCCATGTCTACTTTTGTGAGGTGATTTGGCTCTTCGCAGTTTTATTTTTAATGTGTTTTTGTATCATATTAAGGGCGGATTCGACCAAATGCCATGGTATACGAAAGTAACTGACCCTTTAATAATTTTACTCATTGGGATTATTATCAGATAACTTCGTTTGCGTTTTACCATCACAAACTTACAATAGCCAATACTAGGTATATTGCTCAATGAATGATGAATGACATGTGTAAGCCAACTAAAATAGGAATACAATTGTTTAGAAAGCGGAACGCAGGATTTGATGTCTACATAATTTTGTCGGTTTATAATGGTGTAACTGTCAATGATATTCACACGAGTTGTCATTTTCAGCTGGTAATGTAGATTTACTATCGGATAGACAGGTTTTCGGAATTCAAAGGATGATAACAATATCTGTCCAATTTAGTACAGAAGGTACACTTAGGGCTGATTTTTCAAACGTCAGATAACATTTATCTGAGGAATAAAAATGGCGGTTTGACAGCTTATGTATAGAAAATATGTCAAACCGCTATTTTTATTCCTGAGATAAAAGTTATCTGACTAATGAAAAATCAGCCCATAGTGGCATAAAATACACTAGATTACACTGAATAATATTGCACTCTTAAATTATTAATATAGTTGCCCGGGGAAGAGAATAAAATAACTCGCCATTTTAGAACTCTATCAAATAAGCACCTTACTTATAAAAAAAAACTGTCAAGTTTCTTCTTTCTTCTGTCAAACGCAGAAATGAACGTAATCACATGTGCGAAGTGTCAACAAAAACAAATCAAAATGACATTAAATTAACGAAATGTCAACCCGAGTGACAACCGAATAAAACGCAATCGTACATGCCACATGCCACATGTTTTAATTGTATTACAGATTATTAGGTTATATTTAAATAATTAATGAATAGTTTAAAATTATTTATGAATAAAAGTACCATTATTTTCGAATTTCTCTATTTTTTCGCTACGATTTGTTGTACGTGTACTTGAGGCACATATTTGGTCAAACTTGTACGGGATTTTGTTGACCTCCTTTGGTAAAACGAAAAGTTCTCCAACTCTAAAGTAATTAGTGATTTTATTCCCAGGAAAAGACTTATACAAGTTTGGTCGAATCCGCCCAAAGGAAAACTTAAAGTTGAGATGGTCACCCATCCACGGACCGACCGCGGCAAGCGTAGCTTAACCATGACCCGTCGATCCGTTTTAATCCGGCTTTTAATTAGCCACGAGCTCCAGTCATTATTAAGACAACATGAGCCATAATAATCCTTCAAATTACACATGAATCGTTTAAACCAACAATTTAATCTCAAATGATCATCCCTTGATTGGATCCGCATCAAGTTTAGTCAGTCACTTGGGACGTGTTAGACAATATACTGAACCCGAAATTACATAATCTACTAAGTTGCCATATAAATATTAATGCTGTACGCTTCCGTGTTCTAACGTTTGATTCCCGGGAGAGGAAGGTGTATATGTGGGTAAATGAGATTATGATCTGCGGATTATATGGTATGGAAATTGGTTTTTCTTTGATTAATTTTGGTTTTATGTTTTAATTAGCTTTTGGCTGCGACTTCGCCCGCGCGAGTTTTCATCTTTTTTACAGTAAAAAAAAATTATAACAACACAAATACAACACGTAAGTACCTAACTTTAACTATGAATACAAAACACTAACTAGAAATCACGCAATAATAGGTACAATAGATTAACATGATAAATACATATATATAAGTAGGTATATATAATAACTTACTTTACTTATTTGAAAGACGCGCTTTGAGCCATCCAGTGCACCATTATTGGACTGTCCAAACTGTTGGCTACAACAGCGTCCAGACGGTTGGAGCTAGCGCGCACTCGCTCCATCAAGAAAACTATACGCGCGTAAAAATCTGAGACGCCTGCTTTTGCGAACATCCCTGATGCACTGCAGAAGCGCGGAACCCCCAACATTACCCTAACAGTGTTATTATATTGGACCCGCTGAGCACTGTATAATTTTTTGGTATAACTGACTGGTTCCCTATCCATTTGCATAAAATTTTAAGACCTAATATAACTTGGCATACTTTTGTTTGCCAAGTTAATATATTTATAACAGCTTACGCATAATTTTTTTAAGCATAATTTCTCTAATCATAATAATAATTAAGCATAACATTTTAAAGCATAAAATTATATTAAAATATATGTTTACCATACTAACCAAACAAACATACATCATGCATGCAGCAAGCATGCAGCATGCAAGCAAGCATGCAGCATGCAACATGCAGCAGGCATGGTTTCTGTCACGGCTCCGGCGCTGCGGGGCTCCGGCGGTTCCGCGCGAGCTTATCGTCGCAAATGTGTTTTACGCTCACCACCGAAGCTTCGGCTTGCTGGCCGACTGCGCCGGCAAGTATTATTATGACAAAACAATTTATGCCAAAACAGTTATGCCAAAGTATATTAAGAAAAAGAACATTATGCGAAAAGAAGGGATCCCTAACTGACCCATAGGGCACACGCGTACAGAGACTGGCAATACGCCGTAAAGAGAGTATTTTTTATCTCCTTCTCCTTTTGTAAAATGTGGCCTTAAGTACTTAGCGTAGTATCCTATTAGCAAAATAATTTTCAGAATCGGACCTAAAGTTTCAGAGAAAACAAACATATATAATTATACTCTTCAGCTTTATATTATTAGAACCTA
Source organism: Charanyca ferruginea (assembly GCA_947361185.1). Lineage (NCBI taxonomy): Eukaryota > Metazoa > Arthropoda > Insecta > Lepidoptera > Noctuidae > Charanyca > Charanyca ferruginea. The sequence goes on from OX376057.1 coordinate 31,575,899, forward strand.
TAGATTAAGGTGGTTAAGACCCGCCTCCAATGCACGAGATCGTGGGTTCGCAACCGGGCATAGTCAAGTGCCAATGGACATTTTCGATTTCATTTATGTTCTTTCTAAGTTTACCTTCGACACCACTGGCTTCGTTAGCAACCGGGCACAAATCCGTATTCCAGGTTGCTATTGAGATATTCTTCAGAGAACTACCCAATGACATTACAATACCTGCGCATCGAACTCAGGACCTAGTCCTCAGCAGTAGCGCTTTCTATCACAAGTCAAACGAGGTAGAAGTGAAATTACTGAATAATATATAAAAACCTAGAGTTTTGAAATTAACGGGACGGAGTTTCTTTTCCTATTGGGTATTTCTTGGCATTACCTAATTGAATTTTCTAAGAATTCATTTGTATTAAATAGTCTCAAAGGTACCGTTGGTTGTACCTTGTTAAGTTATTACTTGACTATTTTATTTAGCTTCGTGAAGTCCGTTTTTAGATCTCATTAAGTTATAAGGTTATGATGTTTTACTTAAATAAAAATCTGAAAACTCATCATCATCTATACCTGCCCTTGTTCCATGTTATTCGAGGTCTTCGTAACACGTTTTCTTCTTCCATGTTGTTATGCTATCACTGATTTTGTTTTCTTTTATTTAATTCACATCCTTTTCATTTGCCTTCCTCTCTGGCTCTATTCATCCACATTTATATGTAGTATTGGTTTTTCCATAGTTTTATTTTACGGAAAACTGCACATGTCTAAATGCCAGGACTCCACCGAAGAGAGGAGAGGTCTCATAAACAACCAATGGGACACTGTATTGTGTTGAAGCTAAGCGGTGAGATGTGAAAGTAACGCAAGCCGATTGGTCGTTCGAGACATCTCTCGTCTCCCGTTTTGGTGGAGTCTGGGCCTAAGGTTGGGTTTCCACCAGAGATGTGGAAGGATGTACATCACTGTTAAAAATGCTTGGCTGGATTTTGGTCTGGCTCCACAGCCATAAGTGTTCATAGATTTATTGATTAGCATTGGTAACTATTCTTGGAGCTGCTGAGGATGTAGAACTACATTATCTTTGCATTGTATTTACTCAAAGTATTCATTTTATATAATTTTGCATAGCACATACATGTGAGCACTATATGTACTGTAAAGCTACCATTTATGAGATATGTCTTTCGTTGACTTGAATATGCCCTGGCAGTTGAGAGTTTGTCATGCTCACTTGAATGTCTCGCTGATGGTGGCGCATTTGTTGAATCATTTGGTTCTCTTCAAAATGGTTGAGCGGAAGGGTGCCGATCCGTGCGTCATGTTCGTGAACGGGCGCCGGGCGCCGTCAGTTGAGACTGGTCATCTCTTGGCTGCTTCGGTTATTTTAAATTTATTATATTGTGAATTGTTTAATTTGATTGTCACTAGATCTCTTTTAACGTGCACAACTTGTTACATTGTTCTCACATTGTACCCCTAGATTCAACATGAATGATGTAACCTTTTGTAATATTCTATTGATTTTAAAAGAGTGTTCATGGAGTTTCTTGCTCGTTCTTCTCCATAGAAACCTACTGTTTGGAACGAACAACTAGCTGCAACTTTTTTGACTGACTGACTCCTTGACAATTCAAAAGTGCCTGTAAATGGTTTATTTGAAATAAATGATTTGAGTTTTGTTAGCGAGTTTGATGTGTAGCGAGGGATGTGAATGGCCAATGACATCGCTTCCACATCTTTGTGAAGCCTAAAGGTCGGTTTTAATCTATCATAAAAAAAGAAGAGGCATTCGACCCATCTGCTCCTTTCTTTTCGGTTACTTACCTCATTGCGGCGTCAAATATTAGTTACAAATATTATACCAAAAGCAAAAATGACAAATTGACATTTTTTTGTTATCCTGTTCTGGCCCACTCCTGGGCAAAGGCCTCCCATCTTTGCCTTCCATCTTTCCATCTTGCCTTCCATCTTTCCATCTTGCCTTCCATCTTTCCATCTTGCCTTCCATCTTTCCCGATTGATGAACCGGTGGGAGGATTTTGGGCTTCCTCCCACCGGTTTTGGAGGAAGCCGTCAATTGTCATTTACCTAAATTTTTCAGAAAGATTGGAAAACTTCGTAAGGTGACGGATGTCACAATAACCAGAATTGCACCCACAATTGGTTGGCAAAAAGATCAACTGTTTGGAGATAAAAGTATTGAGGTTATCACAATTTTCAGTCAGCCTTAAACTGATTTTTTGTGTGACACATATGTTAGGGTTTTTCTGCATTTCATTCCTACTTTATCTTTCTGGCTGGCTGTCATTCGTAGATCTTTGACAGTCGTTATGGGTAGGCAGAAGCCAGAAAGCCTGACAACCAGTCTTACCAAGGGGTATCGTGTTACCTAGTAACTGGGTTGTGGAGGTCAAACAGGCAGTCACTCCATGTAAAACACTGGTATTTAGCTGCTTATGGTTAGACTGGAAGCCGACCCCAATATAGTTGGAACAAGATTAGGCAGATGATGAGTCCTACTTTTGCTCAGACATTTTTTTTTGTTTTAGGTTCTAATGTATGATTTTTTATTTTATTTTCTCTAAGGTCACATTTAGTCTATCGGTATCCATATTTTAGAGTTAGGTATGCACCTACTTATTAAAAATTACCTAATAATAATTATAACTTTTTGTATCTAGCCGTGTGGTGCCGGCCGCGAATAGCACCATCCCATTTCTACCCGTGGGTGTCGTAGAAGGCGACAGAGGGATATTGACCAGAGGATGGGCAGCAGCGTCCATCTGTGTACCTACCATAACACCTACTGCGATCGCCAACATGCATCGGCCAAGCATGGCGATTACGGCTGATCCCCCCCCCCCCCCCTCTTGGAGGAGACCTATGCTCAGCAGTGGGCATCTAAAGGTTGACATGATGACGATGATGATGTACCTACTGATGTAGAATAACTTCACCTAAATAATTAGTATCAAAATATTATCATACATGCTCTAAAAATACCTAAAAATATCCGATCCAGTGACATTTAAATTAAACACGCTTGTGCGCACATCGAATATAAAACAAACGATGAACACCCAAATTGTCTAGGACTAGCCCTAAATCCATGACAAAAAAATAACCTAAATTGTCGATGCCATTCAAACCGCGACAGGGCCCCACCCATCAATGCTGACATTGATAGATCATGAAACTTGTTACGTAATAAATAATTAAAATTCCTCAAGAGGAAGTCGGGTCGCCTTATAAGGTCCCGCTCTAAAATAAATTTATACGCAAATTGCCCTTTACCGAACTTGACAATAAACGATATTTGAGGTGAGTAAACCTTCTTTCTTTGGTAGAATATGTATATTTAAACAGGTAAAGTTGTTTTTAGTTAAGGTTTGAATAACTTGGAAATGACGAGGCGGTTAGGCAGAACCGTCCTAAGATACTAAACTTAAATTCAAAGTTGGAAACTATTCAAAATTCAAGCTGTCCGTTCTTCAAGAACCGCAAAGTTAAGAAAAATAAACACAGTTTGAAAATGGAATTGAGGCGCAGTAATTTGATGAGGTTTGAAGAAAGGAGATCTGAAATGGGCATACACTATTTTACAGTAACTCACAGTATATGTATACGGCAGTGGTATATAATACAGACATTGATTGCTTAAGGGGCTATTTAACGACTTTTACAGATTTTAAACTGACAATCACGTCAAAATGTGCAGTGTAAATGATTTGAAAAAAATATATGTTAAATTAGAACATTCTCTTAATCATTTAACAAAAAGAATTTTGCAAATCCGTCTACATATGACAGAGTTATACCCGAACATACATAAAAAAAATATATATATAAACATTCGAATTGATAACCTCCTCCTTTTTGAAGTTGGTTAAAAACAGTAATTGATAACCTCCTCCTTTTTGAAGTTGGTTAAAAACAGTATAATACTGTTTTTAACCAACTTCAAAAAGGAGGAGGTTATCAATTCGAATGTTTATATATATATTTTTTTTATGTATGTTCGGGTATAACTCTGTCATATGTAGACGGATTTGCAAAATTCTTTTTGTTCGAAAGGGGGTTATTCCGAAAAGGTCCCATATAAATTTTATCAAAATTGGTACAGCCCTTTTTGAGAAAATCAACAAATTCCCAAAAAAACTTACTTAGACGACGTTTTAGTTTCTTCAATCACTGGAGGACTTACAATCTTTTTTAAGTGTGTTGCCGTTTCTTAATGGATTTGGATGTTAAGGCAACAATAAAAAGCGAAAAATAAAAACTTAAAAAAAATAACCGCCTTCAAAAAGGCAATACAAAATAACAAACACAAAGCCACCGCCACCGACTTCCGAAAGTAAAGTAATGTGTGTTCTGTGCTAAAGTTATTTATCACTTTTTAGTTTTTGAAGGCGGTTTTCTTTTCTTTGAAAAAACTTTTTAACAGTTTAGTTGGCAACCCTACTTGGGGAGACCTTTGCCCAGCAGTGGGACAGCAAAGGCCAGCAAATCAAAAAAATACGCCAACTGATAATTTATGATGTAGATAAAAAAAATGTTCCATAACAATACTGACAAAATAAAAACACTCACTAAATTTAACCACAAGAAAGGGTATAATAGACAGTTTCTTTCGCAACTTCGTCTACATTCGCGATGACCGACATTCACGCAACGCAAGCGTAAGCATGGCGGACAGCTCCTCAGGTATAAAGATGTGCTAAAACGTCACTTTAGCAAGTGCGACTTAGAGCCGTTTTTTCGGTGGGTGCAGCAAGCCGCTCAAAGACAAGAGTGGATGGCTTTGGCTTGCCAAGCGTGACAAATTGAAAGTCCTACCACCTGCGGAAATTAACTACTTATAATTGCATAGATGGTGTGCTTATGCCCGATGTGTGAGGATCTTCACAAAGAAGATTGGCTACATAGGCCCCATGCGAGCTCACGTGCACTGCAGTGGAGCTAAGCCTGTAGACAAAATCCCTTTCTGTTAGCGTTAACGCCAACGGAAAAATCAAATTGTATTGAGTTGACGTTTGCTTACCAGATGTCATGTGATCCAAACATGTCAAGTGGGGTTAACGCTAACATAAAAAGGATTTTGTCTACAGACCCTGAAGTCATCGCCTTGGCCGAAATCACTCGGATCATCATCTCCATCATCGTCAAACGACATTCACGCGGACGAAGTCGCGGGTAAAAGCTAGTAGTTTATAATTATATTTTTTAGGGCTCCAGAGCTTCAAAATCCAAAATTCACACCTGTAATATCATCACTCTGTTATTTGTCTCTCCATCCGTCAAGATTTCTTCTGTATTAAGAAACATTTTACGAGAAATCCGTATAATAAAATCACCAATGACAGTTTTATTAGCTTATGTAAAATAATCAATTGTGTGCCAGTCTTTATTGCAGTCGCACTTGAACATTAATGCATTCTCCCGTTTGATGGATGGTGAGTGAGGGACCGGTCTACAATTTTCCATTTATCTCTGTCTGACGGAAGCTGAGAACGAAATTTAGTGAGTGTTTTTATTTTGTCAGTATTGTTATGGAACATTTTTTTTATCTACATCATAAATTATCAGTTGGCGTATTTTTTTGATTTGCTGGCCTTTGCTGTCCCACTGCTGGGCAAAGGTCTCCCCAAGTAGGGTTGCCAACTAAACTGTTAAAAAGTTTTTTCAAAGAAAAGAAAACCGCCTTCAAAAACTAAAAAGTGATAAATAACTTTAGCACAGAACACACATTACTTTACTTTCGGAAGTCGGTGGCGGTGGCTTTGTGTTTGTTATTTTGTATTGCCTTTTTGAAGGCGGTTATTTTTTTTAAGTTTTTATTTTTCGCTTTTTATTGTTGCCTTAACATCCAAATCCATTAAGAAACGGCAACACACTTAAAAAAGATTGTAAGTCCTCCAGTGATTGAAGAAACTAAAACGTCGTCTAAGTAAGTTTTTTTGGGAATTTGTTGATTTTCTCAAAAAGGGCTGTACCAATTTTGATAAAATTTATATGGGACCTTTTCGGAATAACCCCCTTTCGAACAAAAAGAATTTTGCAAATCCGTCTACATATGACAGAGTTATACCCGAACATACATAAAAAAAATATATATATAAACATTCGAATTGATAACCTCCTCCTTTTTGAAGTTGGTTAAAAACAGTAATTGATAACCTCCTCCTTTTTGAAGTTGGTTAAAAACAGTATAATACTGTTTTTAACCAACTTCAAAAAGGAGGAGGTTATCAATTCGAATGTTTATATATATATTTTTTTTTGAAGTTGGTTAAAAACAGTATTATACTGTTTTTAACCAACTTCAAAAAGGAGGAGGTTATCAATTACTGTTTTTAACCAACTTCAAAAAGGAGGAGGTTATCAATTCGAATGTTTATATATATATTTTTTTTATGTATGTTCGGGTATAACTCTGTCATATGTAGACGGATTTGCAAAATTCTTTTTGTTCGAAAGGGGGTTATTCCGAAAAGGTCCCATATAAATTTTATCAAAATTGGTACAGCCCTTTTTGAGAAAATCAACAAATTCCCAAAAAAACTTACTTAGACGACGTTTTAGTTTCTTCAATCACTGGAGGACTTACAATCTTTTTTAAGTGTGTTGCCGTTTCTTAATGGATTTGGATGTTAAGGCAACAATAAAAAGCGAAAAATAAAAACTTAAAAAAAATAACCGCCTTCAAAAAGGCAATACAAAATAACAAACACAAAGCCACCGCCACCGACTTCCGAAAGTAAAGTAATGTGTGTTCTGTGCTAAAGTTATTTATCACTTTTTAGTTTTTGAAGGCGGTTTTCTTTTCTTTGAAAAAACTTTTTAACAGTTTAGTTGGCAACCCTACTTGGGGAGACCTTTGCCCAGCAGTGGGACAGCAAAGGCCAGCAAATCAAAAAAATACGCCAACTGATAATTTATGATGTAGATAAAAAAAATGTTCCATAACAATACTGACAAAATAAAAACACTCACTAAATTTCGTTCTCAGCTTCCGTCAGACAGAGATAAATGGAAAATTGTAGACCGGTCCCTCACTCACCATCCATCAAACGGGAGAATGCATTAATGTTCAAGTGCGACTGCAATAAAGACTGGCACACAATTGATTATTTTACATAAGCTAATAAAACTGTCATTGGTGATTTTATTATACGGATTTCTCGTAAAATGTTTCTTAATACAGAAGAAATCTTGACGGATGGAGAGACAAATAACAGAGTGATGATATTACAGGTGTGAATTTTGGATTTTGAAGCTCTGGAGCCCTAAAAAATATAATTATAAACTACTAGCTTTTACCCGCGACTTCGTCCGCGTGAATGTCGTTTGACGATGATGGAGATGATGATCCGAGTGATTTCGGCCAAGGCGATGACTTCAGGGTCTGTAGACAAAATCCTTTTTATGTTAGCGTTAACCCCACTTGACATGTTTGGATCACATGACATCTGGTAAGCAAACGTCAACTCAATACAATTTGATTTTTCCGTTGGCGTTAACGCTAACAGAAAGGGATTTTGTCTACAGGCTTAGCTCCACTGCAGTGCACGTGAGCTCGCATGGGGCCTATGTAGCCAATCTTCTTTGTGAAGATCCTCACACATCGGGCATAAGCACACCATCTATGCAATTATAAGTAGTTAATTTCCGCAGGTGGTAGGACTTTCAATTTGTCACGCTTGGCAAGCCAAAGCCATCCACTCTTGTCTTTGAGCGGCTTGCTGCACCCACCGAAAAAACGGCTCTAAGTCGCACTTGCTAAAGTGACGTTTTAGCACATCTTTATACCTGAGGAGCTGTCCGCCATGCTTACGCTTGCGTTGCGTGAATGTCGGTCATCGCGAATGTAGACGAAGTTGCGAAAGAAACTGTCTATTATACCCTTTCTTGTGGTTCAAGCTTAGTCCCAAAGTTCATCAAAATCGGTTTAGTAGAGAAAGAGAGAGAAAGAAAAATTATTATTAGCTATGTTAAAATTAGTACCTATCATGTAAAAAATATTGTGTTAAATTATTATTATGTTGCCGTGCCCTAACCAGGTTTCATGTTGGAACTTACACTATTGTAACAACTAAATGTACACACATGAATGCAATAAAGAGATTTGTTTTGTTTTTTTTTAGTTTATCCGTAAAAGCGTAAACTCTCTTTTGCATTAACTGCTACTTTAGATTTAAAAAGATATCTAAATAGTTATCAGTAATTGCAATATTTAATTACACGTAATTGTAACCAAAAGGATGCAAAAATAACTGTCACTGATATACATAAAAATATATAAGCTGTATTCAGCATAACTGATGCAAAATAACAGCTAAATGATGATGAGAACTTTGTACACGAGCCCTAAGGACTACCAGATGCCTCAAACTGTTGAAGTTTTGGCGACAATTATCTTTTAGGTTAGCGAACGCTTAAGGAGAATCTTCCGCCTTTTTCACGGAAACTTTGGTCAGAATGATTTGAGAATTTGTTGAAAATCTAAAGAGTTTGAAGAGTTCGTTATGAAGAAGTTTTGAAAGTTTTTTGTACAAGTCGAAAATGACGATGTAAATAATTTTAACGGACAATTTTTTTGGGGCATCAAACCTTTTTCAAATAGAATTCCTAGTAAGCTTGTCTTTGCTTAAGTTTTATAAGAAGTTTTAACAAGAAAAATCGTAAAACATCTCGGCATTCACTCATTCCCCTGTTTTCTCTGCCTACCATTTTATTTCAGACTAATTTCGGCCCACGACTTCGTCCGCGTGAGAGTTCATATACTACTGTGTCAAGAAAATACCAGGAATTATTCAATAAAAAACAAAATATCTATGTATTAAATATCTAAATTTATTTTATCGCCTTCAAAGCAGGTCCATATTGTAATAATACACGAACGCCAACGAATAACCCACTAATCAAAACATTTTTAGGACGATTTTTTTGGAATCGACTTCAGTAGTTAGCCGCGAATTCTTTTACGTCATCATTTCCAGTTAGAAGGCGCAATTCCAATTCTTGTTGACTGGTTTGTACGTCAAACTCGTAAACCCATGTCTCGTCACAAGTAACAATGCGATTTATCAATGTGGGTTTGGAATTGACTTTTTCTAACACGTCTTGAGCAACGTTTGTACGCGATTGAGATTTTGCAGTCGATTCAAATCGCTAGCAAAGTACTAGTCGAGCGGCAACGCATTTGCCAAATCAATGCCAAAACATGCCAAACCAATCGTTTAAAACGGTACGAATTGATTCTCGAAATACAGAAATTTCAGCAGCTATCTCTTTTAGACTAAAACGACGATTTTCAGTCACCATTTCCTTTATTATAGCGACGTTAGTTCAGTGAAAGACGTTGATGGCCGACCAGAACGAGGCAAATCTTACACCACATCTCGACCACATTTAACAAACAGTTTGTCAAACCAAAAATCACACGATGATTTGAGACAAATAATTTGTCTCAAATCATCATCATCATGAATGATGATGATGATTTGAGACAAATTATTTGTTCGATATTTTTAACTATGGTAAAAATTGCAAAACACTGTTTACATGAACTGACAAAATGGCGCACTATGAACAAATAGAATGACCAGTGACGATCGAACTCCGCGTGAGTAAAGAGAACAGTTATGCCAATTTAGCGTCAAAAAAAATTTTGACAATCCCTTTAAATGATTCCCGGTACTTTCTTGACAGAATGTATACCTTGAAACATATCCTATTGTAGCTTTTTATCAGTAATTTTGTTTTTTTTTGTAGATTACACAGCTTATACAGAAAACCAACCAACTTAACCTTTTTTTATTATTAATAAAATACAAGCCCCAGTACTAAATTCTGTTCCCAATATTGAATATCTACAATCCGGAACACCATATATATGGTAAGGAATGTTTCAAGTTAAGCGGCCAATAAATATGCAATGAAGAAGGCCGCGGACGATCAATCCACGCCAGGCTCAAGTGAAAACTGTTTATCATAATCTTCTTCGAACATGAAAATTTTCGTGTTCCTCTCTTGTCGATGGTCCGCCACGATTGATGGACGTTTTTATGGTCGGAGGACGAACATCTTGAAATAAAACTGTTTTGGCGTGTCTTTTAGGATTCGTGTTTACTATTTTGGCTTTGTTGGAGATGAAGCGTTCGCAGCGCTTTTTGCTGGCGCTTTGAATTATCATCATTTTAATCTTTAAGTATTTCTATGTAGTGTACTTGTTTTTTTAATAGGCTTACGTTTGACCGCAACTGACGTGATGATGCGGTCTAAGGTTGCAGACTTGCCAAGAATGAATCGGTTCACTCGTGTCTTGAAGATATCCAGATTACACTTATCGGGGAACAGAGAGACTGGCAGTGTCTAGTGTCTGATTAGTTAACTTTACATTTGACTAGTAATATATATTTGACTATCACTACATGTTATAAATTGAAGTCCCCCACCACGTTGAGTTTGTGTTCGTTTGAACTAATCTCAGAAACGTACGTGTTTTCATATTGTTTTCACCAATAAGGCTAAGAACTCACGATGCGGTTGTCTCCCACGTCCGCCGCGGTTGCGGGCCCGCAGCTTCTGTAGAATGCAGATATGGTATATGTAAAAAAGGACATGTTTTATTTTTGGCCATTAGACGACATTTATCGAAAAAGAGACAAAAATACCAAGTATTGAGGAAAAATATTCTTTCGTGAATTTAAGCCTGATTTGTTATGTACAAAAAGCAATAGTTTTTCAATAATTGCCATATTTATTCAACATGGCGTCTCATAGTTTGCATAGCCTGCTTTCGTTCTGAAATCATGTCACATCAAAAAATTATATCACGTAGACGTTACGTTCGAAAGGTATGTGTTCTTGTACTATTAACAGTTATTATTATTCTTTTGAACATTTATTCGGATAAATATAAGCAAGTGTGTCGATTTTATCGTTAAATAAATATGTATTCTACTTTTCTGAAGAGTACTTCTGAACGAAAAATTCAAAATGACATTTTATTTTGACATAAACATAACTGAGTGTCACGTCAGTGTCAGTCAAATATCAATTTGAAAGTTAGACAAACGTCATAACTGCAACCGCATTGCTGTCAAAACTCTCACGGCAAACGTCAACCGCTTTTAATTTTTTATTATGTACATATAAAACATTTGATATTATGAAAAAAATGTTACTTCATTCTATTCAGATGTTAGTTTCCTACCTTTCCTAAAAGGTACATGTTATGGCCGGAGTCTCATACAAAAATGAAACATCTCCTTTAAGCAGAAAAGGAGATGTTCGGAAAATGTATGGAGCCTGGGCCAGCACTATGTACACCATATGTAAATATGGCTACACAATATAGAAACCGTTTTATTATGGTGATTGTGTATAATTTTACTTCGTTTTAGTGTAAAAACAAATTAACTCTGCCAAGGAGAGCAACACAACATATAAATATGGCGGATCAGTATTATTATTATGCCAAATGACATTTTGACTGACAATGACATTTGATTAATGTGTCTACTATCTACTGCGAAAAACACATGAATAATTCCAAAAATAGTTGGGTTTTGAGATATAATAATAAAATAGTACTAGGTACAGAATGTTCTACTTGATTACGGCAGCAAATCTTATATAACCTATTCGAGCAGCTAGAGATTGGTTACCGGTGTCAAAAGGAGCAAACAAACAAGACTTGAACGCATTTGGTTTATCAAACTGTGTCCTTGCTGCTGATCAATAAATTCTGGACTTCGAAGATTCATAGAATAGTGAGCTGTGCAGTACCAGAAAACGTAACAAGTTATTGTAAAAGTTGTATCTACATAGTAACAGCTGGGAAGACATCAATTGCTCTATTCCAACTAAACAGTAACTATTTTCAATCAAGTTCATGATATTTAGAGTCTAATATTAGCGACTTAAGAGGATGAGACATCAGTCATGTGAGGAATATAAATAAAACAACTTGTTAGGATTTGTGATTTTATTTTACGTATTCATTTTCTACATCACCCCATAATAATATTCCATTCAAGAATGACGCTAGTGCTTCTATGCTCTTTTGGTACCGCACCCAACCCAAATACCACACAATGGTCATTATATGAGCACAGCAACCCACAGTCCGTTTTCCCGAGATAAAACTACAATAATAACTAATTATTTTAATTAGACTTGATTCTTCAGATTTTAATATAATTTTTCTTAAATATTCCGGTACTCTATTTCGTTCTAAATTGGTACAAGCTGGCACAAAACAATGAGAACTTGTCTGTGTTGTGTGTGAAAAACAATCAAGTGTTATTGATGCACTTGATGGCTGGATATCAAGTTGCACTTCTTCTTCCATTCTTATATTGTACTGTACACGTCTCCAGCAGTAGGAACAAAGAAGCGCATGTTCTGGTAACTGAAACAATAAAATAGTTTAGTTATAGTAGCAACAGAAAGGGTTGTTAAATATGTGTAAAAGCAAATAGGCACTGATATGTGTTAGCTTTAAGAATTACAATTGACTAATAGTCACTGGTTAGTCTTTCAAGCACACAATATTGTAACCCGTGTACAGTGCTTTAATAAAAAAAAAATATTACCTACCTCATTCGGATAAATTCTTGCTGCAACTTCATCTCTCCATGGACCACTAGCCAAATGTGTTTGCCTACGGTGCAGAGACATTCCACACCATGCACAGTGTTTTGATGAAGGTTAGATGAGCCCGGATTTTGCCGGTCATCCTCAGCCCTTGAAGCATGCTCAACATTTCTATGTGCTGCTACCCAGCAAGCATAACAAACCAGTCCTCCTGGTGGAATCTAGATAAAACAAAAGAATGCATTATGTATTATTTATTTATATATACTTCATGCACAAACATACAAAGGCTGACTTAAAGCGGCGGTAGGTGTATAGGCTATTCGCACAATTATTTAATTCTAAAAGTAGGTAATTAAGTAAGCTGTTACTGTTACCTCTCTTGGATATATTCTTGCTGTGATTATGGTGCGTTCAGGTCCTTGTTGTATAGAGTGTCTGTGTGTATGGGTAAGAGACCGTCGGCACCATACACATTGTGTTAACTACAGGAGCTGCTACGATTCCTCTTTCTTGAATTATACTGCGAGTATGTACCCAACAAGCAAAACATATCAAGCCTCCCTCGGGTATCTAATATAAAAAATATGAAATTGAGATATAGTAATATATGTATAGTAATAAAATAAGCATAGTTTAAAGATAGTTATTTGGATAACTTTAAATGACTGTTCTTTTTTTTTCTGCAACGTTGTTGTTTTGGATTATAATCAAGAAATATCTGCATTTGTTTTATATTTATGCCTGCCGTTTATGAACAAAAAAGAAAAATAGAAGAGGTGCTTACCTCTCTTGGAGCAATGGTTTCAGGAATATATTGTCTTACCCTCAGGAATAGAGTGAGCATGTCTATTAATCAAAGACTTCCTACACCTAACACAAACATTACTATCATGGCGATGCTGGAGTTCATGATTATCACAAAACATTTCTTGCATTATAACGTCAAAACATTGTGAGCACATTACCCCATTCATTACCCCAACCTAAACAAATAAGAGGTTATACAGTTTTCATAGATATGTTACAGAATAGAAATAAATAAAATGTTTTTACCCGATGAAGATACCGTGTGATGAACGAAATTATTTCCGGACCCATATCATCGGCAACATAATATTGTTCATTTTCATCTATTACAGAGTTGCATTATAGGCACGTCATTGTTAATAAACTGGAATTAATGAGTTAAAATCTGTTAGATTATGGAACAAGGGAAGAAAACATCTGATAGAAAAAGGATTTAGAAAAAACAAGGCAATACATAGGTTATAGGGGACATAACTGAAAGTGAACTTGTTATTGTAGAATATACTTACCATAAACGACGTAATTCAAATCACAGGCGAATCAGAAACTATATAACAAAGCCGGGGTCAACAGAGAAGTATTCAATCAATATCCGTAGTAGTAAGCTACAAAACAAAAACAATCACTGACAACTTCGAAACACATCCAAACCAACGCGCGCGAACACGATTACACGACAGCGACTCAATCATTCAAAGACAAAGTCAAAGAAAGTCGCTAATGTCACAAACTGTCAAACACAACGTCATGGCTGTCCTAAAAATTGGGTTATCATATTAAAAATTCTTCCCAAATAATCATTTCTTACACCTAAACTCTTCTTCAAATTAATATGTTTTTATTTTTATGGAAATCCCCATATTTTTCCCTATTCATCTATGTAGTGTACATAGTGGTGGCCCAAAATCGAACAACTCCTTTAGGCACATTTCACGACGACGCCCTTTTACGCCCGCGGTGTGCGAGGTTGTTTGCGGCTCCCGCTGCACCGGCGGGCAACTATACCCTGTTCACAATAAGATAAGACATTTACTCAAACCTTTTTTACAGTCCGTTCAACCGATTTTGACTTCTATTGCGTTGGTAGCATGACAAATGGCAACTGCAGTTAACAATTGTTATTGTAACCACTTTTTTGCCTCTAATGTAGCCTTAAGCCTACGGAATAGAAGTCAAAATCGGTTGAAGGGACTGTAAAAAAGGTTTGTGTTTATGTCTAATCTTATTGTGAAAGGGTCGCACCCGCAACCTCGGCGGGTTGCACCCGCGAGCTCTGCGGTCGGTTGGCGGGCGACAGCACTGGCCAGCGGGGGTACAGAAATCCAACGCCATTTTCCAGTGACTTGTTATTACTTGTGGCGTCCGCGTCGTGACGTGTGCACGTTTTTCAGCAAGCATTACAAAATAAAATATGTTTTTTCTTACTCCTCTACTGTTCTTTACTGATTAATTTCTTTCGTTGCGGGATCCAAGACAGTTGAATCGTTTCTCTGGGACCCGTCGAGCTTCATTGCTTTGGCGCTTTTCTGGTGGTTGCCACTGTTGATTCTGGCTTACAGGAGTTACAGTGGTTTGGGAATAGTGTGGCGGGCTTATTAAAAAAAAAAGCATTACATAATGGATATTGAAGTCGATCTACTAATTACTTTTGTGCAAGAAAGGCCAGTGCCCGCCTTGAAACCGCCCGTCTTGCGCGATAATCTCCCGCCAAGTTTGCGGGCGATAATCGCAACCGCGACGGCTGCGTCACCGCACAGAACTTCGGTCTCGTGAGTTTGGGCTATTCTTCCACCGCGGCGGGCGCGGGCGAAAACCGCATCGTGAGTTCTTAGCCTAAAAAGAATGTCTAGGAATATTTTACTAATGGCTATAATTTATTATCGAAAAAGTTAGGGAAACGTAAGAAAATTCACGCGAAGTCGCGAGCAAAGCTACTAATATTATAAAGTAGAGCTTGTTTGTTTTTTCTGTTTGAACGCGCTAATCTTCGAAACTGCTGGTCCGATTCTGATTCAACTTCTTTTGGTAATAGGAAGCTACGTTATCCCTGATTCCTACCAATATCCTTAACAAAAAAAAATTGAGGCTGGCGTAACAATTTTGGTGAGAAACCTAGTTTTGAAATAAAAAATCGACTACAGCAACAATTTTTATGACACTTGAAAATACTTTCAACGGCTATAAAACTCACTTCTTAATCTGTCAAATAGGCACCGAATCTAATCGAGAACATCCAAATCAACTGAACGTGACTTAAGTTTAAAATTTTCAATTTGCGAGAATAGAGTATCGTAAAAGTGATAAAAGGAATAGGGATCCCTGATCGAAATCAGGTGAACATGCGGTGTTGTTACCCTCCTGCGTTACTGATGCGATGACGTCATGTCAAAATGAAAAAGTCAAAGCTTTAATTAAACTATTCACAGACACGTGATTGTCAAGAAATCAGTTGGAAGATGAAACTATGGATGTTCGTTCCATATGATGAGTACAATGACCCCTTTTAAGGTTTAGTAATCAACAAAGGCTAATGTTATATAAGAGTGTAAATCAGTTCATTACGTCCGAGATGTACGTTACCGCGAAAGTTTACCATCGCGACATTTGTTGTTGCGAAAGTTCTTTACTGCGAAAGTTGGAGCGCATCGGATCTGCCCCACAGGGATATTAAGGGTCAAATAAAAATAACAACGTAAAGTCGTATACGCCTTAGAAGGCTTAGAAGGATTGATATTACAGAATCATCGCAGTAATGAACTTACGCGATAACGTACTGTTATAAATAATTAAATGTACCAACAAAATGCAACCTAGGCAAAACCCCCAACACTGTCACGATTCAATAAAAAGGCAAATACATGTGATTTAGGCAGTCAGTCGCAAATCCGAAAACTTAGAGTACATTAGTATACAAAAAGTGCTTTCTTGAATGTAACTTTTTGATTTAAAGTCTTTAGCAGTGTACAAAGTGTTTATTTTAAAAAGGACCCCTATCTTAACAGTACGTCGCGATGGTAAACTTTTGCAGTAACATCGCAGTAGAGAACTTTCGTAACAACGAAAGTGGCGATAGTAAACTTTCGCGGTAACGTACCATCGCGGTTATGTAAACTATCGAATAAAAATATAAAAAAAATTATCAGAATATATGGAATAAGCATGTTATTCCATATTCTGAAATAAACGGCGACGAAGTTATGGGTAGACAGTCAGTTATCTGAATATTTTATTCATTTTAGTTTCAATTAATTTTGATTGTAAGTAGTTTCTGTCTTCGCCTTTTTGTTCATTCTTACCTGTCTTCAAACACAAACATATTCCTCACATACCCTCTCACAAAAAGCCTACTAAATTTCATCTAAGCGACTATTTATATACGCTCAGCATTCAGACATACTTTGCTAATGAGTGCCCCGCAGACGTTTCTTTTACGTCCCTTTTCTAATTATAGGGACAAAGCCTTCACAAATTAAGATGGCGGACGTATAAGCGTTTCGTTTTAATTCTAATGTAGGTGTGTTATTACTCACATGTTTTTTGGAAATTTATTAAACACTAGCTTTTGCCCGCGACTTCGTCTGCGTGGCTTGCCTTACAGATTTTAGCCACAGTATAAATATTAGGCCTACCGTACAATAGCAACACGCCCCGCCTCCCTCCGAAACACTGTTCGTCACCTCTTCCCGCGTCGAAGGCGCGTAGTCACGCACACACACGCACGTATTTGTACAGTGTGTTATTTTGGTAGTAGTATAGTAATTAAATCGTTTCGATTGTATGAAGTGTCGTAGGTGTGCTTTAGCGCTCAGGGATAACGTAGCAATCTG
Organism: Charanyca ferruginea; assembly: GCA_947361185.1. Taxonomy (NCBI): domain Eukaryota; kingdom Metazoa; phylum Arthropoda; class Insecta; order Lepidoptera; family Noctuidae; genus Charanyca; species Charanyca ferruginea. Next base: position 31,593,124 of record OX376057.1, read on the forward strand.
ACTAGTAGTTTCGGAGATTAGCGCGTCCAAACAACAATACGAATAAACAAACTCAACTCAAACTCAAATCATTTATTTCAAATAAACCATTTACAGGCACTTTTGAATTGTCAAGGAGTCAGTCAGTCAAAAAGTTGCAGCTAGTTGCTCGTTCCAAGCAGTAGGTTTCTATGGAGAAGAACGAGCAAGAAACTCTTCAGCTTTATAATATTACTAGCTGCCCCGACAGACTTTGTCCTGTCCATATCTATCCCTGCCTATCTACCTACCCTACCGATCCTACCTAGCCTACCTACCCTACATACCCTACCTACCCTACATACCCTACCTACCCTACATACCCTACATACCCTACCTACCCTACATACCCTACCTACACTAATTGCGCAAATCCTCCAAAAATGTAAGAAACTAATACGTCATCTGAACCTGAACCTGTGTATCACAAATAAACTGTTTGATTTGATCATATAATGTATAATTTACGGTGAAGAAATGAATACGTCATCTATGTAAGTATTTTTTTTTGGTTTTGGTTGATTTTTGATGTTCTGCGCAACTTTTTTAGATTTTTCTTGCATATTCTTCTTCTCTTTATTATACCTAACGTGATGCTGTGAGCAAGGGAAATAGGGATTCATTTAATATATATATAGTTTAAACTTTAGTACCTACCTATAGATATTTATTTATTTATTTATTTTATCACAAGCACAACTACCTTTACAGGTTACAACCCCAATGCGATAGCGTGGTACTTAAGTAATTAAATTAAAAACTAACATTAAAATTAAAACTAAAATCCGTATCCTTATCCTTATTCTTATCCTTATCCTTATCCTTATCCTTATCCTTATCCTTATCCTTATCCTTATCCTTATCCTTATCCTTATCCTTATCCTTATCCTTATCCTTATCCTTATCCTTTTATCATTATGTGGGTCCAAAAATGGCTGTTGCGTTTTAGAACCAACCTTCTAAAGTGCAGTTCTGCTTAGCACCTTACATGAGTGTTAAGTCCAGGCATTCAAATAGTGAATCGACTGTAATAATTTCTCGCACACAGTCCGCAATCTATATTGAACTTTAATACATAAAGTGTAAGAAATAGGTCCTTTTTGTAACACCAAGCGTTGTGTTTATTGTGCAATTGCCATCAACCATCACGCCAAAACGCGCGTATTCACAAAATAAAAAAAATAAGTTTAAAAACTAAAACCCGACTACAACAAAAAGTGATCTAAAAAGTATTTTTGGTCTAAACCGTGGTCTAAGCTAATCATTTTATCAGTGTTGAAACTGTCATATTATTGTTATGTTTAACTTTATATTTTTTTCTCCATGGAAAAGCATTGATTTCCGAGATACAGGATTTTACCAACTTTGGAAATCAAGAGTTTATATACTTCTCCTTTGACTCTTAATCTTGTGATTTAGTTCATAGTAGATATTTCTTTATTAGGCTAAATACATTTAAATAAACGTTATTATTACTTGTATTATATGATTAGAGATCGCAAAACTGTGAAACTCTTGCACATCAGTCTAAATAATTTCCTTTTCGCCACAACAGTTTACCAAACAAACCGAAAACGTTGCGTTCGGTTAGATTTTCTTACCAATATCTCCATAAAAGTAGAACTATTAAACAGGATACCCTCAGTAAACAGCTTCCAAACGAAATGGAGTAAAAATAAAGACGCATAAAACGTCCGTATTGTAGCTGCAAATCGTTTCACTGACCGCTTCAGCATAAATTAGAATTGATATACTCGTAAACAAGTTTATACGTCGAGTTTCAGTCGCACATTGAATATAAATTTTATGTTTGCTGTTACTATGTCTATTCTTGGTGTAACGTGTTGTTTTACAGTGGGAGGGTGTTGTTCGATTTTACGTTGATGTGTGTGTTTTTTGTAAATTAAGTTAAATGATTACCTGGTTCTTTTTTTTTACGTTTATCTGGCATCTGGTGTAAAAATTCTGGACTTGCCACTTTTCCTATGATCCCAGTAAAGGAATCTATACTAATATGTAATTATATTCACGGCGTTCAATTTCAATCGAGACTAGTCAAGTACTCAGGACATATTATAGTGCATACACACAGAGAGAATATGGACTAAAAAGGCGAAAAAATACGTGGGTAGTTCTAAAATCATCATCCTCCGAAAGACGTCCACTGTTGAACATAGGCCACCCGCATAGAACGCCACAACGAGCGGCAACCTGCCGCTTGTATCCACCGGTTACCCGCGACCTTGACGATGTCATCGGTCTGTCTGGTGCGAGGCCTACCAACGCTGCGTCTTCCAGTTCGTGGTCACCACTCAGGAACCTTTCTTCCCCATCGGTTATCGGTTCTTCGAGTGATGTGGCCTGCCCATGATGTGAACTTTTCTAATAATCCCAACGATTAAGTGATAAAATAACGCTGAAACTTAATAAAACATACCACAATATCGGTCCAAAACGGAATACTTCACTGCAATCACTGGACCAATATAAATATCAGAGGACGTGTCTCGAATTTTCGATGACGATGTAACAATAGTGACGGACGCAATATAGTACGGACTGGTATGTAACACGTTTTTATTATCTGTGACGAGCCTTTATTGAATATGTCGAACAAACAGTTTGGTATTTTGTAATTAACAGGCGCAACGTATGACAAATATGAGAGATAATCTTCTGCCCACGACTATGTTCGTGTGATTTTTTTCTCAGATCTCAACATCATGAAAAGCGTAGCTTTCTTATAGCGTAAGAATTTTTAAAATTGGACCAGATGTTTCTTTTCTTTTTTGCTTGCCTTTGACCGCAACTCACCTGATCTTTATCTTTAAATAATAATATTTTCTTAGGCAACTTACAAAAAGAAGTGAAATCCCACCTAAAACATTTTCATGTAAAATGTTGCCAAGACGCGAAATAAATGGCTCGCACTGTCAAAAAGTAATCAGATCTCTACCTATAAGCTCTACTTTACTTGCCTTAACTTCACAAATTCTACACCGTAGTCAAAATATGTATGTGGCTATTCTTCGGAGCGTCTTGATTCCACATTTATTGTGCGAACTGCTAGACTGTGGAAATCACTGCCCGCCTTTCTGTTCCCTGATAAGTATAATCTGTGTATCTTCAAGGCACGAGTGAACCGGTTTACTCTAAGCAAGCGTGCTTCACCTTAGGCCGCATCACTACTTAAGGTCAAACATGTGTAGTATTGATTAAACAGAAACCAATCATTACTTAAAATAGGGCAAAATGTCATTACATTTTCCCCTATTTTAAGTAATGATTGGTTGTCCTAGTTTATACTTGTCCGCACATTTGCGGACAAGTATAAACTAGGACAAATTTCGGGACCATAAAATACTATTATCATATTTTTCGGCCAATTTGTAATTTGGAAAACGGTTCGCGACTATCACAGTATTTGGTTTTCTCGACAATAAAATAATTATAAGCTCATTTTCAGGAGTTGCGAGCGGTAATCAGTGGCTGAAAACAATTATAGCGACAAGATCTCTTAATGGAAGAGTATTGTATCCGTCTGATTTATCTCTCCACAGTGCCACATCTACTAAATACTAAGAAGCCTGTATAGAGTTGTTTTGTGGTTATTTTGGCACTAGCTTTTATGCGACTGGTTCGTATGATTTTTTTAACGAATCTCCAATTTTTTTCATAAATATATATAGCCTATAGGGAACGACAGTTGGTCAAAGGTTTATGCTATGCTTGCCGCGGTCGGTCTGTGGGTGGGACTCTTTAGCTTTATGATATTAGTTCCTATAGGTAATTGGTCCTTGACGGCTTACACTTTGGATCTAAAGACCTTTCTGCGCACGAGCCCCACCCATAATATAAAATAAGGTTGAAAATGACTAAAACAGCCGAGTCTATACAGTACCAACGACTCTTTTCCCTCCCAACAAATCATCCTTCCCAAACATTATTAAACCATAAGTTGTTCGACATAATCTTTCATTTTTATTTCATTAACCGTAATCATAACGTACGACGGTTTTTGTCACGTCCCGTTCTCACCTAATATACGGTTCGCCATTCCTGTGCATTTCCGCGCAAATTAATATTGGCTGGTGCCACGTGAGTCGAATCTTATGAAGCCCTATATTTTCTTTTATGGTATTTGGAATCGTTCCATTTCTAAACTTTCAAGAGTTATTTTTCAAACCTTATTGGACTTGGAGTAGAGTTTGTGTTGCGAAATAATTTGGTCGATGAATTTTGTGCTTACATTTCGTGAACGACTTCTGAATACAAATGAGGAACGCAATCTTTTTGTTTTGAATAGGTGAGTAGGAACTTCCTTAGGAGGAGGTTCTATAGGGACTTTGATACCCTGGTAACTTATCCTACTAAGTACTATATAAACGCTAAAGTAAAGTTTGTGCGGATGGACGAACGTTACTTACTCTTTCATATAAATATTTATCTAATATCTATACCTTTAAACGAGCAATTCTTGTATATATACCTATACCTATATACATATATTATATTCTGAATCTCGGAAACTGCTACAACGGCTTTGGCTAAAGTAGATACGTCTTTCATGTGGTTCTGTCTAAAGTGTTACAATAAAATACCTCCCCACATTGTTCAACTTAATTAGACAAAATTTAAGTCCTATATTAAACGCACACTATGCAGCCGAGCATATTATAAATTTAGTGGTTACATCACTGATAAAAATGCTTGGCTGGATGCTGGTCTAGCTCCACAGCCATAAGGGTTCATAGATTTATTGATTAGCATTGGTGACTATTTTTGGAGCTGCTGAAGATCTAAAACTACATTATCTTTGCATTGTATAAACTCAAACTATTAGTATTATATTATTTTGCATAGCACATACATGTGAGCACTATGTACTTTAAAGCTACCATTTACCTACGAGATATGTCTTTCGTTGACTTGAATATGCCCTGGCGGTTGAGGGTTTGTCATGCTCACTTGAATGTCTCGCTGATGGTGGCGCATGTGTTGGATCATTTGGTTCCCTTCAAAATGGGTGAGCTAAATGGTGCCGATCCGTGCGTCATGTTCATGAATGGACGCCGTCAGTTGGGGCTGGTCATCTCTTAGCTACCTCGGTTATTTTAAATTTATTTTGAATTGTCTAATTTCATTGTCACTAGACTTCTTTTAACGTGCACAACTTGTTACATTGTTCTCACATTGTACCCCTAGATTCAACATGAATGATGTAACCTAAATTTGTAATATTCTATTGATTTTAAAAGAGTGTTCATGGAGTTTCTTGCTTGTTCTTCTCCATAGAAACCTACTGTTTGGAACGAGCAACTAGCTGCAACTTTTTGACTGACTGACTCCTTGACAATTCAAAAGTGCCTGTGAATGGTTTATTTGAAATAAATGATTTGAGTTTGAGTTTGAATGATTTTCATGAAATTCTATATGCAGGGGGTGTCGGTGGCAATAAATTGATCTAGCTAGGTTTCATTTTTTAAAAACACGATTTACCAAAAAAATGGAAAATTACCGAGCAAAGCTCGGTCGCCCAAGTGCTCTAACTTACAGGAATTTTTGTGCTCCCGTAGCATGATTTAGGGCTCAGGCACAGTATTACAAATATTGTAATACTGTGGCTCAGGCTTTATTCTTAAGTTTACGCAGACATAGTTGTGAGCAGAAGCCATTGGGATTATTTTCTAATCATAACAAGCTCCTATATCAAGCTTGGAATAAGTTTTATTGGGACTCGTCTATGTAAAAACTGCCTGTCAGCCGTCGCGGTTGGCTGTGAAGTTCCTATTGTTCTATTTTACAACAGTGTTGAATGTATTGTGTTCTGTATATTTGTGGAGTAATTGTACGAAAATACTGATCTGACCCAGTTTTGCACAGTGAATACATTTTCTTATTAGGTACTCATTTTTAGTATAGTGCATGCCACGAAAGATGAGACTTGCCACAGACTTGATTTGACTTGCGCAGTACTCGATTTAATGAAATTTACCTTTAATTCGAGTACTGCACAAGTCAAATTAAGTCTGTGTCAAGTCTCATATTTCGTGGCACGCACTATAAAAAACTATTTAAATAAAGATGAGCTTAGTGAAACAGAAGGAACAGTTCAAAGGTACTCTACCAATGTCACTGAAGCGCAAGCTAATGGACATGTGTATTCTTCCCATCTTAACCTATGGAGCACAGACTTGGCCTTTGACTAACATCCAAAACTCCAAACTAAAGGTTTGCCAACGTGCTATGGAGCGCAGTATACTTGGTGTTAAATTAACCGACCGCGTTCGTAATACCATACTGCGCTCCAAGACACAGATCGTTGACGTGGCTCAAAAGGCTGTCCAGCTTAAATGGGACTGGGCTGGTCATGTCTGCCGCATGCCGAACGGCCTATGGGCCCGTAAATCCCAAAATTGGTGCCCTGCAATGACGAGACGGGGCCGCGATTGACCACGAAAGAGATGGCGGGATGACTTGGATAGCTTCCTTAAAAATTGGCAAGATATAGCTAAAAGTCGAGACCGATGGAAGGAATGGAGGGAGGCTTTTGCCCTGCTGTGGGACAGTACAGGCTAAATATAATAATAAATTAGTGAAACTAGCCAGATACTTAACAGTAGCTACTATTGTTGAATGAACAGTATCTATCCAGAATACTTTAATATTCCAACGCTAAAGAGTTTGTTTGGTTGAATGCGCTAAACATCAGAACTACTAGTCCGTTTCTGAACATTCTTGCGCTGATAGGAACTACGTTATCCATGAGTGCTAAAAGCTATATTTTATCATAAAAAAATTGGGATTTGTAAAAAGACATAGTTGTGAGCAAAACCTAGTGGGTCCTCCTGATAAAATGGTACTGTGTTCACTAAACTGTGTCTTAGAATACAGATGTCTAATAATATTAGAAAGGTGGTTGACGTCAACTATGGGTGTTTTGGTAAGTATGGACTGTTTTTTGTCTAGACGTGTTCTGTGACGTTCAACGTGGTGTTGCCTTTCATAAAAAATACAAAGTAAAAATTGAGATGCAAATTTAAAAGTCCCGTTGTGACAGTTTTAAATTCGGAACAAGTTTTCGGTTTTAATTTTTTAGACCAAATCAGTTTTTAAATATGGAACACAAAGGCAAAATTCCAAAAGCGACTGCAGACTGTGCCGACTTTTAGTAAATACCAAAAAGGATAAAAGAAAAAAATACTTGCTAGCATAAACACTACCCTAATGCTTCATAACATAAGGCTGTGTACAAGTTTTATTCCTAAATTCTTACACAATGAACCTTATCTCGCCATTACCATTTTTTTTTCTCAAACGGTTCGCACTGCGTATGACATGAAAACCTAAGGACGCGCCCTATTCGCTTATTAAAAACGGTTTATTCACAAAATGGCGTGATATATACCGGTTTATGTTTTTGATTAAAAAGCTGCCATCCTCAATCTCTTTAGAGTTTTACTGAGGAGGCAGGAGATGTAAGGAGGCGCGCACAAAAATTTAAAACAATGTAATTTTTTTTTCTGTTTTCGGTCAGTCATTGCTGATACTGATTGACTATTGATTTGTTTGAAAGCCGCGTTGGTCTCTTGTCGGAAATCTAAGCGCTGACTGCTGATCGTGGGGTTTTGGGATCGATTATCAGGTCGAGCAGTAACAGCTTACGTTTTAGGAACCATTGAATAATATTAATTAAAATCCGTAGTGTTTGGCAACTGGGCGTGCCCCAGTTCTGAATGTCCCTTTAGCTTAGTTCTGTTCTGTCTCCTGCTTGATTCAGATGGAAATCAAAAATAGGTTTTTGTTACTTCTCCGCTGTTCTTTTCTGATTAATTGCATAATGCTGACGCATGAACCTTTTGCTTCCGTTATTAAAGTTCGGCTTATGTTTAACGAACCTCCAGATATAGTAAATAACCTCCAAAAATAGTAAATGATCACCAACATTTAACCCCATTTTAATGTTTAACGAACCTCCAGATTTAGTAAATGACCTACAAAAATAGTAAATGATCTCCAACATTTAACCAAAGTATTGTAGAAATGTATGAGTTTGACTGTAAAAAGCGATTTGGTTCTGGGACTCGGCGGCCGCTGCCGCGGCACGGTCGCTCCGCTCGCTCGCCTCGTGCGTAGGGGGTCACAGTTCCAACCTAACCTAACCATGTCGGATCCGCCCCAGGGGGGATTTGAGGGTCTTAAGATTTGGTGATCATTTACTATTTTTGGTGGTCATTATATTTATTCCCTTAAAGTTCTGCTTAGCTGTAATACTAGGGACAGTTATTGTCTCCGTTATACACATTTATTTTATTCTTCTGTTCTAACACGAAAATATAGACCCACGCTATAATACTCGACCTTGAAAATGAAACAATCCCGACAGCAGTATTACACAACACCTAAAACTTTACCCACACATTCGACACGACATCCTCTCCTCGATTAACATACATAATCACATTCTCTCCCTATATCACACTACGTACGTAAATAATTATCCTAGATTCTCGCGTCGCGTTTTAATAGCGTTACAGCCAGTCTGTCTGTACGCATCCTAGTGAAATGAGAATTAAGTTGAATTCATCGCTGAATGAACAGTTTAAATTTTGCGCTTGAAATTAATATCTTGCCCTGAGCTGTTTTTCGTACGCAATTTTCTTACCGAAGGCTATCGTCTTGTTTAATTGTGGAACTGAGTTAGGACTTTCTTGGAGATATATGTTTTTGAGATTCATTTTCGGGATAAAGGTGCGTTAAGATTTATTCTGTTTTTGTGAGGTTTTTGGATAAGGTGTCATGTAACTGTTAGGCAGGATATGTCTGCGAAGACCTAGTAACGAGTTAATGATGATCAAGTTGTCCCTGCAAATATAATCTGGTGAAATAGGTTATAATAGTCTATTCCGACACCTATTGGAAATGTGGAACTTCTAATCAGCCACCCATTTGTTGGATCGTCCCAAACGTCCGTTCACCGCAATAAATGCAGCCAGCTACTGCCCAATAAATACTAAAGTTATAGTGCAGATATATTGTCGATATGAAAAGAAGAAGAACATTTCTGTAAACATTTCTGTAAACATTTAGTTGTCCTGCTCCTTCAAATGTAGATAAATATTATGGTCGTGAGGTTTCATCACAAAAAGTTACTGCAATGTTTTTCTAAAAATATCTCTCTTGATGGAGTGAGGTGAACTGGCAAACTGTGAGACCGATGGCCCGATAACCGATGACCTGAAGAAGGTGGTAGCTGGATGCGGAAGGCAAAGGACCGGCAAAATGGCACGCCATGGAGGAGGCTTATTCCCAACAGTGGACCTTTTGTAACCTGATGAACTGTAAGTCCCTAGCATTGGATGAGAGCTCATTTCATTTCAATTACCAAGTGAAATTTTAAAACCATAGCATTGCAGGCAATATAACAGCTCATCTGTAGGTCACCTCACCTAAATTCATCGAAGGAGATTTTTACAGACCGGGTGAAAAATGAGGAGCTCGTGGCTAAGTAAAAGCCTTACGAATCGAGCGACCATGGTTAAACTACACTTGCCAAGGTCGGTCTGTGGATGGGTGACCATCCATTTCATATCGAGACTCCTCCGTGCCTCGGAAAGCACTTAAAGCCCTTTGTCCCAGCTGTCATTTGTAGATCTTTGATAGTCGTTACATGTTGCCAGCAGCTAGAAAATCTGACAACCAGTCTTACCAAGGGGTACCGTGTTATCCAGCAACTGGGTTGTAGATGTCAGCCAGGCAGTCGCTCCATGTAAAACACTGGTATTCAACTGCATCTGGTTAGACTGGAATCCGACTCCAACATAGCATAGTTGGGAAAACGCTAGGCAGATGATGAGACCGGGTGAAAGTTATCAGAAAAGTTAGATTTTTCAGTACCTGGGTCACATAGTTACTAGTAATCTGAAGGATGATGAAGATATTGAGAGGGAGGGGCTTTGGCGGTAAGAGGCAATATGCTCGCTCGCAGGTTTGCACGTTGCAACAGTGAAGTGACAATAACACTTTTTAAGGCTTTCTGCCAGTCATTTTACTCGAGCGGCCTATGAGTGAATCATACGCAGCGAACCTACATAGCCCTGCGAACCCAGGACAATAATGCTTCTAGGATGCTGTTGGGACTGCCGTGGCGCTACAGTGCGTCGGGTATGTTTGCGAAGTCGCATACTGATGACTTTCAAGCAATTACGTGCAAAAATCTCTACTGCAGCGTTTGCGTAGCAGTGGCAACAGCATCCTTAAAATGATTGCTGCACGAGTCGACTGGCCGTACCTGAATCAATCAATCAATCAATCAACTTTATTTTCTCACCACAATATACATCAATTAAAATTGTTCAGATAATTATACACAATTCAGGTAAGTACGTATATATTGTGGGAGACTGGTGCCTAAGCTAGGCTCGCGGCCTGTGTTTCAGGACACCAAGATCCCACCCCTTTACATTTTCATTTCTTATGTATTTCATTATGTACTTATTAAACTGACAGAATGTAGTAAGGAATCTTAAGACATTTCATAGTTTTAATTTATTTTGCTTTAAATCTAGTGTAGTGTGGTAGAACCTTTAATTGTAACTATATGTAGTATGTATCTCTGTATGTCTTTATACTCTTTATATTGTATTAACTATTGTATCATCTGGCCAGTAATATACGAGAATTCTTCTTAGTTACATGTGTTTATGTTCGCTCCCTACGTCGCCACCTTACATGGCGACCCTGCCAGGATGGGTGGTCCGTTGGTTCACGCGGATACGGTTACAGAGGCGGCATCACGGTGAAATTCCTGCGGCCAAATAAGGAGTGTGAACTGTAAACAATTGTGTCCCAGTGCAATGTTATTAGATTATTTAGAACGCAATGTTTTATTACGATTTTAATTTGCGTCTACGATTATCGCGCGGCCGTGTTTCCCTGACTTTAAACTTGACCACTAAAAATGGGATCTTCGCAGTCGTACGAAAAGGAGGAAGTAGTTATAGCCCAGGCGGCATCCGGATCTGGGGTAAATTCGGCGACTATTGACCAACTGAGGGGTCACGCATCCACTACAAACTATATCCTCGCTGGAATTTGCGTATTGTTGAGTGTGGGCGCAATTGTTATTGTGTACAAATTGTACCGAAAATGCCACCGTAACTGGATGGACCAGCAGTTAAACGAATTCGCGTTGAAACGTTCTGCGAGTTACTTTCGACGTTGGCAGCAGAAGCCTCCGGAAGACGCCTAAAAGAAAGTTGGTGCGGTTAAAAAAATAAATAAAAAGTGCGTTTGTGCGTATACATAAATAAAGTGCGTGCGTATGTGCGGTAAATTCGCGAATTACTTTCACCAATTCGGCATCAATACGACCTCGGACTGAAATTGGACTACCGATCATGTAATTTTACATTAATATTATTATTATTTTTTATTATTGTACTCGTGTAGGTGTATAATTACCTATGTATGAGATTTACTCAGTTTAATGTGTACTCACTATGGAAATCAATATTCGGTAAGTTACTTATAATTTTACATTTATAATGGGTAGACAGCAGTAAATGGCTGAGGAACTTCTAGAATTATTTGAAAAGTTTAAATATATTAAAGACTATTTAACTAAATTGGGCCCAAGTAAAAGGACGGCTAGGATTAAAAAAGAGAAGAACGCGGAAGCAAACAAATTAAAAAAACAATTTGATATTATTTTAGGAAAAGTTCATTCTTCTTCGAAAACTAGAATTTTCGAAAAAACAGAATTAGAGAATATTGAAAACTTAAGTAGTAAAATAAGTAGTTATTATTTAAAAATTAAACAACTGTGTGAATTAAGCATAGAGAAAGATTCTAGTTCTGTGGGGACTGTCGTACAGAAAAACGCCAATATGGAGAAATTTGAATTGAAAACCGCAATTTCCCTGTTGCCGGTCATGGATAATACTGAAACGGTTACTAAACAACTTATTTCTAACATTGAAATGTACTCCGATATGTTGGATGTGGCAGATAGGGAAAAATTAATAAACTTTGTGTTAAAATCAAGATTGTCGGAAAGCGCAAAACTGCGGTTGGGCGAAGCCTATGAATCAATTACAGATCTGGTGAAAGACATGCGCAGTCGACTATTAAGTAAGAAATCGGATACAGCATTGCAGCAGCAGCTTCAAAGAGCTAGGCAGGATAAGGAAAGCGTAGAAGATTTTGGTAAGCATATTGAGAAATTATTTGTAGATTTGACTATTACTCAAGCAGATGGGGACGCAAATAAGTATGAGATTTTGAAGTCCGTAAATGAAAGGAATGCCATCAAACGTTTCACTGACGGTTTGAGAAATAGTCGAATCAGCACTATAATAGCAGCTAGAAATTATGGTTCCTTGAATGATGCTATTCGAGGCGCGCTAGATGAAGAAATTTCATCATCGAGCGAATCAAGAGACACGGTGATGAACTTTTATCAAGGAAGAGGAAGAGGTAGGTCTAAGAATTTTTACCCTTCGAATTATTTTCGCGGTAGGCGAAGTTCATCTAGCGGATTCAGCAGGGGCCAGCGTACACCTAATCAATCCGAAAGTTTACGCGATCCAACAAATAGCAGGGCAGGTAATAATAATTATCGCTCAAGTGGACGTTACACACGAAGTTTTTATAACAACACAAATCGATGTCAAATTAGTAGACAACAAATACATGCAGCAGAGGTGAACAATAGCAGTAATGATCAGAATAGTGTTGACAATTCAGATTCCCAGAATTATTTTTTTCGGGCATAAACAATTTGCTTATTATTGTGCTAATATAAATTCAGTAATTTTTAAAGTTAACGATGTCAGTTACTCTTGGCTACTCGATACCGGTGCTTCGCTGTCGATTGTCAAACATGAAGCAATGATGAGGGATCAAATTCCTTACCATATAGAGCAAAAACAAATCAAAGGCATTGGCGGAGACGTAATTTCGGAAGGATTTGTAAATTTAAAACTTAGTTTAAATAGACAAGAATTCTATCATAAATTTGATGTGTTTAAAAATTTACCCTTCCGCACTGACGGTATTTTAGGGCAGGATTTTATATGTAAAAATAATTGTATACTCAATTTTGAAACAAATAGTTTAACACTAAATGCAAAAACTGGTCCCATTACGACACCGTTGCAAATGGGAAAATTAGGGGAAAATAAATACATAACCTTGCAACCCAGGTGTGAATCTATTCATTTTATAGGCATAGATACAAATCAGGAATGTGTCATCGCACCAAGCGAATTGTGTGAAGGAGTTTTTCTCGCCAGTATCATAGTAAATCCAAAGGAAGGGAGAATTCCAATAAAAATATTGAACACTAGAGACGAAGTAATCCGACTTAGTTATTTCACTTTTAAAATATATAATTTACAAGATTATTTGATATGTAGCTTTGAAAGAGAAGTGATTAACGCAGATAGGGTAAAGAAAATGTTTACTATGTTGAAATTAGATCATTTAAATTCTGAAGAACAAAAATCAGTCGAGAATATTTGCGCAAAATATTCTGACATTTTCTTTTTACCAGGAGATAAATTAGGCGTTACAAATTTATATCAACAAAAAATTCATTTGAAGGACAATGTGACACCTTCATATGTTAAGCCATATAGACTACCAAAGTCACAAAAACAAGAAATAGATAAACAAATACAGCAGATGTTGAAAGACGATGTTATAGAAGAAAGTCAGAGTGAATGGTGTAGTCCTCTTTTGTTGGTACCTAAGAAGAGTGAAAATTCTGATAAGAAGTGGCGTGTCGTAATTGATTACCGGAAATTGAACGAAAGGATTAAAGATGATAAATTTCCCTTACCAAACATCGCTGAAATTTTGGATTCTCTGTCTGGAGCAGTTTATTTCACTCATTTAGATTTAACACAATCATATTATCAGCTATTACTAGAGCCAGAAAGCAGAAAGTACACTGCTTTCACCACAGACAAACAATATCAACTTAAAAGACTACCTATGGGTCTGAAAATTAGTCCCAGTGCATTCAGTCGGTTAATGACGGTCGCAATGGCTGGTTTAAATTATGAAAAAGCCTTAATTTATTTAGATGATTTAATATGTTTTGGCCGTAATTTAGAAATACATAACAAAAATCTAATTTCTATATTTGAACGATTAAGAAAAGTTAATTTAAAAGTAAATCCAAGCAAATGTCAATTTTTAAAAAAGGAATTGTTATACTTAGGGCACGTAGTATCATCAAAAGGTGTACAACCAGATCCAGAAAAGACAAAAGTTATTCAAAATTACCCGAGACCTCAGTCCAGTGACGAAGTAAAACGCTTCGTCGCGTTTGCAAATTATTATAGGAGGTTCGTACAACATTTTGCTGAGATAACTGTCCCACTAAATAATTTATGTCGTAAGGGAGTTAAATTTGAATGGACAAGTGAGTGTGAAAATTCTTTTTTGCAACTAAAGGAAAAATTATGTAATCCACCCATATTACAGTACCCAGACTTTTCATCAGAAAGTGAATTTATAGTACGTACAGATGCATCTGGTAAGGCCATAGGCGCAGTTTTGTGCAACTCAAATGATTTACCAGTAGCATACGCAAGTCGTACCTTAAATAAGGCAGAAATAAATTACCCAACCATAGAAAAGGAACTGCTGGCCATAGTGTGGGCGGTACGTTATTTTAGGCCATATCTGTTTGGAAAATCCTTTACAATATTAACAGACCACAAACCGTTGGTATATTTATTTACCATGAGCAATCCTTCTAGCAGATTGCTAAAATTTAGGTTAACTTTAGAAGAGTATAATTATAAAATTGAATATGTAAAAGGCACGAGTAATGTGGCTGCAGACGCATTATCTCGTATAGTGATAACGTCAGATGAGTTGAAAGAGTTGAGTATGCAAGCTGTAAATGTGATGACAAGAGGAATGAAAAGAAAGTCAGAGGAAATTAATAAAGACGATTCTTTGGTGGACAAGTGTTCTACTGATGAACGGACTGATCACCCCGCCGTCGTGGAAATGCTTAAAAAACCAAAAACCAGTATTGAATTGATAATAAATAAAGACCTAAAAAGAGACTTTGAGTTTCTAAAAAAAAGGAGTATTATAGGGCTCAATCCTAATTCTCGATCATGCCAAACGCGAGACGTTTTCGTGAGAGAATTTAGGTTATTTTGCGAGAAAAATAATATACTAGAAGTATATATAATAAAAAATAGTGAAACACTTAAATATGTTAAATGGTTAACCAGAGTTAGTAAAAAGTGGACCGGTCCACGAATTTGTGTAGTACGAGGAGTTAGAAAAATATATGATGATGATGACAAACGGGTTATTTTAAACGATTTTCACTTATTGCCGACTAGCGGCCATGCGGGAATCAGGCGCATGTCAAACAACGTTAGAAAATATTATTTTTGGACAAACATGGACGAGGACATAAAGAGGTATGTAAAGAAATGTGTGAAATGTCAAACACAAAAACATTCTTTACCGACCAAACAGCCGATGGAGATTACGACCACTGCGCAGTCAGCATTTGACAAAATATTTTTAGATATAGTTGGGCCCTTGAGTAGAGATTATTATAACTATTCATATATACTCACCATTCAGTGTGAGCTAAGTAAGTATATAGAAGCTTATCCTTTAGAAAGTAAAGATAGTGTTAGTGTTGCAAAGGCTTTTGTTAATAATTTCATTTTAAGGTTCGGCATACCGCGGGAGATAGCAACGGATCGAGGGACGGAGTTCATGTCTACCACGATGCAAGAGGTTTGTAAATTACTTAATATTAATCAAATTTCCTCAACCGCATATCATCATCAATCGATTGGCCCTCTAGAAAATTCACATAAATCTTTAAATGCATATTTGAGGATACAAACCGACAACGATCCAAGATACTGGAGTACATGGATACAATATTTTTGTTTTTCGTATAATACGACAGTCCACACCGAAACTAAATACACACCCTTTGAACTTGTGTTTGGCAAGAAATGTAATATTCCCAGTAATCTAAGCTCAGGAATAGTAGAACCACTGTACAATGAAAATGACTATGTCAAACAATTAAAATATAGATTACAGGTAGCCCAAAACGATGCAAAATGTAATTTAATAAATAGTAAAATGGAACGAAAATTTGTTTATGACAAGTATACTAACCCTATAAGTTACAAAATTGGCGATAAATTGTTAATTAAAAATGAGAAAGATAATAAATTTGAACCAGTGTATTCAGGCCCATTCATAGTTAAGGAAGATTTAGATTGTAATGTAAAGATAGAACGGAAAGGAAAAGAAGAAATTATTCACAAAAACCGTACTAAACCGTATTTAACGAAGTAAAAAAAAAAAAAAAAAATAAACATTGAGATAATTTTTTTTTTTTTCTTTCGGTAAGGGCGTGTAGTGTGGTAGAACCTTTAATTGTAACTATATGTAGTATGTATCTCTGTATGTCTTTATACTCTTTATATTGTATTAACTATTGTATCATCTGGCCAGTAATATACGAGAATTCTTCTTAGTTACATGTGTTTATGTTCGCTCCCTACGTCGCCACCTTACATTTATTTACCTATGCGAGACGGATGTTAGTAGATGTGTAGTATGGGTGATTGTGTGGGTGTGTGAGTGTGTGAGCGTGTGTGATTGTGTGTTTAGGTCATTATAAGGATGTCTTCTGTATCATTATAGTTTAATTTTAGTAGCAGCACTGGATAAGGGTAGCTTTAGGATTAGTGTAAGTTAATTCTACTACCATAGCTTGACGTAACTAACCCATTATGAGCCTATGGCTTGAAATAAAGATTTATTATTATTAATATCCCATTTATTTATTGTATATACATATAAGTTACATTTTTAAATATTAATACAAAAATAAAAACATTAAAAAATATAAAAAATAGTAGCCCACCGGTATCGGGAACAGGGTCCAAGCTACCAGTGGTCAGGGCTCCTGAGAGAGGAATTTCCTGATATACGCGCCGTGTCCAGGAGTATCGCTTTCTGTATCAAGCCCTTGATCCAGCTGCCCAATTATTAAGGCAAATAAAGGCATTATTTTAGCCGTGGTAAAGCTGTTCTATAATACTAATGCTTATGCTTTACTGAGTGAAGACAACAGATGATAAAATAGACATTAAGTAGCTACTTCACGGTATTGTGTACAGACATTGATCCTGTCGTGAATATGATAATTTTATAAGCCATGAAAAAGCAGTAAAACTTTATTGTTTATGTCTCATTGCATTTGGACAAGTCTTTGTTATTTTCGTTAGATTTGTTGCTGGCGGTAATTCATGTGTATTGTTGATGGCGGGTTGTTTCAAACAGTCGGTTAACGTAACATACGGACGGTTAAAAAGTTACTATGACTGATGGTGTTTAACGTACGTGAAATGTAACGGGTTGTTTCATGACATAAAAATCCGTCAGTTAAAGTTATTAAAAAGGAGATTCCTTAATATTTTGACGTTTGAAGTAGCTGTTTGACAACACAAAATTACGTTGACTGGTCGGTTATGGTAATAGTAACTTTTTGACGTATGATTTTGTGAAACAACCAATTTTTTTGATTTGATTTAATAGTTAGTTGAAGCAATCCGCCCTAAGTGATCATTAGAATTACTTGATTGTTAGGGCTAGCAAAACTAGGCGAAATGAATAACTAATGGTACTCGGATATCTATGAATGGTACAGACTAGCCCTAGACCGAATTAGCTGGAAGTTATGGGACCTTTGCCCAGCTGTTGGATGATGTAAGGAAGACAGTGATATCTCTCAGCGACAACTAATATCAAAAACTTGACAAACATGTAGGTAGGTTATTCAATTAGGCTTTAATATAGATAGGTGCTTAAATAGGAAGTTTACTAAATTAAATGTATTTTTAGCAGACTGAGATTCGTATGCGAACATTTTTATAAATACGGGCATTGCCACTCTGACCATTATAAGATATTTTGTTTCCTGAGTTTGTTTGTTCTTAGGGTGGGTTGTTTCAAACAGTCGGTTAACGTTACATACGTTAAAAAGTTACTATGACGTGAGATAGTAGGTAATATTCTTATTTAAAGTTTGAAAATTAGGATTAAAATATATGTAATAATAATGAATAAATCACTAATATTGTGATCTTTAACAAAACGTCTCCAGTACAATACTTGAAATATATCAATTGTTAAGGGGGCCTGGTGACCTGACTTACAGGTTTTGAATAAAACTTAGTTTAGGCACCAGTCTTCCACAAATCTATACGAATATTATAAAGCTGAAGGGTTTGTTTGTTTGTTTGGTTGAACGCGCTAATCTCAGGATCTACTGGTTCGAATTGAAAAAATCTTTTTGTGTTGGATAGTCCATTTATCAAGGAAGGCTATAGGCCCAGGCGAAGCCGGCTCGGGTCGCTAGTTAAGTATAAAATTGTACCTGAAGACTAAGTAATCTTTAAGCTGTAATTTTTCTTCTGAAAAATGATCTACGTTAAATGTAACGAGTTGTTTTATGACATAAAAATCCGTCAGTTAAAGCTATTCAAAAAGATATTCCATAATATTTTTATGTTTTAAGTAGCTGTTTGACAACACAAAATTACGTTGACTGGTCGGTTATGGTAATAGTATCTTTTTGACGTACGATTTTGTGAACAACTCATTTTTTGAAGTTATACTTCTTTAGGCGCGTTATGAAAAAATGATGAGAGTGAAATTTTACGATGCGCGCGCACACCGTCACACAAAATTCTCACGGGAGTAATTGTAAACAACGCCATCTCTGACGTACATGCTGAACTACTTACTGCCTTCGTTGCTATTTTGTGACTCGAAGAAGTATAACTTCTCACGCGCGTACATAAGTACACACTGAATTTTTTTATTTGACGATTGTTAGCGCCATTTTTGATTATTTGGTCAGTAATGTATAGTTGAAGCAACCCGCCCTTAGTATAGTCGACCACCGATCTTATCTATAGCCCAACCACTTATCTGAGAACGTTCCTAGGTAGCTGTGCGGTTAGGGAGGAGTGTGGTGACGTGACGCGAGAGCTCACTGATACGTCAACTTGTGACAACTGTCACCCCTCCCGTACCGCGCAGCTACCTCAGAAACAGTCTCAGTTAGGGCCGTAAAATCAATCGTAGTTTAAACCACGTAATAAAGTTTAATCCCCCGTCTTCGATTGTTTCCTAAGATCAATCGTAGTTGATCAACCATAGACAGTTTAGACTAACGATTATTTTAAACAGACCTAACGGTCCGGTTAAACTCACACGTGTGGATTAAACTCTGTCTGTTGGTTGGTGTTTCTTTCAATATGACTGCCCGGTTGTAAAATGTTTTGTAACAGTTTGCGTAGGTAACAGTTTTTTTTTGTACCTATCCGTGAAGTTGTGAAGTTGCTTTGTTGCATTTTGTTGTTTTTGTTTTGGTTTTGGTTTCTGGCATATTCCAGAAGTAGGTAATATTGAAATATTCGGCTAATTTTGTCCAAGTTTCCTAATATCTTTTCACTAAAATAGTTAGTCAATCAATTTCGAAAATCGCAAAGTTAGGCTCCTTCTTTTTTAAATTACAGTTATTTTTAAGGTTGTTAATACTTCCACAGCGAAAAGAAAACAAACCAATAAGTACCACGCACGGACCACACACAACAAACTACGAATAGGGGAAGTAAACAAAACCGTCAAAACTCAAATGTCAAACAGACTAAACATTGCCATTATTTTCATGAATGAATGAACAAAATTCGAAAAAACTAATGAATGTTGCCTTTTGAACAAGACTAATCGAAGTTTAGCTGATCTGTTCATATTTTGCACCTGATCTTATGACGAGATTAAACCACGGATCAAACTTTATCGATAGATTACTAAAACTGTAGTTTAAACTGCTTTTGATCTTACGGCCCTTAAGCGGTCGGGCCGTACTTTAAAAATCAATTGACGTGTAAAAGTGTTACCAATCATTAAACTATTTACAGATCACTACATATTATATAACAAAGTCCCCCGACGCGTCTGTCTGTCTGTTCGAGATAACCTCAAAAATACTAAATGGATTTTTATGCGGTTTTCAATAATAGACAGAGTCATTTATGAGGAATGTTTAGGTGTATTAATGGTTAAGGTTTTGTGTAAATTGCTTGATATATGATGATTCCTGTGCGAAACCAGGGTGATGCGCTAGTAAATATAATTTATCATTTAAACATTAAATAAATATATGCCATAAAAAATACCCCTTTAGGGATAATCTCAAGGAAGTTTCATAATTTCTAAGGTTGCTTTTCAATTACGCGTACTAAACTTTTACCATAAGTTACCCTGTGATGAATTCACATCCTTTAAACGAGATTGAATTCAGTTATCCCAAAGCCGTTGGCAAGAATCTGTTTTCATTATGATGTCGAAGTTATGGATTTAAGAATACTTGGAAGTGTACAGTATTAGATAAAGATTGCTGCAAACGAAGTTTGAGAAGTTTGTTTGTTTTGAAGCAAAATGAAATAAGGTTTTGAACATGAATACTACATCATCATCATCATATGAACCTTTAGACTGCTGGGCGTAGGCACAGTATAAATATTAGTACTACCGTACAGTAGCGACACGTTCCGCCTCCCTCTGAAACTGTTCCTCACCTCTTTCCGCGTCGAACGACTGTTCTGGGAACTGCGTTTTTGTTCGAGTGGCGCGTAGACACGCACACACACGCACGGATTTTGTAGTCTGTTATTTTGGTAGTAGTGTAGGCAATTGTATTATTTAATTTCTATGAAGTGGCATAGGTCCCCCCCATGCTTGGCTGATGCATGTTGGTGTAGTAGGTGTTATGGTACCCAGAAGAACGCTGCTTCCCATCCTCTGGTCAATATCCCTCTGTTGCCTTTTGCGACACATAGGAGTAGGAATGGGGTGGTTAAGATCTCTTCTCATTTAGAGAAGGCACGACCATTGATCTCCACGCTTGCTCAAGGCGGGATGGCGATTTTAGACTTTCTACAACTAACCTCCTCCCTCCTCCTTCCTTCTACTAAACTATTCTATATATTAATTAAGTCCAAGTTTCCTTACGATGTTTTCCTTCACCGATGTCAGTGATGTCCAAGATAAACTTAAAATTATCTGAATTGAAAAAGTAGTGGTAGGTACATAGTCACTTGTCTGGTATTGAACCCGCAACCTTATCCAAGACAGTCTACGCCATCAAGACATTCCAAATGGTACTTACTACTAAGTATATTCTTCTTAAAAATTCACGACCACCAGTAACACTACCACACCGCACCACATCACCACACCTACCATTCGCCACACCACATTTCGCCTATGCTGGCCCACCGCTGGGCAAAGACCTCTCTCAAGTCCTTTAAGGATTTTTTTTCTGCGGCACCTCATACCGGCCCTCGTGGTACACGTCCAGGTCATCTCACCACTTCTGTCTGGGCCGCCCAAGATTCATAAAGCCCTTTCAATTCCAATAGGGGATATTACTGCAATGTTCTGGCACCAGAGTGCAGCACTAGCGTAATCCGTAAACAGTTTTTCGACGAGTCGTTCAAAGCGTGAAATTCTGCCTTTAATTGAGTTCAAAATTGGGAAGTGTATTATATTATACAATAATGAATCAGTGCTGTGTATTTCGTTGTAGAAATGAAGGGAATTCATTTTCAAAATAAGAAAATGTTCGAAAACTTTGGAAAGCAGCTAAAAATCTGGTGAGATAGACGTATTTACAAAATATCGTTCACTTTTGTCATGTAAGACAACCAAATATGATTTTATTCTGAGCATAACCTAGAATCCACTTTCAAATGGCCGTAGGATGCCATAATATAGTTAAAAGTACAGTTAGGTAAATAAGATTAATTAAAACTTTGATATACTTTCACAAAATACCTAGCTGTTATAATTAATAACATAATTAAACAAGAATACGAGGTTATGCTCGTGGGTTTGTGCTAGTGGCGCCCTCTGCACTGAGTTTCGCGTAATGTTACCTATTGCCAATTTTCGTTTCGTTTTTTTTAATTATGCTATTTTTGTCCTGGGGGGCGAATAAATGCTTTTTCTTTCTTTCTTTAAAGGTATAATCCGCGTCCGCAAATCGTGAGTGTGAAGCAAACTTTAAGACGCTGTATTCTACGAAAGGTTAAATCGTTGAGTTAACGAGCCTATAATTTTATCTTATTCAGAAGTTGAACGCAGCCTTGTGCTTGTGACGCGGCAACATTTCCTTTGACTACAACTATTTCTATAGGTTGCCTCGCGAAATTTCCCCAACAATTTCTCAACATCAAAATAAATTATTACTGAAGTTAACTCAATGATGTTTTCAAGTTTACAGTATATTTTCCTGTGTAAATTGATTTCGGAGTGATTCGTGCAAAATTTTTGATTAATATCTTGACGCCATGTTGTTAGATTAAATTGGTTAGTAGTTATCTTTGAAGGTACTTTGTCTAAGTTTGTGATTGATCTGCTGAAATCACCGCGTTGTTTTGTAAATTAATGATCTTTACGTCATGAAATGTTGTGATGGCCTAGTGCAAGAGGTTGTATACAGGGTGTCCAGTAAATAGCACGACATACTGCAGGGGGTGATAGCTTGGGTCAATACCTACCAAAACAACACAATATATGTTCAGCAATCTTACGGATTTACAGTTTTACAAAAATTTCCGAAATATCTCTACCTTGAAACAGATTTTACAGCATCTCGTAATGAAAAATTTATTTTCTAGTAATTTTTTTTACATCAAATTATTCGTGAATTAACTATTCACGAATAATTTGAAGTAAAAAAAAACAAGAAACTTTTCAAGAAATAGTATTTTATGTTTAAATTTTCACAGAACGGTTTTCTTTTCGCATAACGTTAACCTACAGTGGTGAAAAAAAAATCCGTAAGATTTTGCTGAACATATTATATTGTGTCGTTTTGGCAGGTATTGACCCAAAATATCAACCCCTGCAGTATGTCGTGCTATTTACTGGACACCCTGTATGCGCAACCGAACACTGGCAAGAATACCTATATGTAACTTTTTCAATTTCATAATATCTAAGTTTATACTAAAACATCACTGACATTTATAAAAAACAGCTTACACTATTCTTACAGGGTTTATTTACCCTAATGCAACACAAACTTAGAAAAATAAAAAATAAAACATTATTAAATAACTACACTGTAATAACACAAAAAAAAAAACATAATTACTATATGCATACCATAACTATTTACATAGTCCATACATAAACTCCTTATATTTCAATAATAATGAAGTATTATTTTGCTGTCCGTGTGGTGTCGGACGTAAATAATAGCACCATCCCATATCTTCCCGTGGGTGTCGTAAGAGGCGACTAAGGAACTTACCAGAGAATAAGCAGCAGCGTTCTCTGTGCCTTTGTAACAACCATACTGCGATCGCCAATCGGCCTGCCAAGCGTGGCGATTATGGCAAAACCCCCCCGTGGGGAGGCCTATGTCCAGTAGTGGACGTTTTTCGGCTGAAATGATGACGATGATGATTATTTTGCTTGTAGCATAATAGCACAATAGCACAGCACCCTTACGAATTTACTCCGACTACACGTAAACTCATCAATCTAAGTTTGGAGGTCGTTGATGGTACGGAAACCTCTGGGTAAGGGGTGACTTGGCGAGCAAGTTGGTCCTAGCTGTACGGTGAAGGCAATCATCGTTAGGAAACGAAAACTGGAACCTGGAATTTGAGGCTGAAATCGCAAATACGTCTTGACCAAGCGTGGTGACTGGTGATAAATGCTCGTGCGAGTCGAACTCGCCCACCGAGGGATCCGTACATATTTGCATGTACATATCCATACTTCTATACTAATCCATACTTTAATCTACTTAATATTATAAATGCGTTTTTTGCGACATAAACGGCCGTATCTTTTTTTCACGTTAACATAGAGTGTTGATTTTTTTACAGCATCAAAGGACCGTAGACATGAGTACCTATATGGTTTTAATTTCACAGACAGACAGACAGACGGACAACAAAGTAATCCTATAAGTTTTCCGTTTTTACCTTTTGAGGTACGGAACCCTAAAAAGACCTTTTCCATGCAGTGCAGAATACCGACATATTAAGATGGTTGACTTTTTGTCGTGTAGAATACTCTTTAGTTTATTTTTATGTTTTATTTGTTGTTTTTTTATGTTTGTAATTTCCTGTGCGAGTCCCAATAAAACCCTTTTTCTTTTAGTACCTAGTGAATCTGTAAAATAGTTTTTACTTTCATTATTTTTGACACTGAAAGTTTATTAGTAGAAGAGTAGGAATCCATAAATTACCTAACTGTAGATAGCTACAGAAGAAATAAAGTTTTTTTTTTTTTTACTGAAAGTTTATAAAGTAGAAGAAGAAGTAAACTAAAAGAGTTCTACTTTATAAACTTACAGTATAAAAAAAAAACTACTTTACTTCTTCTGTTGAAATATTGTATCTGCCAGATTTCAGTAATGTGTGTTACTAAACTTACAAATGATCTATTTTCAAACACATTAACAGCTAATTCGGTATATAAACTCACCTCAATATGCATTTAACATATATCTTCCACAATTTTGTGTCATTACCCATCTGTACCACTCCTACTTACCCTACATAAGTAGGTACACGCATAAATTATATAGGAAAGCGCCAAAATTTCACACGTTTAATATATAAGACCCCGCTTGCCTTATTAACGACGCGGCGACACTCTTTAATAAGCCGACGACGTTGCAGAATTTTGACAGGAAAGGGGAGATGGGAGGGGAAGCATTGAAATATGGATGTATGAACGACGTTTTATTAAAGCTTTGCGGATGGACAGATTTCGCGTTGAAACGCGTTTCTGATGAACCGAAAGGTCTTTTGTTTATGTTGAAAATGTGTGTAAAAAAGGCAAGCAAATAAAATGATTAAAACAGAAACAAATTGCAATAATACATCTTTGCATTCTCAGTTAAAAATATTGGGTTATTTTTCAAAGTCAAAGCATTTATTTTAATTAAACTTTTGAATTGTCAAAGAGTCAGCTAAGGCAATAAGTTGAAGCTAATTGCTCGTCCCAAAACGTAAGGCAGGGCTCTATCGAGCAGAACGAGCCAAAAACTCCACGGACATCTTATTAATCAAGTTTTACTAAATCCTGGCATTCGTTTTGCTTCTGTATGTGAAGACAATGTAGGTAAAGAGATCTTTGATCCTACATGAAACATGATAAACTATACAGAAACTTCTAGATCACCATATTCAGCATTAAATAAGCCATGCTCTCAAAATATATACCTACCTAACATCCAACCTCGCATTCAAACCTTTTATTTAAGTCCTTCCACTCAAAGTCTCCTTAAACACATACATTACAGCACATTTCATACAACACGCGCCGCGCAACTTCGCTCTAAACTTCTCGGCGCTCTGACGATATCCTTGTCGTGACTTGGCAGCCGTTCGATATTGCGTTGTGTACATGCTTGTACTTAAACTCAACTTTTCAGCACATTATACGCTTGATAGACTGATCAACAGGCTACTGAAGTTTTAGGCGAAATGTTTTATTCATCTTATTACTGTTATAATGTGTTTATTTGTCCGTATGGTGTCGGACGTAAAGAATAGCACCATCCCATATCTTCCCGTGGGTGTCATAAGAAGCGACTAAGGGACTCACCAGCGATTGGGCAGCAGCGTTCTCTGTGCCTTTGTAACAGTCATACTGCGATCGTCAACCCGCCTGCCAAGCGTGGCGATTATGGCAAACCCCCCCCCATTTATTGGGGGAGGCTTGTGTCCAGCAGTGGACGTCTTTCGGCTGAAATAATGATGATGATGACTCCTGTTATATACGCGAAAGTAGCTAGGAAGGATAATAGATAGGTATTTGTTATTCTTTCTCATTAAAACCTATAACGCACTTGCGGTTGGCCGCAATGCCGCATTTCATTTTTTACATGAAACCGCATGATCAACGCACTGACTTTGCGGCCAGCCGTTTCGAACTATGTTGGGGTCGGGTTCCAGTCTAACCGGTTGCAGCTGAATACCAGTGTTGTACCTATATGGAGCGACTATCTGTCTGACCTCCACACCCAGTTGCTGGATAACTGGAAAGACTGGTTGTCAGACTTTCAGGCTTCTGACTACCTAAAACGATTGCCAAAGATCTGATGAGTATGTATCTGTGTAACTTCCCAGAGTAATCGGCAAGCAGGGCACCAACAATTGAAGTTTGATATTTTTAACTTACCTATTTATAGACTTAATCGCGTTTATCATTTAACGTTATTCGGGCGAAATAAATAGTCAATTCATTGAAGTTACTGGGAAATTCAAGTGATTTAATTAAACGTTTAACGTTTGCCCGACTGCAATCTATAACTATTTCAGGAACGCTAAAATTGTTCTATTGGTAATTCCTTGATGCTACCAGAAAATGATACACACATTTTCACACCAAAATTGGAGTAGGTATTAACATTAACTGGGCAAATCCTCCTTCAGTGTATCTGGATGAAGTGTTATAATAATAATAATAATAATAATTCATTTATTTCAGAAAACTGGTTCCATAGACAATAAATAATAATAATAATTCATTACAACATTATCACATACAAATTATAAATGTTAGAATTTAATTACAATCACAATAAATAGATGGGATAATTCCGCAATAAAAATTATATCACAGACGCTAGACTAAATCATTTCATTATTTAAATTACGACATGTCATAAAATCAGATAAAATAATAATAATACAAAATAATAATAATACAAAATAATAATAATAAAAAAAAACAAAAAAAAAATTACAGTCAAAATTTACACTCGTCAATTATTATTTCCTACATCAATCTTCAATGCATGGTAGCTTAGCCTCACCCAACCAGTACAGTCGTCCAATGGTGGCTGATAGGACACTCGCACTTCCCACCCACGTGTTAGTGTCAGCTCAATTGACGGTTATTGCACCTATTTCTACAGAATAGGACAGGTCCGAACCCTCAACCTGTTTAAGAAACCGATCTTCTGACATCCGGGCTAACACGGTACACTAAAAATGTTCGTAAATATGACACGAAGCTACGAACATTGTTAAGATGGCTGACTGATCGTAAAAGCAAGTTATAGGCATTTTATTGCAAATTGCATGCGTGGATTTTTCCACCGAAGCCTTTGGTGGGTGCGGCGATCAATAATATCTGGATTGTTGACATGGTATGTTTATTATATCGATAGGGAATCGATCTGTGTGGATACAATTTATGTTAGAACCATCTTTTGTTGTTATATGTTTTATACTAATTCCTTCGCTGTTCTTTTCTGAGTAATTTCGTTGTTCTCCAAGACAGTTGTAGCGTTTCAATGGAACTCGTTGAGTTTCATTGCCTCGGCGCTTTTCTGGTGGCCGCTGCTATGGATTCTAACTTTTAGGACTTAAGTACAATGGTTTGGGAACAATGTAGCTTATAGTGGTGTGGGCTTGTCTATATTCACATTCTTTTTTGACAGCTGTCAACTGTTAGTACAAATCAGTGGTCCTGAAACTTTTTTGTTTCGTACACCTCTTACCATGTTTTTTCGCGTTTAGGGGCATTTGATTTGATTAGACTTGTGGTGAACTGTCAGCTTACAATGCATTGACAGCTCACCTCGCGCTCACTTCACCTAAATTTGCCGAAAGAGATTCTTAAAGAACAACACTGCAGATCTCCGTTTTTGGAAATGAATTACTGTTGTTCAGTTGTGATTTTACGGAGTAAGCAAATTAAATCTACTTCATTTTATTAGCAAAAATCTGTTTTACATACCAAGCTGCTTTTATAAATAGTGGTTGTATAGGTCTGTGTCCCAATATAACGTTCATCATCATCATCATCATTATATCAAACTCTAGATGCCCACGGCTGGGCATACGTCTCATCCAAGGGGCGGTTCAGCCGTAATCGCCATTCTTTGGTCAATGTATGTTGGCGATCGCAGTGGATGTTATGGTACTGAGACGCTGCTGCCTATCCTCTGGTCAATATCCCTCTGTCGCCTTCTACGACACCCAGGGGTAGAAATAAGGTGGTGCTATTCGCGGCCGGCACTACACGCCTTCATGATATAACGTTAACGTTATATCATGAAGGCGTGTAGTGCCGGCCGCGCACACTTTACTTAACTGAGAACAGACTAAATTCTAAATAATTAATTATTTAGAATTTAGTCTGTTCTCAGTTAAGTAAAGTGTAAATTAAATGAAAATCAAAGTCTTATCTCTAACCATCACTATGTCGGTAGTTTTCTATTTATCTTCTAATAATTAGCACAGCTACGAGTATGACCGCTATTTGAAAATGGCTTTCTAGTACTTTTAAAAAAATATTCTTATAATTATGTTTGACCGCCAGTCAGACGTGATCTTAAGTAATAATAATATTAATAATAATAAATTTAATTGTCAGGCAGCTGAGGCCCATAGAAAAAATACACAAATAATCTTAAACAACCATAAACTAATACATATTAAAAAAAAGCGAAAAAGCGAAAGCGAAATGATGCGGCTTAAGGTGGAGCACCCTTGCCTAGGATAAACCGGTTCACTCATAGCTTGAAGATACCCAGATTCTACTTATCAGGGAACAGGGAGACGGACAGTGAATTCGTGGAACTTCAACCATATAGTGGTGACGCTTTGAGGTATCTCTGCTCGTCCGTTGATAGAACGGGGATGGGGGAATTAAGTTGTGCAATTCCAAAGCACACTCTCCGAAATTTTACCGATAAAAGACCCATAGGCTGGCAACGGTATGGCGATGTTCAAGGCTCTGGAGCTTAGCACACTATCTATTAGAAGGAGATCAACCTCAAGAGGCCGTATGTCGGTCGTGTCTTCGATCTGACCACATCCTTAGGGACAATTCTACTAACTTTTAGGAAAGTAGACATTCTAATCACCATCTGCCAAAAATGCCTCTAATTTTCCTACGTTCTTTGACATTAATTGTTGCTGAGATGTGATGATGATTGATGCGACCCGATTTTGAACGTTTTTAATTAGGAGTTGCTTCCTTCTATCAAAACTAAATACATAGGAAAAGTAGCTACAAAGTGACTTACAGAAGGATTACATAGTTAGCAAAGTAACTAATCATAGGGGTTGGAAGTTTCCTTAAGTGCTGTAAACTAATTGAAAGGGAGTAGCGATTTTGTTTAGAAATGTTCGGCGTAGTTATTTTAGAGGGCAAATCGGTTCATTATTAATGTTCCCATGTTTATGGTTCGGATATTTGGAGCCTAAGTTAGTGTTCTCTTTCTAACTACTTGATTTCGAACTGAAAATGGTTTCAATTTAAAAATGCCGAAATGGTCTATGCTTGGTGTATCCTTGGCTGTCAGCATAGTTTACAACCTCTTTTCCTCGCTCATACACATCGTGCCGACACGCAGTTAAGAATAAAACGTGTACATTTGCATAATTTAATTGTAGGTATTTATTTATATTTAGGGCTCCGTGGAGAGGTGCCCAGCGGGACCTTATTACTAAGTCTTCGTTGTCCGTCCGTCTGTCTGTCAGCGAGCTGTAAGTATCTTTTGAACATAAATAGGTAGACATTTGAAATTTCCAATGGGTCCCCACGTAAGAAAGATGCTTTTTCCTCTATCTTTGCTTGATCTTTAAGTACCGATATTGTTCGACGAATTTCTCCTATATCGTGGGTGCATTTACAAACCACAATTAGGTGTTAGTAGTAAGTCTCACCTGGTAAACAGTGTTACTTTTAAATCAAACCCAAAAATCCACTATTATTAAATCTGTTATAACCAGTGGCGGAACCTTCATATAAGCCGAAAAGCTGGGCTTGCATTAATCAGCATCATCATCAGCATCATCATCATCATCAGCCTGAAGATGTCCACTGTTGAAAAAAGGCCTCCCGCATAAATGGGGGGCGTTGCCATAATCCTCACGCTTGGCAGAGGTAGGCTTGAGGTTGTTAAGTACACGAAAGCCGCTGCTGCCCGACTTCCGGATTTAATCAGCATAAAATGAATTAATAACTGAGCAACTTGCTGAACAATTTTGTCTTAATCGTAAAATGTCTATCGGGCTTGGCCTAACCTGGACCCTCAGGCACGCTACTGGTTATAACTATGGTTGAAGTTCCACGGTCACGAACCCAAGCGCTTTGATTCCACGAGTGAACCGTTATCCTAGACGCCACATCAGTGGCGTATCATCTTTTAAGATCAAATGAGGAGCGGTCAAACGCAAGCCATATTTAAAAAAAAAACTTTATGATATTATTTTTACATACATTTTAATCTTAACCAAAGTGAAATAGCTACTCATCTATTAAATACGTCATCACATATTAACCTAAGCCGCTCAAAAGAAATAGTGGCACATCTTTTCCAAGAAAATGAGAAAGGGCCATTTTTGTAACAGCCAAATGTGTAATAACGCGTAAAAGAAAGTGTTATTAGGCGTGTTAGTCTGTGAAATAATACCTTTTTACGTATACAGTAATGAATATGAGCTTAGGAACGCTGTAGGTCTGGATATTATACCTGCGAAAAAGTATTTCTGTGTTTAACTTACACGACGTCTGTGTTTCCCGAAAAATATGGCATCGTATGTTGGTTCACCTTAATTGGTTGATGATTTTATAAATCCCATGAGGTTATCAGTTTATGGTGATTACTAGTTCGTCACAATCTTTTCCACCCCCTTTTTTAACGTGGGGAAATCCTCATGCGCTCCCGGAAAAGACGGGGGGGGGGGGGATTCTTACCTACAACCACCACGATGTTCCTCAACCGACCTGCGGCGGGAGCATGGAATGACCCGCCGACAGGGGCGTGCACAGAGTTTTTAGACAGGGTAGGCAGAAAAAAATAGGTATGCAGGGTCGACAGATATAGTTAAAGTTTACTTAGAAACCGATGGATGTTTTTGAATAAAATAAAATAAAATTAATAGAGAATAAACATTTCAATGATTTAATTAAACATTCGAAAACATCCATCGGTTTCTAAGTCAACTTCAACCATTTCCGTCTTTCCGATGACCTGCATACCTATCTCTTTTGATGACTGTACCTAAGTGATTTGCCACTTCAAATGATTCCTAGATTGACTGAATTTATAGACATCAATTAGTTTTTTTGCTGCCGTAGAAAAAATATGAATAGGACTGTATCGATGTAATGCCTCGTTTCAGGCGATTATATTATTTGAAAATAGTAGGAAAGGTAAACAGAACAACCGCTGTATTGTATAGGTACTCAAGCGTCAGTACCTCTACCATGAGTTTACACAGCCAAAACTCGCTAGCGTCTCCGTAAATTATTTGTATGAAATATTGAACAGCGCCCCTAGCGGTCACAGAAAGAACTAAAATTCGTACCATGAGCACTATAGATTACGATAGGTTAAAAACCTAACGTAATCTATTCGATAGTCGCTAACGATTTTCAGCTGTCACCATACAAAACGGTACCATGACTCACTAATTTCACTGAAGCTATCGAACAATACGCTTACGACAGTAGTTACGTAGCTCACTAGCATTTTGACGGGTGAAACATATGTTTACATTAAAATTATATACGTTTTTGAGTCTAATACAGTCAGAATAATGTCTGTAAGAGCTTATTTAGCATGGAATATTTTAGTGGCCGCTGAATTTGAAGATCAACGACGTGAGCAAAGTAAATTTCAAGCCAAAATGAGAATTCATTTTGGATACCAATTAGAAAATATAAGTGAAAAAAGTTTATTAAACTTTTATTTCTATTTTAAATAGTACCAAGCTGTGCCTTCAAATTAAATTTGTTTATTTGTTGCATTCCTCACATCTTTATATTAGACACTTGAACTTAGCTAATAAGCTGACTTAATACACTTTTAAAGTTTCAAGTGGCTTGGTTTATCTACCTGCATTGAGTTGAGTTCCATACAGTACCTATATTACGTAGTACTATTAAGTATTCTGTGCCTATATTGAATAGAAAGTTGAAACACACCTTTCCATGAACTCCACCAACAGTTGAAACTGTGAGACACTGGTCCTCATTGTATTAAATAATCTGTTTTAATCTAATTGTAAACTTTTAAACCATACAACGCAGCTCTGTGACACAACATAAACAAACAAAATTACAAATTGAATAGACGAGACGACGACACCGACATATTATAAGGAATAAAAATTCAAGAATCACTAAATACCTTAAGTAGTCCACTAACCGTCAACTTTTCTATTTAGTCGGTTTATTTGTGATATTGACTGTCTTAATATATTTAGCATAGCGACAGCAGTACATTTTAAGCTTAAGAGCCGGTCTCTCTTCTTATTAGTGGGAAAGAAAGAAACAAAACATAAGTAGTGAAGCATAGACGAAAGTATTCTAATGAGTAGAGTGAAGTTAGCTAGACGACACGATCTATCGAGCCTACCTTAGCGCCTGCGTAAGACACCGTAAATCTCATGGTGCAAGCATTATCGAAATCTATTCAATCCACGTTAGCACGCTAGCGAGTTCAACGCTAGCGAGTAAGTTTTCGATGACAACTCATGGTAGAGGTACAGGCCCGCGTCACAGAGTAGGTAGGTATGTACCTCCTCCTAAAGCATCATACGAACAGATGTGTTCAATTTTTTTTAATCGATTTTATGATAGAAACTCAAAACAGGGTTAAAAATAATATGCGTAGAAGAAAAACGTTTTGCAATCTACTAAACAAGGAACAATTAGGTACTTACCTAATGTGTTTTTTTACCAATAAAATAATCTCAAGTTCACAACTTACTAGAAGTAGGTATTACAAGCACCTACCCTTTTCCCTTTCATGTGATGATGAGGTGATTATCTATTTATTTATTTATTTTTTCGGTTCTACAACAAAATCTCGCGAATCTTCTACCTACTTTAATTGATGTAATAAAACAGAACTGTACCAACCTCTTACGACCTAATCGCATGGTTTGTTTGTATTGATTGAAATCTAGCGGCTATCCTCGATCAG
The DNA here is from genome assembly GCA_947361185.1 of Charanyca ferruginea. NCBI lineage: Eukaryota > Metazoa > Arthropoda > Insecta > Lepidoptera > Noctuidae > Charanyca > Charanyca ferruginea. The sequence continues at coordinate 31,626,209 of OX376057.1, forward strand.
TGTTTTTTCACCGAAGCCGAGAGAAAGTTTTGAAAAGGAATCATTTTTTAAGTATTGTCTGTACCTACATAACTACACAACAAACTTTCACAGTGAAGTTATTCCATTTTACACACCAGTAACAACGTTGAAATAATATAAAAATGCATTCACAAAACCATGAAACAAACCAAAACAAAAGAATGGCGACTCAGAATAATTCACGTATATTTTTGTACCTACACAATTGTCGTATTCCGTCGTGTAAACTCGTGTAGAAAAATCTAAAATGTTAAAAAGACAATGTCTTCAGTTCGCGTTGTGTGCGTGAGTTGTGACATTGTGTGTCATGTACGAATAGAAAATGCACACGCGTGCTACGAGCCTGTCACGAGGCACACATCCAAACAAAATATAATAATCTAGGCACAAATATTTTGTGTCTCTCCCGTAGGATCCTAGCGGCGCTAGTGCAGCGCGAAGCGATCGAAATGCGCGGACTAAGGCGCGAACGTATCGATGAGACTTCGTGTTACCACCGTTACGCGACAGATGGAGCTGATTTAAGATTTTTTTATTAATTGAGAGTAATTACTCGTGTATAAAATATTAGAGATATCAAAATAAATTAAAACAAGATAATAAATATTTATCTGAGTTGTAGGGTAGGCAATGTCTATGTGACTGTATGAACCGCACGCCACTGCCCGCCGATGATGTAGACGGGTCCCATCAATCCTCGGGTGAGGCGCGCGCGGAACACGACGCGCCGCCTAGGTACACTCATATTATTATTATTATTATTATTACATAAACGAGTACAGTTTTTGATCGAAAGGTACTGAAAAATGAAGAAATCTTAAAAAGTGCTACAACTGAAAATCATCACGGTATCGATAGACCCCAAGCTTTTGGGTTCAAATTTGCTAAATTTTGTGGCCTTTCAAGCAATGTGTTGATTTACCAATCATTCTGTATATTGCTATATATAAGTACCGATTCCACGATTTAAATATTGAATATAATTTCAGAAACATCTAACAAAGAAACACTTGATCAAAGAGTTTCTAAACCATTCAAATTAAAAAAAAAACTCGGTGTTACCCCAATTTCAAAGCTATCAATAAAACGTCACCCAAAAACGTCAATGCAAACCCTCACATAATTTCACAATCCATTACTCGTTTGGTTCAAACCCGTAAGATTAAATTGACCCACGTGCTAACTCGGCTAGAGGTGTATGTGAAATGGGTGCAAGTTGTTTACGCGCCAACGATTTATTTAAACTAGTCCTTGGTAAGTTGGTGAAGTATGAAATGTATCGTGGTTTTTGCACAGAGTAGTGCAATGAATTAGAGGTGGATAAATAAAATGTATTTGTCACTAGCTGACCCGACAGACGTTGTCCTGTCCCGATCTACTGGGGGATGAAAAAGGGGTGAAAAAAGGGGATGAAAAATAGATGTTGGCCTATTCTCAGACCTACCCAATATGCACACAAAATTTCATCAGAATCGGTCAAGCTGTTTCGGAGGAGTACGGGAACGAAAACTGTGACACGAGAATTTTATTTATTTGTCATTGTGTGGTAGAAACACAAAAAAAAGGACACTAACCGAAGTTGAAAGTTAAATGCTTTCCCCTATTAGAGAGAGAGATATTAGAGATATTAATCATCATCATCATCATTTCAGCCGAAAGACGTCCACTGCTGGACATAGGCCTCCCCCAAAGGGGGGGGTTTTGCCATAATCGCCATGCTTGGCAGGCGGGTTGGCGATCGCAGTATGGTTGTTACAAAGGCACAGAGAACGCTGCTGCCCATTCTCTGGTGAGTCCCTTAGTCGCCTCTTACGACACCCACGGGAAGATATGGGGTGTTGCTATTCTTTACGTCCGACACCATACGGACGTCGTTCCATACGGATTAATGGTTCCAACATTTTTAAAGTTTTGGAACGAAGTTCCTTATCGCGCGTTGTGAAAGGGGGCTAGACGGAAAAAATTCTTACGAAAAGTTGTCACGACATTTGACATTTCGTCATTCATTTGATTTAAGAGCCATCTATTAACGTTATTGGCGCAACTGTGCTCTTCGAGATCGAATTACGAACGGCCAATAGATGGCGCAGAAATAATTTATTGGTTTTTCTATCTAAATAACTACGCATTGTACTAACATGTTAGAAAATGTTAATCTTTAAAATTACTTACTTACTATGTAAGCAGCCATAATAACTTTTCATTCCTCGCTTTTTTTTTGCCCTGGCTTAAAGCCACTTAAATTCACTTTAACGCATCACATTAATTAGTGAAGGAATTGTAATAAAATTCCTTCACTAATTAATCGAAAGGAACTTCGTTCCATTCGGGTGTCCCTTGACACCTTGTCCCTCTCAAGTTTTTTTTTTTATGAAATGTATTAAATGTTATAAACAAAATACTCTCACGATTCCTGTACCCCCCCCCCCCCCCCCGTAAATAAAGAATAGTACGTATTACATGTACATTTCAAATCACACCATTCTCTAATCAATTTATGAGAAAATTACCTTATTTAAAACGGTTAGTACTAGTTACCATTATTTGAAACCAGTATGCCAACAAAATCTACATGCCTCAAGCAAATAACACAAAGTTACATAATAATATAGAGAATACATACTCATAATTAAACCGCCTATTGATTTGTTTGTATTTTATGTTAGATAATAGAATCTACATTGCCTCATATTGGAGAAACTGTGTTTGTTTGTATTTTATTAGACTAAAGGTCTTTTTCATCACCTCAGAACACTATTCATCCGATAAACCTATTTAAAAATGGAACTGAATTGCCGAACATTTTGCCAAATTCAAATGACATAAATCTTCAAATAACCGCTTTGTGCCAGACGAGAAGTAATCTTGACGTACGGAACCCAAAATATAGACTTCAGTCATTTTATTTAATGTATTTTTTCTAATAGATTTTTAAAAGGCACGGCCACTACGGCAAGGTTACTCCGAAACTTTTATTATGCATTATTATTCCCTAGTTGATTTGTGTATATCGTCTAAAAGCGTGTAATGGTACGCAGTTACGCTCTGTCATTATAAGCCTTTTAGTTGATAGCATCGGGCAAGTTTTATAAGTTAAACTATGTAGAATATGGCTTTTTAGTAATGATAAACTGTAACCTTGTCCTCGCCTGATTTATAACGGTAAAGCTTTTCTTCGATATTTGCAGAAAATAAACATTTTCAAATTAATAAATACGTCCTCTGTATCTGCTTTAATGGTTGAAAATAAATCTTCTAAAATCATTTAAACTTATTAGAAGGTCCACTGTTACACATAAGCCGAGCATAAGTCCTCCATGGCGCGCCATTTCTCCCGGTCCTCTGCCTTCCGTACCCAGCCTCCACCCGCTATCTTCGTCAGGTCATTGGTCTATCCGGGTTTAGGGCGTCTTACGCGGCGCCTACCGCGGTCTCCAGATTTGGCTGATTTGCCTGCAGACGATTGATATCTGCAGACGGACAGCCGGTAGATGGAGCAGACACGTTTTAGAGTGGAGACCGCGTTTGGCCATGAGTATTGTGGGACCCTGGCACGAAGGACTGATGATTTAAAGAGTTTGAAGAAGTTGACAACGGATGGATGAGGGCTGCCCAAGCCGGGTTACTTAGTGATCTCTGGGGGATGCCTGCGTTCAGACTGCTAAACGTAGGCATCCCCCAGAGATCGCCTATTGCCATCCATTGGGACGGCAATAGGCGGATCTTCTTCTTTTCGAATCGATGGTTGAGAGCCACATTAATCGCAGCATAAATAGACCGATCATGATGATGATTTAGCTAATTCGTTTTTTTTGTTGAGTTCCTAATTGTCAGTACAAGGTTTAGTATGAAAGGACATTTTTGGAAACTTCACCGGAAAGGTCTGAAATTCAGATAGTGTTGTATGAAAAATTCAACAAAAAGAACTGACATTTAGGAAATTGTACCTGTATGTAGCCTTACCTGGTCGCTAGTCTTCTATGCATTATATAAATATAAGTAAAAATAAAAGTTTCTCTATGCCTTTCTAAATCATTGATTCGATTGTGATAAAACTAGGTGGGTTGGTCTGCGCGCAAAGGTGTTCCTGGCCAAAAATAAAGAAGAAGAAAAAAACACTGCAAACGAAATCGCGGGCAGCAGGTAGTCATTCATAAAAGCAGCTTAATTCATCAAAGACAGGAAATTCGACGGCACGGTCGGTGCTGTGGACCATTTAGAAACATTGCCATAAAAATACACTGAGCAGACGGATTCATCATTGTGCCACATTGAATAATCAAAACTCCAACCATCCTTTCGTTGTAAGCCTATAATCGCCCTTCTTCGGATCACTGACTTTTTCAACAAATTTAATTCTTTCGCTAACATTTCAACCATTTTTCTTTTCGATGTTTTTTTTTTTGTTACACTACTTGGGCCCAGCAGATAGCCACATTTATCACGGCATTAGTGACATTCTTAATGTCCTCTAAGGTGCAGGTGTAGGGACACTTTGGGCACTGTGTAAGTGGGCTATCGTCTTGACAGGAGCACCGCACTCATACAGGGTGTCGGTAGGATTTATAATCCTCCATTCAAACACGTAGACATTTCCTACACGTCAGCTCCGTCAAAGCCTTGCCAACTGACGTCATCACATCATGTGCGTACGTTCGCAAATTGGCACGTCAGTCAAATACGCGTTGTTCAATGTATCCTCTCCGTGTGGTTTACTGATTTGACAGTAGCATTTATTGAGTCTTTGTGCTCTGTTAAACTGATGAAGTTAATTTGGCAACGTCGATGTTTGGTGATCTGGGACGCAATTCTAGTAACTTTTTGGAACGCAAAAGTGTCTCTATTTAACCTACATTTTTTGACTTTGATTGATTGTCGAACGTCGTTGAGCAGACAAGATTTAGAGTGGAGTTGGGCAAGCGTAGTGTGAGACGCCTTGCAGCACGATGGACCGATAATTTGAAGGTGATTTTTTTTTGTGGTGGTTTCTAATTACGAGATTTGGCCTTCCGTTTTGTGAGGGACGATTGGCTTTAACCACCGGATGTGAAAACAACTTCATTTCGTGCATAATGCGTTTAGGATGTTGATGGGGTTGCCCCGCTTCTGTAGTGCGTCAGGGATGTTTGCTGAAGCTCGAGTCGATTGTTTTTATGCAACGGTGAGAAAACGATGCGCTTCCTTGGTGCGCCGGGTGCGGGCCAGCCCCAACATTATTGTGCGCTGTGTAGAGAGTAGGCTCGATTGTTTATATGTGAGTCGCTGCTGCAAGCTTTCAACCTCGGTGTTACGCGTGTGGCAGTGATTCACATATATTCATGGTAGGTTAAATTATTAGAATAAAAATACTAACATAGGGGGTAAGGAGTTTTGTTACTAACACAGTTGAGTGTTCGTTACTTTTTAAATAAAGATATTATTATTATTATTTAAGTTTCAAGTGGTTTTCACCAATAGATAGAGTGAATAAAGAGGAAGGTTTATGCGTATAGTTTTAATGCCATGGCAACCGTACGAAGCCGGGACAGGTCGCTAGTATATCATAAATTAAAGCTGTGGTTGTTGTGTCGTGTGTGTGGTGTGTTGTTGTGTTCGGGATAATCTCCGGATGTACCGGTTTAATTCTGTAAATTTTTTAGCTAATAGCTAATAGGAAGGTACGTTATCTGACGTACGATGACGACACGGTTGGCGCAGTGGCTGAGCGATCGACTGCTATGCAGAGCGTGTTGCGGGTTCGATTCCCGCCCAGGGTGAACATTTGTGTGATGAGCACTTGTGTTTGCCTTGTGTCTGGGTGTTGTTTATCTATATATGTATGTATTTACAAAAAAAAATGTATTTGTGTATGTATATCAGCTGTCTGACACCCATAGTACAGGGTCTCCCTAGTTTGGGGTCAGATGGCCGTGTGTGAAAATGTCCCCACATATTATTATTATTATTATTATCTCTGAATGCTATATTTTATTAACAAAAAATAAGGACTCGTATACAAAGCAGTTTATCATCTAAAAATGTAGGATACGCAAAAAAAAAACACTCATAAAAAGTTGCGGACATAAGCTAGTTATTGTAATAATGACAGAATTTAATGTTATTGAAACATTCAAATTCACAAAAAGAGCTTACTTGCGGTCTGTTTGATAATTAGCTGACTAGCGGAAATTAAAATCTCTATTCATAATCCTATTACACTCGCAAATGGGTTTCGGATTAGGATTATTTAAATTCGGGATTGTGTGTTTGCAATTCTAAACATGTCAAATATTTGTAGTTGGTATTTCAATTGGAATCCTCTTTACACGATTACTTATTAAAGACGCGGTGAATAATCCTGGGATTAGGTGTAATCTTGTGAGAACGCTTAGTCTATTCTAGACGACGACCAAAGAGCCTAGAGACGCTAAAACTACATAATTTTACCTATTGTTTTCAGCCTGTGTTTTCTCAATGCAGGGCAAAGGCATCACTGTCCTTACACTCCTCTCTATCAAGAACTATTTGGGACCAGTCTTTGTCAAAGAAGTCTAAATCATCCCGCCACCTCCGCCTGGGCCTGCCGCGATGTCGCTTGCTATGTAAAGGGACCCATTGGGTCACACGTTTGGCTCAATGATCGTCTGACATGCAGTAGATGTGTCCAGCCCAATTCCACTTCAGCGTGACAGCTTTCCAAATGACGTCAGCTATTTTTGTGATGGAACTGATGGTAGTATTCCTAACCCGGTCTTGACATGGATTAGGTTTTATGGTAAATTTGACTAGTAACAAATATAGAAACTTCAATAATCCAACGCAACTAGGTCCATAAATTCAGGTGATCGGAATTAAAGTGGAGCTTTCCGTAAGCACTCACGTAATCCGGCTTTCATTTTAATCGCAAGTCTGCCAATTTCCGAAGGAATTTAATCATCGCATTTCCCAGTTCACAGCGACTGAAAAAATCTCTGCAGACAAAGTTCGTCATAAAATAATTCCACTTTTCATTCCCTTTATGAAGAATTCTGGGCGGCAGTTTAAAAATTCTCGAGTCGGCTGTAGTTTGAAAATAAAAATAAGAAACTTTAAGTGGGAGACGTAATATTCCTGTTTGGTTCAGTCGTGCTGTGTTTGTGGGAGAAAGAATCTTGGTATTTCAGAACACGCAGATAGTTTTCTGCAAACAATAAACAAAAGGAACATACAAGTTTATTTTTGCAGCATGTATGAATTTATATTTTGATATCAATTTAGTTAAAGCCATTCTACATCGGTAGGGATCAAAAGTTATAACTTTAGTTCTTTAATTTTGTAGACATACCTAAATTTAAAATGTTTCTATCTTCTAGCTTATTACTTTTTCCTTTTTAGGTTATTCGTTTCTCCTCCCTGCTTTTCTTTTTCAAAAAAATCTTTATTTTTTGAGGGAAAGGGCTCGAGGCTAAGTAGACGACGTATGGATCGATCGATCATAGATAAACTCATAGTTCAAAGTCCGTAGATGAGTGACCATCCATTTCATACTGAGACCCTTCCGTGACAGTTGTTATGGGTATTTTTTTTTTATTATGGGGCAAGAAGGTCGATTCTGTAAAATTCAACAACTAGCATCTCACATCGGTATTCACTCTCACTTCGCATAAGGTTCAAAATGACCTTGATGTATTTTACACTTTGAATCGAGTTCGAGTGCGAAATAAGCGTCGAAGCGACGGGGAAATTACTTTACAGAATGCCACTTCTTACGTCATTTTATACTTTACCTGTCAAAATTTCCCTGTCAATTTAGTTCAACTCGCTGACACGCTCGCAATTGTGGCGCTAGTGTAAATTCGAATTATCAACCGAGTTTTTAGAATGCCAACCAACTCACAGCGGATTCAGATTCGAAGTTTAGAATGAGTTCTTACAGAATCACACCCAAGTCCGCCACACTATTCCCAAACCACTGCAACTCCTGTAAGCCAGAATCAACAGTGGCGATCACCAGAAAAGCGTCAAAGCAATGAAGCTCGACGAGTCCCAGAGAAACGAATGAACTGTCTTGGATCCCGCAGCGAAATTAATCAGAAAGAACAGCGGAGGAGTAAGAAAAACATGTGATTCATATACATAAAAAACATTCTGTCCACCCATATCAGTCGTTATGGGTAGAAGCCAGATAGTCTGACAACCAGTCGTACACACAGCTCCAGAGAAATCTCACCCCGAGCAGGTGATAAATCTCAGCCGGAGAGGGTGAGATTTCTCTGGAGCTGTGTGTACCTAGTATAAATTATAATCCTAGTATAAAGTATAAAATACATACACCAGAAAAACATAACCTTCCTTCTGGCGCAGTCGGGTAATTAGATCAAACGAAATTTAAAATCCCCACACTCAATAATGATCTTTAATATGTCATGTACTGTATCCATTTCATCCCTAGGATGTCGTAGAAGGCGACTAATGGAAAATCCGAAAGTCAGGCAGCAGCTTTCGTGTGCTAAACAACCTCACTGCGATCCCCAAGACGCCTGTCAAGCGTGGTGATTCTGGCACCCTATTGGGAGAGGCCTTTGTCCAACAGAGGACGTCTTCCGGCTGATGATGTGTCCATGATAAAAGTTTACTTTATCAGTTCAGTTCAGTCTAGCAGGTTGTCGACTTCCTTGTGATGAGAGAAAATGAATTTAAGGCTTTCAACAAGGAACCTTCCACCGTGCTTTAGGTATAACTTATTACAGTTAACATGGTGTAAGAAAGTACACTCTCGGACATTTAAATCGACCCCCTGTGCATATTTTTTTGTTTTGTTTTTTTTACCTGTGACCTTCAAAGGCAAAGCGTCGAAAATTCCAGAAATTCATTAACAAAACGTTGTTGACCTTTCACCCGCTGCTGTGGTTTCCGAGATGTTTCCTGCGGTGAACCGCATACACCCTTGCCTTATCAGCCCTGCCTTTGAATACACTTTATTTTGAAAGGTGCGCTTTTTGCTTTGCCAGTCTTGTAATTTTTTACTGAAAGTTTTGTGTACGTATTTGAAATGTAGCAAGTTTTTTGGATCTTATTGCTAACTTAGGTCAGGTAGGATCTTTTATATACAAGGTGTAACGTCAAATACGCAAAACCTGAAAATAGTTTGATTAGAATAACGAGCAGTATCAATAGGGGATATTACTGCAATGTTCTGGCACCAGTTTTTCGACGAGTCGTTCAAAGCGTGAAATTCTGCCTTTAATTGAGTTCAAAATTGGGAAGTGTATTGTATTATACAATAATGCATCAGTGCTGTGTATTTCGATGTAGAAATGAAGGGAATTATTCATTTTCAAAAGAAGAAAAGGTTCGAAAACTTTGGGAAGCAGCTAAAAATCACTCTAAAATATGTTCAGGATAAGTATTCAAGTGAGATAGACGTATTTACAGAATAACGTTCACTTTTGTCATGTAAGACAACCAATTATGATTTTATTCTGAGCATAACCTAGAATCCACTTTCAAATGGCCGTAGGATGCCATAATATAGTTAAAAGTACAGTTAGGGAAGAAAGATTAATTAAAACTGATATATTTTCACAAAATACCTAGCTATTATAATTAAAAACATAATAAAACAAGAATACGAGGTTATGCTCGTGGATATGTGCTAGTGGCGCCGTCTACGCTGAGTTTCGCGTAATGTTCCCTATTGAACCACTTTTTAATATAGGTCACATTTTTCAAAAAATCGTCATTAAACATATTGCCCTGTCTATTTATTAATAAGTCAAGCCATCACGTGCGCAAACCTGCCCAAATAGGTAAACAAACACAAATGATTGTTGTCCAATTTAAATTTTCTCATACGCGTGATAATAATAGTTATTATTTCAATGCAAATACGAGTCTTGGTAAAACTAAAACAGCACATAAAACCTTTAAATATTTTTTTATGATTTTTTTCTCTCAGAATTAGGTTAATTGAATTAAAAATCATTTGGGGTGTCTGAGGTTTTGCATGTTTAACGTTACACCTTGTATAGTAGGATATAGAAAATAAATTACTATTATAATCGCATAAGTTCAAAACTTATGCGATGATGGATGTGTTGTTTGTTACTCTTTCGTGCTTAAACGGAACTAATCATTAGCTTAAATAGATATTGATCTAGTTAAAAACGTAGGATAATTTTGATCCGGATTTTGTGAGCCTTGGGATATTTTAGGACTTTGGCTTAATTCAGAAGTCTATGCAGACGAAGTCGCGGGCTTTTTAAAAAATATAGTTTTAAAATAAACACCCGTAAAAATAGTTACTATGCTACTAACAATAATTCTACATTAAAAAACACGATTAATGTTCCAAGAATGTAATGCCATAACGCCGCTACGGTCACTTGCTACGACGACTACGCTTACGTAGCTCTGACGTCATCAAGTCGGCTACGCCGTAGCAACAGCGTAATTTTTAGCTTCCTCAGAAATTTAGTTTGATAGGTTTAAGTAAGAAAAGTAGGTAAGTCGGGTCTACAGGTTGAAAAGTATGCTACTTATGAACCATGAAACTATACTCCGTTCACAATAAGATTAGACATATACACAGACCTTTTTTACAGTCCGTTCAACCGATTTTGACTTATATTGCGTTGGTGGCATGACAAATGGCAGCTGCAAAAAACAGTGTAACCACTTTTTTGCCTCTAATGTCATGCCTACGGAATAGAAGTCAAAATCAATGTCTAAAAAAAAACAAACAGAAAATTACTAAAACCACACAATCAACGACACCGTTGTCTGAACGATTGACTGCTGCGAAACGAGTTACGGGTTCGATTCCCGCCCAGGGTAAATATTTGTGTAATGAGCACTTGTGTTTGCCTTGTGTCTGGGTGTTGTTTATATTTGTATGTATTTAAATGAATTTGTGTCTGTATATCAGCTTTCTGACACCCATAGTACAGGGTCTCCCTAGTTTGGGGTCAGATGGCCATTTGTGAAATATCCCCCACATATTATTATTAATCATATTATACTATTTTATAACTTCAACAAGATATTTTACACCGTATAGAACCGTTGAAGATATCATCAGAACCTAGTTACCACGTATAATGTATGGGATTCGTCAAAACCGCTCGTTGAAAGAATAGTCTAACATTTGGTAAGCACATTGGAGTTTGAACCATTATGAACTATAGGCCTTCAACCGCATATAATTATTTCAATTTCCAGAACTACGTCCAACAATTATTAATAATTAAACCGTACGCTATTCATCAATAATATTTACCAATATTAGTTCGAATTCCACATAAACAGCGCAAACACATAATATTATCAATCCATTGCGAACATATCCCATTGGTATATTTACTAGTTGATGCATTAGAGTAACACATATCTCCATGCCGTACGGTCTTCCACCAAATTACAGTCTCAACACCTCAAAACGTAGTTACAGTTTCAACGTAGTTTCACCCTTATCTGGAGTATTGTAAGGCCTGAAATCCCGTGTTAGGTTTTCGGCAGAGGTCGATAACTACGTTATGGAGTGGTGTTCGGTTGGCTGGCGACATGTTCAACTGAATTAGTCAAGGGACGGTTCCATGTAAAATTTTGATCGATGATTGTGTGGTTTTAGTCATTTTCAGCTATGTTTTTGTTTAGAAATCTCATTTGTTAGTTGCAAATTTTGGCTACTGAAATTTTAAATAAAATAGGTGTCAGAAATTATAGAGTTCTTCGTGCGTTTTTTTTTTTCGAGGAGAAAGGAATATATTATACCTGTATATACTTATGTATAGTAAGTTGTGTAAATCGTTTATCTAGAAGCATGTCATGAGGACTAAATAGTTGAAAATAAAGCTTTGAACCAAACACACGTCTTAATTACTCCAATTTCCGTGCCAACCTAAAGAGAACCTTAACGCGCTAAACACAAACTCAAACCATTTATTTCAAATAAACCATTTACCAAGCGGTGTGGTGCCGGTTGTGAATAGCACCACCTCATTTCTACCCATGGGTGTCGTAGAAGGCGACAGAGGGATATTGATTAGAGGATGGACAGCAGCGTCCTTCTAAGTACCATGACACCTACTGCGATCGCCAACATACATCGACCCGTCCTTGGAGGAGACCTATGCCCAGCAGTGGGCGTTTAAAGATTGGTTTAGCCTTAGGCACCCATGAATTAATTTATCATGCCAACGAAACATTCCCATTTTCATTCATGGGTACCGAGATGGGACTAAACCTAAAGGTTGACATGATGGTGCTGATGAAAAAACTATTTACAGGCACGTTCACGAACATGATGCACGGATCGGCACAGTTTAACTCAACCATTTCGAAGGGGAACCGAATGATCCAACACATGCGCCACCATCAGCTAACATTCAAGTGAGCAAGATAAACAACAGCCAAGGAATATTCAAGTCAATGAAAGACATACCTTTTAAATGGTACCTTTAAAGTACAGACGCCAGCACATCAAGCCATACCTTACTGTCAAATTTTCCCAATTAAATATGAACCTTATGCTTGTATAATAAAGTTGAAAATCTATCAAAGAAATTTGACAGATTGTAGTAGCTTGATGTGCTGGCCTCTGTACATAGTGATCACATGACAAAATTATAAAATAAGTACTAATAGACCATTCCATAATTCCATTATACCAACGTAAATGACATACAAATGTCGGTCCTATGAAACAACGACAATACTAAAACTGCGATAAGCGGTTTGTTTCAAGAATGATTATCGTCCTACAAAAAGTCTGATGTGGGCGTAGACTCTTATGACGGCGTACATGCTATTATTAATCTATTTATTTACATACTTAAAGCTACCATTACAGTCTCTCAATTGGGAAATGTTGATAACAACAAAAGATACAACATTGGTGCCGATTCCCTTATTCACAAACTAAATATAAATTAGGCATTTGGCATCTCTTACTAACAGGCAGCTGAAGAAAAGGACGGCGACAGACAAGGACCAAGTTAGAGATGTCAAATTAGTTTTTCTCTTGAACTTCACAGTGTTTTTAATCAATACGTTCTGAAATGACAACTATAATTGTATGAACATTTTAGATTAACTTAAATGGACAGCTCTTATTACTAGATGTCTCTTTCTTGTTTTATTGGAAAGAAAGAGATATGAATAGCTTAAAATTAATTTAGATCGTACACAACAGAATTGGCACCGTTATCTTGATGACCCAGAGGTTAAGGTCTCATGCACAAAGAGGTCGGTTCGCAACCGGAAACAGGCAAGTACTAATGTTATTTTTTCAATTTCATATGTACCGACCAATCGCGGAAAGCGTAGTTTTGCCATAATCGGTCGATCCATATGCCTTTTATAGCCACTCTCCCCTCTCCCCAACCCCTCGACATGCTAATATCGATATTTGTTTATTGTTATTATGAATGGAGTACAGATGCAAAGGATGCCTATAACCTTGCAAACAGCACCATAGTAACTGGCGACTGACAACGCCATTTTGGAATTTAATCAAATAGACTAAGTAATCCTAGCATGTTGTATCACAATAAACGTAGGCCAAAGTGCTCCCAAATGTAGGATAAGACGTAGCAATTAAGCTGACATGAGTAAAGTGAAGTGTACCGTTTAGTTTTAGTATGTAATAGCTGGCGAGTGGCGAGCCTGGGTCATAGGGAAAGAAATTAGAGGGTAGGACGTACGTAGGTCATATTGTTGTAATGGTTAAGGCGCCCGCCTTTCTGGCACGAGATGGTGAATTCGCAACCGGGGACGAGCAAATCCAATCCCACCACCATCTTCGGGGGTCTGTAGGGTTGAACCAAACCAAACCTCAGGGTACCACTGACGTCGACCTAAATTAACCTAAGCTTTTTCTGTCCAAAGAGGAATTCCTTTTTCGTAACAAAAAAATAGCCTAGAATTTATTCTGTCGAAAAAGGAATCTCAAGAATGTGCCTCCCGGTTTTATCTATCCATCTATCTAAACCCAAATAAGCTACCTAAATTTCGTAATCAAACTTTGAAGGTAATTAAGCCAAGTCTAATTAATGCAGAAAGTAATTTCTAACTTGTCATGTTCACGATGTCAATGCCTTCCTGACGTGGGTTCACCTCTCCTATTATCTATTAACACTCCCTAATAGGTCGGTAATGGATGACGTATCAACCCCCTATGACGTCACAGGTCGTATAGTAGACTAAATAGATTTGTTTGTGTGTGTGGGATTTGATTAATATTGTAGCAAACAGGTATTGGATTGACTTAATATCAGGCATACAATATAATACTGATTGCTGTTTCGGTTTTGATAATTTATCTAGTAGATAGCCGTGTGGTGCCGGACGCGAATAGCATGACCCTATTTCTACCCGTGGGTCTCGTAGAAGGCGACAGAGGGATATTGACTAGAGGATGGGCAGCAGCGTCCTTCTGAGTACCATATCACCTACTGCGATCGCCAACATATATCGACCAAGCATGGTGATTACGCCTATGCCTTTTGAGGTACGGAACCCTAAAAAAATCTGATGTTTCTTACATTTTGACCGTGTAGGACTTTTGTATGGAACACCTGTTTTATTTTTCTAAAAGTGCAACACCTGTACGACGTAAAGACAGCAGATTATTTTATGTGAAACATCTAATGCAGCGGGACGGACCCGATTTTTAATTTTGGTATTAAATTAATATGTTTTTTTTTATTTTATACACCATACTTTCATGCATGTTTCCAGGCTTCTCGCGACGCGACAGCTCAATATTTTTTTTTAGTAACCGTCCTAAAATTTCAATTCTGGTAGAGTCTACAATTAATATCCGTGCTGAATATATATAAAAAGGTTGCATCACGATGTGTTACATTTAAGTATCGCCACTTTGAGGCAATTTTAATGTATTTTTAACATAAGACTCTTTAGCTTACACTAGCGAGCACGGGTCGTCATATTTCAATGAATTACTTAACACAAAATCTTAACAAATTATACACATAAACTTTCCTTATGAATCACCCTGTCTACTGGTGAAAACCGCATGAAAATCCTTTCAGTCGTTTTAAGTTCATCACGAACAAACAGACAGACGCGACGGGGTTACTTTGTTTTGTAATACATATGTAGTGATGATGTTAAAGTCAAAATTCTCATCACCATTCCAACGAAACATTTTAGATCAAAATAAAACGCGTGCAAAAGGCTTAGCAAAGAATCTAAGCGTGTAACGTTTCTATCCGACTGCGCAAGAGACGTATATTTCGACTCACAGATATACTAATCCTTTAGAGTTAAGGCGACGATATACGCCGGCGACCTTGAGCGACCAGAGAATCGTATGCGCTGCGTCCAAAACTCTCAAAGTTTAGTCGAAAAAATTAAATAACAGATAGTATTCTTTAACCTAAAAAAAGGCGTAAACTAAAAGATAGATAATAAAATTTTCTATAAGATAGTGTAAGTTTCGTTTAATTATACCTGGTAGATTTTGTGTGATTGTCAATGTTTTGTCCGCGTCAGACACAACTTCACGAGTTAATTAAACTATTTAATATGAATATAATTTAAAATATTCACATACTACCTAAATGATTAAGAGAATGTTCTAGTTTAACATATATTTTGTTCAAATCATTTACACTACACATTTTGACGTGAATGTCAGTTTAAAATTTGTAAAAGTCGTTAATAGCCCCTTAACAGGATTACGGTGATCCTCTTAGAATGTGTTCTTGGGCTGTGTGCGCTTGAGTTGATTTTGCACCTGTGCTTGTCTGCTCGTAGGTAAGGTAAACAGTTTGTGATTTCATGATAGTTTCTGCTCCAGGGCAAAGTAATATGAAAATCATTTATTTCAATACTAGCTGATGCCCGCGACTTCGTTCGCGTGAATTTTGCTTTGCTGTAGGGTTTTAATTTTTTAGCAAAAATAAAAATTGTCTATTTTACTTCTAATAACATCACCTAGTGAAAGTCCCGTCAAAATCGGACAAGCCGTTTCGATGATTACCTTATTATTATTTACCCGGAGATTAAATGTTAAAAATATTTTTTGACGTGACAACGTCTTATAATTCGATAGCCGGCTGCACGAACGAAAAAACATGACGTCATGCGGCGTTACGGCGTTACATGACGTCATGCGGCGTTACCTCGCTCTGCGGCGTTCCAAGTGAAAAGTGAATGTGGTGTCAATTGTTTATAGCAACGATAATTACAGCGATAAAGGTAATGATTCTTTCGCGTTGTCACGTTCAACTATCGTCAGTAAACCGACTTTACAGACAACCAATTTTTTTAATTAATAGTCAATTGCTAAAATAACAGGTTTTTACTGAATGTAACGCCGTGTGTGCCGGTCGCGAATCCATTTGCGACCGGCACCACACGGCGCACCACCCCATTTCTACCCGTGGGTGTCGTAGAAGGCGACAGAGGGATATTGATCAGAGGATGGGCAGCAGCGTCCTTCTGAGTAACATATCACCTACTGCGATTGCCAACATGCATCGGCCAAGCATGGCGATTACGGCTAAACCCCCCTTGGGGGAGACCTATGCCCAGCAGTGGGCGTTTAAAGGTTGACATGATGATGATGATGATGATGACTGAATGTAAAAAGCTATTATTTTAACATTACAAACAGACATTTATAAATGACACACATATCGCGTATCATCACCGTATCCAGATAGGCGATCATGCTACGCGTCGGCGATACGGATACGGTGATCGAATCAGGCAAATGATTACATGTGGATACGCCTTTAACCGGTCATCATTCAGTCTAGATATTACACTCCTTATCCTATCTACAAAATTTCGTTCAGCTTAATTGCTGAATGACCAAAATACGTACGTAAAATTCTCTTAAGGCACTACCCCGACCAAAAGTGCGTTTTTCTTTGTTATTCAGGAGCTATTAACTCATTAATTAAGAGAAACAGACAACATCTAAAAGCATATTATTAATGTTCAATATCCTGTCATCACATTCCACGTTCTTATTTTGTTTTTATGTATCCTATACACACCTAAATACACACCTATACACACCTAAACGCGACCAGCACCTTGAAGCCCCGTCTGTCAGTTGCAGATATCTAGATAATTTCATTGCGGAATTTAGCGCTACACAATATCATAATTTTGCAAACGCTAACAACCGAACATTGGATTTGCTAATCTCCAATGAGCACTGCCATGTTTACCAACCGAGCGATTACTTAGTACCCGTGGACCTACATCACCCTCCTTACTGTGCTGTCACTTCCCCTTACTTGAACTATACATCTATGAAACGCTGCCCAGTCGTTAAATTTAACTATAACAAGGGCAATTACGATCTTATAAAGGCAGCTTTATCTGATATTGACTGGAACAGCTTGCTTAAAAATTTACCAGCACAGGAATCGGTTAACACATTTTATAATATCTTGTCTGGTATCATTATAAAACACGTCCCTCAAAAATCGTACAGAACTTCTAAATTCCCCATTTGGTTCACTCGCTCCCTTATAAGGTTATTCAAAAATAAGAGCAATGCCTGGATCAAATGGAAAGTGTACAATAATATATCTGACTATGAGCAATTTTCCCTATTTCGTCGCAGATTCAACAAAGAATGTTACCTATGTTACTCTAACTATATAAAAACTGTAGAACAAAATGTAAACAAAAATCTCAAACACTTTTGGGGCTATGTGGCTGGTAAACGGAATAACTCAGGAATTCCATCTAATGTTAAATATAAGAGTACTTCTAGTAGTGATCCACGTGATATTTGTAAACTATTCTCTAATTATTTTCAATCAGTGTATGAGCCATTAACACTTGATATCCATAAATGGCAACCGCCTTCTAGCTTTCATGATAATAGTGATATTATCAACAATATTTATATCGAGCCTTCTAAAGTTTATAAGGAGCTAAAGTCGTTAGACCCTTCAAAAGGACCTGGACCTGATGGCATTCCCCCGTCGTTCCTCAAACGTGTTGCCAGTCACTTATGTGAACCCCTGCATTTGCTCTTCAATAAGTGTATCAGCGATGGTGTCTTTCCCGATGTATGGAAAATAGCTCGCTTAACCCCCGTCTATAAAAAGGGATCAAAGGATGACGTAGAGAACTACCGTCCGATTTCGATTCTGTCTACCTTGTCGAAGCTTTTTGAGAGACTAGTTTATAATGAAATTTATCCCACTTTACACAAGGCTATAATTAAAGAACAGCATGGATTCGTTCAACACAGATCAACTTATACAAATCTGCTTATTTTTGTCAGCAATATTTTTGAAAATATGGATAACCGTTTTCAAACTGATGCAGTATATACAGACTTTCAAAAAGCTTTCGACAGGGTGGATCACGAATTACTTTTACGCAAAATTGCGTTTAACGGTATTCGCGGAAATCTATTAAGATGGTTCACCTCTTACATAACAAACCGTACTCAAAAGGTCGTTATAAATGGATTTGAATCGGAGCTGATTTCCGTCACTTCTGGGGTTCCTCAGGGCTCAATTTTGGGCCCTTTATTATTTACATTGTTTATAAATGATATTAGCGCTTGTTTTAAGTATTCGAACTTCTTACTATACGCGGATGACTTAAAGGTCTACAAAACAATAAAAAGTATTGATGACTGTTTGATGCTTCAAAGCGATTTAGATCGACTGTCCAGCTACTGCACCTTGAATAAACTCTCATTGAGCTTATCTAAATGTAATTCGATTACATTCACCAAAAACAAAAAGCAGCACACTTATAGCTATCACTTGCTAAATACAAAATTGAAAAAAGTATACTCGTTGCGTGACCTCGGTGTGGTACTAGACTCTAAACTGCACTTTAATATCCATGTAGATAACATTATCAACAAAGCCCTTAAAATGTACGGTTTTGTCATGCGCAATAGCAAAGATTTCAAGCGTCCATCCACCTACAGATACTTATATATATCGCTAGTTAGGCCTTGTCTGGAGTTTGCTACTATCATATGGAATCCCTATTACGCTAAATATATTGACTCGATTGAGACCGTTCAACGTAAATTCCTAAGAGCTATGCATTACAGATGCTATCACAGCCACGATTCGCATAATATATTACTTAAAAATTACAAACTGTTAACCCTAGAATCCAGAAGACTGCTTCTCGGAACAATGTTTCTACATGGCATTGTGCATAACAAATATGATTGCTCTAACTTAATAAATAAGCTTTGTTACATCGTTCCGAGGACAGTAGTGCGTAGACAAGCGCGCCCATACCGCTTACTGTGTATACATAACAGTCACGTCTGTCATTCCAATGCTGGTTTACGCGCTCCTCTGCGTCAACTTGTGGATTCGTACAACACTAGATTTGAAAACATTGATATTTTTAATCTAACAGCACATAAATTTAGGAAAACTGTAGTCGATTCTCTCTTAGCTTTATAAATTATTAGTGGTATATTTTTCATTTCTTTTTCTATCGCATAAATTTTGTTATTATAAACATCCATTCAATTCACTCCATTCTCTCATATAATTCTTCTTTTCTCACGTAGCATTAACTATCAACAATTTAGTAATAAGTGGATAATGTTGCTAGTAGTATAATAAGCATTTTTAATTTGTAAGATAGTATGTATAACATTTCATTGTACTCCTGTTTTTTATCCCTAAATAAATAAATAAATAAATAAATAAATCTCCCTGTAAAAAAAATGACTAAAAGAATTGAAAACGTATCTTTTGCTAAAGTTGACGTGCTATTCATTTGAGGATTACACTAATAGATAGGTAACTTAAAAATCTTTACAATGCACGTTTTATTTTTTTTATAAAGGTCGTTTTTCTTTTTTTATAACAAAAAGACCCAAAAATTGTGCCAATTTCGATTCTGCGGCAAAGAGGAAATGTATGGTCAAAGTTATTTGGTTAGGGAAGCGCCTTAACAGACATTACATTTAACTTAATGTGTCATACTTTATTGTTTTTGTTTCACGAAAGAACCGGCATCGCGTGCGAATTATTCCCCATGGATCATTGATTGATTATAATCAATCATGATTGGAATTCCTTTACTACAATAGGTACATACTCAAATTGTGATCGATCGTACTGGGTGGCAGGGGGTGGTGTAGGGGTATTACGTACACCTACCATCACTGCAAGTGCTGTAGCATGTATTGGTAGCGAAATTAAATTAGAACTAATATATGTGCGTGATATTTGCTATACAATTTGGATTTTTGAAACGGGGCAGTAAGGGCAGGTATCTTAACCATTATAGTTACCTACAGGAATCGGCCTAGCAGACCATCTATAACTTTTTATAGTATAAACGTTTTTTCAGGAACTTTATGGCGATTTCTGTCATGTCTAGTACTCATACCTTATTATGGTCCCTTATAGTCTTTTGATCTCTACACGAAATAAGATGGATAAGCATAAAAAAGCATATTTTTCGCTGATCGTTCTTTTTTTCCAAAATTTGTCAATGTCGTTCAGAATTTCTCAAACAGTTATGGACTGTCTCCTAGGAACGTTATCCTGAAATTATAACGGCCCTTACTGTTCTATCTCTAACATCCACACTGTATAGATTCAATTTTAAGACGTTATTTCATTTGATTAACGTTCCACTCAGTTAAACAATGTTCTCTTATCATGACGAGACGTGAAGAAGGTACAATCGTGCTTTTCACTTCATCCGATGATGTTTCAAGAACACCAGGTCTGTTCTGTAAAAATCTTCCTCAGAGAATTTAAGTGCTGTGAGTTGGGACGTCCTGCGGCGCGATGGACCGACAATTTAAAGAAGGTGGGTGGCAACGGATGGATACAGGCTGCCCAAGACCGGGTTGATTGGCGATCACTGGGGAGGCCTACGTTCAGCAGTGGCCGGCAGTAGACTGATATGACGATCATGATGCGTTCAAAGTGAGCAGCCACTACATAGAATCGTGGAATGTCGGTTATTTTTTACAGAATAGCATTGCTGGTTTTTGGATGGCGTTGGCCGTGGCTAAGTAAATTCTCTACAAATCGATCGGTAATGGTTAAGCTACGCTTACCGCGGTCAGTTCGTGGATGGAAAACCATCGATTTCATACCGAGACCCCTGCAGCTGCATCCGGTTAGTGCCTAGCCTTTTCCCAACATGGGAAAGGCTAGACAGAATACTGCAGTGTTTTTTTTAAATACCACCCTTTGCGGTACTAGTCATGTGACATTAAAAAGTTGCTATAGTTGCCTATGACTGTGTTACCATACGTATAAACACATTTGGCCAAGACTAAACAATGAAATAACTTCAGTCAGTTTTATTAGGGTTATGGTTAGTCCCCATTAATGAATCGTGATAGATTTGTCTTGCTGCCTCATAGAACTACGAAAAAAAAATGCAAAAGTGATCAACGTTATTTAAAGTACTTACAACCTTTAGATACCTAAATCCTTCATAAGTACCAAAATAACGAAATGTGGTAAAAAAAAACTCGTGGAATTATTTTCCAACAAGCATTTACAGGTTGATGACATCAAAATTTTGAAATCCAGTCGTCTTAAGTACGAGAATCACAGTAATTTTCCAAGCGAGAAATTTTCCTAACTTGTCAAACAATTTCAGCGGTATTAACCGTCACTTGTTTTTCTCCTATTCGCATTTCGCAATGAGGAAAATGGTCCTTTTCTATTTTATATGCTATACTAAGTTTACCTACGGTTTCCTTCGTTTAGTATAAGATTTTTGGTTATCCTTAAAAAGCTTTATTACTGCCTCGGTTGAAGTAGGTACTTCTAAATGTCTACCATCGATATTAAATAATGTGAGTACAAGCTTTTGATCGCGACTTCGGCCGCGTGGTTTTGCTTAAGCATCTCTAATCTTTTTGATTTATAAAATATACCTATAGCACTCCGGGATAACATAGCTTCATATTAACTCTTGTTTATTATATTAATAATTTAGATAAACCCGTGCCATTATGGCGTCTCACTTCCTCGCTATACTGTGCGAGCGAAGAGGAATGATATTAACCTTAGTTTGGCTGCCATTTTTAATTATGTCAATGTATACTGACTCTAACTGATTTGTCGGTTTAGTGGTCATGCTGAGATTTGCTGCAATCAGTCCCTCCCGCCCCCCTTTCTGGCATTTTGACGATACGGTTGGCGCAGTGGCTGAGCGATCGACTGCTGCGCAGCGTGTTGCGGGTTCGATTCCCGCCCAGGGTAAACATTGGTGTGATGAGCACTTGTGTTTGCCTTGCGTCTGGGTGTTGTTTATCTATGTAATGTATGTATTTACAAAAAAAAACGTATTTGTGTATGTATATCAGCTGTCTGACACCCATAGTACAGGGTCTCCCTAGTTTGGGGTCAGATGGCCGTGTGTGAAAATGTCCCCACATATTATTATTATTCTTATATTTTATATACTTTATGTATCTCGCGACCCAGAGGTCCCGGGCCTTTGTAAGGCGTACGAGGAGCCGAAGCCAACTCGCAGAGGCCCCTTAGGTAGCTTTATATGAAACTAGCTTCTGCCCGCGACTTCATACGCGGATCCTGTTGCTTATGCCAGCGACAACGGGGTCGGCAAAATCAAAGATCTGAAAAGTCTGATGTCGAATTCTAAGAGCCGGGGGACGGGAAACCAACGGGATGCGCGAGATGATTCGAGACGTTCAAAAAGTACAATTTTGAATCATACCTCCGATGGCGGAATATGTGGCGTAGTCAATCATAGGAGTATACGTAAATGAACTCCGTTCCTTATCAACCCAAGGAAGGTCGCCATGACCTAAGGCTATATCTTGAGGCACATCCGATTCTTCAGATGATGTGGACATTCTGTTCAGAGAATGTCGAAGTCGATCAGAATTCAAACGTTCGTTGCGCTTTTCTTCTGTCTCTTCATGCGTACTCCAGCAATTCTTTATCTCTCACTTTCTAACTGATTATGAATATTTTGTTTTGTTGTGTTTTGTTGTGTTGATTATAAAGCTGAAGAGTTTGTTTGTTTGTTTGGTTGAACGCGCTAATCTCAGGATCTACTGGTTCGAATCAAAAAAATATTTTTGTGTTGGATCGTCCATTTACCGAGGAAGGCTATAGGCCCATGCGAAGCTGGGTCGGGTCGCTATTGTATGATAATCTCGATCAGCAGTTAGTCGTGCATCACGTTCATCATTCGGTTCAAATGACCTGTTAGTAGATGTGCGAATACGAGAACTCAAGCGTGATTCTGTATCGGTTCCGATTCGCGAGACAATGCATGTCGCTCACGATCAGCGGATAGTCGCGCATCACGTTCCGCACTTGTCTCTAGAGACCTAGAAGCAGATGCGTAGATACGCTGAGAACTCAAGCGCAATTCTCTATCCGTGAACGTCTCCGACTCGCGAGACAATGTATGACGTTCACGATCAGCGGTCAGTCGTGCATCATATTCTTCACTGGTCTCTATAGTCCTAGATGTAGATGCGTAATTACGCTGAGAACGCAGGCGTGCTTCGCGATCTGAAGAGGTTTCCACGGAGCGAGTTGCAGCCTGATGTTCTCGAATAGCATCTAGTCTCTCCTGACGCTCTTCGGTAGATTCTTGGGATCATATGATCCTCAATCTTTTAACTCCTTTGGAACATTGAGAAAGATTTTACCTCTTTCTACGCATGGTTATAGTTTTATTGTAAAGATACCTGATCAATTAAAATCTAAGTGACTGCTCCCCTGCGTTACTGGGTAGGCTACCGTGTCACGAATATAAATGGAAATGGAAATTAAACACCCAAATAACATAAGCCCGAAGGCATATTTATTCGATAAAATAAAAAAATAAATGGGAATTTTGGCCAGTAGAGTCAAATTTTCAATGATATACCATCGTCATCAAAAATCAGTCCTAAACTGTTGCCGCCTTCACCGCGTGGAGGTACTCCCAGCTTATGTTATTTTATAAGATACAGTGATTATTAGTGATAGCTTTGATTTTTACATCAGATGTTTCTGATCTTCGATTTTTATAAGTCAACAGGAAATACCCATCAGACCGAACAACTTTTGCTAAGACGTCATTCCTATATGTGTCATGGTGTAGCTGGGCTCTTGGAGTTCCACATCAGGTGTTCCAGATCTTCAAATTTATTCTCTCAGCAGAAAATGCTCATCACGTGGAACAATTTTTGCTACGGTACCATTTTTGTATCTCTTATAGTTTAGCTGGTCTGTTGCGGTTCTGCATCAGGTGTTCAAGTTTCCAAGATAAATTATAGCCTATATGTTGCCCAGACTTAATACCTATACAACAAAAGAAAAATCATTCAAATCCGCCTAGTAGTTCCGAAGATTAGCGTGTACAAACAAACAGACAAACAGACAGAATATTTTTTTTGGATTCGTGTTCTATTACTGTTCCTAAACCCCCCTCAATTATTATTTTTTTAATATATTCAATGTACAGACACAGTTTTGTTACTGTTTTATTATATGTATATATAGATAAGACACCAACCGACGATTATCCATGTATGCACTATGCAAGTGCACCTAAGGACAACCCCCGGTTGGTGCAGGACTATTACAGGACGTGGAAACTAACAGTACTGGACTATGGGTCTAGGTTGCTAAAGTGACTTGGTTACCTGAAACTATGAAGTGACTATGGCCTCTGCCGAATCAATGTTTGTATACATGGATAAAATAGCAGGGGGTGACTTGCACACTCACTAAATGGGCCCCCTGAAACAGTCGCTAGCACGAAGTTACGTAGCGACAAGGGGGCAACATATCTTGAGGTGCTAGAGGAGTGGAGAGGTATTCCACGGCTATCAGGACAATCCCGGAAGTACGGTCAAGATCCCTACCAGCGTCTTTTTGGAATACTTCCTTACCCCGAGCACAAATTCTCTCGCGAGTTTCCACTCTAACCGGCCAATTAAGGCAAGATAGAGGTGGGAGCTCCGTTCCCCATTTCTGGCCTGCCTTTATTGAAAGGCAAGCGAGAGATGAGGAACAAGACTTCTCCCGGGAGATCAGGTCCGTGGGGTCGCTACTGCCCAACAGCTCGCCACAAGCTGCCCTGCGGGTTTATTATTATTATTATTATTATAATTTTGAGAGCAAAGTAATTGCAGGGCAGACGAAGATGGCAGTTGATAGTACATAGTAGTAAATTGCTAATCAACATATCGTAGTTCACTTTTATCTTCCATGCAATCAGGTCGAACAAACAAACATTTCCATTTCTCATATTAGTATATATTTTTCTCTGACTTCAGAGTATGTCGAGAATGAAATGTGAGGCGAAGAAATTTTAAAGTATGAGGTAAAGTGTTAGTTAATCCTCACACTGCGAATGTGTGTGTGTGTGTGTGTGTGTGTGTGAGTGATGTGTGATTAAGGTTTTTCATTTTGTTTGAGATCAACTTAAAGGTATATAGAAAATAGCCTTGAAGTCATTGAAGGGCAAATAGAACGTTCGTAAAAGTAGCAGAAAAAAATATCGAATATGATTTTAATACTTGGGCCATCCTTATATCATCGGATAGAATGACAACTCAGTTCACCTGGGAATTTCGTTACAAAATAGAAAGAAAGAAAAAGAATTTATTCGCCCCCCAGGACAAAAACACACAAAAATAACCTTAAAAATAAAAAAAAACAAGAAAACGAAAATTGGTTCTGTATGAGGCCAAAAGGCACCTATCGCAGCATGGTGCTGTAACATTAAAAAAACATCACATCGCTGATATTCTGATAGGGCCCAAAGTGATGCCACGGTCAGATACGGATAATAAAAAATAAAGTGTAAACGATGAAACAAATATAAATAAGTAAAGTATAATAAATTCGAAGAGAAAAATAAATAAGTTAATAATAACAATAAATTATATCTACACCCCACTTCGTCAATCTGTGTCATGACTTTTATTTTAATTTCAAGTGGCATCACTGACGTACAGAGAGTACCTACAGACAATGTACTCTGTGGTTGGTACCGAGACGCGGGCGCAGACAGATATAATTTTAGAACAATATGAATAATTCTTCAAAAAACTAATTCTGTTTTCTGTAATCATAATCCCAGCTAGTGCGCAGTGATTGAATAGTTGATGCTAGAGATTAACAGTTCACCTCAAGCTCATTTCACATTTATTATATCACAAAATTGTAACAGAATAGACCAGCTGATAACACAATCCATAAATATTTTATTTTATCACCTATTCGGGTGTCGTGTTTAAAACTGTCATCCTTTCTAATACCTTATAATAAAACCAACAATAAAATAAATAAAAATACAATTTAATCTACAAGAAATAACGTCATGTTTCTTGTTACTAATAGCTACAAACGATTCTAATACATTCAGAATTGACATTTGGACTGCTGCCCAACCTTTAAGCCACAAAGCTTGAAGATAAATGAACAAAAGCGACAAACTCTCGCGCCGGTGTGAGGGAATATTTCTAAATGTGTATTTTAGTTTCTGGGACACTTGTCTGTTAAAACAGATGGTCTGTCTATTTTGAACTGAAGCAGTTTCGGACAATGTATATTTGAGAATTCCTAAAATGAGTCTGACATTTTTATTTTTGGGATTTAATAAAATGTTAAGCTCTTCCGCGTTGGTGCTTAAGACTATGAAATCTACTATACTAATGCTATAAAGAGGTATAGTTTGTTTTTTGTTCGTAAAAGAGGATAGTTTATTTTATTAGTCTGCTTTTGTTTCCTACTACTGGGCAAAGGCCTCCCCTTTCTCCTGCCAAACTTCCTTATCTTATGCGATCTTTGCCCAAGTTTGCTCCACAATCATGGTCAGATTGTCATACCATCCTTGTCAGTCGGCCTTGTCGGCGATGTTCTCCATCAGGTAACCAGTGAGTGAACATCTTGAAAGTGAAAATGAAGTTGCCTGTCAGCGCGGTTGGCGCTAGTGTTGAGTGATAGGCTTCTGAGCCACATGTTTCATATTCAATTCCCGTAAAAAATGAAACCAAGGGCGCCTTCAAATTAGAGGTATGAAGAAGTACTCCAGTGGCGTTACAGTGGCGCACTAGACGCGCTACTAAAAATGTTTATACGATATCTAGAAGTGCAGTTGCAGCTCCATTGCCAGTGCAATGCAAAAATGACGTGCGTGTGTCAATACACACGCACGTTAGTTTTGCATACTTCTTAAATACTAACTTCAGCTCGTACCCTAAGGCTAAGAACTCACGATGCGGTTTTCACCCGCGTCCGCCTGCGAGCCCGCAGCTTCTGTAGAATGCAGATATATACGTATGTAAAAAATCAAAGCACATTTCACGACACGGTTAAAGCAGCCTACGACATGATCTGACGCCTGATTTGGTCAGATCAGGAGCAGAATCAGGTGGTATGTAGGTTTGTCACCTGATAAATGCTCATCAGGTGGCCAACGCCGACTGATTTGGTCAGATCTGATCAAATCATGTCGTGTGGTGCGCTCTCAACTGATTTCTACGCTCAGTTGCTCCGCGACCACGGCGCGAGTAGTTTGTATGTGTCTGTTGTTATGGTATCTTGCTTTGCAATAAATGGTCTTACTAAGTACTGCTCAATAAAAGTTTCATTATTTGATCTTAAATAACTGCGGTAATCGTCATCGTCTAGTTGTCTCAATAAATTCACGTGACTTAATTGTTTACGCTTTAAAAGCCAATCTTTCAACCACATCCTTCTCTTTTATCTTTGAACTTTGACGTCAAAACATAAAGCAATAACTAGCGCAACTTTTGGTCGTTTGGATAAAAAAGGAGGCATTATAGCTGCACACGTACGTCGTAGAACGCACGAGAGCAAACTGCAAATCAGGTCTCGTGTGGACGCGATACCTGATTTTACGGATGATTTGGTCAGGCTAGCTAATAATGTCGTATATAGGGCGTTTTACGCCCGCGGTGTGCGCGGTTGTTTGCGGCTCCCGCTGCGGGAACGGGCGCGGGCGAAAACCGCAACGTGAGTTCTTAGCCTGAGACTTGATATCTCTAAACCATTAACCTAAACCGTAATGGTTCAATTTATTACTAAGCGTGCGAAAATGCCGCTTTTCACTTAGACGAAATTGCGACTAGATCTGAAACGTTTTTAATTACGAGAATTAGCATTTTGATCGAAGAGAATAACTTAGATACATTATATTAAATTTACTAACATATCTCTCAAACTTGTAAATTTAACTCTAATTTTATTATTGTAAGCGCCAACGGATGTGGTATTGAATATTGTTAGTAATAATTCAAACGCGTACTCATTGGCCGTCATCCAAGCGCCCAGATAAAGTAGCCCATTCAATACACGACTTGTAAGTGAATTTTGCACGACTTTTTAATAATAGCTAGTAATATAGTTCAAGTGTTGAAATATTTATTGCTATGGAAAAGTGTTGTACCTTTTTTGAAGAAAAAGTTTTGGTTTTGTAATTTTTTTTTCTAGCCATTTTTGAAATGTATGCCGCATTATAATAGGTGCAACATAGCTCCGACACAGCAAATAATTTGTTTTTGAAGTTGCAGCTTTACTGATAGCTAACAGTTGAATTTTTAAGGTGATTCTGGCCGGGCCGGTGCCTTGTCAGTTCGGAGCAGTAAAAGTGAGCAATGACCATCACATGGGTACGTACGTGAGTAACGTCTCTTGCTCAAAAAGGCCGTCATTGTAGCATACCAGAGCGGGGATAAAATAGCATTTCATCCTCTAGGGGGAAAAGTTTTTTTTTTTTAATTTTTGTGTGTCAAATGTGACAATGAGCCTACAAAAACGAAAAAGTCTTTAGTCATAAGTAGAATAATCATGAATAAAGACTCGACTTATTACTGTTTCATAAAATAAGAACCTCATTTTAATTTTGAAAATGGAACTAAAATCGGCGATCTCTGGTAGAATGCATGCAATGTGTTGCGGCTACAGAAGAACCAAAAAAAAATATTTTTTATTGTATTGGATTGTTTTATTTTCTCGCAATCGTAGTGAAAAGTATAGTGTAACACACGGCGCTAAAACCCATTAATACTCGGTTTCTATTTACTCCCTCGCTAAAGCTCGGGAGTAAAACTACCTCGTATACTATGTGTCATTTTAGCTCCTTGTATAACAATCTACTATTGCATAATCATATTTTATGAGAAGAACCTTGCAGTGTTGCAACAAATTTTCTATTAGCACGCAAATCACGAACTCCAACCTTGTTGCTATGGCTAACGAAGCTCCAGCTAGCTTTAAAAGTCAACCTAGTCTCATTAATTTTCTAGGACACTAGCCTTTCGATTCTAAAGCCATGTCCAGTATTTGAAAAAATGATCGTTAAAACCTCAAATTTTGTTGAGGGCTTTCATATAATGCCTTCGTTATATAAAGACTGTATAATTGAATTACACTAATTACCGTTCGTCGATCTTTAACAGGCAACCAGCAATTGGGTTGTAGAGGACAGGCAGTCGCTCCATTTAAAACAATGGTATTCAGCTGCATCCGTTTAGACTGGAACTCCGATTTAGTTGGGAAAAGACTAGGCAGATGATGAGATCTTTGATAAAGATAAAGACTCATTTATTTGCAAAAACATGTGTAGATAATATACATGGTGTTTATTATAGGTGTTGCAGATTCTTTGGCACAATATTTTTGACCATGGCTGGTGTAGAAATTTGGTCGAAATTATGATTGAAAAAAAAATAGAATAAAGAAAATTATACAAGGTTACATAATAACAAAAAAAAACAAATATAATAACAATTAATATTCATATATTCATATTCATGCAATTCAAAATAAATTTAATAAATTCAGTCAGTTACCTACACTAGATTATAGCAATTTGTCATTTAAAAATTCATTGACATTATAGTAGGCCTTTCCTGCCTGTATTTTTTAAATGTTTTCTTAAACTGGCCAGTATTTAGTTTTTTTTACACAGATAGGGATAACTGATTTGATTTGACAGTGGTTATGGGTAGTCCTCGGAAGAAAGTATGACAACTAATCTTACCAAGGGCTATCGTGTTACCCAGTAACTAGGTTGCGGAGGTTAGATGCTTGGGCAGAGCAGCGCCGTGAACTCTCCGCAGCAGTAGGTGACCTCTCGCTCCCGAACATCGTCTTTTCGATGGTCCAGAGCGAGAGTGCGTGGGAGGCTGTTGCCTCTTTTTGCGAGCATGTCATGCACGCTAAAGAGGCGGCAGAGAGGATGAGGGAAGCAACTGCCTCGCTTCCCTCTAGGAGAAGACGCACCGGGCGCCGGAGGGCGCTTAATGACCTCCGGCCTCCATGAGTTGCCGGCCTGCGGGTGGTCGATTTAGGGGCAATCCACCACCCGACCAGAAGCAGGCCCGTGTAGGCGGCGCGCCGTGTTCCGCGCGCGCCACACTAGAGGATTCGGCGGCAATTAGACCGCCGAGGTCGACGGGACCCACCTACGTTATTGGCGGGTCATAGCCTGGTAGGGGCGCTGTGCATGCGCGAGCGAATCCCGTACCCCCGCCCATAGGTCAGTCGAGGAACACCGTGGTGGTTTTAGCCGGTACGAGTCCGGCACACCCCCCCCCCCGTCTTCCCAGGACGGGGGATAGTCTATGAGGATTTCCCCACGATAAAAAAAAAAGGCAGTCGCTCCATGTGAAGCACTGGTCTTTAGCTGCATCCGGCTACCCCAACTTAGATGGGAAAAGGCTAACTTTTTTTTTTTCAACCTTGGTGGTGGTCGGCTGCTTGACCGGACTATCCTGTGGTGCCTTAAAAATTATTATTTTTAGGGCCTCCAGCCAGGGCAAAATGACTTATAAACTAAGCGATTACACGCTAAGGGCACCCCCTGTGGGGTACGAGCCTCGGCTTAGGGCGTCGCTGGGGGAGGACAGCAAATGCTGGATCGGATTTCATAAAAAAAAAAGACTAACACCGTCAAGAATCGGTATATACTCGTATGTATATTTTACGAGTTACTTAAAACATACAAAACGACTTTACAAAACAATGCAACGTTGCCTAAAAAATCTTAACATTTACAACAAAAATCGTCTATGCGACAAAAAGTCGCAACGTAAACTCACAATTTTCATCCGAATCACGACTAATCGTCTCAACGCTTACCTACATTAAAACTACGTTAAACAATCGCATATAATTCAATTGGAAATGTCACGACGTTGCCAGATCTCGCTGTGACGTGTTCGTCTACGTATTTCGGACGTTGCCATTTCTCTAGCTGTATAATCGTGCGTCTTAATAGTCAGGAGTGCTTTTGGTTAAGGCAGACGTAACCGGGAATTCCTTTGACGTAACAGGCACACTCCGAATTCATTCTCAGGTGCATTTTAGTATAATCTAGATTTTTCCGGTGTTTGTACGAGGTTTTGGTTAGTGCCAAGAAACGTATACAGAATTAGCTTTCTGTAAAAAGTAAGTAAATAAATATTAATGTGTGGACTATGCACATGGATTTGGCCAAAAAAAAATCATTACAATATTTACATTACACAACTAGATTGGGACAGAATTTTTTTATGTAAACTAGCTGACCCGACAGACTTTGTCCGGTACCCTACCAACCTACCTACCCTTATTTTTACGTATTTTTTTTTAGATTTCCTCACCATTAATATTTTGTACGAAATCAAGGCTTAACTAAAATCAATTCAAAACCTCAAACAAAAATCCTTTTCATAGATTTTCTTCTTAGCGAGTCGATGGCAGATGGCATATTGAGATTGAGCCCAAAACTTGCCATGAGTTTGCCGCCATCAATTTCTGAAGCGTCCCTCCATCAGGGTTCGCAGAACACCACAATTAAACCTTATAAAAGAAGCAACTGGTGGTGGTCTTGCCAAAGAGAGCAAACCGAGATAGTAAAGTACCTTCCTGGTCCCGGATATGGCAGCTACCGCAGTTAAACGGTCGGGCTATAGTTATTTTCGGGTGTGGTGACATGTCCCAAGAACTCACTGATACGTCAACTTGTGACAACTGTAACTCCTCCCGCACCGCGCAGATACC
Organism: Charanyca ferruginea; assembly: GCA_947361185.1. Taxonomy (NCBI): domain Eukaryota; kingdom Metazoa; phylum Arthropoda; class Insecta; order Lepidoptera; family Noctuidae; genus Charanyca; species Charanyca ferruginea. Next base: position 31,658,194 of record OX376057.1, read on the forward strand.
TCAGTTAAACGGTCGGTCTGTTGTCACTTTCGGGCGGTGACGTGACGCAAGAGCTCAGTGATACGTCAACTTGTGACAACTTCCACCCCTCCCGCACCGCGCAGCTACCTCAGTTAAACGGTCGGGCTATAGTTACTGTCGGGTGTAGTGACGTGACGCAAGAGCTCAGTAATACGTCAACTTGTGACAACTGTCACCCCTCCCGCACCGCGCAACTACCTCAGTTAAATGGTCGGGCTATAGTTACTTTCGGGTGTGGTGACGTGACGCAAGAGTACAGTGATACGTCAATTTGTGACAACTGTCACCCCTTCCGCAACGCGCAGCTACCTCAGTTAAATGGTCGGGCTATAATTACTTTCGGTTGTGATGACGTGACGTAAGAGCTCAGTGATACGTCAATTTGTGACAACTGTCATCCCTACCGCACCGCGCAGCTACCTCAGTTAAATGGTCGGGCTGTAAATACTTTCGGGTGTGGTGACGTGACGCAAGAGCTCAGTGATACTTCAATTTGTGACAACTGTCATCCCTCCTGCACCGCGCAGCTACCTCAGTTAAATGGTCGGGCTATAGTTACTTTTGGGTGTGGTGACGTGACGTAAGAGCTCAGTGATACGTCAATTTGTGACTACTATCACCCCTCCCGCACCGCGCAGCTACCTCAGTTAAATGGTCGGGCTATAGTTACTTTCGGGTGTGGTGACGTGACGCAAGAGCTCAGTGATACGTCAATTTGTGACAACTGTCACCCCTCCCGCACCGCGCAGGTATCTCAGTTAAACGGTCGGGCTATAGTTTCTTTCGGGTGTGGTGACGTGACGCAAGAGCTCACTGATACGTCAACTTGTCACAACTGTCACTTCTCCCCCACCGCGCAGGTACCCCTGGAACGGTCTCAGTTAATGCCCTCTGGCTATAGTTACTTTCGGATGTGGTGACGTGACGCAAAAGCTCAGTGATACGTCAACTTGTGACAGCTGTCACCCCTGCCGCTCCGCGCTGCTACGTCAGAGACGGTCTCAGTTAAGCGGTCAGACTATAATGAAAGGCACTTCATTCCAATGCAGAACCCATCAAATCCCAATCTTTCAACATTTACAACACTATAAAGTCCCACAGCGCAAGTTTTAAACGAGTCTCCTTTATGCAAATACTTATTTACATACTTTTTTCATGTTTTGGCTTCGACCCAAACTTGTCACAAGTCCCGATCATATAATAAAGCGTACGTTTCACGATGGCACGATCCTCGTCTATTTCGAGAGGAAATTTATTTTTCAATGAAAGTTGTCTTGAAGGATTTTGTGTTTTATTGTTATGAATTGATTGGACGTGTTCTGGTTTTGGAGAGAATAAAAGCTGTTTCTGTGTGAAAATCTGGATTAAACAGTAAGTTAAATAACAGGGGGTGTTCCCCCCAAAAAGTTCCAGAGCTAACAGATTTAAAAAATATATATCAGCATAAAAAAATCCAAAAATGTACAGTGATTCTTTTACGTATCCGATTTTGAATAACATTGAAAAAATAAATACTTATTTATTTTTGAGGGGAATATGTTTTTAGGGTTCCGTCCAAAAAAAACGGAACCTTTATAGGGTCACACGTGCGTCTGTCTGTCCGTCCGTCTGTCACAGCCAATTTGCTCCGAATCTACTGGATCAAATCAGGTGAAATTTGGTAGGATGGTGTAATCCTATGACCCAAACACAGATGTACAAAGTAAATAAATATTTTTTTTTAAATAAGGGTAATTTTCGGGGGACAAATTAGGAAATGAAAATAAATGTTTTGCAAACCTTAAGTACTGTGTCATCAAATGAAAGCTCGTTATGAGGATCTTAAATATATTTTTGTTATTATTCTAAAATAAATAGATTTAATTTTATTAATTAGAGAAGACGAAAATTGACCATTCCCCCTCTCCCTGATCTCCGGAACTACAGAGCCTAAAATTTTGAAAAAAAAAAAATACAAAGTATAGTTTATTGCTTGTAGATTACAGAAAAACCTATAAGAATACCATCAATTGAAAATTAAGTGGTAAACTAAATATAATACGTTTGGCATTGTACGGAACCCTCTCCACGCGAGTTCCACTCGCACTTGGCCGTTTTTTTTAGTATCGATGGAGGATATAGTATAACCGATTAAAGGAAACGCCTTTCGTTAATTAACATACTGTATTTCGATCTCAAGTTAGAACTGCAGTCTGTTCTACAACTGTCGTAGGCAGACGAAGGCATAACGAAGTGAAGGTCGAAAATATGCCGTCTACCTATTGGTATAAATCGAGTTGATTATATCTAGAATGAAAATGTATCAAGAAGTGCTCGAGGCAAAGCAAAATCCATACAGATCGATCAGTCATAGTTAAGCAATGCTGGTCAAGGTTGATCTGTGGATGGGTGACCATCCAATTCTTACCGAGACCCCCTCCTTGCCTCGAACAGCACGTAAAGCCGTTGGTGCCGGCTGTCATTCGAACATTTTTGACAGTCGTTATGGGTAGTCGGAAGCTTTAGGGCCGAGTCACACCGGAATGGCAGCGACGCCAGCGGCTGCCAGCGGCCGCCAGCGTTGACGCTGGCAGCCTCGCGCGACCTCCACACCCCACGCGCCTAGTCTCCTCTTGACTAGTATAGTTTCTACATTCGGCAAGGAAACTCGGTGTGTTTGGAGTGAACATGTTGGAATTGGTTTGGCACTTATCGTATAACGTATCTCGTCGCTGTACTACAGAGAAATGGTGCGCTCAGTGTTGCGACGGGCGTGAGGAGCGCGCGGCAGCCAGCGGCCGCTCGCGTCGCCGCGGGCGGCCTCGCGACCTTTTCAAGCTTATCAAGCGATACTGGTCTTTTAAGTATGTAGATAAAGTTTAAAATTATTTCACACTGAAAGTGCTCGCCGCGCCGCTGCCGGCCGCTGCCATTCCGGTGTTACTCGGCCCTTGAAGTCTGATAAGTAAACTACTACCTATTAGGCATGCAAACATTAATGAATGGCGAACTAAGTGCCAAAATACAAAATTATGAATTACAAATCAAAAAGAATATGCTAATGTCGTTAAATTGCGTAAATAAATTACAATTATATTAAATAAGAATTTACATTAGGATAAATTTATAAATCATTGTCATTTAGAAAATCGTTAATCGAGTAGTAACATTTTTCAATCAATAATGCTGTTAACTTCTTTTTAAAATTACGTATTGTGTCATCTTTAATTATGTCAGGTATTTTGTTATATATTGTAGGTCCCATACTAATAACATTTTTTTTTGTGTAAAGCAGTATTGCAACTCTTAACTCGTAAAAGATTTTTGTACTGGTTTCTGATTGGTCTCTTACTAGTTTGTAATACTGTGGTAAAAAGATGCATGTTACGTTTAACAAAAATCGCCATTTCTAAAATATACCTAATACCTAACCATTCTTTCCAGGGGGTATCGTGTTACCCACTGAGGTCAAACAGGCAATCGCTCCATGTAAAACGTGGTCGTGGTCAACAGCAGGCAATTATATAATGATCATCATCATATCAGCGCATTGCCGTCCTGAGCCGCCGAGCTGAGAGTCCCCCAGAGATCGGCAACCAACCCGCAAGGCCTCCAACACCAAATTATATAAATAGATAGAAAATTCGACTACTTAAAATTAATCTAAAATGACTACACAATAAAAAAAAAACTTTGAAGAAAAGCTTTCGCTTTTTTCAAAAATGTTTCGTAATTTCTTTTACTGGTGCGGCTAGTAGCATTTGGATCTAAATTAAATTTTCTGGGTTTAATAGTCCTTATTCCAGTGAAAACTGTTTTTTGTTTTCTGCAGTTAATATGAAAGTTAAGTGGAGTTAAGTAGATATTAATGATAATAATATTCTTTATTTGGACAACCACGAATCCATTTCATTTTCCGTTTCATATATATTGTTAGTATGAACTTAAAAACTATGTTAGAACCTTTGATTATATATAATGTCTAGATGGAGCGTCAAGTGCACGCAAACGTGTCAAAAAGTGTCAGCCAACTATTGGCTGACAAGTGCTTACATAATCAAAGCTCAAATGCGTAATAATAATAATAAATGATTAATATATGTATAATGATATTAATTTATGTATAATTATATACATAATTGCTTATATAATCATTATTTACGCACACAGAGACGTAGATGCACAGTGTAAAACGCCGCCTGCACGCACACATACTTAAAATTGTTGACTCGTTTTCTTTGTCATGATTGTAGGGCGACGCTCCATCTAGACATTATATAATCAAAGGTTAGAACCTAATAACTAAGAGAGACTTAGTCCTCTGGGTGAGGCTCGACACCACCCAAGTAACACAGTCTTGGAGCTTTAAAACAAATCTGTCTATTGACAGTCTATTCATGGTTAATATTTAGATAGCGGCTTTCTAAAGATGGTTCCAATAAAGAAAATGTATTCTTATAGAGTTTTTTTTCTCAAGCTTGATTATTTTTAGAGCATTTGTTCTATAGCACACTTATTTTAGTACGTTTATAGGTATATTGAATGTTTTAAGATAAAATGATCTACAAATAGCCTACAGGTACCTAACTTGAAGTAATTTTATAGATAAGTTGATATATTTTAAGATAAAACATTATATTTCAGCTATTGGTACTCTTAACTTTGTTTTTAAAGAGACTTAAGTCTAGATAAAATACTTTAATAGATATTTTACAGTTTGTCTAGAAAAATGATAGTGAAAACGTGTTTATAGTGGTTTTTTTCCTAAATATGGCTTAATTAAGTGCATTTGTATTAAATATTTGAATTGGATGATTTTATGCAATGGAGACAGTGAAAAAAATTAAAAGGTCTGGTGACTTTCGTCGAAAAATCGGTAGCGCACCTTAAGTAGAGTACATGCATACCTATTCAAATAGGTACTTTCTGAAGGTAGTTTTTACGAAATATGAAACAATAAATATTAACAGCTAATATCTAATGGTATTCAATAATTATTAGAATTTCGTAGTTATAAAAATACCTTTAAAAAGTTTAGTAGATCTACTAAGTATAGGAAATTCGAAGGTGCGGTTCAATATAGGTAACTAGGTACTACCTACAAAGATTCGTTTTATAACATTTTGATTATACAGGATGAAATTGAATTCATTAGCAAATTTTTAACTTTCATTATGGGGCCAACTCAAAGCGCGAAAAAGTATCAGCTGTTCCATACAGAAGTGCAATAGGTACCTACTCGGCCAAAATATATGGAACAGCTGTTTTATTTTCGCGCTGTTTGAGTTGGCCCGTGTCTGAGTTAAGAAAGTTGTTCAGGTTCGTGGTCTGAGTCACTCCTTAAAAATTTGCTAATGAATTCAATTTCATCCTGTATAGGTACCTACCTGAGGTCATGCAATGCTTGCATGCATGCAAGATTCGTTTTATAACATTTTGATTATATAGGTACCTGAGGTCATGCAGTATCTCGAGCGCTTTTGTTAACTATTTAGGTATCAATACGACACTATTTACTACGAATCCGTCCACTTTTGTATACCTGCCTTATGTTAACACTTTGCGTCTTTGGCACCGCGCCGCCGGCGTATACCTAAACATACCTACCTACTATTATACCTACTATTTTTCACATTGTCTATAAATAAAACAGAAATATCTTTTACTTATCCTCTTGAATTAATTAATTAAATTGCTCTGTTACTGCATAAAATGGTCTTCGTTCACAACACATCAAATTACCTGTTCACTGATAAACGTGTAGAAATACTGCGAGAAGATAAAAAAGAATATAGAGATGACAGTTACTAGGTAATCTTAAACCACTCATAAATCTGTTTATTCTTTCAATAGATAGTATAGTATGTTGCAAGTGAAATTATTCTTGTCATAGAGCTAGAGCCATACTACAGAAAAATTTCTAGAGTGTTTGTTCTATTAAATTCGTTTTTCTAGTAAATTTTATCTTAACGCCATTTTTATTGCCTATTTTTGCTTCAAATGATTTTCTTTACATATTTTAATGCTTATTTTTATGTTTTTATCATTAAATTATGTCTAATTAAATATTTAATATGTTTAAAATTACTATATTTTTAATAAAATTAGTATATTAAACATTAAAATACAATTTAAAAAATTTGCTTATAATGAATAATATTCATATTTGGAAAAAAAAATATTAAATCATACATTTACAGCGGGCGCTCTTATTTTAAGAGAGTTTTACATAATATTCGACGATAGAATTTCAATCGCATAAAGAAATGCTTGTTTACCCATTTTTAACTAGCTAAAACACAAGTAATGTAAGAAATAAGAAATTTGTTACGCCATGATGCAATACAATAAATAAGTTTAAATAACTCTTGTAAGTTCTGCGCCATTATGTGTCGTTGTCTATTACAAATCAAATGTAACTTAAAGTTGTTAGTCTTGAGTTAATTTTGGTTTAAAAACTTGACGAGTAAAGACTTATTTAAAGGTCTCAACTTTATCTATAAACTATCTACTAGTAAAATTTGTGGTCTATAAACAGTTTAGTGAGACACTAGAAAAATCTCAACAGACAATTTGAAAATTTACAACTCTTTGTCTCTATCTATTCATGTTTTCTTAACTCATTCTTATGAGAAGGGACAAGGTTGTGCCCACTTTTACTAAACTGTGTCTATAAGCGTTCTTGAATATTACTTGGGAGATATTTTACTCTTATCGTAGACAATAAAATTAAATTCTATTAGATATCGAATAGTCCGTTTTTAGACGCGATTGTGTTACTTGGGCAGAGGGCTGTCCAACTTGTTGCCTTACATTCAGGAAGCTGTTACTGCTCCCACGCAATCTGCTCAGCAGTGAGGCTGCCTTCTTGCTGCAGCACGCGTAGCATGACCACGCTATGTTTACGGAAGAATAGACATACTGACAGCAAGAATAGACAAGTCACTGACTTGTCTATTCTTGCTGTCAGCATCAAAGCCGTCTGTGCGCGACTCAGCGAACATTACTACTACCTTTACTACCATATACTTATAATATGTATGTAATGATAATTATACTGATGAAGAAATAATATTTCATTAATGTAATTGCAGCAGTGTGTATGTGTGTCACTTTGCCCTTCAGTGGGACATAAAACATGCAAGCTCAAACGATATTGCATTTGCTAATTATATACTATGTATTTTACAACTAGCACTTTTCTCGCGACTTCGTTGCGTGATTTCTTACGCATCCCTAACTTTTGACGTGATAACGTCTTATAAATCGATGAACACCGGCTGCACGCACGAAAACGTGTCACGTTCCGCCTGAGCCTGAGCGTGCAAGCGAGAGCGCGGAACAAGCGATAGAGAGGCACGATCGGCCCAAGCAATAAGCTCCGCCCACCTCGACGGAAGCCATTATTTGCTTATGTTATATAGGTATGTTAGCCATTATGTTTCTTTATGACGTTACCACGTAAAACTATCGCCCGTCAACCGACTTTACAGACAGCTATTTTTTTTTTGATAATAAACTAAAGCCTATACTCCTAATATAGCCTACTCAGTGATAACGTAGTTACCATTTGTCGAAAGAATTCAGAATTCGACCAGGAATTCCAGAGATTAGCGCGTTCAAACAAACATACAAAACCTTTGTACTACAAATGTGCAGACGCCAGCACATCAAGCCCTACCAAACTGTAAATCCCAATTGAATACGAACCTTATTCTTGTATGATAAAGTTGAAAATCTATCAAACACATTGGACAGATTGTTGTAACTGGATATGCTGGTCTCTGTACTTCTTCATCAAAGATCATGTTAATTCTTCATGAAAATGTACGAACTTTCCTTACTATAGACATAGATGCTTAGGAGAGGCATGTCCTTATGCCTTCTACATTCGAAGAATCATTCTTCAACAGCAATGCTGTTCTGTAAAAACTTACTGAAGTGCTCACTTGTGATACCGCAGTGAAAACTGTATCTATCTATCTCATCTATACCTTTAAACGAGCAATTCTTTAATATATATAATTTGAATCTCGCAAACGGCTCCAACGATTTTCATTAAATTTTGTATGCAGGGGTTTTCGGGGGCGATAAATCGATGCAGCTTAGTTTCATTAAAAAAAAACAGACCGATACAAAACTACCGAGCAAAGCTGGATCGCCCAGCCCAGGTACTATTATGTAACATGATTAAAAGTACGCTAGCGCCACTACACTCTGTCCACTGGTTTAATCGTTTTTTGACAGCTGCAACATGTGAACAATATTTATGTTTTTTGTAAAAACTGATACACATGCCTGTATTATAATGTCTGTAAGAGGTCATCAATAAGATAATCCGATAAGATTAGGCAGTTTATACATTTATTTTATAACACACTAGCAACCCGGCCCGGCTTCGCATGGGCCTATAGCGTTTCTCGATAAATGGACTATCCAACACAAAAATAATTTTTCAATTCGAACCAGTAGCTCCTGAGATTAGCGCATTCAACCAAACAAACAAACTCTTCAGCTTTATAATATTAGTATAGATGTTAAAAAACCAATAACCCAATGGACAGGGTATAACTGCAGATAACATAGGTGAAGCGAACTATTTTTAATACCAAAAACTTTTTACTCTCGAAATCGGAAATGAGATAGCATTCGAATTCGCAGGTGATTTCTTACAGAATTGCACTGCAAGCACCTTTACAATGGAAAATAGCTTGCCACAACATATCGACATGTCAAAAACTCAATTGGTTTAACGTCTTGTTTGCGCTTGAACTATTTATCATAGAGAACATAGAAATGTGGAGTCTTCATTCACTATAAAGTTAATAACTCAGTTACCGGTGCGGCAAAATGTTTTCGATTTCAACACATCTTCAATTCTATCTTATAGATTTATCTTTTCTCATTCGGGAACGTTTGTGAGTTTCTATCAATTTTATTACTTTTCTCGTATGTTATTTTTGCTTGTTTCTTTAAAATACTTAATTGTTTGTAAAATCGTTTTATGTATAGGTACTAGGTATCTCTCAAAATCTACATAATAATATATTAAAACTAGCGACCCGGTCCAGCTTCACCTGGGCCTATAGCCTTCCTCGATAAATGGACTATCCAACACAAAAAATAATTTTTCAATTCGATCCAGTAGATCCTGAGATTAGCGCGTTCAACCAAACAAACAAACAAACAAACTCTTCAGCTTTATAATATTATAAGTATTTATAATATTAAGTAACATTACTCTTTGACGGTACATCAAGAAATACTCTTCCAATTAAACATCTGCCTTGCCTCTTCCCTCTATGTTGGGGTCCGATTCCAGTCTAACTGGATGCAGCTGAATGTGCGACTGCCTGTCTGATCTCCACAACCCAGTTGCTGGGTAACACGATACCCTTTGGTAAGACATGTGGTCAGATTATCTAGCTTCTGAATACCTATAACGAAAGTCAAAGATCTACGAATGACAGCCGGGAGCAATGGCTTTACGTGCTTTCTGAGACACGGAGGTGTATCGGTACACAATGAATGATCACGCATCCACGGTCTGACCGCGGCAAATGTAGCCTATCCATCATGACCGGTCGATCCTTAGGTCTTTTACTTAGCCACGACCTTCGAAATCTATATATTTAAAAATGAATCGCTATTTTCCTTGGTTTTCGAGTGAACGGCTGGACCAATTTCGCTAATTCTTTTTTTGTTGTGTTCGTTATTTTAAGTAGAAGGAGAAAATAAAAGAAAAACTAAGAAAATTGAGCGGAGCATTCAAAAAAACAACAAAAACCAAAAAAAAAATACATGGAAAACGTTTTAATTATTTCTTCACTAAAACATTATAGATACCTAGATGACTTAGGTATTTGTTTCTTGAATTTTTGGAGGATTGTCGCAATTTGTGTAGGTAGGGTATGTAGGGTAGGTAAATAGGCAGGTAATTAGGTAGATAGGGACAGGACAACGTCTGTCGGGTCGGCTAGTACCTAATATTTTATGAAATAACAAGCGACCCGCCCCGGCTTCACACGGATGCAATGTAGATCAAAACTATACGTATTAACCTTCCTCTTGAATCACTCTATCTATTGCTGAAAACTGCATTGAAATCAGCTGCGAAGTTCAAATGATTTAAGCGTATATATACAGCCGGAGCAACTTTGTTTTATACTATGCAAAGATAAAGATAACATTTTTGTATACGTTAAAGCAATTGATGAATGAAATTATACTGAATAGATTACTCTAGCTCACACCCTATTCATTGTTTGTTGGAATAGAAGAAGTAGTCGTCTATTAATTGTAAATATGTGAACACTGTGTGTCAATGTACATAACTTAGCTGTCATTTCTTAACTTGTGATACTTTGTACATACCATAATATAGTGATTTTTATACAAGGTACATCGTATTCACATAACATAATCATTCTTGTAAATGAAAATATTGTAAACACCCTTTTTTTAAAGAGTATTTATGGAAAATCTTGCCCATTCTTCTCCATACGAAACTACCATTTGGAATGGGCAACTAGATTCAAATTTTACAATATGGCGTTCAAAAGTGCCTTTAATGGTCTAATTGAAATAAATGATTTTACTTTGACTTTGACAATTCATATAGCTGCCGCTCGCGTGAATTTAGTACTATTTGAGCTCTCATATAGCAGGACTTTTTCAGAGTTAGTTGAAACTTGTGGTTTATTTTGACTAAATTAGGGTAAAACCAGAATAGTTGCCTCAGGGGTGTACCGCCGGCCTCGCCATCATCGAGGCGGTCCGGCCAGCGCTCGAGCGCTGGCTCGGGAGAAGGCACGGCTCCCTGTCGTTTCGGGTGACGCAGGTGCTCTCGGGGCATGGTTGCTTCGGGAAGTACTTGTGTCGCATAAACAGGGAGCCGGACGCCCGGTGTCACCACTGCGTCGACTGCCGGGAGGACACGGCGCGGCATACGCTGGCGGAATGTGCCGCTTGGGAGGGGCCGCGCCGTGCCCTCGTCTCAAAAGTAGGCGGTGACCTGTCGCTGTCGGCCGTGGTCGAGTCGATGGTCGACAGCGCAGAGTCCTGGGACGCGGTGGTTTCCTTCTGCGAAAGTGTCATGTCGCAGAAGGAGGCTGCGGAAAGGGAGAGGGAGATCTCAACCTCCCACCCTGCCCGCAGCAGGCGCACCGGGCGTCGGCGAAGGGCGGATAACGCCCTCTTCCGGCCCCCCTAAATGGGTCCAGGGGCGGCAGACTCGGGGACGTCTGTCGCCCCCCACATACACCAGGACCCGAGGTGGCGGCGCGTAGTGTTCCACGCGCGCCCCTCTAAGACGTCCGGGGGGGAGTCCAACACCTCACTCCCCCCCCCTGACCCGAGAAGTGGCCCGCTGCAGCGGGCCGGCACCAGCCGGGGGTTGCGGAAGTATCTCCAGTTCCCGCGACCCCCGACGTAGGTGTGAGATGGAACACCGGGGTGGTTTTTAGTCAGTAAGAGTCTGACAGACCCCTCCGCCCGCCCCAGGGCGGAGGACATCCATGAGGATTTTCCACCCCGTACCAAAAAAAAAAAAAAAAAAAAAAAAGGGGTGTATAGTTGCCTCAATTGTAATTTCTTTAGTTTCGAGGATGAATCACATGTTATTTTATTGATCTATCGAGAGACTACCACTATCACTTTGCTGACCGTGTTGCATGACTCTGAGCCATTGTATTTGCATAGGAAGACAGGTACGATCAAAGTTCTCCTCTTTCGCGGCGGGGCATCTATGCTAATATTATAAAGCTGAAGAGTTTGTTTGTTTGGTTGAACGCGCTAATCTCAGGATGTACTGGTTCGAATTGAAAAAGTATTTTGTGTTGGATAGTCCATGTATTGAGGAAGGGCCCATGCGAAGCCGGGCCGGGTCGCTAGTCTATCATAAACGAAATTTATATGGACTAGGCACCAAAAATTAGAGATCAAAAATTGACAATACTCTGGAAATAATATCAGAGATACCTAATGTTTTTACTTTCACAAATTTGAAAGATAAGATACGTTTTACAAATAATATATTTTGCTTTTTGTACTGAGAGATCTATATATTTTGTTCCGCGAACCGGAAGACATTGTGTTGGAAGGCCTCCCACTAGGTGGACCGATGACCTGGTAAAGGTTGCGGGGATCCGCTGGATGCGAGTCGTACGGGACTGGTCAATGTGGCGACACTTGGCGGAGGCCTATGTCCAGCAGTGGACGTCTTTCGGCTGAAATGATGATGACGATGACAGAGAAATATGAAGCAATTTCAAAAAGTGTGGCTACTATCCGGCTTTTGCTGTACAATATTATCTTTAAAGTTCTAGTTTACGTTGTTCTAATGTAACAGCTATATTATTCTGTCCGTAGTTTGCGCATGAAAGAGTAACACACACAACCGTTCATCCTCACATTAATTCACTTTTATAATAAAATTGTAGTAAGATATTTCAGAAAACAGGAAAGTGCCCTGCTGATTTTCTAATTCTATAGAAGTAACTATAAAACTTTACAACGCAAAATTAATCGTAAAACTTATCTACTAATTGGAATAACTTGTAAATAAACGACAGTAATTACCATTTTATAGACAGTAAAGTATTCTTAAGTAATAACTTTGAAGCTAAAGTTATGACAGTAACAAAACGGTGCGCCATGAAAATATTGTTAGTAGGTAGCAATTGTAACTTTAATTACAAACGAACTGCGAAACTTACAGGCTACCCCTACTATTTATATATTTTTAAGTATACGCACAGTATAAATATTAGTACTACCGTACATTAGCGACACGCCCCGCCTCCCTCCGAAACACTATTCCTCACCTCTTCCCGCGTCGAACGTGCTTTCGGAACTGCTTTTAGTTCAAGCGGCGCGTAGACACGCACGTATTTGTACAGTCGGTTATTTTGGGTGTAGTGTAGGTAATTAAATCGTTACGTTTGTATGGTGTGTTAATAAAATTTTGCTTGACCTGTGTATAGAGCCCAAGCCTCTATTTCATCAGTCACGCTTGTAACCATGCATTGCTTGCTCCGTGTTGTGCCGGCCGCGAATAGCACCACTCCATTTCTACCCGTGGGTGTCGAGGGATATTGACTACAGGATGGGCAGCAGCGGCCTTCTGAGTACCATAAACACCTACTGCGATCGCCAACATGCATCGGCCAAGCATGGCGATTACGGCTGAACCCCTCCTTGCGGGAGACCTATGCCCAGCATTGGGCGTCTAAAGGTTGACGTGATGATGATGACGAACGACGGACCCCACAGGGCACAAGTAACAGTAAACAGTGCACTCGCAAAGGGACATCAGCATACGTTTTGCAAATTCAATTTGTTGAGTCACCTGTCATATTAGTGGTTTTGCGCGCACAAATGGCAATTGGATTATTTGGTGCACTGTAAATTACCGGTGACTGGTTGTCGGAAAACTTGTTTACATCGAGGGGGAATTATGTTGGAAGTATGGCGTTTTAGTGACACTGACACTGGATTCCGGACGTGTTTATAATGATATAATTATCATTATTTCAGAGCTAGAGTCCATAATAGGAATAAAATCACACATTTTGCACACACATTTAATGGGACCAAAAGAGATAAGTATCCAAGTTGTTGTTGTTGTTGTTGTTGTTGTTGTTGTATTGTGTTGTTGTATCTTATCTTATCTTAAAATAGTTTAAGTTTATTCAGAAACTGATAGGTGATCATGGTCATGGTCAATAAACATTTTTTCTTGCTTCTTTCTCTTTTATCTATAGAAGTTTTCGAATAAATCATAGAACTGTTTATTTTCTATTAATTTTATTTTATTGTATTCAAAAACTTCCATCGGTTTCTAAGTAAACTTCAACAATATCTGACGTAGTGACGACCCTGATTACTTATCCCTTTCGATGACTGTGCATCACTAAATATATCAAACATTTTAGCTGATTACAAAATGATAATGATTTTCGAATCTCTCAAGAAATTTTGAAACTCGTAAGTATCATTTTGAAAACTTCATTTCATAGAAAACTGACTAATTACAAGCCAAAATCTTCGTGCCTTTGAGCTATCTACAAAGTTTCATAGAGTTTAACAGCTATTTCGTCTTCTGTCGAGCCTTTACCCAACTATGTTGGGGTCGGCTTCCATTCTAACTGGATGCAGCTGTATACCACAACCCAGTCACTAGGTAAAACGATACCCCTTGGTAATACTGGTTGTCAAAGGACAATGCCAAAAACTCTATAGAACTTTGCCCCACTCAATAAAAGTCATGTGCAATATGTAGCATCTTACTGTTTATTTATTGCTGATAACTAAACATTAGTCTTAGTGACTGTAGAACTTGCGGTTTCCGTTTAAATCTAAAAACAATAATGACATTGATTATAGGTCAAATTGTATTTTAGGTAAAATGAGTTTGTATTTTGTGGGTAGGTATTTCGTAATCCGCAAGTTCTAAAGAAATATAATTTAGTATAGAAAGGTTCTACATTCATTACAATTATTTTCATTAATTTACTTTTTCTGTACATGGGTGGGGCAGGATCGGGCATTGTCATTTTCTAACTTCAAACACGATATAATCCAAACAAGGTCTAGTCATATCGAGATTAAGTCCTATAGCAAACGAGTCATATCTGCTATTTAGTCTTATCGAGAGGTAGTCATAACGCTTCTAACCCCTTCTGGCTACCTATAACGACTGTCAAAGATCTACTCAGGACAGCCGGGACCAACGGCTTTACGTGCTTACCGAAACACGGGGGTTCTTGGTACGAAATGGATGGTCCATTTACGAACTGACCGCGACAAGCGTAACTTAACATTGATCGATCTTGTCAAAGTCAAGTCCTCGTGACCCACGAGGCCCTAATAAATAAATACCTAAATAAATAAAATGTAGTCCGTTTTGCTTTGGTTTTTCACTTAAGATTTCTTTTTGCTTTTAATACGGGTCTCGGTCTGTGGCTAGTGTGGTTATTTTAGGTAAAACATGTAAAACACTGGGTTTCATTACAACAGGGAATTCGAAAAGGCTGGATACTGATATAGGTCCAGTCCGTAAGGAGCAGAAAAAAAAGAAAATGGATGCCATTGCTCCATTAGCAGTAGCACACAGTATACAGGCAAACCCCTAGGTACTTTGGTTTAGCTATATTACCATCCCTTTTTTGCATTTGTAGTTTGACAGTTGTGCGACAGTGACAGAAACAATGCTTAGCCGAAGTACTTGCGTAACATTATTTTATCTCGGCCTAAATGTAGCCCCGAAACGTATTTTTTAAGTTCAATTAGATTTTAGGCAGAGGTTTTCTTAGTTTTTATTTTATGCTTTTCTTACTATATTCTTCACTAGGTTTTGCTCGCGACATCGTCTTCAATCGATCCCATTTTTTTTTTTAATTAAATATTTTTAAAGCTCATTGAAAACGTAGATTCCTATTAGCGAAATAATTTTTAGAATTGAACCAGGTGTTCTGGAGATTAGGGCGCTCAAACAAACAAACTCTTCAGCTTTACTGTATCTGATCACTTTGCCGTTACTGTCATGCTGGCACTTCACATGGCTATTTGTATTTGCGTAATTTGGCATATTTGGCAAACAATTACCATGTGTGGACAGTATATTTGACAAACTATTGGCCTTATTCGCCTATTTGACAAATATGGCCAATACCAAATACGCGTTACCGTGCGCTTGTCGGTTTCTCGACGCACATCAAAGAGGTCAAATAGGCGAATACGCAAATAAGCCGTCCACACAATGGCTATGTTCAGATGCGCACGCGTCGCCGACCTGCATGGACGTGCAGTATTTTGTGTCTGTCTTGCGAGCGCGAACTGGAACAGCTATTGAAAATGAATTGGAACAATGAAACAGTGTTAAAATTCCTCAAATTATACCAAAATAATTTGTGTATTATATAATATGTAAATAATTAAATCCAGCTGCAAGTTAAGACACGTCCATAGTTTTGCTGAACACATTGTCTGCTTCTGCTAAATGTTTGCGTGTTTGTTATTTGGCTGCCATGTGTGGATGGTCATATTTGCCTGTACTTGTATATTTGCGTGTTCGTCATATATTTTGCCAAATACAGCAAAAGCCCAATAGCAAACACAAATAGCCATGTGAAGTGCCACCATCAGAAAAGTTGCGCCTCCCTACTTACTCGCGTTTGTGGTATTTATCACAAACACTGTACTAAATGTTTTTGCAGATCGGTGGGAGTCCCGGAGTCCCCGATGTTGCGAAGATGGGGGGTTTCATGTCATAGTTTAAGGGGCTATTAAACGACTTTTACAGATTTTAAACTGACAATCACGTCAAAATGTGCAGTGTAAATGATTTGAAAAAAAAATATGTTAAACTAGAACATTCTCTTAATCATATAGAAAGTGAATATTTTTGATTAAGTTCATATTAAATAGTTTAATTAACTCGTGAAGTTGTGTCTGACGCGGACAAAACATTGACAATCACACAAAATCTACCAGGTAAATCCGAAACTTACGCTATCTTACAGACGATTTTATTATCTATCTTTTAGTATACGCCTTTTTTTTAATGTTGAAAGAATACTACTTTTATTTAATTTTTTCGACTAAATTTTGAAAGTTTTGGACGCAGACTGCGTCAGTTTTGCATCAGTTTTGCGTCCAAAACTCTCAAAATTAGTTAGTTTAAATCTAGGTTTGTATGAAGCCAAAATTAAACTTTTTTTAAAAAACAAATTCAGTAAACACGTCCGAAAATCAGCTTTTTTGCACAATTTTATCTGAACTTTAGCCGTTCATAATGCACTTATACATTGAAAAAGTAAAAAAACAGCTTCATAGAAACCTTGTACATGTAATGGCTATTCTAAATTACAAACATTTTTACTAAAAACTTGTAAGGCTTTTTCATAAACACGTATGTTCTGGCACACGTTTTGTGAAATTTCCGCGCGCCAATTTTCCTGTGATGTTATCGCGTTCTCACTCACTCGTTTGTTGCCGAGCTTTGCGTTGTTTGAAATAAAAAAAAAATAATCACGCTCGCGTTGGAGTTCGTTAGATGGGGATGGGCGCTCTTAATATAAATATAATCAAAAATGTTCACATACTAAATGATTATGTGAATGTTCTAGTTTAACATATGTTTTTTTTCAAATCATTTACACTACACATTTTGACGTGATTGTCAGTTCAAAATCTGTAAAAGTCGTTAATAGCCCCTTAATTGTGTGTACCAACATTATTTATGAAGTACATTGATATTATAGTACCTACCGTCCCTGAGGGTAGCTGCGCGATGCGGGAGGAGAGTGGTGACGTAAAGCGAGAGCTGACTGATACGTCAACTTGTCACAACTGTCACCCCTTCCGATGTATATTCCGATATAAATGTTTATAATTCATCATCATCTGCTGGAAGATGTCCACTGTTGGACAAAGGCCTCCCCCAAGAGGGTTGCCATAATCCCCACGCTTGGCAGGCTTCTTGGGGATCCCAGTGAGGTTGTTGAATACACGAAAGCCGGCGCTGCCTGACGAGCGGCATTTTGCTACAAATACAAACGACGACGTCGACGGTTGCCGTTAGAAAATGCCGCTCGTGTGTAAGAGCCCTTAAGGCGGGTTGTTTCAAACAGTCGGTTAACGTTACATACGGACGGTTAAAAAGTTACTATGACGTGCGATGTTTAACGTACGTTAAATGTAACGGGTTGTTTCATGACATAAAAATCCGTCAGTTAAAGTTTTTCAAAAAGAGATTCCATAATATTTTGATGTTTGAAGTAGCTGTTTGACAACACAAAATTACTATGACTGGTCAGCTAAGGTAATAGTAACTTTTTGACGTATGATTTTGTGAAACAACGGTTTATTTAGACTTATTAATCAGGAATACATTATAGCACAATGACATTAACCTCTTGAGGGGGCAGTCAACTTTTAATTTGATGCCTTATTGTGTTAGTTTTTTTTTAGTTTAATATTATAGGTTTTCTTTTTTATTATTCTTGTAAATATTATTCATATGTTTGAAACAACCCATTTTTTTTATTTGACTATAGTTAGCGCCATTTTTGACTATTACCGGTCAGTAATGGTTAGTTAAAGCAACCCGCCCTTAGTCGCCTTCTACGACACCCCACGACCGAACACCCCACGGGCCGGTTCATGATTATTATAAAATAATTTTAGTATAGATTTCAAGCATATTTCTATATAAGTCATCCACCAATCCGAATATCGCTCGGAATGTATTCAGAGGTACTGACCCCGCAGTAGTTTCATAAGGTATTCCAATCAAACCTAGCTCAAACGCTCTCAGTTCATCGCGACAAGCGATCGGCCAATCGTTTCACAGTTATGCGTTCAAGTTTCTATCTGACTTGCTCCTGAAATGTTTTGGAATTACTGGTTGTTGCAGATCGCTGAGTTTAGGTACAAGTCGGTTTTGAGAGTTGCTATGGAGTTTTCAAGCGAATTTGATGATGATCTAGGTATCTACTGTAAACCGTGAAGGTTCAGTTTACTGTGATTGATAAAATAATTTACTTTGATACTTACTTCATATTTTGAATGAATTATTGTTTTAAATGGTCGCGTAGACGCGGTCGAATGCGGACGCTTTATTCGCAATTTATTCTTAATTTTACCCATAAAAATGGTGTTGTAATTCATGGAATATTGACTCGTAATGTTTTCGTGCAACAAGTGAACTAAGTACAAAAGTGGAGTGAACTTTTTCGCTGTTTTTATTCGCGAGTACAATATCGTGCGCGCTAGCAAGGCTGAGGTAAGCTCTTCCTCACCTCGGGGGAAAGAGACAGGCTGCGCGCGACAAATAATTCGTCCTTGTCGCACTGCAGCGAGACGTGGAGCGCTTGGCGTTGCACTCACACATCGACGTATTTTTGATTTATAACTGCAAAATAATGGCGAAGCAGTGCAGCGCTTGCAATTCAACTATTACAGATAGCTTCTTTATGGAATGCTCAAATGACAAATGCAGGAGAGGGTATGATTTAAATTGTCTCAAAATTACACAAGATGCTTTTAAGACATTTACTCTAGCATATAAGAAGAAATGGGTATGTCCGGAGTGTGTTTGCTTAAATCCAAAACGCGGAAATATAGATACACCTGTCAGAATGGATACCACTAAATTACACATAACCACTACACCTGATAATGTGAACACCAAGCGAGGGAGCCAAGCCCAGTCCTCGCCGATAATTTTAAGAGACGTGGATTCCGTGTTACTGGATGAACTAAAGCAGCTCCGGGTGGATATTACGGCCCGCCTAGACTCTCAAGCAAATGCGATTACGCTCATGCAAGGTCAATTTGCGCAAACAAAAAATGATCTCAACAGATTAGTTGATATAATGACGGTAATAGAAGAAAAAGTCAATCTTAACTTGGCTCAGAATACCCAACCTCAGGCAACATCCACCAACGCTCCACCAACGAAGGATGTATCGATGAGCTCCCACTCTTCATTTGCTGAAGCAGTTGGTAAAAATAAACCCAATAAATCTAAAAAAAATAATAATACGGGTAACCAACCAACCGCCAAAATGCAAAATGTAAACATGCGTGGGGCCACGAAATCGACTGTACTTGAAACACAAACAAGTAATAATAGCCAACCAGGCGCTATTGAACAGTTGGAACATGAGGAAGAAACTGGCTGGACTACCGTACAATATAAGAAACCCAACCGTTTGCCCAAAAATGTGACAATTGGAAGTAATACGGAAATAAAGGGAATAATGGCTATGGAAAGAAAGAAATATTTACATGTATGGCGTTTACATCCGGAAACCACCCTAGAAACTATCACTGATTACGTTAAAAACCTGTGCGGACCAGAAGTGCCTATGAAAATAGAAAAAATTAAACATAGCACACCACGAGATTACTCGTCTTTTCTAATAGGTGTTTCTGAAAAACACTATAACGTGTTGAATAATGCGGAAGTATGGCCACTGAACGCGGAATTCAATGAATGGATTTGGTTTCGTAAACAACCCAAAAACCCCTTCCACAAGTAATAGTCCAATCGAAATATATTACCAAAATGTAAGGGGTCTTCGAACTAAGCTGGACAGCTTCAGAAATAACCTAGTGTCGTCCGACTCGGACTTATTCGCTATTACTGAGTCAGGCTGCAATGAGTCCATACAAGACGCGGAAATTGTTCCACCGGGATATAAAATATTAAGATGTGATCGAGCGGATGGTCGGAAGCAAGGCGGCGCGCTGCTCGTGGCCACACACCGGTTCGAGCTGCGACAAATACCTATCTTGGAGGCGTCAATAGACACTTGTTTGTTCGAAATGGTTTGTGCAACGGTACATTTAAATAAACGTTTTTTGTTTATGTGTTGTGTTATCTATATTCCGCCAGGTAGCTCGGAAAATGATTATTTGTTGTTATTTAGAATAATAGAAAGAATGTGTGATAGTTATGGAGAAGTTATTGTAATCGGTGATTTTAACTTGTATTCATGTCCTGTTAATATTAATAACTATTTCGAATGTTTTTTGTCATATTGCGAGTTCACTCAGAGTAACACAGTACCCAATTGTTTAGGTCGTCAGTTGGATTTGGTTCTGAGTGCAGGCATTAGCGGAGGAGTGACGGTGGTGGCGGCGGACGAGGCGCTGGTGCCTGTCGACGCGCACCACCCGCCACTAGCGGTCAGCGTGCGCCCCGCCCCCGCCCCCGCCCCGCATACGGCCCCCGCCGGCGCCTGCGGTACTAGTGCTCGCTATATTAGACCACAGTGGAATTGGAATAAGGCCGATTTTCAATTGTTATATTCTAGACTAGTTTCCACTGACTGGAGTAAATTGTATGAAATACGTGATTTGGAAGAGATGTTGAACTTCTTTTATGATAACATTAATTATACGATAGATGGGTGCGTGCCGCGGAAAAAACGTAGTAGTGGAAATTCGCGGTACGTATACCCAGTATGGTATACAAGCGAAATAATAAAAAATATACAAATTAAAGCCAGACTTCATAAAATATTCAAAAAAACAAAGTTGAGTAGCGATTATCACAAATTTGCAGAGTGTAGAACCTGTATAAAAAAATCAATAGAAATAGCGCATATGGAACATAAAAATAAAATTCAGTGTCAATTTGTTAAGGATCCGAAATCGTTTTGGGATTATATTAGGTCAAAACAAAAAAACACCAATATGTACAGTATTATAAAAGACGGTCAACATTTAACGGATGAAGAGTGTGCTGGGCAGTTCGCAGACTTTTTTGAGTCTGTGTACAGCAAAGAGCCATCCCTACTGGACGCGGGCGCGGCGGCGGCGGGGGTCGGCGCGACTAGTGCGCGTGTGCATATTGAGGCGCTGAGTCTTTCCGAAGTTCAGCAGGCGCTTAGAAGTCTCAAGCCAAAACGTTCGTCTGGCCCAGACGGTATACCAGCGTTTCTGTTCCGAGACTGTGGGAGGGTACTGGCGGAACCATTACTTCACATTTTTAATGCATGTTTAGAACAAGCGACGTTCCCTCCTAGGTGGAAGATCACGCGCGTTATTCCGGTGCCTAAAGGAAAATCTGGTCCGGATATCTGTAATTATAGACCGGTAGCTGTACTATCGACGCCTGCTAAAGTACTGGAGTCAGCCATTCAGCGTTCCATGCAGGGACAAGTGCGCGCGCGTCTATCAGATGCGCAACACGGGTTCCGGCCGGGATGCAGCACTGCCACTAACCTACTCAACTTTATGGTGCAGGTGGTACCGTCTGTAGACTCTGGAGTACAGGTAGATGCTGCGTACTTCGATTTTAAAAAGGCGTTCGATACGGTCGATAATGACATCTTATTAAGAAAGCTTGCAAAAATTGGATGTACACTGCCTCTGCTGCAGTTCTTCGCAAGCTATATGAAGGATCGTAAGCAATATGTAGATTACAATGGCTGCGAATCTCGGCCGTATTATACTAGGTCTGGCGTGAGCCAGGGTAGCAATGTAGGGCCTCTCGAGTTTATTATAATGATAAATGACTTACCGGAAGTCGTCAGACATGGGACGTGTTTATTGTTTGCAGATGACCTGAAATTGCTGCTCGAAGTTAGGGATCAGACGGATTGTGAACGCCTGCAGGACGACATCAACCGAGTGGTCGAGTGGAGCATCGACAACAAACTTTATTTTAATGTAGCCAAATGCTCGGTGATGTCTTTCACTCGCGCCCGGACTCCTTTGTATTATCAATACAAAGTAGAGGATGCGCCGATGCAACGAGTGTCTCAGGTACGAGACTTAGGGGTAATCTTCACTCCGGAGCTAACCTTCCGTGAGCATATAAATAAAATTTGTAAGAAGGCATACCGTAACCTAGGTTTCGTACTCAGGCAGGCTCAGGGGTTTACCAACATCACGACACTCAGGGTGTTGTATGACGCACTAGTCAGGAGTCAACTTGAACATAGTGCAGTCATATGGGCTCCTTATGAGGCGAAATATAGTGTCATGTTGGAACGTGTCCAAAATAAGTTCACAAGACACCTGTACTTCAAGTTGCATGGGGTATATCCATTGTACCCAATGATGTACCCTACACTATTTGTACTAGGTATGGTAGGGTACAACACGTTAAAGGTGCGACGGGACTTTGCACTCGCAGCGTATGTAGTAAAGCTACTGCGTGGTGAGGCGCATAACCCGGGAGTGCTGCGGCACCTGGAACTCTGCGTGCCAGACAGGTACGTGTGGAGGCGGCGACGCCCGCCCCTGCTTGCTGTGCCTGCAGCCAGAACCAACCTATTGGCGAGGACTCCTCTCACCAGAGCCATGCGTGTGGTGAACGAGGTTCACGAGAGGGTTGATTTGTTGTGGTGCAACTTGAGTGAACTCGCAAAAGCTACATTGTATATAATATGTTATTTCAATTTAGGTTAAGATTTAGAATATATTGTGTAATTTTTATTGGATGTAGATTAAGGATTTAGCATGTAAGGCCACTCTATCGCATTGGATCCCAAATCTGTAATGATAGATGTAGGTAAGATTAAAATAAATAAATAAATAAATAAATTCTATTTTGTTGCTAAATCGTATTGTCAGCCCAGGAGGCGGACTGTCAATCTGTCCTCTTATTTAGTAATTACAATTAAAGTTTATCTCACAGATAGGAATACTATCGTATATGGATTACGACGAGGCGTTAATTATTGTAGAAAGAGAAACGATACGAAACGTTTGTAACTTGGCTAGGGGGGCTGGAAAGACTCGGGGGAGGCCTTTGCCCAGCTGTGGGACACAACGGGCTAATAAAAAAAAATTACTACACTACGATTTTATAGAGCGCTGTCAAGAAAATCTTCAAAGAAGAGTGAAATCATAGTACATTTTTTATTAACAAATGTCGCTTGATTTAATATGAAAGAGAAAGATAACGAACATTGAAAGCTTTCGCGCAAAGATTCGTGTTACGGCACGTTTTTTCAGTTCTCATTTCAAGAAAAAACTAAAAGGCAACACAAAAATGAATATTTAAATTAGTACCTACAGAAACGCGATAACAAAATGTACCTAGTCTTCAAATATTTTTTGTTAAATTTTTAGTTTGACTCTGCAAATATTAATTTACTTTGTAGAACTAGAGGTAAGTAAACAGTAGTCGAGATTGGATAACATTCGGCGAAGTTCGGTCAACGTCGGCTAAGTTCGGCTTTGTGTAGCGCCGTCTCTGTCATTCATACCTATGTGTAATTCTCTTTCTTTAATTCGATTTGCCTTATTATCAGCCACCTACTACAAACCTAGCCATGTTAATTTTAGTCAACATCGTCAGCCCTTTACAGTCGACTGTTGCTCCAATTACTACTAATGAGCGTGAATATTGATATTACCAGGAACCACTAACTGCCGCACTCGGAGACATCACTTAATAATAGTACCCCTACCTAAACGGAGACTAGCAAATTACGTAATGGTGGCACTTCAATTGGTGTATTTGTGCAAATATTCGCCTTATTTGGATTATACAATATCAACTTAATTTCAATAAGCATAGAATATATTTTGTATTATCAGCATAAGAGCTGATATTGTAATGCACTAGTAAATCCGCTAATACAGATGCACTCCCTCTGTCACTCTTATAGCACGATGGGACTGCAATCCGAAAGGACCGGAGAGAGGTGAGTCGCATGACCAACGACTTTATGTGGTTTCTGACCACACCGGGGTGTCACACCGCCAATTTCCAGACTCGGGCTGCTACTGAAAAAAAATTCCTAACATACCACCAATAATCTATCATTGAGTACGTTTAATTGACCAGCGTCCCAGAAATTCTGGGGGTCATTTATATACCGTTTTCTTGCGGATGACGGCAAGAAAGCCACCAGTGCGATACAATGCAAGCATCCCCAATGCACTACAGAAGCGAGGCAACCCCAACATCATCCTGAAAATGTTGTTATAACATAGTAATGTACAGTACGCAAAAGAGATAAGTATCCATGTCGTCGGGAATAGTTGAAGATTTCTTAGAAACCAATGGGGGCTTTCAAATGAAATTTTATTAAATCATTGAACTGTTTATTCTCTATAAATTGTATTTTATTTTATTCATAAAAACCTATCGGTTTCTAAGTAAACTTCAACTGTTTCCGGCGACATGGATACTTATCTCCTTTGGTGACCGTACATTATATTTTTTTTTTAGTTTTATCATTATCTTATTTTAGATGTGACGGGGGGGGGGGCACATTTTACCACTTTCCAAGTGTCTCTCGCGCAAACTTTTCAGTTTAGAAAAAAAATGATATTAGAAACCTCAATATCATTTTTAAAACCTACCCATAGATATCCCACACGAATGGGTTTGTACTGGATGCGCAGGACATCCAACGATCTTTTGGTGTGATAATGGTGGACACTTTATTAATGATTGATTTATATTAAGTATTAAGAGGAA
Source organism: Charanyca ferruginea (assembly GCA_947361185.1). Taxonomy (NCBI): domain Eukaryota; kingdom Metazoa; phylum Arthropoda; class Insecta; order Lepidoptera; family Noctuidae; genus Charanyca; species Charanyca ferruginea. The sequence goes on from OX376057.1 coordinate 31,683,149, forward strand.
ATACCACGGGCTAGAGAATTGAAAATTAGGTATTTGTAAAATCTATTCCTGTCGCGCGATGCCCGAACACGAACCGCAGAGCGCGATAGAGACAACTGCAGCTTTGACCGAAAATACCTATTAAAAGTACACAAAATCAATGATTCGTAGTCCCCTGATTTCTTCTCCAAAACTTAACCGATTTAACTGCTTTTTATTAAAAAATAAAGAAAGGCTTTTGCCGTGTTCCTATGATTTCTATTTTTTATATAATCAAGTCAAATTTGTTTTCTGAATGTTTGAACACAGCGGAAAATCATGCCAATTTTTTAGGTTTTTGAATATTCATATCTCTTTTAATAATAAATTTATGAGAAAAAGGAAAACATAGGGGCATGCCAATAGTAGCCATGGATATTTAAAAAAATAATAATTGATCTACTGGCATTATCCAGGGAGGAAACAGGGGACTAAGTTTGTATGGAAAAACGGCCCTTGTGTTTCCTCTTAAGTGGTATCTCTGAATGCGGCAATAAGACAGTCACTCTTCATAGCTCGAAGGCTTTCGCACACTACACTCCGATCGTTAATTATATTTCGGTGATTTAATACATGTCATTCCACATTGAAATATTTACGACTACAAAAGTTAGTTTTCCCCGATAACTTACAAACCGTTATCGTGTCGAAGTACCTACATAGAAACATTTATCAAAGTTACATAACATGGAGTCCTTATTCAAAGTTCAGTGTTTGCACCTTTATTTGCGGAGTCCGCATTTGAAATTAGTTTCTACAACAGTTTTATAATCAGTTGTCACGAAACCACTTCAGTGGTGGCGAGTGTATCGCTTTTTGAGCACCATTAATATAGACTAAAGCTGTTGTAAAGAGATAGGATACTTAGAAGTTTTTTTTTTCAATAATTTTTAGATCTTTTCTTCTTCTTTTTTTTTCCAATGGTGCAATGTTGTCAATTTGAGGCGGCGTCGGCGTCCCTTTGTTTGTCACTGTCACAACGCTAGCGGCATAGACAAGACAAACATTGTGGTAACGCTGGCGTTGGCAGATAGTTGCAACATTAAATAATGCAAAATTATCATTATCACTTTTATTTATTTATTGCGTACTTTTATTTATTTATTGTATTTAATAACTTTATACATATAATTGATAGTTAACTCGGGTTTACATATTCTTTACAGAAGGTTATCCTGCTTATTTTTGTTAGATATTTATTATTATATATATTTTTTTTATTTATTTACCTTTTAGTCATGACTGTGGCCGCCCGTGGCATCTCTGCAAGGCCCTGTCAGAATACCAGCGCTGCGACATTTCATGTCGTAGCATTGTGCTGAAACAGGAGCCTTTTTGGTCTCGTACAGGTTTTATAAGTCTTTTTTTTATGTTGTATTATTTGTTTAGCCCTTATGTTTCGGTTTACCTGTACGAGGTTTCAAATAAACAATTTTTCTTTCTTTCTTTCATAACGGGACCCTGTTACTAAGAAGACTTCGCTATCTGTCCGTCCGTCTGTCCGCCCATCTGTCCGTCTATCTGTACGTCTGCCCGTCCGTCCGTCTGTTCGTCTGTCTATCTGTACGTCCGTCCGTCCGTCTGTCCGTCCGTCTGTTCGTCCGTCCATCTGTCAATCTGTTCGTCTATCCGTCCGTCCGTCCGTCTGTCCGTCCGTCCGTCCGTCCGTCTGTCCGTCCGTCTGTTCGTCCGTCCATCTGTCAATCTGTTCGTCTATCCGTCCGTTCGTCCGTCCGTCTGTCCGTCCGTCTGTTCGTCCGTCCATCTGTCAATCTGTTCGTCTATCCGTCCGTCCGTCTGTCCGTCCGTCTGTTCGTCCGTCCATCTGTCAATCTGTTCGTATATCCGTCCGTCCGTCCGTCCGTCCGTCCGTCCGTCTGTTCGTCCGTCCATCTGTCAATCTGTTCGTCTATCCGTCCGTCCGTCTGTTCGTCCGCCCGTCCGCCTGATATTTTCACAGAAAATATGGTCGTTACTTAGAATAAAATTTAAGTTATAAATAAAATATGCTTTGGTGTGTAGTATTAAATATTGTACGGAACCTTTCGTGTGAGAAGCTGACTATCACTTCTTATTTCATTTTATAACAAATCATAGAAAAAATATTTTGAAAATCAATAAAATAATATTGTATGATCGTAAATTTCTATCTCATTTTCGCCTTTCGACAAAATATTTATTTGTCGCCAAAACAATGCTTTTATTTCAAATCATTTTTAACGACCCAAAAATATATGAACCGTACCCTACTGCCAAATAACTATGATTTCTGGCCTAAACGTGAAATTGCTTTGTCTCCTACCTAATGAAAATATATTTTGGAACGTTGAATATTATCCAAATGTCTATTTTATTTGGAGTTTGCGTTCATTTTTCATTGGCAAATATGGTGAGAATTGTACTATGTATTTGGCATATTTTGTGCATGAATTTTTGATAGTTGCAACTAAGATTTGTGTAGTCTTTAAATGTGAAAAAAATACAATGATCACTAGCCTAATACTGGTATAAATAAACACGTTACAGGTCCGTAAACTACTCATACCGCCCATCAAAGTAATTAACATCATCTGCATAGTCTTTTTCCAACTATGTTGGGGTCGGCTTCCAGTCTAACCGGTATATTTATTTGTCTTCAACTACTATATACATCTACACCAATGGTAATGATCAAAGTCTACCCCTTGATCTCTTCAGCTATCTATGGCTCTTAACCATAGGTATCTTCAGGAGCGGTCGATGACTCCTTATTAATAAACCTACATCAAAATCTGTCAAGGCCTACCCCTTGATCTTTATTTATATCTATGGCTCTATACCATACTAGATATCTTCAGGAGCGGTCGATGACTCCTTAAGAATAAGCCTTCATCAAAATCGATCAAGGTTTCCCCCTTGATCTTTATTTATATCTATGGCTTTACACCATAAATACGAGCGGTTGATGACTCCTAAAAAAAGCCTTAATCATACTATTTATCGTACTATTTATGTATCCTATGGAATAAATCCTCTTTAAATAAGCCATAATCACACTATATATCTATATATTCATAGCTTTAGTTACATGTGGTTCTGTGTTATTTATACAGTTTTATTAACCTCCTCTTTTATTTATATGCCGCTTCTACACCGGATGCAGCTGATTACCAGCGGTTTACATGGAGCGACTGCCTATCTGACCTCCACAACCCAGTTGTACCCAGCAACTGGGTAGCACGATACCCCTTGGTAAGACTGGTTGTCAGATTTTCTACTACTACTACTACTACTACTACGAATGACAGCTGGGCCCAACGGCTTTACGTACTTTCCGAGGCACGGAGGCATCTCGTTCCCGGTACCCGTTCGCCACTTTACGACTGAGCGAGGATAGGTACCTACTAATGTATAATGCTAGGCAGATAAGGGCAACTGTCTAGCATTATACATTAGTACCTATCCTTAATTATCGGTTGGCTTACAGCCCTTACACGTCAAAAATATCGCAATGTCGGAAAGAAAATTTATTCGGCATTGTTTTGTACCTTGTTTCATTCATTACAATCATGGTTTATGTGTGTTCTACTTTCATTTTTAAATTCCAACACTCACTGTTAAAGTTTACAGTTTAAATTGCCTTGTTTTTGTCTGATTTCATCTGAAAATCTCTAATCAGAATCCGAGTAAACATCGCGTCTGCAGTATTTACAACATCTCTGACGGCATGCCACAAACTTTATGAGCGATATCCGATTATTTTTCAACTCTGTTGCGATTCGTCGGAACTTTTCGTTGAACGTTCAATGTAGTGCCTTTCTACGAACATTAAATTGCTCTATCTGGTGTTCGTGTTTCGCGAACGTGGAAACTTTGATTACAATTTTAATTTTGCAACAGCAACCGAGCAATGAATGTTACTGAAATTGGCTTAATGCAATTTTGTAATGTTTTCGCTCTGGGTAATCGGTTTTGTGCGAATTTTTTGATGATTCTGTGAAAAATTGTGTTATTACGTTTGTACTTATTTTCTGTCTTCCCTATTTCTATGTTATTTCTACTTTGCCCGCGACATCGTCCGCATGAATTTTTTTAAAGGTCTCTATTTTTTTTAACCGACTTCATAAAGGTTCTCAATTTGATTAGTATTTTTGTTATGTATGTACACCGATTACGCTGAGATTTATGATCCGATTTACGTGATTCTTCTTTAGTTTGATGCGGAATAGTTGCCATTTGGTCCCATAAAAATCTAACACAGTTTGGCCCAGTAGTTTTCATTTTATGAACATTTTTTTTGTGTTTTATTTATGTTTGACCACGTATATCTTTTTTCAGTTTAGTCCGATTTCGATGATTCTTTTTTTAATTGATAGTGTATACCTCAAATTTGGTCCCATAAAATCATGAAAATATTCCGCCCCTAAGTGTAGAATATTAAGGGACGACTGATTTTTTTTTTGGTGTCACCGTATCGTAATTTTTTAAATATAAAATAATAAAAATAAAATGTGTGTGTGTGTGTGTGTGTGTGTGTGTGTGTGTGTGTGTATGTATAAATAATATAGCCTATGTTACTCGTTAAGATGTAGTTCTCTAATGATGGTGAAAGAATTTTTAAAATTGGTGGAGTAAATTTTGAGTTAAATCGGAACAAACAAACAAACTAATCTTTCCTCTTTATAATATTACTAGCGGGCCTGGCAGACGTTGTCCTGCAATCCAACTATTGCGCCATCTGCCGGGTCTAATGTAAATCTAAACCATTCTCGAATCCACTGGAACACACACAAAAATTTTCATCAAAATCGGTTCAGCCGTTTAGGAGGAGTTCACTTTCATACACACGCACAGAAGATTTTTATATATAAGATAGTTTAGATTCCCAACGTCGTCGGTCTCGCAATTACTGATTTCGTAGTTCATTTTCCACTTTCACGAAGGTACCTCGCTTGTCAATTGTTTTACCTTTATTATCTACCTTTTCTTTTACTCATTCTATTTCTTTCTATACTATACGGATTTTCAGCTCCCTAATTGATTAAAATTCACGAGTCTAACACAGAAAACCTTTCACTAAATCGATGTGGTCTTTGTTTCAGGTATGTGACTAGAAGCCCGTGTCTATTGTCCTGGATGCAGACAAAGAGTAAGTTTACTTTCACACTGTTATAAGTCTTATAACTGTCAATATAAGGATTGAATTCCTGCGTATAGGTACGCAGGAATCCAATCCTACATACTTACTTCGTCGCCATTGTTAATTTTTTAACACATTTGATAAGAATGCTTACTTGTAAATAATTTCTGGAAACATTTTAACTAAATGTAACAATACCGAAAGCACATTAGGACAAACTACAAGTTGGAATTATAAATAACATATCTACTCTCAAACCCTAATAGTGAAGGAGCTTGGCTTTTGTTCAGACTTTTATCCTCTTAAGAAATTATTTAGTAAGTGATGAATGTGATGATGTTAATTGGATAAATCGGACTGACATATACATGAAGTATAAAAGTCAAAAAAAAAAGAATAAAAAAAAACAATACCGAAAGATTATTTTCTAATCAAAGAATAATCATTAAAAAAGCGATTCTAAAATCCGAATTGTTCAAACAAATCATTACGAAAAATCCACGGTTAATTAGCTCCAACCCTTTTTAGTTATTTTGCAGAGTAGTAAAAAAGTATTTCGTCCAAAAATGGTCCTGGAATTGATTTTTCACACAAAATTTTGCCTATTACCAGTTCGTCCGTTGAAAATTTCCGTTAAAATAGAAAGAAGACCTGGATCAGCCAAAGTAAAATTAAATAAGTATAACTTACCTATTTTGATACTCCCAGACACGAACATACTACTATATTTTTGTCCTTATCAACCTTTAGGAGTAAATAGCTTCTGAATAAGTCTTAATTAATATTTTATACAGTTAAAATTGTTTGTTTTTTTGTTCCGTTTTTCTTTGTTTTGACGACACCGTTAGCCCAGTGTCTGAGCGATTGGCTGCTGCTTTGGCATTGGCTCCGCTCTCTTGGCTGTGCGTTTACAAGCATAGAAACTCACATACACAAACAGCCATACCTGAAACTACTATCTGTAGGCAATACAAAAAAAAATCCGTGCGAGAATCGAATCCATACCGAAACTGGAGAAATTCCTAGAGTGGCTTGTTTTTTTTTCATTGGAATTAAAATCTGGAAGTCCTGGTTAAAATACAAAAACTGACAAATCACTAACAGCTCCTTATTGCCTAGTACCCAGAGCTATGTTTTACCTTTGTAGTACATATAGGTAGGTACTCAATTTCCAGTGTAACATATTTAGCTTGTGACTGTACGATCGGAAATCCCACCCCTGTGCAATGCAAGCAAGCTATTCACTAGCCTTTAACGATAGCATCAGGCATGGGTTCTCAACCATTGTAGCGTGACCCACTTGAGGTCCATAAAGTGACCCACGCGGGGCGTGGGGTGTCCAAAAATAAACTATATAGTTATCTATAAGAAACGTATATGTTCATGGTATTCATAGGTAAGACAATTTAATGCAAAGTGAAGTTCTACTCTCAATAGTCTTAAGTCTCTTCAACTAACAAAAGTCACAAATTATAAAATATGTATGTTTAGGTTAAGGTATTTATCTATGGGGCTATGGAGCCTGAAATAAATGAATTATTATTATTATAATAGGTTTTACGGGCGCTGGGCGTGAGGACTTATATTGCACTCACGGACACAACATTCTCCAAATACACATAGCACATCTGCTGTTGTTCTGTATAATAATTCTCGTCCTCATAATACCTGGAGCTTTTACAATGTAGTAGTACGTATTTGCAACCTACTATTGTAATTTTGAGGGTGTAAGCCTGGAGATCTGTCATACAGGTCCTGAAACTGGCATAGATACAGTTCTCAAAGAGGCTTGTGCTAGATGCTATGTACCAAAATTTTACTTTTTTGTGAGAAATAAACTAGTATTATTATTATTAGTAGAAAATTGTCTTTATTATTTTTTATTATTTATTTATTTATCAAACATAGTGGTTATATTACAATTTGTTATTTAATTATAGTGTCACATAAACTTCTGGAGTTTGTGAAGAACTCATGTAACATTAAACTTAACAATTAGATTGTACCATAAAGGCAGCGCTGTCCCAAGCTGTCCCCACAAACCAATAAAAATATCTTCCAGTAGGTGCGACACCCAGAACAACGCGGTACCTTTAGGGTATCATAATTGAGGCTATCAGCGCAAAAGCGGCGTAACCCTTCAAAGAACAATTGGTTTTCAATTGTGTCTGGAAAAGCCACACCACATCCGCGCCGACAGCCTCAACACTATGGTACAGCATATATGGTTATTTGGATATAAAACTCTCTTGATTTCAGTAAACCTGTGAATGCCAAACGCAGCACACACCAACGGTTTATCGTACTTTCACCTAACAGGCAAAGGGAGCATAATGATAAAAGGTTGAGAACCACTGTCAAGGGAAAACCATAACCTTGTGGCTACGGTACGCGGCGCATGAACTGAAGGCAAGCTTTGCGTGATTCAATCCAGACGCCAGACTTTATGTTCCCCATTGCTTTTACCGCTCGGATTTCTGGCATGATATGACAGGAATGGAACAGAGATTCCTGTCGACTAGTGTATGATAATTATGACGGAAATGAAGAAGTGATTTCGTCGGCTCATAGCTATCTGACGGGAACCGAAGAGAGCTGCCTAACGATTATTATATGATAATAATGACGGAATTAAAGAGTGGTTCTCGTCTTCGAGTTGGTTTCAGTAACGATTTTTTAAATACTCAATTTTCTTTTACCTTTAACCCTTTTTTTCCTGAACAAACGAACTTGCTCTCTCCCAATTTTCCACCAATCAAAGCTCAACATTAAATTCTGTTCACTCAAACAGAACTCTCTCACTCGTAAACTGTAAAGAAAGATGTCTGGTCGACGCCATTTAATTACCGTGAAAATGGCTGAAAACGGCAAAAACGTTGGCTGTACACGGGACGTCATTATGGACGCACTTTATTTGAGTTTGTGAGGTCGGTTATTACTGAAACTCCGTATTTCAGCGTAGTTCATTTTGTTGTATGGCGCAAGTGTACCTGAATTTGAATCGTCAATTTATTTATCTATTAACACTTCAAGCACAAAGTACAGAGGCGGATTTAATGCCATAGGCATTTTCTACCAGTCAACCTTTGGGTGATGCAGTGGTACGAGGTGGTGGTGGTGGTGTGGTGGCAGGGCAGTGGTGGTGGTGGTATTAATTGACATATGGTATCATTACAATATAACAGCTCACTTTTTAGGACCCATTATTTATGTCAATTTTAATCCGTGGTGCTTGGCAACTGGGCAACTGGACTTCTCCCAGTTGTAAACGTCCCTTTGTGGCTATTGGCCTAGTTCTATTCTGTCTCCTGCTTGATTTGGAGGGTAGTGGATAGTAGGTTTTTCTAATTCCTCCGCTGTTGTTTTCTGATTAATTTCGTTGCGGGATCCAAGACAGTTGAATCGTTTCTCTGGGACTCGTCGAGCTTCATTGCTCTGGCGCTTTTCTGGTGGTCGCCACTGTTGATTCTGGCTTACAGGAGTTTCAATGGAAATAGTGTGGCGGGCATGTCCCAAAAAAAAAATGGTATTATTGCCCAATTTCTCACAGGTCATGGCAACTTTAAGAGTAAATTATTTTCTTTCAAGCTTATTGTCTCGCCTCTGTGAACTGACACCATGTCATGTGCAAGTGATTGATTGTTTGTTGTGTTTTGGCAATGAAGACAGGGGGCTGGCAGGGACTTCTTCAATGAGGCTCGTTGTAAATTTTATGATTTCATGTATTTTCGGTACGCACGATCCTGCTTTATCACTTTTGGAGCGGGCGGATGTTTCTCGAACTAGTCGCGAGCGAGCCGTCGTCTTAGCAACAGATGTCTCCCCTAACGTTTTCTTGTTCGTAGATCTATCGACCAAAAAAAGGCGCTGCCTGACTCAATACTGTGAATACGAACAATCTGCACATCATATCTTTTGGGAGTTTATTCTTTGGCAGAATTAACGCAATATTATGTTAAATAGTGTACAGGCTACATCCGGAGCTGTTTACTATGCGGACCTTGTAGAAACTAGAGAACTCAGTGGCATGTAGGTATATGCAATGTCCCACCACACTATCCCACCAGTCTCCTGTAAGCTTATCCCTTGCACGTAATAATTACGGAATGTAATGTTACAAATGAAATAAATGCAGTGCCTACGAGTAACGTGTGTACGTTTAACTTAATGAAGTTATATGATACCCAACACGGTTATTATAGCCTCACACGGTACTGTGTACTTGTGTAGATACATGTGTACGACTGTGTATTGTGTTCTTCATTACACGGTTTCAGCATTTTTTACTGGGATGGAAAAAATTAAAAGTTGTGTTGATGAGTGTTCCTGTTTTTTCCCTGTGTTCAAATGCAGACTATTATTCTGTAATAATACACTGGGGTCCGCTTATGCTATCCAGGGTTTACTTTTAATTCCGAATTAGTTACAAAATGTTGCATAAATATCGTGCTCCACCTTAGGCCGAATCATCACTTAAGATCAGATGAGTTGCGGCCAATCGCAAGCCTATATGTATATATAAAAAAAAAAAAATGTTTTGTTAAATCTGTATTAATGGTAGGTACTTACGGAACTTTTCGTTCGCGAGTCGGCTTGACCATTATTATGTTCACTGCGCATCATTTTATGCCTTAAAAACGAAACCAAATAGACTTAACCCAAACATTCTTTATCAACTATACCCTGTTCACAATAAGATTAGACATAAACACAAACCTTTTTTACAGTCCCTTCAACCGATTTTGACTTCTATTCCGTAGGCTTAACAATAACATTAGAGGCAAAAAAGTGGTTACAATAACAACTGTTTCCTGCAGTTGCCATTTGTCATGCTACCAACGCAATATAAGTCAAAATCGGTTGAACGGACTGTAAAAAAGGTTTGAGTAAATGTCTAATATCATTGTGAACAGGGTATAGATACATATATATTTTAGAACCATACAGCTGCTCCCCTTACATAATATATTTTACGAGCTCAGGGTGACAAGAGCGTCAAATGGTGTCAACGGTGTCAACGCTAACAGTGCGTGGGATGTCAAAGCCACATTCATGAAGGGTGCTTTAAAGATCGTAATTCTACCATCACTTGGAATTTGTGGAGGAGATAATTTTATGGTTTTAATATAATATTATATAATGTCGTGATATCCCAGTGGTAAAATCGTAAACTTTTTTTCTTTAACTGGATCGGACATGTCTGCCCCATGCCGGACAAACTGTGGGCTCAGGTGACACAGAACTGGAGCCCTGAGACAGTAAGACGTAAGACACGAAGGAGATGGCGGGATGAACTGGACGGATTTCTCCAAAACTGGTGGGAGGAAGCCCAGAATCGGAAAAGATGGCATGGAGGGAGGCCTATGCCCAGGAGTGGGACAAAACAGGCTAACAAAAAAAAAACGTTGCCCCACACGTTGTACCTAATCCCTCTCGTGTCGTGGGTGCGTGTTCCAATTTAGGCCGCATCATCATTTAAGATCAGGTAAATTGCGATCAAACGCAAGCCTATTCGATCATAACCGAACTTTCCGAATTATTGAAAAAAAATGGGTTACGGGTTCCTTCCACTTTTCCGCGAAACCCTCGTTTATTGCACACTCCTCTAACTAGATGTAACTATAGACAGAACTCGTACCTCATAAGAGCGTGTCACACATACAATGCAGCCTGCCGAGATGTCGATTTCGATATTTTCAATACTACCAACATTAAAATAAAAAAATCTCTGTGTAGCTTCTTTTTCGAAAACATAGCATAGTTTATATGATGATCTTACTTTTCCTATTCTTTCAATCTTATTTATACAAAGTAGCTGTCTTCTACCTTCTTGTACCTATTATTGTATTTTCTATCTGTGATAACTTTTAATTGGCCTTATCGTTGTCAATATTTCTGTCTTATTTTTGTACCTAGCTGTAAGTTTTCCAAACAAAAATAAAATAAAATTAGAACAAATACACAAAGAGGCCAAGATTTGTATTTATATTTTTTTATTCAATATTTGTTCCGTGTGGGAATCGGACCCGCGACACGCTGCGAAGCTGGCAGCAATTAAACCCCTTAACCACTACGCCAACCGTGCATGTCGTCAATTTGCAACATTGGTGAAGAAAAGCTTAGCGAGGAAAACTTATAAATTAATTATATAACACGGTTGGCGCGTATTGTTTATATTATAATACGTTGTAAGTTTACATAAAAAATGTTAATTTTAAGATAGTAATAGGTATATTAGTTATAGTTTAATTAATTTTGTTGTGAAAACATACGAGCGCTTCTCGCCATCAAACTGAAAAGTTTGGCGAGATACAATATTGTAAAATAAAATTAAAAAATAAAATAAAATATGAAAAAAAAAAAAAAAAAAAAAAGTAGCTGAGCGATCGACTGCTGCGCAGCGTGTTGCTGGTTCTATTCCCGCCCAGGGTAAATATTTGTGTGATGAGCACTTGTGTTTGCCTTGTGTCAGGGTGTTGTTTATCTATATATGTATGTATTTAAAATGTATTTGTGTATGTATATCAGCTGTCTGACACCCATAATACAGGGTCTCCCTAGTTTGGGGTCAGATGGCCATGTGTGAATTGTCCCCACATATTTTTATTATTATTATTATTCTCATTTATTCATTTATTTACATATTTCATTATATTTTTAAATATTAGTAAAAAAAAAAAATTTAATATATAAAAAATTTTAGCCCACCGGTATTGGGAACAGGGTCCAAGCTACCGGTGGTCAGGGCTCCTGAGAGAGGAATCTCCTGACTATACGCGCCGTGTCTAGGAGTACCGCTTTCTGTATCAAGCCCTTGATCCAGCTGCCCAACGAGAGCCTCCTTAGGTGTTGGTCGAGGCTCTTGGAAATGAGTCCATTGGCCGTAACGACTATCGGCACAATGACTGCTGTATTCACATCCCACATGTCGACAACCTCGCGAGCCAAGTCAAGATACTTAATTTGTTTATCTTTCTCGGTTTTCACGAGGTTCTCGTCATGCGGAACCGCTATATCAATTTATGATTATTATTATTATTATTAATTAATAGGTCTGAATCCGCTTTGAGCAAACGTGGTTATCATTGCTCTTGTCTTCTCTGTATTAGAAGAGACCTCTTCACTGTGCTGAGACAATAGCAGGCTGGTATTATTAGAATAATATTGCTTTCTTCGTATCCATATGAAAAAAAAAAAAAAAAAAAATTGCTGATAAGGCTGATGCCTACTGCCGTTCACTGCTGAACGTAGGCCTCCCCCAGAGATCGTCAACCAACCCGGTCTTGGGCAGCCCGCATCCATCCGCAGCCAGCCACCTTCTTCAAATCGTCGGTCCATCGTGCCGCAGGGCGTCCCACACTACGCTTGCCCAAACGCGGTCTCCACTCTAAAGCGTGTTTTTGTTTTTTTTTGAACATATTGAGTAACTCGTATGACGTTATTGTTCTGACCGAAACTTGGCTTATTCCTGATATCCGTGTTAGTGAATTTATTGATGATCGCTATGTTGTCATTAGATGTGACCGCGATCGTGTCGCGACGAACAAAAAAGATGGAGGTGGTGTGCTGATTGCTGTGCTTCGTGAATTGCGTGCGACAATATTAACAACTCGATTATTTAACTCTGAGATTGAACAAGTATTAGTACAGATGCCTGCCACCCAGCAGCACACACGTCATATCATTGGTGTCGTGTATATACCTCCAGCGTCTAGTGCTGAAGTATTTGAGCAATACTTAGACATGCTGCAAGACTTAGCTAATAATCCCAATTGCAATACATATCATTTTTTTGGTGACTATAACTTACCTGAGATTGACTGGGTGCAGCAAGGCAACCATGCCACTGCGCGTCACATGGACTCTATGGGACGTATATTACTTAATTTTATAAATATAATAAATGGTTTTCAATTTCACTACACAAAAAATAGTACAGGTCGAGTACTGGACTTGGTAATCTCTAACGCGGACCCTCAAATGGTGCCTTGCAATATCTTATTGACTCCCGATAGCCTCCACCCTCCTTTTTCTATTTTAACTCACCTAGATGTGCATTTCAAACCAATGAAATGCCATCCGGCTCGCAGGTATAACTTTTTCAAAGCAAACTACGATTGCATTAAACATGACTTGGGCAATGTAGATTGGGAAGAGTCACTCTCTCGTTATTCTTCTGAGATGGCTGTTGATCTGTTTTATGAAATTATATATAGAGTTATCAGGTCACATATTCCATTATCTTATACCAAAACCACAAAATTTCCGATCTGGTTTACACCCTCTCTAATAAAAATATTTAAAACTAAAGAACATGCTTGGATTAAGTGGAAGAATTATGGTAATCACTCTGATTATGTGCATTTTTCAAATTATCGCAAATTGTTTCATAGTGAGACCGCGAAATGTTATAAGAGATATATGACATCAGTCGAAGACAGTATTCCTAAATCTGTTAAGTATTTTTGGTCGTATGTGTCTTCCAAGAAAGGGAAAGCTAAGTACCCTGCTAATATGTTTTACAAAAATGCTTCTTCTGATGACCCCAAGGAAATATGCAATTTATTTTCAACCTACTTTTGCTCGGTATATGAACCCTCTACCTTTGACCCAGGCCAATGGCAACCTTCTAATTGCTATGAAGATAATTCGCCATGTATCTCTGACATTTACTTGCCAAAGGAATCAATCCGTACAGCATTGAACTCGCTAGATTCTTCTAAAGGAGCTGGACCAGATGGCATACCACCTTCCTTCTTCATAAGAACATCTGATCAATTGTCTTCCGCATTACATATAATTTTTAATAAATGTTTGAAGGAAGGGGTCTTTCCTACTGTTTGGAAACGAGCCTCTATCACCCCTGTGTTCAAAAGTGGCGATAAAAGTAATGTCGAGAACTACCGGCCCATTTCTATTCTATCCACCTTGTCGAAGGTTTTTGAACGTCTGGTTCACAGTGCGCTATATCCTCATATCCGTCATCTTATCATACCCGAACAACATGGTTTTGTCAAACGTCGCTCTACCACCACTAACCTCATGACTTTTGTGAACTATCTCTTTGAAAATATGGACCGCCGGGTACAGGTTGACGCTGTTTACACAGATTTTCAGAAGGCCTTTGACAAGGTGGATCACACCCTGCTTATGGAAAAAATTGCCTTTAATGGTATACGCGGTAATTTGCTCAGATGGTTTGCTTCATATATTTTCAATAGAACTCAGAAGATTGTCATTAATGGGCATGAATCTGACTCTATAGTTGTTAAATCCGGAGTTCCTCAGGGATCAGTATTAGGACCCTTTCTTTTTGTATTGTTCATTAATGACATTAAATATTGTTTTGTCAACTCACATTTCTTGATGTATGCAGACGATATGAAAATTTATAACACCTGTAAAAACATTCGTGACTGCTATAATTTAGAACAAGACCTTGATAGATTTTATGAATACTGCCTCAAAAATAAACTCTTTCTTAGTCTTCCTAAATGTTACACAATTTCTTTTACCAAAAATATAAATCTGATCAAATTTAATTACTCAATAAATAATATAAGTCTTAATGAAGTTCAATCTGTCCGCGATTTGGGAGTTACCCTTGACTCTCGTCTGCATTTTGATGTTCATATTGACAATATAGTTAAAAAAGCCTTTCAGATGTATGGACTAGTGATGAGATTTTCAAGTAACTTTGTGCGACCCTCTACATTCTTAACATTATATAAATTCCTAATTCGGCCGCAATTAGAGTTCGCCGTCCAAATTTGGGATCCTCTATACGATAAGTACAAAGATAGGCTAGAAATTGTTCAGAGAAAGTATCTACGTTCTGTGAATTACAAATGTCATCGCCCTAAAGTCTCCTATAACCAATTACTGAAACATTATAATGTCCTAAGTTTGGAATCTAGACGATTACTTCTGGGTGTAATGATGCTGCATGGTATATGTAATAATAGATTCGACTGCATTCCTTTATCCAATAGTCTAAATTATATAGTACCCAGATCTGTTATGCTTCGTGGGGTACGTGTGCCTCGACTATTTCACACAAATTCGTGCAGGACTAACGCTGGTGTGCGCGTGCCTCTTCGTCACCTCGTTGATGCATATAACAGTCACTTTATGGAGCTCGACATATTTGCTCTTTCCAAACATTGTTTTAAGGTGTAACGTTGTATCGTTACTTCACCTGAAAACAATTAAAATCACAACCAAATATCAACAATTAACCTCACCATAACAAATAAATGTCAAATCACACAACAGATTATTATTATTTAGAGTCGTTCTAAGTTACTATTAGCTATAGTACTAGTGAAGCCCGTCTAATTGTTGTATCCGAACGAGTGAAATGAGGAATGTTATCTATGCCAACTACTGTATTTAAGCCACGACGAAGGACATGACAGTGACGTTTTGTAAAAAATAAAAACAGAATTATAAAATATAATAAATAGTGGGTAAATGTTGAAAGCTGTAGGTAGTGAAGTTAAATACTCCGACTGTTACAAATATAGCTTGAAGAGCAACGTTATGGTTGTTGTCCTACAGTGAAGTTAACCGAAGGTAATAAGTTGTTGTTTTTAATGGCAACTACTAAAAGGATTTGAAAATTAAATATACAAGTGCAACTAATGTGTACATACACTGGTTATGATTTACAATTACATATATGCAAAATTATCAAAAATAATTAAATTATTCCATTATCATAAGAAAAAAATATTTTTTTCTTATGATAATGGAATAATAGATTCATAGATCTATGAAACATAGAAATCTGAATTTTGACACAATGTATCGTCAGCGCTCTAGCTATATGAGTATATCGCTAAAAAAGCCCAAAAAATATATTGAATCCATACTAATATTATAAATGCAAAAGTAACTCTGTCTGTTACGTTTTCACGATAAAACGGCTGAACCGATTTTTATGAAATTTGGTATGAATATAGCTTGAACCTTAGGGAAGGACATAGGCTACTTTTAAATCCACGACTTTGTCTGCATCCACTACCGACAGTCACGCGGACGAAGTCGCGGGCAAAAGCTAGTATTGTTATAATTTTACAGGTAAACTAGCGGGCCCGGCAGACGACGTTAAACACTGAAAATAAAAAAAGTCCTAGAACCCGACTAAAGCGCCACCTACCGGGTCCAATTGTGAAACTAAACTATTCTTGAATCCACTGGAACACACACAAAAATTCCTCCAATTCGGCCCAGCCGTTTAGGAGGAGTTCAGTAATAATAATAATAATAATAATTTATTCTTCTCAAAAGTACAAAAGTTACAGAAATAAACATTTTAGTTTTTGTGAGGTGAATGTACATGAGGCATTTCAAAATGTGACAACAACTCCCAAACTGAGACATGCTCGTATCTTGGGTAGTCGGTGATCGGCCGTTCTAAATATCGTATACATATCACCGTCCTATTTTGAAGAAAAAAAAATATATATATACACATAATTGTTACTTATTTCTAAATTACTACTACACACTAATAACACTTGTGTTTTTTATTTTTTAATGTTACTTCATGTTAATTTATAATTAATAACTTTGAAAAGTAAGTTTTATTTGACTATTTCAATAAGTTTCAGTGTCAGAGTTTAGTCAGTGACATACACACGCACAGAAGATTTATATATACATAAAGATATGACGTAGACAAAAGAAAAAGTACCATATATCTGTTATAACTAGTTACTTCTTAAAAAATAGCTTTCGTTTCTCGCGTTAGCAAAAACGAACAAGAAAATAATACAGAGTTGGATGATAGGCGGAATGTTTTCCCTCGACGAAGCTCATCGACTTATCATCAATCAAAATAACTACCATCTAGCTCAGACCACATGAAAAATTGCAAATATTCAGTTGAAAATTTTTCATTTTTATGAAAATTCCTCCGGCCAAGACAAAATACAACCCTCCGCTCGCTCTCGGGAGAATTTTAATTATGTTTACATTCTTTTGGTGTAAAAACAACGCACTTGGCTATTTTTCACGGCAGCGGGCGGGTTGCAACTTGGCTGTGTTTAATTTAATGGAGTTGGTACATTTTTCAAGTGCAGTAGGTTTAAGTGGATTTTTTTTCTACGAGAGGCTGTGAAGTGGTTGTCCGTTTTATTTTAATTGCTTTCCGTAATACTGTAATATTACTTTACTTTTCCTACTAGCCTACTTGTAGACTGACGTTAACCTTATGTAGGTTTTATTTACATGTATATCAGCGCGTGATATTATTGAATAACTAAAATCAGTTAATTTTAAGAGTTCTGTTTTTTTATTTATTTATGTATTTTTTTATTTTATGATTTTTGTACGTACACAGTAGACAACATAGGAAAAGAACATTATAAAATATGAGTACATAGGTACTGCTTTTTTCTTAAGAAATTTCTGCCAGCAGCACGCCCTGCAAAAGGAGAAATGAAAAGGAAACATAAGCCTATAGTGTGTGAGAAAAGGAAGAGAATAAAGTATGATGTGCCTTATTTAACTAACCTATAATATTATATATATAAATACACATATAAATAATTATTGACTTATATAAATACATAATATAATGCTAATTATTTTAATCTTATTTTAATCATTGCGAAACTTTTGTTATTTTTCCGATTCGACTAAATGGCAATTTAAATTTAGAGCTGGTAACACCGAATGGGGTTGTGAATGTCATGGCGTCTGAGCTGATCACTTTTGATGCAGTCGTCGCGCGGTGCACACGCACTATTCCATTGACTCTAGAGTTGAATAGTTATTTTAACTTGATTTAATCAGTTTTAATCATTGTAATCCCAACTTTTTATTGTGAAGTTTTGTTACAATACTTTTAAGTTAATTACCTAGGTACTTGAGTTATTTTGCGAGTATTATTTTCTGAACACCGCCAACGTATGTACACGCCCACGATGGAAAACCAAGAGATAGATAGATCTATCCATCGGTCATGGCTCATCTACGCTTACCGCGGTCGGTCCGTGGATGGGTGACCATTCGTTTCATACCAAGACGTCCGTCCCGTCGACGTTGGTCCCAGCTGTCATTCGTAGGTATTTCACGGGTAGTCGGAAGCCAAAAATTTGATCCAGTCCAACCAATGAGTATTTTGTTACCCAGTAACTGGGTTATAGAGGTTAGACAGGCAATCGCTTCATATAAAATACTGGTATTCAGCTGCATCCGGTTAGACTGGAAGCCGACTTAAAATAGTTGGAAAAAGGCTAAGAGATCAGATGATAATATCATTTTATTGGTTAGTTGAAATTGCACAGTAAAACTGGTCGGTCTGAATAATTCAAATAAATATTTTTAAATACTACCTAGATTTAATTCAATATTTTTGTAGTATTTTCTACAACAATTTTTTATTAGTTATACTTAAATGTGCCACTGCTGATCTTTATTCTTTAAATTTTAGTTTCTCAGTAAAAACTTGCGTTCTAAATCAGATTTTTAACTGCATCTCGCATAGACGGTAAATCAGAACAAAACTTAATAATAAAGAAATGAACTCAAGTCCTGTATGAAGACACATACTTATGTAATCCCATTGCTTATCTTTAAGTGGCTCTCAGCCAAGTTTGTGAGCAGATAAAAGCGGAGAAGTCAGCTTGAACTTACTTCACACTTTATGACTCCAGTAGTTTAATAACATTTAATTAATTTTGTAGTGAGTACCGAAATTTTCTGACTTTTTTTGTTTCGAATTTATGTTTCTATTCATATTGTCTTCAAATAACTATACATATATCTACACAAACCGAATATTCCCGATCGGTAACACCCAATCGTCAACACTGTTGACGATCGGGAAAAAAAAAGTTTCGATCGTTCACAGTGTGTACGAACGGGATTTTTTTTTGATTATTTCAATTATTCCCGTTCATTAACACCCCGTCAAAATATCATTATTGTAATTACTGTAAAACATATACATAGATATTTGATTTTTTTGTGTTGCAAAATTCCTGGTATGCTGATTTTATAGTAAAAAACATGTACCTATTTTGTGATTTTGATGTCAACAGTGTTTACGACAGGGATGTTACTGAACGGGAATAACTGGATTAATCGAAAAAGGTCCCGTTCGTACACACTGTGAACGATCGAAACTTTTTTTTCCCGATCGTCAACAGTGTTGACGACGGGGTGTTACCGATCGGGAATATTCGACACAAACCTGTGTTTTGTAAATTTTGCCGAATCTCTGACCGTTATTTTATTTTATTTATTGGGGAAAATATGCATCTAATATGGTTAAATAAAGCTAAAAATAAAGGTCAAGTTATAATAAAATGAATACCACTACAGACTAGAGAAAGGCTTCTTGATACAGAGAAGAAACATTAATCACCACGCGTAGCTGTTTCAGAGCAATATAAAATGAAATATTATGTTTCTAGGTTAGTATTAAAGTAATACTTCCCCCCACTGTTTTAATATCTTACATAGTTGTAACTAAGGGACTGCACACATTGCCGACACGGCACGGTAAGAGATTTTTATGTAACGCTACATAATACACCTTATAGATGAAATTCCAATCATAAATCATTGTAGCTACAAAATCTAATGCTAGACGATGTCGTGTCATTACAAGTTTCAAATTTCAACTATATTGTCATGATGTTAAGGTATTTTATGCTTTTTTACATAAAAATCTCCTGCCGTGCCGTGTCGTCACTCGGCGCAGGCCCTACTAAGTCTTTGAAGTCGTAAACCGATAAACTACATTGCATTAATGCGTCATACTTTGCAGTGTGTAAAACTATCGTAAACTATATTAAAATATAATCATGTTGCTTTGTTGCTGCACCCAGCTTATGGTGACGACTTAGGATTATGTAATTTCACTTTACAGCTTATCTTTAGCGGTTCACTTTGCAAACTGTTGGGTGTTGTGTTGATCCAAGCAAGATTGGACATGGTTTTGTGTGCATAAGTTAAATTGACACCTAACGGTTTTTGGGGATGTTTGCTGACAAATAGAGGATTGAAAACGTGACTTTGTGAATAAAGGTAACCTAGTTCCTCAATTCCTTGCCATTTCTTTAGCACCCACCTAATCTCAAAATTATTGGTCTTAGACCATTTACGGGCACGTTTAAATTGGAGGATTTGGTCAGTCAGAAAGTTGAAGCTGCCTATGTCAATGCGTAGGTTCCTCCGGGGTGACAGGCAATAAACTTCATAGACACCCTTTTAAAGTTAAAATATTATGTTACATGATTATGGCGCTGACAAGATTCAAATACTTTAAATAATTATGTTTATTTCAAACATGTTTAATTGAGTTTGAGGCAACGGAAGAAAATAAATTGTTTTTTTTTTATATATATTATTATAGTCTTGCGTTTGACCGCAACTCACCTGATCTTAAGTGATGATGCGGCCTAAGGTGGAGCACGCTTACCTAGAATAAATCGGTTAACCCGTGCCTTGAAGATACCCAGATTATATGTATCGGGGAAAAGAGAGGCGGGCAGTGAATTCCACAGTCTGGCAGTTCGCACAATAAATGTTAATTTTGAAATTAAATTTATTGTTCAAACGTCGGAAAAAAACGTTAAATATGTGTCTATACACGTGCCCTTACTTGTAATAGGACAAAATATTAAAAACCGGTGGAAGAGTTACTGGTCCATGAAGGAATTATTTAAGGGTGAACTGCCAATGACATTGAAGCGGAAGCTCATGGACATGTGTAGTCTCTCCGTCTTAACCTATGGCGCACAGACAAGAAGTCCAAACTCAAGGTTTGCCAACGGGCAACGGAGCGCAGTATACTAGTTGTTAATAAAATGAACGGATCGAGTTCGAAACACTATACTGCGCTCCAAAACAGGGATAGCAGATGTGGCTAATAAGGCTGCCCAACTTAAATGGGACTGAACAGGACATGTCTGCCGCATTCCGGAAAACTGGGAGCTCAGGTGACACAGAACTGGAGCCTTGAGACAGTAAGACGGGGTCGCGGTTGGACACGAAGGAGATGGCAGGACGAACTGGATGGATTCCTCCAAAACTGGTGGAATGAAACTCAGGATCGGGAAAGATGGAAGGCATGGAGGGAGGCCTTTGCCCAGGAGTGGGACAAAATAGGCTAACATAAATAAAGCTTAACCCGAAAAAATAACATTGCATCAATTGTACAAATTGAAACATCATTATTTAGCTTGCATTTTCCCCGTACCCATGTCAAAACATATGGAAATACAGTATATGGCATCGTAAATATCTGTCATTCTTTCCCTGACGATAAGCTAGGTTAGAACACAACAATAAAATAAATACAATCAAGTCACGCGATATTTTCTTACATATTTCGTAGTTTTTTCAAATAATTTGTCAGAAGTCCAATGATGAATGTTCCGCGGTTGGAAATGCTTTTTGATATATGATGCCTGGTCTGGTGGTTATATTTGCACCTAATCTGTTAGTTTAATCTGGTTTAGCCTTTTCTCTGACAGCTTGCTCGTTTATATTACTTCTTAAACCATTACTGTTGATGGATCATTAGAGTTTTTAACCGACTTTAAAAAGGAGGAGGTTCTCAATAAAAAAAATAAAAAAGAACCAATGTATTCGATTGTTTTTTTTTTAGGTATGTACATTGTACACCGATTTCGCTGTTTTATTATCACATTTACATGATTCTTCTATAGTTTCTATGCGAAATAGTTGCCATTTGGTTCCATAAAAATTTAACATAGTTTGGCCCAGTAGTTTTCATTTTATGAACATGTTTTTTATGTTTGATCACGCATAACTTTTTATAGTGTGGTCCGATTTCGATGATTATTTTTTTAATTGAAAAAATATTCTACCCCTGAGGGTAGAAAATTAAGGGATGACTAAATTTTTTTGGTGTACCGTTTCGTAATTAATTTGTATGATAAAAAGTAGGCACTAAAAAGCGAAAAAAAAACTTTTTAACATGAAGACAACAGCCTTCAAAAAGTAAAAAAATACTTTCAATTTACAAGTCGGTGGCAATACAAAACAACAAGCAAAACCAAAGCCGCTGACTTGCGAATTGAAAGTTATTTTTAACTTTTTGAAGTCGTTTGTCTTTTTTGTCAAAAAGTTTTTTGTTAAGACATTCTCTCCGGATCGATTTTTGGTCACGGCGGTGGCGGAGGCCAGTCAACAAAATAAATCGGCTGTTATTTACTGGACGCCAATGGATTGTCGCTCGGATCATTGAAAGACATCTGGCCCCTTATTCACAATCATTCGATTCGATTCCGTACCGAATTGAAAGTCAAAAGATATCGAAGATGTCCTTCAAACGCAATTGACAAATCCGAAACCGAATAATTTTGACAGTTCAAATTCGATACGAAGACTGAAGTCGGAAATGAGATTGTCGAATACGGTTCCTTACCGACACGGCAACGTATCGAATGGTTGTGAATAAGGGGCCAGGTGTAATAGATATAAAACTCGACCACTGTTCAATGAAAGAAAAAAAAGTAAAATATCACTACGCAGTCACAAGCGTAATTGGCACTAGTCGTTAACAAATTAAGGCTGCTCTCTCGAAAAATGCTTGAAAGAAGCATGCAGATGAAGCAACTTTTCGTTGGCATTTACAGAGAAATTACATCTGAAAATAATGTTTAGTAATCTACATGATATGATACGTAATTTGGTTTAGCCACTATTTTTCTATCGGTATCACATTTTAAGAAAAAATATGTCAAATCACCTCCAAATCATTGAGATGAAACCATTTTACTCCTTAATCTCTTATCAAAAGAGTATAAAAAAATATCTACTGCTTTTGCAATACAAAGCAAAATGATTTGGTTTTGTTACTTTTTAGAAATATGTGTTATTTTTATTACAGTAAATTAAAAATGCGTCCGATTAAAGACTGCGTCTGCATCACCCCCGCACTCGTCCACAAATTCAATACGGGCCAAATGCTCAAGGTTATTGGCATGTATACAAGCCTTAACATAAGGTTTTTGGACCTAATTAAGGACTTACTGAACACGTGCTTTGGCTAAGTAAGTAAGTAAAAGTATAGTGAGTAAGTGGTAAGTATAGTATTAGTATTCGTTCTGTTGCTGTCGCACAACTGTCAAACTACATGTGCAAGATAGATACGGAAACCAAGTTCCAAGTTATATAATAAGTAGCGTTATTAATCTCGGCTAAAGTATACTGTGGATGTATAGGTATATAAAACACAAACCTGCACACACATTTTACCGTCAGAAAAATATTCACTAAAACCTTCGTAGTAGAAGAAATCGACATAGTAAACATAATATAGGGAGCATTCAGTCAAGAAGTAAAGGTCCTTGTTCTAACAGTTTATATATTTACGCTATCCATCAAGCGGGGTGGATAGAAGAGCCTACCATTTGTTCCAGTGATAAACTAGTGAGTTAGACCATGAGGAATTCTGTTAATGAGCTTCACAATCTTTGGATAGTTATGAAATCTTTGTGAGTTTAGTACGGTTTGAAACTAAAGCTAAGATTTGATGTACGGGTAAAGTATGCGCAATTTGCGTATTGTTACTGATTTATCACTAGCCGACAGCTATCTTCTACACATATATTTTTCCTTAAACGAAACGTGAGTATTGTTACACATTATAGATTGAGAACAGCGGATTAACTCACTGTGTTGTCGGGTTCGTCCGACTAGTTTCGATGGCATACGGCCACCTTTTTCAAGGAGATGAAAAGTGATGATGTGGTCAGCTCAGTGTGTATGTGTTTCAAGCAAGATACTCTTCCGCCACTTCTACCACCTCTACCCTCGCACCCCCGCCACCGCCGCAGTTGTCCGCGCGGGCGCAACGCGCGGCCGCGCGCAGTGTCCGCGGGAACGCGACGGGCGGTGTGTCATCCTGTGGAACTCCTTGAAAAAGGTGGCCGTATGCCATCGAAACTAGTCGGACGAACCCGACAACACAGTGAGTTAATCCGTTGTTCTCAATCTATAATGTACACATATATTTGTCTAAAATCTGCCAAATAATGAAATGTGAACTTTTCCGGAGGTAGTAAAACAGGCTTTTAAGCTTGGTGACTTTGGGAGTAACTTACTAGTAATATAATATAATAATAATAATGCTCAGCTGTTTTATTTTTGCTTAATCAGAATCATTGGAAAGATGTTAGCAGAGTAACAAAATAACAAAAGTTATGTTTCTTTTATTTATAACTAGCTTTTGCCCGTGACTTCGTCGCGTGAATGTCGGTTATCGCGGATACAGACGAAGTCGCGGAATAAAAAGTAGCCTATGTTCTTCCCCAGGGTTCACGATATTTTTTATACCAAATTTCATCAAAATTGGTTCAGCCGTTTCATCGTGAAAGCGTAACAGACAGAGTTACTTTCGTATTTATAATATTAAATATGGAAGTATGGATTAGTGTGTGCGCTTATACAGGTACACTACTACTTCTTCTTCTTTCTTCGCAGGGTGTGGGGCAGCTCCAACAGTGTTTTAAGCATGGTTGCGAGTCGCCTGGACTGTCTGTACGTGGGTCACTGTTGTGCCGTCTCTCATGGGACGTCGTAGCAGTGACCAATTGTTGTTAATTCTTGTTTTGTTTTTGTTTAGTGTCTGTTCTTACTAACATAGTCATAAGTTTTACTAACATTATTATTGAGTCTTGGTTACTCGAATAAAGTCAAAGTCAAAGTCAAATCATTTATTTCAATTAGACCATTAAAAAGGCACTTTTGAACGTCATAATAAAAAAATATAAAGTTGATTCTAGTTGCCCATTCCAAAAGGTTGTTTCGTATAGAGAAGAATGGGCAAGAAACTCCATACTTACTCTTTTAAAAAAAATGTGTACAATATTTTGCATTTACAGTTTACAATTATATTACTATACGTGAATACGATGGACCTTGCATAAACACACTAATTGAAGTATGTACAAAGTATTACAAGATAAAAAATGACAGCTAAGTTGTATACATAGATACATAGTGTTCACATATTATTATTTACAATTATTGTAAAAGTAGACAACCACTCCATACATTTCAACAAACTATGAACCTATGAACCAGTGTGTGACCCAAAGCAAGAATTAAATATAATGTATATACTAAGTATAAATTAAGTAGTTTTAATTAGCAATCCGTTTGATTTTGTCTAGACTGTAGATTGTCCTATGGAGCCCGGACCAGCATGTTTCCAAGCATTCTTATCATGGATATAATCCTCTAAACTGTAATATGCTTGTTTACAGAGTGTATTTTAATATATGTTTTTTAAGAAAAATTATATTATATTCTTATTCTATAGCCCGATCAATCCCATAAGCCGAGGAGAGATCAGAGTTAGGACCAACAGCTTGACGTCTTTTCTGAGGCACGAGGATTTCACACGATGTGATTGCTGAGTTGGAGAAATTGCACCTGTGAACGAGACCAATAAACTATACTGATAACCAGGCAGTTTCTTTAAAGTCCCGGTTTTGAAGATAAGCCACACTATTCCCAAACCACTGCAATTCCTGTACCCCAGAATGAACGGTCGGTTTTGAAGTTACATTGATTAGAAATTATCGATACCATACCATAGTAGGAGATATCCAGGAGACATATGAATAAAGGAAGCTCCCAAAATCTCCCAAGCTCGGTTTGCACCTATTCAGCCTAGACAATACGTCTAGATCGGGGAATAAAACATCCTTTTGTGTACCCTTCCTATCTGAACGAAAGATGCTTGGTTTCTTTTTTTTTCTCTTTGGAGTGGCACTGTGGGAGCGGTTTAAGATCGTGTTGTGATTCTGGCGTAACCGATTTCCGATATTGCCAGATTGAACTGCGTTTTCAAGAATAGAAGGAATCGTTCAAAACGGAGTTTAGTTAAATAGGCAGTCAAGAACCAAATCTGATTCCTTGCATTGTGCTTAATATAGATTGGTAGGATGTTTTTCTTTCTTCTTCAGTTGACCGCTTTAATGGTAACACAGTTTATTCTTTTTTGTTATGCTTAATAAGGTACCTTTATTTTTATTGCTCACTTTGTTTTAATTTGCACTTCACTTTGCCCGCAAATTTCGTCCGCATGATTTTTTTCAAGGATCCCTAATTTTTTGACAATGCTATAGCACTCAGGGATAAGGTAGCTTCCTATTTCGAGAAAGAATTTTTGAAATTGGATGAGCAGTTTCGGAGATTACCCCCTACATACTAACTAACAAACAAATTTTACCTCTTTATAATATTAGTATAGATGATAACTTTGATTCGCATATGTCAATATAATTCCGTTGCCTCAGATAGTTGCGCTAATAATTACTAATGCGTACTTGTGAAAGCCCTTTGAAAAAGGTGCATATCTTTGATAGGTAAACAAATTGTCTTATTTTTGTCGGTATTTTTCAACATTTTGTTCGTTGCGCTTAACGCTTAAATGTATGCTTTAATAAACCCTTGTTTTTTATCGACTAATGAAATCACCTCACTTCACCAAAGATAACAACTTCTGTTGCAAAAAAAAAAAATATCACAAATTTTGCTCTCTCACTGATTTTCCAAACAGTATCAATTGACTTCACAATCATATGGAGCTTTGGTATTGACAGCAAATGAACTCACTATATTCTGTAAAAGACATTTTGTATTTACAAGAAAATTATGTCGATTCTATTCACGCCCCGTTAAAAGATATATTATTTCATGGAAATATTTTTGGAGATTTTTTTCTAAACAATCAGTTGTCATTATTTATGTAAATGTATTTAAATACAAATAAGTGTATGAATGGAAGTTTTTGTAATGTTTTTAATGTGTACATATTACATTTTTCTGTAATTTTTGTTTTTGGGGTAAAATTGAGAGGCGTGTTTCCAAGTAACAATCGCATTGGTTGATCGATCAAAGTCTTAAACATAGTTTGGTCAGTTCATGAATGAGACATCATTCATTGCATACCCCTCCGTATCACGGAGAGCGCGTAAAATCCTACCTTCTATTCTATAGATCTTAAACAGTCTGAAAATCTCGAAAGTCTGACAACCGGTCTTCCCAAGGAATTATCGATCGTGTAATCTAGGTTTTGGAGGTCAGCCAGGAAGTTACTCCATGTAAAAAATTAAATTAAAAATTTAAAAACCCCCAACGCAAAACATAAAAGCAATTATTTAAAAAGTAAAAGATAACATCTTTTGTTGAGCCATCAAATGTTTGTTCGTTGAAATGGCGCTATAATGTCGCGGCGGGGTACCGCTAAGTCAGCAATAGCTAAATAGGTAAAATAGCGAACTCATGGATTTGCAATGAGATTTGACTTACGCGGTACCCCGCCGCGGCATTATAGCGCCATTTCAACGAACAAACATTTGATGGCTCAACAAAAGATGTTATTTTTTACTTTTGCGTTGGGGGTTTTTTAAATTTTTAATTTAACTTTTATTTGAAAGTTTTTAAATGTAATTTAGTCTGGTTTTGAGAAGTTGTAGATACGTCTAAAGTTGTATATGACACATACATGAATCTTTTTTGATATTAAAGATATCACCCTGAGAATGCGTTTGGTATATATAATTCGCCATTTTGTGGTGCCGGTCATCTTGGCTTTGAAATGTATCATAGTGTAAAGTATTCTACTAGTGAAGCCCTTTCATTTGATACCCATATTAATGGAGTTATGAAAAAATATGTGATTAGCTATTTTCTAGCGGCGGCCATCTTGGACCGATTTTCATCAAACATAACTAAGAACACTCCCGACTAATTCACCTTTCAAATAAAAAACAAAATCGGTTCATCCGTTCGGGAGCTACGATGCCACAGACACACACACACACACACACACACAGACACATCAAACTTATAACACCCCGTCGTTTTTATGTCGGGGGTTAAAAACTGGTATCAGTTTTAGTTGTTGGTTTTTTTTTCGAGGAGTTTAGTTGAATCGAATGTTCTTTTTCCCCACACGCACTGAAACGTCGAGTTGTGGATACCAGCCCAAGGTAATAATATGATATACTCCTCGGTCAGTTCAATAGAGTACAGCAAAGTATATTAGCCGTGTGGTGCCGGTTGCGAATAGCACGACCCCATTTCTACCCGTGGGTGTCGTAGAAGGCGACAGAGGGATACTGACCAGAGGATGGGCAGCAGCGTCGTTCTGAGTACCATAACACCTACTGCGATCGCCAACATGCATCGGCCAAGCATGGCGATTACGGCTGAATCCCTCTTGGGGGAGACCTATGCCCAGCAGTAGGCGTCTAAAGGTTGACAAGATGAGCAAAGTATGCAGGAGATATTATACTGTATCAATAGTGTGCGGATTTGTACATGTGCACTCCCTCATCCCTCACTGTCATATAATATATCAATGGAACGTAAACTGACACGACCGCGGTGAGATCAACCCGATATACAGTATACAAAACAATACCTTAAGGTCTAACCTTAAGTTTAAAAATTGCTATTTCATAATCGATGAAGCGAAAAACACAAATATATTAGAAAAATAGTGATTGTAGTAGCCAATCTCCTTTAAACACAATAACCGGTTTCCTTTGATTGTCTTTTACAATTTCCGCTGAATGATAAGCAAAAACTGTTTGCACAATAATGTCGCTTTGTCCCCTATATCTTCTTCATTTTACCGTTTACCCAGTTATTTTCTGAACCAATTCTTGCATTAACTGCTTGGTCATGCATTTTAACGGGGTATTTTTACTCTTCTATAAAACTAATTTAAACTCAGCCTGTAAATGACAGTCTAAGAGATGGATATCTGTTTTTCTTGATGATTGCTTACGTAATACGCCCATAGGTGTCAGATATACACGTTGAGTTTAAAAGTAAGGTTGCAAGGACAACGTTCTCCAAAAGTGGTAAATAAAGACCTTTTTATATTCTTATAGACTTGCGTTTGACCGCAACTCATCTGATCTTAAGTGATGATGCGGTCTAAGGTGGAGCATGCTTGCCTAGAACAAATCGGTTCACTCGTGTCTTGAAGATACCCATATTATATGTATCGGGAAATAGAGAGGCGGGCTGTGAATTCCACAGTCTGGCAGTTCTCACAATAAATGTGAAAGCATAGCGCTCGGTTCGAGACCGTGGAACTTCAAAATAAAGAGAAAATCAAGTAGGTACTGTAACCACTATGACGTGATCACGGTTAGATCAAGTAGAATGAACTCACTGGAGGTTCGAAACACATACTTACCTACTCAGATTATCAAATAAAAGGCAGATAGACCGTGCGAAACACTGCGCGTGAAGCCACAATGGGATTATAATTGAACTTATTATATAATTTTTTTTGGTGGCGTGGTGTAAAAAAAAAAGACTGGGCAGTCTTTTTTTTTTAATTTAGAACAGAATATAATTATCTTAAGGTAATATTTTTTTAATAAAATGGGTTTGGTTATGGCTAAATCAGCCACTCTCTACAGTTCCTACAACAATTCAAACTTACAATACTTTTAAAATCAGAATTCGAATTTCGAATCCAGCGTCCATTTTCTTTTACATCCCCAATGATATTTGCAAGAGCAATTGCGAATACCAACGCCACATTACAGTAAAATATAATTACTCATCCAATTACAATTGACTGGCAAGCTGATTGCATTGTTATTTTCCGTGCGTTCTGCCATCATTATTTTATTTTAAATATTCGTGTTCTGTAAATGAAAAGACATTATTGGGGAACCCATGACTGTTAAATTAAAGTTTTTGTTTTTCTTATAAGAGAGGCTCTATTCATCATCATCATCTGCGTAACCTTTTCCCAACTATATTGGGGTCAGCTTCCAGTCTAACCGGATGCAGCTGAATACCAGTGTTTTACATGAAGCGACTGCCTATCGGACCTCTACAACCCAATTACTGGGTAACACGATACGCCTTGGTAAGACTGGTTGTCAGACTTTCTGGCTTCTGACTACCCTACCTATAACGACTGCCAAAGATCTACAAATGACAGCCGAGACCAACGGCTTTACGTGCTAAGAGAGGCTCTATTATATCCCTGAAAATTATCGAGGTGTCAAAATATTACGGAATTTAATCCTTCTTGAACAAGCACGATGATCAATGCTCGTACCTTCTCTGTACCAGAAGAGGCCTGATCTGCAATGAGACAATTATAGGCTGGTATTTTTTAATCACAGTAGTTTACGCGCGTTTGACAATTTGCCAGTTTATTTTTTGTGGTCTCTGGACGTTCCGTAGTCGCGTGTGCGACCACAAGACCAACAGGGTAAACCCTCCACACTCTTCCCAAACCACTGCAACGACTGAAAGACAATCACCTGTGGCAATCACCAGAAAAACACCGAGGCAATGAAGAATAACGAGTCCCGGAGAAACGTTTAAACTGTCCTGGATCCCGCTACGAAATTAATAAGAAAAGAACAGTGGATCAAATTTTAAAATTATATTGGAAATCATATTGTTCCATTCAACTGGGCTGTCAAAAAGCATGATAGAAGACCCAACACTTTGAACTCAACCATTTATAATAGAGATCAAATTCCACTTTACTTCGCAAAGAATAGTGTTAAAACAATCAAAGCTATGATCAAAGCCCTGCCATTTATGCAATGAAAGTTTTATTGTTATCACCTAACCCCTCTTCTTCCCTTATCGTTTCGAAAAAGGTGAGGTAATGCCTTCCACTAGTTCCACTGACTGTACAAAGATAACCTACGCTTCTTTTAAAAGTATAAATCCGAAACTGAGCTAATTCACTCGTATGTAATGTTCACATTTACAAGCACGACGATCTTGGATTTAGCGAAGGTTGTGGTAACTGCAGAAGGTTCAACGTTATCTACCAGAATTAGGTAGACCCCTTTATGGTTAGGTAATAACCCTTTTAAGGATGTACGGTGTACATCTTTTATGCCTCCACTTTTAAAGGTCAGGTATTTGAAACTTTCAGCTGTTTGTAATCTGAGATTACCTACATTTTGTAAGCTCAGGGATTAAAGTTTGAAATATTTCGTTACAAATTCTTGGTCTTGAGGTGTTGTTAAAAACTTTTTAGAAACCTGCCGAATTGAACTTTGATCTTGGGGTTCAACTTTCCTTCGCTTTGCACATAATTATGTTGGTAAATAGCTATAGCGTAAATTCGACAGCACTTTTCAAAATATGATAATCATACTCATTAAACAATCCGTAACACAGTTACATTACAGAGTACGTACCATAATATAGTATACATACCGTAACAGAGTACATACCAAAATATAGTGATTTTTATACAAGGTAGGTACATCGTATTCACATAACACAATCATTCTTGTAGATGAAAATATTGTAAACACCCTTTTTTTTAAAGAGTATGTAGGTATGGAGTTTCTTGCTCTCTCCATACGAAATTACCATTTGGAATGGGCAACTAGATTCAAATTTTACAATATGACGTTCAAAAGTGCCGTAATGGTCTAGTTGAAATAAATGATTTGACTTTGACTTTAAATCAGAGATGCGATTTCCGTATCAAGAGCATCGCCATCTTATAGCCAAGTATTTATGAAGGATGGGAAAATTATGAATTTTAAGCCTCCTCTTCACAATCGGCCATGATGGGCGATTATACAATGCACGATAGTGTGGTAGTCGCGCATCATGGCTCTTAATCGTCGTCGTGATTGCGGCGATCGGTGACTTGTCGGTTTTTTAGACACACATCAAAGGGAATGGGCTGAAAGGGCTTGTAGTTGCGAGCGCGTGCCCACACGATTGCCGATCATAATCAATATCATACACCGGAGGACAGCGAACTGTGCGGTCGTCGCGCGGGTTTTTTTTATCATATGAATGTATTATCCCTTTAATATACTAAGTCTGGCAATAAATACTGTTACAATTAAAAATAAGAAAGATATTACGTTTGTATTTGGAATCTGTCATTTTTATACGATTGTTCATAAGTTTTCTAATTTTGGCGTCAATACGTTGTACAATATTTTGCGATAATAAATTGGAGTGGGGTGAGAAACAGAACCGAATCGCTGTGATTGCATTACACAAAGTTGTTATGGAGCCAAATGCAATAGGTATTCTATATAAGGGAAAATTTTATTTTCAAGGTACCAAATGATTAGGCAAATTTAAATTCATTTTATTTCGAACAAATGTTGTAGATTATGATGTTAGTAGGTAACTGATCTGCGAGTTTGTTAGTGTTTTTACAAATAATCCTGTAAACTATACCAAACTTGGTACTGTAACGACTACCTTACTACCGGGAATCTAAGCTACGTTAAACAAAACGTATGAGCGACTTTTAGAAGATTATATTAGAATAATTAGCGAGAGGTGAGATGCTTGACCGTGCCTGACGGCGGTTGGACTGATATCCTTCTGTCATAATATAAAAGGCGTTAAGGGCGCGTATTCGATTTAGCGCAACTCAAAATCTAAACGATTGCTAGAACGGCGTACCAGCATTGACACACACTAGTATAATATAATGGTCTGTTTGTGTGCATCAGAAAAAAAAATATGCACGAAATAAGCACGAATCATTGAAATTGATCGGCAAACCAAAGCGCGGGATGTTTTACAGTGCTTTTTAAAATAATTGTCTAAAATAAATGAACTCGTATAACGGACTGAAAAATATTCTGTATATTAAGCATAACTTTTACTTTTATAAAATAAATATATCAATTATGTTTTTATTCAAATACTGGTGAAAAAAAATTGACAAAGTGTACCGATTTTCTACTTTTTCAACATTGTTTTTTAATACATAATAGTAATCTTTATGACTGTATATACTGTTGGTAAAACGCATAAAACAAAATATTTTGGCATAATGTAATGGTTTTATTGATCCTGAAACTTAACTCTGACGTCTATTTTCGTAAAACGATATGAAAGAATAATTGTCTTCGCTTTAAAAAACCTTAATTATTCTTTTTATTTTTTTTATTACTCTGTAGCTGTCTAAATCAAGACTTAATCTTTCTAAAACTGTAAATTGTCTTTAAATAATCTGCTCACATAATTACGATATTGCTCTGGGCAAAACGCAAAAACATGAAGTTTTCGTCACGAATCGAATACGCGCTCTTAAGTCTGGCTTTGTAAATCTGCTACGTATGTTTCCTTTTTATTTATTTATCTATATTAAAACTAGTTTACATCCGTACTACGTCACACACAAAGGTCCAGTTGAAAACCAGCGTCAGGCACAAGTGGTCAGCCATTTTATGCTGAACTGGGCCTGTTTGGCGCAGCCGTGGGGCACACAATAATGTTTTTTTTAATTTTAGTTGTATATTTTTGCTAACCCTTTTATTATTGTTTTTGTGTGCACATGGTCTGTGTCAATAAACATTTTTCTTACTTGAACTTTGATCTTGGGGTTCAACTTTCCTTCGCTTTGCACATAATTATGTTGGTAAATAGGTATAGCGTAAATTCGACAGCACTTTTCAAAATATGATAATCATACTCATTAAACAATCCGTAACACAGTTACATTACAGAGTACGTACCATAATATAGTATACATACCGTAACAGAGTACATACCAAAATATAGTGATTTTTATACAAGGTAGGTACATCGTATTCACATAACACAATCATTCTTGTAAATGAAAATATTGTAAACACCCTTTTTTTTAAAGAGTATGTAGGTATGGAGTTTCTTGCTCTCTCCATACGAAATTACCATTTGGAATGGGCAACTAGATTCAAATTTTACAATATGACGTTCAAAAGTGCCGTAATGGTCTAGTTGAAATAAATGATTTGACTTTGACTTTAAATCAGAGATGCGATTTCCGTATCAAGAGCATCGCCATCTTATAGCCAAGTATTTATGAAGGATGGGAAAATTATGAATTTTAAGCCTCCTCTTCACAATCGGCCATGATGGGCGATTATACAATGCACGATAGTGTGGTAGTCGCGCATCATGGCTCTTAATCGTCGTCGTGATTGCGGCGATCGGTGACTTGTCGGTTTTTTAGACACACATCAAAGGGAATGGGCTGAAAGGGCTTGTAGTTGCGAGCGCGTGCCCACACGATTGCCGATCATAATCAATATCATACACCGGAGGACAGCGAACTGTGCGGTCGTCGCGCGGGTTTTTTTTATCATATGAATGTATTATCCCTTTAATATACTAAGTCTGGCAATAAATACTGTTACAATTAAAAATAAGAAAGATATTACGTTTGTATTTGGAATCTGTCATTTTTATACGATTGTTCATAAGTTTTCTAATTTTGGCGTCAATACGTTGTACAATATTTTGCGATAATAAATTGGAGTGGGGTGAGAAACAGAACCGAATCGCTGTGATTGCATTACACAAAGTTGTTATGGAGCCAAATGCAATAGGTATTCTATATAAGGGAAAATTTTATTTTCAAGGTACCAAATGATTAGGCAAATTTAAATTCATTTTATTTCGAACAAATGTTGTAGATTATGATGTTAGTAGGTAACTGATCTGCGAGTTTGTTAGTGTTTTTACAAATAATCCTGTAAACTATACCAAACTTGGTACTGTAACGACTACCTTACTACCGGGAATCTAAGCTACGTTAAACAAAACGTATGAGCGACTTTTAGAAGACTATATTAGAATAATTAGCGAGAGGTGAGATGCTTGACCGTGCCTGACGGCGGTTGGTCTGATATCCTTCTGTCATAATATAAAAGGCGTTAAGGGCGCGTATTCGATTTAGCGCAACTCAAAATCTAAACGATTGCTAGAACGGCGTACCAGCATTGACACACACTAGTATAATATAATGGTCTGTTTGTGTGCATCAGAAAAAAAAATTTGCACGAAATAAGCACGAATCATTGAAATTGATCGGCAAACCAAAGCGCGGGATGTTTTACAGTGCTTTTTAAAATAATTGTCTAAAATAAATGAACTCGTATAACGGACTGAAAAATATTCTGTATATTAAGCATAACTTTTACTTTCAGAAAATAAATATATCAATTATGTTTTTATTCAAATACTGGTGAAAAAAAATTGACAAAGTGTACCGATTTTCTACTTTTTCAACATTGTTTTTTAATACATAATAGTAATCTTTATGACTGTATATACTGTTGGTAAAACGCATAAAACAAAATATTTTGGCATAATGTAATGGTTGTATTGATCCTGAAAGTTAACTCTGACGTCTATTTTCGTAAAACGATATGAAAGAATAATTGTCTTCGCTTTAAAAAACCATAATTATTCTTTTTATTTTTTTTATTACTCTGTAGCTGTCTAAATCAAGACTTAATCTTTCTAAAACTGTAAATTGTCTTTAAATAATCTGCTCACATAATTACGATATTGCTCTGGGCAAAACGCAAAAACATGAAGTTTTCGTCACGAATCGAATACGCGCTCTTAAGTCTGGCTTTGTAAATCTGCTACGTATGTTTCCTTTTTATTTATTTATCTATATTAAAACTAGTTTACATCCGTACTACGTCACACACAAAGGTCCAGTTGAAAACCAGCGTCAGGCACAAGTGGTCTGGCATTTTATGCTGAACTGGGCCTGTTTTGGCGCAGCCGTGGGGCACACAATAATGTTTTTTTTAATTTTAGTTGTATATTTTTGCTAACCCTTTTATTACTGTTTTTGTGTGCACACAGTCTGTGTCAATAAACATTTATCTTTCTTTTCTTTCTAAAAACTATCTTCTACGATTTGAATTACTTCTAGAAGCATCCAGAATGTTTAACCATAGACATATTATCTAATGGCTATTGCATCATAATTGCCACAGTATACGTGGGGGAAACCGACCTATTACACAAATTTTGACATACTTACCTATTTAGAGAAAATTAAACTTCTGTCAGCCTAGGTCCCTAGGGTATTTTAGCAATGCTCACATCTATCTCCTATGTTAAAAGGAGAAACTGACTGACTGACGTAAGCAGCGCAAAGACGAAACTACTGGAACTAACAACATTAAATCCTGCACACGGCTTTCCTTTAATATAATTTTTGCGCGACTGCCTCTTACTGCCCCCTGCCCCCCCCCCCTTTGTTGACACACTTGTCCCCCGTATTTTTCAAATCATTCGCATTCAAATCTAATTTTCTCTAAAGGACTTTTAATTACAAGACATTTTGGACATAGATTGTTTCTGGATGAACTATAGGTATGTTTAACGTTTTTAATTACAAGAATTTGCTTTCAGTTATCGATTGTGAACTTCTTTGAGGATAAATAGAATCTATATATAAATAAATAAGACTGAGGTGTTTTTAATGTTAAAATAACAGGTTTTTAACTAATACATTTCAATGTTTACATGGTACTAATACACAAAAACTATTTTTATTACCATGTAATATTTATCTGTCTGTCTGTTTATTCCGGCTAATTTCCGAAATGGCTTGTCTTATTTTGACGGGACTTTCACTGGCAGTTAGCTGATGTTATCAGGAGTCACCTAGGCTACTTTTATTTTAGAATTAGGGTTCCATGCAAAAAAATTAAAACTTTTACATTTTTTTTTTCTTACCAGTAAATGTGTTTATCTGTTTATCAGTTAATTTGATAACCGAAATTCACGTGTATGAAGTTGACTACAGAAAATTAATATAAATTTTAAAGCTTTTTCTTTTTTAGTCGTGGTTCTGAATCGCGTAATTTTACCTTCACCTGAAACAGACAACTTATTTTACGCCTTATGGCACACACAAAAAGGACTATTGTATGAAAATGAATTCATTGTAAATTAAAGGACTCACAATTTTACGTTTATTTTGCCTCATGCTTAGACAGCGACGCCGAAACACGAATAGCTTGTGAAACGATCACTAGCTATTCTAAAACAATGAACTGACACGTTATATTAATATAACATTATGAAAAACAAATAATCAACGTCATTTCCGAATACTTATCTTATGAGTATGTGACAATATAAGTAACATTTATCTGAATTTGTATTAGCGTTCAGTCGTTGTTAATAAAATAGAAATGGAGTTTCCGTTTACCATTGTAAATATACGGGAAGATGTTTCGGACAGAGCCGCCGTAAAGGGATATTTTATTGCGCTGGATGTCAATTTAACGCATCAACTTGTGATTAGGCAAACTTATCAGTAAATGACATATCGTCGTTGAGAGTGCAATTCCGCGCAACTAAAATTTTTAAATACCGCAAATTTCGACCTTATGTTTAATCAGCGAAAGTGTACTTTCGCGCCTGTTTAAAAATGTTAGTTACGCAGAATTGCACTCACAACGACGATATGCTTTTGATGTTATTAAGAAATGCTGTGATCATCATTACCTGCCTAGCCTTTTCCCAACAATGTTGGGGTTGGATTCCAGTGTAATCGGATGCAGCTGAATACCTACCAGTGTTTTACATGGAGCGACTGCCTGTCCAACCTTTAGAACCCAGTTACTGGGTAACACGATACCCCTAGGTAAGGCTTGAGTTTCTGGCTTCCGAATACTCATAACGACTGAAAGAAATGCTGTAATTTTGTGTCGAAATCTTCTCCGATGGTTTTAGGTGAAGTGAGCTCTGAGTCACTTAGCATCGTTGGGATAAAGTCTCATCTCAAGCACACTTCACTTCAAAGGAACTATTCTACTAACTTTAGGAACGTTTTCATTCAAATCTCAGTATTGTGCTGTCAAAAATACCTCTAATTTACGTACGTTTTTTACATTGATTGTCGTTAAAATGAGATTGTGCAGGCTAAAATTTAAACTTTTTTATTTACTAGAATTGGCTCGGGAATTGGTTATATTTTCAACTTTATAACAAAAGAATAAGGTTCATATTCAACAATTCAATTTCAAATCCATTACAAAATGGCGACACAGTTAAAACAGAGATTGAAAGTCTTTATTCAAACTTTTGCTGAAGTGAACCACAAATCAAAACGTCATGTATGCATATACTTTTTGGTCTTTGTGCTTTTTTTTCGAAAAGCGCTGAATTATTTTTGTTATATGGGATCCTGACTGGACCCCCGTCAATTAAAAAAGAATTTTCAAAATCGATTTATAAAATTTTCGAATTGAGAACGAAAAATCAGTCGAATTGAGAACCTTTTTTTTTTAAGTCTGTTAAAAATAAGAAAAAAATAAAAAATTAAATCGTGTCATCTACTGCGTGCACGTCAAAAACCACCAACCGTGCATTCCACCCTAGTGTCTCAATTTAGAAATTCACAACCGTAACACGCAACGTGAACGCAGCGGTGTCGCCAACAAAGAAACCCGTCCGTCCACATGTCAATCACACAGTTGCCAACATGGCGTATTTATAGAATATTTCAATTAGCTTTTAACATTCTAGTATAGAATTACCTACTTGTATGACAAGCTAGCATGAAATTGGATTTAGCTGGAAGAAATTTGATGAAAATGTCGTAAGTTCCATCTACATAATGAAGTTTGGTTTAATTATAAAATTAATTACTGCAATTTTGTAGTAAAAATACTTTTAATTAAAAGTAATAAGTTTATTAATTTAGCTAGAATTAAGACATTTTGCATTTGTAACAAAAATGCAAAATGTCTTATACTGAACCGATTAAAATATAATATTTTAGCAGCATTTGTCTAGAAAATAAAGTTAAACCGTAATTCATTCTTCATATAAAAGTTTCTTGACGATTGAAAAACGTTTAGTCAACTTTGTGTAGCCATTAAAGCATGAGAGTTTTATATTAAGCAAAGTATTATAAACGAACATATTTTTTTAAATCGGTTGAACGGACTGTAAAAAAGGTTTGTGTAAATGTCTAATCTTATTGTGAACAGGGTATATAAAGGTATAAAGATGCTCTTCAACACGGTCAAAGTAAGTGGAGCAGTTGGTTTTTTTCATATTTCAGGATTGGTTCACTCCCTGAAAAGCTTGAAATAAATTAAATTTATGTCAACCTGTAGTATCTTCCGGTAATATAAGAAGGAAACTGTAGCATAAATATAGACCCACCCTGTCCCTACCAAATCAAATAACTTATTTAAACAAACACCTTTTTACATATTAAGATTATGGACCTCTTAACGTCCTCAAGTGAGCCCTTGTGAAGGTCTTTTAAACTGATTTCGGCTATTTCTTACATAAATTATTTTATAGCAAGTTTATTCCAAAGGAGCTTACGTTTATTCGTCTTGTTTGTAAAGACTTGAGTATAATTTAATATGCCTTTTTTCAACTTTGGTAACTTTAAAAACTATTTTGCACAAAGTACTGAGAAGTTTTTAAGTAATATTTCATTCATAGAATTCGTTTTTTGTAGCGTTTCAATATTCAAGTGTTGGTACTTATCTTACAATTTTTAAAAAAATATGTTCGTTTATAATACTTTGCTTATTATAAAACTCTCATGCTTTAATGGCTACACAAAGTTGACTAAACGTTTTTCAATCGTCAAGAAACTTTTATATGAAGAATGAATTACGGTTTGACTTTATTTTCTAGACAAATGCTCTTAAAATATTATATTTTCATCGGTTCAGTAATTCAACCGTGAAGGCATAGTAAGTTCACTTTTGCATTTATAATATTAGTTTGAAAATCATTTTTCTACTACGCTTGACTTCTTGTCACATAAAAACGCGTGTAAACCTTCCATAGTAAACTACCCTACAAAGAAAGTATCTTATCCTACACGCCATTGTGTACACACCGCCTCAGGCATTGCTGACAGTTACTCGCATAAAGACTAGTACAAGCTGTCAAAGAAGCTACTCTATATATACAGCTTAGACGCTTGAAAAGGCCCGACCCTCCTCCGAACGGCTAATGGCCTCCCAACTTTCATAATAAGAGTTAATGTTACAACCTACCCCTCTTTAATGACTTAAAATAACAACAAATTTCGATGGCGAAGCAATTTGGAAGTAATTTAGATGGCGATAAAGCAACTCTTCGTGTTTTGGACTTGTCTTTTGATTCTTTGATGGGTTCGAACAATTAACCTTGGTTGATGATGCTTATCCGCTATTTTGGACTGGCATTTAAAACTAGTATCAAGTTTGGAAAACTCGGCAGGTTACCAGACTCTTCCTGTTTGGTTTTATATTTTTCTAAACTGCTTGATGTTTGCTTGATAGACATTGCAAGCAGTAGCGTGCCTAGGAGTCAAGATTAGGGCAAGCCAGACAGATTTCTTACTATTAAGAAAAAACCGGAGATTGGTCCACACTAGCTCTGGACAGAGAGAGTTGAAACGAAGAAAGGTAGGCCTTTGACCTGCAGTAGGGCAATACATAGGCTGAAAATATAAACATAAGAAAAAACCAACAAGTGGCTCAGACCCAGATCTAAAAGCTATTAAAAATGTTACTGAATTCCGAAGAGCAATTAAGCAAAATTCAGTAGCCTTAAGTATATTTGCTTTTATTTAATATTTAGTTTAATTGATTAGCTCATGTTATGATTTAGGGCAAGCCCGACTTTTCGGCTTGTATGAAGATCCCGCCACTGAATTTGCAAGGTTTTACACCCTCAATAGACTTATTAGTTCAAGCCTTTTCTCAACTATGTTGGGGTCGGCTTCCAGTCTAACCGGTTGCAGCTGAATACCAGTGTCTTACATGAAGCGACTAGCCTGCCTGACCTCCACAACCAAGTTACTGGGTAACGCGATGCCTTTTGGCTAGGCTGGATGTCATGACTTTCTGGTTTTTGTCTACGCATAACGATTGTCAAAGATCTACAAATGACAGCCGGGACCAACGGCTTTACGTGCTTTCCGAGGTAAAGAGGGGTCTTGGACCTCGGTATGAAATGGATAGTCACCCATCTTCAAATCGACCGCGGCCAGCTTAGTTCAACCGTTATCGATCGATTCGTACGGCTTTTACTTTGTCACAAACCCCTACAACCTATGCACTGGTATAATAAAATTGACAAAAATATGTTTTAAATAAACAAGGGTCCAAATTGCCAGAAAATTTGGTTTACCAATAACATGGGCCGTATTGTTTACATTAGATGTGAAATATCTATAAAATTTTCAGCTTGAATTCGGGGCTGACCCACCGGATTATAATTATTTTGGTGTTTACCAATTAGGGTTTGTGTAACGACAGTATTTTTGAACGAAAATTGCTGGGAAATTGCAAAAATTTGCTAAATCTATAATTGGCTTTATTTATGTCAAATTATTGCTAAAAATTCCAACATCTATAGGTAATTGGTATTATTATTGTGAAATTAACAAAGGTAACAATTAGCAATTCGCAAAGGTGCGAAAGTATTTCACGTCGGAACAGATGCTGAACCTATACCAACACAATGTTCGATCGTGCAAGGAGTACTGTTCGCATCTTTGGGATGGATCTGCCAAATACCAGCTGGAGGCGTTGGAAGTTATTGAAAGACGTGTCAAGAGGCTCATAGACAACGACTTCTTGGTTAAGGCTAAGCTCTAAAGCCTTAAATATCGCCGCACCGATGCCAGCTTATCGATCTTTTATCGGGTACATTTCGGAGAGTGTGCTTTGGAATTGCACAATTTAATTCCCCATCCCCCTGTTCGCATCTTTGGGATGGATCTGCCAAATACTAGCTGGAGGCGTTGAAAGTTATTGAAAGACGTGCCAAGAGGCTCATAGACAACGACTTCTTGGTTAAGGCTAAGCTCCAAAGCCTTAAATATCGCCGCACCGATCCCAGCCTATCGATCTTTTATCGGGTACATTTCGGAGAGTGTACTTTGGAATTGCACAATTTAATTCCCCATCCCCCTGTTCGCATCTTTGGAATGGATCTGCCAAATACCAGCTGGAGGCGTTGGAAGTTATTGAAAGACGTGCCAAGAGGCTCATAGACAACGACTTCCTGGTTAAGGCTAAGCTCCAAAGTGTTAAATATCGCCCCACCGATGCCAGCCTATCGATCTTTTATCGGGTACATTTCGGAGAGTGTGCTTTGGAATTGCACAATTTAATTCCCCATCCCCATTCCATCACCGGACGAGCGGGGATACGGCGAAGCGTCACCGTTATACGGTTGAAGTTCCACGGTCTCGAACCAACCGCGTGCGCGAACGTGTGCGAACTGCCAGACTCTGGAATTCACTGCCCGCCTCTCTATTTCCCGATACATATAATCTGGGTATCTTCAAGGCACGAGTGAACCGGTATACCCTAGGTCAGCGTGCTCCACCTTAGGCTGCATCATGACTTAAGATCAGGTGAGTTGCGGCAAAACGGAAGGCTCCAAGTATAAAAAAAAATTACTCATCTTTCACTTGTATATCGGGATGTCGATTCTGTAACAATCACCCTCATTGAGCTCTAGGTAGTATTCAGCTGGATCCGGTTAGACTAGACACTGGCCCCAACTTAGTTGAGAAGACTAGGCAGATGATGAGGGGTGATCTCGTTATAAAAATGGATCCTATTTGTGAGTAACGTGAAAGATACGGAGTTAATTAGAAAAAAGTTTTTTAAAAAAAAAGGAAACCGCCTTCAAAAACTAAAAAGTGATAA
The DNA here is from genome assembly GCA_947361185.1 of Charanyca ferruginea. Lineage (NCBI taxonomy): Eukaryota > Metazoa > Arthropoda > Insecta > Lepidoptera > Noctuidae > Charanyca > Charanyca ferruginea. Next base: position 31,725,755 of record OX376057.1, read on the forward strand.
ATAACTTTAGCACAGAACACACATTACTTTACTTTCGGAAGTCGGTGGCGGTGACTTTGTGTTTGTTGTTTTGTATTGCCACCGACTTCCGAAAGTAAATTAATGTGTGTACTGTGCTAAAGTTATTTATCACTTTTTAGTTTAAGAAGGCGGTTTCCTTTTTTTTTTACTTTTTTAGTATTGCCTTAACATCCAAATCCATTAAGAAACGGCGACACACTTAGAAGATTGTAAGTTCTCCAAAGATTGAAGAAACTAAAACGTCATCTAAGTATTTTTTTGGGATTTTGTTGATTTTCTCAAAAAAGGCTGGATCAATTTAGATAAAATTTATATGGGACCATTTCGAAATAAACACCTTTCGAACAAAAATACTTTGTTTAAATTTTGCGAATCCGTCTATATATGACAGAGTTACGCCCGAACATACATAAAAAAAAAAAAATAGAAACATTCGAATTGAAAACCTCCTCCTTTTTGAAGTCGGTTAAAAACCAGCTATATAATATGGTCAACAATGCCATGATAACTTGATCAAACCATACATTAATATCATTAAACAGTGATTGTTCTATTTTACTACATTTTCTCTCCAACTAGCACAGTTCCCTTTACATACAAACATAGATGCGGCCACAAAACATTAAAGAGAAAATTCCGGATAAGGTCACTTTGTCCATTTTACCAATATTTTACATACACCCAAACATTTACTTAAAATTCTTCATCAAAAACCGATCACAGGAGTTTCCGCTCGGATGAAACTTGGAACTATTACTGAAGAGGCTTTTTTGTATTCGCTCAGCCGCTTGGCATTCCATGGACGTAACGCCATGGCATGGAAAACTTACGTAAAAAAAGACTGGCTGTCTCGCTGTAAACTTCGAAACAATAGGGAGCAAAAACTGTAGTACAGTAGAAGAAACTGTATGGTATACAGGCAAAAATGTTAATCTGTCTGCGACACTGCCAATATTTATTTTTATTGTGTACCTACTTAACCTTTTTATTGTAATAACTTTTTGAAATTATGGCTTAATTAAGAAAGTGATATAAAGAAGAAGTTCGAAACTGAAACCCAGCCCAGTCCTTGGTCGACTGGTAGAAATTACCTAAACCATTATATCCACCTTTGTACCTATGTGCATGAAGTCTAAATAAATAAAACCCGAGTACGACAAAAATCAAATTGAAAAGTGTTAATATTATAATTTTTATTATTATTTTCCTGTCTGATTCTAAAATTCTTTGGAAACGTCCTTATAGGTGCTATTTAAGGGTATATAGCCTTACGCGAATGCGCTTAAATGTGACACATTTACCGCCGGCATGCGACTACAAGGTATATGCTCAGAACACTAACAACACTCATGACAAATTCCAGTTGGAAGTTATCTGCTTGTATACCAAACAGCTGGTTCGTCTGTACTTGTTCCGAAGCCCCACTTTGTAATCTTGAAGTTAAATAAATCTTTGAAAATGGGTCAGACTAAGTCTATTTTGTGTTGTTAATTTTTCATACTGCTTTTGAAAGTTTAACTTGCGGTGCATATTTTTGTGTGCAATATAATATTATAGATATATTACACCACACAAATAGACACCGTGGTGACCTACATGACCTTGACGATTGTAATGATCGAATAAATGCGAGTTTAGTGAAGACTAAACCATTTTATAAAACTTAAACAGTCTTATTACATAAAACCAAATAAACCTTGGTTTAAACCTGGACTATCAAGTCCAGGCTTATCTGCAAAACCATGGACTAAATTTGTTCGTATTACAAAACTTAAATAAACCATGGTCTTCTTAGCACCGTCATTTGAGCTATTGTTTAAATATCAACCACAGATTAATACAAATATCATTTGTTCACCATGATTCTATTGCAACGTTCCATACGCCCAGAAAAGAAAACGTTTTGATAATACGCTAATGATTAGATGATGTTTAGGAGTGTTACAAATATTGCGACCTGGTTATTTTGCACGGATATAAACAGTATTTAGTCATTTCGTCGATTGCAGTTTTGTTTAGGTTTAAGCACATTGGATAATGTCGTACTAATTTCTAAAAATACATCTAAGTACTTGTGGTTTAATCTATGGTTTATCGCAAAACCACGTTTTGTAATACCATTTTTGTATACACCGTGGTTTAGAAGACGTTTAAACCAGGTTTTATAGTTAAACCGCTTTTTGTAATAAGACTGAAAAGGTTTGACGTATCTGAAAAACATGATGTTACCAGTATCAAAGCCAAACAATAAATAAAACCACGTTATCTCTGTTATTAGTTCAATTATTATACCAAATGTTTAACATGAACAAAATTCTGTTATAAAAATTAAATCTAAAGTTTCACAAATCGTTTTCGTTACCCTCCTGCCCTTAATCCGAGGAAACCCTAAAAATGATTAGGTTTATTCCGTTACCCAACAGTATATGGAAAGTTCAATATTAAATTATAGCATAGTTTCAATCACGTGAGAGACGGGAAACTTCCAAGCTTTGGCAACACTCAAGGGCGTTTTCGCAACAATTCACGTTTTGCTTGGTAAGTAAGAAAAAAAGAAACAAATTATTATTTTATAATGGTGCCAATTCTGTTGTGCAGGAACTAAATTAATTTTAAAATAAAACAAGAAAGAGACATTATATTAATAAGAGTTGTCAATCAGTTATTTTCTAATTATAACATTTTATTGCCTTTGACATTGATTTGACTTCCATCGTTAAACACTCAATCATAATACCTAAGCATCTTTTTCATAAGTATGTAACTAAAATTACACGCGACAGCGTAGTTTACTTTTCCCGCGTCGTTCATCCATATTATGACAACTGTCACAATTGACAACGTCATTTTCATTAGTGTTGCAAAAAGTATTCAATAAATTCATATTTTTTTAAGAACCTTTCATACTTTTTTACGATCTAAGATAAAAGAATCAGTATTTTTACGCTGATGCATTATGGTATCTCTCTCGCCAAAACCCTTTGCCTTTCTCATTGCATGTCTCCCTACATGAGGAGGCCAGTACAGATATGTATAGATTATAATATCTCTCTTTGTATTCAACACTTAACAGATTTTCATCAATAAGTTCAAATTCACATAGACACAGTATGGTGGATAGGTACTATGATAAACTTTAACTTCTTATACACAACACTAGCTTTTATCCGCGACTTTGATCGGCTGAATTATATTACGGATCACAATGTTTTTGATTATAAAAGTCTCAGATTATGAAAGAAAGGGCAAATAGACCGCGCGGAACAAGCAAATATAAATTCAAAAGTTCCGCGCGGTCTATCTGCCTCTTGTTTTATAATCTGAGATAAAAGTTTAGCCTAATAACGTAGCTTCCTATGATCGAAGAATTTTCAGAATTGGTCCATTGGTTCTTAAAATTAGCACGATCACTATCATACATAGTCTACCCATAAAAAATTATCAACCCACCTGTTTCAAAGAATTTTACTACCCGAACAGGCTTACCGTCTCTAGTCACCTGTACCTCTACACATGATTTCCTTATCGAAACTTTATTAGCCAAGTTCAAGTTTACTGTCGATATAACTTGGTCGGCCTCCAAAACTTAGACTGCTGTACTTTTATGGCTTCTTGCTTAGACAAGGTAAAAACGTTAGGTAAGTTTGGGAGTAAGTTCTCGAAGGTAGGTGGAGTTGATCACGTTTTTGATGTTGCTACTCTTGATTAAACTTTGGATTAGAGGGTTTCATATTGTTCGGAATTACAGAAATATGCTTATGAAGAAATTGGTCATTGCGGCAATATTACGTCGTTGAGCTGAAAAGAAAAGTAGGTCATTTGTTTGAACAGCTGTAAGGTATCAATTTATTTTTTATAGGTGTTATTGTTGTGGGCAATATTTACGTTTGTTGTAGTTTTTATGTTTGCTTATGGGCGTGCTTTTGGCCCCAACTCACCTCATCTTAAGTGATGATGAGACCTAAGGTGGAGTACCTACTCTTGCCAAACGATGAACCGGTTCACTCATGCCTTGAAGATACCCAGATTATACTTATCGGGGAACAGAGAGGCGGGCAGTGAATTCCACAGTTTAAATGTTTGAATTCCACACTAGTAGCCTGCACAATAAATGTAGAAGCAAATCGCTTGGTTCAAGATCGTTTAACTTCAATCATATAGCGGTGACGCGTCCGATAATGGGATGGGGATGAGGGAATTAAGTTGTACAATTCTAAAACACACCCTTCGAAATGTACCCGATAGGCTAGGAACGGTTTGGCGATGTTCAAGGCTGGAAGCAGGTTAGGGTCTCACAGACGTGTTAGTTTCCGAGTTTCTTGACCAGGGCCTCAAGTCTGCTATTACAATAGTGTCAGAATAGTCTATCACTGATTTCATAATTGTTGATTTTGACAAGTTTGGTAATCTACTAATATAATGGCGTCATTATGACTTTTCAATGGCCACACACTTACTCAAAAATGCAGAACAACATCCTAGCAACAACAAATGACATCAGCAAGGCTACTGTGTGTCGTAAACAAATGAATCGCCACAATTAGGGCGGGTTGTTTCACACAGTCGGTTAACGTTACATACGGACGGTTAAAATGTTACTATTACGTGCGATGTTTAACGTACGTTAAATGTAACGGGTTGTTTCATGACATAAAAATCCGTCAGTTAAAGTTATTCAAAAAGAGATTCCATAATATTTTGATGTTTGAAGTAGCTGTTTGACAACACAAAATTACGATGACTGGTCGGTTATGGTAATAGTAACTTTTTGACGTATGATTTTGTGAAACAACCCATTTTTTTAATTTGACGATAGTTAGCGCCATTTTTGACTATTACCGGTCAGTAATGGTTAGTTGAAGCAACCTCTAGGTCTTTTTTTTTTTATGGGACAAGCCCGCCACACTATTCCCTAACCGCTGTAACTCCTGTAAGCCAGAATCAACAGTGGCTACTACAGTTGTTTACAACTGGGAGAAACCCAGTTGCTAAGCACCACGGATTATAATTGACATAATTATTGGGCCCTAAAAAGTGAGCTGTTACATTAAATTTGATTCCAATAATAGGTATGGCAAAATCGCTTGAACGCACGGAAATTAGTTCTAGTTTCCACAAGGTCCGCATAATAAACTGCTCCGGATGTAGCCTGAACACTATCCAACATAATATTGCGTTCTTTCTGGCAAAAAATACACTCCCATAAGATATGATGTGCAGATTGTTCGTATTCACAGTCAGATGTAGAACATTGACACAAAGGCGAAGCAACAAGCTTGAAAGAAAATAATTTACTTTTAAAGTTGCCATGACCTGTTAGAAATTGGGCAACACAGTGGTCCACCTCCAGCCATGTCCTGGCCAGCCGCTCACGTACGGATGGAAAGAACTGATGAAGGTGACGGCCCTTGCTAGAATCATTCCACCTACACTGCCACTCGGATAAAAGTTCCTCCCAGACGTCAGTCTGTGGTTTAAATAATCTAGAGATCTTAGCGCGGTCACGTTGAGTTAAAAAGTTTGCGTCCATGGTCTCTCGCGCGGAATAGTACATTGCAGCACGTCGTTGCACCTCAAGATCGACTGGAAGCACGCCTGCTAGAACCGGAAGGGCTTCAGTACTAACAGTCCTATATGCTTTACATAAAAATATTAAAGCTAAACGTTGACTTTGAAGCAATTTACGTCGTACCGCCCCTATAGTGGCCCTATCAGCCCAAACAGGTGCTCCGTAGCACATACATCCCAAATAGGTAGCCCAAATAGTTTTTAAAGTTAAAAATGAGAGTCTCTAGGCCTAGGTCTTTTCGTGATTTTTCATAATCTATTCCACTAAAATCTTGAGTTGAATCTAAATAATAATAAAATTACCATTTTAGAATTGTCCCACTGCAGTACATAGGTCTTTTCTCATACAGAGATGGCACGAACATTGATCACCATGTGCGCTCAAGGCGGACTGGCGATTCCAAACTTATATTAAGTTATAAGTCCAGGTTCGGAGCTCGTGGCTAAGTTAAAGCCGCACAAATCGATCGGTCAAAGGTTAAGCTACGCTAACCGCGGTCGGTCTGTGGATGTGTGACCATCCCTTTCATACCGAGTTCTCTCCGTGCCTCGGAAAGCACGTAAAGTTGTTGGTCCCGGCTGTCATTTGTAGATCTTTGGCAATCGTTATGGGTAGTCAGAAGCCAGAAAGTCTGACAACCAGTCTTACCAAGGGGTATCGTGTTACCCAGTAACTGGGTTGTGGAGGTCCGATAGGCAGTCGCTCCATGTGAAACACTGGTATTCAGCTGCATCCGGTTAGACTGGAAACCGACCCCAATATAGTTGGGAAAAGCGTAGGCAGATGATGATGGACAGGTTCCCTAACGATGTTTTCCTTAACCGATGTTAATGATGTCCAAGATAAAGGAAAGTACATATGAATTGAAAAAGCGACAATGGTATTTGCCCGGTATCGAAACCACAACCTCAATTATGAGACGCGCGCGTTTAAGACGCGCGCGTCTCATAATTGAGGTTGTGGTTTGTGGTGGCCACTACCTTAAGGCGCTAACAAGCGACTTTTGCAGATTTTAAACTGACAATCACGTCAAAATGTGTTGTGTAAATGATTTGAAAAAAATATTATGTTCAACTAGAACATTCTCTTAATCATTTAGTATGTGAATATTTTTGATTAAGTTCATATTAAATAGTTTAATTAAATAGTGAAGAAGAGAAGTAATAAAAATAGCAAAAATAAGGTTTTAATTCGCTCCAATATTTTCATAGAAAAGCCGCCATTCAACTAATAATGAACTCTATTTGACAGTTCAACGATTCAATTTAGCTTATTATATCATGTCGTGACAACTTTTCGTAAGAATTTTTTCCGTCTAGCCCCCTTTCACAACGCGCGATAAGGAACTTCGTTCCAATAAGAGAATGACAAAACTTAAAAAAATGTACATTACCATGTAAACTTCCACCGAAAATTGGTTTGAACGAGATCTAGTAAGTAGTTTTTTTTAATACGTCATATATCGTAAAACGCAATTTACCTTACTTGCTGCTACGAAACTCTTCATGGGCGAGTCCGACTCGCACTTGGCCGCTTTTTTGTTTTCATGAGATAATTTAGGACTTTAGCTTAATCCTGAAATCTATTCAGATGAAGACGCGGGCAAACTCTAGTTCTTTATAATAAATAATCTATCGTCAGATAAAAGCCTTTTCCAAAAATAAATGTTTTTTAATACAAAAACACGTCGAGGAAAAGCCAGTATACTTTTCTTAGAAAAGTAGGTACAATAATTATTTAGAGTCACTACGTTAAAGGAAGCAGGCGAAATAATATACCGGAGTAACTCGTTGAATTTTATGATGGAAGTTTCTATTACTTAAGCTTCTCGATGGATCGTGAATATCGTCAAAATATGCCTTTATGTGCTTCATTTATGGTATTGGGTAATAAGGGAATTATGTTAAGTGATGATTTTAAGATAATAGTATGTTGTTGTGCCTTAACGGGGTCCTTTACTATACTTTAGCTTTGAATCTTAATTATGTAACATCTTTAATAAACATTAGGGGAATAGGAATATGAGTATGAAGATTGCAGTTGGTGAATGTTTTGTTTTATTTTTGGTATTTTATGGTCAGATGTAGCAAATCAATGTGTCACGTCTTTTTATTTTGTAAGTTTCATTTTTTATAAGCCGATTGAAGACTACCTGAAATAGTAGCTTTAATCTTCGGAAAAGCTAATGGTTTTTAGGGCTCCGTAGCCAAATGGCAAAAAACGGAACCCTTATAGATTCGTCATGTCTGTCTGTCTGTCCGTCCGTATGTCACAGCCACTTTTTTCCGAAATTATAAGAATTATACTGTTGAAACATAGTAAGTAGATGTATTCTGTGAACCGCATTAAGATTTTCACACAAAAATAAAAAAAAAACGACGTCATGGTTGGCGCAGTGGCTGAGCGATCGACTGCTGCGCAGTGTGTTGCGGGTTCGATTCCCGCCCAGGGTAAATATTTGTGTGATGAGCACTTGTGTTTGCCTTATGTCTGTGTGTTGTTTATCTATTCAAGTATGTATTTAAAAATGTATTTGTGTATGTATATCAGCTGTCTGACACCCATAGTACAGGGTCTCCCTAGTTTGGGGTCAGATGGCCGTGTGTGAATTGTCCCTACATATTATTATATTATTTTAATACGTCATATATCGTAAACCGCAATTTACCTTTCATTCAATCAACTCAAATATAAAAATAAAAAAGCTTTTATATAATATTGCTTGCTGCTACGGAACCCTTCATAGGCGCGTCCGACTCGCACTTAGCCGCTTTTTTATTTATTCCGTCAGTAACTAGTTGACCTTTAAAAAAATACTGAAAACTCCTTGAGAAAATTAATCAAAAGTTCGCAGATAAAAAAAAACTATAAAATATATTTACCTATTCAATATTGAAGATATTATGATAAAAAATTAGATTAGTTTGGGTACAATTAATATACCTATATTTATTTCTACTGTTTAATACGCGACTTTGTCTCTTGACTATTCATTTTAATACCGACCAATTGACATTGGAATTTTGACGTTTTGACGTGTTTCGTACTCTCGAGGTCGCCGCTAGCGCCAAATTATTATTAAATTACGTATCAATTTTGGGGAACTAATTGGAATCAGGATCGGGTTTAAACGCTACTCTTGAGTTTATTTTGACAGCTGTGTATTGCGCCAATGTTGCGTTGTGGTTGTAATTTTCCAATGACAAAAGTGCAACTTTTTAGAAATTGTTTTGCGTTTTAGGCGGTTTTCAGTAAGTAATAAGAGTATAATATGGTGCGATTAGCAGTAATATAGTATTTTACATAATTCCCATGAAAAAAACATTTGAAATAAAGACGATATGAGCTTCGGAGGATGTGTCATACGGTCTTCATTCATTCATAGAATACGCAAAGCGGTTTCTTTGAATAAAGGCGAATTTAAAGCAAAGCATTGATTCGTTTGAGAAAATATGTACAACCTAATACAATGTTTTGCCCGCTAATTCGTCCGCGTGAATGTCGGTTATCAAATGTTTGTATCGTTATAATTACGTAACTGAAAATGTGATTTTTTGTGTGTGTAAATATTAAGGCAATTTTGGTTATATAAGGTAGGATTATGTATAAAAATCAGTATAGAAGGTTTGAAGTCGATAGGACAATCCGTTCGAAAGTTATAAGGAAAATTATAAAGGTAAAATTGTGAAATCATAAAATTGCGGCCCGTAACGTAGCTAACTTCACGTAATCGTGGGGGCAATCCCAAATTCAATCCAATGTTGTTTCAAAAGTACCGAATCACGTGACTGCATAGTTGACATTGGAATCATATTGTGATTACATTGAATTTAAAATTAATTTGAAGGGTAAGCCTCCTGTTCTTATCCCACTGCAGGGCAAAGGCGAGAAGACACAAACATTAATAACCAGAGTTGTCAGTTGCTCAAGGCCGATTGGCGATTTCAGACATACCCATTCTGACTCAAATATCTCGCTGATGGTGGCGCGTGTGTTGGATCATTCGGCTCCCTTTAAAAATGGTTGAGTTGAATGATGCTGATCCACGCGTCATGTTCGTGAACGAGCGCTGTCAATAGAGATTGGTCAACTCTTAACTGCTATGGCTTTTATCTTCTTTTTGTTATGTTTTGTATTGTTCTTTACCTGCATTGTTTTCACATATAATAATAATAATAATAAGGGCTACTATTTTTTATATTTTTAAATGTTTTTATTTTTTTTATTAATATTTAAAAATGTAAATTATATGTATTTAAGATAAATAAATGAGAATAATAATAATACGTGGGGACATTTTCACACACGGCCATCTGACCCCAAACTAGGGAGACCCTGTACTATGGGTGTCAGACAGCTGATATACATACACAAATACATTTTTTTTTTGTAAATACATACATATATAGATAAACAACACCCAGACACAAGGCAAATACAAGTGCTCATTACACAAATATTTACCCTGGGCGGGAATCGAACCCGCAACACGCTGCGCAGCAGTCGATCGCTCAGCCACTGCGCCAACCGTGTCGTGTCGTGTATAAAAGCAACAAGGATAATGTAACCAATATTTAGTAAAAACTTGTTTTAAAAAGATGTCCGTGGAGTTTCTTGCTCGTTCTTCTCCATAGAGACCTACCCTACGTTTTGGAACGAGCAACTAGCTTCAACTTTCTGACTAACTGACCGACTCCTTGACAATTCAAAAGTGCCTGTAAATGGTTTAATTGAAATAAATGCTTTGACTTTGACTTTATTTTTTACCGCGACTATACGAAAGTTAATAACTAATAATCGCCAGTATTCCTTTTTTTTTGCATCTAGCTTTTGCCCGCGACTTCGTCTGCGTGAATGTCGGTTATCGCGAATGCAATTGAGCATAGAAAAAGTAGCCTATGTCCTTCCCCAGGGTTTACGTTATCTTCATGCCAAATGCAATATCATGCAAAATTCGGTTCGGTTATCAGCTGTCTGACACCCATAGTACAGGGTCTCCCTAGTTTGGGGTCAGATGGCCGTGTGTGAAAATGTCCCCACATATTATTATTATTATTATTATTATCGTGAAAGCGTAACAGACATAGTTACTTTCACATGTTTAACATTCATATACTATATACTAATAGCCGTAATTTAGTTACGTAAATTTTACGGAAGCAACTTGCAAGTGTAAAGGCGGCCTAACACTATACAGGTCGTCCCACGGACGCAAACTAACTGCATTATTTTATTTCAATAATTACATGGTTGAACCGGGAATCGAACCCGTTACACGAGAAAAATAGTCATTTTGTAGCTTTATCAAACCGATCGAAAGGCTGAATGCAGTTTAAATTGTTTTTTAAATTTAAATAAAGTCTTCTTTCAGTAAAATGTTCCATCTACAATATTCAAGGTACTTTCCCTCCATGTGGGACGTCCTGTATATACTATGGGCTATGGATAGTATGATATTATTTGTTTGATTCATAACAATCATACCTTTTTTAGCAATTGACTTGTTTATACTTTCCAAACAGCCGTTCTCGCAGACGTTGTCTCCAAAGACCAGGTTTGAAATAAATCTTTCATTAAGCAATCATATAAGAAGCAGTCCCAATGCTAATTCCCATATCAGACGGTTTCTTCGTCCAAATGTCAACAAAAACTACGCATCTCCAATTTTACTGTATGTTCGGTGTGTACCTTAGCTGCGGTTTCCAAACTTTTGAGACCTGTGAATAAACTTGGTAATTTGAGACAAGACCGTTGGTTTTACGTTTTAGGTTCTACCTTTGGTTGGGCCACTTTGGGAAAGTTTGTCGAAATAGCGACGATTTGATGAGGATCTAGTACAAATTGGAGTGGTGTGGGTTTTCTTTTGAATTGCTAAATGTGGTATCATTTCTACTATTGTAAACCTGGCTAAGTAAAAACCATACGGATTAACCATTCATGATGGTTAAGCTACGGCTGCCGCGGTTAATTTTTGGATGGGTGACCATCCATTCCATACCAAGACACTTCCGTGCCTTGGAAAGTACGTAAAGCCGTTGATCCTGGTGGTGATTCGTATATCTTTGACAGTCGTTAAAAAACTAGAAAAATCTTTTGGGAAAAATGTTTAAAGATGATGTGATAAACGCGAAAGTTTGTGAAGAATGGATGGATGTATGGATGTTAGTTACTCTTTCACGGTAAAGCCCGTCACATATATAGCTATAATATATATTACTTATAGCTAGCCACCACACGTGGTAGCTATAATATAATAACATATTTTCGCCCTTATTACCTACGTCTGCAGTTGTTGTTTGTTTCACATTTTTGAAATATATATTAATATGCCTTGTTATATCTATCCACATATTTTGGTGACTTAATAAATATATATATATATTATAGCTACGTCTGTGGTCACTCAAAGATTACTATAGAAAATATGTCGTAATATGCCTTGCTATGAATTATAGTAGTATACTAGCTGACCCGACAGATGTTGTCCTGTCAAACGATTTTTCAATTTTCTTACCATATAAACCTTTCCTGGAATTCCACAAATATTCCAAGACCAAAATTAGCGAAACCGGTCCACCCATTCTCGAGTTTTAGCGAGACTAACGGACAACGATTCATTTTTGTTATATGAAATTAGGTATAGATACGGGCTTTAAACTTGACACATAACATAAATATTGATCTAGCTTAGCTATTTTTATCCTGTGTGCGTATTCCCGTGGAATAATTTAGCCTGTGGAATATTCATTTTTGTTGTTTTTTTACTTGATGTCTAAAATCTGATCAGACGAGGTCACAGGTAGTATCTAGTATCTTATTAATCAGTAGGTACCTATTTAATTTAAAAACTTTCCGAAATTAGACATTCATATCATTGTGTTCCAACGTTGCCATATATAATTTTCTGACCAAATGTTACGCCGCATTTATCTGAATTTAAATATTCTATGCATAATTACTTTTAACCACTGACTATCTATAGACGGACCCTAACTACGAAAAAACGCTACCGCTTTGAGAAACTAAATTGCAGTTAAATAGTACTTTTGCGCTTCAACGCATTCGGCATTTCATACTTATGTGTATTTCAATCGATAGCCGATTAAAATGGCGGATATGTCACGTTCTGAAAGCTATATTCTTCATTAGTAGTTATTGCCATCTCCATAGATTAAAAGCACATTTTAGTTATTTCATCCTCTCTAGGACGAATCCACAATGATTTATAACTCGCAGGCGTGGTGAGTATAATTTAATTAAGTGTCATACGGGACACGGTTTAAGATTTGGCGCAATTGTGGCGGTTTTTAAAAGTTAAGCCTTAAGTTTTTCTTAATAGCGTAAAAATGATATAAGTACTGTTTTAATGAGAGATGACCGTTACTCTTTCAGTACACCAAATATCCTAATATCCAAATATCATAAGCACACAATAGGAAATCTATTTTTCATATTTACAAATAATAAATAAAATACAAATTAAAAAACATACAGGTATGTTAAAGGACCCATAGTTCTATAACTAATACCAAAAACCTCAAATAGCGTAATGTATTTTTTTTGTTCTCATTCTAGTGAACAAAACTCCAATATGTAAATATAGGCAAGAATATATTGGTCACAACAGGCCTTAAAATTCCGTTATTGAAATTTATTGCCGTTATTGCATCTCAGACGTTAACCCTTAATACCAGTTGAACTAAACCCGTAATGTACCATACCATTAGTTAGTTAGATATTACTTATGCCATTATATAGTTTAGATTTGCAGTATCGTAGATATGGCTCAAAGCAAAGCGTTTCCCGAGTGAACCAAATTGCTTTGCGATTCCAGAAGGCAAGTCAACCAAATATGTTCCCATTACGTGTTTGAAGCGAACAAAGGTCTGTTTACAATGGTAAATCAATCTTACCTACTTCTAATTTTTAAAAGTTTGTTAGAGGTAAACCTGGAAGTACTGGTTGGATTCCTGAAAATTATTTCTCTAATAGGAAAAAAAACGTTATTTCTGAGTGGTATAGACTTGTTTTAAATAACAGTGGCTAATTTAAAGCTTGTGAAGCTTGTGTAAAATAAATTTAATAAACCATTAAAATAAATATATCATGTTAAGCTGCCTTCAAGGGAAATATCTGACAGCATTTTATAAATATAGACGAAATGAAGACTAGTTCTGCTAATAGCTACTAAGAAATAAAAAAATATATATATACGATAAAAAAAAACGATATTAGAATTAAAAAATATATAAATTTTCCAATATATTTTTTTTAACTGCAACTCACCTGATCTTAAGTGATGATGCGGCCTAAGGTGGAGCACGCTTGCCTAGGATGACCCATAATTTTAGCATTTATTTGTTGTAACATGTGAACCATTTTGTTAAAATAAAAAAGAACGAAACGTGTGCGTCCTTTCTGATGCATGAGCCTCGTCATGTGTACCTCAGAATTTGCATGTATCTTGTGTGATTCCAAACTTGAATCAAGGTTGCGTTATATAATCTAAATACATTATAAAAAGCAAGCATTACTGACGGTAAAACAATTTGTGTGTGGTGTTCACACATTGACTTCTTTCATATTGAAAGTTGCGGCAGTGACAGAAAAGTTAAAAGGGAATTGTTTCTCTTTGTATGGGCATGTGAAGAATAGGGATGAAACGCATGTTACCAAAAGAGTTACGAATATAAGTATGGATGGATTAAGAGGGAAAGGGAGGCCAAAGAAAAGAAGAAAGAATGGAGTTGTTTGTAAAGAATGATATGAGTGAAAAAAAAGTCAGTGAAAGCATGACGATTTGTCAATTGTCATGAAGAATAGAACAGAAGAAGAATAAAACATGTTGCGCCGACCCCTAGTAACGTCGGACAAGGACAGGTTGATGATGATGATGATGCTAATATTCACACATTACCTAACAATCTATATGATGGCCTCTAACATATTTATGTTTAAGTAGGTACTGTCTTAGCTACGACTTCATGTCTATGTCAGTTGTCGCGGATGCAGACGAAGCCGCGGATTAAAAAGTAGCTTATAAAAGACGTCAGATAAAAGCCTTTTCCTAACATAAATGTTCCTAAATACAAAAACACGTGGAGGAAAAGCCAGTCTACTTTTCTTAGAAAAGTACAAGAATTATTTAGAGTGACTACGTTAAAGGAAGCAGGCGAAATAATATGCTGGAGTAACTCGTTGAATTTTATGATGGAAGTTTCTATTACTTAAGCTTCTCTCTCGTGAATATCGTCAAAATATGCCTTTATGTGCTTCATTTATGGTATTGGGTAATAAGGGAATTATGTTAAGTGATGATTTTAAGATAATAGTATGTTGTTGTGCCTAAACGGGGTCCTTTACTGTACTTTAGCTTTGAATCTTAATTATGTAACATCTTTAATAAACATTAGGGGAATAGGAATATGAGTATGAAGATTGCAGTTGGTGAATGTTTTGTTTTACTTTTGGTATTTTATAGTCAGATGTAGCAAATCAATGCTGTCATGTCTTTTTATTTTGTAAGTTTCAATTTATCACAAAAATAATTTTTAAATTCGAACCAGAAGCCGATTGAACTTTTAACCTTCTGAAAAAGCTAATGGGTTTTATTTAAGAAATCAGTAGTTAGTCGACCTTTAGAAAATTACTCAAAAACTCTTGAGAAAATTAATCAAAAGTTGGCAGATAAAAAAAAACTATAAAATATAATTACCTATTCATGAAGATAATGATAAAAAATAATATTAAATAAGTTTAGGCACAATTAAAATATATTTATTTCTACTTTTTAATACGCGACTTTGTCTGCACTCATGATAGTACTATTGAACCTTAATAATAATAATACCGGCCTGATATTATCCCACTGCAGGGCAAAGGCGAGAAGACACAAACATTAATAACCAGAGTTGCTCAAGGCCGATTAGCGATTTCAGACTTACCCATTCTCACTCAAATATCTCGCTGATGGTGGCGCGTGGGTTGGATCATTCGGCTCCCTTTAAAAATGGTTGAGTTGAATGGTGCTGATCCACGCGTCATGTTCGTGAACGAGCGCTGTCAGTAGAGATTGGTCAACTCTTAACTGCTATGGCTTTTATCTTCATTCTTTTTTTTATTTTTTGTATTGTTCTTTACCTGCATTGTTTTCTCATATAAAAGCAACAAGGATAATGTAACCAATATTTTGTAAAAACTTGTTTTAAAAGAGTGTCCGTGGAGTTTCTTGCTCGTTCTTCTCCATAGAGACCTACCCTACGTTTTGAAACGAGCAACTAGCTTCAACTTTCTGACTAACTGACCGACTCCTTGACAATTCAAAAGTGCCTGTAAATGGTTTATTTGAAATAAATGCTTTGACTTTGACTTAATTTTTTACCGCGACTATACGAAAGTTAATAACTAATAATCGCCAGTATTCCTTTTTTTTTGCATCTAGCTTTTGCCCGCGACTTCGTCTGCGTGAATGTCGGTTATCGCGAATGCAATTGAGCATAGAAAAAGTAGCCTATGTCCTTCCCCAGGGTTCAAGTTATTTTCATGCCAAATTTAATAAAATTCGGTTCAGCCGTTTCATCGTGAAAGTGTAACAGACAGAGTTACTTTCACATGTTTAACATTAATATACTAAATATACTATACCTAACACTATACAGGGCGTCCTACGGATATGCCACATGGAGGGAAAGTACCTTGAATATTGTAGATGGAACATTTTACTGAAAGAAGACTATTTGAATTTAAAAAAAAAAAAAAAAAAAAAAAAAAAAAAAAAAAAAAACTATTTAAACTGCTTCATAGATATTTAAATAATTACATGGTTGAACCGGGAATCGAACCCGTTACACGAGAAAAATAGTCATTTTGTAGCTTTATCAAACCGATCGAAAGGCTGAATGCAGTTTAAATTGTTTTTTAAATTTAAATAAAGTCTTCTTTCAGTAAAAGGTTCCATCTACAATATTCAAGGTACTTTCCCTCCATGTGGGACGTCCTGTATATACTATGGGCTATGGATAGTATGATATTATTTGTTTGATTTCATAACAATCATACCTTTTTTGCGATTGAATTGTTTATACTTTCCAAACAGCCGTTCTCGCAGACGTTGTCTCCAAGGACCAGGTTTGAAATAAATCTTTCATCAAGCAATCATATAGGAAGCAGTCCCAATGCTAATTCCCATATCAGACGGTTTCTTCGTCCTAATGTCAACACAAACTACGCAGCTCCAATTTTACTGTATGTTCGGTGTGTACCTTAGCTGCGGTTTCCAAACTTTTGAGACCTGTGAATAAACTTGGTAATTTGAGACGAGACCATTGGTTTTACGTTTTAGGTTCTACCTTTGGTTGGGCCACTTTGGGAAAGTTTGTCGAAATAGCGACGATTTGATGAGGATCTAGTACAAATTGGAGTGGTGTGAGTTTTCTTTTGAATTGCTAAAATAATGTGGTATCATTTCTACTATTGTAAACCTGGACCTCGTGGCTAAGTAAAAACCATACGGATTAACCATTCATGATGGTTAAGCTACGGCTGCCGCGGTTAATTTTTGGATGGGTGACCATCCATTCCATACCAAGACACTTCCGTGCCTTGGAAAGTACGTAAAGCCGTTGATCCTGGTCTCTGATCTTTGACAGTCGTTAAGAAGCTAGAAAAATCTTACAACCAATCTACCAACGGGTATCGGTGACGGTCAGATAAGCAGTCGCTCCATTGGCACACTGGTATTCAGCTGCAGCTGGTTAGACTGGAAGTTGACCCTAATATAGTAGGGAAAAAGCTAGGTAGATGATGGTATAAAAGCGAAAGTTTGTGGAGAATGGATGGATGTATGGATGTTAGTTACTGTTTTACGGTAAAGCCCGTTACATATGTAATGTATTACCTATAGCTAGCCACCACACGTGGTAGCTATAATATAATAACATATTTTCGCCCTTATTATATAGGTAATAAGGGCGAAAATATGTTATTATTACTGCAGACGTTGCAGTTGTTGTTTGTTTCACATTTTTGAAATATATATTAATATGCCTTGCTATATCTGTCTACATATTTTGGTGACTTAATAAATATATATAAATTATAGCTGCGTCTGTGGTCACTCAAAGATTACTATAGAAAATAATATGTCGTAATTATGCCTTGCTATGAATTATAGTAGTATACTAGCTGACCCGACAGACGTTGTCCTGTCAAACGATTTTTCAATTTTCTTACCATATAAACCTTTCCTGGATTTCCACAAATATTCCAAGACCAAAATTAGCGAAATCGGTCCAACCATTCTCGAGTTTTAGCGAGACTAACGAACAACGATTCATTTTTGTTATATGATATTAGGTATAGATACCTACGAGCTTTAAACTTGACACATAACATAAATATTGATCTAGCTTAGCTATTTTTATCCTGTGTGCGTATTCCCGTGGAATAATTTAGCCTGTGGAATATTTTTTTGTGTTGTTTTTTTACTTGATTTCTGAAATCTGCGCAGACGAGGTCGCAGGTAGTATCTAGTATCTAATTAATCAGTAGGTACCTATTTAAAAAACTTTCCGAAATTAGACATTCATATCATTGTGTTCCAACGTTGCCATATATAATTTTCTGACCAAATTTTACGACGCATTTATCTGGATTTAAATATTCTAGGCATAATTACTTTTAAACACTGACTTGTATCTATAGACGGACCCTAACTACGAAAAAACGCTACCGTTTTGAGAAACTAAATTGCAGTCAAATAGTACTTTTGCGCTTCAACGCATTCGGCATTTCATACAAATGTGCATTTCAATCGATAGCCGATTAAAATGGCGGATATGTCACGTTCTGAAAGCTATATTCTTCATTAGTAGTTATTGCCATCTCCATAGATTAAAAGCACATTTTAGTTATTTCATCCTCTCTAGGACGAATCCACCATGATTTATAACTCGCAGGCGTGGTGAGTATAATTTAATTAAGTGTCATACGCGACACGGTTTAAGATTTGGCGCAATTGTGGCGGTTTTAAAAGTTAAGCCTTAAGTATTTCTTAAAAGCGTAAAAATGATGTAAGTACTGTTTTAATGAGAGATGACCGTTACTCTTTCAGTACACCAAATATCATAAGCACACAATAGGAAATCTATTTTTCATATTTACAAATAATAAATAAAATAAAAATTAAAAAACATACAGGTATGTTAAAGGACCCATAGTTCTATAACTAACACCAAAAACCTCAAATAGCGTAATGTATTTTTTTTGTTCTCATTCTGGTGAACAAAACTCCAATATGTAAATATAGGCAAGAATATATTGGTCACAACAGGCCTTAAAATTCCGTTATAGAAATTTATTGCCGGTATTGCATCTCAGACGTTACCAAAAAGATACGATTGAACTAAACCCTTAATACCAGTTGAACTAAACCCGTAATGTACCATACCATTAGTTAGTTAGATATTACTTATGCCATTATATAGTTTAGATTTGTAGTATCGTAGATATGGCTCAAAGCAAAGCGTTTCCCGAGTGAACCAAATTGCTTTGCGATTCCAGAAGGCAAATCAACCAAATATGTTTCCATTACGTGTTTGAAGCGAACAAAGGTCTGTTTACAATGGTAAATCAATCTTACCTACTTCTAATTTTTAAAAGTTTGTTAGAGGTAAACCTGGAAGTACTGGTTGGATTCCTGAAAATTATTTCTCTAATAGGAAAAAAACGTTATTTCTGAGTGGTATAGACTTGTTTTTAAAAACGGTGGCTAATTTAAAGCTTGTGTAAAATAAATGTAATAAACTATTAAAATAAATATAATATCATGTTAAGCTGCCTTCAAGGGAAATATCTGACAGCATTTTATAAATATAGACGAAATGAAGACTAGTTCTGCTAATAGCTACTAAGAATTAAAAAAATATATATATACGATAAAAAAAAACGATATTAGAATTAAAAAATATATAAATTTTTCAATATATTTTTTTTAACTGCAACTCACCTGATCTTAAGTGATGATGCGGCCTAAGGTGGAGCACGCTTGCCTAGGATGACCCATAATTTTAGCATTTATTTGTTGTAACATGTGAACCATTTTGTTAAAATAAAAAAGAACGAAACGTGTGCGTCCTTTCTGATGCATGAGCCTCGTCATGGTGAGACGACGCGCCATAGTAGAAATTAATATTGTGACTATATGCGCTTCGCGTACATGCGTGAACGTGTTTGTCACTCTCGTTAGGGATTTTTATATTAAAAAAATATTTTTTCACTAAGATCTCCGGTACCTCAGAATTTGCATGTATCTTGTGTGATTCCAAACTTGAATCAAGGTTGCGTTATATAATCTAAATACATTATAAAAAGCAAGCATTACTGACGGTAAAACAATTTGTGTGTGGTGTTCACACATTGACTTCTTTCATATTGAAAGTTGCGGCAGTGACAGAAAAGTTGAAAGGGAATTGTTTCTCTTTGTATGGGCATGTGAAGAATAGGGATGAAACGCATGTTACCAAAAGAGTTACGAATATAAGTATGGATGGATTAAGAGGGAAAGGGAGGCCAAAGAAAAGAAGAAAGAATGGAGTTTGTAAAGAATGATATGAGTGAAAAAAAAGTCAGTGAAAGCATGACGATTTGTCAATTGTCATGAAGAATAGAACAGAAGAAGAATAAAACATGTTGCGCCGACCCCTAGTAACGTCGGACAAGGACAGGTTGATGATGATGATGATGCTAATATTCACACATTACCTAACAATCTATATGATGGCCTCTAACATATTTATGTTTAAGTACTGTCTTAGCTACGACTTCATGTCTATGTCAGTTGTCGCGGATGCAGACGAAGCCGCGGATTAAAAAGTAGCTTATAAAAGACGTCAGATAAAAGCCTTTTCCTAACATAAATGTTCCTAAATACAAAAACACGTGGAGGAAAAGCCAGTCTACTTTTCTTAGAAAAGTACAAGAATTATTTAGAGTGACTACGTTAAAGGAAGCAGGCGAAATAATATGCTGGAGTAACTCGTTGAATTTTATGATGGAAGTTTCTATTACTTAAGCTTCTCTCTCGTGAATATCGTCAAAATATGCCTTTATGTGCTTCATTTATGGTATTGGGTAATAAGGGAATTATGTTAAGTGATGATTTTAAGATAATAGTATGTTGTTGTGCCTTAACGGGGTCCTTAACTGTACTTTAGCTTGAATCTTAATTATGTAACATCTTTATAAACATTAGGGGAATAGGAATATGAGTATGAAGATTGCAGAAGGTGAATGTTTTGTTTTATTTTTGGTATTTTATAGTCAGATGTAACAAATCAATGCTGTCATGTCTTTTTATTTTGTAAGTTTCAATTTATCACAAAAATAATTTTTAAATTCGAACCAGAAGCCGATTGAACTTTTAACCTTCTGAAAAAGCTAATGGGTTTTATTTAAGAAATCAGTAGTTAGTTTCCTGGAATTCCACAAATATTCCAAGACCAAAATTAGCGAAATCGGTCCAACCATTCTCGAGTTTTAGCGAGACTAACGAACAACGATTCATTTTTGTTATATGATATTAGGTATAGATACGGGCTTTAAACTTGACACATAACATAAATATTGATCTAGCTTAGCTATTTTTATCCTGTGTGCGTATTCCCGTGGAATAATTTAGCCTGTGGAATATTCATTTTTGTTGTTTTTTTACTTGATGTCTAAAATCTGATCAGACGAGGTCACAGGTAGTATCTAGTATCTTATTAATCAGTAGGTACCTATTTAATTTAAAAACTTTCCGAAATTAGACATTCATATCATTGTGTTCCAACGTTGCCATATATAATTTTCTGACCAAATTTTACGACGCATTTATCTGGATTTAAATATTCTATGCATAATTACTTTTAACCACTGACTTGTATCTATAGACGGACCCTAACTACGAAAAAACGCTACCGCTTTGAGAAACTAAATTGCAGTCAAATAGTACTTTTGCGCTTCAACGCATTCGGCATTTCATACTTATGTGTATTTCAATCGATAGCCGATTATTAAAATGGCGGATATATGTCACGTTCTGAAAGCTATATTCTTCATTAGTAGTTATTGCCATCTCCATAGATTAAAAGCACATTTTAGTTATTTCATCCTCTTTAGGACGAATCCACCATGATTTATAACTCGCAGGCGTGGTGAGTATAATTTAATTAAGTGTCATACGCGACACGGTTTAAGATTTGGCGCAATTGTGGCGGTTTTAAAAGTTAAGCCTTAAGTATTTCTTAAAAGCGTAAAAATGATGTAAGTACTGTTTTAATGAGAGATGACCGTTACTCTTTCAGTACACCAAATATCATAAGCACACAATAGGAAATCTATTTTTCATATTTACAAATAATAAATAAAATACAATTTTAAAAATATACAGGTATGTAAAAGTACCCATAGTTCTATAACTAACACCAAAAACCTCAAATAGCGTAATGTATTTTTTTGTTCTCATTCTGGTGAACAAAACTCCAATATGTAAATATAGGCAAGAATATATTGGTCACAACAGGCCTTAAAATTCCGTTATTGAAATTTATTGCCGTTATTGCATCTCAGACGTTACCAAAAAGATACGATTGAACTAAACCCTTAATACCAGTTGAACTAAACCCGTAATGTACCATACCATTAGTTAGTTAGATATTACTTATGCCATTATATAGTTTAGATTTGCAGTATCGTAGATATGGCTCAAAGCAAAGCGTTTCCTGAGTGAACCAAATTGCTTTGCGATTCCAGAAGGCTAGTCAACCAAATATGATCCCATTACGTGTTTGAAGCGAACAAAGGTCTGTTTACAATGGTAAATCAATCTTACCTACTTCTAATTTTTAAAAGTTTATTAGAGGTAAACCTGGAAGTACTAGTTGGATTCCTGAAAATTATTTCGGTAACAGGAAAAAAAACGTTATTTCTGAGTGGTATAGACTTGTTTTAAAAAACGGTGGCTAATTTAAAGCTTGTATAAAATAAATGTAATAAACCATTAAAATAAATATAATATCATGTTAAGCTGCCTTCAAGGGAAATATCTGACAACATTTTATAAATATAGACGAAATGAATACTAGTTCTGCTAATAGCTACTAAATGCAATATATATATTTTTTAATTCTTATAGGCTTGCGTTTGACTGCAACACACCTGATCTTAAGTGATGATGCGGCCTAAGGTGGAGCACGCTTGCCTAGGATGAACCATCATTTTAGCATTTATTTGTTGTACCTACGTAACATGTGAAGCCTTTTGTTAAAATAAAAAAGAACGAAACGTGTGCGTCCTTTCTGATGCATGAGCCTCGTCATGGTGAGACGACGCGCCATAGCAGAAATTAATATTGTGACTATATGCGCTTCGCGTACATACGTGAACGTGTTTGTCACTCTCGTTAGGGATTTTTATATAAAAAAAATATATTTTTTCACTAAGATCTCCGGTACCTCAGAATTTGCATGTATCTTGTGTGATTCCAAACTTGAATCAAGGTTGCGTTATATAATCTAAATGCATTATAAAAAGCAAGCATTACTGACGGTAAAACAATTTGTGTGTGGTGTTCACACATTGACTTCTGTCATATTGAAAGTTGCGGCAGTGACAGAAAAGTTGAAAGGGAATCGTTTCTCTTTGTATGGGCATGTGAAGAAAAGGGATGAAACGCATGTTACCAAAAGAGTTACGAATATAAGTTTGGATGGATTAAGAGGGAAAGGAAGGCCAAAGAAAAGATGGATGGATTGGAAATGATATTGAGGGTAAAAATTATTGGGGTTGAACATGGACTAAATCATTTTTACGGCGAGGGCGCTATTTTGAATCCAGAGCAAAGCGAAGGATTCTAGAATATAATCCCGAGCATAGCGAGGGATTCTTAAATAGAATCCTGAGCGTAGCGAGGGATTCAAAGTACATCGCCTGAGGGAAAAATATTTTTACTCTCTAGTCATACGAGTATACTCTACTTTTCATCTCCTTCTATGAGAAAATATTTCTCCCGGGATTTCGTTGGTTTTAAGTTTTGTATGACGTTATTAGCTTCTATATTTATTGTTTCAGGATCAGGAGTTAATGCACTATCACTTTCAGAACTCGACGTAAAACTCATTTTTTTGAAAAATACAATAAAGTCCGTACCACAAGAACAGGGTAGTAAATCGCGCGTTTTTTTTTTTTTTTTAGTTACCGCGCCTCCCACAGCTAGTAATTTATACAATTTGCGTTCGATTTCAATGAACGATTCATGTTCCAAATTCAAATCTCATTACTGCCCGCTAAAAAGTTTAGTGGAGAAAAGAGCTACTTTGCTCCCGCTTATAGAGAAACAAAACGTCACTTTTCGAATAGAAGGGATGATAAATATATTTTTCATCCCACCATCTCGGAAAGAGTATTTTTAATCTTCAATATCTGAGTGGAAAAGCCGTTTTTATTCTCTAGAGGATAAAGTAAATTTATCTTCAATATCTGAGTGGAAAAGCCGTTTTTATTCTCTAGAGGATAAAGTAAATTGAATTTAGAACATCGTGTGCACTAAGTTTGTGAATTAAAAAAAAACATTAAACCTATTTACTGCTACCTCTATGGTGCCGAATATATCATACAACTTTTTTTTAATTTGTTAAAAACTCAGACTTTGTAAACGTTTTTTTTTTGCATTTAGTCATTTCCTCGCTGAGGTGGAATGAAAAGTTACGTGTTGCACTCGAGTGCAAAGATTTTTCACCTCGTGCTCTTTTGATTCCCTCGCTAACGCTCAGGATTCTAATTTTGAATCACTCGCTGCGCTCGTGATTCAATTTTAGAATCCTTCGCTTGCTCGGTCATCAAAATTGAACACGCGGTTAAAAAGCAACTTTGCACTCTTGTATAACAAATAACTATTTACGCAAATTGATGTGTGTTACCAAACTTAAGAGCGCCCATCCCCATCGAACGAACTTAAACGCGAGCATAATTGAATTTTTTTTTGTTTCAACCAACGCAAAGCTCGAAAACAAACGAGTGAGTGAGAACAGAATAACATCACAGGAAAATTGGCGCGCGGAAATTTCACAAAACTTGTTCCAGGACATACGTGTGTTTAAAAAAGCCTTACAAGTTTTTGGTAAACATGTTTGTAATTTTGAATCACCAATACATGTGCAAGGTTTGTATGAAGCTGTTTTTTTACTTTTTCATTGTATGAGTGCATTATGAACGGCCAAAGTTCAGATAAAATTGTGCAAAAATACTGATTTTCGGACGTGTTCACTGAATTTTTTTCTCAAAAAAGTTTATTTTTGGCTTCATACAAACCTAGATTTAAACCACAAGATACCTGTGTGTTAAAAATATTTGGGAAATAATTGGTTATAACGCCGTAATCGCGTACGAGCGTTTGTATGGGAAATATGACGGGATGGGCGCTCTTAAATCCCATAATATTGCTGACAAAACAGGATCTTAATAAGACACCAGTTGCGTTCAAAACCTGTAAACATTTGTATCAACAATGTATGACAACGCAGTCTAGTCCAAAGAATCCTAGAATATGAATAAGTAAAGAATAGGGAGGCGACATAATCCGAGTGTTGTACCATTCGGCGAAGTGGTCCGATACTTAAACATTCGATATAGGGGGTAAATGCAGTCCTCCACTAATGGACCGGCCTGGTCTACGTTCATACTGCAATACTTACCTTGCAACTTTCATTACGTATTAGAAGTCGAGATTTGTAAAGTCCAATGAGGATTAGAAATGGACGCACTATTGTTATTGTTATTTACCTCCCGCTTGCACTTGCAATGAAAGTGAGAGAGGGATAGTGTGGTGGGTTTTCTAATTCAAATGTTTAAGTAAACGGTTTAAATGTACAGCATTGAAATTATCCTAAGTAGGTAGAAGAATAGGTAGGTACTTATGAGAATACTATTGTATTCTTACATTACCGTAAGAACGGTATTAACTTCCAGTTATCCGAATCTTTTATTGTCACTTATCGGTACAAATGTCTTATCTTCGCTATTAGGGAAAAATAAAAACGAACTTTGAAACCACTTTGCTTAATACTTAACTTGCAATGAGCCGACCAATTTGTAATATAGATTTTCACCGTCATCAGGAATACTAAGTATTTGTTTTAATAATTAGGTAGTCAACGAAAATGAACCAATATTTCTAAGAAACAACTGAAAACGATTAATTTACAATTAAATGTCTAAGTGGATTTTTTGTTGTTTGAAGTCAATTAAAATAATAAATCCATTAGGTAGGCAAATAAGTGACGTCACATTTTGCTTCTGCTGTTCAGAATCTTTGAGGAAATCGCGATTTGACAGCTTATAAAAAAAAAGAAATAAGTACCAAGGTACTCACGAGAATTGATGTGTAAACATGTGAGCTTGTATCAGCACCAGTCTCACGAACTCATGAACAACACGTCTTACGGTGACGTCATCTGACGCTTACTCCGACGACAGTCGAAGTCTCAGCTAGCGAATTGGTGGTGTTTTCTACCCTATTGTTATTAACAGGGACGCGTTCTAACTTGTCTGGTTTTTTTTTACATTTTGAAGGCGGTGGTTGCTTTTTTGCAAAAAAAAATCTGCTTTTCAGTGTAAACTTCTTATAATTCAAATTAATTAAGAAACAGTAAGACCAAACAAATTAAGTTAAGTAATTAATTTTCCACCCTTAGAGATGAAATAGTACATCTATGAAATTTATATGGAACCAACTTTGAGGTATCCACTATGCATTTGAAAAATATTTATCGAAATTAAACTACACTGTAAAAAGTTATGCGTGGTCAAACTTAAAAAAACCGTACAAGTGCGAGTCGGACTCGTCCACCGAGGGTTCCGTACATATATTTTGTAGGTAGCAGATCAGCTGGATGCCCCAATTTTAAGGCACTTTGTAAATGTTTTGGTGCGACAAGGACAACCTTGTCGTTCATAATTTATATGTCTGTTGTGTGTTTCTGTTTATGTTACTAACCCGTAGATTAAGTTTCTAATGTTACTAACAATTGGACCTAAGTAGTCAAATAAATAAACGTATTATTATTATTATTATATCCATACTTCTATACTAATCCTTACCAACTACCCATACGTTAATCTACTTAATATTATAAATGCGTTTTTTGCGACATAAACGACCATTTCTTTTTTTCTCGTTAACATAGAGGGTTGATTTTTTTACAGCATCAAGGGACCGTAGACTTGAATATGGTTTTAATTTCAACTCGATACCTCCACGCGTCCCCGAGATAAAGGGTCTTGACAGACAGACAGACAGACAGACGGACAACAAAGTGATCCTATAAGGGTTCCGTTTTTTCCTTTTGAGGTACGGAACCCTAAAAAGGTGTCGAATTGAGATCTTCCTCCATAAATTTTGAAATCGGTTATAAAACCAAGGGCAAATGATAACTCTCTACAAGTTGCCCCTACCAGGAAATTATTCTGCAAACCGTAATGATCCGACATGGTACAACAAATCCATGCTTATTTTCATTCGGACATTTTCAGTATCTGTTGTTTCAGTGCTAAGTTATGCAAGAATATTCCTGTATAATACAAAGCCGCTTACACTGACCAGGGAATTAAAATCAGAGTGGTTTATCCTTTTATCGTGTTGCACCATGCCGAGCCACTCAGTGGTTTTTGCAAGTGACCAGTATAGCGGTTCCTACTCGGTTACAAACGCCTGAAACTGTACTTTAGAAATGCTTTATTACGTATTGGATTGCAATGTGAAAAACTGCGTTTAATTATAAAGAGAAAGAATGCTAATTGTGTTTTGGTTTGCTTTCTTTGCAAGATTTGATAACTGGCATCAACTTATACCCTGTTCACAATAAGAGTAGACATTTACTAAAACCTTTTTTACAGTCCGTTCAACAGATTTTGACTTCTATTGCGTTGGTAGCATGACAAATGGCAACTGCAGTAAACAGTTGTATTGTAACCACTTTTTTGCCTCTAATGTCATCCTTAAGCCTACGGAATAGAAATCAAAATCGGTTGAAGGAACTGTAAAAAGGTTTGTGTTTATGTCTAATCTTATTGTGCACAGGGTATAGCAAAAATTTAAATAAAATTTCTTGCAAAACTAGCGTGTACTGGTTTCAATCTTTTTTTGTCCGTGCAGATTGAGTCTTTAATTGAACTATATTTATACAAATAATACCTATGAATTGTTTGTTATATCGAAAATAACAACCTTTTGCTAAATGCATTTCAGTCATGTTTGCAAGGTACTTTAAACGATTAACGATATTTAATTTTTGTTTTTCATTCTGTCTGTTGGTTCTGGCTACTATCCCAAAAAGGCTCATCCGATTTTGACACGACTTTGACTAACATAAAGCTGATGTTACTTTTTATAAAAATTGTTAGCTCTGCGCAAAACAAAAACACCACTGGAAACCGACATTCACAAGTCAGAGCATCAGCTAGTTGCGTATGGCTGCAATTTCAACATTAGGCTGCGTTTCCACTAAAGACGTTCGAGGATGTGTGTGAAACTAGCCAATTACAGCGCTAGATTTTAACAAGTTATGACAAAGTGATGTCATTAGTCATTGGATCTATGTGTCCCGGCTGCATCACACCACGAAGGTTGAGGAGATCGTGGAGTATGTTCGAGCCAAGACCAGCTGGACCTTAAGGGTCGAGAAGTTGGAGTCGCGCCACAATACAAATTTCAAGTCATTTGTGGGGCGAGTCCCGACGCATTATATTGAGACCTTCCTCAAGGAAGAGTTTTGACCGAAGGGTATCGTGTATCGGCGATTCCACAGAAGGCTACGCGACACCACGCAGTGCAACACGACGCCGTCTCTTCGTGTACAATAATAGTTTAGTAACATTTTTGTGGTTTTTATAAATATGTATGATAGTCTGTAAGGTATATATGTTATGGGTCTTTTGTTACCCGAAATAAATGATATTATTGTTGTTGTTTTGTTGTTATTATCACACAGCTATGCATTCCCGCACATCTCTGGTGAAAACGCAGCATTGAGACTCCTATTCTAAACTTTTACTCGGTTTATTTGTTACTTGTTTACGCCCTCTAAACGTCTGAATTAACAATGACATACATACATTGCTAATTCAAACACTACACTATGCAAACAAAAAACACCACTAAAAGACCTCCGCACACGTTTTGAGTGCGTGGGTAGTCTAGGTTTTGCTAAGCCAAAGTCAAAGCATTTATTTCATTTAAACCACTTCCACTTTTGAATTGTCAAACAGTCTGAAAGTTAAAGCTAGTTGCTCGTTCCAAAACGTAGGGTAGGTCTCTATGGAGAAGAACGAGCGAGAAACTCAACGGACACTACTTTAAATCAAGTTTTACAAAATATTGGTTACATTATTCATGTTGCTTCTATATGTGAAAACAATGCAGCAAAAGAGCAATACAAAACATTTACTAAAAAGAATCAAGATAAAAGCACAATATACAGAAGGACCGCTCCCGCCATCTTTAAAAATAATTATCTAAACTTGCCACACTCACTAGAGCTGCTACTGTATTGACTCTGTAGGTTTTATTTCTGACAATATGAAATTTTATTGACACTGGTTGGATCTCTTTGCATTTATTTAAAACATTTTTTTTTCTGTTCGTCATGTAATGTCAATGTCTCTCATTTATTCATTTAGTCAAAACGTGACAGTCGAGACTGATGTCTGCTTGAAACTGCTTGAGATTGCCTAAAAATGTCAATGTGTGCGTGAGTGAAATGGCGGTTTGTTCTGAGTGGTCTCTCTGCTCGGGCCGCAGCCTTATGTACTTTGTGATAAAAATCATGGCAGATAAGAGTTGACCAATCTCTACTGACAGCGCCCTTTCACAAACATGACGCGTGGATAGCCAATCACGGCACGGCACTACATGGCCTACTGCTACGGGCTTGAAAGTCGCTTACATATAGTTACAGTTACTATCCTCTACCGAAACCTAGTCTCCAGGGATACCAAAAATTGGTCCTAAAAGGCAACTCTAAAACTAATTAGTGTCCTTTCCCAAGATTGCAGATGTTAAGTTGTATTCGTATATTAGCTTAAGTGGTACTTCAGTATAATAGTGTTGTAAGTGAACGAGCGGAGTGGAAAGTTTTCAAGCTATTTTTTTTTAAGTGTCATTCTGCATAAAGCGTTATCTCGACCTGAGTGAATGTTCCGTTAGCTTGCACAACTTGGGTGATTTTTGTTCAGGAGATTTTTCACAGAGATTTTTTTCCGCTGTTGAATAGAATTTGGTTTCCGTTTCGTTGGCTTTCAAGTTAGTTGATAAATAAGAAGTGGGTTTAAGGTTTGTAAAATAAATAAAACGGAATGTGGTCTTTTTATCCACAGTGTATTTTGCACTGTTATTCCTAACAGATTGGCCTCACAACATTGTTTGTTTTAAAAGCTAGCTGCGTCATGTGTTAGGGTTTCGTAAAGGTAAAAGGTGCCACGCTTTGGGTACGGAACCCTTTTTACTAAGTCCGCTGTTTGTATGTCTGTTCGACTATAACAGGGCTGTATCTTTGGAACCATAATAAGTAAGTAGGCACTTGAAATTTAGATAAGATAAAAATTAAAGGAATATAAGAAACGTGTTTTTTGTTTGTTGTGTTGAATATTGTATAGTACATAATACGGACCCTGCGTGCGTACCTAAGTCACGCACTTGGCCGGCTTATAAAATTATTTTGCTCTTTACATAAAAATCACAATCTAGTCGGCAGTTCCACTTAAGATACCTATAGCAGAAAGTACGTAAGGCTGCGGCGCCACCGAGCAGAGTGAGTGGTCTCACTCAGAACAAACCGCCATTTCACTCACGCACACATTGACATTTTTAGGCAATCTCAAGCAGTTTCAAGCAGACATCAGTCTCGACTGTCACGTTTTGTCTAAATGAATAATTGTGAGACATTGACATTTCATGACGAACAGAAAAAAAAATGTTATAAAAAAAATACAAAGAGTTCCAACCAGTGTCAATAAAATTTCATATTGTCACAAATAAAACCTACAGAGTCAATACAGTAGCAGCCCTAGTGAGTCAGGCAAGTTTAGGTAATTATTTCCTTTATATTTTGTGCCTGTAGTATCTGCCGCAAGTAGATTCTAGCTGCCCAGATAGTCAATCAATTTAACATGTATCGAAGAATTCGATTTTTTTCTTCTTGTAGCCAAGTTAGAACACGCAAGCTAAGTGAAAATATTTCATGCCAGTAGTCGGTCGTACGGAGTGATTATCGGTGGTATAATTACTAGCGGTAATCGTTGGTCACCCCACATTATGGGATTTAATGGTGACGTTTAGAATATTCCGGGAATATAGTATGAGGACTTACCTACACGGGCTGTTTAATGTCTTGAATCTTTTTTTTTTTTTTATTTGACTATTGTATTGTATGATAGAAACTAGAAAGTTATAGTGGGTTTTATTTAAGGTACTTCTAGAACAAATTCAGTGTTTAGAGAAAAACATTTAGTTTAATGCTTTCGACCAGTTTGCATAACGCATGCATTCTTTACAGTACTCATCGGCTGTATATTCATATATTTATGTATTGTTATCTATACAAAGTAAGTATAAGTTTTTTTTTTAAGATTATATAATTACCAAAGTTTGTAGTTTCTTGCCCATTCTTGTTCATGTCATACAAATTATTTTAATTTTTTCTTTAAAATTTCGACATAAACGTGTCTTTGCATGGCTTATTTGGCCTTAAATTGACTTTGAAAATATTGCAATCCCAGGTTCCTGACGCAAAAAACATTTACAAGCGTTTCTCACGAACCGGGGTGGCATTAAACACTTACTAATATAATTATGGTAGATTTTTTCTGTCCTAAGGTTATATCTTTAATTTCTTCTAAACTCTTCGATACTCTTACATACGCTAATAAATCATATCTAGCTACATCTCAATTTATATAAAACTCAATACTCCTAGTTTCCCACCCTCTTTAGTGCAGGGTGTATACATTTCGTGTAAATACGGTGTGTTTGTTAATGCTCTGCGTCGTTGCTCGTTACAATCCGCATTAGTAATATACGGGGTAGTATTGTGTTGATAACCGCGGGGTTAAGTGGTTTGGGGTTTGATTTATTGTTATTTTAACTCTACTAGACGAGATACACAGGTAAGTACCTACAGCATGGACGAAGGGAGTACCCCACAAAGTAACTTCATGGAGTACCTACCCTTATACCATGTATGTTACAAATACGTCCTGTATTTAGTGTATTTGAACATAGAAAAATCTAGATATTCGTGATTCCATTTTCAATCGGCTCTAGATATTCGAAATTCTATTTTCAAAAGGCTCTAGATATTCGAGATTCCATTTTCAGAAGGCTCTAAATATTCGTGATTCCATTTTTTAAAGGCTCTAGATATTCGTGTTTCAATTGTTAAATGGTTCTAGATATTTGTGATTCCATTTTCAAAAGGCTCTAGATATTCGTGTTTTAATTTTCAAAGGGCTCTAGATATTCGAGATTCCGTCAAAAGGCTCTAGATATTTGTGATTCCATTTCCAAAAGGCTCTAGATATTCGAGATTCCATTCTCAAAAGGCTCTACATATTCGTGATTCCATTATCAAAAGGCTAGAGCATTATTTTGCTTGAAAAATGGTTGCTTAGTGAACACAATATCCACCAGGTGTGTAATTTGTTAAGGGTTTGTGTGAATTGGTTGAAATATCGTTATGATATCCGTGCGAAGCCGGGGCGGGTCGCGAGTTAATTATAAATTCATGTTTCTTTACAATGTTTTCCTCCAACGATGTTAGTAAAGTCCAAGATAAATTTAGTAATTACATATGAAATTGTAAAAGTCACTTTGGCACTTGATCATTAACTACTAAATAATATTCCACATATGAATATGGTCACAAAAATGCCATTAAAGAAAACGGTTCATTCAGATTACGCACGAAATTTTCATATATATGGCCTACCAACCGTAAAACAACTATAATATTTATAGTGGCAACACTATGCTACAATTAGAGAAACAGTCGTTCGCTATTATTATTAAGTGTTGCTACCGAAATAATTGTTAATTTATGACTGTAATTTCCCTAGTGTTGTTAGTATTTCGTGATATTTGTTTCGTTTCAGTTATTAATAGTTGGTAATTAAATATCGCTGTGAATTAATAGTTAATGTTTCAGTACAATTAACGGTTTTACATAAAAACACGTTGTTTTCATTATTACAGTTTGGAAATAGACATCTTATGGGCCCGCTATGTCTCCGAAAGACATTGATTGCACCTAATATAATAATAATAATAATATTTGGGGACATTTTCACACACGGCCATCTGACCCCAAACTAGGGAGACCCTGTACTATGGGTGTCAGACAGCTGATATACATACACAAATACATTTTTTTTTTGTAAATACATACATATATAGATAAACAACACCCAGACACAAGGCAAACACACGTGTTATCACACAAATGTTTACCCTGGGCGGGAATCGAACCCGCAACACGCTGCGCAGCAGTCGATCGCTCAGCCACTGCGCCAACTGTGCCGTCAAATGTCGTCGCCTAATGCCGGCACTTCACATGGCGTATTTGTACAAATATTCGCCTTACTTGGATAATACAAAATATACCCTATGGGTATTGAAATAAAGTCTATTTTGTATTATCCAAGTAAGGCGAATATTTGCACAAATACGCCATGTGAAGTGGTAGCATAATATGGCCCTGAAAGCCATTGTATGATTTACTAGGTGTCCTAAATTGCGCCTAACAAACACATTATGGCAAGTCGGGCAGGCAACTGTACTGCATTTATAACAAAAACGACGAACATTAATCTACCAAACATCATCTGCCTAGCCTTTTCCCAACTATATTAGGGTTCAAATATACAAATACAAATAATGTATTTTCTTTCACAAGTTATGTACTACATCTAGCGGTTGAAGTGACCTTTCAGTAAAAAATTGCCTGTGTTAGGACACTTCGCTCTTCGAAGCTTAAAGTGCTGCTGTGAGCTGCTGTGTGTGTGAGTGTGTGGCTGTTTGTGTATGTGAGTTTATATGTTTGTAAACGCACCCACGACTTAGTAGTAATTCCTAGAGTGGGGCAACGTTATTTTAAAGGGAAAAAAAACATTACGTGTTGTACCACCAATTTTTAATCTTATTTTAAACATAAAGAAAAATAGCCAAATTTGGAATTTGCATAATAAAAAATAACAAAAACAATATAGATAATTTAGCAGGTAATAAAAATCTTATATTATAATTTTATAGATAATAGTAGTACTCGTAATAGGGTGCGTCAGTGCGTGTTTTGTGGTAGACAAGAGAGTGGGTCGGTGTGTATGTGTGTGAGTGAGTGTGGAGTATAGGTATATAGGTTGGCTTGCAGTCTAACTATATGCAGCTGAATATCAGTGTTTTACATGAAACGACAGCCCGTCCGGCCTCCACAACCCAGTTACTGGGTAACACGATACCCATTGGTAAGAATAGTTGTCAGTCAGACTTAGGCTAGAGACTAGTTAGAGACTTACATTAAATTCATGCCATCTTTTACATTTTGTATCAAATAGAAAGTGACAGCATCAATTTAAAATGCCCGTTAAACCAATGTTGGTTTTGTGCAACTCAATGTTAATGTAGATATACATATATAGTGCCTAGTGTACAATCGAATATTTGCTTTCAGAACTGACAAGAATTAATGGTACAGTAGGTACACGTTAATAAACTGTAAACATTCATCATTACATTCACGATAATGTTTAGGCATCAGCCAATCAAATCGATCTATCAAAGTCCGATGCTTTGACTAGATTCCGGGTTACGTCACAACACTATTTTGTGACTTCCGTAGACAAATAAGTATACTTTCTTAAGTCTATTGACCCTTATAATAATAATAATAATAATAATAATCTCTTTTCCCTTATAATAAGGGTTGGAGGAACCTATCAAAATTATTTTGAATGGACCTCTCCATTCAAAATAATTTTGATAGGTTCCTCCAACCCTTATTCTCTATTCTATATTATCATTCTGATGTCAATTATGTATATCCAGATACGATATAAGTAGTGGCCATCTGTCCCCACCCGAGTCTTCTGACGGAAGAAGAAGAAGACGATGAAGATGATGTCCAGCATAATATCTTCCTCGTAATATTAAAGGTCGAGTTGAAGTGTTTGAGGTGCGGAACAACAATGAATGGGATAGCAGCGATGATGAACCGTTACAAAGATACAGAAAAGTTGAAGTTGAAACCAAGGAACCACATTCTCATAAATGCGAACCGTCCTGTACTGACATGTCCTCTGCAGAAAATAATATTCAGAGAATAAGGTTTTTCCCTTCCTTATAAGCGAGCTCAAAGATCAAACGCCTGTCAATATTTTTAAAAATATATTTGATGCTGAGGTCTTTGACATGGTCTTTACGAACACGAAGTTGTATGCCACACAACACAACAACTATAATTTCTGAATAACTGTTGATGACCTCAAATTGTTGAGACCTGGTGGAAGACGTCATATACCTTCATCGATGGTGCCAAGTATGAGGCAAGACCGCGTCGGACACTTCCCTCAGACACTGACAAGCCAACTACGATGCATATTAAACCAAATGAAAGCATGTTGTCAATGTAAAAAATGCATTAAAACATTGTGCATCGAAAAAGGGTGTTTTGAAAAAATACCACTCATAAGCCCAATGTCCCCATTTGAGGACGGTGTTTTTTATATATAAGGAAATTATTTTTTTTTGTTTTTTTCTAATAGTATGTCTTACTAGCCTTTAATAGTTACGCAAATAAAGTTTTTTTCAAAAAAATATTGTTGGTTTGTATTTGGGTCTAAATGGGTTAATTAGGAGACACAATAGTTAACCAATGACAAACGACCAATATTTGGCTTCTGGACATTTAAAGGGATATCGTATGGGAGTGTATTCTTTGGCAGAATGAACGCAATATTAGGTATGTTAGATAGTGTACAGGCTACATCCGGAGCTGTTTACTATGCGGACCTTGTAGAAACTAGAGCTAATTTCCGTGCGTTCAAGCGTTTTTGCCGTACCTATTATTGGAATTAAATGTAACAGCTCACTTAGGACCCATTAATTGATGTTAATTGTTATCCGTGTTGCTTGGCAACTGGACTTCTGTCAGTGGTTAACGTCCCTTTGTGCCTATTGACCTAGTTCTGTTCCGTTCGCTGCTTGATATTGTGGGAGGTAGAAAATATGTATTTTTCTTACTCCTCCGCTGTTCTTTTCTGATTAATTTCGTTGCGGGATCCAAGACAGTTGAATCGTTTCTCTGGGACTCGTCGAGCTTCATTGTCTCGGCGATTTTCAGGTGGCCACTGTTGATTCTGACTTGCAAAAGGTCATACTCAAAACCCAGTGACGTATTCATAAAACAAGCTCAGAATAGCACCAATAATGGAATATAAGACAGTTAAGGTACAGCTACGAAGGTGACCGCTGATCGTAGATGGTAGTGGCAGTGCTGCGGTCAAAGTCGAAGTCAAATAATTTATTACAATTAGATCATTATCATCAATCATAAGAACGAAATCTTTGAATTGGTCATCTTTAGCATTTTACCTTTAGATAACATGTGTTGCTAAGAGGACGTCGTCTTGGCGCTCCACTATAAATAAAAATGTAAAACTATTTGAGCAAAAGCGACTTGACACATTAAACGAGAAGTGCCAAATACGTAAAGAGAGACCTAAATCCTCCTACACATATACTTTGAACTTTGCAGGCCAACTTTACTGCATTCGTTGTGACACCGGGTATTTAAAACCAAATTCGGTCTGGCGAGTCATATTAGGGCACACGCAAGGAAATATTTTTTTATAAGGGGTCGCCGTTATCGAAATCGTTGAGCAGGACTATATAAATATACAAGCCTAAACATGCACAACAACAATGCTGACAATGCTTTCAGGATGTTGTTGAGACTGCCTCGTTACTGTAGCGCGTCGGAAATGTTCGCGCAAACCCGTACAGACGGTTTCTATGCGATTATACGCAAGAAAACCGCGTCGCTACTGAGGAGAGTGAGGGACAGTCAAAACAGCATCCTGAAAACTGTTGCAGAGAGCTTCGGCTCTCCAATTGTACAGCAGTTTGTGCGGAGGTTGATGTTTACTAACACTAGGTGATAAGTTTTTCTATGTTACTAACATCCTATGGATCCTTGTTGTCCGAATTAAAGTGTTATTATTATTATTAATCAGAGCTACAGCATATTCCAGACACATAACATTCCCATTACTAAAAACCAATGAACATAAATTCAACAACTGGACTCGGTATCCTCAATGTATTCTTCCGATGTACCAAGCAGATTTTTCTTCAGGGATTTGTTTCGACATCTGCAATGCTACTCGCCCCCACGCGATTTTACCGTGAGCGTAGTACGTGGGTGTGTTAAGACGTGTACCTATTATTCTTCAGAAATTGTAGTCCAGAAGCGCATTCCTGTATTTTTTAAATCGTAATTGAAATCTCAGTGAAATACTCGTACGCTAAAATAAAAGCCATACAGATCATTCGGTCAAGGTTAAGCTACGCTTGCCGCGGTCAGTCCGTAAATGGGTGACCAACCATTTCGTACCGTTATAGGTCAGAAGCCAGAAAGTCTTGCCAGACCAACCACGACCAACGACCAACGGGTTTAGGTGTTTTCTGAGGCACGGAGGGGTTTCGGTACGAAATGGTTGGTCACCCATTTACAACTGACCGCGGCAAGTGTAGCTTAACCTTGACCGAATGATCTGTATAGCTTTTATTTTGTAGACTGGTTGCCCCAGTCTTACCAAAAAATATGATGTTACCCAGCAACTGGCTGGGTTTTACATGGAGCAACTGCTTATCTGAACTCCACAAGGTCAGATAAGCAGTTGCTCCATGTAAAACCCTGTTATTCAGCTGCATCCAGTTAGACTTGGCAGTCGAGTCGATGATGAATTGTAATAGATCAGTCTCAATCCTTCAAAAATACCTCTAATATACTTACATTCTTTACATTAACACGTTGACTGTGCGTCAAGTAGACACAATAGTTAAACAATCGCAAAGGAAAGCATTAATAGTCGCTGAAAATACGATTGCAACTAAATTTTGAATGCTTTCAGGTGTGTTTTGAATATCTTTTCACGATGTGCTGCATAAAGGCATTTATAAAAATGGAAAATGCCACTTTGGTGACAACCATTACTCACAGTACAAGCAAGTGACTGATGTCCCATCTGAATGCGCAGGCGGCACGATAGGAATACCTTAGCTCATGAATTTGTGGCGGTTGGGATGGGTGACTGAATCAATCACTAAACACAGCAGCATACACGCGACCCGTGCGGCCAATATAAGAATGGCTGCACGGGGAGGTGGAACCCGCTGAGGAACTGCGGTTCAAGGCCTGTTGGGGAAGCGGTGAATGCTTATGCGCATTCCTCACTCCCGGCCATAGGCAGAGGTGGAACACCGCGCTGGTTTTAGCCGGAAAGATTCCGGCATGCCCCTCCGTCACCTCCACCGAAGGAAGAAGTCCAAGAGGAATTCCACGACGCAATAAAAAAAAAAACATGCAGGCGGTTACTAATTTGTCACATTTCTTTTTTGTTTCCAGAAGCTGGAGATAGATATTTAAACCTCTATGCCAAAATGTTAGGTGCCCGTAGTATAATTCTACTCCAATTCTAAGATCCCACTAAACTGGAGGTTTCAAATAAAGCAAGTTAAGCAGGTGCTTGTCATTCTGCTCCAGTTGTAAGTCTACTCTAAGGAAATTGGCCATTAGTTTCCGTTGACACTACAATGCCGATACAGCGCCACTCTCGGTACTTTCTCGCTTCAATTCAATTCTTCTATTTAGAATATTTGTCGGGAAACTTTTCCAAATGCATTCAAATCTACACTAATATTATATATGCGAAAGTAACACATGTCTGAATTTAAAAGAGTGTGTAAAGAATTTCGTTCTCGATCTTCTCCAAAGGAACTTACTGTTTGGGGCTTCAACTTTTAGATTGACAGTCTCCTTGACAATTTAAAAGTGCCTGTTTGTTGTAAATGGTTTATTTAAGGCGGTATCCTGAGCAAATAACCTTGAGCATTCGTTCCCTATGCGCCGCGCAAGAGATATAGTAGCGAAATACGCGCAGATTTTAGAATTAAATCTTTATAAAATCAAATATTGGGATTT
Source organism: Charanyca ferruginea (assembly GCA_947361185.1). NCBI lineage: Eukaryota > Metazoa > Arthropoda > Insecta > Lepidoptera > Noctuidae > Charanyca > Charanyca ferruginea. The sequence continues at coordinate 31,764,629 of OX376057.1, forward strand.
TGAAAAAAAAAAACTACCAAAATGTTCTTTAATAATTTGCCTATCCATTAGTGTTAGTAAAAAATTGAATTAATGGTTACTTGCCGAGAAGATGCATGTTTTCAATAATTATTTCTCATTTCTGAGGCTTCGTTGTGAGGAGATTAGTTAAATACTATACGTCGTAAACAAAAATCAGATCTACCATTTTGGAGTCAAAATTATGTAGAAATTTAATCTATTTTTTATTTGTTGATATTTCTTTTGGATATAGAGTATTTAGGTCCGAAAAACTGAACAAAAAACGGCTAGCGCTGCGTTTTGCACAGGGACGCGCCTTAAAATACATTATTTAGAATGAAACCTTAAATGGCTTTGCCGTGATGAGGTAATTAAATATGGCAAAGAGGCATCTTCGGATCAGGATAAGAACATAGCTTACTTTTTAATCCGCGACTTTGCGCCCGCTATAACCGATATTTATACGAACCAAAGTTGCGGGCAAATTATAGCCTGAAATAGAATAGAATAATATAATATAATATAATATAATATGTGGGGACATTTTCACACACGGCCATCTGACCCCAAACTAGGGAGACCCTGTACTATGGGTGTCAGACAGCTGATATACATACACAAATACATTTTTTTTTTTTGTAAATACATACATATATAGATAAACAACACCCAGACACAAGGCAAACACAAGTGCTCATCACACAAATGTTTACCCTGGGCGAGAATCGAACCCGCAACACGCTGCGCAGCAGTCGATCGCTCAGCCACTGCGCCAACCGTGTCGTCGAATGAAGAATGGAAGAAGATTTTAATTATTTGGAATTTTTACATTGAACCTTAACTAAAGACCTACGTTTTCACCACGTGACATAAACGAGGTCTATTTTCATAATGTAGTTATCCCTAAAGTGTCCATTTCGCAAATATTCTTCCCAAAAGTACAGTACCTTCAGTCGATTACAAACATAATACACTTCGGATCGTAAAAACTGGATTTATGCTACTACCTACTTGGTCACGATAAAATGCACCTGTTCTCCTCTGCCGATCCAAATATTATAAACAGATTTCCAATCGACTCACTCGTTATTTTTGACACTCTGTTCTCCTTTACACATCTGTCAATGGTTTTTGAACTCTGCTACCTTTGGTATATGATTGACTTTTAATAGGAGATCAATGGTGTTTTTGAGTGTTTAAGTTGTTAAGTGACCAGTGAGGGTGAATTTGTGGGTTCGTTTGCACGTCATTTTGAGGTACATTTTAACATTTTTAATTCAAACCTTTTTCCTGTTTTTTGTTTTGTCGATCGCTTTAAGTTCTGCTTATTTTGGATCGACTGAGTTTGTATTCCATTGACTCAAAATTATATTTCGACTCTTATATTTGAAAAAGGAAAAGTATGGGAGTAAGGGATGTATGTATGTACATTATTTCTAAACAAGTACAGTTTGTTTAGAAATAATGTGAAAATGTAAGGCTTTCTTTCTACTTGAATAGGCACACTTGGACTTGGAAAGTAAATAAATAGATCCCAAATGAAAACACATGTTGTTTCCTTATCCTATTTTCGTTTAGGTCTCCTAACCAGGTTCTAGCCGAGAACAAACAACATCATCCAATCAGAAATCCATCTCATATTTAACATCGAATTTAGAGCGGGATTTTAAACATGTCCCACCTTCCTGGTTAGCAGTAAAACTGTCGTAAAATAGTGTAACATGTCGCCTTTAGCCTGTAGAAGCAGAGGTGGCCAACATTTTTACATTTTTGTAACTCTGTACTTTAAGGAAAACCACGACATCAAAGTGGTTACATTCTAACCATTACTTATATAGACCTTGCTATAAACTGATGAGGCTATTAATTAGGGTAATCTTTTACATGAATATTATAAACCAATAAATTTGTACGTTTTGATGTACCTATGTAATATCCGAAACTACTTATCCGATTTCGAAAAATCTTTCACTAATAGAATACTACACTGTTACTGTGTGCCAATGAATATATTTAATGTTATTATTTAATAGTATAGACTAGTATGAATTTGACTTCCACGCGGACAAAGTCGCGGACAAAAGCTTGTAATATTGTAAAGAGCTAAAGTTTGTTTATTTGACAGGAGTAAACTCTCTGATCCGATTACAATATTTATTTCACAAATGAAGAGCTACACTAGGCCAGCACCTAGCCTAGCCTAGCCTGGCCTAGCCTAGGCCAGGCCAGGCTAGGCAGTTTAGTATAACATAAAATATAGCCTATGGTACTAACCATAGGCTATATTTTATGTTATACTAAACTATAACGCAAACAAAATCGGGGGCAGATACTAAAGAATTTATATTAAAAATACAAGGCATGTTTAAAACTCACGGGCCTGTAAAAGCTTGACCAGCGATCACCTACTTAATTGTACTACGGGAAAGTAAAGCGGGGCACTTTGCTTAGGGTACTGTTTCGCAAGAGCAAACATTTCCATTGACCTTTCGAAAGACCTAAGGTTTTCTATCCCTGCATGATACTATCTGCAAAGAGGACAGTGTTAGAAATCCCATTCCGTTAGCGTGTTTATTTTGTTCTCAGTACGGATCGAATTTTCGGTGGAATTGAAAACAGGTGGACTTTTAAAAGTAAAACCTATGACCTTGTTGTGATTTTAACTTAAAAGGACGTGAAAAGAATCTACATTGGTAACTGAACTGTTTGTAAGTTGAAGAGTAAGGGTGTTACCAGACGTGTAACAGTGTGTAGTAAGTAAGAGTTATTATTAGTGATGGATTATAGCCGGAGTTAATCGATCAACGTCGACCGATGCCATCGACCGGCAATAGGTCGATTTGTTAGTTGAACGGTATCCGTCGACCAGCCAAAGCTACCACACCATTCGATCAACGTCGATCGATGTCGACCGATGGCATCAATCGATGATCAATCGATTGGTGTAGTAACACCCTAACCCAGATTCAATAGATCACCTCGAGGTGCCGTGTGGTAACGGTTGCGAATAGCACCACCCCATTTCTATCCGTGGGTGTCGTAGAAGGCGACAGAAGGATATTGACCAGAGGATAGGCAGCAGCGTCTTTCGAGTACACCTACACCTACTGCAATCGCCAACATGCATCGGCCAAGCATGGCGATGTAACGCCCGGCAAGCGACCGCGTTACCATTCTTCGCACTCCCCAGCCAGCACCCCGCAAGAAGATTTAAGCCTCCACGCGCTGGTCTCCGCCATCTTTCCCGGTCGGAAGCGGACGAGAGTGTCTTACCCGATTCACGGACCACGCTTCAGCCTGAGCCCTAAGTCGCTATCCTACCTAGTGAGCCTATTCAATCATTGTGTAAAGTTCGATTAATAGTGTACTGCTATTTTGATCTCAGGCTATAATTAATCTCCAACAATTAGTTCCCCTGGTCGACCGCGCCTCATGCGATTTTTACCGCGACAGCGATCACGGCTGACCCCCCCGGTGGGGGGCGGAGACCTATGGCCCAGCAATGGTTGTCTAAAGGTTGACATGATGATGATAGATCGCCAGTCATCGTCAGCCAGAAGTTTAGTTGAACCGAATGTTCGGTTTCTACTCCTTGTCTGCCAATACAATGCAGTACAATAATTCACCCGACCGTATTTCGGTCACTGTGGTCAATATCAATCATAGGTCAAGTACACAGGAGATATTATAGTGCACAAGTGTGTGCGCAAACACAGGTGCACTCTTTCCTCACTCTCATAGTCCGGTGGGACGGCAATCCGACACGACCGGAGAGAGATTAGGCGTAGGACCAACGGCTTTACGTGCTTTCCGAGACACGGGAGTGTTAGGGTGTTACCAGACCAATCGATCGATCGTCGGCATCGATCGATGGTAGAATGGATTAGTCGACGTCGATCGATAGTTTCTACCACACCAATCGATCGATCGTCGATTGACGGTATCGGTCGATGGTAGAATTTATTAGTTGACGTCAACCGAGCTGCTTGATTATTATTACTGATGAATTATAGCTGGGGTTAATCGATCGACGTCGACCGATGCTACCGATCGACGTCGACCGATGCCATCGACCGGCAATCGATCGATTAGTTTGTGGAACGGTATCCGTCGATCAGCCAAAGCTACCACACCAATCGATCAACGTCGATAGATGTCAATTGATGGCATGGATCGACGATCGATCGATTGGTGTAGTAATACCGCCAGCTTCTAAACTCCGGGTTGCTGCTGCGGTCGGGCATTATTATCAGGTTTTTTTTTCCATTAGGAATTCATTAATGGCTATTTTCTCAGTAATATTGGCTTATACAACTGTTAAAAATGTAACTGATGATGAATGATGAACATAGACCTAAAGTAGTTGCGCGATCAAAATTGTGACTACGGCTTTCAACAAGAAACAACAAACAGTATGAACTAACAACAACAGAAAACTCTTATAAACTTTCAAAGTACTTACTAGAAGAAACAGTTTTCTTAGAAAACTAATAGAAACCATAAACATGCAACCCATTTAAAGTCTTATTTTCAAAACGATAAAAAGCAATATTGGCTGTATCGTTACAGCCACACAATAAAACTTGATGTATGCAATGCGTACAATGAACTCCGAAGTTGATGTTTGATATGAACTATTAAATGAATCATTGAAATTAGACTTTATAGGGATTCTACACGAGACTAGTGGTCTAGCCGTCTAGGAACATTCACCTATTCTAGGGCTGTCATGAAATTACGTTTTTATCTTTGTTATCCAATATTTATTGCGTAAACTGTGACAAGAAAAATTTTGGCTGACTGATATTTTTCGAAATTACAAAATTTTATAATTACGTCATTCCAACACGATCCCATTGTCATTTTGCTAAAAGTTCGTAAACTGCTAAATTCATAATGGTCAATCATTGGTCGGTCGTATTAAAAACAATGACTGTACAATGACGTTCTAATGGTAGGTCACTGATCAAAGGTACTGTCAAAATTTTAGCAGATTACCGCCTAAGTCAGTCAGTCATTCAGTTGTCATTTTGTACGAGATTACCATTCTATATCATTTTTTTCATTGGCGTGTCATTGGTTGACCATTGGAAAGTGATAATGACGCCATTATAATAGTAGATTAACAAACTTGTCAAAATCAACAATTATGAAATCAATGATAGACCATTCTGACACTATTGTAATAGCAGACATGCGGCCCAGTTCATTTCTGATAATCGCAGCCACTGTATAGGCTGTATAGGCTTACGAAAAACTAATATCCTACGTAGAAGAATTAAAGTTTTGAATTTTTGTTTTGCATATTGTTGAACTTCGACTTTTGCACTTTTACTTTGTAAAAGCTAATTCTAGCCGTGGAAGCCTGGTGACCTGTAACACAGGTTTTTCCCAAAAACCTTTATCAGGCACCAGTCTCTCACAAAGGTCTAATACAGCAGGGACATTTTTGTGCACTTTAAGTCAGCTTTGTGAAGAGAGAATAAATATGTCGGATCAGTCAGGATTTAGTCCGTTAGATTCAGTCATCATGTGGGCAGAATATGGGTTTCGTGCAATGAAAACTCACTGGGTATAGGGTACAACACACAGCATTTATTTAGCACAAATTGATTTAAAATAAACTCTGCTTAAAATAAACATTTTCAAAGGTATCGGCACTGGTCTATCTACACTTTAACACAACGAATCGTAAGTACAGTTTCGGGACGTATAGCTCCATTGCGATCAGACACTGGATTCTGAATGTCTTCCTCGCTGTCGGCTGAAAACATCACGACTCTGTAGAAGCGCGCCAAAATGGTAGTGGTTGATCACGTGTTCTTGATAATGGCGCGCTTGCGATCCGTTTCACCTTAGACTATTTATTGTCTTTGCGTTTCACGTTCATACTATTGACCGGATACGACAAATATTATATTATCATTATTATAGAAACGCAAAACTGATGTACTATCTGTTAAATTCTTCTAAAACCTTCAACTTCAAAAAAGTCTAAGTAAATTTATTTCAATTTGACCATTAAAAGGAAGTTTTAATCGTCAGTTATTTGGGAAATTGACTCTAGTTGCCCGATCCAAAAGGTAGTTTCGTATAGAAAAGAATGGGCAAGAAACTTACAACTAAAATCCAAACTCGAAAAAAAAACAACACAAGCCCCTGCAAGACCTTTGATGCCAACTTAAAGTTCATTAAAACTGTACCAACATAAAATTAAATTTCCCGTACCTTAATACTTGAAATTCAGACCTGTTCAAAAAGCTCAGGGTTTTAAGAATCTATTTCAGTGTAATTGGATTCGTACTTGAAAGAAATTATTAGCAGTTTAAAACGAACTTTGTTTCCCACGGAGCTAAAGCGATCGTTTTCCCAATTCCTTTTTTCTTGTTCGGAATAATTTGAAGTTTTAAATAATTTCTTTGTTTTATATGCATACATTTTCTGGACTTAGAAACTGCTTGATCACTTTACGAAAACGTTGATCGCTTTTAGATTTTATTATACTATTGGAATACAAAAAACCTACGTGCACAGTTACTTACTTATATACCTATGTAAATTATGTATCACAAGAAGAAGTGTCATGTATAATTTAAAATAAAAGACATAACTAATTCAAAACAATTCTGACGATATCCCTTCTGCATGAAGTCCTTTTTAAAACTAATTTAAATAAGCACACATCTTCAAATTATAGACTCATTTTTAAGGACGTTTTTCAATCGCTTAATGTGTATATTGGTTTTTTTACACGCTTTTTATTAGCTTCACCTTTATGTTTGTATGTTTGTTTGTAACCGACTTCTTTGGGCGCGATTTTGACCCACTTTAAACGGCCAGATTTCGTTCAAACTTTGTAGATTTATCGAGGACCGATGACAATACACTAATTTGATAAAATTATTCCATTTTTCAAACTAAAAAGTAAAAAATAAATAATAGTTAAAAAAAACTAAAAACACGCTTTTTATAGAAAACCAAACTAAAAAATAGAAAATCAATTTTAATAAATTTAAATTAAGAAAGGGGTTAAAAATTTCAATAAATTAATATAAATTAATAATAGTGTGAATAAAAAAATATATTTTATTTTAAAAAAAGCGTGGGGTGCTTTTTAAGATATTATCAAAATGATAATCACTCTACTCATATCTGTCAATAAAATGTTTATAACTATTGACACCATGCACCCCACGCTTTTTTTTAAATAAAATATTTTTTTTTATTCACACTATTATTAATTTATATTTATTGAAATTTTTAACCCCTTTCTTAATTTAAATTTATTAAAATTGATTTTCTATTTTTTAGTTTGGTTTTCTATAAAAAGCGTGTTTTTAGTTTTTTTTAACTATTATTTATTATATATATCAATGTATTAAACTCGCTACTTGTCTGCCAGGAAATATGTCACCATCTCTTTTAAAGTGCCTCTTAATAAAGAAGCGCCGTTCACTCAATTGTGCAGTATCAACGAGAATCAATTGTCATTAATTTAGTTCAAGTTTAGTGACCCGTAAGATTTGAGTCAACCCTAAAAAACTGACCACAGTACGGAGTACATTTCACTCCGCCCTCCCAGCTTGTAACTAATGAATAAAGAGGGTTACATGTTAATAAGTTCTAAGATTTTATCGCGTATAAGATACTTCGTAGTAGGTATTTCTATTAGAAGATTTTCTTCTAATTACAAGGTTACACAGAGTTGTGGCTTCAGTAATAGAGTTAGGTCTTGTATTATAGAAGTTTTGTTTAGCTTCTCATAAGGCTATAATTATTCTTCTCACAATGTTCTATGTAGGAACCCAACTTTGAGTACTTATGTATTCGTAAGCTCTTGGTAGTAGTTAACAAGTATCTTTGCTTCGAAGTTTCCATTACGGTTTGTTTCACCAACCGCAATATATTTTTAGATTTCTTTTCTGTAAAGTTTTTCATTCTCATCATATTTATAATTCTACTAGCACTACTTATGGAAAATTTACAAGATTATTAAATTAAAGAGGACACAAGACAATTAACGTAATTAAATAAAACAACAACTGAGCTATTCAAAGTCAATACGACTATCCAAACCATTTTGAAGACAGTCTCATAGTCTCATAACTTTCACTGTTCACTGTTAATTTCAGAAATTGGATAACTACTGGAGAAAGCTACCAATTAAGTCAATTCATTTCAATTGTCCGTTTTCAATGGCAACAGTTTGTTAGTTTTAGTGCTATCTACGTTTCGTGGAGTATCACTAAACGTACCTATTTGGGGTAATTGTTTTTGGGGAATAGGTACTATGGAATATTGTTCACTTTGCTAGATGGATCGGAGGTGGTAGAACTTGATAGTTATCGTACTTGTACTTACTTATTGGTGATAAGTAAATTCGCAAGTGGTGAGAGCAGTAAACGTGTCGTGTGGTATTTGCTAGTAGGATACTGATAATACCCACCGCCATTTTTAACCGACTTCAAAGAAAAAGGGGGTTCTCAGGTCGACCCGTATGTGTATGTGTGTATGTTTGTCCGCAATTATCTCCCGTTTGGCTGAACCGATTTTCATGCGGTTTTCAGAAAAGTGTTTGTAACGTTCTGGAGAAGGTTTTAGTATACAACAAATAGAAACATACTCAACGCTTTTTGAAAAAAACAACAAAAACCAAAAAAGTATGTCGTTTTCGTTTTTTCCATCTTTGGTAGACTTTCAATCTCTGTTTTTATCTAAGTTACTTTTTCTTAATGGATTTGGGTGCTAAAGAGGCACTAAAAAGAGGAAAATAAAAACTTTTTACAAAAAAGAGAACCTCCTTCAAAAACTAAAAAGTGATACTTAAATAACTTTAGCACAGATAACACATGAAAATTTTCCACTTTTTGAAAATAAAATTCGTATGGGGTTTATACGAAATGAGATTATGATGCGTTTGAAATTTTACATTTATGTTAGCTTAGAACTCATGAATATAAGTAAAATGGCTTGCTTAGCATTCTAACTCTACACGGAGAAGCGTTGGTTGGTTGCAAAGCGTTGATACTAAAATAACATCCTTGAAAAATTCGAAAAGCGTGGCTTGAAAATCTATAGACCTTTGTCAACAATGAAAATGTGTTAAATTCTTTGGTCGCTTACCCCAACTAGATCCGAAAGAAGGTAACAAATATACACTTACAAATCCACACAAGAAATACATATATCAATGAATGCAATAGGTCTCCTGCTTGATATGACGAAAGCCTATGACAAAGTATCACACTCGATCCTATTAACGAAATAAAATGTATTTGGCATCAGGGGCGACGCACGTGACTGGTTAAAATCGTATCTCGCAGATAGGAAACAGTATGTACAGATTGAACACCTAGATTACGATAAGTGTGAGTTACAAATCGTGCGCTCGAATATACTGACCACAAACTGGTCTATTCCACAAGATAGTGTAATAGGATGTATACTTTTTCTTATCTACATTAATGACCTGCCAAAAATTTGTGACCATCTATGTGTTTTGCTCGCTGATTACATTTCCGTACTGTTTAAAAGCTCTACTAACAATCTACAATATAACTACCAAATTATTGAAAACTTTTAATCTCATAAAATGTTGGCTTCAGAATCACACAAAAAACTAAAATCATACAATTTAAACTCTACCAAAAACGAAAAATAACCTGAAAAATATAACAGACACCATCCAAATCGAAGAAGTTGATGAATTTAAATTATTAGGCAATAAATTATATTCTTAATTAAAATGGGAAAAACCAGTCGAAAAAACTAAAATAAAACTGTTACAATTTTCATATGGCCATATTAAGTGCTAAAATCGGTTGTACGTTATTTCATAGCTAATAGTTTTATAGAATTTCGTTTCACATAAAAATTTTCAAATAATTTCGTTTCATAGAATAATCAGTACCTACGCAGAAAACTTACTTTCAAGATTTTTAAATCATTGATTTTTGTTTCACATAAAGTTTGTTGTTAGAATAATCATATCATAGAATAACAAATCAAATATTCTTTATCCTTATATTTTTTATTTAATATAAAACTTATTTCCAAGAATGGGAGTCTCAGTTCTGACCAAACTTACTGCGCGTGCGTGCAAGCAACCATGCAGCATGCAAGCAAGCATGCAGCGTGCAAGCAAGTACGCAGCATCAAGCAAGCATGCAGCGTGCAAGCAAGCATGCAGCGTGCAAGCAACCATGCAGCATGCAAGCAAGCATGCAGCGTGCAAGCAACCATGCAGCATGCAAGCAAGCATGCAGCGTGCAAGCAAGTACGCAGCATCAAGCAAGCATGCAGCGTGCAAGCAAGCATGCAGCGTGCAAACAAGCATGCAGCATGCAAGCAAGCATGCAGCGTGCAAGCAAGCATGCAGCGTGCAAGCAAGCATGCAGCATGTAAGCAAGCATGCATCATGCAAGCGAGCATGCGACATACAACAGGCATAGTTTCTGTCACGGCTCCGGCGTTGTGGGGCTTCGGCGGTACCACGCGAGCTTATCGTCGCAGATGGTATTCACGCTCACCACCGCAGCTTCGGCTTACTCCACGCCTACACAGATTTAAATTACACTCTAGGTGTAGGGCAGACAAGACTACGGGAGTCGGTTTCGCAGCGATTCGTTTCTGTCATTAACTTTGGTAACACAACACTTTTTAAGACAACATTTTTGTTTTTGTCTATTTATATCTATACATTTTCGTTGAAATAAATTTCATGGAAAAATACAACAAACAAACAATATTCGATAAAAAATAATTCTACTTTTTGATAAGTTTGTTAAACAAAAAAATGTGATTAAAAATTCATTGAATTGTGTTTCTGTGAAATATTTTTCATTGAAGTAAATAGTCTTTGAAACAATAATAGTCGAAATAAAAATACGAGAACCAAATATTATGTGAAACATTTTCTGGGATTCGAAATTCTATGAAATTTATGTCTGCGAAACAAGGGAACACCGCTAAAATCAAACACAAAAGCTCACTGTGCCCTTTCTGCAAACTACGCATAATGCGCGTGGCTACGCTGCGGTATCATCATGGGACACAGTGTAGATGCGAATGATTTATTTGTTGCAGAAAAAAAATGTATGCGAATATTATGTCAAATAAAACCTAGTAATAGCTGCAGACCCCCAAAAAAAGGATAACTCTGCTCTCCGTTTATAAATTAGAAATAGCCACTTTTATTAAGAATATCCTAACTCTGTTTAATTTTGATAAGAACGAGCGCCGCAAAGCAATGAAAACATTTTTATTGACGTGATAACGTCTTATCGATGAACACCGGCTGCACGCACGAAAAAGTGTCACGGTCCTCCTGAGCGTGCAAGCGAGAGCGCGGAACAACCGATAGAGAGGCACGATCGACCCAAGCAATAATTATTGTGTTTCTTTATGACGTTGTCACGTAAAACTATTGTCCGTAAACCGACTTTACAGGCAACCTTTTTTTTTAGCCTATACTGTCCCACTGCTGGGCAAAGGCCTCCCCCAAGTCCTTCCAGGAAATTTTATCCGGCGCCAACTCGAACCAGCCTTCGAACGAGAACGATAACACTACCTATGTGTAGGTATTTAAAGCTAGGCAAAAGGCATTGCTCATAAAAAACACTATTATAAGTATCGAAGATTTTATTATATTAAAATAGAGTAATAGCGAATTTATTAAAGAATTTTTACTCTTTTTTAATGGAGTAAAAGTATAGCTGTTTGTTTTAATAATAATATATATTCTTTTTGTGTATAAAGCTAGATTTAAGTGTAATTAATTAATATTATATTTTAATTGTCAAAGTCCATCCATGTGATATTAGATTAACAAATACCCTGCCATATTTTTAGTTTTAAGTTATCTTGCTGCGCCCTAATAGGGTCATGTACTCACTAGTTTTAAGCCTAGCGTGTAATCTCTGGTTGTATACATTGTGCATTAAATAAATAAATAATAAACTTTTGTTCCTATAAGTAATTTATAATATCCTGCCAATTTTTATTGTACAGGTTGAAGTTTAGGAGTTCCCAGTTTGAGTGAGGCGCATCTCATCTTAATAAATTCCTTTGACACTGGTATTTCTCATGATTGGACTTGCAAATTTTTGCCAAGTGGACTCTTGATTTTCGCTTTAACATCGTTGACTGAAAAACAAGAAATGTTTCCAAACATCAGGCACTTGGAACGCAAATTTTTAATATTTTACTGGAAGTTTTAGGGGAACGCTAATATACAAAAATTTGGGTTGTTCTCTTTTATTGAACGAACCAACACCACGACTGAATGACTTATAATTGAAACCAAAATAAGGCTTACTGTGGTACCAAGTACTTATCATCGAGTAGAATTTACCACCAATTACAAAATACGTACCATCGGGTAAAAAGTATGATTGTATATTTTGTGCCACTTTGATACTTCGGGGTATTTCGAGAATCAAGTTTTGGTTCTGTTATATCGCCGGTACCAAATATTTACCATCGGGTAACAAGTACGTACCATAGAATAGCAGATACGTAATATCAGATACAAAGTACGATATATTTTTTGTGCCACATTGATACTACAGGATATTTTGCGGACCAAGTTCTGTCATTGCCATATCGCCGATACGAATATTATGAATCCACTTCATCACTAAAGGTCAAAGAGCAATACCGAACGTGGAACATGCCAAAGGTTTTTACCAGATCTCATTCCATTACTCCTCTTCATTTTGCCGTCCATGTAAACCCGGATACATAAAGTTTTTCCGTAGACTGTTTCCACTGAAGGTCCCGGCTTATCTGCGGGGCGTTCGAACGTATGTAGAGCTCATAAAACTGGTTTATGTGTGACCGCAGCCGTCTGTACTACATGTATGATGTCTTAGTATTGTTTTATGATTTCTGGTAATATTTTGTTTAGTGTTACGTTTGTTTTAATTTGTTGAGTGTTGTTGTTGTAATCATGTTGTGTTTGCAACCGTCTTATACTTCAGTACTTACCTACTTATAATACAGAAATATAGCCGTTGCGTACAGGTTCAGAGTGAGAAAACGCTTTATTTTTTAAATTTTCTTGAAAACTCAACGCTTACCACCTTTCTTTATTAAAATGTTGATTGATTGTGTAAATGAATACAGAGAAACAGGGTGCTCAATTTTTGTCAGAATAGAGCACATTTTCTGACTGCGATTTGTCATTATACCTCCAGATCAATTCGGTGACGCCATTAATACCAAACTAATTTATATAATGGCCCGAGGAAATCGGTATTTCAGTACTTAACCGAAATGGGACAAAGTACGGAATGTGGAGGGACGGTGAAAATAATTACGACATTTAAAACGATTCCAATAATTTAATTTAAAACGAGCAGCTCTCAACATATATACCGGGATATTGTCACGGTTTGGTCAAGAAAATCCCCCAATTGATTAAAACTGATACGTTCAGCACAAAAAAAACTTCTTGTTTAATAAATAATTGTACAAAGAAGTTTTTCTGTGAATTCTAAATCTGTATTTATCAAACATTGGGCAGGTCGCTACCTAACATTGTAATTCCGATCTATCCTAACTTGCACCAGTAACATATGTTTTTAGTTTATATCTAGGCAATATGTTTGTACGGGAAATATTCCTACTGCTCCAACGTTTATTAATATAATATCACTAAATCCCACAAAACTGTTCAATGATCTTAATAAGATCACTTGCGATTGTTTAACTATTGCGTCTGCTTAACGAACAGTTAGGCTCATAATTAATTTCTAAGTTATGTTAAAGACTAAATATATTTTGCATGCGATAGAATGTACTAAATTCATTTGTTTTACGCCAACAACACCATAATTCACCTACTTTTACTGCAAATAAATAATTTCTGATTGTGATATAAAACATAACACCGGTTAAAACATATAACCTCCACCTTACGGTTACGCCTTTCCTAGTTAACTTCCAAAGCATGCTCCACTTGCCCCCTAACGACCCTTAACCCGAAAATACCCGAACATAGCCGATGCATCGTATTCATTACCATCAAAAGGGAGCCAGCTATCACGATTGGCTCAACAAACGTCTTTGATCTACGTTTTGTAATGAATAGGTGTTGCGTGCCACCAACAATACCTATCTTAGATTGTAAAGCGTATTCTTGGTATTAAAATAGAATTAATCTGATTTTGGTGGGTAGAAATAATTAGCGATTTATTCTTGTCCTACTAGTATTATAAACCGGAAAGTTTTTGAGGATGGATGGCTGGATGTTACTTACACTACGGCTGAACGAAATTAGCTAACATTTGGCACATACATATGAAGATGTTGATCTTGTTTAACACTTATGATAATTAGTATCGTATTTTTTCAGTTCCGTGGAAGCGACGACTAGTGAATTTTGTGGATTTGTGTTCCCGTGGCTTTAATTCTGAAATTATGCTAACGAAGTCACGAACAAGAAAGCCAGTTGTTCAAATAAATGAAAATGACAATATTTTACAGGCAGCTTTAAATTCTGTCAAAACGACGTTATCTATTCTTATTTTCTGTCATTTATAAGTAGCACTTCGATCGATTTCTTTATAGGTACAGGTACCTATGAAAACGTAAACCATATTTAGACACTTGTCATATCGTATCACGTCAATGACGCTGTCAATATTGACGCATTAATAACGTCCACATTCATAGACAAGTAACAAGTTTATTGTAAACTAGCTAATGGCTGCGTGGAAGTTAAGTAAACTATTAAACATAACCCATGGTACTCAGCAATAATGTAGCTTTCAATCAGTGATAGAATTTTTGTAATTGTATCGGTACTTTCAGAGACTGATTCATCATCATCATGTCAACCTTTAGGCGCCCACTGCTGGGCATAGGTCTCCCCTAACCGGGCGGTTAGCCGTAATCGCCATGCTTGACCAATACATGTTGGCGATCGCAATAGGTGTTATGGTACTCAGAAGGACGCTGCTGCCCATCCTCTGGTCAATATCCCTCTGTCGCCTTCTACGACTCCCACGGGTAGAAATGGGGTGGTGCTATTCGCGACCGGCACAACACGGCCTAAAGACTGATTACCTCATACAAACAAAAAAATATACTCCATTTACAATAGCATTAGACAGAAGTTAAAAAAGGTTCTTTTTAATGCACACTTTGTAAAAAAAGTACAAAAAACCAGTTAAAGTTACGATAGACACCGAATTTATTATAATCTATTTTTACAGTACCTAGCTGTCGCACGTATTTGTAACCATTTTAATAATTTATTTTCTAAAATGATGTGGCTTTCATTAAGTTGTATATTTAATTCCAATTTAAAATTACAGTGTCAATGCTAAAAACCTAACAGAAGCAGGGATGAATAATACCCGGATCGTTATTCGTTTTAGTGTCATTCTACCAAATTTAGAATGTTACCTAATCTTTAAAAGACTCTTATTCTGTTTATATTATTATACGTCCATGTTTAGTACTATGTTAGATCTATTTATCAAAATTATGTTAATTTCAGATTAATTAAAATTGTGTTAACTTTTCTTTGAAATAAAATGTTTTGTTTTCCTGCTTCTGTGAGCCTCTTTTTTCTAATGCTATTATAAATGGAGTATAGGTAGTCTTTTCCTAACAACGTTGGAGTCGGCTTTCTGTCTCACCGGTTACAGCTGAATACCAGTGTTTAACATGGAACTCCTGCCTGTCGAACCTCCACAACCCAGTTACTGGGTAACACGACACCCCTTGGTAAGACTGGTTGTCGAACTTTCTGGCTTCTGAGCGAGATAACGACTCAAAAATCTACGAATGACAGCTGGGACCAACGGCTTAACATGCTTTCCGGAGCCCGAAGGTTTCGGTATGAAATGGATGCTAACCCATCCACGGACCGACTGCAGCAAGCATAGCTTAGCATCACAACCGGTCGATTCCTACTGCTTTTACTTAGCCACGAGCTAGTCCAAACAAAACATATAAAAACAAATAATTCTGACCTCTTCGTAATATTTGAATAGAAGTATAGATAAAAAAACGAAATTACTACAGTCAAAGAAATAATACGAACCGTTCTTAAGAGCGCCCATCCCGTCATATTTCCCATACAAACGCTCGTACGCGATTACGGCGTTATAACAAATTATTTTCCAAATATTTTTAACACACAGATCTTGTGGTTTAAATCTAGGTTTGTATGAAGCCAAAAATAAACTTTTTTAAGAAACAAATTCAGTAAACACGTCCAGAAATCAGCTTTTTTGCACATGTTTATCTGAACTTTGGTCGTTCATAATGCACTCATACATTGAAAAAGTAAAAAAACACCTTCATACAAACCTTGGAAACCTTGAAATGGAGATTCTTAATTACAAATATTTTTACCAAAGATTTGTAAGGTTTTTTCAAAAACACTTATGTCCTGGAACAAGTTTTGTGAAATTTCCGCGCGCCAATTTTCTTGTTTTCTTCTTGTTTTTCTTTTTTTAAAAACGTTGCCCCACACTAGGAATTTCTCCTGTGTCGTGAGTGCGTTTACAAACATATAAACTCACATACACAAACAGCCAGACCCGGAACAACTGTCTGTAGGCTATACAAATATTTGTTCCGCGCGGGAATCGAACCCGCAACACGTAGCGCAGCAGTCAATCGCTCAACCACTGCGCCAACCGTATGTGTCGTGTCGTGTCGTATTTTCCTGTGATGTTATCGCGTTCTCACTCACTCGTATGTTTTCAAGCTTTGCGTTGGTTGAAACAATAAAAAATTCAATCACGCTCGCGTTGAAGTTCGTTCGATAGGGGTAGGCGCTCTTAAGACTCAACTATCCGCTTTTGTACTTTTGTCCATGAAGTATAAATAAATAAACTATTCAACGTTATCAGAAATTCTGAATGCCACTCACAATATTCCCCAAATAACACAAACAAGTGACAATGACATCCTCGCAATCACATTATCCTAATATAATGTAACGTAAACCATTTAATTACTAACATATCAATTAGGAGATGTATGAATTTCCACATAACAGTAGTCATATCCATATTTGACAGGGCATTTTGACATGTCAAGTTATTAAATTAAAATGCCACAGAAGACACCAGGGACGTAAAAGCTAAAAGTAATTATGAAGTAGAAAAAACTGCAGCTGCAGTAAAAAAAGTATTTTTGCCGGTACTTGGCGTTTGAAGGATTCGGCTAGTAGCGCTGTCCCGCAACTTTGTTTACGTTTGAAAATGTAAAATTTTCCTGCATTTTGCATCAAATAGAAAAGATGATTTCTTTTAACGAATATTGAATCCCTAGTGTGGTATGAGAGCTCAGTTCATATAAATTCATCGACGTAGATGTTGAGCTATGACAGTTCAATACTGGGGAAGTACTAACCTGACCTTTTCAATTCTTATTATGTACTTTTACAGTTTATCTTGGACATCACTCATCTTTAATGCTAATTCCTTTTTTATTTGTCTGAAGCATATTTTTGTACAGTATGTTTTATTCGCTTTTATAATCTTTACTAGCGACCCGACCCGGCTTCGCCTCTTCTTCTTCTCTTCTTCGATAAATGGACTATCCAACACAAAAAGGTTTATTCAAATCGAACCAGTAGATCCTGAGATTAGCGCGTTCAACCAAACAAACAAACTCTTCAGCTTTATAATATTAGTATAGATTTTTATTCAATTTAATATCGATAAGATTTAATATCTAAGTTAGCTGTTTCTATTGCATGATGTGGTCTCCTTTGATTGAGGGAGCCCATAGATTTATGTTCTTGTTCTTTATAATATAGCATGTAAGGTGTATTCTTTGTTGGAGATCCTAATAAAAAAAAGAACGAAATCATTGTGAAGAAACCTGCACTTATAATTGATACAATAGGGTATTACACCCATTTTTGAAAAGTGTCTCAATGAAATTCTGTAGTGCTAATATGCCACCAAAAAAAACACAAAATTTTTATTCAATCGATAAGAGCCATAAAAATGCATTTAAATTTTATATTTTCGAATTTCGCGCGTAGTTTGACGAAAACGCCTCTTACTGGACCCCATATTGCTCAGCGTAAATGACGTCAGTTCGTTTAGTATCAAATGAGCTCAAATTAATTATGATAATTGTTTAACATTTAAAAATAATTAAAAGCATATTTTGTAAAAGGTGTAATAATTAAAAAAAATCGTTTGTTACGAAAATAATAAAAGTACAAAGCCTATATTACGCCAATCGGTTGACTGACAGTTGATAATTTTTTGTTTACACAGCCGTACGGCGTAATAACATGGCCGCTACTATTTCACGGTGTTTTATAACAGATTAAAAATACTGAAAACTTTGAATTGAATTTAAAAAAATGTTTTGTTATTTTTATGAACTAAAACTTACATTTTCCGACTGCTTTATGCCTAAACTGTGTCAATAACATATTTATAGATTTTTTCTCGTATAGAGTAAAATACCCTATTCTCAAATCGTCAATGAGCCTTGAGCAAACGTGGTATTCAATGCTCGTGCCTTCTGTATGAGAAGAGGCCTAAAGCCCGTCACATACGTAGCTATAATATATATTATAGCTAGCCACCACACCACACTTTTCGCCCTTATTACGTCTGCGATCGTTGTTTGTTTCACATTTTTGAAATATATAGTAATATGCCTTGCTATATCAGTCCACATATTTTGGTGACGTAGTAAAAATATATATTATAGTTGATCGTAATATGCCTTGCTAGTATACTACGTCTGACGTATGACGTATGACGTATATTAATATATATTATAGCTACGTCTGTGACGGGCTTCAGTCTTGCAGTAGTATAATAATAAGCCGGTATTATTATATTGTGCCTTGTACCAAATGAACATGCTTCTTTATTTGTTATTTCTTTCTAACATTTATGCATGTTTAAGTTATTACTTCTAATAGCACGGTGAATTACACAATTTCTCCAGTTACTAAGCTAGACAAAGAAAATGGTTCCCAACAAGAACAAAAACCTTAACAGAAGTTTAAAATAAAATAAGTCGTTCACTCTATTCTATCGAATCTTTACTTCATAGTCTGCAAACTGTAGTAGCTTCTCTCAACCCATATCCAGTAACAAAACCAGGTCTTTAGCTCACAATGACGTAACCAATGGTATACCCATACCATAAAATAAATTAGAAAACAACAATAGAAATGGATATTCGATATCAGTTGGTGACTCACGTTTGGATTTTAATTCACCTTCACAAGTCGCGAATCGTACGAGTAACTTGATAAGGCTAGAAAAATTGTTCAACAAATAGATATATCCACCACAAACGTGATATAGCAAATTCAACCTTTTCTTACAAAGTGACGGTTCAAATTTCTTTAGTGTAAGGTCTGGATTTAAGTGAAAAGGCTATGGTGTTTTCAGTATGGCGTGTGACACGCAAAGCAAGGTGCATAGAATAGCTGCATCGCAGTTGATGTTGGCCAATATAGATTTCTTTATACCGATATACGCAATTATAACTTTTTTGCATTTATGTGGTCTTTGATCATGGATAAGTATATGCTATCTTGGGTTAATTAAAAACTGTTAAAGGTTTAACTTGTTAGTTCAGTCCTGGGTGGTCCATGGCTAAAAATAGCCACTACTAATGCGTCCTAATTAAAATACGATTAGACAGTTGGAATATGCATGAATCGCTGTGTCTGTGTATTAATAATACTAAATGACCCGTTGGTTTGAGCATCTGAGGTCCTGGGTTTGAAGCGCAAGTCTGTCAAAAAGTGATAATGGGGATTTTTAACCGACTTCAAAAAGGAGGAGGTTATCAATTCGAATGTTTATATATTTTTTTTTTTATGTTTGTTAGGGCATAACTCTGTCATATATACACGGATTTGCAAAATTCTTTTTTCGTTCGAAAGGTGTTTATTCCGAAATGGTCCCATATATTTTTTTTCAAAATTTATCCAGCCCTTTTTGAGAAAATCAACAAATTCCCAAAAAAAATACTTAGACGACATTTTAGTTTCTTCAATCTTTGGAAGATTTACAATCTCTTTTAAGTGTGTCGCCGTTTCTTAATGGATTTGCATGTTAAGGCCAACACTAAAAAGTGAAAAATACAACAAACACAAAACAACAAACTCAAAGCCATCGCCACCGACTTCCGAAAGTAAAGTAATGTGTGTTCTGTGCTAAAGTTATTTATCACTTTTTAGTTTTTGAAGGCGGTTTTCTTTTTTTTGAAAATACTTTTTTCCATTAGAACTTTGTCAGCAGAAGCTCGAAGCTTGGAAGTTGGAGGTGTGAAACCGGTGCCTCAGAAAGCACGTAAAGCCGTTGATCCTACGCCTGTTCCTCCCCGGTCGTGTCGCATTGCCATCCTATCAGACTGATAATGGAGGCAGAGGGAATATTCCTGTGTTTGTGCACTATAATATCTCTTGAGTACTTGGCGCGTCTCGCTTGAGATTGGCGGCCGTGACTGAAATTCGATAGAGAGAATATTAGTACTAGAAGATGTATATGTTTAGAACAATTTTCGACACCATTTCATAAATAAAGCTTCCATTTCAACAAAAAGATAGCCACACACGTTACGATGCATATTTGCGCAAGTTTAGACTTACACAAGACATTGTGACGCCGTTGTGTCCACAAATAGCTTAGATACTTGGTCTAATTCACCCCTCACACATGCATACTCTTACAAGTTCAAATTTGCGCAAATATACGTTTCCTTATAGGTGGAGTCTGTATAATCAAGACTACGAAAACGTACGTGAAGGTTTTGCTGTCATAATTACCTTTCTAAGATTCTTTAACACCTCTGCATCGTCTTAAAATTTTCTTTCACAATCAAAAACCTCGTGGTTTTATACTCAGCAATTCAACTTCGTCGTAATCTTTTCTTATAAAAATCAATGGGTTTTCAGATTAATTTTTATTCTTTCAGCTATGATTTAATAGAAAATCTGAACGTAGTAGCCACCCTTTCATAGATCCGTCTTTCAATAATACGGAGGAACTATCGCGGCAATTAATTAGTTCTTACCTCCCCTCCCACCTTACCCTCACCCCTGCTGCACCCTCGCGTCTGCCCCTCGATTTATAAGTGGCATTAGCATACAGATTGGAAAGTTATCAGCCGTTTCCAGGAGTAAAACCGTATAACTCAGTGTGTAAGTATCGTTTTGATACTAGCGTTGATAAATGCTAAATTGCACGAAGTCAATTTGTGAAGGAATTTGCTGGGAATAACAAACAAATGTTACCTATGCTGATTACTTTTTGTTTAACGGATTCGAGCAAAATTGTATAAGTCTTATCCTGAGAATAAAATTACTCATTACTCCAAAGTTAGAGAGCTTTTCGTTTTACCTAATTTTAATCCCTTAATAACTGTCCATGAGTAAATCGCTGTACCGACAAAAAGCATCGAGTAAAAAAGTTATCCGAGAATATAATGGCTGCCGCTACATTACCAGCTGACGATTATTACTCCTGTGAATTTTTTTTTTTTTTCTTTTTTTTTTAATAATATGTGAGGACATTTTCAAACTAGAGAGAGCCTGTACTATGGATGTCAGACAGCTGATATACATACACAAATACATTTTTTTTAAAATTTAATATTATTGATAGTTGATAATGGTATCAACTATCAATAATATTAAATTTATAAACCAGTAAAATTATGTTTAGTTGGCTTACACATGGTTGGCGATCTCTGGGGGAGGCCTACGTTCAGCAGTGGACGGCAATAGGCTGATATGATGATGATGATGGCTTACATTCATCATTCGTTCATCAAATCAAAGAGTAACAATCAAACAGCAATCAAATCAAAAGTAACAATAACTAGTATTGGCTGCTTCACGTTTGTGATGGTAAAAAAAAAAAAAAAAATGAAATTTATGTTATTATTGTGTAAAATTTGAATGTATTGTGTAAACAATTGTTGGCTAACCTAAATAAATAAATAAATAAAACGCAAACGAAGTTTTCTGAGATTGGCTACTCTACGTTTGTGATGGTAAAACTCAAAGGAAGTTATCTGAGAATAACCCGAGCCCGACCTGACCCGGCCGACTTAAAAAAAAGGAGGTTCTCAGTTCGACCCGTATGTTTGTATGTATGTATGTTTGTCCGCTATTATCTCCCGTTTGGCTGAACCGATTTTCATGCGGTTTTCTGAAAAATGTTTGTTACATTCTGGAGAAGGTTTTAGTATACAACAAACAGAAATTTATTCAGCGCTTTTTGAAAAAAAGACTACAAAAACCGAAAAGACGTTTTCGTTTCTTCCATCTTTCCATCGTTGGAGGACTTTCAATCTCTGTTTTAACTGTGTTGCCGTTCCTTAATGGATTTGGGTGATAAGGAGGCACTAAAAAGTGCCTAGTGTGTGTAGGAAAGTGGAAAATAAAAACTTTTTTGAAAAAAGAGAACCGTCTTCAAAAAAAAATCTAGAAACTTGCGAAACTATAGTCATGTGTGTTCTGTGCTAAAGTTATTTATCACTTTTTAGTTTTTTTTTCAAGGCGGTTCTCTTTTTTCAAAAAAGTTTTTAACAATCCATTGAGTAAAATTATCCAAGGGTCATTTACTTGATGCTAAGTTGTCACCGCTATTTATAGACATATTATATATATGTCGTATCCGGTCAATAGTATGAACGTGAAATGACGAATCGCAAGCGCGCCATTATCGAGAACACGTGATCAACCACCACCATTTTGGCGCGCTTCTACAGAGTCGTGATGATTTCAGCCCACAGCGAGGAACACATTCAGAATCCAGTGTCTGATCGCGTCGAAGCTAATACAGACCAGTGCCGAAAACTTTTGATAATGTTTATTTAAAATTACGTTTGTGCTAAATTGTGGTTTTAATAAATGCCGTGTATTTTACCCTATACCCAGTGTGTTTGCATTGCACGAAACCCCTATTCTGCCCACATGATGACTGAATCTAACGGACTAAATCGAAAGAAAAGAAATAGAAAAAAAAACCGGTCAAGTGCGAGTCGGACTCGCCCACCGAGGGTTCCATACATATTTGTAGGTACATATCCATACTTCTATACTAATCCATACCTACTATCCATATTTTAATCTACTTAATATTATAAATGCGTTTTTTGCGACATAAACGGCCGTATCTTTTTTTCACGTTAACAAAGAGGGTTGATTTTTACAGCATCAAGGGACCGTAGACTTGAGTATATGGTTTTAATTTCTACTCGATACCTCCACGCGTTCCCGAGATAAAGGGTCTTGTTAGACAGACAGACAGACGGACAACAAAGTGATCCTATAAGGGTTCCGTTTTTTTCTTTTGAGGTACGCAACCCTAAAATAACAAAAATAGTATTTGAAAATGTTGGAGAATAGTAAAGAAAGGAAAAGAGGGGGTGTTTGGAGGGGAAAAGATAGAAACAATCTCATTCTAAGTAGTAGAAATTCAGTAAATAACTACCTACAATTTAAGGGCAATATAATGAGCAGCTAAGTAAATTAGAAGGACGGGTCACGTTCTTACACATAGTCAGCTTAATCTCCCAAGCTTAACAGCTAAATAAATTTCACCAAATTGTTTAAATCTAATTAGGAAATCTCAAAGTTAATCAAGCGGAACTTCGCAGGGGGCCCTATTAAACATTTTAGTCAAGGTTCATTGCTTTTTACAATCCTCTTCCCCCAATAAATGCCTAAGTCTTAGGCCATTTTTTCTCTGTTAGATAAACCGTTGCTTAACTTTGATTAAAAATACAGAAGACTTCTTCTTTTAAACAATATTCTTAAACTTTTGCTTTGAGATTAATTTACTCTTAGCGTTGTACGAATTTGGTTCTAATATATGGGTCAGCATTTTTCTGGCCCGTTGACGATTGTAAAGCCTTTGTTGGCTTTTAAAATTATTTATACTAGGTTTTCCTCGCGAATGTGTTCACGTCGAAGTCAAATAACATACCTATATCAGGCCTTCGTCACTCGTTTAACGTCACGCGCTTAAGTACCTACGGCTCGCTTTCGTCCTTACGAACAAAATCCCAAAGGGTGTCACGCGCTCGCTCAGGGGGCCAAGTCTGCTATTTTTATTATTTCGTCATTCCAACACGATCCCATTGTCATTTTGCTAAAAGTTCGTAATCTGCTTAATTCATAATTAGGGTTGCCAGATTTTTTTCGATCCTGTAAGGGACAAATGCTCATTTTGGCAAAAAAATACAGGATTTTAATTTTTTCCCCGGGACAAATGAAAAACATATATTTTACGTTGTTTTTATTGCTAGTTAATAGTTAGGTTTATTTTAATGAAGATCGTGTAAGGTTTAATATACTTAAGTATTTGTTTGATTTTACATATTTGTAAAATTCAATGCAGCTATAATCATAGTTGAAAACGGTCATCAATTCGATCTTTATTAAATCCGGAGTACATTATTTTGATGTGCACATCAGTTCATTTTAATGCCATCTGCGAAAAAATCCTTTCTACAAAGCAGTTGGAACTAGGGATACTAAAGACTTAATGCCTAAGGCATTAAGTCCGCCTTTGTACCTTTGTGCATGAAGTATAAATAAATAAATAAATAAATAAAGACAAACGATAATATAACTGGGAAAATATTGGGATTTTACTCCTGGAAAATCCTTCCATTATTTTCTTCCACTTTTCAATTGACCCATGCTTTTGTCATCAAAAGATGTTGCAATTTTCAGTCATTTTTTATTAATTTGAAATTCGCGACTCGTGCGTATTTTAGTCCAATAATGTTGAAATACGGGACCGAGTCTGTCCCGGCGGGATGTTTAAAATTACGCCTGGAATACGGGACGTCCCGGGAAATACGGGACGTCTGGCAACGCTATTCATAATGGTCGATCATTGGTCGGTAGAATTAAAAGCAATGATTGCACAATGACGTTCTAATGGTAGGTCACTGATCAAAGGAACTGTCAAAATTTTAGCAGATTACCACCTAAGTCAGTCATTCAGCTGTCATTTTGTACGAGATTACCATTCTATATCATTTTTCTTTCAATGGCGTGTCAGTGGTTGACCATTGGAAAGTTGTAATGACGCCATTATATTAGTAGATTACCAAACTTGTCACAATCAACAATTATGAAATCAATGATAGACTATTCTGACACTATTGTAATAGCAGACTTGAGGCCCTGGTGTACATACCGTGATCGCCCGACACCATGGCAGACGACGTAGTAGATACTCTCGAGCGTGTGCGTTAAGTACATTTTAGCGCGCACGAACGGCTGTAATATTTTTGTAGGCAGTTATAGCGTTAGGTATCTATTATTTTTCTATGGAGTGAAGTATCTTGTACAAAGGAACTATTAGTTAATCTGTGCCTACCTATATCCTGTGATACCTGCCAATAGCTTGTTATCTCTGAAATATTTTTCATAATAACAAAGAAAGATTAGAAATGTTGTTTCGGAGAGTACCTTCTACGTATTTACTTGTAAAGTATGCCTCTTTATAGTACTAATAGAAAAAAATGTGAGCCGTCACGGGACGCCTGGCAGATGTGAAACATCGACATTATTTTGTAAAAGTAATATGCAGAAAAGAACAGATTGTGATAGGAACTAAATATGTCATAATGATAAAATTAAATTATATATTAATTAAAATTACGATTTTTTTTTCAGATAACGATGACTGTTTATTGAATAAACATTTATTTTCATTAAATACAAAAAAATTACGAATTTATTTCAAATCGTGACTACTTAATTCGTTTAATCAGTGACTTCGGTAATCGCACAGTCGATTGCGCATGGCGACGCGTCGCCACACCGTACACACTACTGCATATAGACTGTATATATATACCATCATATAGCGTGGCGACGCGTCGCCACGGCATGCATCGCCACGCCAGAAATCGGTTTTACGTGCGGCTATAGATGTTTCACATCAAAATGTGCAACATTACAGACAATTCTAAGCACAGGCGACAAACAACCAAGTGCAGCCGGCTAGCAAGTGCATTAATTGCATTATAATATCAGTAATCCCACCAAAAACATTTTCATGTAAAATGTTGCCAAGACGAGACCTTAAGGCTCGCACTGTCAAAAAGTTATCAGATCTCATGTAGAGCCAAGTTTCTAGCTCTACCAACCCTAACTCTACAAGCCTCAGACTTCACAAACTCTACACCTTATTCCAAATATGTGTGTGGCTTTGCCGTTTCGTTACTACAAGAACTATTGCATAACAGAAAAGTAATGAATAGTAAACACATTATTCATTTTACGCTCATGAGACGGTAGCGCAACGGCGAAGCCTAACGACTGCCAAAGATTTACGGGCTCTTACACATGAGCGACATGTTGCCAACGGCAAAGGTAACTGCAGCCGTGGACAAAAAGCAGCGGCTGCCGTCGACAACTTCAAACGACGATGACGACGAGGGCTCCCGCAGATCTTTGAAGTTGTCATGTCGACGGCTGCAGTTACCTCTGCCCACAGATATAGATAGACCTAGATAACGCAAGTATCACATCATCATTTCAGCCTAAAGACGTCCACTGCTGGACATAGGCCTCCCCAAGGGGTGGGTTTTGCCATAATCGCCACGCTTGGCAGGCAGATTGGCGATCGCAGTATGCAAGTATCACGATCTGTATGAAAACCAAGCGTGCCATTTTTTGGACGTCACAATGTAATGCGAATGTTTTGTTTTTCCTTATTATTCCTTATTTCCTTTTTACCAGGTATAACTGAGGGTATTAGATTAAAGATAATTGTCATTTTTTAATTAATTACGCATAATATTAGGGAACACCCAAATAATCCGAAATATTTTATTCCGAATTTCGATATTCCGATGTTCAAAAGTCCGAATTTCATAATACCTAAAAATTATAATCTCTATTATTTAAAATCACGAATTTTAATAATCGCAATTCGTATTTTTGATGTTCGGAATTTTCATTATGTCGGACTTTTTATTATTCGATCTTTTTAAACTCGGTATTTTGAGAATAGTAATTATAAACGTTCGGAATTTTGAAATTTTAGTATTATAAAAATAGGATGAATGATAAATCGGAGTTGCCATATTAGGAATTTTGAACTATTCGGAATTATGAAAATCGGTATTTTGAAATTCGCATTTCTGACTTTCGGAATAAAGTTTTTCGTATTTATGTAGTGTACCCATAATATTAATCACAAAATGACTTGCCGATGGAAGGAAACGTTTACTTTATTTTTTTTACTTACGAATTGTTATCGTAAGTTAGGCACGAAAATAGGCACGCGAAGTAGTTGCTCTTGCGTTATCTAGGTCTATCTATATCTGTGTCTCTGCCGTTGGCAACATGCCGCTCGTGTGTAAGAGCCCTACGAATGACAACCGGGACCAACAACGGCTTCATCTTTTGTCCATCATCTTACAAAATCTCAAACATTCACGACACACATCGATCCATTTCGCTGCAAACAAATCAATCCGGCGTCGATGCCAGAAGAGCTTTAAGCATTGTCAACGAAATGTAAACTGTAATGCAAATTATTGTACACATTTTTTTTAAAGAGTTGTATGGAGTTTCTTGCCCATTCTTCTCCATACGAAACTACCTTTTGGAAGGGGTAACTAGAATCAACTTTTTCAATACAAGGCACTTTTGAAAAAGTCGATTTTAGTTGCCCAGTGTAATGTAATTGTCTAATTGAAATAAATGATTTCACTTTGACTTTGAACCAAGGGCGAGTTAGAATATAACATTGAGTGCACTGACGGAACGGCAACTAATATTGCATATGAAATTATTTGTTTACAAATTAGAAATTGTAGCTTAAACAGTGTCAGGTACTTTGATGGAAACTTCGTGTAGTTTACAAACAGACAGTGTATGTTTAGGTACAGCGACAAACGTGCGGTAAGGTCGTCCGCTCGTCATAATTGTAGTAAACCAAACAATTGTGGTCATAACCGAGTTTTGAACGTGCGTTCAGAACCTGGGCTTTTGCTCTGCACGACTTACGTCCTAGTAACTTTGTGCTGAAATGAATACAAATGTCAATGTTCTTCTTTGTAAATACTATTATTATTTGTACGTACCTACAATTATTAATAATTAATGTAGAATGGTGAATGGAATGGAACGTATGAATGGTGTGCTCTAAGAAGGTATTTAAAATATTATTGAAATAAAAGTAAGCTCGTATTTATCCATCGTTTTCATTGCCAAGATCCCCAAACTACAATAATAATAATAATAATGTATATTTAGCCAAAAAATACAGATTGTTATAGCGATTTTTAGATGCTAGAACTAGCACTTTTGCCACGAATTCGTCCGCTTGCGTTTTGTTATGGATCTGTAGATTTTATGATAATAAAATATAGCCACAGAAATCTAAACAATATTTAGATTTCTGTGAATAGCCTATAGTACTTAAGGGCTAACGTAGCTTCCTATTAGTGAACTATTCTTTTTTAATTTGTTAAGTAATTTTTGAGTTTAGATTTAGATAATCATTCAAAAATACACACTACACCCCCTTCCCCTCTCCTCCCCTTTATAAGGTATAAAAAGCGGTTCAGATTTCAGATAGACGCTGTGGCGGTCATCCACCAAGGCCTGTAGACAAAATCCCTTTTCTATTAGCGTTAACGCCGACGGAAATATCAAATTGTATGCAGTTGACATATTTGCGTCACGTGACATCGCGTAAGCAAACGTCAATTCTATACAATTTCATTTTCCGTTGGCGTTAACGCTAACAGAAAAGGGATTTTGACTACAGGCCCAGGTCAGTGGTTACATTAACCTTGCCAATGACGAAAACGTAAATCCTTCAGGTTTCCGTTACCCAAAAGTCTCAAGAGACACTTTAAAAGTCGCCGTACCTTGGAAAGGGAGTAATATCTATTCATTACTAAGACAATGGGTCGCTGGCCCTTGCAAGCGCCATTTCGGGGCGTTTACTTGCTACTAAAACAATTAGTGGCAGCGACAGGCACCGAAGGCCGTTCGGAAATTGAACCGGTATCGTTTGGACTTCGTATATAGGTTGGGTCATTGAGAAGGTTGAATTTGGCGCATGGCGTTTTGAGAGTGTTTCAAGCAGGTTGTATTTTGGGTGAATTGTGAATTTTTTATTTGCAAATATTCTGAACATCTTTTTTAGTTTATTAAACCCACACACACACACACACACACACACACACACACACACACACACACACACACTAGGACTTTCAACTTAATCGTGGGTGCGTTCTTTTTCATTTCGTATCGATGTATTTTTAACCCCCGACGAAAAAGAGGGGTGTTATAAGTTTGACGTGTCTGTTAAAGTTAAAGTTAT
Source organism: Charanyca ferruginea (assembly GCA_947361185.1). Taxonomy (NCBI): domain Eukaryota; kingdom Metazoa; phylum Arthropoda; class Insecta; order Lepidoptera; family Noctuidae; genus Charanyca; species Charanyca ferruginea. The sequence goes on from OX376057.1 coordinate 31,793,962, forward strand.
CAGCTCTTTTGTTTGCTGCGGTAGGGATCTTAGACGCATACCGGATGTTTACTTTGCTTTCAAACATATTATTATAGGTGACCACACTGACCACACAAAACCAAACTAAATTACATTTAAAAAATTTAAAATAAAAATTAAATTAAAAATTTAAAAAAACCCTCAACGCAAAACATAAAAGCGATTATGTAAAAAGTAAAAAATAATACTTTTGTTGAGCCATCAAATGTTTGTTCGTTGAAATGGTGCTATAATGTCGCGGCGGGGTACCGCTAAGTTTAAAGCAATAACTAAATATCTAAAATAGCGAACTGATGGTAACTAGATTTGCAACAAGATTAACAACTAGATTAGCAACAAAAATTTGATAATATCGAAGCAAATTGGTCGGAAATGCTGGTAAATTAATAGACAGTGAATGAAATTGAGGGACTGACTTACTTAAGCGGTACCCCGCCGCGACATTATAGCGCCATTTCAACGAACAAACATTTGATGGCTCAACAAAAGTATTATTTTTTACTTTTTACACAATCGCTTTTATGTTTTGCGTTGGGGGTTTTTTTAATTTTTTAATTTAATTAGGGTTCCGTACCTCAAAGGAAAAATCGGAACCCTTATAGGATCACTTTGTTGTCCGTCTGTCTGTCTGTCTGTCTGTCAAGACCCTTTATCTTTCAACTTAATCGTGGGTGCGTTCTTTTTCATTTCGTATCGATGTTTTTTAGGGTTCCGTACCTCAAAAGGAAAAATCGGAACCCTTACAGACAGACGGACAACAAAGTGATCCTATCACTTTGTTGTCCGTCTGTCTGTCTGTCTGTCAATACCCTTTATCTCGGGAACACGTGGAGATATCGAGCTGTAATTAAAACCATACATATTACTCCAGTCTACGGTCCCTTGATGCTGTAAAAAAATCAACCCTCTATGTTAACGTGAAAAAAAGATACGGCCCTTTATGTCGCAAAAAACGCATTTATAATATTAAGATGATTAAAGTATGAATAATAGGTATGGATTAGTATAGAAGTATGGATATGTACCTACAAATATGTACGGAACCCTCGGTGGGCGAGTCCGACTCGGACGTATGAAAGTGAACTCCTCCTAAACGGCTGGACCTATATTGATGAAATTTTTTGTGTATGTTTCAGTAGATTCGAGAATGGTTTAGATTCACAATTGAACCCGGTAGGTGGCGCTGTAGTCGGTTTTTTTTTCAGGGCAGGACACGTCTGTTGGGCCCGCTAGTATATTTATAATTATTTTGGTCACAAGCGTTTCATCCCTTCTCTTCACATGCCCGTACCAAACAAAAGATTCTCAAGTTCTAGCTTTTTTCTATGCTTAAATTAAATCATCATCCTTTTCCCAACTATGTTGGGGTCGGCTTACGGTCCAACTGGATGCAGCTGAATACCAATGTTTTACATGGAGCGACTGCCTATCTGACTTCCACAACCCAGCTACTGGGTACTGTAGAGATTTGCCCAACGAGGGAGGCTTTATGTGATGAAGCCATAACTATTTAGTCTATGGTTAGAACCTTCTGGATACCTTTGAATTATATTTGAATAATGTAGAAGGATAGTTTTTATATACTATGACATGTGATGTCAGTGAGACCCAGCTAAGCTCAGAGCTGCGGTCTTATAAAGTTTACCTCTCGCTAATCTGATTAATATAGTCTTCTAAAAGTTATTCATACCCTTTCATTTAACGTAGCTTAGACTCTCGGTAATTCCTACAGGGTACAAGTGTAGCTCAGGTGCTACAGTACTACATAACGACTGTCAATGATCTACGAACGACAGCCGAGACCAACGGCTTTACGTGCTTTCGAGGCGCGGAGGGGTCTCGGTATAAGAAAGAAATAAAGAAAGAAACTTAACCATGACTGATTGATCCGTACGGTTTTAATTAGCCATGAACTGCTCGTGTAATATTAGTTTATATAGAAAAAATAGAAATTTAATAATTCGTATCTAAAATTGATTTTGTGCGACAGTTAATAGAAATAAATACAGTATTATCTTACAATAAAATTGTGTCTGACTGTGACTCGTAAACAGATGACTTACTACCACTTGACTTCCCAAAAAAAGATAAAATTATCTGTTCATAAAATTACAAACACTTCACAACAAAATGTTTAAAACAATTTTCGTACCTACTATCGCCGCTATGAAATACGGGACATTGTATTAAATCAACCGACTGTTGAAGTCTCGTAATTGACAATGATGTATCGCCGGCTGGAAAACGCTTCAGCTGTTATTCATATCAAAATAAAACGCAATGGACTGTGAACCGCGAAATTCCGATTTAAAAGCGAATATCATTTGTTATCGCGGCATATTTTGGTTTGGCTCGATGGCTCAATAAATATTTAGATTCGCTTTTGTTTCGAAAATGAAATTCAGAATGCAATTGCTTTAGCTAAAGTTTTCAACTGTGTCTGTAGAATGACAATACGTTGGCGCAGTCGCTAAGCGATTGACAGCTACGCTGCAGGTTTGGTTCCCGTTCAGAACAAATATGTATGGCCTGTAGTTGTTGCAGGTTTCGTTGTTCGTGTGTGCGAGTTTATTTTTAGGGTTCCGTATAAAAAATAAAGAACCCTTATTTGTGCGTCTGTCTGTTCGTACGTCTGCCACAGCCAATTTGCTCCGAATCTACTCGACCAAATCAGATGAAATTTGGTAGGATGGTGTATTCCTATGTCCCAAACACAGATGTGCAAAGTAAATAAATATTTTTTTAAAATAAGGGTCGTTTTCGGGGGCAAATTAGAAATAATAAAAAAAGTTTTGAAAACGTTACTGTGTCACATATCAAATGAATCTGCTTGTTATGAGGAAAAATTAACCATTCCCCCCCTGGTCTCCGAAACTACTGAGCCTAAAATTTTGAACAAAATAATAGTTCATTGCTTGTAGATTACAGGAAAACTTATAAGAACTCTAACAATTGGCATTGTACGGAACCCTCTTACACGCGAGTTTAACTCGCAATTGGCCGGTTTTTGTAAATGCATCCACATTACATGGAGAATTCCTAGGGGCATCGTTTCTATGAAAAGATAAAAGAAAGAGAATTGCAGCTGGAAAATCGATTATTCTTAACTAATACTCACAATTTACTATCCTGAACCAATATCCTTAACAAATACTTCAAATAAATAATACTTATTTATATCCATGAACCTGCACTAGGAAACTTAAACGGAATATTTATCTTACTAGACAATTGAAATCCCTTTCCATTTTCCTCGCCGTAACAAAATATCGGGGCACGTCATTTCCGCGGAATCCCGCGAATCCCGGGCTCTATCCTGGGGATGCCGCGGTCACGTGCGGGTCCCGGTGGCCTGTGTCTGTCGAGTAGGGATTTTAGTTGCGATATTATTTGTCTGTGGTTTGACTTTTGAGGTTGGTAAGAGTGAGTGTTGAAAGTTGATTATAGGTTTTAGATATGGCGGTGGGAGGTAGGCACAGATATAGATAGATCTAGACAACGCAAGTATCACGATCTGTATGAAAACCAAGCGTTCTTTTTTTTGTACGTCACAATGTAGAATGTTTTGTTTGTCCTAAATTTGGTATTACCAGGTATTACTGAGGGTATAAGATTAAAAATAATTGTTTTTTTTAATTAATTACGCATAATATTAATCACAAAATGACTTACCGATGGAAGGAAACGTTTACTTTATTTTTTTACTTACGATTTTTTATCGTAAGTTAGGCACGAAAATAGGCATGCGAAGTAGTTGTTATAGACTACATTGTATAAATAAATTAAATGAAATGAAAATGAATTCTTTCGCTTATACGAAGCTACGGTGAGTGCTATAGGCTATTTTATTTTCTCGCAGGCAAAAACTTGTTATAAGCTTCTTACTTTTTGGTACACGGTAGGGGTATAGCTGAGATCTCGAGTGTCAGACGCGTAAGCGTCAGATGACGTCACCGTAAGACTTGTTGTTCATGTATACGTGAGACTAGTACTGACACGAGCTCAGATGTCTACACATCAATTCTCGTGATTACCTTGGCATTCATTTGTTTTTTATTTTATTTGTAGGTTTTCTGGTCTATAAATCTACAATCTGCATCCAATGCACATTTTCAACCATACTCACATGAAGATACTCAAGGAGCTATAGTAGTCAGAGGGTACCAGCCAAAATCGTACATTTCTTTAGCAGAACTTCTCTGCAAACTTACTAAGTACTACACATAAATAATATATAAACATTACAGCATACCTACACACTAACTAATGACTGGTGTACATTATGTGCACCGTGTAGTTCGGGTACGTTTCGTCACATTCGCGCCGGGTGCGAACGCGAGATAGCCTGCACGCATGGCCGACTAGCTTCAGCACAAGATGTTAAAAGACTGGAAGTGGTCTCCTTAAATGAGGCATTTCTATTGTCCATTAATTAAAATTCTGTTTCATTGAATTCGGCCGACAGGGGTGTGAAGATTGAATTTAGAATAAATTTCGAATCTGAATCCGCTGTGAGTTTCTTGTTAGGCATTCTAAAAAGTCGGTTGACAATTCGAATACACTAGCGCCACCCTTGCGAGCGTGTCAGCGAGTTGAACTAAATTGATGGGGAGATTTTGACAGACAAAGTATGAGATGACGTAAGAAGTGGCATTCTGTAAGGTAATTTCCCCGTCACTTCGACGCTCACTTCGCACTCGAACCCGATTCAAAGTGTCAAATATATCAAGGTCATTTTGAACCTTATGCGAAGTGAGAGTGAATAGCGATGTGAGATGCGAATTGTTGTTCGATTTTTATAGAATCTACCTACAGTGATCCATATTGTGTTAGTTTTACAAAAAGATTTATATTCTAGTGTTAGTATCATTGGTTTGAAAAATTAAATAATTTATTAATACTATTATTATTATTTATTATTGTTTTTTTATTATTAATTATTATTATTATTATTTTTTTATTAATTATTTTTTTGTGTTCCTGTGTTGTATACTTTTTGTTTTTGTATTTGTTTTACTAACACTAGTTTGTAAGGTATTTTTGTATTACTAACCAGTTATGGACTCATAGTCTGAATTAAACGTTTTTTTATTATTATTATTAATAATTAAGTAATATTTTAATCTATTTTAATGCTAGCTTTTGCCCACGATTTCGTCTGCGTTGATTTCAGAATTATGTAAAAGTACTAAATTATCTTAGGGGAGCAAGAAAATGGGATGAGATCAATATCTATAATAAATGTGCCATATTTCAGCTAATTCTTTTCAGCCGTTTAAGCATAAAAGAGTAATAAACATTCTTTAACCTCACTGGCTGGTCTAAACCAGTCTTACCAAAGGGTAACAAATTATTTGTGCCTGTAGAAGCGACTTTACCTTTACCAGAATGGATAAGGTGAGAAATGAATATATTAGAAGAAGTTTGAAAGTGGCGCCAGTGACAGAAAAGTTGAAAGGGAATCGTTTGTCTTGGTAAGGGCATGTAAAGAGAAGAGACGAAACTCATGTGGCCAAAAGAGCTATGAATATTAATTTGGATGGATGGAGAGGGAGAGGAAGGCCAAAGAAAAGATGGGTGGATTGTGTGAAGAATGGATAAGACGGAATGGAAGAAAAAAACATGTTGCGCCGACCCCAAGTAACGTGGGATAAGGGCTGGAAGAAGAAGAAGAAGAAGCGACTTTACCTGCGTCCGCGATTACCGACACATACGCGAAAGAAATCGTGGGCAAAAAGTAGTCCAACATAATAATAAACCTGAAGATTAGGCAAATAACTTAATTAATTACACTCAGTTCATTATAAAATGCCAAATTAAAAATCTGCAGAAAGTCAAAGGAAATAAAGCAAAAATCCTTTGAAATACATTTTCAGGATAAGTATCGTAAAACTTACGGACCGCTGTAGAATGGAAAATCTTGACTTTGACTCGTTAAAAGGGGTTCAAACAAAATTACTCTTAATTAAATACAAACATTTAATTAGGATATCTGAAGCAAGGTTTCGCTTTTTTGAAGTTTTGAACAGGTACTCGAAAATGGTGTTAGCAATAATGTATCTTAAGATCATCAAAAATTAACCCTATGCTTTATTCCGGTGGGTTTAAAAAATGGTGATTATAGGATATTTATTCAAGTAAAAGTATTATTTAATGAATAGAGCATGTAATGTTATTTCAATAATGGCGATTTTAGGATATTTATTCACGTATAAGTATTATATAATGAATAAAGCATATAAATGCTCATAATTACCTCATGCATTTTTAATCTTTTTTTTTTACATGTTTTACACTTGTGACCAATAAACATTTTTTTTTCCATTCTTACACGAAGTTTTTTTTTTTTGTCATTTGATAGGTATACGTTTGACCACTATCTCACCTGATGGGAAGCGATGATGCGGTCTTAGATGGAGCACGTTTGCCTAGAAGTAACCTATTCACTCTTGTCTTAAAGAGTCCCGGGTTGTAGCTATCAGGAAACACAGACTCAAGCAGGGAATTCCACTCCTTAGCAGTACGCAGTTTTTATTCAATTTTCTGTCATAAGTGTTTATATTATTATATCTTACTAGCTGACCCGACAGACGTTGTCCTATCTATTGAATTTTTAATTGTCTTACCGTTTTACCTACCCTGGACTTCCACAAATATTGCAAGATCAAAATTTGCCAAATCGGTCCAGGCGTTCTCGAGTTTTAGTGAGACACACGAACACCAGTTAATTTTTATTATATAGACTAGCTGACCCGACATACGTTGTCCTGTCCTTATCTATCTACTTACCTGCCTATTTACCTACCCTACACCTACCCTACACCTACCCTACACCTACCCTACACCTACCCTACACCTACCCTACACCTACCCTACACCTACCCTACACCTACCCTACACCTACCCTACACCTACCCTACACCTACCCTACACCTACCCTACACCTACCCTACACCTACCCTACACCTACCCTACACCTACCCTACACCTACCCTACACCTACCCTACACCTACCCTACACCTACCCTACACCTACCCTACACCTACCCTACACCTACCCTACACCTACCCTACACCTACCCTACACCTACCCTACACCTACCCTACACCTACCCTACACCTACCCTACACCTACCCTACACCTACCCTACACCTACCCTACACCTACCCTACACCTACCCTACACCTACCCTACACCTACCCTACACCTACCCTACACCTACCCTACACCTACCCTACACCTACCCTACACCTACCCTACACCTACCCTACACCTACCCTACACCTACCCTACACCTACCCTACACCTACCCTACACCTACCCTACACCTACCCTACACCTACCCTACACCTACCCTACACCTACCCTACACCTACCCTACACCTACCCTACACCTACCCTACACCTACCCTACAAAAGTTTTCTTTTTTTTTCTTTTTTTTTTTCTCTCCATACGAACCATCTTCGTACTTCAAGGAATATTATAAAAAAAGAATTATCCAATTTGGTAAAGCGGTTCGCAAGTTATGCGCTTACCAACACATTTAGCGATTCATTTTTATATATAAGAAGAAGATAGACGAGTCTAGGATTTGGCCCGACTGTCAGTCATTCTATACTGCATCAAAGAGCCTTTAATGATAAATAACAGTCTGGTGTGTAGTAGTGAGTCATATAGATACGTCACTAGCTTTTGCCCGCGACTTCGCCCGCGTGGATTTTTTTACGAATACCTATTTTTAACCTATTGCATAGCTTTTATCGCATGCTTTGAGCGCGGCGACCGAATCAAGAAATTCCGTAACTATAAAAAACCTAACACCCCCCACTCTGCCTACCATGTAGCTCGGCCGATCGTTCGCTTAACGTGTATGTTTACGGTATTTTTTTATTTTTTTTTATTTGGCATCTCGCAGGTCAACCTAGGAGGTTTTCGGCTGCATAACCGGACTTTCCTGTAGTGCCTTAAACATTATTATTTTTAGGGCCTCCAGCCAGGGCAAAATAGCTTACAAACTAAGCGACTACACGCTAAGGGCACCCCCTGTGGGGTACGAGCCTCGGCTTAGGGCGTCGCTGGGAGAGGACAGCAAAGGGACAGACTGGATCGGGTGTACCTATGTATACATAATATGTATATATGTATATACATATATATTTATGATATATATATAAAATGCTAAGCAATAGCTTTACCGCGGCAGTCCCCGTGTGCCACAATGCTTTTTTTTTAAATAATATATAGCCTATAGTACTCAGGGATAACGTAGCTCCTTAATAGCGTAACAAATTCAGAATCGGACCAGCAGTTCCAGAGATTAACGCATTCAAACAAACAAAGCAACGAACACACAAACTTGCCAGCTTTTAAATAATAGTATAGATATGATGTTCTTTCGTACATCCAGCATCTCTAAAGCTGGGTGATGATGGTCTCCCTTCGTTTACGTAGTGGAACAGCCGACGGTAATTAAAATACTGGTGTGTGTCAAATTGTGTGTTTTATGTTATTTCAGCCGCCAAGCCAACCTTATGGGGTATTTTTGTGTGAGTGCTGTGTGTGCCTTAAATGGCATGTTTCTTTCTAAGGGTTTACATTTTTACAAGAAATATTTTAATTAATTGTTCTATGATATATCGGTCTATTATCTCTGATAATCAGACGTAGTTTAGCAAAAAGGACCCGAGTTGCTGGCCTGTCGGTTTTCTATCGGTTGCATTTTGGGGAGTGTGCGACAGAATTGCATAATTTAATTCCGCCGAGCCCGTTCCATCATCGGACCACAAGACGTACGGCGATGCGCCACCGGTACATGGTGGACATCCCACCCACACGCACAAAACGTTTTGGGAACACATTCATTGTGGGTACTGCTAAGGAGTGGAATTCCCTGCCTGAGTCTGTTTCCTGATAGCTACAACCCGGGAGTCTTTAAGTCAAGAGTGAATAGGTTACTTCTAGGCAAGCGTGCTCCATCTTAGACCACATCATCGTTTCCCATCAGGTGAGATAGTGGTCAAACGTATGCCTATCAAATAATTAAAAAAAAAAAAAAATCTAAAAGTCATTTTTGAGTAATCAAGGTTTGAAGTTGAAATGATAATTTTCTGTAATGATATTGTATTTGGAATATCTTGAAAATTGACACATATAAGCTAATATAATAATATTTTTATGTAGGTATACAAGTGAAAGAACCAACCGTTAGGACCTCTTTTGTAACAACTTTTTTTTTCTATAATCTGCTAAACTACGTTTAATTTTGGTGCTTGTTAATGTCATTACCATCAGTGGGGTACACCAAGCTTTCTTTCTCCTAAATTCACAGAGAGACTGTTAGTCAAATCCTAGCTACTACAAATACTTCAAGTACCAATCAAAGTACCAATAGTCGCCAAAAAATGTTTTCTTTGAAGCGAAATTAGCTACAATGTTAAAGTTTCATCATAAACGATACAACACCTTAGATTAAAAAAAAAACTATTAAACATTATGAATGTTTAATGAATATTATGAATGTTCAATGGCAATACAAAACAACAACTAAAGTCATGTGTGTTCTGTGCTAAAGTTATTAATCACTTTTTAGTTTTTGAAGGCGGTTATCTTTTTTGTATGAAAGCTTTTTATATTTCGCTTTTTAATACCATCCAAATCCATTAAGAAACGGTAACACAGTCAAAACAGAGATTGAAAGTACAAGATCGGAGGAACTTATGACAAGATGATGTATATTTTGTTTGCTTTCTGTCGGTATTTCCAAAAGTACTGAATCAATTTCGATAAAATTTATATGGGACCATCTGTGAAGTCCCTTCAAAAAAATAATTTTCCAAATCGGTCTGGACGTTATTAAGTAATCTGTGAACATACACAAAATATAAAAAAAAACAAGATTCCGACGAATTGAGAACCTCCTTTTTTTTTAATTCGGTTAAAGATATACTTACATAGTTGAAATAAATTTTGCCAAAACTGCAAATATGAAAGTAATGCGTATAAGTTGCCCCGAGTCACACCCAGACGTCTCCTTTTGATAGAAAACCCGCTGCGGTAGATTTTCATTTTCACAGAAATATTGCTTTAGAAAATGTCATATAAGCCTTATTTCATGAAATGTATTTTATGCTTGTATCAAAATGTTCTATTATTAAACCATACAGTAGTAGTAATATATAGTATTTCTTAAAATAGTAGGTTTTCTTAATACAATGTCCGTATTAACATGTTATATGAAAATTAATGACCATTAAGGGGTACACTTGTACCCCATAAGCATACAGTAGCAGTAGCAATAGTAGTTGTACAGTATTTCGTGTATATAATGTGTTTTCAATACTTATGTATCAAAATGTTTTGATGTTATAAATTACCACTAAGGGGTACGCTTGTACCCCACAAGCATGCAGTAGTAATAATAATAATGTATTTATTTGTTAGAATAGTGTTGTTACAAGGTGTTACATATAATATGACGTCCATCAACAACTCTGTAATCTTCATGGACAAATGGTCAATAAACGCGTTTTTCTCGACGATTAAAGGATTAACTTAAAATCTTCTTTCTTCTTGAGAATACCGGACAGCAAATAAAAGAAATTATAAGTCAGTACCGATACTACTAAGGGTAAAATAGAAAACATTTGATGCACTCGAAACGCTCGCTTCGCTTCTCGAAATTAAACTTCACTCATTCTACGAGAAAACTTGGTGGTGACTTGGTGTCTCTTACTGTGGGTCTTAGAACGGTTATTATTATCATTTTATTCATCGCCGCACCGTTGCTAGCCTTTTGGTCTTTTATCGGGTACATTTCGGAGAGTGTGCTTTGGAATTGCACAATTTAATTCCCCCATCCCCGTTCCATCATCGGACGAGCAGAGATACGGCGAAGCGTCACCGCTATATGGTTGAAGTTCCACGGTCTCGAACCAAGCGCTTTGACTCCACATTTATTGTGCGAACTGCCAGACTGTGGAATTCCCTGCCCGCCTCTCTGTTCCCTGATAAGTATAATCTGGGTATCTTCAAGGCACGAGTGAACCGGTTTATCTTAGGCAACCGTGTTCCAACTTAGGCCGCATTATCACTTACGATCAGGTGAATTACGGTCAAACGCAAGCCTATTTAATAGTTAAAAAAAAAAAAAAGTTCAATTCGAACACAAATCATCTCATTCACCCACAATGATCTGGCGCTCGGCGGCCGCTGCCGCGGCACCGCTCGCTGCGCTCGCTCGCCTTCGTGCTTTAATGGTCACAGTTCTAACCTAACCTTACCCAAACGATTTTCTCAGTGGTATAGTTTTAGACCCATCATACATACACCAGGGTATGGCCCAGTAGAAGGGTTTAGTCTAACTTCGAGAAAGAGGTCAATCGTCGAATCCGACTTGGCTCAAGAGGCGGCTTGCCCTAAGGGGCGCTGGTGCGGTGCACTCCCACAAAAATTAATGAACTAAAAGTGTTTTGTTTTATAAGTAGGCTACTCAATTTTTTTTAAATACCCACTTTGCACTGAAATCAGCATTTCACTAGAAAAAATACGTACCTACATTACAATAACAAATCAACATCTGGTGTCCAGTTGTACTGAGTGGAGCGCCAGCGATTACGCTCCTATGAAACAAAGTTTAGTACAATGGCAAGCATAGGATTCCATGAATGCGAAAGAGAAAATTCTACACAGTCCGGCACGTGAAACAGAAGATTTTGTATGAGAAATTAGGCAAATCTTGCGCTACGTTGCCGATCTCGGTGACCACCGCTGCCGCATGCCACGCGGCGATGGAAGCGTTTTATGTAAACAAAATTACAAAACTTCAAATGAAAAATCGTTCGACGTGTATTACGATTTTTCATTTTAAATTAAATAAAAAATGTGCTTTATTTAGTAAGTGAGTGTTTAGATATTATTGCCGTAATACATGGCGCAGGATCACCTGAATGCATTGTGTATGATAAGGACAGAAAAACGCTTAATTAATTCCATCTCTGACTTTCACAAAAAAGTGAGACCAGTTTTCACTCGCCAAAAAGACCGACGAATGGATTTTTTATACAAATAAATGATAACCAAGACATTTTATTCTTGTTTTTTTTATAGTGAACCCCCATGAAAATTTTTCACGAGCCGCCTCTGCTGGCTGGGCAGCGTTCGGGAAGTTGCGTGGTATCTTCTCGTCCAACTAACCGTAGTGTCTCAAGACGAAAGTCTATGACCAGTGTGTGTTGCCAGTGATTACATACGGGACCAAAACGTGGTCGCTCACAATGGGGCTCATCAGAAGACTTAAAGTCATCCAAAGAGCAATGGAGAGGGCTTTGCTCGGAGTTTCCTTGCGTGATAAAATCAGAAATGAGGACATCCGCAAGAGAACCAAGGTTACCGACGTAGCCCGAAGAATTGCCAAACTTAAGTGGCAGTGAGCAGGGCATATTACTCGCAGAACGGATGGCCGATGGGGCCGAATAGTTCTAGAGTGGCGACCGCGAACCGGAAGACGTTGCGTTGGAAGGCCTCCCACTAGGTGGACCGATGACCTGGTAAAGGTTGCGGGGATCCGCTGGATGCGAGTCGCACGGGACCGGTCAATGTGGCGACACTTTGGGGAGGCCTATGTCCAGCAGTGGACGTCTTTCGGCTGAAATGATGATGATGATGACACACGTTTAATATCAATCACTAATTAACAGTCACCTTATATAAAATATATCTTTGAGTGAGACAATGAAAACAATTTATTTATAGTTTTAAACGTGTTAAGGGATCTCTCTGTCTGCTAAAGTTACTTACGCTCTACTGTTTTAGTTCAACAGCGATCTCAAAAATTATACGCTGTTCATAATCTTGATCATTATAGTGGAAACTGGGTTAAGTTTCATTAAATTATATAACACGATCAAGATGTTTGAAACAACTGAGTCTTTTTTTGATTGGTCCCATTTGAATAGATTTTGACTTTTGACTTTGTTCGTATGTTCTGTAAAGTTTGTATGGCAATACAAATAATCAGATCTAAATACTCAGATGAATTCCAGAACGAATTCAAACTAAAATAATAGTCGACCGGTTTTTTTTTTTTGGAATAATTGTCTGCTCAAGCTGATGCAGTGAGCATGTTATTTTAAAAATATGTCATTGCATCTTCATCTGCCTAGCCTTTTCCTAACTATAGTGGGTTGACTTCCAGTCTAACTAGATGCAGCTGCACACCAGGGTTTTATATGGAGTGACTACAGCACTCCTAATATCAGACACACACACGCACACACTCGCATTCTCATACACACAAACACACACACACACACACATTTAAAGATAGTTTATTTTATTTTATTTTTCTTTTCTTTTCTATTTTTATGTAAGAATTTAAACTTCTTTTATTTTTTTTTATTGCACTTTATTTTGTTTTAATCGTTCATAAATTATCAACTTCATTTCTAAAACTACTAGGTATGTTAATATTGACTGAGTACCACTATTATGGATTCATCAAAATGTACAACTCTGACACCCAAGGATCCAGACAGACGTCTAGTTTGGGGGTCAACGTTAAATATACAAATGTTATGTACTTGATTATTAATAAATAATTTGAGTTTGAATTTGACTCCTTGTCTGACCTGCATAACCGAGTTACTGGGTAACACAACACCCCTTGGTAAGACTGGTTGTCAGATTTTCTAGCTTCAGACTACCTTTATCGACTGTTAAAGATCTACGAATGACGGCCGGGACCAATGTTTTTACATGCTTTCCGAGGCACAAAGGGGTCTCGGTAGAATTGTCACCTATCTGCGGACCGACTGTGTTGTGAAGCGGCAGATAAATAAAAGAGGAGGTTAAGGTATAGAGGTATAAATGTATCATCATCATTATCATCATCATTTCAGCCGAAAGACGTCCACTGCTGGACATAGGCCTCCCCCAAGAAATGGGGGGTTTTGCCATAATCGCCACGCTTGGCAGGCGGGTTGGCGATCGCAGTATGGTTGTTACAAAGGCACAGAGAACGCTGCTGCCCATTCTCTGGTGAGTCCCTTAGTCGCCTCTTACGATACCTACGGGACGATATGGGATATATATATGGGATAAATGTATACCTATTTAATATAAATTGGGGTATAAAAGATGATAGTTTAATGAAGATGAGTTGTGTAGGAAGGTGAAGGTAGGTGTAGGTAGTAGTAATGGGTGTAGATGAGTTGATGATGGAAGATTTAGGAAGACGACAGCAGGTGCAAATAGGCCAGTCAGGAAGGTAAAGGCAGGACGTGAAGACGTGGACGTGGGTCGACCGCGTGCCGAGTAGCTCAGGCCGCCGACTCCGGCTTCAACTCGGCGGGCCTTGCGGACTCCAAGGGTGCAGGAAGTTTGGTAATTGTAAGCTTCCACACTACATTTCTGTAGGTAGTGTAGTCCAACTCTTGTAAAATGAAATAAGTCAGTGTAAAAATACTTTTGCATCATCAAAAATCAGGGGATAAGTAAAGTCCAAAAACATTGTTTTTTTCAAGCCAAGTCTGCTATTTTTATAATTTCGTCATTCCAACACGATCCCATTGTCATTTTGCAAAAAGTTCGTAATCTGCTAAATTCATAATGGTCGATCATTGGTCGGTCGAATTAAAAACAATGACTGCACAATGACTTTCCAATGGTAGGCCACTGATCAAAGGAACTGTCAAAATAGCAGGTTACCGCCTAAGTCAGTCATTCAGTTGTCATTTTGTACGAGATTAGATTACCATTCTATATCATTTCTTTCAATGGCGTGTGATTGGTTGACCATTGCAAAGTCATAATGACGCCATTATATTAGTAGATTACTAAACTTGTCAAAATCAACAATTATGAAATCAATGATAGACCATTCTGACACTTTTGTAATAGCAGACTTGAGGCCCTGTTGTCAAGCTTTTTCATCTATCATTTCATTTCGAAATTGGCATTGAATGTTTTACTCTATGAGTAATAGTGGCCGGAATTCATGCTAGTGTTTTACGAAAAGGTTGTCAGGGGATTTATTATGAGTAACCTTCATAGTGTTAAGAAATGTGTTGAATGTAAGAAATTAGTGTATGTACTGTAATGTAACTGTAATGTAATGTAGTACCTACTACATGTATGCCCCGTACCGTGATCATGACTCAGTGATCACAGTAATTCCACCCCCTCAAAGATGCGCAAAGATTTAAAGGTTAGCCTACATAAAGGTCCAGTAGTAGTAGTATCACGGGCTGGTGTCCGTCGGTCCACGTCTCAGCGCGTATTTTGCGTACAGGTGGAAAGTAAATCATTCGATCCACCCGAGCTCCCCCAGAAAGGCCAGCAGCACCTTGACGTCGCTGGCGATCTCCCGTAGGTTACCCGAAGTACTTTGCCCTATATGAAGCGACCTCAGGGCAGTTTAGAAGCACATGGGCTGCTGTTTCGTCCGCCCGCATGCAGGATCTGCACAGTGGGGCATAAAAGTCTATCCGCACATATCAGGGCCGTGCCCGGAATGTGACAAACCCGTGGCCGTGCTAAGACCGTGCATCCGAGTCCCGTCAGGGAGTTTTTGTTCACACACGTCAGGGATGTGACTGGACCGAGGACAGCCACGACCTTCCATCTGTGCTCCTCAGTCACCATTTTGTTTTATATACAAAACTCGAAATCGTACAAAACGCTAAATATGTGTACCGCCTGTAATAAAAACTTGTGTTTTATTTTTATTTAAATATCAACAACGTGCTAGGAACGGCATCGACCCGGGCATCGGCACTAAAGCTCCGTCGCCGGCCCGTAGACGACTTCATATAAAATGTTCACACCGATATTTTTTTGAGCACGCGACGGGGCACGGTCTGTCCACATCTTCCTGATATGTGTGGATAGACCTTAACTCCATCAATATCCAGTCTTCAATTAAAACAGAACTCTCTCTCTAAATTTATCAGTAAACTCGAACCCCATCTATCACATTGGCACAGAAACCATTTATCAAGATGGTATATACAGCATTCGGCCTTTGACCCCCACGTTTGACGACAAAGACGGAATACCAATGGGATACAAGATTAGTCTTTGGGAGGCAAGACGCAAGAAATTACTAGTTAGTATGGTAATTTCTGGAGGAAGGGTTTTGGGTGCCTTCTTCAGTCGTTTAAAGTTATTTAGAGACTTTAGTTTTGTTCTTTGACGATCTTTTACGGGTTATCTGATAGATAGGTAGTTTGATTAAAATATCTGTAGATCAAGTTATTAGGTCTCCGTAAAACATATACAAGCGCGTCCGAGGCTTTCATCTGCGTGGAAGTTAAATATACTACAAAATTTGTAAAATTCAATCACAATTGAATTTTAAGATTCAACAATACTATCGCTGTGCCGTTATAACATGGCGACAGCGGTCTTTGACCTTTATCCAATTCAAGGCGTTCCCTATAACCGATAATACTACATCGTCCATAGATACTAAAAAAATATCCAAAATAAAAATGTTTTTGTTTTTTTTATGTCATTCAAAATAAGGTTAAAGAAACACTGTACTTACATTTTTGTTTTTTTATAGTATTTTTTATTCAGATATTTTTTTAATCTATTAAAGATGAAGATTTACGAGTTTAACGGAACGCCCTCTGTTATTTAACTTACTGTATATATTCGTAGCAACTGGGAACACAATAATTTTTCATTAGTGAAACATGCTTTCTGATATGATAGATATCGATTTCATGACGTTAACCACCATTTAACCGATTTCAGAAAAAGAAGGAGGTTCTCAATTTACAGTGTGTGTAGTCAGATTTCGACAATATGTAAGTGGGTCAATGACCGCTTTTGCCATGTTAAAACGATTTTACTATAGAAGGCACTTCGAGAAACAATCTCCAATGTTACCCACAAAAATAATTACGGTACCTAAAGAACCGAACATAATGTAGCAACACACGTTCTTCGTAACATCCTTCTGTAATGCGACATATGACACAAAAGGCCTGACGCAAATACAACATGTAACAGGTATTATTAGAGCACCGTCCTGTTAGAATTCTAGTCCATCTTTCCTAATAGGGTTTTATGAGAACCCTAGAAAAAGTAGAATGTTACTAATACGGTCGTGTGTTGTGCCTTTTTACGTTTAGTTTATCTCTGAAGGAAAATGTTTCTATCATTTATTTATTTATTTATTTATTTTTATGGCACTCCAACAACAAAGTCACAAATACATTTATAGGTTCATAATTACTTACGTACTAAACAACGTGACCTTGTCACTTATAGGTGTGCACAACATTTACAGTGTTGTGTTACAACTTGCAAGGTTATAAAAGAACAAAATTAGGTGTCTATGATGGCTTACAGAATAAAAGTTATTACATTTACTTATATTTATAATGGTATGCAGAGTATACATAGTGGCTTAAGTTGCGTGTATTAAAGAAATAAGAAAAATGAGAAAACAGTTAAATTAATTGAGACAATAACAAAGATAGACTAAACAAGCCAGAGGCACATACACAATACGCGCCTATGACAGACTTGCGTCTGCTAGATGTCTACGGAATTGAGCCAGAGTGTCACAAAAGATGTCGATACTGTTGGTGCGCGTTTGAGTTCCGTTGTAGGTTCTCAACAAACGGTTCATTGGGGCTGATCGACCTGAGTTTGTACGAGTGGTAGGTGGTACAAATACGTTTGAAGTGCGCTCTCGTCTAAGCACGGAGCAGCGGGGTACCGATATATTGACTTCGTCTAAAAGTTTTGGGACGTCAACGAGGCCATTAACAATCTTGAACAGCAATATTTGGTCGGTTGTATTCATAAGAATCCACCCTTTAAAATTAGTATACATGCAGAAGAAAGTAACTCTATCATTATTTTTGTTCAAGCTTGTTGCTTCGCCTTTGTGCCCATTTGTGAATACGAACAATCTGCACATCATATCTTATGGGAGTGTATGTGTATTCTTTGGCAGGAAAAACGCAATATTATGTTAGATAGTGTACAGGTTAGATTCGGAGCTGTTTATGATGTGGAATTTGTAGAAACTAGAACTGATTTCCGTGCGTTTGAGCGTTTTTGCCCTAACTATTATTGGAATCAAATGCTTTTTTACAAAAAAAGACAACCGCCTTCAAAAACCAAAAAGTGAAAAATAACTTGGGAACAGAACACACATGAGTTTAGTTTCGGGTCGGTGGCAATAAATAACAACAAATAGAACAGCCAAGCCACCGACTTCCGAAACGAAAGTCATGTGTGTTCTGTTTTAAAGTTATTTTTCGCTGTTTGGTTTTTGAAGGCGGTTGTCTTTTTTGTAAAAAATCTTTTTTATTTTTCGCTTTTTGGTACTTCCTTATCATCTAAAACCATTAAAAATTGGCAACACAGTCAAAACAGAGATTGAAAGTACAATGTGAGAACATTACAACATCATCCATGTATATTTTTTTGCTTTTTGTCGATTTTTTCAAAAAGTGTTGAATCAATTTTGATAAAATTTATATGGGACCACTCCTAAGGCATACCCTATCCATCAAAAAAATAATTTTCAAAATAGCTTTACATTTGCCGGAGAAATCGCGTAACAAATATACAAAGAAAAACATACAGACGAATTGAGAACCTCCTTCTTTTTGAAGTCGGTTAAAAAGTAACAGCTTCCTTTTTTAGGACTCATGAATTATGTTAATTGTAAACCGTAATGCTTGGCAACTGGGCTTCTCTTAGTTATAAACGTCCCTTTGTGCCTATTGGCCTAGTTATGTTCTGTCTCCTGCTTAATAAAGTGGAAAATATTTTTTTCACTTCTCTTGCTCAAAAAGGCCGTCATTGTAGCATACCAGAGTGGGGATAAAATAGCATTTGATTCTCTAGGGGAAAAAGATTTTTTTTTTAATTTTTGTGTGTCAAATATGACAATGAGTCTACAAAAACGAAAAAGTCTTTAGTCATAAGTAGAATAATCATGAATAAAGAATCGACTTATTACTGTTTCATAAAAAAAGAACCTCATTTTAATTTTGAAAATGGAACTAAAATCGGCGATCTCTGGTAGAATGCATGCAATGTGTTGCGGCTACAGAAGAAACAAAAAAAATATTTCATATTGTATTGGATTGATTTATTATCTCGCAATCGTAGTGAAAAGTATAGTGTAACACTCGGCGCTAAAACCCATTAAAACTCGGTTTCTATTTACTCCCTCGCTAAAGCTCGGGAGTAAAACTACCTCGTATATAATGGGTCATTTTAGGTCCTTGTATAACAATCTACTATTTTTTCTTACTCTTCCACAGTTCCTTTCTAATTAATTACGTTGCGGGATCCAAGAGAGTAGGATAGTTTCTCCAGGACTCGTCGAGCTTCATTGCTTCGGAGCTTTTTAAGTCTTATAGGAGTTTCAGTGGTTCGGGAATAGTGTGACGGCCTTGTTTCTGTTTGTCTGTTGCCTATCATGACAAATGAAAAAAAATGTTGACAATATTTTGTAGTATTGAAATTAGTGTGCAAGCCAATAAATATATGTTGTATCCAGTCAATAGTATGAACGTGGAACGAATCAAGCACGCCATTATCGAGAACACGTGATCTACCACTACTTTTGGCGCGCTTCTACAGAGTCGTGATGTTTTCAGCACAAAGTCCGTAAGGCTGCGGCGCGCCCGAGCAGAGAGACCACTCAGAGTCAGAACAAACCGCCATTTTACTCACGCACACATTGACATCACGTTTATAGGCAATCTCAAGCAGTTTCAAGCAGACATCAGTCTCGACTGTCACGTTTTGTCTAAAAAATAAATGAGAGACATTGACAATTTCTCATTTCATGACGAACAGAAAAAAATTGTTATAAAAAACGCAAAAAGTTCCAACCAGTGTCAATAAAATTTCATATTGTCACAAATAAAACCTACAGAGTCAATACAGTAGCAGCCCTAGTGAGTCTTACAAGTTTAGGTAATTATTTTTGAAGATGGCGGGAGCGGTCCTTCTGTACCCTTTATATTTTGTGTTTTCAGCTCACAGCGAGGAGGACATTCAGAATTCAGTGTCTAATCGCATCGGAGGTAATACGTCCCTAAACTGTACTCGATTTGTTGTGTTTAAGTGTTACTATATGTCTATTTTAATTTGAGTCTGAGTTTATTTTTCATTGAGTTTGTGCTAAATTGTGGTTTTAATAAACGCCGTGTATTTGTACCCTATACCCAGTGTGTTTGCATTGCACGAATCCCAACTTTTGCCCACATGAAGACCGAATCTAACAGAGTATATCCTGACGATCCGACATATAAATATAAATTAAGTATTAAATTAGCAATCCGTTTAATTTTGTCCACATTGTAGATTTTCCTATGAAGCTGGACCAGCATAATAAAAATAATAATAATAATAAAATCCGATTATTTCAGAACAATTTTTTTACATTGAAATCCACTTAAACTTAACTATAATCTTACATTATTAAAGATTTTACAGTTAAGCAGTTGCTACCTTGCTTAGGAAATGCTTTTTTAGTACATATTTTATTTGTTTACAGATTTTTTTTTTCAATTTGACATACTATGGATTTTGGCAACTTATTAAGTATTAGGGGCAGACTGCATTTCCACACCCTCTCACCATACACATTATTATATTTGCATGATTTCAAGCATTCTTGTTTTGGATATAATCCTCTAAATTATATTAAGCTTGTTTACAGACTGTGCTTTTAATATTATGTTTAAATTTTCTTTCACTTACATAGCATCCTGACGGCATTCGCGCAGAGGTTCGAATTCCAGTACTACAGTATTATTTTGTGTATGTGGTCTATTTAATTGTTTTGTGGTTTTGTTATTATTTTATTATGTATAATATGTGTGGCTATGATCCTTTGTTGGTCGAATTAAACGTTTTATTATTATAGTTGTATCACTAGAAATTTTATTTTAACACAATACCCCATTAAAGATGTGTGCACTTTAGACAATCTAAAATATGATTGAGCTGTTTTGTCTTTGTTTCTGGTGTTAATGTTATTTGAACATAATTCAACCAGTAACGGTCTTGGTCAATATCAGCCTTATTGAGGGTGACTGGAACCTATTTCCATTCAGCTTTTACCTCTAACACAATCACTTAATCATGCAAATACACACTTTGGCAGCCAGCTTCCAAGTTCCACTCCTGATCTCACACCGTGACGGATATCCACTGGATAAATACCTAGGAGTACGAATATTCTCTACTATGGAAATTTTCATCTGCTAACCGAAGTGCCACCGACAGCCAAATATGCTAATTGGAGTCCCTACCTTGGAAATGTAAATCAATGTTTTTTGGTGAAGAATTACTGTTATTCAGATATCTTCATAGTAGAAAATGTTGCTCTTATTTCGGATAGAGAGATCAATATTTTATATAACGGCGTGTGACATTATTGAATAATTTAATTATGAGAGTTATGATTTATATTGTTATTTTTTTTAATCATTGGGAAACTATAGTTATTTTTTAACGATTAATCGTTTTGTAATGACTAAATCATAATCTTTATTTAGAGCGGGTAACACCGAATGGGGTTGTGAATGTCATGGCATGGCGGCGGAGGCGAGCACTTTTGATACGGTCGTCGCGCGGTGCACACGCACATATCCATTGGCTCTAATTTAAAGTTTAATAATTATTATGACTTGATCCTCCTATCCTACCATTATTATAAATGCGACAGTTTGAATGAATGTTTGTTACATTTTCAGGCTTAAACGGCTAAAGATAATCAGCTGAAATTTGGCACAAATAAAGATATTGATCTAACTTAACATATAAGATTTAAATTTTTGTCCCGCTTTTGTGATCCCATGGGATAATTTAGGACTTTTGCTTTATTCTGAAGTTCACACAGACAAAGTCGCGGGCAGAAGCTAGTATTGGCATATATAGGGTGGCGACGGTAATAGCACAAAAAAGGAACATAGCAGGATTTGGTAATTTGGTGTAATAGTAAGTTTATAGTGAGTATTGATAATATTAAGTTAAAACGCCACAAGTTGCCGCTCTTCTCACAAGTTAGTAAACCAATATTTCAAATGGTGTTCTATTTTGGTTACATTTATATGCTATTTAGTATATTTGAAACTTTTTTTTTTAATGTCAGTCTTAGGATTTATTTGAGACTTTCAAAATATTCTTATGAACTAGTATTACCAGTATTTAATTTTTTTGTCGTATCGTCATCCCCACCTTGTATATCTTCTAATATATAAAATTCTCGTGTCACAGTTTTCGTTCCCGTACTGCTCCGAAAGGGCTTGACCGATTCTGATGAAATTTTTTGTGCATATTGGGTAGGTCTGAGAATAGGCCAACATCTATTTTTCATCCCCTTTTTTCACCCCTTTTTCATCCCCCATTAGGTCGATCGGGACAGGACAACGTCTGTCGGGTCAGCTAGTGAAAATATAATAAAGATGTTAAGTTTGTAAGACGTAATCTCTGAAAGTATTAGTTCGATTTCAAAAACTCTTAGCAACCTACACTATTTATTGCCGACGGTTATATGTTACGTTGAAATATTTGACCTCCATACCACAAAATATAGAGGGTACAGAAGGACCGCTCCCGCCATCTTCAAAAATAATTACCTAAACTTGCCAGACTCACTAGGGCTGCTACTGTTTTGACTCTGTAGGTTTTATTTGTGACAATATGAAATTTTATTGACACTGGTTGGAACTCTTTGCAATTTTTTATAACAAAATTTTCTTGTATGTCTTGAAATGTCAATGTCTCTCATTTATTCATTTAGACAACACGTAACAGTCGAGTCGTAAGTCTGCTTGAAACTGCTTGAGAATGCCTATAAACGTAATGTCAATGTGTGCGTGGTAAAAATGTCGGTTTGTTTTGAGTGGTCTCTCTGCTCGGGCGCGACGCAGCCTTGCGTACTTTGTGTCCATACGGACGAAACCGCCATCAGTAACTCGTATGCTAGAAAGAGGTACAGTTTGTTTGTGTTTGAGGTAATTTCTGAAATGGCTGTGATGCTATTCTTTAAATAACACAACTTAAAGCTCGACACTGAGACAGCTTTACATCTCCGTATTCATTTACCTTTGCTTACGTAGCGCTAACGCCACGTGAATTAAAGGATTTTAGTGCAACTACTCAAGGTTGAATAATTTGACACTATTGACAGTTCATTCGGGGGTTCTGCAGTGGATGGGTTTGTGTGTGCCCGATGGGTATGTGCAACGCCGACGACGACCACATTTATTCGCGGTGCCACGCGGCAGAACAAACTTGCTGAACAAAGCCTACCTCACGCGGACCGTGCAAACACTTAATCTGGTTGCTGAGAGAGTGGACTTGTTCTCGTGTTCGCTGAGTGAGTTCAAAAAGGTAACGTTACATGTGTTGTGTTATATATAATTTTGTTTTTGTCATTAATTGTTGTTTTTATATATAATTCAATTTTGTCATTCATTGTTGTTTTTTAAATCAACTGTACCTACTGTATAGCTCGGCACTATCGTATTGGGAAGTTGCCTGTAAAGATAGTGAACATGTTATGAAATAAATAAATAATATATGTCGCAGCAAGCGATAATTTAGCGATAAAGAGGATTCAAATTGATTATTGTAGTACCTACAGAAGAAATGGTAAACGCCGTGACGTCAGCTGTCGGTTAAAATGGCGCCATGTGGACAGAGTCGTGTTGGAGAGTGGGGACCGTGCCAAGCTCACTTTTGCTCGAGACACCAAGCAAGACACTCATCTAGTACGAAACTGTCGGTTTACCTATTTGAATTGTATTGTACGATCACATTTAATAAAGTAAGGTTGTTAGTACTGCATTGAATATTGTTATTCTACAATGAACCCGATACCACCGAACCCAAACGATGTCGGCGCTACCGCTCAGCCATACCAGACGCCGACATATATGAAACACTGTATTCGCTATGCAAACCCAAATCTTCACTATTGCCGAGTAAAAAGTCTTATTAGTGATCAACAAGCCTAATTGCGTAATACACATTCAATTTCAGTTCCTCTCATTTGGACACTTATAAAATAACAGCTGCGTTGTTACGTTATCGAGCATAGTATTTTTTACAACTTTTCCAACATAGTAAAGGAATTTAGAATTTGTTTCCGTGAAAATCTTTCGGATTTAGATTGCAACTCTACATCTTTATCTTTACATAGTATAAAACAAAGTCGCTTTTTGCGTATCGAGGTCAAGTCTGCTATTACAATAGTGTCTGTATGGTCTATCATTGATTTCATAATTGTTGATTTTGACAAGTTTGGTAATCTACTAATATAATGGCGTCATTATGACTTTCCAATGGTCAACCACAGACACGTCATTGAATTTTTTTTTTTCTTTTTGTTTATTTACGCGATTTCTCCGGCAAATGTATATCGATTTTAGATGGATAGGGTGTAGGGGGTCCCTCAGGGGTGGTCCCATACAAATTTTATCGAAATTTAACCAGCACTGTTTGAAAAAATCAACAAATACCCAAAATTTTGACATAGACGACGTTTTAGTTTCTTCTCTACGAAGAATCTTTGGAGTAGTTAATTGTCTGTTTTAAATGTGTTGCCGTTTCTTTATGGATTTTAATGAGACGGAGGTGTACTGAAAAGCGGGAAATAAAAAGCTTTTTCACAAAAAAGATAACCGCCTTCAAAAACTGAAAAGTGAAAAATAACTTTAGCACAGAACACACATGACTTTTTCTAGTTTCGGAAGTCGGTGGCCACACAAAACAACAAACAGAACAAAGCCACCAACTTCCGAAACTAGAAAAAAGTCATGTGTGTTCTGTGCTAAAATTATTTTTCACTTTTCAGATTTGATGGCGCTGGTCTTTTTTGTAAATAGCTATTTTTGGGTCATTAGGTTAAATTCAGTAATAATTTCGTTTATTTATTCGATACCGAACCAATTTTCTATCATTACTATTTGGGCGATTAAACTCGTAGCTTTTGTGTACAAAAATAGATTGGCTCAATTCTGGGTAATATTCAAATGGTTTTCAGTGAAATAACACATCATCACTGATTTTACAAATGTTTTGTAACTCACATTGTATAGCGCCCGGGGGGCATCGTTAGCTATGTTTAATTGTTCTAGTAATGACTACTGCATTCGTATTCAGCTTTTGTTTTATTGCAAAAAAAAGTTAAAATCTAAAAACCATTAATTCAAGTAATCCATACTAATATTATAAATGCGAAAGTGATCTGTCTGTTACGATTTCACGATGAAACGGCTGATCCGATTTTGATGAAATTTGGTATGAAAAATTGCTTGAATCCTGCGGAATAAGCGTAGGTTACTTTTTAATCCGCGACTTCGTCTGCATCTGTGATGACCGACATTCACGCGGACAAAGTCGCGGATAATAGCTAGCAAAATTTAATTCTCCCGACAGAATTTTGGTCACGGTAGCCAATCTCAATGAAGACTTCTTTTTGCGCGGTGGTAATCCTCATGGACTTCCTCCATCGTAGGGGTGAAGTTACACCGCCAACTTCCAAATTCCGAGCTAATCCTAATAAAAAACCGAATAACACTTGGAAATTGAACCCAGGACCCCAGGCTCAGCAGTCGTGCTTGCAACCACGACGTCAACGAGACAGTTGAACCACTTAAGTATTACGTACTTACGCTAGCAATATGTTTTGCGATTTTTTTGGTAAAATTAGTAGATTCATATTTGACGAATATGGCAACCCGAAAACCCTTCCGCTCATGTATACTATATGGAATCTCATACAAATTAAAAAGTATTAAATATACTTACACATTTTTTAATCCGTTTACGTAAGCATAGGACGGTAGGGTAAACGTTTTGTTGTCATGGGAAAGACGGGGAGGGAGTAAAATTAAGACTGATACTATTTTCAAGCGAATATATTTTTTATGAACTGTATTTTCTTTTAAAAGACCTCTCATGTATTGTCACAGTGTTTTGTATATTCACAGAATAATAACCGTTTGTTGTCTGCCTTTTAATCTACGGATCAACACACAAACATTACGGCTATAATATTTCACCAAAAGATCTTAAAACAGAACAAAAGTCTTAGCTGAACCCTTTCTGAAATCTCAAGACGAGAACAATAATGACACGAAGTGTTCATAACAGTAAATTCTTGCCATTATCCTGTTCTCAGACGACGCAACAAGCCTTAATTATTAACATTTAACATAATATTGAGTGTTACGCTTCAAATAAGGTGAGGTTCCAACACCGCGACAAAACGACCGCAACGCCACGGTATGTGACGAACGAATAAAGAACGAATGTGCAATTCATTTTAAATACGTGGTTTTAAATGTTAAAATGGATATTTAAATTCGTGGTTTATTTGATGAAAAATGTTATGAATATTTTTTGTGGTTGGTTTTCCATTGAGATTGAAGGTTTATTTTAGTATGTCGGATAGAATATCGAAAGCTACTGCGAGGCTATATCTTACTACTATTATAAATGCCAAGTTTGTGAGGATGGATGAATGTTTGTTACTCTTTCACATTTAAACGGCTGAACTGAATTAGCTCAAATTTGGCACACATGTAGATATTAATCTAGGTTAACATAGAACTTTGGCTGAATCCTGAAGTCTACGCAGGCAAAGTAGTAGCTGTGTTTTATTATATATTTTGCTTTTCTTGGGATTATTTGACTTAGTAGGTCTTATTGGTTTAGACTCGAATATTAAACCAAAATCCATTGACTACCGCTGCCTACCTAACATAATCCTACACTCACTCCTATAGACTTCACTTCCAGAATACAAAATTAAGACTCCGAGTCGCAGTCGCATCATCATTTTATTTGTCGCTTTAAAGATACGCACCCTTAACACGACAGACTTTCCCTTTGTGATACCGACACGGTATTCCACATTAAGTAAACCTTTGAATTAATTTTAGTAACGACGAAAACCGATGGTGGAGTGACAATTGTTAAAGGGAAATGGCTTCGGGAATTTGGTAGTCTTACCAGAAACGTTTGAAATGCGGTTTGTTGTATCAATATTGTTCTAGGTTGACGATACTTTGTTTGCTTTGAACAATTGTATGAAAATGTAGGAAGCTGGGGTAGAAATTTAATAAACAAACATGTTCTGATGACATATATTCGAATTTTAAATAAATTTGGTGGTGATATTTACACGTACAATAAAAAAAGACAAACCAATATCTATTAAACAAAAAAAAACTAATTTATTAAGGTATCAACTAATTCCTCCACATCGCCTTCATCTGGGAATGTGCCATAGAGACTGGCTGCATTGCCACATTGGATGGCAATGCTTAACCTCTGCCCAAAGTAAAAACTAAGCTTTTGGATCACGGAAAATGTCAACTAACCTTTTGGAAATTTCCTTAAAAAGAATATGAGCACTCGGACCCAACGACCCGAGGGTATCAACCCCAAATGGCTCGAAAATAAAGTTATCACCAAGGATACTATACTTTCGCCATTTCAGGGTTTTCTGCAGCCGCAACAGCAGCACCAGCACAGCTAGGAAGATGGGATGGCGCTAGAGTGTCGACGCACGTAGCGACCTACACTAAAGGCCTACCCAACTTCCAAGGAAAGTCTAGGTCATAAGTATAGTCAGAAGCCAGAAAGTCTGGCGCATGGCCAACCTAGCTTAAACACCAGATGTTAAATGACTGAAAGTGGTCTCTTTAAAAAAAGGCAAGCTTTTTTATACTATAGATATTATAGATATTATCCAGTTATTATGACATTAGACAGGCTTACCAAGAGGTATAGTATTACCCAGTAACTGATTTATGGAGGTCAGATAGACAGTCGCTCCATGTAAAACATTGGTATTCAGCTGCATCTGGTGAGACTGGAGGCTGGCACCAAAATAGTTGGGAAAAGGCTATCAATCCAGCTCATGTTTAAATTTAGCCATTCCGTACCCCGGGAAAGTCCAAAAAAAGAAGCTAGTGACAAAAATAATGTCGATTGTCACAATCATGAGTCCCCATAAATCTCACGTTGGAATCCCTTGAAACAAATTAAAAATGCCATTTACATCCAAAGGGACAAATAAATAAATGTCTAGTCGACCCAGACAGCAGTAATTAAAAAACAATAAAACCCAACTATTTCGTCACATATTCATGTCAAAATCTTTTGAAACACAAAATTTAAATGTTCTTCATAAATCGTGGCAGTTGACGTGACTTTTATACCACCTAAATTGTTTAAAACAACGTCGTTTTCATGCCTTTAAATAAAAGTTTTGTTATAAAACTTCACGGGGCTCCGTACATCAATGTTTGGGACCAACTTTTTAATGTGTTGTACGCTTGATTTAACACTGGCTGTTTTTGTGATGAAATTAGTCGTTCTGTTTATTACCTAACGTTATAATTTGTACGGCAATACTAAAAGAGCGAAGATGAAGAAGTCGCAGATTAAAAAGTAGCCCATATACTGGGGTTTGAAATCGGTTCCGCCGTTTTGTCGTGAAAACGAAACAGACAAACAGACAAAGTTACTTTCGCATTCATAATATTAGCACAAAGTACGTAAGGCTGCGTCGCGCCCGAGCAGAGAGACCACTCAGAACAAACCGACATTTTACTCACGCTCAACATTACGTTTATAGGAAATCTCAAGCAGTTTCAAGCAGATATCA
Source organism: Charanyca ferruginea (assembly GCA_947361185.1). Lineage (NCBI taxonomy): Eukaryota > Metazoa > Arthropoda > Insecta > Lepidoptera > Noctuidae > Charanyca > Charanyca ferruginea. The sequence continues at coordinate 31,822,657 of OX376057.1, forward strand.
GTCTCGACTGTCACGTTTTGTCTAAATGAATAAATGAGACACATTTCATGAAGAACAGAAAAAAATGTTATAAGAAAATGCAAAGAATTTCAACCAATGTCAATAAAATTTCATATTGCCAGAAATAAAACCTACAGAGTCAATACAGTAGCAGCCCGTGCAGCAGTGAAGATGGCGGGAGCGGTCCTTCTGTACCCTTTAGGTATATTTTGTGATATTAGTATGGATAAACCATGAGGAAGTATTGATGAAAGAGTTCGTATTAGTTGTCACAATCTGCACAATAGAAATGACGAATACATAAAAATGAAGTATGTGTGGATTTGTCATTTCTTTCATTCATATAACTCTGAGTATCTTTGTAATCAGGTTCCATGTTCGACAGATAAAGGATTAGTTTTCCTGTGATGGTAAGAATTGCCTATTATTGGGATTCGCAGAAAGAGAAACGAGCATTAATGTACTGAATAAAACATTCGTTCCAGAGAACTGACAAAAAGACATTGTTTTTATTTATGGCTTACTGATGGACGTTGAATAATTCTAACAGCAGATAATGCTGATAATGAATGGATCACGTAACAATCTTTTCAAAAATGTATTAAAACTTATTATTTATTTTCAGCCTGTATTATCCCACTTCAGGGCAAAGACCTCCCTTTTTCCTTTCCAACCCTCTCTCTAGAGTGTGGGCCAATCCCTCCTGAAAGCGTCAAGCTCATTCCGCCATCTTCGCCTGGGCTTGTACGATGTCGCTACACGTTTTCCGGGACCCAAATTATTGTTATTTTAGCCCATCATCCGTTCGATATGCGGCAGAGGTGGCTTACCCAGTCCCAGTTAAGCTTGTTTGCTTTTTGAGTGACGACAGCGATTTGTGTCTCGGAGCGCTGCAACGTATTTCTAACGCGGTCCGTTAATCTGACTCCCAGGATGCTGCCCTCCATCACACGTTGGCAAACCTCAAGGTTTAACCTCAGCCGAACGGCGGTCAAACCTTATCTTTGACAAGGTTTGAGCGTTGCATTTGTAAAGATAGGGAGACTGCACATAAACAATATCTCAACCACCGCTTTCAAACCGCAACCAAGTAGGTACATATAAAATACAAGACTCAATAACAGGCGCAACAGTTTGCCCGTATTAAAATAAAAGATAAAAGAACCAACCTGAAATAACACGTTCTTCCAATACTTCAAGTCAGAACGAAGTAACTCTTCGACAAGTAAAGGAAAATGGAAATAAATCGGCCATACTGTTGCTCCCGTTATATTATTCAACAGCTGAGGCAGTTTAAGAAAGACTAAGGAATCACATGTAGAGATTTGGTGCGATTTTTTTCTCCAAATTCAGATTTATTTCGGATGCGACTTATGGATAGTTTGGGGCCATGCAGTTACCTTGGGAGAAACATGGTGCATTGATCTATAGCATGGGGTTGTCCACCATAAACTCGCCCTATTTCTTGAAGGCTCGATGGTGTAAGAAAAATTGGTGCTGAATTATTAAACAGATTGATGGAAGGAAAAATTCTGGACGGCAAATATTGATGTTTTGGCTGAAACATAAATACGTACGGGGCTAATTCGACTGTGGGGTAATAAATTGTACCCATGGTTACATTAGAATATATAATAGTTACAGCTATTGTACAGTTCGTTCTCATTCGTTAGAATTACCCCCACAATTGAAATAGGGCTAGTTCGACGATCCGACATAATAGAATATTTTGATCAACAAATATTTTTATCATAAAATTAACTTGTCCAACATTACAGAAAAATTTATTAAAAAAATCTCTTTTATCATAAAATTAATTATTAACAATGAGAAATTTTGATTCAGCGATAAGTAGACACTTATCAAGAAAATTGACGAAAAAAACGATCTTCCCTTAAACGAAAAGATGAATTACGATTCTCTGAATTTCCTTTAATTTCGACCCAGTAGATAGAAAGTCATTTCCTCCGAATGTCGACCACGCAAGCGAGTAGACATCATGTTATTTTTATATATTAGCGCCAATGGACGATGTATATTGTATGGAATGGGTCTATCCCGCCGCCTTTCGCTTGAGTGGATAAATTCAATTCTTGCTTGGACGGTTATGGGTATTCTGCTCCTTAGATCAGAGTTTTTCCCTTGTATAGTGATGTCCTTTTAAGATACCTCCTAGTTTATGATTATCTTCGGTTGTAGCAATTTTTAAGGCGCTAACATGCGACTTTTGCCGATTTTAAATTGACAATCACGTCAAAATGTGTAGTGTAAATGATTTGAAAAAATATATGTTAAACTAGAACATTCTCTTAATCATTCAGTATGTGAATATTTTTGATTAAGTTCACATTAAATAGTTTAATTAAATCGTGAAGTTGTGTCTGACGCGGACAAAACATTGATAATCACACAAAATCTACCAGGAATATTTAAACGAAACTTTTACTATCTTACAGACAATTTTATTATCTATCTTTTTAGTATACGCCTTTTTTATGTTAAAGTATACTATCTTCGTCGCCTTACAAGCTTTAGTTTTATTTAATACTAACTTTTGTCTGCGACTTTGTCTACGTTGACTTTTGAATTAAGTCCATGTGAACACCGTGATAACCAATGGGGAAGAAAGGTTCTCGAGTGGCGACCACGGACCGGAAGACACAGCGTTGGTAGGCCTCCCTCCAAATGGACCGACGACATCGTCAAGGTCAAGGGTAACCGGTGGATGCAAGCGGCAGGGTGCCGTTCGTTCGACGTCTTTTGGCTGATGATGATGAGGATGATGAACACAAAATAAAAAACAGAAATAAAATTGTGCTGTGTGTGTATGTCTGTGTGTGTGTGCTTGTGTGCGTATATCTATATTGTGTGCCAAAGGACAATGCCAGAAACTCTATAGAACTTTGCCCCACTCAATAAAAGTCATGTGCAATATGTAGCATCTTACTGTTTATTTATTGCTGATAACTAAACATTGGTCTTAGTGACTGTAGAACTTGCGGTTTCTGTTTAAATCTAAAAACAATAATGACATTGATTATAGGTTAAATTGTATTTTATGTACAAATGAGTTTGTATTTTGTGGGTAGGTATTTCGTAATCCGCAAGTTCTAAAGAAAAACAATTTAGTATAGAAAGGTTCTATATTCATTACAATTATTTTCATTAATTTACTTTTTCTGTACATGTTTTCCTTTTTCTGTACATGGGTGGGGCAGGATCTGGCACTGTCATTTCAGCAAATTCCGTTCAGGCGTTTAAGTGTGTACGAGTGACAATCATCTATCCATCTATGCTCTCAAATTTTCGTGTTTTTAATAGTAAGTAGGAGAGACTAGAATAGGATCTTGTTTTGTGTATGTAATATAATAAGCTCCAATACAGTATGGAGTTATTTCCCTAAATTATCAATTGATTATACCGGTTGTTTAACTTTGTCTGGGCACTATCTCACCGCTGTACTCGGTATGTGTAATCAGAGTATTACATCTACTGTTAGAACTAGCTACAAACAAAGGAACCGAAAATTTCTAACTTTGTGAAGAAATAGTAAAGACTTGAGACACTCAAAATCAAATTATATATTTTAATTGGATTATTAAAAGGCACTTTTGACCGTAATTTATAAGAAAAAAATAAAGAATCTTTTTCTCACACCCATAAGGTAGTATCGTATGAAGAAGAATGGGCATGAAACTTAATAGTTACTGTTTCAAAACGTACCCAAGAGACTGGCGGCATTACCATGTTAGATGGTAATGCTTATCCTCTGACTAAGGTTAGCTTAGCAATACTAAACTCAATTGGTCAAGGGGACAAATTGAGGGGACTGTTCAGTTTTAAAACTGCCATAGTATTATTACTTACAGATCCAACCCGATAACACTTCCTCAAAACCTTTATCTCAATCTAACTAATCATCACACTCCTCCACATTATCACCCTTACTTTGGGAATATTTCCCACCACTTCTACAAGCTTTCTTCGTTACAACCCGTCAAAATAAAATTACCTATTCTCTCTTCCAATACATAACTTTTTAGAGGTATATCAAACTTGGCCGTCTTGGCTTCCCTCTGAGCCTTTAATGGACCTGCAGATTCAAGTTAAAGTAAGAAATATGACGTTCTGTTGCAAGATTTTATATGTATGGTTTCGTTTATGTGGTTTTTAGCTGTGTTATGAATAAATTATATTTTCATTATTACATGAGGGCGTAAATCCTTGTTACGTTTTATCGTATTATTGTTTTTGATATGGTTTTTAAGTTATTCATTTTGGTGAAATTTTAACTCGATATTGTTAAAAAAAACTTGTGCGGTCGGGGGACCCCCGTAAGGAACGAAGGTCCTTGCGTACGTGATTATACAAAAAATATATAATAGATAAACTCAAAAATCTCTTAACTGATTTTTAAAATTATTTCACAATTAAGGAGTTAATTTTTATATCCCAGTGCTATATTAAACTATAAAAAATCTCATCGGGGACGAATTCAAGGGCAGAGTGATAAAATAAATCAAGTTCCTTTATTTCAGACGAAGTCCATTTGGTTAGTACAACACATAACTTAGAAACTTGTAGCCCGATCGCTTAAGGGGCTATTTAACGACTTTTAAAGATTTTAAACTGACAATCACGTCAAAATGTGCAGTGTAAATGATTTGAAAAAAATATATGTTAAACTAAAACATTCTCTTAATCATTTAGTAAGTGAATATTTTTAATTATATTCATATTATATAGTTTAATTAACACGTGAAGTTGTGTCTGACGCGGACAAAACATTGACAATCACACAAAATCTACCAGGTATAATTAAACGAAACTTACACCATCTTACAGACAATTTTATTATCTATCTTTTAGTATACGCCTTTTTTTTAATTTTGAAAGAATACTACTTTTATTTAATTTTTCGACTAAATTTTGAGAGTTTTGGACGCAGACTGCGTCCGTTCTGCATCAATTCTGCGTCGAAAACTCGTTTAATAGCCCCTTAACTGACGCCGTTTCTAAGGGCTCTTTTCCTGTCATGCGTGTTTTCGTCCGCACGCGGATCTCGACCGCATGCAGGCTGCCCGCATCCTATCATTTCATACATGTCTTTCCTATCATGCGGGCAGCACGCTTGTGGCCAGGAGCGTCGAGCGCAGATCCGCGCGCGGCCAATAATCCGCATGACAGGAAAAAAGGTAGCTTCGCGGTGCGGGAGGAGTGACAGTTGTCACAGGTTGACGTATCAGTGAGCTCTTGCGTCACGTCACTACACCCCTCCCACACCGCACAGCTACCTCAGGAACGGATTCAGTTAAACGGTTGGGCTATAGTTACTTTATAATTTTACTTTGTCAGTACCAATATTTTTCTTTTGTAACCTCGAAGTCTTCCACTTTTTATATAAATACAATTTCTTTTATTTGAATTCCCATTTTGTATTTTGAACAATAATAAAATTTCTTCCTTTTATTTTCAGGTAAATCTTCACAATGTTCATGAAACATCATTGTAAGTACTCGTTGACCCAACTGTAATTAAAAGTGAAAATATTTTTCATGAAAACGGTAATGTTTTGTACATTTTTATGAAAGCTGTGAAAATCTTTTTTGTTGTTCTATTATTCAGTCATAAAAACCCTTGAAGCTGTCAATTCTGTCTGTCATTAGGGTCACCGCAGATGGAACATCAATGTGTTCGACCAGTTTATATTGATTACCCAGCTTTTTTCTGGGACTTCATCTGCGTGAATTTTCTTTATTATTATTTATTTATATATAAATATTTTTTGAGATTGATCACGCAGGACAAAGATTTCGTTTGCCGCTGCAGTGGCGTGTCGCCAGTGACTAAACTTGTTCGTACTATGACCATGCGTGCGACCCGCGTCACAGTAAAAACAACACTGAAGGCAGAAGAACAGCGCTGGCATGCGGTTCGCACGCATGCGGGTTTCTCGCCCGCAGCCATACCGCGTTCCGCGCGCGTGCTGCCCGCATAATAGGAAAAACATGTATGAAAAAATAGGTTGCGGGCAGCCTGCATGCGGATGAGATCCGCGTTCGGACGAAAATACTCATGACAGAAAAAGGGCCCTGAGTAAGAATGGCTGTCAGAGTTTCTAGCATCTGAATACCTATAGCAACTGTCAAAGATTTACGAATGACAGCGAGGGCCAACGGCTTAACGTGCTTTCCGAGGCACGGAGGGGTCTTGATATGAAATGGATGGTCACCATCCACGGGCCGACCGCGGCAAGCGTTGCTTAGCCATCATGAACGGTCGATCTGGGCCTTAAGTCTGCTATTACAATAGTGCCAGAATGGTCTGTCATTGATTTCATCATTGTTGATTTTGACAAGTTTGGTAATCTACTAATATAATGGCGTCATTATGACTTTCCAATGGTCAACCAATGACAGTCCATTGAAAGAAGTGATATAGAATGGTAATCTCGTACATAATGACAAATTAATGACTGACTTAGTTTACGAACTTCGTACTACTTCAGATTGCTTATAACACTTATAAATAATATGTAAAAATATATATAAATGAAATCTGGCATGAATAAATGTTCAAATTTGTTGACAATGACATTATAACACAATTCTATTATGAGACCATTGACCGACCAATGATCGACCATTTTGGATTTAGCAGATTACGAACTTTTAGCAAAATGACAATGGAATCGTGTTAGAATGACGAAATTATAAAAATAGCAGACTTGGCCCCCTGTACGGCTTTAACTTAGCCACAAGCTCGTTTTATGGAAAACTTAAAACGAACTTGCAATATTTAATATTTCCGAGCCAAAGTCAAAACATGATGAATTATCTTCACATAAAACAGAGGTACTTTGTGAACTTTAGTCACTTTTCCATTAACGTGTTGACTTTAGAAGAGTCTTCTTTGCCTGCATATGTCGCTATGTCCTTAGGAAGCTGAGCACATAAATCAAAAAGTTATGAAACGACATTGAGTACGCAAGATATCAAAACTTGTATCGGTATGTGTAGGGTGGCCTAGGTTTTGTAGATTTTAGGATAATGATACCAGCATATTATTGTCCTACTGTAGGGTAAAGACACACAGTACGTAAGGCTGCGGCGCCCCCGAGCAGAGAGACCACTCAGAACAAACCGCCATTTTTCGCACGCACATTGACATTACGTTTATAGGCATTCACAGGCAATTTCAAGCAGACTTCAGTCTCGACTGTCACGTGTTGTCAAAATGTATATGATGTAGTTGACATTTCATGACAAACAGGAAAATCTTGTTATAAAAAAATTGCAAGGAACCAGTGTCAATAAAATTTCATATTACCACAAATAAAACTTACAGAGTCAATACAGTAGCAACCCTAGTGAGTCTGGCCAGTTTAGGTAATTATTTTTGAGGATGGCGGGAGCGGTCTTTCTTTTATTTTGTGGTAAAGGACTCTTCTGATACAGAGAAGGCATTATCATTGATCACCGCGCTTGGTCTTGGCGGAGAGGCGATTTCAGGCTAATATATAAATTATATTAACCAAACCTGGACGACGGATGCTTACCTGTACCCTTTACCCATATCAGAGATGTCTAAAGGTGCGTACAGATTAAGAAACATGTTGTAAAACTTGTGTTTTATAACACGTTCACATTATGTAACATTGTTCTTCAACATTGTAACATATAACAATACAGTACACTTTAGAAATACAATGTTATATGACTTTGTTGTTCGTCGTTCTGCAGTGCTGTTCACTGTTGCATAATTATATAACATTTTTGTAAATCTTAATAACATGTTAAATAACATTCAGCCTCCACATTACTAAAACATGTTACATTTTAAAGTTTTATAACATGTTATGTTAAATAATATGTACGTACCTTAAGATAAATTTTGAAAGTATATATAAACTAAAAAAACGCCACATTAGTACCTTCTCGGTATCAGACCCGCAACCTAAATGTTCTCAACTTTTGGGATATCAATGAAATTAAAAAAAAAGTGTTGCCTGCTCACAAATATGTTATAAGCCCTTTTGCAACACAACTGCTACTATTATCTAATGGAAACATGTAATGACATTGCCCGACGTGGGTATCGAACCTAGAACGCCACGGTCGGTGGTCGCACATATAGACAACTGCATACATCAACGAAACAGTCTTATCATTATTTTATCCGCATTATTGAAAGCTATATCACTAACTAGCGACCCGCCTCGACTTTGCAGGGTGCAGTGTAGATAATAATATTGTGTCAGAGTGAAGTGATTAATATTATTACACAAGAGAATATAAAACTATAGGTACTTACATATAAACCTTCCTCTTGAATCACTTTATCTATTGATGAAAACCGCATTCAAATCTGTTGCGTAGTTTAGAAAATCTAAGAGCACATAGTGACAGACGACGGGAAACGACTTTAAGGCGACGATATACGCCGGCGACGTTAAGCGAACAAAGAATCGTATGTGCTGCGTCCAAAACTCTCGAAGTTTAGTCGAAAAAATTAAATAAAAGATAGTATTCTTTAACTTTAAAAAAAAGGCTTTAATTAAATTGTCTGTAAGATAGGTAGTGAAAGTTTCGTTTAAATATACCTGATAGATTTTGTGTGATTATCAATGTTTGGTCCGCGTCAGACACAACTTCACGGATTAATTTAACAATTTAATATGAATTATTAATTAATCAAAAATATTCACATACTAAATTATTAAAAGTATGTTCTAGTTTAACATATATTTTTTTCAAATCATTTACACTACACATATTGACGTGATTGTCAGTTTAAAATCTGTAAAAGTCGCTTGTTAGCGCCTTAATGCTCTCCACTACGTAGAGAAGATAATCCGTCAACATAAAATATAACTACCCTCCCTACTCGACACTAACGTTGCGAACTACCCTCAACTTTTGAATAAGGAACGTCGCTGTTGCCATATATTCACATCCTCGGACAGTGAGCTCTAAGTAAGAAAGATTTATGACAATCATGACACTTTGTATCACTGACTCAGTTATGGAAGCGAGTTTTTCTCGCAACAATAACATCAAAAATAACATAGAATAAAATGAATACTTTGGAAATCTTTCTTTTTTATCGGACTCCAAAAAGGAGGAGGATTTTTTTTTATGTATGTTCGGGCATAACTCTGTCATATATAGACAATTGCAAAATTCGTTTTTTGTTCGAAAGGGGCTTATTCCGAAATGGTCCCATATAAATTTTACCAAAATTGATCTATCTCTTTTTGAGAAAATCAACAAAATCCCAAAAAAAAAAAATACTCAGATGACGTTTTAGTTTCTTCAATCTTTGGAAGACATACAATCTCTTTTAAGTGTGTCGTAGTTTCTTAATGGATTTGGATGATAATGAGGTATAACTGTTCCGATTTTGGCTTTTTGTATAATATGTAAGACTATTACAACACAGTTAAAACAGAAGTTCTTCAAAGATTGAAGAAACTGCAACGTATAATTTAAAATTATTTGACTTTTGTTGATTTTTTTAAAAAGCGCTAATTCCATTTCGATAAAATTTATATGGGACGACCCCCGAGACAAATATATCTACCATATCAATGAGAAAAAAAATCGATCGTTTTTAAAATCGATTTATATTGGCCAGAGAAATATAAATCGAATTTGTAACGAACAAACATACAAAAAAAAAACAACGTATACAGTTGAGAACCTCATTCTTTTTTTAAATCGGTTGAAAAGAAGAAGTACCTATTTATACGATGCCAGTCCCTAAATATAATTAACTTTAAAAAAGTGCAAACATGCAACTGAGCTTTTAAACACGAACGAATCCATGACAAAGCAGGTTTAATATCCTGACTGTAATCAGTGCACAGCCACTGTTCTTTGCCTTGTTTTTGGGCCACATACAGCTGTGACGTCGCAGTGTTAATTAGTCAAACGATAATGTGAACAGCTTGGTAAATGAGACTCGATTTGGATAGGTAGAGGATTTTAAACTTTATTGTTTTGTTTTTTGGGTTTAGTTTTGTTTTTTGGTAGGTATTAAAGGAATCATGTTACTCTGCTACGATGTATTGGTTTTTGCAGCTGTCTAACAAATTTTATCGTTGAACTGCGATGTGTCGTACGATCTAATATTACCGACAACACCCCGGATGAATCCCAAATGATGAAACCCCGGATGAATTGATGCAAGCGGCAGGTTGTCGCTCGTTGTAGCGTTCTCTGGGGGAGATCTATGTTCGACAGTGGACGTCCATCGGCTGATTAAAACAACAGCTTCGATACTGAGGAGAGTGAGGGACAGTCGCGACAGCATCCAAAAACTGTAGCAGAAAGCATCAGCTCTCCGATTATGAATTATGAGCGAGTAGTTGGAGGGTAATTTAAACTAACACTAGGTTTTTGTTCTTACTCCTCCGCTGTTCTTTTGTTTAATTTCGCTGCGGGATCCAAGACAGTGGAATCGTTTCTCTGGGACTCGTTGAGCTTCACTGCCTCGGCGCTTTTCGGGTGGTAATTGCTACTGTTAATTCTGGCTGTCATAACTTGCAGTGGTTTGAGAGTAGTGTGGGGGGTTTGTTTCAAAAAAACAGCGGGCAGTTCATATAAATTAATCTACATTATCTTTGCACTGTATTAACTCAATGTGTTAATATTGGGAACACCCAAATATTCCGAAATATTTTATTCCTAATTTCGATATTCCGATTTTCATTAGTCCGAATTTCATAATACCTAAAAATTATAATCTCTATTATTTAAAATCACGAAAGTTATTTTACCGAATGTCGTAAATCCGATTTGTTTGTTTTCCGACTTTCATATGTTCGAAGAATCAAATGCTCGATGAGTTCTCGGTCCGAAAAACGAAATTCCGAATTTCAATATTTCGAATAAACTGTTGAAAATAGGATTCTGATTCAATTCAGCTACGCATATATATTCAAAATGATTCAAAACATTTCTGGGAAACGAAATTCTATGAAATTTCTGTCTGCGAAACATCGCAGACAGAAATTTCATAGAATTTCGTTTCCCAGAAATGTTTCATATAATATTTGGTTCTTGTATTTTTATTTCGACTATTATTGTTTCAAAGACTATTTACTTGAATGAAACATATTTCACAGAAACACAATTCAAAGAATTTTTAATAATTTTTTTTTGTTTAACAAACTTATCAAACAGTAGAATTACTTTTTAACAAATATTGTTTATTCGGTGTATTTTTCTATGGAATTTATTTCAACAAAAATATATAGGTATAAAAAGAAAGACAATAACAAAAATAATCTTAAGAAGTCAATATGTTGTGCTACAAAAGTTAATGACAGAAATGAATTGCTGTGAAACCGACTCCACGTAGTCTTGTCTGCCCTACGCCTAGAGTGTAATTTAAATTCGCGTAGGCGCGGAGGGGCGAGGCGGCCAGCGAGCTGAGGAGCAGGTGGTTTTAACGCCCGCCGCCGCGGCTGAGGCTGGCCTGAAGCTGCGGTGGTGAGCGTGAATACCATCTGCGACGATAAGCTCGCGTGGTACCGCCGGAGCCCCGCAGCGCCGTAGCCGTGACAGAAACCATGCCTGCTGCATGTTGCATGTTCGCTTGCATGCTCGCTTGCATGATGCATGCTTGCTTGCTTGCATGCTGCATGCTTGCTTGCACGCTGCATACTTGCTTGCATGCTGCATGCTTGCTTGCACGATAAACGATTGCACGATAACGATAAAGATAATCGGTATTTTAATAATCGGAATTTTAATAATCGGAATTCGTATTTTTGATGTTCGGAATTTTCATTATGTCGGACTTTTTGTTATTCGATCTTTTGAAACTCGGTATTTTGAGAATAGTAATTATAAACGTTCGGAATTTTGAAATTTTAGTATTATAAAAATAGGATGAATGATAAATCGGAGTTGCCATATTAGGAATTTTGAACTATTCGGAATTATGAAAATCGGTATTTTAAAATTCGTATTTCTGACTTTCGGAATAAAGTTTTTCGTATTTATGTAGTGTACCCGTTAATATTATATTATTTTACTTAGCACGTACTATGTGAGCACTATGTTCTTTAAAGCTACCATTTACGAGGTATCTCTTTCATTGACTTGAAGGTGCCCTGGCGGTTGGGAGTATGTTATGCTCACTTGAATGTCCCGCTGGCGGTGGCGCATGTGTTGGATCATTCCGTTCCTTTCAAAATGGTTGAACTAAATGATGCCGATCCGTGCGTCTTGTTCGTGAACGGGCGCCGTTAGTTGGGACTGGTCATCTCTGACCTGCCTCGGTTATTCTAAATTGTTTAATATGATTATTTATTTTCATCTAGACCTCTTTACATTGTTCTCACATAGTACCCCTAGATTCAATATGAATGATGTAACCGAAATTTGTAACATAATATTGATTTTAAAAGAGTGTTAATGGAGTTTCTTTCTCGTTCTTCTCCATAGAAACCTACTGTTTGGAACGAGCAACTAGCTTCAACTTTCTGACTGACTGACTCTGACAATTCAAAAGTACTTGTAAATGGTTTATTTAAAATAAATGATTTTGAGTTTGAGTTTGAACTCATATTATATGTCGGATCCTGTCATGACGTATGCACTTGAAAATCAGAACACAAGCGCCTTTGTTAAGCGTTGTGCGGAGTCTAGGGGTGTGGTGTCGATATGAAGGAACAGTAATTGTTAAGACGCGGTTGCGACACCATGCTAGTCTAGGAATCGCTAGTGTTTCATGTTGAGTTCACAAATTAGTTGTGTGTAAACTTAAAGGAGTTAAATATTTCTCTTTATCCCGTATCCTAATTATGCGCCCACAGTACATAGCGATGTCTGATCAGAATCCTACGTTGTAGGATTCGATATATATGATTGTTTACTTGCTACTACTACTACAGGAGCACAGCCTGTTTTTACAAACTTTGTATATTCTAGTTAATTTTGTAAAGGCTTAGCTAAACCAATCTTGGCACGGCAGTACTGCCAGGACAACTGCTGCGTCCTGTTACAAAGCTTTACATTGTAAGCTACAACAAATAGTCAATTCACAACTATAATAGGTATTAGTTCACTACTAAACATACCTGCACTGCCTGCTAATTGCGTTACACACTTACAAATAAAATCTCCTCCATTTTTAAGGAGATTCATAATCCATTGCTTTATGTGTTTGAATGAATTTTCTGCTCAATAACGTCAATTACGCAATGAATTTTGTTGAATTATCAAAAGAAAAAGCGCAATTAGGTTCGTAGTTGCAGCCTAGTTTATTGTCAATGGAAACCACAATTAGGCTGCTGGTAACCTAGCAATACCCTTAATGCGATAAGGTTTAGTTTTCACTGGTAAAGAATACTGCCTAGCCTTTTCCTAACTACGATGACGTCGACTTCCACTCTTCCCGGGTGCAGCTAAATACCAGTTTTACATGGAGCGGCAACCTGTTTGACCTTCACAACCCACTTAGTGGGTAACACTATACCTCTTGGCAAGACATTCTGGTTTCTGACAATTCATAATAGCTGTCAAAGATCTACGCATGACAGGTGAAACCAACGGCTTTACTTGCTTTCCGAAGCACTTAACAGAACACCGACCCACTGGTAACAATAAAAAAAAAAAATCTGGTGCCGTCGGGGGACCCCCGTAAGGAACGAAGTAAGTTCCTTACGTACGTGTTCAAAATAAATATATATAAAAATAATAACATATCACGAGCAGGCGAGTGCGCAGCAGCGGCTCGATACACGCTCACGTACACACATGCATTTTGTTACGTGACGATTTCTACTATTTCGCACTACTTGTAAGCCGCGTTACAGAACTTCGTTTCAATATAACCTCCCAAACTCACATTAAAACTACATCAGTACATATAACCCACCACGTCTCCCTGGAACATTTCAATCAAAGTCATCTACGTACATCTACTTACTATAGCAGCTAGACACTACTGTCTTCGGCCTTTCAGCGTCAGTTGTGCAGTAATTAAACTGAACAGATGCTGTGTAATATGGTTTGTAGACTGGACGGCTGAATTAAGATTTTAGTTCTAGAGTTGGACAAAATTGTAAAGGGATATTTGTTGTGAGAGGGTTAGATTTTGTTTTATTATTCAACGGGTAGTATTAGTAGTTTTAAACGATATGTGAAAATGTCGCTTTATAATAATAATAATCAACATTTATTTCAGACCACAGTGAATCCATCCAAGTGCTAGTAAAGACTTAAAGATTAATAAACTTAAAATTATAACCTAACGCCCTGGATCGAACCTCATACTACCCACGCAGTATGTAGTACATACTCGTAGACGTATGAAGTCCGACCCAGTGACACAGCATCGGGCAATCCCACCTACCGAAAATAACATGAAATTAATCGGGTTTTCTTCTTCTATCGAAACGAGCTTCCACACCGTCTAATTTAATTTTTTACATCAAACTTATTCATTAAGCCAAATGTGTAATAATATCAAGCTATAACACTTACATACAGTAAACGTATCCTTAAAAATAATAATAATTATAATAACTTCCCCTGATCGAATTTCATTTTGTTTTTCATTGTGACACACACAGGTGCAGGTGCACACAGGTGCGCTCCCTCTTCCCTCACTCTCATAGTCCGAAGGGACGGCAATCCGACCGGAGAAAAATCAGGCACAAGACCTACGGCTTTACGTGCTTTCCGAGACACGGGGGTGTTACACCGCCATCTTCCAAACTTTATGATCATCATTATATCAACCATTAGGCTCCCACTGCTGAGCATAGGTCTCCCTCAAGAGGGGTTCAGCCGTAACCGCCATGCTTGGCCGATGCACGTTGGCGATCGCAGTAGATGTTATGGTACTCGGAAGGACGCTGCTGCCCATCCTCTGGTCAATATCCCTCTGTCGTCTTGTACGACACCCACGGGTAGAAAAAGGGTGATGCTAATCGAGGCCGGCACCACACGGCAGCTCCAGACTGCTACTGACGAATTCCTAATGGATAATCTACCAAGTCACTAAATCATAAATGGTCGATTTTTGTCATAATTTTATTTCTGCAGCACTAAATCCGTTTGTCCTGTCTAAAAGTCCTTCAAACACAAAGCTACACACAAATGCAGCAGGCTGTTCGTTTGTCAGTACCAGTGTGAGCGTCTGTGGTGCTGTAATTAAACTACGTCGATGCACTAATGTCTGCGGTGCGCTACTGTTAGTAGATTCGTGTCAGGTTATAGAACCGGCGTGTTTTGGGTTTAGATTGGAGAATATATTAGGCTGTTCCGAAAATTGTTTGCCTCAGAAAAATATAATCTATTTTTCTTGAAACTACATATTTTGAATTGGCGGCTTATTTTAATACAAATATCCTTGATGAAAATTTTTGTGTTCTTGTTGTTCTTTTTTTAAATATTGTAAAAAGGGAGTGGTCGCCCTGGCATTCTCCTTCACCACGAGAACGCGCCCGCTCACACAGCTACTAGAACCAAAGACTATTTAAATACTTTTGGGGTACAAAATGTTACTCCCTCCTCCGTACAGCCCAGATTTAGCTCCATGCGTTTTTTTTTAATTTCCGCGGTAAATTAATGCTTCGTGGTCGACAATTTAACACTGCAGACGATGCCGTCGAAACATTTCGGTATTTATTTTTCGACCTTCCGCACTATACAGTTTTTAAATGTTTTGATAGCTGGTTCACCCGAATGCATTAAGTGCAGTGGGGTTGGAGGGTTTAATTTTGAAAAGCTTTAAATAACTTCTTTTCAAATTCTATCAATTTTTCATTTCACTATCAATTTTTAGGACAGGTAGTTTTAATGGGTGCGCCAAAGTTCACCTAAATTTTTAACTCCGATAATTGGAAATCCGAAAATGTTCTTCCTAACATTTTTCATCCTAACAATCACAATTCCTAACTACTCTGTCTCTAATGTTCATAATCCGAAGCATTCAACTTCATAATGTCAGTAGCAATAAACATCTATTATACTTTTATTTGTTTTCCTATATTTTCTCAACATAACCATCTTTTACACTATTATTCAAAGTCATATCTTTTTTTGTTTAGATTTCTTTTTATTCATAATAATCAGTCCATATACATTAATTTTGCGTAACTTTATAACGGTGTCCCCTTGTTTCGCAGACAGAAATTTCATAGAATTTCGATTTCCAGAAAATGTTTCATATCATATTTGGTTCTTGTAATTTTATTTCGACTGTTATTGTTTCAAAGACTATTTACTTCAATGAAACACATTTCACAGAAACACAATTCAATGAATTTTTATTCACAATTTTTTGTTTAACAAACTTATCAAACAGTAGAATAATTCTACTGTTTGATAAGTTACGTATATTCGTTAAAAAATAATTATTATTTTTTAACGAATATTGTTTGTTCAGTGTATTTTTCCATTGAATTTATTTCAACGAAAATATATATAAATAGACAATAACTAAAATATTGTCTTAAAAAGTGAATATGATATGCTACAAAAGTTAATGACAGAAACGAATCGCTGCGAAACCGACTCCACGTAGTCTTGTCTGCCCTACCCCTAGAGTGTAATTTAAATCCGCGTAGGCGTGGAGGGGCGAGGCGGCCCGCGAGCTCAGGAGCAGGTGGTTTTAACGCCCACCGCCGCGGCTGAGGCTGGCCGGCGAAGCCGGCCAGTAAGCCGAAGCTGCGGTGGTGAGCGTGAATACCATCTGCGACGATAAGCTCGCGTGGGACCGCCGGAGCCCCGCAACGCCGGAGCTGTGATAGAAATCATGCCTGCTGCATGTTGCATGCTCGCTTGCATGTTGCATGCTTGTTTGCACGCTGCATGCTTGCTTGCACGCTGCATGGTTGCTTGCACGATGCATGCTTGCTTGCATGCTGCGTGCTTGCTTGTATGCTGCATGCTTGCTTGCACGCACGCGCAGTAGGTTTGAACTTAGCAATAGACACAACTCAGTACGTTATGTAAAGCATACCCCCAAATAATAATCATACCCTCAAATTAAAACTGTAAATATCATCTCCTACCCACATATATTTTTTATTACACTTGGTAAATGTTTCTTTCCGAGTATGAGTGAAAATATTATGGTAATTATGTTTAGGGACAGAAGCGTTATGATAAAAAACAGTAGGAGTTTAAATATATTTACATTAATGATATTATTAAAAACAATTTTCGGAAACATGAGTGTTATGAACATCGCCGGTAGCACTACAAATAGTATGAATAAAAACTTTAGGATGAAAAATTTTAGGAAGAGTGATCATTCGGATTACAAATCCTTAGGAAGTACAATTTCGGGTAAAGAACTTTAGGTGAGCCAATATGGACCCAGTTTTAATATTTTGACTTCATGCACAAAGGCACAGAGGCGGATTTAATGTTTTAGCATTCTCAAAGGTGGTGAAGAGATAACCTGACAGGTCCATTGTTCAAACATTGATATTATCATCCTGATTTTTGTACTGCAAAAGACAAAGGCCTCTCTACTTTCCTTCCAAAGCTCTCTTTTCAGGGCTATTCGGGACCAGTCTTTGTCGAAGGAATCTAGACCTTCTCTCCATCTCCGCCTGGGCCTGCCGCGATGTCCGGCAGTCCGAGTGAACCGGTTCATCCTAGGCAAGCGTGTTCCAACTTACGCCGCATTATCACTTAAGATCAGGTGAATTGCGGTCAAACGCAAGCCTACTTGATAATAAAAAAAAATCAAAAATGATGTCGCTTGCAAGATGGAGGGACCCTATTAGGTCGTGCTTTTGGCACTATGATCGTCTGACATGCGGCAGATGTGTCCAGCCCAATTCCATTTCCGCGTGACAGCTTTCCGAGTGACATCAGCTAATTTTGTGATGAGACGGACTGTGATGCCTAACCCGATCTTGCAGTTTTATATCCAGAATACTTCGTTCGTAAAAAAGATCAAAATTTAAACTTATAAAAGTACAAAAATTTGAAAAAATTAAAAAGGACTCAAACTATGTTGATGATGGTGAGAAGAAAAAGAGAATTATTTTCTTAGACAAACAAGTATCAAGTAACATTATCCGCCTATTATCGCCCCATTGTACCAGGCAAAGGCCTCAACACATACGGAAAAGTCACAAACATAGCCACCACATAGCATTCACCAAGCCCACGAATCATCTTTTTATGACATCAAAACCCCAACAACAATGTCACACTATTCCTAAACCCGACAAATGTCGTCATAAGGCTCGGATGAATTCAGTTGACATCGCACACCCTTTTTACTCGACGAAGTCAAACTGAAATGTTATGACTCTCATAAGCTACGAGTATATGTACGGTTTTAGCTAGATAGTTTGTTACGTCATAGATATAACCACACAGGATATAACCAAGAATCCTTAGCTTTGAACGAAAGAGGTTATGGATTTGTCTCTACAAATTCAATATGGCCGAAGCTGTGAGATGCTGTAAAACTCTTTGTTCAAAGCTGTCAAATTTTAAATCAATTTATACGTTAGTTTTTTTTTTATGCCATACCGTATCTTTCTAGCCTTAACGTTCAGTTTCTCATAGTAATTTTTAATTTCACCTCACCAGCTTCTGCTCGCCATCGTCATCGTCATTCGTCGATCGTCACATCGTCTGCGTAGAATTCAGAAATTAAACCAAAGTCCTAAATTACTACACAGGAATACAAAATTCGGAATAATTGTCCCATGTATCCTAGGTCATTATCTATATGTGTGCCGAATTCCAGCTAATTTCAGCAAACATCCATCTATACACACAAGCTTTCCCGTTTATAGTAGCAAATAATAGGAGGATTTATCTAGTTACCTACATGGATGCAAACGTGGCTTATATCTCCGCCATCTTAATTCCATTTCGGCGGGAAATGACGAACGCATGCCGCGTGCACCCTCAGTGAGATGCATTCACTTAATTGAGGCGTATATTATACGCGGGATCGCGTTTACTGTGTGTTCAGTAATTGGTCTGGCTTTACTTTGAGCATTTCGTGTGTCGTATTGTGGTAATTTTACTAGATGTAACGAAATAACAGTTCCATATTGAGAAATAAGATCTACCTACTTAAATAGTAATTGACTCAAAAAAATCGATAAAATCTCTGGTCTAAAAGTATTTTATTTGTTTCTACGTTTATTTCTTCTGAAAACTTACAACTAGAATACTGATAGTAAAAATATTAGTGAAAGAAGACTACACAGTTTCACAGATAATTAAGAGGATAGAATAATTAGATATCAGCTGTGCTATTTGGTTACAATCTCCCTCGGTGAACACCTAGGTGAAGTGAGCTGTCATCCGATTGTAGTGCTTTGTAAATCCCTAGCATCGGGACAGATGACAGCTCATTCACCTAGGTGTTCACCGAGGGTGATTGTAACAGAATAGACATACAGATTACAGAAATAAAATTATTCGCGAAGAATCGAATAAAAAGAGTAGAATATAATAAAGACAAAACACTACTGACATCTTCGATTCTCCTGCCGTTGCTTTTAAAATACTTGTATTTACTCTTTCTTTTTAATCTTGTAACGCTTTAAATACTGTCTTGTTAGAATAAAGTAACTTTTAGTCTTCTACACGTTTGCTGCTTATGTAGAAGTGTGTCGGAGAGCACATATCTTATAGCTCTAATATTTGAAAACTAAGCGTTTCACTGTAGTAATACGTGTAATGTGAACCTTGTCCTTTATGTGTTTGTCACCTGTTGTAGTTGTCTTGTATATAGGGTGACTGGTAATTAGTGTACGATACTTAAACACGTGATTGTGTTCATGATAACAAACAACTTTCCCTAGGAAAAAATATATTTTGTACTGGTTCACTTTTATCACAATAACACAACAGCCGTATGTAATTCACGCGCGCGCACGTCTGTGACCTCAAGTGAACCAGCACAAAAAAAAATTTTTCTTCGGGAAAGTTGTTTGTTATCATGAACACAATCACGTGTTTAAGTATCGTACACTAATTACCAGTCACCCTATATAAATAAATATACTAATTGGGCTTCAGTGTCCATTGAAGAAATTATCACATAACAACTTTTTCAGTTTAGGGACACTGGTGGCGACTAAGTAGGTATGTACCAACACGCCAATATCAAAGATAGAAACAATCATGTCAATGTCTAACTTCTTCAGAATGATTAAGTGTTATTAAACTTTGTTGAGCTTTGGCTTTCAAATCAGCAAATATACATTATTAATTAATATTAAAACATCAGCTGACACCAGCTTATTGTTTTGCTACCCCGTCTTGGTATTTATTCAATTAAAATGGCGGCGAAATTAATTTTATCGTGTCACTTTAATACTGAGCGTTGTTATTTTCTATTTTTTTAACAAAAGGCGCAATTGTGCTTCTTATTCGTTCGTTTGTCGATAAGCTGTAATAGTTTCATAGTATCTGTGTTATTTTTGCTCATTAGTTGACCCAAAACAAAATGGCGGGTCGAACTGGGGGCCTAGACAAATGGCAGTCGCTCCATGTCGAATCGAATAACGCTTGCTTTTCTACAGGGTCCAAGCTATGGTTAAGTTGTCTAACGAACGATTCGATATCTCAGCGACATCGATTGTCAATAGCGCCACTTGTCAACGAATTTGTATGGGAATATCGATCGAGTCATTCGATTTCGTCAAAACGATCACGCGAAATTTCGAAAACTTATGTCAATACTAAACTTTTCGAGTACCTATATCTAATTTTGTTGTGACTGTCTGTCTAGGCCCTCTGGTATTTTTCCGGACCAACCGATGACAGGGGCCTTAACCGTAGTGTGACTTTGACGTGGGTACCTCCCTATTTACTCATTACTATTCAAAATATATCCATGACTTAAAAGTTTTAAATCAAATCTGTCTAGCTTTCGTAAGTCTTAACTTAGTCAAAAGTGCTGCCATCTACGGTTCGTAGTTCAAAAGCAAATACGCAAAGTTAACGTTGGATTTCAGTATTGAGAAGTTTTGGCGTACCTACTTTGTGAGATAGTTGACAAGTTCATCTGGTAGAAAATTTTCGCTATTTAGAGGTCGGCAGTCATCCTTGCTAATAAAGCTGGAATGTTTCATGTGCCTATTATCACACTGGCACCTATAAATCATTCAAATGAGAACACAGTAGCAGTGCTTGCTGGAGTGAGACCCTGGAGCCTTGTAATGTACGGAAAGCCGTTGGTTCTAGCTGTCTTTCTTAGATCTTTGATAGTCGTTCTTAGCAAGGGATATCGTGGTACCCAGTAACTGGGTTGTGGTTGTCAGATAGTCAGTCCCTCCATGTAAAAATACTCATATTCAGGTGCATCCGGTTAGACTGGTAGGCGACTCCAACATTATCATCATCATTTTCATTCTCATTATTTTTTCATTTTCATTATGATTTTTTTTGATTATGTTATTTTTGTGTGTTTTTGTCATGGGGGGTGAATAAATGCTTTTTCCTTCTTTCTTTATTTGGGTTAAAAGGCTAGGCAGATAAGTTGACTATTCTGGCGTTACGCGATCGACGATACACAGCGTACCTTTCGTCAGATATGCGTCCACCCTTAGATAATACTTCCTGAGAGATTATAGGTGGCGATCTGATAACTTTTTGACAGTGCGAGCTATTTGGTCTCGTCTTGGCAACATTTTACATGAAAAGGGTTTTGGTGGGATTTATATTTTCTTTTTCAATTCATATTCCCTCCTGTATTGTAGGTGAGTTTGCAAGCCTCCACTAACAAAGGGTCAGGTCATATTTGCAGACAAAACACACACGAACGCACATAGACGGCGATTAATTCGCAATTCTGTGCAGATTGCGTGAACGCCGCATCGAAGATATGTGACGTGTGTATTGATAGATTCAGGCTCGCCACGGTTGGTCAGCGATGAATGATTGATACTGAGCCTTTGCGAGTTAAAGGCGAATGAGATTCTGTCGGATTTGTTCGCTGTTGAACGGAGCAGTCACGTTGATTGAATTCTAAGTCATAAATGTAAGTTTTGAGGTGAATAGTGAGGTAGCTTAGATATTAACAGCAAGGAATAAGACAGAATGGAGATCTTTAGAGGAGGCCTTTGTCGGAAGACAAATTGAAGAATAATTACCGTTTGCCAAATTAAAAATGCTGTAACAAATTAATCATAAAAAATAAATTTAGTTAGTATAACAGCTTATAGTACAATAGTTAATAGTATGATAGTTAATAGTATATTTTTTTGTTAATAATAAAGTTAAATAAGTTCTAGGCACACAAAACCTTTTGTAATTTTAGCTAAAATCAACAGTAAAGGCTTATTATTTTATTTTATTTTAAGTAGCTTGACCAAACTTGTGTAAGTCTTATCCCGGGAATAAAATACCTCATTACTGTAGAGTTAGAGAACTTTTCGTTTTACCAAATTTTAATCTAGTCTATTTAAGAGTAAATCTCTGTACCGCCAAAATACATCGAGTAAACAAATTATCCTGGATTGATTATAATGGCGGCTGCTATATCACCAGCTGACAATGACAACTCGTGTGAATATCATTGACAGTTGACACCATTATAAACCGGCAAAATTACGTAGACATAAAGTCTTGCGTTGCGCTTTATAAACAACTGTATTTCTATTTTAGTTGGCTTATACAGGGTGCCCGGTAATTAATGGATAACCTTGAAATGGCTTTGAATGGCTTGAATGGCCTTAAATGGCTTGAAAAAAAAACATTTCTAGTCGTAGTGCAATCAAGTAAAATTACTTTATTGCACTACGACTAGAAATGTTTTTTTTTTTTCGTAAGTTTTCTTTTCCTATTTTTTTCTGAATGACCATAAGTTCTACTATAAACCCTTTCAAGGTTATCCATTAATTACCGGGCACCCTGTATATGTTTTTCATCAATCATTCATCAACTCAAGAGTAACAGTAACTTTTACTGGTTACTCTACGTTTGTGTAGGAAAAACGCAAACGAAGTTATCCGAGAGAAAGACCAACTCTGGTATAACATGGAACTTGGTCACAACTGGGTTGTGGAGGTCAGATAAGCAGTCGCTCCAAGTAAATCGTTGATATTCAGCTGCATTCGGTGTAGCAATTCTGATAATTTAGGAAATAAAAGGCTATGCAGAAGTGTCGAATTGAATTTAATAGCTCTCACAGAAAGATTAAAATGTGATGAGTATCAAAAACAGCAGTAGTAAATTTAAAACACTAAGCTAGACGCACTAGGATTAGGCAGAGATTTCCAGGTTAGTAGGATCCACAGCCTGGCCGGCAACAGGATCTGACCGAAGATAGACTGGCGCGGTCGGCTCCTAGCTCTGGGACGGTGGTCCCCAGGCGGTCAGTAGTAGGACCCGCCCTGGGAGCAGCAGGCACGCGACAGCTCGACGGCTCGACTTAACCTACTCTCGGTTGTGGACCGGTAGTCTTGCAGTAAGTAGACTGGTAGACTTCAGTAACGTAAGCGTATGAGTAATCAGCGTGTTACCCAAGCGACAGCGAGATCTAGACTGACTCCTTGAAAGGTTTTGTTTTCTGACCGCTCTTCCAAAAATTCATAAAAAATCCAATTATTAATCTTATTTCTAGAACGGTCGTACCCGTTTTCTAAAGCGGGGTATTATAGTACCGGCCAGACTCAATTATTGCAGACTGCCAGTTATTTTTTATTTATTAGTGCGAATAGGATTTAAAGGAACACGCAATACATCAGCGGGTTTTCAGCCGTTTAATATAAAATACAAACATACATGCTTACATAATCTACACTATGGAGGATTTACGTAAGCCGTAAACTTTTTTAGAAGTAATATTGACGATCGTCAAGTTTGACGACTGTCATTGACAAACATGTCAAAGCAAAACATTATTTATTTTCAGATATAACTATAAATATTTAACAGGAATAAAATGTAACGTAATACAGACAGGATCCGCATAAAAACTGTAAGTACATACTTATGTATGTACTTACAGTTTTTATGCGGTTTTTATAGATTCTTGGAATCTTTTAAATAGAATAATAGTATTATATATTCTATTTAAAAGATTCCAAGAATCTATAAAAACAAATATTATAAAATGTAAACATCAAATGTTATGAATGATAGCATGCTTATGAAAAGTAAATATAGTTATCGTGTTAAACCGAATACTATATTATTCCCAACGACCCGAGAAAAATTTTTGGCGGTGCAGATATAGTTTTATGCGGATTCTGTCTGTATTACGTTACATTTTATTCCTGTTAAATATTTATAGTTATATCTGAAAATAAATAATGTTTTGCTTTGACATGTTTGTCAATGACAGTCGTCAAACTTGACGATTCTCAATATTACTTATAATAGGTTTACGGCTAACTACGTAAATCCTCCATGCTGTAGATTATGTAAGCATGTATGTTTGTATTTTATATTAAACGGCTGAACACCCGCTGATGTATCGCGTGTTCCTTTAAATCCTATTCGCACTAATAAATAAAAATAACTGGCAGTCTGCAATAATTGAGTCTGGCCGGTACTATAATACCCCGCTTTAGAAAACGGATACGACCGTTCTAGAAATAAGATTCATAATTGGATTTTTTATGAATTTTGGAAGAGCGGTCAGAAAACAAAACCTGTCAAGGAGTCAGTCTAGATCTCGCTGTCGCTTGAGTAACACGCTGATTACTCATACGCTTACGTTACTGAAGTCTACCAGTCTACTTACTGCAAGACTACCGGTCCACAACCTGATAGATTTAGGGCGGAAATGTAAACACCAAATAAGATTATAAAGGATATAATTAATAACACATCCTATCGCAAACATGAATAGTACAAGAAAGAAAGAATAAGTCAACGACAAAACAGAGACAGTAGTGTCATTATTTGTGACCCAATTACTTAGTAACATTTATAGGGTGAGCTTACGTGAGCATTATGCAAGACCTATTTACATTGGCATTGTGTTTACAAAGTCGGCTCTAATACTACCCCTTAAACCAATGTCATACGAACTAACTAAAAATAGTTACATAACAGAATACTACAATCAATACTTATCCACTTATTGATGTCTATAAAAAGTTAAATACAGTAACACAAACTTAACAGTATTTTACTTCAATACAACCCAGAGAAATGATTACAAACCAAGGATTAAACATAACTTAAAAATTATATAAACATAATCCGTTTACAAATTGATCATGTTTCTCTTTTGTCAGAGGTTTTGTCAACAAATCTGCAATCATTAAATCTGTTGGCAAATACTTAACAATAACAATGTTTTTCTTAATGTTTTCTCTAATGAAGTGATGCCTCACATCAATGTGCTTTGTTCTACTATGATGCATACAATTAGTAGTCAATTTTTGAGCGGATTGATTATCGTTATACAATGTTACTTTACAATTAATGTTTAACAATTCATAAAGAAAACTTCTTACAAAAAGAGCTTCCTTACAACCATCAGAAAGTGCCATGTATTCAGCCTCTGTGCTGGAGAGGGCAACAGTCTTTTGCTTTCGACTCTCCCACGAAATCAATGAATTTCCGAGCTTAAAAATAAAACCAGTAAAAGATTTACGATCAAGTTCATTCCCACCCCAATCAGCATCTACATGAGCAGTTACTTCCAAACCACTCTTCTGAAAAACTAACCTATAGTTTAACGTACCTTTAAGATAGCGAAGAACACGCTTCAAAGCTTTCCAATGACGTTCAGTGTGGCACTCGTTATATTGACTAAGCATACTCACAGCATGAGCAATATCTGGTCGGGTGCACACTGCTATGTACATGAGACAGCCAAGTAAATTCCTGTAATGAGGATTATTACTTTTATTATCACCTTTAGGTAATTTGATACCTTTTTTCTACTGGAGTTTTCGCAGGTTTGCAATCCGTCATACTAAACTTCTCCAATACCCTTTTTATGTATCCAGTTTGATCAAGTGTAATTTTATTTTGACTCTTATTTAGTCTCATTCCAAGAATGTGGTGTGCAGATCCAAAATCCTTCATTTCAAATGTGTTCATAAGGTCGCGTTTTACTTTTTCTTTTAGAGTTGAATTGCTAGAAAACAATAAAATATCATCGACATAAAGTGCAATTATTATTAATTCACTCTTACTTCTCAAGTAAAATACACATGGTTCTGAAGTCATCCTTTTGAAATGCATCTTCTGTAATAATACTTCGTTTATTCTCTCGTACCACATTTTGGATGCTTGCTTTAGTCCGTAGATAGCTTTATTTAATTTGTACACAAAATGTTCTTTACCTTTTATTATGAAACCTTCTGGTTGTTCCATATATACATTTTCGTTTAAGTTTCCACTCAAAAAAGTAGTCTTAACGTCAAGATGATCAATGTCCATATTAAATTCAGCAGCAATGGCAAATAGAGTTCTAATAGTAGAGTGTCTTACCACCGGAGAGAATGTTTCTTCATAATCCACTCCGTACTTCTGTGAGTAACCTTTTGCTACCAGTCGTGCTTTATACTTTAGAAGTTCGCCATCAAGACCTCTTTTCCTTTTAAAAACCCACCTACACTTAATTGGTTTCTGGTTCTTCGGTTTTTCTACAAGAGTCCAACATTTGTTGTGGTTAAAGGATTGATACTCATCTGACATAGCTTTTGTCCACTCTGCTGCTTCCGTGCCTGCCAAAGTTTCTTTAGCCGTTCCTGGTTCATCATCATCGTCGCATAGTTGTTTAACCAACAAGACAGACATTCGAGCCTCATCTACATCTTCATACTCTGATGAATCAGATGTCATCTCATCCAGTGTTGAGCATCCTGGAACGTATGTGGGGTCCGAACCATTTGATTCTAAAGTAGTGTCAACCTCACTGTCTGAATCATGCACTGTAGTTATGCTCGACCGTGTTCCTATTCGGCCATCCGAAAAATCTGGTCTAACGGTGGATGGTTCAGACTGGCTCGGCTCAGGCCGTTCAATTTGCTGTGAGCACTGGTCATCATCCAAGATTGATTCTGGGTCATGAACAACATTCACAGGTTTCCCAAAAACAATGAACTCAGAGTCAAGATCATCATCATGTGACTTAGTATTGAAAAATTTATTTTCCAAGAAGCACACATCTCTTGCTTTGACACACTTATACGATTTTTCCGGATCCAACAATCGAAAACCTTTTGTACCCTCACAGTACCCAACCAAAATATGCTGCTTGGATTTAGAATCCAATTTGTTTCTGAGCGGGGTAACAGCATAGGCAATACAGCCAAAAATACGTAAATGACTGATATCTACCTTTTTATTCCTCCATTTTTCCTCAGGTACTTGTCCAATTAGGGCCTTAGTTGGTGTCCGATTTTTGAGATATACTGCGGTATTAACAGCCTCTGCCCAGAATTTGTTGTCCAGGCTGGCATCCCTTAACATACATCTGGCCTTCTCGACAATGGTCCTATTCGCCCTCTCTGCCACACCATTCTGTTGTGGGCAGTACGGGACCGTTGTGTGATGTTTGATTCCATTTTCTTTAAGGTAAGCCTGTAATTTCGAATTAACAAATTCACCGCCATTATCACTACGTAGAATTTTAATCTTGTGGTTAGTTTCATTTTCCACTGAGACTTTAAAATTCTTAAAATGTTCATAAACTTCATCTTTGTTATGCAAAAAATAAACAAAAGTCTTCCTACTGAAATCGTCGATGAATATCAGAAAATATTTAGCGCCACCAATAGACTGTGCTGGCATTGGTCCACACAAGTCAGTATGTACCAATCCTAGTAACTGAGTTGCTCGTGTATATGACCTTTTAGGAAAGGGAGCACGAGTCTGCTTACCTTCAATGCAGGCAACACAAGGATTAAAAACATTAGAATTATATTTAATACCTGTGACCATACCTTTATTCATCAGTGCCATACTCCTGGAGTTCAAGTGACCAAGTCGCCGATGCCACATTTCCTGAGACTCCTCTTTCACTGTACCTTTTGATGAGCTTGATGAAGAAATCATTACAGTCTCATCACTAGACTGTTCTTCTTTGGTAACTGTTCTGAAAGAAGCAAAATTACTATTACCTCCCCCCCCCCCACACAAAGGCTGATCATTGGCATCTAGTTGATATATACCATTCCTAAGAGTGGCAGTTGCCAAAACTTCATCCTCATCAGATATAATACATTTCTGTTTATTAAAAGTTACTTTATAACCCTTCTTCACTAAAGAACTAACAGAAAGCAAGTTTGCTGACAGATTAGGCACAAAATAAACATCTCTAATTGTTCTTACACAGTCTTGTAATTTAACGCGCACATTACCTAGTCCCGCTGTTGGTAATTTTTCACCATTCGCAACACTCACTTGTGACGGGCTTATTACACTAAATTCACTAAACAGTTCTCGGTTATTACACATATGGTTAGATGCACCGCTATCCACATACCATACACCGCGCTGAATGCTGACTGAGAGTGCCGTTAAGAGAGCCTTGGATACATCCTTGGGGTGTTTGCCCTTATCTGACTTCTTGTCTTTATCTGGCTTCTTAATATTATTATTCCTCGGGCAGTCTTTAATAAAATGTCCAGTCTTTCTGTATTTATAGCATTTTGTTTCTTTTCTAGTTGTTGCCAACGCCATAGTATCTTCAGATTTATTCCTGCGGTCGTATTCTTGTAATAATTTACCTTTGACCATGTCACTTGACAACTTTAAGTTTGAATTTTCTAGTGCCATAATAAGCGGATCATAATTACTTGGCAACCCACTGAGCATGATGACGGCCAAGAATTCATCATCCAGCGATGAATTTATGTCATGCAGCTGTTGTGACAGTTCCTGCAGCTTGCCAAGGTAGCTTTCCATGCTATCATGCTCTGTCAACTTGGTGCTGAACAGCGTTCTCAACAGACCTAGTCTTCGGCACAGCCCTTTATCCTCATAGGCTTTGCTCAAGTTGTTCCATGCCTCACGTGCATCCTTTGCGTTCCTGACATGGGGGAATGCACTCGTTTGAACAGACAGGCATATTCTTGCAAGTGCCTTCTGCGATTTTTTCATATTTTGATCGCTCAATATATCTTTCTGCTCACCATCGATAGTGTCCCAAAGATCTTCATGGATTAGTATCATCTTCATACAAAACTTCCATGTTGAATAGTTTTCTATTCCTTTGAGTTTTTCGATGCTTTGCAAAGATGAAGCATTTCCAGCCATTTTTATTTTTGTGTCCAATGGTGCTAATAGATGATAATTAATTTTTCTTCTATTATCGAATGTAGACAGAAAATAATATAACTGCCGTGCAGATTTCGGCGTTCTGGGCCCATAACCTGATAGATTTAGGGCGGAAATGTAAACACCAAATAAGATTATAAAGGATATAATTAATAACACATCCTATCGCAAACATGAATAGTACAAGAAGGAAAGAATAAGTCAACGACAAAACAGAGACAGTAGTGTCATTATTTGTGACCCAATTACTTAGTAACATTTATAGGGTGAGCTTACGTGAGCATTATGCAAGACCTATTTACATTGGCATTGTGTTTATAAAGTCAGCTATAATACAACCGAGAGTCGGTTAAGTCGAGCCGTCGAGCTGTCGCGTGCCTGCTGCTCCCAGGGCGGGTCCTACTGATAGGACCGCTTGGGGACCTCCGTCCCAGATCTAGGAGCCGACCGCGCCAGTCTATCTTCGGTCAGATCCTGTTGCCGGCCAGGCTGTGGATCCTACTAGCCTGGAAATCTCTGCCTAATCCTAGTGCGTTTAGGTCAGTCCTTATTTTTATACTAACTACTGTTTTTGATACTCATCACATTTTAATCTTTCTGTGAGAGCTATTAAATTCAATTTGTGCAATTCTGCATAGCCTTTTATCTCTTAAATTATCAGAATTGCTACACCGGTTAGACTAGAAGCAGACCCCAAAATAGTTAGAAACGGTTTGGCAGAAAATGAAGAGAATAAGTATTTCACAAAAAAAAAACCGTTGATACTTCTGTTTTCCACGCTGTTGTGGAACTTTCTCTTGTCCACCGGAAAGTGTAATTCATCCTTCAAATCCCTAATTTATTCAGGCGACCCTTGTTTAAAATTGGTTTTACGATTTCCTTGAACCTTCCGGAGATTTGATTTGGATCTTAAACTCGAAAACTTTAAAGTTTAAAGACGGGGAAACCTCTGAAAGTTTAAAGTTGAGGTAAACAGTAGGTTACCTACTTTCTAGTTTATTTTCGTATCTACCTTTCGGTCACTTTGTTAACCGAATCGAATTTGTTTAAACATTTACCTACCGTCTTTACAAATAGAGTTCCAACTTTTGTTCTAGATTATACCTTTTAGGGTCTGTTCACACAGACCGGCTCGGGGAAAAGAGCAGATTTTATATCACGTTTAAAACAAAGTTTTGAATCATTGTTATATAAGGTTTAATTTTAGAAGTCACTTCTTTTATTATTGAAAATGCTTGAGAGCAAACCTAACGCGCTTAGTGTGAAATAATAAGAGGAGCCGACCAGGTACCTCTGATGCCTCTGATGACGAACTCTTCCACGATCGCGCAGCCGAATGGCTCCGAATGGATGCTCTTTCGTGCTCACACAAAACTGACTATTCTGCAAAATGTCACTATTGAACTCAATTTTAACCTCAACTCGTATAAATGTCTGTATCAAAACGCAGTTTTTATTGTGGAAAACTAGATCGGGATTTTACGGAATAGCCCCGCTGCACGTACACGTTTGATGACGTCATCCGTTCGATTTTCAAACGCATTCCTCGTACATCTACTCCTATCGATGCTATTTCAAATGTGAACATTCACACCGCTTTCGGTTGAGCGCACACTGTGCTACAAATCGTTTTGCGTGCCCAAACCTCAAATATTAATCTTATCTGTGTACACTTCGTTTGTTTGTGACTTTGAGCTTTTATTGCGAAATGTTATTTCTATTTTCCTTTTTTTTTCTGTGAGTATAATATGTAGTAATAACTTGGTTATTTGACCTTTTAAAGTCAAAACGTTTATTTAGAAGTTTATTTGGGTTCTTAATTAGTTCAAGCTACATACATTGATCAAAATAACACTTTTCAAAATAAGTAGCCAGCCTATCGGTCTATTATCAGGTACATTTCAGAGAGTGTGATTTGGAATTGCACAACTTAATTCCCCCATCCCCATTCCATCATCGGACGAGCAGAGATACGGCAAAGCGCTTTGCTTCCACTCCACATGCATGACCGTAGAATTCACTGCCCGCTTCTCTGTTCCCCAATAAGTATAGTCTGAGTGTCTTTAAGACACGAGTGAACCGGTTCATTTTAGGTAAGCGTGCGCCATCTCAGGCCGCATCATCACTTAAGATCAGGGCCTCAAGTCTGCTATTACAATAGTGTCAGAATGGTCTATCATTGATTTCATAATTGTTGATTTTGACAAGTAATCTACTAATACAATGGCGTCATTATGACTTTCCAATGGTCAACCACTGACACGCCATTGAAAGAAATGATATAGAATGGTAATCTCGTACAAAATGACAATTGAATGACGGACTTAGGCGGTAATCTGCTAAAATTTTGACAGTTCCTTTGATCAGTGACCTACCATTAGAACGTCATTATGCAGTCATTACTTTTAATTCGACCGACCAATGATCGACCATTATAATTTTGGCAGATTACGAACTTTTAGCAAAATGACAATGGGATCGTGTTGGAATGATGAAATTATAAAAAAATTAAATTAAAAATTTAAAAAACCCCCAACGCAAAACATAAAAGCAATTGTTTAAAAAGTAAAAAATAATATCTTTTGTTGAGCCATCAAATGTTCGTTCGTTGAAATGGCGCTATAATGTCGCGGCGGGGTACCGCGTAAGTCAAATCTCATTGCAAATCCATGAGTTCGCTATTTTACCTATTTAGCTATTGCTGACTTAGCGGTACCCCGCCGCGACATTATAGCGCCATTTCAACGAACGAACATTTGATGGCTCAACAAAAGATATTATTTTTTACTTTTTAAACAATTGCTTTTATGTTTTGCGTTGGGGGTTTTTTAAATTTTTAATTTAATTTTTATTTGAAAGTTTTTAAATGTAATTTAGTCTGGTTTTGAGAAGTTGTAGATACGTATAAAGTTGTATTTCGTCACATGGATCTTTTTTGATATTAAAGATATCATCCTGAGAATGCGTTTGGTATTTATATAATTCGCCATTTTGTGGTGCCGGTCATCTTGGCCTTGAAATTTATCATAGTGTAAAGTATTCTACTAGTGAAGCCCTTTCATTTGATACCCATATTGATGGAGTTGTGAAAAAATATGTGATTAGCTATTTTGTAGCGGCGGCCATCTTGGACCGATTTTCACCAAACATAGCTAAGAACACTCCCGACTAATTCACCTTTCAAATAAAAAAAACAAAAACAAAATCGGTTCATCCGTTCGGGAGCTACGATGCCACAGACAGACACACACACACACACACACACACACACACACAGACACGTCAAACTTATAACACCCCGTCGTTTTTACGTCGGGGGTTAAAAATAGCAGACTTGGCCCCCAGGTGAGTTGCGCCAAACGCAAGCCATTTGAAATATTAAAAAAAGTAATATTATTAGTTACCGACTTTTATATAAATTGTGAATCTATACTACACTGATATTATAAAGATGAAAGTTTGTTTGTTTGTTTGTTAGAGGTAATCTCTGTAAGTAGGTACTGGTTTGATTACAAAAGATTTTTTTTGGGAAATACATTTTATATATTTCAAGCACAATGGAACAAAGGCGGCCATTACTTAATGGGTCCTAAAAAAACGTGAGCTGTTATAAGTATTTGATTCCAATATTTAATGGTATGGCAAAAACGCTTGAAAACTTTACAAAATAATATTTCATTGCTACCGTTCAAACTGGAACACAATTATTGCTTGGCAGCAGAAATATAAGTATCGTGATAAACTTCTCCAAAACAGCTCCTAATATCTTTCAACCGTTTGCAATATTGCCCAATAGCTAAATGGTAGGCATAAAACGTAACTGCGCAAATGCATTATTATTAATTAACTATGATGGAGCGCATCTGGCTTTCAGTTTATACTGAGTCTAAACCTAATCATTACTCAATATAATGGCTTCTGTTATCTGATGCATTAATATCAACATTATGGTGTACTTTAACAGAAAACAGAAGGAGATAATAATAATATTTACTTCCCACCGAATTTCGATCATGGCGACCAATCTTAATGGAGATTAGAGAAATCTATATTGAGATTAGAGAAATTTCTATTGAGATTAGAGTAATCTCCATTGAGATTAGAGTAATCTCCATTGAGATTAGAGAAATCTCAGTTGAGATTGGTCGCCATGAGCAGGAGGTATAAAAAGGAAATAGTTTATTTGATAAGCTCATGTTGTACACACGGCTACACGTCAAGTTATACACTTCCAGTTAATGCTGATTTCGCATTGTACCTATAGAATTTCCGTACAATACAACAACATAATATTTGAGATTGAAGCCTTCTTTTAAGCAATAGATGCCTGTATTAGGAGACTCCGCTCTTTCATAAACAAAAAGTGTCTTATTACTATACAAAAGAAAACAAGGTGACTTTAGTGAGTGTGTGTGTATGTATGTATGTGTATGCATGTTTTGTGTGTGTGTGTGTGTATGTATGTGTGTGTATGTTAGCATGTCTGTTGCAGAAGTGATTCAGTCGCGTTGTAGGTGAGTTTTTTTATCCATTCTGTTAGTATTTTTTTGCATTCATAATAATTTTTGGGGTAGATGTAAATGTGTTATAGATAGATAGGTATAATAGTGCACAAGTGTGTGCGAAAACACAGGTGCACACATAGCCAACGGTGGTGTTTTAGGACCCATTAAGTAATGTTAATTGTAAATCCGTGGTGCTTGCCAACTGGGCTATCCCCAGTTGTAAACGTCCCTTTGGTCCTATTGGCCTAGTTCTGTTCTGTCTCCTGCTTAATTTGGAGTGAAGTAGATAACATGTTTTTCTTATTCCTCCTCTGTTTTTTCTAGATTAATTTCGTTGTGGGATCCAAGACAGTTGTAATGTTTCTCCGAGTCTCGTCGAGCTTCATTGCCGCTACGTTTTTCCTGTGTTGGCCACTTTTGATTCTAGCTTTCAGAAGTTGCAGTTAATTGGAAATAATGTAGTTAAAAAAAAATACACGGTGACACTCGTTGACTGCCGCGGTAAAGCTATTGCATAGCATTTTTGACTTTGACTTTTTACTTTGACTTTTGACTTTGACTTTTAAGACTTTGTTCAAAAGGCAAAGTCAAAAGGCAAAGTCAAAAGTCTAAGTCCAAAGTCAAAAGTCAAAAGTCAAAGATTATATATATATTATGATTATATATACCATATACATACACGTTAAGCGAACGCTCGGCCGAGCTACATGGTAGGCGGAGTCGGGGTGTCAGGTTTTTTTTCGTTACGGAATTTCTTGATTCGGTCGCCGCGCTCAAAGCCCGCGATAAAAGACATTATGTAGGCCGTTGGCTTGTTTTCCATCCATTTCCAACTCTGTCTGTCATTTTCAACTTTCTAAGTTGAAAATAGTTGCTCATTCCAGGTTGGTGGGTAGGTCCTTACTAAGAAGAACTTGTAACAAATTCCAAGGACTTTCTAATACAGTCTTTGTCCTACTTTTAATTATAATCACTTCTTCGCGATCACTACATTATTATAAATTAAAGTTGAATTTGTGTTCGTTCTGGCTTATATACAGAACTGCTGCTCTGATTTATTTTCACCGGCTGCACGCACGAAAAGTGTCACGTTCCGTCTGAGCCTGAGCGTGCAAGCGAGAGCGCGGAATAAGCGATAGAGAGGCACGATCGGCCGAAGCGTCTACAATAAGCTCCGCTTACCTCGACGGAAACTATTATTTGCTTATGTTATATATGTTAGCCATTATGTTTCTTTATGACGTTATCACGTAAAAGTATCGTCTGTAAATCGATTTTATAGGCAACCAATTTTTTTTAAATAGGTAGGGATCGGTAAAAAAACGCTGTCGAAGTCGCGGACAAAGCTAGTTATTATATATTGCAAAGGTGGGGCCTTGATTGATCCTTTTACGCAACGAATGTTAATAGGCTTAAGCTCACTTGCACCGAAAACTTAACTCAAAGTTATTTGCTAACACAAGGTTAAATTAAAAAATCGTTTTGTGTTAGCAAGAATAGTAAGTGTCTCTGAGAAGGCACAGTCTTTGGTGCAAACGTGTTCCTGAGTAACACTTATAAATTAAAAAAGTTAAAGCGGAACTTCATTCAACAACTCTTATATTCTTCTTCCTCTTTCTTCTTCCATTTTTAATTGTAATTGTAATTATTATTATTATTTATTTTGTCTATGTGTTTTTTATATATTTAATTGGATAATAATCTGGTAATCAATAAATTTCATTTCATTTCATTTGCAAACAAAGGATAGCATTAGAGTATGTTTAAGTTGGAGAGTGTTATTGTAGCCCTTCACCCCAAATTAGTTTTCAATAGATAGACAGTGACTTATTTATAGCTTTTCAAATGTTATCAACAATTAACTTAGCTTTCAACCAATTTCCACACCTTTGACTTTGTACTAAATTATTCCTGGACCTTGTCTAACAGTTTGCGACCCTCTTTCTCTAAACCCTAGGTTACATAGAGACCTAATCTTCAATTCTGTGACTTGTAAACTTGCTAGACGGTCTATTTTAGCTTTTCGTGACATCCAGGCTAAAATTGGATCGTCATCGGATCACGTGGCTGGGTGGTTTTAATTGCAGTCTAAAATCAACACGGCACCTGGAAATCTAATTTTGGATGGGGCGGATATGAAGAAACTGGGATTCTTTAGCGTGTTTATGACAGTTTACACCATGTAAATAATGTACCAAGTAGTAATAATTTTATTTCGGCGCAAATTATCTTTATGATGATAGTAACTTAAAAAAAAACTTTGTCGGATGATAAGAGATACGGCGAAGCGTCACCGACCGCTATATGGTTGAAGTACTACGGTCTTGAACCACATTCCGATCTGATTCAACATTCATTGTACGAACTGCCAGACTGTGAAATTCACTGCCCGTCTCGCTGTTCCATGATAAGTATAATCTGGGTATCTTCAAAACACTAGTGAGTCGATTCATCGTAGGCA
Source organism: Charanyca ferruginea (assembly GCA_947361185.1). Taxonomy (NCBI): domain Eukaryota; kingdom Metazoa; phylum Arthropoda; class Insecta; order Lepidoptera; family Noctuidae; genus Charanyca; species Charanyca ferruginea. The sequence goes on from OX376057.1 coordinate 31,858,824, forward strand.
AGCGTGCTCCACCTTAGGCCGCATCATCACGTAAGATCAGGTGAGTTGCGGTCAAACGAAATTTATTAGAATATATATTTAGAAGAGTTATTTCAAAAAAAAAAGAAAGCCGCCTTCAAAAACTAAAAAGTGATAAATAACTTTAGCACAGAACACACATTACTTTAGTTTCGAAAGTCGGTGGCGGTGGCTTTGTTGTGTTTGTTGTTTTGTATTGCCACCGACTTCCGAAACTAAAGTAATGTGTGTTCTGTGCTAAAGTTATTTATCACTTTTTAGTTTTTGAAGGCGGTTTTTTCTTTTAACTTTTTATTTTCCGCTTTTTAGTAAGTAGCCCTAACATCCAAATCCATTAAGAAACAGCGACACACTTAAAACAGAGATTGTAAGTCCTCCAAAGATTGAAAAAAAAAGTCCTGAATCAATTTTGATAAAATTTAAATGGGACCATTTCGGAATAAACCCCTTTCGAACAAAAAAGAAGAGAGAATTTTGCAAATCCGTCTATATACGACAGAGTTATGCCCGAACATACATAAAAAAAAAATATTCATCCGAATTGATAACCTCCTCTTTTTTGAAGTCGGATAAAAAAAACTTAACCCAATGCTATTTAGTTTATGATCTAAAATATTTCGATTTTCTTTTTCACAAATGAGCGAATACACGTTTCTACGCGCCACGAGTCAGCCCTTGAACTGGAAGACGTTGCCAGAGCCGATGCGGCGCGAGTAGACGTGAGGAACAGCGTTTCGGTGGGGGGCGGAGCGTGTCGCTACTGTACGATAGTACTAATACTTATACTGTGGTATTAGTTTAAATTACCTTCCACTTACTCGTTCATAATCGGAGAGCTGGTGCTTTCTGCTACAGTTTTTGGATGCTGCTGTGACTGTCCCTCACTCTCCTCAGTATCGAAGCTGTTGTTTTTATCAACCGATAGACGTCCACTGTTGAACATAGGCCTCCCCCATAGAACGCTACAACAAGCGACAACCTGCCGCTTGCATCCACCGGTTACCCGCGACCTTGACGATGTCGTCGGTGCATCTGGTAGGAGGCCTTCCAACGCTGTGTTTTCCGGTTTGTGGTTGCCATTGGAGAACCTTTCTTCCCCATCGGTTATGGTTCTTCAAGTGATATGGCCTGGCCATTGCCACTTCAACTTGCATGTTCTGAGAGCCATGTCGGTGACCTTAAGATCGGTCAAATAGACTAAACATTATCAATTGTTTTTGTTCAGTTTTCTAGGAAGAAATGATATTACGAAAAGGGCAGTACTGCACTACCTTCACGTTAAACCTATTTTTCTATATCCATTTTGTAGGCTGACAGCTCACCATTTACTGAATGAACCGGCTGTTGACTACGCACGGGAATCGAACTTACGTCTCAAAGAATACTTAGCTTTCTGCTTAACCATTAATCGAATTTGCACCTAAGACACGTTATTATAGTGGTTTAGTTTATGATGCTTCGTTCAAATAGTATTCTCAATAAAGAAAGTTACTATCTCGCTTACTTGAAAGCTTTCTTATAGATCTTGATAAAAATCATTATTCCGCGTGTTTGATAGGTTAGAGAACGGCTCGACCGACTTGACTGTTTTTTTTGTGTTCGTAACTGTCAGAACAAGGTGTGTATTAAATTTTTTTTGGAAAATCTAACTGAAAAGTCGGACGATATTTTTGTATGCAAATCAATACATCTGCCTAGCCGTTTCCCAACTGTATTGGAGTCGGCTTCAAGGCGTATGTTGTATGCATGCATTTTTGTACGCTCAAACCTCAATGACAAATAGTATCCGTACAAAGCCGGAGCGGGTCGTTAGTCAATCAAATGAATCCTTATTCTTATTAGATTTTCATAAGTAGGTATGCATGAAAATAATTTCAGCCCGAAATTCGATTATGTTCACTACCCAAGGTAATGTTGAATCTTCGATCAAGAGTATCCATTTTCCCAATACGAGCCTTCTTCAAACTTAGCACCCAACTAAGTTTACACCCCACTTAATGGCCACATCTTAATAGCTTTCACATAGACACTAGTTCTCTCACTCGTACAAGTACTAAACTAATTCAAACACAACACAAATCTACTGCAAACACGTCACGAAATATTTGCGCATCCTGGAATTAATCACACTCAATTCTCGACCTTATTTTCTAAGAAATATGGCCCATCATTGAACGGCTGAAGCGATGTACGCGAATTGAAGCGTGTGTTCCATTAGACACGATTAATTTGTAGACGAAGGGGTGGGAGTATGTAATCAGCTCATCAGTTCGAGAATGTCATGACCCTTATTACCAAAGGTTAGGGCTCAAAATTCGGGGTGAAATTATCTTGTTACGGCGTCAGAGACGCGAGAATTTCATCCCAAATTTGACTGATTTGTGTTATATTTTATTCATGCGGTTTATTTTAATACTCCCAGAATCTATTTCAGGATATTAATATTAATGAAATAATTTACTGTAAATACATTTGATCATTTCCCTTGGCAGTGCTGCCCATTTAGTATTTTTTTGGCTAAATCTAGCCTTTTTCCAAGTGATTTAAGCATTTAAAATTCAATTTAGGACATGGCATATTCTATAAACACATTTTCGTGTTTAATAGTGTTGTATGTTTGAAAAAACAATATTGCGACGCCTTTTCTAAATAAACGTCTCGTATGACCTCTTTAAGGGATACTTTCTCCAAACTTTTATACCCCATATTAGTCTTAACCTGTGAATAAATTTGACAGTTTTCAGACAGCATTCCATATAATACCTGTCATATGTCAATGTTATACCCCAGATAACAGTTTTATTAAAAGTAAAATTCGGTCTAAATAGTATAGATTATACAAGGAAATTGAATATATACCCAAAACCTCTTAATCTGGACTTCCTGAATAATATTTGTTCTACGACTATGACTTCAACTAAATAACGTAGCCAAACCCAGTTTGTTTTCGTTTATTTGAAGTCTGTAAAATTTCCGTATAGGTAGGTACTGCGCGCGCGCGCACCCATGTGATAGCGAATATGATGTAGGTAGTTGGTAGCCAAATGTACAGGCACAGCTGATTGCAGGCCTTTCGTCGGCTGTGTCAGAAAAAAATATATTATGCAAAATTTAAAGTGTGTTTATATTTTTATCCGACTTCAAAAAGGAGGAGGTTATCAATTCGAATGTTTGTATTTTTTCTTTTTTGTTATGTATGTTCGGGCATAACTCTGTCATATATAGACGAATTTGCAAAATTCTTTTTTTGTTCGAAAGGAGTTTATTCCTAAATGGTCCAATATAAAATTTTACCAAAATTGATTTAGCCCTTTTTGAGAAAATCAACAAATTCCCAAAAAAAATAACTTAGACGACGTTTTAGTTTGTTCAATCTTTGGAGGACTTACAATCTCTTTTAAGTGTGTCGCCGTTTCTTAATGGATTTGGATGTTAAGGCAACACTAAAAAGCGAAAAATAAAAAGTTTTTTTCAAAAAAAAGAAAACCGCCTTCAAAAACTAAAAAGTGATAAATAACTTTAGCACAGAACACACATTACTTTACTTTCGGAAGTCGGTGGCAATACAAAACAACAAACTCAAAGCCACCGCTACCGACTTCCAAAAGTTACGTAATGTGTGTTCTGTGCTAAAGTTATTTATCACTTTTTAGTTTTTGAAGGCGGTTTTCTTTTTTTTTTGTATGGAAAAAAAATGTGTCGAATTTTGAAAAGTCGTAGAACAAATGTTGTTCAGGGTGATGATACGAAGTGAGGATTAAATGGTTTTGGGTATTTTTTCAATTACCCTGTATATGTAGAAGCGGGGCGTGATAAGTAAAACAGTTTTTTTCTTGTTTCTTCGTTTATTACTGACTCATTTCATAAAATACAATGTTTACGTCTTAGCGTCGTCGTTACGTTTTTCTATCCTTCGCCATTCATTATCTGTCCCACTCCTTCCGCTTTCACCTCTCATTCACTCATCTTACATTCCATTCTACTTATCGATTTCATGTTTAATTAATTACACGACTTAACTAAAAACAATCTTAAAAGGTGATATTGTGCCCACATGTATTTTGTGCTTTTATCTTAGTCAAAACTAGTCTTTTAAAACACATCTGTTCCATACATTCCAACCGAATTGTAGTATATTTATAGGGAACAGTAGATTTTGTTTGTCATATTTCAGAGATGATCCCTTAATAAAACTTGTTCATATTATTATTTATAAGTACTGTCACCATGTGAAATATGGCCAATAAATAAAACGTCGGTGCGTTTTATTTTATACTAGATTTTGCCCGCGACTACATGCGCTTGAGTTTTCTTCGCATCCCTATATTTTAATAAAAAAATATACCTCGGGTGTGATTCTGTAAGACCTCATTCTAAACTTCGAATCTGAATCCGCTGTGAGTTTCTTGATAGGCATTGTAAAAACTCGGTTGATAATTCGAATTTACACTAGCGCCACCCTTGCGAGCGTGTCAGCGATTTGAACTAAATTGACAGGGAGATTTTGACACATAAAGTATGAGAAGACGTAAGAGGTGGCATTCTGTAAGGTAATTTCCCCGTCACTTCGACGCTCACTTCGCACTTAAATCCGATTCAAAGTGTCAAATATATCAAGGTCATTATAAACCTTATGCGAAGTGAGAGTGAATAGCGATTTGAGATGCGATTTGTTGTTTGAATTTTACAGAATCGACCTACTTATAATACTCAGGGATGAAGTAGCTTCATATTAACGAAATAATTTAAAAAATCGGCCTGTTCACGGCCATCTGACCCCAAACTAGGGAGACCCTGTACTATGGGTGTCAGAGAGCCGATATACAGACACAAATACATTTTTTTTTGTAAATTCATACATTAATAGATAAACAACATCCAGACACAAGGCAAACACAAATGCTCATCACACAAATATTTACCTTGGGCGGGAATCGAACCCGCAACACGCTGCGCAGCAGTCGATCGCTCAGCCACTGCGCCAACCGTGTCGTCAAAACTTTTGAAATGTAACTTTTTCAATTTAATTTTATGTACTTTCTAAGTTTATTTTGGTCATCACTAGGCTGACATCGGTGAAGGCTCAGCAGTGCTATTCTGTTACAATCTCCCTCGGTGAACACCTAGATGAAGAGAGCTGTCATCCGTCCCGATGCTAGGGAGATTGTAACAGAATAGACTGGCTGATTATAAAACAAAAGGCAGATAGACCATGCGGAACACTGAGAGTGAAGCCAAAAAATTAAAAAAATACAAATTCAAAAGCGAATATCTACAACGCGCTTCGTGTTGTATTGACACGAGTCAGTATAGCACGAAACGCCGCATCGTTAAAAAGAACATACAAATACAAATATAAATTCAAAAGCGAATAGAATCACGAGATTGTAGGTATTCGATTTTCAATTTGTATTTGCTTTTTTGGCTTCACTCTCAATGTTCCGCGCGGTCTATCTGCCTTTTGTTTCATAATCTGAGGAAGAAGGAAAAACATCGTGAGGAAACCTGGACTTAGATACCTAGTTAAAAAAAAAAGCGACCAAGTGCGAGTCGAACTCGCCTATGAAGGGTTCCGTAGCAGCAAGTAACATAATATAAAAGTTTTTTATTTTTATATTTGAGTTGATTGAATGAAAGGTAAAATGTGGTTTACGGTTTATGATGTATTAAAAAAAAACTACTTACTAGATGTCGTTCAAACCAATTTTCGGTGGAAGTTTACATGGTAATGTACATCATATATTTTTTTTAGTATTATCATTCTCTTATTTTAGGAGTTACAGGGGCACATTTTACCACTTTGGAAGTGTCTCTCGCGCAAACTATTCTGTTTTGAAAAAAATGTTATTAGAAACCTCAATATAATTTTTGAAGACCTATCTATAGAAGCCACACACGTATGGGTTTGATGAAAAAAAAAATTGAGTTTCAGTTGTAAGTATGGGGAACCCCCAAAATGTATTGTTTTTTTTTTCTATTATTGTGTGAAAATCTTAATGCGGTTTACAGAATATACCTACTTTTCAACGTAAGTTTCAACAGTATAGTTCTTATAGTTTCGGAAAAAAGTGGCTGTAAAATACGGACGGACAGACAGACAGACATAACGAATCTATAAGGGTTCCGTTTTTTGCCATTTGGCTACGGAACCCTAAAAAACAAATACAAATTCAAAAGCGAATATTTACAACGCGATTCGTGCTGTATTGACACGAGTCAGTATAGCACGAAACGCCGCATCGTTAAAAAGAACAAATAAATATAAATTCAAAAGCGAATACAATCATGAGATTGTAGGTATTCGATTTTCAATTTGTATTTGCTTTTTAGGCTTCACGCTCAGTGTTCCGCGCGGTCTATCTGCCTTTTGTTTCATAATCTGAGGAAGAAGGAAAAACATCGTGAGGAATCCTGGACTTAGATACCTAGTTAATATAAGAAATCACCAATCCGCCTTGAGCGCACGTGGTGACCAATGCTCATACCTTCTCTGTATGAGAAGAGGCCTTTGCCCTGCAGTGTGACAATTATACGTTGCTATTATTATTTTAACAAAAGTAGATGTAACTTTCATGTCGTTTTTAGGGTTCCATATCCAAAAGGTAAAAACGGGACCCTATTAGGTTAGGGTGTAACTACACCAATCGATCGATCATCGATCGATGCCATCGGTCGACAACGATCGACGTTGATTGATTAGTGTGGTAGCTTTTGCTGATCGACGTATACCGTTCGACTAACTAATCGATCGATTGCCGGCCGATGGCGTCGGTCGACGTTGATCGATAACTCCGGCTATAATCCATCACTAATAATAATCAAGCAGCTCGATCGACGTCGACTAATCCATTCTACCATCGATCGACGATCGATCGATTGGTCTGGTAACACCCTTACTGAGACTTCATTGTCTGTCTGTCTCGCTGGCTGTCTGTCACACGGCTGTATCTCATGAACCATGATAGCTAGACAGTTGAAATTTTTACAGTTGATGTATTTCTGTTGCCGCTTTAACAACAAATAAAATAAATATTTAAGGAGATTCCCATATAACAAACGTGTTTTTTTTGCCGATTTTTTGCTCGATGTCTAATGTTGTATAGATAATGGTACAGAACCCTTCGAGTCCGACTCGCACTTGGCCAGTTTTTTCTCTTTGAGGCTATTATTTACTTCATTACATTAACGACCCTTCTCACACACCCAATATTTCCTTTTCTTTCCCTAACTAATATGTAAGTATCGTAACAAATCACAGTTTTCTCGAACAATTAAATATTATCGGATCCCAAAACTTACTAAAGCCGTATACACAAATAAATAAATTAAACTGTCCATTTGTTATATATAAATAACAACATTTTACTAAACGCGTCATATGAATGTTTGCAAAGTGCGTATACCAAAAAACTGTTTATGAAATTGTCTGTTTGTGTAAATAAAGTAATTTATTTATTTATTTATTATAAACACACCAACAGCATTGTCACTTACAATTCAAATAAAAGTAGCATTTAAAAATCAGCATTTCAGTAACCATGCAAATAACAGGTATGGTATGCATAACGTGACCATTTATTATTTGACTAAAAACGGGACATTGGTTTATTTTGATCAATAAACAGGTAGTCAATAAAAAAAAACTCTCTTTTAAAGTTATTTATTCAGAAAAAATAGCTTACAAGTTAGATACAAATTAAAAACATATAGGTATCCAAAATGTTTAATTATTTTTATATTTATCAGATGAACAAATTTGCTTTGCGTAACTGGGTTTTCTCAGATGTCCACAATTTATTCATCAGAGAAAATACTCTTTCTACTGGAGCATTTGTAGCAGGCAAACATAAAATATATTCAATTAAAAGCTTTTTACAAAAAAGACAACCGCCTTCAAAAACTAAAAAGTGAAAAATAACTTTAGCACAGAACACACATTGACTTTAGTTTCGAAATTCAGTGGCTTTGTTCTGTTTGTTGCTTTGTATTGCCACCGACTTCCGAAACTAAAGTCAATGTGTGTTCTGTGCTAAAGTTATTTTTCACTTTTTAGTTTTTGAAGGCGGTTGTCTTTTTTGTAAAAAGCTTTTTATTTTCCGCTTTTTAGTACCTCCTTCTCATTCAAATCTATTAAGAAGAGATTGAAAGTTAACTACTACAAAGATTGATGAAACTAAAACGTCGTCTATGTAAAATTTTTGGGTATTTGTTGATTTTTCAAAAAGTGCTGAATCAATTTCGATAAAATTTATATGGGACCACCCCTGAAGCGTCAAAATCGGTTTACGTTTGCCTGAAAAATCGCGTAACAAATCGCGCACATACTTAATGCAAATTTAAGACTTATACGGTTTTCTCATGGATGCCATGGTCAGAACTGGACCAAATTAAAAGGGGACCACACGGGAAGCACTAGCTTCCAAATAAAAAAGAATCATCAAAATCGGTTCACCCAGTCCCGAGAAATCAGGTAACAAACATAAAAAAAAAAAAAAAAAAAAAAAAAATACAGACGAATTGATAACCTCCTCCTTTTTTGAAGTCGGTTGAAAATACAAAAGTTTTCATGCTGTAGATTATTGTCTTGAAAGTGTTTGAATACTTCCACCCAACGAATTTCTGTGGAAACATTTATATTATTCCATTCAGTTACTTTTTGCGATGTAATATAGTTGGAAATTAATGAAAATTCGTCAAAAACTTCTGTATCTTTATTACAATCAATATATTCCTTTTCAATTAATATGTCCAGAGATTTTTGAACGTCTTCCCATGCGGGGACCTTTTTTAAATCTGCCCAATAAAATATTTCCATTTCTTTTGTTAGAAAGCAAGTCCACTGCTCCAGATATTCACGGCTTGTTTTATAAAATTCTGTAGCCGTTCTTTTCACAAACTCTTCATCTATATCAGTTCCATTATCTTTTAATTTCAGCATTAATTGACGGACCGTAAATGGAAGAAACTGATTATTCTGTTTCTGAGTCAAATTGTCTTTTAGCTGATTGATTTCTTTGGCAGCTTCAATTGCCGATACAGTCTGACCTTCAAGTTTCAATACAGCTTGATGAAAACTTGCTGACTGAGCGTGTAAAAAATGAAGCCATAATTCGGATGTGGGATCTTCAAAAAAGTTTTTTAATAACAGTGGACATTTTTCAATGCTCAAAAAATAAGTTTTTAATGGCTGATACATTTTTAAAACCCTTTCTAAGGCAGGCATAAGAGCCAGCCATCTTGTTTTGCTATAGCCGAGCATTTGATTATATTCGGTTTCAGTCTCAGCGCAAAACTCCTTTAGAGCTTCAACTCGAATCGTATAAATATAAAAAAATGAATATATCTTCACAATAATGCTTTCGTAATCTAACGGTAGCCCGTATGCAGCAGATTTTATTGCATTGTGAATAACATGGGCTCCACATCCAATACCTATTAATGGCTTTTTCAGAGATGATTGTAATTTCGTTAATACATTGTTAGTTCCTCGCCTAGCCGCGCCTCCGAAATTGACGTTGGCATTGTCCCCACAAAATGCCACGACTTTTTTTGTCAAATTATTATCTGTCAATACTTGGTTTAAATAATTGACAATGATATCGGAAGTCTCACCTGGTTGGTCTTGGAGATCTAAAATTTTTACCTACGTACACACACGTGCACACCTACGTAAGGTTGAAAATAGCGCACTACAATAGGGTATATTTTCTTGTTACCGTGATTTGAAGCGTCGTTTAGTATAGTAATACAATTAGACTTATCAAGATCATCTTTTCATTCTTTCATTGCTGTAGGCGTTAAAACATTTACTACAATAGCTTCTGATTTTGTACATGCGCATGTGAATTTCGGTTCAAAACATGATTTAATTAATTTTGATGCACAATCATTCGACCGAAAACTGTGGTTTTCTTGTATAGTGTGATAAGCCCAGACGCCTTCTGCCGCGGCGATGTCCAAATCCTTTGAAGTTATTTTTATGTTTTTCAGACTTTAAATGCTGTTCAATATCACTGGCACCACTGTGAGAAACACTAAACTCTGTACGACACTTTTCGCATCTAACATCTGAGGGAGTATTTATTTGCTTGATAAACGGATACTTTGCTTGTAAGCTAACATTAAATGAACACTTGCGTTTTGGCATTTTAACTTATTAGGTACCTATTTCAAAACAAAAGAAGTTTCAAATGAAAACAATACAAAGAGCGAGAAATGGGCGAACGAAAAATCTGTCAAACAAATGGTCAACTTCAACAAAGCGCGGGCGATGCAATGGCGTCTCGGTCACTCTCGGGCACTCTCATCTACCGACCGACGACGACGCGGTCTCGCTCTCGCACAGCGCTCGCTCCGAACGACGCGGCGCGGCGCGGCGCGGCGCGGCGCGGCCATCTGGCCGACTCGATACTTAAATTTTTGCGCGGTTTTCGAAAACGGGACAATTTTGCGTCCCAAAGTGTATTTCGGGGACACCGGGACTCGTAATTACAAAAAGGGACAGTCCTGTTCAAAACGGGACTTCTGGTCACGTTACCGTACCGGTACCATACCGTATGCATGACATTGACAAAAATAAAAAAAATGAGACAAGAAGAAAAACTAAAAAGTTTGTCTAGGAAGTAGACTTAAATCCAAAAGCACTACAAAAAAAAAAACAAAAGAATTAATAATAAAAATAATAATAATACCAGCCTATTACTTATTGTCTGGCCTCTTCTCATATAAAGAAGGTACAGTCAACAGCAAAAGTAGATGATCAAAATCAGAAATTCAATACTAATTTACTAACACTAATTTATATAATTTATTACTAGTTTATTTATTAAAAGTATGTGATTGTCACACACATACTTTTGAATCACTTCGACGCCACACAATTATGACGCGAACTCCGTTCACTAGTATTGAATTTCTGATTTCGATCATCTACTTTTGCTGTTGACTGTACAAGAATCGATCACCACGCTTGCTTAAAGCGGATTGGCGATTTCAGACTTATATTCATTATTAGTCCAGGGGGTCAAGTCTGCTATTTTTATAATTTCGTCATTCCAACACGATCCCATTGTCATTTTGCTAAAAGTTCGTAATCTGCTAAATTCATAATGATCGATCATTGGTCGGTCGAATTAAAAGCAATGACTGCACAATGACGTTATAATGGTAGGTCACTGATCAAAGGAACTGTCAAAATTTTAGCACATTACCGCATAAGTCAGTCATTCAGTTGTCAATTTGTACGAGATTACCATTCTATATCATTTCTTTCAATGGCGTGTCAGTGGTTGATCATTGGAAAGTCATAATGACGCCATTATATTAGTAGATTACCAAACTTGTCAAAATCAACAATTATGAAATCAATGATAGACCATTCTGACACTATTGTAATAGCAGACTTGAGGCCCTGATTTCCTCACGATGTGTCCATCTGTTTATTCCGGCTTACCTTCGAAATGGCTACTCCTATTTTGACGGGACTTGTTCCTCCTCATAACATCAGTGCTAGTGAACGTGCTCTTATTTTAGAAAAATAATAATTAGCGTCCCGCGTAACAAAGGAGGAAGGAAGGTTAGATTTTGGAGGCGGTTGTCATTTTTGTAAAAAAGGTTTTTTTTATCACTTTTTAGTAGGTACCTTCTTATTATTCAAATCCATTAAGAACCGGCAACACAGGTAAAACAGAGGTACTCCGAAGATTGAAGAAACTATTAAAACGTCGTCTATGTAGATTTTTTTAATTTATTTTTCAAAAAGTGACCCCCTGAGGCAGTCCCTATCCATAAGAAGAAAAAATTTCAAAATCGATTCACATTTGCCGGAGAAATCACGTAACAAATAATAAAAAAAACAACATAGAGTCGAATTGAGAACCTCCTTATTTTTTGAAGTCGGTTGAAAATAAAACCCTATAGTTAACCAACTTTTACGCAGATGAAGTCGCGGGCTCAAGTTAGTTCTTCACGTATGTTTATACAATATCCCGTATATTACATATATGGGTAATTGTTTTTCCTTATTTCTCTAACATTATGTGGGTAGTGCGTAACATAAGTGGTCCATTCCATTTGTAGGTACACTTAGATTCAAGAGTACAAGATAGGGAATGATTGTGTTTTCGCTTCTTGCCAAATATTTTAAGTGGTTACCGTGGATTGGCGCCATTTGAATGTTTTCATGTGATTTATTGAAGGTTGGAATTATTAGATCAGGGTCGGTCATGTTTCATTGCAGTAATTTACTGAAAAATTAGAACGGCGTAGAAGTAAGTTGGTTCCGTCACTGTTAAAGGGTTTTTCGTAGGTTTTCTTCAGCCTGACCTTGTCTTATCTACACTAATATTATAAAGAGGAAAGATTTCTTTGTTTGTTTGTTACGATTTAACTCAAAAACTGGGCTGATTTCAAAAATTCTTCGTCATTAGAATGATACATTATCCTTGAGTAACATAGGCTATATTTATCAATTGAAAAAAAATTGGTGTCCTTGAAAAAATTCACGAAGACGAAATCGCGGGCGAAAGCTAGTCTTTTATATGTATTTTGATAACTAAAACTAAAACCCCAAGATCATTGATTTCAACCATTATGGTCAAGTCACACCAGAATGGCAGCGCAGCGGCCGGCAGTTTTGCTGCCAAACCATTTTCAACTTTATCTCTAAACCTCAAAGCATAGTATCGCTTCGGCGGGCATCGGCTCGCAGAGCCGCCCGGGCGGCGGCACGAGCTGCCACTCGACGCACGCAAATCTTTAAGTGATACTATGTATTGACGTTTAGAGATAAAGTTGAAACTGGTTTGCCATCAAAACTGCCGGCCGCTGCGCTGCCATTCCGGTGTGTTTTGACCCTTAATGTCATACAATACTAGCAAGTGATAACGTTTCGCACACCAGTCAAATAGACCAATTTTTAGGACCAGAAACTCTGACTTTTATTATTGTATTCTCAAATTCAAAGTGAATGAGCGGCATTGACGATACAAACCCTGAAAATGTAGATTGCGATTCGAAAAAGCTGTGGGAGATATCCCCCACCAGGCAAGATAACTTGTCCTGGTCGGAAAAAGATAGATAGAAAGATAAAATATTTTTAATTACAAATGTATAGTTTTCAGACCTTTCCCTGTATTTACTAGCTCATATTACTTGCCAAATTTCATAGTTCTTGGTCAACGGAAAGTACCCTATAAATTTTGATTCCCTTGAGAGTGTCGAAATGTACGTTTTTTGTGACATAAACGACCGTATCTTTTTTTCACGTTAACTTAGAAGTTTGATTTTTTCACAGATTTACGGGACCGTAGACCTAAGTATATTGTTTTAATTGTAATTTCAACTCGGTACCTCTACACGTTCCCGAGATAAAGGGTCTTGACAGACAGATGGACAGACAGCAAAGTGATCCTATAAGGGTTCCGTTTTCCGCCGTACGGAATCCTAAAAATGAAATCAAATGAGAGTAGACAAAAGTGCGGTGTGCGTCTCAGGGTTGCACTAAATGGGAGTCCTGCTCAGCATGTGTCAGGCAAATATCCCTGACGCTGATATTCTGTTGAATCCCTGTAGTGACATATGGACGTAAAGCAGCCCGTGTTGAAGCCCGTCACAGACGTAGCTATAATATATATTAATATAATTCATAGCAAGGCTTAGTACGATATATTTTATATAGTAATCTTTGAGTGACCACAGACAGCTATAATATATAGCTTTATTACGTCACCAAAATATGTGGACAGATATAGCAAGGCATATTAATATGTATTTCAAAAATGTGAAACAAACAACGATCGTAGACGTAATAAGGGCGAAAATATATTATTCTATTATAGCTACCGTGTGTAGTGGCTAGCTATAATATATATTATAGCTACGTATGTGACGGGCTTTAGTTGTGGCAAAGAAGCAATGATAATGCCAGCCTATTATTGTCCCACTGCAGGGCAAAGGCCTCTTCTCATACAGAGAAAGCACGAGCATTGATCACCACGTGCGCTCAAGGCGGATGGGCGATTTCAGATTTATGTTAATTTCTAGATCCAGGTGTTCTCACGATGAATTCTTTTACCAAAATCAGTGACGTTCAAGATAAACAAAGTATGAATATGAATTGAAAGAGTTATATTAGGCCGGTGTCAAACCCGCATCCTCATGCACGAGAGGCGGGCGACTTTACTACTGGGCTGTCATGACATTTTTGTCTACTGGACACCATCTTTTCTTACCGACATCCATGCTAAAGAAGTCGCAAACACAGCTTGTACAAAACAAAAAATATACAAATCTGCATCACACCCCGCCATTTGCCGCAAATTGCGTGTCGTCCCGTCTAAGGCACGCCATTTTAATGTCTTAATCAATACAAGTAATATTGAGCCATCAGTAGATATGTAGTAGGTACCAAAATTGATTGCGTGCATTCACTCAATGATACAGCCCTAGCCGTACTGAATGTAATTGTAGAGTAGATTGACTCATCTTTATCGTGATTGCTGTAAACGATTAAACAATTGCTTGCGAAGTAGTTTTACGTTTGTGCAGCGAGTAATTATTTATTCAAGTATTTTTTGTTGTGCTGATTTCTTATTTGAACTTTATTCTGCCGAGGATAACCGACCTCTGTTAGATTCTTAACAATCTGTGTTGAATGAGCAAATAATATAATAGCACATTAAGCCCGTCACAGACGTAGCTATAATATATATTAATATAATTCGTAGCAAGGCATAATATTACGATATATTTTCTATAGTAATCTTTGAGTGACCACAGACGCAGCTGTAATATAATCTTTACTAGCGACCCGGCCCGGCTTCGCATGCCTATAGCCTTCCTCGATAAATGGACTATCCAAGACAAAAACAATTTTTCAATTCGGTCCAGTAGATCCTGAGATTAGCTCCTTCAACCAAACAAACAAACAAACTCTTCAGCTTTATAATATTAGTATAGATAGTATAGAATAAGTCACCAAAATATGTGGATAGATATAGCAAGGCATATTAATATATAGTTCAAAAATGTGAAACAAACAACGATCGCAGACGTAATAAGGGCGAAAATTTATTATTATACTAGCGACCCGACCCGGCTTCGCCTGGGCCTATAGCCTTCCTCGATAAATGGACTATCCAACACAAAAAGATTTTTTCAATTCGAACCAGTAGATCCAGAGATTAACGCGATCAACCAAAGAAACAAACTCTTCAGCTTTATAATATTAGTATAGATTATAGCTACCGTGTGTGGTGTGGTGGCTAGCTATAATATAATGTATATTATAGCTACGTATGTGACGGGCTCTCGCATTATGGTAGAAAATAACAAAACAATTGTATCGAGTCGAACCGTAAAACAAATCTGTCACACGACCCCAAAAAATGATTTATTCGCCAACTCAAAACTTCCTATATTATTATTCCGACGACAAAAGCACCCAAAAAGTTTGAACACATGTTTAGTACCCTTTTCCCAAAAATTTCATATCCACGTTTCGTTTAATACGGAATTGCGGTCTGCACAGTGTTCCGCGAGTGAACAACAACTGTGATAAATCCAACCTTTTGGCACAATGCGCACTATTGGGGTTATTAATAAGCGGTCGTGCTGTGAATGGTCGGCTTTACGCTTGTTCGATAACACTGCGGTTTCCGATTAGAGTCGCGGTGTTAATTGAGTGGAGATAATTAAAAAGACCACGAACTGGAAGACGCAGCGTTGGTAGACCTCCCACCAGATGGACCGATGATATCGTCAAGGTCGCGGGTAACCGGTGGATGCTAGCGGTAGGTTGCCGCTCGTTGTGGCGTTCCATGGGAGTAGTATTTGTTCAACAGTGGACGTCTTCTGGCTAATGATGATAATGAATTAAAACGATGTCTTGGTTTTCCTTTCAATTTTCAAGAACTAGTTTTCTTTGATCTATGTAGGAAATGTTATGGCGGATCTGTTTTGTGTCCTACTATATATATGCTTGCTGCTATACCTTTATAAGCTGCAACTGCTGGTCTGTCCTGTAAAAAATTAACACTTGTCGGTGAAGTGAGCTTGAGGTGAGTGTCATATCTAACCCAGTAGTGCTAACAATCTCACTCGGTGAACTCTTGGATAAAAGAGGTGTCCATCCGACTTGATACTCAGGTTTGAGAAAGCATTACAACTTAGAAAATGATTGCACGAACATTTTCCTTAGAAAGATTCATGTTCTTACGTAACCTGACATTAGGTCTTTACATATGAAATTGCCGCTCGGTATCAAAAAAATAAAAATAACTTTTTTTTAAAGAAATTATATATTTAAGTCAATCGAAGTATGCACCATTGTTATCGATACACTTCCGCCATTTTATCGGGAGCTCATTGATCCCTGTGGTAAAAAAATCCTGGGAGCGAGAATCGATGAACTGCTTGAAGGCTGTTTTAACTGCCTCATCAGAGTTGAATTTTTTTCCGTGTAAAAAGTTGTCCAAATTTCGGAATAAGTGGTAATCGGTTGGGGCAAGATCTAGAGAGTATGGTGGGTGACACAGAGTTTCCAGTCGCAGCTCCTCTAACTTGGCGACCGTCTGATGTGCAGTATGTGGTCGAGCGTTATCCTGAAGGAGCAATGGGCTAGAGCAATTGACCAGTCTCGGTTGTTTAATGGTGAGCTTTTCCATCATTGTTTGCAACTGTTGACAATACATGTCTGCAGTAATCGTCTGGCCTGATCTCAAGAAGTTGTAGTGGATGACACCAGCACAGGACCACCAAACACTAACTAGAATCTTCTTTTTGGTCAGTTTTCGCTTGGGGCAAGGTTTTGCCGCTTTTCCAGGGTTAAGCCATTGTGATGATCGCTTGCGATTATCTTACACGATCCACTTCTCATCACAAGTGACAATATGATTTAAAATTCCCTCATTATTGTGACGAGTGAGCAAAGAAGCGCAGCAACCGATGCGTGTTTGTTGGTGTGCTTCAGTCAATTCGTACGGTACCCACTTTTCGAACTTTTTTACTTTTCCAATTTGACACAAATGGATAATGATTGTTTTGTCACTTACTCCAAAGGCTGCTGCTAATTCAGAAGTGTTTTGAGATGGATCCGCTTCCACTATCGCCTTTAATTCTTCATTATTCACTTGAGTATCCGGTCGTCCACGAGGCTCATTTTGTAAATCAAAATTTCCAGAATGGAAACGTTGAATCCAATAACGCACCGTTCGTTCGTTAGCGGTGCTTGGCCCGTACACGTCGTTAATCCTTCGAGCCGTTTCTGCTGCACTGGTGCCACGGTGGAACTCATATTAGTAAATACCGCGAATTTTTAATTTCTCCATTGTTGTTGCTATAGCAATTTTCAAGCCCAAACAAATGACGTGAAAACTAATGAAACACGAATTTGAAAACAATATTCTTTAGTCTATATTTTGAAATAATTTTGAAATTGGAATTCCTAATCAAACACAAAATATTTGATTTCAAAGTTGCCAGTATTAAGTATCGGCAATTTCATATGTAAGGACCTAATATTATTCATATTCATTGTAATTAATTTTTGCTAATTATTTAATAATTTGCTTATTTTTACTTTAGCTTTTTTTTTCCTTCAAAAAGGCTTAAACTGTACCTAATGTTAAGACTGTGAGGCTTATTAAATAACTTTGAAATAATTGAAATAATAATCACAAGACTGGAGTCCGGACACAGTCAGGCGGGGTCGCGGTAGACCAAGGAGAAGATGGCGGGACGCCTTGGATGGTTTCCTCGCGAATTGGCGGGATGAGGCACAACATCGAGAGAAATGGAGGGAATGGGGGGTTGCCCAGGAGTGGGACAGCAACGGCTAGTTAAAAAAAAAAAAATTGAAACGCAAATAAAATGTTCGATAAAAATAGCAGAATCAAATATAAGCAGGTACCTGGGCTACCGAGCTTTGCTTGGTTTTTTTTTTCGTGTTTTTTAAAAATGAAACCTAGCTAGATCGATTTATCGCCCCCGAAACCTCCTGCATACTACATTTCTTGAAAATCGTTGGAGCCGTTTCGAGATTCAGATTATAAATATATTTATACAATAATTGCTCGTTTAAAGGTATTAGATAAATATGAATTATGATTGTAATGCTTTGTCAATCCTCCCTACCTCAAGCGCATTTAACCAAAATTTTCCGGAAGAGCTTTTTACAGAATCGGACTGCTGCTCATAAATTCAACAAACTCCCACAAACAATTTCAATTAACATTCATCGATTAAAATAACTTGATCTAAAAACGTCGTCATCATTCTATTAAATCCACTTTTAATTGTTTCTCAAACGTTTACTACCAACTTCCAATAATAGATATCAATTAACATAATTACAAATCTAAAATGACAAACAATTTGCTTGGAATTTCCTAAACATCAAATGCATTAACTTTAATGAGAATGGCACCGAATATATTTACTTAGTTGTTCGATAATAAATTGAAACTGAACGGCGTCAAAGATTAAGAAATTATACTTCTTTTATATGCGAATCTCCTGATCTAAACGCATTTTAAATGCCTACAGTTTCGAGCACGTCGGAAATGGCAAGGCAAGCAGGGTTGTCAGTTCGTCGCTTGCATCGCACGCTAGGCTTGGGTTCCTCATATTTGAGTACTCACACGAGCGATATCACTGGGGCGATATTGAGGTCAAAATCTATCCGTAGACCTATTTCTATTAACATTATCGTCTCGATTACCATATGGATCGTGTGGATGTAGTACCTACCGTTACTTAAAGGTAGTCACACAAATCCGACATATTCACCGTTCTCAGTAAACGGTCTCTAAAATGGTGGACCATCGTATGACGGCATTGGTTTTTGAATTTCGAAGTGTCAAACACTGACTGTAGAAAACCACATAAACTTATGTACTATAGGTTTTCGTGAGGTCTTTAGATTCAAGACTTTCCAAGGTTGAAAACTTAATTTCGTATCAGACTCACAAATCTTTTGGTTTTTGACAAGTCTACAATACTCATTGCGTTGATTTTACAGTGGACTAAATTTTGATACATGAAGCTATGGATATTTTTGAATGCAAGTCGTCACTTATAAGAAGCGGTAGATATTTAGAAGTATATATTTAAATAAATAGAAACATAAGACATGAGTTCCTTCTATAAGGTTTTATTACTCTGTGATGGCTTGCTTTGCCAAGATCTAATTATATAGGCCTTTGTTGTACAGACTGGTCTATGGACTACTAATGAAAGAGGTCGAATGACGCGACCGCAACGCGATTGCGAATCGAATGCCGTGTTTATTATTTGTTGATTGATTTAAACGCATTGATTGATGTTTTAGCCGTGAATAGCAACACCCCATTTTTACCCATGGGTGTCATAGATGGCGACAGAGGGACCAGAGAATGGGTATCAGCGTCTTCTGAGTACCATAACACCTACTGTGATCGCCGACATGCAACGGCCAAGCATGGCGATTACGGCTGAACCCCCCCTTGGGAGAGTCGTGTCTAAAAGTTGACATGATAATGATGATTGATGTTTAATTGCGATTTTTTCTCTGACAAGAACTCTCGTTTAGTTTTTTCTATAATGGAATTCCTCACACAAAATTAGAGTTAATGTCAAACTTATATTATCTGCACGCCATAATTAAACAAGTACCAAGCAGGTACATTGTGTCCCTTTGTGTCTATCCCTTTGGGAAACAGTAGCTACTTTAATTTAACAAGTGTTCTGGAATATACTTGTGTGGCTTCTGTTTACGAAAAGCATGAAGGTCAGTTTTTTTACGTTTCTTTACGAAAGCAACTTTTCAATGTTACCTAAACTTGAAATAACCTTACGACCTCTGTATGCACCCATAAGAGCAATGGTTTGCGTGCGAAACATTGCGTGCTAAATGTCTAGAAATTTTTGCAGCAAAATATAAAAGTTGTTTTCCAACAATTTTTTTTTCACAATATATTTCTTCGCTTGATGGGTATTTTGCGTAGTTAACGTACCTATACCCTGTTCACAATAAGATTAGACATTTACTCAAACCTTTTTTACAGTCCGTTCAACCGATTTTGACTTCTATTGCGTTGGTAGCATGACAAATGGTAACTGCAGTAAACAGTTGTATTGTAACCACTTTTTTGCCTCTAATGTCATCCTTAAGCCTACGGAATAGAAGTCAAAATTTTGATTGAAGGGACTGTAAAAAAGGTTTGTGTTTATGTCTAATCTTATTGTGAACAGGGTATAGATAACATAGTGGTTTTCAGTCTTAGTGTTGACATACTGTACTTAAAGTGTGATAATTTAATAAGTGTGCGGACCCACCATACTACTGGCAATACCCCTGGTAGTATAGTGGGTCTAAAACTTTACCACTGAGAAAATCGTTAGGGTTAGGTTCGGTTAAAATTGTGACTATTAAAATGCGAAGGCGAGTAAGCGCAGCGAACGGTGCCGCGACAGCGGCCGCCGAGTGCTAGTTCGCGTCTATTGTTATTGAATCATTTGGGTTATGTTAGGTGAGTGGTATAGTTTTAAACCCAACATATCATCAGGGGTATGGCCACTACAATAATAATAATTCAATTATTTATTCAAGTAACATAACTCATAGTGTTAGTAACAATTCGATTTATATCTATGTTAATAAACTAAATTGATGTATATATACAGATAAATCAATTAACCTAAATCAATAATGGCACAACTTTATTATGCTGCAAGTCCAGCAGAAATTTTGCAGCACCGGTTAAGAATCGCGCAAGCCAGTCGGCTGGAGATCATTTTTAAGATGCTGTTGGTGCTGCCGCGTACCCTGCGTACCAGGGATGCGCATCTCTTATGCATTACTGTATAAAAACAATCTACGCGGGCATCCGCAAACATCCCTATCCCTATCCCTAACTATGCCCAGTGGTATGGTGGGTTCGCAATGTAATTTTTAACCGACTTCAAAAAGTCGGTTATCGGTCGGGTAAAGTAGGTTATCAATTCGAATGTTTATATATATATTTTTTTTTATGTATGTTCGGGCATAACTCTGTCATATATAGACGGATTTGCAAAATTCTTTTTTTATCGAAAGGGGTTTATTCCGAAAAGGTCCCATATAAATTTTATCAAAATTGGTACAGCCCTTTTTGAGAAAATCAACTTATTTCCAAAAAAAATACTTAGACAACGTTTTAGTTACTTTAATCACTGGAGGACTTACAATTTCTTTTAAGTGTATTGCCGTTTCTTAATGGATTTAGATGTTAAGGCAACACTAAAAGGCTAAAATAAAAAGTTTTTTGAAAAAAAACTTTCGGAAGTCGGTGGCAATACAAAACAACAAACAGAAAGCCACCGCCACCTACTTCCGAAAGTAAAGTAATGTGTGTTCTGTGCTAAAGTTATTTATCACTTTTTAGTTTTTGAAGGCAGTTTTCTTTTTTTTGAAAAAACTTTTTTTTTATCATTAGTTTTTTCTCTTTAATTGACATGTTTTAAATTCTATTGCGATTTATTATTAATTATTGTGTTACACGTGTGATTATTTGTAATTGATTTTTTATTGTGCTTATTTCATTAAACTATTGAGAGTTGACTGGCTTGATTACTAAATTTGTAAACATTTGTACGCCCTCTGACATAACATAGCACACTCTCTATTTTTATACAATCATCATTGTATGTAAAACAAATGTATAACAACCTGTATAAGTGGATCCTCTAGTGTTGAAATTCAAATTACTTGAGTAATTATTTTTTTCTTCTCTTCTTGTCCATATAAACTTCTGTGCCAAAGGACAATGCCAGAAACTCTATAGAACTTTGCCCCACTCAATAAAAGTCATGTGCAATATGTAGCATCTTACTGTTTATTTATTGCTGATAACTAAACATTAGTCTTAGTGACTGTAGAACTTGCGGTTTCCGTTTAAATCTAAAAACAATAATGACATTGATTATAGGTTAAATTGTATTTTAGGTAAAATTACTTTGTATTTGGTGGGTAGGTATTTCGTAATCCGCAAGTTCTAAAGAAAAACAATTTAGTATAGAAAGGTTCTATATTCATTACAAATATTTTCATTAATTTACTTTTCTGTACATGGGTTACTTTTTCTGTACATGGGTGGGGCAGGATCTGGCATTGTCATTTCAGATTCCTAGTTGCTTGTTACATTCTTAAAAAGGTTTCTAAGTTTTTTGTCCACATAGGAATATAAACCTACCTATATCCCCCCTGCCTCTCTTATTCTATATCCTGGTTGGTAAATGTGCCTTTATTACTCTCCAAAACCACACTTAATTACATTGACGACGGTAGCCTTTACTAGGGCCATTCACCAATCGTTCCTAATTTACGCCTATTATAAATTAAACCAGCGGACAGGGCTATTAGTAGTCAAACTAGGAAGTACCATGGAGGTATGAACCACGATTTGTCGTACGACGTCTGTCACACGATTTGTCTTGACGGTTGAAGCGCCGCCATCTTTAATTCGGTTTCTTTTGTTTTTGTAGTATTTAAATGAATGGCTGTTTAAATTAATCTTGTGGCGTGTTTTCTTTCTTTTTCAACGTGTTTGCCGGATCATTTGCTAATCTTTATTATTTTAACGCTCATTGGTGCCAGTTCTGTTGAGCACAAGCTCAACTTATTTTAAGCTATTTAAAT
Source organism: Charanyca ferruginea (assembly GCA_947361185.1). NCBI lineage: Eukaryota > Metazoa > Arthropoda > Insecta > Lepidoptera > Noctuidae > Charanyca > Charanyca ferruginea. The sequence goes on from OX376057.1 coordinate 31,881,496, forward strand.
CTCTTTCTCTCCAATAAAACAAGAAAGAGACAGATAGTAATCAGAGCAGTCAATTTAATTTGTTATACAATGTTAGTACAAAATACTTAGTTGTCAAAAAAACACGGTGAAGTTCAAGGATAAAACTAATTTGACATCTCTAACTTAGTTCTTATCTGTCGCTGTCCTTTTCTTCAGCTGCCTGGTAGGTAGAGATGCCAATTGTCTAATTTTTTAACAAGGGAATGGGCACCATTGGCTAAAAATGAAATAAATAAAAGTTACAAATGTTGCTTTCAAAACTGGGCTTTAATGACTTGTAGAAAAGGAAAATTCGGGTACTAGGAATGCCGCACCACAAACTCAATAGCTCAGTGGCTGAGCAATCGGCTTCTGTGCTGCGTGTCTTTGATTCGATTGCCGCATGTACCTAACCGATATTTGAATGGCGTACAGGTAGATGTATACACGAGAAATTTGAATTATAGGGCAACATTTAGTTAAAAAAAAAGGATTGTTCTTTTTCTTTTAAGAACACATTAGGCATGTCTCCTATATTGTAGGCACGTTTACAAAAATATAAACTCACATACAAAACAACCTAGTAATAAAAACAATTTTACTTGCAAAATCAGAATATTTTTCACTGAACCTACTTACCGACTCAATAACTTGATTACTTCACGATTGAATTCGCATCAAAAGCTCTTATTTAAAAGCGAATTTTACTAATGAAATCATTTCCAATTAATCATTCATTGGATCGTGACGAGAGGTGCTTGAAAACAGAAATATTTTACACGATGCAAATTAAAATGAAATGTCTCTAATTAATTTAATTAATGCACCGTTTCTTAAGTATTTATTTTACGCTTGAGATCACTCTTCATATTTTCCATCTTTGTAGATTCATTAATGAAGAACTTTGATGACATGGTTGGCGCAGTGGTTGAGCGATTGACTGTCGCGGGTTCGATTCCCGCACGGAACAAATATTTGTATGGCTTACAGATAGTTGTTCCGGGTCTGGGTGTTTGTGTATGTGAGTTTATATGTTTGTAATCGCGCCCTCGACACAGGAGCATTTTCTAGTGAGGGGCAACGTTTTTTTAAAAAAGAAAAAGACTGAAAGAAGAACTAAAATTAAATTTAAAACATCCTCGGCACAAAGCTCTTAAGAGTAAATGAATGATTTCAGTATCAGTTCAAGGTTACCTATATGTTCTTCTGTTATCTTTGAAGTCCGCAAGCAAATAGAATCTTCACAGATGCGTGTTCTGCCTCTAAAGGGTGTCCAGTAAATAACACGACATACTGCAGGGGGTGATAGCTTGGGTCAATACCTACCAAAACAACACAATATATGTTTAGCAAAATCTTACGGATTTTTGTTTTCAGCACTGAAGGTTAAAGTTACGCGAAAAGAAAATCGTTCTGTGAAAATTTAAACAAAAAATACTATTTCTTGAAAACATTCTTGTTTTTGATATAAAAAAGACTTATCAATGAGTAAAGTAACTATTCACGAATATTTGATGTAATAAAAATACTAGAAAAGGAATTTTTCATTACGAGATGCTTAAAAATCTGTTTCAAGGTAGAGATATTTCGATATTTCGAAAGATTTTGTAAATCTGTAAATCCGTAAGATTTTGCTGAACATATATTGTGTTGTTTTGGTAGGTATTGACCCAACCTATCACTCCCTTCCAATATGTCGTGCTATTTACTGGACACCCAGTATATTGACCCCATGGTCCATCTTACGCCGCATGCCCTGTCAAATTAACAGCTTTTTACTAAATGTATATAACTGTTTAGACCACGGATATCTATGGTTCACACGGTAGTTATACCATTTTTTTTAAATATTTTTTTTTTCTTGTCTAAATGTCTCTGTTTTTCGGACATTACCCCCTGCATACACACTTACACACTAACAAATTTTGACACTTTATTATAATAAGTGGTAAACATTAAAAAAGTATTTATTCTATTCAGTCGGTTGTTCTGATATATCCCTTATTTTCTATTTTATTTCACATTTATCCTATTTAACTAACATTAAATGTGCTTTACTTTTCATATCATTTTGTAACCTATGATCGAAAGGCCCTAACTAGAAACCCATTTGTAAAATTTAACCACAAAATCCAATTAACGAATTACAACGCTCAAAACTCACCACCCAACGTATAAGCAATACCTTCTTATTGTGGGATATCCCTTCATAAAATATGTACGTAGGTCCTGAAAAATACAGAGTTTCAGTGGATAATTCATTCATTGGTATTACCATAGAATGAGAATGTATAGACGGGTGAATCCTGCTTTGGACTGGATGTTGAAACCTTGGGATTGTTTCGTCGATTGTAGCGAATAAGACCCTTGCACTTTATCGTATTACACTCAGAAAGATAATCAGTTTTATTTTGACAGTTGAACAATACTCATTGCGTAGTTATTTCTATCGAGCAAAGGAATCCTTTTAACATAAGAGCAATGGATGTTATTTTATCGTCAAATTGATATTTTGTGTGGATTTTACTATAAGCTTGTTTTGTTATGGCGATCGCAGGTAGTAGGATGCTGTGGACCGATAGTAATGGATATAAAAATCTAATGGATCCAATACAGTCAATGAAAGATTAACACTTAAGCGACCACGAACCGTAAGACGCAGCGTTGGTAGGCCTCCCACCAGATGGACCGACGGTGGATGCAAGCGATAGGTTTCCTCTCGTTGTGGCGTTCTATGAGGGAGGCCTTTGTTCACCAGTGGACGTCTTCCGGCTGATGATGATGATGATAACACTTAAGATCGGCTCGACCGATTTTTGGTGGTTGGCTGGGGTTTCAGAGTGTTCGTGTCCGTATTGTCAGGATAAAATTTGCATGAAAGATTTAAATCCACCAGACCAGTTGAAAATTTTGATCGTATTATTGTATAAAAATCTCAAAAGAAATGTGTCGTTTAGTAAATTGTACCCGTGCGAAGCTGCAGCGGGTTGCTACTAAAGTAATAAGTGGGTATAAAGTAGGTACATGACAGTTCGATATGGGTTCCTTATTCTATGGCATTACCGAGATATCACGACGTCCCATCTGAAACCTTCCAGAAAGGGTCGGCGGTTTATACGTCTGAAAACGAAATGGAGATAAACTAATTCCAAAATGTGAATCTATACACCATCTTTGGTAGATTACGTTTTGTTATTGAGTGTTAGGAATTGTAATTATGGTGATAGTGCGATTACGTTTTTAGGAATGAATTTAATCTAGTTGTGAATAAATACCCTTACACCCGATTGCGCTAACTCAGAGATATTGCTTGCAAATTAATTTTAATTACAAAATGACGTACATGATGGGTCCATGTTAGAACATCTATATCTATCTATACATATAATAAAACAGTAACAAAACTGTGTCTGTACATTGAATATATTAAAAAAAAAATAATTGAGGGGGGTTTAGGAACAGTAATAGAGCACGAATCAAAAAAAAAATTCTGTCTGTTTGTCTGTTTGTCTGTTTGTCTGTTTGTTTGTACACGCTAATCTTCGGAACTACTGGGCGGATTTGAATGGTTTTTCTTTTGTTGTATAGGTATTAAGTCTGGGCAACATATAGGCTATAATTTATCTTGGAAACTTGAACACCTGATGCAGAACCGCAACAGACCAGCTAAACTATAAGAGATACAAAAATGGTACCATAGCAAAAATTGTTACACGTGACGAGCATTCTTTGCTGAGAGAATAAATTTGAAGATCTGGAACACCTGGTGTGGTACTCCAAAAGCCCAGCTACACCATGTCACATATAGGAATGACGTCTTAGCAAAAGTTGTTCAGTCTGATGGGCATTTCTTGTTGACTTATAAAAATCGAAGATCAGAAACATCTGATGTGAAAATCAAAGCTAATAACTAAAATAAAAGCTATCACTAATTTCACTGTATCTTATAAAATAACATAAGCTGGGAGTACCTCCACGCGGTGAAGGCAGTAACAGTTTAGGACTGATTTTTGATGACGATGGTACATCATTGAAAATTTGACTCTACTGGCCAAAATTGCCATTTTTTTTTATTTTATCGAATAAATATATGCCTTCGGGCTTATGTTATTTGGGTGTTTAATTTCTTTTTCCATTTATCTTCGTGACACGGTAGCCTACCCGGTAACGCAGGGGAGCAGTCACTTAGATTTTAATTGATCAGGTATCTTCTTTACATTAAAACTATAACCATGCCTAGAAAGAGGTCAAATTTTTCCCAATGTTCCAAAGGAGCTAAAAGATTGAGGATCATAAGATCCCGAGAATCTACCGACGAGCGTCAGGAGAGACTTGATGCTGTTCGAGAACATCAGGCTGCAACTCGCTCCATGGAAACCTGCCGCCTGCGTTCTCAGCGTATTTACGCATCTACATCCAGGTATCTAGAGACCAGTGAAGAGTATGATGCGCGACTGACCGCTGATCGTGAACGTCATACATTGTCTCGCGAGTCGGAGACGTTCACGGATAGAGAACTGCGCTTGAGTTCTCAGCGTATCTACGCATCTGCTGCGGAACGTGATGCGCGACTGTCCGCTGATCGTGAGCGACATGCATTGTCTCGCGAATCGGAAACGTTTACCGATACAGAATCACGCTTGAGTTCTCAGCTTATTCGCACATCTACTAACAGGTCTTTTGAACCGAATGATGAACGTGATGCACGACTAACTGTTGATCGAGATTATCATACACTAGCGACCCGACCCAGCTTCGCATTGGCCTTAGCCTTCCTCGGTAAATGGACTATCCAACACAAAAATATTTTTTTAATTAAAACCAGTAGATCCTGAGATTAGCGCGTTCAACGAAACAAACAAACAAACTTCAGCTTTATAATATTATAGTATAGATTGTCCCGAACACGCACACAACAAAATATTCATAATCAGTTAGAAAGTGAGAGAAAAAGAATTGCTGGAGTACGGCATGAAGAGACAGAAGAAGAGCGCAACGAACGTTTGAATTCTGATCGACTTCGACATTCTCTGAACAGAATGTCGATATCGTCTGAAGAATCGGATGTGTCTCAAGATATAGCCGTAGGTCATGGCGACCTTCCTTGGGTTGGTAAGGAACGGAGTTCATTTACGTATACTCCTATGATTGACAACGCCACATATTCCGCCATCGGAGGTATGATTCAAAATTGTACTTTTTGAACGTCTCGAATCATCTCGCGCATCCCGTGGTTTTCCCGTCCCCGGGGTCTTAGAATTCGACATCAGACGTTTCAGATCTTCGATTTTGCCGACCCCGTTGTCGCTGGCATAAGCAACAGGATCCGCGTACGAAGTCGCGGGCAGAAGCTAGTTATTAGTAAAAAGATATTCTTGCCTGGCAAACCTGAGTCTTCTGAATGAATAACATAAGTATAATTTTAAATACTTTGCCCAAGGTCTACGATGGACGTTTATTTCATTTAAATGTCATCGTAGTGTACCTACTTATACGAGTACAGAATCTAGCTTTTGCCCGCTACTTCAATAATATAATATAATATAATATGTGGGGACATTTTCACACACGGCCATCTGACCCCAAACTAGGGAGACCCTGTACTATGGGTGTCAGACAGCTGATATACATACACAAATACTTTTTTTTTTTGTAAATACATACATATATAGATAAACAACACCCAGACACAAGGCAAACACAAGTGTTCATCACACAAATGTTTACCCTGGGCGGGAATCGAACCCGCAACACGCAGCGCAGCAGTCGATCTCTCAGCCACTGCGCCAACCGTGTCGTCAATGTACGAATGTCGGTTAACGCGGATGCAGACTAAGTTGCGGATTAAAAAGTAATTTATGTACCTACTTCCCTAGGGTTAAGGCTATCTTCGTGCCAAATTTCATCAAAATCGGTCCAGCCGTTTCATCGTAAAACACACAAGCATAACAGACAAAGTTACTTTCGCATTTTAATATTACTATGGATTATGGATGCATGACAGATTGCCCCGTTGGTCTCGTGGAGGCAAATGCGACTGCTGCTGAGTGTGGGGTTCTGGTTTCGATTCCCATGTCAGGCAAAGTGTTATCAAGTTTTTCCATTTGGATTATTTCGCTAGCTGCCCGGAGTTTGAAAGTTAGTAGTGTAACAGCCCCGTGCGTCGGAAAGCAAGTAAAGCCGTTGGTCTTGCGCCTGATCTCTCCCCGGTCGTGTCAGATGTCCTATTGGCCTATCAGAGTGAGTGTTTTTTTTGCTGTTCTTTTCTGATCAATTTCGCTGTGGGATCCAAGACAGTTGAATCGTTTCTCTGGGACTCGTCGAACTTCATTGATTTGGCGCTTTTCTGGTGGTCGCCACTGTTGATTCTGGCTTACAGGAGTTGCAGTGGTTTGGGAATAGAGTGCCGGGCTTGTCCAATTAAAAAAAAACTTTAAAAAAAAATAAAAAAACAACCGCCTTCAAAAACTAAAAAGGGATAAATAACATTGGCACAGAACACACATTACTTTATTTTCGTAAGTCGGTGGCAATACAAAACCACAAACAGAACAAAGCCACCGCCTTCGACTTTCGAATCTAAAGTAATGTGTGTTCTGTGTTTTTATTTTCCGCTTTTTAGTATCGCCTTAACATCCAAATCCATTAAGAAACAACGACACAGTTGAATCAGAGATTAAAAGTCCTCCAAAGATTAAAAAAACAACGTTATCTATGTAATTTTTTTGGGACTTTGTTTGTTTTTTCAAACAGCGCTGAATCAATTTCGATTGAATTTATATGGGACCATGTCGGAATAAACCCCTTTCGAACAAAACAAGAATTTTGCAAATCCGTCTAAACAGGGAAATTAAAAATCACCCAAAGCCTCTTAATCTGGACTTCGTATCATCACCCTGAATAACATTTGTTCTACGACTTTGACCTCAACTAAATAACGTAGCCAAAAACAATTTATTTGAAGTCTGTAAAATGTACGTATACTACGCGCGCGCGCACCCATATGATAGCGAATATGATGTAGATAGTAGGTAGGCTAATATACATTGTACAGGCACAGCTGATTGCAGGCCTTTAGTTGGCCGTGTCAGAAAAAAATATTATGCAAAATTTAAAGTGTGTTTATATTTTTTGTATGGAAAAAAAGGTTTCGAATTTTGAAAAGTCGTAGAACAAATGTTGTTCAGGGTGATGATACGAAGTGAGGATTAAGTGGTTTTGGGTATTTTTGGAACGAAGTTCCTTATCGCGCGTTGTGAAAGGGGGCTAGACGGAAAAAAATCTTACGAAAAGTTTGTCACGACATGCTATATAATAAGCTAAATTGAATCGTTGGAACTGTCAAATAGAGTTCATTATTAGTTGAATGGCGGCTTTTCTATGAAAATATTGGAGCGAATTAAAACCTTATTTTTGCTATTTTTATTAGCCCGACCGGACAATAGGAGCTATGTGCAACCGAATTTCACGGTTAATGTGTAAAAATAAGGTTTTAATTCGCTTTTCTATGAAAATATTGGAGCGAATTAAAACCTTATTTTTACACATTAACCGTGAAATTCGGTTGCACATAGCTCCTATTGTCCGGTCGGGCACCAGCCTATACGTTTCTCAGAATAATTTTATCATACCTAGTTTGGTAAAATTTCAATTTTTAACCGTTTACGTTTACAAAATAAAGTCCGAATTCGCTTTTCGTAGATGTTTTGGTTTAAATTAAGCCAGTGGGAGCTTAGGTGGGTACCTAGGTAGGTAGTGGTACTTACTTTTATCATTGGCGAATTATTTGTAGTTGTAAGTAGGTAAGTGAGTAGGTACTCTTTTGCTAGAAAAAGAAAGGCAGGCAGGCGTAGGTACCTATAGGTGCTATAGGTAACCTATTTAAATAAATTAGAGCTATTCACAAACACAGTTTTAATCAACTTTGGCTTAATTAAAAAACTTACCTATTAGGTATAAAATTTACACTTCCCTGTATCGAAGCAACTGCTCAATATGGAGTCCATTTCGCTCGATACATAAACGGGCACGTTTAATTAAATTGTCTTTTAATTACATTATATTTGTTAATAATAAAAAAAATATTATTATAACTTAAAAAAAATAAAATTTTATTACAATTCCTTCACTAATTAATCGAAAGGAACTTCGTTCCATCCGGGTGTCCCTTGACACCTCTCAAGTTTTTTTTAAATTACCCTGTATATGACGGCGTTATGCCCGAACTTACATAAAAATACAAACATCCGAATTAATAACCTCCTCCATTTTGAAGTCGGTTAAAAGAGGGAGTGCGTCTATGTTAGCGTACACACTTGTGAATAAATAAAATCTACTGCGTACTTGATTTGTCTTCATTTAGATTGACAGCCGAGATCGAAACTCGGTCGGGAGTATATTAATATACAGAAATATAATGGTTGTAGGAAATAAACGTTTCTCTGTATTTCCTCTCACACTGATATTTGAGGAAAAGTCGGAAGTGACTCCATGACGTGACCTTATCAAATAGTTAATGATATTTGATACGAGGAAATACGACGTGATGTATAATGTATATTTGGCCAATCACGTGTAATCGGAAATATCTTGTGTCAAATTCTGAACATGAAGTCGGTACCTACGAATAGGTAAGTTTATGTGAAGGTTTTGACTAGTTTGTGACGTTAGACAAGTCTAATTATCTTTGAAGTTGTTTAAGATAGTCGTATATTCTTGGTAAAAAACAGTGTGTCAACTTTCAACTGGAGTAGGTACTCAAACTATTGCATTCATGTCATACACTTATGGTAAGTTGTAAGGAGGGCACGGTAATATAATAATAGTAGGAAGTTATTATAATTGCAATTCAGTTAAATCATTAGTTACTAGCGACCCGACCCGGCTTCGCATGGGCCTATAGCCTTCCTCGGTAAATGGACTATTCGACTCAAAAATATTTTTTCAATTCGAACCAGGAGATCCTGAGATGGGCGCGTTCAACCAAACAAACAAACTCTACAGCTTTATAATATTGGTATAGATTTATATTAGTTCTATGTTGAATCGTAATAAAACAATTAGTCTATCAGTCCTACTCACTTTAATCTGTCAACAGCATAACAACCTACAATCCGAATTCCGAGCCTCTTAAGGGCCTCGGTATGAATTGGACGGTCACCCATCTGCGGACTGACCGCGGCAAGCGTTAATTAACTATGATCGATCAATCCGCACGCCTTTTATTTAATCACAAGCCCCTCTTCCTCTCCTTACACACCTAGAACAATTAGAATATTATGATCACGTTTATATTTGACTCAAATTGAGATACACAACCGCTCATAATCCCCACATCATCTAACAAATTAATAAAGCCTAACCAACAAAGCATATTCATCTCAATTAATTGTAAATAAATAAACAACGCATGTTTACCTGTCATTAAATATAATTCGCCATCTGACCGAGTTGGCACGCCTCGAACGATCGGCGCAGACTGGGTTCCGTTCCAAGATACTTTACAAGATACTCGCATTGTATCACAAACTGTATTGTTACTGTCTGGTGTCGTAATGGTGTTAAAATTAGTCTTCTGCGATCTAGGCTGTCTGGATATCGTCTTGGTCAGTATTATCTTCTGTTGCTTTTTATGGCAAACAAGCTGAGGCGACTCACTTGATGTTAAGTGGTCACCGCTGTAGTAAAATTAGTTAATCCCACCAAAAACATTTTCATGGAAAATGTGGCCAAGACGCGAGCAAATGGCTAGCACTGTCAAAAAGTTATCATATCTCTATGTATCTTCTCTACTTTACTAGCCTTACTTCACAAACTTTACCACCATCATCATTTCAGCTGAAAGACGTCCACTGCTGGACATAGGCCTCCCCCAAAATGGGGGGTTTTGCCATAATCGCCTCGCTTGGCAGGCGGGTTGGCGATCGCAGTATAGTTGTTACAAAGGCACAGAGAACGCTGCTACCCATTCTCTGGTGAGTCCCTTGGTCGCCTCTTACGACACCCACGGGAAGATATGGGATGGTGCTATTCTTTACGTCCGACACCACACGGACCCCCCCACGCGGACGCACAAACTCTACACCTTAGTAAAATAATATGTATGTGGTTAGGCCGTTTCGCTACAGTTACATGGGCGCTAGGTGAAAAATATATTCACTGTTCATTACTTTTCTGTTAAATAATAGTTCTTGTAGTAACCAAACAGCCAAGCCACATACATATTTTGACTAGGTCGTACCACCGTACAATATATACAATATTTCCAGCCCGCCCCAGTGTTACAAGGGTGCAATTTTTTCTTCGAATTTCCTAAATTATCCTTTATTACAGATCTTGCCTTGGCAATTATACCGAACACAATAAAAAATAATTAACCAATTTGGTGCAGTCATTCGGAAGTTATGCGCATGCTGACATTTCGGCGACTACTATGTAAGGATTTTTTTTAAAAGGCCTCGCTAAATTCAAAACCATTTCAGAAAATCCAGAAACGTGTAAACGAAAATGTTAACAATAAAACACTTGTCATCATTGCCAGTTAAATTCGACATTCCTTGAACAATTTCAAGTAATACAACGAACATTGTCGACTCAATATTACTTGTATTGATTAAGACATTAAGATGCCGTGTCTGTTGTAGACGGCACGCAATTTATAGTAAACGGTGTAATATTACAGTATTCTAAATAGTTTAAATTGCTCAACGTTGAATTTACTCGGATCTGTTTGAATTGAGATGGAAAATCCAGCAAAATTGTCTAGACAAGAATCGCATTAGCTTTGTAACGATTCTGCTTTGCACTCTCCGACTTGCAAGCAATTATAATCATGAAACTTTGTTTATTTTAAGGTCTCCAACAAAAGATATACGCGTGACATTATTAAATAATGAAAATCAGTTAATTTTGAGAGTCATGATTTATTTGGTTATTTTTTAAACGATTAATCGTTTTGTATTCCACAAAATGGTAGTTTTTATTAAGGACGGGTAACACCGAATGAGGTTGTGAATGTTATGACGGCGGCGGCAAGCATCGCTGTTATCGAAAACGATATACTATACATATCCTTACACTACTATTATTATCAGATACATTTTGGAGTGTGATTTGGAATTGCACAATTTTTTTTTTTTTTTTTTTTTTAATTCTCCCATCTCCATTTCATCATCGGACGAGCAGAGATATGGTGAAACGTTACCGCTATATAGCGGTGACGTTTCACCATATCTACCGGAGACCGTGGAACTTCAACCATATAGTTAAAGTTCCACGGTCTCGAAACAAGTGCTTTGATTCCACATTTATTGTGCGAACTGCCAGACTGTGGAATTCACTGCCCGCCTCTCTGTACCCTGATAAGTATAATCTGGGTATCTTCAAGGCACAAATGAACCGGTTTATCCTAGGCAAGCGTGCTCCACCTTAGACCGCATCATCACTAAGTCACTCACTCAAATGTCTCGCTGGTGGTGGCGTGTGTGTTGGATCATTCAGCTCCCTCTAAATGGTTGAGCTGAATGGTGCTGATTCGTGCGTCATGTTCGTGAACGGGCGCTGTCAGTAGAGATTGGTCTACTCTTAACTGCCATAGTTTTTATCTTGATTATTTTATATATTTTGTATTTCTAGATTACCTTCATTGTTTTCACATATAGAAGCAACAAGAATAATGTAAGCAGTATTTTGTATAAACCTGATTTTAAAAGAGTGTCCGTGGAGTTTCTTGCTCGTTTCGGTACGTTTTGGAACGAGCAACTAGCTTCAACTTTCTGTCTAACTGACCGACTCCTTGACAATACAAAAGTGCCTGTAAATGGTTTAATTGAAATAAATGCTTTGACTTTGACTAAAGATCAGGTGAGTTGCGGTCAAACACAAGCCTACTAGAATATAAAAAAATTACTAACATACCCTTCAAACTCTTGACACAGAACACAGTATCACACTGATCACGATTAAATAGCAAAACTCCATTTCCTAAGACCTTCACGACTACCATTCCCGAAAAGAATAGCATGAATGTAAAATGAAGTGCCATAAATTCAACCATCTTTGTCCGCTCATTAAATTCCATCCCTTTCAAAAGGACTGAAGATCACATTGACGATAGCGCCATAATTTCAATAAACGTCTATTGCAGTCGCTCGAACTGGTAACGTTTTGGCCCTTCCATTAGATGTTATCGGGCGAAGTGTTATTTTAGATTCTAAGTTTCGGTGGCAATTTTTTTGGTCGGTAATGTTTTTTTGTGGTTTTCGTTATGGTGGAAATGGTAGTTTTGATTTAAGTTAATTGAAAAAGTGTGTTTAACTAAAATCTATACATATAATAAAACAGTAAAAAAAGTGTGTCTGTACATTGAATATATTAAAAAAATAATAATTGAGGGGGGTTTAGAAACAGTAATAGAGCACGAATCAAAAAAAAAATTCTGTCTGTTTGTCTGTTTGTTTGTACACGCTAATCTTCGGAACTACTAGGCGGATTGAATGATTTTTTTGTTGTTGTATAGGTATTAAGTCTGAGCAACATATAGGCTATAATTTACCTTGGAAACTTGAACACCTGATGCAGAACCGCAACGGACCAGCTAAACGATAAGAGATACAAAAATGGTACCATAGCAAAAATTGTTCCACGTGATGAGCATTTTTTGCTGAGAGAATATATTTGAAGATCTGGAACACCTGATGTGGAACTCCAAAAGCCCAGCTACACCATAACACATATATTAATGACGTCTTAGCAAAAGTTGTTCAGTCTGATGGGCATTTCCTGTTGACTTATAAAAATCGAAGATCAGAAACATCTGATGTGGAAATCAAAGCTGTAATTTTTAAAATGTCACTGTAAATCTATCACTAATTTCACTGTATAGTATAATAAGGTGGGAGTACCTTCACGCGGTGAAGGCGGTAACAGTTTGTGACTGATTTTTGATGACGATGGTATATTATTGAAAATTTGACTCTTCTGGCCAAAACTCCCATTTATTTTTGTATTTTACCGAATAAATATGCCTATGGGCTTATGTTATTTGAGTGTGTACCGAAGAGCGTCAGGAGAGACTTGATGTTGTTCGAGAACATCAGGATGCAACTCGCTCCGTGGAAACCTCTTAAAATCGCGAAGCACGCCTGCGTTCTCACCGTATTTTTACGCATCTACATCCAGGTCTCTATAGACCAGTGAAGAATATGATGCACGACTGACCGCTGATCGTGAACGTCATGCATTGTCTCGCGAGTCGGAGACGTTCACGGATAGAGAATTGCGCTTGAGTTCCAAGCGTATCTACGCATCGACTTCTAGGTCTCTAGAGACAAGTGGAGAACGTGATGCGCGATTGACCGCTGATCGTGAACGTCACGCATTGTCTCGCGAGTCGGAGACGTTCACGGATAGAGAATTGCGCTTGAGTTCCAAGCGTGTCTACGCATCGACTTCGAGGTCTCTAGAGATAAGTGGGGAACGTGATGCGCGATTGACCGCTGATCATGAACGTCACGCATTGTCTCGCGAGCCGGAGATGTTCACGGATAGAGAATTGCGCTTGAGTTCTTAGCGTATCTACGCATCTGCTTCTAGGTCTCTAGAGACAAGTGCGGAACGTGATGCGCGACTGTCCGCTGATCGTGAGCAACATGCATTGTCTCGCGAATCGGAAACGTATACCGATACAGAATCACGCTTGAGTTCTCAGCGTATTCGCACATCTACTAACAGGTCTTTTGAAACGAGTGATGAACGTGATGCGTGAATAGTGACTAACTGCTGATCGAGATTATCATACATTGTCCCGAACACGCACACAACAAAATATTCATAATCAGTTAGAAAGTGAGAGAGAAAGAATTGCCGGAGTACGGCGTGAAGAGACAGAAGAAGAGCGCAACGAACGTTTGAATTCTGATCGACTTCGACATTCTCTGAACAGAATGTCGATGTCATCTGAAGAATCGGATGTCTTAAGATATAGCCGTAGGGCATGGCGACCTTCCTTGGGTTGATAAGGAACGGAGTGCATTTACGTATACTCCTATGATTGACTACGCCACTTAGTCCGCCATCGGAGGTATGATTCAATATTGTACTTTTTGAACGTCTCGAATCGTCTCGCGCATCCCGTTGTTTTCCCGTCCCCGGGCTCTTAGAATTCGACATCAGTTTTTAGATCTTCGATTTTGCCGACCCCGTTGTCGCTGGCATAAGCAACAGGATCCGCGTACGAAGTCGCGGGCAGAAGCTAGTATGTAAATAAATGTTTCTTTTGTATATGTACTATAGAGCACTAGTGCTTATAACACACGCGTATCCCATTGCGGCTGCGTCCCTGGTACAGCCTACCAGTTTTTTTACAGATATAGGGTTGCTAACGGGCAGTCTATTAGCTTTGGATTGGAAGCTTTTCGCTTCTCTCTATAGATTCGCGGCATACACAATGCGGAGATTGTGGAACTAGCGACACGGTCAATACGGAGATTGTGGAACTGAAAAAATATAGCACTGTAGGGTTGTTGATGCGTGTGTAGGTAGTGATAGGAAGCGAAGAAATAAGTCCCAAGTACACAAGAAGAAGTATGAAAGTTTATTGCACAAAACACAGGTCACAGTTTTTACACACACAAGAGTTCCACTGAGATAGAAGGAGTGGTAGAAATATAGATAGACGACAGAGAACAGATATAAAGAAAGTTTGTTAAAGCACAATTAAAATCAAGCGCGGCGAAGCAATGTTTATAAATCGCAAATGGTCGGTATATGTTCTATGAGCATACTGACTACTGACTCGCAAGTCACGGCGCGCGCGCATGATAATGCCGTCCCGCTCATGCACGTCGCTCGCGTGACGTAGCGCGAACGACCGGTTGTCGCGAGAACAATAGGCGCGTCATAGATGGGCGGGCCAGCTGATAAGTAATTAGCTACTAATATAATGTTTGTACTTGTCTGTTTGTATGTTGATTATAATGAGTTGTAAATATTATTAAGTTGAATTTAGGTTTTATATAATTCTAATTGTAGTTATTAAGTTATGTAAATATTTATTCTAACAATTTTGATTTTAATGTTATTGTTTGATTAATGTAAATAGAATAAAACATGAATAATATAATAATTGAAGGTAGGTCACTACAGCACTAAAGAATGGAAATGACCGACTTAACTAGGTCGACCTATCCGTTACCACTTGCAGATGAGTCGTCACCTAACAATTTGAAAAGGGCGGCGTTTCATCCGAGGATGACATTTTTGCAGATGAGTCGTCATCTGAGTCGAATGCTTCTTCCCTGTGTGAGTGCATTTACAAAAATATAAACTCACATACAAAAACAATCGGATCCGTAACAACTATCTGTAATTCATTCAAATATTTGTTCCGTAAGGGAATCGAACCCGCGCAAAATCATCGTCATCATCATTATAACAGATAAAAGTCGACCACTGCTTTACTTAGGTAAGTAAGCATGAATATTAAAGAATACTTATGCCATTTCAAAAACTTTGTTCATTTGTTTTTTTTTGGCCTAAGGGCGCCTTCAAATTTGTTGCTAAGTGTCGCGCGACGGTTGTCCGTGTGGTGTCGGACGTAAAGAATAGCACCATCCCATATCTTCCCGTGGGTGTCGTAAGAGGCGACTAAGGGACTTACCAGAGAATGGGCAACAGGGTTCTCTGTGCCTTTGTAACAACCATACTGCGATCGCCAGCAGTGGACGTCTTTTGGCTGAAATGATGTCGCGCTAAGTTCGAGCATCGTAGTGTTGTACTTAGGTATATTTAGTTTCACGATGAACTCTGACGAAGAAACACTGCTCTTAGGGTTTTTATTAAAACAAAAAAAGGAATTTCAACAATAAAAAAAGAGTCGTAAGAAAACGTTTAAGTTAACGAACTTAATGGTATAGAGTAAAAGGCTACAGTGAAAAAATAAAACCGGTTTAAATTTACTTTCCAAACAAACAACAAAAATATAAAGTAGTTGGGTTAATAAGTTAATAATATACATGCATAATTATTTTTTCACTTAGAGTATTGTTTGAGAAATTCTTAATAAAATTGCATACTTTTTCTCAAGCGTTTTCTTTCCTTGTTGAACTTTCTTTCAACCTCATCAATAAATTCTTGAAGATAAAACTATATGCACACCGTCACTAGTCGATTGATGAACTGTCGCGCGTCCGCAGCGCTGAAGGCGCCCTAAATCTTCATGGCATTATCTTAGCCCCGCCTTCAAATTAGTCGCAAAATGTCTCTACGACACGACTAGATTTTTTTTACCATTTATATTTTGTACGTCATTAAGGCATTTATGTGTATACTCATGTTTTAGCAAAATAAATAACTTGTATCTTCATTGTTTAAATTCCTTTTTTGTTTAAAAAGTAACCCTAAGAGCAGTGTTTCTTCGTCAGATTACATCGTGAATCGTGAATTTGAAGGCGCGTAATATTACGTACCTACGGCCCCATATACATAGAAAGTTTTCCAACATCAGCGTTTTAAAAAATCAATAGGAATTAACGCACATCACCTGAACACGTTCAATAATCCAAAAAGCTATATTAATTTGAGTGCTTATCTCAGATCAGAGTGAGCGAAAACTATCTAATTGAGATTATCAAGCGAAAATAAAAGCGAAGTTGGACGAAGTTGGATCTTTTGATATACTTTGTTAAAAGTAAGGAATGATGTTTTACTCTGAGCCATTATAAAGTACATTAATTTACATCCACAATTAAGACAACAATAAGCGATAAGCAATATTAATAATACAGCCTATTAATGTCCCACTACTGGGCAAAGCCCTCTTTTAATAAAATTCTGGGCCCTATCAGAATATCAGCGCCGTGACGTTTTTTTAATGTTACAGCACCATGCTGAGATAGGAGCCTTTTGGCCTCGTACAGGACCAATTTTCGTTTCTTGTTTTTTTTTCTTTTTTAATGTTATTTTTGTGTGTGTTTTTGTCCTGGGGGGCGAATACATTATTTTTCTTTCTTTCTTTCAAATAAGGCACGGCATTAAAAAGTGCATGTAGGTAATAATAATAATAATAATATGTGGGGACATTTTCACACACGGCCATCTGACCCCAAACTAGGGAGACCCTGTACTATGGGTGTCAGACAGCTGATATACATACACAAATACATTTTTTTTTTGTAAATACATACATATATAGATAAACAACACCCAGACACAAATGGTTTCATTGAATAAATACTTTAACTTCAACTTTTGTTCTTGATCACCACGCTTACTCAAATCGGATTAGCGATTTCAAACATATAGATAAGTCTGAAATCGCTAATTATATTAAGAGCGCCCATCCCCATCAAACGAACTTCGACGCGAGCATGATTGAAAAATTTTTTGTTTCAACTAACGCAAAGCTCTTCTGACTGTGCGAGCAACTGGTATGCAGCTGCAATACCAGTGTTTTACATGGAGTGACTGCTTGTCTGACCTCTACAACCCAGCTACTGGGTAACACGATACCCTTTAGTGGTTAGAAAGTACTTAAAAATTGAAATAGCCACATTGGTACTTGCTCCGTATCGTAATATTTATACCACCTATCTTTTATCAATGATCGAACCAAAATTCAAATATTGCAAATCATTCCATATTCAAGAATATCCAGTTCCAATTGACATACTGTAGTGACAGATGCCATGAAATGACCCAAGCGCACCTTTTCTGTATCTGAGAAATAGTCCAATTACGTCTTGAATGGAGCAGTCCAATTTATCTCGTCTTGACCTTCATGAATCGTAAACCAAGTATTAAACCTCCTTTCGAATTCAGCCGTCTACGTGCGGTCACTGTTCTAGAGACAAAAGTTATAATCTCCCAACGTACATTTTGGGGCTAAAATGTTAGGATCCTGTCAATTTCACCAAGTTTCAATAATGTGCCAATGTTTTGAGAAGGGACAGTTTCCATTAGGTTGTGTGGTTATTGGAGTTATTTTACTAAAAGGATCGATAGTTTAGGTGACCTTGGCTTGTCTGGCCCTTGGCCACTTCAAGAGTCCCTGTCTAACAATGCGCGGTGGTATACACGAGTTGTTTTGATGTTGGGATCAAAATTTAAAAGACCAAATGTCAAAATTCGTACATTATAAGGACTAGCAGAGCTCGATGTGTCAAACTGTTGATGTAAACTTATACTTCACCAGTGTTCCTACACTGGAACAGTTGTAATGTGATGTTTTAGATGGATACAGAATTTCTCAGTAGAATCTTGGAGTATTTAATTATGGCTGGTTAGTGACAATAGGCTTGCCTTTGAATTGAAAAATGAACAGCAAAATTAGGGTGTCCTGTTCTGTCCGGCCTACCATTTCAGGGGGATCAGGTGTAATGTTAACTAAACTATTAGTATCAAGAGGTACATTGCTTGTATGTATTAGGAAGCTTCTGGAAGTACCAATCCGATTGCCAGACCGAATAATTGAATCTACTTGACCCATCCAAAAGGTAGTTTCCTATGGAGAAGAATGGTCAAGAAACTACATTGTTACGCTTTAAAAATGTTTTTTTTTTACAAAACCTAATTAATAGAATGCTACTCACTTCAGCCGAAAGACGTCCACTGCTGGACATAGGCCTCCCCCAAAAGGGGGGGTTTTGCCATAATCGCCACGCTTGGCAGGCGGGTTGGCGATCGCAGTATGGTTGTTACAAAGGCACCGAGAACGCTGCTGCCCATTCTCTGGTGAGTCTCTTAGTCGCCTCTTACGATGTTCCCACGGGAAGATGTGGGATGGTGCTATTCTTTACGTCCGACACCATACGGACATGAATGAGAATGCACTATTGCCAAATGCAGTGATATATGAATGAAGTCGCGGGCAGAAGGTAATAGTCTGACTGGTGTGATTCCTTTTAAACAAAATAACTAAACACTTTCAAAATAAATATCAGTCCCTTTCTCAAGAAACGCAATACTGACCGCAGAAACTCTTCGACCACCTCCAAGCTTCGACGAATCAATAAGAAATTTATTTCCCACAAAAGGGGCTGGTCTTCCAACTTCACGAACAAGTTTGGATGTTTCTTTTTTCCTTCTCATTCCGGATTCCCGGACATCGAGAGTGCTTTGGAAGAATGCCGGAATCGATTCCCGGTTCTCTTAAGGCGCTAATAAGTGACTTTTATAGATTTTAAACTGACCATCACGTCAAAATGAATCGTGTAAATGAAATTGAAAAAAAATATTTTCTCATCATCATTTAGTATGTGAATATTTTTTATTAAGTTCATATTTTAAAGTTTAATTAACTCGTGAAATTGTGTTTGACGTGGACAAAACATTGATACCTATGCACACATAATCTACCAGATTTATTTTAACGAAACTTTCACCATCTTACAGACAATTTGATTATCTAACTTTTAGTATACAGCTTTTTTTTCAAAGTTAAAGAATACTATCTTCTTTTTACTTTTTCGACTAAACTTTGAGAATTGGGAACGCAGCCCATATGATTCCCTGGTCGCTCAAGGTCGCTAGCGTATATCGTCGCCTTAATAGTTTTTCATCAGGTAACTTCTTTATTACGAACGACGAGCTATTTTACATGAATACTGACAGAAAAAAGAAACATTCGTTAATTCTTACCAAAATTCTAATTTCATGCCAACGGCTAAACCAAATCTCTGGAACCTATGTGATTTACTTTAAAACAACGCCACAAAATAATGTCTGCCTTTATTAAGCTGATAATATTATCGTAATTATATTGCCTAGAAACAACTCTTCAAATTCAAACAAACTAAATAAATACAATGCAGTATAAAACTACAACAAAAAACCTGCAGATCAACTTTTTTAATCACCAACAATTTCGACGAACCCAACCCTACATTTCCAATGCCATAAAAAGAGCATTAAACAACAGCCAAGTAGGTGCATTACAAGAGTATGAATGTACACAGGTTTAACTTGGCATTTTTCTTGGCAGACGGCCATGGCAAGCTTGGAGCTTTTGATACATAGACTTGCAGGTGGTTAAGTATGTTCGCTTAACCCTCTTGGGTGTAATCATGTTGGGTACTGGAGTATAAATCGATTTGAAGGAGCATCTTGTATTCAAGGATGATGCTGAACTATTTTGTGAGTAGTATAGTGTAGCTTTTATTAGAGTTTAGACAGCAATCTGCTCACTTTAACTTAAATAAGAATAATAATTATTATTTTATTGGCAAATCAAGACATTATCTTCAGTGTCGCTCTGGCTCTTGTACTAGGATTTTCTGTATCACAAGAGCCAGATCTCTCAATATTCAGGGTTTATATTAAAGAAGTAGACAAAAAGAGACTTGATATCATACAGCTATGGCATGTAATGACAGGTAGGTTTACAGAATTAATTACAAAGTGGAAGAAATAAATTGAAATAATAATAATAAATAGTTGGAGATCAGTAGATGTGTGTGCGTGAAAGGTGTATGTGCATGGGGGGTGATTAGTGAGCGTGCGTGTGGGATGTTTGTGTGTGTGTGCCTTCACACAACATTAACATGCACTGTGCACAGAGTTCATGTTTCCAAAGTATCATTTTACTTAAGGACTGGCACACTTTAATAGTAGTAGAGCTGAACCTATTTTCTCTGCAAAACAGCGATGCTGTGTTCCGGTTTGACGGGTATGATGGTGGTGTATTGACTGGCATATTTCAACTTTATGTCTAGGAGGGTAACGCATATGCAAGACCTTTGGAATAGCAGATATTTTTGATCCGTTTAAAAAAAAACGTTGCCTGACACTAGGAATTTCTCCTGTGTCTTGGGTGTGTTTACAAACACATAAACTCACATACACAAACAGCCAGACCCGGAACAACTATCTGTAGGCCATACAAATATTTGTTCTATTCGGGAATTGAACTCGCGTCGTCTAGTGCAGTAACCAATCGTTCAACCACCCTAAGTCTTAACTTTTGAATAACAAATAAGCTTTTCATCTAAGTTGAATTTACTACTATTTATTTAATTTGTGACCTGTAATACAGGTTTTAATTACCTACCACAGGCACCAGCGATTCACAAATGTATTTGTAACTTGTGTATGCCAATAAAAATATTATTATTATATTATTATTAAGTTGCTGCTCTTCTCACAAGTTAGAAAAGCAATATTGTTTATACAAAATTAAGACTAATTACAACTGACGAAGGTTGTTATTATTTTATTTTACATATTTTTCCGCATAATTGTGACACGTTTGTATTTGTTTTTTTCTCTTTAACTCTGCTTCACCTCTATTCAGTGCAAGATGAAAACTTGCAGTCAGCGACAACCAAAGATACTTCCAATACTTACAGTTAAAACTATTGCTCCATAGAACTTTGCTGTTGTTTCTTATTTGTTTTCAATCTTATTCATTTTACCGAACTATGTTTTCTTATTAAAAAAAACCGGTCAAGTGCGATTCGAAATTGGTGCCGTACAAACTTGATGTTAAAAAAAATTTCGTTGTTGTGATGTAACTTCAAATTCACGGTACATTTTGACGTCATGGTCAGTTTAAAATCTGTAAAAGCAGTAATCTGTAAAAGTAATCTTAATCGGTTGGGCTATAAAGCAGTAAAATTGTCCGGCAAGGTCGCGAAAAAAGAAAACCCACAACGCGCGCAAGTTATCCGCTCTGTGGGCTAATTCACGTAACTAAAGAAGTGCTGTCGCAGTTAAGTTTCGATCAAAACAACGCTTTTCGTATTCTCTACCGCTTTCAGACACGCTCGCGTCAAGTTTGCGTCACGCGAGCGCAATAACGGCATTCTACTGTTGCGCGTCTTTGATGCGTGCTTCGGAACGCAACATGATCGGTATTCTACTATTCGTTTGAAGTCTCAAAATTAATGACAGTTAAAAAGCACTAAAATCTGTACTGTATGTCTATTCTGTTACAATCTCCCTCGGTGAACACCTAGGTGAAGTGAGCTGTCATCCGATTGTAGTGCTTTGTAAATCCCTAGCACTGGGACGGATGACAGCTCACTTCACCTAGGTGTTCACTGAGGGAAATTGTAACAGAATAGCTCTACTGGGGTATTATTTTAATATTATAGTAACGTCATATTCATTGAAATGTAATTGATTCTATTCTATTATTTAGTGAGTAATATTTTTTCTTTCATGTGGCTACACCTTGTAAGTTTGGTAGAGTTTGGTGGTCGTACAGTTCTGTGTTGACGTGCCGTTCACGCACAGCTTACGCGCAGTTCAAAGATTACATGAATACCGTTTATCACTCAAATTTGAACTTAACTGCAACTGCACTACAACTTCATCGGCGCGTCATAAAATTACGGTTCAGCCACACCAGAGGGCTAATTGCCCTCTGGTGTGGCTGAACCTGAAAATGAAATGAAACATTAATTACAGTAACAACCCTATCTTTTCAGTAGCTCCTCATTCCCGGAGCTTGCTTGTTTCTGAAGGTTCGAAGTAGTTTAACACGATGCGACAAGATCTCGTGTTTCCAACGTCAGACTCTCCGTTGTAAAGTAACTGATTAAGTTAAGAGATTAACTTATGTTTGTGATATTTTGTTCCTGTAGTTTGAATTTTGAATTCGTTTATGTACCTTTCAATTTTTGTATTCTAGCACTCCCTATTTTACCCTTAAATCTAGAAATGCTATGGGTATTGACTTAATCTTTTTCTTCTGAGCCGTGCTACTTAGGCTAATGTTTAATCGAAATGTAGGTATTGAAGGAAAAGTCTTGTTGAACCGACACCAAATTTTGGATAAGGGTGGGATAATGATAAGTGGATATACTTAGTGCAGCTGTGTAAAAACGTAAGCTACGATCACAATACATATCATTTTGACAGTCTATCAACTGTTCATTCAAGGCTAATGCAATTACAATGCCTGCTCAGACTCTCGAGAGTGTAGGTATTCTACTTACTTTTAGAAAAGTACGCATTTTTATTTTTTTTTTATTTTTTAGGGACTTTTATCCTTATAAGGCATGTCAGCTCCATACAAGTACGCAATTTAATCTCCTTTTTCTCTGCTTATTAATAAAATTGCTGTGCCCGATAATTGTTTCTTTACCACCTGTAAGTAGAGATTGATTGACTGATACGAGTATTTGAATCTCAGTCTCAATCTGTCATAAATGTCTCCATTATTTATCTACATTAATAGTTAGTAAGAAGAGAAAGCTAATAGATTTTTAAAGCTTTTAATTAGTAAAATTGACTTTTAGACTTCAAGAAGAGCAATGTCATCGTAATTGTGGGCTGTCCACGGATTCCCATTAAAAGGCGATGTTATGAAAACTACATAGCCATATAAAAACACGAAGTAATTTCATTCGAGCAATATACATTAAGATGGCATTCGATTCCTATACGCCTCTAGTCTGATATTAAAATCCTAGACTATTTGTAAAGACGTAGCTACACGAGCGAAATTACAGGAGCAAAAATGTCATCAAATATTTTCGAGTAAATAATAATAGGCAGGTTATACGAGCTAATACCCACTGCAAGGCAAACGCCTAGTCAGGGCAAAGCCTCCTTTTTTATAAAGAGAAGGCACAAGCATTGATAACCGCGCTTGCTCAAGGCGGTTTAGCGATTTCGGACTTAAGTGTCCTCATCGATGTCAGTGGGGTTCAAGATAAACTTAGAAAGTAGGTACATATATACAAACAAAAACGTAAATGTGAAAAGACAACCGCCTTCAAAGTCTAAAAAGTGATAAATAACTTTAGCACAGAACACACATGTCCGCCCCGGTTGCGGGCCCGCAGCTTCTGTAGAATACAGATATTTATGTAAAAAAATTAAGCACATTTCACGACGCGGTTTACGCCCGCGGTATTCGCGATTATTTGCGGCTCCTGCTGCACCGGCGGCAACTAGTAGATCGCTTCCGTAGCCTCGGCGGGTTGCACCCGCGAGCTCTGGGGTCGGTTGGCGGATCACCGCAGTGGCCAGCGGGGAGTAGGTACAGAAATCCGACGCCATTTTCAACCGACTTCAAAAAAGGAGGAGATTATCAATTCGTCTGTTTTTTTTTTTTTTATGTTTGTTACCTAATTTGTTTGGACTGGGTGAACCGATTTTGATGATTATTTATTTGAAAGCTAGTGCTTCCCGTGTGGTCCCATTTTAATTTGGTCCAGTTCTGACAATGGCATCCATGAGAAAACCGTATAAGTCTTAAATTTGCATTAAGTACGTGCGCGATTTGTTACGCGATTTCTCCGGCAAACGTAAACCGATTTTGAATTTTGAATTCTTTTTTTTATGGATAGGGTATGCTTCAGTGGTAGTTCCATATAAACTTTATCGAAATTGATTCAGCACTTTTTGAAAAATCAACAAATACCGAAAAATTTTACATAGACGACGTTTTAGTTTCATCATTCTTTGTAGTAGTTAACTTTCAATCTCTTCTTAATAGATTTGGATGAGAAGGAGGTACTAAAAAAGCGGAAAATAAAAAGCTTTTTACAAAAAAGACAACCGCCTTCAAAAACTAAAAAGTGAAAAATAACTTTAGCACAGAACACACATTGACTTTAGTTTCGGAAGTCGGTGGCAATACAAAACAACAAACAGAACAAAGCCACTGAATTTCGAAACTAAAGTCAATGTGTGTTCTGTGCTAAAGTTATTTTTCACTTTTTAGTTTTTGAAGGCGGTTGTCTTTTGTTGACGACGACTTGTTATTACTCGTGGCGTCGTAACGTGTCTGTGCACGTTTGTCAACAAACATTATAAAATGAATATTAAAGTCGATCTACTAATTACTTTGGTGCAAGAAAGGGCGATAATCGCAACCGTGACGGCTGCGTAACCGCACAGAACTCCGGTCCCGCGAGTTTGGGCTATTCTTCTACCGCGGCGGGCGCGGGCGAAAACCGCATCGTGAATTCTTAGCCTGAAGGCGGTTGTATTTTTTGTAAAAAGGCTTTTTATTTTTTTGCTTTTTTGAACCTCCTTATCATCTAAATTCATTAAGAAACGGCAACACAGTCAAAACAGAGATTGAAAGTGCAAGGTTGGAGAAACTTAAAACATCATCTATGTATAATTTTTTGCTTTCTGTCGATTTTTTCAAAAAGTGCTGAATCCATTTCGATAAAATTTATATAGGACCACCCCTAAGGCACACCCCATCCATTTAAATAAGAACTTTCAAAATTGCTTTACATTTGCCGGAGAAATCGAGTATCAAATAAAAAAAAAATACAGTCGAATGGAGAATTTCCTTTTTTTTGAAGTCGGTTGACAATGGGCGCCAAGTTCAATATGCAAAATGTGTGTTTTGCAAAATAAACAAATTTTATTCTCCTCTCAATAAAATGTGACGAAATTAATTTCATGTCTTTCTTTGCTTGCAGGTAAGAAAAAGTTTGACAAATGAAAGCAGTAAGGAAAACTGCAGTCAAAAAGAGAATTAGAATTTCAGAAACAGTTTCTGTCGGCCTATCCTGTAAGTATTTAACGAAGGAGCTTTTACAGAATAACGCTTCATTTCTTTTAATCCATACTTTCATACTATTTATACTATATTACTTTTTACTATATCCATACTTTTAATGTTAATTTTAATATATTTATATATTATATATTATCTTATATATGAAATTCTCGTGTCACAATGTTCGTTCCCGTACTCCTCCGAAACGGCTTGACCGATTCGGATGAAATTTTGTGTACATATTGGGTAGGTCTGAGAATCGGACAACATCTATTTTTCATCCCCCTAAATGTTAAGGATTAGGGTAGGGTAGGTGTAGGGTAGGTGTAGGGTAGGTGTAGGGTAGGTGTAGGGTAGGTGTAGGGTAGGTGTAGGGTAGGTGTAGGGTAGGTGTAGGGTAGGTGTAGGGTAGGTGTAGGGTAGGTGTAGGGTAGGTGTAGGGTAGGTGTAGGGTAGGTGTAGGGTAGGTGTAGGGTAGGTGTAGGGTAGGTGTAGGGTAGGTGTAGGGTAGGTGTAGGGTAGGTGTAGGGTAGGTGTAGGGTAGGTGTAGGGTAGGTGTAGGGTAGGTGTAGGGTAGGTGTAGGGTAGGTGTAGGGTAGGTGTAGGTAGATCGGGACAGGACAACGTCTGTCGGGTCAGCTAGTAATATTATAAATGCGAAAGTAACTCTGTCTGTTACGCTTTCACGATGAATCGGCTGATCCGATTTTGATTTAATTTGGTATGAAGATAGCTTAAACCCTGGGAAAGGACATAGGCTACTTTTATATCCGAGATTTTGTTTGTATCCGCGATAACCGACATTCACGCGAACGAAGTCGCGGGAAAAAGCTAGTTTTAAATAACTTTTGGAACTGTTTTCGCAAACAACATAAGTATTCAATATTGTTTATTCAAAAAGTGATTCTAAAGTCTAACCAGGACTTTCTGAAAATATGACTTTGACTTTGACTTTGACTTTGGACATTTTCACACACGGCCATCTGACCCCAAACTAGGGAGACCCTGTACTATGGGTGTCAGACAGCTGATATACATACACAAATACATTTTTTTTTGTAAATACATACATATATAGATAAACAACACCCAGACACAAGGCAAACACAAGTGCTCATCACACAAATGTTTACCCTGGACGGGAATCGAACCAGCAACACGCTGCGCAGCAATCGATCGCTCATAGTCTTCCCAAACCGCGTCAAGTAATCATATCTATTAAAAAAACCGGACAAGTGCGAGTCGGACTCGCCCACCGAGGGTTCCGTACATATTTGTAGGTACATATCCATACTTCTATACTAAT
Organism: Charanyca ferruginea; assembly: GCA_947361185.1. Classification (NCBI taxonomy): domain Eukaryota; kingdom Metazoa; phylum Arthropoda; class Insecta; order Lepidoptera; family Noctuidae; genus Charanyca; species Charanyca ferruginea. The sequence continues at coordinate 31,908,267 of OX376057.1, forward strand.
CCATACCTACTATCCATACTTTAATATCTACTTAATATTGTAAATGCGTTTTTTGCGACATAAACGGCCGTATCTTTTTTTCACGTTAACATAGAGGGTTGATTTTACAGCATCAAGGGACCGTAGACTTGAGTATATGGTTTTAATTTCAACTCGATACCTCCACGCGTTCCCGAGATAGAGGGTCTTGACAGACATACAGACCGACAGACAGACAGACAGACGGACAACAAAGTGATCCTATAAGGGTTCCGTTTTTTCCTTTTGAGTACGGAAACCTAAAAAAAAGTAACTATCTTGCAAAATGTAGTTAAATCTTAAAGCTACAGTCGTTCTACCCTTAGCTTTACATAGGTAATCTAGACGTGTGCGTTACGAGCCCCCTGGGATGTGTGCAGATCCGTCGGCTAGCCGCCGCGCCGTAACGTCTGTATGTATCTTGTTGCTGTTACATGTTCATGTAGCGTGTTGCTGTAACGTCTGTAGCTACTCATGTGCTTATCGTGAACGTAGTATCGCGGTCTGGGTATTACTGATGTTGAATCCGGTTTTTTGTTTGTGATCTCCTTTTAACAAATCTTGATTCATTTTTTTACGAAATGTTTGGAATACACGGGTATAAAACTTTATTTAAGACTAGCTTTTGTCTGTGATTTCGTCTGGGTAGATATCGGTAATTGCGTAGTAAAAAGTAACGTCCTTTGGTCCGTGTGGTGTCGGACGTCAAGAATAGCACCATCCCATATCTTCCCTTGGGTGTCGTAAGAGGCGACTAAGGGACTTACCAGAGAATGGGCAGCAGCGTTCTCTGTGCCTTTGTAACAACCATACTGCAATCGCCACCCGCCTGCCAGGCGTGGCGATCATGGCAAACCTATCTTCATACCAAATGTCAACAAAATCAGTTCAGTTGGTTCATCATTAAAACGTAATAGGCAGACAGAGTTACTTTCGTATTTATGATATTAGTTTGGAAAAGGGTTTTATAGCTAACATTCTGCGAACATTTTGTAAAAACAAACTTAAAATATAAATATCAAATTAAGGGCGCGTATTCGATTTAGCGCAACTCAAAATCTAAACGATTGCTAGAACGGCGTAGCAGCATTGACACACACTAGTACAATACAATGGTCGGTTTGTGTGCATCAGAAAAAAAAATATGCACGAAATAAGCACGAATCATTGAAATTGATCGGCAAACGACAGCGCGCGATGTTTTACAGTGCTTTATAAAATAATTGTCTAAAATAAATGAGCTCGTATAACGGACTGAAAAATATTCTGTATATTAAGCATAACATTTACTTTCATAAAATAAATATATCAGTTATGTTTTTATTCAAATACTGGTGAAAAAAAATTGTCAAAGTGAACCGATTTTCTACTTTTTCAACATTGTTTTTTAATACACAATAGTAATATTTTCGTAATTTTGGCTCTGTAGCTGTCTTTATGACTGTATATACTGTTGGAAAAACGCATAAAACAAAATATTTTGCCATATTGTAATGGTTGTATTCGTCCTGAAAGTTAACTCTGACGTCTATTTTTGTAAAACGATATGAAAGAATTGTCTTCGCCATAAAAAACCATAATTAAAAATTATACTTTTACTCTGTAGCTGTCTAAATCAAGACTTAATCTTTCTAAAACTGTAAGTTGTCTTTAAATAATCTGCTCACATAATTACGATATTGCTCTGGGCAAAACGCAAAAACATGAAGTTTTTGTCACGAATCGAATACGCGCTCTTAAACTCTTTTTCATTGATTTAGTTCATGTTCAACCACCACAATCTTTACCACCGGCCATGTTGAACCCCTAAACGTTTAGGTAACTAATAATAACAGTAAAATAATACTGAGAGAAGAAGTGTATTTATTCTGACCATTTGGACTTTTATATAGCGTATCAGGGATTCAGCAGAATATCAGCGTCACGTATACTGGCCTGACACATGCTGAGCTGGACTCCCATTTGTTGCAACCCTGAGACACACACCACACTTTGTTGTAATCCTCATTTGATTAGTATTTTTTGTGTTGTAATGTGTCTTTTGCGTACGGAATACATTTTTTGTCTATCTATACGTATTAAGTTCAATTAAAATCAGTTCATTAATTACCAAGATTTTGAACTTGAAAGTTTCCATAACCATTAAGTGATACCTATAACAGATGTATGTATGTATCAAATAACAGTAGGAATCTACATCAGTACACAATCCGGACAACGTCAGCCTCCCCATGGGAGTCTTCCAAAACCGGTTGACGGAAATAGGGCTTAGTGGTGCTCTTAAGCGATTACTTAGGCAGCAATCCACTTATGCATGATACCAATTACTAATGGGGTTGGTTTGTGGTCGTGGGTTAATTGTAAGGATGATTCATTGGTTGGTTCCCTTTATGGCGAGTCCCTTTACGTCGAGTCTGATAGTCTATTTTTCTTGCAACATAATGCTATTTTACGCTTTCTATTACCGTTACGTCGAGTTTTGTTAATAAGTACAGTCAGGATATAAATAACCTGACAAGTTATAACTTTCCTGATATTCAAACTTGAGTTGAGCTAAAAGTTATTTAGTTATCTGTAATAATGTGCCCTACATTACATATAAATTAAATTAATAATAAATAAATGAATAAATATAATAATATAATTATTAATTAATAAATTACTTATTATTATTAATTATTATCATATTATTAATTAATTATTTAATTAATTATTAATATTGTCACACCGATGCATCGAGTGTATAATTATACTCGATACGCCGACGCAATGTCTAAATACTTACTGCTATACTTAATTTATGTATAATCACTAATGCGCCATTGATTTTCAGTAAGTATGTTGCAATCAGTAGTCTAAAATGTTTATTTACTTTTTATTTAAATTTTATAAGATAATATGTTATTATTAGTAATTCAGTAGATTCAAATACAATAACACATATAACATGTGAACCTGAGTGTACTTCAAAATATGATATTATCAAACTCGACGTAAAGGTAGTAAAAGCGGGGTAAAGAAACTCGACGTTAAGGGAGTAGAAACGGGACAGAAATCGTAGACTCTACGTAGGGGTAATAGAAGCGAGGCAAAGTTCTCGGCTCGACTTAAAAGGACTCGACATATAGGGAACCAACCTTCAAAATATGATATTATCAAACTCGACGTAAAGGTAGTAAAAGCGGGGTAAAGAAACTCGACGAAACGAAGGGAGTAGAAACGGGACAGAGTCTAGAACCTGGATTCGCTTCTTATTCGCTTCTATTAAGAAGCGAATCCAGGTTCTCGGCTCGACGTAAAGGGACTCGACACATAGGGAACCAACCGATCCATTTATGGGGGGTAGAGGTAAGGACCACTATCTCATATGGGGGGAAAGTTGAAAAAGTGTCCAGCTTTATGGAGCAAGTACCAATACCCGCCAAAATGGCGCTAGAGTAGGCACAGGGTATGGTATGAATGTAGCCATAAATCCGTTAATGTACGTTTTTTACCTGGTCGCGATTTTAGCGCCACCCTTATGTGGCACATTTTAAGGGTCATTTTCATGCACAGAGATCGGGCTGCTTTTCTTTACCACACCTACGACACTCTATACAAACGAAACGATTTAATTACATACACTACTGCCAAAAAAACAGGCTGTGCAAATACGTGCGTGTGAGTGCGTGTCTACGCGCCACTAACTAAAAGCAGTTCCAAGAGCAGTCGTTCGACACGGGAAGAGGTAAGGAATAGTTTCGGAGGGAGACGGAGCGTGTCGCTACTGTACGGTAGTACTAATATTTATACTATGCCTCTACCCTCCATAGGTTTCATTGTAGATATTTGGGAAAGGTCTTTGTTAGGTGGCTCCTTAAACCTTACCTCAACTTTTTCATCTGCAAAGCACTGTTGCTGTGTGCTGGTTTAAGTATGGGTACCTTTGCAATTATAGGCACATGACCGCATCTGCAAGGCCTCAGGTATTCCAGGTGTCTATAGACAGTGGTAGCCATTTAACGTCAGGTGGGCTGTCAGCTCCCTGTGCCGTCCAGCTTCCCCGTGTTCCAGGCTAGAATGCCGAGGGTATCGTAGATGGTGAGTAAGAGAAAATCCCGAAGTCGGGCAGCAGCGGTTTCTGTGTACTGGACAACTTCACTGCGATCGCCAAGATGCCTATCAAGCATGGGGATTATTTTTTAAAATATTCTAATAGGCTTGCGTTTGACCGCAATTCACCTGATCTTAAGTGATGATGCGGCCTAAGGTGGAACACGCTTGCCTAGGATGAACCGGTTCACTCGTGCCTTGAAGGTACCCAGATTATACTTATCAAGGAACAGAGAGGCGGTCAGTGAATTTCACAGTCTGGCAGTTCGCACAATAAATTATGATGTATGACAATGGCAAACCATACGTATGGCCTTATGGGGAAGGCCTTTGTTCAACAGTGGATGTTTTCCGGTTGGTGATGATGATGGGCTATCAGCTTGTTTGCCTTCCAACGATATAAATACCAGCGGTTGGTATGAACTATCCTCGTATGAGTCCAGAGACAACACCATATTTGTGAAATGGCAGTTTTTGAAATTAATCCTTTGTAAAAGATTTACGCGGTAGCCTTTTGTTTGAACTTACGAGTTTGTTGACCACCACTCATTTCAAGATTTGTGTATCTCTTTCTCTCCAGTAAAACAAGAAAGAGACAGATGTTAATAAGATCTTTCAATTTAAGTTGATCTAAAATATTCAAACAGTTATAGTTGTCACAACGTATTGATTAAAAAACACGGTGAAGTTCAAGGATAAAACTAATTTGACATCTCTAACTTAGTTCTTATGTGTCGCCGTCCTTTTCTTCAGCTGCTTGGTAGTAAGAGATGCCAAATGTCTAATTTTAGTTTAGTTCGTGAACTAAAGAGTGGGCGCCTGTAACAAATATTTTTTAATGGTAATTGTAGACAGTTCTGCAGTAATGCCTCGTTTATTTAATACTGTATGCTATAAACTTAGTATGAACGTTAAAAACCCTTACAGAACTAATATATCAGCGTAACTTTCGCGGCATAATTCACACCCGTAAAAGTGGCGTTGGTAACCACAAGCGGTGTAATTGCGGCAGTTCATCAATTTTTATTACGGGGTTGCGTGTGGCGATATCATCACGATAGTTCGGGGCTGGGCAGGATTGAGTCAACATATTGGTGGTTAAGCTATGGAGGAAGGAGTTTCGGGGGTTGCGGAAGTATCTCCAGTTTCCGCGACCGGGGTGGTTTTTAGTCACTTAGTCTGACAGACCCCTTCGCCCACTCCAGGGCGGAGGACATCCATGAGGATTTTCCAGAACAAAAAAAAAATGGAGCAAGGGCTTGCTCTTTAGTATAATTATTTGAAGTTTTTGACTACATTTTAAAAGCGTAGATGTTTACAATATTCATGATTATCATCATCATCAGCTGAAAGACGTCCACTGTTGAACAAAGGCCTCCGTCATAACGAGCGGCAATCTGCCGTTTGCATCCACCGGTTACCCGCGACCTTGACGATATATATATTAATTGAATAAATAAAATAAAATAAATATAGCCTTTATTTATCTGTAACCTGCTAAATGGCTGGATGGTCTGGCTGTTTGTGTATGTGAGTTTATATGTTTGTAACCGCACCCACGACACAGGAGAAATTCATAGAGTGGGGCAACGTTTTTTAAAAAAAAGGAAAAGAAAGAAAAAAAATACATTATTTTTCTACTTTCTAATTTATACCTAGTTTACTTACACCTATTTCATTATCATTAACATCTAGGAGGTAGGAGGTTGTCTTTTGACATAGGCCTCCTCTAATTCCCTCCATGTGTTTCGGTCCAGCGCCATTCTTCTCCACCCCTTTGGTAGATCGTCCTATTAATTGAAAAGCAGCCTGTAATTGTCCCACTACAGCGCAAAGGCCTATTCTCATTATAATAATAGGCGCTGTGGTGAGACAATTACATTTATTCGGCTCACCCACTGCGCTAACCGTGTTATCGAATGTGTAGATATATCATTGACAGACAATGATTACATCCGCTTATTGTGAAATCGTATTCCCATATTCCCAAGCATTAAAATATTCCCCACAACGAAAACCTCACATCTGCTTCAAATAAATTTAATCAAAACAAAGAACAGAAAACTTCACCCCATTTTCCCTAATCGAGCATCAATTTCCAAAGATCCTCAACACATACAAGAAAATGATTTAATCCAATCCATTATTGAATTACCACACATAATGCTTATGAAGCGATTACAGAAGAACCTCTACTTCCCCAATCGAATACTAATACACGTAGAATACCGCCCTTCGTCACGATGCCGCCCGCCCGCCCACAGTGTTGCTAGTAAAGAACTGGGGTTGAAAACGTGGGGGAGATTTTATTACTGAAAAATATTATTTATAGTACTTATGTAATGTAACCAGTATTATGTAAAAACTTGATTTAAAAGAGTGTCCGTGGAGTTTCTTGCTCGTTCTTCTCCATAGAGACCTACGTTTTGGAACGAGCAACTAGCTTCAACTTTCTGACTAACTGACCGACTCCTTGACAATTCAAAAGTGCTTCTAAATGGTTTAATTGGGACACAAAAAAAAACAAAAAAAAAGGAATGCAAATGTATGCTTTGAATTTGACTTTTGACTTTGGTTTCGGAAAGGGTATTGCAGCTATATTTGGTAGATATTGGTCTGTGTTTGTTTGAACTATAATCATCGTGCTTGGAAACTGTGATTACAATTTAGTGCTAATAGTAGGCTTGAAGACTTTTTTGTAAAATACAGCATTTACCAATTATTTCTAGACACAATTTCCCAAGACTTATTTCAGCCATGAAAAGACGATTAATATTTTGTTTACTGTAAAATTAATTTTTTAGATGCTTTGAATTCAATGAATACTATACTTAAATCAATTATTGACTGAGCAAGAAAGTGACGTCACAGGTTGGTATAGCCATACAGAACGTCACAGGTTGGTATAGCCATACGGAATCGTGTTTTGATCGCTCATTAAAAGTATATAATATATCAATTGGTTGGTAGCGTCCTCTGCCCAAATGATGTCTGGTTTCTTTCGAGTTTCTCGATTTCATTAAAGTATGCAAAGACTATATTTTAATGTGATAACGAAAGAGTTGTAGGAGAGAACGCATTATGTCCAGTTAATTACTTTTGATATTTTCTCAAGTTCCCTAGTACCTTTATTTATAACTAGTTTTGCCTGTGGCTTCGTTCGCGTCGAAGTATAGAATAAAACATATCCTATGTCTCGGCGATATTGTATCTGTCTATCAGTGTAAGATTTTCTGTAATCAAATTCCTTCTCCATCTTCCTTCAACCGATTTTGACTTCTATTCCGTAGGCTTAAGGATGACATTAGAGGCAAAAAAGTGGTTACAATAACAACGGTTTACTACAGCTGCCATTTGTCATGCCATTAACGCTATGTAAGTCAAAATCGGTTGAACGGACTGTAAAAAAGGTTTGTGTATATGTCTAATCTTATTGTGAACGGAGTATAGTACTTCAGAGATTACTTTCATCAAATAAACAAAGAATTGTATGCTCTTTATTCGTATTAGTTTAGACGTAATAAAGACAGGACTAATCTAGGCGTGGGGTAACTGACTTAGATATAAGCACAAAGAAAATACCAAAACCTCTGCAGCATTACAAAACTATGCCTACTTTTACTCACCCCCCAGCAGGCCTACTTAGGTTGACAATAACATAATTCCCGTCTACGGCTGGCAACACTGCCGCCCGCCTTACAGTACTCGTCACGCTGCCGCCCCGGACGCACGTCTGTTGAGCACCAACCGCGTGTTAGTGACGTGAACAACGTGTTACACCGTGTTTGTGTGTTTCTCGTGTGTGGCTAACGTGAGACAGTTGCGAGATCAAGGTATGTGTTTCTCGTTTTTGTCTTTACGTTCTCGCGTTTTGGAATTTGGCATCGGATCTTTGTTTACATGGAATGTTTGGTTTTGTCAGTTATGTGTTGGAAATGTCAATAGGGGAATGTTGTTTAATTGTTGGTGTTTATGTGTCAGTTTAAATGAAGTTTCAACATATATGTATTTCTCGGGTAGCTTTGGAAATATCAGATATTTTGTCTCATATTTAATAATGTCGGAGTTCCCGTATGTATTGACTACATTAAGATTAAAGTACATACCTACATTTAATTTTGTTCATAGTTAAAAAATCGCAATATTTGCTTGTCGTACTGGTGAAGAAATAGTTTCTTCCCACGTAGATACTTCACATATTAATACATAAAATTCATTGGCTATTATTTTAGGACAAAAGTAATTCGGTAATGTTATTACGTTTATTCTCTCTGGGGAAGAAATACCGACGAACGTTATTTACGATAACATTCACTTGTCTAATACCTAAAAAAAATTACAAAGGCCGGTTTCGCTCGAAAATAATATGCAAAAAGTTTTCGCCGGAAAAGGTTCGAAGTGATTCTGAAAACTGAAGGAAAAGCTGCCTCGAAGGTTTCAAGATAATCTTGAATTTATTTTTAGATCTCTGTCGAGTTCTTTTGTTTTTGAAACATAAAGAAATAAACTGGAATGAAAGAATATTATTATTATCTCATCCATTCCAAAAAGGCCCGTTTGCGCCAAAAACTTATATCAGTTTCTAATACGAGGTTTAATTACAAATTGTGTTAATATGTAGGTATGTTTATGTGAAGTTTTTTTACTAAATATCCACGTTATTAAATTTTTTACGATTCCTCCGTACTAACACTCTATAGATTTTATATAGGTAATCTATAATTCTATATAATAAAAATGAATCGTTGTTTGTTTGTCTCGCTAAAACTCGAGAACGGCTGGACCGATTTGGCTAATTTTGGTCTTGAAATATTTGTGGAAGTCCAGGGAAGGTTTATACGATTGAAAAATCTATTGACAGGACAACGTCTGTCGGGTCAGCTAGTCTGAAATAAAACATTTTTTATGACTATTGTAATTTAATTTTATGTATGCAATATTACTCTTGAGTAATGTCTTGGTGCAAGTGGGTCTAAGTATAGAAACAACACAAACATCAGCTTATTTTTTGTTCGTGTAGATGTATACTATTGTTTCTTTTTTAAACCTGCCTAACCCTAGCAGCGAGGCACAAAAAAACTACAAAAAATCTACAAGAAACATGAAAACCTCGTCAAAAGTATTGCCTCTTGACTCGATTTATAAGCTTACTATAGCTTTTGCCCTCGACTTGATCCATGTGAATGTCGATTATCGCAGATACAGACGAAGTTGCGGATTAAAAAGTAGCATATGTCCATCCTCAGGGTTCAAGCTATCTTCATACCAAATTTCATCAAAATCGGTTCAGCCGTTTCATCGTGGAAGCGTAATAGGCAGAGTTACTTTCGCATTTATAATATGAGCTTGGATAAGCAATAGCGGTCAGTAATAACGTACCTTAAGCTTTCTATTGGTGAAAGATATTTTAATCAAATGAGTCACTTTGGATGTTACTCCCTACATTCACGACAAAAATGACAATGCCAGATCCTGCCCCACCCATTTACAGAAAAAGTAATTTAATAAAATAATTGTAATGATCAAAGAATCTTATTATAATAAATTGTTTTGCTTTAGAACTTGTGAACTTGCGTTCTTAGTTTTTCCACGAGACAGGCTCGAGTTGTGTGGAGTTCATTAGCAAAATGCTTCCTTTATGTCTTATATTTGTATTTTTTTTTGAGAAACTAAATGATAATGTAGACTATTGTAGATTATAAGGAAATGTAAAGAACTTTTTTGTTGGCAAATGAACAACATTATTATTATTACTTGCGGATTACTAATCAATGCTAAAAGGAATGTAAATACAGTTTTTTGATTTAAACAGAAACGGCAAGTTCTACAGCCATTAAGACTAATGTTTAGTTATCAGCAATGAATAAGCAGTAAGATGCTACATATTGCAAGCTTGTACATGACTTTTATTGAGTGGGGCAAAGTTCTATAGAGTTTCTGGCATTGTCCTTTAACTCTTAATAGTATTAGTATGGAAAAAGCTAGGCTGCATCATCACTTACGATCAGGGCCTCAAGTCTACTATTACAATAGTGAAAGAATGGTCTAACATTGATTTCATAATTGTTGATTTTGGCAAGTTTGGTAATCTACTAATATAATGGCGTCATTATGACTTTCCATTGGTCAACCACTGACACGCCATTGAAAGAAATGATATAGAATGGTAATCTGATCGTACATACAAATGAATGACTGACTTAGGCGCTAATTTGCTAAAATTTGGACAGTTCCTTTGCTCAGTGACCTACCATTAGAACGTTATTGTGCAGTCATTGCTTTTAATTCGACCGACCAATGATCGACCATTATGAATTTAGCAAATTACGAACTTTTAGCAAAATGACGATGGGATCGTGTTGGAATGACGAAATTATAAAAATAGCAGACTTGGCCCCCTGGTGAGTTGAGGCCAAACGCAAAGTCGGTGGCTTTATTCCAATTGTCGTTTTGTATTGCCACCGACTTCCGAAACTAAAGTCATGTGTGTTCTGTGCTAAAGTTATTTTTCACTTATAAGTTTTTGAAGGCGGTTTTCTTTTTTGTAAAAAAGGTTTTTATTTTCCGCTTTTTAATACCATCCAAATCCGCATCACAGTTAAAACAGAGATTGAAAGTACTCCAAAGATTGAACAAACTAGAACTATGTACTTTTTTGGGATTTTGTTGATATTTTTCTAAAAGTACTGTATTAATTTCGATAAAATTTATATGGGACCACCCGTGAAGCATACCCTATCTATTGAAGAATTTCCAAAATCGATTTACATTTGCCGGAGAAATCGCGTAACAAATATACAAAAAAAAATACATAGAGTCGAATTGCGCACGTCCTTCTTTTTTTTACCAAAACAATTATGGATCTGTAAAAACAACACGCAGACAAAGTCGCGGGCTCTTGCAAGTATAAACTCCATATTGTTTAGGTACTAGGTACATCATGAAACTCATATAAAACTTACAAAAGTTACGAGTGGGGTAGTAACACAACCCTCTATAGGACGCTTAAAACTTTTAGTGGGAATAACAGCTGATTCTCTACGATACACAGTCTCTGTTACTTCTATTGTTATAGCTGTCTCACTCTCTCTTAGGATTAGAGAGAATGATTACTAGAGTATAGTTTTTGTTTTTGACGGTTGGACGAATATCATTGCGTTTAAAGGACGGTGTAGAAGACAGTTTCTTTGAACATAACGCGTAATGAACTTAGCTGTTCTGTCAAATAAAAGATATTGTGATGTTTGTGATTGGTTGACCTAGGTTTAGATGCGTATCTTTGACTTAAATATCCATCAGGGTACTAAAATGATAATATTAATATTTTTTTCTTGTCTAATGAATTAAATGCCCATGTAAGCTCATGTCATGTTGAATGCCCATGTAACACCCACTCCTATCAAGATCGGAGAATCTACACACTCGAAGTTGTAGACGATTATGTCTACCTAGAACAAACGGTCCAGTTAGGTAGGTCTAACTTCAAGAAAGTGGTCAATCGTCGAATCCGACTCGGCTGGGCAGCGTTCGGGAAGTTGCGTGGTATCTTCTCGTCCAACTTACCGCAGTGTCTCAAGACAAAAGTCTATGACCAGTGTGTGTTGCCAGTGATTACATACGGGACCGAAATGTGGTCGCTCACAATGGGCCTCATCAAAAGGCTTAAAGTTACTCAAAGGGCAATGCTCGGAGTTTCCTTGCGTGATAAAATCAGAAATGAGGACATCCACAAGAGAACCAAGGTTACCGACGTAGCCTGAAGAATTGCCAAACTTAAGTGGCAGTGGGCAGGGCACATTACTCGCAGAACGGATAGCCGATGGGGCCGAAAAGTTCTGGAGTGGAGACCGCGAACCGGAAGGCGTTGCGTTAGAAGGCCTGCCACTAGGTGGACCGATGACCTGGTAAAGGGTGCGGGAATCCGCTGGATGCTAATCGCACGGGACCGGTCAAATGACTATCGTAAACTCTGTCCCTATCAGACGCCTTTGATAGGGACATCTGTAGGTCTATCCCTGAAATTAGAATTATTCAAAATCTCATCTTGTTAACTTTGACATCGTTACATTTAATGTCAAATATTTTTATTATAATAATAATAATACGAGGAAGAGTAGGGAGCTTCACGGACGCTTTTTCCGGGCCCTACACGGGCCCGATGTGGATTTCTTAGCGTCGGTATCCTGGCTACGATTCGGTGATCTATTTGGAGAAACCGAAGGTTTCGTGTGTGCAATTATGGACGAAGTTATTTTGACGAATAATTACCGGAGATTTATTGTGAAGGATGGCACGGTTGACATTTGTCGGGCATGTCACCGGCCGGGTGAAACAATCCGTCATATTATCTCTGGATGTTCTCGTCTTGCTAACGAAGAGTACTTGCACAGGCACAACCTTGTGGCCAGGATTATCCATCAGCAACTTGCTCTGAATTACAACCTCGTGGAATCAGAAGTTCCATACTACAGGTATGTGCCCGATCCAGTGCTTGAAAATGGCAATGTCACATTGTACTGGGATCGATCCATCATCACTGACAGGACTATTGTAGCCAATAAGCCTGATATAGTGGTGGTGGATCGATTGGAGAGGCGCGCAATGTTGATTGACATAGCTGTTCCTCATGACGAGAACCTCGTGAAGGCCGAGAAAGACAAGCAGATAAAGTATCTTGACTTGGCTCATGAGGTTGTCAACATGTGGAATGTGGACTCAGCGATCATTGTGCCGATAATTGTTACAGCCAATGGCTTAATTGCCAAGAGCCTCGACCAACATCTAAGGAGGCTCTCGTTAGACGGCTGGATCAAGGGCTTGATTCAGAAGGCAGTACTTATGGACACGGCCCGCATTGTCAGGAGGTTTCTCTCTCTGGAGCCCTGACCGCCCGCGCCGGTAGCTTGGACCCTGTTCCCGATACCGGTGAGGTACTACTTTTTTATATTTTTAAATGTTTTTTGTTTTTATATGAATATTTAAAAATGTAATTTAATATGTATATAAAATAAATGAATGTGAATAATAATAATATGTGGGGACATTTTCACACACGGCCATCTGACTCCAAACTAGGGAGACCCTGTACTATGGGTGTCAGACAGCTGATATACATACACAAATACAGTTTTTTTGTAAATACATACATATATAGATAAACAACACCCAGACACAAGGCAAACACAAGTGCTCATCACACAAATGTTTACCCTGGGCGGGAAACGAACCCGCAACACGCTGCGCAGCAGTCGATCGCTCAGCCACTGCGCCAACCGTGTCGTCGGCATGTTTAAACAGATTGAGACAAATCAAAATGCTGACATTCTTTAAAATACTAGAAATGTCCCCCTGGTTGTCAAAAGGACCAAAAAAATGCAAAATATACCCATAGTCATAAGGAAACTAAATCTACAAAAAAAACATTTTAACACCAAAAAAAAATTTACATGCGCAATATACCCATAAGGAAACTATTTCTACTAAAAAAACATAAAACATTTCACGCGAACGTCGTACCTATTCAAAAGCCCATTATTTTTCTACATTATTCATATTTGGTATTCAGGGTTCATCTTCATATTCCCCGCTGAAGTTCATCCTGTATTTTCATTAAGCTTTCACCCCTCGACTTTTGAGTAGAAAAGTCGATGGTATATTGTTTATGCATTCTTCTTTACAACACTTTGGCTTGGTGTGATAATGACTCTTGCCTGTGGAATATGATAGGATATTGTTGAAGTAATGTTATTTGTCAAAGGTCCGCCAAGTAAAAACATAGTCTTTTTTATTTAAGGCAGATAGACAGCGCGGAACACTGAGAGTGAAGCCAAAAAAAGCAAATACAAATTCAAAAGCGAATATCTACAATCGCGTGATTGTATTCGCTTTTGAATTTGTATTTGTTTTTATAACGATGCAGCTTTTCGTGCTATACTGACTCGTGTCAGTACAGCACGAAGCGCGTTGTAGGTATTCGCTTTTGATTTTATATTTGCTTTTTTGGCTTCACTCTCAGTGTTCCGCGCGGTCTATCTGCCTTTTGTTTCATAATCTGAGCATTGTTTCCACATAATTATTATAGATGCAACAAGAATAATGTAACCAGTATTTTATAAAAACTTGATTTAGAAAAGTGTCCGTGGAGTTAATTGCTCGTTCTTCTCCATAGAGACGTACCTATGTTTAGGAACGAATTACTACCTTAAACTTTCTGACTAACTGACCGACTCCTTGAAAATTAAAAACTGCCTGTAAATAATAATAATAATAATAATATGTGGGGACATTTTCACACACGGCCATCTGGCCCCAAACTGGGGATACCATGTACTATGGGTGTCAGACAGCTGATATACATACACAAATTCATTTTTTTTTGTAAATACATACATATATAGATAAACAACACCCAGACATAAAGCAAACACAAGTGCTCATCACACCAATGTTTACCCTGGGCGGGAATCGAACCCGCAACACGCTGCGCAGCAGTCGATCGCTCAGCCACTGCGCCAACCGTGTCGACAAAAATAAATGGTTTAATTGAAATACACGCTAAGGTCCGCCAAGTAAAAACATCTAATAGTCTTTTTGAATGTTTCGTATTGCTCTTTACATACATTGTTTCCACATAATTATTAAAGAAGCAACAAGAATAATGTAACCAGTATTTTATAAAAACTTGATTTAAAATAGTGTCCGTGGAGTTACTTGCTCGTTCATCTCCATAGAGACGTAACCTACGTTTAGGTACCTACAACTTTCTGACTAACCGACCGACTCCTTGATAATTCAAAACTGCCTGTAAATGGTTTAATTCAAATAAACTCTTTGACTTTTCCTTCATTACGGGGTTCCGTAATGAAGGGAAAGTCAAAAAGTGTCCGTGGAGTTACTTGCTCGTTCTTCTCCATAGAGACGTACCTACGTTTAGGTACCTACAACTTTCTGACTAACCGACCGACTCCTTGATAATTCAAAACTGCCTGTAAATGGTTTAATTCAAATAAACTCTGACTTTCCCTTCATTACGGAACCCTCAATAAAAATTAAATGCAAAGATATCTTATAACATCTACTATTTGATTTCCACACCACACTTCAAAATCTTTCCCCTATCGACCACAAACATTGCAACACTGACGACCACATGTGGTTACTAAGTACCACCCCACTACTAATATAGTGGTACGACCACGAATATGTGGTCGCATGGTTGTGAGTTAAGTGGCAAATAAATTGCCTCGACTATCCACAATGGGCGTTTAATATCCGGCCACCAGGTGCCTTTAGAGATGGCGCGATGCGTATATTGGAAACGGATTATATCCGCATTTATGTTTCTGTTTTTATTGTGTGGGCTTTTGTCGGATATTTTGTGAGTAGAGTAAATGTTGATGTGGGTTTAGTGAGGTATGACATAAGTACTTTATTATTTACTAGCTGATGCCCGCGACTTTGTCCGCGTCATTAATAATAATAATATGTGGGGACATTTTCACACACGGCCATCTGACCCCAAACTAGGGAGACCCTGTACTATGGGTGTCAGACAGCTGATATACATACACAATACTTTTTTTTTTTTTAAATACTTACATATATAGATAAACAACACCCAGACACAAGGCAAACACAAGTGCTCATCACACAAATGTTTACCCTGGGCTGATTGTCGGTTATCAGTGGTTTTTTTTTATATTTGCGCGGAATCTGTTCCTAAAATACCTAAGGTAGCCCAAGTTATTCATTATAACATCAGCTATCTACCAGTGTAGGTCCCGTCAAGCCGTTTCAGAGATTAGCCGGATCAAACAGTCTTGATGAAACTACCTTATACTTTTGTGTTTTTGACATTACAAACAGACACTTCCATTTTATTTATTTGTATGTATGTATAGACTAGCTACTTCGTTAGCGTGGACGTCAGGCATACTATAAAACATAATTATTCTATTTTTAGGGTTCCGTACCTCAAAAGGAAAAAACGGAACCCTTATAGGATCACTTTGTTGTCCGTCTGTCTATCTGTCAAGAATTTTTATCTCGGGAACGCGTGGAGGTATCGAGTTGAAATTAAAACCATATACTCAAGTCTACGGTCCCTTGATGCTTTAAAAAAAATCAACCCTCTATGTTAACGTGACAAAAAGATACGGCCGTTTATGTCGCAAAAAACTCATTTATGATATTAAGTAGATTAAAGTATGGATAGTAGGTATGGATTAGTATGTATAAGCACCTACTAATATGTACGGAACCCTCGGTGGGCGAGTCCGACTCGCACTTGTCCGGTTTTTAGTTTATATTATATATCATTTATTTTTTTATATTATTTCTATAAAACATAATCACTTGGCAACATTGTAGCTTTGTATCAGTGAAACAATTTTTGTATTGAGACCTGTATTTCTAGAAATTTCCTCTTAAGATCGTTGGTTTGAAACAACCGATCTTGCCTCTTTAAAATATTAATATATATTATTTTATGTTAAAAGTTTTTACTCATATTTATATATTTGCCATCGTAAACGTTAAATGGGTAAAGAATGGAGAAACGTTGGATGGGTAAAATATGAGTAACTATCTTTTGCCCGCAACTTCGTCCGCATGAATGTCGGTTATCGCGGATGCAGACCAAGTCGCGGATTAAAAACCTGTGCGGCCTATGTCCTTCCCCAGGGTACAGGCTATTCTCATACCAAATTTCATCAAAATCGGTTCAGCCGTTTCAATGGTGAAAGCATAACAGACAGTAACTTTCGCATTTATAATATTAGTATGGATTTGTCAGAGAACAGTCGATTCTTGTAGGTACTAAAACGTAAATTGTATTTTAATTTGCTTTTCAATAGAGAATTGTCTTCTAAACATTTTCGTTTTGATGAGACGTCCTTTTCGTTTTAAGGGTCCTTCGTAACGCATAATTTTATCACATCTCCTCACGAATATTTCAGCGTTCCAAATTTTGTCTAATACAAAATTGGTCACGTATTCGATTTAAAATTCTAGCGTTATTTTTCGTATCTCCTACTTCGCGAGGTCTTACCTCCAGTACATCACTATTCTATTGAACTTTTCAATAAAAAAGGGGAAAGTTAAAATGCGAATGTATTATCTAACAGGTGGTTGCTTTTATTATTTAAAAGAAAGAAAATAAAAGGTCAGATAGCGGTTTATTGCACACCGACTTTTTATGCACTTTCGCCGCTGACCTTATTATTTATTACTAGCTTCTACCCGCTAAATTATCCTGTGTTCTTCTTCTTAGCGTATCTAAAGAAAACACAGATTTATATTTCATATGAGTGTATGTGGCTTAAAGTCGCTCAAAAGGCAATGAAGAGGGCTATGCTCGGAGTTTCCTTGCGTGATAAAATCAGAAATGAGGACATCAGCAAGAGAACCAAGGTTACCGACGTGGCCCGAAGAATTGCCAAACTTAAGTGGCAGTGGGCAGGGCACATTGCTCGCAGAAGGAATGGCCGATGGGGCCGAAAAGTTCTGGAGTGGCGACCGCGAACCGGAAGACGTTGCGTTAGAAGGCGTCCCACTAGGTGGACCGATGACCTGGTAAAGGTTGCGGGGATCCGCTGGATGAGAGGCGCACGGGACCGGTCAATGTGGCGACACTTGAGGAAGGCATATGTCCAGCAGTGGACGTCTTTCGGCTGAAATGATGATGAAGAGTGTATGTGGATGTTTATTTTTGTTAAAGTCCTTGTTTGGCCCAGTGTACAGCTACGGTAACGCCATCCGCGGCTGGCGCAGTCATTGGGTCCTCATAAAAGCCGGTGACAGGGATGCAGCGCAAGATAGAAGGTGGACCATGGTCTACAGAGAGACGCCGCACGACTAGGCATTGAAGATTGGCATCATTGAGAATCCCCGCTTTGAAAGATTAGCTTCTTTTGTGTTAAACTGGTATTTAATTAATTCCGTTCAGCTGTTTTGGTGTACTTTAATATCCATTCTCACAACCTATTCCTTTTATAATATTAGTAAAAAATAAAATATGTACGTAAATAGTATACGATAGTAGAAATATGGTTATCAAAAATGTACGGTGTCTATTTCTTTATAGGTTTTATTACCTGGTGTTTTTGATTTAATTGTAGATACTAATATTACTAATGCCATGTTATAATTTAAGTTCGTATTACTTTCACGTAGATCATAATAGGTAATTTAATTGAGTCCTTCAGACTAATAATATTTATTACTACTACGCTTATATACATTTAAATTAATACCAACCTATTATTGTCCCACTGGCCTTAAGGCCTCTTCTCATACAGAGAAGGCACGAGCATTGATCACCACGTGCGCTCAAGGCGGATTGGCGATTTCAGACCTATATTAATTACGGGAATAAATATAATGACCACCAAAAAATTCTTTAGGATCTTAAGGGCGCGTATTCGATTTAGCGCAACTCAAAATCAAAACGATTGCTAGAACGGCGTAACAGCATTGACACACTAGTACAATACAATGGTCTGTTTGTGTGCATCAGAAAAAAAAAATTGCACGAAATAAGCACGAATCATTAAAATTGATCGGCAAACCAGAGCGCGCGATGTTTTACAGTGCTTTTTAAAATAATTGTCTAAAATAAATGAGCTCGTATAACGGACTGAAAAATATTCTGTATATTAAACATAACTTTTACTTTCATAAAATAAATATATCAGTTATGTTTTTATTCATATACTGGTAAAAAAAAAGCTTTTTACAAACAAGACAACCGCCTTCAAAAAGTGAAAAATAACTTTAGCACAGAACACACTGTTTGTTGTTTTGTATTGCCACCGACTTCCGAAACTAAAGTCAATGTGTGTTCTGTGCTAAAGTTATTTTTCACTTTTTGAAGGCGGTTGTCTTTTTTGTAAAAAGCTTTTTATTTTCCGCTTTTTAGTACCTCCTTCTCATTCAAATCTATTAAGAAGAGATTGAAAGTTAGCTACTACAAAGATTGATGAAACTAAAACGTCGTCTATGTAACATTTTTGGGTATTTGTTGATTTTTCAAAAAGTGCTGAATCAATTTCGATAAAATTTATGTGGGTCCACGCCTGAAGCATACCCTATCTATAAAAAAAAGAATTTTCAAAATCGGTTTACGTTTACCTGAGAAATCGCGTAACAAATCGCGCACATACTTAATGCAAATTTAAGACTTATACTGTTTTCTCATGGATGCCATGGTCAGAACTGGACCAAATTAAAATGGGACCACACGGGAAGCACTAGCTTCCAAATAAAAAAAGAATCATCAAAATCGGTTCACCCAGTCCCGAGAAATCATTAACAAACATAAAAAAAAAAAGAAAAAAAAAAAAAAAAAAATGCAGACGAATTGATAACCTCCTCCTTTTTTGAAGTCGGTTGAAAAAATTGACAAAGTGAACGGATTTTCTACTTTTTCAACATTGTTTTTTAATACATAATAGTAATATTTTCGTAATTTTCGCTCTGTAGCTGTCTTTATGACTGTATATACTGTTGGAAAAACGCATAAAACAAAATATTTTGGCATATTGTAATGGTTGTATTGGTCCTGAAAGTTAACTCTGACGTCTATTTTCGTAAAACGATATGAAAGAATTGTCTTCGCTTTAATTAAAAAACCATAATTAAAAATTATACTTTTACTCTGTAGCTGTCTAAATCAAGATTTAATCTTTCTAAAACTGTAAATTGTCTTTAAATAATCTGCTCACATAATTACGATATTGCTCTGGGCAAAACGCAAAAATATGAAGTTTTCGTCACGAATCGAATACGCGCTCTTAAGCTCCCTTACCAAAAAAATATACTAAATACCAAATGTACCTAGTAAATGACTACCAAATCTTAGTGTGTCATAACCAAAATCTTTTTAACCCTAAGTCGCCCCGGGGCGGATCCGACATGGTTAGGTCAGGTTAGAACTACACACACCACACACACCAGGACCCGAGGTGGCGGCGCGTAGTGTTTCACGCGCGCCCCTCTAAGACGTCCGGGGGGGAGTCTAACACCTCACTCCCCCCCTGACCCGAGAAGTGGCCGGCACCAGCCGGGGGTTGCGGAAGTATCTCCATTTCCCGCGACCCCCGACGTAGGTGTGAGATGGAACACCGGGGTGGTTTTTAGTCAGTAAGAGTCTGACAGACCCCTCGAGAGGACATCCATGAGGATTTTCCAACACGTATCCAAAAAAAAAAATGGTTAGAACTGTGACCCCCTACGAACCAAAACCAACCCAGAACCAAATCGCTTTTTTCAGTCAAACTCATACATTTGGTGACTTCGTCCGCGTGGTTATTGGTCTTAATCAGCGCGGTTCTCATTATTTTTGCACGGAACCCTTTTTTATCTAACCACTTACGTTTATATGCATTTAGTAAAAAGCTGGCATTTTGACATTATAAACAGACACGACAATTTTTTTTTTTGTATAGATAAGTCCATGTTTTCTCATGATGTTTTCCTTAAGGCTGTTCAAGCCGGTCAATCTTCCATACAAACGGCGACAGGTGATTACTCCTCTATTTATGGTTGTATTTTAGAAAATCAGGATGATATTAATTCGTTTTGTTATTACCTACGCCTGTACGAAGCCAGAAAAAGACATTGAAAAAGTCGCATTAGTGCTTGTGCGTTCCCGGTTTCGAACCCACATCCTCGAGTATGTGAAGTACTTGCCTTAACCATTGGGCCCTTACTACATTTTTATAAGCTCCACCTACCCATAAAACATTTTTCCATTTTTATAACACAAACCCTACTTTCCCTAAAAATGTCTTATCGAATTGATACAAAAAACATCCCGCCATCAAAACTATATTTTCGCACACAAAACCACGGTAAAGATTATCTAACAGTATTGTGACTCGGCCCTGTCCTTGAAATAAGTACCTACAGTAGCGCGGTACCTACTTCTACACGCGGGAGGGCTGTCCGTCAGTATGTTAATTTAATCAACCTACTTGAGTTTCTTCCTAATTTTGTAATTGTAACTATTACATGTATTTTATTTTTAAAAATTAAATTTGCTGTGAATGTAATACTTTGTAATTCATTCACACCGAATTTTATTTTCTTTTCAATAAAAATACATGTTGTGTTTTTTGAGTAGTAGATTTAATTAAAAAATATCTAACACCCCTCTAAATTAGTGACCGAAAAAAATATATGCGCCTCGACTGAGACGTACGAAATCAAGTAGGTACGAAAATAAAAAAAATCTGTATTCGGATAAAAAGTTTAATTAAGAATACTTTTGGGAAAGTTTATAATTGCTCGTTGCCATATTAAGTAAGTATTTGTATTAATTTCAATGAAAATTTGTCATAAATCGCACGCTTCCTTTTTCCAAACCATCACACCGTCCGTTTGTCACTTCGGCGCATTCGAGACTGCTTGCAGACTAAAGTGTATACTAGCTCGAGCCGTGTAGGTATGACTCGCGTTTCGACCGTTTTTATGAAGAAATAATACTATAGATATCTTTACTGTGACAAAACAGTGAATAAACCAACCGTGCACCAACGTTCCCTAAATCCAAAGAATATATTTAGATCGTACCTATACTACCCCATTTCTGGGGTTGTTTTTCCTTGTGTATCGCCCACAGGGATGATCGAAAGGGGTAGATTGTAACAGATGTATTTCTGAAGAGGATATCCTTTACCGTTTTTGGGTAGTCGAGTTACTTGTTAAGATATATCAGGATAGGTAAATAACGTTCTATTGTGCTATTGTGGAAAATCTCTTTCGGTGAACTTAAATAAAGCTTGAGGTAAGCTCTCAATCAAAGTTTTAAGCCCTTTCATCTCCATACGAAACTACTTTTTGGAAGGGGCAACAAAGTCAAAGTATTAATTTCAAATAAACCATTTACAGGCACTTTTATATTGTCAAGGAGACGGTCAGATAATCAGAAAGTTGAAGCTAGTTGCTGGTTCCTAAACGTAGGTAGGTCTCTAAAAAGAAGAACGAGCAAGAAACTACACGGAAACTTTTTTTAAATCAAGTTTTTACAAAACACTGGTTACATTATTCTTGTTGCTTCTGTATGTAAAAACAATGAAGGCAATCTAGCAATACAAAATATAAAAAAAGAATCAAGATAAACGCCATGGCAGTTAAGAGTTGACCAATCTCTACTGACAGCGCCCGTTCACGAACATGACGCGCAGCTAGATTCAGATAATCTCGTGGCTAAATAAAAGCCGTACGTATCGATCGATCATGGTTAAGCTACGGTTGCCGCGGTCGGTCTGTTGATGGGTGTAGTATCGCGTTCCCAGTAAATGGGCTGTGGAGGTCAGACAGTCTAGGAATGGGATGCTCTGCCTTGTCCTGGCTATGATTGCCAAACGTATTGATTGTCCCTACATTGGGCACTGTTGTGGCAGACATGTCTTGAGGGTGTAATTGTGTCATTTTGTTATTATTATATTATTGTTATTACTATTATTTTGTAATTTTGTTACCGAATTATTGCAGTTTACATTTGATATTTTATTAACATTTACTTTTAGCGTGATAATTTATTAATTTGAATATGTAATAAGTTGAATACTTAAAGATGATGAATTTATAATTTATGTTCCTTGTTGTATTGAATGGGTGCTTACCTAAAATAATAGTTTTTTAAATTTTATTATAAAAATACTTAAAAAATAATTTCAACACAGCCAATTCATCATATTATTTTTCAATATCCAAAAGTAGAGATTGCAGAATACACATACAAACGTACCTACGTTTCGATTCGTAGCGACAGTAGGTAGGTACTCAGCCCAAAAAGCTACGCTTGTCAAAAAAAGGTAACATCAATATTTACAAAGATAGGCAAAGACACGAAAATGGCTAACTTCAAACCCGATGTAACCCACTTCAACGGATAACTGTCGCTACGAATCTGTATGTTAGTTTGAACAAAGAAAATCTATTTGTACTTAAAATGATTCGGCTGGAAACTGTTTTATAGAAAATATTTATTGTTTAGGATAAGATTAGGGGTGGATGGTAGTTTTTCTTTTACGTATAGTTTTATAAGCTATGAAAGACAAAGTTAGAACATTTATTTCAATTATACCATTTACAGCCACTTTTGAATTGTCATAGAGCCAGTTAGTAACTCAGAAAGTTGAAGCTATGTAGTTGCTTGTTCCAGAACGTAGTTTCTTGCTCGTACTTGTCCATAGAGACTTTCTATGGACAAGAACGAGCAAGAAACTCCACGGACACTCTTTCTAATCATCATCATCATCATCATCATGTCAACCTTTAGACGCCCACTGCTGGGCATAGGACTGCCACAAGGGGGAGTTCAACCTTAAGGCGACGATATACGCCGACGACTTTGAGCGACCAGAGAATCGTATGCGCTGCGTCCAAAACTCTCACAGTTTAGCCGAAAAAATTAAATAAAAGATATTATCCTTTAATTTAAAAAAAGGCGTATACTAAAAGATAGATAATAAAATTGTCTGTAAGATAGTAAAAGTTTCGTTTAAATATTCCTGGTAGATTTTGTGTGATTATCAATGTTTTGTCCGCGTCAGACACAACTTCACGATTTAATTAAACTATTTAATATGAACTTAATCAAAAATATTCAAATACTAAATGATTAAGAGAATGTTCTAGTTTAACATAATATTTTTTTCAAATCATTTTGACGCGATTGTCAGTTTAAAATCTGAAAAAGTCGCTTGTTAGCGCCTTAATCGCCATGTTTGACCAATCCATGCTGGCAATCGCAGTAGGTGTTATTATATGGTTCTCAGAAGGACGCTGCTGCCCACCTTCTAGTAAATATCCCTCTGTCGTCTTCTGCAACAACCAGGTAGAAATGGGGTGGTGCTATTTGCGACCGCTTTCGCGCATTCTAATCAAGTTTTTTTTCATCCTGGTGACATTGTTCTTACCTGTCACGCTGAAATAGAATAGGGTATTACACCCATTTTTGAAAAGTGTCTCAATGAAATTCTGTAGTGCTAATATGCCACAAAAAAAAAACACAAAATTTTTATTCAATCGATAAGTGCCATAAAAATGCATCTAAATTTTAAATTTTCAAATTTCGCGCGTAGTTTGACGAAAACGCCTCTTACTGGACGCCATGTTGCTCAGCGTAAATGACGTCAGTTCGTTTTGTATCAAATGAGCTCATATTAAATATGATAATTGTATATCATTTAAAAATAATTAAAAGCATATTTTGTAGTAGGTGTAATAATGAAAAAATTACGTTGGTTACGAAAATAATAAAAGTACAAAGCCTATATTACGCCAATCGGTTGACTGACAGTTGAAATTTTTTTGTTTACACAGCCTTATGGCGTAATAACATGGCCGCTACTATTTCACAGTGTTTTAGAACAGATTAAAAATAAAGAAAACTTAGAATTGAATTAAAAAATTTGTTTTGTTATTTTATGAACTAAAACTTACATTTTCCGACTGCTTTATGCCTAAACTGTCTCAATAACATATTTATTGATGTTTTCTCGTTTAGAGTAAAATACCCTATTAGGCTGGACACATCTTCTGCATGTCAGACAATCATTTGGCCAAACGCACGATCCAATGGGTCCCTCTACATGGCAAGCGGCAGCGCGAAAAATCCAGGCGGTAATGGCGGTTTGAATAAGACTCCTTTGGCATAGACTAATCTCAAATAGTCCTCAGTTGGAAGTAGAGAACAGAGGCCATTGCCCTGCAGTAGGGAAATTCAAGCTGATAATAATAATAAGCACTCAAGCATATCGTAACTTCTTATTAGCGAAAGAATTAGACTAAAAGTTCCGGAGATTGACATATTATGTTCAAACAAGCTCTATAGCTTTATTATATTGTCTACTAGCTTTTGCCCGCGACTTCGTCCGCGTGAATGTCGGTTAAAGTGAATGCAGACGAAGTCGCTGATTAAAAAGTAGCCTATGTTCTTCCCCGGGGTTCAAGCTATATACATATTAAATTTCATCAAAATCGGTTCAGCCGTTTCATCGTGAAAGCGTAACAGACAGAGTTACTTTCGCATTTATAATATTAGTATGGATTGTCGTTGGTGAGGCTCGTTACGTACAAGCCGTGCGCATTAATGTCGTGGTTAAGCTACGCTTACCGCAGTCTATCCGTGGATGGGTAACCTTTCTTTTTCTACCGAGACCTCTCCGTAAGTAGCTCTGAGAGCACTTTGAGCCGTTGGTCCCGGATTCGTTAGAAGTCAGAAAATCTGACACTAGTCTTTGCAGGGGATATCGTATTACCCAGTAACTGGGTTGTGGAGGTCAGATTGGTACTCGCTCCATGACTGTATTCAACTGCATCAGGTTAGACTACAAACCGACCCCAACATAGTTTGAAAAAGTTAGCCAGATGATGATAAATTGTCAAGAGCTTCGAAGAATTTCTCTGTTAGGCAGTTGGATCAAGAACTTTTCAAAGCAGCTCTCAAAAATATTTTGGAAAGGTTTCTCCTCTCTAGTGGCGGGTCCACCGGTAGATCAGACATGTTTGTGTTGATAAATGTTTAAGGATTACCTAATTGATATTATGATTACCAGCACCTACCTCAAACATGATAATTCATCTGCCTTTTCCCAACTAGATTGGGATCGGTTTCTAGTTTTACCGGATGCGGATGAATACCAGCATTGACTACCCATTTCACCACCATAGCCCAGTTACTTGGTAACACGATAGATAAGACTGATTGTCAGACATTCTGACTACCCAGAACGACTGCCAAAGATCTAAAAATGACAGCTGGCACCAACGGCTTTACGTGCTTTTCGAAGCACGGAGGAGATTTGATATGAAATGGATGGTCACCCATCCATGAATTGACCGCGGTAAGCGCAGCTTAACCATGACCGTTCGATCCGTATAGCTTTTATTTAGCCACGAGCGCCTTCTTACCAGCACCTACCTCAAATATGATAATTAATCCATACTTCCATATTATTAGGTCCTTACATATGAAATTGCCGATACTTAATACTGGCAACTTTGAAATCAAATATTTTGTGTTTGATTAGGAATTCCAAATTCAAATGTATTTCAAAATAAAGACTAAAGAATATTGTTTTAAAATTCGTGTTTCATTTGTTTTATCGTCATTTGTTTGGGCTTGAAAATTGCTATTGCAACAACAATGGAGAAATTAAAAATTCGCGATATTTACGAATATGAGTTCTACCGTGGCACCAGTGCAGCAGAAACGGCTCGAAGGATTAACGACGTGTACGGGCCAAGCACCGCTAACGAACGAACGGTGCGTTTTTGGTTTCAACGTTTCCGTTCTGGAAATTTTGATTTACAAAATGAGCCTCGTGGACGACCGGATACTCAAGTGAATAATGAAGAATTAAAGGCGATAGTTGAAGCGGATCCATCTCAAACCACTTCTGAATTAGCAGCAGCCTTGCAGTGACAAAACAATCACTATCCATTTGCGTCAAATTGGAAAAGTAAAAAAGCTCGAAAAGTGGGTACCGTACGAATTGACTGAAACACACCAACAAACACGCGTCGGTTGCTGCGCTTCCTTGCTCAATCGTCACAATAATCAGGGAATTTTAAATCGTATTGTCACTTGTGATGAGAAGTGGATCGTGTACGATAATCGCAAGCGATCATCACAATGGCTTAACCCTGGAAAACCGGCAAAACCTTGCCCCAAGCGAAAACTGACCAAAAAGAAGATTCTAGTTAGTGTTCGGTGGTCCTGTGCTGGTGTCATCCACTACAGCTTCATGAGATCAGGCCAAACGATTACTGCAGACATGTATTGTCAACAGTTGCAAACAATGATGGAAAAGCTCACCATTAAACAACCGAGATTGGTCAATTGTTCTAGCCCATTGCTCCTTCAGGATAACGCTCGACCACATACTGCACATCAGACGGTCGCCAAGTTAGAGGAGCTGCGACTGGAAACTCTGCGTCACCCACCATACTCTCCAGATCTTGCCCCAAACGATTACCATTTATTCCGAAATTTGGACAACTTTTTACAAGGAAAAAAAATCAATTCTGATGAGGCAGTTTAAACAGCCTTCAAGCAGTTCATCGATTCTCGCTCCCAGGATTTTTTTACCAAAGGGATCAATGAGCTCCCGATAAAACGGCGAAAGTGTATCGATAACAATGGTACATACTTCGATTGACTAAATATATAATTTCTTTTAAAAATGTTATTTTTAATTTTTTGATACCGAGCGGCAATTTCATATGTAAAGACCTAATATATAATATGCGAAAGTAACTCTGTCTGTAACGCTTTCACGGTGAAACGGCTGAACCAATTCTAATGAAATTTTGCATGAAGACAACTTGAACCCCGGGGAAGGACATAGACTACTTTTTAAACCGCGACTTCGTCTGCATCCACTACAACCGTCATTCACGCGGACGAAGTCGCGGGCAAAAGCTAGTTCTACATAAAGGATCTTTATCCTAGGGGTATTAATTGGGTATTTACTAGTATATTTGTGAACTATTTATCAAAGGAAAAGAGCGTGTGTACAAGAAAAACTTGCTCGTTTTCATTACGTAAGTCGTAAGCGGCATTTCCTGTCGTGACAAAACAGCGTCCTGACCGACATACGAACTATTTTATGTAGGTATACGTACTTCCTCTTCATAATATGTAGGTACCTATGTAGAATGTAGGAAGGAAGTATTTCGTTTACGTTTCATTCGGAATAAATCTTTGTTATTTTTGTATTCAGGGTCCTGTATTGTGTTTCGAATTATTTAGACCTTAAGTAAACAACCGGTCTAATTTGTAAACTAGCTTCCAAAAAGCTGGGAGTACTCGTAAAGGTGCGAAAGTACCTACTTCGCGTTGGAAAAGTTACTTAACGCTATACCAAGCACAAGTTCGATAGTGCATGGAGTACTGTTCGCACCTTTTTGGTATAATATGGTTCAGCCAAATATCAGCTAGCGGCGTTGGTAGTTGGCAAGAGGCTCATTAACAACAACTCCCCGGTTAAGGCTAAGCTCAAGAGCCTTGAACATCACCGCACCGTTGCCAACCTATCGGTCTTATATCGTGTACGTTTCGAAGAGTGTGCTTTGGGTGTAGCCGTTGGTCGCGGCTCATAATATATAAATACTAACGAAATTGATTCAGCGCTTTTTGAAGAAATCATCTGAAATAAGAGAGAAAGAACTCAAAAACTACTGAACTACGACAATTTTCATACGGTTTTCACCATAAACAGGGTTTCACGAGGCAGGTTTAAGTAAATAATTTGTTAAGGTTTTGTGTAAATTGGTTAAAATAATAATATGACGATAATGCCCGAGCATTTATTTATTTCAATTAGACACTTTTGAACGTCATATTAGGAAAATTGAATCTAGTTGCCCATTCCAAATGGTAGTTTCGTATAATAATAATAATATGTGGGGACATTTTCACACTCGGCCATCTGACCCCAAACTAGGGAGACCCTGTACTATGGGTGTCAGACAGCTGATATACATACACAAATACATTTTTTTTTTGTAAATACATACATATATAGATAAACAACACCCAGACACAAGGCAAACACATGTGCTCATCACATAAATGTTTACCCTGGGCGGGAATCGAACCCGCAACACGCTGCGCAGCAGTCGATCGCTCAGCCACTGCGCCAACCGTGTCGTCAAAAGGAGAAGAGTGGGCAAGAAACTCCATACTTACTCTATTAAAAGAAAATTTTTACAATATTTCAGGACGGCGGGTCGCTAGTCTTTTATAAAAATGATAACGTAATTACCCTCCACATATCTTTGAATGAAAAATGAATAATTATGTGGATTACGGGAATTCCTCTAGTAATTTACATTTTCTGCTTAATTTATGGAGGCACGTGAACGCGCTGTATGGGTACTTACATTCCAAAAAAAGTGTATTTTCCTTTACTTATTATTCCACGTGGAAGCTCAACATTTTTACCAGTAATTAGTAATCCCCAACGAATATCACACTGTGGGGCACAGCGCGTGCATCCGATTTCGAAGAATCTATCGTGGTGCTTACATGGGCTATTCATTGCGCAATTTCTATCAAACATGGTTTAACATATCGTCCCTGCCCGACTGGGTAATATTAAGGACTGTTAAACGAAATACAACTTGAGACACTCTTATGACTTTTCTTAATCAATCTACTTGAAGAGAAATATCTTTGAAATATATACTACGCAAGTAGACGCCAGGGAACTAGGTTACACAAATTAATTTACAAACCTACTAGCAAGGAAGAATTGCCGAAGATATTCCCAAGAGTCAAGACGTCCTTATTTCCAAAGTTAATTAAAACTTAAGTAAAGAAACATTGAGTTTGAAGACACACACAGTACAATTACAACACTCGACGCACGCGCTCATAGACCGTTTGACGAAACGAAATGTGTCCAATCAACGTGACACATTCGTGCCACGTGGCATGACGCGTTACAAGTCTGTTCCTTTCTCAAGATCCTTTTCTAGACGCCACATGTAATTATATATTAATAAATTCGTTGAAACTGCGTCAGTTTGTTCGTGTAACACAATTTATGAAGCGAAGCGAAAGTTTTCTGTGTATTTTGTCTATCGAGTGGGTAGGGCTGTTCAAGTTCTTGTGTTAGGGTTGCGCTTGGACACTTTTAGCACTTTTTTTTTATAGAACATAATATGTTTTCGGCTTTTATGTCAATTAAAGTATCGAATCGATCAATATCTAGTAAGTAAGTGTTCTACTCGTAGTCCAAACGTTCTTGCAGGTGCAATGCTGCAGGCAAAGCTTTTTGACACTTAAATGACAATGACAGGACGGGCTTTGGTCTTTCTCTCAACGTGGCAGCGAAAAGTGAACAGATGGGTCGTTGGGCTTTCGGGACCGGAACCACGGTCTGGGAATCCATTATTGTATTTATAGATGAAATTCGTGGAGTCCTAAAGCCCTACGACCCGACTGAGGACGTTACTTTTGCCACGTGCTAAGAGAGTCATGTAGTTAATTTAAAGAAAAACAATCAACCTGTATATTCTGTAGAAAAATGTGGAAAAGTGAGCTTAGGATGAACTGTCACTCGTCTGATGTTAGAGATGACAACTCACCTCAAGCTCACCTCATTCAAATTAACAAAGAAAACATTTACAGAATAATACTGCTTTGCAAACCACTTTAAGACTTGACTTAGTGGTTTTGCCGCTTAAAACTAACTGTTTAATCTTTGTACGTTATCAAAATCTGTATCCTCTATGAACTTTAAGGACAAGCCACAGCTTTTCAGGCCTATTAATTTGTATAACAATTAGAGACGTCGCTGAACCCTCTCTGTCCCTTTATTCCTTTTCCAGCATACCACAGTAATACGCACAATTATTCAAACCACAGACGGAAATCTGCATAATTCTCCCCAAATCCTGTCGGAATGTGCCAGCCCTACGCGAGGGCTGTCGAAAGTTGAGAACAATGTTTGAACTGTTGGAATTGTGACCGCCTTGGAATTTTTGATAAAGTGAATACACGA
This sequence comes from Charanyca ferruginea, assembly GCA_947361185.1. NCBI lineage: Eukaryota > Metazoa > Arthropoda > Insecta > Lepidoptera > Noctuidae > Charanyca > Charanyca ferruginea. Next base: position 31,938,899 of record OX376057.1, read on the forward strand.
TTTGGGTCGTGTTTAGACAGTGTGCACACCGACGTCAAAACAATTCTGCCTGTCATTTTTCTTTGTTGACTTTTAACAACCTTGTCTAGGTACCATGAACAACATCTTGATTCTTTATATTGCTCTTTACATACATTGTTCTCACAATAGAAGCAAAAAGAATAATGTAACCAATAATTTGTAAAACTTGATTTAAAAGAGTGTCCGTGGAATTTCTTGCTCGTTCTTCTCCATAGACGCCTCTTTGGAACGAGCTGCAACTTACTAACTGACCGACTCCTTGAAAATTCAAAAGTGACTGTAAATGGTTTAATTGGAATTAATGCTTCGATTTTAAACAGAGTGAAATCACGGTACCCAGTCCGTACTATTCAAAAGCGCGTGAGAAGGGGAGGGGGGGAGGCTCTTCAACTAGATTAAAACAGGGAATTAAATTATTTAATTTTATATTCTCATTCGTAATTTGCCTTGACAGCTCACTGTCAAGTCGCTCTTCATTCGAAACAGAATTTATTTGATTATTAAAACCAAATACGAAAAAGGTTATGTCTGGCTCAATAAGCCAAAGTTTCTACAGTACCTATGAATCTGTTTTGCGGTTGAATGTGCGTGCCATCAATGTTTTCATAGAGTGATAGTTGACAATCTCATCTCATGACTGCGCCCAGCCTTACATCGGCAGATCATTCAATGTTTCTATGAAAAAAATACAGGGGCGATGCATATTTTGGGATGCCTCAGAAAGTTTTGATGGACCTGTTTTATATATTCGTTAACTGCGACCTCGTACCTAACTTGTTCTCTTGTTTTGGAACCCACTGAAACTAGGGGTATTATCATTTTGGTTCTTACGTTAATATATCTATAGATATTTGCCTAGCCTTTTCTCAACTATATTGGGGTTGACTTCTAGCCCATCCGAATGCAGCTGTCTTACATGGAGCGACTGCCTATCTGCCCTCCACAACCCAGTTACTGGGTGACACGACACCCCTTTGGAAGACTGGTTGTCAGACGTTCTGGCTCCTGACTATCCATAACGACTGTCAAAGAACTACGAATCACAGTTGGGACCAATAATGCTAATGCAAAAGCTTCACGAGCTTTTTTATTTGAATATATCCATACTAATCATCATCATCATCAGCCGAAAGACGTCCACTGTTGAACATAGGCCTCCCCCATGGAACGCCCAACAAGCGGCAACCTGCCGCTTGCATCCACCGGTTACTCGCTACCTTGACAATGTCGGTCCATCTGGTGGGAGGCCTACCGACGCTGTGTCTTCCGGTTCGTGGTCGCCACTCGAGAACCTTTCTTCCCCATCGGTTATCGATTCTTCGAGCGATGTGGCCTGCCCATTGCCACTTCAACCACAGATTAACTAATAGTTTCTTTCAACTTGCATATTCTGAGAGCTATGTCGGTGACCTTAGCCCTTTGGCGAATTAGAATTGGAATACTAATAAAATGTATTAATAGATAAAGGTTTGTTTTTTTGTTTATAAGAGGAAACCTCTGGAACTCCTGGGCCATTTACAAAATTCTTTCGCTGATAGAAAGCTACATTATTGTTGTGTGTGTATAGGATATGTTTCATGGTACATAAGTACGAAGTCGCGGAAGCGAAGCTAGTCAAATAAAATAATAATCAATTTTTTATTTGAATAATTCTTGAGCAGCCTTTTTTAATACAACTCAACAAAATTTAAACGTTCTCAATCTGTCACATTTTTGATTGAGGGCGTTCCAATATGTGCTGGACAAAATTAAATGATTGATTATCCCTGCAGTTACTGCCGATATTTTTTTAACGAAAAATTTATGCCGCTATGATTGGTTGTTGATTATTCAGTCAACCAATCATAGCCGCTTACGGGGGTTCGGCTGACTGGAGCGGAGAGAAGCGGAAAGGAGCAAGGCTGTACCAATAAAAAAAAAATGTTTATTTCAATTACATAAAGCTTTAACATCCGTGATTTAATTTTTAAGATCGCCTTTTAAGTAAGAAGTTGCCTGTGCTAAGTGACTGCGCTCTTCTATTTATCATTATACCTAGTATGCAATTGACAATCTATAGATACTTATAATATTATAAAGCTGAAGAGTTTGTTTGTTTGGTTGAACGCGCTAATCTCAGGATCTACTGATTCGAATTGAAAAAATATTTTTGTGTTGCATAGTCCATTTATCGAGGAAGGCTATAAGGCCAATGCGAAGCCGGCTCGGCTCGCTAGTAAAAAATAAAAGAAAATAATATACAAAAAGACCGCACTTGTGTGATTTTTGCGAGTGGGTTTTGAGTACTTATGTGTGTGCGTGAGTGAGTGTAATAGAGTGCGGGGTGAGTGCGTGAGTGTGAAAAATTCATTTAAAGCTACATATTAAGTATAAGTTTAGGTTTCAGTTAGGTTTAGGATTAACCAATGGAATGGCATAAAATCTCCGCCCCGCTTCAGTGCACAGGGATTTGCGAACTAGTTTAAAAATTGATACCAATCTGGTAAGCGAAGCAAGAAAGTGAAACGGGGAAGCGAAAAAAAACTGACCACGGAAGCTCAAATTACTCGTCGCGTGAACTCGGCCTAGCTCAGCACAGTCCGCAACGTTTCTTCACATTACTCCCTCGCTCCGCTCCGTTCCGCCAATGGACAAGCAGCCTGAGTGTAACATTTCTTGTATATTAAGCAAAAGGCGCTAAACCGCAATAAAACGGATTTAGAATTACAATATTGGTATCCCGGTCAAACTTAATGCCATTTTATTACATTGTAGGTTCAAGAAAGTCGTAATAAAATTCTACTTCTATAGTTATTTCACCACATTAGTAATCGTAAATGTCCAAACACTAAATATTTAATGGAACAAATGTCCAGTTGACTTGTAAAAGACATTAAATATTGGGTCCAGGTGTTTAAAAATATATTGTATTTTTTAAATCATTTCCGCAGTTTTCTTAGCCCCACATTATTTATTTTCAGCCTGTATTATCCCACTGCACGGCCTCCTTTTCTTCTTTCCAACCCTCTCTGTCCAGAGCTAGTGTAGACCAAACCCTCTTGTAAGCGTCCAGCTCATCCCGCCATCTTCCCTGTCGCTGGACGTTTTCCGGGACCCACATTGTGGTTGCTTTAGCCCATGATACGTTCGACATGCGGACGATGTAGCTGGCCTAGTCCCACTTAATTAATAATAATATAATAATAATAAATGACAATGCCAGATCCTGCCCCACCCATTTACAGAAAATGTAAATTATAAAAATAATTGTAATGATTTAAGAACCTCATTATAATAAATTGTTTTTCTTCAGAACTTGCCTGCGTTCTTTTCTTGTTTCCACGATACAGGCTGGAGTGTGGAGTTGTGTGGAGTTCATTAGCAAAATGCTTCCTTTGTGCCTTACATAAGTTTTTTTTAAGAACCTAATTGGTAATGTAGACTATAAGGAAATTTAAAGAACTTCTTTTGTTGGCAAATAAACAACATTATTATTATTATTACTTGCGGATTACAAATCAATGCTAAAAAGAATTCAAATACAGTATTTTGATTTAAACAGAAACGGCAAGTTCTGCAGTCATTAAGACTAATGTTTAGTTATCAGCAATTAATAAGCAGTAAGATGCTACATATTGCAAGCTTGCACATGACTTTTATTGAGTAGGGCAAACTTCTATAGAGTTTCTGGCATTGTCCTTTTATTGTCAGGCAACTGAGGCTCATAGACAAAATACACAAATAATCTTAAACAACCTTAGACTAATACATATAAAAAAAACCTTATCAACAAAACGTAAGTATACACTTTACGTTGTCGGGGTCGTATTTCGCTGCGTGGTGTCGCGTAACTGTCCTCGGTAACGTCGATATACGTCGTCCTTTCGGCCAAAAGTCCTCCTTCAAAAAGGTACCTATGTAGATGTTGGGTTGGAACTCGTACCACGAACGACTTAAAGTTGATGTTGTGTCGCGATTCCAACACTTCAACCCTCAGAGTCCAATCGGTCTTCACCCCCAAATACTCCACGACTCCCTCAATCTTTGTGGTGTAATGCAGCCGCGAAATGTACAGCTGCGTCGTAGGCACAGCAGGACGCAGCAGCATGTTGGATCCACACGTTGCGGTACCGCACTGGTTACGAGAATTGTGCCTCCTCTTTTTCTTCTCCACTTAGGTGAACCCTCTTCAACAACTTGGCCCGCTCCTGGCAAGGAACTACGGAGTCAGGGCAGGTTAAGCATTACCCTTCTTCGGTTTTTCCCCTATTTTGCTTTGTCGCTTAGGCTGGACGCAGGACGCAGCAGCATGTTGGATCCACACGTTGCGGTACCGCACTGGTTACGAGAATTGGGCTTCCTCTTCTTCTTCTCCACTTTGGTGTAACCCTCTTCATCAACTTGGCCCGCTCCTGGCAAGGAACTACGGACCGCAGTCAGGGCAGGTTAAGCATTACCCTTCTTCGGGTTTTCCCCTATTTTGCTTTGTCGCTTAGGCTGCAACGCAACAGAGCTTGACTGTTTTTTGAGTGACGTCGGCGATTCGTGTCTTGGAGCGCAGCACCGCATTCCTAACGCGGTCCTTTAGTCTGACTCCCAGGATGCTGTGCTCCATCGCTCGCTGGCAAACGTCGTTCCTGGACCTCAGCCCCACGTTTAGTCTAAAACGTAATGGAAATGGACTTACTAGTTTTGCTCTAAATCAAATCTAGATTACACTGGTATTCATACCAAGTATGTACTTTAATGTTCCGAATGTTAACTGTTTGTTAAAACTACATTCTCGTTCTTCTTCATAGAGACCTACCTACGTTTTGGTATGAACAACTAGTTTCAACTTTTCTGACTAACTAACCTTGTCCTTGATAATTTAAAAGTGCTTCTAAAAATCTTTGCCCTACACTAAAAAAATACTCTTGTATCGTGGGTGCATTTACCTTGGTTATAACTAAGAACCGCCACTACGTCGAGTCGCCGCCATGTCGAGTCGCGTCTACTTGTTCTTTTGACATTTCCTTAGGATTTTATAAAAAAAGACTGCCTGGTGCCGCCACGTCGAATGTGACGAAAGAACGAAATAAATTATTCAATTATTACAGTCTAAATAAATAAAAATATTATAAAGACTGTATTATGATTTGAATCATTTATTGCGTTGACTGTACCTTTCGTCACATTCCACGTGGCGGCACCAGGCAGTTTTTTTATTATAAAATCGTAAGGAAATATCAAAAGAACAAGAAGACGTGACGGCGACTCGACATGGCGGCTACTCGACGTAGTGGCGATTCGACGTGGCGGCGACTGGACGTGGTGCGACTAAGGGAATAAATCCTCTCCCGCTTAGATCTTTTAAACGGCTCTTTAGTCAACTGATCCCACTCGATCTGATCCCGTAGGTTCAGTTGACCTAACGCATATTTTGACTTGGTCAACTGGACCCGTTCACTATGATTTGTACAGGCAGTAAGAAAAGTTTTTGTCACTATTGTCACGAAAACATCCGCAGACCGTGATGGGCATGATGACCCAGTGGTTGAGACGCCCACCTCATGCATGAGATTGTGGGTTCGAATTATTAGTTTACAACCAACGTTTCGTATTACTTTCGTAATACTAGATAGGTATAGGGACCAACTTGTTCAAACAGATTTAACAATACTATACTATACTACTACTATAATACTACGCAACGGATTTGATTACGATTTTCATCAGTGTGTGTGTGTGTGCGTGTGATGTGTGTGTGTGTGTGTCAGTGATTCAAGACGAGGGTTTATATTGGTATAGTTTGATCTACATTGCACCCGTGCGGAGCCGGGGCGATCGCAAGTTATATGTCTATAAAATTTGGTATAAATAAGAAAATTCACTCGAACGAAGTTGCGGGCAAAAAGTACTTGAAAATAAATTTCGCGGTGACTTGATTTTTGATTCGGAAGTGTTCTCATGCATCAACATTTTTGATCAACAATTTATTTATTAATTTTTTTGTTTCTGCGTGACCAATCCCGCTGGTCTTGTAGCTCCACATTTCCTTCAGCATTACGGATGTGGTTCCCCAAGTTCTGGCAGTTTCCTGCTTCGTATGCGACTCGTGTTTTTCAGTCCCATGTTTGTTTGTTAACTACCAAGTTCTTTAATTAATTAGTGTTACTTTCGTTTAGTTCGGTGTGGCAGATTTTCTTTAGTCATTATTTTAGTTTACGTTTTATAACGTGTTCTGCTTATTAAATACTATTGTTTGTTAACTTTGCATGTAAAGAGATTTTTGTATGAGTTTATGTTTTGAGAGTGAGTTTCAGAGATGAGTTTCAGTTTTAAACAGGAGTGAGAGATTCTCGATTTTTCATTAGGGAATCATCGTCATCATCAGCCGGTAGACCTCCACTGGTGGACATAGGCCTCCCCCAAGTGTTCCCCAGCGGATCCCCGCAACCAAAGGTTGCCATAATCCCCACGCTTGGCAGGTGGCTTGGGGATCGCTGTGAAGTTGTTAAATGCACGGAAGCCGCTGCTGCCCGACTTCCGGATTTTCCCTTAGTCGCCTTCGACGACATAACGACATTAGGGAATAATTGTTACAAATGCAGAGACGAGCTAGATACAACAACTGGTCCACACTAATCTTAGCCTGCAACAGCTGGAATTCATGGGGTATTTTGCCCAATGGTAGGATGATGCAGGCTGACAGTAGAATAAATGATAATTTGTACGGACAGCGTCGTCAACTGGTTACTCTCTTTTCGAAGGAATTTTAATGCGTGAGAGGTAACCAGTTTATGACGCTGTCTGTACAAAAAATGAAAAATTCCCACAAACTCTGCCTCTGGTAATTGTAATCCGCGGTTTTTGGCAGCTAGGCTTCCCTCAGTTGTAAACCCCTTTGAGCCTATCGGCCTAGTTCTGTTCTGTCTCCTGCTTGATATGTATTTCTTACTCATGTATTTCTTACTTATCCGCTGTTCTTTTCTGATTAATTTCGTTGCGGGATCCAAGACAGTTAAATCGTTTCTCCAGGACTTGTCGAGTTTCATTGCTTTGGCGCTTTTCTGGTTATCGCCACTGTTGATTCTGGCTTACAGGAGTTGTAGTGGTTTGATAGTGTGGCGGAGCACACCTGCAAGTACAATATTTTGCGTGTTTTAAATTGCTCGCTACTTAAAACACAGATGCTTCACATAAAATGTAAAAGTCGTTTCTCAGCAACATTTATTGCTAAAATTTACTTGGTTTGATGAGCAGAATCCGTAGTTAGCGGATTTGATGTGTTTTTTAAATCCCCGTATTTTCTTTACCATTTATAAGTATCTGGATCTATAGCAATCTAAAGAACCTCGGAAATTCGTTGATCTTTAGCAGTTGTTGTGGGTAGCCCAACCAGTCTTACCAAGGAGTATCGTGCTACCCAGTAACTGGAGTGTGGCGGTTAGATAAGCAGTTGCTCCATGTAAAATGATACTCAGTAGCATTTGGTTAAACTGGTAACCGACTCCAACATAATTGGGGAAAGGGTTGACAGATAATGAAATAACAAACAAATACGAATGTTAATAACTCATTGGCATTCATTACACACCCATTTTTACATTTGTTTTACAAAACAAAGCAGCATTTGTTTTGTTTTTTTTTTTTTTTTGTTGGCGCTAGCAATTAAGTAATTTCAGCATTATGTATGTCTGTATCTGCTGCATGTATTGAATAGCTATTAAATTGTAAATCCGTAATTGACTGTAAAACCGGTTTATATTTTAAGTTGAATTGATTAATTGAATTTGAAGCTGTGGATTTTGTGAATAATAAATAAATAAAATAATAAAGAGTCTTCAATTAGTCAATCCCAACATGTTGTGCCGACCTCAAGTAACATGGGATAAGGGCAGGAAAAAGAAGAAGAATTCGTCGATCCCAAAAAGGTAGGCTAGCTCGCTCTTTTTTCTTCCAAGATAAAACAAGCATTGCCCCCAATGACCTTGAGATAGGACATACCGAAAATAGAATCTCCGATTATCTTGGCAACAATGTTCCAAAAATACTCTTACAAATTAAGAAGAATTCCTTCCTCTTAGAAAGGGGTGGCCCTCAAGGCTTTAAATGATAACTTGTCGAGTTTACAACTGGCGGACTAGGGTTACCACTTAAAATATTTCTCTAGGATTTTTTCTTCTGACAAGTTTTAATGATGTAACTTTAGCTTTTAAAAAAATGCTTGGAGATTTCACAAATAATGTACAAACATTTGTGATAGGTATATTTAGTTATATTTTTGTGAGAGTTTTCGATTCTCAATACCGCATTTATAACAGACGTTTACATATCATTTGTTTTATGTATAGTGTTTCTGTGGGATAGTTTAGGATTTTGGCTTCTACGCAAATGATGTCGCGTCCAGAAATTAGTATAAAACCTTTACATGTAAGAACTAGACTACCAACCATGAATTTTTCAGGTTCCAGTCTTCACATCTATAGTCCTGGCACGTATTACAGCTAAAACCAGTGACGTAATGGGATTAGTCTACACATATGCCGTGACTTTTGTTAGAAAACATATTGTGACTGTCTTTATCTGGTCTAAAAACAGAATACCGTTGCCAAAGCTTTAAGTTATCAATTATTTAGCCGATTCTGATTTCTGTAGGCGACGCAATCATATGTACTCACATTTATTTATGTTTTATCATGACAACTTTATTTTCTTGAATGTAATTGGCATATTCAAAAGACGAACAATGTCAGCCATTCAGGACTAACATACACGTATCTATAGTTCAGCTCAACATACTAATATCACAAAAGGTAAAAGCACGGAAATCTTTTGGTCTCAGCTGTCATTCGTGAATCTTTGACAGTCGTTATACTCAAAATAGCCAAAAAATCTGACACACACCAATACAATACAGCCCAGTTACTGGGTAAAACGATACCACTATATCGTTTTACCCAGTAACTGGGTTGAAGAGGTAGGCTACTCCATGTACAAAACTGGTATTTGACAAGACTGGAAGCTGAACTCAATATAGTTAGGAAAAGCTATGCAGGTGGTAATTTGCCTGCTTTTGTTTTATGGTAAAATAAATAGGGTACCTATACTTAGTTCTCGAAATATAACAAAGTTCGGGTGGACTAGAGAGTAAAACCATGCCTGTGTTTGATTTCAACAATCGATTTATCTTATATCATGTTACGACCTAGTGGCGCGGCGAAGATATATTGAATGTTGAGAATTTGTTACGGTGACTGGAATTCGAGAAAATATTTTATTTATCCTGAGCAAATAAAATGAAAAATAAATAACGATTTGTAGATATTGTCTGGAATAGCCAACATGTAAGCATTGTGATCGATGCGCTTTTGTTTCTGAGTGAAAGGAGGCATCAACCTTTCGATAGCCAGTCATAAACGTAATTCGATTGATTTTTAAATTGAAAATATTCGTATGCAGGCTATATTCATGTAGTTTGGAGACGTAATAATATTATTATCGACACGGTTGGCGCAGTGGCTGAGCGATCGACTGCTGCGCAGCGTGTTGCGGGTTCGATTCCCGCCCAGGGTAAACATTTGTGTGATGAGCACTTGTGTTTGGCTTGTGTCTGGGTGTTGTTTATCTATATATGTATGTATTTACAAAAAAAAATGTATTTGTGTATGTATATCAGCTGTCTGACACCCATAGTACAGGGTCTCCCTAGTTTGGGGTCAGATGGCCGTGTGTGAAAATGTCCCCACATATTATTATTATTATTATTATCAACACGCAATTAGTATCACACTTATTGCATTTATCACATTATTCAAAAATTTGCCCGCTGTAGTACAGAAGCTAAAATCACGCTGGTTACAGCCTACTGTCAGAACTTTTACTCCGGCAGCCTATGGGTCAACTACAAGCGTAAAGGTCCTAGCTAGACGTCCTACGAGTACACACGGGTACACATCAAACTATACATGTTTTGGGAATACATTCATTGTGCGTACTGCTAAGGAGTGGAATTCCCTGCCTGAGTCTGTGTTTCCTGATAGCTACAACCTGGGAGTCTTTAAGGCAAGAGTGAATAGGTTACTTCTAGGCAAGCGTGCTCCATCTTAGACCGCATCATCTCTTCCCATCAGGTGAGACAGTGGTCAAACGTATGCCTATAAATAGATAAAAAAAAAAAAAAAAAAAGTTACAGCTGATCTCGCATTGTTTAGAATTTCCAAACAATACAATGAGAGGTCAGCTTATACTGGAAATGTATAGCTTGATGTGTAGCCGTGTGTACAATACAATAATGCTTTCAGGGTGCTGTTGAGGCTGCCACATTACTGTAGTGTTTCTACTATGTTCGCGGAAGCGAGGATTTTTGATGACTTTCACGCTATCAGAAGAAAAATACCGCTTCATTACTAACTAGAGTGCGTGGCAGTTCCAATAGCATTCTGAAGGCCTTAGCTGAACTGCTGGATGTCCCAATGCTGAGGCATTTTGTTAATTTACTGGTGCGACAAGGGCAACCTTGTCGTTCGTAATGTATTTTGTGTCTAATTTTTAGATTAAGTTACTAACCCTTAGTTTAAATTTTGGTTTTGGAACGAAGTTCCTTATCGCGCATTGTGAAAGGGGGCTAGACGGAAAAAATTCTTACGAAAAGTTGTCACGACACTTTTTGCTATACTTCACAAACGCAGACAATTCGAACAGAAAAATTGAATCGTTGGAACTGTCAAATAGAGTTCATTATTAGTTGAATGGCGGCTTTTCTATGAAAATATTGGAGCGAATTAAAACCTTATTTTTACACATTAACCGTGAAATTCGGTTGCACATAGCTCCAATTGTCCGGTCGGGCACCAGCCTATACGTTTCTCAGAATAATTTTATCATACCTACCTAGTTTGGTAAAATTTCAATTTTTAGCCGTTTACGTTTACAAAATAAAGTCCGAATTCGGTTTTTGTAGAATATGTTTATGTATTTAAAGGCGGCGCGGCGAACTCTTTGAACTAGGTACCTACGGCGATATGTTTAGTACCTAAGTTTATTCGCTCAAATAGTGGCGGTACCTACCTCAATGACATCGGAATTATCATTGCGTGATAATTCCGATGATAACGACCTACGAGATAAGTCCACCTTTCACTGTGAGACTGTGTGGATTGTGAAAACGAGTGTAAATTTTAAGTCGATAATTAAGCCATAGAATACGTAGGTTAGGTAGGTAGGTAGTTACTGTACCTACTTCTATGTTTTGTTTAGTAGGTACCTATTGAAAGTTTGGGTTTGGTAATCATGAGCTTTCTATCGGTCGCGGTCGTCAGTAGGTAACCACTGCACCTTATCGCTCTAGGTCACAGAGTACTTTTCTCTAGGTTTTACTAGCGACAATAATATTTTTTTTGATTTGATTAAAATGTTTTGGTTTAAATTAAGCCAGTGGGAGCTTAGGTGGGTACCTAGGTAGGTAGTGGTACTTACTTTTATTATTGGCGAATTATTTGTAGTTGTAAGTAGGTAAGTGAGTAGGTACTCTTTTGCTAGAAAAAGAAAGGCAGGCAGGCGTAGGTACCTATAGGTGCTATAGGTAACCTATTTAAATAAATTAGAGCTATTCAAAAACACATTTTTAATCAACTTTGGCTTAATTAAAAAACTTACCTAAGTATTAGGTATAAAATTTACACTTCCCTGTATCGAAGCAACTGCTCAATATGGAGTCCATTTCGCTCGATACATAGGTAAACGGGCACGTTTAATTAAATTGTCTTTTAATTACATTATATTTGTTAATAATAAAAAAAAAATTATTATAACTTAAAAAGTAAAATTTTGTTACAATTCCTTCACTAATTAATCGAAAGGAACTTCGTTCCATCCGGGTGTCCCTTTACACCTCTCAAGTTTTTTTTACTAACAAGTGGATCCATGTTGTCAAAATTTTTTTTTCATCGAACCCGTACGTGTGGGTTATCTATGGATAGGTCTTCAAAAATGATAATGAGGTTTCTAATACCATTTTTCCCTAAACTGAAAAGTTTGCGCGAGAGACACTTCAAAGTGGTAAACAAAGTGGTAAAATGTGTGCCCCCCCCCCCCCTATACTTCTAAAATAAAAGAATGATAAAAATAAAAAAATATATGATGTAGGTACATTCCCATGTAAACATCCACCGAAAATTGGTTTGAACGAGATCTAGTAAGTAGTTTTTTTTATTACGTCATAAATCGTAAACCGCAATTTACCTTTCATTCAATCAACTCAAATATAAAACTTTTTTATTATTACGTTACTTGCTGCTACGGAACCCTTCATGGGCGAGTCCGACTCGCACTTGGCCGCTTTTCTATTTCATCCCGTCAACCGCACTACACTATAATAGCACTGACTTCCTTCTTTTTCTTATCACACTTTACACAATCCATCTATGATCTTCTCTTCGGCATTTCTCTTCTCGAAATTTTTGGGAAGAGAAAGTGCACCTGTGTTTGCACTCACCCTTGTGCAAAGTCAAACTCAAACTCAGACTCACACAGGTTGGAGTGCGGTGTGACACAGGGCGGGTTGACGTCTCCTCGGCTCTTCAATCTGTATGTAAATGACTTACTGGTGGAGCTTAGCAGCATGCATGTCGGATGCAGGGTAGGTGGTATCAGTGTAAATAACATAAGTTATGCAGACGATATGGTGCTGCTGGGCCCCACTGCTCGGTCTATAGGAGAGCTACTAAAGCGATGTGAGGTTTATGCGGCTAGACACGGTTTGATGTATAATGTTCTGAAATGCAAATACATGGTTTTTAAGGACGGTGGTAAATGCCCTGAAAGTATACCTGCCATTATGTTAAATGGTTCGGAACTACACAAGGTAGATTCTTTCAAGTACCTCGGGCACTTCCTCACCACCGACCTTAAAGACAATGTAGACATTAAAAGGGAGCGCAGAGCGCTATCGGTCCGAGGTAATATGCTGGCACGCAGGTTTTCCCGATGTAGTGTAGAGGTAAAAATCACCCTTTTTAAGGCATATTGCCAAAGTTTCTACACGGGAAACCTGTGGGTCGCCTATGCCAAAAGAGCGATGGACGCTCTGCGCGTCCAGTAAAATAATATTTTTAGGATGCTGTTGCGAAGGCCTCGTTTTTGTAGTGCGTCAGAGATGTTTGTGCAGAATCGAACCGATGGTTTTCATGAGGTGATTCGCAAAAAAACCGCATCTCACTAAGCAGAGTACGAGAAACTAGCAACAGCATCCTCAAAATAATAAGGGAGGACGTTACGTCTCCAATTGTGAAAAAGATGATGAGGACGGTGATTAATTAGTAATATTTTTATGAATCACCAATATCGTGTCATTTTACTAACAATAGTTTAAAGTCATAATTGTAAGTACTAACACTTTGGATCTTAGTCATCTGAATAAAATAATAATTATGTAATATATAAAATTCTCGTGTCACAGTTTTCGTTCCCGTACTCCTCCGAAACGGCTTGACCGATTCTGATGAAATTTTTTGTGCATATTGGGTAGGTCTGAGAATCGGCCAACATCTATTTTTCATCCCCATTTTTCACCCCCTTTTCATCCCCAGTAGGTAGATCGGGACAGGACAACGTCTGTCGGGTCAGCTAGTTATTATTATATAAAACTCAAATTCCTAATTTGAAAATCGTCTTGACTTTTACGTTTAATGCTAGGCGCCCCACAGGCGTAATTACTTAAACCCAAAACAAACGATCTCAGTTACCTAAATATTTGTAGACCGGTTAAAATTAAATAATACCTAAAGCTTAAAAAAATACAGACCATTCCTTCTGAAGTAACGACACAGTTTGTTTTACAAAGCCAAATCTCGTAAACTAAATTTCAACTCATAATTCCTCAAAAGTCTTGTTTAATAAGCTCAACTACAATTTTTGTACCCCATTTTTAATTCTACCCTTTGTCCTAAAACATCCAATTTTATGCGAACCCTACCAGAACTAATGACGTAATGAGTCAAGCCCGAAACGGTTACACTTAATAAATGTTCAGTTAATTCACAAACGTTAATGTTGGCTAAATTAATTATTTTTAAGTGGGCCTGTTAGTGACTTTAATACGCTTTACATAAATTAATTTATTCGTATGTACATATCGTGGTTTTGGCTCGGATTTTGGAAATTTTAAAAGGGCCTATGTAACTATATGACCCCTTTGTAATTGAGTTCTAATAGTCTTTCAATTGAAACCAACAGTATTGATTAAATTATTGTTATAACTTAGTTAAGACAACAGTTTGTTCTCTGATATTTTTAAGTGAGAGAACTGGTTTATTCTTGGCTTTACCTTAGGCCGCATCATCACTTAAGATGAGGTGAGTTACGGCCAAACGCAAGCCTTTAAAAAAATTAAAAAGGTTGCTTGTAATTTGAGCACAAAATGACAAACCTTCTTCACAGTAAGTACTGTAAAGGTTGCATGCATATGGTAAGCTGGTCGAAAGCATTTCACTAAATGTTTCGTCTAACCACTCTGGATTTGTTTTAGAAAGTATTTTGAAATTAGCAGCGTTATGCTTATTTTTATATCAAGGCGTAATTGGCTAGACCTGGCGGAGTGCAGACATGCTCTTTAGAATCATTACCACTTGGTTTCCCTCTTCGATTTACAAGAATCTCAGACTTCCAATACACCATAACACAATCAGAACATATTACAATCCGTACTCGTTATCTACGCTAGTACTACTATGCGAATTGAATTCTTGGTCTAAAAAAGCATAGATTGTGCTCGCAATTTATCACAGGACATGGCAACTTTAAGGGTAAATTAATTTCTTTCATGCTTGTTGCCTCGCCTTTGTATCAATGTTCTACATCTGATTATGAATACGAACAATCTGCACATCATATCTTATGGGAATGTATTCTTTAGCAGAATGAACGCAATATTATGTTAGATAGTGGACAGGTTACATCCGGAGCGGTTTAATATGCGGACCAAAAGGCTTGAACTAATTTCCATGCGATCAAGCGTTTTTCCCGTATCTATTATAGGAATCAAATTTTAGGCTCACATTTTAGGACCTATTCAATAATGTTAATTGTAATCCATTTTGCCTGGCAACTGGACTTTCTCCAGTTATAAACATCCCTTTGTCTCCTGCTTGTTTTTAGAGGGAAGTGGAAAATATCTTTCTCACTCCTCCGCAGTTCTTTTCTGATTAATTTCGTTGCGGATTCCAATATAGTTGTATGTTTCTCCGGGACTCGTCGAGCTTCATTGCTTCGACCCTTTTCTGGTGGTCGCCACTATTGTTTCTGGCTTTCAGAAGTTGCAGTGGTTTGGGAATAGTGTGGAGGTCTTGCACTAATAAAAAAAAAAGTTTAGGCTTGCAAAACATTTTGCTTACAAATAAATTCAGCATTAAACATTTAAAACTTGCTTACAAAAAACAAAACATACAAGAGTTGGAAGTTAGACCTTAAATAAGTAGGTTCACAGTTATGGTTTAAAAAAATAAAGACAATAAATTATGGAAGAAACTGTTAGAATTTCGGCTTCCATAAGTGTCTTTTCAAACCATTTATTTAAACCGAGGATTTAATTTTTTGTTACACAACAAACTGGAAGAAATTACTTACGGAAACAGTAGTTAACAGTATACCAGTTGAAAAGTCCACTAACAGTTTCAATGACCAAACTTCACTTCCTATTCAACAAAATGACTAGTCTTTCTGACAACACCTCTAAGATCAAATTGATGTAAGTAAGTACTATGTTAAGTATACTCGAAGGCAAAGAAACAAGTAAACAAACAAACGTACACAAACTGATGACCAGTGGCAAGTCTTAATGGACAAAGTTTTTCCACCACAAATCCTGCCCCCTGGGGAGCTTAACTCTTCAAAGTGGACGTTTGTGGTCCAAGTTACAAGGCAATGGGTTCTTAGACTACATAAATACATGTTTCTCAAAAAATAAGTTATCACACATTTGGAATTTTTCCTATCTTGTAAGCATACAAAAATCTGATTTGTTCAGTGCGAGAATTGAACACGCTACACGTAGCGTAACAGCCAATCAGTCAGCAACTACACCAACCGTGTCGTCATCCGGACACTAAATCTTTACAATACCCCTCTGTTTACGGCCATGGATTTGTGTCAAATGGGTTAAAAGCACTAAAACTATTTCCAAGTTTTTATGACACGACAAACCAAAAAAAAATCTTGAGGATTCCTTCAAATCTTTATTAAATAAGGTCATTCATTGACAGATTATTCACAACATTTCGAAAACTACTTTACTGAAGCTGAAGTTTTACAGGTTATAATTAGGAGAAATCGATGGGATCGTAGAACGGATTTGGCAATAGTGCCGAATTAAGGCGATCCTTGACATCCACGCGGACTCAGTTCTACTTCCTATGAGTATTAAAAACGCGTAAATTGGTGAGGATAAATAGCTGGATTGGTAGATGAATGTCTGTTACTCTTTCACACCTAAACGGCTGATCGGAATCAGCTGAAATTTGAAGTCTGCGCAGACGAATCGCGAGCTGAATCCATAAAGGAAGACGCTGAAGATGGTCGCTTTTATCTTGCGCCACACCATAATTCCATTCAAGGTGTAGGTGTAGTGTTTATGGTTCGTGTGGGGTCGGCTGTTTCGGTGGATAATCCGTGAGGTGTTGTTTATTTGCCCTTATCAGTTACCTCGGCGATCAGCTTCCTGACCTTAAGGTCCGAAATCCCAGGGTCAACAGACCCTCGTCATTCCAGTATGGTTGAATTTTTTAAAACAGTTTTTGGAATATTTAGGTAAGGACATAGGTAGGCGTTGAGATTCAACGCTGGACTATTTTCCTGGTAAAAGAGGTCTCTAGAAATAAGTCTCCATTATTTGCTTATGTTATATATGTTAGCCATTATGTTTCTTTATGACGTTATCACGTAAAACTATCGTCCGTAAACCGACTTAACACACAACCAATTTTTTTTTTAAAGAGTTGCCATGGAGTTCTTGCCCATTCTTCTCCACACAAAACTACTTTTTGGAATGGGCAACTAGAACATTTTTTTCCCTTTTGACGTTTAAAAGTGCCGTAATAGTGTAATTGAAATAAATGATTTGACTTTGACATTGAGATCACCTACGAGTACATGATCGATGGTCACTAGCAACTAACAAGTGGATTGATTCCCACTCGATTTTATCCATTAAATTACGTGTAACGACTACCACTTACGGTTAAAACATTGAACACCCCTTTTTAGGGTTCCGTAGCCAAATGGCAAAAAACGGAACCCTTATAGATTCGTCATGTCTGTCTGTCTGCCCGTCCGTATGTCACAGCCACTTTTTTTCCGAAACTATAAGAACTATACTGTTGAAACTTTGTAAGTAGATGTATTCTGTAAACCGCATTAAGATTTTCACATAAAAATAGAAAAAAAAACAATAAATTTTGGGGGTTCCCCATACTTAGAACTGAAACTCAAAATTAGTTTTTTCATCAAACCCATACGTGTGGGGTATCTATGGATAGGTCTTCAAAAATGATATTGAGGTTTCTAATATAATTTTTTTTTCTAGAGTGAGTAGTTTGCGCGAGAGACACTTCCAAAGTGGTAAAGTGTGTGCCCCCCCCCCCCTGTAACTTCTAAAATAAGAGAATGATAAAACTAAAAAAATTGTATGATGTATATTACCATGTAAACTTCCACCAAAAATTGGTTGGAACAAGATCTAGTAAGTAGTTTTTTTTAAAACGTCATAAATCGTAAACCACAATTTACCTTACTTGCTGCTACGGAACCCTTCATGGGCGAGTCCGACTCGCACTTGGCCACTTTTTTCTGTTTTGAGACTTGATACGGAAACCTTTTCGCTTGTTCAAGAATGTTTTTGAAGCTGGCTTTTACCTAGGTCTGAGGTTAAGCGTTGCCATCCAACGTGACAATGCTGCCAGTTTTTTGGGCATAAATAATATAATAATAATAATAAAGCCCACTTATTTCCAATCTACAATTATTTTATAACATGCATTTTAAATAATTAAGTATGCTAAATGTAAAAGTTTACAATTATACATAATGATATTGCTTTTAATATAATATGTACATAATGTATTAGATTAATAAATTAATATTGATTTGCTTTAAATGCTGTCGTTGCTGTTTTCATTATAATTGATCGGAACCTCTTCTCAGGTATAGGCCTCTTCCAGCTTTTTCCATACCTCTCTGTCCATTGCTTTCTTTATCCATTCGTTTCCTGCTATATTTTTTATATCTTCTATCCACCTTTTTCTGGGACGCCCTCTTCTTCTTTTTCCCGTTGGTCCTTGCCACGTAGTAGCGTCAAGTGTCCATCTGTCTGTGCCTCTTCCTATATGTCTCTTGGGCATAACACTTCCAAAAGACTGGCCATTTTGATCCCCTTTTGTTTTAGTTTTTGCTTTAATTGTTTTTTGTTACCGCACTGCGCAGCTACCTCAGGAATGGTTTCATTTAAGCGGTCGTGCTTTAGTGTTGTATATTTCAATTTCTGTCTATCCCCAAAAATAGCTATCTATACATTTACTTTCAGTACCTACTGTATATTTAAAAAAAATATTTTAATAATTAAATTTTCCTTTGACATAAGTGTAGGTATAGCATCATGTCTGCACGAGTGTGTTAGCACCTGAAGTTCAATAACATTTTTCGTTCGACAACCACTCGTTCATACAACTTTTATCAGGGTATGAAGCGAAAATTTTGCATTTTAACTACCGCTTTAAAGGCTGGATTCCACTAAAGTATGAAAGAGATGTTTCTCAGGAAACCGATGGGATTGTGGACTTTGACATAATGCTTGGTGGTTGACGAGACATCTCTTCGTTTCACTTTGGCGGAAGCCGTCCCTAATGAAGCTAAGGAGAATATTGCTACTTCAATTAAATTCAGCTTTGATAGAAAGTAGGATTAAATAGACACATTTACGAGGTTTTCTAACTTGGAGAGGTATGTTGATGGTTTTAATTATTATAATTCTGTAAATTACTTGTAAATTATATTTGTAACTTATTTGTACTTTGTAATTTCATTATTAGCATACAATTTAATACTGGGCTGAAAATTGCAAAACAATGTAAGAATATTTGAATTTCGCGGGCAACCCTAGTGCTTTCACCTTAAGCTATACCCTGTTCACAATAAGATTAGACATAAACACAAACCTTTTTTAACCCCCGACGAAAAAGAGGGGTGTTATAAGTTTGACGTGTCTGTGTGTCTGTGTGTCTGTGTGTCTGTGTGTCTGTGTGTCTGTGTGTCTGTGTGTCTGTCTGTGGCACTGTAGCTCTTTAACGGGTGAACCGATTTGAATGCGGTTTTTTTTATTTGAAAGTAGATTCTCTAGCGATGGTTCTTAGACATGTTTCATCAAAATCGGTTCAGCAGTTTTAAAGTTATCAGCTCTTTTGTTTGCTGCGGTAGGGATCTTAGACGCATACCGGATGTTTACTTTGCTTCCAAACATATTATTATAGGTGACCACACTGACCACACAAAACCAAACTAAATTACATTTAAAAAATTTAAAATAAAAATTAAATTAAAAATTTAAAAAAACCCCCAACGCAAAACATAAAAGCGATTATGTAAAAAATTAAAAAATAATACTTTTGTTGAGCCATCAAATGTTTGTTCGTTGAAATGGCGCTATAATGTCGCGGCGGGGTACCGCTAAGTTTAAAGCAATAACTAAATATCTAAAATAGCGAACTGATGGTAACTAGATTTGCAACAAGATTAACAACTAGATTAGCAACAAAAATTTGATAATATCGAAGCAAATTGGTCGGAAATGCTGCTAAATTAATAGACAGTGAATGAAATTGAGGGACTGACTTACTTAAGCGGTACCCCGCCGCGACATTATAGCGCCATTTCAACGAACAAACATTTGATGGCTCAACAAAAGTATTATTTTTTACTTTTTACATAATCGCTTTTATGTCTTGCGTTGGGGGTTTTTTTAAATTTTTAATTTTAACAGTCCCTTCAACAGATTTTGACTTCTATTCCGTAGGCTTAAGGATGACATTAGAGGCAAAAAAGTGGTTACAATAACAACTGTTTACTGCAGTTGCCATTTGTCATGCTACCAACGCAATATAAGTCAAAATCGGTTCAACGGACTGTAAAAAAGATTTGTGTAAAATGTCTCATCTTATTGTGAACAGGGTATAGTTATATCTATGACTAGCTTTTGCCCGCGTCTTCGTCCTCGTGATTTTCTTTACGGATTCCAAATTTTTTCTCTACTAAAATATTACCAACACTCAGAGATAGCGTATTCACATAAGCGAAAGAGTTTAAAAAAGTAAGTAGGAAGTTAGATACTCCTATGACAGTCGCACCATGCTACAAACACAACATTTGACGACACGGTTGGCGCAGTGGCTGAGCGATCGACTGCTGCGCAGCGTGTTGCGGGTTCGATTCCCGCCCAGGGTAAACATTTGTGTGATGAGCACTTGTGTTTGCCTTGTGTCTGGGTGTTGTTTATCTATATATGTATGTATTTACAAAAAAAAATGTATTTGTGTATGTATATCAGCTGTCTGACCCCCATAGTACAGGGTCTCCCTAGTTTGGGGTCAGATGGCCGTGTGTGAAAATGTCCCCACATATTATTATTATTTATTTTTGTGCAGTTCCTTCTTACATCTATCTTTACTGGTCTTAAATAATGCGATCGATATCAACTAATATAATACTTAAGTGGAAAGATGGCCGTGTGTGAAAATGTCCCCCACATATTATTTATTTATTATTTATTGTTATTTACATTCTGAATTATTCGAATTCCATAGCAAGCAACTTTTATCGCTACTCTATCGCCTTCTCCTGTAGCACGAGGATATCATAAAAATCTCTTTCACACATTTTTACACAATACAGATATTAATGAAACGAAACGATATTTCGTTTGCATAACGCAGTTATTGTTTGAATTGATTGCTATTTATTGCCAAGATTTTTTTTGGCTGCTGTTCGGCTTGTTAATTTATACTACATATTATAAAGCTACATATCTATACTAATATTATGAAGCTGAAGAGTTTGTTTGTTTGGTTGAGCGCGCTAATCTCAGGATCTACTGGTTCGAATTGAAAAAATCTTTTTTTGTTGGATAGTCCATTTATCGAAGAAGGCTATAGGCCCATGCGAAGCCGGGTCGGGTTGCTAGTATTATTACAAAGCTGAAGAGTTTGTTTGGTTGGTTGAATTGAACGCGCTAATCTCAGGATCTACGGGTTTGAATTGAAAAAATATTTTTGTGTTGGATAGTCCATTTATCGAGGAAGGCTATAGGCCCATGCGAAGCCGGGTCGGGTCGCTAGTGTTACTATATTCCTTATAATTATAGAACTAGCCTATTATTACCTCACTGCAGTCATATAGTCATATCAAAGTCAAAGTATTTATTTTAATTATTTATTATTATTATTATTAAACCATTTACAGGCACTTTTGAATTGTCAAGGAGTCGGTCAGTTCGTCAGAAAGTTGAAACTGGTTGTTCGTTGCAAAACATAGGTAGGTCTCTATGGAGAAGAACGAGCAAGAAACTCCACGGACACTCTTTTAAATCAAGTTTTTACAAAATACTCGTTACATTATTCCTGTTGCTTCTTTATGTGAAAACAATGCAGCTAAAGGGCAAACACAAAAAAATACATCGGTTCATCGGTTCATCGGACCGGTTGATCTGACATTATAATTATTGTGTCAGATAGTACAATTACAACAAAATGATAATAGGCCGCCATTGAGTCCATTGTAAAGCAACGCATTACTTATAACGCTTTGTTAAACTAAATAAAATTAACAAGTTCAAAGCTTTTAAGAAAGAGTAATTATTTCCTGTAGCTTAATTATATTGTCCAAACTTCACGCACATTTTTTTCCAAAAGAAATTATAATACCTAATTAAAAAGTTTCAAATTCCGTTTCACTCATAAACGTGTTGTCGTTCCTACCTACTAGGTATATATGTAATTTCAGGAAATTAGCTGCCGTACCATTTTCAAAGTTTAATCAGAATGCCAGTAACATGTAACGGTTGGCACTGAAGTGATTTATGACATATATTATAGTTACAATTTTCACAGTTATTAGTGTATGTAGCAGTGAAAGTAATAATTTCTCATGAAAATGTATTCAAAATACGAAAAGTGCTTGTAGATTGTTATTAAAAAAAACCGTATGAAAAGATTTAAAAGAAAAAAATAGAATGATTGAATGAACAAATAAACGAATGAATGAATGAGAATGCATTCATCAATGCATTAAAAATGCCGTTCATTTTTATATTCATACTTTTTAATATTGCGAAAGTAACTCTGTTACCACAGATATAGATAGGTCTAGATACCGCAAGAGCAACTACTTCGCGTGCCTAGTTTCGTGCCTAACTTACGATAAAAAATCGTAAGTAAAAAAATAAAGTAAACGTTTCCTTCCATCGGTAAGTCATTTTGTGATTAATATTATGCGTAATTAATTTAAAAAACAAATATTTTTAATCTAATACCCT
Source organism: Charanyca ferruginea (assembly GCA_947361185.1). NCBI lineage: Eukaryota > Metazoa > Arthropoda > Insecta > Lepidoptera > Noctuidae > Charanyca > Charanyca ferruginea. Next base: position 31,961,454 of record OX376057.1, read on the forward strand.
CAGTAATACCTTGTAATACCAAATTTAAGAAAAACATTGTGACGTCATAATAGGTAGTCAAAAAATGGCACGCTTGGTTTTCATACAGATCATGATACTTGCGTTATCTAGGTCTATCTATATCTGTGTCTGTTACGCTTTCACGATGAAACGGTGGAACCTTGACGAAAGGACAATGCCAGAAACTCTATAGAACTTTGCCCCACTCAATAAAAGTCATGTGCAATATGTAGCATCTTACTGCTTATTTATTGCTGATAACTAAACATTAGTCTTAGTGACTGTAGAACTTACGGTTTCCGTTTAAATCTTAAAAACAATAATGACATTGATTATAGGTTAAATTGTATTTAAGGTGAAATGAGTTTGAATTTTGTGGGTAGGTATTTCGTAATCCGCAAGTTCTAAAGAAAAACAATTTAGTATAGAAAGGTTCTATAATCATTACAATTATTTTCATTAATTTACTTTTTCTGTACATGTGTTACTTTTTCTGTACATGGGTGGGGCAGGATCTGGCATTGTCATTTGGTATGAAGATAGCTTGAACCCTGTGAAAGGTCATAGGCTAAGCTTGCTTTTTACCAGCTTTTTATTAGCTTCACCTGTATGTTTGTATGTTTGTTTGTAACCGACTTCTTTGGGCGCGATTTTGACCCACTTTAAATGGCCAGATTTCGTTCAAACTTTGTAGATTTATCGAGGACCGATGACAATACACTAATTTGATAAAATTATTAAAAAAAAAAAAAAAAAAAAAAAAACAAGTCGTTCAAAATTAGTTGCCGAAATAACAGCTATTATATACTAGGAAGGTACTGCACAAGCGCCCCTGGTAGAATAAATGTACATAATATTTATAGATATAGATATAACCAAACTAAAAAGTAAAAAATAAATAATAGTTTAAAAAAACTAAAAACACGCTTTTTATAGAAAACCAAACTAAAAAATAGAAAATAAATTTTAATAAATTATTTTATTTAAAAAAAACTTGAGAGGTGTCAAGGGACACCCGGATGGAACGAAGTTCCTTTCGATTAATTAGTGAAGGAATTGTAATAAAATTTTATTTTTTTGAAGTTATAATAATATTTTTGAGCGAATAAACTTAGGTACTAAACATATCGCCGTAGGTACCTAGTTCAAAGAGTTCGCCGCGCCGCCTTTAAATACATAAACATATTCTACGAAAAGCGAATTCGGACTTTATTTTGTAAACGTAAACGGTTAAAAATTGAAATTTTACCAAACTAGGTATGATAAAATTATTCTGAGAAACGTATAGGCTGGTGCCCGACCGGACAATAGGAGCTATGTGCAACCGAATTTCACGGTTAATGTGTAAAAATAAGGTTTTAATTCGCTCCAATATTTTCATAGAAAAGCCGCCATTCAACTAATAATGAACTCTATTTGACAGTTCCAACGATTCAATTTTTCTGTTCGAATTGTCTGCGTTTGTGAAGTAATAAAAATAGCAAAAATAAGGTTTTAATTCGCTCCAATATTTTCATAGAAAAGCCGCCATTCAACTAATAATGAACTCTATTTGACAGTTCCAACGATTCAATTTAGCTTATCATAGCATGTCGTGACAACTTTTCGTAAGAATTTTTTCCGTCTAGCCCCCTTTCACAACGCGCGATAAGGAACTTCGTTCCAAAAAGCGTGGGGTGCATGGTGTCAATAGTTATAAATATTTTATTGACAGATATGAGTAGAGTGATTATCATTTTGATAATATCTTAAAAAGCACCCCACGCTTTTTTTAAAATAAAATAATTTATTAAAATTTATTTTCTATTTTTTAGTTTGGTTTTCTATAAAAAGCGTGTTTTTAGTTTTTTTTTAACTATTATTTTAATCCGCAACTTCGTCTGTATCCGCAATAACGGACATTCACGCGGACGAAGACGCGGGCAAAAGCTAGTATTTTAAACCGACTTAAAAAAAAGAGGTTATCAGTTCGACCCGTATGTTTGTATGTATGTTTGTCCGCGATTATCTCCCGTTTGGCTGAACCGATTTTGATGCGGGTTTTCAGAAAAGTGTTTGTTACATTCTGGAGAAGGTTTTAGTATACAACAAACAGAAATTTATTCCGCGCTTTCTGAAAAAAAACAACAAAAACCGAGAAGACGTTTTCGTTTCTTTCTTTGGAGGACTTTCAATCTCTGTTTTAACTGTGTTGCCGTTCCTTAATGGATTTGGGTGATAAGGAGGTACTAAAAAGTGAAAAATAAAAACTGTTTTGAAAAAAGAGAACCGCCTTCAAAAAAAAACTAAAATGTGATAAATAGGTAACTTTAGCACAGAACACACATGGCTTTAGTTTCGGAAGTCGGTGGCTTTGTTCTGTTTGTTGTTTTGTATTGTCACCGACTTCCGAAACTAAAGTCATGTGTGTTCTGTGCTAAAGTTATTTATCACTTTTTAGTTTTTTTTCTGGTCGGTTATGGTAGTAGTCACTTTTTGACGTACCATTTTGTGAAACAACCCATTTTTTTGATTTGACGATGGTTAGCGCCATTTTTGACTTTTACCGGTCAGTAATGGTTAGTTGAAGCAACCCGCCCTTAGTCACAACTAACGCTAACAATGGTATCTGACAGCAGGTATATCGATCTAAAGGCCAATTTCCCAAATTAAAAAAGTTCCAAATTTAGGCGCAATCTCATCACAGCGACAGTTAATGTCTTAAACTTGTCAGTAATGTAGGTACTTGGAGTCTTGACAGATTGGAACTGAGATTAGAATTCAGACGTTCCTAAAAATATTATAGTAATTGCCCCTCAGATAACCGAATAAATTGCGGATTAATCTTAGACTTCTTTGAAAATGTATTTTCAAAGAAGTTTGAAAAAGTATTTTATTGGTTTGTAAACATCTTACAGCTAGGTACACGGTAGGCGACAGCTTCGAGCATCAGACGCGTAAGGCGTAAGCGTCAAATGTCATGTATTCTTCGTTACACGAAGAAAACATGACTACTAGGTGGGTAAGTAGGGTAGGGAAGGTTGGTAGGTAGGGTAGGGTAGGTAGATAAGGTAGATAGATAGGGACAGAACAACGTCTGTCGGGTCAGCTAGTAATCCTAACTAATATTATAAATGCGAAAGTAACTCTGTCTGTCTGTCTGTCTTTTCTTCACGCCTAAACTACTGAACCGATTTGTGTGAAATTTGGTACAGGGTAAGTGTGAACCCCAACAAAGGACATAGGCTACTTTTTATTCGACTTCGACTTCGACTTCGTCTGCGTCCGCGATAACCGACATATACGCGGACGAAGTCGCGGGCAAAAGCTAGTATAAATATTAATGTACAATTTCTGCTTTTAATTTTAATAATCCTCCTTTTCCCATTTTCAGGTAAGCTTCACAAAAGGCTAGTCTACACGGCTGAACACAGTGAGTAAATTAAAAATAATCAACGAATGTTTGCGTCATAAAATGACTTTCAAGGTGATGTAGTCATTTTAACAACTTTGAATCAAGATTAGTGTTTTCAATGGTGATTATTTGAACATAAAATAGAGTAAGAATTATTTCAATGAATTTAATTTAACCTAAGTTTGTTTTTGATGTGTTAACATCTTACCACTCGATGCACGGTAGATTCACTGAGACTTCGAGTGTCAGACACGTTTTTCTGTGCCCAGTATTTTGGTGAAACTCCCAATTATTTTATATGCTTACAACATAAATAACTACAGGTAACGTTACAGCCGTTCTAATTACCCTTAACACAATATTCTGGCGGCAAATTATACCTACCTTCATTAGTGTAGGTTATTTAGTCATTAATTGTATACAAACAAAACACCACGTCACTACATACGTAATTAGTGCTAGATTTTCTTAGATAAGCTTAAAATCTAGACTCATTTAACCTTAGCTTACATTATTGTGTAAGGTTACTTTAGTATTTTGACAGGTAGGTAATTTCAATGTTGTGTTGTGTGACGACATTCAAAGTTGGCGCTGGGGTTGAGAGATGGTGGTGTGTGTGTCGCGGGTTTGATTCCCGCATGGAACAAATAATGTGTATGGCCTAATAGTTGTTCCATGTTTGGTTGTTTATGTATCTGAGTTTATAGGTTTGTAAACGTAACCACAATACAATCATGAAAAATTTGAAGGGTAAAAATAAAAAAATCTGGCAAATCAAATCATTTACAAGGAGTATGGAGTAAGAAAGGAGGAGTTTGTAAGAATTTATTTATAACTAACTTATGCCCGCGACTTCGTCTAAATGAATGTCGGTTATCGCGGATGCAGACGAAGTCGCGCATTTAAAAGTAGCCTATAACCTTCTCCTGGGTTCAAGCTATTTTCATACCAAATTTCATCCAAATCAGTTTAGCCGTTTCATCGTGAAAGCGTAACAGACAAAGTTACTTTCGGATTTATAATATTAAAGTATGGAGTATGGATTTGTGTATTTATCTTACTGTTTACCAAAGAAGTTTTTTCATTAGGATGTTAATAAACTATCTAACATCTTAAAAAAAGTAGCAAAAGCCTAAACATTCATCGAAATCGTTAAGAAATGGGCACATTTATGCAGCTTCTGAACACTTGTTAAAAAAAGATATTTTCAAAAAGGTTCAGTATCTTTTGCAGTTTACGTAAAATATTGAAAAAATTAAACAAAGTAACGGATGCCGAATCGAAAGAAGAAACAGAAACATAGAAACGGCAAGTTATTCCAAGAATTACATAACATAGTTACATTTGTGTAACACCGTAGGTACTTGTGATCCATCACAATTACTACAATCTCACCTGAGCCCTGTATACTTGTACAATAGACAAGCAAGTGACAGAAGGAAAGCTAGTACTTACTGCATCGTTGCCAGCCTATCGGTCTTTTATCGGGTACATTTCGGCCAGTGTGGTTTGGAATTATACATCTCAATAGGGTATTTTACTCTATGCGAGAAAAAATCTATAAATATGTTATTGAGACAGTTTAGGCATAAAGCAGTCGGAAAATGTAAGTTTTAGTTGATAAAATAACAAAACAAATTTTTAAATTAAATTTAAAGTTTTCAGTATTTTTAATCTGTTACAAAACACCGTGAAATAGTAGCGGCCATGTTATTACGCCGTACGGCTGTGTAAACAAAAAAATGTCAACTGTCAGTCAACCCATTGGCGTAATATAGGCTTTGTACTTTTATTATTTTCGTAACCAACGTAATTTTTTCATTATTACACCTATTACAAAATATGTTTTTAATTATTTTTAAATGATATACAATTATCATATTTAATATGAGCTCATTTGATACAAAACGAACTGACGTCATTTACGCTGAGCAATATGGCGCCCAGTAAGAGGCGTTTTCGTCGAACTACGCGCGAAATTTGAAAATTGAAAATTTTGATGCATTTTTACGTCACTTATCGATTGAATAAAAATTTTGTATATTTTTTTGGTGGCATATTAGCACTACAGAATTTCATTGAGACACTTTTCAAAAATGGGTGTAATACCCTATTCCCCCATGCCCATTCCATCATCGGACGAGCAGTGATACGGCGAAGCGTCACCGTTATATGGTTGAAGGTCTCGGACCAAGCGCTTTGAGTCCAGTAAAAAAATTACTAAATTTTAGAATTGTCGCGCTAAGTCTAATAAAAGACACAATCATGTTAAAAATCGACAAGAGAAATCTTGACATTTTACGCGTTTATTAAAACTCGACATGTATAATGTAAAAAAAAACACAATTATTTCTGACAATTATTGTCGGATTGTCGTGACTTTGTCGAATTATGTGGTTTCCACATACCCTTCAAATGTCGTACGGTTCAATCAATGGTTCAATTGACGATAGGTAGACGGCCCTCTTAAACCTGGCAGCCAAGTTAACTTACGTTTTAGAAAATAGCCAGCAGAGCGATCTTTCTAATACTCCATAAACGCCACATCTTCTAACAGGCCTTTTGTATATCTTCCTTTTTAGTAAAACGATGTAAATTACAATACATCACGGACTTAGAGATCGCTTGGGGATGAATTCGTTTATTATTTAAGTTGGTATCTGTGAAGATTTTTTACTCAGAATAGAATGAGCTTGTGATTTATATTATACCTCATGTAGGATTGTTTTTCCTCAGAAATGATCCTTTTAGGGTTGCGAAACCAAAAGATGTCTAATGGGCTGGGACTCTATTATTAAGACTCTGCTGTCTTTCTGTCCGTCCGTCTGTCACGCTGAATATTTTGGAATTTTTATCGAGTTTGTGTTACTGTGGCCGCTCTAATAACAAACTATAAAAACTAAAACAAAGTTAGTAATTACAAAAACTTTTTTTCAAAAAAGACAACCGTCTTCAAAAAGAATAAAATTACTTTAAATTCACTAGTCGGCTTTGAGTTTGTTTCTTATTTTGCATTACCATCGACTTGCGGAGACCCTCTTATCTGGGCAAGCGTTGCCGTGGCCGATATGGAAAACTCTGAACCGCCTCCGCACCCAGGTTGTCCGCAGCAAAGAGAATTTTCAAAGGTGGGGGTTCTTAGATGATGCCAATCTTCAGTGCCTATGTAGCGTCTCCCCGCAGACCATGGTCCACCTTCTATCTTCGCCGCATGCCCTGTCACCTGCTCATGAGCGGACCTAATGACTGCGTCAGCGGATGGCGTTGCAGTGGCTGAATTCTGGGCCAAACAAGGAATCTGACAAGAACAAACACAACTCACACATACACACTCGCACATTTACATGCACACATACACACATGAAACACTCCGTGTTTGCTATCGACACGCTAAGAAGAAGATCGACTTGCGAATTTAAAGTTATTTTTTAATTTTTGAAGGACGCTGTCTTTTAAAAAATAATGTTTTTTTTTCGCTTTTTAGTGCCTACTTCTTAACATACAAATTAATTACGAAACGGTGACACCAAAAAATTTCAGTCATCCCTTAATTTTCTACCCTTACGGGGTGAAATATTTTCATGAAATTTATATGGGACCAATTTTGAAGTATACACTACCAATTAAAAAAAGAATAATCGAAATCGGACTACACTGAAACAAGTTATGCGTGATCAAACATAAAAAAAGTATACGTGTCGATTGAAAGCTTTGACTCCACATTTATTGTGCGAACTGCCAGACTGTGGAATTCGCTGCCCGCCTCTCTGTTCCCTCATAAGTATAATCTGGGTATCTTCAAGGCTCGAGTGAACCGGTTCATCCTAGGCAAGCGTGTTCCAACTTAGGCCGCATCATCACTTAAGATCAGGTGAATTGCGGTCAAACGCAAGCCTATTTGATAATAAAAAAAGCCTCCTTCTTTATTTGAAGTCGACTGAAGGGGTTTCTACCCAGTAATCTATGGTACATGTAGTGTGGTCAGTGCTGATCTACCATACGAGAGGCGAGACAAAGCTAAAATGTCTCATGACGTGTCTGTAATTAGACACTCTCACCCTTACCCGTAACGACATTACAGGCATAACTTAGTGAAATGGGAAATTTTAGATCCCACCGATACCCAGTGCGAGTGCGGTGCGAGACGATGGCCCATTAATTATTGTGCCCAAAGTGTCCCTTCACCTGCACCTTAGAGGATATTAATATAATAACAATAATATGTAGGGACATTTCATGAGGAGCGGCTAAGTTAAAGTCGTACAGATCGATCGGTCAAAGGTTAAGCTACCTCGGAAAGCACATAAAAGCCGTTGGTCCCGGCTGTTATTTGTAGATCTTTGGCAATCGTTATGGGTAGTCAGAAGCCAGAAAGTCTGACAACCAGTCTTACCAAGGAGTATCGTCATCATCATCATCATCATCATTTCAGCCTAAAGACGTCCACTGCTGGACATAGGCCTCCTCCAAGAAATGGGGGGTTTTGCCATAATCGCCACGCTTGGCAGGCGGGTTGGCGATCGCACTATGGTTGTTACAAAGGCACAGAGAACGCTGCTGCCCATTCTCTGGTGAGTCCCTTAGTCGCCTTTTACGACACCCACGGGAAGATATGGGATGGTACTATTCTTTACGTCCGACACCATACGGACACACAGGGGTATCGTGTTACTCAGTAACTGGGTTGTGGAGTTCCGGTAGGCAATCGCACCATGTAAAATTCTGGTATTCAGCTGCATCCGGTTAGACTGGCAAACACAAGTGTTCATCACACAAATGTCCATTATAAAACTTCACTAGCTATGGGCTGTGACTGTGACTTCATTCGCGCGATTTTCCTTACAAATCACTATCTCTACATAGTTTAAAACAAGGTCGATTCCCGCTGTCTGTCCCTCTGTACGCCTAGATCTTTTAAACTGCACAACGGATTTTAAAGCGGTTTTCATCAATAGATAGAGTGATTAAAGAAACAGGTTATTACGTATAGTTTGATCTACAATGCACCAGTACGAAGCCGGGGCCAGCCGCTAGTCTATCCTAATACATAACTATCTATACTAATAATATTAGGTCCTTACATATGAAATTGCCGATACTTAATACTGGCAACTTTGAAATCAAATATTTTGTGTTTGATTAGGAATTCCAAATTCAAAATTATTTCAAAATAAAGACTAAAAAATATTGTTTTAAAATTCGTGTTTCATTTGTTTTCACGTCATTTGTTTGGGCTTGAAAATTGCTATAGCAACAACAATGGAGAAATTAAAAATTCGCGATATTTACGAATATGAGTTCCACCGTGGCACCAGTGCAGCAGAAACGGCTCGAAGGATTAACGACGTGTACGGGCCAAGCACCGCTAACGAACGAACGGTGCGTTTCTGGTTTCAACGTATCCGTTCTGGAAATTTTGATTTACAAAATGAGCCTCGTGGACGACCGGATACTCAAATGAATAATGAAGAATTAAAGGCGATAGTTGAAGCGGATCCATCTCTAACCACTTCTGAATTAGCAGCAGCCTTTGGAGTAAGTGACAAAACAATCATTATCCATTTGCGTCAAATTGGAAAAGTAAAAAAGCTCGAAAAGTGGGTACCGTACGAATTGACTGAAGCACACCAACAAACACGCGTCGGTTGCTGCGCTTCCTTGCTCAATCGTCACAATAATGAGGGAATTTTAAATCGTATTGTCACTTGTGATGAGAAGTGGATCGTGTACAATAATCGCAAGCGATCATCACAATGGCTTAACCCTGGAGAACCGGCAAAAACTTGCCCCAAGCGAAAACTGACCAAAAAGAAGATTCTAGTTAGTGTTTGGTGGTCCTGTGCTGGTGTCATCCACTACAGCTTCTTGAGATCAGGCCAAACGATTACTGCAGACATGTATTGTCAACAGTTGTAAACAATGATGGAATAGCTCACCATTAAACAACCGAGACTGGTCAATTGCTCTAGCCCATTGCTCCTTTAGGATAACGCTTGACCATATACTGCACATCAGACGGTCCCCAAGTTAGAGGAGCTGCGACTAGAAACTCTGCGTCACCCACCATACTCTCCAGATCTTGCCCCAAACGATTACCATTTATTCCAAAATTTGGACAACTTTTTACAAGGAAAAAAATTCAATTATGATGAGGCAGTTAAAACAGCCTTCAAGCAGTTCATCGGTTCTCGCTCCCAGGATTTTTTTACCAAAGGGATCAATGAGCTCCCGATAAAATGGCGGAAGTGTATCGATAACAATGGTGCATACTTCGATTGACTAAATATATAATTTCTTAAAAAAAAAGTAGTTTTAATTTTTTGATACCGATCGGCAATTTCATATGTAAAGACCTAATATAAAGAAGAGGAAATATGTTTGTTTGTTTGTTACGATTTAACTCAAAAACAACTGGTCCGATTACAAAAGTTCTTTCACCAATCGAAAGCTACATTATCCCTGAGTAATATAGGCTATATTGCATTATTAAAAAATTTGGGGTTTTTAAGAAAACGCGGGCAATGTGCTAGTATTAAATAAAGATAGTATTCATCTTAAGCATTCCACAGTATCTTCCATCGTTGCATTTATTGTACAATTGTAACAACAGATTCGATGTAGTCTGTCGTCAAATTCTAATGTCGTGCTCGTTCATCACTTTGATTTTATTTGACACAATAATAATTTTTATTATTTCATTTATTGGGTTTTGTGGTCCATTGAGAATTTAGTTTTAATATTATCTGTAGGTGTTCCAGTGATTTAAAGTTTTTCCTGGGCATATCCTTATCTCATGGACATAATGCGTATTTATCTATATAGTCGACTCGATATCAAAATGCTGTTTCCCATGTTTCTGTTTAAATCTAAAGGTTGAAATAGTTATATGTACTGCATCAAATAATGATCTCGTTCTGTAACAAAACATGCAAAACTGAACTTAATCCCGTAAGCATAAGGTTTGGTTTGTTTTGTCAGCAAACCCGTCAATTTGACTAGAACAAGATGCTTTAGTTCACTGTTATTAGTATTGTCATAATAGCTTCATAAGTACTGTGATAGCTCTTCTAACAACTTCAATCTTTGCTATCATCCAAGTCTCCATCATCTAAATCCTAGAAACTATCGTCTAGTTAAGTTTCGGAATGCCAAATCTCAACATTACACTATTTTCTGACATCAAACAATTCCCCACTATTACAGACAAGTGCTAACAAAATCCCATTTATCTGTACGTCGAATAGTTCTGAATTTAGTCTTTCATCCGTTGCCAAATGCGTTGGGATACCGCTTGTCGAGCGCGCGCGGTGTATGCGTGAAATCGAATTGTCACTCGTTTTCTTTTACCGATTCACGGCTTTATAATTTCGGTATTCGTTCGATCAGTTTTGTTTGACCTTTACCTTCCCCATTTATACAACTATACAAAAATGAGCGAAATAGCCTAACCTTAAGAGCGCCCATCCCGTCATATTTCCCATACAAACGCTCGTACGTGATTACGGCGTTATAACAAATTATTCTCCAAATATTTTTAACACACAGGTATCTTTTGGTATAAATCGAGGTTTGTATCAAGCCAAAAATAAACTTTTTTGTGAAACAAATTCAGTAACCACGTCTGAAAATCAGCTTTTTTGCACAGTTTTTATCTGAACTTTGGCCGTTCATAATGCACTCATATATTGAAAAAGTAAAAAAACAGCTTCATAGAAACCTTGCACATGTAATGCAAATTCTAAATTACAAAAATTATTACCAAAAACTTGTAAGGCTTTTTCAAAAACACGTATTTCCTGTAACAAGTTAAGTGAAAGCTCCGCGCGCCAATTTTCCTGCGATGTTATCGCGTTCTCACTCACTCGTTTGTTTTCGAGCTTTGCATTGGTTGAAACAAAAAAAAATTTAATCACGCTCGCGTCTAAGTTCGCTCGATGGGGATGGGCGCTCTTAGGCCGCTATCCCACTGGCGTTTTACGAGCGTTGACGTCAACGTCGCGTCTGCGCAACGTTGACGCTGCGCAGACGTTCGAGAGACGCCGACGCTCATAAAACGCCAGTGGGATAGCGGCATAGGTTATAATTTTGAAATAACTGAATTAAGTGATACTTTTTTAATGTAAATGGCTTTGTCATTATCTGCCTAACCTTTGCCAAGTATCTTGAGGTCGGCTGTCAGTCTAACTGGATGACCACCCACCCACCATTGTAAGCACCACCCTATTTCTATTCGTGGGTGTCGTAGAAGGCGAAAGAGGGATATTGACCAGAGGGTGGGCAGCAGCGTCCTTCTGTGTACCAAAACACCTACTGCGATCGCCAAAATGCATCGGCCTAGCATGACGATTACGGCTGAACCCCCCTTTGGGAAGACCTATGGCACAGCATTGGGCATCTAAAGACCGACATGATGATGATGACATGGACTGCCTGTCTGACCTCCACAACCCAGTTACTGGGTAACACGATACCCGCTGATAAGACTGGTTGTCAGACTTTCTGGCTTCTGAATACACATAATGACTGGCGAAGATCTACGAATGACAGCCGGGACTGGCTGGCCGGGCTTTACGTGCATTTCGAGACACGGAGGAAACTCGGTATGAAATGGATGGTCACCCATCCACCATTCGACCCCGGCAAGCGTAGCTTAACCTTGGTCGATTTATCCGTACGGCTTTTATTTAGCCACGAGCTCCCTATTCTTTAGACAATAGTGATTCAAAGAAAAGCCTTTTAAAAGTGAATCACATTTCAATTCATTTCTCACATTAATCACTTGCTAATCGAGGAATAAACAAGTCGAATCAATCTACTGTTAATTACTATCCTGTCTAGCCTTTAAAATTATTATCTGTCCGAGTGCCAAATGGTATTCGAATTGATTTTTAGGGTTCCGTACCTCAAAAGGAAAAAACGAAACCCTTTGGTTTCGTTTTTGTCCGTCACTTTGATCTTCAAGGATCACTTTGTTGTCCGTCTGTCTGTCTGTCTGTCAAGAATTTTTATCTCAAGAACGCGTGGAGGTATCGAGTTGAAATTAAAACCATATACTCAAGTCTACAGTCCCTTGATGCTGTAAAAAAAATCAACCCTCTATGTTATACTATGTTAACGTGAAAAAAAGATACTGCCGTTTATGTCGCAGAAGACGCAGTTATAATATTAAGTAGATTAAAGTATGGATAGTAGGTATGGATTAGTATAGAAGTATGGATATGTACCTACTAATATGTACGGAACCCTTGGTGGGCGAATCCGACTCGCACTTGTCCGGTTTTTGACTCAGAAATGGATCATTTAAAGAGGAAGATTATTGGTAGGAAATGCTTTTTTACTATATCACCTTTACAATAATAACTAGATTTAGCCCTGGACTTTGTCTGCGTGTGTATTTTCCGGAACCCATTTTTTTATTATAAAATAACCTTTGCAGCTAAATACGAGTGTTTTATAAGGAGCGACTACCTATCTGTCCTCCACAACCCAGTTATTGGGTACCCTTGGTAAGACTGGTTGGTTTGTTCCTGTCCTACATGACATTAAAAAAAGCTTTTTACAAAAAAGACAACCGCCTTCAAAAAGTGAAAAATAACTTTAGCACAGAACACACATTGACTTTAGTTTCGAAATTCAGTGGCTTTGTTCTGTTTGTTGTTTTGTATTGCCACCGACTTCCGAAACTAAAGTCAATGTGTGTTCTGTGCTAAAGTTATTTTTCACTTTTTGAAGGCGGTTGTCTTTTTTGTAAAAAGCTTTTTATTTTCCGCTTTTTAGTACCTCCTTCTCATTTAAATCTATTACGAAGAGATTGAAAGTTAACTACTACAAAGATTGATGAAACTAAAACGTCGTCTATGTAAAATTTTTGGGTATTTGTGATTTTTCAAAAAGTGCTGAATCAATTTCGATAAAATTTATATGGGACCACCCCTGAAGCATACCCTATCTATAAGAGAAAGAATTTTCAAAATCGGTTTACGTTTGCCTGAGAAATCGCGTAACAAATCGCGCACATACCTAATGCAAATATAAGACTTATACGGTTTTCTCATGGATGCCATGGTCATAACTGGACCAAATTAAAATGGGACCACACGGGAAGCACTAGCTTCCAAATAAAAAAAGAATCATCAAAATCGGTTCACCCAGACAGACATAAAAAAAAAAAAAAAAAAAAAAAAATACAGACGAATTGATAACCTCCTCCTTTTTTGAAGTCGGTTGAAAATCCAAATATTGTACACATTATCTTAAAAGAGTAAGTATGGAGTTTCTTGCCCATTCTTCTCCATACGAAACTACCTTTCGGAAGGGGCAACTATAATCATTTTTCAACCGACTTCAAAAAGAAGGAGGTTCTCAATTCGTCTGTATGTTTTTTTTTGTATATTTGTTACGCGATTTCTCCGGCAAATGTAAAGCAATTTTGAAAATTCTTTTTTTGATAGATAGGGTATGCTTCACTTTTTGAAAAAATCGACAGAAAGCAAAAAAAAAACATGGATGATGTTGTAATGTTCTCACCTTGTACTTTCAATCTCTCTTTTGACTGTGTTGTCATTTCTTAATGGATTTGGATGATAAGGAAGTACTAAAAAACGAAAAATTAAAAAGCCTTATTACAAAAAAGACTAATAACTTTAAAACAGAACACACGTATGAGTTTGGTTTCGGATGTCGGTGGCAATACAAAACAACAAATAGAACTGCCAAGCCGCTGACTTCCGAAACTAAAGTCATGTGTGTTCTGTTTTAAAGTAATTTTTCACTTTTTGAAGGCGGTTGTCTTTTTTTATTTTCTTTATGACGTTCTAAAGTGCCTTTTAATGGTCTAATTGAAATAAATGATTTGACTTTGACATTGAATAAATCACTTCTGATCCTGATTACCTATTTTATTATCTACATCAAACTCGAGTTTTCTTAAAGTGACTCCGGCGCATCAGTTACAAACGCATCCAAAAATAATCAGCTCTGATCCTACAACATCTAAATAATAGATATATCTATGTTACCAATCTTCCAGTGGAAAATACCCATGTCCTCCAATCCATAGATGTTTTAAACTGTCCATTCTACAAATACGTTCCGCCATACGTCAGTGTGTTTCGAACTGTCTTGTCATGTCACGGTGAACGGTGACATGGCAAGAACGTTCGGCGCACATCGACGTATGCGGCGGCCCCACAGATATAGATAGACCTAGATAACGCAAGAGCAACTACTTCGCGTGCCTAGTTTCGTGCCTAGCTTACGTACAAAAATCGTAAGTAAAAAAATAAAGTAAACGTTTCCTTCCATCGGTAAGTCATTTATTTATGTATTTATTTTTTTATTTGAAACATGGCACGTCAACAATATAAACACAAATAATTATATTAACATTTGAGTGGACTTAAGGCTAGTGTTTATACCTATTACAGACATGCACAACATTAACTAAATGTCAGTTACAAAATTGCATGCAAAAATATATAATTATATAGAAATTGTATAAATAGAAAAAATATATATGAGGATTAAAATAGGAAATGCAAAAATAATAATAATTAATCAATAATGTCAAGTATAACCAGTTTTTTAAAATATTGTAAACAGTTCGAAATACTTTCAAAAAGGTCATAATTTTTTTTTTAATACAAAACAATGAGTAAATAATAAATAAATCTTAAAAAATAAAAGGTTGGCAATTAATAAATAAATCAAAATAAAATTATACAAAATTAATATCATAAGTAGTAAAAAGAAAATCAGAATTAAATCATTTTGTGATTATAATATGCGTAATGAATTTAAAGAACAATTATTTTTATTTTAATACCCTGAGTAATACCTGGTAATGCCAAATTTAAGAAAAACAAAACATTGTGACGTCATAATAGGTAGTCAAAAAATGCCACGCTTGGTTTTCATACAGATCATACTTGCGTTATCTAGGGTCTATCTATATCTGTGGGCGGCCCCATTACGACAGTTGACTTGCGCGCGCGCATACAACGCGCAAGATTTATTGCAAACCTGTGAAATTGGGTATTTGTTTGAACTGTACGGTTTTGTTTTGGTTTGGTTTAGCGTACGGGATTCTAATGTCAATAAATATTTGTATCTTGGTGCTTAGTAAAGCGGAAAATACTTTGGTACTAACAATACAAACAGTATAGTATTATTTTAATCTCGTCCAAAAAATCTTATTTAATTGTTTTTTTTTCTGTTAGGACTTGGATATTTGAGGCTTCCGGCGACTGGGACTGCAATTAACTCGATTACAGTCCCAGTTGCCGGATCCATTTAATTTTAATATTTTTCTTCCGGCGACGGGGACCACGCATTAATGAATAACAAAAATCGATTGTTCATGCCAAAAACAGTACCTACAGTAGAACGAAAAAATATTTAAAATAATAATTAAAGATATAAAGGTAATCAAAGGGTGTTTATTAAATATTTTATTTTTAATTTTACATATTTTTTCGTTTGGCTGTACTATTTTGGACTTGAACAATAGATTTTTTTTATTTATTTAGTCGTGGTCCTAGTCGCCGAAAAAGATAAATTAGATGAATCCGGCAACTGGGACTGTAGTCCGAGTTAATTGCAGTCCCAGTCGCCGGAAACCTCGAAAATGTATGGTTTAGACAGTATGGAACAATAATTTTTTATCCGAATTTGGAAATCTGTTTAGATAAAATACTTTATTCTTTTCAAAGATTTTATCATTTGGTATTTAACAAATCTTAACTAAAATACGTTTATTATAAGAATTTTCTTATTCAACCTAAAATTCAACGCTTCCCCCGCTGTCTAGCATTACACAAGTCACCTCTAGATTATCGAGAATTTCTCTCCTCGACATTCTGGCATGTATTAGCAGTCCTTCTCAAAAGTCCCTTTATTTCACTTCATCTCACATTAGGCACGTAATTAGACGTACAAGCTCACGTAAGTACACGTTGACACAAGAAATTGGATGCGTGAAGGAATTTGTAATATTTTTTTCCATTTCTTACCCGTGTTCCTTTGACGACGAAAAAATAATCAGCTTGTTTGTTTTGTTTTTGATTAGAAGGAATGGTAGCTTATGAAATAAATAAAGGTCAATATTGGTTGAATGATAAAATAAAATTGGCAATTTCTATAGTCCCTAAGCCA
Organism: Charanyca ferruginea; assembly: GCA_947361185.1. Taxonomy (NCBI): domain Eukaryota; kingdom Metazoa; phylum Arthropoda; class Insecta; order Lepidoptera; family Noctuidae; genus Charanyca; species Charanyca ferruginea. The sequence continues at coordinate 31,978,000 of OX376057.1, forward strand.
AACCCCAGTTGCGCAAAACTTAATTTAGACTTTATATTGTGTTTATGCTTTATGCCACAGAAAAGGTACAAAAGCGAACTTAATGCCTGAGGCATTTGCCAGTCAACCTAAGGTGGTGAAAAATAACATGAAAAGAAAAATTTTAAAGAGTTAATTGTTAGCACGAGGTTAAAGTTCAAAATGTTATACATAGACTAGTGTTAGCAACTAACTTATAGTTAAGAGCGTTACTCCAGAGCGGCGCGCCTGGATGAGGCCTCGGCCGACACTGAGCGATGGTGCGATTCCGCGCCGATTATAGTAGTACTAAATAATTCATAGTAAAATAAATATATAAGTTATTAAAAATATATAAATACCATGTTTTAGAACGTAAATGTTTTCAATAACTAGGCCTAAAAGAACATAAAATATCACTGATTTCATTCCAAACTAACACGTTTAATAACTCGAAAAGTGGCTAAAAATGGAACTTTTGAGTATACTTTTCTTGTATGAAAACTTACAGTAATATTGACTTTTTTTAGCCATGCACTAGTAAATGTTATTGCTTTTTTAATAGTAATATTGTTATAAGTTTGTTGTATATGGTTTTACTATTATCTAGCATCCGCGTAGACCATCGAGCGCTAGTTTAAAAAAAGGCTAAATAAAAACTGTTCTTATGACAAAACTATACGAACATTTAAAAATATTTTTCAGCCATGCACTATATTATGAAATTCTCCATAATTTGACATTGACGTCAAATTATTGAGAATCTTATCCACAAATTAAACACATTATCGTTTTATTGTCCGTCGGAATTAGGAAATCATCAATTTTGACTCCAGCATGGTTCTAACGGATGAACGCTCTTAAAAGATAACCTGTTCATCCAGTTCATCTCATTCTTGAAGATATTAAAAAAAAATCGGAGCAGGAAAACGATTGGTACCTAATGATATACTCATGATATTTGTAAGACAAATCCTAGATCTACTTCACATAAAGTTAAGTACAATTTTGTGAATTTGAGAAAATTCGGTTTGCAAAGAACCAGACTCTCAGAGCAAATATTGACCCCAAATCCTTTCTAAGGTCGAACAAATATCAGGTACCAAAAGAAAAACATCTCACATTGAATCGTACCCTGTTGACACTCCAAACGGGATAGCGCAATGATATCCGACGTGGAACGTATCTCATTAACTCGGTTATATTTCTACTTCTCGAAATCCTTTGGAAACTACGAAATCTTCACATGATTCCAACCCTTACATCTTCTAAAATAAAGATGAGAATTCCACGGAAGTTTTCAGGATAATTTCCGTACTCCCGTAGGTCTAGTTATGAGGGAAAAATTTGAGAGGTCGTGTGATGGTTGTGTGGGCTTGTTTCAATGGCTGTGAGTATGTCGTGATTCCTTTATGTCTGCCAACTGTAAGATGTGAATTAGTTTGGCGGGTTTTGTATAACTGGCTGAAGGATTTGGGCATGATAAACTAACACTTTGAAGAATCGTGGTGGAACTAGGTCACCTGTCTTTTCGGAGGGTTTTCTTTTTGAGTTCAAAAAAAAGGAGGTTCTCAGTTCGACCCGTATGTTTGTATGTATGTTTATACGCGTTTATCTCCCGTTTGGCTTAACCGATTTTGATGCAGTTTTCAGAAAAGTGTTTGTTATATTCTGGAGAAGGTTTTGGTATACATAAACAGTTTATTGAGCGCTTTAAAAAAAAAACAACAAGAACCGAGAAAACGTTTTCGTTTCGTCTTTTAATCTCTGTTTAAACTATGTTGCCGTTCCTTAATGGATTTGGGTAATAATGAGGCACTAAAAAGTGGAAAATAAAAACTTTTTTGAAAAAAGAGAACCACCTGATAAATAACTTTAGCACAGAACACACATGACTTTAGTTTCGGAAGTCGGTGGCAATACAAAACAACATACAGAACAAAGCCACCGACTTCCGAAACTAAACTCATGTGTGTTCTGTGCTAAAGTTCACAGATCACAGATCACTTTTTTTGGTTTTTTTTTTTCTGAAGGGGGTTCTCTTTTTTCAAAAATGTTTTTTCTGGTTTGTTGTCTTCATCATATTACTAGTTTATGCCCGCGACGTCGAAGTGGAAGTCAAGTACTTATATATGAAATGTAGTCTAAAACTTGACAATAGTTTAGTTTTCTAACAGTGAAAGATTTTTTGTAATCAGACCAAAGTTCCAGACATCTTCTCTTACAAACTAAAAAAAACATAAAAGTAACCAACTGTTACCTCTTTATACTATGTGTAAATATAGACTAGGTAGTATGCATTTTCACTCGGCAGTAAATGTCCCAAAAAGCCGGCTTCTACTAAACAGAAAAAAATAAAAACATTTCTATCACCACGACAAGTGTTGACAATTCTTTATTTTACCACCCGATATCAAAAAATGCTATTCTAGCTTAAATTTTGTACTTACCCCTGAAATATTCCAAATATAAGCGTACTCATTCGTACAAAGTGCCTAATGTACAGAGATGAGATACCGCCATGAATTATGGGATCCTTGTCTAGATAATTTAAATTGTGCCACGCTTTGCTGCGTATGTGATATTTTGCTATTTTTGATATGGGAAATCCTTTGTGTGGTAGGAATTTGAAAAATGATTTAAAATATCTGTAACTAAGCACATTTACTCAACACAACGAGCGGCAACCTGCAGCTTTTATAGCCCCTAATTTTTTGGTAATAAAATATGGCTTATGTTTAACGAACCTCAAGATCTAGTAAATGATCACCAAAAATAGTAAATAAAATAAAACCAAAAATAGTAAATGATCACCAAAATTGTGTTTCCTAAAGTATTGTAGAAATGTATGAGTTTGACTGTAAAAAGCGATTTGGTTCTGGTACTTGGCGGCCGCTGCCGCGGCACGCTCGGTTCGCTCGCTTGCCTCGTGCATAGGGGGTCACAGTTCTAACCTAACTTAACCATGTCGGATCCGCCCCAGGGGGGACTTAAGGGTCAAAAAGATTTTGGTTATTTTGTACACTAAGATTTGGTGATCATTTACTACATTTGGTATTTAGTATATTTTTTTGGTAAGGGAGCTTAAGATCCTAAAGTATATTTTGGTGGTCATTATATTTATTCCCATAAAATATTGCCAGCGAATAGAATTTACAGAATCAGTAAGAAGTTCCGGAGATTAGACCAAACGAACACAAAGAAAAAAAAACAACAACACAACAACAAATCCCAACAACAACCACCAACCCCAACACACCAACAGTAATTCAACATTAATTTGTAGATTAACTAGCTTCTGCCCGCGACTTCGTCCGCGTGAATGTCGGTTATCGCGGATGTGGGATTAAAAAGTAGCCATTTTATTGCCAATTCTGTTGTGTACGAACTAAATTAATTTAAATCTATTCATATCTCTTTCTCTCCAATAAAACAGGAAAGAGACATATATTTATAAGAGCTGTCAATTTAAGTTGATCTAAAATTTTTATACAACTATAGTTGTCATTTCTGAACGTATTGATTAAAAACACTGCGAAGTTCAAGGGAAAAACTAATTTGACATCCCTAACTGTCGCCGTCCTTTTCTTCAGCTGCCTGGTAGTAAAAGATGCCAAATGCCTAAATTTAATTTAGTTTGTGAACAAGGGAATCGGCACCTATGTCCTTCCCCAGAGATCAAGCAATTTCATTAAAATTGGTTCAGCCGTTTCATCGTAAAAACGTAACAGACAGAGTTACTTTCGCATTTATAATATTAGTAAGTAAGTAAGGATTAGTAAGGATTCCACTAACAGAAGAATTCACAAGCAATATTGCCAAGTCTTTCCAAGATTTCACATCAATTCTGATATATTTTAACCTGATAAAATCTATCTTCATGGCACTTATGAACTGTCAACGCCATAGCCACTTCATACTACCATTTGCCTGCGTTCTCGGTAAGGAATTCAGAAAATGCAATCATGTCAAAATCTTTGGAAGCATCTGGAAATTTTTGAAATGTTACATCATAAATATAAAAATGAATCGCTAAATGTGTTGGTAAGCGCATAACTTGCGAACCGCTTGACCAAATTGGATAATTCTTTTTTTATAATATTCCTTGAAGTACGAAGATGGTTCTTACAGAGAGAAAAAAAAAAAAAAAAAAAAACTTTTGTGGGGTAGGTGTAGGGTAGGTGTAGGGTAGGTGTAGGGTAGGTGTAGGGTAGGTGTAGGGTAGGTGTAGGGTAGGTGTAGGGTAGGTGTAGGGTAGGTGTAGGGTAGGTGTAGGGTAGGTGTAGGGTAGGTGTAGGGTAGGTGTAGGGTAGGTGTAGGGTAGGTGTAGGGTAGGTGTAGGGTAGGTGTAGGGTAGGTGTAGGGTAGGTGTAGGGTAGGTGTAGGGTAGGTGTAGGGTAGGTGTAGGGTAGGTGTAGGGTAGGTGTAGGGTAGGTGTAGGGTAGGTGTAGGGTAGGTGTAGGGTAGGTGTAGGGTAGGTGTAGGGTAGGTGTAGGGTAGGTGTAGGGTAGGTGTAGGGTAGGTGTAGGGTAGGTGTAGGGTAGGTGTAGGGTAGGTGTAGGGTAGGTGTAGGGTAGGTGTAGGGTAGGTGTAGGGTAGGTGTAGGGTAGGTGTAGGGTAGGTGTAGGGTAGGTGTAGGGTAGGTGTAGGGTAGGTGTAGGGTAGGTGTAGGGTAGGTGTAGGGTGGGTGTAGGGTAGGTGTAGGGTAGGTGTAGGGTAGGTGTAGGGTAGGTGTAGGGTAGGTGTAGGGTAGGTGTAGGGTAGGTGTAGGGTAGGTGTAGGGTAGGTGTAGGGTAGGTGTAGGGTAGGTGTAGGGGAGGTGTAGGATAGGTGTAGGGTAGGTGTAGGGTAGGTGTAGGGTAGGTGTAGGGTAGGTGTAGGGTAGGTGTAGGGTAGGTGTAGGGTAGGTGTAGGGTAGGTGTAGGGTAGGTGTACGGTAGGTGTACGGTAGGTGTAGGGTAGGTGATAGGCAGGTAAGTAGGTAGATAAGGACAGGACAACGTCTGTCGGGTCAGCTAGTCTAATATATAAAATTCTCGTGTCACAGTTTTCGTTCCCGTACTGCTCCGAAACGGCTTGACCGATTCTGATGAAATTTTTTGTGCATATTGGGTAGGTCTGAGAATAGGCCAACATCTATTTTTCATCCCCTTTTTTCACCCCTTTTTCATCCCCCATAGATCGGGTGCTCGTCCGTCAGTTGAAGTTCCACGGTCTCGATGCAAACGCTTTGCTTCCACATTTATTGAGCGATTCGCCATATCTCTGCTCGTCCGTCAGAATGGAGATGGGGGAATTAAGTACTCTCACACGTCACTCTCACTCTCAAGTTTACTCAGCTTCCTCTACCACACACAGCCTTCTCATTCTGTTTACTTCAGAATCAAACAGTATATCATTTTTTGAAGCCTTTTTATTTATTGTCTGAAGACTGAAGGTGTCGCCGAGGCTGCCTCAGAAAGAAGTGGTGGTATGACCTGGACATACACTGCGAAGGTTGGTTCAAGGTGGTGCTAGAAACAAATACCTGGAAAGCTTTAAGGGAGGCCTTTGCGCAGCAGACGGATATTACAGGCTTATAAAAAAAAAACAAATGAGTGCCACGGGACTCGAGAGAATTGATGTGTAAACATGTGACCTCGTCTTCGTACCAGTCTCACGCACACATCAACAACAACTCTTAGGGTGTTACCCACGAAGTAATGGTGTTACCAGACCAATCGATCGACCTTCGATCGACGGTATCGATCGATGGTAGAGTGGATTAGTTGACGTCGCTCGAGCTGCTTGATTAGCCGCGCCGCGCGCCGTCTGCTCCCCATTATCACCTGCTGCCCGCCCGCACCCCACGCGCTAACTACCAGCCCCTTGTGTTTATGTGTCTTATGCGTTTGCGTCTCTGTAATAATAGTACGAGCAACATCGAACTGGCCAACGCGTTCTCTTGTAAATACATTTCGAAAGAAACTGATGGATTACAGCCGGGGTTAATCGATCAACGTCGACTGGCCATCGACCGGCAATCGATCGGTTGGTTTGTCGAACGGTGTCCGTCGATCAGCCAAAGCTTCCACACCAATCGATCAACGTCGATCGATGGCATTGATCGACGTTGATCGATTGGTGTAATAACTCCCTTACGGAGACGTCATTTGATGCTTACTCGTCTGATTAGCGTGTGCCGAGCGCATGACTTTACATATTGACTAATATTAATGTATCTTAACGAGACATTCCTATTAACATTACATTTAGCTCCAAGATATTCTTAGCTATCCTTTTCAGGCGTAAAAATAGAACCTCATCTAAACGCGCCGTTTTCAATAGGAGCCCTTTTCACGCCCTGCTGGGCCTGGCCGGAATTTATTTACACTACTCTCAGGGGAAATATCACTATAGTAAAGATAGGGTTTCAACGAAATAGTTTAATAGAAGTTGTCTGTGAAAAAACAATGAATTTTTTTGTCCATTGAAAGAAGACCTTGGGAACTGTCTTGAACTCGAGACGTCTCGCACTACCCTTACTGCAAAATTCTATGTTATTTACGCAAATAAACCGTTTTCCAAGAAGAAAATAACAAGATATCATTTCCTTTAAAGCGTAGGCGTCGTCAAGATTTCACTAAAGTGAAAAAGCGTAGGCTATAGGACAAGCGTAGCCGCGTAGCGTAGGTCGAGGTGAATGACCGATCTCATGATCGGCGTAGGCTTCGCGTAGCTGAATAAGTTTTTTTTACGTTTGCTTGTGAAGTGCGGGTAACGAGGGAACCCGAACTCTGTTTGCTTATGGCAGCTTTGATGAATACCGTGATTTAGCTGTTGCCTTTCAGCCATATTGTTCTTAAACTGTTTTCCCGAACGGTGCTTATCGTGGTTGGGTGACGTAAGTGGAATAGTTAAGATAATATTATTAATAAAAAAATTAAGTATCTTGCCTTGGCTCGCGAGGTTGTCGACATATGTGAATACAGCAGTCATTGTGCCGATAGTCGTTACGGCCAATCGAATAATTTCCAAGAGCCTCGACCAACATCTGAGGAGGCTCTCGTTGGGAAGCTGGATCAAGGGTTTGATAGAGAAAGCAGTACTCCTGTATGTCGATTCTGTAAAATTCAAACAACAACTCGCATCTCGCATCGCTATTCACCCTCACTACGCAAAAGGTTCAAAATGACCTTGATATATTTGACACTTTCAATCGGGTTCGAATGCGAAGTGAGCATCGAAGTGACGGGGAAATTACCTTACAGAATGCCACTTCTTACGTCATCTCATACTTTATCTGTCAAAATCTCCCTGTCAATTTAGTTCAACTCGCTGACACGCTCGCAAGGGTGGCGCTAGTGTAAATTCGAATTATCAACCGAGTTTTTAGAATGCCAATCAAGAAACTCACAGCGGATTCAGATTCGAAGTTTAGAATGAGGTCTTACAGAATCACACCCCTGGACACGGCGCGTATTGTTAGGAGATTCCTCTCTCAGGAGCCCTGACCACCGGTAGCTTGGATCCTGTTCCCGATACCGGTGGGCTACTATTTTTAATATTTTTAAATAATTTTCAATATTTAAAAATATAATATAATGTGTATATACAATGAATAAATGAAAATAATAATATTAATATGTAACGAAAATGTTGTGATGAATATTTGTTGACAAGTATGTAAAGTTCTATTTATTTTATATTATTGTATGCCCAAAGGGTGGGACATAGCTGATCACTAAATGATTGTTAACACCATCTGTATTATGTACACCTTCCTATGATCCACGATAAAGACGAATTGAAATTGAAATTTAATTGATAAGATACAGATTCCGTTTAAATCAATACCATAACCTCCAGTTTCTCGATTAAAAGTCAAAGCAAATTAACAAACGTTCACTGAATAATTGTCATTCCGGTATTAAAATGCCACTCGATTGCGGTGCTGTCAACTCTAGAAATTTATTTTATCGTTCAGGAGGTTTTGCAAATCAAACTTTTAAGCTAATCACATTATGTTGTGTTGTTTATCTATAATATGTATGTATTTAAAAGAAAAAAGAAAAAAAAGTATTTGTGTATGTATATCAGCTGTCTGACACCCATAGTACAGGGTCTCCCTAGTTTGGGGTCAGATGGCCGTGTGTGAAAATGTCCCCACATATTATTATATTATTATTATTAAGTACCAGACTAGTGTTTAATTTTGGCACGTCTCTTTAAACGTTTCAATTGCGTTGCGGCCAACATAATAAATATTTCTGGCTTCATCGTTCACTTGTTTCGCTGTAAAATTTTATCAGCTTATTACTTACTTACTAGACTGGGCTCCCAAGTAGGCCACAGCAAACACAACCTAGCAAAATGAGGGATTATAGATCCCACCGCTACCCGGTGTGAGTGCGGTGCTCCTGACCAGACAATTGGTTCACTTACTACAGTGCTGAAAGTTCCCCTACACCTGCACCATGTAGATATTAACGCCACTAATGCTGCTGCTATAGACCCAAGTAGTCTAACAAACAAAAACATCGATTCAAAAAGAAGAAAACCCTACCTACACAGAAAAGCAAGACGATATGAACCCATCACTAAATATTTAGTAGTATAAAGTAGTCAATAAGTACTTCTATATCACATAACTGTATCCACAAAAACACTGCCGACGAACTGTACAGCAGTTTGGCAGAAGATATGTACATGTATGTTTCTATATAACTTTTCTTGAATAAATAAATTAATAAAAATAAGACCAAAAGTTCAATGTCACAACATCTCTTGTAACATATCATTAACGGATCTATCTTTCGATTCAAATTAAAACCTTTAGAGTCTCAAGACTCCAGTTAAAACTGTACGTGTACAGATGTAACCGCCATGACACACTCTTAGCCTAACTACCCACATCCCCTTTCCCACGCTAGCAACCGCAGCGCACTTCAGATATATTTACAGGCGGAGCCTTCAAAGGCTCATCCGGGGATCATTTGGAAGATTTTCCGTCTTATTCGCACGTACGGTAATCTTTTGCCTTCGCATAGTACAGAATGTACTAAGCTGTATTGTGCTTCAAGTGTTAATAAATAAATAAATACATACAAACTTACAAACAAAGGACAATGCCAGAAACTCTATAGAACTTTGCCCCACTCAATAAAAGTCATGTGCAATATGTAGCATCTTACTGTTTATTTATTGCTGATAACTACACATTAGTCTTAGTGACTGTAGAACTTGCGGTTTCCGTTTAAATCTAAAAACAATAATGACATTGATTAAAGGTTAAATTGTATTTTAGGTAAAATGAGTTTGTATTTTGTGGGTAGGTATTTCGTAATCCGCAAGTTCTAAAGAAAAACAATTTACTATAGAAAGGTTCTATATTCATTACAATTATTTTCATTAATTTACTTTTTCTGTACATGGGTGGGGCAGGATCTGGCATTGTCATTTTACCTCTTTATAATATTAGTATAGATAAGTTCAGGTTTCCACAAATGTTTTCTTTTTTGACATCAATGATGTCTAACTCAAGCTTAGAAAGGACATATTAATTGTAAATATAACACTGGTAATTGCCCGGGATCTAACCCGCAACCTCATGCATGAGTGGCAGTTGCCTTAACTTCTGTACCATTACAACACCCAAGGAGGTATTATATTAGTTTTTATTTTTATTTTTTTGTTTAATAGTTATAGGTTTTTATAGGTTTTTGATGTTAATAATAAATAAATAAATAAATCACTGAAAAAAAAAATATGTGGTATTATGTATACTAATATTATAAAGCTGAAGAGTTTGTTTGTTTGGTTGAACGCGCTAATCTCAGGATGTACAGGTTCGAATTGAAAAAATATTTTTTGTTGGATATTCCATTCATAGAGGTAGGCTATAGACCCATGCGAAGCCGGGCCGGGTCGCTAGACAAACATAAAATTCAGAGTGTGCAGTCATTGTCAAGTTTATCTGTTACGGCCTTATATAGTGTGACTGGTAATTAGTGTACGATACTTAAACACGTGATTGTGTTCATGATAACAAACAACTTTCCCGAAGAAAAAATGTTTTTTGTACAGGTTCACTTTTATCAAAATAACACAACAGCCGTATGAAATTCACGCGCGCGCACGCCTGTGACCTAAAGTGAACTAGTACAAAAACATTTTTTCTTCGGGAAAGTTGTTTGTTATCATGAACACAATCACGTGTTTAAGTATCGTACACTAATTACCAGTCACCCTATATATTATTTTCCGCTATTGTATCCCACTGTATCCAATAGTCTAGTAGTAATAAATGTTTTTATAATTTTTGTTTTAATATGGGTTTTGTAATGTTGTTTTTACGACACCCTGTCAAATTCTGCCTCCTATAAGAAAATATGGCATTTTACAATGTTCTAGTTTGTCATTCAGAATCCTACAGGAAGCTATTGGTCATCTTTTCAAATTAGTTCAGAAGAGTAGGTTACCGCCCATTTAGAAAAGACGAAAATCGTTGCCGATTGGTTCTTATTTAAATGAACAGTACCTGGGCGACCGAGCTTCGCTCGATATTTTGTTTTTATAGTGTGTTTTTAAAAATGAAACCTAGCTAGATCGTTTTATCGCCCCAGAAACTCCCTGCATACTAAATTTCATGAAAATCGTTGCAGCCGTTTTCGAGATTCAGATTATATATTTATACAAGAATTGCTCGTCAAAAGGTATTAGAGTGTTACTACACCAATCGATCAATCGTCGACCGATACCATCGATCGACGTTGATCGATTGGTGTGGCAGCTTTGGCTGATCGACAGATACCGTTCTACTTACTATAATCGATCGATTGCCGGTCGATGGCATCAGTCGACGATGATCGATTAATCACGGCTATAAACCATCAGTAATAATAATGAAATAGCTCGATCGACGTCGACAATCGGTCGATTGGTCTGGTAGAAACTGTCGATCGACGTCGACTTAATCCTTTCTACCATCGATCGATGCCGTCGATCGACGCCGTCGATCGACGATCGATGGATTGGTGTGGTAACACCCTTAGATTCGCAAATTCGTTCAGACGTAGTCACGTGGTATCCGCACAGATGTCACGCGATTTCTACCATATTTGAACACGCGTTTACCAATCGAAACGTCGAAGAATCAATCCTACTAAATCTATCTCTACATCACATAAAACCATAAATATTTATCTTTCTCTAATCGCATTACCGGAACACGTATCTTCAACAACAACTCTTTAGGAAATTCCTCAGTCCAATATTTATACCTAACTTATACAACAATATCTCTGCAGAGAATTGAATATCTAACGCAGACAAAAGGTTTTGAACTCCAGTCGGATATAATGTTTTTCCGTGGGATCCGCTTGGACTCTGAATAATAGAAATTGAGAGGAACGGTCTGCACCGACGAGATTTAAACGTATAGAGCTGGATGGAGCATTTTATAGGCTTAGTCACTGTGTGGATATACACACATCAACATTATCTAGGGATATTTGAAGTATTTTCATAGTGAACATGAATATTTGAAAAGAATCATGGCGAGATCCATACATTCATTTGTATGAAAAAAAAAATATTTAGAGGGTTTAAAATATTTTCCAATGTGAAGAATGCATTAACAGGAGTAGATTGATATACTTACCTACAATATTTTTAAAACCCCGCATAATTAAAATATTACGGAATGAAAATAACACTTTTTCGTTTCATCTCAATGCCCATTTTGTGTTTATAAAAAAAAAATAAGTTATAAGCGACGTTAACGGATCTATCAAATTGGCAGACAAGTGATGTTACAAGTGTGTGGAAAAAATAATTATTGTTTGTGATATTATTTCCCATAAAACGATGCAATTGCAGTGTAACTGCGAAACGGCGGCTGTCAGTGTCACTATTACTGTCTGTCGCCGTTTCGTTCTGAAATAAGAGTTTTTCGTTAAACTATTTACTTTTTTTTTGCGGGGTTTTAAAAATATTGTAAATGCTTGAAGATACTTTTTAGGTACCCAAGAATATAAGAATTAGAATTACAACTTCTCTAAACATCTTTATTTTTTTTTGTACTAATCCTGCCATGATTCTATATAAAAAAAATATTTAACTCTTGTTTATGATGCAAAGTTTGAAGGCTGGCAATCACTGTCTTTACTGTTTCTATTCACATAGACGACTTTCGTAAATGTGTTAATTTGTGAAATCGCGATGAAAATTAATATGATGTTCCAAACGTTGGAATCTCGAATTATTTATTTTTTGTGTAGTTCCTTCTTACAGCTATCTTTACTGGGCCTCAAGTCTGCTATTACAATAGTGTCAGAATGGTCTATAATTGATTTTATAATTGTTGATTTTGACAAGTTTGGTAATCTACTAATATAATGGCGTCATTATGAAAATCAATGATAGACCATTCTGACACTATTGTAATAGCAGTCTTGAGGCCCTGGTCTTTAATAATGCGACAGTGTAGTTATCTATATCAACTAATATAATACTTAAGTATAATGAATAAATATCGATTTACTAAGTGCAGTGCTATTCTGTAACAATCTCCCTCGGTGAACACCTAGGTGAAGTGAGCTGTCATCCGTCTCGATGATAGGGATTTACAAAGCACTACAAACGGATGACAGCTCACTTCACCTAGGTGATCACCGAGGGAGATTGTAACAGAATAGCACTATTATATCTATACTAATATTATAAAGCTGAAGAGTTTGTTTGTTTGGTTGAACGCGTTAATCTCAGGATCTACTGGTTCGAATTGAAAAATTCTTTTTGTGTTGCATAGTCCATTTATAGAGGAAGGCTATAGCCCCATGCATAAAGCCGGGTCGGGTTGCTAGTTATATTATATTAATACTACTATTCGGCTTAAAAAATACTTATTTAACCTTACGAACTCAATCAGTTCATAACAATAACAACAAATATATAACCTCTCTCTTATTTACCCTGTAGTTAGAAACTATATTTAATCGAGCTATTTCAGTTCATGGTCAATCTGTACTTTTTCTGCATCGGTCTTATAATATTCAAAACTCACTGAAATCTCAACCTTATCAGTTTGAAGTGTCTCACACCGTAGAGATTTACATATTGAGAGAGGCTGCAGCACGAACAATGTCACTCTTCGACATAAGCCGACGTTTTGGTAGACAGCGCCGCGGGAGAGTGATGTGTACTTTAGAATTAAGTACGTATGTAGTTCATGAGTGGGTAACATGTTGAAGGCTTCATACTCCATACTGGGTGGTAGAAGTTTAATGCTTTGTATTGGAGGGTGCGTTGGCGATTTATTCATACAGCGTGTAAAATATCGGAGTGTACTACGCCAGCTCGACAAATGGATGTGCGATTAACGCTAGTGCGACAACACTGTACTGCGACTCACCATCTAGTGCGACACACTGAAGCTCGACATCACTCTAGTGCGACATCGACATGAAGAATTAACATTTGTATTCTTCATATGTCTATTTGATGACCTCGATAACTCAGTTAGTAATAAACTCCTAGTATAATTGTTCCCGGATTCGATTCCGGGTTGTATAACTTGACATATTACTTTACGATCGATGTACGTTGTATTATTGTAGGTATTACATTTACGTTGTCAGGACATATCTGCTGCATGCCGGACAAACTGTGGGCTCAGGTGACTCAGAACTGGAGCCCTGAGACAGTAAGACGGGGTCGCGGCAGGTCACGAAGGAGATGGCGGGATGAACTGGACGGATCCTTCAAAACTGGTGGGATGGAACCCAGGTTCGGGAAAGATGGAAGACATGGAGGGAGGCCTTTGCCCCAGGAGCGGGACAAGTAGGCTAAAAAAAAAAAATATCTACGTTGTAGATGTAATTGTATGTTATCAACATCATCACTTCAGCTTACTAGAAATCCACTGTTGGACATAAGCCTCCTCCAAGGTGCGCCATTGTTCCGGTCCTTTGCCTTCCGCATCCAACCATCACTGACCTTCTTCAGGTCATCGGTCTTTCGGGCTGGAGGGTATTCCACGCTGCGCCAACCGATTCGCGATGTTCTCATACTAACTTTTCGGAGGGTGTGCTTTGGAATTGCACAATTTTAATTCCCCCATCCCCATTCCATCATTATGGTCGAAGTTCCACGGTCTCGAACCAATCGCTTTAATCCCACATTTATTGTGCGAACTGCCAGAATGTGGAATTCACTGCTCGCCACTCTGTTCGAGCACAAATAAACCGTTTTATCCTAGGCATGCGTGCTCCACCTTAGGCCACATTATCACTTGAGTCAGAGAGTGAGAATCAGGTGAGTCGCGATTAAATGGAAGCCAATTAAAAAAAACTAAGCTTTAATTACACATATTCGATCGGCCTATAGGTAATGTCCTCATAGCTGCTATTCAGGTCTTCTCTCCTTGGGGAGTGACTTAATCCCAGTGTGTTCCCAGAGCCATTCTATAAAATCGTTGAAAGCTAGATCTTATTTGACATTTGTATGCTTGCAGCCAAAGATGACAAATAGTTTATTTCTAGAGCATAGCATAGCAATTCCAAGCTTCTTCTTTTCGAATTGAGGGCTTAAATCTTTTTCTAATTACTAATAAGTGGATACGTGAATCGCAGTATAAGTGCGTTTTTAATGTCCTTTGGATTTGGGTAAAGGAATACTTTGAGCATTCTAACAAAGAATCATCATCTGGTCAAGAGCTCTAACTGTTTGTCATCATCATAATCATATCAGCCTATTATCTCCCAATGCTGAACGTAGGCCTCCCCCAGAGATCGCCAACCAACCCGATCTTGGGCAGCCTGCATCCATCCGCTGTCAGTCACCTTCTTCAAATCGTCGGTCCATCGTGCCGCAGGGCGTCCCACACTACGCTTGCCCAAACGCGGTCTCCACTCTAAAGCGTGTCTGCTACATCTACCGTCTGTCCGTCTGCGTCTGCAGACGTGGCCGGCCCACTTCCCCTTCAGCGTGCTGATTCGACGCGCAATGATGACTTTAGTTCTCGTCGTAACTATTTGTATAGTAGTTAATACAGCGTATAGGTGTTAAATAACAAGCGATGCTACTGCTAAACTTTGTAACAGAACCGCTTAATAAATTGCATCTGCCGTAAACAGTCTCTTTGAGCGTTCTACACGGAGTGAGCTATTTGTATCCTCATCAACTAATATATCTATACGTAAAATATCAGCACTGATAAAGCCATGACTAATAACAAGTGATTATCAACGTTTCCTGAGTCTTGACGCGACAACATCGCGAGCAACAGGTGAGATGCTGGCGAGAAGCCAGTTGCTGTCAACCTGGCTCGGTCAACAGACTCTTAGAAAACACAACCAATTTTAAACCTTATCATACCCAGTTAAGATTGCAACTTGCTTGAGTTAATAAAGTATCAGTCTATTATCGAAAATTATGCATTGTAAATCCTATTAAAAAGATATAAGATTGGAATTTGCGTGCCCCAATTTTGAATTCGTCTGTCATCACTCTACAATTAATTGTAAATCTTAGTGAAAAGTGATAAGGTCGGGATTTGGGTTAACAATTGATAGGTTGTTGACACTTGGTTTTTAACGTTTTGCGTCAAAACTTGAAGAATTCCGATTGTGATGGAGATGTCTGTCTTTTGCTATTCCGGTCTTTGTCACGGTAATTATTCTTTTCGTAGTTGGATCATTTCTGTTGTTAGAGATGAATCATTTTCTGGAAACGGCTTGGCCGCAAATTCTATTGACTTGAGGATGTACCAATTTCTGACACTAAGCATTATGTTCTGGTCTGAAAGGTAGTGTTATTCAGTAGGCACATGTGTGTCTGGAAATAGTCCTTTTTTTAATTACCTTTATTTTCAGACATTTAGTCTATACTAAAAAACCTACTTGCCTATAGCCTGCTACCGTGTCACATAAGAAAAACACTATAAATACCTACTTCTTCAATAAATCAGAGGAGCATTCGTATTTTTGAGAAAGTTTGCATTTTAGTCTCTGCCTGGTACTCTAACTGTAATATTTACCTATATTTTTATCAAGGTATTAACATTGACTGTTGCTGAAATGGCATTGCGAATAGATTAAAAAATAAGAAATTGGCCTTCAAATCGTCTTCACTAAACATGACCTTAAGACTTGAAACAGGAGGGATATAATAAGATTTCGGGTACTTAAGACACAGGCATTACTTAAAGCTAGTTTCAAGACATTCCATTAGTTGGACGGTCTTTGGATTCAATTTCGAACAATCTCCAGTAATCGTCAGATTCTCAGGATGAGTTAAATCTCATAAACTTTTGGATCAATAAATCCTAGCCGGAGCTCATTTAAGGAAAATCAAACCGAATTGAAATCTAACATCTTCGAAGCGCCGGAAGATCAAAGTGTTGCCAACCCAATCGCACGACAAAATCCATTATTTATCCACCGCCATTGTGTACTGTGTTCAGCCATCAACCTCTTGCGGACATGTTGGATTGTGGCCAGCGATGCCGCAGCTTTGTCGATGTGTGGGCGTGTCAACAATACACCTTCGATGGGCGTAGCTAGAGACCAACCAATCAATGTAGACTAATTAACAGTTGACATTTTTAGCATAGCAACCGTTTGAGTCATGAAGTGTTTGGCAGCTCGGATTAGAGTTAGAGCTGGGAGCCATATTGATGCCAGCATTGAACAAAACTGGCCTTTAAAACTGGTAACTCATCATCTGCCTAGCCTTTTCCCAACTTTATTGAGGTCGTCTTCCAGTCTAACCGGATGCAGCTGAATACCAGTGTCTTACATGAAGCGACAGCCTATCGGACCTCCACAACCCAGTTACTGGGTAACACGATACCCCTTGGAAAGACTGGTTGTCAGACTTTCTGACTTCTGACTACCCTTAACGACTATCAAAGATCTACAAATGACAGCCGGGACCAACGGCTTTACGTGCTTTCCGAGGCACGGAGGGAACTCGGTATAAAATGGATGGTCACCCATCCATAGATCGACCGTAGTAAGCGTAACTTAATCTTTGACCGCTCGATTTGTACGGCATTTACTTAGTCACGAGCTCTTCCTAAAACTGATAACTCAAACACAGAAAATCATCATCACTATCATCATTTCAGCCGAAAGACGTCCACTGCTGGACATAGGTCTCCCCAAGGGGGGGTTTTGCCATAATCGCCACGCTTGGCAGGCGGATTGGCGATCGCAGTATGGTTGTTACAAAGGCACAGAGAACGCTGCTGCTCATTCTCTGGTAAGTCCCTTAGTCGCCTCTTACGACACCCACGGGTAGATATGGGATGGTGCTATTCTTTACGTCCGACACCACACGGATGAAAATACCAGCCTAGTATTGTCCCACTGCAGACTAAAAGACTCTTCTAATTAGAAGGCATGAGCATTGATCACCACGCCAACTCAAGGCAGATTGGCGATTCCAGACTTCCATTTATTATAAGTCCTGGTTCATTTCTCCCCATATCAAGCAGGAGACTAAACAGAGCTCGACCAATAAGCTCAAAGTGAGGTTTACAACTGGAAACAGTTCGGTTGTTAGCCACCACGGAACCTATCTTGTCTTTGGAAATGTCGTGATGGTCTAGTAATAATAATAATAATTCATTTATTTCAGGCTGCATAGGCCCAAAGTTAAATACCTTAACCTAAACATACATATTTTATAATTTGTTACTTTTGTTAGTTGAAAAAACTTAAGACTATTGTTAGTAGCACTTCACTTTGCACTAAACTGTCTTTGTGCTGTCCTGTGGCACTTGTCCGTGGAAGCGATGGAATACCACGTCCTGCGGTCAAAAGTCTTCTTTCATGACGAGGGGCAGGAAACAATTCGGTACTTGCACCACAAACGCCTTGAAGTTAACGTTGTGGCGCGACTTCAGTAACTGCACCCTCAGCGTGTACTTCGTCTCCACGATGTCCTCTGCCTTAGTGGTGTAATGCAGGCGGGAGATACACCGGAGTGTTCGGCTTAGCGGCACGCAGACTTATATCGGCTCCGTTGGTGCTTTGCCTTAATCGAGCATGAGAAAGCACCAATGTGGCCTTTTCAATTTTACATGTACATTCTAAGTATATCTTGGACACCACTAACATCGGTGAAGGCAAACATCGTGAGGAAACCTGAACATATAATTAATGTAAGTCTGAAATCGCCAAGTCACCTTGAGCAAGGGTGGTGATCAATGCTCGCGCCTTTTCTGTATGAGAAGATGCCTTTGCCCTGTGGTAGGTCAAACAAGCTGATATTAGTAAAAATGACCCCCCCCCCACTTGGCGAAGACCTATGCCCAGCAGTGGGCGTCTAAAGGTTGACATGATGATGATGAAAAAATTTTGAACCACGGCACGATGGATCGACGATTTGAAGAAGGTGGCGTCAGCAGATGGATGCGGGCTACCTAAGACCGGATTGGTTGCGAACCCTGGGGTGGCCTACGTTTAACCTTGGTCGGCAATAATCTGATATGATGATGATAATGCTTACATTCTGGACCAATTTAACAATGCAGGTATAACCGATTAGTACCAAATCAATAAAACACTGTTGATTTACAACAGTTGGCACTCTTTATAAATATAGGCGTGCCCTGATCAAGAAGGCGAGTCTATTCCTATTGTATCGGGCAGAGGTCCAATCAATAAGCTATTTAAAATTAATAGATACAACAAATTGTCAAGGAAGGCGTAGGGAAGTATACTTTACTTATTTCTGCTGCCAATCCGTGGTGCTGTGTTCCAGTATGCTGAGGTATTCATGTCATTTTAGTGATATGAAAAATTTTAGCTTATCTCCAACAACACATTCTGCAATTTCTCTGGTATTGCAGATTTTTTTTTTAGGCTTGCGTTGCAGATGTCCACACATGGCATAGTATGATTCAGTATCGGGCAATTGTTTGTTAAAAATTAAATTAAACTATTTGCTAATTTTGTCGACATCTTCATAGTGAAGTACCTAGAAAGCAAGATGTGGGTCGCAGGAGAAAATCTTTGTTAAGTAACCTACGAGAGTGAACTGGTACCTCGAGCGCCGCGGAACTATTCCACCTCGCGAAGGAAAAGAAAAAGTACGCAGAGCTGACTGGCAACCTTCGTCGTTTGGACAGGCACTAGAAGAAGATGTTTATCATAGTAAGATAGGTTTGTGTTACTGACACACAACCTTTTCTTCGACGATCTTACAAACACGCCAATGAACTACGAAGTACCGATTTATGGTCGACGGATATCTGTCAAAAGATGCGCTCATATGCAAAACAATAAGATGTGCATCATAGACAGCAGTCTATAATGGGCAGCGCATCTTTCATCTTTCATCTAGAACAGTCAAAACTATATCTTCTACCTACAGGATGAAATTGAATTCATGAGCAAATTTTTAAGGAGTGACTCGGGCCACGAACCTGAACAACTTTCATTATGGGGCAAACTCAAACAGCGCGAAAAAAATATCAGCTCTTCCATACAGAAGTGTAATAGGTACTCGCCCAAAATTTATAGAAAAGCTGTTTTTTCGCGCCATCATCCGTCAAAATGTGCGTTCACCCGTCATGTATTCTCCGTTTCATGTAGGTACAGTTTTTTACTTTTAATTTTAATATTTCTCTTTTACCTTTTTCAGGTAAGCTTCAGTTTCATAAAAGGCTAGTCTACACGGCTGAACACAGTGAGTACTAAATGAAAAATAATTAACGGATGTTTGTGTCATAAAATGGCTTTCAAAGTGATGTAGTCATTTTAAGAACTTTGAATTAAGGTATGGGTTTTTAATGTTGATTATTTGAATATAAAATAGAGTAAGAATTATTTTTATTAATTTAATCAAAGTTTGTATGTAGTAGGATTTTATATATTTTCCCGCATAATTGTGACACGTGCGGGATACCTGCCTTGGCACTTTCACTTGTTTTCTCTATTCCGTGGGCCTAAGCGTCAGATGACGTCACCGTAAGATTTGATGTTTATGTGTGCGTGAGACTGGAACTGATACGAGCGTCTCGTGATCTCGTGAGTACTTTGGATCTAATTTGTAAATTATTTTTGTTTGTATGAGGTACCTAATGTCTGGAAATCCGGGTCCGATAAAAAAAATACTTTCATTTTTATAGAAAACTACACTATTGCTGGATATTTTACGCTGATTAATTTTAAATATTTTCTAAGTATAGACAAGATTAACATTTATGTGACGTAGATATTGAATTAGTTTGACATAACTAATTGAATTATTGGGATAATTTTAGGTCGACTCATTTTAACGAAACTAACCTCAATTATCTCAAATTATTCCATCAATTTGAGCATAGAGTTAATTAGTTAAATTTCCACAAAAAAGCCTTATCAAACATTTTTCAGCCATAATCAGCCACCTTTTTCAAATGAAGATAACTTCCAGCGAGACTATTAATTATTATTTTAACAAGAGAAAGTAAGGTAGGTATAGCGGCTCATTTAATTAACTTCAAAATACGCTCCGGTTCTTTTGAAATACTTATTAAGCGAATATTTACCGATGTTACAGAAAAAAAACTCATTCCCTTGCTGTAATTAGAAAACTCTGCGGTAATAAGCTTTTAAAGCAAACTTTCTTATGTTTTGTTTAATACTTTATAGTCGATGGCTTAAGTTATGAATGTAAAGCGGGAAAATATATCAATCGACACATTAATCGAGCAGAAGTAGTGCATTTCCATGCTAGGTCTGTAAGTTACAACTTAAAATACCAAAAACCGCCTTCAAAAACTAAAAAGTGATAAATAACTTTAGCACAGAACACACATTACTTTACTTTCGGAAGTCGGTGGCAATACAAAACAACAAACACAAAGCCACCGCTAAAAGCGTCTGTGCTAAAGTTATTTATCACATTTCAGTTTTTGAAGGCGGTTTTCTTTTTTTTGAAAAAACTTTTTATTTTTTGCTTTTTAGTGTTGCCCTAATATCCAAATCCATTAAGAAACGGCGACACGCTTAAAAGAGATTTTAAGTCCTCGAAAGATTGAAGAAACTAAAACGTCGTCTAAGTAATTTATTTGGGAATTTGTTGATTTTCTCAAAAAGGGCTGTATCAATTTTGATAAAATTTATATGGGACCATTTCGGAATAAACCCCTTTCGAACAAAAAAGAATTTTGCAAATCCATCTGTTATGCCCGAACATACATAAAAAAAAATATATAAACATTCGAATTGATAACCTCCTCCTTTTTGAAGTCGGTTAAAAATAATTATCATAATCAATAATAACAACACCAGCCTAATACTGTCCCACTGCTGGGAAAATACAGAGAAGGGACGAGCATTGATAACTACGCTTGCGAATTGGCGATTTCAGGATAATACGAATATTTATAAGTAGATTTTAAAATAAATTAAGACTGGAACAAGAAAAAAAATTGTAGTCTTAAAAGCCGACATACCTAGTATATTACTGGCTGTCACTTTGTCTGTCTTGTCACCACACAGTGTCATCATTGTTCCAAATTCAAATTTGCACTTAGCATAAAGCCCGTCACAGACGTAGTTATAATATATATTCATATAATTCATAGCAAGGCATATTACGATATATTTCAGACGCTGCTATAATATCTACTACGTCACCAAAATATGTGGACAGATATAGCAAGCCATATTAATATATATTTCAAAAATGTGAAACAAACAACGATCGCAGACGTAATAAGGGTGAAAATATATTATTATATTATAGCTACCGTGTGTGGTGTGGTGGCTAGCTATAATATATATTATAGCTACGTATGTGACGGGCTTTATACCATACAAAAATATTCATTGCTTCATACTGTTACGAGCTGGGGTTTGGGATAAATAACTGACACCAATTTACACCAAACAAAACACAAACACTTTAATTAAAAAGTTACAAACAAGTAAGTAGTCACTTACAAAAATCACTCAATAATCACTTCGATCGCAGTTTTCAGTGTCGCTTCCAAAAACTAACTAACCCACTGAACTGATAAAAGTTGATGTTATAAGGGTTTTCCTTTTGAGGTTCAAATCCCTTCAAATGAAGAATGGCCCGATTTATGAGTGTATACTCGTATTAGGGACCCAAATCGGCTAATATAATGGTCAATCGTCTCAGAATAGCCGGTCACTGACGCCGTATTCTCGGTTCTGACAATTTCGCTAATTTACTATTAGAAAGGTTTCATCATGGTTTTCTGACGATGACGTAATTCTGACACTTACGACGATAACCAATTTAGATGTTATATAAACTTTTGACACAATAGTAATAGAATTGTAGTAGTATGGATGTCCAAAGCACCTATGCTACCTTGCCCCAAAGTACCTATTAGACTTTATTAAAACAATAAAGTAGACTACAGATGCAAACTTAGGGACTAGATGTGTTTTTTTTTTGCAATCCGTACTCCGGCTAACTGTATCGTCTCGGTTCTATTCCAGTCCGCCGCATGTTGTAGTCATTTCTGTTGTAAGCATTTCTTTTCCATTATATTGATGGATATATGCGACAGCGATTACAAATTCATAACAATAGAAGTGCGGCCCGCCACAGCTCCAACACAACCGGAGCAGTTCACAATTAATAATAATAATATGTGGGGACATTTTTCACACACGGCCATCTGACCCCAAACTAGGGAGACCCTGTACTATGGGTGTCAGACAGCTGATATACATACACAAATACATTTTTTTTGTAAATACATACATATATAGATAAACAACACCCCCACAAGTGCACATCACACAAATGTTTACCCTGGGCGGGAATCGAACCCGCAACACGCTGCGCAGCAGTCGATCGCTCAGCCACTGCGCCAACCGTGTCGTCCGCAATTGGCCGCCAGTCGTTGATATCATGCGGTTTCATATAAATATTGAAATGCGGCCAGCCACAAGTGCGTTGTAGGTCTTAACCTCTATCCACACATATCAGGGCCGTGCCCGTGCTAAGACCGTGCATTCGGGTCCCGTCAGTGCTGCGTCAGGGACTTTTTGATCACACACGTCAGGGACGTAACCGCACCGTGGACAGGCCGCGATCTTTCATCTGTACCCCTCAGTCACTATTTTGTTATATATATATGTAACATATATTCGTATCGCTTCTATTAAAAACTCGTCATTCATTCTTTTTTTTTTATATGCGAAACGTGCTTGGAAAATATCGTCAGGGCCCGGACCGATGCCGTGACGTGCACGGGTACGTCACGGCGTCTGCACGGGCACTGAAGCTCCGTCGCCGGCCCGGAGACGGACGGGTATGAAGGAGTTCATATAAAATGTTCACAACTACTTATTTATATTTATTTTACGGACACGGACCGTATCCGTCCCGGGCACGGCCCTGATATGTGTGGATAGAGCTTTATTGTCCCACTCCAGGGAAAAAGCCTTCCCCATTCCCTAAACCACATAAAAAACACTACGTTCCAGAACGCAAATTATTCCCGAGGTAGGTCAAAAAACTTTAAAAGTAAAATGGCCAGATCAGCCATATCACAAGACTGGCCCTGACACAGTCAGTCAGAGTCAGATAATTATAAATTAATGAAACAATTAAAAAAAATGTTTGTTTATCTAAGTACGTATCCTATGCAACTTAAAAAATTACGTATGATGGTAGATGCCATTTTTCAGCTCTCGCTCAAGCGTCTAACTTACACCAAAACAAAACATTTAAATTATTTAGGCGTTTTAATCGCCCGCCCCTTTGACACAAAAAACCAAGTTCCAACACTAAATAAAAATAGAAAAATAGATTAGTCGTAATTAATTAGTGCCCAGACATTCATGGAACATTGTCCCCTGAAATTTATTGCTTTCAGCTGTTCTTTCCTCCATCAAAGTGTATTTCGATGTTTTAATGATCGCCCTGAAATGTCATGTCATTGTAATATTTCTCTTCTTTTTTTTCTACGGAAACTCGTAAAGACGCCATTTTATTTTTTGATTGACGCAATAATAGTGTTCGTCTGTGGTGTTTTATTGCAGTTTTATTTAACCTAAAAATACTGACAACTCAATAAACTTTTGAAATTTTTTGACGTGTCGGTTGTAATTCTTTAATTTGTGACGTCATTTCCGTTTGGTGATTGCTCAAATTTCCTATCCGGAGACGATCATTTTTGTAAAAACAAGCCGACCGCGAAAAATTATCGTCTCGCACATAAAACGTGTATTCAGTGTTGAATTTTGAGTTTTTATATCACTAACACAAAATTTTAGCACTAACATCGGATAATTAAATAAATAAATACAACATAGTCATTAAAATTCGCCGCGAACGTCTTAAGAGCGCCCATCCCGTCATATTTCCCATTCAAACACTCGTACGTAATTACGGCGTTATAACAAATTGTTCTCCAAATATTTTTAACACATCAAAAATAATCTTTTTTGCGAAACAAATTCAGTAACCACGTCTGAAAAACAGCTTTTATGCATAGTTTTTATTTGAACGTTGTCCGTTCGAAATGCACTCATACATTAAAATAGTAAAAAAAAACAGCTTCATAGAAACCTGGCACATGTAATGGAGATTCTAAATTACAAACATTATTACCAAAATTTGTAAGGCTTTTTCAAAAACTCGTATTTCCAGGAACAAGTTTTGTGAAATCTCCGCGCGCCAATTTTCTTGCGATGTTATCGCGTTCTCACACACTCGTTTGTTTTCGAGCTTTGCGTTGGTTGAAACAAAAATGTTTTCAATCACGCTCGCGTCAAAGTTCGCTCCATGGGGGTGGGCGCTCTTAAGACTACGATATTTGGAAAGTAGAATGTATGAACAACGTTGTCAATTATGAGAAGAATTATTTTCGTCAGGAAATTAATTTATATCTTGCTCTGGTTCACGCATATAGTTTATTGAAATGTAAGGAGTGGTTGTCTACTTATTCAAAAATTGTAAATAATAATATGTGAACATTATGTATCTATGTAAGTATACAACTTAGCTGTCATTCTTTATCTTGTAATATTTTGTACTTACTTTAATATAGTGTTTTTTTATGCAAGGTCCATCGTATTCACTTAAGTATAGTCATAAAACTATAAACTGTAAATGCAAAATATTGTACACCTTTTTTTTGTATGGAGTTTCTTGCCTACTACCATTTGGAAAGGGCAACTAGAATCAACTTTTTTTATATGACGTTCAAAAGTACCTTTTAATGGTCTAATTTAAATAAATGATTTGACTTTGACTTTGACTTTGAAACAAATAGAACTAAAGTTACTGCATTTCATAAACAACATTGTCAAGTTTGTCGTAAAACATTTCAAATTGATAGCTTGCACTTCACAAGGAGTAATAAAACATAGAAATCTATCTCTGCTCTGCATATAGACGTAAAATATCGGACTCGATCTAGGATGGACGGTTGTAAAGCTGTCTGTATGCATTTTATTCGATATCTTGCGCTGCATGTTTTATTTTATGAAATTCAAAACAATGTTGTTTGGCTAATAACGTACTGATTATTTTTAACCACACCGAATTTTGATTTAAAAAACAAACAATTATTTCTTGTGATGGATCAGTGGTAAAAGACGCCTGTCTTATTCGAAGATTTCGAAGCAAGTACGAGTATCAATGAGACTTTTAGGTTTAAAGAATTTATTCTCATTAGAACTTAAGTAACAGTTCAATTGTAACAAACAAATGTAACATTATTTTCAAAACTAACTTGTACTGCTTGACATAAAGTACAATATTCTATTTAAATGTTGGCTTACATAATTGATTTAGGTCAAAACCGAGTGTTCCTCGAAGCCACTAACCACGGCGTAAAATAAAAGATTTTATGAATGAGTCTGAAGTAAACTAAATAAATTCAGACGAAATTATTTTAACCTAAAAACCATGCGTCAATCAAAATAAAGACCACCTACTACGTCACTTTTAAACAATAATTCCAGTGTATTATTGTACCACTGCAGGACAAAGACCTCTTCTCATACAGAGAAGACGCGAGTATTAATCACCATGCTTGCTCAAAGTGAATTGGCGATTTTTAGGGTTTCATACAAAAAAATACAGAACCCTTATAGGATCACTCGCGCGTATGTCTATCCGTCCGTCTGTCACAATGATGTGCAAAGTAAATAAATATTTTTTTGAAAATAAAGGTCATTTTCGGGGGACAAATTAGGTAATTAAAAACAAAGTGCAAACCTTCCTGTGTCATGTATCAAATAAAAGGGCTCGTTAGGAGGATCTCAAATATTTTTTTATTTTTTTTGTAAAATAAATAGTTTTGATTGTATTCATGAAAGAAGACGAAAATCGACCATTCTCCCGACTGATCCCCGAAACTAATAAGACTAAAATTTAAAAAAAATACAAAATATAGTTAATTGCTTGTAGATTACAGGAAAACCTATAAGAACCATCTATCAATTGGCATTGTACTCTCCACGCGAGTTCTACTCGCACTTGGCCGGTTTTTTTAGACAGTTTACATTTTACTGATGTTCAAAATACACTTAAAAAAATAGATACTTATTAATATATTTTTTTTTTTACCAGCTTTTTATTAGCTTCACCTGTATGTTTGTATGTTTGTAGGTTTGTATGTTTGTTTGTAACCGACTTCTTTGGGCGCGATTTTGACCCACTTTAAACGGCCAGATTTCGTTCAAACTTTGTAGATTTATCGAGGACCGATGACAATACACTAATTTGATAAAATTATTAAAAAAAAAACAAGTCGTTCAAAATTGGTTGCCAAAAAAACAGCTATTATATACTAGGAAGGTACTGCACAAGCGCCCCTGGTAAAATAAATGTACATAATATTTATAGATATAGATATAACCAAACTAAAAAGTAAAAAATAAATAATAGTTTAAAAAAACTAAAAACACGCTTTTTATAGAAAACCACACTAAAAAATAGAAAATAAATTTTAATAAATTATTTAATTTAAAAAAAAGCGTGGGGTGCATGGTGTCAATAGTTATAAATATTTTATTGACAGATATGAGTAGAGTGATTATCATTTTGAGAATATCTTAAAAAGCACCCCACGCTTTCATTAAATAAAATAATTTATAAAATTTATTTTCTATTTTTTAGTTTGGTTTTCTATAAAAGCGTGTTTTTAGTTTTTTTAAACTATTATTTTATTTATTTATTTGCTTACATGTATAACACTGGTTACTAGGCATGCATTACAATTTCATGGCACAGTATTAATACATGTACCCTGTTAGGGCACTGCAAAGATTTTATATCAAATTAGTACCTAATAATTTTTCTAATTTTTACAATATTCAACCAAACATTAATTTTATTACATTACAATTTATATTACATTTTATTTAAAACAAGTCATTATCAATCAATTGGTTCGTTCATTATAGTCATTTAAGTAAGCATTATTTTATCATTTTACATTTACGTCAAGCATTTATCACAAGGTCAATCAATTCACAATTTGTCAGTTTTAAATTCCTCAACGGTGTAGTAGCCTTTCCTTATCAACAGAGATTTCAACTGTTTCAAAAAAATTGAGTCCAATGACTCAAGGTCTCAATTTTTTTTTTTTTTTTTTTTTTTTTAATGGTAGGGATTTTAGATTTTCCGGTAGCTTATTAAATATATTAGCTAGTCTTGAATATGGGCTTTTCCCGATACATTTTAAGTTTGCGTTAGGTAATATTAGTCTATTCTTGTTACGTCGGTTATAGTTTTCATTTAGCTCGATGTTAGATTTGAAAAATAATTCATTAAAAATTAAAATATTAAAAAATAATTCATTAATAATTCATTGAAGAAGTCACATTGGTGTAGGTACTAGTCCGGTATTGAACCCACAACTTCATGCGTAAGAGGCGATGCCTTAACTAATGCACCATCACGACACTAAATTAAAAGCAAGAAATATTTAACTGTGAAATATTTACTGCTTAAAATTTAACTCTTCCTATTAACGAGAGGAAGCTAGAGTTTCAAAAATGTAGGTCAATGTAATCGTTGACTAAACACTGAATTAAATAAAAGTTAAAAGGTTTACGGATTCTTTGTTATAATAAATTGCTCTACTACTGTTAATTGAAGTGTTATGCTGCTAGGGCCGAGGGCAGACAATAGAAATGTCAAATAAACTACAGTAGCAATTTAAGTGTTTTAAATTTGTCTGTTCCTACTGCTCTTAGAAAGCGAGGCCTATTAAGTCTCTTACTGCCACACTCAGAGACGTCACTTAATATTAATGAATCATTAACTTTAACCGAACAACATAAATTGGAACACTGTCAGCCAAAAATATGACAGATTGAGAAGTCAAGTTATGTTGGTCATTTAAAGTTAATGATTCATTATTATTAAGTGACGTCTCTGAGTGTGGCAGTTAGTGCCACAAATATGAGTGTGTACCTTGTCTTATAATATCTTGCCAGATTAAAAAGAATCTTAATTCTTATCTTGCCTCATTACTCACATACGTTCTATTTGAATTGAAAAGGATATTGCACCAATTTGTCTTACGATTTTGAAATTTCGCTTTTGCC
This sequence comes from Charanyca ferruginea, assembly GCA_947361185.1. Lineage (NCBI taxonomy): Eukaryota > Metazoa > Arthropoda > Insecta > Lepidoptera > Noctuidae > Charanyca > Charanyca ferruginea. The sequence goes on from OX376057.1 coordinate 32,006,523, forward strand.
TGCGATTTCGACCGCACAGAAATCAAGACTGCTTTATTATGTTAGTATAGATGATTGAAAAATTGATGACAGCATAAAACCTAATATTTTGGTAAAAGTTAGATCTTAATAAATAAAAATGAATATATAATATAATATAATATGTGGGTACATTTTCACACACGGCCAGCTGACCCCAAACTATGGAGACCCTGTACTATGGGTGTCAGACAGCTGATATACATACACAAATACATTTTTTTTTGTAAATCCATACATATATAGATAAACAACACCCAGACACAAGGCAAACACTAGTGCTCATCACTCAAATGTTTACCCTGGGCGGGAATCGAACCCGCAACACGCTGCGCAGCAGTCGATCGCTCAGCCACTGCGCCAACCGTGTCGTCACACGGTGACGTGTGTCGTGTCGTCAAATGTGTGTATGTTTGTCCTGCCTCCCTAAACCATTGATCCAATTGTATTGAAATTTGGGTGGGTTGTTTTGCGAACACCTACAATTATTTCTAGCCAAAAAAAAGAAAATACCTAGAACAAACATGCTGCAGCTAGTATTGCATACAAAATAAAAGATCAGGTCCACGAAGTTTTGATGTATTTTTTAACACAATGTAGATTGTCTGAGGTTATTATCTATTCCTAACCCACGTAACAGACACACATTGTCTGCCAAATGGAGGTCGCCAACAACTGTCTGATATAACTCATACAAACCCAACAACCATTACCTACACGAACTATTAGAAACTAACTCCCCTCCTATTAATTGCTTTTAGCAAATGTGAGTTGCATTAAAAATGGCGCGTAATAAAACTAATTTCAAAAAATGATATTGAACGAAAATTTATGTTCACACTCTACTAAAACAAGTACCTAAACATTCGTAAAGATCATTCACAAAACTAATAATTAGGTGACACAAAAAACATGAATCATATTAGCATTGACGTCTGCAAGAATACTTGACACGTGCATTGATCCAAGAACCCAGAGCTGCTATACCTACGTTATTTGAACATGGCTGAAATGTTGAAAGTCTATCGTGGAATATGTAGTTATGAAGGTATTCGTATTTGCTAACTTCGGATAGGCTATTTTTATAAACCAAATTATTTACTAACCTTCCTCTTGAATCACTCTATCTATTAAAAAAACCCGCATCAAAATCCGTTGCGTAGTTTTAAAGATCTAAGCATACATAGGGACAGACAGACGCGGCGGGGGACTTTGTTTTATAATATGTAGTGATTATTCGTTTTTGCTAGATCTCTTCAGCCTGGTGCTTTTAAATTTCGACCTCCAAAGCGATTAAATGAAATTGTGACCCATGAAAGTATTTCGCAATAATGAATGTTGTTTTTTAACATTATTTCGTACAACATTTATAAAATAATAATTGTGCGAACTGCCAGACTGTGGACTACACTGCTAGCCTCTCTGTTCCCTGATAAGTATAATTTGGGTATCTTAAAGGCACTATTGAAACCGGTTCATCCTAGGCAAGCGCGCTCCACCATAAGCCACATCATCAATTTAGATCAGGTGAATTGCGGCCAAACGCAAGCCTATTAAAATATTTAAAAAAGAATCCTCGCAAAACTTCAGTCATTTTAAAATGACGTAGAACTAACGTCTCGAGGCTCTCAGTCTACAAAGTCATAGTATTGAAATAGTACAGAATTTTGTGGCCCACTTAGAAACACATGCGCACAACGTGTCAGAACTAATGACAATAAAAAAACATCCTATACTCCACTACAGACACTTATAGATTACTTTCAGTAAATCCAGCAGGAATAGAAATAGCGTATCAAGCGATATAAAATGTCCAATAGTTTCCGTCTGTGAGAACGGAGGATAAAGATATCAGTCTTGTAGTAAACGTGTAGTAGAATATTTATATTCTCAGCAAGCAATGTATACGGTATGATATGAAAGAAAAAGGAGTCAGTGATAGTAATGGTTGAAAGGACGGAATGAAAGAAGGAAACATGTTGCGCCGACTCTAAGAGCGGGTTGTTTCTAACAGTCGGTTAACGTTACATACGGACGGTTAAAAAGTTACTATGACGTGCGATGTTTAACGTACGTTAAATGAAACGGGTTGTTTCAAGATATAAGAATCCGTCAGTTAAAGTTGTTCAAAAAGAGATTACATAATATTTTGATGTTTGAAGTAGCTGTTTGACAACACAAAATTACGTTGACTGGTCGGTTATGGTAATAGTAACTTTTTGACGTACGATTTTGTGAAACACCCCATTTTTTGATTTGACGATAGTTAGCGCCATTTTTGACTATTACTGGTCAGTAATGTATAGTGGAAGCAACCCGCCCTAAGTAAAGTGGGCAAAGCACAGAACAGATAAAAGAGGTTTATCTGTTCTGTGGGTCAAAGGCAGGAAGATGATGACAATGTATACGTTAATGCTGTTTTGGAACGAAGTTCCTTATCGCGCGTTGTGAAAGGGGGCCAGACGGAAAAAATTCTTACGAAAAGTTGTCACGACACTTTTGTATATTTGATTTAAGAGCCATCTATTAACGTTATTGGCGCAACTGTGCTCTTCGAGATCGAATTACGAACGGCCAATAGATGGCGCAGAAATAATTTATTGGTCTTTCTATCTAAATAACTACGCATTGTACTAACATGTTAGAAAATGTTAATCTTTAAAATTACTTACTTACAATGTAAGCAGCCATAATAACTTTTCATTCCGCGCTTTTTTTGCCCTGGCTTAAAGCCACTTAAATTCACTTTAACGCATCACATTAATTAGTGAAGGAATTGTAATAAAATTTTATTATAATTCCTTTACTAATTAATCGAAAGGAACTTCGTTCCATCCGGGTGTCCCTTGACACCTCTCAAGTTTTTTTTTTTTTAAATCTCCATCGGTGAGTTTAGGCACACCTACGACACTCCATACAAACGAAACGATTTAATTACCTACACTACTGCCAAAATAACAAACTGTACAAATACATGCGTGTGTGTGTCTACGAGCCGCTTGAACTAAAAGCAGTTTCGAGAGCACATTCGACGCTGGAAGATATGAGGAACAATGTTTCGGAGGGAGGCGGGGCGTGTCGTTACTGTACGATAGTACTAATATTTATACTCTGGTTTAGGTAAGGTTAGTTGTCAACCTTATGGTTCAAAGGAAAGTCAAAGATATCACGAGGTAGATCGCCTATGAGATGAACTGATCAGGTCAAGGCTGCAGTTGATGGCACCTTGCACGAATGCACGAGGAAGGAGGAATGATTTGATTTGATTTGAAGGCAGCTGTGAAGGAGGAATGGCGACGTGTCGTAAAGCGTGCCACCAACACCTGAAGTGACGACCACGACCACTCTGTTAAGAGTAACAACAGCAAAGAAGAAGAAGAAGTTCTCAATTCCTATCTTCGCATCGTTGGGATGGACAACATACCTATACTACATCTACTTAAATTCACCAATGGAAATATATTAAATAAATAAATAAATAAATATTTACAGAATAATTCGGTAGTTCATTGACAATAGATTCTGGCCAATCATCTAAAGAAAATCAAATTTTAGAAAGTGAAATTTGAATTTCTTCTATAGATCAAATTTAGTGCTGGGACTAAACACACATTGGCGCTGATTCCCTTGTTCAAACTAAACTAAAATTAGACAATTGGCATCTCTTACTACCAGGCAGCTGAAGAAAAGGACGGCGGCAGATACGAACTAAGTTAGAGATGTCAAATTAGTTTTTTCCTTGAACTTCGCCGCGATTTTAATCAATACGTTCTGACAGCTACAGCTATAATTGTATGAACATTTTAGATCTACTTAAATTGACAGCTCTTATTAATATCTGTCTCTTTCTTGTTTTATTGGAGAGAAAGAGATATAAAAAAAAAAAAATTTAGCTCATACACTACAGAATTTGCACCATTATCAATTTTGTAGGTAAAACCTATTACAATCCTACCCAGCGCGGGGCTGTATTAACTAATTATATCATCTCCATTTTCTATTTCAGGAATCCATCTATTTCAGATCTTCATTATGATAAAGGTTAATGACATATTTCCACAAAATAATCAATTGATCAAGACAAAATTCTTGCCAGAATTTTCTCCAACCAAATTCCCAATAATGGCATTAGCCCCAAAATTATTCATAATACTGACTGGATTTCAGACGAAGAACCTCGTACATGACCCCAGACGATGGTCCAATCACCATAACTTTCCCATTAACGCGCCAGATTCTCGTGACACGTGCTAAATTAATTCCCAGTGACGAACACGTGCGTCCGTCCGTGTCACTCTTAATGATAGTAAAAACTATCCTTATGTTAATAAACTGATCAGACTCGGGATAGAGATGTTTGGATGTCTTGGGATGTTGCTAATTTTGATACAGACTGTACAGTCATTCATCATCATCTGCCTAGCTTTTTCCCATCTACGCTGGGGTTGGCTTCCATTGAATGGAATGGGTCCGGATGCAGTATAAATACTTGCTTAACCGACTTTTTTTTTAATCTTTCACTATTAGGAAGCCACTTTATTTCTGAGTGCTATAGGCTATAATTTTTATTTAAAAAAATTAGGTATTCGTTATAAAATTCATAAATTTTCTGCGTTTGTCTTCACAAAATAAGTAATAAAAAGATATTTTACTGAAGTCTAACAAAAAGCATTGCTAGACAGTGTAATAATTGTAAATGAAGCAAATTGTCATTACGTAATAACGTAATTTTACTATTTACTTATAAAATTCATGGTTTTTCAAAGAATATTATTATAATTATTATTTATTTATTTATTTTATGAATGGCATCTCGCAGTTCAACCTGAGGGTTGGTTACTGCTTAACCGGACAATCCTGTGGTGCTTGTGATTTTTAGGGCCTCCAGCCAGGGCAAATACTTATAGACTAAGTGACTACGCTAAGGGCACCCCCTGTGGGTTACGAGCCTAGGCTTTGGACGTCATTGAGAGAGGGCAGCAAAGGGACAGGCTGGATCGGGTCTCATATTATTTTATCTCAACTTGCAGACTTTTATAGCTGAATTTTTTTTCAGAGCTATAAAAAAAAAATGATAGCACAATATTCTGCTACCTCTAATGATTAATAGGGTAATTCTTGTACTGACCCGATTGATTTGTAAGCTCAAAAATTTGTGAGGATGTATTTTAGTCTTCCATGCTTAAACGGCTGAACGGATTATATACAAGGTGTGTAATGTCGTTTGACATTCTTTTAAACCACGTAAGGACTATCATATTCTTTACCTGTATACAAAGTCAACCGTCCGCGTGCCAAATCATCTAGCTTCATCTAGCTTCATCGTCATCATCATATCAGGCTATTGCCACCCACAGCAAAACGTTGGCCTCTCCCAGAAATCACCAACCAACCCAGCACATCATCCATACACATGCATCATCTCGGTGCATCTAGCTTAACACATAGGATATTTTACTGCTGTAAAATATTTATTTTAGAAAGTACAACATTATGCTACTTCAAATGGTAAATTGGCAAGTATTTACCCCTTTTAATGCCTCAGATTACATATTGATGTTCCAATTCCATGGCTAATTAATGGAGCATTTACCGGACCGAGTTTCCCGAAAGAAGATACCGTCTCGTCTGCTCCAGCCGATTTTAAGAAATATCCCGTATCCCCTGCTCCCTCTGATTGGCTGTCGTAATAAGAGAAGCCTTAAAATACGTAGTCAGACCAATAAACTTTGTTCAAAGAGTTAAATTTGAAACCAGTTTAATTTTGGTGTTTCCGCATCAATGATCTTGGTCCCCAATTAACACCAAACCCAATATTTCCCAAATTTCCTGATTGAAAGTTACACCAGACACGGTTATAAGGATTTGTTTTCATTTCTCTACTTCGACTGGCACTACGCCAAATGATCGATACGTTTTGGCAACGTGCCAGACCATATGGCGACTGACCGAAAAAAAAAGAAAAAAAAATACAACAGTTTCCTTGTAGTACATAATTTAAGATTCATTTGTGGACACTGATTAAATATAGGGCTTTATGTGATAAGATATTGTCTAGGCGGTTTTGGCAGACCGGTAAAGTTTCTTGTTAATATCTTGCTTCGATGTTAATTCTGGCCACCTTGCAGAAAATAATACGGATATTACAATGCTTGCAAACAGTCAACAACTAATAAAGAGCAAAAAATATGTGGCTGATCTCGACAATTCAAGCAATGTTACTAGACACATTGATGACATAAATTATCAACGTATTTATTCATATAATTTAGTTATATAATATTTTAGTGGGAGCTCGTGGCTAAGTAGAAGCTGCTCGGATCGGTCGAAAACTATGCTTCCCGCGGTCAGTTCGTGGATGGGTCGACCTCCATTTCATTCATACCGAGACTCCTCCCTGCCTCGAAAAGTACGTAAAACCGCTGGTCTCTGCTGTCATTTATAGATCTTTGACGGTCGTTATGGGTAGTCAGAAGATAGAAAGTCTGACAACCAGTATTACCGCTGACATCTAGTCTTACCAAGAAGTATCGTGTTGCCCAGTCACTAGGTTATGGAGGTCACACAGTCAGTTGCTCCATGTAAAACTGTGGTATTCTGGTATTCAACTGTTTTCGGTTAGACTGAAAGCTGACCCCTACATAGTTGGGTCAAGGGTAGGCAGATGATGATCTATCATTATAATTAATTTAAGACGTCAGTAAACTAGTAGTAATGAAATCATTACGCAAGTTCATGGACTCAAAGCCGCTGAATGTAAGGAATAAAATCTAATATATTAGCTTTCTTATCCGTAATCTTGATCGTGTAAAATTAAACATATATATCACAAACATTATCATTACAGTCGACGTCATTGCAAATTGCTGTTTGAGCTTTGATATTTGCAAAAGACATTTTTTATAAAAGCGTCGCTTCTCGCTAGGAATTTCTGGAAGCATTATTTTTTTTTTTAATATTCTAACTGGTTTGCGTTTGGTCACAACTCACCTGATATTAAGTGATGATACGGTCTAGGTGGAGCACGCTTGCCTAGGATGAACCGGTTCACTCATGCTTTAAAGATAGCCAGATTTTACTTATCGGAGAACAGAGAGGCGGGCAGTGAATTCTACAAATTATTATACTTACATACACAAACAACTAGGCTCGCAATTAACTGAAAACCATACAAATAGTAACGATCTGTGCGAAAATTGAAGTAATTCTATTTCTACTAATTACCAATTCTAATTGAAATAAATCATGTGGGGTCAAATGGCCGTGTGTGAAATGTTCCCACAAATTATTATTATTTGACTTTGACCTTGAATTCAACTTTTCATTAGGTACTTTTTTTTACTGTTTTCATTAGTAAAGACTCGGCATAGGCTTCGCCGTGACTTTCGTGATCATTTTCTCCCATGGGACCTTAGCAAGATGCTCCTAATTTAAGACTATCGCTTGAACATTGAATTGAGAACCAGCCGATCGATTGTGTAAGAATCTAATTCTGTGAATTTAAGTAGGTAAAGCGAGCTTGCAGTGTGCTGTCATTCCACCTGCAACTCACCTGAGACAATTCCTGTACCTTCAAAAATGGTCGCAGTCTAATCTCAGTCTCATCATCAGCCAGAAGGCGACCACTGTTGCTCCCACTTAGAACGCCACAACGAGTGACAACCTGCCGCTTGCATCCACAGCTTACCTGCGACCTTGACGATGTCGTCGGTCCATCTGGTGGGAGGTGGGCGTAGAGTTTTAACGCTGCGTCTTCCGGTCTCTTCGTGGTCACCACTCAAGAACCTTTCTTCCCCATTTTTAACTATAGGACTTGGTCTTCTAATCACCTCAATCTCACTTCACCTAAATTCACTGAGACAGATTTTTACCATGCCTGCAGACGGACAATACTGAGCGTTAGGTGCAATGTAAGGCACGACGGTACATGGAACAGACAACTTTTAGAGTGAAGACCGCGTTTGGGCAAGCGTAGTGTGGAACGTCCTGCAGCACGATGAACCGCCGATTTGAAGAAGGTGGCTGTTGGCTGCTCAAGGTCGGGTTGGTTGGCAATCTCTGGAGGAGTCTTACGTCTAGCAGTAGACGGAAATGGGCTGATATAATGATGAACATGAGATTTAAAAAAAATAACATTCACCAAGACAGTCTGTAAAAAATTTATTCATCCACCTGTAGGTAGTTGTTTTCAACACAGTTGCCAACCCTATCCTCGACCAAAATCCGGTAAAGAAAATCGCCTTCACTCTAACCAGAGTTCACCCAATTGGCAAAACGCCACAATAGTAACGAGCATCGATCCAAACATTAATATTCGTTCATTTGATGCACATTCAATGAGAACATTCTGTTTTATATCTGGTTAAAGCCGGAGAGCAGTAAATGTTGATAAATATGGAGCCGAAATAGTTATTATATTTAGAGTTATATATTTTCGCCAGGAAGTCTGAAAACCAGTCTTACCAATTGGTATCGTGTTACCCTTTTTTTTTGTTACCCAGCAATTGGGTTGTGGAAGTCAGACAATTAGTCGCTCCATGGTACTCAGTCTACTGGCAGCCGACCCCAACTTAGTTGAGAAAAAGCTAGACAAATAATGATTTTCGCCTGTGACGTTAAGCCTAAGATAAATCTGGCAAAATTTCGGACACGGCGGCCTATCTTAATGGAGACGAGCGAAGTACGCAGGAGATATTATAGTGCACAAATGTGTGCGCAAACACATATGACTAACCTTTTCCCTCACTTTCATAATAGTCCGATGGGACGGCAATACGACACGACCGGGAAGAGATTAGGTGCAGGACCAACGGCTTTTCGGCACGGGGATGTCACAGCACAAACTTACAAACTCTGGGCTGCTACTGATAAATTCCAAATAACACTACCCGACCTGGAAATTGCACCCTGGATCCCATGTTCAGCAGTCACGCTAGCCAATGAAGAAGTCATGATAATAAATTAAAATCAACCGAAGTAACCTACCTATGCCATAAAATAATGACTATTTACCACATAGGCGATTAACTTGAATTTCCTATTTTTAAAGCAACTGATAATATAGTAATAATGTCAGCCTATTACTGTCCAACTGCAGAGCAAAGAACCCACAACTTCAAATGAGCCCTACATGAGGCTTTAAGTATTTTGCAACCAAGACACGCGTAAAAAAGTCGAGGAGGTGAGTAGGTCATGAAAATTACACTTTTCTCGTCCCCGAAATAGAACCCAGATTCACATTTGACACCTGCGCAAACGACCAATGATGCAGTAAAATAAAACAATGCAAATAATGTTGCTGCAAATGTAAAGAATGACTGACATTGAGTAAATGTTACAAGAGTTGGCGAAGTAAAACGTTGTTTCTATGCAGGCGTTATTTAGGTAAATAATGTATGGAATGCACATTACAGTATTGGTATTTATACAGCGGATGCAGTATTTTGCTAGCGTAATATGTTTCAATAATTGTAAACTCATGTGTGTCATTCCAAACCAGTTCAAGAAGAATTTATGTCGTCCAGTTAATCATGTGAGTTAGCTACGATGGTACCGTTACCATCTAAAGGGAATGTTCATAAGTATCCTTTTAGGTCCTTAACAGACAGATACGTGATCTTTAACCCAACAAAAAGCTCTATAAATTCTTACCACAGCTGCAGTTTCAATCAACTCGTCTCCTTTCAACGCAAGCATTTTCATCGTACTCGTGTCACAATTTCTTCAATTCAAAAAATCTTTCAATTCACTATCCGCCATCTCCCTCGTCTATCACTAGTTCAACAAGTGCGACGGTGACAAAAAATCCGACAATCGTGTTCAACACATAATACCTCGACGTGAAGGGGGGAGGCTTAACAATGAGGCTCTAATGCAAACAGTGACGTAGCAAAAACGATCAACGATTGTTGAGAACGTTTGTACAAATACCGAGAAGGGTGGTACTGCAAAACAATGGGAATACCACGTTAGGGAGGCGGGGTGTGTCAATGCTGAATTATCATCTATATAGAGTACTGCAAATAGACATGAATGAGAGTCGAATACAAGCGGAACTGTCAGATTATGAGGACATCGGGTATTTGGCAGTAATTCCGTTCCGGATTTTGTGCAACTCGATTTTCCAGCTAAAAATAATCGTGGAGGCGTCTAAATTTATGTAGTACAACTAGTAAATTCCATTGCATTTGATGCCAATTGCCCTGCGGTTGTGTTTGTTTCCGTGTTTCAACGGAATTTGATTGAAACATTGCGTGCATTGGATGCTGATCCGATTTGTTATAATACAGAATTTTATTTTGGCATTGTAGTTGCACCCCGTAATTAAACAATGTGTTGTCTAATTTTAAAATCATTGTTATACTAATAAAGACAAAACTTTAAATACGCAATATTCATATTTTAGTCACGAAAATATTTCATTTGCTCCGATACTCTAAATAGTTAAGCCGAATTTTGTACCGAACAGTAAATTGAAAATCACAAAAGTTTGAATGGTACTTACATCAAAAAGTTCTATATTTTCGATAACATTTACAAAGCACCCAAAAGTTGGAATATTTAGAATTCAGGACCTAACTTCAGCCATTAATGCCAATAGACTCAGGATATTGACCTAGGTTTCTGAAATTGAATTGAATTATTTTGTTTCCTAACTTTTGAGTTGATTTTAATCGTGGATATATTGTTTGCATTTAGACGTACAATTAATTATTTCGTCTCGCCAGTATAAAAATAACTAGCAGGTGTTCTCGAATATGCCTTTTTAGGTTTCCGTAGCCAAATGGCAAAAAACGGAACGGAACGGATTCGTCATGTCTGTTTATCCGTCCGTATGTCACAGCCACTTCTTTCCGAAACTATAAGACCTATACTGTTGAAACTTGATAAGTAGATGTATTCTGTGAACCGCATTAAGATTTTCACACAAAAATAAATGCCCGCCTCTCTGTTCCCTGATAAGTATAATCTGGGTATCTTTAAGGCACGAGTGAACCGGTTCATCTTAGGCAAGCGTGTTCCAACTTAGGCCGCATTATCACTTACGATCAGGTGAATTGCGGTCAAACGCAAGCCTATTTAATAGTAATAGTAATAGTAAATAGAAAAAAAAACAATAAATTTTGGGGGTTCCCCATACTTAGGTCTTCAAAAGTGATATTGAGGTTTCTAATATATTTTTTTTCTAAACTAAATAGTTTGCGCGAGAGACACCGGACTTCCAAAGTGGTAAAATGTGTGTCCCCCCCTGTAACTTCTAAAATAAGAGAATGATAAAACTAAAAAAATATATGATGTACATTACCATGTAAACTTCCACCGAAAATTGGTTTGAAAGAGATCTAGTAAGTAGTTTTTTTTAATACGTCATAAATCGTAAATACCTTTCATTCAATCAACACAAATATAAAAATAATAAAACTTTTATATTATGTTACTTGCTGCTACGGAACCCTTCATGGGCGAGTCCGACTCGCACTTGGCCGCTTTTTTTCTTACTACTCCGCTGTTCTTTTCTGATTAATTTCGTTGTGGGATCCAAGACAGTTGTTTCGTTTGTCCGGGAATCGTCGAGCTATATTGCCTCGACGCTATTCTGGTGGTCGCCACAGTTGATTCTTGCTTTCAAGAGCTGTAGTGGTTTAGAAATAGTGCTGTGGGCTTGTCTCATATTATACCATCGATTTCTTCTGTGTAGACTTCACAATCTATTCAAAGTCTAAATTATCGTTCGGAACCACAAAATCGGGATAGGTATATTTTATGCTGATTTTATGTGTATGTGTGCCAAATTTCAACTAATTTTCTTCAGCCGTTTAGGCGTGAAAAAGAAACGAACATCCATCCATCTATTATTCCTCACAAACTTTCGAGAGTAGTCGAGTACGAGAAAGGATAATTATGATGAATAGGATAGTTTCAATAGTTCCTTTTTTTTGTAATAACGGTTCTCTGCCTATTTTGTTGTTTGATGGCATGGTCATGTTTGATCAAATCCTCTTTATTTTACAATAAAAAATAGCTCTTTATAATATTAGTTTCTAAATAATTAAAAAATATATAAAATGAAACGATATTTAAACATGAATTACAGTTTGTAGAAGTCAGCATAGTTTCTGAAGTTATTCAATATGGACCACAGACTGAATGAAAACATAGAGTTGGCATTTTTTATAAAAGTCTCTATTAATTTATTTTCACACTAGAGGTTTTTAGAGCAAAATGTCATCCAAAATGTTTGAAATATTCGGATAATTGTAAATATCATTCTGAAAATTGCTGATGCGATAAATATATCTTTCCTTACGCACCATGAATTTCTAATATTTTTCCACAAATTAAAAAAAATCTGACTCCAATGTTCATAATATTTAAAACTCTGTGATCAAACAACTTTATACTATTTTAATAAAAAATGATTTCATTGAAAACGTTTTAAATATTGAAAAGCATATTTATGCAAAGTTTTAGTTCTAAATTAACACGAGAATTCATAATAAATTGGCTCACTTTGAGCGTATGACATGTTTTGATTAGTAGGACGGTAATGTTTTGAAATTTTAAAAGTTTGCCTTCACGCTTGGGATGATAAATATTTAACACACGATTATGTTACTAGAATGTTTTGATACGACGAGATAGTACGAAAGGTAAATACATTGACGACATGGTTGGCGCAGTGGTTAAGCGATTGGCTGAAGTGCCGCGTGTCGCGCATTCGATTCCCGCACGGAATAAATTTTTGTTTTGCCTACAGATAATTGTTCCGGTTTAGTTTATGTTTGTCAACGCACCCGCGATACAGGAGAAATTCAGAGAGTGGGGCAATGATGAAAAAACAATTGAAGTATTATTTTGTTCTGATTATTGAAGATTCGGACACAATATTCGAACACAATATTCGAACACAATATTCGAACACAATATTCGAACACAATATTCGAACACAATATTCGAACACAATATTCGAACACAATATTCGAACACAATATTCAAACACAATATTCGAACACAATATTCGAACACAATATTCGAACACAATATTCAAACACAATATTCGAACACAATATTCGAACACAATATTCGGACATAATATTCGAACACAATTTTCGAACACAATATTCGGACACAATATTCGGACACAATGTCCTAAAATAAATTTTTTTGATGATGACTGATTCGGATACCAGTAAAAAGCGGCTTTGTACAGTCAGATAAAAAACTTGCAACGAACGCTTTCCGTCTTCCACCCAGCCTATAGATGTAAGCCGGTTAAAAACAGATTTTTTTACCGGTTTTTATTGTATCTTCAGTAAGCCTTTTGTTCAGAGGACCTAGCATAAGCGCGTGGAGTAAATGTAACGTAAAATCGATTGATTTTTAAGTTTGATTTTTGCAATCGGATCAATACTGCCAAAGAGTACAGTTTACAAACATACAATTTCATCTCTTTACTCATAATTATTTTTATTAGCCTAATTTGTATCCCACTGCAAACCTTTCTTCTTCAAATCTTCCTGATCTTGTGCGATCTCAGCCCACGTTTTCCCCGCAGACATGGTCAGATCGTCACACCACCTTCACCTTCGTAATAGTAGTGAAGATAGCAAAACAAAGATTTACATGAAAATGTTTTGTGTGTATTCCTTTCTACAACAATCTCATTCACAAACTATTTCCATTAACAAAGCCCATTTGCGAGCCATAGAAAATCAATAAGTGCAACTCGTGCAACTTCTAAGCAGACATAAAATATAACGTCTTCACTTCGGTCCACAAGTGTCATTAATAGTTAGTACACACAAGACGAAGTTAAATTGAGATGTAAAGTCCAAAGTAGGGTTAGCACAGACGTGACGATCGGGGAATTGGAGGCACTCCATTAATATGTAGGTAGTTCTATTTTATTTACAAGTCTACTATAGAATATTCCCTCATATTGTGGAGAAGGCATTTGATTTCAAGATGGTGAATTTGAAGTTGATGTTGTTATACGGGGTGTGAGGCTCGTGGCGATTTAGTCCATGTTCAACCCCCATAAGTTTTACTCTCGTCCATGTTCAACGCCTAAATGCTGTGGCTTTAATCCACGTTCAACCCTCAATGGACAGTAAAACACAAAAGTTTTTCTCATCTATCCTAAATTTATTATTAGTACTACTAGTAGTAAGTAGTATGACGGGTTGGTAAGAATCGATCGGTCAAGGTTGCCATGGTTGGCCTGCGGATGGGTGACCATCCATTCTATACCTAGTCCCCTCCGTGCCTCGGAAAGCATGTAAAGTCGTAATTGGTCCTGGCTGTAATTCGTAGAGTTGACAGTAGTTGTTTATGGGTATTCAGAAGCCAGAAAGTCTGAACACCAGTCTTAGCAAGGGGTATCGTGTTACCCAGTAACTGGGTTGTGGAGGTCCGATTGGCAGTCACTATATAGAAACGCAGAGTCGTCATCATCATCATTTCAGCCGAAAGACGTCCACTGCTGGACATAGGCCTCCCTCAAAGGGGGGGTTTTGCCATAATCGCCACGCTTGGCAGGCGGGTTGGCGATCGCAGTATGGTTGTTACAAAGGCACAGAGAACGCTGCTGCCCATTCTCTGGTACGTCCCGTAGTCGCCTCTTACGACACCCAATTAAATTAGGAAGTTGATCAAATTCCTAAGAAATTTAGTAAAATCACAACAGATGATACAATAACAATTCTGGTGGTGCAATTCCCTGAAAAAAAAAATTGTGATTTGAACAAAAAAAGATAATACTACGCGAGTCCCGACTTGTTTATTTCATCATTTCACTAAAACGGGTCAGGGATTTGGTCAAATCACTAACTTTTTTCAGGGAAATGACCCAGAGTTGTTATTGTATCATCTGCCATGACTTGACCAAATTCCTAATTGTACAGACACATACCAAACTGTCAAATTTTCCCAATTGAATATGAACCTCATAGTTTTGTAATCAAAGTTTGACAGATTGTTGTAGCTACATGTATTCGTAAAAAATATTAAAAACATTGAAACTTTGACCTTTAATATCCTTTCTTCGGCAACCAAAAGGTTCCCAGGTCCTAAACATAAAAAAATATCGCAGTGATGACAAAATCATGTAACTTTCGGCTCGCTAAGTCTTTTTTCTCCCGTTGTATCGGCATTTCAATGAAGGGATAGAATATATTGGAACGGACTTTAATAAATCTGAAAACACTTTTAAAAAGAGTGTGGAGTTGGAACGGAATGTAGTTTCTTGTTTGTTCTCCCCATAGAGACCTAGCTACTTTTTGGAACGATCAAATAGCTTCCACTTTCTATTTAACTGACTCCTTGACATTTCGAAAGTGTCTGTAAATGGTGTAAGTATTGAAATAAATGTTTTGACTCTGACTTTTACTGATTTCAAGTTTGGTGGGCAAGATTTATAAAAAAATTGTTAAAACTTATTATAGCATCACATGAGACTAGTCGGAATGCATCTAAATTCGTAAAAAAATTGACAATGGCGAAGATAGTATGAAAGATGGTTAGTCTTACAACCCTAATAAAATACAGTCTGGAGCATTCTGAGCTATTACAGTTTAAAGTTTAAGTAGTGAATGAAATATTTAAAGTTGTGCAGCGTCTGTCGTAAAAGACGACTATAGAATGATGTTTATTTGCTTCTAACGTTGCATATTCGTTGGTAGGTAAGTCTGACAACCAGTCTTATTAAAGGTTATCGTGTTACCTAGTAACTGGGTTGTGGAGATCCGATAGGCAGTCGCTCCTTGTAAAACACTGGTATCGGCTGCATCCAGTTATACTGGAAGCCAACCCTAATAGTTTGGAAAACGCTTACTTGGCACTTTACAAAAAAAACAGCAAAGTACGAGTCGGACTCGCACACGATGGGTTCCGTATGACCATCATCATCATTTCAGCCGAAAGACGTCCACTGCTGGACATAGGCCTCCCCCAAGGGGGGGTTTTGCCATAATCGCCACGCTTGGCAGGCGGGTTGGCGATCGCAGTATGGTTGTTACAAATGCACAGAAAACGCTGCTGCCCATTCTCTGGTACGTCCCTTAGTCGCCTCTTACGACACCCACGGGAAGATATGGGATGGTGCTATTCTTTACGTCCGACACATACGGACAACCGTATGACCATACAATTATTATTTAAAAATTCATATTTAAATCAAATCATTCATATTTAAATTTATTTTATTTTTATTATTTGTTGTTATAGCGCCACTAGGAATGAATACCTGTGTCTACTTATTACGGCAAGTGCAAAGAATGCCACCTGGGACAGACAGACGGACAGACAGCGGCGGCTCAGTAATAGAATCCCCTTAAGTGAAATAAACGACGGAATTGATAACGAAATCTATGAAATTTTCAAAAAACATTGATCTAGGTTCTACTATAATCCCATGAATTCTCCTATAATTAAATGAGGTGCTAAATTGTTATAAAACAGTCACTGTATCACGTCTTAGTAGAAATACGTCGAATTACAAGTCACCTTGTAGACGATACAAGTGTGCATGTTCTACATTTATGTCACTTTACTCGCACGTAGAACTTAATTGCTACACTACATACTAACTACCTATCCTTATGTTTCACTTGATACGCTTGTACAAGTTAATTTCAAACTGCATAGAACCGTTGTATCTCAATCTAAGTTGGTATTTACTTTAGAACTAACGGTGGTCTAGCTAGGTAGATTGATAACCATATTGGTTGGTCGAAGATTGATTGTGTACGTTGAGTTTGATGGATATTTTAGAGGGTGTCAATAGAAAGTGGTACCGGTTAATATTTTGCTGTTGTTACTTTTGGAAAAGTTTTCAGATGTGTCGAAGAGTATTCTGTTCTTTTAGAAAGTTGTTAGTAATTTACTTTCAATTTAAGCAGATTTTGTAAGGGTTTACAAATTTTTCTCTGTCTCAACAAATAAGATCAAAAATAGTTTTCTTCGGAAGTTTTGATAGAAATTTTGTGGTGTTACAAACAATGTAGTGTCTTCATATTACTCTTATTGTATAAAGTGCTGTTGTTATAATATGAGAATATCGCTTTTGTACTTTGCGTATTGTGTAATTATTTAATTCTGACTGTACCTAGTGACAATACAATTTTTCAACAATTGTATATCTTATCACTTCGAACCCTGGTTTTAACTGTAGTTGAGATTACATCTCACCTATTCTTTAACAACTTCTCTCGGAAATATTCCAAATGTTTTCTTTTTTTTCTCTTTTCCAAATTAAATAGTCATGTTTAGAAGCTGAATTAACAGCTTTGAAATAATTGAAACACACATGAAAAATATGCTTGATAAAATTAGCAGAAACAATTATTTTTAATATCGATTATGATGGTTATGCTTTGTCAAACTTTCTTTAAAGTCTTTGACATCATTACTGAATGCTAGGGGTGGACAGTTCACCTCAAGCTCACTTTACCGACGAAAACGTTTAAAGAATACACCGGCACAGAAGAAAAATCATTAATATTAATCTCAACACTAAAAAATAAACATAGATTTTTCTTTTTTAAGACAAACGCAGGTGTAACCAACACTCAGGGCAATTTCTAAAGTTTCAGCAACAAAAAATCTTGCGATTCTCAAGCTTGTCTAATTTAGTTAGGTAAGTTGAACAATCTCATCTAAGATTGTTTAGACTTTGTTTACATTATGTGGAGTGGAGTTTCGCGACGCTTCCCTCTAACGTTGTTAATTTTCCAACAAAAGTTTAGGGGCGAAGGTACTGAGGAAGTACCTATATAGCGCTTGGTTCTGTTACTGGCTTGTGTTTGTATAGGTTCAAGGTTTAATATTGTTAGGAGCTTGTAACTAAGTAGAAAGCCGTACAGATCGGCCAAAGGTTTAAGCTACGCTTGCCGCGGTCCGTCTGTGGATGGGTTACTATCCATTTCATACCGAGTTCCCTCCATGCCTCGAAAAGCACGTAAAGCCGTTGGTCCCAGCTGTCATTCGTAGATCTTGGGCAGTCGTAAAGAAGTCAGAAAGTCTGGCATCCAGGGTACCGTGTTACCCAGTAACTGGGTTGTGCAGGTCCGATAGGCAGTCGCTTCATGTAAAACACTGGTATTTAAGAAAAAGCAAGTGATGATTGTCTGATATTTTTTTATTTGTAAATGTCTTAGCGCTCAGTACACGGTAGCTAGTCTCAGACGCGTAAGGCGTAAGCGTCAGATGACGTCACTGTAAGACGTGTTGTTCATGTGTGCGTGAGACTGGTACTGATACGAGCTCACATGTGACATCACATATCAATTCTAGTGAGTATCTTGGCACTCATATTTTTTTTTCTTACGCTAGGAGTTTCTCCCGTCTCCTGTATCAGGTGCAACGGTGCAACAACATACATACACAAAAAGCCAGACCCAAAACAACTACCTGTAGGCCGTACAAATATTTGTTCCATCCGAGAATCGAACCCTCGACACGCAGCGCAGCATCCAATCGCTCAGCCACTGCGCCAACCGTGTCATCATTATTATCTTTAACACGACTCTAATTAGCCCTTTTAGAAATCCAGTCAGAAACAGCTCAATGAAATCCAATTTCGATACTCCTATTTCCAAATGATATTAACTGCAAACTAGAAGTCCTTTAAAACCGTACAGTTCATACTAAACAGGATATTTTTCTACAAGAAAATCTTTCTATACAACACAAACGATAACACAGGTCCTTTTGTAACTAAATTGAGTTTCACGCTCCAAAGAACGGAGGATACAAGGGTAACAAACTGGTCAAGTGATTCTGACTGGACCGTTCCCCTGGGGAGTACTGGGGAAAATGTGGAAGTACGGGGCAATATAGGGGAATAAGGAAATTGTATGCTTCTTACAAATACGAGACTGATACTTAGATTCTTGTGTTACTTTGTTAGTCTTAAATTGAGAAGGATATGCAATCATATTTGTTAGGAATATTATATGAAGAAGAAAGAAAATTGTAGAAAGTGCTTTTATTTTTGGACAATTTATATACCCTAGGACTGAAACACGTGAAGGTATAAACTTAAGAAAAACACCTGTTTAAACAGTTTGCAATTTCAATAAGTGTCTAACAGTTTCCGAACCATTTTCAAACAAAGAAATCTATTAATTTTACCGCTATAGTTATAAAAAAAAATTACTAGTTAAAAAAGATTTCATCAGATTTATTATTTTTCATCCCTTTTTATTTTCAAAGCTTTGCATAAATCAATCCCTGAAGCATTTCCTTCAGAAAATAAGATTAATTACATACCTACCACCTCTTGTAATTACAAAACATACTGAAGGTCCGTTCCCGTAAATAAAAGCATTCAAAATCTTATTGCAATCTTATTTTACCGACAATCAAGCTCAAGAAACTTGTCAAAAATGTAAGACGTTTTTGGCAGAATTAGATTGAAATTAAAATAGAAACTTTCTTAAAAAGACGAAAATCTCCCTGTAATATTTCTATTCACCCTTTCCTCTTTTGAGTTGAAACAGAAAACATCCATTATAAATAACAATTTTATGTTTTTAACACCCTTTCAAGAAGTTTATTTTTAGAAAATAAAATGTCACCCTACTTTGTAAAATGTACTCACATAATCATATCTTTTCTTGAACAAAATCTGACACTGAGACATCTTGACGCTTAGTAGACAGCAAAATACTAAAATTCTCATATTTGATAAATTCTCCCTTCACATGAATTTTAAAAGTCAACTTTAAGCGACAGACTTAAAGTGTGAAGTCGCATGTTTCTGAAGTAATGACAGGGTACATTAACATTTCAACTAGAATATGAGAAACGAAGGGGACGACATTTTTATGGTGAAGTTGAAAAATGTACTTTAAAATGGTTAGGTATAAGATTTATATAGGGGCGTCATAATCCATTTGATTATGCGTATCATTTATGCCTATTTTTTTATTTCCGACGAAAATGAAAGGGTGCTATAATTAAAATGTGTTTGACGAGCACTGTTTTCAATCCAGCTGGATCCCGCGGCATCCCGCAAAGGTTATAACTGTTATTGAAAACTGAAATAAGTATTTCTTGATATAGAATAATTAAATGTTAATTAAAAATCACAAAAATCAACAATATCTTACTACACCTAATTGACTTATTATTTTACTGTTTGACTACTTACCAATTAATAAAAAAAATAAAAACCATAGCAAATATCAATATTTCGCCTAAATTATTCCATATAACATCAGCTAGCCAGTGAAAGTCCAGTCAAAATCGGTCCCGCTAGGATCGACTTTATTCAGATTTTCAGAGAATATACGGTACTAAAAATACTATTTTTAAATTTTTGACATTATAACAAACAGACAATTCAGTTTTATTTATTTGTATAGATTTATATGTAGTATCAAAATTATGAATATATCAATTTTTCTTATTAAAGTAAAGAATCAAGAAACAAATTAACAAATATCAAATAATAGGTCAGTTCTCTTTTTGGAAGTATGATCTTAGTGAATTTAGGACGACAAACCTGAATGAATTTGCGGCGTAGCATGCTTGCGGAGCCGCAGGCAGTTGCGGGATTCCACTTTGCTGGATTGAAATCCCTGGGCCTCAAGTCTGCTATTACATTAGTGTCAGAATAGTCTATGATTGATTGATTTTGACATGTTTGCTAATCTACTAATATAATGGCGTCATTATGACTTTCCATTGGTCAACCACTGACACGCCATTGAAAGAAATGACATAGAATGGTAATCTCGTACAAAATGACAAATGAATGACGGATTAAGGCGGTAATCTACTAAAATTTTGACAGTTCCTTTGATCAGTGTCCTACCATTAGAACGTCATTGTGCGGTCATTGGTTATAATTCGAACGACCAATGATCCACCATTATGAATTTAGCAGATTACGAACTTTTAGCAAAATGACAATGGAATCGTGTTGGAATGACGAAATTATAAAAATAGCAGACTTTTGGCCCTCTGATCGTAACTCCCAAACGGCAGAACCGATTTCAATTTAGTTTTTTAGGGTTCCGTACCCAAAGGGTAAAAACGGGAACCTATTGCTAAGACTCCACTGTCCGTCTGACTGTCTGTCAGCAGGCTGTATCTCATGACGTGATAGCTAGATAGCTGAAATTCATAAGTCACAGATGACGTATTTCTATTGCCGCTATAACAAAAAATACTAAAAACAACAACCGTGATTTTTTGCCGTTTTTTTTGCTCGATATTAAAAAAAAGGTTATAATGTAGTGTCTAATGTTGTATAGATAGTACGGAACCGGGACCCTTCGTGCCCGACTTGCATTTGGCCAGTTTTTTTTGTTTGAATGTTGACTTGATCGAGTGTATAGAGTAAGCTATGATTTAAGAAAATCTGTTTAGTTACTTGAAGATTACCAGCTCATTTCTAGTCTTATCAATGGATGTGGGCATCTTCTACATCCGATCGAGTTTTGTGTTGTGTCGGGGGTTTTTAAATTTTTGTTTTTTTTTTCTTGTTTTGGAGGAGCTTGTGGCTAAGTAAAAGCCATACGAATCGATTGGTCATGTTTAAGCTTGCCGCGGTTGTTCTGTGGATGGGTGACCATCAACTTTATATGTAGTTTTCTCCGGCCTTGGAAAGCACGTTAAGCCGTTGGTTCCGGCTGTCATTTGTAGAAGTTAATCGTTACGGGTGGTCAGAAGCCAAGGTCCAAAGTTTGAAAAGCAGCCCTACCAAAGGGTATCGTTTTAGCTGGGTTGTGGATGTCAGGTATTTAGTCGCTCCATGTAAAACATTGGTATTCAGCTGCATCTGGTTAGACTAGAAGCCGACCCCAACATATTTGGGAAAATGCTGATGTTTTTTCTTGTTTGATTAAGGAAGTAATGTATGTAAAATAGGGTCGTAGAATAAAATAGCAACATTTTAGGCAGTGCACTGATTTGGTATACTTTTATTGGGCAATAAAAACGTGCAGTCCATGGTAAATAGGCAATTAGGCATTATTACTTATTATGTTATCTTAAGAACGTAAATTTTCATTAGTATCTAAATAATGTTATTTGTGCTATTTCTCCCGATTGCATTTTATTGCTTTTCTTAATTAATTAATTCTAAGATATTTACTATCAAGGAAACGGAATTGTCTGTAATTTATTGAAATAACAATATCAGGAAGAACCGATGAAATAAATGACCCGATAACATAATTTTAGTAATCTTCTTTTATTTTTATTGGTAATACGTGATTTTAGTTACAAAATCACATTATTGCATATCTCTCTTTTTTATAATGATAAGCTTGCATTTGGCCGCAACTCACCTGATCTTAAGTGATGTGGTGGCCTAAGGTGGAGCTTGCTTAGAATGAACCGGTTCACTCATGCCTTGAAGATACCCAGGTTATCGGGGAACAGAAAGGCAGACAGTGATTTACCTATTTTCTTATTTTATACCTTTAACAATATAAAAAATAAAGGAGATTGCGTAGGTAATGCAATTTTAATTAGATTAGAATAACATTTATTTTCATATAAAACATTACATAAAGTTACAAAAATTACATAAAGTTATAAACAAATGCACTTATTACAAATATTCTAATTTAAATGAACACTGGCACCCAAGGTAAATTAACCAAAAAAATTTTGTTCGCTTACTAGTTCGACTATTTTGCTGTTAATAATCACTGTACTTATAGAAAAAAAGTACGAATAAACTTGCGTAAATACAGGTACCTACGTTATTCACGTGTTTTCCTCTTTGATATCGAGTTCCGCATTCAGTGAAATGCTTGCTTTCTACTCCGAGTACATTCCTTCGGTTGAAACTCCAATAAAACTCATCTGTGCACATATTTTTCTGAACCAGTTGGAAACACTGGCATAGACTACAAACAGAAGGTCGATTCTATGCAACGAGCGGAAACAAACACATAAAGCCGTGTACGTACGGTAATCTCAGTTCATCTCAATCGAATGCCAATCGCGAGGTATGACTTATAGCGTGTTTATATGTGCGTGTGTTTTAGCTTAGTGTCAAACTCAAAGCATTTACTTCAGTTAAACCATTTTTTTTTATCTATTGATAGGGATACGTTTGACCACTATCTCACCTGATGGCAAGCGATGATGCGGTCTAAGATGGAGCACACTTGCCTAGAAGTAACATATTCACTCTTGACTTAAAGACTCCCAGGTTGTAGCTATCAGGAAACACAGACTCAGGCAGGGAATTCCACTCCTTAGCAGTACGCACAATGAATGTGTTCCCAAAACGTTTCGTGCACTTTTGAATTGTCATGTTGTCTTTTGAAGTGTCAACAAGAACGGATACTCTTTTTATTAATCTAGTTTTTACAAAATCCTGATAGCATCATTTTTGTTGCTTCTACATGTGAAAACAATGTAGGTGAAGAGCAATATATTATTTTTTAAAAGAATAAAGATATAAGCCATGACAGTTAAGAGCTGACCAATATCAACCGACAGCGCCCGTTGACGTAAATGACGCGTAAATCAGCACTGTTTAGCTCAACCATTTTGAATCAACCGAACAATCCAACTAATTGTACGAAGCCGACCTTTTGTACTATTCTTTGACATGAGTAGGCTGGTGGGAGTAATTTAGCTGAGGATAACGCAGGGTTGCGAGATCAAACACTTGAGGTTTATGATGTTTGTGTATTTTTATATGCATAGATATGTTTTAGCTTTCATGGGTGTGTTATAGGATATAGGACTTATATTAAAGGGTTTATGGGAAGGCTAGTTTGTGTGGGTCGACGTTTTTATATTTGCGCACTAGTTAACAGTATATTATTATGTACCTACTTATAGATTACTAGCACTTTGCCCGCGACTTCATACGCGTGAATTTTCTCAAGAATCCCTTTCATTTTTGCAATGCAATATAAGGCATTCATGGATAATATAGCTTTCTATTGGTGAAAGATTTTTTGAAATCGGATGAGAAGTTTCGGAGATTACATATAAACTTACAAACAAATTTTACCTCTTTATAATATTAGTATAGACTTAGGCTTTCTGCATAAAATTTTCGCTTATAGTGTGAGAATATTGATACATGGCAAGGTAGTCAAAGGGCACTGAAAGTACCTATGTCTCGTCATGACGTTTACAGTTTTTCAACATTCAGTGCCACTAGTAATAGCAGCTAAAGACAACTTACTACAGATTAGAACTTGCACTTTTCGATGAAAATAGTTTTTTCTGGAACGAGACAGCAATGGACTTCTGAAACAAAGAAAAATAACCTGTATTATTAAGTTTATAAGGGACAACGTTAAAAAAAGGCAAGATTGAAAAACAGTTGTAAAGGAAAAAAACCAAACGCAAAAAAAATGTGTTAGTAGTGTTGTGTTTTTTGCACCCAGTTAGGAAACATTTTGAGCATCCTCCTTTTTGCAAACAAAAAAATAGAATAAAGAAAAAATTATATTGCAAAATATTAAACAAAGATTGAAGACCTTTACAAGCAATATTATTCAATTTTGTTTTTAATTTGTAACATCAAAGAATAACTCAATTATAAAGGTAAAGCGTAAATATTTATAATAAAAAATCTGTCTTAATAATAATTCTTTAACGTAACGAAGTTCACTAACTTATATGCCTACGACTTCGTTCGCGTGACTGTCGGTTATCTGCGGGGATTTTTTTGTGAGGAACCTAAATTATTTTAAAGGAAAAAACGGAACCCTTATAGGATCACTTTGTTGTCCGTCTCTCTGTCTGTCTGTGTGTCCGTCCGTCTGTCTGTCAAACTTAAACTCAAACTCAAACTCAAACTCAAAATCATTTATTTCAAATACACTCTTTTAAAATCAATAATATGTTACAAATTTCGGTTACATCATTCATATTGAATCTAGGGTACAATGTGAGAACAATAATGTAACAAGTCGTGTACGTTAAAAGAGGTTTAGATACAAATATAATCATAATAAACAATTCAAAATAAATTTAGAATTACCGTGGCAGCTAAGAGATGACCAGCCCCAATTAACGGCGCCCGTTCACGAACATGACGCACGGATCGGCATCATTTGGCTCAACCATTTTGAAGGGAACCGAATGATCCAACACTCACGCCACCGTCAGCGAGACATTCCAGTGAGCATGACAAACTCCCAACCGCCAGGGCATATTCAAGTCAATGAAAGACATACCTCGTAAATGGTAGCTTTAAATAACATAGTGCTCACATGTATGTGCTATGAAAAATTATATAATACTAACACATTGAGTTTATACAATGCAAAGATAATGTAGATATCTTCAGCAGCTCCAAAAATAATTAAAAATGCTAATCAATTAATCTATGAACCCTTATGGCTGTGAAGCTAGACCAGCACCCAATGAATAATATGCTCGGCTGCATAGTGTGCGTTTTATATAAGACTTAAATTTTGTCTCATTTAGTTGAACAATGTGGGGAGGTATTTTATTGTAACATTTTAAACAGTACCCCATGAAAGAAGTATCTACTTTAGCCAGTCTGAAACTCGGTTGAACTAGTTGGTCACTATTTCTAGTGTTATAATTATGTCTTTCAACCCTTTTACTAAAAAGATGCAGATTTTTTTCTAGCGTACATTATGTTTTCATAGATGTATTGTATGTCGAGATGTATGTCGAGATGTATGGATGTATGTCGAGACCCTTTATCTCAGGAACGTGTCGAGTTCAGAGGTATCGAGTTGAAATTAAAACCATAGGTCCACGGTCCCTTCAAGCTATGAAAAAATTAAACTTCTAATGTACATTTCGACACTCTCAAGAGAATCAAAATTTATAGGGTACTTCCCGTTGACCTAGAACTATGAAATTTGCCAAGTAATTTCGTCTTAAGTATACTATAAATACTGGAAAAAGTCTCAAAACTACACATTTGTAATTAAAACATAAAAAATATTTTATTTATACATAAAAAATATATCGCGGATGCAGACGAGTCCTGGATTAAAGAGTACCCTATGAGCTTTTCCAGGGTTCAAGCTATTTTCATACCAAATTTCATCAAAATCGATTCAGCCGTTTCATCGTGGAAGCGTAACAGACAGAGTTACTTTCTCATTTATAATATTAGTATTGAAGTACGGATTATGTACCTACAAATTTGTATGGAACCCTCGGTGAGCGAGTCCAACTCGCAGTTGTCCGTTTTTTTTACATTACAAACAGCCATTTAATTTTATATTTATTTGTATTGTTATTTTACCAAAAATACAAAATATTACCATATTTTTCGGCATGCTACCAAATTCAATAAATTATGCTCAATATCACTTATACCTATGTTTGTTTGCTTTTCCAACTACAATAACTTCAGATATTTGACTTCAGAAACTGCTCCATTTGTTTTCTATCCATATGCTTTTGGAATAAACTTCGGAATAGATAAAATTTTGTTTGTTATTTCTTCGCTTTTATTTGCTATTCTTTAAGATATGTAACTTGTAACCAATAATATATTATACACTTAGATGCGTTACCCGCGTACAATAATGGCAATATTAAAGCAAGGCAATTGCCGGGGTTTCACTTAGTCACGTACACTCGGCCAACGTAATTGATTTACAGGCCACACATACGGGATATTGTCACTGTGTGTGTAAATGAACTAGTCGGTTGGTCGGTTATGAAGTTAAACTGTTTGTGTGCGTATGATATACCCACTTATACTAATTTTAATTGAATGAAGTCCAATATTTCAACCTTATAAATAAGGACCAGATAGCCGGTCGGTGGAAGCACTGGGCATAGACAAGCCTCGTGTCGTAAGATCAAACCCCGGCAGGTGTTATGGTTTTGTGTTTTTATTTTTCCTTTGTCCTATAAAACATTAATATTTTGTGTCAAATAAAATTACTTAAACAATAAAATAAAAAGGTAGTTAAATAAAACCAATAAAATAAATCAAAATATTTTATTAAATAACCTAGGCTTTGGAATCATCGATCACTAATAAAAGATGGAATGCGGAATCCTATTGTTCCTTATCGCTATTGGGTCATTAGTGAATGAGCCAGCAGCTCGTTTCGACTATTATGTTTCTTACAAGAGTTGGCTTAGGGTTCAATTTGGCATGGGTTATAATATTAGCAAATAAAAAACTACGTGTAGCCAATACAATTATTTAAATAACGCAAACTATTGTAAAAATATTATTATATCGCTATTGATACCTAACTTTTTTATGATTAGAACACTATTGGCAACTTCATTAAGAGTTTTTAAGACAAGACAAAGTTTTCTTTTTATTGAAAATGAATGGACGTAATTGTTTTTTCAATGTATACAAATTTAAACAAAGTGGAATTGAAAGTGAAGTGAATCAACATGTTAGATAGTAAGAAATTAATTTAACTTCTAACTGAATAACAATAACATCACTTACACTTCAAAATATATACTGCAAATAACTGTCAACTACGGACTATACATAATAACTTAGGTGTTTATAAGAGAATAACGGCAACATGAAGTAGCTTTTAAACCTAAGTACCTATATTAATAGTAATTCGGCTTCGTTTACAGTATTTTAACGCCATCCATAAACGACTTTAAACATTTCTCATCACTAAAATAAACACATTGTTCGCCCAATTAAAATGAATATAATAATATGACCTAGCGAATAGAATTTGTTTATGCCGGTGAGCGTTGGACAGAAAAATCTTCCGTGGTGGCTTACTGCAACTTAAACCAGCTTCATGCCGGTCAGCAGGTGATATCGCACTGTTTGTAAGCACACATGTCATTATGTGTTGATGCAGTTATGCGGGTGGATAAAAACGGATTAGTCCCGTAAACAGCCTTGCCACGATGTCGTGGTAACGAGCCGAAGAATTCGCCTTCGGTTTTGGCCCACGTCGATGATGGTCTATTTCTTCAGAGTACGCACTCCGATGGACACATAACTGCACGGTTCTCCTTAATAAATAAAAACAAAATAATATTTAAAATAATGCAGATAAACAATGGTGAATTGGTGGATAATTAACCATAGATAAATTAACTTACTGTCTTATATTGCCTCATTGTAATAAAACTTAATACCGTCATTTATTTATTAGATAAATAATAAACGTGTTTCATGACTATTTTAATTACATAATTTAAAAGTTTTTCTTTATTTCGACTAAATGTTTTATGTTAGACAAAAACAGACTGGCATAAGTAAATTTTATCAGAATCAAATTCTGATATATTTAAATATTATTTTACATTAATTTAGTCATAGTTCAAAGGTGAGATAAGTTAAGAATTTGAGTTGGAATATTACTAACGTAATGAAAACATTGTCACGAGTAGCTTTGTTACTCACCGATATTAATAATCACCTTGCAATTTCACTAATGAAATCGTTTTGCTCATGCAAAACAATGAATTGCGTCTTGTTGCATGGTTGGAAGAAGTTCAAGCACAATTGCATCACAAACAAAGAACGCACAGAAATATGAGTGTTCATCTATATACTTAGGATTGCAATTTATATTCGTAGACTGACAACTAAGAATGCTCATTTTTTATAAACTAAGGTGGAAGTATAAAAAAATAAACAAAAATTGTGGGTAGTTACATCCTAAACGGTCAAAATAAATTGACTGAGAGTTCCGTGCGCACTTCTCAAACGGTATTTTTACTAATCTGTGAACGGAATTGAATTGTTAGCAATTCAGCTAGGTAATGAAAGTTTTACGAAAATTATGTTTACAAAACAAAAAGAATGTATTGCAACCAAGATTTGATCTTAAGACTTCTTAATAACTAACCAGATACGTTAGCCATTGCGCCTGTTACAATGATTGGGTGCGAAATATTATAACTTATTCAATTACACAGATTACTGATGACGATACATACATTGATATTATAGTTACTGCTTAGTGACGCGACATACGCACACTAATAAAAAGCAGAACTCGTTCGTTTTATTTAACGTTTGTGTATGTAACTCTTCATACCGCGTGTGCGTGCAAGGTGTAAACTAATTACGTGGTTCGACTGTACCACCCAGTGTCGCAGCTATACGTCAGTATCGCTCGTAATTAACACATAACTGACGTAACAAAATATGTATGTTTAGCTTTTTCTAACAGATATACGCTGTATACTTCTGTCCTTTTCTTCGCACTGTATAATTGTATGTGCCTACCGGTATGTAGATATAAAAGTTTGCGCCGTTTTAAAGTGCACTAATGTTCGTGTAAGACGCGTCTATTTATAATACGTCATTGCTTGTAACATTTTATTTTCATTATCATCATCATCATGTCAACATTTAGACGCCCACTGCTGGGCATAGGTCTCCCCTAAGGGGGCGTTCAGTCGTAATCGCCATGCTTGGTCGTTGCATGTCTGCGATCGCAGTAGGTGATATGGTACTCAGAAGGACGCTGCTGCCCATCCTCTGGTCAATATCCCTCTGTCGCCTTCTAAGACACCCACGGGTAGAAATGGGGTGGTGCTATTCGCGGCCAGCACCACTGGCAGAATATTTATACAGGATGAAATTGAATTCATTAGCAAAATTTTAAGGAGTGACTGAGATCACGAACCTGAACAACTTTCATTATGGAGCCAACTCAAAAAGCGCGAAAAAAAAACAGCTGTTCCATACAAAAGTTCAATAGGTACTCGGCCAAAATGTATGGAACAGCTGTTTCTTTTTTTCGCGCTGTTTGAGTTCGCTCCATAATGAAAGTTGTACAGGTTCGTGGCCTGAGTCACTTCTTAAAAATTTGCTAATGAATTCAATTTCGTCTTGTATTATAGGGATTTCAGGGATACCTATAAAGTGTTTTTTTAGAGATGTTGTGATGAATTATTGGCTAAGGTTTCAGCTACCTTTGATCAGCCAACCAGGAACGTGTTAAGATCATCGCTGTAGACAACGGCACACTAGGAGCCGCCTTGAAAAATGTTACTGTTAGTGTGTGTGTGCGAGCCATCTACTTTTTTAACTTGTCATTATATTAAAAGCTTTTTACAAAAAAGACAACCGCCTTCAAAAAGTGAAAAATAACTTTAGCACAGAACACACATTGACTTTAGTTTCGAAATTCAGTGGCTTTGTTCTGTTTGTTGTTTTGTGTTGCCACCGACTTCCGAAACTAAAGTCAATGTGTGTTCTGTGCTAAAGTTATTTTTCACTTTTTGAAGGCGGTTGTCTTTTTTGTAAAAAGCTTTTTATTTTCCGCTTTTAGTACCTCCTTCTCATCCAAATCTATTAAGAAAAGATTGAAAGTTAACTACTACAAAGATTGATGAAACTAAAACGTCGTCTATGTAAAATTTTTGGGTATTTGTTGATTTTTCAAAAAGTGCTGAATCAATTTCAAAAAAAATTATATTAGACCACCCCTGAAGCATAGTCTATCCATAAAAAAAAGAATTTTCAAAATTGGTTTACGTTTGCCGGAGAAATCGCGTAACAAATCGCGCACATACTTAATGCAAATTTAAGACTTATACGGTTTTCTCATGGATGCCATTGTCAGAACTGGACCAAAATAAAATGGGACCACACGGGAAGCACTAGCTTTCAAATAAAAAAAGAATCATCAAAATCGGTTCACCCAGTCCCAAGAAATCAGGTAACAAACATAAAAAAAAAAAATACAGACGAATTGATAACCTTTTTTGAAGTCGGTTGAAAATGTACTTTATGGTGCGCACTATTTGAAGCCCAAACCCGAATATTAAATATTTTGATGTGTAGTCTATCCTGTCATTATAAAATTACTTTAATACACACGATGTATAGCTCAACTTTGACTGGTAAATTATTTGCTGAATAGACTAGTAAGCGATAACCCATAATCTTTATTTCATAAAAGAAGTTAACTAAATTAATATTTGTCATTGAAAATACTGACTTTATTACAGCAATATTGGTTAAAGATTTTGGTACGTAGAAAATACAATTTCTTGGTCTGCAATTTTAACGTTCCAACACATTGTTGCAATTTCCGATTCACTGAATATTCTTATTGCTGATTCGTTTCAGAAGAATTGAAATGTTGTACTTTAATTTTGTTATGAGACAATAAAGTTTGTAGCAAAACAACGACTCCCTGGTTAGGGCTAAGCTCCAGAGCCTGGAACATCGCCGCACCGTTGCTAGCCTTTCGGTCTTTTATCGGGTACATTTCGGAGAGTGTGCTTTGGAATTGCACAATTTAATTCCCCCATCCCAGTTCCATCATCGGACGAGCAGAGATACGGCGAAGCGTCACCGCTATATGGTTGAAGTTCCACGGTCTCGAACCAAGCGCTTTGACTCCACATTTATTCTGCGAACTGCCAGACTGTGGAATTCCCTGCCCGCCTCTCTGTTCCCTGATAAGTATAATCTGGGTATCTTTAAGGCACGAGTGAACCGGTTCATCTTAGGCAAGCGTGTTCCAACTTAGGCCGCATTATCACTTACGATCAGGTGAATTGAGGTCAAACGCAAGCCTATCTAATAGTAAAAAAAAAAAAAAAATGCACGCACAGAAAAAGCAAATTATTCAAAAATAGAACATGTTTTTTTTTTTATGTAGAACTTTGAAAGGCCTTGTCCTGTGGAAGTGTGTTCTTAAAAAAGTCATATGGGTTTTTACCAAGGTTGGCACGCTTGCTCTCTGGGGAGCTTTTAGTCGCAAACGTAAACATGATGCCATGTTACGCTTAATTTTACATTGAAAAAAATGTTTTCGCCTGTAGGCATTCGTTTCAAATATTTGAATAAAGAACACCAGCTAAAAATAGAAGTACAGAATTTTAACTAAACAAGGTTGTAAAACTAAATAGTTTTTTTCCTCTTGAATTACAAAATGTCATCATAGTGGATTTTATTCTTAATTATTATTAGGGACAAAAAACAGCAGTATATAAAATAATAATCCCAACACTAAGTCAATAGGAATAGCATAATTATTATAGGTACACGGCTACTGACGTAATCCACCAATTATTACACAGAATAGCTAGCTGTTAAAAGACAATATCGATTCAACTTAATCTACTAAAATTGATAGTTACATAATTATAATAATAATAGGTATATTATAATTTTCAGGGCTTTAATCAAGTGCTTTTTTAGAGGAGTCCTGTCTTGAAATTATTGTTTAAAGCGACGATATACGCCGGCGACCTTGAGCGACCAGATAATCGTATACGCTGCGTCCAAAACTAATTAAAAGTGTCCAAAATTAAAAAAAAAATATTCTTGGTGGATTTTGTGTGATTATCAATGTTTTGTCCGCGTCAGACACAACTTCACGATTAATTAAACTATTTGATATGAACTTAATCAAAAATATTCACATACTAAATGATTAAGAGAATGTTCTAGTTTAACATATATTTTTTTCAAATCATTTACTACACACACATTTTGACGTGATTGTCAGTTTAAAATCTGCAAAAGTCGCTTGTTAGCGCCTTAATAGTGTCAATATCCAATTGCTCGCTTTCTTATAAATGTGGCACTTTTTCCCGTTTTTGTATTTCCATGAAATAATTTATAACTTTGATTTAATTCTTAAGTCCACTAATATGAATTTGCGGACAGAAGCTAATTGATAAAAAAAATGTCACTAACCATCTTTTTGGAAACTTGGACACAAAATAAAAAGTTTACAGAAGGGCCGCTCCCGCCATCCTCGAAAATAATTACCTAAACTTGCCAGACTCATACTGTATTGATGTCTCAGTAGGTTTTAGTTATGACATTATGTAATTTTCTTGACACCGGTTCAAACTCTTTGCAAGTTGTTTAAAACAAAATTTTTCTGTTTGTCATAAAATGTCAATTACATCATTTTGATCATTCATTTTGACAACACGTGTCGCTAGTCGAGGATGAAGTCTGCTTGAAACGGCCTGAGAATGCCTGTAAACCAAATGTCAATGTGTGTGTGCGAAAAAAGACGGTTTGTTCTGAGTGGTCTCTCTGCTCGGGTGCGCCGCGAGCCACCTACTTCGTGGCTTGGTTTAGATTCTGGTTCCAAATTATTGGATCACCTAAACTACTAAGACCCGAGTTCACCAACTACAACATAACCATTGATTACGTAACCGTTCGGTTAGCATTTAACAGTTGTTTAAACGAACCGCGTTTTTTTCGAGTTCACCATTTATTTCTAACCAACGGTTAAATAACCGAACGTTTTTGAGTCGAAAATGGCCGAATAATCGAATGGTTTGACATTATTTTGTGAATGTTGAATGTCAACGTCAGTTAATTTTCATTGACAAACTCTGTGATCAAACAAACTCAGTGTTAGGTTATTTAGTGCCACCATTTTTAATGAATTTGGATGATAAGAAGTAGGTACTAAAAAGCAAAAAATAAAAATAACTTTAGCATAGAATACAATATATCTAATGACTTTATTTTCGGAAATTGGTGGCAATACGAAACAACTAACTACCAGTCCACAAGCAGCCAATTTCTGAAACAAAGTCATATGTGTTCTGTTTGAAAGTTTTAAATTTTTGAAGGCGGTTGTCTTTCTTTAAAAACGTTTTTAATAATAAACGGTTTGCATCTTTATTTTAATTACTTTTTTATTTATACACCTCGGCGTACCATTTAAGGGTAATGTGACTTGTATTTAAAAAAACACCAACACAAAAGCACTAATGCCAAATAAGACAATGTAAGCCAGATGGCACGATGCAACACATCCACCCGCACCTGATTGGCTAACGCTAGTCGTCTACGGTCCTCTACAGTGATGCACATTGCCAAAAATCACGTCAGGAAGCATAAACCAATGGTTAAACTGAGTTAGCTACTTCGTTTAAGTTAATCATTCGATTATAGTACTTAATCAATGGTTAGTGCGTGGTGAACAGCAAAATATTGTTAAACAGCCGTTTATAGTTTTAACAGCTGTTTAAAATTTAGCCACCTGTTGGTGAACACGGGTCTAAATTTCCATACATTGTAACACTCATCGATTCGTATGTTTGTCCGTTTAAATGTTACACTGGTTCCTGTCTAGTAGAAATAGTTTTAAGTATCGCATTAATATTGTGATAAATAGTTGTCAAAGTTATTGTATCTTTGTCTGAAATTGTCAGTTCTAGTATGTTGACCTACTGATACAATGTATAATTTGCTTTGAAAGCAATATTAATATGTCTAACCTTTTCCAAGCTATGCTACTGTTATATATTATATAATAACAGTAATATAGTGTATAATATAATAGTGTCATACTAATTTATTGACTTATTTATTTATTTATTTATTAAACTTTATGTACATAAAAAAACACTGTACAAAGGCGGACTTAATGCCTTAGGCATTTTCTACCAGTCTACCTTAGGGTGATGCTGAGACAAAACATGGTAGGCGTAACGAAACTTATTATAATAATAAAATAATAAATACTTACATACATACATACAAATAAAATATAAAGAGTAGAGAGCTTAAAATACATAGATAGAGAAATACAACAAATTAAGAGTGAGACTGCCAAATTTTTAAGAAAGAATTCGCGAGCTTTTACTTTGAACGTGAACCGACTGGTGGCCGTCCTGATATTCTGAGGAAGCGCATTCCAAAGGAAAACGGCCTGGACAGGAAAAGAAGATCTAAGAAAACCAGAGCGGTGAGAAGGACATCGTAGAAGACGATTATTGGAAGAACGAAGATTCTTGTTGTGCGTTGTCTCTGTCGCACGCGCGTCCACACACAGGTGTCGTACCCGCATTCGCATATACAACAGCTACCAAGCTATTCGTTTGCTAGCTATGTTGTGATTCATGCTGAACATATAGAAATATTAACGCACGCATGTAAACCGCATATAATGCCGATGGTCCCGGCTGTCATTCGTAGATCTTTGACAGTCGTTATGGGTAGTCAGAAGTCAGAAAGTCTGACAATCAGTCTTACCTAGGGGTGTCGTGTTACCCAGTGACTGGGTTGTGGAGGTCAGATAAGCAGTTGCTCCGTATAAAACACTGATCCGGTTTGACTGGAAGCCAACCCAACATAGTTGAGAAAGCACTGTCAAAAATGTATCAACGACAGCCGGGACGCGTAATGCCAAACTGTATACTGACCCAGACCGGGGTTGCTCTGAGTTCGATCGCAGTTGGTCTTTGTAGTTGAAGAGCAAACTGTATACCTATTCAGAGAGTGTCTGAATCAATATATTAGGTCTTTACATATGAAATTGCCGCTCGGTATCAAAATATTAAAATTAACTTTTTTTTAAGAAATTATATATTTAGTCAATCGAAGTATGCACCATTGTTATCGATACACTTCCGCCATTTTATCGGGAGCTCATTGATCCCTTTGGTAAAAAAATCCTGGGAGCGAGAATCGATGAACTGCTTGAAGGCTGTTTTAACTGCCTCATCAGAATTGAATTTTTTTCCTTGTAAAAAGTTGTCCAAATTTCGGAATAAGTGGTAATCGGTTGGGGTAAGATCTGGAGAGTGTGGTGGGTGACGCAGAGTTTCCAGTCGCAGCTCCTCTAGCTTGGGGACCGTCTGATGTGCAGTATGTGGTCGAGCGTTATCCTGAAGGAGCAATGGGCTAGAGAAATTGACCAGTCTCGGTTGTTAAATGGTGAGCTTTTCCATCATTGTTTGCAACTGTTGACAATACATGTCTGCAGTAATCGTCTGGCCTGATCTCAAGAAGCTGTTGTGGATGACACCAGCACAGGACCACCAAACACTAACTAGAATCTTCTTTTTGGTCAGTTTTCGCTTGGGGCAAGGTTTTGCCGGTTCTCCAGGGTTAAGACATTGTGATGATCGCTTGCGATTATCGTACACGATCCACTTCTCATCACGAGTGACAATACGATTTAAAATTCCCTCATTATTGTGACGATTGAGCAAAGAAGCGCAGCAACCGACGCGTGTTTGTTGGTGTGCTTCAGTCCATTCGTACGGTACCCACTTTTCGAGCTTTATTACTTTTCCAATTTGACGCAAATGGATAGTGATTGTTTTGTCACTTACTCCAAAGGCTGCTGCTAATTCAGAAGTGGTTTGAGATGGATCCGCTTCCACTATCGCCTTTAATTCTTCATTATTCACTTAAGTATCCGGTCGTCCACGAGGATCATTTTGTAAATCAAAATTTCCAGAACGGAAACGTTGAAACCAAAAACGCACCGTTCGTTCGTTAGCGGTGCCTGGCCCGTACACGTCGTTAATCCTTCGAGCCGTTTCTGCTGCACTGGCGCCACGGTGGAACTCATATTCGTAAATACCGCGAATTTTTAATTTCTCCATTGTTGTTGCTATAGCAATTTTCAAGCCGAAACAAATGACGTGAAAACAAATGAAACACGAATTTTAAAACAATATTCTTTAGTCTTTATTTTGAAATAATTTTGAAGTTGGAATTCCTAATCAAACACAAAATATTTGATTTCAAAGTTGCCAGTATTAAGTATCGGCAATTTCATATGTAAGGACCTAATACATTTTGCTTTAAAATACTAGAGCAAAATACATATGAGTCCAGACGTCCATACTTTCCAGTGTCTGGTGTATTATGTAATATGCCATCGATAATTTAGAGCAAAATGCATGCGAGTGCAGACATATTTTATTAACAACACATTGATCATGCATCTCATCATCATGCATCATGCCAGAGAGCATGCAACATGCAGCAGGCATAGTTTCTGTCACGGCTCCGGCGTTGCGGGTCTCCGGCGGTCCCACGCGAACTTATCGTCGCAGATGGTATTCACGCTCACCACCGCGGCTTCGGCTTACTGGCCGGCCAGCCTCAGCCGCGGCAGCGGGCGTTAAAACCTCCTCAGCTCACGGCTAGACTCTAGGTGTAGGACAGACAAGACTACGTGGAGTCGGTTTCGCAGTGATTCGTTTCTGTCATTAACTTTGGTAGCACAACATATTACTTTTACCGACGAGTGTAGTGAATTATTAATAACTTACTTTTACAGAATACAGATATTCGCGTGTCACAGTTTGCTTTACATACAAGCGAGCAAAATGCATACATTCTCTGATTGCTCTGAGCTCGTATGTACTTTACTCCAATTAGTTGCGAGCAAAATGCATACCAACCTTCTCAGATTGCTCTTAGCTCGTATGCACTTTGCTTCAATTTATTTGTGATTTTAATGAGCACGATGTAGTTCAGTACAGACTACGGGTGTCTGGGTCAGTATACAGTTTGGCAATACGCAGCCGGGACGAGTTTACGTGCTTTCCGAGGCACGGAGGGGACTCGGTATGAAATGTCATCCATCCACGGACTGACTGCGGCAAGCGTAGTTTAACTATGACTGATCGATTCGTACGGCTTTCACAAACCCAATCAATCAACAAACAATAAATCAATCAAACAATCAACAATCAATCAAACCAATCAATCAATCAACAATTTATCAGCCAATCAATCAATCAAACAACAATCAACCAACAATCAATCAAACCAATCAATCAATCAACAGTCAATCAAACAAATCAATTAATCAATCAACAATCAATCATCAATTTCCCTACATTGTTCCCAATTGTATCATGTTACTTGGGGTCGGGGCAACACGTTTTCTTCTTCCATTCCGTCCTATAAATCGTCATGCTTTCACTGACTCCCTTTTCATTCATATCATTCTTCACACAATCCATCCATCTTTTCTTTGGCTCTATCTCTCCATCCATCCAAATTAATATTGAATTACTCTTTTGGTCATCCCTTCTCTTCACATGCCCATACCAAGACGATTCCCTTCCAACTTTTCTGTCACTGGCGCCACTTTCAAACTTTCTCTATTATACTCATTTCTGACTATCCATTTTGGTTACTCCACACAATTAGGTTAAACACCCTTTGTTTTAAAAATCCCCAGGCAATATACATATGTAAACTGGTTTTGTTACTAGTAAATATACTCAGGTCTCGGCGCTTTAAAGATTTGCGCTGAGTAGACAGTTGCCCATTGGAAAACAATCGTTCATTTATTTCAAACAGGAATTTCTCATTTTGCTTAAAGTACGTTTTGCTAAGAATTTGTAGCTCTTCAAAGAGATGCCGCTGAATCGTTATATATGGCTGTAAAATAATTCCTGAATTCCTCAGTACATAACAGTCAAAACGCAGGTAGGTACGTTATCTATAATAATAATATCTATATAATACTTAATAATATATTAAACTCGAGAAAGGCTGGACCGATTTGGCTAATTTTGGTCTTAAGGAAGGTTTAAAAAATGTGGAAAATTTAAAAAAAAACACGGCATAAAAAAGGAGAAACTACTTTTAGTTCAAGTGGCGCGTAGACACGCACACACACGTACGTATTTGTACAGTCCGTTATTTTGGTAGTAGTGTAGGTAATTAAATCGTTTCGTTTATATGGAGTATCGTAGGTGTGTGTGACGTGGTCTAAATAAATGTTATAGTAGTGAGCCGCGCACGCAGGTGGAAGGGACTTGTTGTAAACTGTCAGCCGAGCCGAGCGGACGTGCGGCCACTGCTATAGTGAAATACCGTGTGTTGTATTTTATTTACTACCTATTTACTTACCCCTGTGACGAGTGGACGTCACAGTGTGCATAAAGTAAGTACATTATTAAGTAGTACCTAAAGTACAAATAATTGACGACACGGTTGGCGCAGTGGCTGAGCGATCGACTGCTGCGCAGCGTGTTGCGGGTTCGATTCCCGCCCAGGGTTAACATTTGTGTGATGAGCACTTGTGTTTGCCTTGTGTCTGGGTGTTGTTTATCTATATATGTATGTATTTACAAAAAAAAAATGTATTTGTGTGTGTATATCAGCTGTCTGACACCCATAGTACAGGGTCTCCCTAGTTTGGGGTCAGATGGCCGTGTGTGAAAATGTCCCCACATATTATTATATTATTATTTATTAATTGTCGAAAGTTTTCCCACCATCAAAAGATTTATGTCCCAAATGAAAAGCTAGTGAAAACTAAATGGAACTTAACAATTTAAGGGCATCACACACTTGCACGCACACCACTGCAGCGCACCGCAGTCCAGATTTACGATGACATTCACACAGCGGTCGGCTAACACGGAACGGTTTACGACTTTGCCCGTTTAAAAACGGTCATTACGCGAAATGTACATTACACAGTAAGTGATGTGAACGAATATGGGGTTGGTTTGTTCGGATAATTGCCGGAAGGTCGCCGGGCAACTGATGTTGTGTTGAGGGAGGTTTTGGAACGAAGTTTTGGAATGATTGGAACGAAGTTCTTTACCGCGCGTTGCGAAAGGGGGCTAGACGGGAAAAATTAAGACCAAAAGTTGTACGACACTTTTTGCTATAGTTGTAAGCCATGCGGCGTGCGCGTGTTTCTCTGTCTGTCTCTCTCTCTCTCTCTCTCATAGAAAGCAAGCCAGTTATTTTCTTGATTGATTTGATTTGAATATAACTTAAAAAAAAAAAAAATACAATTCCTTCACTAATTAATCGAAAGGAACTTCGTTCCATCCGGGTGTCCCTTGACACCTCTTAAGTTTTTTGACGTGACAACGTCTTATAATTCGATAGAGCCGGCTGCACGCACGAAAAAACATGACGTCATGCGGCGTTACATGACGCCATTCGGCGTTACCTCGCTCTGAGGCGTTCCAAGTGAAAAGTGAATGTGGTGTCAATTGTTTATAGCAACGATAATTACAGCGATAAAGGTAATGATTCTTTCGCGTTGTCACGTTCAACTATCGTCAGTAAACCGACTTCACAGACAACCAATTTTTTTTCTGCATCGCGATACAAACTTTTGTTATGGATCTAGCACTTGATTCTAAACTCAGCAGCGTTAAAAACATCAATCAATTCTATCAAAAATAACAATATCATTAGCCTTTTCTCAACTATGTTGGGGTCGGCTTCCAGTCTAACTCGACGCAGCTGAATACCAGTGTTTTACATGGAGCGACTGCCTATCGGACCTCCACAACCCACTTACTGGGTAACACGATACTTCTTGGTAAGAATGGTTGTCAGACTTTCTGGTTTCTGACAACTTTAACGACTGCCAGAGATCTACAAATGAGTGAGTGCTTTCCGAGACACGGCGGGGATACAGTATGAAATGAATGGTCACCCATCCACCGACCGACCGCGGTAAGCGTAGCTTAACCTTTGACCGATCGATCTGTATGGCTTTTACTTAGCCACGAGCTCCTCCAAATTTAAATTATTTCATTCCATTTCAATGATTAAATTCCATTTCAATATCATCATTCATCATCATTTCAGCCGAAAGACGTCCACTGCTGGACATAGGCCTCCCCCAAGTGTCGCCACATTGACCGGTCCCGTGCGACTCGCATCCAGCGGATCCCCGCAACCTTTACCAGGTCATCGGTCCACCTAGTGGGAGGCCTTCCAACGCAACGTCTTCCGGTTCGCGGTCGCCACTCTAGAACTTTTCGGCCCCATCGGCCATCTGTTCTGCGAGCAATGTGCCCTGCCCACTGCCACTTAAGTTTAAAAATATGAATAAATTAAATTAAAAAATCAGGAAGTAATATAATTGAAAAGAAACTGATGTCTCTAGCAGATATATATATATCTCTCTCTCTCTCTCTCTCTCTTTATCTCTCTCTAATAGCAGCGTAATTATGCAACTTGGACTGAAAAACAAACGAAAGTAAGAATACTTTAAACAGAAAAAAAATTCAACATACCTACTTAACAGATTATTGTAATATCAACAATTCCCAAGAAGCGTTGTTTAACACTAGCATACAATATTTTTTGCGTGCGGCAACACAGACCGGGGTGGCGGCTTCGCGTCGATATGCATATTTCATTACGCGTTTACTTGGCATGTTTATTTTAGTATGCATTTTA
Source organism: Charanyca ferruginea (assembly GCA_947361185.1). Taxonomy (NCBI): domain Eukaryota; kingdom Metazoa; phylum Arthropoda; class Insecta; order Lepidoptera; family Noctuidae; genus Charanyca; species Charanyca ferruginea. The sequence goes on from OX376057.1 coordinate 32,047,384, forward strand.
ACTTTGCCTGCTTACGTGGCGTGACGTGGCGTACTGTCAATGTAAACTGTGAGGGTTGTAACATGTAAGTAAATTATTTTCTTTTATTTCTAGAAAATACGTAACTGTATGTTTTTTTCTTTATATTCTTCTTCTTAAACGTTGCGTATTGTTGAAGAAAGAGAAAAATTACTATAGTTCGCTACAGCCTTATTACCAGCCTATTATTATCCCACTGCAGGGCAAAGGCCTCTTCTTATACAGTGAAGGCACGATCATTGATTGACGCGAGCTCAAGGCGGATTGGCAATTTCAGATTTATATCGATTCTAACAATAAATGCAGGTTTCTTTACGGTGTTTTCCTTCAGTGGTGTCAATAATATCTGAGTTAACCTTAGAAAGAACATATGAACTAAAAAGTCACATTGGAAGTTGCCCAGTTTCGAACCCTGAAAACCATGAGGTTATGGCCTCTCGTGCTCAGCACGATAGGCGGAAGACTCAAACACTGGACTATCACAACATGTTATTTAAATCCACATTACCAATCAATCATTATAACAATATTTTATGAAAAGTTCGACAAAAATTGTCACTCAATTTAAAAAGTAATCATAAAAAATGAATGTTTTATATCGTGTACAGTCAACAGCAAAAGTAGGTGATCAAAATCAGAAATTCAATACTAATAGAGTATATATAGAATAGAGTTCGCGTCAGAACTGTGTGGTGTCGAAGTGATTCAAAAGTATGTGTGTGACAATCACATACTTTTAATAAATAACCTAGTAATAAATTATATAAATTAGTGTTAGTAAATTAGTATTGAATTTCTGATTTTGACCATCTACTTTTGCTGTTGACTGTACATTTTCTGCAGCGCACTTCAAAATATCTCATTACTGGAAGTTGCCAACATTTAAAAAAATATTTAAACATCGTAAATAAGACTTCATTTCCAACCCAATCAACAGCTCAAACAAAAGGTATGTGGTATAAACAAAATACACAAGCATAATTTGTGGTGCACACTTAAGACAAGACCTAAAGGTGCTCTCTCACTTGGAGCGTACGCCTGTTATATAACATTTGAGATTCAATTTTAAGCATTACATTACAGTACTGCCTCCCTGACTTGACGAGCATTCGCCTGTAATGTAACATTTGAGATTCAATTTCGAGCATTACATTACATTACTGATTACTGCCTCCCTGACTTGACGAGCATTCGCCTGTAATGTAACATTTGAGATTCAATTTCGAGCATCACATTACATTACTGATTACTGCCTCCCTGACTTGACGAGCATTCGCCTGTAATGTAACATTTGAGATTTGCCGCCCTGACTTGACGAGCATTCGCCTGTAATGTAACATTTGAGATTCAATTTCGAGCATTACATTACGTTACAGTACTGCGTCCCTGACTTGACGAGCATTCGCCTGTAATGTAACATTTGAGATTCAATTTCGAGCATTACATTACATTACTGATTACTGCCTCCCTGACTTGACGAGCATTCGCCTGTAATGTAACATTTGAGATTCAATTTCGAGCATTACATTATATTACTGATTACTGCCTCCCTGACTTGACGAGCATTCGCCTGTAATGTAACATTTGAGATTTGCCGCCCTGATTTGACGAGCATTCGCCTGTAATGTAACATTTGAGATTCAATTTCGAACATTACATTACTGATTACTGCCTCCCTGACTTGACGAGCATTCGCCTGTAATGTAACATTTGAGATTCAATTTCGAACATTACATTACTGATTACTGCCTCCCTGACTTGACGAGCATTCGCCTGTAATGTAACATTTCAGATTCAATTTCAAGCATTACATTACAGTACTGTCTCCCTGACTTGTCGTGCATTCGTCTGTAATATAACATTTCAGATTCGATTTTGACTATGTAGTTGATTCCGCAAGTGGTGCGCATTGATATACTCATAGTATTGTATTGGTACTCATAGTACCTACAAGTTGTATCAAAATGGTGCACTTTGGTGCCAATTCCTTTGTTCACAAACTAATTTTAAATATTAGGCCATTGCCATCTCTTACTACCAGGCAGCTGAAGAAAAGGACGGCGTCAGATAAGAAATAAATTTGAGATGTCAAATTAGTTTTTTCCTTGAACTTCGTCGAATTTTTAATCAATACGTTGTGAAATGTCAACAATAATTGTATGAACTTTTTAGATCAACTTAAATTGACAGCTCTTAGTTGTGCACTGTAATGCGCGGTTCTCTTCCCACACCAATGTAATGCTCGAATCAGTAACATTACAGGTTGCGCACTGTAATGTTCTGTTCTCCTCCCTGACTGATGTAATGTTCGACTTTGTTACGACGTCACATTACAGGCGAATTCTCCAAGTGGGGGAGCACCTTAAAAGTGGGTACTGACCGGTGTTACGGGCCGTAATGTACCATTCGCAGCGTTACGCCCTGTTCTAAAATGCGTGTAACATGCTCGTCTCGAACTCTTTGCTCGCCCGTGTTCCAGATTCATTGCCACTTGTGGTCAAGATGTCGGACGACGAAATTGTGTTTTCATAATAATTGTGGGATCATTGATTTTACTCAATTATTGTATACTCCAAGAAACGTTATTGGATATCAAACTTGTTTCAAAACAGGAACGTTTTCTCGTGTTTTCTCTTTGTCCCATTCCATTTTTAACTACCTACCTATTTGTAGGTGTTTCTAGGACCTAGAATCGACGCTTGTGCCACGTGCGCTCGTGACGACTCGCTGCGACGTACTAACTAAAGCGCGTAACATTCAAAGGATTCGCCAAAAAACCGACACCGGGGTGGAGCACTCGCAGTGAGCGACGAGCCGCTCGTTGCTCGTTACGAGCGCGTTGTTTCCCGTACTGACTGCATGAATGCTCGCTGTGTAACACGTTACATTACGCCCCGTAACGCCGGTCAGTACCCAGCTTAACGCAAATATTTGAACGGCGTGTACAAATCTTGGTCTCTATTTAAACTTATGATCGTCGCGTCTTCTTGTAAAATTAATTTACGATTCTCCCCTCACTTCCGTTGAGGTTCTTTTGTTTTTGGCTGTATGATATTATAACGAATTTGGATTGTGAGTGGTTTAAATGTTGCTTTTATATAAATATAGTAATTACTAGCTGACCCAACAGACGTTGTCCTGTCCCGATCTAGGGGGATGAAAAGGGGGGAAAAAGGGGGATGAAAAATAGATGTTGGCCGATTCTCAGACCTACCCAATATGTACCTACACAAAATTTCATCAGAATCGGTCAAGCCGTTTCGGAGGAGTACGGGAACGAAAACTGTGACACGAGAATTTTATATATTAGATAATCATTTCTTAACGATATGGATTGATACATTTTACAGTGGTTTCTATAAGGCGATTTTTTTGTGGGTTTGTTTGGGATGTTTGGTAGATGCTTCCAGTCTAATCGGTTCAGCTGAATATCGGTGTTTTACATGGAGCGACTGACTATCAGACTTCTACAACCCTCTTGGTAAGACTAGTTGCCAGTTTTTTTTTCCAGCTTCTAACTACATATGAGCTCAACTGTCAATTAGGAGACACAATAGTTAAGCAATGACAAGAGACCAACATTTTTTTTTTTTTTTCATTTTTTCATTTTTTTTTTTTCATTTTTTCATTTTTTTTTTTTTTGACAGCGAAAACGCTGCGTCACAGATAAAGCGACGAAGTGAAATAGGGGCTAAGCAGAGCCATAACGAAAGTGCACGTATGGATCTGCAAGAACATGGACCTGAAAAGGTCACGAACGACGAAGAAGGTTTCATCAAGGTCGAGAAGAAGAAGAGGATGAAGAAACCAACTTGTCCGAACAAGTGTGGGACCGCACCGACCGGACCGAACCACCTGCTGCGTCCTGCTGTTCCAGTGACGCTGCTGTATGTGTCTCGACTGCACTACTCTACAAAGGTTGTGGAGGTTGTAGAGTACATCCGTATTAAGTCGAATTTTGCTCTGAGGGTCGAGCGGTTGTCCTCGAGCCACAATGTGAACATCAACTCCTTTGTGGTGAGAGTACCAACTGAACATCTGTCGACCTTTACGAAGGAGGAATTTTGGCCGAAAGGTGTTATGTTCCGGCGCTTTCGAGGCCGGTTACCTGCTGACACCGCGCGACACACGACGCCTACTTTACGTGTGAAATAGGATATATTTAATTATAGTTGATAAGGTTTTACTTAATAAGTATTAGTTTGTTATTGCTTAAGATTATTTTGTGTATTTTATCTATGGGCCACAGTTGCCTGATAATAAAGTTATTATTATTATTTTATTATTTGGCTTCTGGACAAACGAACGAGACGAACAACAACTAATGACAGCCAAGACCAACGGCTTTACGTGCTTTCCGAGGCACGGGTCTCTGTATGAAATCGATGGTCAGTTGATGGTTAAATATAATAATATACTTACTTACCTAATAAATTAATTCCCTATTTCAATGTACTAAAGTTGACGCAATGGTAAAGACTGGTACCATGAATACGCCCTAGTGTTCACAGTGTGCCTACAACACAACCATATTCCAGCTAGTTATTACCTCTACCAAGTTACAAACATTCACGTCCTATTTTCCTATACTTAACGACCTATTCGTTAATGGCCTAAACACCGTGTTAGGTCATCGCGCCTGCCATTTCTACATGAGTAATTGCAGACGTAACAACTTAGGACAAAGCATTTGACCGAACATCCGACTTTTTGATGTTTACTGCGTGTCAGTCAAGCCTTTTCCTACCTAGGTACCTAATTGCTTTTGTCTAAGTAACTTTTAGTGCCTACACACGTAGAGTTCAACTGTCGTAAATAGTGGTTTTGCTTGGAATAGATAATTAATTAGTTTGGTTTCTTGTTTTAAGTGAATTCGAAATTGTTGTAAGTTATAGGATTCTAGGAAGCTTCTAAAGTTAGGTCTTCGGCGTAAACAGTTGTGTTAGATTTGATGTTTTTATTTAGATGAGAATGAGAGGGAATTTTACTGATAGTGAGTACATAAGTACTCATACCTAAAATCTAAATCTATAACTAATAGATATATAAAAATCTCGTGCCATAGTGTTTGTTATCGAACTACTCCGAAACTGCTTGACCGATTTTTAATTTTTTTTTTTGTGTATATTTGGTTGATCTGAAAACATGTCGTAGGTTTTTTTTCATTTATATGACAAAACAACGTTTGCCGGGCCATCTAGTTAATCTTATAAAGACGTAAAGTTTGTATGTTAGGATGTAGCAGACAATCTACAAAACTACTTATCCGATTTCACAAAAATCTTTCTCTTATAGGAAGCTTTTTATCCCTGGGTGCTTATAGATAAACTATATTTATTTTGAAAAAAATAGAAATAGTAAGAAAATTCATGCGAGCGAATTCGCGGGCAAAAGCTAGCAAATAACAAAAATGAGAGACCTATCTAGCATGAACTGCAATTTTTTAAATAATATAATAGCCTCAATATAAACCAATTTCATTACATCCATAAAAAACGCAAAACATAAAAATATTAACGCCGTCGTTTAAAAAACGCGGCGACAAATCGTCCGTGTGCGCCGACTCTAATACAGATTACGACGCAAGACGTAAGATTTGAATGGATATTCCGTTTTACGCACACCGCACTTCGACGCGTACAAATATGAATAAGAATGTACTAAGACTCCGTATTTTGTGAATACAGTTTTATTTCCATTATATTCAAGAGAGCGATATCACGAATGATCTTCATTGCGTGTCACTGAATATTATTTGTGCTCAGGTGGCGGAATGACAACAAAGTTTCTGTCACATAGGACAATTTGTTGCAAAGTGGGTAGGTATGCTTTTGATGGAAGACTCACATTTGCGTTATGCGGTATTCGGTTATATTATTATGTTTACGTCAAATGTATTTTCGTGTATTATGTTCTGTACTAAACTTAACACTAACTGAAGAGCAATACTCGTTATTAAAAAATGTTTAATATCTAGATGCAATGTCATTTCAGCGGTGATATGAAACACTTGTTTAAGCGTTGGTAAATTAGGGCTAGTTTTGACAAATAAAAGTTACGAGAATTGTCCCCTCTCCCCAATTTATTTCATAGTTGATTTGTCAACGCCGTTCATGTCTTACCTATCACAGAACTGTAAAAGTCACAGAATTAATTTAATAAAGCAACAAAACCAATAAAAATGTAACATTCTAGACAATAATCGTGAACAGTTGATGTTTTTACGCGTAATACTGCGCTTTAACGTTGCAACGTAAACGTTTGACGTGTACTTTTATTCCGCCATTGTCATTTTATGTGACAGTAGAAATGTTAGGAGTAATTGCAGCGCAGTAATGTGCAGTTTGTTGTGTTGCCTTATTTGTGGCAGCAACTAGTAAGAATAAGGTGGTGTGGTGCTGAGGTGAGGTGTGAGCTGTGGTGCTTACCGCGGTCAGTCCGTGGATGGGTGACCATCTATTTCATGAAACCCCTCCGTGACTCGGAAAGCACGTAAAGCCGTTGGTCCCGGTCTCGCTTGTCTCGCTTGTCATTTGTTAAATCTTTGGCAGTTCTTTAGTCAGAAGCCAGAAAGTCTGACAACAAGTTTTAGGTACCAAGGGGTATCGTGTTACCCAGTAACTGGGTTGTGGAGGTCGGACAGCGTGTCGATCCATGAAAACACTGGAATTTAGCTGCATCCAGTTAGACTGGAAACCGACCCCAAAATAGTTGGGAGAAGGCAGATGATGATGAACTGGTAAGAATGAACGGTAGGGATCATACATTTGTGTGTATGACTCTTTACTGTTAAACGTGACCTCACCGCTGTAACACTTCATGAGTCAGTGGTCTGTTTGAGCCCAAAGCCCAATTTTGCACGTTAACAAAACCGCAAATATTAACAGACATTATATTATTTCTCGAAAACTAAATTTCCCGAAGTTTCGATAAACTCAGCCATTATTTTTTACTAGCTGATGCCCGCGACTTCTTCTACGTGAATTTCGGTTATCTATGGGTTTTTTTCGTACGGAACTTTACTTATTTTTCTAAAATAAAAGTAGCCTATGTTGCTCCCTAAAACACCAGCCATCTGCCAGTGCATGTCCCGTAAAACAGACGTAGTCCGTTGATTAGCTATAACCAATGATATTATATTAAACAGATATGTTATGAGCGCCCAATTTTGAAGATTCAAAAACGTCCTAATTGGGACGTATTGCCTTTAGTCTGGTCACGCATGGCAACGAGTGATACGCTTTGTTAAAGCAGCTAAAAAAAATAATAAAATGCTATTTTGTGTATTTAGAAAGTGTACCAATTATGATACCAAATTTAATAAAACACAAGGGATCTCATACCACATGTAACTACGCAATATACATCGATTTATTTATATATTTCAATAATTTTCCTAATATTCTTATATTTGGAGGTTAGAAAAAAGAAAGAAACGGAAATACATTTTTTGACGTGAGTAAGACAAGGACGCGTTCACTCCGGACATAGAATAAAAGTACAGATGCGATAACGTAGGCAGTAAAGTCATTGTTTACCCACAGTTCTGTTTTCCTTTTTTCTAAGCTTGTAATATTTAATCATTTTGTTTCATTTAATCATTAATATTTAGCAATATTTAGAAATTAAACAATGTGACAACAGATATTTAGTATCCTTTCTTCGTTAAGGTTATCCAATGAGATCTGGCTTCAAGAATGAATCGCATTTGTTCGTAAACAAAGAAATGAATTTTATTACAAAATAAATATTTTCTACCATATATATTATTATATATATTCTATTATACCTTTAGTCCTGTTAATTAGTTGTTATATGTACAAACCGCGTGTATAAAATGTACTCGCGGTTTGTACCATCTGTCTCGTTAAATTTGTTAGTCTATGATGGCAAGACGCGGTGATTGGTGGCCAGGATAATGTCTGTTTACATTCACGCGCAATTGACAACACTAACTGTCTCTTTTTTTCTTGTTGGTTTTTTCAAGTCATCCCTTTTCAACATTTTGACTTGTAGTGAATTGTAAAATGAATGAAAAGTGTGTATGTGTGCTGCCGCTGCTGCGCGGAACACTTTTTTCGGTGGTTTTGTGAGTGTATAACATATCTGTTTATTAGAATATCATTGGCTATAGCAAACAGATAGACAGTTTTTTTTTTTTTTGTAATTAGTACTGTGTAAACATTTAAATGCATTCAGTAAAAAGCTGTTATTTTAGCATTACAAACAGACACTTCAATTTTATTTCTTTGTATAGTATTCAATATCAACCCACACACGTTACATTAACTTCATGCAATGATAAAGCACAAAAATATTCAACTCCATTTATCTGTCTTTCAAATGTTATAATATATGAAGCGCGAATATGATAGGTAAAGAAAAGAAAAAAAAAATCTTTAAACCATTTAACATTTTATTCTAGTCTAAAAAATATACTAAGTGCTTGTAAAACGTCAGACATTTTAAAAGTAATGTCCACATTTTTATTGCTTCAATATCAATTTATGACATGAACGATCTGTTAATTAATTAATCATAAAACTACGTTTTTCTATCCATTAGTTTTATTAGACGCCGTACGGACCGATCGGTGAAGGTTAAGCTACGCTTGCCGCGGTCGGTCTGCGGATGGGTGACCATCCATTATATACCGAGTTCTAAGCCGTTGTTGCCGCAGTCTTTATGGGTAGTCAGAAGCCTGAAAGTCTGACAACCAGCCTTACCAACGGGTATCGTGTTACCAAGTAACTTGATTGTGGAGGTTATATAGGCAGTCGCTCCATGTAAAACACTGGTATTCAGCTGCATCCTGTTAGACTAGAAGCGTCTGCGAACTGTCTTGGATCCCGCAACGGGGTCAGAAAATATAGAGTTTACGCGGCAGCCTTACGTACTTTGTGACGGGGTCCTGTTGCGGGATTCACGACATGGTTGGCGCAGTAGTTGAGCTATTGATTGCTGTGCATCGTGTTGCGGGTTGAATCCAGCCCAGGGTAAACATTTGTGTGATGAGCACTTGTGTCTGGTTGTTGTTTATCTATATAAGTATGTATTTAAATGTATCTGTGTATGTATATCAGCTGTCTGACGCCCATAGTACAGAGTCTCCCTAGTTTGGGGTCAGATGGCCGTGTGTGAAATGTCCCCACATAATATTATAGATATTACATTATTATCTATACTAATATTACAAAGCTGAAGAGTTTGTTTGTTTGTTTGGTTGAACGCGTTAATCTCAGGATCTACTGGATCTAATTGAAAAAATCTTTGTTGGATATAAATTTGTGTTGGATAGTCCATTTATCGGGGAAGGCTTTAGGCCCATGCGAAGCCGGGTCGGGTATCTAGTATATTATAATATTCAAGACAGTTGAATCGTTCCATCGCGACTCATTGAGCTTCATTGCCTCGGCTTTCTGGGTGGTCGTGACTGTTGATTCTGGCTAGATTTGCAGTGACTTGGGAATAGAATGGCGGGTTATTCCCATAAAAAAAATTGATAAGTATATCTTGCAGAATCAACCACAGATACTAAAACAAAACTCATTCCAAACAAAACAATAAATCATTTTACTTCACACTCGTCCGTCCACAGTTGCCGTATACCATATGTCCCAGTTGTTCTGGTAACTTTCTGTGAAACTATAAAGTGAAACAATGTACGTATTTACACAGAACGTCGATATTAAATGCCGTTATGAAATACGATGATTTATGGCACTCGGTCTGTGACTGTGACACATTTAGAATGGTATTACGATGTGGGGGAAGTAACTAGAGGAACTCATTAATATAATAATAATAATATGTGGGGACATTTTCACACACGGCCATCTGACCCCAAACTATGGAGACCCTGTACTATGGGTGTCAGACAGCTGATATACATACACAAATACATTTTTTTTTTGTAAATACATACATATATAGATAAACAACACCCAGACACAAGGCAAACACAAGTGCTCATCACACAAATGATTACCCTGGGCGGGAATCGAACCCGCAACACGCTGCGCAGCAGTTGATCGCTCAGCCACTGCGCCAACCGTGTCGTCAATCATTGAGATGGTTACGGGAATTTTAATATTTCATAAGCTTAGTAAGACAAGCTAGGTGAGAAATGAATATATTAGAGGAAGTTTGAAAGTGGCGCCAGTTACAGAAAAGTTGAAAGGGATTCGTTTGTCTTGGTATGGGCATGTGAAGAGAAGGGATGAAACGCTTGTGACTAAATGAGTTATAAATATTAATTTGGTTGAATGGAGAGGGAGACGAATGCCGAAGAAAAGATGGCTGGATTGTGTGAAGGATGATATGAATGATAGTGGAGTCAGTGAAAGCATGACATTGGACAAGACGAAATGGAAGAAGAAAACATGTTGCGCCGACTCCAAGTAACATGAAACAAGGGCAGGAAGAAGAAGAAGAAGTAAGACAGGCTAAATATAAAGACTCTATGGTCTTGGTGACTTTTAATATTACTACAAATTACCTATCTAATACGAGAAGGTTTAGAAAATCCTCGTGTCATGGTGTTTGTTATCTAGGACTACTCTGAAATGGCTTGACCGAATTTGATGAAATCTTTTGTGTACCTATATTTGGTAGGTCTGAGAATAGGTCGAAGGCTAGTTCTTTTTCTTTTAAATGGCAAAGCAACGTTTGCCTGTTCAGCTAGTAATTTATATAATTAACTAGCGACTCGCCTCGGCTTCGCACGGGTGCAATATAGATAGGATACTAATGTGGTGTCACACAAAATAGTATCAAACTATACGTATAACCCTTCCTCTTGAATCACTCTATCTATTGCTGAAAACCACATTAAAATCTGTTGCGAAGTTTAAAAGATCTATGCGTACAGACAGTGTGAGCGACTTTGTTTTATAATATGTAAGCATAAAGTATGTAAGGCTGCTGCGCGCCCGAGCAGAGAGACTGCTCAGAACAAACCGCCATTTTTCTCACGCACACATTGACATTACGTTTACAGGCATTCTCAAGCAGTTTCAAGCAAACTTCAGTCTCGACTGCCACGTATTGTCTAAATGAATAAATGAGAGACATTGACATTTCACGACGAACAGGAAAATTTTGTTATGAAAAAATTGCAAAGAGTTTCAACCAGCGTCAATAAAATTTCATATTGTCACAAACAAAACCTACAGAATGAATACAGTAGCAGCCCTAGTGAGTTTGGAAAGTTTAGGTAATTTTTTTTGAAGATGGCGGGAGCGGTCCTTCTGTAACCTCTATAATTTGGTAAGGAAGATGTAAAGAAGTTAAAATTGTGTCCGTTCGGGCTTATCTCTACAACTGCTAGTCCAATTCTGTGCTAATAGGCTACAATCAAATATCAACAAATTTGAGGGTTCCTTAAAAATATTACGCGGACATAGCCACGGGCAAAAGCTAGTATCTTTACAGTACTCATACCCTGTAAAACGAAACACAGCAACGCTATTTTGCGGCAGAAATAGGTATATTGGTACAAATAGTATAGAGGCCAGCACATCAAGATACTCCAATCTGTCAAATTTCTTTGATAGTTTTAATAATAATAATTATTATCTTTAATTCAGACATACGTCCATACAGTTTTACAACAGATAGCGTTAGTATAGTTGTTAGTAGTACACACAAAAATAAAAAAGATGTTAGAAATTTGTTCGTAAACAAACACGGAAACAACAATAATATTTACTATTTCCTATTTCTGCTGCTTTCTGTTTTTTTTTATTTTCTTTTTAGTTTTTCAACTTTATTACAAAAGAGTAAGGTTTATGTTCAAATGGGAACATTTGACAGTTTCTGTACTTCCTCGAACAAGCTCCACCAGAAAGACTACCAATACAACTATCTAGGAAATACCACACGTTCACCAAAACGATAAAACCAATAAAAGAAACAGAAGAACATTATTCCTTGATTACAAATCGTTCCATTCCTAACAGTAGTTTGTTTTATTTTAATTGCTACTTGGTCAGACGAGTGGCCATTAATCAAAAATCATTATAGATTAGACTGACTGATTCTTGTTTAGTCTACGGCGGAGAGTATAAAGGGCCTTGTCTAAAACTGTTTTGAGACGGCCATCACTGTGGTATAGGTGTCGATTTAATTGTTTGTGTCTTTAAGCCGACTCGACATATTCAAGATTTAACAATAATTGCCGTGCCTGCCGCGAATACACCATCACTCCATTTCTATCTTTGGGTGAAGACGATAGAGGGATATTGACGAGAGGATGGTAAGCAGGGACGCTCTACTGAATACCATAACGCCTACTGCGATCGCCAACATGCATCGGCCAAGCATGGCGATTACAGCTGAACCCCCCCTTGAGGGAGACCTGTGCCCAGAAGTATGCGTCTAAAGGTTGACATGATGATAAAGATGAAGTTCAAAATAAGACTATTTAAATGGCTTATAGAAAAATGCTTCTGAGGGGCAAATGGCTAAGTAAAATCCGTAGACCGTTCGGTCATGGTAAAACTACGCTTACTGCAGTCACTTATGGAGATCGATACCTTTCCGTGCCTCGGAAAGCACGTAAAGCTGTTTGGTCCCGGCTGTAATGTTAGAAGCTAGAAAGTCTGACCAGTCTCGGTAACTGAGATAAGGAGGTCATACAGGCAGTCGTTCTGTGTAAAACACTGGTACTTATTAGACGCCGTGTCTCGTCGGTGTCGTAGAAGACGACAGAGGGATATTGACCTGAGGATAGGAAGCAGCTTCCTTCTGAGTACCATAACACCTATTGTGACTGCCAACATACATCGGCCAAGCATGGCGATTACGACTAAACCCCCCTTGGGGGAGACCTCTGCCCAGCAGTTGACGTCTAAAGGTTGACATGATGATGACTTATTAGACTGGAAGCTGACCATTACACAGTTGGAAAAAGACTAGAAAGTTTGTTTAATAATAACACGGTTTCTTTTTGATCTCAACTCTTTATTCCACACAATAAGTTCAATTCTCACTACGATTCAATATTAGGTATCAACCACGAAGTAAGTTACTTCGTGGTATCAACTATACATTAAATAAATAGCTATACAGTAAAAAAGTCGCGTAGATACACCAGGCATATCTTTGTTCTCAATGCTCCACCCGATAAAAAATTACTTCAGTACCCAACACGAGTCCACGACACGTGCTTTAAACCTAACAAAGATAATTTACCCTTTTGAATAGGTAGGTACTATACCTATGCAAACTGGGAAATATGGTGTACAATATACTTTAATAAAATAGCTGCTTTAATAAAAGAAATATCAATTAAAATAATTGATTTTTTAGCTCACTGCTGAGTCCGCGATAACTGTGTTATGTATTCCGTAACTCGATGAAAACTATGCTAGTGCCACTAATTGAGAACATAGGTGAAGCAAACTATTTTTACGCAACTATTTTAGCCATTGCCAAATTTTTCGCTTAAGTGGAATCACAAAATTCGAATTCGCGGGTGATGTCTTGCAGAATTGCACTGCGGCTCGTACGCTCATAATTTGCACTATTTATGCGAAGACACTGCCTCCTAAGATACAGGATCTTCCTAGATTTAGGAGTCAGGGCTCAAATTTTGTATTGACCATACTGTATCCGTCTCTCACACACTATTTTGTAGTAATTCTTATGTCTCTAGTGATAATTATGGGTACTATTATTTTGTGTCAAACTTGTACTTTGTTTTCCTAATAAACTATTTTTTTTTAATTTATATTTGTTAATTCATTAAGTTGACTCATTAAGAAGTCATTAATTACTAGTCTTTATCCACGTCTTTGCCTGGAAGCTAAGTATACCTCTATTATGATAATATAGCATAATTAAGATTTGGCATAGTATGCCTCAATTATTTTATGTGCAGTAATAATCTCTGACGATTGGTTAGTAACCAATGCATAACCAAAAATACTAAAATAACCCAACATTCAACAATTAATTCTCCACATTTCCGATTCTGCTTAGTCGTAAACCCAACTTGTAAATCAATCTGCAGAGGGCTTTAGCTAAATATTTAGTTTTAAACACATGTTTCAATGAGGAAATGTTTCACTGACATTAAAATATTAACGACCTTTCGAACAACTTAATACACTAACATATTGATTTCTTCCTTCCTTTCGTTCTTTCTTCTTTCCTTTCTTTCTTTTTTCCTTTCTTTCTTCCTTTATTTCTGACTTTCTTTTCTTTTTACTTTTTCTTTGTCTTTCCTTCTTTCTTTGTTTCTATCTTTTCTATTTTAGTTCTTTTTAGGGTTCCGGTCCTCAATAGGAAAAAACGGAACCCTTATAGGATCACTTTGTTGTCCGTCTGTCTGTCTGTCAAGATTTTTTATCTCAGGAACGCGTGGAGGTATCGAGTTGAAATTAAAACCATATACTCAAGTCTACGGTCCCTTGATGTTGTAAAAAAATCAACCCTCTATATTAACGTGAAAAAAAGATACGGCCGTTTATGTCGCAAAAAAACGCATTTATAATATTAAGTAGATTAAAGTATGGATAGTAAGTATGGATTAGTATAGAAGTATGGATATGTACCTACTAATATGTACGGAACCCTCGGTGGGCGAGTCCAACACGCATTTGTCCGGTTTTTTTTTTATTCATTTCAGAAAGACTTAGTTTCCCTTTACCTTATGATGAAGGAACACCTTACATTAGATGGTGTTTTCTTGAATGGAAATTCTTTTTTCTTACCTTCTGTATTTCTTCCTTTCTTTCTTTTTGTTTTTCTTTCTTTCGTACTGTCTTTCTTTCTTGGCTTCCTTCTTAAGTAGATTAAAGTATGGATAGTAAGTATGGATTAGTATAGAAGTATGGATATGTACCTACTAATATGTACGGAACCCTCGGTGGGCGAGTCCAACACGCATTTGTCCGGTTTTTTTTTTATTCATTTCAGAAAGACTTAGTTTCCCTTTACCTTATGATGAAGGAACACCTTACATTAGATGGTGTTTTCTTGAATGGAAATTCTTTTTTCTTACCTTCTGTATTTCTTCCTTTCTTTCTTTTTGTTTTTCTTTCTTTCGTACTGTCTTTCTTTCTTGGCTTCCTTCTTTTATTTCTTACTTTCGTTATTTTTCTTTTTTGTACTTATTCTGATATCTTTGTCTGCCTTTACCTTATGATGAAGCAACAACTAACATAAGATAAAGGTGTTATCTTAAATGCAGTACACAATGAACTAATTTGTCTCGGTATAATGGACCCAAATCTAGTCCCGGATGCCAAATGGTGCTGAAATGGCGGAGATTATGTTAACGTAAGGAGACTTGTTGATGTGTGAGGCGAAGTAGACGTTCATTTTATAGGTGCAAGTTAGGCATACATGCAAGGCTATTAGGAAAATGTTTTAGAGCGTTTTTTTAGCACTTCAAAGGTAAAATTGCGAAAAAAAGCATTCAATTTTTACTCCTCAAAAGATCTTCGAATAAATCCAAACTTAAAGTTTCTGTTGTCTGCCTTCGTCTAACTAAGGGAGTCTGCAGACGACAGAATTTATGCACGTGCGATTATTGTTCACCGATCCGGTGGATGATAATAATTTTCTTTTGTTAGTTCTTTGAGAATTTTAAATTGAAATTATGACTTTTAAAAGTTTTATGATACGATACCTATGTTTAATCAAACAGACTGGAACAGAGAATAATCGACTTATACTTTACTTGTAAAGTAAGATAAGAAAACAAACAATATATCTTTTTTATATTGTAAAAGGCTTACGCTTGACCGCAACTCACCGGATCATAAGTGATGATGCGGCCTAAGGTGGAGCACGTTTTCCTAGTATGAACCGAATCACTCATGCCTTGAAGATACCCAGATTACACTTAACGGAGTACAGAGAGGCGGGCGGTGAATTCCACAGTCAGACAGTTCGCACAAAATAATGTTGAATCAAAGCGCTTGGTTTGAGACCGTGGAATATCAGCCATATATCGGTGACGCTTCACCGTATCTCTCGCACGTCTGATGATGGAATGGGGATGAAGGAATTAAATTGTACAATTCCAAAACACACTCTACGATGTACCTACCCGATAAAAGACCGATAGGCTGGCAACGGTGCAGCGGTGTTCTAGGCTCTGGAGCTTAGGCTTAAGTACACACGCCCACACACAGGCACACACCCCCACACACCCACATATAAAAACACCAATATTACAAAGCTAAAGAAACGCTAACATTTTGTTTGCGAAAAAAAAATGCAGCTGGAATAGAGCAAAGCGCTTATTAACCCCTAGCTTGCAGGGCAGGCCGTCGAGCCTCCTCAATGGAGGGTAAAGAGGCCAGAGGAAGCGAAAATATTACGCTAACCAACCCAGTTACATTGTGTTTTTGTGTTCACTTTTGAGGGTTAACTTGTAGAGTTCGTTGTCGAGAATAGTTGTTTGTTGAATTTTATTAAGTTTTGAGTTACACAAGTTCAATAACATTATAATTTACTTTATAGCAGAAAAATACCCTCCAAATGAACAATAACATATACTTCAAAGTCAAGGTCAAAGTCAAATCATTTATTTCAATTAGACCATTAAAGGCACTTTTGAACGTCATATTGTAAAATTTGAATCTACATAGTTGCCCATTCCAAATGGTAGTTTCGTATGGAGACGAATGGATAAGAAACACCATACATACTCTTGTAAAAAAAAATGTTTACAATTTTATTTGCGTCTGGGTGTTGTTTATCTATATAATATGTATGTATTTAAAATGTATTTGTGTATGTATATCAGGTGTCTGACACCCATAGTACAGGGTCACCCTAGTTTGGGGTCAGATGGCCGTGTGTGAAATGTCCCCACATATTATTATTATTATTTACAAGAATTATAATATACTAGCTTTTGCCCGCGACTTCGTCCGCGTGGATGTCGGTTATCGCGGATGCAAGCGAAGTTGCGAATTAAAAAGAAGCCTATGTCCTTCCCCGGGGTTAAAGCTATTGTATACCAAATTACATCAAAATCGGTTCAGCCGTTTCATCGTGATAGCGTAACAGACAGAGTTACTTTCGCATTTATAATATTAGTATGGATTATGTTACGACAACACGATGTACCCTGTATAAAAATCATATACTATAGTATGTACAAAGTATTACAAGTTAAGAAATGACAGCTAAATGATGTACATACACATAGTGTTCACATATTTACAATTAATAATACAGTAGACGACCACTACCTAAATACGCATTTTATTTTTATTTTTTTTAATTTCCGTTATTGATATGTAGATAGTAGGTTTAGAAGTAGTTTTGTATTGTCACAGATTTTCGAAACTGAAGTCAATGTGTACTGTGCTAAAGTTACTAATCACTTTAAAGTTTTTGAAGGCGGTTGTCTTTTTTGTAAAAGTAGGTTTTTAATTTTCCGGTTTTTAGTAGGTGCCTTCCTATCATCTAAATCCATTACGAATCGGTTAAACCACAGTTAAAACAGAGATAGAAAGTTCTTGTCAAAACTTTTGCTGAAGGGAACTACAAACCAAAACGTCATCTAGTATAATTTATTGATTTTTTATTGACTTTTAGTATATTTTTAGAATTTCGATAAAATTTATGTACCCCTAAGGCATACCTTATCCATTGATAAGAGTTTAAAAATCGACCTACAATTTCCAAAAAAAAATTGAACCTGTAATAAAATAAAAGTCCGATACTATCCCACGCGAATTAAAAAATTTTATAAAAAACAACGTATGTGTTAAGTTACGTAAATATAATATGTAGGTATTATGTTCCATACAGCTAAATCCGAAACATCCATCCATCCACCCAAACATTTACGTTTATAATATTAGTCGAATTAACATGTAGGTACGGTCAGCAACGAAAGTCGATTAACACTTTAGATTTTTCAATAATAATTCTTGAGCAGAAGGAAATACGGACAAAGTATAAAATCAAGATAAAATAAACTCTTGACTATGACCTGAAATACTGTAAAGTATTACTTACATCGTATTAGTTTTTGTGTCTTTTTAGAGGATATGAAAATGTAATAGCGTTAATCAACTTTTGTTGCTAACTGTGCCTACTTTCTGAATAAGGTTTAGGTCGATAAAAAGCGACTTTTACAGATTTTAAAATGACAATCACGTCAAAATGTGTAGTGTAAATGATTTCAAAAAAATATAGGTTAAACTAGAACATTCTCGTTTTCATTTAATATCAATATTTTTGATTAAGTTCATATTAGGTCCTTACATATGAAATTGCCGATACTTAATATTGGCAACTTTGAAATCAAATATTTTGTGTTTGATTAGGAATTCCAAATTCAAAATTATTTCAAAATAAAGACTAAAGAATATTGTTTTAAAATTCGTGTTTCATTTGTTTTCACGTCATTTGTTTGGGCTTAAAAATTGATATAGCAACAACAATGGAGAATTTAAAAATTCGCGATATTTACGAATATGAGTTCCACCGTGGCACCAGTGCAGCAGAAACGGCTCGAAGGATTAACGACGTGTACGGGCCAAGCACCGCTAACGAACGAACGGTGCGTTTTTGGTTTCAACGTTTCCGTTCTGGAAATTTTGATTTACAAAACGAGCCTCGTGGACGACCGAATACTGAAGTGAATAATGAAGAATTAAAGGCGATAGTTGAAGCGGATCCATCTCAAACCACTTCTGAATTAGCAGCAGCCTTTGGAGTAAGTGACAAAACAATCATTATCCATTTGCGTCAAATTGGAAAAGTAAAAAAGCTCGAAAAGTGGGTACCGTACGAATTAACTGAAGTACACCAACAAACACGCGTCGGTTGCTGCGCTTCCTTGCTCAATCGTCACAATAATGAGGGAATTTTAAATCGTATTGTCACTTGTGATGAGAAGTGGATTGTGTACGATAATCGCAAGCGATCATCACAATGGCTTAACCCTGGAGAACTGGCAAAACCTTGCCCCAAGCGAAAACTGACCAAAAAGAAGATTCTAGTTAGTGTTTGGTGGTCCTGTGCTGGTGTCATCCACTACAGCTTCTTGAGTTCAGGCCAGACGTTACTGCAGACATGTATTGTCAACAGTTGCAAACAATGATGGAAAAGCTCACCATTAAACAACCGAGACTGGTCAATTGCTCTAGCCCATTGCTCCTTCAGGATAACGCTCGACCACATACTGCACATCAGACGGTCGCCAAGTTAGAGGAGCTGCGACTGGAAACTCTGCGTCACCCACCATACTCTCCAGATCTTGCCCCAAACGATTACCATTTATTCCGAAATTTGGACTACTTTTTACAAGGAAAAAAATTCAATTTTGATGAGGCAGTTAAAACAGCCTTCAAGCAGTTCATCGATTCTCGCTCCCAGGATTTTTTTACCAAAGGGATCAATGAGCTCCCGATAAAATGGCGGAAGTGTATCGATAACAATGGTGCATACTTCGATTGACTACATATATAATTTCTTTAAAAAAAAGTTATTTTTAATTTTTTGATACCGAGCGGCAATTTCATATGTAATGACCTAATATTAAATAGTTCAATTAACTCGCACGCGGACAAAACATTGATAATCACACAAAATCTACCAGGTATAAATTTAAATTTAAGTTTCACTATCTTACAGACAATTTTATTATCTATCTTTTAGTATACTAACGCCTTTTTTTAAAAGTTAAAGAATAGTTAATCTTTTATTATTATTATTTTTATATTATTTAAATATTAAAATTATTTATATATTAATATTATTTTAAATATTATTTAATTTTTTCGACAAAACTTTGAGAGTTTTGGACGCAGCGCATACGATTCTCTGGTCGCTTCGAGGTCGCCGGCGTATATCTTCGCCTTAATAATTATTATAACGTCAAATATTCCCAGTACTTATACTCACAGTTATACTGTTACCTATGTAATAATACACGATATTCACAAAGGAAAGGTTACGCCCACTTGAAACACGAAACCTTGATAGACACCACTAATTACTGCCACTCCAGAAACCAAGTTCTAACTAGTAAACGCCTTTATAAGTGTCTGCCGGTCTGAAAAAATATAAAGCTGAAATTCTAAGCTTTTACAAAATTGTATGTGGAAAATTCTAGAAATAAAATCAGGCTCGTTAACTGGAGGCAGCGAAGCGAGAACTAATGTACTGAATGGACTCTTAAGTTAGCGTGGGGGTGGGCAGAAGTAGAGGTTCGAATGTAGGGGTCAAAGGACACGATGTAGTGTTTTTTTGCTTGAATATTTTTGAGAGCTACTGATTTACTAAGGTTGTTAGTAAGATAATTATTTAATTGAGGAAGAGTAGACATAGATACAATACATACGTACATTGGTTCTGAATAAAATAAAATAATACCGACAAAGGCAAAGACCGGTTCGGGTAAATAAAAGCTAAGTAATGTCTATTTTGTTATGTTTCAACAGGGTATTACAACCATTTTTTAAAAGTGTCTCAATTCAATTCTGTAGTGCTAATATGCTACCAAAAAAAACACAACATTTTTATTCAATCGATAAGTGTAGTAATTTTAAATTTTCAAATTTCGCGCTTAGTTTGAAGGAAACGCCTCGTTGCGGACGCCATATTGCTCTGCGGAAATTACGTTAGTTCGCTGAGTAACAAATGCGCTGATATTATTCATGATAATTGTATATAATTTAAAAATAATTATTATAATATTTTGTAATAGTTGTAATAATTAAAAAAATTGTTGGTTACGAAAATAATAAAAGATCAAAGCCTTTATATGCTCCAAACGGTTGACTGACAGCTTTTTTTTTTTTTTTTTTACACAGGCCCTACGGCGCAATAACATGGCGGCTACTATTTCATGGTGTTATAATACAGATAACAAAACTGAAAACTTTGAATTGAATTTTAAAATTTATTATGTAATTTTATGTACCTACTAAAACTATCATTTTCCGACTGCTTTTTGCCTAAACTATCTCAATAATATATTTATAGATTTTTTCTCATAGAGAGTAAAATACCCTATTGTAGGCATGAAATTTCTTGCCCATTCTTGTCCATACGAAACTTTCCATGTGAATGACGTTTAAAAGTGCCTTTAATGGTCTAATTGAAACAAATAATTTGACTTTGGAACTAATCAGCTGATCAAAGTGAAATTCATTTCGTAGTTTATCGGCACTCATCGGAAATGATCGTAGCACGTACTCATTCCCAAATATGAGTGCGCTTCATGGAATGAATAAAACGTTTATTGAATTGTCGTTGTGTAGGTGTACCTTGGCCTTTTGTGGATAGACAAACAGGTGACAGATAAACTTTTCTCTGTGTCAATTTTGTCTAATTACGTTCATAAAATGATTGTTTATACAAGACACTTTTATATTTTACTAGCTAACCCGACAGACGTTGTCCTGTCTCTATCTAGGTACCTACTTACCTGCCTATCTACCTATCCTAATTACCCTACATACCCTACCTACCCTACCTGCCCTACCTGCCCTACCTACCCTACCTACCCTACCTACCCTACCTACCCTACCTACCCTACCTACCCTACCTACCCTACCTACCCTACCTACCCTACCTACCCTACCTACCCTACCTACCCTACCTACCCTACCTACCCTACCTACCCTACCTACCCTACCTACCCTACCTACCCTACCTACCCTACCTACCCTACCTACCCTACCTACCCTACCTACCCTACCTACCCTACCTACCCTACCTACCCTACCTACCCTACCTGCCCTACCTGCCCTACCTGCCCTACCTGCCCTACCTGCCCTACCTGCCCTACCTGCCCTACCTGCCCTACCTACCCTACCTACCCTACCTACCCTACCTACCCTACCTACCCTACCTACCCTACCTACCCTACCTACCCTACCTACCCTACCTACCCTACCTACCCTACCTACCCTACCTACCCTACCTACCCTACCTACCCTACCTACCCTACCTACCCTACCTACCCTACCTACCCTACCTACCCTACCTACCCTACCTACCCTACCTACCCTACCTACCCTACCTACCCTACCTACCCTACCTACCCTACCTACCCTACCTACCCTACCTACCCTACCTACCCTACCTACCCTACCTACCCTACCTACCCTACCTACCCTACCTACCCTACCTACCCTACCTACCCTACCTACCCTACCTACCCTACCTACCCTACCTACCCTACCTACCCTACCTACCCTACCTACCCTACCTACCCTACCTACCCTACCTACCCTACCTACCCTACCTACCCTACCTACCCTACCTACCCTACCTACCCTACCTACCCTACCTACCCTACCTACCCTACCTACACTACCTACCCTACCTACCCTACCTACCCTACCTACCCTACCTATCCTACCTACCCTACCTACCCTACCTACCCTACCTACCCTACCTACCCTACCTACCCTACCTACCCTACCTACCCTACCTACCCTACCTACCCTACCTACCCTACCTACCCTACCTACCCTACCTTTTCTACCTACCCTACCTACCCTACCTACCCTACCTACCCTACCTACCCTACCTACCCTACCTACCCTACCTACCCTACCTACCCTACCTACCCTACCTACCCTACCTACCCTACCTACCCTACCTACCCTACCTACCCTACCTACCCTGCCTACCCTACCTACCCTACCTACCCTACCTACCCTACCTACCCTACCTACCCTGCCTACCCTGCCTACCCTACCTACCCTACCTACCCTACCTACCCTACCTACCCTGCCTACCCTGCCTACCAGTGGCGTGCGGTTCATACAGTCACATAGACATTGCCTACCCTACAACTCAGATAAATATTTATTATCTTGTTTTAATTTATTTTGATATCTCTAATATTTTATACACGAGTAATTACTCTCAATTAATAAAAAAATCTTAAATCAGCTCCATCTGTCGCGTAACGGTGGTAACACGAAGTCTCATCGATACGTTCGCGCCTTAGTCCGCGCATTTCGATCGCTTCGCGCTGCACTAGCGCCGCTAGGATCCTACGGGAGAGACACAAAATATTTGTGCCTAGATTATTATATTTTGTTTGGATGTGTGCCTCGTGACAGGCTCGTAGCACGCGTGTGCATTTTCTATTCGTACATGACACACAATGTCACAACTCACGCACACAACGCGAACTGAAGACATTGTCTTTTTAACATTTTTAGATTTTACTACACGAGTTTACACGACGGAATACGACAATTGTGTAGGTACAAAAATATACGTGAATTATTCTGAGTCGCCATTTTTTTTGTTTTGGTTTGTTTCATGGTTTTGAGAATGCATTTTTATATTATTTCAACGTTGTTACTAGTGTGTAAAATGGAATAACTTCACTGTGAAAGTTTGTTGTGTAGTTATGTAGGTACAGACAATACTTAAAAAATTAAATTAAAAATTTAAAAAAACCCCCAACGCAAAACATAAAAGCGATTATGTAAAAAGTCAAAAATAATACCTTTTGTTGAGCCATCAAATGTTTGTTCGTTGAAATGGCGCTATAATGTCGCGGCGGGGTACCGCTTAAGTAAGTCAGTCCCTTAATTTCATTCACTGTCTATTAATTTACCAGCATTTCCGACCAATTTGCTTCGATATTATCAAATTTTTGTTGCTAACCTAGTTGTTAATCTTGTTGCAAATCTAGTTACCATCAGTTCGCTATTTTAGCTATTTAGTTATTGCTTTAAACTTAGCGGTACCCCGCCGCGACATTATAGCGCCATTTCAACGAACAAACATTTGATGGCTCAACAAAAGGTATTATTTTTGACTTTTTACATAATCGCTTTTATGTTTTGCGTTGGGGGTTTTTTTAAATTTTTAATTTAATTTTTATTTTAAATTTTTTAAACGTAATTTAGTTTGGTTTTGTATAAGAGTTTACAAAAATAATTTACAAATTTTTAGTTTTCATTTCGTTACTCATTCCTCATTCCCTTGCAATATAGTATACATTATTCTACTAGTCAAGGCCTTTCATTTGATACCCATATATTGAGGAAGTTGTGAAAATAGAATGTAATTCCCTAAGATCCCTACCGCAGCTAACAAAAGAGCTGATAACTTTAAAACTGCTGAACCGATTTTGATGAAACATGTCTAAGAACCATCGCTAGAGAATCTGCTTTCAAATAAAAAAAACCGCATTCAAATCGGTTCACCCGTTAAAGAGCTACAGTGCCACAGACAGACACACAGACACACAGGACACACAGACACACAGACACACAGACACACAGACACACAGACACGTCAAACTTATAACACCCCTCTTTTTCGTCGGGGGTTAAAAATGATTCCTTTTCAAAACTTTCTCTCGGCTTCGGTGAAAAAACACTGATCGAGGATAGCCGCTAGATTTTAATCAATACAAACAAACCATGCGATTAGGTCGTAAGAGGTTGGTACAGTTCTGTTTTATTACATCAATTAAAGTAGGTAGAAGATTCGCGAGATTTTGTTGTAGAACCGAACCCGAATAAAATGCCTACATTTTGTTTAGGTTTCGGTACTCAATATTATGATAGATAATCACCTCATCATCACATGAAAGGGAAAAGGGTAGGTGCTTGTAATACCTACTTCTAGTAAGTTGTGAACTTGAGATTATTTTATTGGTAAAAAAACACATTAGGTAAGTACCTAATTGTTCCTTGTTTAGTAGATTGCAAAACGTTTTTCTTCTACGCATATTATTTTTAACCCTGTTTTGAGATTCTATCATAAAATCGATTAAAAAAAATTGAACACATCTGTTCGTATGATGCTTTAGGAGGAGGTACATACCTACCTACTCTGTGACGCGGGCCTGACGCTTGAGTACCTATACAGCGGTTGTTCTGTTTACCTTTCCTACTATTTTCAAATAATATAATCGCCTGAAACGAGGCATTACATCGATACAGTCCTATTCATATTTTTTCTACGGCAGCAAAAAAACTAATTGATGTCTATAAATTCAGTCAATCTAGGAATCATTTGAGGTGGCAAATCACTTAGGTACAGTCATCAAAAGAGATAGGTATGCAGGTCATCGGAAAGACGGAAATGGTTGAAGTTGACTTAGAAACCGATGGATGTCTTCGAATGTTTAATTAAATCATTGAAATGTTTATTCTCTATTAATTTTATTTTATTTTATTCAAAAACATCCATCGGTTTCTAAGTAAACTTTAACTATATCTGTCGACCCTGCATACCTATTTTTTTCTGCCTACCCTGTCTAAA
Source organism: Charanyca ferruginea (assembly GCA_947361185.1). Taxonomy (NCBI): domain Eukaryota; kingdom Metazoa; phylum Arthropoda; class Insecta; order Lepidoptera; family Noctuidae; genus Charanyca; species Charanyca ferruginea. Next base: position 32,072,629 of record OX376057.1, read on the forward strand.
AACTCTGTGCACGCCCCTGCTGCCTACCCTCCTACCCTACCTACCCTACCTACCCTACCTACCCTACCTACCCTACCTACCCTACCTACCCTACCTACCCTACCTACCCTACCTACCCTACCTACCCTACCTACCCTACCTACCCTACCTACCCTACCTACCCTACCTACCCTACCTACCCTACCTACCCTACCTACCCTACCTACCCTACCTACCCTACCTACCCTACCTACCCTACCTACCCTACCTACCCTACCTACCCTACCTACCCTACCTACCCTACCTACCCTACCTACCCTACCTACCCTACCTACCCTACCTACCCTACCTACCCTACCTACCCTACCTACCCTACCTACCCTACCTACCCTACCTACCCTACCTACCTTACCTATCCTGTAGGGTATGTATACCCTACCTACCCTACATACACTAATTGCGCCAATCTTCAAAAAATTGAAGAAAGTAATACGTCATAATCTATGTATAATTTTTTGGTGAAGAAATTAATACGTTGTCTATGTATTTTTTTTTTTGGTTGTGTTTGAATTTTTTAATGTTCCGTTCAACTTTCTTAGCAATTTTTTTTCATATTCTTCTTCTCCTTACAATAATAAACACGAAAAAAAAAAAATTGTGAAATTGGTCTAGCCGTTCAGGCGTGATGCCGTGACCAAGGGAAATAGGGATTAATTTTTATATATATAGATAGGTACCTACCTGCCTTTGTACCTTTGTGCATGAAGTATTAATACATAAATAAAATCCAAAAATGAAAATGAGTATCTACAGAGGTTTCAAATAACACACTTTATTCTTCTCCTCCGTTATTTTTATCTTAAACAATATTTTATTTTTTCTCCTTGAAACCCTAAATCATGCGCGAGCGTTGACAGCCACCATTCATAATAAAATTTAATGCAAACAACTTTTGATGTACGACATCATAACTAAGATAGTTCAAATGCGTGTGCTAAGATTTATTCTCAGTTTTAACGTCTCGACCAACAGTTACTGTTAAACGGTAAATCAACTTTGTATCGCCTTTGTGATGCGAAGTTTTGAAACGTGTCCGTATGATGGGTAGTTCGTGATTGTTGTTTGAAGCTTGACAGCTGCTGGTGAGATGATTATGGTTCAGCCAATTTTGTGTTGTGTACTGTACTTTAGTGCACTTTAGACTACGCGTCTCAGCGTGTTTTTGTAAGCTCGTTTTAGTAAAGTTAAAATTTTTCTATAAACTAAGTTTTAAGTTTCCGATATACTTATGTTTAACTATGTCTCTTTCGGCTAAAATGATGATGATGATGATGTGTTAATTTTAATTAGGTAACCACGTAATAAATACGATTATTTAAAATAAATTTCAAGCAAAAATATGCAAGTTTTTAAGTTGTTAATATTAAAAACTGGCCAACTGTGAGTCGGACTTGTACAGTCAACAGCAAAAGTAGATGATCAAAATCAGAAATTCAATACTAATTTACTAACACTAATTTATATAATTGATTACTAGTTTTTTTATTTAAAGTATATGATTGTTACACACATACTTTTGAATCATTTCGACGCCACACAGTTCTGACGCGAACTCCGTTCATTAGTATTGAATTTCTGATTTTGATCATCTACTTTTGCTGTTGACGTACATGAAGGATTTTCTTACCACCACAAGTACCTAAAAATCGAGGAAAAAAAAACATGTTTATTGTATGGCCATAGTAATACACATTCTAAAAATGTCAAATGTCTACCTATTACGGGTCAAAAGATATAGCCCGCTGACAAACAGACGAACAGCCGAGGCTTAGAAGCCTAAAATTTTATTTTGTTTTTACGCTTAATATGATGCTATATACGAATCTATACAAATAAATAAAATTAAAGTGTCTGTTTGTAATGTCCAAATAATAGCTTTATACTAAATGCATATGAACGTAAGTATGGTACCTATCCCAAAAAAACTATTTCTAAAAATTTTGTCTGTCTGTCTGTCTTTCTGTCTGTTTATTCCGGCTAATCTCTGAAACGGCTGAACCGATTTTGATGGAACTTTCACTGGCAGATAGCTGATGTTATAAGAAGTAACTTAGGCTACTTTTATTATAGAAAACAAATAGGGTTTCGTACAAAAATATTAAAACCCCGCAAATCCATGCAAAAATAATTAAACCTCTGCTGACAACCGACAATTACGCGGACGAAGTCGCGGGCATCAGCTAGTATCTAATATGAATGAAAAGGGAGTCAGTGAAATCATGACGTTGGACAGGACGGAATGGAAGAAGAAAACATGTTGCGCCGACCACAAGTAACATGGGAGGGCAGGGAAAAGAAGAAGAAGAAGAAGAAGAAGAAAACGATGCTTAATCATTGAACGATAAAAATCAGCACGTGTCAGAATATTCCAAATTTCATCCTTGAAATGGTATTTCTGTTAAACTTTAAACTGTGGCGACATAAATAATTAATTTCTAGTACCTATAAAGTTTGTAAGATTTCTAGAGCTAAAATAAATGTAAATATTAGTTATGTGCACTGGTTTGTAGAAACATTTAATGTGTCACGCGTCATTGCAGTTTTAATTGAGAGTAAGAGCATGAAGATGTAAGTGAGTAGGAAATTTGAAGATGATGAATGAATGTATTAGTGCAGCTTCAGTGTATGAGTCAAATATTAGAGTTAATTCGTTTAAATTCTGAAGTGGAAAAAAATGTGATGATAAATTCAATAGAATATAGTTTATTATTCTTGTTTTGAATTTAGCCTTCCAAATTGTTGAAAATCCGAAAGTCATTTTATATTTAGTGGTACAAATATTTAAGTGATATGGTTTTGGTCAAACTTTTTTAATGATTCTAGTGGGCCTGGCAGACGTTGTTCTGCAACCGGATTATAGCGACACCTGACAGGTCCAATTGTGAATCTAAACCATTCCCGAATCCACTGGAACACACACAAACAAATTCAGCAATTTAGGTCCAGCCGTTTAGGAGGTGTTCACTTTCATACACACGCACAGAAGATTTTTATACATAAAGAGACGCTTCGATATCAAAAAGAAATGTACTGTTTTTTTTAATTGATTAACTTTAACAAAATTAGGGTTTGCAAACATATAAACTCACATAATACAATCAACTACCTGTACGCCATATAAAGATTTGTTCTGTGCGGGAATCGAACTCGCTATACGCAGCTCAACAGCCTATCACTCAGCCACTTGGCCAACCGTGTCATCCAAAGTTTAAAAGCTTATCTTGCAATTTTCAACACCAAGAAAAACATTTCAAAAACTGAAATGAATTTGAATTATTGCTCACCGTATTTTCTTGAGACATTTATGTAAATAGTATGGAGACAGATTTTCATAATAGCACCTTTTCTCCTCAAGACTAAAGTTAGATGCAACTTTGTGAAAATTATTAATGGCATTGTCTTTTGTTTCAGGTAAAGGAATTTTGACTTCGCCTTTACAACGTTTATTTGTGTACTCGGAATGTTGAAAACTGGATGAGGTATGTACCTACCTACTCGAGTAGGTACGTATGAAAATTAACCTAACCGGCTTTTTGACAATAGGGTATTACACCCATTTTTGAAAAGTGTCTCAATAAAATTCTGTAGTGCTAATATGCCACCAAAAAAAAAACACAAAATTTTTATTCAATCGATAAGTGCCATAAAAATGCATCAAAATTTTCAATTTTCAAATTTCGCGCTTAGTTTGACGAAAACGCCTCTTACTGGACGCCATATTGCTCAGCGTAAATGACGTCAGTTCGTTTTGTATCAAATGAGCTCATATTAAATATGATAATTGTATATCATTTAAAAGCATATTAAAAGCATATTTTGTAATAGGTGTAATAATGAAAAAATTACGTTGGTTACAAAAATAATAAAAGTACAAAGCCTATATATTACGCAAATCGGTTGACTGACAGTTGACAATTTTTTGTTTACACAGCCGTATGGCATAATAACATGGCCGCTACTATTTCACGGTGTTTTATAACAGATTAAAAATACTGAAAACTTTGAATTGAATTTAAAAAGTTTTGTTATTTTATGAACTAAAACTTACATTTTCCGACTGCTTTATGCCTAAACTGTCTCAATAACATATTTGTAGTTTTTTTCTCGTATGGAGTAAAATACCCTATTCAAAATTGCCAGCAAATGGTTTAATTGAAGTGAATGCCTTAAATATAAGAAAAAAAAACTTTTGTCAAAGATTGGTCCCAAATACCCCTCGGTAGAGAGAAGTGGAAGGAGAGTCTCTACCTATAACTTTGCCTCTACCTTTGCCTGGCTGTGGGAGAATTAAGACTGAAAAAAAGACAGACTTCTGCTTTCTTATTTTTTCATTGTTATTCTCGTATTTCTAAGAACGTTTGCACTCATCACAATCTGTCAAACATGTCTCTAGTTTACCTACATTTTTGACAGATTTGACATTGCCTATATAATAGCTGTGATGAAATTGCAAAAACGGTTTTCTGAAATTTCAAATGAAACGTACAAATTTCTATGAATATGAAATTTATTATAATGTACAAAAATGCAACAACATTGATTCTATCAGACATAGCTAAGTACATTTTAAAAAAGTGGAAGCTCATAGCGAAAAGGAGAAGTGAGTACCCAAAAGATAACTTTTTTTTATTTTACCTACATTTTCAACAGTAAATAGTATTTTCGTGGGATAAAATCATTCGCCATATATGAATATTCAACATGTTTCACCTCCTACCACAAACCCAAAAGTGAAACTTAATTTCCCTCCTCTGACACACGCAAAGTTGTAAATTCTTATCCTGCATGACACAATCTAAGATCAAAATGTATAGCGTGGTTTCTGCGTGAAACTTCCAGTGGCTTCGAGGTATCAGTCTGAAAAGTTAGACCGAACTTCAGACCTAACCGCAGACTTAGAGTCTTTCTCGCTCGTTGCTAAAAGGTTGTCTATTATGTGATATAGCTTTTGCCTTGCGACTTCGTCTTTCCCCAGGGTTGACTAACGACATGATGCCGACTGTTGGTGGCTGAATCAATTTTGATAAAATTTGGTTTTTCGTCAAAATCGGTTCAGCCGTTTCTTCGTGAAAGCGTAACAGACAGAGTTACTTTCGCATTTATAATTTAGATAATGTATAGATAGTATGGATTGTACAGATATCCATGGTTGTACCCACAGATATAGATAGACCTAGATAACGCAAGAGCAACTACTTCGCGTGCCTATTTTCGTGCCTAACTTACAATAAAAAATCTTAAGTAAAAAAATAAAGTAAACGTTTCCTTCCATCCGGTAAGTCACTTTGTGTTTAATATTATGCGTAATTAATTTATTTTTAAAACAATTATTTTTAATCTAATACCCTCAGTAAGACCTGGTAATACCAAATTTAGGAAAAACAAAACATTCGTATTACATTGTGACATCAAAAAAAGGGCACGCTTGGTTTTCATACAGATCGTGATAATTGCGTTATCTAGGTCTATCTATATCTGTGGTCGTACCACTGCTTTTTTGGCTCGAATTATTTGGTACTAGTAATGACCCGTATGTTTGCAATACGTTGTGTTGATTGATTTCAAACTGTTCGATCAGTGTACATAAAGCAACCTATTGACAATCATCAAATTTTTGTCCGAAATAATTTACATAGCTACTTTACGAAATATGTTATTTCATCATAATGGATACAAAACCTCTGGCACTCAGCAAAAAGATACCTCTCTATCCACGGAATAGAAAAACAAGAGAGATAGGTATAGAATAGAATAAGAATAGAATTTTTATTTCCATATAAAATTACAAAAAGTTACAAACAAATAAATGTACTTATTATAAATATATTATTTTAAATGAACACTGACACCCAAGGTAAGATTTAACTTGTGTTTTGGGTGCCAGGGCTCTCGCAGTTAATTTTACTTATTAACTAATGTACAGATTACGTGAGTTTTCAATTTCTATTGAAAAAAATTAAATGAAATAAAAATAAATAAAAAAGGTAGGCATGTGATAGGCCAGATATAATTATATGTATGTGTTATTAATAAATAGAGTTTATACAAGGTGTAACGTTAAACACGCAAAACCTCAGACACCCCAAATGATTTTTAATTCAATTAATCTAATTCTGAGAAAAAAAAGTCATAAAAAAAAATTAAAGGTTTTACCTTTAATTTTTTTTACCTTTAATTTTAAAAAAAAAAATTAAAGGTTTTACCTTTAATTTTTTTTCGTACTGATCGCACGGTTATAGTTAAGCTACGCATGCTGCGGTCGATCTGTGGATAGGTGACCATCGACAAGCACGTAAAGCCGTTAGTCCCGGATGTCATTTGTAAATCTTTGACAATAAGAAAGAAAGAAAAAGAATTTCCCCAGGACAAAAACACACACAAAAATAACATTAAAAAATAAAAAAAAAACAAGAAAACGAAAATTGGTCCTGTACGAAGTCATAAGGCTCCTATCTCAGCATGGTGCTGTAACATTAAAAAACGTCACAGCGCTGATATTCTAATAGGACCCTAAGTGATGCCACGGTCAGATACGGATAATCTATACTAATATTATAAAGCTGAAGAGTTTGTTTGTTTGTTTGGTTGAACGCGCTAATCTCAGGATCTACTGGTTCGAATTGAAAAATTCTTTTTGTGTTGGATAGTCCATTTATCGAGGAAGGCCCATGCGAAGCTAGGCCGGGTCGCTAGTACAAAATAAAGTAGTTATGGGTAGACAGAAACCAGAAAGTCTGACAAACAACTTTACCAAGGGGTACTGACCGGCAATAGTAAAAAATGGCGCTTACTATCGTCAAATCAAAAAAATGGGTTGTTTCACAAAATCATACGTCAAAAAGTTACTATTACCATAACCGACCAGTCATCGTAATTTTGAGTTGTCAAACAGCTACTTCAAACATCAAAATATTATGGAATCTCTAGTTGCATAACTTTAACTGACGGATTTTTATGTCATGAAACAACCCGTTACATTTAACGTACGTTAAACATCGCACGTCATAGTAACTTTTTAACCGTCCAAGTAACGTTAACCGACTGTTTGAAACAACCCGACCTTAAACAATTACAAACCACAGTAGGCCTAGCCAAGTTACAATCGTTTCTTATCGTATCTCTTTCTACAATAATTAACGCGTCGTCGTAATCCATTTTTGATTTTCGACCACGTGACTTTTCGTTGAGATGACGTCATTCCCATACAATTGATTAGTTTTCTATAAGCGTTATGGATTGTAGATAGTCAATTTGGGTAATTTGACTAGGGCCTGGGCCCTGGTCAGTTAGATTTTTTTTTTTGACATTTCACACGGCCATCAGACCCCAAACTAGGGAGACCCTGTACTGTGGGTGTCAGATAGCAGATATACATCCATAAATACATACTTATATAGATAAACAACAACCAGACATAAGGCAAACACATGTGCTCATCACACAAATGTTTACCCTGGGCGGGATACGAACCCGCTACACGCTGCGCAGCAGTCAATCTCTCAACCACTGTACCAATCGAGTCATTCAGTTAAATCAGAACAATTTGGTTACCTAAATTCCATTACCCATTCTATCGTTGTTATTTACCATCTGACATTAACACCTACGATCTTCGAATATGTGCCAATTGAACTAAAGAAAACAGTACTATTTATACAAAGGATTTCTCGAGACGCCATTTCGGTTAGTGCGTCAATAAAATCATTTGTATTAGAGTCAGGGAAAATAACAATTTGTCTATATTTGTAACGTAATCTATGGTAATCTAGGAATTATTGGTTCCAAGTTTTCCATGATTCATGACTACACAGCAAAGTCAAAGCATTTATTTTAATTTAATAATTTAGGTACAGGCATATTGTTTTTCGTGACATCGCCAAGCGGCTGGTCGACTCTTCACGTGACCTGAAGGCTGGTCTATTCCTGGGTCAAAGAATCAGCATTTCCATACAACGTGGCAATGCTGCCAGCCTGTTGGGCACGTGTCCCGTTGACAGCGATGTGGACGAGTTTTTTGATGCCATTTGAGCTCCCTGCCTTTTTCTTGGGATTGTAAATAATTTTATTATTTTGATTTTTATGATTTGTATGTGGGAATAAACAGAGGTAACTTTGAATAAACCTATAAGTAGGTACAGGCAATTTTAAATTGTCAAGGAGAGCAAAGGTAAAACCTAGATGTAGATGTATGTTTTTGGACACGACTATTATAACTATATCGATTTAATTAAATAAATGACTTCATGCAATTAGTTTACGTAATATTATGAAATTAAATTATTGATGCAAAAAAAGATTTTATATTAATTTAAAAACAAAAACAAAGTTGTTATAGTTTTAGAAGTGATATCTTGGTTATATTAACAGCATTAGTGATATAAGTAAGATCATGAAAAATATTTTCTAAAGCCATCCTGAGGCAATGCCAACAAAAAATGTTTTCTTCGTAAAGTTTAAAAAAATCTTTGCCGAAATGTAAAAGTACATTTTTTTTGCATGCTTTCGTGGGTTCTGATAAAACATCTGCTGCCCAAAATTTTGGTCACAATTTACACGAATCAGCAACACTTTTAAAAATGTCAGCAAAGGCTCGGTGTAGCATGTATTTTATTCGCCGTCGGAAAAATTAAACCAAATGCGAGAGGGCGACATGTTCAAAGTAGCTCAGACCTTCAATTAAAATAATAAAATCCGCTGAATTATAAGTGAGAACTCCGACCAACTACCTCAATAAAGATTCTGCTAGTTCAAGTAGTTCCAACCCGGAAAAATCTACTTTAATTCTTTTCCCAACAATAGCCTAAGCAGGTAAAAGCTCCATCTGAGCAATATTCGCCAACATCCATATTCCGGACACACCTTCATTTCTGGCGCCAATATAGATTTATCGGTTATTTCACTACGATATTTGGCTCAAGGCGGGTATGAAGGAATGTTTGGCTTCGGAATAAATCATGATGGCTTGCACTGGCTGTTCTGACCTCTCAGAAGCTTAACTGGAAGCGGGAATGCTGAAAACGCTGCGCAGAATTATTAATTGTTTTGTGTGAATTTTCGTTTATCGGTTGGTAGATTTTGTAGTGTAGTATTGTAACATTGGAATTCTGATATGGAGGAAAGTGGAAATTATGTTTTTTTTCTCACTCCTTCGGTGTTCTTTTCTGATTAATTTCGTTGCGGTATCCACGACAGGTGAGTCGTTTTTTCGGGACATTATCCTGGCGCTTTTCTGGTGGTCGCCACTTTAGGTTCTGGCTTTCAGAAGTGGCGGTGTTGGCGTCTTCTGGTTTACGGGAGACGCGTGGAATTATTTTTCGCTCATCACGATTGGTCATCGACGCGCTATGGAAGACATTGAAAAACCATGTACCTCCGTGCCTCCCAGGAGACCCAGATCACTAGACTTGAATCCACTAGACTTTTATTTATGGGATAAAGTGACAAGTCTTGTTTACGTTGAGGAGGCACAAAGTACTGAAGATCGTCGTAATAAAATAATAATGGCTTTCGATGACGTTAAAAGTGAGACATTAAATTTAAAAAATAAGTTAAGTTAACGTCCTTGTTTGGGTTGTTGTGAGAAACGGACTCCATTTTGAACAATTATCTAATATATAAAATTCTCGTGTCACAGTTTTCGTTCCCGTACTCCTCCGAAACGGCTTGACCGATTCTGATGAAATTTTTTGTGCATATTGGGTAGGTCTGAGAATAGGCCAACATCTATTTTTCATCCCCTTTTTTCACCCCTTTTTCATCCCCCATAGATCGGGACAGGACAACGTCTGTCGGGTCAGCTAGTTTATTATAATATAATAATAATATAATCTAATATATAAAATTCTCGTGTCACAGTTTTCGTTCCCGTTAGGGAATGCAATCTCGTACGAGATTTCCGCCTAGCGAGATCTCGCGAGACTCAAAACCCAGTCTCGCGAGATCTCGCAAATTACGGGATCTCGCGAGATTGGGAGAATCGTAATTAAAACATATGCAAATGCTTGTTTTAAGAACTAGTAATTGACATGATATGTAATTAAATAGAAACTGCGTTGCTTAGTTATAAAAATAATGTAAGTTTTATTTTAAAAATCAACAGAGTACTTATTATTTTGTCTCTAACTCTAATAACATTTGTTTATGTCTATAATTATTATACCTACTGTAGCTAATCAGTTCAAATTCTTACAATATTGGTAACAAAACAATAATTATCTATATTTAGTCTTTTGTATATTATTACTTTAGTTTCAATAATTAAGAGTAATAGGAACATTACTTATGGTAAATAAATACAACAAAACAAAAACTTAACTTCACAAGTTCTTAAATAAATGTTGTGAGATCGTAAAAGAAGTTTAAAGTAGAAGTTAGATGAAGTTATCAAGGTACGGAAAGGCAAGTTAGTTTGTCTGAAAATGGCTTCTCAAAAAACACATCATGTCGAGAGTATCATCTGACAGACGACTTCTGATTTTGTCGATCTCGTTATCTCGCGAGAAATTTGAAACGAAATTTGACGAGATACAATCTCGTAAAATATGGCCGGGATCTCGCGAGATCGGGATCTCGGCGAGACGAGATTGCATTCCCTAGTTCCCGTACTCCTCCAAAACGGCTTGACCGATTCTGATGAAATTTTTTGTGCATATTGGGTAGGTCTGAGAATAGGCCAACATCTATTTTTCATCCCCTTTTTTCACCCCTTTTTCATCCCCCATAGATCGGGACAGGACAACGTCTGTCGGGTCAGCTAGTTTATTATAATATAATAATAATATAATATAATAAGGTTATTGACGATAAGTTTAGGTTCCAGTACACCAGTAATTTAACACAGTGGCAATAATAGTATAGAGCACATATACACTAAGTTAGAACTTATCTATAACAAGTAAAAAACAAAAGAAGTGCTAAATTACAATAAAATAACGGTTCGCATACTTAAAAAAAAATGCCTAATGACGTTATACAGAGAAAAGTTCTTTACCTTCCGTGCTAGTTAAGGACTGTGATACGGCAAGGTAAGATTCTCGCTCATGAGTCATAATGTAGACACTTTAAGATACTTTTTACTAATTACATTTGTTGTGTCGTGAATCATAGATGATGATAACGAGTTACAAGTTTAGCGTAAACAAGTAGTATAAGCAAAGAAATTAGACAATACTTGTTTGAATATTCCAGTATTAACAAAGTACTTTCACAATATAATAACAATATTTGTTTAGAGTTTCTAATAAGAAAAGCATGTTAGAAATAATTAAAAATAAATTAAGTGTGTAGCACAAAATAATAAAATTAAAAGCATAGCAAAGTTATATTCGTTTTATGACTTGAAATGTATCTTTATACCATCCCAAGCTTTATATTATAATACACGTGAGCTAAGTAGATTAATCGAGTTGATTGGATAAATTTTTGAATGATATTATTCCGTCCGTTAAGTCATTATCTACCTAGTCTTTATCCCATACTAGCTTTTGCCCGCGACTATGTCCGCGTGAATATCGGTTATCGTGGATGCAGACGAAGTCGCTGATTATAAAGTTCAAGCTAACTTAAGGCGACGATGTACGCCGGCGACCTTGAGCGACCCGAGAATCGTATGCGCTGCGTCCAATACTCCAAGTTTAGTCGAAAAAATTAAATAAAAGATAGTATTCTTTAACTTTAAAAAAAGGTGTTTATTAAAAGATAGACAATAAAATTGTCTGTAAGATAGTGTAAGTTTCGTTTAAATATACTTGGTAGATTTTGTATTGTTGATGTTTTGTCCGCGTCAGACACAACTTCACGAGTTAATTAAACTATTTAATATGAACATATTCAAAAATATTCACATACTAAATGATTAACAGAATGTTCTAGTTTAACATATATTTTTTTCAAATCATTTACACTACACATTTTGACGTGATTGTCAGTTTAAAATCTGTAAAAGTCGCTTGTTAGCGCCTTAATTTTTTCTTTTTTTTCATTTTCATTACAATCTGTTCAGCACATAGATATCCCGTGGTACAGCCGTTTCATCGTGAAAGCGGAGTTACTTTCGCATTTATAATTTTAAGTATCGAGTAGTTTGGATGGAAGTATGAATTACAAAATAGTCTGTCTACTGATAACGACAACTTTTAGAGTAACAACCAATGATATATTATACACTTAGATGCGTTACCCGCGCTCAATAATGGCAATATTAAAGCTAGGCAATTGCCGGGGTTTCATTTAGTCACGTATCACCCAGTGTCGCGGCTAAACGTCAGTATCGCTCGTAATTCACACATAAATGACGTAACAAAATATGTATGTTTATCTTTTTCTAACAGGTATACGCTATATGCTTCTGTCCTTTTCTTCGCACTGTATAATTGTATGTGCCTACTGGTATGTAGATATAAGTTTGCGCCGTTTTAAAGTGCACTAATGTTCGTGTATGACGCGTCTATTTATAATACGTCATTGGTAACAACACCTATAACGTTATCACCTATTTCACGCGTCAATATTATTTATAGAAACACCATTTGGCACTTACGTTTACCCCCAACACACCCCACTTTCTTAAAACCCACACCCTATGCAACATATACCTACACTACACATTCTGTATACCGAATTTCCCTCGTCTCCTCGCCATGTATCAACAAGTATCTCAAACGGAACGTAAATAAAGATTAAGGAAACAACAAATTTTATGCATTTAAATATAAATCTCCTACTTTATTGGTTTTCGTTCGCAATCTTATGTAACTATATTAGGGAAAATTTCCGGGGAAGACTGTTAAGATACTAATCGCAAATGTTGTTCCATAGCTCGATAGATGGCGTTGTGCGATTTAAATACGATCTATGGTTTCGTTGCACACGATTAGCTTTATAGAGAGAAATTTTATTGCATTAAAATACAACCAAATACAGCGTCAGTCTTGTTTTATTCGTAGTTTAGTAACGCATCTTGGTACGATATTGTACATGGTCCTTCGTAGTTGGATATTAGAGTCAGTGAAGTTGGAGTACGTGTTCCATGGTTCCCGAGAACCACTTGGACGTCATCAGCGCACCTAAAAACAGCAGTAAACTGCTGCTCGGGGCGCAACCTTCCAGCGGGAGCAGCCAACTGGTCTGGAAACCAGAGGGCTACACAAGGAGCGCTGATGGATATGGATTTAGCATAGCAACGTCGTACGTGAGTGTGTGTGACATGTATCAGTAACTCGTCATCAAACTGTGAGTACTTTCCGATACGATTTTAAACCTTATTCTCTTGAACAAATATACTTTGAAGTTTCTAGAAGCATTTGTCATCAACTTAGAAAATTTACCGAAAAAGTGAAGTGACAGATCCATATGCAGAATTTTACGAGTCCGTTTATGTTGTGAATTTTTCTACAGTGACTTAAAAAATATTTGTGGAACCTGCCCTGCAGTGAGTTTATAAAGCGATAATTTGGATAAGTGTTCCATCTATTTATTGGTTATTGTTTGACATTGTCCTTGAGTAAAAGTTTTGAATTTGATATCTACACAAAATGGAAGTCTACAATAAAATTCAAATGGACACTAATAAGGCCATATCGCGAGCCAGGTCTACCTTCAAAAAGTCACCAAAGGAGCGGATTTCTAAGGCATATGTTGAAGTAAGATTAGAGAATTTGGAGTCACAGTGGACGTCATTTTCTGACACACATCGTAAAATATTAAGTGACATAAAGGAAAATGAATATAATAAATCGCATTATTGTTCATCAGAAGTGTATGAGGTTACAGAAGACTTATATTTGGATTATAAAACGGATCTAAAAGAAATACTTACGAAGTTGTGTAAAAATGAAGTTTCTCAAAATGAATCACAGTCAACAAAAAGCTCAAATGAATCTTCCAATATAAAACTGCCTAAAATTAGTTTGCCTATGTTTTCAGGACAATACTCAGAGTGGATCACCTTCCGTGATTTATTTTTATCCCTTATACACGGTAATAAGTCTTTAGATGATGTTCAGCGACTTCAATATTTAAAAAGTCATTTGTCTGGTGAAGCTGATCAACTTCTGAGAAATATACCTATTTGTAGCTCAAATTATCAGCATTCTTGGGAACAATTAAATAGGCGCTACAATAATAAAAAGTATATGGCAAGTTGCATTCTCAAACGATTTCTTAGTCAGAAAAATATAACTAGTGAGTCAGCACAGTCTCTTAAAGAATTATTAGATACCAGTAACGATTGTTTGAATGCACTTAAAAATTTGGGAATTAATGTTGACACCTGGGATATCATTGTGATATACATTTTAAGCTTAAAACTAGATTCTGAGTCTCGTAAATTATGGGAAGCAAAAATTTGTGAATTTTCTGAAGATCTACCTACTCTAGATCAGTTTAATAAATTTTTGGAACAAAGATTTCGTTCATTGGAATTTTTAGACAATAGATCTTTTAAAAATACTGTCACAAAATATGTTCCTGTCAAGTCACTTCATGTAGCTACTCTGTCATGCGTATTTTGTAAATCTGACCATAAACTTGGCAGTTGTAAGAAGTTTTGTAACGAAGATGTCACCTCACGGCGTAGTTTCGTCCAATCCAGCGGTTTATGTTTTAATTGTCTCGGGTCAGGCCACGTTGTATATGCCTGTCGTTTACCGACTAGATGTCGGTTATGTAAAAGAAAACATCATTCTTTACTCCATTCTAAAGATGCGTTCGTATCAACTGACCCTAAAGTGGAACCTAAGCAATCAGTTGATACACAACAAGCACAAGACGATGATAATAATATTGTAACAAACTGTGCTGCGACTTCCCGTAGCCATGATTTGTTGCCTACAGCTTTGGTGAAGGTTACATCCAGTACAGGCACAGAGGCGATTCTGCGCTCTTTGCTGGACCAGTGTTCGCAGGCTTCGTATATTACGGAGTCAGCCGTTCAACTTCTAGGACTGAAAAAATATATCAGTTACAAATCATCACTGAGGCTAGGCGAAGATGATCAAGGTTGTGCATTGACCTCGAAATATATTGTTTACTTAAAATTACAATCAATGTACAATCCTAATTTTGTTTTGTCTGTTAAAGCTCACGTGCAGAAGAAATTAACGTCAATTCTTCCTTCAAATAAAATAAAATTCTCATTGTGGAAAGAACTGAAGCAGTACAATTTAGCAGATCCTACTTGGGATACACCAGGAAAAATCGACATTCTTTTAAGTTCCTCGGTGTATAGCAAAGTCCTCAAACAAGGACTCAGTAAAGGTCCTCCGGGATCTTTAATAGCACAGGATTCTGAATTTGGATGGCTACTGTCGGGGGAGATTACGGGAAGGGAAGAAAACGCAGAGAGTTTTAACTATTTAACGTTAGAAGGTGATCAAAATGATCTCATTAAAAGATTTTGGGAATTAGAAGAAATAGTAGTCTCAAAAAAGCACTTTACAGAAGAAGAACAGGAATGCGAAGCATTCTACCAGCAATCGACCCAAAGAGATCCCCAGGGTCGTTATATTGTTAGGTTACCGTTTAAAACGGCTACACCACACTGCGCGAACGGCCAAACAAAAGATATTGCGTTGCGCAGGTTTCTTGGTTTGGAGAAAAGATTAGCCAGAGACTCCGAGTTAAAAAGGCAATATGTCGATGTTATAAATGAATATATCGACTTGGGTCATGCAGAAATTATTCCTTTAGAGCAGATAAACAAGCCTGATGTCGTATACCTTCCCCATCATGCGGTGATCAGGGAAGACAAAACCACTACTAAAGTGAGGGTTGTGTTTGACGCCTCTAGTTTAGGTATGAATGGCGTGTCGTTAAACAGCGAACTAATGATTGGGCCAACCCTGCAAGCTGATTTACGGCACACTATATTAAGGTGGAGAATGCATCCCATTTGTATAGTTGCCGACATTGTAAAAATGTACCGGCAAGTGATAGTCTCTAATAAAGATATTGACTACCAAAGATTATTGTGGAGGCAAGATCCTAAGGACAAAATTCAACACCTGCGGCTTTTGAGAGTGACATTTGGCACGGCGTCAGCTCCATATTTGGCCATCCGCACATTGCAACAAATTGCGCTAGATGAGGGAGAAGGCTTTCCTATTGCACGTGAAAAGACTCTGGCGGATTTTTACGTGGATGACCTGATGACTGGCTGCCAAAATATATCTGAAGGAAAGGATATATATGAGCAAATGACACAATTATTAAGAAAAGGAGGCTTTGAGCTACAAAAATGGAAATCCAACAACTTAGAACTAATGAAACATATACGAATAGATGAAGAAGAGGGAAACCTTGAATTGAAAACAGATATAGTAATTAAAATATTAGGACTTACATGGTCCAGAAAAACTGATGAATTTGTATACACGGTGACGTTGCCTCCATTGAAGATACCTGTAACTAAAAGAAGTGTTATCTCGCATATTTCGATGTTGTTCGATCCATTGGGTTGGCTAGCACCTGCAATCATAAAAGCTAAGATATTCATTCAAAAATTGTGGTTGTCTGGAATACTTTGGGATGATGAGTTACCATCAATATTGTTTAATGAATGGTGTACTTACCGCAGTGAACTCGAACAACTTGTACAGTATCGGATTCCTAGGTGGCTATCAACCTACCGCGGCGATTCATTGGAGCTGCATGGATTTAGTGACGCCTCGAATCAAGCTTACGCAGCAGTAGTATATTTGCGTGTAGTGAATCAGCAAGGGGTCATTTATTCGCGCCTGGTGACAGCCAAAACCAAGGTTGCACCAATTAAACAAGTTTCAATACCGCGACTTGAACTGTGTGGGGCAGTTTTACTGTCGAAGTTGTTGAATGAAGTAGCCGAAGTATTGAAAATTGATAAACAGAACATTCGTGCGTGGACCGATTCGACCGTAGTACTCGCTTGGTTGAGTAAACATCCGTCTAATTGGCAAACATTTGTAGCCAATAGAGTGTCAGAGATTTTGACAGTAGTAGACAGGAGCCAGTGGGCTCATGTGAAATCAGCGGACAACCCGGCAGATTGCGCTTCACGGGGATTAAAAGCAACTGAACTAATTTCTAGTCAGTTGTGGATGGAAGGGCCAGCGTGGCTGAAAAATAAAATTATTGATTACAGCAAAAAGGCTGAATGCAAGACAGTCTTAGAACAAAAGGCTCAAAAGGTGAGTTACGTTACCACAGATGAATATTTAACATTTACAGTGTGGACAAAATTCTCAACATTGAGAAAATTAGTTAGAGTTATCGCTTATTGCAGGCGCTTTATATATTGTAAGAAAAGAAGCGACAACTCTGAACGATTGCCTTCATGGTTAACTGCTAAAGAACTTAACGAGGCGTTAACGGTTTGTATTAAACAGTGTCAAAGGCAATATTTTAGTAGAGACATAGAAGACCTTGTTAAAACAGGAAAAGTTCAAAAGAAAAGTGTACTTACTGCGCTTAATCCATTCGTTGATTATGAAGGGATGCTCAGAGTGGGGGGACGCTTAGAAAGAGCTACAATCAATGAAAACTTTAAACATCCGATGATCATACCAGCCAAGTCTCATTTTACTGACTTGTTAATCGCAGATACTCACCAGAAGACGTTACACGGAGGACCCCAAGTAATGCTCAATTATTTAAGGTCCAGATATTGGGTTCTTGATGCAAAAAATCGCACTAAATTCTATGTACGCAATTGCGTATCTTGTGTTCGTCATGCAGCTCGTATAAGAGAACAGCTCATGGGTCAGTTACCCAAAGCCAGAGTGACTGCTAGCCGACCTTTCCACCAGAGCGGAGTGGACTATGCCGGTCCAATAAATATACGAACGTCTAAGGGGAGAGGTCATCGTTCATATAAAGGGTATATTTGCCTCTTTGTGTGCATGGCGACCAGAGCCATACATCTCGAGGCGGTTAGCGATTTAACGTCTAAAGGATTCTTGGCAGCATTCAAACGATTTGTGGCCAGACGCGGACAGTGTGCTGATCTTTACAGCGACAATGGCACCAATTTCGTGGGTGCTGCGAAAGAGTTGAAGGAACTGCTGGCTGCTGAAAAATCAACCGTGACTACAGAAATAGCAGATTGGTTATCGGATAATGGGACTAATTGGCACTTTATCCCACCCCACGCTCCTAACTTTGGTGGACTGTGGGAAGCGGGTATAAAGTCCACAAAACACCATCTCAAGCGAGTTGTTGGAAACAACACACTAACTTATGAGGAGATGGCTACCGTATTGAGTCAAATAGAAGCATGCTTAAACTCGCGTCCTATTTCACAGCTAAGTGACAATAGTCAAGACCAAACTCCTCTAACTCCCGGTCACTTTTTAGTCGGAGAACCTCTTGTGCTTGTACCGGAGTTTAACTATGAACAGTCAAACCTGAGTAGTCTAAAGCGATGGCAATTGACCCAGCGAATGGTTCAAGATTTTTGGCGTCGCTGGTCAAAAGAGTATTTAACTCAGTTCATGAATCGCTACAAATGGGCATATCAGACTCCGGAACCAGCCATTGGTGATATTGTTCTTGTAAAAGAGGATGATTTACCGCCAGCTAGGTGGCTTTATGGTATCATCACTCAGAAACACCCTGGGTTGGACGGAATTACGCGCGTAGTTAGTTTAAGATGTAAGGGGTCGCAAATTAAAAGACCAGTGTCAAAGATATGTGTACTTCCAGTTACCAAATAACTGCGAGTTTTTTCTATTTATAACTTTTGTTTGTATTTAAATAATAACAAACAATTTGTTATTATTGTGTTGTATATGTTTCAACCATAGTTTTAGGTATAAATTATACCTACCATTTTTGTTATAGATACCTATTTTATTATTGTACTAGATATTAACTAGCAACTATTATTGTATTGGTTTCAGTAGCGGGTGTGACCGCGTCTTTAGTTGCTGATATCTATTTGTTCGGAGTATGGAAATTATAACTTTTGATTTTTATTGTAATGTAAAGTATTTCCTTCATCTTTCATCTTTGCTAAGTAAACCTTGTGTAAAAGTTTATTATAGTATTGTCTCAGTTAGTTTTGTATCGGTCAGTTTTGTTAGTTTTGTATCACTATTGTATTGCAGTTTATGATGAAGTTTATTATGGACAAAATAGTAGGTCAAGGTGGACCAAGTTCACAATTTGTCCATGGTGGGCGGAATGTTAAGATACTAATCGCAAATGTTGTTCCATAGCTCGATAGATGGCGTTGTGCGATTTAAATACGATCTATGGTTTCGTTGCACACGATTAGCTTTATAGAGAGAAATTTTATTGCATTAAAATACAACCAAATACAGCGTCAGTCTTGTTTTATTCGTAGTTTAGTAACGCATCTTGGTACGATATTGTACAAGACTCTTAAATCGCTTTATTCGTGAAATGGTAACATGTTTATTTACTTGTAGGTGTGTTTGTGTGTGTGCGTGTCGTTCTAGTGTAGGAAATTGGATTGTTTTGTATAAGATTCACAGTACCCATTCTAAGGGGTGGGTTGTATTGATGAAAATACTTTACGTTCAGTTCAACTATTCCCTGATTATATATGAACGGATGTGTGAACAGGGAAGAACTAGTGGCTAAGGGAAGATCTCGTGGCTAAGTTAAAGCCGTACAGATCGATCGGTCAAAGGTTAAGCTACGCTAGCCGCGGTCGGTCTGTGGATGGGTGACCATCCCTTTTATACCGAGTTTCCTCCGTGCCTCGGAAAGCACGTAAAGCCGTTGGTCCCGGCTGTTATTTGTAGATCTTTGGCAGTCGTTATGGATAGTCAGAAGCCATAAAGTCTGACAACCAGTCTTACCAAGGGTTATCGTGTTACCCAGTAACTGGGTTGTGGAGGTCAGATAAGCTGTCGCTCCATGTACTACACAGGTATTCAGCTGCATCCGGTTAGATTGAAAACCGACTCCAACATATTTGGGAAAAAGCTATGCAGATGACAGTATGAATCTTATCAAAATGGTAGGAGATAAAATTTACTAAGGTGAAAACAACCAATAAATGCAAATCACAGCAACTTAATTGCTGTCAAGTATTTTACACGTGTAGCCTTTGGACTAGCTTCACTCAAAAAGCCGTTAATGCTCTTCGAGTCCAGTACAATAATGCATTCAGGATGCTGTTGGGGATGCCACGCTTCTGTAGTGCCTCAGGGATGTTCGTGGACGCCCGTACTGACAGCTTCGCTGGAATCAGGCGCAAGCGAGCAGCATCCTTGTTGCACAGGGTGCGTGCCAGTACCAACAGTCTCCTGAGTGTCATTGCCAACAAACTGGATTGTCCTTTAATCTGGAGCCTATGTCAGAATCAGAATCAGAATCAGAATTAATTTATTTCTCTAGTTTTATACAGTAACATGTCACTTAAATAAATCTTATTTTACATAGTGTTCCATTTTGTCCGCAGAGTGGGAGCTTTTGAAACCTATCCTGACTGTTTCCTCATATTTCTAGTGTTTATATAAATTAAGTTGAGGATAACGATGAAGCAATGGGGATTAGCCCCAGCGGCTAGCCGCTTATTACTTAATGAGTGACGCTACGGTCATAGCCTACGCTGTCGGATGGGGGCCAGTCGTTTGAAGAGCGGCTTGTCCCTATCCTTTTTATTAATGTATTGAATTTCGCCTACTCTAGTAGCGAAAAGAAAGGGGTTGTGTTGCCCGTAGCGCGTGTAAGCCGGGCCTTGTTCTTGTAGCCCTTCGATCGACAGAGATTTGAGACGTTCTATCATGTCGCCGTGGAGATCGTGCGCACAAATGTGCCACGGGTCTTGTTGGAGTATTTCCCACAGTAGGTTGGTGTCAGTGCGTCTGGGTAACTGTGCGGCACTCTTCAATGCCATTTTATACTGCCTCTCAAGTTTGAGCAGGTTTGTTTTGCTGTACCTCGGTAAAAGTTGTATTACTCCATAGTCTATCACTGGTAGTAAGCATGCTTGGATTACTAGCAGCTTGATATCGACACTAAGCTTGGAGCGGTAGCCGATGATTGGGTATAGCGCTCCTTTGACTCTCTTGGCCTTTGCGATGTTTTCTTTGGCATGCTTATTCATCGAGAGTCTTTTGTCCAGCCAGACTCCTAGGTATTTTACTTCCGGTTTGAATGGGATGCGTTCGCCACGTAGTTGAACGTAATTTCGGTATCCTGTGTTCTGATTATTGAGTCTCGGTCTCTTATGCGAGAACATGATACATTCTGTCTTATCGACATTGCATTTGAGGCCCCATTTCTTGTAGTAGTCGATTATGTCGATGGCGGCCCACTCTGCTCTGCGCGTAGCGTGGTCCGGTCTTTCAGCTGCGTTAAGTATGCATAGGTCGTCAGCGTACTGTGACAACATCTGGCCTGCTATTCTTTCATTTGGTAGGTCAGCCACATAGAGGTTGAAGATCGCCGGACCGAGTATTGATCCCTGGGGCACCCCATGTGGCACACGTTGCTCCGTTCCCAATGTAGTTCTGAAACTTGTTGTTGTCCTGTCGCTCAGATAGTTCTCGATTAACTTCACGATGTTGTTGCGTGCTCCAGCGTCGATTAACTTTCGACAGAGACCTTTGCGATTTATTGAATCGAAGGCTTTGCTGAGGTCCGTCGATATCATGGCGACGCTATGTCCCTTGTCCAATGCGTCGGCGATGTATTTGCCTGTGCGAAGGATTTGGGTTGCGGTGCCTCTGTTTCTCGTGAACCCGTGCTGGTGGCTGGGTATTATTTCGCTCAGCTCTGTCTCGATGCGATTGAGTATTATTCTCTCTGCCCATTTGCCCATGATGTTTAGTAGGCTGATGGGTCTATACGATCTAGGATCACTGTGGTCCTTACCCACCTTATGCAGAAATATACATGTGCTGGTTTTCCATCGTTTCGGGAAGTAACCCCTCTCGAGGATGTAGTCCATGATGCGTTTGAATATAGCGATCATGGTCTCGCCACCCAGTTTGAGTATGTCGGCTTTAATGCCGTCCGGTCCGGGGGCTTTGCTGTTCTTGAAGCGCCTAAGAGCTAATTTCAGCTCGTGTTTTGATGTTTGGTCGAGCGGAGAAAATGGTGTATATATTTCTGTGCATTCGTCATTTGCATCGATGGTGGCTTCCTTAACTATGGCTGTATCGACCATTCTGTCGATGATTTCTAATTCACTGCAGCAGTCGCTGAAATGAGGTAGTTTCATGATGGGCTTTTTCATTGCTTTTTGCACGGCCCACATGCGTTTCCGATTGTCTTCGGTATTTTCGAGTAGGGTGGTCCACTCTGCTTCTTTGTGTTGAATCATTTCTTTGGTCAATTGATGCTTGCAGGCGTTATATTGCCTTCGAGCCATTGACCTAAGGTCGGTGTATCTGAGTTGCCAGGCACGCTGCTTCTTGGCGTTGCGCTCAGCTATTCTTTCTCTAATGTGTGCTGGAAGTCTTTCTTTGGGGTCCTCGATTCTCAGTGGGGCTAACTCGTCTAATGTTTTGACTATGGCCTTTTCTGTTTCTATGATATACATTTCACAATCGGCGTTTGAGGAGATCTTTAATTCTGAGTTCATGTTGTTGGCGAGTAGCTCTTCGAAAGCTTGTCTGCCTTCTCGACTGTTTTTTATCCATTTAAGATTCCGACTCATCGGTTGTTCGTAGTCACTGTCAATTATAACATCCAGTGTCCATGGGAGGTGGTCTGAAGAAATGCACTCCCTCTGCTGACACTTGAATTCTAGCAGCGAATGATCGTGGTTCACGATTGCTATGTCGAGTATGTTGTTTCCTGGGCTCGTGGGTCGAGATGGTTTGCCGGTGTTAATGATTCTGACGGAGCTGCGTTGGATCGCATCGCGGAGCACGATGCCCAGACCCGCGTCTCTGTTGTGATTAAGTTGTCGCATGCGTAGATTTGAGTCACCTATGATGATTGCGCTTTCGCCAAGTATCAGCGTCTCGAACTCCTCAACAAGATCTCCCTGTCTCGGTATTGGTATGTAGATGCCTTTGATTTTGATCTTGTCATGGGTTGTGTGATTGGTAAATAGGTGGATGCTGCATCCCTCGATGCGTCTATCCGAGTCGTCAATGCTGTCTATCAGTGGTGTTTGAACCCACCTTAGGCCTCGTTTGATGTACATTACGGTGCCTAGATGTCTCTCTTTTCTTTCATGAATTTTATCGTAGCCAGGGATGTTGTACCTTTGCTCTTCCGGGTTAATTTTTATCTCGTTAAGTATGAGGATGTCAACGTTGTACTTGTTCACGATGTGCTTGACTTCCATGAATTTACCACGAAGGCCTTGCACATTTATGTGCATTATTCGCACTTGCTTTTTAGTTCCAGTCGCAGTCAAGGATGGCATTGCGCAGTTCTCTGAAACAACGCTCGAATATCTCGAGAAAGTCTTGTTTTGAAAGTTTTAGTCTCGGTCTTTCATTCTGCTCGCGAGGTTGCTCTTGTTGTCGGGTATTGGCGGTAACGCTAGCGTAGCTACGTTCACCTCTTTGTCTCTCGCGTGGGCGGGATTGATGTTCGCGTGGTGTCTCCTGTTTGGTAACCTGCTTTTGTTGCTTATTATAATGTTTCTCCTCCTCACGAAGGAGAGCCTCTTCACGTTTCGTTTTTTGCTTGTTCATTTCCCGCTGAAAGTGCGGGCATTTGCGTTGTGTCGCCGTGTGTTGTTCGGGCTTAACGTCTTTGCAGTTTGCACAGACTTTAATTATTTCGCCGTGACTATTCACGTTGTCGATCGTCGGGTTGCGTTTTTGAGCGTGGCAGGCGCTCGTTGCGTGGTTAAAACGAAGACAGTTCTTGCATTGCAGTATTCTGTCGCTTTTTGTTGTGTAACGCTCTGGTTTGATTCTGTGAGCACAAAAGAAGGCCTCAGTGGCATTCTTCATTTTTTCCGCCAGCTCCACATATGAGAACGAGCCGTCAAAAATACATAGTTGCACATCTGACGTGATGCTTTTGATGCTTAACGGGCGGATGCCGATACACCTTTCCATTTCTTCTAGTTGCTCGTCGTGGGTATAATCGTGCGTCATATTTCTGATTATTATTTTGGTCGTTCGTATTTGCTCAGCACGAGGTTTCGGAGCTATGAAGGCAAGGTCAGGTTTAAATTTCTTTATTTCCTCGATGCACTGCCTGCGTCTATCGAGGTCGGTTACCGTGATTAGAATGTTCTTACTTTTCTCGTTACGGCTTACTCTGGCTTTATATGTTGCGAGGATGCGCGTTAAGTCGCTGATCAGTTTGTCTGACATCACTTTCTTACTGTCCTTCACGTTGCTAAATTTGTAGCGCAAATCATTGATAAGTATAGGGGGTACGTACCCGTTCTTATTTGCTGTTGAATATTCCATGCGCGTCGACTGTGGACTGTTCTTCCGCGCAGCTGGTCTCTTTGCCTTCGGGGCGTTAGTATCTCCGCTCTCGGTCAGTGTACGCTTCCGTGATAGACTGCGCGAAGTTACTGAGTTTGAACGCACCGATGACGCGGTTGACAGCGAGCGCGCCTTGCTTTCCGTAAAGCGGAGCGGTTCAAACCGGTTTGAAGTAGTAATCACTGGCGAGCGTGCACCGACGCCCACAGTTGGTTCAGCCCGTTTCGACTGCTTATTCGGTGCACTTGTACTCGTCGTGGTCTTGGCACCGATTCTAGATTGTTCATGTTTATTATTGCGTCGTAGGTTTAATTCATCACTGTGTACGTAAACTGTATTAACTTTTTTACAATTACATACGATTGATTCACTTGCGAGAAATTCGTCCTGCGGGATGGCTCTCACTATTAATTGTTTGTTACAACTGTCGCAGTTGTGAAATATGCTTTTACACATAGTATTCGCGCAACTAAATATTTTATACGATACTTTTGTTACAAATTGATTGTCCAATAGCGTCTGTGTAGTGTCTACGTAAATTTTCACGGCACTTTGTTTGTTGCATTTTTTGCACTTAAGTATCTTTATTTTTGATTGTCCGTTTTTAAACTCCACGAAGTTTTTTACTTTGTTTACAAAGTCGCAGTTATTGCAGTTAACCGAGAAAGAACCGTCCTCATTGTTGAAGAGGTCTTTTCGGGTCACGCACAACACTCCATTACTGTTTTTAATGTCTAACTTTTGATTACAATTATTCGTAAAGTCCAACCCCATTGTTGGGGAATCGCTTATTAGTTCACTAGTCTCACTCATCTTCACATTTTATTAACCGATTTTATATCACTTTTAAACAATATAAATTCACTATTCACTAACTCGGGTAGTTGATAAATAATACCGCTTCACGCGCCCGTTATCGCTGTGGCGGAGCGCTCGCTTAACACGACCGTCTCGTACCGCGGCTCGCACGAGCCTCCCCCTAAGCCTATGTCAGCTACATGCTCCTGTATAATAATATAATGGTAATGTGTACTAACATAGTTTTTAAGTTTTATGTTACTAACATCTTTGTATTGTATTGTATTTGTATACTAACATAGTTTTTAAGTGGTCATGTGCTAACAAATCTGTACTTTTATGGAATTTTATTCCGAAATAAAGATATTATTATTCACATTCATTTATTTTATATACATATTAAATTACATTTTTAAATATTCATATAAAAACAAAAACATTTAAAAATATAAAAAAATAGTACCTCACCGGTATCGGGAACAGGGTCCAAGCTACCGGCGGTCAGGGCTCCAGAGAGAGAAACCTCCTGACAATGCGGGCCGTGTCCAGAAGTACTGCCTTCTGAATCAAGCCCTTGATCCAGCCGTCTAACGAGAGCCTCCTTAGATGTTGGTCGAGGCTCTTGGCAATTAAGCCATTGGCTGTAACAATTATCGGCACAATGATCGCTGAGTCCACATTCCACATGTCGACAACCTCATGGGCCAAGTCAAGATACTTTATCTGCTTGTCTTTCTCGGCCTTCATGAGGTTCTCGTCATGAGGAACAGCTATGTCAATAATCATTGCGCGCCTCTCCAATCGATCCACCACCACCATATTATTATTATTATTATTATAGCACACAATGTCAATGCCTTTAATTTTGACAATAAAATATATATATTGCGTTATTTACATTGTATATCAGGCGAACTTTTTAAACATAATGAAGAAAGGCATTTAATATCAAAATCCTTCGTTTTAAGATTACTAGTGTGTGTATTCGGCAACACACTTCAACATAAATCTCTGGTTAGATAGAGATCAAACGATCAACCTAAATATCTAGTGGAAGCTAGAATCATGTGAATATGATGTACTATACACCTAGATGTACTTAATCCTCAAGCACCGTGTTAATTATCGGATTTAATTATACTCTGAAATGTTATTATGATAGACTAGCTTCTGCCCGCGACTTCGTACGCGGATCCTGTTGCTTATGCCAGCGACAACGGGGTCGGCAAAATCGAAGATCTGAAACGTCTGATGTCGAATTCAAAGAGCCCGGGGACGGGAAAACAACGGGATGCGCGAGATGATTCGAGACGTTCAAAAAGTACAATTTTGAATCATACCTCCGATGGCGGAATATGTGGCGTAGTCAATCATAGGAGTATACGTAAATGAACTCCGTTCCTTACCAACCCAAGGAAGGTCGCCATGACCTACGGCTATATCTTGAGACACATCCGATTCTTCAGATGATATCGACATTCTGTTCAGAGAATGTCGAAGTCGATCAGAATTCAAACGTTCGTTGCGCTCTTCTTCTGTCTGTCTGTATATAGATTTATGCTTATATGTAAACCTAAACTCAATCTAATACAATCAAAGAATCCTAATAACTACAATAAAAAAACACTGTGTTAAACCTAAATTAACAGAAGCATCTAAACCTTTACCTCAGATTATCAAACAAAAGACAGATAGACCGTGTGCAACAGTGCGAGTGAAGCCACAAAAGCAAATATAAATTAAATAACGAATACTTAGAATCTCGTGATTGTATTCGCTTTTAAATTTTTATTTGTATTAGTATTTGTTTTTTTTAACAACGTTTCGCTTCGTGCTGTACTGACTCGTGTTAGTACAGCGCGAAGCGAATTGTAGGTATTCGTTTTTGAATTTGTATTTGCTTTTGTGGCTTCACTCGCAGTGTTCCCCACGGTCTACCTGCCTTTTGATTGATAATCTGAGACCTTTACAGAACTTATTAGAACTCAAAACGGTTCATACATTATGAAAAGCGGCTGGTCGACTCTTCACATAACTAGAGGACTGGCCTTTTCTTGGGCCAAAGAATCAGCATTGCCATACAACGTGGCAGTGGTGCCAGGCTTTTGGGCACTTGTCCTTTTGACAGCGATGCGGACGAGTGTTTTGATACCCTAAGAGCTCCCACCCAGATTTGTTATGATCGTATTATTTATAAGTCTTGTATATATTTAATTATAAATTTACTGCTGAATATAAATCACAATTGAGAATGCCACTGACAGTAAAGTTGAAAGGGGATACATATACGCATGTGAACAAAAGAGCTAAGAATATTATTGTGCATGAATGGAGAAGGAGAGGAAGGCCAAAGAAAAGATGAAAGTATTCTGTAATGAATCATTATGAAAGAAAAGGAAGTCAGTGATAGCACAGTGTAAGTATTAGTACTACCGTACAGTAGCGACACGCTCCGCCTCCCTCTGAAACCGTTCCTCACCTCTCCCCGCGTCGAACGACTAGCTCTGGAAATTGCTTTTTGGTTCGCGCGGCGCGTAGAAACGCACACTCACGCAATTATCTGTATAGTCTATTATTTTAGTACGAGTATTAGTGTAGACAATTTTATCGTTTCGTTTCTATAGAGTGTCGCGAGTGTGGTGATAGTATGATGGTTGACACGACGGAATGGAAGAAGAAAACGTTTTACGCCAACACTAAGGCTCAAACCACACCGAAATGGCAGTGACCGGCAGCGACCGGCAGCGACCGGCAGCGCAGCGGCGAGCAGTTTGAGCTTCAAAGCATTTTAAACGTTATATATATTTGTATAATACATAGTATCGCTTGAATACCTGAACAGGGTGGCACGGCCGCTCGCAGTACCGCGCGCGGTCAAAACGGCGATACGCGACGGCTATTCAAGTGATTATGTTTATGGAAATAAAGTTTAAAATGCTTTGAAGCTCAAACTGCTCACCGCTGCTCTACCGGCCGCTGCCATTCTGGTATGGTTTGAGCTTGGGACAAGGACAAGAAGACAATGATAATAAAACACATTATGAAACTCGAGCCTAGAAATTGAAGTAACCGTATTTTAACTTCTAAAACACAAAACTTGGGCGAACAGACAGTTCATTAATTACTTGGGTCTTTCCCAAGTATTAAACTTGACTGATGTATGTAGGTAGTCGTACCTCATGCGGAGTGACGTCACCGCTGTCACGTTTATTGCTCGGTTCCCACTTCGATGTTCCGCGACAGTTGTCTTGTACACACTTTGTTTGATGCGGGTTAAGGGGAGTTTAGACGGGAGATTTGTCGTGTACTGTGAGAGGAAAATGGAATTGTTAGACTTTTTCTTCTTTTATTTGGTAATTGGTATATACTAGCATTTTTCCCGCTACTTCGTTCGCGTGAATTTTCTTACGGTTTTCTAATTTTTTCGATGATAAAATATGGCAAACTCAAACTCAAACTCAAACTCAAAATCATTTATTTCAATTAAACCATTTACAGGTACTTTTGAATTGTCAGAGTCAGTCAGTCACAAAGTTGAAGCTAGTTGCTCGTTCCAAACAGTAGGTTTCTATGGAGAAGAACGAGCAAGACACTCCATGAACACTCTTTTAAAATCAGTTAAATTTTACAAATTTAGGTTACATCATTCACATTGTACCCTCTAAGGGTACAATGTGAGAACAATGTAACACGTCTTGCATGTTAAAAGAGGTCTAGAGAAACATATAGTTATAATAACAATTCAAACCAAAATTTAAAATAACCGAGGCAGCTAAGAGATGAGCAGTCCCAACCGACGGCGTCCGTTCACGAACATGACGCATGGATCGGCACCAAATCGGCCTATAGCACTCACAGATAACGTAGCTTCCTATCAACGAAATAATTTTCAGAATCGGAGCAGTTGTTCCGGAGATTAGCCCGAATAAACACACACTCTGCGCGGTAGGAGACCTTGAGGGCGCGTATTCGATTTAGTGCAATTCAAAATCTAAATAATTGCTAGAAGGGTGTAGCAGCATTGACACACACTAGTACAATACAATGGTATGTTTGTGTGGATCAGAAAAAAAAAATGCGCACGAAATTAGCACGAATAATTGAAATTGATCGGCAATCGACAGCGCGCGAGGATTTACAGTAGGTACTTTTTGAAAGGCACTTATTGTAAGAGGCAGTTGTAAATAGCGGTTTTGGTAAGTTAAAAATTATAAATGGCACGTTTAATAACTAGTTCAGCAGTTAAAACTAAGCAGTAAAGTAAACAAAAATGAGTAATAAAAAATAATGAAATGGATCAGTGAATATATAATTGAGCAGTAAAATAACTAAATGGGCAGTTACGAGTGGGCAGTTGACAAATTGGAATTAGTCGGTAAGAAAGATTTCTTACCTACTAATTCCAATTTTGAACTGAAAGCGATTTGATTCTGGCGTAGAGGGTCACAGTTCTAACCTAACCTTTTTTTTTTTTATATACGGGCTGGAAAATCCTCATGGATGTCCTCTACCCTGGGGCGGGCGGAGGGGTCCGTCAGCCTCTTACTGACTAAAAACCACCCCGGTGTTCCATCTCACACCTACGTCGGGGGTCGCGGGAACTGGAGATACTACCGCAACCCCCGGCTGGTGCCGGCCCGCTGCAGCGGGCCACTTCTCGGGTCAGGGGGGGGGGAGTGAGGAGTTAGACACCCCCCGGACGTCTTAGAGGGGCGCGCGTGGAACACTACGCGCCGCCACCGCGGGTCCTGGTGTATGTGGGGGGCGACAGACGTCCACGAGTCGGCCGCCCCTGGACCCATTTAGGGGGGCCGGAAGAGGGCGTTGTCCACTCTCCGCCGACGCCCGGTGCGCCTGCTGCGGGCCGGGTGGGAGGTAGAGATCTCCCTCTCCCTTTCCGCAGCCTCCTTCTGCGACATGACACTTTCGCCGAAGGAAACCATCGCGTCCCAGGACTCTGCGCTGTCGACCATCGACTCGACCACGGCCGACAGCGACAGGTCACTGCCTACTTCTGAGACGAGGGCACGGCGCGGCCCCTCTCAAGCGGCACATTCCGCAGCGTACCGCCTCCCGGCAGTCGACGCAGTGGTGACACCGGGCGTCCGGCTCCCTGTTTATGCGACACAGGTACTTCCCGAAACAACCATGCCCCGAGAGCACCTAACCATGTTGGATCCATCCTAAGTATTACAATACGTTAGTATAATGAATTGTAAACTAATGATCTGATTATATATCGGACGACTAGACATTTCGATTTACTAACTATCTATCCATCATTTTTACTGGCCAGTTATTTATTTAGTACTGACATTGTAAGACGAAATAACCGACCAATTGTTTCTTTATTACTATCTATGTTTTACTGATCAACCGCCATTAAATTAAATAACTGCTCAATATGTTTTTCAACTGATCATAATAACATCTCGAATATTTAAATAACAGCTCAAAAAATTAGTTCCCTTTGTAAAATAATTGTCTAAAATAAATGAGTTCGTACAAGGAAGTGAAAAAAAAATGTGTTTATTGAGCATAACCTTTATTTTCATAAAATAAATAATATCAGTTATGTTTTTATTCAAATACTGGTAAAAAAAATTGTTGAAGTGAACCGATTTTGTACTTTTTTAATATGTAATAGTAATATTTTCGTAATTTTGGCTCTGTAATGTACTTTGAGACTGTATATCCTGTTGGAAAAACGCATAAAACATTATATTTTGGCATACTGAATTGGTGCTATTCGTCCTGCAAGTTAACTCTGACGTCCATTTTCGTAAAACGCTATGAAAGGATGGTCTTGGCTTTACAAAACCATAATTAAAAATTATACTTTTACTCTGTAGTTCCCTAAATCAAGACTTAATCTTTCTAAAACTGTAATGATATATTTAAATAATCTGCTCACATCGTTACGATATTGTTCTGGGCAAAACGCAAAAACATGAAGTTTTCGACACGAATCGAATACACGCTCTTAACAGACTCTTCGCATCATCGCCATTTGTTTGAGCCAGGATTTTAAGGAATCATTAATTTGTAAGTGATGAGTTACTACATAACACTTACGTAGGCTATCAACTATATAGCGACACTCCTCCACAATGTTGTAAGAGCCCATAGTTGAACGCTGATCCCCAAAATACAAGTACAGGCCTAGTTTTGGGGTTAGAATCAGATTCTTGGCTTGAGCTTGCAAATCGAGCTTATAAGATAAATGAGATATTGTGGATGTGACTGTAAATTGTCATACAAAAAGTGATAACGTTTTACGCCCCGTAAACTTAGTCCAATTTTCTACATTTTTGTAAATGTTAGAAATATAATGAAAAATTAGGTCCAAACGTTTTTATTTTAAAGACATATTTTCTACGATGTAAATCATTAGCATCTAAATATCTACATGTTTTACTTAAAAACTTCATTTAGCGATTTTATTTTTTTAAATTTTACTATACCTGCTGAATTGGTACTTAAAAAGAACAACGTACCAACCTAGATTAAGATGTACTGAATCTAATAAGATCAAAATTGTCTGATTTCATAAAGGTTTAGGGCGGTTAAAACGTTATCGCCCAAAACAATATTTCAAAAGGAAATGTTATAAGTTTTTTTTTGCCTCTAAAGACTTGCAACTCTCTCTATCGCACCGGGGGGCAGGAGCAAATTATTTTGTGTTGTTCATCGGAGGCAGCAGAGCGAGCGGTATAAAACAGATAGCATTTTTGGAAAATCCTACTCGGGCCGCGTATCTACGCTTCACAATCCTTTAAATCGTTGAGTCAGAACTAAATTCAATTGATACGGAAACCAAATCATCTTGCCAATTAATTATTAGGACGTAGATATTTTCATCCGGCCTATCTTCCAAGGGCTGATTTTTCTATCGTCAGATAACTTTTATCTTAGGATTAAAACTGACAGAAAATATGACAAACCGCCATATTTATTCCTCCGTTAAAAGTTATCTGACGATTGAAAAATGAACCATAAGACAAATTAATTATTCAGAAGACAAGTTCGTTCGGACATATTGATCGTACCGTCTGAACCCGCCACTTACCACACGCTGTCAAAGTTACTGACGGCCTCAAACCTCGCACAAGTTCCCTATGTTATTATTAAACGAACGATTCGTACGAGTACGATTATTATCTTTGGAAGCTCAGCGGCATTAACGGCTAAATCCATCGAGGATAAATGGAGTTAGATCATGTTGTAATCAGTGGACTAGATACAATGGAAATTGCGAATTTAATTGTGTTGAATGCAGCTACCCTGAGACAGTAAGACGGGGTCGCAGTAGGCCACGAAGGGTTAGCGGGGCGAACTGGACGGATTCCTCTAAAACTGGTGGAATGAAACCCAGAATCGGGAAAAATGGACGGCTTGAACATAACAGGCTAACGTAAATAAAAAAGGATGCCGTGCATTATGACCAGGGATCGATTTCTTCTTCTTAATCGCGTTGTTCATTACTATCGTGTCCCTGAAAGGCCTTCGTATCTTAAAATATGACGTTCTTCCACTTTGTTCGGTTATCTGCTTCTATCAGGGTGGTTGTAAGTGTAACAGAGACCAGTAAGGGCGTTTACCTAGGAGATCGAATAATCGAATAAACTTTAACGCCTTAACCACAGGGCAATTCTTGATACTTTTAGAAACATTCGCACAGGTACTTATCTCATTCTCGACGTCAAAAATGCCTCATTTTTGACAAAGATTTTGGCATGTAAGTATTGCGATTAGATTTTGGATGTTTTTAATTACAGAAATCAGCCTTTACGTATTGCCAGCCATGCAAATAATTCGTTCACAAGTGCCTGCGTAAATACAGGAGCATTCTTTCCCTTCAACCTTATCAAAAAATAGGTCTTTTCCAATTTCCTGTTTTTAAACGAAAAATTAAGATAAAGTTTGATTAGAGATTGTTTTGTCAAATTTAGACTGAGATTAGGATGTGAACCATTTTAAAAAACCCCGGAAACGGCCCACTTTTGTTTGTCACCACATCTAAAGACACATTGGTCCCTAAAACAATCATAAACTCTTGGCTTAGCTCAGGAGGCAGTGGTGAGCCATATCTTTTCACATCATTGTACAACATTATCAATACTATGCGTGTATCTATAGGTAACTTAGTGAAATTTGCAAAAAAAATACTTTCGCTACCTACTATAAACTTTTACACAAAAATATTTCTTGCGTCCTTAGTTACTTTTCATTGAAATTACCCGCCTTGACTGAAATTTGGTCTGGAGATTATTATTATTACCATAAACCAGACACCTGGAAAATTATACAGCCGTATAAAATAACTATTTCATTACATTGTAGGCTTTTCTACAGAACTTCTCAAATAAACTAAAAGTAGACTAAAGAAACATTAGCTATGATAATTTCGGTTTAAATTATTACGAGCAAACTGAAACCCGACCTGGGATATTTTATTCATATTTCAAGACGTTTCAGAACGGACTTTGTGTATCTAGTGAATCTCAGGTATTTATTCGTTTATATAAATAGCGGGCTACTATTGAAGCTTTATCCGACAAACGATAGATTCCTTGGATCGCGAGCGATATAATTGTGGTGAAGAAACCTGTGTAATGTGACCATGTTTTGGAACTTAAATAAGACTTTTCGAAATAATTGTGATGAGTTTATTTAGATATAATGATGTTCGTCCGAGTAGTGTCGGACGTAAAGAACAGCACCATCCCATATCTTCCCGTGGGTGTCGTAAGAGGCGACTAAGGGACTCACCAGAGAATGGGCAGCAGCGTTCTTTGTGCCTTTGTAACAACCATACTGCAATCGCCAATCCGCCTGCCAAGCGTGGCGATTATGGCAAAACCCCCCCTTGATGAGGCCTGTGTCCAGCGGTGGACGTCTTTAGGCTGAAATGATGATGTTGACAATGATGCTGATGTATGTGTAGTTTACATATTTTTGTAAATTTATACCTTTGTAATTTTGTTTTTACACCTTCCATGCCATCTTTTCACCACCCTTGGTTTACTCTTAGAGTAAGCCTAGGGCATTTGGTCCGCCTTTGTGTATAAAGTATAAATAAATAAATCTTTTTATTATTCTAGTGCCTTTCCAAACTACAAAGGTTGGCAGTCAGCTCTGCATACTTTTCCTTTTTTATCGCGAGGTGGATTAGTTCCGTAAATAAATAAAAATAATGTATTTGAAATCTATTCCAAGTTTGAGTTTTAATATAAGTAGGTATATTGAGCTGTTTTGTCTTTTTTATGTGACTTTATATGTTAGAAAACTCACCCACACTACAAAATAAATTTTAGTCAAAGTCAAAGTCAAAGTCAAATCATTTATTTCAATTAGACCATTATAAGGCACTTTTGAACGTCAAATGAGAAAAAAAAAATTGATTCTAGGTGCCCATTCCAAAAGGTAGTTTTGTATGGAGAAGAATGGGCAAGAAACTCCATACTTACTCTTTTAAAAACGATGTTAACAATATTTGCATTTACAGGAATTATATAATTATACGTGAATACGATGTACCTTGCATAAAAACACTAGGTATTTGAAAGTGTGTACAAAGTATCACAGATTAAGGAATGACAGACTAAGTTATATGTACATAGATACACAGTGTTCACATATTACATATTACAATTAATGTTGAAACAGTAGACGACCACTCCTTATATTTTAACAAACAATGAATCAGTATGTGAGCCTGAGCAGTGTATAAAAAAAGAGTCAAATATATATATGTACATATTTATACTAAGTATGAAATTAGGTATTTTAAATTAGCAATCGGTTCGATTTTGTCTAGACTGTCGATCGTCCTATGGAGCTAGACCAGCATGTTTCCAAGCATTCTTATCTTGAATATAGTCCTCTAGATTATAATAAGCTTTTTTACAGAGTGTACTTTTAATATATGATTTAAATTTTGTTTCACTTAGTTGTAATATATCACTAGGAATTTTGTTGTAGCACTTAACACAGTACCCCATAAAAGATGTATGGACTTTAGACAATCTAAAATATGGTTGAGCTATTTTGTCCTTGTTTCTAGTATTAAAGTCATGTCTATCACTTACTTTATTAAACATATGTAAGTTTTTTCTTACATACATAATATTTTCATGAATAAATTGGCAAGGCACTGTCATTATATTAATATTTTTAAATAGTTCCCTAAGAGATTCGCGGCGACGTAGATTATAAATGGCTCTGACAGCTCTTTTTTGTAAAATAAAAACGGATTCAATGTCAGCAGCCCGACCCCACAGTAAAATACCATACGACATAATGCTGTGAAAGTAGCCAAAATAGACCAAACGCGCAGTTTCTACATCTGTTAACTGTCTTATCTTTCTAACAGCATAAGCCGCGGAGCTTAGTCGCCCCGCAATAGATGTTATATGGGGTCCCCATTGTAATTTCTCGTCTAGCGTGATTCCTAGGAAAACCGTTTGACTAGTAAATTTCAGTTTCTCTCCATTAAGTATGATGTCACATTTACTATTCCTAACATTTGGTAAAATGAATCGAATACATTTGGTTTTTTTTTCATTAAGTACCAAATTGTTTACCGTAAACCAATTTTGAACCTGAAGAATAGCGTCATTTACGTCGTCTAGATTTTGTGACCGTCTGTTTATTTTAAAAATCAATGATGTGTCATCGGCAAATAACACCATTTTTGGTTGATTTTGAAACAATTGGGGTAAATCATTTATATAAACTAAGAATAGAAATGGACCCAATATTGAACCTTGAGGAACGCCCATAGTCGTTTCAGACCCCAATGAGTTCACGCCGTTAACCTGTACTTTTACCCGTCTATCCCTCAGGTATGACCTTAGTAAATTAAGAGATGTTTTACTAACCCCGTAGTGCTCCAGTTTCAGCAAAAGTGTCTCATGGTCAACGCAATCGAACGCCTTTGAGAGGTCGCAAAAGATTCCAATGGCATCTTGTGATTCCTCCCAGGCGCTAAAAATGTTCTTTATTAGGGTGACACCGGCGTCAGTTGTACAACGCCCTTTGGTGAAACCATACTGTTGTTCATGAAAGATGGAATTTTTATTAAAGTGACGCAACATTTGATTGAGCATTAACTTTTCAAACACCTTGCTGAGAACTGGCAGAATCGACACAGGCCTATAATTGTTGGGGTCTTTACTATCACCGGATTTGAACAACGGTACTACTTTACTGTGTTTCATCAGATCCGGAAAGACTCCTTGGTCTACACTGGTGTTAAATATAAGAGCTAAATAGGGTGCAATCGTTTCGATAATAGATTTACAGACTTTTACAGACATTCCCCAGAGATCTTCTGTTGATTTAATTTTAAGATCTTTAAAGGCTCTTATAACAGCCTGGGGGTTTGTATGTTCAAACCTAAACTCCGAACGGCATGCCTTAACATTCTTCCTAAGTAAGGCAGCAGAGAGCGCGGGAGAGGAATTTAAAGCTTCAGTAGTTTTAATGGGAATATTTCCAAAAAATGCTTCAAATTCCTGAGCTACTTCTATATCTGAATTTATGGGGCCATGTGCAGTCTCTAAATTAAATTCAGTATTACGCTGTTTTTTCCTACCTGTTTCATTATTTATTATTTGCCAAGTAGTTTTTATTTTGTCATCAGCTACTTTTATTTTATTTCTAATATAAAGGGATTTGGCTATTTTGCAGACACTTTTAAAAAGTTTTGAATATTTCGCAACATACTGATGAAAGCTTGTATTCATTACATGTTGCTTTAGACCATAAAGTTCAAAAAGTTTTTCCCTGCTTTTACGAATACCTGGAGTCGCCCAATCGCTAAATAAGAACTTTGTGCAAATACTTTTAGTCTTTAGTGGAAATGTGTCATTAAATTGCGTGTTTATTAGTGAAAAAAACTCAGCGTAGAACTCATTTGGGTCATCTATATTATTAAAGCAATGAACACTTAGTTTACTTTCCAATGAACTATTAAATTTATCTAAGTTTTTACATGTAATTGGCCTAAACCTTATTTGAATTTTTTGTAAAGGAATGTAGGCGCAAAACGTTATTGTCTGTCCACTATGATCAGATGGTAGCTTATTTATAATTTCTTTATGTAAATAATCACAATTACAAAATATATTATCAATACAAGTGGCAGAAGAAGCTGTCACTCTGGTTGGTTCCATAAAAACATTTGACAAATTAAATGACCTAAAAAGACTCAATAATCTGATACTACTGGAGTTGTTTTCTAACAAATTAATATTAAAGTCACCACATATGATGATTGATTTACTACTAGTACTAATTTTTTTCAACACATCTTCCATTACAGAATCAAATGTAGATAAATTCTGGTAACTGGGGGGTCTGTATACACATACTATAATATGCTTATCCAGCTCAACACAGGACAATTCAACAGTATGTTCTACTGATAATCCAACGATGTCTTTTCGTTCTTTACACTTAATAGAATTTTTAATTAATATTAATGACCCACCATGTATCATATGTTTTCGGCTAAAATGGCTAATTACACAATAATTTTCATAATTAATAGACATCACTTGATTATCTTTTAGCCAATGTTCTGTTAAACAAATAATATCATATTTGGTTATTTCTAAGAACATTTCTATTTCAAGTAATTTGGAAAAGCAACCTTGAATATTTTGATTAAATAATTTTAAAGTATGTTGCTTTCCTTTATTTGTTAGGTTGCCAGAAGTTACCTTTTTATTATTCAATAATAATAAATGATTATTTGAAGGTGTAACTTCTGTTGTCTCACAACTTAGTTTAAAGTGTTATCCGGAGTGACCTCCACAACTACATTTGAAGAGTTCATAGTCCCTGTTTGTGATCCAGCAGGAAGAGAATACCCTATCTGACTGGTTGTGGCATCTAAGGATGTTGGCATTGTAGGTGGACCCTCCTTCGTACTATATGAAGATTCACAAAAATGTATCCCTATGTTGTTAGTGCAACTAGACAACATAAGTTTGTCACTTAACCTACAGTTTGTTATATTATTATTAGCTATAACCATGTTAATATTATATGCTATCAACATAGCAATTACATGTCTACATTCTCCAGACAGAGATAAAGTTCTCTGAGTTAACTTAAAACCACTAATAAAGTTATTAGTGTCAAAATATAATAATTTGTCACTATGACAACATGTCAACATATGAATAGTACTATTCAATATATAAATGTGATTGTTTTCTACTTCTGATAAAGTATCAGAGTAAGGAAAGGCACACAGCATGAGCTTTCCTATGTTTAACTTTAATAAGGTGTTCACACCATCCACTATGTCTTTTTTAGTAATACCAGTACTATTACCTAAAAGTAGAACCATTGTACAGTAATGGTCTATGTTTGTATTTACAATTCTCTTAATTATTTGTTTAAAACTAATGTTATGGTAACTATGATTGGTAAAACTATGACTAAGGTAATTGTGTAGTATTTTCCCAAAGCCTGAACCTAATTCATCACAAAATAAAATAGTTTTATTAGTTTCCTGTGTATTGACACAGGTGTTTGCTGTAAGAGCCAACACCGGTGAAACCATGTCAAGCTGAGGCTGAGGAGATGGTGGTTGGTTGGCACTACTGCAGGAAAGATTATTAGTCAAATTCTCGTACTTCTCAGCATTGTCCTTCACCAGGTCCAGTAGTTCCCCAGCCTCAAACAAGCGTTCACTTAGTTGATGTTGTGACGATTCATACTTTTCAAAAATATCCTTCAGCATGTGTTCTTTGTGTAATAAATCATTATAAAGGAGTTGAATATCCGTGTCATATTTTTTCCTACATTTATCTAGTTCAACAGTACAAATATTTAAGTCTTTTGATAGGGTGACACGTTGCTTTCTAAGGGAAAGATTTAATTTTAAAAGATTTTCTTTCTTGATTGATTTTTGTGACCGTTTAATGAATTTCTTGACTTTAATATATTTTTTTAGTTTTTTGTGACTCATAACAACGGGACATAATGGCATGGTATCATCACCAGTCAAATCTATTGTTACCGCTGGCTCACACACTGATTTTGACCTACTGCCTACCAACTCCTTGAACAGGTTATCGGTGTTCACAGCTTGTTGCCTGACTTTGACCGATTCTGAGTGAGATAGGGCCTTACGGGCATCACACAATTCATGTTGAAGTTCTGTAATTCGGTTTAAAGCTAGTTCGTGGGTGTCACTGCACTCTTGAAATGTTGTTAACTTAAACTGTAATTGAGTGTGTTGGTCAGCTAAGTCCATGTGTTGTGTATGTAGCTCAGCCAGTTTATTCTTAAGGAAGGTGTTTTTGTCTACTATATTCTTCACTTCCACCTCGCTGTCATCTCTTTCCTGGAGCAACTGTTTACATAAAGTTTTAGAAGCCTCGAGGTCCTTTAGTGTAGCTCTAAGTTTTGCTTCCATCTCTTTGATTGTAGCACTGCGGGTCATCATTTTCTTTAAAATATCAGTCACCTGGAATGTGTGTAATAAAGTGCAGCTAAATGATAGTGAAAAAGAAAATGTTTCTTGTTTATATTAATAGGAGGTAGGTGGTAGGAAAAAAAAAAATGTTTTAAATGAAAATAAGTATTGAGTTGGGAACAGAAAGATAATACGATTAGATGAGGCTGTTAGAATTGAAGGGAATGTTAAACATAGATAAAGTAAGATGAATAGGTGGGTACAATACCTACAATAGTAACACTTTAAAGTTAAATTTTAAGTTTCTACAAGTTTAGGGCACATTACAAGTTTGCAAGTTTTATCTAAGGTTTATAATTATAATTACATACAAATAATAATAAGCCTATTATGTGTAGTACACTATGAAGTGTTTACTGTCTGGGCGAATGTTTCGTCGTCGATTTTGCTTCCACAACTTGTCAAGCAAAAGGAGACATAAACCGAGCCAGTGTGTGATGGACGTAGCTCAGAGACCTGAGCAGTATTTCGTGATGTTCAGTGGTATGTTAATACAACTTAGATAAAACAAAATACTCCCCGGGTTCGATGATATTTCAAATCCTTCACCCGTTATAGTCGTGACTTGACAGCCGGTTTTTGTTATGCTTATTGTGCGAAGTTTTCGCGACAAAAACACTGCATATGTACTGTACGTATAACTTATCACTTAATTTTAGTTATATAACACTAATTCACGTAAATTAAAGACTTTTACACATTTTGCAAAATAATAAAACTAAGAGGTCGTTTTTTTGACGACCGGCTACCAGTGTGGCCAGCAAAAAAAAAAAAAAAAAAAAAAAAAACGCCTAGTGACGCCTAGGGCTAGCCATTTCAAAACTTATTTCAATAGGTGTTAACGAAAATGGATTCAATAAAATATCCAATAAACATCCAACGGACTAAGGGCCTTAGCCTAACTAATTCCCTTAAAGCGTCAATTTTCCCTCAAACGTCTGACATAAAAGTTTAATTCCCTAGAAAGGTCGTAGACCTCGCGACCTACAGGAAGGCTATAACTTCTTTATGGGGGATTTACACGGGTCGATTTTTGTTGTGTGTCTAGTGGCAAATCGAAACCGCATAGCTACTACATTTACACAGTTGACTGAAACTCGCATTTTAACTGCAATGCTGAATTCATTGTAATAAGCATGTCTGCTGGGGACCAATAACCGATGGGGACGAAAGGTTCTTGAGTGGTGAACACGAACCAGAAGACGCAGCGTTGGTAGGCCTCCCACCAGATGGACCGACGACATCGTTAAGATGGCGAGTAATGAAGCAAGCGGCCGGTTTCCGCTCGTTGTGGCGTACTATGGGTGAGGCCTTTGTTCAACAGTGGACGCCTTCCAGCTCATGATAAAGCGTGTCTTCTGAGCATGGGGTACTGGGCTCGGTGATCAGGTCAGGCAAAAGCGTTATTGGGTTTTCCATGAGGAATTTCTGAGTAGCAGCCCGGAGATTGGGATTTGGTGATGTGACACCCCCGTGCCTCGGAAAGCACGTAAAGTCGTTGGTCCTGCGCCTGATCTTTCCCCGGTCAGATTACCGGATTAGTGAGAGTGAAGGAAGAAGGGGTGCACCGTTTGCGCACACACTTGTGCACTATAATATCTTCTGCGTAAGTAGACTAGTGTCTAGTCTCGATTGAGTTTGGCGGCCTTGACCGTTTGGTCGGAAGAGTATTTCACGGGCCGATTTATTTTGTGCGACTAGTCGGTAACCAAAACGAGTCACAAAGCTGCATAGTATTTACACAGTAAACTGAAATCATAAGCGACTGGGATACGGTAGCAGTAGTACATGAAAGTACAAAACACCTTTTTTCACCATATATCGCCAGCCACTGCATTAACACGGTCGATTTTTATCATCCACCGAATGCGTTCTGCAATCGCACTGCTAACTTTTAACCTACTATATCGTCTGCAAATATTCTCACCTGTTGTCCAGTCGACTTATTATTTAAATTTTGTTTTCCGTGGAGTTTCATGCTTGTTCTCTTTCATTTTATAGACCTACCTACGTTTTGGAACGAGCAACTAGCTTCAACTTTCGGACTAACTCACTTGTAATCCGTAGTGCTTGGCAACTCGGCTTCTCGTAGATGTAAACATCTCTTTGTGCCTTTTGGCTTAGTTCTTTTCTGTCTGCTGCTTGATTTTGAGGGAAGTTAAAAATATTTTTTTTCTTATTAATTTGCTGTTCTTTTCTGATTAATTTCGTTGAGGAATTCAAGATAGTTGTAACGTATCTTCGGGATTCGTCGAGTTTTATTGCCTCTGCGCTTTTCTGATGGTCGCCACTATTGATTCTAGCTTACAAGATTGGCAGTGGTCTGGGAATAGTGTGGCGGGCTTATCCCATTAACCAATTATTGAACTCGAAAGTGCCTGTAATTGAAATAAATGCTATGACTTTTTCGTTGTGGCGTAAATCGTCCTGTGTAAATCTCCTTTCACAGTACTCATCTTGCAAATACTTACCTGTGAGTGCTTCTAATACTTACCATATTTTTGCACTATCTTCATAGTCGCCATTTCCTATATATCTGCAAGTTTATCGACGATATATTTCGCGTTAAATTGATTTTACCTTTGAACGGTACGCTACGGAGGAAAAGGATAATATTAAAAGTTGCAGGTAAATATTTTGGTATTAGAATGAGTGGTAGAGTTTGGTAATAACTTGCCAGGATATTACTTATCCTGGTATTCTATAAAAATCTTCCTCAACCTTATCTCGCCGAGGGAGGTATTTACAGAATAGCCCAGCAGTATCACACAGCTGCGTATATCGTCACTACTTAGGATATATTACGCCTTCTGCATACTGTATGGTGCTACATTAAACTTCTCTTTCGTCGAGGGACAGTTATCGAAGTAGTATCGGAGAGTAGCTAAACAAACACAAATTCAACTTTTATTTTTAATATTTAGTGATACTGAAGTAGATACACTTCTTCCCACAGTCTCAATAAAACCCGATATTGTAGTGACCCTAACTCCAAGAATCCAGTCAACAATACCGCTGGTGTAGACATGCTCAAGAATTCTCCTCTCAGCTCTGTATAGCTAGTAAGGACCTACTTCAAGGATACGAAACATAATGCATATTGAAAAATATCTCAACGACGTTGTTAGTTTCCGTTTGTGAATTTTTGAAGCATATAGTTTTGAGGGGCTATTGTGGTAACTTTTAGGAACGTCCGTATTGTACCTAATCGTGGTATCAATCTGTCAAATCACGTCACCCAGTAACTGGGTTGTGGAGATCAGATATGCTAATTTTGTTGGTAAGTACACACCTACTTAATAGTTTCTAAATATTTTCTAAAAAAAGTGTTTTCAAGAAAAAGAAAACCGCCTTCAATAACTAAAAAGTGATAAATAACTTTAGCACAGAACACACATTACTTTACTTTCGGAAGTCGGTGGCGGTGGCTTTCTGTTTGTTGTTATGTATTGCCACCGACTTCCGAAAGGCGGTCTTGAAAAAACTTTTTATTTTTCGCTTTTTTGTTGCCTTAACATCCAAATCCATTAAGAAACGGCGACACACTTAAAAGAGATTGTAAGTCCACCAAAGATTGAAGAAACTAAAACGTCGTCTAAGTAATTTTTTTGGGAATTTGTTGATTTTCTCAAAAAGGGCTGTATCAATTTTGGTAAAATTTATATGGGACCATTTCGGAATATACCCCTTTCGAACAAAAAAAGATTTTTTCAAATCCGTCTATATATATAATTTCCGAGAGTGGCAGTTGACTGAAATCTATTATGCTTCAGAATCTACATCTAAAGTTTTCTAATTATCAAAACTGTTAATAAACCAAAACAAGCTAAAAAAACAGGCCTACTAAGTGCACATGAGCAGGGCCTCAAGTCTGCTATTACAATAGTGTCAGAATGGTCTATAATTGATTTCATCATTGTTGATTTTGACAAGTTTGGTAATCTACTAATATAATGGCGTCATTATGAAAATCAATGATAGACCATTCTGACACTATTGTAATAGCA
This sequence comes from Charanyca ferruginea, assembly GCA_947361185.1. Classification (NCBI taxonomy): domain Eukaryota; kingdom Metazoa; phylum Arthropoda; class Insecta; order Lepidoptera; family Noctuidae; genus Charanyca; species Charanyca ferruginea. The sequence goes on from OX376057.1 coordinate 32,116,326, forward strand.
GACTTGAGACCCTGGTCGTAACATTTTTACGTCACCTTGATAATATTTTTTACTAATATTAAAAAGGGAAGTAGAAGTCTATAGACAACGCGTCGCGTCGTTTAGACATGCGGGTTAGTTTGAAATGTATGTCAAAGTGACAGCAGAACATAGATACAATTATTAAGCGTGAAATCTAAAAATGAAATTTAAAACAGAAATGTGTGAGTGCCAGGTTGCTCACGAGAATTGATGTGTAAACATGTGAGCTCGTATCAGTACCAGCCTCACACACACATGAACCACTTCTTACGGTGACGTCATCTGACGCTACCGTGTACCGAGCGTTAAAATGTTTCCACTTAAAAAATTGGGTTACACGTAAACATGTCACATGTAGGAAACATGTGACTTCTTTGATGGTGAAAGGTAATAGGTACGGCGGTGGCAAATTAAACCTTTGAACGAGAATATTACATTCTATGTAAAAATAAAATAACTTCCTTTAACAGAATTCTGTACTTACCTTGGTACAAATTCTGTACCTATTGTCTTTGATGATTTTTTTATCAAAAATAATATTACCCGTTACATGGAGCACCCCTACTCATGTCATGTCAAATACATACCGTCTTTGATGTAAACACAATATACTTATTATCATTTTCAGCATCCATATTTGCGCAGAGAAACGTGAAATGAAAACAGATTTCAAAACAAAACAGAAATGTTCTATCATTTTATACAGAAAGGAGTAGGCACTTGGAAAGCCAATTCTCGTTATTAAAATAATAGTTAAAAAAAACTAAAAACACGCTTTTTATAGAAAACCAAACTAAAAAATAGAAAATAAATTTTAATAAATTATTTTATTTAAAAAAAAGCGTGGGGTGCTTTTTAAGATATTATCAAAATGATAATCACTCTACTCATATCTGTCAATAAAATATTTATAACTATTGACACCATGCACCTTGCGCTTTTTTTAAATAAAATAATTTATTAAAATTTATTTTCTATTTTTTAGTTTGGTTTTCTATAAAAAGCGTGTTTTTAGTTTTTTTAAACTATTATTTATTTTTTACTTTTTAGTTTGGTTATATCTATATCTATAAATATAATGTACATTTATTCTACCAGGGGCGCTTGTGCAGTACCTTCCTAGTATATAATAGCTGTTTTTTCGGCAACTAATTTTGAACGACTTATGTTTTCTTTTTTTTGTTTTATTGTTTTTTTTTAATAATTTTATCAAATTAGTGTATTGTCGTCGGTCCTCGATAAATCTACAAAGTTTGAACGAAATCTGGCCGTTTAAAGTGGGTCAAAATCGCGCTCATAGAAGTCGGTTACAAACAAACATACAAACATACAGGTGAAGCTAATAAAAAGCTGGTAAAAAGACAACCAGTAAATACCAAAAACTAAAAAATTACTTTAATTTAGGAGTTGGAGGCAATACAAAACAACAAACAGAAACAAAGCCGCTGAACTTGCGAAATTTAATATAAAAAAAGTTTTTTTTTTCGGCCTTCTTATCATCGACATTAATTGAGAAACGGTTACACCATACAAATTAAAGCATTCTTTAATTTTTCACCCTATCGGGTAGAATATTTTAGTGAAATTTATATGAAACAAACTTGCAGGTATTCCTACACTATCTATTAAAAAAAGAATCGTTGATATCGGACTACACTACTAAAAGTAATGCGTGGAATAAATGTAACGTCCTTTCTTTGAAGTCGGTTTAAACGTTCAAAATGTGGTCGCAATATCGTCGAAGCGACAATCGAGGTCAAATATTGCCAAAATGTGGGTAAAACATAGAATTTTTTGACAAACAGACTGATATTAGAATGCGGACATTTCTAAAAGTTAAGATAATTGCCCCTGATTGTAATCACCTGTTAATTATAATGATTTGATTCAATCATGAAGTTAGTACCTAACATCTTCAATTTATTGCTTAAAGGCAATTAAATTGCCCTGTACGAGTATTGATAGACCTTAATGAGCCAATTAAATTGTACTAATGGACCGGCCACATACAATTATGAATATCCATAAATTGCCTCTACGATTTCTCTAAGTGAAGTTGGTTTTGATTCGGCGAAATAATTAATTTGCTAAATCAGTATAAACTTTCTGCCAGCGCATCAACTTTTTGGGTTCGCCGAATTCTATTAGTTTAGGTCTTATTTGTGAAGGTTTAGTTAATTCTTATCTTTATAGGTACCTGCACTGTTAACACACCTACTGAAGTCGAAAGTAACACGTTATTGTTATCCTTTTTTAGGGTTTCGTACTAAAAAAACGGAACCCTTATAGGATCACTCGTGCGTCTGTCTGTCCGTCCGCTAATTTGCTCCGAATTTACTGGACCAAATCAGATGAAATTTGGTAGGATGGCGTAATCCTATGACCCAAACACAGATGTGCAAAGTAAATTTTTTTTTTTAAATAATGGTCATTTTCGGGTGACAAATTAGGAAATTTAAAAAAGGTTTTGCAATCCTTATTGTGTCATATATCAAATGAAAGGGCTCGTTATTAGGATCTCAAATATATTATCATTTTAGAATAAACAGTTTTGATTTTATTCATAAAAGAAGAAGAAAATTGACCATTCCTCCCCTGATCTCCGAAACATACTGAGCCTAAAATTTTGAAAAAAATACATGATTTCGATCCTTAGAATACTAACGCTTAGAAGGACAGTCTATACGCTGCCTACGAAAAATTTACGCTACATTAGTAGGTTATGTGTAAGTGAGTGGCATGTAATTACGACAGCTGACACGCACACACATGTAAAAAAAGTGTTGCTAGGAAATAATTTTTTCCCCGATTTTAGGGAAAATGATAATGCATTCGGGCCATAGCACGCATTGCATATAAAAAATGTTACGTACGTAATTTAAGTTGTCAATGTGATTTTTTATACGAATTAAAATACAGTCACATCTACTTATCGTTATACAACGTTATAAAAGTTTTAATTGTTGTTTTTAACGTAACTCGTACTTATACTTAGAAATTCATTTGTGAGTCCATGTCGCGTATCTATTTAAATTAGTTTGGATGAACGCAAAATACACGCTGAGACGTGGAGTTGCGGACACCAGCCCGTCATACTACTACTATTACTACTAGTTTAAATGTATTCCCACCAAACATTTTAGTATATAGGTAAAATTTTCGTTGTCATCCCATCAAAATATTATTTACAGTCGTATACTCGAATTACTTGGTAACTAAAAATGTTCTCCACATAGCATAGATAACACAGTGTCCGATATTAACGGATACAACAGAATTACATTATTTACGCTTTCAGTTGTTAAAATTATTCAATTTACCTTGAATAATTTATAGATATAAAAAGCTGCAAGCAAGCATGCAGCATGCAACATGCAGCAGGCATGGTTTCTGTCACGGCTCCGGCGCTGCGGGGCTCCGGCGGTCCCACGCGAGCTTATCGTCGCAGATGTGTTTTACGCTCACCACCTGCTCCTCAGCTCGCGGGCCGCCTTGCCCCTCCGCGCCTACGCGGAATTATATTACACTCTAGGAGTAGGGCAGACAAGACTACGTGGAGTCGGTTTTGCAGCGAATCGTTTCTGTCACAAACTTTTGTAGCACAATTTATTGTTTTTTAAGACATTACTTTAGCGTGGCACAATAGATTTGCACATTATACCTAGTAACATTATGCGAATTAAATTTATGCCTTAACAAATGTCTAAAGATTATTTGCTATGCAAATGAGGACATCTGGCGTTGCACGTTGTGTGGTCACGGTTCTAACCTAACCTACTCGTTTCGATTTTTACTAACTTTTTATTGCCTAAAGATTGATTACTGTAATAAATCATTTGGTTAGTGGGTGGCTTTAATGACATTAATTTTTGTACAAAACAATAAACGTTTCTAAATTATATTAAATGTTGCTTATGTCAAGTAACGATTATGTAATGTGTTACTTATAGAAACTAATGATTAAGACATATGTTATTATGGAAACTTATTTTATGGCAAATGAAAGTTATGACTAATAAGTTGATATGACAAGCGTTATTAGTATAAATGATAATAGTGCAAGTAAATATTATGACAGGGGACGATTATGCAAAACAATAATAGTACAAATGATTTTATGGAAAACAAGACAATACCTTTATAAGTGCCTGTTTTGTAATTAACCAAAATATGGATGTATGTACCTTGTTCGAAATAAATATATTGAATTGAATTGAATTAATGAACATTTTAACGTTTTGTTGCAAAATCTGTACAATATTGTGTTACCCTGCCTTTCAAACTAGGGTGGCCTGTATCTCGAGACTCTCGAGAGACAGTATTCGGCCAAGTTATATAAAAATACAATTTAGTGCAACAAGTGAACGGTATTTGTGCTGCATCAACTTAATTTCTTGGTGAGTAGTGTAAGTGTATAGGTACGTGTGTGGGAGTGTGTATAATACAAGTCTCTCTTCTTTTTCTTTGCCTCTTCCCATCATTTGGGGTCGGCTCTCCTCGTTACTCGGCGCCAGAATGCTCTATCCTGGCTCACAATTGAGAGCCATGTGGCGGGTGGTCGCCCTCTGCCACGCTTTACCTCATGAAGTGCTAATGCTCGATTCACGGTATGGTCGGGATCTTTTCTTTTTATGTGTCCGTACCATCTCAGACGACTTTCTCGGAGCTTGTCTGTAATAGGGGCGACTTTAAAACTTCCTCTGATGTACTTCCTCTGAGTGTGTATAATACAAGTCTGAAGTCAATAAGATTACTACCAGACCGTAACTTATCAGACGACGACTTGTCCGACGTTAAGTCTGTTTTATCAAATAGGTCCTAATAAAACCTGTACCTCGGGAACCACAATCTACATGACGACAAATTGTCAACGACACAAAAAATATTTCAGTAACAAAGGGCAACCCTTCTCACGACCTAACCCTAAAATTATAATTACAGACAAGAAAGAAAACGGTCGAGTCATTAAGATGAGTACCTACCCAGTTCAGCTAAAAATTCAGCCCTAATTTCAGTCCCTCGACAACCTATCTAAATACACCCACAGATAACCCTCAAAGATAATATTTTTAATTTTGTTAACCTAACCAATTTTGTGAAGGAAAAACGTAAATAAGATGGATGTTGCATACGAATAAGGCTCCAGAGATTTGTGGTACGTAATACCCGTGGCTTGCATTCAAAGTGTTGAAAAAGACATTTTGTTATCTGACGGGTTGGCGTGTCATGGGACGTGGTTTGATGTCGAAGGGATGCGATATCATGAGAATACAGGAATATTTTACTTGAATTTCATGTTGAGTAATCTGTTGGAAGGAAGCGGGGGAGCAATTCTGGTGTCTTTTAAGAACGCTTTCTAATCTCCGGTCTCATCTGTCAAAAACTATTGACCTACTTTGACCAGATTTTGATATTAATTGTGACTGAAATAAGATTGCGAATAGATTTTGAACGTTTTTATTTACGACTAGCTGATGCCCGCGACTTTGCCCGCGTGAATTTTGGTTATCTGTGGGGTTTTAAATTTCTTTTTTTTTTCTTTTTCTATAAAATAAAAGTAGCCTCTAATAACATCAGCTATCTACCAATGGAAGTCCTGTCAAAATTAGACTAGACGTTTCAGACAGAAATAAATGTTAAAACATGATTTTTGGTATAAGTACCGTGTAAATATTCAAAATCATTTAGTAAAAAGCTGTTTTAACAAACAGACACTTAATTTTTTTTTAAGTGTAAGTATAGAAGAATTCACCTTCAGATGTAAAGTATGAAATGATGTGTCACAACAAAATATGGCTGTATAATCGCATGGTTAAGTCAAAAAGTGATCTACAGTAGCCTTAAAGTTAGAAATTGGTATTCTACACTTTATAGGTATTATTTTATCCCATGAGCAAGATTTTCGACCATTCCCCCCCTGATCTCCGAAACTACTGAGCCTAAAATTTTGAAAAAAAATACATAATATAGTTCATTGCTTGTAGATTACATGAAAACCTATAAGAATTCTATCAATTGAAACTTTAGCCACACCCGCGGCACTTCATACAAATGAAACGATATAATAGCCTACACTACTACAAAAATAGCAGACTGTACAGATACGTGCGTATGTGTGCGTTAATATCGCTAGGGCTGTCACTGCCACCGCGAGCGCGCGAGAGCGAGCGAGCGCGCGATTCCGGCCTCAACACAAGTGTTTCTCTCTCTCAAGTATCGATTCTTTCAAGGTTTGAAATTCGATCTTCCAAATAGGTAAGTAGATAAATACCAAAAAGTTTGTAGCTTTAGTTAAAATTCGTCATTCCCTCAAGGTCATTTCCTCATTGCATTTAGGAGGGAATGACGGTTGATGAGGGAATGATTTACACAGTATTGTACAATACTCTTAGATTTTTTATTTATTACTTCCAACTTGTATTTCATGGTATTTAATTTAAAACAGGTACGTGCATACATACGTCATAGTTTAATTTGACAAAAATTACATAATTTCATATATTATTATTTGTTTTAAGTATAAAATATCATAATATAAAATATTTAATTTGTATGATAAAAAATATTTCGATTTTCTTTTTCACAAATGAGCGAATACACGTTTCTACGCGCCACGAGTCAGCCCTTGAACTGGAAGACGTTGCCAGAGCCAATGCGGCGCGTCTAGACTTGAGGAACAGTGTTTCGGTGGGGGGCGGAGCGTGTCGCTACTGTACGATAGTACTAATACTTATACTGTGCTTTGGCATTGTACGGAACCCTCTCCACGCGAGTTCAACTCGCGCTTAGCCGATTTTTTACTATGATTCATAATTATTTTCCTAATTTCGATATTTAAACGTCACTTCTAATTTTAAAAGCAATTTTAGCTCCGCTCTGTAAAAGAGTTGGTCAACTGAAATCTACTTAGGAACTTTGCTATATCCTGAAAAGAAAACTTCACTAGCAGAAATTAACTTAACAGTTTTAAAGTATTAATTAGTTGTTTTAAACTTGCTTTTTCCTTGATTATTTCATACAAATTCTTAGACGTCTTTACGGAAACGCGAACACGTGAATGTTGAATAAGTATTTTCAGTACATATTAATGCCAACATTTCCTTCATCTTTCAGAACTTCAAAACCTTCAACTGTCAATGTATTTCCTTACTTTGTTAGCATGTATCAAATGTGAAGACAGCTTTACATGAGAACAAGACATGTCAACGCCACTCACAAAGAACTTTTCGATCGAAAAGGAAACCTTTTTATCGAAGAAGGGACAGAATCGAAATCGAATTGATACAGTTAATTAAATTCATTAGCATGCTTTTAACACGGGCAGTGAGAAGAGAAAGTCGACTCCATATTATACAATGAACGAAGACGCACGGATGTCAACAATGTTTTAAGTTCGCTTTTTGAAGTAAACTCAGTGTTACTTTTGCTTACACAGGTTTATTACCAGTGGCGGGACCTTCATACAAGCCGAAAAATCGGGCTTGCATTAATCAGCATAACTTGAGCTAATCAAAAACTGAACACCTTACAGATTTTTTCTTAACCCTGGAGTAGTCGTGTGGGCTACATATGTAGCCCACTCATACAAAATCGAGAATTTCTCTGAATCGGTAAGCGCTAGGTTTCTGCGCCCCCAGGTACTTTCGAACGAATGTACGAGAGACACGCTAAGTGTAGTGCAAGCGTCAGTCGCGAGCGGTTGTGTCACAGAACTTCAGTGAAATGCATAGACTACAATTGTAGCCCGCGCGACCAATTACGTAAGTATTTTTATCACGTCAAACTTTTGTGTTTTTATTAATTTTATGATAATTATTCGTTATTTAAACTTTTTTTATTCGTTTCGGATTGATTTACCTTAAGTGACTTTTTATTTTTTAGCATGAAAATGGATAATAAACGAGGTGCACCGATTGAGGCATGGCTGAAGATGATGAACGGCCTCAGCAACGCCCGCGCATTGACACATACCGGAGTTGACAAACGATTCCTCTGAATAGAGGATTCCTCTATGATTCACAGAAACCCAACCAACTCCCTCGGCAGCGACATCGAGTAATGTTGTGCGCCGTTGCCATGACTTTGGAAGAGCGCGCAGTAAAAGCACCAGAAAGATGTGCACGGGGTGTAACAAGTTCGTATGTGGGGATCATTCGAAGATTATGTGTCTATCCTGTGCAGAAAATAGAAGTTAGAAATTAGTTGCCTGGACCCCTAGGTACGCCACTGCTTATAGAGGTGATCTGTAATCTCACCGATGCTAGGAATTGTCACCTTAAGGGCGCGTATTCGATTTAGCGCAACTCAAAATCTAAACGATTGCTAGAACGGCGTAGCAGTATTGACACACACTAGTACAATACAATGGTCTGTTTGTGTGCATTAAAAAAAAAAAATATGCACGAAATAAGCACAAATCATTGAAATTGATCGGCAAACGACAGCGCATTTAAAATAATTGTCTAAAATAAATGAGCTCGTATAACGGACTGAAAAATATTCTGTATATTAAGCATAATATTTACTTTCATAAAATAAATATATCAGTTATGTTTTCATTCAAATACTGGTGAAAAAAAATTGACAAAGTGAACCGATTTTCTACTTTTTCAACATTGTTTTTTAATACATAATAGTAATATTTTCGTAATTTTGGCTCTGTAGCTGTCTTTATGACTGTATATACTGTTGGAAAAATGCATAAAATAAAATATTTTGGCATATTGTAATGGTTGTATTCGTCCTGAAAGTTAACTCTGACGTCTATTTTCGTAAAACGATATGAAAGAATTGTCTTCGCTTTAAAAAACCATAATTAATAATTATACTTTTACTCTGTAGCTGTCTAAATCAAGACTTAATCTTTGTAAAACTGTAAATTGTCTTTAAATAATCTGCTCACATAATTACGATATTGCTCTGGGCAAAACGCAAAAACATGAAGTTTACGTCACGAATCGAATACGCGCTCTTAAGATCAACTCATAAAAATTAACAAAGGAAAATACTGAATACTACTACTGACGAAGTGACGATGAAGCTTAAATGCGCTCCCAAAAATATTTTACTTCAGGTGAAAAATAGTGCTAAGAGATTGAATTTAAATAATCACGTGAAAAATATTTCCTCGTGTAAAATTCTAGTGACGCCGCTTACCACATCTAAAAGCGCCTGCACTTTTGGGATTTTTAAATTGATCCCATAATTCTTAGAACCTTTTCGCTGACTACCCTCATTTATTGAAGAAATACGTTGCAAACAATATTGGGTTCCTTATTCAGTGAATTTTTCTATTACTTTTTTTTCTAATACTTTAATGGTTTGTTTCTAGTTAGTAGGTATTGTATTATATTTTAGAGATAACTTTTCAATAAAAACGTTCTTGAGTGAATGTAAGGCTCTTTAGTCAACTGATCCCACTCGAACTGATCCCGTAGGTTCAGTTGACCTAATGCATATTTTGAATTGGTCAAGTGGACCCGTTCACAATTTTTTTTTTTTTTTTTTTTAAAAAACGTTGCTCCACACTAGGAATTTCTCCTGTATCGTGGGTGCGTTTACAAACATATAAACTCACATACACAAACAGCCAGACTCGGAACAACTACCTGTAGGCCATACAAATATTTGTTCCGTGCGGGAATCGAACCCACGACACGCAGCGCAGCAGTCGATCGCTCAACCACTGCGCCAACCGTGTCGTAATTTGTACAGGCAGTAAGAAAAGTTTTTGTCATTATTATCACGAAGTAGGTAGCTACTGTAAAGGTTGGGAGTGATATGAAGATCCGAATGACGTTATTTCGCCACGCGCTATTTAAAAAAAATTGTTTCGAAAACCGCTATATCGAATGACTTTGTCCCGAACACGCTGATTCGAAAAACTGTTTGAATGGTACGTTAATATTTGTATTAACGTACCATTCAAACAGTTTTTCGAATCGGTGGATTTCGATACGAAGACTTTTGAGTCTTCGTATCGAAATCCACCGATGAGAATGGCATATTCCAATCTGAATTTGTCGGGGGATCGAACTTGACCCAATGATTACCAATAACGTACGCTATTTTACGACATTTTTTTTAATTTCTTGTACTACACTTATATTTTTGTTGAACTACCCAACAAAAGTATAAGAAATTAAAAATTATTTTTTGTTGTGTGTATTAGTGATTTCATTATAATAAATACGTAGTATTTGTATTATTATTAGCTTATAAAAACGGGAAGCATGCTAGGGATACAATATAGCTAAATCATAATAAGTAAGAACTAATAATAATAGTAATTTCGATTTCGATTCTAAGACTTTTGTATTAACGTACCATTCAAACAGTTTTTCGAATCAGCGTGTTCGGGATAACGTCATTCGATATAGCGATTTTCGAATCAATGAGTTTTTAAACTGGCGTTCCACTCGTATTTTTTTCAAAATAGCGTGTGTCGAAATTACGTCATTACAACTTTCATAACACTCCCGTAAAGGTTGTATGACAATGCAACCTGGCCAAAAAGTTTTGACCAAACACTAAGGTGAATTCCAGAAAGAACTCAAATTAAAAAAGTGGCAGCTGGTTTACTTTATATTGCAGCAATTTTTTTATTGGGATAAACCCGCTTCACGATTCCCAAACCACTGCAACTCTTGAAAAGCTAGAATCAATAGTGGCGACCATTAGAAAATAATCGTATTACAATTAACGTCAATTAGGACCTAAAATGTGAACAGTTACATTTGGTTCCAATTATGGATATGGCAGAAACGTTAATTTCAAATATCAAAAAGAGAAACCAAGAAAATTTTCATATTACGTGAAGCAAGGATTATGAAGACAGTCGTATCCTTCCTTTTACATAGATTTGCGACAGATAACAGGTCACAGCTTTCGGATGAATAGTTCCTGCATTACGCAGACGTGATCTGATTTTTTAATGAGTTCCGGGTCTCGTCCAGCGTCGAAAATCGGACGCTGGGAATTGTGTTAGAGAGAAATCTTCGAAGTTGCCATTGAGAAATGTCTTGGAAAATATACCGCTCAAAAATATCTTCTTCTTTGCCTTGTTTGAGATGAACAGTTACTACTGAATGTGGTTTATTTTTGACCATTTTTAACCGACTTAAAAAAGGAGGAGGTTATCAATTCGAATGTTTGTATTTTTTTTTATGTATGTTCGGGCATAGCTCTGTCATATATAGACGGATTTGCATAATTCTTTTTTTGTTCGAAAGGGGTTTATTCCGAAATGGTCCCATATAAATTTTACTAAAATTGATCTAGCCCTTTTTGAGAAAATCAACAAATTCCGAAAAAAAATACTTAGACGACGTTTTAGTTTCTTCTATCTTTGGGGATTTACAATCTCTTTTAAGTGTGCCGCCGTTTCTTAATGGATTTGAATGTTAACGCAACACTAAAAAGCGAAAAATAAAAAGTTTTTTAAAAAAACAGAAAACCGCCTTCAAAAACTAAAAAGTGATAAATAACTTTAGCACAGAACACACATTACTTTACTTTCGGAAGCGGTGGCGGCGACTTTGAGTTTGTTGTTTTGTATTGCCCCCGACTTCCCTTTTTAGATTTTGAAGGCGGTTTTTTACTTCTTTTAACTTTTTTTACATCTTTGATAGGTGCGGTTAGCGACTAAACTCCAATAACGGTATTATTTTTCCATATCAATTAAGTAGAATCGAAATCATACGATGCATTTCTGGGGTGTGATTCTGTAAGACCTTATTCTAATCTTCGAATCTTAATGCGCTGTGAGTTTCTTGGTGGGCATTCTAAAAACTCGGTTGATAATTCGAATTTACACTAGCGCCACCCTTGCGAGCGTGTCAGCGAGTTGAACTAAATTGACAGGGAGATTTTCACAGATAAAGTATGAGATGACGTAAGAAGTGGCATTCTGTAAGGTAATTTCCCCGTCACTTCGAAGCTCACTTCGCACTCGAACCCAATTCAAAGTGTCAAATATATCAAGGTCAATTTGAACCTTATGCAAAGTGAGAGTGAATAGCGATGTGTGATGCGAGTTGTTGTTTGAATTTTATAGAATCGACCTACTGTTCAGCAGTTCAAGTAATAATTTAGAGTTTGTTATTTTGATTTTACTACCATTGCAAAGGTATTGCTTTTACATGTGTCTTAGGAACAGCCGTTTGGATCTATCGGTTATGGTAAAGCTACGCAGGCCACGGTCAGTCCGTGGATGGGTCACATCCATATCACACCGAGGCCTCTCCGAATTTTGGAAAGCACGTAAAGCCGTTGGTCCCGGCTGTCATTCGTAGATCCTTGACAGTCGTTATGGAGCCTAAAAGTCTGACAACCAATCTTACCAAGGTATTTCGTGTTAAGTACTTATAGGTAACTGGGTTGTGGAGGTCAGATAGGCAGTTGCTCCATGTAAAACACTGATATTAGATAGATAGATAGATAAATCATTTATTTAGTGCATCCAAAAGACATATCACAACATAAAAAAAAACAAATCAAATAAGGGTTAAACAAAGTGCGGTGTGCGTCTCAAGGTTGCACCAAATGGGAGTTCAGCTATGTAGTACTATTAAGTATTCTGTGGTTCAGCTCAGCATGTGTCAGGCAAATGTACCTGACGCTGATATTCTGCTGAATCCCTGTAGTGACATACGGACGTCGAGCAGATAAGATCAATTGATCTTGACGGGTGTTGTGGCAAAGTTTTATGCAAAGTTCTGTCGATGTACCCACGATTACAATTATGTTATATTCTACAATACAGTCTTGTATTGGAGAACGTTCCTGCTCGTAGAAGTATTAATTGTGTATTTTGATTACTTGATTTATTCATAAGTATAAATGTGTGTAATATATAAATGAGTAAACTTATTACAATAAAAAATTATGTATATAATATTCAGCTGCATTCAGTTAGATTGGAAGCCGACCCCAACATACGGTAAATTATACTAATGTTGGCAGCGAGACTAACGAACAACGATTCATTTTTATTATATAGACTAGCTGACCCGACAGACGTTGTCCTGTCAATAGATTGCTTTTGGATTGCACAATTTAATCGTCCCCATTCCACCATCGGACGAGCAGAGATACGGCGAAGCGTCACCGCTATATGGTTGAAGTTCCACGGTCTCGAACCAAGCGCTTTGACTCCACATTTATTGTGCGAACTGCCAGACTGTGGAATTCCCTGCCCGCCTCTCTGTTCCCTGATAAGTATAATCTGGGTATCTTCAAGGCACGAGTGAACCGGTTCATCCTTGGCAAGCGTGTTCCAACTTAGGCCGCATTATCACTTAAGATCAGGTGAATTGCGGTCAAACGCAAGCCTATTTGATAGGAAAAATAAAAAAAAAAATCATTTCATCAGCCGTTCTCGAGTTTTAGCGAGACTAACGAACAACGATTAATTTTTATTATATAGATAAATAGAATAAATTTGCAAAGTGCCAATCGTTTGGGGGGGGGGGGCTGCCAATTAATATAGTTTACCCCTGGTGGTAAAAGGCTAGACAGATGATGAAAGTCACATTGATTCTTGCCGTGCCAGGTTGCGAATTCACAACAACCTCGTGTTTGGATAAAGCTTTTCAGCAACTTTTTCAGGTTGTATGCGCACACAACCTTTACAGAACCTACACTATGTATCTACTAAAGAATGTTGTTTCTCAAATACGGGTAGTCAACGCACAGTTTAAAATTGGACAAAATTGCATACTTTTCCTTCAACATGGCCGTTCTGCCCTGTACAGCCATTCTACCCCCAAGTTTGTTGTGTCAGAGTTCTGCGTCTGTGAGTGCTTTAGAAATATTTCGAATGATATTTTACTTGTGGTTCTGTTAACCGTTTCAGAATTTTTGACCAAACATTTTCGTATTCAGCTATAGAATTTTCTGTCTTGTTGAAGTTTTGAACTTTTCTATTTTAAGAGAAATAAAATAAAACAAATTCTCGTTCCGTACTTGGTAAAACTTAGGAAAATTGCTTTAATTTTTGCTATTACTTAGCTATTTAGTAATTACACTCCCGCGTTAATTTTTGCTATTACAAAAAAGACAACCGCCTTCAAAAAGTAAAAAATAACTTTCAATTCGCAAGTCGGTGGCAATATAAAACAACACGCAAAACCAGGTCGGAAGTCCGTGTGGTGTCGGACGTAAAGAATAGCACCATCCCATATCTCCATGCCTACATAGAAATTAATTACGAAACGGTGACACCAAAAAAATCTGTCATCCCTTAATTTTCAACCCTTAGGGGTGGAATATTTTCTTGTTTAATTGTAATTAATATGGGACCAAATTTGAGATATACACTATCAATTAAAAAAAGAATCATCGAAATCGGACTACACTGAAAAAAGTTATGCGTGGTCAAACATAAAAATATATATTAAAAAAAAAAAAGAACATAAAATGAAAACTACTGGGCCAAACAAGGTTAAATTTTTATGGAACCAAATGGCAACTATTCCGCATCAAACTAAAGAAGCATCACGTAAATCGGATCATAAATCTCAGAGTAATCGATGTATGTACATACATAAAAAAAAAACCAACCGAATTGAGAACCTCCTCCTTTTTGAAGTCGGTTAAAAATCAGTTAGTAATTATACTTCCAGACTTCAAAATAAACTAGTACCTAAACACTAAAAAGGTTTTAAAACTTAAGAAAATTTGAATTCATTTTTGGAACAACGATGATGAATGTTGACCGATATGTCGATTTCAAAACAATGTCACTTTTATTTCTTTGATTCATCATTATTTTGATGTTTTAGGGCTTTATACCTAAAGTAGCGACTCGCCCCGGCTGCAATCTAAATCATACTATACGTTTAAACCTTACTCTTACATCTCTCTATCTATTGCTGAAAACTGCATTAAAAACAGTTGAGTAGTTTAAAAGCTCGAAGCATACAGACAGCCAGGGGTTTTATACTATGTAATGATGACATATTATGTAATTATATAGAAATATATAGAAAATTTCATACTTAGTATAAATATGTATAATATATTTGACTCTTTTTTATACACTGCTCAGGCTCACATACTGATTCATTGTTTGTTAATATATAAGGAGTGGTCGTCTACTGTTTCAACATTTGTAATATGTGAACACTATGTATCTATGTACATATAACTTAGTCTGTCATTCCTTAATCTGTGATACTTTGTACACACTTTAAAATACCTAGTGTTTTTATGCAAGGTACATCGTATTCACGTATAATTACCTATATAATAATAATAATAATAATAATAAAATCATTTATTTCGGGTAACAAAGGACCCATAACATATATACCTTACAGACTATCATACATATTTATAATTAAACCCACAAAAATATTTCTAAACTATTGTACACGAAGAGACGGCGTCGTGTTGCGCTGCGTGGTGTCGCGTAGCCTTCCGCGGAATCGCCGATACACGACACCCTTCGGCCAAAACTCTTCCTTGAGGAAGGTCTCAAGGTAATGCGTCGGGACTCGCACCACAAATGACTTGAAATTCGTATTGTGGCGCGACTCCAACTTCTCGACCCTTAAGGTCCAGGTGGTCTTGGCTCGAACATACTCCACGATCTCCTCAACCTTCGTGGTGTGATGCAGCCGGGACACATAGAGCTGCGTCGTAGGTGTTGCCGGACGCAGCATATTGGGTCCTGCCAGCGCGGTTCCGCACTGGTTTCGGCTAGGAGGCTTCTTCTTCTTCTTCTTCTCCACCATCACGAAGCCATCCTTGTCACACGGGCCCGTTGGGCCTTGCTGTTTCGAACCCTTGTCGGCAGGTTCACAAGAGCTCTTCTTATCCCCCTCTAGCTCTAGCTCTAGCTCTTCTTATAATTCCTGTAAATGCAAATATTGTTAACATCGTTTTTAAAAGAGTAAATATTGAGTTTCTTGTCCATTCTTCTCCATACAAAACTACCTTTTGGAATGGGCACCTAGAATCATTTTTTTTTCTCATTTGACGTTCAAAAGTGCCTTATAATGGTCTAATTGAAATAAATGATTTGACTTTGACTTTGACTTTAATCCAGATAATCATCGTCAGTCTACAGCAGTCCACTGCTGGACATAGACCATTCCAATCGCACGCCATTCATCTCGATCCTCGGCAGCACTCTCATCCAGCTGTTTCCAGCCGTCCTGTGAAGATCGCTGCTCAACCTAGCCGGGGGGGAGTCTAACACAGATCTGAGAAGTGGCCCGCACCAGTCGGGGGTTGCGGAAGTATCTCCAGTTCCCGCGACCCCCGCCGTAGGTGTGAGATGGAACACCGGGGTGGTTAGTCAGTAGGAGTCTGACAGACCCCTCCGCCCGCCCCAGGGCAGAGGACATCCATGAGGATTTTCCACACCAAAACAAAAAAAAAGGGGTCGTCCTACCTTACGTTGGCGAATTCGGCGTGTATTGTCATGGACTCAAACATTCAAATCCATTTACAAATCTTTTATTGCTAAAATGACTATCCCGCTAAAAATACAAAAAAAATACGTCAACCATCAAAGTCTATGATGACAAGTAATCTGTAATAACAAAATAAATCGTTTTCAGAAAATAACAGATTTATAACGTTTCTGGCCCGAAATTGAGCGGATATTGGTTAGCTTTGTGTGCTCAACAAACAGACGACAGTCCATTTCTATAGGCTATATTTGATAGACATTCATTACCAGCCTAATGGTTTAGTTGGTAGGAAGTTTTGTTAGCAAGAACCAATATTTTTGTAATGTAAAAGGTCGGGACACTGTTATATAGAAAATAAATAAACGAGAATTTCCTTGTGTAATGGCTATAATTACGGATACAAATCACGTGATCCGATTTCTACAGTTTCTTTCGAGTTCTGTTTTGTTTTTCCCTTCCATTTCTGCAAGGCTGCCCGGCTCAAATGGGATTGTGCGGGTCACGTCAGCCGTACGCACAGTGACCCGGGCAAAGGTCTCCACGCAATAGATGCCTGAAAAATGTTGGCGTCGCCGAGGCCGGCCCAGGAAGAGGTGGCGAGATGATCTAGACGCGTACTGCGAGGACTGGGTTAGAGGCGGCGCAAACAAAGAATTCCCAGGAGTAGGACACAACGAGCTAATAAAAAAAAATCTACAATAAAAACTTTTAAACCGCTGAACTTCTGATGTAAATGTATTCAAAAGAAGGCTTTCTTAAAAAAATGCATCCTTACACTATGAATTTCTCCTGTACTGTAAGTGCTTTGGAAACATATACCTAAACTCACATACACAAACTATCAGACTCGGAACAACTACCTTTAAGCCTTAAACATTT
This sequence comes from Charanyca ferruginea, assembly GCA_947361185.1. NCBI lineage: Eukaryota > Metazoa > Arthropoda > Insecta > Lepidoptera > Noctuidae > Charanyca > Charanyca ferruginea. Next base: position 32,133,647 of record OX376057.1, read on the forward strand.
TTGTTCCAGACGACAGTCGAATCAGTCAATCATGTCGTCAAATTATAATTATCATCCTGTCTAATATAATATGCGCTTTGTCATACGTACGCTTTGGTGTCCCAATGTTTTTTTCCCACAGACTGTATAATATTTTCAACACGCGTTTCAGCATCCATTGTTGAAAATCCAGTGCGCGGTCTAATACAATAATCTGCGCTTTTTCAGACATACGCTTTGTATTTCACATTTTTTCTCCGCGGACTTGATTTTCAACTCGCGTCGTAACATTCATAGTTGAAAATCCAGCGCGCATAAAAAAATCCACATTAAAAAAGGGCTCGTGCAAACACGCTATCCGCTCTGAAAGAGCGATAATAGAAAGAAAGAAAAACCATTTAATCACGAGAGAGTGACGCACATTACAAAATAGTTTGTACAACAAGACTTAAACTAAAACAAGTGGATACATGTTGTAGAAAAGAAATACAAATAAAATAAAATAAAAACTATAAAAACGTCCGAGACGGAAATATGCGTCACTGCCACGCGAAACGGCTGACGACGGCTGACTGATCATAAGCTATACACTTATCAAATTGATTCGTGATCCATCTTTCAAATATCGTAACAACAGGGCGCCTTTCATAAGCATTAAAAGCTTGGCATTTGACTAATAAATATTATTTGTGTTGAAAGGTACGTCAAAATAAATTTATAGCCGAAAAACCAATTTCCATAGTGACTTTATAAATTGTTAGCAAATAGTAAAGTTGTTCAATAAACAATAGATTTATTGGACAAGTAATTAGTTCGGATTGGGCTATTAATCAATATATATTTAGTTAAGGTAAAGGTATTATCGCTTTTAGGGTAGCAGTCAGAGTTCAGACTCTCCCTTGGTTAAATAAACTGATGAAAACCGAAGTAAGTAATAACTTGTAGACTTGACAAATATGTATACAAAATCTTTATTCATAGCACGGATATCTGATCCTTACTAATACCTATTATAAATGCGAAAACTACTTCTGTCTGTCTATGTGACCTTTTCACGACGAAACGGTTGAACCAATTTTGATAAAATTTGCAACTGACTAAGCTTGAACCCTAAGAAAGGCTATTAATAGGCTACTTTCCGCGAATTCAGTATCCGCGTTAACCGACAATCACGCGGACGAAGTCGCGGGGTAAAGCTAGTCTAAATATAAGCCAGTCTATTCTGTAAAGATTTCCCTCGATACATTTAGGTGAAGAGAGGTTGAGGTGAGCTGTCATTCCATTTGATGCTAAGAATTGACACCTCACTCCAAGGTCACCTAAATACACTGAGAGATATTTACAGGAGTGATCGGCTTTTTTAAAATATTCTATGGGCTTGCGTTTGGCCGCAACTCACCTGATCTTAAGTGATGATGCGGCCTAAGGTGGAGCACGCTTGCCTAGGATGGACCGCTTCACTCGTGCTTTGAAAATACCCAGATTGTACTTATCGGGGAACAGAGAGGCGGGCAGTAAGTTTCACAGTCTCGCAGTTCGCACAATAAATATGGAAGCAAAGCACTCAACCATCTAGCGGTGACGCTTCACCGTATATCTGCTCATTTGATGATGGAATGGAGATGAGGGTATTAAGTTCTGCAATTCCAAAGCAAACGCTCCGAAATGTCCCCGACAAAAGACCGGCTGGCATTGGAAATTGGCATGGCATTTATTCCAATTCAGCTCCTCCACAAAGTAGCAAAGACAAAGCACCGCAAACTATTTGCCCAGCACTGGGTACTGTACACAACTACATGTTTGTGGACGTGGGCAAACATGCCACCAATCAGCGGGATTTGTGTGCTTACTGCGTTTGTTATTTGATATTATAGAATATTGGCCATTTGTTTGGTCGGTTGGAACTCTAGAGGTTTGTTTGGCTTAGAATTTGAAATGAAGTCTATGATTGTAATGTCCTAGTGTTTATTTATGCTTTTGTCTATATTTTTACGACTGTAGTGTCTTTAGGGAGATGAAGAGATGCACTTCTGAATCTATTTTTAACGGTACTATTTTGTATTTAGCTACAAATAACTTAGAAGTTTCCGTCCCTGTTTAAATGTAGTATCAGCTATATGATTAAGAAACCAATATCAACGTGAACTTTGTGAAATGTCTTTATTTCCCATAAAAAATGTAGTCACTTACCTGCATGAGATTTTTTTAAGTACAAACATTATTGATTAATGTACAGTTTTGGCACAAATATACCAAAAATATTCTAAAAGTGTGGGGTAATCGTTAATCATTTAACACAGCTAAAATGTAAACGATCACGGAGTAGAAGTGGTATGTTGTACTAAGATGCACTCGCTTCATTAAAGATATTATTATGTACTTAATTTTATGTGTGTTTTTTTTTAATATTGACATGGATTTTGCAGTTTTAAAGTTTTGGTAGTTTAATATATAATGCAGCACCTTCGAACATCCCTTTTTTTCTTCCGAGATCATTGTAATGTCTTTAGAGTTATTCCGTAAAAATCCCCATTTAAGTAAGTGAGATTGAGGGCAACTAATAATCCTTAGCATCAGGTGGAATGACAGCTCAAAATTCACTGGTGAAATTTTTTTACAGAATAGATCGATTAATTTCTCATATTTCCACCATTGAAGATAAAGCACGTAACACCCTTGGTTCCGGCTGTCATTCGTCGATCTTTGACAGTCGTTATAGGTAGTGAGAAGCTAGAAAATCTGACAACCAGTCTTACCAAGGGGTATCGTGTTGACCAGTAACATGCAATGTCAACCGTCATGCTTTCACTAATTCTCTTTTCATTCATATCATTCTTCTCACAATTCTTCCATCTATTCTTTTACCTGCCTTTTCCTCTCCATCCATTCACACATATACCAACATGATGAAGCTAACACAATTTAAAAACAACTTTAAACAATCAGTTAACCGATCACAAATGTATAAAAACAAAACAGTCTGAAATGTTATCCTATAAAGAGTTTCATAATGATATATGAACCAGCTACATCGAAATAGTCGACTCATGTTTCGTTGTAACACAGCGGAAAAATCCTCCGGACGAGGACGTAACGAAGAGGAATCGCTTTCCATATCATAAATCAAAGCATATTGTATTACTGGACATGCGGCTGCTACCAGTGTGTTCTCGCCTTATTTCGAGTGCTACAAGACTTTAGTTGTTTACAAAAAATACATTTTGTTTTCAAACGGTTTTTTGGTTTAGAAGGTTGATATTTTTAAAGTGCGTATAATTATATAATTCCTGTAAATGCAAATATTATTAACATAGTTTTTAAAAGAGTAAGTATGGAGTTTCTTGCCCATTCTTCTCCATACAAAACTACCTTTTGGAATGGGCATTTAGCATCATTTTTTTCTCATTTGACGTTCAAAAGTGCCTTCGTCTGTCCAGAAGCCAAACACGCTTGTCATTGTTTAACTATTGTGTCTCCTAATTGACAGTACCTATTTTTTAGTAAATGACATACTTTATTAATATTAAATTTCAATTTTAGTTATACAGGGAAACTGAAAAAATACCCAAAACCGAATCTGGACTTCGTATCATCACCCTGAATAACATTTGTTCTACGACTTTGACCTTAACTAAATAACGTAGCCAAAAACAATTTATTTTTGTTTATTTGATATCTGTAAAATTTACGTATACCTACTGCGCGCGCGCGCACCCATATGATAGCGAATAAGATGTAGGTAGTAGGTAGGCTAATGTATAGGCACAAGCGTGAGGTCCTAGGGTCAACGACCTTGAACATCTGGGCGGAATTCGTACCTATACTGGAGCAAACGCCGTGTGATCTAGCCGCGCAGTCCACCGGCCGAGTCAGAAAAAATAATATGCAAAATTTAAAGTGTGTTTATGTTTTTTGTATGGAAAAAAAATGATTCGAATTTTGAAAAGTCGTAGAACAAATGTTATTCATTGTGATGATACGAAGTCAGGATTAAGTGGTTTTAAGTATTTTTTCAATTACCCTGTATACAAATCTTAAAAATCTAAATAGTAATATTATGTACAATTCCAAGAAAAAGGCAGGGGAGCTCAAAGGGCATCAAAAAACTCGTCCACATCGCTGTCAACGGGGCACGTGCCTAACAGGCTAGCAGCATTGCCACGTTGTATGGCAATGCTGATTCTTTGACACAAGAATAGACCAGTCTTCGGGTCACGTGAAGAGTCGACCAGCCGCTTGGCGATGTCACGAAATACAATATGCCCATATTGTATTTTTCGTTTTTATTTTTGTAAGATTCGGATCCCATGGCCCTAGAGTTTCCACCCCAAACGGCTCAAATATATAGCTATTGACAGTTGAGCTCTTATAGTGGACTGATTGAAATAAATGATTTGACTTTGACTTTGACAATTGGGTTAATGTCGATGTTTTAAATCAACTTTTTTTTCTTTTCAGGTAAGATTTTCACAACCAGTCTGGTCTAACACCCATGTCACAGTAAGTCTTAGACTATACAGATACTTACGTGCGTGAATGTGCGTGCTACGCGCCGCGCGAACAAAACCGCAATTTCCAGAGCTAGTCGTTCGACGCGGGGAGAGGTGAGGAACGGTTTCAGAGGGAGGCGGAGCGTGTCGCTACTGTACGGTAGTACTAATACTTATACTGTGCCCTCGTCGTGAAGCTACGAAATACTAGTCTATGGATTAGATAGAGATAGTAGTGATCGTGGCGTGGTGGGCACATTTTGGTTTGTCGTCTATACATGACTATAGTGGCCAAAACGTTAAAATCATTAATATCAAGATTTTGAACTTAAAAGTATTTGAGATACTGTACGTTGTAAAAACTTGCATTTATTTAAATCATTATAGACTGAGAACAACGGATTAACTCACTGTGTTGGCGGGTTCGTCCGACTAGTTTCGATGGCATACGGCCACCTTTCTCAAGGAGTTCCACAGGATGACACACCGCCCGTCGCGTTCCTGCGGACACTGCGCGCAGACAACTGCGGGGGTGGCGCGGGCGAGGGTAGAGGTGATAGAGGTGGCGGAAGAGTATCCTGCTTGAAACACATACACACTGAGCAGACCACATCATCACTTTTTAGTTCCTCCTCTGTATCGGGTCTCACCATATTAAGCAGTGGTTTCCATGATGGAGATATGGACCAACCACCGTCTCTATTAAAGTTAGGGCGTCGGCTTATATCAATAGCCTCACGTATTTTCCGCGGAACAAAGAACTTCTCTCTCGCTAGCACGGAGGCTTTGTCGAACTGTATAAAGTGATTCGGCCCACACTCCATCACATGCTTGGTGACTGCTATCCCCGCTCCTGACGCTTACAGGCAGCAGACTGATAGGCAGTCGCTCCATGTAAAAACACTGGTATTCAGCTGCATCCTGTTAGACTGGAACTCGACCCCAACATAGGGCAGATGAATTATTATCCTTTTTTTGTCCGTAAGATAATTTCAGACTTTATTCTTGTCTGTGCAGACGAAGTCGCGAGCAAAATCTAGTAACTCATAATAGTTTATCATCATAGCATTATTTTATATGAAAATGATTTATTATGAGTTATTATTATATTGACTAGTCGGGACGGGATGTAGACCGGCGCCGGAGGGAAGTCTGGCGTCTAGGCTCGAAGTAAAAAAAAATGCTCTGAATCTAATAATAGATTATTTAGATATTTCACGCTTGGTGATGACGTAAGCGAAACGTCATTCTTTGGCAAATCTTGCCGAAAGGAACGGTATTAATGGGTATTGTGAGAGAGACAGAAGAGAATACAGCATGAATTGAATTGACCACAACTGTAGTAAAAAGATATTCTTTGCCAAAATGTGAACATCTTTACCAAGTTTTTTTCAATGCGCTAATCTCCAGAACTACGGGTCCGATTTAGAAAATTCTTTCGCTATTAGGAATTTACGTTAACCCTGAATACTACAGTCGGGCAGCAGCGGCTTCCGTGTAATTAACAACTTCACTGATATCCCCATGACGCCTGCCAAGCGTGGGGATTATGGCAACCTCCCCCCTCCCTGGGCAGGCCTTTGTCCAGACCTTTGTCCTTTGTTTGTGTTTTTTTAATGTTACAGCACCATGCTGAGATAGGAGCCTTTTGGCCTCATACAGGACCAATTTTCGTTTTCTTGTTTTTTTTGGTTTTTAATGTTATTTTTGTGTGTGTTTTTGTCCTGGGGGGCGAATAATTTCTTTCTTTCAACAGTCGACGTTCTCCGGCTGATGAAGAAGAATGCTACAGGCTGGATTTTATTTTCATAAAAAAAAGTAATAAGGTTCCGTGTACCTAAGAAATTCACCAACCCAATGTACAGATGATGTAAAAAGAGGTCTGCAAAGATAATACCCAAACTCGAAGTCGAAATCCGTCAAGCATAGAGAGCCTTGGGGGACATATTAACGACGACCCTCAGTTATGACAATACGAGGAAGAAATAAGGAGAAATTCACACGGACAATACTTGGTGTATAGAAGTGCCAAGTGCGACTTTGACTTAAACTTCAATTTACATTGCAACCGAAATAGCGCTGTCAAGTGGCAACTTATTTATTAGTTTTCAGCCTGTATTGTCCCACTGCAGGGAAAAGGCCTCCCTTTCTCCTTTCAAACCCACTGTCTAGAGCTAGTGTAGACCAATTGCTCCTGTAAGCGTCAAGCTCGTCCCGCCATCTTTGCCTGGATTTACCACGTTTTTAACCGACTTAAAAAAAAGGAGGTTCTCAGTTCGACCCGTATGTTTGTAGGTATGTATGTTTGTCCGCGATTATCTGCCGTTTAGCTGAACCGATTTTGATGCGGTTTTCAAAAAAGTGTTTGTTATATTCTGGTGAAGGTTTTAGTATACAACAAACAGAAATGTATTCAGCGTTTTTTAAAAAAATCAACAAAAACCAAGAAGACGTTTTCGTTTCTTTCATCTTTCCTTTCAACTGACTCTCAATCTCTGTTGTAACTGTGTTGCCGTTTCTTAATGCATTTGGGTGATAAGATGGCACTAAAAAGTGGTAAACAAAAACTTAAAAAAAAAGAGAATCGCCTTCAAAAACTAAAAAGTGATAAATACTTTAGCACAGAACACACATGATTTTAGTTTCGGAAGTCGGTGGCAATACAAAACAACAAACAGAACAAAGCCACCGACTTCCGAAACTAAAGTCATGTGTGTTCTGAGCTAAAGTTGTCCAGAACATTAGTAAACGTGATTATTTCATACAAATTGACAGCCAACGTTTACGTTAACACAATCGAATAGGTTGAAAAACTCACGCTAGACCTCTCAGAATAAAACTCGCAAAATTCTCACCCGTAAAAGCAATAGCAGATCCAACAGATGGTTCGTCAGGCATTTCCAATATTGCTGTATTGTATCGCTTTGATGGTCAAAGTCGACTGTCGACGTTCATTTGTTATCGGCGAGGCTGCAAAGTCATACAGTGTGAAGTTCGTTTGATTTTTTGGCTTTTAGGATATTTTCCTGAGGACTTTTGATTGGATTGCGCGTCTACGTTTGTTGCTGTAACTTTTAGGTGTCGTTTCAAATGATAAAACAGTACTGTTGTCCCTTCTATTGAATGCATGTCATTTTTTTTTTTGCAAATACGGGTACATTAAATGGCGATAAACAGATAAAAGGTAGGTTCAGACATATTTTGCCAATAGGCATGTCAACAATTCCTTCATCCGTACAAAAGCCTCCTGGAGGCAGCCGTCAATTGTTTTACTATTGTGTCTGCTAATTAGTCCATTGAGCTGATAATTTAACTCTAAAACAATAAAGGCAACAACATAACTTGTCTAGATCACTGTAACACAATTTATATTATGTAGATAGACAAAGACTGTCGTCGCTTGTGCAATTACGAACCGTCACATTCTTTGGACACGTTACCCGCAACAATGACTCCTTAGAGCGTCTGGTGACTCAGGGAAGGGTAGAGGGCACGAGACCACGTGGTCGATCGCCTACCCGATGGACAAACACTATCAAATCTGCCACCAAGCTCCCTGTGGCAGAATGTGCTCGCCATGCAGCCAACAGAGACCGGTGGAGATGAATCGCGAAGGCTGCGGTCGCAGTTGTGGGCGACGCCCCATGACCACGACCACTCTGCCAAGAGTGAACGACTGAGAAGAAGAGAGATAGACAATTCTTGTTCTAAATTCTTTCTCAGTAAGTAAGGAATTCGCTGACGGTATAGTATGCTTTAAGGGTTAAAAACACGGATATGTTAAAAACCTTCGGAGCCTGCGCTTCTATACTAATATTATAATGAGACTAGCTTCTATGCGTGCCGTGGCTTAGTTAAAGCTGTACATATCGACCGGTCAATATGGTTAAGCTACGCTTGCGCGGTCGGTCCGTGGATGGGTGACCATCTGTTTCATTGGGGTTGTCAGAACCAAGGAAATCTGACAACCAGTCATACCAAGTGGTATCCTGTTACCCTGTAACTGGGTTGTGCAGGTAAGACTGGCAGTCGCTCCATGTAAAATACTGGTATTCAGCTGCATCTGGATAAACTGGAAACCGATCCCGACATTGTTGGGAAAAGGCTGGGCAGGTGATGAGTAGCTTCTGCCCGCGATTTGCTCTACGTAAACTTCAAAATTAAGCCATGGTCTTAAATATCATCCCACGGGAACCAAAAAACGGGATATAAATATTAGGTCTTTACATATGAAATTGCCGCTCGGTATCAAAAAATTAAAAATAACTTTTTTTTAAGAAATTATATATTTAGTCAATCGAAGTATGCACCATTGTTATCGATACACTTCCGCCATTTTATCGGGAGCTCATTGATCCCTTTGGTAAAAAAATCCTTGGAGCGAGAATCGATGAACTGCTTGAAAGCTGTTTTAACTGTCTCATCAGAATTGAATTTTTTTCCTTGTAAAAAGTTGTCCAAATTTCGGAATAAGTGGTAATCGGTTGGAGCAAGATCTGGAGAGTATGGTGGGTGACGCAAAGTTTCCAGTCGCAGCTCCTCTAACTTGGCGACCGTCTGATGTGCAGTATGTGGTCGAGCGTTATCCTGAAGGAGCAATGGGCTTGAGCAATTGACCAGTCTCGGTTGTTTAATGGTGACCTTTTCCATCATTGTTTGCAACTGTTGACAATACATGTCTGCAGTAATCGTCTGGCCTGATCTCAAGAAGCTGTAGTGGATGACACCAGCACAGGTCCACCAAACACTAACTAGAATCTTCTTTTTGGTCAGTTTTCGCTTGGGGCAAGGTTTTGCCGGTTCTCCAGGGTTAAGCCATTGTGGTGATCGCTTGCGATTATCTTACACGATCCACTTCTCATCACAAGTGACAATACGATTTAAAATTCCCTCATTATTGTGACGATTGAGCAAAGAAGCGCAGCGACCGACGCGTGTTTGTTGGTGTGCTTCAGTCAATTCGTACGGTACCCACTTTTCGAGCTTTTTTACTTATCCAATTTGACGCAAATGGATAATGATTGTTTTGTCACTTACTCCAAAGGCTGCTGCTAATTCAGAAGTGGTTTGAGATGGATCCGCTTCCACTATCGCCTTTAATCCTTCATTATTCACTTGAGTATCCGGTAGTCCACGAGGCTCATTTTGTAAATCAAAATTTCCAGAACGGAAACGTTGAATCCAAAAACGCACCGTTCGTTCGTTAACGGTGCCGGGCCCGTACACGTCGTTAATCCTTCGAGCCGTTTCTGCTGCACTGGCGCCACGGTGGAACTCATATCCGTAAATATTGCGAATTTTTAATTTCTCCATTGTTGTTGCTATAGCAATTTTCAAGTCCAAACAAATGACGTGAAAACAAATGAAACACGAATTTTAAAACAATATTCTTTAGTCTTTATTTTGAAATAGTTTTGAATTTGGAATTTCTAATCAACCACAAAATATTTGATTTCAAAGTTGCGAGTATTAAGTATCGGCAATTTCATATGTAAGGACCTAATATGTGTGTGTGTGTGTGTGTGTGTGTGTGTGTGTGTGTGTGTGTGAGTGTGTGTGTGTGTGTGTGTGTGTGTGTGTGTGTGTGTGTGTGTGTGTGTGTGTGTGTGTGTGTGTGTGTGAATATGTGTTCAACAAAATAAGTTTAACAAATTCCTTTCAGCCGTTTAATCATGAAAGTCGAACATCCATCCATCGTAACAAACTATTGCATTTATTATTCCTTTTTAAACAATTCCCCTCACTAAAAATGTATCCTGTGTCGTGCATTTACAGACATCTAACTCCACAAACTACATCTTAGTCAAAATATGTATGTAGCTTTTTTTTTGTGAGATTCTCTACATCTTACACTAACTTCTAAAACACATTCGAACTCTAATCAAAGTTAACTCAAACGTTACAAAAAAGTAATACCCAATTCGAAACATCAAACATTCCATTTTCAAAACATGATCATTCAAGTTTCCAATTTAGATTCTTTTTTTTAAACTCAAATAGAGAATGATATTTATTTGTGCCGCCAATCATTAAGACGTTCGACCTCAAAGAAGTTTTATTGGTCGTTTCTGAGCTATTCGCTGCCCAATGATTTATTTTAGTGCCACGTACCGCCGTTTGAATTCGTACAGTTAAAATAATCGTATTGATGCCGTACAGATGGTTTGATGGCAGAAAAACACATGAAAATTATGTGATGAACCAATTTTGCGGTGAGCTTGTAGTGTGATTTTCAATTTCATGGATTGTTACAAAAGCGCCTGGCTTAATTTTATGGGGGTTCCTAAAACAATTACTGTGATGGCTAGACAGAAGGTAATAAAATGTAGTCTGTTAAACATCTTTTTGCTAAATAAAGGCTCATGGCATTAAAAATTTGCAAGTTTCCGTGTGTTCAAGCGTTTTTGCCATACCTTTTAGTGGAATCAACAGATCACATTTTTAGGACCCATTAAATAATGTTAATTGTAATCCGTGGTTCTCGGCAACTGAGCCTCTCCCAGTTGTAAACGTTCCTTCGGTCCTATTGGCCTAGTTCTGTTCTATCTCCTGCTTGATTTGGAGGGAAGTGGAAAATATGTTTTTCTTACTCCTCCGCTGTTCTTTTCTGTTTAATTTCGTTGGGGGATCCAAAACAGTTGTAATGTTTCTACGGGACTCATCGAGCTTCAGTGTTTCGACGCTTTTCTAGTTGTCGCCACTGTTGATTCTGACTTTCAGGAGTTACAGTGGTTAGGGAATAGTGTGGCGGGCATGTCATGGCGTTAAAATTTTCATTACATAATTATTTTAGGAATCCGTAGAAATTCGTTTTGGTTTTGAAAATAATCAGGGAAAGGTAAATAATATTTACCATAATGGACGTTATCTCAATAATTACAGGGTAAATGTTGTATTATCCGAATAAGGCGAATATACAAATACACCATGTGAAGTGCCAGCATTAGAATAAATCGTATGACAACACTGTGTGAGTGAGAGTATGACATGAGAGAGAGGAGATAAGAATGAAGATGGACGACACAAGATGTGGGAAAATTCCCCGACCCTTGTTCGTGCTAGCTTTAAAATCGTCCTTAAATAATCGAAATCCGATCCAACCTGCCTTTCCCCAGCGACGCCCTATGCCGGAGGTCCGTACCCCCTTAGCGTGTAGTCGCTTAGTTAATAAGATATTTGCCCTGGCTAGAGGCCTTGAATTGACTTTTAAGGCACCACAAGAAAGTCCGCATAAAGTTAAGCAGCCAACAACCCCTTAGATTGACCTGCGAGATGCCATTCAGAAAAAAAAGGGAAAAAAACAGCGGGAAAAATTTAAATTTGAATAAAACAGTCGCATCTTTTGTTTCTATCGATCTCGCATACATTATCTATCTACCATACACACAGCTGATGGCTCTCTCTATCACTTTATGTCATAGTGACTGAGACAGTACGAGACTTAACGGCATTTTAAAATTGACTAGCGATTGAGTCCATGAGACTTTCACACAACCAATTCAATTAAATTTTTGCTTTCCATAATGTATTACATAGACGGTATTTATAACATAGAAAAAAATCAATGTGGACCCTGTTGGGCATAGCAAAATTAGTAATAAAGAAAGTGATAACCAAATTGAGTTAACAAAGAAGATATATCGACATGTCTAAGTTACACAGTTGAAGTCCAAACAAAGACAAACAGTCCCAAATAGCTTTTCCCCCGCTAACCTCGTTCGACATTCAACAAACAGATATCCACGTTGACGTAGGTAAACTGAAACTGTATGAAACCAGAACAAACTGCTGAATAACAGATCGCAGTGCCAGTTTTGTCATATGAGCTATTTTAATATCCTATGAAGTTTGACGCCGATGCAAGCCGGTGGCGTGAATCCATAAGTCATATGTCCAAGACTATTGCCAATTATAGCCCATTATTAACTGTTGAGTGATTGAACTTCTTAAATGATTGAAGATATTTACTTCTGTGTGCAGAATTTGAGGCGTCTAAAGTGCTTTTGACCACCAGATGGAACGATGATGTGGCGTTCATGGGAGAGGCATTTGTTCAACAGTGGACGTCTTTCAGCTGATGACGATGAAAGAGCTTTAGGGTGTTACCAGACCAATGGATCGATCATCGATCGATGGTAGAATGAATTAGTCGACGTTGATTGATAGTTTCTACCAGACCAATCGATCGATTGTCGATCGATGATCGATCGATGGTAGAATGGATTAGTCGACGTCGATCGAGCTGCTTGACTATCATTAGTGATGGATTATAGCCGTAGTTAATCGATCAACGTGGACCGATGCCATCGACCGCCTGTCGATCGATTAGTTAGTCGAACGGTATCCGTCGATCAGCCAAAGCTACCACACCAATCGATCAACGTCGATCGATGTCGACCGATGGCATCGATCGGTAATCGATCGATTGGTATAGTAACACCTTTTGTGAAAGGGTACTTTTTATGGTCTAATAGGCTTGCCTAAAGTGGAGCACGCTTGCCTGGGATGAACCGATCTACTCGTGTCTTGAAGATACCCAGATTATATTTATCAAGGAACAGAGAGGCTGGTAGTGATTTCCTCCGTCGGGCAGTTCACACCGTAAATGTGGGTGCAAAGCGCTTAGATCGAGACTGTGGAACTTCAACCATATTGCGGTTACGCTTCGCCGTATCTCTGCTCGTCTCGTGTCTCTTAGACTCATTTAATTTGTGGAATAATCGTCGACGAAAACTGGAGTATAAAAACTCTTTAACTTTTTTTTACTTTAGACAGAACGGAGAGGTTTACTTATATCGAAAAGGAATTATTATATAGCCTGTTTAAAACTATGTTGGGGTCGGCTTCCAGTCTTACCGGATGCAGCAATACCAGTGGTTTACGTGGAGCGAATGCCCATCTGACCTCCACAACCCATGAGTAACTGGGCAGCGCGATACCCCTTGGTAAGTCTGATTGTCAAATTTTCTGGCTTCTGAGAACCCTTAACGACAGTAAGTAAGGAGGTACTATTGCTAAAAAATGATTCAGACTTGACAATAAACACAACGACCAATTGAACCCAAAGAGAATAGTTCGAAATTCGAAAATAATTTCGGAAACAGTATTGCATTCGCCAATAACGGTACTAGTTGGAACACTGCCATTTATTCTGCCTAGATGAGCCCAGAGGAGCGAAATTATACTTAGAACTTAGTGCAACAGGTACATAGTACATAAAACTAAGTACTTACCAACGTTTATGTGTGGCGAGCCGCACGGTCGGTTATCGGTTCCATGTGAAATATAAATACGGCATGCGCTACCTACTGAATTGGAGGATATATTAATATATATTTTTATGTAAATACTGCAATAGAGCTTTAGTTTCACGAACCTAAAGCTATTGAAATAGTTGAGTTAAGAGACATTGACTCACCTTAAGCTTACCTCAAGCTCATCTAAAATCATGGAGGGCTTTTGTGTGGTGTATCCCACATTTGAAAAAGAATTGTTAGCGATAGTCTGGTAACACAACTGACAGCCAAATAAGTGTTAAAAAAATGTATTGTCACATCCATAACTCTGAATTTCCTCGAGACGAGCATAGCCTTTTGTAATAAAAAATAAATGTGTTCTTTTTTTAAACTTTTTTAAAATAAATCCTCAAAGCTCCTCGTTTTATTTACACCGATATTGTGAAGGGTCTCTGTCTGTTTGTTCGGTCTCAGTGAAACGTGTCTTGATGTTTGTTTTGCGAATTTTATTCTTTTTTTGAATCCGTGATAGGTGTGTGTAAGAACCGTGTATGTAGCCGTTTTTTATTAGCACATGAAGGTAGGTAGGAATTGTACTTTTTTCTTGGTAGGTATATGTTTTGGAAGGCTGATTTATTGACGAAACGGAATGTTACGCTTCTTTACTAATATTGTGGTAACTTTTTTATCAAATTTAAAAAATAACCATATAAATTCACTTAAGTTTTCGTGATTATGTTTTTGCTTAGGAATATATAACTAGCCTTTTCCCAACTGTTGAGTTGGCTTTCAATGTAACCGGATGCTGAATAGCAGTGTTTTACATGGAGCGACTGCCTATCTGACCCCCACAACACAGTTATTGGGTAACACGATACCCCTTGGTAAGACTGGTCGTCAGACTTTCTAGCTTCTAACCACCCATAGCAAAGATGTAAGAATCTGTCAAAGATGTAAGAATGACAGCAGGGATCAACGGCTTTACGTGTTTCCGTAGCACGGAGGGGTCTCGATATCAAATGGATACCTATAATAATAATAATAAGCCTTTTATTCCATGCAAAAAAAAAGTGAGATACATACATAGTTTAGAGAAAAATATAATGATGAAATGGATACCTATACCATTGTATAAATATTAGTACTACCGTACAGTAGCGACACGCTCCGCCTCCCTCTGAAACCGTTCCTCACCTCTCCCCGCGTCGATGGGAACTACGTTTTTGTTCGAGCGGCGCGTAGACAAGCACACACACGCACGTATCTGTACAGTCTGTTATTTTAGTAGTAGTGTACGCAATTATATCGTTTCGTTTCTATGGAGTGTCGCGGGTGTGCCTATACAGCAAATATAGTACCTATTCGTTTCTAACTAGGGGCGTCCGCGTAGAATTCAAGTATACTTACCATTAAACAATATAATGTTTTACACAAAAACCACTAGTTTTTTTTTTGTGATCGTACTATTAATTCCGAAGCCTAGCTTCTTCCAGCAGGCTTAACCAAATTACTCAAATTGTCAATCTGCAATCGATAACGGTAATAGAAAACGAACCAAATGTATGGTAATGACGTCATCTCAACGATAAGTCACGTGATCCACAATAAAAAATGGATTACAACGAGGCGTTAATTATTGTAGAAAGAGATACGATACGAAACGTTTGTAACTTGGCTAAGCCTACAGTACTTCCATAGTTTACCTCTCACAAACAAACAATTTTTTCCTTTCATAATTAGGCAGTACCTAATTAGCAAAGAAGATTTAATCATGACATCATCCTACGCAAAATGCAAAAGTAGGTATCTAAATCATCAAGACGTTTCATCCATCTTTTCAAACACATACACATACTATCTTCCTTTTCAAACATTCCTATAAAGGCCACACAAACAAACAGAACGTCAAATAACTAGTAAACAGTATTACCAGTATCATGAAAAGAACCAATAGGTACATCCTTTTCCATTCAAAACCCTGTTTGGTACATGATCTTCAAAGTGAAATAGTGAAGGGAATGAAGAGTAGGTTAGTGCCATAGAGTAATGAAATCGTGTAGAAGCGACATGTATGTAGGTACTTTTTTGAAACATACCTACGCTGATTCTGCAAAAATAATTATCTGCCGTTCTCTAGGAACCTGATATGAATGAGCAGTGCTCTTCATTAGGAGCGGTATCATAAAATAATATACATTTGAAACAAAAAATCTTGAAAATAAATGAACTAATTTTAATTAAACTTTAAAGAAAAATACGAATTAGTAAAGAAGTCAATTTTTCTTTTTTAATATTTATTTAAAAAAATATTATCTCGCTAAACTTAGTAGTTTGATGGCTTGAAGCGCTCTCAATAATTTACACATTTAATTAAATTAAACTGTAACTTAAAACGCAAATATGAATAAGTAGGTACCAAATCTATACTAATATTATAAAGCTGAAGAGTTTGTTTGTTTGTTTGGTTGAACGCGCTAATCTCAGGATCTACTGGTTCGAATTGAAAAATTCTTTTTGTGTTGGATAGTCCATTTACCAAGGAAGGCTATAGGCCCATGCAAAGCCGGGTCGGGTCGCTAGTTTTAGATAAATTACCTACTTTAAACTCAAAAATTGTGATTTTAATAAACTGACAAAAATAAAGAGTTATTTTAAAATAAAATAAAAAAGGAGTTTTGTTACTAATATAATAATAGAAATTTAAAGTGTTTAATGTATTTTGCCGTGCGTTTTAAGTTGAATTAAAATCGGTGCATTAATTGTCATGATTTCGAACTACATAGTTCGTTTGAGGTACCATGCGACGTAAATTGCGTCTTAACAACATTCAACAAGTCGATGATCGAGCGCGAAGTTGCATAACATAGACGGCGTTCACCGCAAGTGACGTTACAACTTAGACTGCATTGAAAGATCCGAAACTGTAGACATTCAGTCTAAGATTCAGAGTCGAAACTTAGCGTTAACTTTCAACATCTGCGTAGCCTTTTTAGGGTTCCGTACCTCAAAAGGAAAAAAACGGAACCCTTATAGGATCACTTTGTTGTCCGTCTGTCTGTCTGTCAAGAATTTTCATCTCAGAAACGCGTGGAGGTATCGAGTTGAAATTAAAACCATATACTCAAGTCTACGGTCCCTTGACGCTGTAAAAAAATTAACCCTCTATGTTAACGTGAAAAAAAGATACTGCCGTTTATGTCGCAAAAAACGCATTTATAATATTAAGTAGATTAAAGTATGGATAGTAGGTATTGATTACTATAGAAGTATGGATATGTACCTACTAATATGTACGGAACCCTCGATGGGCGAGTCCGACTCGCACTTGTCCGGTTTTTTTCAAGCATGTTGGGGGTGGCTTCCAGTCTAAACTAAAGGGTGACGCGGAATACCAGTGTTTTCCTTGGTAATACTGAACCTTGTGGCTTCTTAACACCCATAACGTCTATCAAAAATGTACAAACGACAGCCGAAGCCAACGGCAGACCACGGCAGACCACGGCAGACCACGGCAGACCACGGCAGACCACGGCAAACGTAGCTTAACCTTGACCGATCGATCCGTACTCCTCGTGTTAACTTTCGCTTCAATCTGGCAAAATCTAAGTTTTCACTAAGCCTCGTCTCTGAATCTTAGCCTTTGAAAGAGTTTGAAGCGGGAGGACCATTTCTATACGTTTACAACTCTATGTTAGAATCTACATGTTTCTTTGAAAAGGGTTCTGTTAAAGGAAATCTGGGATTAATATCTTAAAAGGTTTAAATAACGAAGGTTTAGGGTTGTTTTCATATTTGTAGGCTGTCTTGTTACCTTTACCTTTTTTAAATAAATCTGTCGCGGCCTCCGGGGTTGAAATGTAAATAGACTTAAGAAACTGTGTTTGTATGGGAAACCCCATACAAACACAGTTTCTTTATTTATATTTTGGACTTACATCTATAAATTTAAATTCATCCTACTTGGAGATGAGCTGGTGCCCTTCGACGCGTGTCCCAATCCGCAGCTAAGGTTTTATTTAAATAGCTTTCCCCAAGCCTGTGGTATGTCAGTTTAGTATTTCAAAATTATAATTAAAAAAACGTGCAATATTGACCAACTCTAGTATAAACTTAATATTATTAAATTACCTTCCAATTTTATAGGAAAGGGACTTTCTTGTATTGTGTTCACCATATTACCTGCGGTTCAATAAATAAATGAGCCATTGTTTAAGAGCTTTTAAATTATTTATTTCATAACTCCCTACCTTAGATTAAAAGTAATATCTTCTCCGTTCCGCTATCCAGGATTCCTTTGTTTTTTCCATTAGTGAGCTCTGGCGCCCGAACTTTATCTCTTTTAGTTACCTTTGTTTAATTCGAGCTCCCTAACTTCTTATCTTTAGAACCCTTAGAATCACACACATATCATATTATAGTTAGTTATTTTTTTATTACAATTGGCAATATAAATAAGATTCCATATTTTTATAAGACACCTACAGAAGATATTAGGTCTTTACATATGAAATTGCCGATCGGTATCAAAAAATTAAAACTACTTTTTTTTAAAGAAATTATATATTTAGTCAATCGAAGTATGCACCATTGTTATCGATACACTTCCGCCATTTTATCGGGAGCTCATTGATCCCTTTGGTAAAAAAATCCTGGGAGCGAGAATCGATGAACTGCTTGAAGGCTGTTTTAACTGCCTCATCATAATTGAATTTTTTTCCTTGTAAAAAGTTGTCCAAATTCCGGAATAAATGGTAATCGTTTGGGGCAAGATCTGGAGAGTATGGTGGGTGACGCAGAGTTTCCAGTCGCAGCTCCTCTAACTTGGGGACCGTCTGATGTGCAGTATGTGGTCAAGCGTTATCCTAAAGGAGCAATGGGCTAGAGCAATTGACCAGTCTCGGTTGTTTAATGGTGAGCTTTTCCATCATTGTTTACAACTGTTGACAATACATGTCTGCAGTAATCGTTTGGCCTGATCTCAAGAAGCTGTAGTGGATGACACCAGCACAGGACCACCAAACACTAACTAGAATCTTCTTTTTGGTCAGTTTTCGCTTGGGGCAAGTTTTTGCCGGTTCTCCAGGGTTAAGCCATTGTGATGATCGCTTGCGATTATCGTACACGATCCACTTCTCATCACAAGTGACAATACGATTTAAAATTCCCTCATTATTGTGACGATTGAGCAAGGAAGCGCAGCAACCGACGCGTGTTTGTTGGTGTGCTTCAGTCAATTCGTACGGTACCCACTTTTCGAGCTTTTTTACTTTTCCAATTTGACGCAAATGGATAATGATTGTTTTGTCACTTACTCCAAAGGCTGCTGCTAATTCAGAAGTGGTTAGAGATGGATCCGCTTCAACTATCGCCTTTAATTCTTCATTATTCATTTGAGTACCTATCCGGTCGTCCACGAGGCTCATTTTGTAAATCAAAATTTCCAGAACGGAAACGTTGAAACCAGAAACGCACCGTTCGTTCGTTAGCGGTGCTTGGCCCGTACACGTCGTTAATCCTTCGAGCCGTTTCTGCTGCACTGGTGCCACGGTGGAACTCATATTCGTAAATATCGCGAATTTTTAATTTCTCCATTGTTGTTGCTATAGCAATTTTCAAGCCCAAACAAATGACGTGAAAACAAATGAAACACGAATTTTAAAACAATATTTTTGAGTCTTTATTTTGAAATAATTTTGAATTTGGAATTCCTAATCAAACACAAAATATTTGATTTCAAAGTTGCCAGTATTAAGTATCGGCAATTTCATATGTAAGGACCTAATATTAACAGATTATCTAGTTTATTTATTTGTATTTACATATAAAGCATTAAAAATAAATAGTAGGCCGCCGGTATCGGAAACAGGGACGCGGATCACGGCTCCAGAAAGAAACCGCTTTATAATGCCCTTGTCCAGAAGAACTGTCTTCTAAATCAAGCTCTTGATCCAGCCACCGAACGAGAGCCTTCAGAGATATTTTTGGAGGCGACATTCTTTGTTACAGATAGCAAAAGTATTATAATTTAACTGTACTTGCTATTATTATTTTCACAGCTTCAAAATGGTAGATGGTCAAGTCTTCTCGTTTTTATCCATCATCATCATCATTTCAGCCTAAAGACGTCCACTGTTGGACATAGGCCTCCCCAAGAGGGGGTATTGCCATAATCGCCACGCTTGGCAGGCGGATTGGCGATCGCAGTATGGTTGTTACAAAGGCACAGAGAACGCTGCTGCCCATTCTCTGGTAATCCCTTAGTCGCCTCTTACGACACCCACGGGAAGATATGGGATGGTGCTATTCTTTACGTCCGACACCACACGGACGACGGACGGTTTTTATTAGTTACAAAGTATTCTCTATAAAATTACTAGCATATAGAACTTAATACATAGATAGGTATTTGGCTACCTTTATCTGGATATCATGCATGCAGGTATGTTCTGTACTAGATTTCGCCCGCAAATTCGTCCCTGTGAATTTTCTTAAAGATCCCTATTAGTTTTAAAAATAAACCTCATAAATTACCATGTTTGTTTCATAAACAAGTTTTACAATATGTCATACGTAGGGGTCTCCTTGATACCTGTGCTAAGGCTCGTTAGACAACTGATCCCGATCGAAACTGATCCCGGGGGATGAGTTGACCAATATTCATTAGGTACTTTTATAATTTTCTTTGGTCGGATGGACCCGATTTCAATTTGGGAAAAAAAACTTGTTTAATTCCAAATGTCTTCATTACTTAGCAAATACAATGTAAAAAAAAATAGTTTAAAAAAACACGCTTTTTATAGAAAACCAAACTAAAAAATAGAAAAGAAATTTTAATAAATTATTTTATTTTAAAATATTTATAACTATTGACACCATGCACCCCACGCTTTTTTTAAAATAAAATATTTTATTAAAATTTATTTTCTATTTTATAGTTTGGTTTCCTATAAAAAGCGTGTTTTTAGTTTTTTTAAACTATATTTTATTTTTTACTTTTTAGTTTGGTTATATCTAAGTATATCTATAAATATTATGTACATTTATTCTACCAGGGGCGCTTGTGCAGTACCTTCCTAGTATATAATAGCTGTTTTTTCGGCAACTAATTTTGAACGACTTATGTTTTTTTTTGTTTTTTTGTTTTTTTTTAATAATTTTATCAAATTAGTGTATTGTCATCGGTCCTCGATAAATCTACAAAGTTTGAACGAAATCTGGCCGTTTAAAGTGGGTCAAAATCGCGCCCAAAGAAGTCGGTTACAAACAAACATACAAACATACAGGTGAAGCTAATAAAAAGCTAATAAAAAGATCTTACATCTTTCTTCTAATGACGTTAGAAGAAAGATGTTAGATATTAGTCATAGTATATATAATCGAACTCCTTCGAAACGGCTTGACCGACTTTTATGCATTTTTTTTTACCTACATTTAGTAGGTCTGAGAATTGGTAGTGGGCAGTTTTGTTTTTTAATTTATGTGACAACACAAAGTTTGCAGGGTCAGTTAGTATTATTATAATAATAGCTTTAAGGAATATCATAACTGTCTATTAGCAGAATCGAACCAGTAGGTCCGGAGATTAGCGCGTTCAAACAAAGTCAAAACAAACAAACTCTTCAGCTTTATTATATGTATTAACTCGTTTATGTATAAGCACACCGGACTGCCTCGTTGGTCTCGTGGTCGCAAGCGCGACTGCTGAGCGTGGGGTCCTGTCCTGGGTTCGATTCCCAGGTCGGGCAAAATGTTATTGAGTTTTTCTATTAAGAATTTCTCAGTAGCAACCCGGAGTTTGGAAGTTGGCGGTGTAACACCCCCGTGCCTCGAAAAGCACGTAAAGCCGTTGGTCCTGCGCCTGATCTCTCTCCGGTCGTGTCGGATTGTCGTCCCACCGGACTATGAGAGTGAGGGAAGAGGAAGTGCACCTGCGTTTGCGCACACACTTGTGCACGATAATATTTTCTGCGTACTTGACTGATCTCCATTGAGATTGGCCGCCGTGACCGAAATTCGGTCGGAAGAAGATTACATTACATGTATTAACATAGATATAGAAGTATAGCAACACACAAACTGTAATCGCCAGTGTTGTCAAGAAAATATATTAAAAAGAAGACTATAAAAGGAGTCTAGAAATAATACCCGCCCATTTTACAACTAACGTTCTTGAGCTTCTAAAGTAAAACCGAGTAATTGCAAACCGCGTGATTACTGTCTCCCGTGTCTTATCCCTCAAAGAAAGATCCTCTACCAAAGAACTATGTTACATTGAACCGCCTTGAAAGAGAACTTGTTTGAGGATGTGGTGTAAGTTATGTGGGTCACATCCATTCAATGTTAGATTGAGAACAACGGATTAATGGACCTTACTCACCATCCTTCTTGCTGTACGTCCCGCCAAGGTCATGCACGATGCACGATGCAAAACGACCGTGAATAAGCTTGCTGTACGTCAATAATTATTATTATTATTTTTTTTTACGGTACTTTTGCATGGCGACCTTGGCGGGACGTACAGCAAGAAGGATGGTGAATAAGGCGTTTAATGAAAAACATTCAATTTTGTCTTTACTGAAGTTTCAAAACGTAAGGTGGATCATGAGCTTACTTATATTTATATACAATACAATGAAATTGAAGTGTCTGTTTTGTGATGTCTAATTAACAACTTTTAACATGGCAGCTTTTAACATCCCACTTACCAAAAAAAAAAACATTTTTTAAATGTAGGTAGTCCGTCTGTGCCTGTCTGTCTGTTTGTTCTATGTTGATGAGACTTTCATTGGCAGATACTTGATGTTATAGAGAGTAACAAAGACTACGTTTATTGAAAAATAATTATAAATCGCGCAAAAAAATAAAAACTGTACAAATAACCGAAATTGACGCGAACAACGTCGCGGGCATAGCTTGTAATATTATAAATGTGAAAGTTTCTATGTTTGGATATTTGTATGTCAATCACGCTTTAACGGCTAAACTGAATGAGCTGAAATTTAGGACACAAATATAGATATTAATCCAACTTAACACTTACAACTTAGATTATGAAAAAAGGCAGATAGACCGTTCGGAGCACTGAGACTGAAGCCACAAAAGCAAATACAAATTCAAAAACGAATACCTACAATTCGCTTCGCGCTGTAGGTACCGACACGAGTCCGTAAAGCACGACGCAAAGCATAGTTAAAAAAAAACCGGACAAGTGCGAGTCGGACACACCCACCGAGGGTTCCGTACATATTAGTAGGTACATATCTATACTTCTATACTAATCCATACCTACTATCTATACTTTAATCTACTTAATATTATAAATGCGTTTTTTGCGACATAAACATCAGTATTTTTTTTACGTTAACATAGAGGGTTGATTTTTTTACAGCATCAAGGGACCGTAGACTTGAGTATATGGCTTTAATTTCAACTCGATACCTCCACGCGTTCCTGAGATAATAATTCCTGACAGACAGACAAACAGACAGACAGACGTACAACAAAGTGATCCTATAAGGGTTCCGTTTTTTCCTTTTGAGGTACGAAACCCTAAAAAACAAATACTAATACAAATAAAAATTTAAAAGCGAATACAATCACGAGATGGTAGACAGTTTTCGTTTTTGAATTTGTATTTGCTTTGGTGGCTTCACTCGCAGTGTTCCGCGCTGTCTATCTGCCTTTTGTTTCATAATCTGAGACATAGAATCATTTTTATTCCGTTCTTGTGTTCCAGCGTGTTAATTTAGGACATTGCGCTTAATTTTGAAGTTTACGCAGACGATGTTGCGGGCAGAAGCTAGTTGTAAAACAGTTACATTACGTAGAAAGGCTGACATAGAAGAAAATACTCCCAAAAAGTATTAATATAACTATAATATTTAGCCTGATTTTCCTCCTGCCCTTTTACTAAAACATTTCATTTTCCAACTCAAAAATGGAATTCAACATTCCGTCCCACAAACCTCAAGAAACACGAAATTCTAAATTTAAAAAGAGAAAGAAAAAGCATAAATCCATAGCCACACATTCCGATTCGTTTAACACAATCTGTCACAACACTGCTGTAATGAAAAACCAAGTAACAAAAGGTTCGAAGCAAAAAAGGTTACCAACTCCCGATCTGTCAGACAATGCGTGCGTTCAAGACTTGGCGCCGCTCAGTATTGTGAGAGTAATACTCCTCCTGAAAAGGTTTCACAATTGAAAAGCCAGAGGGATTAACAGAGTTTAAAAGGAGGGATTTACTTGCTCGTCCCGACCTACATTCGACGAATGGTCGGCTGTGAATTTCTTTTTTATTCTAGTGAGAGATTTGATATTTTAAATGTTAGATACTCGGTTTTGATTTTTCGTGCTTTTGTATTTATGCGTCCATATTTGCATTCTGATCAATATTGTCGTTTAGATTTCTATTGTCTTTAATCAAACAATTTATAGTAGACTTAAATGTTTGCCAGATAAAATAATTACTAAGATTCTATTATGATTTATTTATTTATTAACACTTCAAGCATAATGTACAGAGGCGGACTTAATGCCATAGGCATTTTCTACCAGTCAACCTTTGGGTGATGCAGAGACAAGCAGTGGTAGGTGTAACAGAAAAAATAATTAAATTAAGACTAAGCTACACTATAAGGATATAAAAAAAATACTATAAATATATATATAAATACTATATAAATATAACATCAGACTACATATATACTACTGTAAATAGATATTTACACGGATATACAAAAAAAGACAAACAATGGAGAAAACATTACCGTTGTGATGAAACTGCCAACTTCTTCACAATCAATCACACGCACACATTATACTTATTGCTTTAAATAGCCTTACATCCCACATGGCCTGGAATACCGCAAGACGTGTCCTAATACCAAATAAGAGTAGGTTTGCTTCATATATTCAAAAGATACCCTGTATGTCAATTCTGTTGCAATCTCCCTCGATGAACACCTAGGTGAAGTGAGCTGTCATCCGTCCGTCTGCTTTATCAATCCCTAGCTTCGAGATGGATGACAGCTCACTTCGTCTAGGTGTTCATCGAGGGAGATTGTAACAGAATAGCACTGCTGATATCTTTTGTTTTTTTATACTTTTATAATTTACTCATAATGACTTTTATAATGTCAAAGATCTATGTATGACAGCCGGGACCAACGGCTTTACGTGCTTTTCGAGGCACGGAGGTGTCTCGGTATGAAATGGATGGTCACCCATCCACGGACTGACCGCGGCAAGCGTAGCTTAACTATAACCGATCTATCCGTACGGCTTTTACTTAGCCACGAGGCCTTCACCCCCCCCCCCCTCTTTCCTTAAGCCTTGGTAAGACTGGTGGTCTGACTTTCACTATTACCCATAAGGACTCCTACGGCTGTGTTTTCAAAAGTATTCACAATATGCAAAATCATTTGCAACAGACTTCGTACATTTGAGCAGAACTTAACCAAAATGAAGTTAGCTACAATTTGTCTTCACTGTATTGTTAGATATGAACGCTATCCGATAAAGTTGTACTACATTGGCATGTGCTGCATCAATAACAACATATCTACACTAAAGCAATACATAAAAAAATCGTAAACAATATTCGCACATAAAAAAATCTAGTACGAGCCGTTTCAATGTAACCCTCGTGAGTAACTATTGGTTCTCGATTGTATATCGTTTCAGGCCTTTTTATATTTTTCTTTGAGGTTATTTTCTGTATACAATAGTACAAAAAAGATTGCACGTAGCGTAGATGAGAATGTTGAGATGGATGTGTGGAGTTACCAGAATGGATAAGGTGAGAAATGAATATATTAGAGGAAGTTTGAAAGTGGCGCCAGTGACAGAAAAGTTTAAAGGGAATCGATTGTCTCGGTATGGGCATGTGAAGAGAAGAGACAAAACTCATGTGACCAAAAGAGCTATGAATATTAGTTTGGATGGATGGAGAGGAAGATGAAGACTAAAGAAAAGATGGGTGGATTGTGTGAGGAATGATATGAATGAAAAGGGAGTCAGTGAAAGCATGACGTTGGACAGGACGGAATGGAAGAAGAAAACATGTTGCGCCGACCCCAAGTAACATGGGATAAGGGCAGGAAAAAGAAGAAGAATAAGTAAAAAACAAGTGCTTATACGTACAGTATTACCAATTACCCGTAAGTAAGCTCTTCAAAGCGTACGATAGACGATACATCCATTATTATTTAAACAGAACAACCGTGCTTGTTATCATCATCATCTTCCTGCTCTCGTCCCACATTACTTGGGGTCGGCGCAACACGTTTTCTTTTTCCATTCCGTCCTGTCAACCATCTTGATATCACTGACTCTCTTCTTTATCATATCCTAGCATCTTTCCTTTGGCCTTCTTCTTCTGCTCCATCCATCTTCATTTATATTCATAACTCCTTTGGGCACTTGCGTTTCATCCCCTCCTCTTCACTTGCCCATACCAAGACAAACGATTTCCTACACTCGGTAAACGGTAGCTAGCTGAGTCTTGGAGCGTCAGACGCGGAAACGTCAGATGGCGTCACCGTAAGAGTTGTTCTTCATGTGTGCGTGAGACTGATACTGTTACGACCTCACAATGTTTACACATCAATTGTCGTGAGTACCTTGGCACTTACAATTTTTTTTTGCGCATAACCAATTCACTCTGTCCATCCAGTGTCTACAAAAAACCACAAACCCTAAAACCACCAAGATATAAGTACACCCGAAATAAAAAACGTTGAAAAGGCAAATCATAAGTAGCAGTGAAGGATCGCGGATCAAGTTTGGTGATTGAGATACTATACATATATACTCTGAGGTGCGCGCGCATTTGTTTGTTAATTTCGTACGTCCCACTCCTAGTTCTTAACCACAAGCGGTGAAAATTACAGGCTGGTAATGTTTAATTTTCACAAGGTTGTGGTCGCTTATAGGAAATTGGTGCGTAGAAGCTATCAAGTAATATTATATCGATATTCCCTTTAAAATCTGTTTAATTAAATTATAGTAAATATTCCCAACTCATTAATTTAGATCCAAATTAATTAGAAAAATTAATAAACAAACACAGGGTTGTAACGTAATGTAGAATATCTATGGATTCTTGTCAAACTGTTGAGTAATAAAAATAGCAGGCGGATATAACCGTTTACAAGTTTGAAAACACTTTGTAAGACCTCTTTACAACAAAAAATAAATTAAAAACTTATAAAATTTAAACCTCGAACGGAAACCATTCCCATTCATTCCACTTCGAGTTTCAAAAGTAGAGCTGTAAGAGCGAATCGCCTGAATGGAGTTCTGACGTCACGACCAACGATCTTGATTTATGATATTTTAAAAACTTTTTTTTTTCTACACCCGTGGATCGCTTCCAACGTACACGTGCGCATCACGCGAGCATATCGTGACATAACTACGTGAGATGACGTATTTGCTTCGAAGACGAGAATCGGTGCGGTATTTTGATTGGAAAACCGTGTAGGAAGACTTGAACTATTTCGTCTTTGTGACGTCATTTGTTGAGAGTAATGTTTTCAGTGTTGCGTATGATCAGGAGTGGGTTTATTTGTGTCTTTATGTATATACTACAAGGTGTTTCATTAAATAACCATGCTTTAACAGTTTAACGAACCGCAGTTTGCCAAGCGTGCCTGAAAACATGGAGGCAATGAAGCTTGACGAGTCCCGGAGTTGTAATATTTCTCCGGGACTCGTCGAGCTTCATTTACTCTGCGCCTTTCTGGTGGCCGCCACTTGATTCTCTCTATCAGAAGTTGCATTGGTTCGATAAAAGTGTGGCGAGCTTGTACCAATGAAAATAAAAATGCGGCTGAAGTGTATGTGAATGAATTGTGTTTTACTTACTCCTCCATTGTTCTTTTCTGACGAATTTCATTGCAAATTCGGGACAGTCGAATCGTTTTCCAGGGCCTCATCGAGCTTCATTGCCTTGGTGCTTTTTTGATGGTAACTAGGTCCTGTTATCTGATTTTTAGGAGGTGCGATCACAGTGGAGTGGCTATAATAGTGTGAAGGACTTGTCCAAAAAACAAAACAGTCTGGCAGTCAAATATAATTGCGATAATGTTTTTTAGCAAATGCCCGGAGTTGCGTCTCTGTTCCCTGATAAATATAATCTGAGTATCTTCAAGGCACGAGTGAACCGGTTCATTCTAGGCAAGTGTGCTCTATATTAGGCCGCATCATCATTTAAGATCAGGTGAATTGCAGCCAAACACAAGCCTATGTTAGGGGGATTCGGTTTCCGCATTTAGGCCATGGCAGCCGTTATTCCAACCTGCCCACCTTCATCCAGAAGCAGATCAGTCTTCCCAGTCTTCTCAGGGCATCCGCAAAGGAATTTGGTGTTCTAAGAGTTTCCCTGCGGATCTGGGTGACGCTGGTACACTCAAGTAGTACATGCGCCACCGTTTCCTCCGCCTCCATGCACGCTCTGCACAGAGGACTGTCAGTGATGCCTAAGGTATGAAAGTCCTTGTTCAGTGAGCAGTGTCCGGTGATGATCCCGGCCACCAGTCGCAAGCTATCTCTGTTATCATCATCATCATTTCAGCCGAAAGACGTCCACTGCTGGACATAGGCCTCCCCCAAAAGGGGGGGTTTTGCCATAATCGCTTCGCTTGGCAGGCGGGTTGGCGATCGCATTATGGTTGTTACAAAGGCACAGAGAACGCTGCTGCCCATTCTCTGGTAAGTGTCCCTTAGTCGCCTCTTTCGACACCCACGGGAAGATATGGGATGGTGCTATTCTTTACGTCCAACACCATACGGACTATCTTTGTAAACGCACGCCCAATGTTTAAATTTAAAAAAAAGTTCCAATCTGTATATTTTATTTGTTTCTCTGTTTTGTAGCCACAAATTGTAGATAATGAAACCCATCAGTGAATCCAGACAGGAAGTTTTGATGCCGTCTATAAAAATGTTTTCTTTAAATTAAAGTGACGAAATACAACGATATCTGTGCGAGTTTATAATAAGAAACGTTACGGTCAAGAATATTTTTGTTGGGCTAGAAACTGTGCGTAATGGCGTGTGGCATTGTAATCTGACAAATGACAAAGAAAATAGTAAAAAAAGTAGATCGTCTACCTACGCTTTGATGTTCTAAAAAAATAGAAATAATTGAAAGCTTTACAGAGTGATATAGTGTTGGCAAAAAACTGTAGACTGAAAATTCGAGTTGTGAAAATTCAGTACTCCAAAGCACACATTCGGTGAACATTTACAATACATTACATTACATAAAGCCTCTTATCCTGAACTGTACATACTGTTGTTGTTCATATTAGTACAGTCAACAGCAAAAGTAGATGATCAAAATCAGAAATTCAGTACTAGTGAACGGAGTTCGCGTCAGAACTGTGTGGCGTCGAAGTGATTCAAAAGCATGTGTGTGACAATCACATACTTTTAATAAATAAACTAATAATAAATTTTATAAATTAGTGTTAGTAAATTAGTATTGAATTTCAGATTTTGATCATCTACTTTTGCTGTCGACTGTACCATGTTTAATCTCTGAGTTCAGTGTGCCTGTTGGCAAAGGCCTCCTCTAACATTTTCTATTGTTTTTTATCTCTAGCGACCCTTCTCCAGTTGGGGCTGTTAATTTTAACTCATCTTCCCATTTTTTGTGTTCTTGTGTCCTCCCCGTCTCCTTTTGTCGTTTCTAGAATACCAATCTGGGTCAATTTTGCTCCATTTTTTTGGTAACTTCTTAGTGTGTATTTGGTGAACATGAGGTTCGGATTATTTTTCAATAAAACAGTTAGTAATAATATGTGGGGACATTTCACATTCGGCCATTTTAATCCGAACTAGGAAGACCTCGTGTCAGACAGCTGATATACATACACAAATACATACATACATATATAGATAAACAACAACCAGATACAAGGCAAACACAAGTGCCCATCACACAAATGTTTACCCTGGGCGGGATTCGAACCCGCATTACGCTGCGCAGCAGTCAATCGCTTAACCACTGCGCCAACCGTATCGTTAATGTATAGTGCAGTTGATGACGTTGTCACAGTATAAGTATTAGTACTACCGTACAGTAGCGACACGCTCCGCCTCCCTCTGAAACCGTTCCTCACCTCTCCCCGCGTCGAACGACTAGCTCTGGAAATTGTGTTTTTGTTCGCGCGGCGCGTAGATACGCACACTCACGCACGTATCTGTATAGTCTATTGTTTTAGTATTAGTGTAAGAAATTATATCGTTTCCTTTCTATGGAGTGTCGCTGGTGTGACGTTGTACTGAAAACGTAAATACTTACATCTGTTAGCAATCATATTTCTGTCTCCAAAGGAACCTAGCAAGAAGTGGATGCAAGTGATTTAAGGGCTAAGAAGAATACTAATCTAACCTATCCGAACCTGTCCTGTAACCTGTCCTGCTCTGGGTTAGGTTGTTAACCCTAATGGTGGTAGCAACCATTTTTTGATATTGATTAGTGTACCTAAAAATATATTATACGTTACGAACGCGCTCCCTATGAGCCGGCTTTGAAATAATTTATCGCAAATGAACATTATGTCGAACATTAGCCTCTCTTCGAAAGTAAACTTAAATTTAACCAGTTTATCTTAAGTTTATATTTACACCCATCTTTAGCCATAACACGTATATTTATACTTTAAGTCTAGCTCATGCTCGCGACTTCACCCGCATGCTTGTCGATTTTTAGCCGGGTTTTCATTTTTTTTTGCGCGGAACACTATATTTTTTCTAAAATAAGAGCTTAGCAGCTTAAGTTACCCCTAATAACATCAGCTATCTGCCAGTGAAAGGCCTGTCAAAATCAGCCCAGCCGTTTCAGAGATTAGTCGGAACAAACAGACAGACAAACAAAAATACAAAATAAAATATATTTTTGATGGTATCAAAAAAATATGATATGATATAAATATAGTAGATATATACTTTCACTAGCAACCCGACCCGGCTTCGCATAGGCCTACAGCCTTCCTCGATAAATGAACTATCCAACACAAAAATAATTTTTCAATTCGAACCAGTAGATCCTGAGATTAGCGCGTTCAACCAAACAAACAAACTCTTCAGCTTTATAATATTAGTATAGATTTATGCATTCAGTAAAAAGTTGTTATTTTGGCATTACAAACAGAAATTTTAATATTATTTAATTTTTCATAGATACCTAGATAGATTTTTGAGACCTGAACCAAGGCCAGGCAAGATTACTCGAAAATTGTTCTTTCTAAAGGTATTCAAAGTACACCTTCACCTTTTTATTTCAATGTTCTCTTTTACCTGCGTTGTTTTTACCTGTAGGTTGGTAAGTACTTCTATTTACAGCCGCCAATAAAAACTTTGGAAGTAAACCTAAAAGTAGGTACCTACTTCTTGAAGGTACAAAAGTATTAGGTATTATTAAATTATACTCATAATCTTTGGAAGCGGGGACTAGGACTTCGAAACAACTTTTAGAATAGATATCACGGCTGGTTTAATATGGGCGTCTGATTAATTTGTCAAAGAAAAGACAGCCTATTAGCATTCAATGTGGTATGTCTAATAAGGATTTTATAAAACGAAAAGGTCGGCTATTATCTATTTAGTTTTTTTTTGTATATATATTTTTTTTTATATATTGTTATAGGCTTGCGTTTGACCGCAACTCACCTGATCTTAAGTGATGATGCGGCCTAAGGTGGAGCACGCTTGCCTAAAATAAACCGGTTCACTCGTGCCTTGAAGATACCCAGATTATATGTATCGGGGAATAGAGAGGCGGGCAGTGAATTCCACAGTCTGGCAGTTCGCACAATAGATGTGGAAGTAAAGCGCTTGGATCGAGACCGTGGAACTTCAACCGTATAGCGGTGACGCTTCGCCGTATCCCTGCTCGTCCGGTGATGGAATGGGGATGGGGGAATTAAGTTGTGCAATTCCAAAGCACACTCTCCGAAATGTACCCGACAAAAGACCGATAGGCTGGCAACGGCGCGGCGGTGTTCGAGGCTTTGGAGCTTAGCCTTAACCAGGAAGTCGTGGTCTATGAGCCTCTTGGCACGTCTTTCAATAACTTCCAACGCCTCCAGCTGGTACTTGGCAGATCCATCCCAGAGGTGCGAACAGTACTCCATGCACGATCGAACTTGTGCTTGGTATAGGTTCAGCATCTGTTCCGACGTGAAGTACTTTCGCTATATTTGTTACGCGATTTCTCCGGCAAATGTACATCGATTTTGGAATTAAAAAAAAAATGTTTTTTTGATGTAGGTATACCTCAGGGGTGGTCCCATACTAATGTTATCGAAATTGAACTAGGTAGCACTTTTTGAAAATATCAACAAATAGGTAGGTACCCAAAAAATTTTCTTTGGAGTAGTTACTTTCAATCTCTGTTTTAACTGTGTTGCCGTTTTTTTATGGATTTGAATGAGACGGAGATACTGAAAAGCGGGAAATAAAAAGCCTTTTTTACATAAAAGACAACCGAAAAGTGAAAAATAACTTTAGCACAGAACACACATGTATTTTTTCTAGTTTCAGAAGTCGGTGGCAATACAAAACAACAAACAGAACAACGGCACCGACTTCCAAAACTATGTGCTAAAGTTATTTATCACTTTTTGAAGGCGGTTGTCTTTTTTGTAAAAAAGCTTTTTTATCAGCCTGTTATGTTCCACGTCTGGACAAAGGCCTCCTCCGAGTCTTTCTAGGTATTGTTTTCTTGCCGCCGCCTCAAACCAGCCCTCGCATTAGGCGTCTAGGTCATCTCGCCACCCCTACCTGGTTATAAAAAGAAAATATTTTATTACTAGCTTTCACCAGCGATGCAGTCGAAGTTGTGGCTTAAAAAGTAGCTTAAAGCCTTTCTTAGACTTCTAGCTTAGTCTGTGCCAAATTTCATCTAAATCCATTCAGGGGACCAAGTCTGCTATTTTTATAATTTCGTCATTCCAACACGATCCCATTGTCATTTTGCTAAAAGTTCGTAATCTGCTAAATTCATAATGGTCGGTCACGGTCATTGACTGCACAATGACGTTCTAATGGCAGGTCACTGAGCTAAGTCAGTCATTCAGTTGTAATTTTGTACGAGATTACCATTCTAATCATTTCTTTCAATGGCGTGTCAGTGGTTGACCATTGGAAAGTCATAATGACGCCATTATACTAGTAGATTACCAAACTTGTCAAAATCAACAATTATGAAATCAATGATAGACCATTCTGACACTATTGTAATAGCAGACTTGAGGCCTAGTAGTTTAGCTTTGAAAGCGTAACAAAGGAACAAACTCATTTTCGCACTTACAATATTAGTATGGATTACAAGTTTTTATTTGGAGCTCATGGATAAGTAAATCGATCGGTCATGGTTAGGCTACGTTTACCGCGGTCAGTCCGTGGATGGGTGACCACCCATTTCATACCGAGACCCTTCCGTGCCTCGGAAAGCACGTAAAGCCGTTGGTCCCGGCTGTCATTCGTAGATCCTTGACTGTCGTCGGTAGTCCGAAGCCAGAAAGTCTCACAACAAGTCTAACCAAGGGGTATCGTGTTACCCAGTAACTGAGTAACTGGGTTGTGGAGATCAGATAGCCAGTCGCTCCATGTAATGAGCTGCATCCAGTTAGACTGGAAGCCGACCCTAACATAGTTGGGAAAAGGCAGATGATTTACAACTTTTTTATTTAGGTTCACCTGTCCCGGTGTTTGTAATCAAATCTTACACGTTCAATTTGACCCACTTCTCAATGTTTGATGGAGCTGAAATTTTGCATACACGTGTCAATTAGATGACAATTCAATATAGTAATATCATAATGCTGGTCTGATGATGAAGCCGTAAGGTTCCACATATAATAATAATAATAATAATATGCGGGGACATTTTCACACACGGCCATCTGACCCCAAACTAGGGAGACCCTGTACTATGGGTGTCAGACAGCTGATATACATACACAAATACATTTCATCATTCTTTCATGTTTCATTGTGTAATTAGGTACTATATGGCAAAAAACTTTTTTTCATTAGGACATTTCTGATTCTGACTGCCCTGTTAGTGTAGTTGTCGCAAGCGCGACTGCTGAGCGTCGAGTTCTGGGTTCAATTCCCAGGACGGGCAATGTGTTATAGGATTTTTCATCTGGAAGTGTCTTACAACTGCACGGCATTTATAAGTAATAACTGCATTCTAAAAAAGCAATAGCACCAAGCAGCAATAGCAGCAAGAGAACCAAGGTTACCGACGTAGCCCGAAGAATTGCCAAACTTAAGTGGCAGTGGGCAGGGCACATTGCTCGCAGAACGGATAGCCGATAGGGCCGAAAAGTTCTAGAGTGGCGACCGCGAACCGGAAGACGTTGCGTTGGAAGGTCTCCCACTAGGTGGACCGATGACGTAGTAAAGGTTGCGGGGATCCGCTGAATGCGAGTCGCACGGGACCGATCAAATATCAATGTGGCGACACTTGGGGGAGGCCTATGTCCAGCAGTGGACGTCTTTCGGCTGAAATGATGAAGAAAAAAGCAATTATTACCGATATCTTACTTAAATAATCGCACAGAAAAAAGTGGTTGATACAAAAATACGAGTACTACATCTACAAGTATAAAACATCGTATTGAAAGTAAATCGAATGTTATTCGCTCCGTTCGGGTTTTACAAAGCCAACATTTCCCGGTATCCCCAGGGATACATTTTTTTTGAAGTCGAAGGCTGTTCTAAAGCCTTTGTGGTCTCAAGATGTCAATATACTGTGCCGGTAAATCCTTTAATTCTTTAAGGCGTGATGTTGTTCCCTGCTTTGATCAGGATTGAAGGTAAACATTATTTTTTCCAACACTTTGAAAACATTTTGCCTGGTTCAAAAGATTAGCTAAGAGGGCTTTCTCGTAAAGCGCGCTTCGTAGTAACAATAATGAACTGAATTGCAAAATTCAAAATCTTTTACAAGATTTTGTAAAATAAAATCGTTATCGACCACAGCCTAAACAGGGTTATTTTAAAGGCACCAATGATCTTGCAGCACTAGTACGTATATGTACACAAATTGTTAACATAATAAAAAACAACCTTAGCTCTTAGATTTCATACAAAACAATAAAGTACATGTTTCATTTTGGGCCCAGTCTATGTACACCACTTCAAAAAAAAGAGAAAATTCCGTAGAATCCGGGAAAAATACAGATAATTCATGTAAATGCATACTGTTGTGGTAGTAAATTGATAATAAATCATTATTTTTATGGATTTTCAACATGGCGTCACTCATATTTAGCTACTCTATAAACCATAGATCGATCATAGAAAGAGAACTGTCAGCTGTCAGTGTCACCACAGTGTCACTACTGTCACTTTCGGCTCGTTTTGTTTCTTGTTTTTGGAGCTCTTTTTAACAACCTCGTTTTCGTTTGTTGAATTTAGCACCGTTTTTTTTTCCTTCTGTTTAACTGGCTATTCAAAAATCGACGCAGAAAAACCGAAATATAAATGTCAAACGTCATTAATCAATCAAAATGACAGCTTACTGCCATGACTGTTTTTTTGTTGTGTGTTGCAATTGCAAGTGCAATTTCTTGTGTTTTACCTGCTCACAAAGCCATTTTAAAGTAATTGGACAGTTGAGAACTATTTAAAATGTGTTTTCCTATTTTTAAGTATGGTGTACAAGGACTGGGCCCACTCTCCATACATTTTGAAACAACTCCTTTACTAAAAATAGACTTTCAAGATTTCTTTATACACTCTTTTACAACGTTTCGCATATTTTTATAGTTCGAGGAGGTTATGGCCAAGTAAAAGCCGTACAGATCCACCGGTCAAAGGTTAAGCTACGCTTGCCGCGGTCAGTCTGTGGATGGGTGACGACCCATTTCATACCGAGTTCCGAGCCGTTGGTCACGGCTGTCATTCGTAGATCTTTGACAAGTCGTTATAGGTAGTCAGAAGCTTGAAAAATCTGACAACCAGTCTTACCATGTGGTATCGTGTTACCCAGCATCTGGGTTGTGGAGGTCAGTTAGGCATTTGCTCCATGTAAAACACTGGTATTCAGCTGCATCCAGTTAGACTGGAAGCCGACCCCAATATATTTGGGAAAATGCTAAGCAGATGACTTCCAGCGTTTGCCACTTTATAGTACCTACAGAAGCTTAACCGTTCTTTAATCGTCTCGCGAACATTTCCAACGGTATGTCCATCTAAATCTACACAATCTTCAAACAAACTCTGTAACAGCAAAAAACAAAGTACATTCCACTATCTCAATTCTGTGAATCCCAGATTAAACAAAGTTAGAAAAACTTCACATTAGGGTAACTGAAAAAGCGAGTCAAAATACAAACAGTGAAACAAAAGAGTAGGTACCCCACAGACACGCTTTGTACCCAATCTCCTTAATGCAAATGCTTTTATAGTGGAATGTGAACGAACCTTTCTAGTGCACTGGTTTAAGGTGAAAGCGTCAGGGTAGCACGCGAAATTCAAATATTCTTTTTTATAATTTGCGGATCAGTATAAAAAAAATAAATTGCGGCAGTAACAAATATGTATTAACTAAACTGCTGGACGATGAGGATTTAGAAAGACAGAGGAGAATGTTGGCAGCGAAAAGTAACATGCTTGCTCGGCGATTCGCTAAATGTACCAATCAAGTTAAAGTCACTCTGTTCAATGCGTACTGTCGGTCGCTTTACACTGGCCACCTTTGGTACAAGCACACATAACGCGCTTACAACACCCTACGTGTGCAATACAACAACGCATTCAGGTGTATATTTGGGCTACCGTGGAGGTGTAGTGCGTCCGGCATGTTTGCAGAGAACAGAGTAGATGATTTCCATGCTGTATTACGAAAAGCGAGGGCCTTTTATGAGCCGTGTACACGATTCGGACAATGGAATACTGAGAGCCATATATGAAGCTAATTATTTCTTTATATATGGCTGTCAATATTCCTGCTAACAATATTAATTTTTTATTTTTTTTAAATAATTGTTTATTTTTAATGAATATTTTAACAATAATGTAATTTTAATTAAATTTTAATCTTATTTTAATTCAATTTGTATTCATTTTCAATATTTTATTTCAATTAAATTTTATGTAATTTTGTCGTATGGGTGTCTTGCCTGAAATAAACGAATTTTATTTTTATTTATTTTATTATTTATTATTAAAAGTAATAAAAATCATCAACGTAGCTCTCTAAGTTAGAGCCCTTTTCCTATCATGCGTATTTTCGCTGCCCGCATCCTATCATTTCATACATGTTTTTCCTATCATGCGGGCAGCACGCGCGCGGATCGCGGATTGGCTGCGGGCGAGTAGCCCGCGTGCGTGCTAACCGCATGCGGGCGGCGTTCTGTGTCGCTGTGACGCAGGTCGCACGCATGGTCATAGTACGCGAGTTTAGTCACTGGCGATACGCACGACACTGCAGCGGCAAACGGAACCTTTCAGCTGGGTGTGGCCTGGAGCGCCCGCATGCGGACCAGAGGGCTATTTCACGTAATGACGCGCCGATGAAGTTGTAGTGCAGTTGAAATTAAGTTCAAGTTTGAGTGATAAACGGTATTCTTGTAATCTTTAAACTGCGTGTAAGCTGCGCGTGAACTGCACGTCAACTGTACGACAACCAAACTCTACCAAACTTACTTATGGTGTACCCACATGAGAAAAAATATCGATCGATTACATTTAAATGAATATGAGGTTATTATAATATTAAAATAATACCCCAGTACAGATTTTAGTGCTTTTTAACTGTCATTTTGTGACGTCTAACGAATAGTAGAATACCGATCATGATGCGTTCCGAAGCACGCACCAAAGACGCGCAGCAGTAGATTGCCGTTATTGCGCTCGCGTGACGAAAAACATGACGCGTGCGTGTCTGATAGCGGTAGAGAATACGAAACGTTGTTTTGATCGAAACTTAACTGCAACTGCACTGCACCAGCACTTTTTTAGTTACGTGAATTAGCCCACAGATCCACGCGCTGGCGAAATTACGCATGACAGGAAAAGGACCCTTAGTATAATCCGTAAATGTTTCTATATGACTTTACGTTAATTTGAAAAGTTATGTTGTTTATTACCATACTAGATACTGGGCTGTAAATTGCAAAAAAACGTGAGAAAAATTGAATTTTGTGTGCTGCGTATCCCTGCCCAGAGTTTGGATGTTGGTGTGAGACACCCCCGTGCCACAGAAAGCACGTAAAGCCGTTGGTCCTTCGCTCAATTTCTCCCCGGTCGAATCGGATTGCTGCCTCATCGAACTATGAGTGTGAGAGAAAAGGGAGTGCTCCTGTGTTTGTGCACACACTTGTGCACTATAATATCGCTTGCGTACTTCGCTATCCTCCATTGAGATTGACCCCGTGGCGGAAATTCGGTTGGGGGAATATTATATCCCACCAAAAACATTTTCATGTAAAATGTTGCCAAGATGAGACCATTATGACTTGCCCTGTCAAAAAGTTATCAGTATGTCTATTCTGTTACAATCTCCCTTGGTGAACACCCAGGTGAAGTGAGCTGTCATCCGTCCGTCTGCTTTGTCAATCCCTAGCATCGGGACGGATGACAGCTCACTTCAACTAGCTGATCACCGAGGGAGATTATAACAGAATAGCACTGCTGATCGAGAGTTAGAGTGTGTACATTGTTGCTTGGCTCTACATGAGAATGTAGTGCCAAGCTTCTAAATCTACACACTCTAACTCTACAAGTCCTAACTTCACAAACTCTACACCTTAGTCAAAATATTTGGCTTGGCCGTTTCGTTACTACCAGAACTATTGTTTAACTGAAAAGTAATAAATAGTGAATTTTCATTTCAAAATATTTTAATTATGCGGCGGTTTAAAAATATGGTAAGTATATTAATCTACTCCTGGCAGTATATTCTCCACATTGGAAAATATTTTAAACCCTCTAAATGGTTTTTATTTTTTAAAACAAATGAATGTGTGGATTTCGCCATGATTATTTTGACCTTACGCTCATATGATGGTAGCGAAAGGTACGTAGTTCCCTTACGTTTCGCTTGGCTCGATTATGCTTAGATTCTAAACAAGCTAATATATTAAACATATTCTAGTTCCCATAACAATTAGTAATCATAAAGGCACCTATCATAATAAAAAACTTAACTCCTATATTCCAGATAATATGCCAAGAATGACGCATCAATCATAGTTCAGTCAGCTGTCAAAACAACTATTATATCTGTCTAAATATTTTCATTAACTGCCATTCTCGGTTTTGCAAACATTATTTGCGATTATAACAGTAGGTACCTATGTTGGTATAAGCTTTCAATTTATCAATCCATTGTTTGACAGTACATGTAAGTAACTAGTTACAGGGTGGAAAATATATCGACGCGCAAACTGAAGGCCAATTCTCGTCATAAAAACGTTTAGAATCGACAATTCATGTCAAAAATGTAGGTACAATGAAGGCATTTTGACAGATTAAGATAGATTACTATAGGAACGTTCCTAAAAGGGGGTATTCCTCGAAGCGCACTCATTTTGAAACGCACCCAACGAAGCGCACGTATTCCTCGAAGCGCACCCAATGGTCAAGGTGTGGATAGGGATGGGTATTAGCTAACGGAAAATTTCGATAGCAAATAATGCAAGTTTTTTTAAGAGTCATTTATAATTATATACTTCATGAGCTTAGACGGGTTACGTGTACTTCAACCATTAGTGAGCTAAGTAGAATCGCATAAGCAACTACTCCCAGTTCATTTCTGTTTTCCTAATAGTTACAGGTATAGGATATAACAGTTTTTTAGGATTTTAAAGTCCTCTTTGTATTTAATCGTTAGTGCACAACTTAGTGAGATTGTTTAGGCGCCTATTTTCTATTCATTTCTGTCACCTTAAAAAAAAACAAATGATTTAATTTCAAAACTTGTATTTTTACCATTATTGTGCTAAGTAGTAGTAGTAGTTGCTTAAGCGCTAACTTTCAGTTAATTTCTGCTCTCCTGGTAGTTTTAATAAACAGTCGGATTTTAAAACGTCTTCTATCGATATCATTCATTACGTATCCTTCATGCACTTCACTATGTTTTATCGTGGATGCGTTTCGAGGAATACTTTAGGTGCGCTTCGTTGGGTGCGTTTCGAAATGGGTGCGCTTCGAGGAATATTCCCCCTAAAAGTGACTGAAATTGTATACTATAGGTATCTAGTACAATTGTATAGTATACCTAGTATAATTGTATAGTATACCTAGTATAATTGTATAGTATACCTAGTATATTTGTAAAGTATACCTAGTGCAATAGGGTATTACACCCATTTTTGAAAAATGTCTCAATGAAATTCTATAGTGCTAATATGCCACCAAAAAAAAACACAACATTTTTATTGAATCGATAAGTGCCGTAAAAATGCATCAAAATTTTAAATTTTCAAATTTCGCGCGTAGTTCGACGAAAACGCCTCTTACTGGGCGCCATATTGCTCAGCGTAAATGACGTCAGTTCGTTTTGTATCAAATGAGCTCATATTAAATATGATAATTGTATATCATTTAAAAATAATTAAAAGCATATTTTGTAATAGGTGTAATAATGAAAAAATTACGTTGGTTACGAAAATAATAAAATTACAAAGCCTATATTACGCCAATCGGTTGACTGACAGTTGACATTTTTTTTGTTTACACAGCCGTACGGCGTAATAACATGGCCGCTACTATTTCACGGTGTTTTGTAACAGATTAAAAATACTGAAAACTTTAAATTTAATTTAAAAATTTGTTTTGTTATTTTATGATCTAAAACTTACATTTTCCGACTGCTTTATGCCTAAACTGTCTCAATACAATATTTATAGATTTTTTCTTGTATAGAGTAAAATACCCTATTGTATAGTACGGTCGAACAAGCTATTTGGTTTACAGGCAAAAATATCTTGAGCATGTAGGTAGCAGAGGTATATTTTCAAAAAAATAGAAATTAGTAAGAATATTCACGCCGATAAAGTCGCGGGTGAATGCTAGTAATTAATATAAGTCTAGAATTGTCATACCATTGTCATGTCTTCTCTGAAGAGAAGCCTCTAGAAAAGGAGTTTACCTTGCAGTGGAACAATAATAATAATAGGTTTACATTATTATTACCGACTGTGATGATCAAAAAAAGTTAATAGTGCAATATAAATCACTTGCCAAAAAAATATTTACACCTTTACAGTGACCTAGATCCCGATCTTCACCTCACCGCATGAAAACAACGTAAGCCATTGCTTTACGAGCGCACGAACAAACCTACATTATAGCTTTTACAGCTATTTATGAGTTTAGGCGAGTAATAACAAACAATGATTTACTACATATGTAGCGGACAATGTAGTTGAAAAATGGGCTTTGTTATTTATCTACCTATTTTTCTGTGAGGTGAGGATCTTGTGGATAAATAAAAGCCGAACAGGGCCTAAAGTCTGCTATTACAATAGTGTCAGAATGGTCTATCATTAATTTCATAATTGTTGATTTTGACCAGTTTTGGTAATCTACTAATATAATGGCGTCATTATGACGTTCCAATGGTCAACCACTGACACGTCATTGAAAGAAATGACATAGAATGGTAATCTCGTACAAAATTACAACTGAATGACTGACTTAGGCGGTAATCTGCTAAAATTTTACTAGGTACCATTAGAACGTCATTGTGCAGTCATTGCTTTTAATTCGACCGACCAATGATAGACCATTATGAATTTAGCAGATTACGAACTTTTAGCAAAATGACAATGGGATCGTGTTGGAATGACGAAATTATAAAAATAGCAGACTTGGCCCCCTGGTTGCTTCGCTACGCTACGCTTGCTAAGATAAGCTACACTTGCCGCGGTCGGTCTGTGTATCGGTGACCATCCATTTCATAACGTGACTCGTGGTCTTACGTGCTTTCCAAGGCACAGGCCTTGGAAAGCACGTAAGACCGTTGGTCCTGGCTGTTATTCGTAGATTTTCGACTGTTGTTATGGCTAGTTAGAAGCCAGGAAGTCTGTCAGTCTGCCAGGCAGTCTCAACCAGTCTTACCAAGGGGTATTGTGTTACCCAGTAACTGGGTTGTGGAGGTCAGATTAGCAGTCGCTCCATGTACAATCCAGTTAGACTGGAAGCCGACCCTAACATAAGTAGTTGGGAAAAGACTAGGCAGTTCGTTTTTAGGGCTCCGTACCCAAAGGGTGAAAACGGGACCCTATACCCTTCGTGCGCTAGTACGACTTGCACTTGGCCAGTTTTTTTTATTATGGATTTCATACCGAGACCCCCCCCCCCCCCACCGTTGCTCGGAAAGCACAAAACTTCCGCCATTGATCCCGGCAGTCATTTGTAGATCTTTGACAATCGCGATGGAGAACGTGCACAAGAGTTAGAAAATAGCTTGCACGTTATAATGACATTCAGTAATCAAAAGTTGTTAAAGCATAATGGCACAAAGTACGTAAGGCTGCATCGTGCCCGAGCAGAGAGACCACTCAGAACAAACCGACATTTTTACCACGTACACATTGACATTACGTTTAAAGGCATTCTCAAGCAGTTTCAAGCAGACTTACGACTCGACGTGTTGTCTAAATAAATAAATGAGAGACATTGACATTTCACGACAAGCAAGAAAATTTTGTTATAAAAAATGACAAAGAGTTTCATTCCAACCAGTGTCAATAAAACATATTGTCACAAATAAAACCTACAGAGTCAACACAGTAGCAGCCATATTGAGTCTGGCAAGTTTAGGTAATTATTTTAGAAGATGGCGGGAGCGGTCCATCTGTACCCTCTATATTTTGTGACAATGGCATGCAAACTACTTGCTAGTTACTGGCATGTGTATTCTTGGCATAACTGGCATAATAGTTTAAAAGTGCCTTGCATGCCATTAGATACAGAGTTTGAATATCCCATTATAAGCGAATACTTTTGCCAAATTTAAGTGTCATTTGTATAACATTTTCTTTTTATACTCCCTCCGTCTGCAAAGGTCAGATGGCATATTATTTTTAACCACGAATTGGTTTAGGCCTTAAAGGCTATTTTAAGCACAACGTTTTGCCCTTACATAAACCGGATAGCCAACGGCGCTTGTATATTTTCAGTAAGCACCACTATTTTTAAGTTTCGTGAATTTGTGTCGAAACTTAAAAACTAAAAAATGGTCGATAAAATTACCAGAAATAATGACTTATAATAAATATCTATTAGCTAATAATCTTTGTCAATCCTTAGCATCGGGTCGAGTGACAGGTCACTTCACCTAGAGTTCACCAATTAAGATTGCAACAGAATACTACTGCAAGCAACAGCTTAATTCAAGCAAAAAAATATCGAGGAAGATTTTTTGCAGAATAGGCCAGGGCCTCAAGTCTGCTATTACAATAGTGTCAGAATGGTCTATCATTGATTTCAGAATTGTTGATTTTGACGAGTTTGGTAATCTACTAATATAATGGCGTCATTATGACTTTCCAATGGTCAACCACTGACACGACATTGAAAGAAATGATATAGAATTAATGACATTAATATAATATCATTGTATAGAATAGTAATTTCGTACAAAATGACACCTGAATGACTGACTTAGGCGGTAATCTGCTAAAATTTTGACAGTTCCTATGATCAGTGACCTACTATTAGAAAGTCATTGTGCAGTCATTGCTTTTAATTCGACCGACCAATGACCGACCATTATGAGTTTAGCAGATTACGAACTTTTAGCAAAATGACAATGGGATCGTGTTGGAATGACGAAATTATAAAAATAGCAGACTTGGCCCCCTGATCGATCGCTTCGCTACGCTATGAAAACATTTCATATTTTTAACCTACTTGTATTGTTACGTTATATAAAAGAAACTACAAATCTAACCCTTAGTTAGGCGCATTAAGAAAATCCCGCAACTAGGCGCATGGGGTCACTACTGACCCTAAAAATAAAAGCAAAAATCGAATAGAAAAAATAAATAAAACCATTAATATTAAAATACTTTATTACTAATAGACTCATACAAAAATAACATAACTTTGGCTCCAAAAGAACTAAAAATATTACATAGCTTCTTTTCAGTCTTAAATTAAAAAAAAATGCTTATAGCTGCAGTCAAATGAAAAAAAAAAAATTATAGAGACTCATTACCAGATTCATCTGGTTCGCAACTAACACAGAAAACTTTGGAATGCTGCTGACAAATAAATTTACCACATTTATGGCATTTATTAGGCACTTTTTTGTCACCCTTCCTAGGGCATGATGAACAGCGCCCGCGTTTAGCAGCCGATT
The DNA here is from genome assembly GCA_947361185.1 of Charanyca ferruginea. Taxonomy (NCBI): domain Eukaryota; kingdom Metazoa; phylum Arthropoda; class Insecta; order Lepidoptera; family Noctuidae; genus Charanyca; species Charanyca ferruginea. The sequence goes on from OX376057.1 coordinate 32,177,698, forward strand.
GATGCGCAGCTTCATCTATATCATGCACCTCAATCCTCAACCTTCTATTTCACTCGCAGAATCATGTTCACTGTGTATAGGTGAATTGTCCGCATGTTCAGATGAAGAACCCGCAACATCTTGCTCATCATCAGAGCCCACTGCAAGCCACAGCTGTATTTGACTTTCTTAATCCATATTGACAACTAAAAAAGTAAATAATCATAATAAGGTTTTGATAAAACTAAACATGGGTATATAATAAATCAAACACACAAAAAAAATGCAAAAATAAATCATTAGAAAACCATAAAATCAATAAAATAGAAACATACCTTCCGACAAGAAAAATCACGTAAGTGGGCGCATGGGGTCAGCGCTCTAGAGAGCAGCGACGCGTGCGCTTGCGTTGGCTGTCCGGCTGCGACTGATTTAGGTACCCCGTGGAGAGAGAAGAAGCTAGCAAGAGCGTTGTCACATTCCCAAAACTGTAACCCATATTCTTTTCAATTTGAAAGTCTCGTGACCCCATGCGCCTAATTAAGGGCTAAGGCACTCGTATTTTTCCGTTTTTCGAAATTATGTACTTTTCATTCATAATTTTAACTTTGAAATTAGGTGTATTCTAAAAAGACGTAATCACCAAATGACGTCATACTTACGATGAAATAGCGGTTTATCCTTTGTTTTACAGTGACCCGTCAAAAAACTAGTATCATAGTTATTAGACTTCATTTATGTGACACTGACGTGTGTCTTATTTGACGTTAATGTGAAATGCTTATGCAAAGGTAAACTACCTAATTCCACCGTCTATGTGACGTCATCACATGTTTTTTGATTTTACTTATTTTTCTCAGAAATGAAGAAATAAAAAAATTTAAAAAATATATATTTGGACTCAGGATACGAAAATAAAGAAATGGTATTTTCGTTTTAAGGTCGTGTCAATTTTGAATTAATGTTGTCAATTATAAAAATAGCAGACTTAGCCCCCAGGCCGGTTTTTCAATAGAGGTTTGAATAAAAAAATATCGTCAACACAATACGGAAAGTTTCTATTGAAATTCTAAAGAAACCAAACCTCCTTGGCCTGGCAATAAGAGTTTCCTTTTCAAAACAATAGACTGAACACCATAAAAAACGTGCAGTCACGTTGTAAATCGCCCTTATTACCATAACTTCGTTTCACGTAATAAAGTCCATGATGTTTTCTGTCCCTTTCTCTCTTGTGTCTATCCGTATACCTATATCATTGTGTCTCCTTCTAAGGTGTTGTGTTTACGATTGTGATTGCTCCACCTCCCTTCGTATATCGTCCTAGATGATTATGTTATTGTATGAATGATGGCAGGAATTATTTTCATGGTTTCTTTTTGTGTTGATACGGAAATGCATGGTTTTATCGTATGAACCTTTGTAAGTTTTTTGTGAATGCGGAGTTGGTGACCTTTTCGATATGTTCGGTTTACTGTAGAGGAAAATTATTGCATTCTAATTTCAAAAAACTGTCTTGGCTATCCCTTTATGGCCTGTTTCACTAACGTCCAATGAGTTACGATTTAATTACTTGACACATCATTTCATTAAAATTCTGTTCCATTTTTGAAAAATATAGGTATCTAAATGTGGTTAACCAGGCTCTTAGTACAAAGTTTTTTTATTCCTTTTTCAACCGACTTCAAAAAGAAGGAGGTTTTCAATTCGTCTGTATGTTGTTTTTGTTTTTGTATATTTGTTACGCGATTTCTCATCAAGTGTAAAGCGATTTTAAAAAATATTTTTTTAATGGATCGGGTATGCCTCAAGGGTGGTCCTATGTAAATTTTATCGAAATTGATTCAGCACTTTTTGACAAAAAACGACAAAAAGCAAAAAAAAATACATGGATGATGTTGTAATGTTCTTCAACCTTGTACTTTCAATCCCTGTTTTGACTGTGTCGCCGTTTCTTAATGGATTTGGATGATAAGGAAGTACTAAAAAGCGAAAAATAAAAAGCTTTTTTACAAAAAAGACAACCGCCTTCAACACAACACATGACTTTAGTTTAGGAAGTGAGTGGCTTTGTTCTGTTTGATGTTTTGTATTGCCACACAACACATGACTTTAGTTTAGGAAGTGAGTGGCTTTGTTCTGTTTGATGTTTTGTATTGCCACCGACTTCCGAAACTAAAGTCTTGTGTGTTAAGTGCTAAAGTTTTTTATTACTTTTTAAATTTTGAAGGCAGTTGTCTTTTTTGTAAAAAAGCTTTTTTTCAGTTTCTTCCTAATAACCACGTTTATATAGTGATGTCGGAGTGGTGTCGGACGTAAAGAATAGCACCATCCCATATCTTCTCGTGGGTGTCGTAAGAGGCGACTAAGGGACTTACCAGAGAATGGGCAGCAGCGTTCTCTGTGCCTTTGTAACAACCATACTGCGATCGCCAATCCGCCTGCCAAGCGTGGCGATTATGGCAAAACCCCCTCTTGGGGAGGTCTATGTCCAGCAGTGGACGTCTTTGGGCTGAAATGATGATGATGATATAGTGATGATTTGTTACTGTAACCACGGTCGCTTACCCAAAAGTATTCTTAAAAGGTTACAGGTATCTTCTTGTAATTTAAAACCTGCAGTGCTTTGAATGATGAATTTAAATGAAGCTTGGGGTGAATTAAATTCCCCCGGCAAGAACAGTTTACCTCACTTATTTATACTTTATGCAACAAAAAGGTACAAAAGCGGATACCTTAGGCATTCTCTACCAGTCAACCAAAGGTGGTAAAGAAACAACATGGCAGGTACAACTTCTTGTGCAAACGTAAAACATCAAAATAGAAAAATAAAAAGCACAAATATTAAAGTGAAATGTACAAAGTACTGAATAAAAATATTTACATACATAATGTATATTTTAATTCACTGAAAGAGATTTTTACCGATTAGACCTGCTGTCAAGCCGACGTCATGGTTAAGCTACGCTTGTCGCGGTCAGCCCTTGGATGGGTGACCATCTATTTCATGTCGAGACCCTTCCGTACCTCGTAAAGCTGTCGGTCCCGGCATAACGACTGTCATTAGTAGATCTTTGACAGTCATTATGGGTAGTCAGAAGCCAGAAAGCTCAGATTATGAAACAAAAGGCAGATAGACCGTGCGGAACACTGAGAGTGAAGCCAAAAAAGCAAATACAAATTGAAAAGCGAATACACACAATCTCGTGATTGTATTCGCTTTTGAATTTGTATTATTATTTGTTTAGTTTAACGATGCGGCGTTTCGTGCTATACTGACTCGTATTAGTACAGCACGAAGCTCGTTGTAGGTAGGAGCCAGAAAGTCTGACAACCAGTATTACCAAGGGGTATCGTGTTACCCAGTAACTGGGTTGTGGGTGGAGGTCAGGCGGGCAATAAAACTTGACGAGTCCCGGAGAAACTATTTAATCTAAATAATTAATCAGAAGAAAAGAACAGCAGAGTGACTGCCTGTCTGTTCAAGTTTGAATGATAAACGGTATTCTTGTAATCTTTGAACTGCGCGTAAGCTACGCGTGAACTGCACGTCAACTGTACGATAACCAAACTCTACGAAACTTACTTATGGTGTAGCCACTTATGAGAAAAAATGTTACTCGAATAGAATCGATGAAATTTCAATGAATATGACGTTATAATAATATTAAAATAATACCCCAGTACAGATTTTAGTACTTTTTCTTACGTCAAACGAATAGTAGAATACCGATCATGTTGCGTTTCGCAGCACGTACCAAAGACGCGCAACAGTGGAATGCCGTTATTGCGCTCGCGTGACGCGAACTTGACGCGAGCGTGTTTGACAGCGGTAGAGAATACGAAAAGCGTTGTTTTGATCGAAACTTAACTGCTACTGCACTGCAACAGCTCTTCTTTAGTTACGTGAATTAGCCCACTGGTATTGAGCTTCATCCGCTAAGACTGGAAGCTGACCCTAACATACATAGCCGGGAAAAGTCTAGATGAGACCGGCAGTTCACGTTACGATTTGAAAATGTCAATTTTACAATATTCATTGCGCTTTTCTCAATTCGAGCAGACAAATTGTTCAAACATGTGAAGCAATGGATTATAAACCTCTCTTTTAAACCATTCGTATTTTGATTGTGTGTAATGCAATTAGGGTGCAGTTCATGAGACAATAGACACGTCTATTACAGAACATAGAATTTCATTCAATAGATTGACAAGATCTTGTCTTGACAGGTTATGACAGCTGGGTGGGCAATCTCAATGCGCATAATTGGAAGCTGCTGTTCGGAAGCTTATCTTGATCCGAAGGTATTAGGCATTCTCCAGTAATTATGGGCTACCATTGTTGACAGGTAATCAAAGCAATATTGGTTAAGGAATGGGGGTTGCGAGCACACTAAAATAAAAATAGCGTTAGATAACTTTTATCTGAAAAATAAATACAGCGGTTTGACATTTCTTTACAAAGACCTTAAATTTGTTTTTCAACCGACTTCAAAAAGAAGGAGATTCTCAATTCGTCTGTATGTTATTAAAATTAATTCAGCACTTTTTGAAAAAATCGACAGAAAGCAAGAAAATATACATGGATGATGTTTTAAGTTTCTCCAACCTTGTACTTTCAATCTCTGTTTTGACTGTGTTGCCGTTTTAATGGATTTGGATGAAAAGGAGGTACTAAAAACCGAAAAATAAAAGGCTTTTTGACAAAAAAGACAACCGCCTTCAAAATCTAAAAAGTGATAAATAACTTTAGCACAGAACACACATGACTTTAGTTTCGGAAGTTTCGTTTTAATTTTAAAGAAAAATATATACAGGGTGTTTGGTAGATTGATGCAAAACCGTAAAGCGGAGCTAGTATAGACTATTTATAACCATTTGAACCGAACTTGTATCAGACGAAGTGTGTCATTTTTTTTTCTAGCAAACTATTAATGATTTTGGGTCTTATAATCTTGTGTTTTAGTTTGAAAGATAAATCATTTATTAACCGACTTCATGTTTTTTTTTTTTATTATTGTTTCATGACACAGATGCCTTAATCATGTTTAGTTAAATTGCTTACACCATACTTTAAAAAACTAAAATGAAAATAAATTATGTATTTTTCAAACTTACCATTGTTTGCAACTAACTGCAATATTTTGTGTTTTGTCATCAAAAACGCTTTTAATTTTTTTGTGAGACAAATCCAGATTTGATTGCAGAAATAGGAAATATATTTCCCTGATCGGGCTTATAAAAAAATTTGAAATTATTTTAGGTGATCTCTCTTCAGTGTTAAAACAGATCGGCCAAGTAGAATTTGGCGCGCGTATTTGAATTGCCGCGACCGCGCGAAAAAACGGGACGTAATAGTGCTTTGTTGGGACATTGGGACCTAGGCCCCAATGACGGTGACAGTCCCGATATATCGGGACCAATGGCAACACTAGTCATAGGCTATAGGGTATATTTTATGGTATACCTACTTGACTTTTACACGGACACAGTCACGGGCAGAAGCTAGTCTATATACTATTATTATAAAGAGATAAAGTTTGTTCGTTTTTTTCTTTGTAAGATATAATTTGTACTGGTCCGCTTACGATAAAATATTGCACTGCTACTTTTTAGTACACTTGACTTCTACGCGGACAAAGACTCGAGCAGAATCTAGTGAAGTAATAAAAAATATATTTGTTTTCTTTTTTTTAATATTGTTCTCTTTTCCATTTATTAATTACTAGTTAAAGCATATTTATGGTGTACCTACTTAACTTCTACACGAACGAAGTCACGGGGAAACTAGTGTTTTATGCAACGTTCGAATTGTCGTATTTATTCCTCCAATCAAAGTTATCTGACAATTATAAAATCACCCCCTATTTTTCTACGATATTTTCTTTTTATATTTCTTAACAATCATTGTATTTCTCTTGCAAACTCTCGCCATAATTAAAACCGCTTGTAAAACCTCGACTTGACCCGACTCTTGTTCTGTTAAGTACACAATACAATTTAAATTAGCCAACCTAAGGTACTGCAAATGAAACTGTTATCTAAACGAATATAATAAAGAGTAGAAGTTAGTTTTTATTGCCATTTGAGCTTGAAGCAGCTTGCTTCGTACTGATAAAACTTGGATTATTTGTATAGTTTTCTCGGAGGGAGAAAATGTATGATGTTTTGTTATATAACTTTTCAGATTATTCTTTCGCCATTCTTTTTTAGGTATTCAAATGGATTACTAAGGCTCCGCGGCCGGTCTGTCATTATGTTTTGGAAATTAAAAATAAAATAAATTTAAACGGTCCCCATACAAGACATGTGATTCTTACAGTGTATTTTTTTTTAAATAAAACCTATTAGTAGTTAAAGCACAGATTAACTAATAGTTCCAATACGTATCGCTTAAGCCGCTATCCTACTGGCGTTTTACGAGCGTTGGCGTTCCCCCAACGACTGCGCTGCGACAACCTTGCGCAGACGTGACGCTGACGTCGCGTCTAATGGAAAGCGTTAACGTTGCGCACCCGCTGAACGCAACGTTAACGTCGCGGACAGAGGACAGAGCAGGACGGGGTGATTGTACTTGTTGCCAAAAAACGCAACGTTAGGGTCAAGTCACACCGTAATGGCAGCGCAGCGGCCGGCAGTTTTGCTGCCAAACCATTTTCAACTTTAGCTCTAAACCTCAAAGCATAGTATCGCTTCGGCGGTCATCGGCTCGCAGAGCCGCCCGGCGCGGCGGCACGAGCTGCCGCTCGACGCACGCAAATCTTTAAGCGATACTATGTCTTGACGTTTAGAGATAAAGTTGAAAATGGTTTGCCATCAAAATGTATGTATTTTGACCCTTAACGTCGTCGTGTTGACGCAACGTTAACATTGCGAAGTCGCAGCGTGAATGCTTGCCACTAGAGACTCACGATGACAACATCGCTGTCACGTAGCGTTGTCGTTGCGCAGACGTTGGATAGGGGCCTTAGAAATCATTGGAGGTGTATAGAAACTGATTTTGGAAAGTTATAATACAAATATTGACAACCGCCAAACCTAATTGGTTTTTCCAGAAAGTATACTTACCTATATTCAAAATCTGCAACATACATAAGTCTTGTAAAATTGCTGTTACATAAAACCACACCAAACCCTAATTATTATAACGACCAAAAAGAGCCACGTCGCTTACACGACCAGACAAATTAAAAATGGCTACCTTTAATTTTTCACTTTTCAATATCAGGCGTAAAAAATATTCCGTAGCTAAAATAATTTAACTTTACCTACATTTAATAAATCCTTCTCTCACAAACCCCTTTGTTGTCACGTAATACGTCAAACGTACGAGTATCATTATTCATGACGTCACGAGTTGAGTGGTGACGTCAGAGACTTGTGTTACAGATTTTCGCGTCAATATTGAGTTTTTTTCGCCGAAATGAAAAATGGTATTCCGTTTTGTTATTGGACTTTTGACGGATTTTAGGGTTGATGTTATGACCTTTGCCTTTTATTTTTAAAGGTAAGTAGACATTGGTGTTTGTTGAAGAAAATATCTATACCTACACCACAAAATATAGAGGTTACAGAAGGATCGCTAACGCATCTTCAAAAATAATTACCTAAACTTGCCAAACTCACTAGGGCTGCTACTGTATTGACTCTGTAGGTTTTATTTGTGACAATATGAAATTTTATTGACACTGGTTGGAACTCTTTGCAATTTTTTTATAACAAATTTTTCCTGTTCGTCATGAAATGTCAATAAAAAAAAAATTAAAAAAAAAAATTGGTTGTCTGTAAAGTCGGTTTACTGACGATAGTTGAACGTGACAACGCGAAAGAATCATTACCTTTATCGCTATAATTATCGTTGCTATAAACAATTGACACCACATTCACTTTTCACTTGGAACGCCTCAGAGCGAGGTAACGCCGCAGAGCGAGGTAACGCCGCATGACGTCATGTTTTTTCGTGCGTGCAGCCGGCTATCCAATTATAAGACGTTGTCACGTCAAAAATCATTTATTTCGGATAACAAAATCCATATAGGCTTACACTATTAAAATACAAGAAAACTACACAAAACAAAACAAACATAATACACTAAATTACTCTCCTAATGAAGGATCTCCATAGGGGAGAAGAGATGTCTCTCATTTATTTATTTAGACAACATGTGACATTACGTCATATAATCATTTTGACAACACGTGACAGTTGAGACTGAAGTCTGCTTGAGAATGCCTATAAACGTAATGTCAATGTGTGCGTGCTAAAAATGATGGTTTGTTCTGAGTCGCGCCCGAGCAGAGACACCCCTCTGCTCGGGCGCGCCGCAGCCTTACGTACTTTGTGCCTACACAGTTTGTAATGTCAAAATGACAGCTTTTTACTAAATGCACATGAATGTATACAAGGTATTCATTACAATAAAACATTTTTAAAATTTTGTCTGATGTCTGTTTATTTTGGCGTGAATGTCTGTTAGCCGCAGGGTTTTTTTGCGCAAAACACTTGGTTTGACTTTTGGCAGAATCTGTCTAGTCGTTTTAGAGATTAGCCGGAACAAACAAACAGACAGACAAATATTTCGAGAATTGTTATTTTTATATAAGTACCGTATATACATAGACAATCAAATAAGCTTACCTGTAAGTGATGTTCGATTGAAATTATAGTCTTGTTGTCTCTTCGAAGACGGTGGGCGAATTATTACTATATGTTAGTATCGTGTCCCATGCTCTTCGCGCCACATATGTTTAAAGAAAATTCTATTAAATTTTAATCCTCTTGAACGCATCCTTTACCTTTCCATTATCTGTGTGTTCCTACCGTATATACTTTCATATACATTAGTAAAAAGCTGTTATTTTGATTTTACAAACAGACACTTCAATTTTATTTGTAAACATTTATTCTCAGTATTGTGAAAAATGAAACAAAACCTAGAGAACAAACAAAGCCAAACTTTTAATTGAGGTCTATACTTACCTACCTTTCACGTCTATACGCGAACTTTTTTAATAATTACTGTCTGCGGATTTAGGTTTGGCTTAATTGATAAAATGTAGCGATTTTATAAAACAAACAAATAAATGCTGGTTTAGCGTCATTTGTCTTCATAATTATGTTTCAGTATACTGTATACATGTCGCAGGTATATTGTCAAACCAGTAATATTATAATTATAATACTGAAATTATAATTTCACAATACATAAACGAATATACACAATACGTACTAAATACGACACGGTTGGCGCAGTGGCTGAGCGATTGACTGCTGCGCAGTGTGTTGCGGGTTCGATTCCCGCCCAAGGTAAACACCTGTGTGATGAGCACTTGTGTTTGCTTTGTGTCTGGGTGTTGTTTATCTATATATGTATGTATTTACAAAAAAAATGTATTTGTGTATGTATATCAGCTGTCTGACACCCATAGTACAGGGTCTCCCTAGTTTGGGGTCAGATGGCCGTGTGTGAAAATGTCCCCAAATATTATTATCATTTTTATTATTATATTTTTAACATCATTGCCACAAAGTATGTAAAGAGACCACTCAGAACAAACCGCAATTTTTCGCACGCACACATTAACATTACGTTTATAAGCATACTCAAGCAGTCTTCAGTCTCGACTGTCACGTGTTGTCAAAATGAATAAATGATGTAATTGACATTTCATGACGAATAAGAAAATTTTGTTATGAAAAAAATTGCAAAGAGTTCCAAACCAGTGATAATAAAATTTCATATCGTCGTAAATAGAACCTACAGAATCAATACAGTAGCGGCCCTAGTAAGTCTGGCAAGTTTAGGTAATTATTTTTGAAGATGGCGGGAGCGGTCCTTCAGTACCCTGTATAATTTGTGTCATTGCCCCACCCTTTCCCCAACTATAATGTTGGGGCCGTCTTCTAGTCTAAACGGATGCAGCTGAATACCAGTGTTTTGCATGGAGTGATTGCCTATCTGATCTCCACCACCCAGTTACTGGGTAACATTGCTAAGACTGGTTGTCAGACTTTCTGGCTTCTGACTACCCATAATGATTGTCAAAGATCTATGAATACGAATGACAGATGACCAATGTCTTTACGTGCTTTTCATACCTCGGTATGAAATGGGTGGTCACCCATCTACGGACGGACCGCGGCAAGCGTAGCTTAACCTTCAATCATCAATCCGTACGGGTTCAACTTAGCCTTGAACCAGAGCGGGCTAAATATAATATAATAAGAACCATCTATCGCTAGTCCGGTCTCCTCAGTTTCGTGTCCTGGGGGCCTAGACAAAAATCCTTTTCTATTAGCGTTAACGCCAACGGAAAAGTTAAATTGTATGCAGTTAACATATTTGCATCACGTGACATGTGGTGAACAAGCGTCAACTCCATACAATTTGATTTTTCCGTTGGCGTTAACGATAACAGAAAGATATTTGGTTTACAGGTCCTGGTCTGCAGTCTCTATCATATCCAGTTGCAAAGCTTCAACACTAATAATATCAACAACATTCATAATTTAATCTTTCCCCCATTGACTTCCCAGTACAAGTTTTGTATAATACTAATATTTGATTTCACTGTTCCATATTTAGATTCTAGCATCATACATTTATGATCTTTGTAAACACGAAAACCGATTTCAGTCCGACATTTATTTACTGCAGCCGTTTGAGTTTGAACTAGTGTTTAGATAAATGTCTGCCTATCTAGCTGAATTGATTTTAATAAGGTTTATGCCTCTCGGAGTTTGTTCCGCTGATTTATTAGTCCAAGGTTGCACTTTGTCTATTTCTTCATCATCCTTCCTTTGTAGAGCAATATATCAGAATCTAGTTGAACTTGCCTTTGTGAGAGCACGTGGCTAAGTAAAAACTGTACAGGTAGATCGGTTAAAGATGCCGCGGTCAGTCTATGGATGGGTGACCATCCATTTCATACCGAGTTCCCTCCGTGCCTCGGAAAGCACGTAAAGCCGTTGGTCCCGGCTGACATTCGCAGATCTTTGGCAGTCGTTAAGGGTAGTAAGAAGCGAGAAAGTCTGACAACCAGTCTTATCAAGGGATATCGTGATACCCACTGGATTGTGGAGGTCCGACAGGCATTCGCTCCATGTAAAACACCGTGATTCAGCTGCATCTGGTTAGACTGGAAGCCGACCCCAATAGAATTGGGAAAAACACTAGGCAGATGATGATGAGTTGAACTTGTCTTTATACAAAGGTATACAAATATCCACTAGTCCCCTCATTAGTCTCGTGGTCGCAAATGCGACTGTTGAGCGTGGGGTCCTGGGTTCTATTCCCAAGTCGGGCAAAGTGTTATCAGGTTTTTCTATTAAGAATTTCTCAGTAACAGCCCGGAGTTTAGAAGTTGGCGGTGTAACACCTCCCTGCCTCGGAAAGGACGTAAAGCCGTTGGTCCTGCGCCTGATCTCTCCCCGGTTGTGTCAGATTGCCGTTCCACCGATCAATGAGAGTGAGAGAAGAGGGAGTGCACCTGTGTTTGCACACACACACTTGTGCACTATAATGTCTTCTGCGTACTTGGCTGATCTCCGTTGAGATTGGCCGCCGTGACCGAAATTCGGTCGGAAGATTACATTTTTTCTTTACAAAACCACAATGTTGGTCCCAGGAAACGTTCAGCGACATCGTGGCAGACCGAGGCAAAGATGGCGGGATGAGCTTGATGCTTACAGGAGGGATTGGTCCACACTAGCTCTAGACAGAGAGGGTTGCAAAGGAGAAAGGGAGGCCTTTGCCCTGTAATGGGACAATACAGGCTAAAAATAAAATATAACAAACTACACTCAGCACAGACAGAGCAGCAATTTCCTCAGCACTCAGTGCAAACGTAGATTCCTAATAGCAAAAGAATTAAAAAAAAAAGCTTTTTACAAAAAAGACAACCGCCTTCAAAAAGTGAAAAATAACTTTAGCACAGAACACACATTGACTTTAGTTTCGAAATTCAGTGGCATTGTTCTGTTTGTTGTTTTGTATTGCCCCCGTTTTCCGAAACTAAAGTCAATGTGTGTTCTGTGCTAAAGTTATTTTTCACTTTTTGAAGGCGGTTGTCTTTTTTGTAAAAAGCTTTTTATTTTCCGCTTTTTAGTACCTCCTTCTCATCCAAATCTTTTAAGAAGAGATTGAAAGTTAACTACTACAAAGATTGATGAAACTAAAACGTCGTCTATGTAATTTTTTTGGGTATTTGTTGATTTTTCAAAAAGTGCTGAATCAATTTCGATAAAATTTATATGGGACCACCCCTGAAGCATACCCTATCCATAAAAAAATAATTTTCAAAATCGGTTTACGTTTGCCGGAGAAATCGCGTAACAAATCGCGCACATACTTAATGGAAATTTAAGACTCATACGGTTTTCTCATGGATGCCATTGTCAGAACTGGACCAAAATAAAATGGGACCACACGGGAAGCACTAGCTTTAAAATATAAAAAGAATCATCAAAATCGGTTCACCCAGTCCCAAGAAATCAGGTAACAAACATAAAAAAAAAAATTTAAAAAAAAAATACAGACGAATTGATAACCTCCTCCTTTTTTGAAGTCGGTTGAAAATCAGGCTGGTAGCGAGCGCGAGAACAAACAAATAAAAACACAATATCATCTATATATTGACACGGATAGTAAACCAAAAGAATAACAGTTATACAGTTGAAAATTGCGTAACCTTAATGCTGCGTAGATTTATGTATATCTTATCTTGTACACAATTTTCGACTCTACTATTTCAGGATTATGGAATAAATAAAAACTACTCTTGAAATTGAGATTTAAAATTCTTCCAAGTGCTGTGACTGTGATACCAGACGGTATTACCTATCTCATTGACTTCTTACTATAAAATACTTTGTTAAAGATTTTCTGTAACAATTAAAACTCTTTTTTGAAATTTTGAAAAGTTAAAAAGAACAATATATACTCACGTAGATTTGATGTCTGTTTTCCTTTTTTTTTACCGCTCTCTCGTTCGCTTAAGCTTATGGTCTACGCCACTACACAGCGGGTAGGTTAAGCTGATATCCCATCGGGAACAGCAATTAAATTCCATACCTATCAATGTCCTGTTCAGAGCCATCTGCTAAAGGTCATTTAAACTTTCAGTAACCATATTGATTTGATTCTTTTGTCTTTTAAGTAAGACACAAAATAAAACAAAGAGCTCTTCTGATCTGCTTGGAAAAGTTCAGTTGGTTGTTTTGTTCTTATTCGATAAAATTGGAAAATGTATAATATTATAACGCGCTGATCTCCGAAACGACAGGTCACAGCCATGGCGCGAAATTTAGTTGTGCCTGCGGATTTTAAAAATTTTACAACCTGTATACGACTCTCGTCAATTAGTATTTCAATTAATTACGAACTAGGAACTGGCACTTCAAACGCTCATTTGTTAAGAAAAAATGTTCGTCGAGTTTATTGATTAAGCTCTTCTCGCTAATGAGGTTTAAGGGCTGTTCATTAACAGTTTTAAGTTATATTGAATGGACTTGCAAATTAAATGGCTGTTATTATAATTTGGTGACCCTGACCACCATCAGACATTTATATTCTCTGCTGTTTATATCAGGTTGACCTTAAATGATGCTCTAACCGCGCGCTCTCCGCCCTCTATCTCAAAAACTATTCAATGTATAAAAACATTTTAAAACAAAAGTTGTAGGGAATTGAATCCTCTACAATATTGATTATTATACAAATAGCGAAAAACCCATAGGACAAAATATTTTTGCAAAAAATTAACAAAACATCGTTTTTTGTGACCTTTGACCTTAGATTTTAATAGTCGCGTACGCCCTACCTATGTAGGTTTTGAAACAACTTTTAGGATGTCAAAATACAAGTTTATAGGTGGGTATCTCAAATTCCGAGATTGTTACCTAATTTTGACTAAGATGACCAGACTATTACGAGATGACACTACTTAAGAATTTGAACAAATTTAATATACCTACCTAATTAAATAACAAAATAATATAAAATTCAGGCTGCTTTGTAAACAATTCATTGTAAAAGATATGAAAGTTAAACTGAGCCTGTTTTTGAAACAAAAAGTGACCTTAATTTTATTATTTGTCCCTCATTCATTTAAAGGATATTGCACAATTTTCTTTCAAAGTAGGTTTTTCTTTCATACCCAGACCATTACAAAGATGCCTGTCATAATCTAATCATGTCCTATTCAAACATTCCCTTTAAATTTGTTACGATTGATTGCAGACTTTACCCCGTTTTGTTAAGGTTCAACTTTCACTGACATGATATACCATTATGATGCTTGAAACAAATTAAAGAGGGCTCGTTTGTAAGAAAATGAAGCCTAATGACACGTTTTTAGGTTCGTAATTTGTTTGACTTACCTACTTATTTTAGTTTTTGTGGAAATGTTGAAGTCTACTTACTTTTGCTTCTTGAGTTTCAGTTTCAATGCTAGAGGGTCTGAAATCATGTAGGTACCTACTGATACTGGTAACACGTTGTGCTTCGGTGTCCTTTCCACGCTGTAAGGTTGTGACCACACAACGCGCGAAGGCGAGTGAGCGTAGCAAGTGTGCCGCGGCAGCGGCCGCCGAGCGCCTGACGTGCTCATAGGTAAATTAAAAAAAAAAAAGTTTCTTGGAAGTACTAATAATCCTAAGACAAGACCTCAGATTATGAAACAAACGGCAGATAGACAGTACAAAACACTTAGAGTGAAGCCACAAAAGCAAATACAAATTAAAAAACGAAAACCTACAATTTGCTTCGCGCTGTACTGACACGAGTCAGTACTTACAGCACGAAGCGAAGCATTTAAAAAAAAAAGAAATACTAATACAAATAAAAATTCAATCACGAGATTGTACGTATTTGTTATTAAATTTGTATTTGCTTTTGTGGCTTCACTCGCAGTGTTCTGCACGGTCTATCTACCCTTTATTTGATAATCTGAGGACAAGACTATAGAAACTTATAATTAGATAACTTTATAAACACTTTAATATGCTTCTTGTAACTATGTATTTATGAGTTTAACGGTAGGTAATAGGTACTTAGCAGCAAGTACTGGGTATAAGGTAAGGTCAATTTAGGGCAGTATTGTCTGCCCTAAATTGATACCTATTAACCTTTTAAACTCCGACTTCATATAAGTTGTCGTGCCTCCAGCGCCCGGCACAGTAAATAATATTAGTAATTAATCTAACTTGGGACATTATTTTTAGGACTTCTAATTAGGAGACTTTTACCTTATATAAAACTTCTTCTTGATAGAATACAGCGTATTTAAATTTAAAAAAAAACAGACTTAACGAGCTGTGGTATTTGGTCGGAAATATACGACAGCGCCGCTGGCGTGATGGGCACAAAAATATTTGTCGGATTAATCCGACGTAGCGGTTAAAGGGTTAAATCAATAATAGCCTAATTTACTTTAAACAGTAATTTCTGATGCGATTTCTGGTTCCAATTTTAAATAAGCAAGTGTTTTTAAACCTTGCCCCTCTCTAAATTTCTTTTGCATCGTGGGTCCATTTATAAACATAAACTCACACACACAAACAGCCAGACCCAGAACAACTTCCTGTATGCCATTCAAATATTTGTTCCGTGCTGGAAACGCTTAGCCACTGCACCAACATAATATATGTCGTCAAAGATCTAACCATTTTTTCTCTGTTATTTCAGGTATGTATCCACACATTCAACGATCGAGCTGAATACCTAGGTACCTGTGTTTATAAGTACAGTCAACAGCAAAAGTAGATGATCAAAATCAGAAATTCAATACTAATGAACGGAGTTCGCGTCAGAACTGTGTGGCGTCGAAGTGATTCAAAAGTATGTGTGACAATCACATACTTTTAATAAATAAACTAGTAATAAATTATATAAATAAGTGTTAGTAAATTAGTATTGAATTTCTGATTTTGATCATCTACTTTTGCTGTTGACTGTACGTTAATTTCGGCAATTTAGGTGCAATATAACTAGCATTAAAGATCAATATTTAATACTAACTATATTAAAATTTGACTTTTACAAAAGGTACACTTCAGTGCATTTATTTATTTATTTATATTTATATGATTTACACGGCTTACAAAACCAATTACATAAATCAACGTTAACATAAAATATGAAGTACATAATAAAATATCAAGTAGGTAATAACAAGAATTAAATATTCTCCTCACAAAACTGTTGGCACATAACCATTAAATCGGCGAATTTACTATCAAATATATCGCAGTCCGGGTTGGCTTCCACGAGCTTATTTAGTGCGGTCAACACGCGCGGTACGGGAGACGCAGCACGGGCTGCAGTCCGACACGAAGGCACGTCTAGCAGTCTATGTTTTCTGCTACTGAGATAGTTGCTCGGTGTGTAGAGTCGAATCAGCTCATTATGAATGTCAGGAGCATCCGTCATACTTTTAAATACCTGGTCTCCAGCATATGATATCCCAGACATCCTAAGAGGAACTTGGTAGGATAGAGGTAGGGGTAGTAACCGAGAGTTCTTCTGTAAAGAAACCGCAAGAATGCTTTTTGCACTTTTTCTAGAAGAAGTGCATACTTTGCTTCGTGCGGATTCCATACAGAAGAACTAGCTTCTAGCTTGGTTCGGACAAGGTGTGCTGTATAAGAGCCTTATTACATGCTCGCTACGAAAGTCGCGGGCATTCCGGAGAACAAACCCTAGCCTTTTAAATGATTCTTTGGCTACTGTAGAAATGTGGTCATGAAAAGTAAGCTTCTGGTCAAATGTGATACCCAAGTCCTTCATGTTGGTTGATCTGGTTATTTTAGTACCATTTATTTGGTATTCGAAATTAATTGGGTGTCGCATTCGGCCAAAAGTCATTACATAGCATTTGGAAGAATTGAACTCCATTTTATTCTGAACTCCCCAATCATGTATGGCATTTATATCTTTTTGCATACCTTCGCAATCCGATACGGTATCGACAGCACTATAAAGTTTGAGGTCATCTGCGTAAAGAAGACGCTCTGCAAATTTGGCAACAGATGGTAAATCATTTACCATGAGTAGGAATAGCATAGAGTGCATGTAAAAGGTAACCACTATTATCAGCCTACAAATTGTTACGTGTTTAAAATAATGACGCTGTTTACTTAGAAATGTTCTAAGAACTTAATTTCTTAGTAGAAAGTACAAAATGAGCACTGATTAGCGTGCCAGATATAAAAGAATCGAAGCTTTTCCTTGAATGCAACAGTTTTCAGCCACCATTTTTGAAGCAACGTTATAAAATACAAAGTAGTTACTTAATATGATTCATAAATAAGGTTTTATATGTAACTAGCGACCCGGTATAACCTTTCGAAATCATTCATCTTTCTATTGGTGAAAACCATACAAAAATATATACCGCAGGTTTTGAGGTTAGCCCGAACAAATAAAAAAAAAAAATGAGCCGTCACGGGACGCCTGGCAGATGTGAAACATCGACATTATTCTGTAAAAGTAATATGCAGAAAAGAACAGATTGTGATAGGAACTAAATATGTCATAATGATAAAATAAAATATTACGATTTTTTTTCTAGATAACGATGACTATTTATTAAATAAACATTTATTTTCATTAAATACAAAAATTTACGAATTTATTTCAAATCGTGACTACTTAATTCGTTTAATCTGTGACTTCGGTAATCGCACAGTCGATTGCGCATGGCGACGCGTCGCCACACCGTACACACTACTGCATATAGACTGTATATATATACCATCATATAGCGTGGCGACGCGTCGCCACGGCATGTGTCGCCACGCCAGAAATCGGTTTTACGTGCGGCTATAGATGTTTCACATCAAAATCAGCGTGGTGGTAAACTTTAAATATGAAGTGATAATAATTTCTTACGTTGGTACTTTACGTCACAAGCAAACTTTTTGAACTTATGAATTTTCCGTAAGTCAAATCGGGATTATTGCGGCCTCTGAAATCTTCTAGGTCTAAGCGTAATTAGTACAGTGTTAAGTTAAAATCTTCTCGTATTCTATCGGAAATCATTTAATTGCCCGAATTGGAACCGTGCCCGATACATGATAATAAGATTGTCACTATTATAGATATTGGGACATAGCACCAGATTTAACCCTGAGATGTGCGGCATTACATGTTAATTTGACAGCCTGTGTAATGGCGGAAAATTAAAAACATGCTGCAAAATGACATGAGCATGACACGTCCAATTTATTTAAAATTTGTTTCATTTTTAAATTTTGATAAAAAATTGTCAGCTTCAACGTTCATCGAGAAATCGGCCAAGTGTGTGTAGAGCTTGTACTTGTAGAGTTTCGTACCACCTTACATTATTTAACACTACGTACAAGAAAATTAGATCCCTTTAATTTTTAACTTGTTGTTAGGACGTCTATAGTAATACACACTTTGTGAAAATGTCAAGTGGCTATCTATTAAGAGTCAAAAGATAAAAAAAATAATTTCTTATTTCGTTTCATAGAACCCCCTTTAAATTTTACAGCAGCCATAGTAATACCTAATGTGTAAGAATATCAAGTGTCTACTACGATTTAAAAGATACATCGCTGTAAACGGACGGACAGATAAGTTTGGATACGCAACCGTAATATACTAGAATGAAAATTGGAGCAAATACAAAAACTATTCATACCGATTGTAGGCTTCATGGGATATTATTTATATCCATATTAAATAATGAACTATGTTCCATATAAAATAACGAGGGTTTTATGACACAAGTTTTGTAGCTACAGTGGCGGACATCGTAAAACATGAATATTAAAAAAAATCATTTTTTAAATGACTACTAATCCTACTTCTGCTTATGAATGAATATAAAACTTATGTTTGGAATTTGTTTTTAAATCGCAATAACTTTTGGCTTGTTATGAATATATTTAAAAACCTACAAAACCATTCCAAATTTCAGATTATTTTTGAAGAATACATTTTCATTTTAATCTAGTGATGAAAAGTAATAAAATTATGAACTTTTTGATGCCACGCATCCTGTATTGCAAGCTGTGAAAATTCTTAAAAAAAAAAAGAAAAATGTCAACTGTCAACACGTATTGTTGTTTTACGAGGAAATTACAACAGTGGATTTAATAAAACAGCGTGCATGCATACCTACTGGCCGCCTTTTTTATGTTTATTTAAAATATAAAAAAGTTCTTTCAAAGTTTTATGGTGATGCAGAGGAAATGTGTTACTACGACACTTGTGGAAAGAGAACTGGCACTGTGCCACTAATATTGTATTGCTTTGTAATTTTGTCAATGTATTTTTTTATAATAACTATGAGAGAGATAGAACTATAAGTATGCCTACGCGTAAAATTAGCATAATAAACATATTATGATTTCATTATGGAGTCGATTTGTGTACGCGTCGAAGACTATTTATTTTATTTAAAGGTTAGGTATTTAACTCTTGTTTTACGTCAAATAAACAGGTATTAAACACTCTGATCGCAGACGGAATAAAATCACACAAACTGCTGTTTAAGGTTGAAAATAATTATTTTTGACATATATATATTTTTTATTCATATTTTTCATCATCATCACTTCAGCTTACTAGAGGTCTACTGTTGGACATTAGCTTACTCCATGGCGGGGATTTTTTCCCGGTCCTCGGCCTTACGCACTTACCACCCACCCAGATTAACTACCTGTAGTATAAATAATGTTAAATACTTTACCATCACTACATAAAATTAAATATTAAATATTTGTATTCGTATCAACTTCTTCAGGTCATCGGTTCATCAGGCTGGAGGGCGTCCCATAGGAACCTAATAATATAAAGTAATACATGATAGATCATCATCATCATCATTTCAGCCGCAAGAAGTCCACTGCTGGACATAGGCCTCCCCAAGGGGGGGTTTTGCCATAATCACCACGCTTGGCAGGCGGGTTGGCGATCGCAGTATGGTTGTTACAAAAGCACAGAGAAAGCGTTCTCTGTGCTTTTGTAACAACCATACTGCCCATTCTCTGGTGAGTCCCTTAGTCGCCTCTTACGACACCCACGGGAAGATATGGGATGGTGCTATTCTTTACGTCCGACACCACACGCCACCATAGATATTTATATCGAAAACCCTGGTTTAACTCAAACAATAACCAAAATTATATACCGTTAATGTATTTGACTTTAAATAAACCAACATAGATAAACACCACACCCAGATTAACTACCTGTAGTATAAATAATGTTAAATACTTTACCATCACTACATAAAATTAAATATTAAATATTTGTATTCGTTCGGGCTTATCTCCAGAACTATTATAATAATAGCTCATCAGTACAAACTTGTAGATACTGTAGTACCATATTATAAATACAACCCTGAAACAGTACTAGAGAACACCGCCACGAAATTGTACTTTGACCGAGCTCTCTTTACCGACCGCACAATTCATTATAACAGACCAGATATCACATTGATTAATAAAGTTAACAAAACTGGATTCCTAATAGATATAGCCGTACCAAACACTCACAATTTACAGACTACAATAGCCGAAAAACTATCAAAATACACCGAGTTAAAAGACGAAATTACCCGACTTTGGCGCCTACAAAAAGTAATAATTGTCCCTATAGTTATTTCTTCAACGGGAGTCATAACCCAAACAGCTTCACCAGTCCCTGAGTTCTCTAAACTTACCGGCTAGCACCTACCACTTACTGCAAAAGGCAGTGATCCTAAACACATGCAGGTTCGTAAGAAAGTTTCTACAGTGTGAGCCGGACAATATTATACAGTCTGCGCACAACCACGTGGAATCTAATATTTCCATACCCGCACTTAACCCAACTGATGAACACTTGGCTTAGGCCCGTGCCACCAGAACTTCCCGGGTAGCCGGAGGAACAAAAATATGATAACAAAAATAATAATAATAATATGTGGGGACATTTTCACACACGGCCATCTGACCCCAAACTAGGGAGACCCTGTACTATGGGTGTCAGACAGCTGATATACATACACAAATACATTTTTTTTTTCTTAAATACATACATATATAGATAAACAACACCCAGACACAAGGCAAACACAAGTGCTCATCACACAAATGTTTACCCTGGGCGGGAATCGAACCCGCAACACACTGCGCAGCAGTCGATCGCTCAGCCACTGCGCCAACCGTGTCGTCATATTGGTCTGTTTCTGTAAAATCTTTCGCTAAAAAGAAGCAACTTTATTCCTGAGTTCTGTAAAACCAAGCACTAGCACTTTCCCCGCGACTTTGCTCACGTGATTTTTCTTAAGCATCCCTGAAAACCTTTAAAATTAACATAACTTTTGTTTTGGTAGATACATATACCATTAATAATCTAATTATAATAAAGCTGAAAAGTTTGTTCGTTTGTTTATTTGAACACGCTTATCTCTGGAACTCCTGGTCCAATTTTGAATATTCTTTCGCCAATTAGAAGCTACGTTATCACTGAGTGCATTATATTATCAAAAAACCGGACAGGTGCAAGTCGGACTCGCTCACCGAGGGTCCCGTACATATTTGTAGGTACATATCCATACTTATATATTAATCCATACTTTAATCTAGTTAATATTATAAATTCGTTTTTTGCGACATAAACCGTCGTATCTTTTTTTCACGTTAACATAGAGGGTTGATTTTATTACAGTATCAAGGGACCATAGACTTGAGTATATGGTTTTAATTCAACTAGATACATCTACGCGTTCCCGAGATAAAGGGTCTTGACAGACAGACAGACAGACGGACAACAAAGTGATCCTATAAGGGTTCCGTTTTTTCCTTTTGAGGTACGAAACCCTAAAAAACACGCGAACAAAGTCACCGACCAAAACATAGTTATTTTTAAAATAAAAGCTTCTATTTTACTATCTACATTAAAACAAAATGCCTGTAAAACTTTTTACTTCACTCCATACAAATTATACGTATAACAAAAGACGAGCGTGTCCAACTCACATTTGGGTGTAATGATCACGCAGCCAGGTTTTCCTATTAATTTAATGTCTACCACTGAACGCTGAAGTTCTCAGGTCAGAAACTTACAAAGTGTAGGTAATATAGGACAGGCTATATCATTCACAAAATGTATTATAATTTTGCTGATTATCATTTGTGTTTATAATAATAATTATAATAAATGTTCATTTCATGACCATAATTGTTTACATTTTGTTGCTGAATGGCGCTTCCTTTTAAGCATACATACGTCATAATGCCTGTGTTAGAATACACTTTCTTAGGTAGGCTAAACTGTGATAAAAAATACTACTTATTTACTCAAGATATTTGTTGTTATCACTTTGTAATCACGCTCTTAACAGATACCTAAATTAATTATTTGTGTACTTCGTAATGTATATTGCTATTTTAATTGTAAGCTGTGAAGTTACCCGAAATAAATAAATAAGATATTTGACAAAAAATGTGTGATTTGATGTGATGTGAGTGAGATGATGTGATGTGAAAATGACTGACATTCGTTAGTGGTGTGGCTCTGTGTCATGTGTGTGTGCGTGGGGGGGTTTGTGTGTTAGTTCATGTGTGAAGGAGTGACTTGTGTGGTTGACGATGGGACGTAAAACCTTTCCAGGCATCCTTTTATTTTATGCAAAAGTGAGATGACATCGGTGGTGGAAAATATCGTGGAGAAAGGACAATGCCAGAAACTCTATAGAACTTTGCCCCATTCAACAAAAGTCATGTGCAATATGTAGCATCTTACTGTTCATTTATTGCTGATAACTAAACATTAGTCTTAGTGACTGTAGAACTTGCGGTTTCCGTTTAAATCTAAAAACAATAATGACATTGATTATAGGTTAAATTGTATTTTAGGTAAAATGAGTTTGTATTTTGTGGGTAGGTATTTCGTAATCCGCAAGTTCTAAAGAAAAATAATTTAGTATAGAAAGGTTCTATATTCACTACAATTATTTTAATTAATTTACTTTTTCTGTACATGGGTGGGGCAGGATCTGGCATTGTCATTTGTACTTATAATAAACTAGCTTTTGTCTACGGCTTCGTCTGAGTACCTAAATATCGTTTATCGCAAATGATAAAAAATAATTATGTCAATTATAATCCGTGGTGCTTAGCAACTGGGTTTCTCCCAGTTGTAAACGTCCCTTTGTGCCTATTGGCCTAGTTCTGTTCTGTCTCCTGCTTGATTTGGAGGGAAGTGGAAAATATGTTTTTCTTAGTTCGTTTTTTGGCCTACACTGTATTTCTAGTACCTAATGTATTTTGAATGACACAGTCAAGAAAGTCCATTTCATTACCCGTTCGCAAATCATTTATCTTAATTAAAAGGGAACTGAGACGTGTACGGAACTAAAAATGTTTTGACTGAACCCTAAACTTCTATAATTAACTACAGTAGATGAAAACTGGTGCCTATGAAGCCAATCCGACAAAGCAATTTGAACTTTATCGTGTACGATCGTACAGTTTATTATCTGTAGTTCTGTAATAAGTTACAATCTGGCGCCTAATACAAAAACAATAAGATAAATTACGTATTGTATTCTGAACTTTAAACTGTGGGAAATACAGTCCACATGTGAAGTTTTTCTTTAGTTATTGGAAAATAAAGTTAGGAGTAAATTCCTTTTTGTGTTGGGTATCGCATAAGGGTATTGTTATTGTTATTGTGTCTTTTCTGATTAATTTCGTTGCGCGATCCAAGACAGTTAATCGTTTCTCTGGGACTCGTCGAGCTTCATTGCTCTGGCGCTTTTCTGGTGGTCGCCACTGTTGATTCTGGCTTACAGGAGTTACAGTGGTTAGGGAATAGTGTGGCGGGCTTGTCCCATAAAAAAAGAATGATAAAAAGTAACTTATACACTGATTTTAAAAGTATTTAAACGTGACGACACGGTTGGCGCAGTGGCTGAGCGATCGACTGCTGCGCAGCGTGTTGCGGGTTCGATTCCCGCCCAGGGTAAACATTTGTGTGATGAGCACTTGTGTTTGCCTTGTGTCTGGGTGTTGTTTATCTATATATGTATGTATTTACAAAAAAAAAATGTACTTGTGTACATGTATATCAGCTGTCTGACACCCATAGTACAGGGTCTCCCTAGTTTGGGGTCAGATGGCCGTGTGTGAAATGTCCCCACATATTATTATTATTAGTATTATTATTTAGTACTGAATAAGCTTGAACCCCAAGCCTTTTCTTGGGTTTTCTAAAACCAGTAGTTGACACTTTCGATTTTATTATAGATGTTATATGAATTTAAGTCTGAAATCGCCAATTCGCCTTGAGCAGCAGTGCTATTCTGTTACAATCTCCCTCGGTGAACACCTAGGTGAAGTGAGCTGTCATCCGATTGTAGTGCTTTGTAAATCCTTAGCATCGGGACAGATGACAGCTCACTTAACCAAGGTGTTCACCGAGGGAGATTGTGGCAGAATAGACATACAGGTCTTTACCTTCAAGTGGGACAGTAATAGGGTGGTATTATTATTTATTCACAAAATCTATTATCAATTTGCTGATGCGTAAGTATTTTGTGGTTGATAATGTAATAACTTTTTTTATTTTATGCTAAAGTTATAGTCTAGCTAGGCTGGGTGACTAAAAGCCAAAACACCATAACATATACAAAGAAAATGATATCACCAAGTAATAATAGTAATCTGTGGTAATATCTATTAGACCTACATACGGTAATTACCTACTATAGCCATGAATGAAGGCTAGGAAATAATGTTTAAAAAAAGCTTTTTACAAAAAAGACAACCGCCTTCAAAAAAAGCCTTGTAAAAAGCTTTTTATTTTCCGCTTTTTAGTACCTCCTTCTCATCCAAATCTATTAAGAAGAGATTGAAAGTTAACTACCTACTCCAAAGATTGAAGAAACTAAAACTTCGCCTATGTAAATTTTTTGGGTATTTGTTGATTTTTTCAAAAAGCGCTCAATCAATTTCGATTTTAAAATTTATATGGGACCACCCCTGAAGCATACCCTATCCATAAAAAATAATTTTCAAAATCGGGTTACGTTTGCCGGAGAAATCGCGTAACAAATCGCGCACATACTTAATGCAAATTTAAGACTTATACGGTTTTCTCATGGATGCCATTGTCAGAACTGGACCAAATTAAACGGTGAGACCACACGGGAAGCACCAGCTTTCAAATAAAAAAAGAATCATCAAAATCGGTTCACCCAGTCCAAAGTTCTCAGGTAACAAACATAAAAAAATAAAAAATACAGACGAATTGATAACCTCCTCCTTTTTTGAAGTCGGTTGAAAATAAATCGAAGTCAGTTCGTTTTTTTGGCCCGCACTGTATTTCTAGTACTAATGGATTTTGAATGACACAGTCAAGAAAGTCCATTTCATTACCCGTTCGCAAATCATTTATCTTAATTAAAAGGGAACTGAGACGTGTACGGAACTAAAAATGTTTTGACTGAACCCTAAACTTCTATAATTAACTACGATAGATGAAAACTGGTGCCTATGAAGCCAATCCGACAAAGCAATTTGAACTTTATCGCGTACGATCGTACAGTTTATTATCTATAGTTCTGTAATAAGTTGCAATCTGGCGCCTAATACAAAAGCAATAAGATAAATTACGTATTGTATTCTGGACTTTATATTATGGGAAATACAGTCCACATGTGAAGTTTTTCTTTAGTTATTGGAAAATAAAGTTAGGAGTAAATTCCTTTTTGTGTTGGGTATCGCATAAGGGTATTGTAATGTATATTATTTTGCTAAATTTACCGTGAAATAAATTCTCAACTTATACCTAAAAGTAAGTATTCGCTTTGTTATTTTCAGCGATCCATAATAATTTTAGCTACAATGTTGGGTGTACCGTCCTATCCAATTTCGTATCGTCGTATCTTTGTAATGGTTTTTTTTTGCCTAAATTTTTCACTACAAGGCAAAGGTCTCTCTACTGCCTTTCTACCTCTCTCTATCAAGGGTTGTTTGGGACCAGTCTTTTTCGAAGAGTCTATAAGATCATCCTGCCTGGGTCTGCGATGTCGCTTGCCATGTAAAGGGACCTATTGGGTCGTGCAATTGGTCCAATAATCGTCTGCCATGCGGCAGATGTCTCCAGCCCAATTCGCCCACTTCGGCGTTACAGCTTTTTTTGTAATTTGCTTGAGGCGTAAGGTGGAGCACGCTTACCTAGGATAAACCGGTTTACACGTGCCTTAAAGATACCCAGATTATATGTATCGGGGAATAGAGAGACGGGCAGTAAATTCCACAGTAAATGTGGAAGCAAAGCGTTTGGTTCGAGACCGTGGAACTTCAACCGGCCGTATCTCTGCTCGTCCGATGATGGAATGGAGACAGGAGAAATAAGTTGTGCAATTCCAAAGCACGTTCTCCGAAATGTACCGGATAGAGACCGATAGGAACCAGCTTTCCGAGTGACGTCAGCTATTTTTGTGATGGAACGGATGGTAGTATTCCTAACCCGGTCTTGAAGTTTTAAACCCAGAATGTTCCGCTCTATAGCTCTCTGGCAAACCGCGACCTTTGCTGTTTTGTCAAAGACCATGTTTCATATATTTATTACTAGCTTTTGCCCGCGACTTCGTCCGCGTATAAGTATGTCGGTTACCGCCGATGCTGCCGAAGTTGCGAAATAAAAAGTAGCCTATATCCATCCCCAGGGCTATCTTTATATAAAATTCATCAAATTCGGTTTGTTCGTTTCATCGTGAAAGCGAGACAGAGTTACTTTCGCATTTATAATATTAGTATGTATATGTATTTGTGTGTATTGACTGCCTCATTGGTCTCGTGGTTGCATGCGCGACTACTGAGCTTGGCATCCTGGGTTCGATTCCAAGGTCAGGCTAAGTGTTACTGGGGTTTTCCATTAGAAATGTCTCAGTAGGAGCCAGGAATTTGAAGGTTTATCATCATCATCATCAACCTTTAGACGCCCACTGCTGGGCATAGGTCTCACTCTCAACCAAGGGAGGGGGGAGGTTCAGACGTAATCGTCATTTTTGGGCGATGCATGTTGGCGATCGCAGCAGATGGCTTGGAAGGTTGGCGTTGTAACACCCCCGTGCCTCGGAAAGCACGTAAAGCCGTTGGTCCTTCGCCCAATCTCTCCCCGGTCGTGTCGGATTGCCATCTCACCGGACTATGAGAGTGAGAGAAGAGCGAGTGCACCTGTGCGTACACTTGACTACTCTCCATTGATATTTCCCGCCGATACTGAAATTTAATCGGAAGAATTATTATTTTATCTTATCTCTCTAAAAAAATACTTATCATAGATTTTTTTCTCGTTCGAAGGTGATATTTGTATTCAATAACGTTTTATGTTTACTGCCTATACTGTACCTATCCTTGATGTGATAGATAACATTTAAGTATATATGTCACAGTCAAAACACTAAACCAGTCAAAAGGACAATGCCAGAAACTCTATAGAACTTTGCCCCACTCAATAAAAGTCATACATGTGCAATATGTAGCATCTTACTGTTTATTTATTGCTGATAACTAAACATTAGTCTTAGTGACTGTAGAACTTGCGGTTTCCGTTTAAATCTAAAAACAATTATGACATTGATTATAGGTTAAATTGTATTTTAGGTAAAATGAATTTGTATTTTGTGGGTAGGTATTTCGTAATCCGCAAGTTCTAAAGAAAAACAATTTATTATAGAAAGGTTCTATATTCATTACAATTATTTTCATCAATTTACTTTTCTGTACATGGGTAGGGCAGGATCTGGCATTGTCATTTATCCTTAATACTTAGAAACCTATTAGGCTGGTAGGTTTTTTTTGGCCTTTTTAAAACTTTTGGTTTGTAGTGATTCTTATAATTAGGGCGTTCCGTATTTTTGTTTTTGTAACGCAAACGCGTTTTATCTTATTAAAGGGTTTTGACTGAAGTTAGTCAAAAGTAGTTTTGACTAGTTAAGAGTTTTGACTTTAACATATACCTATATATCTAACTGTCACTGATAGCGATTGCTTACTAGAACTCCACAGCCTAGTTACTAGGTAACACGATACTCTATTTTTTTTTTTGTTATCTTGTTTTCCCGATCCTGTGCTTCATCCATCCAGTTTTGGAGGAATTCGCCCAGTTTGTCCGCCATCTCCTTCGTGGCTGCGTGATACCACTTGGTTGTAAAAAAAACGTCTGGCTCCAGACTACCCATGACGACTGTCAAAGATCTACAATTGACAGCCGGCATCAACTGGGTGTTAAGAATGGTCACCCATCTACAGACCGACTTTGTCAAGCGTAGTTTAACCTTGATCGATCGATCTCTGGAGGTGTTAATTTGCCAGATAGCCCTCAGGCAACTCAAATAAAATTCAAACTATTTCAGAATTAAACTTAGTTCTATCAAGTTAACCCACAATTTAATATCACAATAATTTCTGCATAGCCTTTTCAAAGTCCAAGCAAAAATTTATTACAATTAATCAACCAAAAGACACTCCTTGAGTCGATCAGTTAGTCAGAAAGTTAAAACTAGTTGCTCGTTCCAAAACGTAGCTAGGTCTCTATGGAGAAGACTGAGCAAGAAACTCCACGGATACTCTTTTAAATCAAGTTTTTACAAAATACTGTTTACATTATCCTTGTCGCTTCTATGTTCTTTCCTAACTATGGGGTAGACTTCTAGTCTAACTGGTTGCAGCTAAACATCAGTGTTTTACATGGAGAGACTGCCTGTCTGACCTCCACTACCCAGTTACTGGATAACACAGTTCCCCTTGATAAGGCTGTTTGTCAGAACCCACAATCTCTCAATCTCTTCTGCCTAGTCTTTTCCCAACTATGTTGGGGTCGGCTTCCAGTCCAACTGGATGCCGCTGAATACCAGTGTTTTACATGGAGCGACTGTCTATCTTACCTCCACTACCCAGTTACTGGGTAACACAATACCCCTTGATAAGGCTGTTTGTCAGAACCCACAATCTCTCAATCGCTTCTGCCTAGTCTTTTCCCATCTATGTTGAGGTCGGCTTCCAGTCTAACTGGATGCCGCTGAATACCAGTGTTTTACATGGAGTGACTGTCTATCTTACCTCCACAACCCAGTTACTGGGTAACACGATACCCCTTGGTAAAACTTTATGGTTTCTGGCATGCAGTGTGACACATACTACTACAAATAAAAACCCTCTCCTTATTTTTTAACACAACAGATAACACATACAGAAATCTCTTTGATACGAAAAGATTTACAGTGCAAGTTCATTTTATCGGCGCAAGAGACGTTTTTACAACATTATATCAGTTTTACAGCTGTCGTAAATGATTAAAACACTATTTGCGTTCAGTTTGATGCGTGTAATTTTACTTTGATGTGCCTACTGGCGACAGTATCACTGATATGACACGCCTTTTAATGTTATATTGGATGTATGAAGATGTCAGTACACAATTTTGCAAAATATGAGGTGAAAATTACCATAAATAAATAAAAATGTGGGGACAATTCACACACGGCCATCTGATCCTAAACTAGGCAGACCCTGTAAATACTATGGGTGTGTACTATGGGTGATAGCTGATATATTTAAACAATTTTATGAACTTACAAATACATAAATAGAAACGCAAGTACTCATCACACAAATGTTAGCCCTGGACGGGATTGGGACCCCACCACGTAGGCTATAGAACCGTCAATCGAAGCTTTATTTACCATGACAGCTTTATTTTTGTGTCTTTACATGTTGATGCCTGTGTCAGTTAATCACATAGTGTGTTCAATTCCTAAACGAGCCATCAGGCAGGGCATCTAGATGCCCCAAAGTTTTTCGTACGAAAATTTGTGACAAACAGTGACTGGTTATTGACAATAGGGTATTACACCCATTTTTGAAAAGTGTCTCAATGACATTCTGTAGTGCCAATATGCCACCAAAAAAAAACACAATTTTTTTATTCAATCGATAAGTGTCATAAAAATGCATCTAAACTTTAAATTTTCAAATTTCGCGCGTAGTTTGACAAAAACGCCTCTTACTGGGCGCCATATTGCTCAGCGTAAATGACGTCAGTTAGTTTTGTATCAAATGCGCTTATATTAAATATGATAATTGTATATAATTTAAAAATAATTAAAAGCATAATTTGTCATATCTGTAATAATGAAAAAATTACGTTAGTTACGAAAATAATAAAAGTACAAAGCCTATATTACGCCAATCGGTTGACTGACAGTTGACAATTCTTTGTTTACACAGCCGTATGACGTAATAACATGGCCGCTACTATTTCATGGTGTTTTATAACAGATTAAAAATACTGAAAACTTTAAATTGAATTTAAAAATTGGTTTTGCTATTTTATGAACTCAAACTTACATTTTCCGACTGCTTTATGCCTAAACTGTCTCAAAAACATATTTATAGATTTTTTCTCGTATAGAGTAAAATACCCTATTGAGTCAACACAATAGTGGTAGCATAATGAGGTTATGCTAGTCACAAGAAACATAACCAAGTACAATATCAACACAGCGTTTCCATTAAAATTAATTGCAAAGATCCACGGAGACTGACCGTTGAAACATTTTAATATCAGTCCGTTTTCCTGCGATTATAAAAACCTTAGAGCGGCCTTGCATTGTTCGTAGCATAGATTAGTATCAGTGCTAAACAAGAACAGAGTTTGCAAAGGAAACAATTATTAAAGCAATTAAGTTTTGTTTTTATTTATCTTTGTTGCAGATTTTGTGTGAAAAAAGTAGAGGTGCAGGGTCTTATGTAATGCCCGGTTTGCATTATTCCAATACCCTAGCATTTCAGTCCAACGATCGCAAAAATGGCTTGAATGCCATTGCCATTGGAATAATGACAACTTCCAATTCAAGCAAGCATTTTAGTGCAAGAACACTAAAATGCAATCCAGTCCAGTTTTAGATCGTCTACTTTTCAAACCAATTGATGGTCTACTTTTCAAACCATTGCGCCTCTGGAATCGTGAAAACGACCAATCCAGCACTAAATCATAGTCACTGCAGAGTATACACTTCAAGGGCTTCTAAATAACTGGTATAATGTAGACAATTGCCATTCCAATGCAGCGCTGGTTTGAATCTCTGGACTGGAGTGCTACTGGAATAATATGAACCGGGCTTAATGTTATCATTGTAATAATAGGTTAACAACAAAGTAAGTCTGGAATGATAACGATTTTCTAGATCTTTTCCGATTACAGTTGGTACTATAAAACTTGTAATGTAGGTAAACAAAAAGTAGGTACCTGCGTATTGTAATATATTGAATGAAAAGAGTAAGAATCCGTGTAGTTTTTTCATTCTCGTTCTTCTCCATAGAGATCTAACTACGTTTTGAAACGACCAACTAGTTTTAACCTTTCTGACTAAACTGACAGACTCCTCAGCAATTCATAAGTACCTGTAAATGGGTTTACTGAAATAAACGCTTTGACTGTATTTATTTTTAAGTATCTCATTTCATTGTTCTTTCAGATAAACAAATAATCTTTAAACTAAAATCCAAGTCCGATATTTATGCTTGCAATTGTGTCTACTATCTTCTGTGCAATAGAGTACTTTCTTCTTTCCTATTATTATCATGAATTTCTATGTTAATTAAGAAGACTTAATAGTATATTCATGATCCCTTTAGTCGAATCAATCACACCCTAATTTGCATGTCTGTTTAGTAGATAATCCGCCCTAAATCCCTAATGCAGCACTACATTTTGAACCACTCAGACGTATTATGTAATAACCGTCATTACAAATTTTCCCATTCACTACGCACGCTACGCAAATTACTATTATAATAATACGCAGGGACGTAATATGCCAGCTTTGTGATACAGTCATGTGCAAAAGTGCCTCTTTGAAAACCCTTTACATTTAATTCATTTTGCCAGCCTGTTGTGTTTTCAATCATCTTCCTCATGCCCCTTAAACCCTTGCGTTTTCCAATGGACCAAACATGCTTTTGGGTAAGTATGTAAATTTCAATTTTGTATTTTATAATTGGTAGTAGTCGTGATGGCCCAGTTGCTAAGGTCGCATGCATGAGGTTGCGAGTTAAAAGTCAAAGTCAAATCATTTATTTCAATTAGACCATTAAAAAGCACTTTTGAACGTCAAATAAATAAAAATATATAAAGTTGATTCTAGTTGCCCATTCCAACAGGTAGTTTCGTATGGAGAAGAATGGGCAAGAAACTCCATACTTACTCTTTTAAAAATAAATGTGTAGATACAATGTTCGATACCAGGGACATACCAATGTGTCGTTTTCAATTTGACCATTACTGACATCGGTCAGGAAAATCATCGTGAAAAATTCTTCTAATTAATATAAAGAAGAGGCCTTTGACCAGTAGTAGGACGGTATTATTAGCACATAGATAGCATATGTTTGTTTGTGTGTGTGTTCCGTACACGTAACACACACATCACCACACACACATTTACAAATTTCCTCACTGTACAGATTCACACACCCTCATACCCCACTTCCAATAAATCCCTATCACTATCACTACATATTAAAATAAAGTCATAAAACAAAGTCCAAACATATAAAACAAAGTCCCCCGCCGCGCCTGTCCCTATGTATGCTTAGATCTTTAAAAGCAAAAATATCTTTAAAAAATCGATAAAAATGTCCGCGATGGTATATGTTTAGCTCTTAAGGATAACCCACAGTAACCATTTTTATCTTTTTACACGCTTTTTATTAGCTTCACCTGTACGTTTGTATGTTTGTTTGTAAGCGACTTCTTTGGGCGCGATTTTGACCCACTTTAAACGGCCAGATTCCGTTCAAACTTTGTAGATTTATCAAGGACCTATGACAATACACTAATTTGATAAAATTATTCCATTTTTCAAACGAAAAAGTAAAAAATAAATAATAGTTTAAAAAAACTAAAAACACGCTTTTTATAGAAGACCAAACTAAAAAATAGAAAATGAATTTTAATAAATTTAAATTAAGATAAGTGTTAAACATTTCAATAAATATAAATTAATAATAGTGTGAATAAAAAAAATATATTTTATTTTAAACAAAGCGTGGGGTGCTTTTTAAGATATTATCAAAATGATAATCACTCTACTAATATCTGTCAATGAAATATTTATAACTATTGACACCATGCACCCCACGCTTTTTTAAAATAAAATATTTTTTTTTATTCACACTATTATTAATTTATACCTATTTATTGAAATTTTTAACACTTTTCTTAATTTAAATTTATTAAAATTTATTTTCTATTTTTTAGTTTGGTTTTCTATAAAAAGCGTGTTTTTAGTTTTTTAAAACTATTATTTTATATATTACAAATAAGATATGGGTTACTTACCAAGCTATTTTAAACAATACAGTTTTATTCCTTACCAAATTAAATGTCTTAGATACGTTGTGTATTTCATGTAGATCAAAATTGCTCTTTACAGCATATCATTAACCAATACCTATATTAGAAGATATCACAGTGTTAAAAAGCAAGGGGTAGAGCGGCTGGCGCTGTGTTTTCACATGGCCAATTACTTATACGTCGCTCTTTCAAGAGTAACTTCTAAAGAAAACATGTTTGTTTTGTCTAATGACAAAAAAACTGTGAACATTGTATATAAGGTGACTGGTAATTAGTGTACGATACTTAAAAACGTGATTGTGTTCATGATAACAAACAACTTTCCCGAAGAAAAAAAGTTTTATGTACTGGTTCACTTTTATCACAATAACACAACAGCCGTATGAAATTCACGCGCGCGCACGTCTGTGACCTAAAGTGAACCAGTACAAAAAATATTTTTTCTTCGGGAAAGTTGTTTGTTATCATGAACACAATGACGTGTTTAAGTATCGTACACTAATTACCAGTCACCCTATATAAAGACATTCTGTAGTAAATTTAGTATCACCATTGCACCCGTGCAAACCCGGGGCGGGTCGCTAGTATAATATAATTAACATTAATAATTGTGTCACTCTTTGCCAATCCTATTTTTTTTCTAATTATTTGTGCAATGTAATAATTTTTTTAGGTGTATGTTACATTAACATGTCAGCTGTGAAGTCACCTTGTATAAATCAATAAATAATAAATATAGATTGGCAGGTATTATTATTATATGGGTGACTGGTAATTAGTGTACGATACTTAAACACGTGATTGTGTTCATGATAACAAACAACTTTCCCGAAGAAAAAATGTTTTTTGTACTAGTTCATTTTACGTCACAGGCGTGCGCGCGCGTGAATTTCATACGGCTGTTGTGTTATTGTGATAAAAGTGAACCAGTACAAAAAACTTTTTTCTTCGGGAAAGTTGTTTGTTATCATGAACACAATCACGTGTTTAAGTATCGTACACTAATTACCAGTCACCCTATATAATAAGATGATATAAGTTAATTGCAAAATTACGCAAAATCAGGTAAAAAAAGTTCGTAAACACTTTTGCACATGCCTGTAACTATTTAATATAAAGCAAGGGTCGATGTTTTTTACATTTTTCTACGACACGCTTCCGACCTGTCACGGTGGGTCAACATTAGCATAATAGGCACATTAATACGTGCCTGGTTTTACTTTCGGTGAGTGATGTAAGTTTTGTAATCCGACCAATCTAGGTCGAGATTAGATGGCAGTCAAATTAGAATGATTGACAGTTTACGCTGATTGTGAATTTGATATTATAATGGGATTACTATTCAGTTTTACAGTTGAATAAAACGGGAAAACCCTTTTGCTGAAGATGTTTAATAATTTCGTACTATTATTTTGTTAATTAAAATGGAATTACTGCGTATTTATTCAGTTATAAAATTTAATAACGAAGATATTTAATAATTGCGTATTATTATTTTGTTACAAGCTTCTGCCTGCGATTTCGTTCATCGATTTGTTAAGCTAGATCAATAGCTATATGTGTGTCTAGGTAATTTTCTCTAGCCGTTTAACCATAAAAGAGAGACAAACATCCATCCATTCATCCATCATCAACCTTTCGCGTTTGTTCTTCCTAGTACTAGTATTCGCCCTCAACTCCGTCAGCATAGACTTCTGAATTAAGCCAAATTCTTAAATTATCTTAATATAGGGATAAAAATTATCGTATGTATTAAGTTAGATCAATTTCTTAATGTGTGCCAAATTTCAGCCAATTCTGTTCAACCGTTTAAGCGTGAAGACTAACACACATTCGTCCATCCTCACACACTTTCGCATTACTTGCGTATTCGCATAGTAAAATAGTAGGATAGTAACATAGTAAGATTAATTCAATTAATATCGTTCAATTACCGTTCCCATATATACTTAATATTTCAACACGTAAATAATAGCAACGAAAACAAATGACGGCACATTGAGAGAGAAAAAATATATGTCACTAAAAACTTTGCGTATTATTAAGAGGATAGGTAATAATAATTATATCAGAAACGATGATAAAAGTTCTATGACGTATGGTGTTATCTCTTTATCTATAATTTAATAATATCCCCTGGATTAACGTGATGTACGTTATCCGACATTTTTTTTATAGGTAGATAATTTATAACCATTTCTCGCGCATTGGTGCAAATGTTCCTGTAAAAGTATTTATAAATTCGCGCACGTTTTGCTTAGTCACAAAAAAATACTTACCTAAGGCTTACATAATAGTCATATCATAATACTTAAATTAATAGATATAATAATGACGTGTTATTTTTTATCTTTTATAATTTTTTTTATATGTCAATGTCAAAATACAATTAGGAGCGTGTCGTTCCAATACTGACCTACAATTTATGTCATAATTCTACACTTAATACTTTTATTATTTCAATAATTTATCTTTTGACTTTCGAAATAAGAAAAATAATGATTCCATTTTTTTGAACTCGAGATTTTTTTAAACTTTTTATACTTACCTATTATTTTTAGCAAAAACTTCCCATTGTCCACATTACCTAGTAGATTTAATAATTCGATTTAATATAATATTTTTTAAATCATAATTAGTTGTTAAATTAAGTAAATATACCTTTTTTGCCAATCGCTTTTCAAATAAGGTTAATTTATATTTAATTAAAATAAGAAGATTTTTCAATTATTATTGTATGAATTATCACAATATACAATATTTACATTTAAAAATAAAAAAAAGGAAAACCTATAACTATTAAAAACAAAAAGAAAAGCTAAGACAATAAGGCATCAAAAAATTCCCCCACATCGTCGTCAACTGGGAATGTGCCCAAGAGACTGGCGGCATTGCCACGTTGGATGGCAATGCTTATTATTATTATTTCAATAGTTATTGAAATAAGTAGGTAATAACTTTACAAGGCGAACTTTTGATGATTGAGAATTAAAACACTAAAACCTTATTCACAAAAAACAACGTTTCTTCACGTTGTTACGAATTTGTAAACACGTGCTAAGTAGGTAGGTATGTCATTATCTACTCGAATAATAACCAAAAAAATATGCATAAACCGCAAGAAACTCAAGGCAAAATAGTTACGATCCTTCTGGAACTTATAAAAAAAAAGTTAAAGCAAAAATCTGATGAATTGTTGGTTTAATTTCAACCAAATAGTTAAAATGTTGTTTGTTGTTCTCATAAAACGCCTAAGTGACGTGGTTTACAACCTACCTTGTTCAGGTTACTAGTGTCAGGAAATTGCTCTTAATAAATCTGTTAAACCCTCATAAAAATCCTCGGTTATTTTCTCAAAACATATCATACCTAAAAAAAAAATCACAGATTTCGTGCCTCACACCACACGACTATCGAGCACATTGGAAATTAATCTACGGAATTCGAAAAAATATTGTCGCTGAGCGACGAGAAAGTCGGGATAAGGAAAATGTTCCCGATAATTCGCAACAAACACCTATAACGAACTCTGCGAAACATGAAGTCATAAATGCCATGTGAAAAATGCCGTTTGGACTTTTTGACATTTTTCAAAAAGGTTAGGGCTACTGGGCAAACCCTTAAATCGTCGATCGTCGTTTTTTTAGGCTCAAATTGTAGCTGACTAAATTGTCCAGAGGAATTTTTCTCCAATTTTTGATATCATTTTTCATTTCCAAAATATCGAGCGCCAAAATCAAAAATTTGGAAAAAAAAAAATTTTTCGCTATTTGGGCCATAACTTTTTCTGTTTTGACTTTTTCGAATAATTCTTTTTGCACCTTACGGCTCTAGTGAATACGCGTCTTTTGAGTCTTTTTTGATTATAATATCTTCACAACTCTTCGAGATATATGGGGATCGCACTTTTTCGTGAAATTGGAGCCTACATTGGAGCGAACGAAAAGACATTTCCAATGTCAAAATGTTATTAGGTATAAGTCCTAATTGACCAAAGGTCTTATTTTTGAAGTCACTATTGTATTCAAACAATAAAGTAGCTACGTAAGACAACGTAAATAGACATCAAGTACATACTCAAACACGGTAATATAATTTCTTAAATATTCATTAACAGAAGAGCCTTGGCAGCCGAAATTAATGGGAAAAAATCTACTACGAACAACAATGGACGACCTTGGCCCGTTTCGGACACGTAATTATTTTAACGGCACTACTTTTGTACTCTAACTGTTAAAATCATCACGGTTATGTCTTATGTTGTTGTGAATTAAGCAGATTTTTCCATTCCATTCCATAAATCCAACCAATGGCCGCTCACCGAGTCGCAAAGTCTCGCCTTGGACTGTTCCAAAGAGCAATAGAGCGCAGCATTCTGGGTGTAAAAGGAACAGACAAAACACAAAACACCCCGCTCCACACCTACGACACTCCATACAAACGAAACGATTTAATTACCTACACTACTACGAAAATAACAGTTTGTACAAATACGTACGTGTGTGTGCCTGTCTACGCGCCGCGAAAACTAAAAGTAGTTTCGAGAGCACGTTTGACGCGCGAAGAGGTGAGGAACAGTGTTTCGGAGGGAGGCGAGGCGTGTCGCTACTGTACGGTAGTACTAATATTTGTACTGTGCCGCTGCTCTTCAAAATGGGGACCTGCCAGGACGTCAGCCATAATATGCACAGTGACCGCTGGGTCTCCACACAATGAGTGCCTTAAGATGGTCGGCGTCGATGAGATCGGCCCAGGAGGAGATGGCAAGACGATTTATACGCGCACTGCGAA
Organism: Charanyca ferruginea; assembly: GCA_947361185.1. Lineage (NCBI taxonomy): Eukaryota > Metazoa > Arthropoda > Insecta > Lepidoptera > Noctuidae > Charanyca > Charanyca ferruginea. Next base: position 32,215,854 of record OX376057.1, read on the forward strand.
GACTCGTTCGAGGTGGCACAAGAAAATAATACCTGGAAAGACTTAGGGGAGCCCTTTGCCCAGCTGTGGAATATCACAAGCTAGTAAAAAAAACATTGGCCATAACCCGAGCGCTTAACTAAGACCATTGCTGAGGTAGCTGCGCGGTGCGGGAGGGGTGACAGTTGTCACAAGTTGACGTATCAGTGAGTTCTCGCATCACCTCACCACACCCGTCCCACACCGCGCAACTACCTTAGGGTGTTATCAGACCAATCGATCGACCGTTGGTAGAATGGTGGATTAGTCGATGTCGATCGAGCTGCTTGATTATTTTTAGTGATGGATTATAGCCGGAGTTGATCGATCAACGTCAACCGATGCCATCGACCGGCAATCGATCGATTTGTTAGTTTAACGGTATCCGTCGATCAGCCAGAGCTTCCACACCAATCGATCAATGTCGATCGATGCCGACCGATGGCATCGATCGATGATCGATCGATTGGTGTAGTAACACTCTTAGAAACGGTCTCAGTCAAGCTGTCGAACTTCTAATCTATTCATTTGTTTCCCTTTCATTAAAGAAAATTAAAATTATAATTCATAGTTGATTCAGTGCTTCTATAATTATATTACTTTTAATTTTAACCCCGACGTCAATCAGAACCGGATTTAATTGTTTAAGCGCAGCGGTCTGTAAAATAATTCCCATTGTTTTAAAATAATTAAGTTCTCACATAAAGTATAGTGTCCAGTAACGATGCGATAATATGGTCGTACCATCTATCATTGATGTCAGAATGAACGATGTTCTGGACTTCTTATATACCTAGAATATTTGTTTGAAGTAATAAGTACTAGCTTTATACATATCGATTTCCTTACTCATCATCATTCATTTCAGCCGAAAGACGTCCACTGCTGCACATAGGCCTCCCCCAAAGAGGGGGGTTGTGCCGTAATCGCCACGCTTGGCAGGCGGGTTGGCGATCGCAGTATGGTTGTTACAAAGGCACAGAGAACGCTGCTGCCCATTCTCTGGGGAGTCCCTTAGTCGCCTCTTACGACACCCACGGGAAGATATGGGATGGTGCTATTCTTTACGTCCGACACCATACGCACGATGGTGTTTCTTACTAATAGTTCGAATATCGTGATTACTGTCATTTGAAATCTTAAAGATAAGTAGGTATTTTGTTTCAAAATACGGTTTCAAATATTAGAAGGGTGTCCAATGAACAGATAGAGAACTAATTTGCAGAAAAAAGCGGATTAACTCACTGTGTTGCCGGGTTCGTCCGACTAGCAACAACACAACAACAATACCAAACAACAATAACAACACAACAACAATACTCACGTTTCGTTTAATGAACTAATTTGCACTGCTTATTTTGGTATACACCAGCATCTACCTAGCCTTTCCAACTACATTGGGGTCGGCTTCCAGTTCAACCGGATGCAGCTGCAGTATTTTTTTCATGAACCGACTTCCTGATTTATCTCCGCAACCCAGTTGCTCCCTAGTTACGTGAACTTATGTTCCACATAATAAGGGCAAGTCAAACCATAAATCCGAACCCCAATCTGCTTATCAACATCAAAATATACGTAATTTTCATTAATTTTTAAAAAGCTCACAAAGTAATGAAGCTTTAAACTTTTAAGTTTAATACTTTAACATTGTATAAGGAGAACATGTTGTTTTAACCACCCCAAAATTGAAAGTTAAGTACACCAAGTTAACCTGCTTTACGAGCGTCGGCGTGGCGTATTATTAACTATGCGGCATTATTATTATTGGATTAAAGTATTAAAACTATTTTATATTACAATTTACTCGTTTGGAGTTGTGTTTTTATAGTTTTAGCTACATAAAGATAACAAGACTACGAAGATAGATGGAGCGATTAAGGCGCTAACAAGCGACTTTTGCACATTTTAAACTGACAATCACGCCAAAAAGTGTAGTGTAAATTATTTGAAAAAAAATGTTAAACTAGAACATTTTCTTTATAATTTAGTATGTGAATATTTTTGATTAAGTTCATATTAAATAGTTTAATTAACTCGTGAAGTTGTGTCTGACGCGGACAAAACATTGATAATCACACAAAATCTACCAGGTATATTTAAACGAAACTTGACAATTTTATTATCTATCTTTTAGTATACGCCTCTTTTTTAAAGTTAAAGAATACTACTTTTTATTTAATTTTTTCAACTAAACTTTGAGGGTTTTGGACGCAGCGCATACGATTCTCTGGTCGCTCAAGGTCGCCGGCGTATATCGCCGCTTTAAAGTATTAAAACTATTTTATATTACACTTTACTCGTTTGGAGTTGTGTCTTTATAGTTTTAGCTACGTAAAGACGACAAGACTACGAAGATAGATGGAGCGATTAAGGCGCTAACAAGCGACTTTTGCACATTTTAAACTGACAATCACGCCAAAAAGTGTAGTGTAAATGATTTGAAAAAAAATGTTAAACTAGAACATTTTCTTTATAATTTAGTATGTGAATATTTTTGATTAAGTTCATATTAAATAGTTTAATTAACTCGTGAAGTTGTGTCTGACGCGGACAAAACATTGATAATCACACAAAATCTACCAGGTATATTTAAAAGAAACTTTCATTATCTTACAGACAATTTTATTATCTATCTTTTAGTATACGCCTCTTTTTTAAAGTTAAAGAATACTACCTTTTATTTAATTTTTTCGACTAAACTTTGAGGGTTTTGGACGCAGCGCATACGATTCTCTGGTCGCTCAAGGTCGCCGGCGTATATCGCCGCTTTAAAGTATTAAAACAATTTGATATTACACTTTACTCGTTTGGAGTTGTGTCTTTATAGTTTTAGCTACGCAAAGACGACTAGACTACGAAGATAGATGGAGGCGATTAAGAGATTATCTTAGTTTGTACTCAGATGAAATTGACATTTACTTCGCCATATATTATACACTTTAAAAGTTGTACCTAACCGGTGGTATACTTCCATTGATTTTTTGGATTCATGGGAAATAATGATGACACAAACCTGGAGATATGTGGGTGTAGATAAGTACACCTCTGCATATCCCAAAATAAAGTCAAAACATTTATTTCAGTTAAACCACTACAAGTTCTTTAGATCGTGATTTAGCAGCAAACATAGAATTGCAATTTGTTGCCCCTTCCAAAAGGTAGTTTCGTATCGTGAAGATTGAGGAGAGGTCAGGCGTAAGACTGTCGGCTTCGCTTGCTTCGCGTGACGGATGTCACACAAGTAACTTCGAAACTATGGGCCGTTACTGAGAAATTTCCAATAACACTTCCAGAACCTGGAAATCCGACCCTGAACTCAGCTCCAGGCTCAGCAGTTGACGTCAGATATACAGTGCATTACTTTGAAAAACATTGTCATCAGCCGAAAGACGTCCATTGTTAAACAAAGGTTGGCGCAGGTACGACACGGTTGGCGCAGTGGTTGAGCGATCGACTGCTGCGCTGCGTGTCGCGGGTTCGATTCCCGCAAGGAACAAATATTTGTATGGCCTACAGATAGTTGTTCCGGGTCTGGCTGTTTATATATGTGAGATTATAATGTTTGTAAACGCACCCACGACACAGGAGTAATTCCTAGTGTGGGGCAACGTTTTTTAAAAAACCAAAAAAGAAGCCAAATGGTCTGCCCCAAATAATCCCCACACTTGTCAGGCGTCTTGGTGATCGCAGTGAAGCTGTTAATTACACAGAAGCCACTGCTGCCCGACTTCTGGATTTTCCCTTAGTCGCCTTTTACGACACCCTCGGGATGAAATGGGGGGGAGCTATTTCTAGCCCAGACACCCCACGGGTCAAAAAACATAGTAGAACAATAAAATTATGTAAACCATTTGAAAATCCACTAAAAATAGAAAAAAGCGTCCTGTGTTTATTAATAAAACAAAAGCATTCCAGTTTCGGATTCCTAATTTGAAAACAAAAAAGGTATAAAACAGGGATTTGCCTTTTTTTTGTTTTGTGTCTTGCTAATATTACCTACTTGCCTACCTATTGTCTAAATATAGCATTTTGTGGAATTACGACTTTATTGTCAATAGGTAAATCAAAGCCTTTGTAAATCTGAAAATAATTATAGCGGAGATGGTAATAACACGAAATTACGTACGGTCTGTCTACCTACACAGTTTTGCAATTATGAAATTCCTTGAAATATTTTTCTTCTTTTGTTTCGTTTTTCCAACCTTTCAGTTTTATTGAAAGTCTTTGACTTTATTCTTAGTCAGATTTTAACCTAGATTTAAAAATTGTAATAAAATGTCGTATCGTTCCGTGTGGTGTTGGATCCCATATCTTCCCGTGGGTATCGTAAGAGGCGACTAAGGGACTCACCAAAGAATGGGCAGCAGCGTTCTCTGTGCCTTTGTAACAACCATACTGCGATCGCCAAACCGCCTACCAAGCGTGGCGATTATGGCAAAAACCCCCCTTTGGGGGAGGCCTATGTCCAGCAGTGGACATCTTTCGGCTAAAATGATGATGATGATGATGAATAAAAAGTAATTCAGTACGCAATTGATTTGTTATACGGATACCTATAAGTAATTTCAAGGTAAGGCACATCATTACTCTTCATGACTTTTGCATTTTTTACCCCTTTAATTGGAACCATCATTAAAATGATCTTAGATAATCAATTATTATGTTGTATTTTAACCAGATTCAATTACTTTGCAAACAGAAGTATATTTTCCATTTTTTTTTTCCTGCTTTTCCAAAATTGCCGACCGCCTTTTGTTTTTATTTTATTTGTCAATAGTTGTGTTTTATTTGTTTGCTGTGGGGTACCTATCGTGTTACCCTGTAACTGGGTTGTGGAGGTCCGATAGGCAGTCGCTCCATGTTAGGGTGTTACCAGACCAATCGATCGATCGTCGATCGACGGCATCGATCGATGGCAGCATGGATTAGTCGACGTCGATCGATAGTTTCTACCAGACCAATCGATCGATCGTCGATCGACGGCATCGATCGATGGCAGAATGGATTAGGCGACGTCGATCGAGCTGCTTGATTAGCCGCACCGTGCGCCGTCCGCTCCCCATTATGTGCCCGCCTGCGCCCCGTGCGCTAATTAACTACCTGGCCTGCTTGTGTTTATGTGTGTCTTCTGCGTTTGCGTCTCCGTAATAATAGTACGAGCAATATCGAACTGGCCAACGCACAACTTGTGAATACATTTCGAAAGAAACTGATGGAGTATAGCCGGGGTTAATAGATCGACGTCGACCGGCAATCAATCGACGTCAACCGGCAATCGATCGACGTCGACCGGCAATCGATCGATGTTAGTCGACCGGTATCCGTCGATCAATTAAAGCTACCACACCAATCGATCAACGTCGATCGACGTTGACTGATGGCATCGATGATCGATCGATTGGTGTAGTAACACCCTAAAACACTGGTATTCAGCTGCATCTGGTTGGACTGAAAGCCGACCCCAACAAAGTTAGGAAAAAGCTGTATTCTTTTGGCAAGTGCCAAGTTACCTCCGAGCTGCCAAATTTTATCGAAATCTATTCAGTCGTTTGGCCAACAACACAATATGGTAGTGGTATTCAATTTTGCATTATCAATATTATTTTACACAAGCTTCTGTCGTCGACTTTTTTCGCGTGAAAGTCAAATATACCTACACTAACACATATGACATTAGCAATAATATCTATCAGTGATTTTTTGTAATCGTACCAGTACCTACTTCTAGAGATTTCATCTTATTATATTTACTGTCCTACTGCAGGGCAAAAGCCTCCCTGCATTCCTTCCATCGGTCTTAACTTTTCGCTATGTCTTGCCAATTCTTAAGGAAGCCGTTCAAGTCACCATCTCTTTCGCGGCCACGTCTCGCCATTTCGGGGCACTAATTTTGGGATTTAATGGCCAATAGTTCGTTTGTCCAGCCCAGTTCCATTTATGTTGGGCAGCTTTTAGAGCCACGTCAACGATCTGTGTTTTGGAGCGCAATATGGTGGTTCAAACGCGGTCGGTTAATTTAAGGGGCTATTTAACGACTTTTACAGATTTTAAACTGACAATCACGTCAAAATGTGCAGTGTAAATGATTTGAAAAAAATATATGTTAAACTAGAACATTCTCTTAATCATTTAGTATGTGAATATTTTTATTATATTCATATTAAATAGTTTAATTAACTCGTGAAGTTGTGTCTGACGCGGACAAAACATTGACAATCACACAAAATCTACCAGGAATAATATTGCTTTTATTTAATTTTTTCGACTAAATTTTGAGAGTTTTGGACGCAGAACTGATGCAGAACGGACGCAGTTTGCGTCCAAAATTTCGTCGAAGAAAAGCGCATACTAAAAGATAGATAATAAAATTGTCTGTAAGATGGTGTAAGTTTCGTTTAATTATACCAATAATTTAATATTATATTATTAATTTTTAATATAATTAAAAATATTCACATACTAAATGATAAAGAGAATGTTCTAGTTTAACATATATGTTTATCAATTCATTTACACTGCACATTTTGACGTGATTGTCAGTTTAAAATCTGTACAAGTCGTTTAATAGCCCCTTAACACCAAGTAAGCTGCGCCCCATAGCGCGTTGGCAAACCTTTAGATTTCTTCTTATAAACAAAAAAAAAATCCGCCCGTACCCGTGGCTATTAAGTATTCCGTGCCCTTTCACCCCTCCATTTCATCCCGAGGGTGTCGTCGAAGGCGACTAAGGGAAAAGATCCGGTAGTCGGGCAGCAGCGGCTTCCGTGTACTTAAGGCGCATCCCTGTGCAAAACGCAGCGCTAGCCGTTTCTTGTTCAGTTTTTCGGACCTAACTACTCTATATCCAAAAGAAATATGAACAAAAAAAAATTGATTAAATTTTTACATAATCTTGACTCCAAAATGGTAGATCTGATTTTTGTTTACGAAGTATAGTATTTAACTAATCTCCTCACAACGAAACCACAGAAATGAGAAATAATTATTGAAAACATGCATCTCCTCGGCAAGTAACCATTAATTCGATTTTTTACTAACACTATTAAATAGGCAATTTATTAATGAACATTTTGATAGAATTTTTTTTTTCAAAATCCCAAAATGTGATTTTATGAAGATTTATTTCTAAAATCTGAGCGTATTCGCTACTGTATCTCTTGCGCAGCGAAGAGGGAATCAATGCTCAAGGTTATTTGCTCAAGGTACCGCCTTAACAACTTTACTGCGATCCCCAAGACGCCTGCCAAGCGTGGGGATTATGACAAACTCCCCCTCCCCCCACAATGAAAAGGTTTCCGCTCGTTGTGGCGTTCTATGGGGGAGGCCTTTGTTCAGCAGTGGACGTCTTCCGACTGATAATAATGATGATGATGAAACAAAACTTTGGCTCTTTAAAACCGTCTAATATAATATGGAAATCTACTGTATAATAACGTAAAATAACGTTTCCAGTGTAGGTACTAGGTAATATTATTAGAAACACGCATACTACCGAACTCATAAAATTACTAGCGATTTCGAACGTTTGAATGTTCTTATACAACCCAAATTATTTTGAAAATGAAAAATAGCCTAACATGTATATCGTAGCTTCCTATGAGGTAAAGAATTTTCAGGATCGAACCGTAATTTCAGTGATTACCGAACGAACTAAATACAAAACCTCTTCAGCTTAATAATATTAATTCTAAAGAATAGATTAATAAACAATAAAACAACCATGAATTACTAATTGAATTTTATACAACGTAATTACTGGGAATTTCCCTACGTCGACTTTTCCGATCAATACAAGCAAGTAATATTTTACATTAGTCATGCATTGCTACCTATATTGTAATCACGTTGAAATGCATTTCTGTGCTAATCCTTTAATCAAACTTTAGGATTTTAATTACGAGAATATAATTACTTAGATGGTTGATATGTTATGCTACTAGGTAAAATACATTTATCATTTTGCTTAAACTTAAATATGCTCTGGATATCTAATTCTTGAACAAATAATGATTCAAAAAATACTTGAGTTAATAGGTATAATGCATTATTATTATTTTTTACTTTAATATGCTCTGTATACCTAATTCTTTAACCAAGAATGATTCAAATACTTGAGTTTCCATAGAGTTTCTGGCTAGTTCTTCTCCAAAGGAACATATTATTGTTTGGAACGAGCAACTAGTTTCAACTTTCTGATTGACTGATTCTCTGAAATTGTAAGTTAAATGGTATTCTAAGTTTGATTTTGAATCGTTTTCTTTGTATATCACGACGTTTTAGAAATTTAGGTCTTTACATATGAAATTGCCGCTCGGTATCAAAAAATTAAAAATAACTTTTTTAAAAGAAATTATATATTTAGTCAATCGAAGTATGCACCATTGTTATCGATACTCTTCCGCCATTTTATCGGAAGCTCATTGATCCCTTTGGTAATAAAATCCTGGGAGTGAGAATCGATGAACTGCTTGAAGGCTGTTTTGACTGCCTCATCAGAATTGATTTTTTTCCTTGTAAAAAGTTGTCCAAATTTCGGAATAAGTGGTAATCGGTTGGGGCAAGATCTGGAGAGTATGGTGGGTGACGCAGAGTTTCCAGTCGCAGCTCCTCTAACTTGGCGACCGTCTGATGTGCAGTATGTGGTCGAGCGTTATCCTGAAGGAGCAATGGGCTAGAGCAATTGACCAGTCTCGGTTGTTTAATGGTGAGCTTTTCCATCATTGTTTGCAACTGTTGACAATACATGTCTGCAGTAATCGTCTGGCCTGATCTCAAGAAGTTGTAGTGGATGACACCAGCACAGGACTACCAAACACTAACTAGAATTTTCTTTTTGGTCAGTTTTCGCTTGGGGCAAGGTTTTGCCGGTTCTCCAGGGTTAAGCCATTGTGATGATCGCTTGCGATTATCGTACACGATCCACTTCTCATCACAAGTGACAATACGATTTAAAATTCCCTCATTATTGTGACGATTGAGCAAAGAAGCGCAGCAACCAACGCGTGTTTGTTGGTGTGCTTCAGTCAATTCGTACGGTACCCACTTTTCGAGCTTTTTCACTTTTCCAATTTGACGCAAATGGATAATGATTGTTTTGTCACTTACTCCAAAGGCTGCTGCTAATTCAGAAGTGTTTTGAGATGGATCCGCTTCCACTATCGCCTTTAATTCTTCATTATTCACTTGAGTATCCGGTCGTTCACGAGGCTCATTTTGTAAATCAAAATTTCCAGAAAGGAAACGTTGAAACCAAAAACGCACCGTTCGTTCGTTAGCGGTGCTTGGACCCGTACACGTCGTTAATCCTTCGAGCTGTTTCTGCTGCACTGGTGCCATGGTGGAACTCATATTCGTAAATACTGCGAATTTTTAATTTCTCCATTGTTGTTGCTATAGCAATTTTCAAGCCCAAACAAATGACGTGAAAACAAATGAAACACGAATTTTAAAACAATATTCTTAAGTCTTTATTTTGAAATAACTTTGAATTTGGAATTCCTAATCAAACACAAAATATTTGATTTCAAAGTTGCCAGTATTAAGTATCGGCAATTTCATATGTAAGGACCTAATATAATAGCAATAATTACAGCCTATCGTCCGTCGTCCCACTACAGGGTAAAAGCCTCTGTACCTACAGAGAAAGCACGAGAATAGATTGCCACCACGGATATCGATTGCTACGCATGCTCAATGCAAATTGGAGATTTCAGGCTTGTATTTATTATATTATGTACTAGCGACCCGACCCGGCTTTGCCTGGGCCTATAGCCTCCCTCGATAAATGGACTATCCAACACAAAAGATTTTTTCAATTCGAACCAGTAGCTCCTGAGATTAGCGCGTTCAACCAAACAAACAAACTCTTCAGCTTTATAATATTATTATAGATTGTCCAGGTTTCTTCCCAATGTTTTCCTTCACCGATGTCAGTGATATCCAAGTTAAACTTAGGGCCCTTTTCCTGACATGCGTATTTTTGCCCGCCTGCGGGTAATAGCACGCTCTTGGCCACACGCAGGACAAATATTTCGTTTGACGCTGCAGTGTCGTGCGTGTCGCCACGTGACTGAACTCTTGCGTACTATGACCATGCGTGCGACCCGTGTGACAGTAAAAACATCATTGAAGGCAGAAGAACGCCGCCCGCATGCGGTTAGCACGCACGCGGGCTACTCGCCCGCAGCCAATCAGCGTTCCGCGCGCGTGCTGCCCGCATGATAGGAAAAACATGTATGAAATGATAGGATGCGGGCAGCCTGCATGCGGATCATCCGCGTGCGGGCGAAAAAACGCATGACAAGATGGAATTAATTGAAAAAGGCAAAAAAAGCATAAAAAAATTATGGATGAAAATATCTCCTGGCAAGGTAAAAACAAAAATCAGTCGGCAAGATGATTAACGAAACTGAGCAGAAAACGAGAAATAATGGACATTATTGTTATCAATTTAAGATTAAGATTTGATTAACGGATAAATTAATCCAAAACTAAAACGTTGTTATTCAGCCCTGAGTGCTTTCGTGGCCTTGTTAAATGTGTAAACAATAGCTTCTCAGATTTTATGGTGGAAATAAGATACACTAGGTTTACCTACGATTTGGAGAAGTTTCTGTACCAAAATAGATTTGATTGAAGTAGATATAGATTTAGATAAACTGACTGTGCAAGCAATAGGTAGGTACTGTAGCACTTGGGCTACACTTGTACCGTGTACGAACTATCGTGAATCTAAGCTACTCTAAGCTAATCTAAGGTTCTAACCATAGACTAAATAGTTATGGCTTCATTACATAAAGCCTCTCTGCTGGGCAAGTCTCTACAGTACTATCAACTTGCTCATTTTCACGTCACATAAAAACTTTTTTTCAAAAAAAGGCTTTAGTTTTGTTTGTTGTTTTGTATTGCCACCGACTTGCGAATATCTATAAAGTTATTTTTTACTTTTTGAAGGCGGTCGTCTTCGATGCTGGTGTCGTCTTCGTCGACACCAGCAGCGCCTTGACGTTACTGGCGATCTCGTATAGGTTACCGAAGTACTTTGCCTTGTAAACGACCTCAGGGCCGTTCCGCACATGGGCTGCTGTCTCGTCTGCCCCCATGCAGACTCTGCACAGTGGGCTGTCTGTAACTCCTATGACAAATAGATGTTTATAATAAGAGCCATGGCCAGTTATGGCGGTCATTGGTGTTATTATTTTTATAGACGTTTAGTACAAGAGATTAAAAGTAGAATACTTACATTATGAACACTCGGGCAATCTTGAGGAAAAACGACTCAGTACACGAACAGCTGTTTTTTAACCGCAAACCACTTGAAGATCATTAGGTTGGTGAGCGCAATGATTCTCTGAAACGTTACGTCATTGGCTAGGTCTGTTTTATTGGTTCCTTGTGTTTGTTTAAAAGAACATGAAGCTACTTATTACGTCTTTTGTTTTATTTGGAACTTTTAAGTAGTATACTCACGTGGGAATCAAATTATGATATGAATGATCTTGCCACAAAATATAGAGGGTACAGAAGGACCGCTCCCGCCATCTTTTAAAATAATTACCTAAACTTGCCAGACTCACTAGGGCTGCTACTGCGTTTTATTTGTGACAATATGAAATTTTATTGACACTGGTTGGATGGAACTCTTTACATTTTTTTCCGTTCGTCATGAAATGTCAATGTCTCTCATTTATTCATTTCGACAAAACGTGACAGTCGAGACTGATGTCTGCTTGAAACTGCTTGAGATTGCCTATAAACGTAATGTCAATGTGTGCGTGAGTAAAATGGCGGTTTGATCTGAGTGGCCTCTCTGCTCGGGCGCGCCGCAGCCTTACGTACTTTGTGATCTTGCGCACCGACATTGACAGGCCAGCACATCCAGTTACATCAATCGGTCAATCTTCTTTGAATGATTTTCAAGCTTGTTACAAAATAGGTAAAAGACTGATATTCAATTGAGAAAAAATTACAGTTTGGTATGGGTTGACGTGCTGACGTGTATACGTAAAATCGGCACACTATAGTGGAAGTGGACCGGCCATTTCTGCAGACGGACTGACGGAATGCAAAATGTCCATTTGTGCCTGTTCTGTCTCCTACTTGATAGGTATTGAGGGAAGTAGAAAAGATGTTCTTTTTCTTACTCCTCCGCTGTTCTTTTCTGATTAATTTCGTTATGGGTTCCAAGACAGTTCTAACTTTTCTCGGGGACTCTTCGAGCTTCATTGCTTCGGCGCTTATCTGGTGGTCGCCACTGTTGATTCTGGCTTTCAGAAGTTGCATTGGTTTGGGAATAGTCTGGGGCTTGTCTCAAATAAAAAAATATAAAACAACTTGATTTCCAAGCAAGTCGTGAGCAAAAACTAGTACCTATCTATATCACAGTATAAGTATTAGTATTACCGTACAGTAGCGCCACGCTCCGCCTCCCTCTGAAACCGTTCCTCACCTCTCCCCGCGTCGAACGACTAGCTCTGGAAATTGCGTTTTTGTTCGCGCGGCGCGTAGACACACACACTCACGCACGTATCTGTATAGTCTATTATTTTAGTATTAGTGTAGGCAATTATATCGTTTCGTTTCTATGGAGTGTCGCGGGTGTAGGTACCTATATAGTCTACAAAGTGGAAACGTAACTTTAAGTACGTGGTTGTATTTTGTTAGTTTATGTATATTTCATGGTACTTAAGAACCACAGGCCTTTTGGAGAGCTCGCTCGTTTTATTGCTAGAACTTAAAATAATGCTTAGTTCTCTACAGTATTTGAGGTTTAGACTAATTATCGAACGTGCGTATAATTTGGTGCAACCTAGTTTTGGCAATGCGTCCAAGAATAATAGTGTTCTTGCTAATAGAAATCTCCTGAGGCTAAAAATAGCAAAAGTTTTTGTAGAAACAGACTTTGTTGTGAATTCCAGTGGTTCCAAACTTATTGAATGTAGCTGAATACCAGTATTTTACATGGAGCAACTCGCGATAGTCTGCAATCTGTATTTGCCTATCTGCAATTTTCGTTTCTTTTATTAATTACTAGCGACCCGACCCGGCTTCGCATGGGCCTAGGTATATAGCCTGCTTTGATAAATGGACTATCCAACACAAATAGAATTTTTCAATTCGAACCAGTAGGTAGATCCTGAGATTAGCGCGTTCAACCAAACAAACTCTTCAGCGTTATAATATTAGTATAGATGTTATTTTTGTGTGTTTTTGTCCTGGCGTGTGAATTAATGAAAACTTTCTTTTTTTTCTTTCTATCTGACCTCCACAACCCAGTTACTGGGTAACACTTTACACTGTAAGACTGGTTGTCAGATTTTCTAGCTTCTGGCTACCTATAACATCGTCGTCGTCATTTTTCGTTCTTTGTTGGCGGCAAATTTATTTTTAGTTTATATATTTTAGTATTCAGTATTCAAACTTATAACACTATTATCCAAGAATAACAGTTCAATGTATGTCCAAAAAGTTGGAATAAATATGGATATAAAGAAAGAAAAAGACTTTATTCGCCCCCCAGGACAAAAACACACACAACAATAACTTTAAAAAATAAAAAAACAAGAAAACGAAAATTGGTCCTGTATGAGGCCAAAAGGCTCCTATCTCTCAGCATGGTGCTGTAACATTTAAAAAACGTCACAGCGCTGATATTCTGATAGGACTCAAAGTGTTACCACGGTCTGATACGGATAATAAAAAAAAAAAAAAGGCAACCGCCTTCAAAAATTAAAAAGTGAAAAATAACTTTAGCACAGAACACACACTAACTTTAGTTTTGAAATTCAGTGGCTTTGTTCTGTTTGTTGTTTTGTATTGCCACCGACTTCCGAAACTAAAGTCAATGTGTGTTCTGTGCTAAAGTTATTTTTCACTTTTTAGTTTTTGAAGGCGGTTGTCTTTTTTGTAAAAATCTTTTTATATTCCGCTTTTTAGTACCTCCTTCTCATCCAAATCTATTAAGAAGATATTGAAAGTAAACTACTCCAAAGACTGAAGAAACTAAAACGTAAAATTTTTGGGTATTTGTTGATTTTTTCAAAAAGTGCTGAATCAATTTCGATAAAATTTATAAGCATATCCTATCCATAAAAAGAAGAATTTTCAAAATCGGGTTACGTTTACCGGAGAAATCGCGTAACAAATCGCGCACATACTTAATGCAAATTTAAGACTTATACGCTTTTCTCATGGATGCCATTGTCAAAGCACCAGCTTTCAAATAAAAAAAGAATCAACAAAATCGGTTCACCCAGTCCAAAGTTCTCAGGTAACAAACATATAAAAAAAAAAACAGACGAATTGATAACCTCCTCCTTTTTTGCAGTCGGTTGAAAATAAAGTGTAAACGATCAAACAGTCATAAATATGTAAAGTATAATAAATTCGAATATTTAGATATATAATTTTAGAACATTATGAATGTTATCGAAGCAAATTCAAAACAAAAACTAATTCTGTATTGTATAAAGGTTGGTTATAAAGTTATAACAGAATTAAGACCAATTATTATAATTATTTTATCAAGCGAGTAGGAATAGGAAACTCGTGGAAATAATAGGATTGTGAACGTTTTTCTGTTATAGACAAAGAATGAATAAAATATACGTAATACTTACCTATGTATTATCCTATTTTTTCCTCAATGCAAGATAAACATCCACTTACATAATATACCTGTGTAGGCATGTTTATTTAATGCACTCGGTATTTCCTTTTAATTCACTAAGCATTAAGGAAAACGTTGCCAATATTCCAAAATATTATGTCTTGTTTTTATTTTAATGAAACATCAATTATAAGGAAAAATGTATCGAAGTAGGTACCTAATTTCCTTTAGAAGCTATTTTGAGTTATATAATAATTACCTGTTTCTTAAAGTACCTACTTATTTTGTAACCTGTACAAGAACTAGAGTTCTAAGTGTAAGTATCATTATCTAAAAAGGGCAAACAGTTATTCACTACTACATATAGTTTCTAACCCTGACTTCTCCCGCATCAAAGTTGATTATATTAGGTCCTTACATATGAAATTGCCGATACTTAATACTGGCAACTTTGAAATCAAATATTTTGTGTTTGATTAGGAATTCCAAATTCAAAATTATTTCAAAATAAAGACTAAAGAATATTGTTTTAAAATTCGTGTTTCATTTGTTTTATCGTCATTTGTTTGGGCTTGAAAATTGCTATTGCAACAACAATGGAGAAATTAAAAATTCGCGATATTTACGAATATGAGTTCTACCGTGGCACCAGTGCAGCAGAAACGGCTCGAAGGATTAACGACGTGTACGGGCCAAGCACCGCTAACGAACGAACGGTGCGTTTTTGGTTTCAACGTTTCCGTTCTGGAAATTTTGGTTTACAAAATGAGCCTCGTGGATGACCGGATACTCAAGTGAATAATGAAGAATTAAAGGCGATAGTTGAAGCGGATCCATCTCAAACCACTTCTGAATTAGCAGCAGCCTTTGGAGTAAGTGACAAAACAATTACTATCCATTTGCGTCAAATTGGAAAAGTAAAAAAGCTCGAAAAGTGGGTACCGTACGAATTGACTGAAACACACCAACAAACACGCGTCGGTTGCTGCGCTTCCTTGCTCAATCGTCACAATAATCAGGGAATTTTAAATCGTATTGTCACTTGTGATGAGAAGTAGATCGTGTACGATAATCGCAAGCGATCATCACAATGGCTTAACCCTGGAAAACCGGCAAAACCTTGCCCCAAGCGAAAACTGACCAAAAAGAAGATTCTAGTTAGTGTTTGGTGGTCCTGTGCTGGTGTCATCCACTACAGCTTCATGAGATCAGGCCAAACGATTACTGCAGACACGTATTGTCAACAGTTGCAAACAATGATGGAAAAGCTCACCATTAAACAACCGAGATTGGTCAATTGCTCTAGCCCATTGCTCCTTCAGGATAACGCTCGACCACATACTGCACATCAGACGGTCGCCAAGTTAGAGGAGCTGCGACTGGAAACTCTGCGTCACCCACCATACTCTCCAGATCTTGCCCCAAACGATTACCATTTATTCCGAAATTTGGACAACTTTTTACAAGGAAAAAAAATCAATTCTGATGAGGCAGTTTAAACAGCCTTCAAGCAGTTCATCGATTCTCGCTCCCAGGATTTTTTTACCAAAGGGATCAATGAGCTCCCGATAAAATGGCGAAAGTGTATCGATAACAATGGTACATACTTCGATTGACTAAATATATAATTTCTTTTAAAAATGTTATTTTTAATTTTTTGATACCGAGCGGCAATTTCATATGTAAAGACCTAATATTATTCCACGGGAACAAATAACGGGGTCGTTTTGCCTTTGGCAATAGTTGACATTTTTGGGTTTAAATTTTATGCGACATGTCTGTTGCTTGCCGGGCAAACTGTGGGCTCAGGTAGCAAAGAACTGGTGCCCTAAGGCAGTAAGATGGGGTCGCGGCAGGCCACGAAAGAGATGGCGGGACGAACTGGACAGAATATTTCAAAACTGGACGGATGAAGCAAAGAATCACGGAAAATGGAAAGCATGAAGAGAGGCCTTGCCCAGGAGTGGTACAGGGTTATCTTAATCTGTAAAAAATGTAAAGTGTTTAACAATATTAATATTCTAATTGATCCAACAAACAACACAAACAAGACTACAAGAAAAACATACAATTCTAGATGTTAGCAGACAATTTAATTTATGAACTATAGCGAGCCTTCCTCAATAAATGGACTATCCAACACAAAAATAATTTTTCAATTCGAACCAGTAGATCCTGAGATTAGCGCGTTCAACCAAACAAACAAACAAACTCTTCAGCTTTATAATATTATATAGTATGGATATACACACTCACACACTTCAGCCGAAAGACGTCCACTGCTGGACATAGTACGGTAAGTACTTATTATTCTACTACAGACAGGGTGGTTTTTATAAGATGCCCTGTTAAAGATATGAAACTATTGTTGAAGACAAAATTAGATTTGAGCAGCCCTAGAGCGTGTAATACGATAGAAGTGATGGGTTTTAGAGTAGCGACACACCTGCCGAAAAATACGCGACGGGAATTTCACTTGCTTATTGTTTTGTATGAAAATTACACTATAGTAGGTACTTTACCAAGAATTGTAGATGTAGCAGCTTTCCGTCGCGTATTTTCAGAAGTAATGTACCAAGTGTGTTCTGTCTATCAAAACTAATAAAATAAAGAGAAATGGTTTAATCTTGCATGTTCATGTGTAATGAATAAACTCAAAAAATATATTACCGATTTTAGAAATTATTTCACCAATATGAAGCTTTGAGAGAATTCACTTTATTTGCGGGCTAAGTCGCGGGCAAAGTCGCGAGCAAAGTGCTAGTTTGGTTTGTTTAAATTGATAATGCATTGTTTTATCATCTTTATTTGGTAAAAGGGTATCGCAAAGCGATTAAGTCAGCCTCGTAATTTTACAAAGTAGGTAAATTGAAAGAACGTAATTACTAGGATCTGCAGTGATATTTTGTTATAATCTCCCTCGGTGAACACCTAGGTGAAGTGAACTGTCATCCGATTGTAGTGCTTCGAAAATTCCTAGCATCGGGGCAGATGACAGCTCACTTCACCTAGGTGTTCACCGAGGGAGATTGTAACAGAATACTGAACTTAATTATTTTAGCACCTAACATGGAAGCACCTAACATGGAAGACTCAAATTGGGGCGCTTTTGAAACGTACAAGAAAACTCTCATACATATTTAAAAAATTAAAATCTATTGCTGACCTAAAACTGATCCGTATTGTGTACCTTACCTTATGTCAGTCTATATTAGGCTATTGCGTATCAGTTTGGGGTGCAGCTAACAAAACTAATCTGCTTAGGTTGGAAAGAGCTCAAAGAGCTATTCTAAAAATCGCCTATAAAAAACCTTGGCGATACTCTACTGAGATGTTGTACACAGAATGTGGCCTCCTCCGTGTTAGGCAGTTGTTCATTGCCTCTGTACTGCTGCGATACCATAGACATGCAAATGAGCTGGCACGCCATTCATCCAGAACACTAAAGTGGGATCGACCACGAGTGCACTCGAACTTTGCACGTAGATCTTTTGCATTTCTTGGACCGTATCTGTACTCAAAATTTTACGCTAGCAACAAAAGTATAATTACTTCAACCTCTAGTAGCTGCAAAGTTGCTATTTTCAAATGGTTGCATGCTAAAAATTATGCTCAGACTGAAGAATGTCTATACATACAATCATAGGTTATAGTGAAATGTATACAATAGTAAAATACATTAAATCTAGCACGCCTCCACACTTACGCACACATATGCACTACACACTCCATTATTTTTCATTCACGCACCTAAATCACCACACCACATCTCACACCCCACCTCACACCACAATCACCACACCACACCACACCACACACCACACCACACACCACATCACACACAACACACTACACCACACACCACACCACACTCACAACATCATACTCACCCTCATCACACCTACACTTACGCCACGCACACTAATTTTTCTACATTATTGTTATTTCTCTTTACATTATTTCATTATTATTTTTTATTTTGTAGTGTTATCACTGTTTACTTTTTGTTAATTTATTTATTTTGTACTACCATACATCTTACATTGGTATGTAGTTTAGCCCTAAATATAACATAAAATAAATTATTATATAAACTTTACTAGGAAGAGACTGGTCACCACGACACAGGGAATCCTAGTGTGGGGACCAGGGAACCTGTAATTTAGAGCTTAATGCATATTTTTGTACAAATAAATATTTTTTCTTTTCTTTTTTCTTTTAACAATCAATAGATATAACTTAATGGCTAATTTGGATGTAAGTTTAGACAAGATCATCATCATCGTCAGCCGAAAGACGTCCACTGTTGAACAAAGGCCTCCCCCCATAGAACGCCACAACGAGCGTGGAACGGTTCGCATCCACCGATTACCCAAGGTCGCGGGTAATCGGTGGACGATGTCGTCGGTCCATCTGGTGGGAGGCCTACAAACGCTGCGTCTTCCAGTTCGTGGTCGCCACTCGAGAACCTTTCTTCCCCATCGGTTATCGATTCTTCGAGCAATGTGGCGCGGTGTGTGTATAAGATCATATTTATTACAAATACCAACATCCTTCTAATCTAAGTCCTGCTTCTGATTCTAAAACTCTCCATTTTACTGCAACCCGAACACACTCCACCAAAACGTGGTAGGTGATTTCAACGATTTGGTTTTTCATCAGTCATAGAACCTCTTAGGCCGTGCTCGAATTTTCCTTTAAGGAAAATCATTTGATGTTTATGAACAGATTTTCCTTTTACCATTCAAGCCTTCAAGGTTTTCTTTATCGACGATAAAAAGCTATATTAAAACTTTACCTCAATTACTAATCAGAAGCGATCGTCCCCATTTACATTAAAAGGCCTTAACTTCATTAACGTAACGAGATAGTAGCAACGAAAATGTCACATCGAGTTTCCTCACGAACAAAAGTTATAATTCAGGCTATTGTCCCAGTCTTCATAATACAAAATACATCCCTATTCATTCGCAGCTTTGTACAAACGCGCCCCTTTCCTCAAAACTCCTTCACCCCCCTTGGTAGGTACGGAAGCACGTGTATCGCATATCCTGCTCCAACTTGTACTATCTGTAATCTTACCCTCTCTTTCTGCCGCCGCCGATCAGCGCACGCATTGCAGGTGAACTGATGATTTTCGTTCAGTCGTGTTCCGAACGTCGCGTGGGTGGTACGCTGTCGCGCGCTCTGCGTTTCCCGCGAAAATTTTACGTACGATTTATAATCTCAATTTTCTAAGAAAAGACGTTGATATCGCGTTCTGATATTGTTAATGTTTAGTTAATGTGTGGCGTTGATTAATTTGTTTAAAATTATACTGTGGTTTGGAGAATTTTGTGTGCTTCCACCAGCAGGAGCGGCTGTTCGGATTAATTAATTTTTTCGTGTTCATTATCTAAAAGTAAGTACTTACATATTTTTTTACTATTGTTGAGTCAGTTTAGTAGGCTACGTTGTTCAAAAAAATATTTCATTTGGTACCGTTAGTAAACAAATAAGAAAAACCTGATAAGAAAACTATTAAAAAATCACTCAAACTTTATTTCAAATTATTTTTCCTATTGTTTTCGAGAATTATTCAACATACATTTCTGCATAATGTCAATAATATATTATATAAGTAATTCATTTTGTTTCCACAAAATTATTTTTGATTGTGAAATCCACCACAAAACTGCCGACGACAACAAGAATTTACAAATGTTTATTTTTTGAAACCCAAAAACATCAATGTCTAATGACTGCAATAGAATATTCATTCGTGGACCCGAAAGTTAAGTTCATAAAATATTAACGCCATATCTCCACGGGGTCGGTTTAAATTTGCGTCTCGGACTTAATAAGGATCGTAGAAAATCCAAGTTTAGGTTTACAAATGCTGTGTTCTAATAAATAATCGAATTAACGACGATACCAAACTTCGAACTTTGAAGTCTCGTTGCGCGCCATATTCTTATTTGAATAATTTTGATTCCAAACTCAAACGTCTACTTCAACTGACGGATAATTTAATTTTGTTTTCGTTCCATGTTCTATATTCAATTTTATAAAATGGAATTTTAACCTCCAGTAATCGGAAAGCAAAATTAAAAACATGAGTATTGCTTTTTTTTACTCTATGGCAGTGGCTTTGTCCTCGATGCTATATTATTTTAATTCTGTCTGTAATTTTTCTGACGGGCTTAATGCCAAATTGTTTAATTTTTTTTCTGAACTTTAGAATCGTGTTATTGCCTTGGATTGTTTACACTACTCCGCTATTCGCGTTGAATTTGTGTAATTAGAGCAAATTAACAAAACCTCAACTCACAGCAATTAATTCGAGGCATTTTATTGTAAAAACAAAAGAAAGTTATGACACATCAGCATCATATAGTTTATTGCAATAATTTATTTTCACTCGAAAATCGTGTCTTGTGTTGACAAAAAATCTCGTAAATAACACGCCCGATTACTTCCGACGCATGAAAACTATAAAATTAAAGTAATAATCTATGAAAGTGTAGCTAAAGAGACGTAGTGAGTTCTGAATTATGGTGGCAGGTGCATATGTCCAGAAGAAAATGTAATAACTAGACTGTCTAACAGCAACAATGAACTCTGTTCCTTTGAAATAATCAAAGTTACATACATTAAAGAATATAAAATATTCAGAAAAGAATCCCTATTTCATCTCATCTAAATTCATTAGTATAATCATATACGTACTCTGCTTCTCGCCTTATTATGAAAACTCGACGAAGCAAATTTTTCTCAGTATTCACTTCATTTCTATTCTCGTCTACAGTTTGTTCACTTATATCAAAAAAGTATATTAAAATGTGCTATTATGTGACTTTCTTTGCTAACTAGTTAGAGTAGGTGTCTTAATGAACACTATTACAATGTTTTCTATGTTTAACTTCTACAAATTGTGCAACAATGTGTTCATTGAACTCATACGTACGTGTGTTGAGAATGTTTTGAGTTTCTTATCAAAATATTACTTGCAGACGCTCTCTAGCCTTGAATGTATCAATTATTTAATTCGTATCAATCACAAAGAAAACCAGACAGTGATTATTCAGTAGCATTTCAAATGTGTTCGTTAACGTCTCGAAAACGGTTCAACAAAAAATTGATTACGGAAACGCGGAGCTAAATAGTGAACAAGCCACATGTTGGTACTGTTGGTACCGTCGAATTCATTACACTATAAATAACAATTGTACACGACCAGCAGACGTACAAAAAGACGAACTAAATAATACTAATGCATGCCTAACGATTGTCGCTTTGACTAGTAAAGCCGAACTAGAAACTCTGTCTATTTTGGACGCACATCCGACCACTACTGCGACAGATAGTTGGCCGTCGCCAAACTTTCAGTATTTTATTTTCGTATAAAAAAAAAATACATTCTTCGGTCCACAAACCTTTTGTTACGGCATCATGTCTTTATACTTTTTAAATGTGTCTACGTTGCCAAGCTATAGTTAAATCTGAATTGTTGGAGAGATTTATAATATAATTTGCGAGGTATAAACAGCTGCAATCCCCATTATTATCTTGAAACACTAATGGTCTGGATTGCTCAACGCTTTTTTTAATGGTGTGATAGTTAACCTATATCTATACAACAGTGCGTTTGTTCTAATGGTTAGCTGTGGTACTGGAGAATTTAGGTGAAAAACGCACAATATTAGGTACATGACGCGTAAGTCTAGTTTTAACGTGAAGGCCAATTTTACTCTCGTAATTAAAAAGGTTCAAAACCTAGTCAAAGTCTCATCTCAGCGACAGTCAATGTCAACAATGTAGGTATAACACAGGCATGTTTACCAGAATGTGAGCGTTCCTAAAATTGCTAGATATTCCCATTCACATCATTGCTGACTAGTTCGTTGTTTGTAACCCAAATCCTATGACCGTTTAAATTACAGTTGACAAATCTATATTGTATTCTATTTTTAAAACCCTTTTCTTAAAATTCTTCTTTAACTTATCGAATTGTGTCAGCAAAAGATCGCCCTATATAAATGAATCAAAATTAACAAACATCATTATTCTTACTCATTTTCAAAATGTAATCCATCTGCATTTTTGCCTAACATTTATTTATCGTTCTAACTCAAATATACATTTACAAGAAATAGCCTGTCTTGTCTTTCATGTTTATCGAAACGAATATTTTCAAGATTCCAAAAACCTTTCATGCTGATATCATTTTCCACCCATGACACGGTTTCCGTGACGACCAAACCACAAAAAGTTCGGAATCGAAACGAAAACGCGATTTTCATTGATGTATTGGTTTAACCAGAACTGCAATATTTGCGTTAAAAGTTAAACTGAGTTTACAGAGATA
Source organism: Charanyca ferruginea (assembly GCA_947361185.1). Taxonomy (NCBI): domain Eukaryota; kingdom Metazoa; phylum Arthropoda; class Insecta; order Lepidoptera; family Noctuidae; genus Charanyca; species Charanyca ferruginea. The sequence goes on from OX376057.1 coordinate 32,238,827, forward strand.
CCTCCAGTTTTAACTGTTTCTATTTATATCCAAAGAAGACTTTGATCTATTACGGTAAATGATCCAAGCCGCTTCGGAAGTTACTTTTATTGCATAAACAAACTGCAAATTAAAGCTCAAACGCAAAATATTTAACTTTGATGTCGTAATATTATTAGTTGGAAATGTAATCTAAATATTGATATGATGGATTGGATGATTGATGAGAAGGAATATGATCTGGAATAAAAATATATACAAATGTATCCATTGGTCGCTCGCACGTATCGAAGGATGAAAAAAACAATGGAAAAAAAGAAAGAAAGAATATTTTAGTTATAACCAACGATTGTTTTGTGAACGAATAAATTGAGCCCCTTAACTTGTTTTAGCAAACGATAGTTCCCAAAACTGATTATATTCTGCCTGTCGAGAATTTTTAGGAACAATTTGTGACTCTTCCAGAACTCAAACATCTAACGCTGATATCTGTACAAGCAAATTCAAAAGCTGAAGTTACAAAATAATTAAACAAACATCACAAAAAAGAACAAAAATGTATAGGTATAGCAATATGAAAAAAGGTAACAAATAATATTATTAATACTCCATTTAACCTCAATGAAAATACACCCCAAAACAAAATTGCCCGAGGCCATCTTGAAATTTTAAGAATACTTCGCGACCCCATTACGTTTGTTAAAGAAATAGGCACTTTTGCTAACCAAAGAAATGTCTGTCAAAATGATGGCACTCTTGTCTTCCATCATCAGTGTTGACTACCCTTCAAATAAGATAAAGGATTATGAAGAACGTTTGTTTGCTTGTCATCTGTCAAAAAAACATCAAATTGTTTTCACGACTAGTAGAGTTGGAATTTGTGTTTTTGTTTAGTTTGCACGAAAATAAATTTGCAAATATCGTTTCTTGGTTTGGAATTTGGTTCTCTGAGTTGAAATGTTTTGAGAGTTCAATCATGTTGTATATATATGTACATTAAGTTCATAGAATTAATCATTTCGACTGGCCTGCGATGCTCTATTGTGTAGGGCATTCCAATGACCACATCTATTGATGTCAGATGTGGTCATAACCTATTGGGTAAAAGGAAAATTGCCTATACAACGCCAGGCAGGCGTTCTTTTGGATCACAGTTTTTATTTCAAGACAAACTGTGATATAGCCCCTTTTCTTGAAGCCGGTAGATGATCGATGATCGTTTTTCTTTTTTCTCATTTAAGCTTATTCCTTAAATAAGCCAATCATCATTATCATCATTTCAGCCGAAAGACATCCACTGCTGGATATAGGCCTCCTCCAAAAGGAGGGGGTTTTGCCATAATCGCCACGCTTGGCAGGCGGGTTGGCGATCGCAGTATGGTTGTTACAAAGGCACAGAGAACGCTGCTGCCCATTCTCTGGTGACTCCCTTAGTCGCCTCTTACGACACCCACGGGAAGATATGGGATGGTGCTGTTCTTTACGTCCGACACCATACGGACCAAGCCAATATTTATATAATAACTAGCTGACCCGACAGACGTTGTCCTGTCCCTTTGTACCTACTTACCTGCCTATTTACCTGTACCTACCCTACACCTACCCTACACCTACCTTATCTTTCAAGTTGGATCAAACTGCACTCGGTGTACAAATTTCATTAAAATCGCTTCAGTAGTTTAGGAGTCCATCGCGGACAAACATCGTGACAGGAGATTTATATATATTATATTAGATAGATAATACCAGCCTATAATTATCCCACTGCAAGGCAAAGGCCTCTTCTTATGCAAAGAAAGCGATGTCAGACTTATTTATATAGTTATGTAAGTTGAAGTATCCTCATCAATCGAAATTGAAAAATTCACATTGATATTTGCTTGTGCCCGGGTACCCACAACCACGTGTATGAGAGGCGGGCACCTTGACCAAAGAGCCTTGATCTTATATCAGCCAATTTTTAATCTTTGAATAATGAAATTAATTACCTAAGTCAAATTAATGCAATATGTTAAATGAGTGACGTTGCTGTCGATCAATTATAGTTTAATGAACACCCAAAAGTAATGCTTAGAATTGATTTAAGAATTATCAGCTTTAAATGTATGTAAATTGTCTCAAAAAATGGGTGTGAAAAAGACATATTTAATCAGCTCTATTGTATTATTTTGACACAGAATTGTCAAAAGCTAACCATTTACTTAAACAAATATTATGACAATACCAGATTTTGAGGATAAACTTTAATTTTCCTGTACACAGCTAACATCACTTCAAAACAAAATAGTTCACTAGTTAGGTAGTGCCTCTAAATATTTCCAATTCATTAAATGTTTTATCGTTATTAGCTTTCATTTTATTAACCACTTCATTTTGATCTTTAATGAAACACATTTAATTACTTCATTGATGTTCACTGAAATTAACATTCATTCTAGCTTTAATAACTTCGATTTCCAATTAATGCTCTCACGCACATTTGCTGGTTCTCCCGTTTAGATCTCTAAGGTTTAGGTTTAGGTCTAAGTTTCTTTGTCTTTGTATACAGTAAGCTAGGATTATTCTGCTTATAGCGATTCTGTTATTTCGGTTTCAAGATTTTTTTAATTTCGTTTAGTATTTACATCAAACTGCTTTTGAAGTTTACGTATTCAGTTAAGGTCATCAATAAGTATATTGATGTTATCATTTTCTTTATACGAATTGGTGCCTTATTTACTGCATTGCTGTTATCAGCAGTACTATTTGGTCAATACTTTTAGTTCATTTAAGTGAAGTAAGCTTTGAGGTGAGGTGTCAATTCCTAGCATTTGGATGGAGAAGAAGTCTCACCCTAAGTGCACTGTACTTTAAATCATCAAGGGAGATTTTTACCGGCTGCATTAATTACCAATTTTTTTTTATCTCAAAATTGATCGCCATCTTCTTCAATTGAAGATTATGAATTAAAGGCTATTGCTTATCAATATTCATGACAGTATCGAAAACATTTATTTAGTATTTACTAATTAAAATACAAATTATTCTTTTCGTTAAAATCTATGATGTTATTCCAACACGATATTGTGTACTTTAAACATTTAAATGTTTATTTCTACGATCTATCACATCCCATAAACGTGGGCCTACTGTGCGCGCACGCATTTAAAGTTGAAATGTTTATAAAATAGTAGGTTTTGTTTAGATATTATTGGGTTTTATATTTTTTTTACCTGTCTCTATGGTTTATGTTTGCGGTGGATAAAAATAATTGAATTTAGATAAAAGGAAAAGTTAATGTTATTTTAAGGAACGGTGTTGTTTGATTTTCCTTGTTATTGTAACAAGATATTTAAATAAAGGTTTGTTTTAATAATAAGTGAGTGGATATCAACTCGGCTGTTTAAATATCAAGCTTCTCGTTTGAGTTATTTAAATTATTAATATTATTTCTACTTTTTTCCTTCTATTTAACCTTTTGAGATATCAACTTATCCCTCGATAAACAGAGATCTTGAATTAGTAGTTAGACTTTTAGTTATATCAGCATATCTAACACGAACATGTGACGTTAATTCAATCGTTTTTTTTTAAGTGGTTTAGTAATCGTTTCTTATATTTATTTATTTTGATGGCTTTATTCTTATCATTGGCAGATTGTTATTGTGCTTATCGTATGAAATTAAAACAATATGCTTTATAATACCTGGAGGGGCTCGTGACTACTAAAAGCTTTATGGATCAATTGGTCATGGTTAGGCTAGGTTGCTGTCGCTGTCCGTGTGGTGTCGGACTTAAGAGCGTGTATTCGATTCGTGACGAAAACTTCATGTTTTTGCGTTTTGCCCATAGCAATATCGTAATTATGTGAGCAGATTATTTAAAGACAATTTACAGTTTTAGAAAGAATAAGTCTTGATTTAGACAGCTACAGAGTAAAAGTATAATTTTTAATTATGGTTTTTTAAAGCAAAGACAATTCTTTCATATCGTTTTACGAAAATAGACGTCAGAGTTAACTTTCAGGATGAATACAACCATTACATTCTGCCAACATATTTTGTTTTATGCGTTTTTCCAACAGTATATACAGTCATAAAGACAGCTACAGAGCCAAAATTACGAAAATATTACTATTATGTATTAAAAAACAATGTTGAAAAAGTAGAAAATCGGTTCACTTTGACAATTTTTTTTCACCAGTATTTGAATAAAAACATTACTGATATATTTATTTTATGAAAGTAAATGTTATGCTTAATATACAGAATATTTTTCAGTACGTTATACGAGCTCATTTATTTTAGACAATTATTATAAAAAGCACTGTAAAACATCGCGCGCTGTCATTTGGCGATCAATTTCAATGATTCGTGCTTATTTCGTGCATATTTTTTTTTCTGATGAACACAAACAGACCATTGTATTGTACTAGTGTGTGTCAATGCTGCTACGCCGTTCTAGCAATCGTTTAGATTTTGAGTTGCGCTAAATCGAATACGCGCCCTTAAAGAATAGCACCATCCCATATCTTCCCGTGGGTGTCGTAAGAGGCGACTAAGGGACTAACCAGAGAATGGGCTGCTGCGTTCTCTGTGCCTTTGTAACAACCATACTGCGATCGCCAATCCGCCTGCCAAGCGTGGCGATTATGGCAACCCCCCCTCCCCTTGGGGAGGCCTATGTCCAGCAGTGGACGTCTTTGGGCTGTTTATGATGATGATGATGAGGCTACGTTTGCCGCGGTCTGTTTGTGGATGGGTCACCATCCATTTAATACCGCGTGCTTCGAAAAACACGTAAAGCTGTTGTTTCCGGTTGTCATTCGTAGATTTTTGACAGTCGTTATGGGTAGTCAGAAACCAGTCTTACCAAGGGGCATCGTGTTACCCAGTGACTGGGTTGTGGGGGTCTCCTTATGTAAAACACTGGTATTCCGCTGCATCCCATTAGACTGGAAGCCGACTCCAATGTACTTGGGAAAAGGTTAGGCAGATATTATACATAATATATGCTTTATGATACCTATTAGTATTTCAAATTCGAAACTTGACTCAAAGCGAATACTTTTACGTTAGAGCCAAAAACGAAGTAAGCACTTACTTCGTGGGGCCAAAGCATATTTCTTTTGTTTTGTAAAATAAAAAGGGGAATTATAAAACGAGCGATTAAAAAAAAGCTTTGCGACTGATGATGACATACTGTATTAATAACTTGAGCGGTATGAATTTGAGTAAGCGAAAAATTAACTAAACTAACGACGAATATTGATTAATAATAAAATCCAGAACAAGCTTACAAAAACTGGATTGTGATAAATCCATTATGAAATGGATAGTTTTTGTTGTTTTTGAATATATGAATATTGAAATTTTATCCGAGCGACTACATTACTAAGTGAGCGACTGGAAATACAGAGAGGGCAACTTCAATATTAAGATAGAATCGATTTCCTGTGGCCCACCGTACCACAGGCCATACCCCTGGTGGTATGGCCTGTGTCAGAAAAAAATAGGAAAAAAAAAATTACTAAAAAAAAATCATTTCTAGTCGTAGTGCAATAAAGTAAAATAAGGCAATTTTTTTTTCATACTTAATCTTAGGTGCTACCTAAGATAGTTTTTTTTTCGTATTTTTTTCTGAATGGCCATAAGTTACAATAAGCCATTTCAAGGTTATCCATTAATTACCGGACACCCTGTATATGCAACCACTTCTCAAAGCACAAGAGTAAATACAATTTATGTTTGGTAACCTTGAACAAACATTACGGAATCAGCCATCCTCACTTAATCCGATTATCAAAACCTTGTAAACTATCGATAAACACTTAATCCAAACAAAAAAGTAATTATTTTCTGTTGATAAAAACGATAAACGTATCAACGAAGCATAACCTTAACACAGAGTAGCAATTTATTATAAGCAGTGGTTTAACGATGACGTTATTGAACGCTTTTATAGGCTTGGAGATGTTGGGCGACTGCATAGGCTATGTACACATATATATATGTAGTGTTGGCACCGACAATGTCTATCGAAGTTATCATACTGCAGAATATTGAATATAGGTATGAATGACAGTAAGTAGGTACAGAGAGGATGATTTTTTTATTATTAATTCACAGGTAAATGTAAAAGAAAAATCTTCTGACACGAAGACACTTTAGCAGAATTTTATTATGATGTGGGCAATTAGAGAACCGCTAAATGACGCAAATACTAGATTACCGAGGTTCTAGGTTCACGGGAATAGCTAGTAAAATAAAAAAAAACCTCAAACGATTTATTTTAAATAAACTATTAATAGGTACTTTGATACTTTTGAATTGTCAAAAAGTCAGTCAGTCAGAAAGCTGAAGCTAGTTGCTCGATCCAAACAGTTGGTTTCTATGAAGATGAACGAGCAAGAAACTCCATAAACAAATTTGCAAAATGATATAGGTATCTAATAGTGCCTATTACCACAAAGTACGTAAGGCTACAGCTCTCCCGAGCAGAGAGACCACTCAGAACAAACCGCCATTTCTCGCACGCACACATGGACATTACATTTACAGGCATTCTCAGGCATTTTCAAGCAGACTTCAGTCTCATTTAGCGACACGTGTTGTCAATATTAATGACCAAAATGATGTTATTGACATTTCATGACAGACAGGAAAATTTTGTTATAAACAACTTGAAAAGATTTTCAATCAGTGTCAATAAAATTCCATAATGTCACGAATAAAACCTACAGAGTCAATACAGAAGCAGCCCTAGTGTACCCTAGTACCTTCGAGGATGGCGGGAGCGGTCCTTCTGTAACCCTTTTATTTTGTACTAGTACCTACACGTATAGAGCAAAGTTCATGCACTTGTATTTTTGTAGTGCACGATGCTGCGCTGTAACAGGTTACGAGGCGCCCACGGTTGCCATAGTAACCCATTTAGACTCCATAAATTCTATAGACTACGCTATTGTAATAACAGGTGAATTATTTTGTGAATGAATGCGGCCGTAGTGGTGGTAAAGTTTATTGAGAGATGGCGAATGTCTATAGAAAAGTTCTATTATCTGTACTAACTTTTTTAAAGAGTTAAAACACACCTACGACACTCCATACAAACGAAAACAATTTAACTACCTACACTACTGCCAAAATAACAGACTGTACAAATACGTGCGTGTGTGTGCGTGTCTACACGCCGCTTGAACTAAAAGCAGTTTCGAGAGCACGTTCGACGCGGGAAGAGGTGAGGAACAGTGTTTCGGAGGGAGGCGTAGTGTGTCGCTACTGTACGGTAGTACTGATATTTATATTGAGGGTAAAGGTTGTTTGTAATAATCTCTAATCGCTAACGTCACTCAAAAAGTAGCCAAGCTTAAGTGGGGCTGGACCTGCCGCATGTCGACCGGGTCATGGGTTAAAACAACCACAATGTGGGTCCCGGAAAACGTCCAGCGACATCGTGGTAGACCTAGGCGAAGATGGAGGAATGAGCTTTGCGCTTACAGGAGGGATTGTTCCACGCTAGCTCTAGATAGAGAGGGTTGCAAAGGAGAAAGGGAGGCCTTTCGCCTGTTAAAGGCTGAAAATAAAGAAACAATAATCTCTTAAAATGCTAGTCCGAATGCAAAAAAACCAGACAAGTGCGTGTCGTACTCGCTCACCGAGAGGGTTCCGTTCAAATTCCGTGATTTGGTCACCCATACAATTACGACCACGCATGCTTCGATGATTAATTACGTACTTTAAATAAAGACTATATTTTTATGATTTAATTACATGTATAGTTTTCAGACTTATCCTTGTACTTGTAGTATAACAGGACCAACTTGCAAATTTCATAGTTCTAAGTCAACGGAAAGAGTACCCTGTAAATTTTGATTTCCTTGAGAGTGACGAAATATACGTTTTTTGCATCAAAGGCCGTGTCTTTTTTTTCACGTTAACTCAGAAGTTTGATTTTTTCACAGCTTCAAGAGACTGTAGATTTGAGTACCTATATGGTTTTAATTTCAACTCGATACCTCTACGCATTCCCAAAGTAAAGAGTCTTGACAGACAGACGGAGAACATGAACTATTCTTGTAATACTTGGCTTCAAAAAATAAAACAAAAGCCAAAGGTTCCAGAGCTTTTCAGTTAAAGAACTGCTCAAAAATAATTCAATTCGTACTTAACTTTTTATCGCTTTAATATTTTGCCATAAAACTGCTGCAGTCTTTATTACCTGGCTGCTTAGGTATGACCAGCGACAAAAGTCCTAGCACTTCAGATGATTAAATCCTAGGTAAAATTATTGAGCAAAATATCGAAGGAAACACGGACTGAATGTAAAATCAAGATGTTTTATCTTGATTGACTCATAGGGCGTTACCAGACCAATTGATCGATCGTCGATCGACGGCATCGATCGATGGTAGAATTGATTAATCGACGTCGATCGATAGTTTCTACCAGACCAATCGATCGATCGTCGATCGAGCTGCTTGATTATTATTACTGATGGATTATAGCGATCGACCGGCAATCGATCGATTAGTTAGTGGAACGGTATCCGTCGATCAGCCAAAGCTACCACACGATTGGTGTAGTAACACCCTTAGCCATTGCTGAAATGGTAGATAACATCGTATTATTTCTATGACTATAATGTAAAAGTGTCGATAATAATATGATATTAATCGACTTTAGTCGAAAATAGTTCCTACTCATATTTTTCTTGAGGAAAATGTAATTTATTTCCTTAACCAAACTGAATGTTTTTTGTATTGCTTACTCCCACACAATTACGATAATTGCATTTCCCAATCCAATAAGTACTCCATTAACGACACCCATTTTCATAAAAATCTATACTAGGTCTACTGCCTAGACCAAGGCGCAAAAATGCAACCAATCCAACAGCTGCACCCTTTAAAATATCTCCACTAGAGAAACTCTATACTCTCTGAAATACTTTACAATGGGCAAACAATTTTCCATAAATATTTCTAAGGATATGGCGGACACTTCTTACACTTTGCCTTTAAAACATCTTTATTTATAGCTCAATTATTAGCATTATCTAGTGTAACAACATCGGCGACGACTCTTTCATTATAGTTTAAAGCGTTTGAAATTATTAAGGGCAGTGTTCACTGTAGGGCTACAGTTTTAATTATACGTGATCATTTTATTAAGTTAAAAAAAATAATAATTGTGCCTTTTTTATTTTTTAATAGGAGTGAATTTGGAAATATAATAGTATGCCTAAAGCATTCTGTGCCAAAAATGTTTGAAAGCAAAAAAAAGGAGGCCATTGCTCCAACCGTTGACGTTTAGTAAAACATTTCGTATTTTTGTCCATAGCAACTCTATTTATAGGACATTTAAACCAAAAATAAAATACTACTAATGGCTTTAAACATAGTTCGCACCCAAAACTAAATTAGTTTGAACTTTATTTACCTTGTCAAGGAAAAAGCGATTAAAAATTATGGTTAGTAATATTACTTTTAGTCGTTAAATAGTTTAGGCGATTAAAAAGTTACGTGCTTGTCTGTAAACGGCCAGCTAGTCATTAAAACTTTGTTTAGTTGAATTTTAAATTCGTACTATTTTGTTGTTTGGTTTTGTTGTATTTTGTTGTTGTATTTATTTATATGAATATAAAAATGAAATACAGCCATATAAATGTGAAATAATCCATGTTATTACTTTTATCTGTGGTTATAGGCTGAATTTTAATTCCTTTTGCATGAAATTAGTTATGTAGGTATGTTGTTTTAGTTAAAATTATTACAAAATGGAAGATTTAACTGTCAGTCTACGTGACTAGGAGCGTGTTAAAGGGCTCGCTGCGTTAATAAATTAAAACAAATTAACAATAAACATGAATTCTTACCACTAAACATAGCTCATAATGTTGAGCTTTATTTTAAAACAAGCTTTACATCAAATATCTAGTTACTGTGGTGCCTCAGTGACTTTTATTTAGTGGGATAAGATGATACTTTTTAAACGCACGCATTAAATTGTTTCTTACGAAAAATTATTTCGAAATAAACAGAATCACAATTAGTGGAAAAGCTTTCTTTGAAATCTTATTAGACTGACTTTGATATAGGGCAAAGAATTCATACAATTAGTTTTCCTTTTGCCCAAACAACTTTGACAATTTGTGACGAAGAAGAGATTACAAAAAAAAAATAGTTTAAAAACTAAAACCCGACTACAACAAAAAGTGATCTAAAAAGTACGAAACAAGAAAATATTTCACACAGAAATCAAGACATAGGTACACAAAATGGTCAAGGTAAGCCATGGTTGCATGCCTGTATCCCATATGAGTGCGATGAACATGAATTATAATGGCATGCAACCACGGCTTACCTTGACTATTTTGTACCTATGTCTTGATTTCTGTGTGAAATATTTTCTTGTTTCGTACTTTTTAGATCACTTTTTGTTGTAGTCGGGTTTTAGTTTTTAAACTATTTTTTTTTATTTAAACCATTTTGGAGTCACAGCTAAGCATTATATATTTAAAAGGTACTAGTGAACCCCTTTCTAATGATACTAAACACGGTATGCGTATCTTAATTTATTTGGTAATCTTTTCTTTTTTTAAATAATTTGTGACAAAACACAACTAAATATTATATATTTGAATGGTACTAGTGAACCCCTTTAAAATGATACCAAACACGGTATGCTTGTCTTCATTTTTTTTTTAAATCTTCGTTTTGTTGTCCGCCAGAGGGCGCCACATTGGATTCGGTGACACGTCATATAGCCTATAACCAGCGGACGATCAAGACGCTTCTAACGATACCTCATTTGTTCAGTTCTGATAAGTAGTTTAGGAGCTATGCGCGTACAGATGAACATACATACATACATACATACATACATACATACATACATACATACATAGCCTGTCAAACTCATAACCCTCCTTTGGCTTTGCCGTAGTCGGGTAAAAATAGAATTACACTTTCATGATTTTATTCAACTTAGTAATAACTTATAAAGTTAAAACGGCCCAATCAACTGTTTAACATCGTTGCAATTTTTTCTCTTCAATGTTTATTTTTTCTAATTTTCATTCAAGTATCTCCTAAGAACTGGTTTAGAAATAGTTATTAAAGGCTATTTTTGTACCGCGTAAATTCTCGCTTGAAAAAAGGCTGTCGAGCAAAATCCTGTTATGTATATGTGTATAAGCAGGTGATCGGCTAAACTGTGTGTGTTAACCGCGTTCGCACGCATGCACTAAGCTTAACGTCTATTAATAAAATACCTATAAGGACTTAAAAGAACTATTCTATATATTATACGGACATTCTGAAATATTTTATCCGACGTGGTGGAATACCTAAAAGGGCATTTCCTTCGGTTAATTGGTCTTAGTCGCATACCTTAGAAGATAGAGATGGGAGTCGACGAAAAAGTAAAGTCTATAATTATGATTCGAATCTAATTCGATTTATACGAATGTCAAGGTGATAAACAAGCGATTTAAATTCAATTCGAATCGATTAAATTAGAACATGACAAATAAATAAAACGATTTGAATTAACGATGCCAGATTGTTTTGCGACCAAATCCAATGGCGTAGAAAAACCTGATTATTAAATCATACGGTACGTATTGTTTGGTGTCAACACTGAGATCGACAGAAGCAGAAGTGCGGCAGTAAGTTTTATAAATAAAATATTCGGTGACTGTACGGTTCGACAAATCTCGACAAAAGTCGTGTAAGCCAACATCGGTAACGTTTGGCTTAACAGTTCCTCACAAAATTCTCACTGATATTTTATGTATATTTTTAGAATAGACTTTTTCTGTCGCCGAATTTTAGTGTGCTTTCGGTCGTATAGATTTGGTTTATTTTGGTCTACGTTTATAGAATTGTCTTTAAATAATTTGCTCATCTGTGGAGTTTGTCTTTTGCCTTCAATAAAGCTTCTTGAAGCTTTTGAAGAAAAATGCGAACACGAGAAATGTATGTCAATTTAATAACAGAATTGCATGATGTGTTTCTCGTCCATGGCATTTTATGTCGTGTCCTTTTTAATTAAGGGCACGTTTTTAATGAGTCATGCTGTCACACACTCATGACCTTTTTGTTCCATGCCCAAAAGTTCAATTACACATCAGTCTGTTGCAAATTAAAATTTAAACGCGAAACATTGTATGCGTACATGATGTAATATTAATATTTTATTTCGTATTTATAGTCAAATCAAAACGATTTTCAAGCCTAAAAAGATAACACGCTGACTGCTCCTCTCTAAACTCTTTCTTTTTTGAAAGCCTCTTCAAGTTCAAGCGAATGACCTCAAATCTGATAATTAATCACATAAAAGACCTATCTATGGAAGAACTCTAAATATATGGACATAAAGTCTGGAATGATAAATATTTTTTTATAACAGTTGGCAGAAATATTCAAGTCAAGATGTCGACATACACAATTCTCCCATCCCTACGCTGATAATAGTTTGCAGTGTAGCAAAGCAATAAATACCCTTCTGAGTTAAATCGTATGTCGTAAGATCAGATCATTAATTATGGCGTTGATTCCCCTGACTAATTACTCTAGCTTTATCTGTTTGTGCACGCAGTGAAGATTGAGCTGGCAATTTTTTCTAGCAATAAAAATAGAAACGTTAGAATTAATGTGGATTTATCACTGCTTTTATTTAAGTATCTGTATTCAATCAAGATTTAAATGTACTTTTATAAAATTAATTACATTGAATTCATATAAAAATGTTTGTTAACCGAATTAATGGTTATTGTAAGGCATTCGAATAATCGTAAATCCGGATAATTGAATATATGAGGCGATTTATGTATGTATATAAAAAATCTTAGCCAAAATCATCCGCGCTTGAAAATATCGAAGTGGGTACCAAGCAGTTGCGCTGGTGCAGATCAATTCTCTCGATCGCAAAGTCCAGGTGCTGATTAACCGGGTAACCGGTACGACCAGCAAGAAGTTAAGAATGCAGTAGGTTGGCCAAAAATCAATTGAAATGGGATTTAGCATGCGCCCTTTGAGGCACCCCACCGCGTGCCCTGCTTCACAGCCACAAAGACCGAACTCGCTTGCTGTAGGCGTTAATAACTTTACAAAGATTACTTACTGATCTTCAATTCGTTTTAACTGTAGTAAACTCACGGTAACACATCCGTATGTTTGACTGTTTTTCAAACAACATTTGAAAGCTGTTTTATTTTTTTTTATTTTTTTTACTATTAAATAGGCTTGCGTTTGACCGCAATTCACCTGATCGTAAGTGATAATGCGGCCTAAGTTGGAACACGCTTGCCTAAGATGAACCGGTTCACTCGTGCCTTAAAGATACTCGTATGTAGTTTATACTTAATCTTTCTTTGTTTAGTAAAGTGAATATATTTAATAATGGTATTGAATTACATTATAGAGAGACTTGAGAACTTAAACATGAATGAAGACATGTTTTAAATAACATAAGTTCTGTGAAAGCTACATAAATACAGAAGTGTTTGGAAAACAGATATAAAAGAATTTAAAACACAATGGAGTGTTGAATCAATACGAGCCCTGATTAAAAACATTCAATCGACTTACAGAGAAAGTGTTCATGCCAGTGGGGTGACCGGACGGTGTATTTGTAGATCTACGACATTCGTTATTGGTAGTCAGAAGTCAGTGTAGCGACATCTATCGCACGTGCTTCGTACTACTAACCAACGTTTTCTACATCGCGCAAGCAAAGTTCTCCAAGCATATAAAAAAAATACCGACACAAAGTACATACGGCTGCGGTACGCAAATAGCGTAAGGCTGCGGCGCGCCCGAGCAGGGAGACCACTCAGAGTCAGAATAAACCGCCATTTTACTCACGCACACATTGACATTACGTTTATAGGCAATCTCAAGCAGTTTCAAGCAGACATCAGTCTCGACTGTCACGTTTTGTATAAATGAATATAAGAGAGATATTGACATTTTATGACGAACAGAAAAAAAATGTTATAAAAAAAATGCAGAGTTCCAACTGCGGACCCGAGGTCCCTGTCGCTCCGCACCTGGTGTGCTGAGCGAGACGACGGCCGCACCGTCAGTTCATCGTATATTTTCACCGTTCACCATCTTCCCGAGCCAGCCAGCTTCCGACTCCGGGAATTACTTCTGGACTACACGGGAAGTACCTGTCCCTGCAGAAGTGACAAATAGACGACCGTAACCCACGACCCTACAAATCTTGTGTGCCTCCGACCTAGTGAATTAAATGTTGTCTATTATAGTACACACTCGTTTTTTTATTCATTTACCGCCACTAGGGGAGGAATAAAACGGGTGGAGGCTACACAGTGTCAATAAAATTTCATATTGTCACAAATAAAACCTACAGTTTCAATATAGTATCAGCCCTAGTCAGTTTGGCAAGTTTAGGTAATTGTTTTTGAAGATGGCGGGAGCAGTCCTTCTATTTTGTGATACCGACTACTACCGGAGGCGGGCAGTAACCCACCAGACATTACACCCGTCTGGTCGAAGGATCGGCCTTTTTCTATGGAGGATGAAGAACTTTACACTCTGTTTCTCATACCTTTAAACCAAAAAGTCTGACATGGTTGTCGGGAACCAGGAGTGGAGTATCGTGTTGCCCAGTGACTTGGTTGTGGAAGTCAGATAAGCAGTCGCGCCATGTAAAACAGTGGTATTCAGCTGCATTTGGCTAGACTGGAAGTCGACCCCAACATGGTTGAGAAAAGGCCCCAACATTTGCCTAGCAAATGATGATTAAATAAAATAATCGCTTATCTATACTTAATATTATAAAGCTGAAGAGTTTGTTTGTTTGGTTGATCGCGCTAATCTCAGGATCGACTGGTTCGAATTAAAAAAAAATATTTTTGTATTGGATAGTCCATTTACCGAGGAAGGCTATAGGCCCATGTGAAGCCAGGTCGGGTCGCTAGTCGATAATAATACATATCGATACTTAAAATTTTCAAAGCACCTTGCATTATATAGCATCCTCAATCACAAAGGTAGGTACTTATACATTTAAATGTTTAAAAAAATATAGGTAAGCACAGTAGAGACTCGATTATCCGGACCTCAGTTATACGGACTCGCGGTTATCCGGATTGCCCACCGCGATTTCCCATCCCACCACCACACCCGCCATCCCACCCATCACACCCGCCATCTCATGAAACAGTCTTTTATTGCACTTTTTGTTACAAAATGTGTATTAAAATTAACCTTTACAACTTCTGTCTAATGCTATTGTAAATGGAGCATATACGTATAAACCTTCCTCTTGAATCACTCTACCTATTGCTGAAAACTGCATTAAAATCCGTTGCGTAGTAAAAAGTTTAGAAGGCTTTTTACTTGTTATCGTCATATGACAGTACAATAGACGGTTCAACCAAATTGATTTGGTTGAATGGTAGAGAAATGAAAGGGATAGTTGAGGTTAACTGTTTCTTATTAATATTTACACGGTTCAATATATTCGTTTCACCCAAATTGGAAGGCATAAGTAAACCGTGTAATTAGTTGATGTAATTAGTATAATGAATTTAATTAAAGGTGACTTCAGCAACAGTTGTTTAAATATTTGTAGGTTAAATGAAAGGCTGCATTTTTCAGTGGAATTTGTTTGTATGTAAGTCATTTACCTTTATTTAATACTAGCTTGTGTTCGCGAATTCGTCCACTTGAATTTTCTTAAGGACACCTAATATTTTAATAATGCAATGTAGCCTATGTTACTCAGGGATAGTGTTGAAATCGGACCAGTAGTTTTTGAGTTGATTCGTTACAAAC
Source organism: Charanyca ferruginea (assembly GCA_947361185.1). NCBI lineage: Eukaryota > Metazoa > Arthropoda > Insecta > Lepidoptera > Noctuidae > Charanyca > Charanyca ferruginea. The sequence goes on from OX376057.1 coordinate 32,254,596, forward strand.
ATACGATTCTTTCCTCTTTATTATATTAAATATCTGGGCGACCGGTATCTATCTATATCTGCTCGGTATTTTTTCTTTCGTGTTTTTTTTAAATGAAACTTAGCTAGATCGATTTATCGCCCCCGAAACCCCCTGCATACTACCTAAATAATATGAAAAACTTGTAAGCCGTTTCCGAGATTCAGATTTCCGAGATTATATAAGGTGTTAAAAAATTAATTTTACAAATTTCGTGTTTTTGCTCAGTATCGAAAAACAAATAGCTATGTTAATTTTTTACATGTAGAAGCAATTTTGTTAAATATTTAACTAAATTGCTTCTACATGTGAAAAATTAACATAGATCAAGTTTTTTTTTTTTTTATTGTTATAATGTATTCGTTTTTCGATACGGAGTAAGTACATGAAATTTGTAAAGTTAATTTTTTAACACCTTATATAATCTCGGAAATCTGAATCTCTGAAACGGCTTACAAGTTTATCATAAAATTTAGTATGCAGGGGGTTTCGGGGGCGTTAAATCGATTTAGTTAGGTTTCATTTTTAATCATACATACTCAAGATAATGATCTACAAGAATTGCTCGTTTAAAGGTATTAGATATAAGACTTAGTATAGACTACTTTGTGCCGGCGATTTAAAACGCATGAATGTCGGTTTAAAAAAAAATTGCCTATATCCTTTTTTGGTGTTCAAGCTTCTTTAGGTACCAATTTTAATCAAAATTGGTTTAGTAATTTAGCTGTAAAGGGTAACAAACAAACTCCCTTTCGCATTCATAATTTTAGTAAGGATGTCTCATTCTCATTACCATGAGAATAATAATAATAATATGTGGGGACATTTCACACACGGCCATCTGACCCCTAACTAGGATAGACCCTGTACTTTTTGGGTGTTAGACAGCTAGAATATAATGATTTTATATCGTATTTATTAATTTTAATTTCCAAAATGGTCGTGTTTCTAAGATTAATCCTTAAAACATAACCATCTGTAAAGTAAACTTAATCACGTGATCGTTTCCTATGGAATATGGAAATATCTTTATTAAAGCGACCACACGCGATGCTTTTGTTTCTAATTAAATTTTATTGCCTCCAATAGCTATAAAAACAACATAAAAACAATACGTCATAAAATTACCCATATTATCATCCAAACATGAATTAAAAGCGTGACTTTTACTGGTTTTTATCATTTATCAAACGTACCGCCATTTTAATAAAATAATAGGTTTAGGCTCTGCTCGCCCCTTGGATCTTGCCCCCTTTTCGAGTAAAATGTTCCACTCACCCGTTCTTTATTATTTTGGTGTAGTAATTCGCCGCTTGCGGCATTTTCTGGTGACATAAAGAAGTGATAGTTGAAAATTGAGTACCGTTTGAGTATTTGGCCATCAGTCATGAAATTGGAGAGGAAAATATGTGAATGACCCAGCATTGGTAAATTTTTAACCGACTTGAAAAAGGAGGAGGTTATCAATTCGAATGATATATATATTTTTTAAATGTTTTTCGGCATAACGCTGTCATACTTATATAGACGGATTTGCAAAATTCTTTTTTTGTTCGAAAGGGGCTTATTCCGAAATGGTCCCATATAAATTTTATCAAAATTGATACAGCCTTTTTTGGGAAAATAAACAAATTCCCAAAATAAATTACTTAGACGACGTTTTAGTTTCTTCAATCTTTGGAGGACTTACAATCTCTTTTAAGTGTGTCGCCGTTTCTTAATGGATTTGGATGTTAGGGCAACACTAAAAATCGAAAAAGTTTTTTCCAGCAAAAGAAAACCGCCTCAAAAACTAAAAAGTGGTAAATAACTTTAGCACAGAACGCACATTAGGTACTTTACTTTCGGAAGTCGGTGGCAATACAAAACAACGATCACAAAGCCACCGCCACCGACTTCCGAAAGTAAGGTAATGTGTGTTCTGTGCTAAAGTTATTTATCACTTTTTAGTTTTTGAAGGCGGTTTTCTTTTTTTTGAAAAAACTTTTGGTGTAGTGATTCACCCCTTGCGGCATTTTCTCGTGACATAAAGTGATAGAGACAACACGAGACTTAACGGCATCTTAAAATTGAGTAGCGTTTCAGTAAGTATTTGGTCATCAGTCATGAAATTGGAGAGGACATGTGAATGACCCAGCATTGGTCAATTTTATACCTATTGTTATTTCCATTGATGGGCAATTCTCGTCTTCTCAATTTAAATACCTAATTATAGTTCTTCTCAATTTCAACAAAACTTTATCTGCAGGGTTACAAAAGACCTGCCAGTGTTATAAGAACAGTTAAAAGTAATTAATTACACATTTCACTGTTCTAAAATACTAGCAGACAGACAAATCGAAAACAGTTGTTAGGGAATAAAAATAAGCGTTAAATAAAATTAATCGCTTGCCATTGAGCATTTGTTACAAACAGACTGACCGTAATTTTATTTAAACATAATATTTTTGTATATTCTAAAGATTGGTCGAAAAATTTATTTAAATAACAGCTTTTGTAAATTTTTGTAAATGTTTGTTTTAAATAAGAATTGTGACGTTTATTTTATTTTAGTAAGAAATATTAGCAGTTATTTAATAAGTAATCTTCTATATAATAAAAAATAATTAATGTTCGTTAGTCTCGCTAAAACTCGAGAATGGCAGGACCGATTTGGCTAATTTTGATCTTGAAATATTTGTGAAGGTTTATACGGTGAGAAAAATCAAGCGACAGGACAACGTTAACGAGTTTTTAGGTAAAGATGTAGGTATATTTTTTAATATTACAATTAGAATGAACAGTTACCATAACATAATATATTTTTTTATATAAAAACCAATGAAAGAGACAGAACTAGCATTATTATTATATTTATATACTCTTCGAAAAATTTATTCGTATTCTCAGTCATATAATTGGGCAATAATCATTAATTATTATACTTTTACTGTGTTGGCTAGGTGCTGACTTTGATGTGAAAAATAAATGTTCGCCATTTTGACTGTCGACTGCATAACGTCGTACCTAGGTACTTGTCATCGACAATCGATAACGCTAATAGAAAACTAATCAAATGTATGCGAATGACGTCATCTCAACGATAAGTCACGTGATCGAAAATCAAAAAGCTTTTTTGCAAAAAAGACAACCGCCTTCAAAATATGTGTTCTGTTTGAAAGTTATTTTTCACTTTTTGGTTTTTGAAGGCGGTTGTCTTATTTTGCAAAAAAACTTTTTTATTTTTCGCTTGTTAGTACTTCCTTATCATCCAAATCTATTAAGAAATGGCAACATAGTCAAAACAGAGATTGAAAGTACAAGGTGAGAACATTACATCATCCATGTGTTTTTTGCTTTCTGTAGATTTAAAAAAAAAATGCTAAATTAATTTCGATAAAATTTATATGGGACTACCCTTGAGGCATACCCTATCCATCAAAAAAAGAATTTTCAAAATCGCTTTACATTTGCCGGAGAAATCGCGTAAAATATATACAAAAAAAAAACATACAAACGAATTGAGAACCTCCTTCTTTTTGAATTCGGTTGAAAATGGATTATGACGAGGCGTTAATTATTGCAGAAAAAGATACTCGTACGATACGAAACGATTGTAACTTGGCTAGGCCTACTGTAAGCGCCTCGACTCGAAATAGAGACTCAATCAAAAATTTAAATAAAGAACCCCGGCGCAAACAAAACACAATCAGACCGTCCTGTATATGCTGAAATATCTATTAATAACGCCGTGTAGTGCCACCCCATTCCTACCCGTGAGTGTCGTAGAGAGACAGAGGGATATTGACCAGAGGATAGGCAGCAGCGTCCTTCTGAGTACCATAACACCTACTGCGATCGCCAACATACATAGGCCAGGCATGACCTGGATTATAACTCCCTCATTAGGAGAGACCTATGCCCAGCAGTGGGCTTCTAAACGTTGACATGATGAATTTATTATTCAACTATACCCTGTTCACAATAAGATTAGACATTTACTAAAACCATTTTTACAGTCCGTTCAACCGATTTTGACTTCTATTGCGTTGATAGCATGACAAATGGCAACTGCAGTAAACAGTTGTATTGTAACCACTTTTTTTTGCCTCTAATGTCATCCTTAAGCCTACGGAATAGATGTCAAAATCGGTTGAAGGGACTGTAAAAAAGGTTTGTGTTTATGTCTAATCTTATTGTGAACAGGGTATAGAAAAGAGCTGATCTTCGAACTGCTAAACAGATAGCTTAGAGCACTCGTCCATATCACCTTTTTTTAAGCCCAAATTCCCTTGCGGATGCTTTGAGAAGACTGGGAAAACTGGCCGCCATGGCTCACGTACAATGGTCCATTTTAATGACTAAGTACAGAAACCGAACCTCCCTGACATAGAACATCACCTTTTAATGAAATTAAAATCGGTTCAGCCGTTTAGGAGGTACAATACCACAGACAGACACACACCTTAAACTAATAACTTGGTTTTCGTCGGGGATTAATAAACATCTCATTATTACACCAACCGATCGATCATCGATCGATGCCATCGGTCGACATCGGTCGACGTTGATCGATTGGTGTGGTAGCTTTGGCTGATCGACGGTTACCGTTCGACTAACTAATCGATCGATTGCCGGTCGATGGCATCGGTCGACGTTGACGATTAACTCCGGCTATAATCAATCACTAATCATAATCAAGCAGCTCAATCGACGTCGACTAATCCATTCTACCATCGATCGATCGTCGATCGACAATCGATCGATTGGTCTGGTAACACCCTAAAACTGGAGACTATTACCTTCATTTAAATTCTCACAAATCTCATATCTATCTATTCAACAAACGGTCACACTTCCTCAGACCGACCGACATATTTCACATGGTTATATTTAGCGAGCCATCGTGGGCATGGCGTTTGAATTTATAACCTAACGTTTGTAGCTTTGTATACAAACTGTGGATCTTGTGTGATTTAAAACATTGCACGTCATAATATATGGCTGCTAGAGGTAAATCTGGTTGCTACTGGTTTTTATTAAAATGTAATCTTACACTGGGACGATATTGTCCTACTAATCTTATAAAATATATATGCGAATGTTTGTGGGAATGAATGGATGGATGTATGTCGCTCCTTAACGCTAAATGAATGGATGGAATTAGTTGAAAGGAGTTGTTTCAAAATGTATGGAGCCTGGGCCCAGTCCTTGTACACCATACCTACTTAATAATAGAGAAACACATACGGGGGGGTACCGCTTAAGTAAGTCAGTCCCTTAATTTCATTCACTGTCTATTAATTTACCAGCATTTCCGACCAATTTGCTTCGATATTATCAATTTTTTGTTGCGAATCTAGTTGTTAATCTTGTTGCAAATCTAGTTACCATCAGTTCGCTATTTTAGATATTTAGTTATTGCTTTAAACTTAGCGGTACCCCGCCGCGACATTATAGCGCCATTTCAACGAACAAACATTTGATGGCTCAACAAAAGTATTATTTTTTACTTTTTACATAATCGCTTTTATGTTTTGCGTTGGGGGTTTTTTTAAATTTTTAATTTAATTTTTATTTTAAATTTTTTAAATGTAATTTATTTTGGTTTTGTGTGGTCAGTGTGGTCACCTATAATAATATGTTTGAAAGCAAAGTAAACATCCGGTATGCGTCTAAGATCCCTACCGCAGCAAACAAAAGAGCTGATAACTTTAAAACTGCTGAACCGATTTTGATGAAACATGTCTAAGAACCATCGCTAGAGAATCTACTTTCAAATAAAAAAAACCGCATTCAAATCGGTTCACCCGTTAAAGAGCTACAGTGCCACAGACAGACACACAGACACACAGACACACAGACACACAGACACACAGACACACAGACACGTCAAACTTATAACACCCCTCTTTTTCGTCGGGGGTTAAAAATAGCTTTGTGAGCAGGTAAAACACAAGAAATTGTACTTGGAATTGCAACACACAACAAAAAAACAGTCATGGCGGTAAGCTGTAATTTTGATTGATTAATGACGTTTGAAATTTACAATTCTGATTTTCCGCGTCGATTTGTGGACGGCCAGGTAAACAGATGGGGAAGAAACGGTGTTAAATTAAAAAAAAAGAAAGGGAGGTTGTTATAAAGTACTCCAGAAACTAGAAACAAAACGAGACGAAAGTTACTGAAGTGACACTGTTGTGACACTGACAGCTGACAGTTCTCTTTCTATGATCAATGGTCGAGCTATCGTTTGTAGAGTAGCTAAATCTGAGTGACGCCATGTTGAAATTCCATAAAAAAATATCGTTAAATTATCAATTTACTACCACAACAGTATACATTTAAATGAATTATCTGTATTTTTTTTGAAGTGGTGTACATAGACTGGGCCCAATATGAAACATGTCCTTTGACACACATATTAATTTATTTACACACTATACACACATTAGACACATGTGTGTAGAGTGTGTATATTTGTTTTTTTTTTAACAATATGTGACACTTTTTTTGAACGCAGTAGCATCATCATCATCATATCAGCCTATTGCCGTCCACTGCTGAACGCAGGCATCACCATACCCCCGGCACAGTATAGGTATTAGTACTACCGTACAGTAGCGCCACGCTCCGCCTCCCTCTGAAACCGTTCCTCACCTCTCCCCGCGTCGAACGACTAGCTCTGGAAATTGCGTTTTTGTTCGCGCGGCGCGTAGATACGCACACTCACGCACGTATCTGTATAGTCTATTATTTTAATATAAAATTAGTGTAGGCAATTATATATTTTCGTTTCTATGAAGAGTCGCGGGTGTGCCCCCGGTCTAGCTTAGTTAGCGATGAATTTATATGGAACTTAAAGCTAATTTTTGAAGACCGATCTCTTAATTATATGTGAGTAACAATTCAAGCCTTTAAAAGTAAAGTAATTAAAACTGGAATGAAATCGATTCCTCGTCGGGAGATGCGGTACTAAGCAGACAAACAAAGTCTTGAAACTTGAAGACTTCATTCTTGCTTGAAAACATGATAATTAAACCTTAAGGGTTTCTTATACGTTTAATTATATCTCGAAGTAGCACTCTACCCGCGACTTCGTTCGTGTGATTTTTCTTACAAATTCTTTTGATAATAAAATATAGCCTATAGCCACAGTATAAATACTAGCACTACCGTACACTAACGACTGCTCCGGGAACTGTGTTTTTGTTTGAGCGGGGCGTAGACACGCACACACATGCACGTATTTGTAGTCAGTTATTTTAGTAGTAGTGTAGGCAATTATATCGT